>JAUMIR010000001.1:105897500-108397500 GCA_030847615.1 Gambelia wislizenii
GTTCCCAACTAGAAGTGGCAACAAAAGATATAGTGAAAATAAGTAACGAATTACAAGAATTACAAATTAAAACTGAAAATTTAGAAAAAAGAACTAAACAGTTAGAAACTCAGGCAGAACTGGAAAACAACCAGAGAATATTACAAGAAACCAGAAATAGAGCAAAGTGTATAGAAATAAGAGGTTTAGCAGAGCAACAAAGTGAAGATTTAGCAACAAGAATTATTCCAGGTATTATTGGATTACATTGGATGGGCACCTGAACAACTTGACGTGGGGGTGGACAAACTTTATAGAATAGATTCTGGATAGTGAGAAATAAAAATCTTCCACAAGATATAGTAATTTGTTTTCTGAGGGAAAAAGTTAAAGATATAGTAATACAACAAAGTTTCAAATATAGTTGAATTATAGAAGGAGAAAAGGTTAAAATATATAAGGACATACCACTTCAAGTGTTAAAAAAAGAGGAAAGAATATAACTTTTTGATCCAGGTGCTTAGGAAAAAAGAAATCCAATATAAGTGGAATAAAATCGAGGGGATAACATTCACTTACAAGTATAAGACAGTGGTGATACATTCTATAAAAAAAGCAAAAGCGTTCCTAATAAAAATGCAAGAAGAACAGACGGATAAAAAAAAGAAGAGAAAAAGAGAAAAACTAGAGATGAAACCCAAGAACAACAGATAAAAAAGGATAACATAGGGAAAAGTAAAAACTTAGAAGAAAAAAATAGCCAAGGAAGAGAAAGCGAGGTAGAGGAAGAAAGACAGGAAGAAGAGAAAGAAATATTTAGAAGTGAATTAGAAGGAGAGGAAGAAGAAGGTGAAGAATTAGAGGAAGAACTAGATTAAGAGAAAGACAAAGAAAGAAATTTAGAAACATTGGAGGAGGAAACTCTTGAATAGGTAATAAGAACACATAAAAAAGAAAAAATAAATAACGGGGAGGAATAAAAAATAAATAAGACTAAAAGGAAAACAAAAAATGTTAGAAAAAAAATTCTGACATGGAATGTTAGGAGTTTAAATAATCCAGGTAAAAGAAGAAAAGTATATTATTATTTAGACAAACAAAAAAAAATTGATGTAGTATGCTTGCAGGAGACACATATTAGAAAGCAGGATAAGAAATTATTGGAAAACAGGAAATGGGGAGAATTATACTTAACAAATTATGATGAGAAAAAAGAGGAGTGGCAATTTACGTAAATAAAAGATATAAGTCCAAAGAAATATTTAATGATGTGAATGGATACTTTATTGGGGTAGAAATAATTCTATGTGGGGAAAAAGTATTGATGGTAGGAATATACACATCTCAAGAAAATAAAAGGAATTTTTTCCAAAAACTATTAGAGAAGATTCAGAAATATGACTATTCAGATTATATTCTTGCAGGGGACTGGAATGGCATGTTAAATTCTAAATTAGATAGATCATCAACCCCAAATATGAAGAGAATCAAACAAGGGAACTTACCAAAAATAGTAATGGACTTAATGGATCAGTTAACACTAATAGATATATGGCGACATATGCACAAATCAGAAAAAGACTATACATATTACTCAGACCAGCATAAATGCTGGTCAAGAATTGATATGTTCTTAACTTCTAAAACACTACATAGAGAAATAAAGAAAGTAGAAATTTATCAGAAAATAATTTCAGATCATTGTCTAGTAATAACAGAATTGGGTCATCACAAAAGACAATATAATTGGAGATTAAATGATATATTGATTAAAAATGACCTTATAATTTAAAAAACTAGGAAAATATTGAAACTATTTTTTGAAGAGACTCTAGAAAAAGGGACAGATATAAATGTAGTGTGGGATACTTGTAAGGTGGTGCTAAGAGGGCACTTCATACAACAAGACGTAGAAAGGAATAAGAAGAAAAAAAATAAGAGAAAACAGAATTTTGGAAGAAATCACAAAAAAAGAAGAAAGAAATAGAATTAAAATTGAAACCAAAAGATGAGAGATTGAATAAAGAATTAACAGTATTAAAGAAACAACTAGAAATTGAAATGTCATTAGAAATAGGTAAAAAATTAAAATATGCTAACCAAAGATTTTTTGAACATTCAAATAAACCAGGCAAGTGGTTAGCCTACAGACTAAGAAAAGAAAAAGAAAGAAAGATGATAATGGAGATCAAGTCAAATAATATAACTTATACTAAACAAAAAGATATCATGAGAGTATTTCACAATTATTACTCAAAATTATATGCAAAATAACCAATAAAACAAGAAACTAGAGAGGAAATAAGGAAGTATTTAGAGAAAGGAAAATCTCCCACAAATATCGGACGAACAGAGATTAGAATTAAACAAACAGATAACAAAAGAAGAAATAAAGGAGATGATAAGAAAAATGAGAATAGGAAAACCTCCGGGACCAGATGGTTTCTCAACTGTCTTCTATAAGATATTTGAAGATGAATTGATTAATCCACTACATAAATTACTTAATGAGATTAACAAAGGGAATTACCAAGATTCATGGAGATTTGCAGATATAATACTGATACCAAAGGAAGGGAAAAATGAAAGTGTAACAGCAAATTATAGACAGATATCTTTATTGAATATTGATTATAAAATATTTATGACTATATTAGCAGAAAGATTAAAGAAGATCTTGAAGGACTGGATTTATGAGGATCAAAATGGATTCCTACCAAATAGGCAAACAAAAGAGAATTTGAGAACGCTGTTAAACATTATAGAATATTACAATAAACATAATGAAAGAAAATTAAGCTTGATATTTGCAGATGTGGAAAAAGCTTTCAATAGCATAAGGTGGGAATTCCTATTTGAAGTTATAGAACAGAGACTGGGAACAAATTACATAAACTGGATTTGGAAAATCTCTAGTAGGCAAGAGGCTCAAATTAAAATCAACTGAGAAAAATCGAAACCATGTTATATTGAAAGAGGGACACGTCAGGGTTGTCCCCTTCACCTCTTTTATTTATAATAGTGTTAGAGGTTCTAACTCAAAAAATTAGATTAAACCATCAAATAAAGGGCTTGAAAATTCAGAACCAAGAATTCAAATATAAATCATTTGCATATGACATGGTATTTATTCTAGATAATCCACTAGAGAGCATCGTATACTTAAAAGAATCAATAGAAGAATTTGGTAAATTAGCTGGTTTGAAAATAAAGAAAAAACAATTATGTTGATGAAGAACTTATATAAAGAAGAAGAACTATTAATGGATGAAATGAGAGAATATAAAACAGGAAAGAAAATAAAATATCTGGGAATAATGTCAACAAACAAGAATTGAGAGTTATTTGAAAACAATTATATAAAGACATGGAACAAGATAAAAGGAGACTTTAAAAAGTAGAGCAAATTAGAATTGTCACTATTAGGGAGGATAGCTTCAGTGAAGATGATTATAGTGCCAAAACTACAATACTTGTTCCAGAATATACCAGTTATAATTAATGACAATGTATTTAAAAATTGGAACAGAGAGTTGTTTAGATTTATATGGACAGGAAAAAAGCCCAGAGTAAAAAGGAAAATCTTACAAGATTCAAAAGAACGGGGAGGCCTAGGTTTACAATTGTACTATCACGCAAATTGCATAATATGGGCATTAGAATGGATAACATTAAGTAACACTAGACTTCTACAGTTAGAAGGATTTAACTTAAGATTCGGGTGGCATGCATATTTATTGTTTAATAAAACAGCAGTACATAAGGATTTTAGCCACCATTACGTTAGATGCCCATTAATAAAAATATGGTTGAAATATAAAAGGTTCCTATGTCCAAAAATACCATTATGGTTATCAAACCACAAAGCATTCCACAAAAAAAGAAAATTTGTATAAGGACAAATGGCTGACATACAAAGATATCTTGAAATGAGAGGAGGAAACCTATAGGATGAAAACTCATGAAGAGTTAAAAAAATGACAACATTGAATGTCACTGGTTCCTCCACAGACAATTACCAGAAAGGTTTAAACAAGATTCAAAATTAGAAAGTATAAAACAAGAAACAACAGAGTTTGATGAGATATTACAAAATGGAAAAAAGAAAATGATATCTAAAGTATACAAAATATTACTAAAATAAAAATTGGAACAAGAGAGAATAAAAACACATATGGTAAAATGGGCCCAAGATATAGGACAAGAAATTTTATTGGAGAATTGGGAAACATTGTGGAATAAAAATCTTCGATTTACAAGGAATAACAATGTAAGAGAGAACTATTATAAGATGATGTTCAGATGGTATCTGTCACCGGAAAAGATAGCAAAAATATATAAAAATTCATCCGAAACTTGTTGGAAATGTAAAAAAACATTGGGCTCCTTTTATCACATGTGGTGGAGGTGTGAGGAAGTGAAGAAATATTGGCATAAGATACACAACACTATTAAACAAAATTTGAAGGTGGATTTTCAATGTGATCTGGAAATATACCTATTAAATATGATATGTAACGTCAAAAGTTGGAAACAAGGAAAGTATGAAAAGATCCTGCTATATATGGTAATGGCGGCAAGAATCATATATGCAAAGAATTGGAAGAGCCAACAAGGACCAACAGTAGAAGAATGGTTAATAAAACTATACAATATGTATGAGACTGACAAATTAATGATGTTGTTGGATGTGAAAAAGTCTCAAAAAATTGTGATGATTGGAAAATTCTAATCCCACTATGGAAAGAAAACGGGGGAGATAAGGCAACAATAAGCATAGAATGATGAAGAAGTAGATTAAGAATATAAAATATAAAGTGAGAAAGATAGCCATAATAGAACTAAAATGGAGGAATATAGAAAGAGGGAGGAGAAAGATTGTGTAAAGAAATCACAAGAGAGAAAGGAAAAGAGGAAGTTACTTTTGTGTTTATATGTATATGTGTTGAATGGAAAGATGAGATAATGAGTGTAAGAAAGTAATGTTGTTTGTAAGTGTTTTTTTAAATCTTGTAAGAAAAATTAAAAATATTGTAGTCAAGGCCTTAGACAGTGGGAAATAGCAATGGAATGGGTGGAAGAGGCAAGAGTAACAGGGCAACACAGAAAGAAGAACAAAACCAGTTACTAATTGCAGTTGGAGAAGTTCACTAAAGGGTTAAGCCAGGGGCTTTCAGAGCCTGAAACACTAACGACTTTATCAGACCAAACCTTTTAAAACATTCTTTTGCCAGCATAGAAAAATCCATTTCTATACCGGCAAAAGAACGCCCCCCCCCTTACCTCCTTTCCCTGCAAAGGCTGTCTGGCAATAAAGAGGAAGTGAACAGAGCCCCGTTCACTTCCTCGCTCAAAATCTCATGCAATTTCATCGTACAGAGAATTCAAAAATAAAAACAAGAAAACAACATTTAAAGTTGCACAAAGCACACACACACATTTTAAAGGTCCCAAGTAACTCAGGGAAGGTTTTAAAAAATCACTTACCTGGATATCCTGATCTGACCCAGAAGTGTTCATGCCAGAGGGGGTATTGTCAGGTAAGACCAAGATTTAAAGGGACAGAGGCATTGCATGCTGGCAATACTGGCAAAAAAGTGGCAGGGGGATCTATTGATGGCTTAAGCCATCAATTAAAATCAACAGGTTTTGTCTGTTTTTAACCGCGAAAGGGTGATGTTGTCTGATCCGTGTGCCGTTTCATGGTTATGTGGCGTTGTGATGATGCCGTATTTTCCGTATATGATAAAGTCCTAAGAGGCACAGTTTATTCCTTAAGGGCTGGCTTGTACAACCAAGAGGTGTGTTCATTCTGTTGATCATATGAAGAAACTTTAACGCGAACTGGCCATGTACACAGCAGTGGATGCTGCCATTCCCATGATCCATATACATGGAAATGAATACCATCCATTTCTGCACAGGTGGCTGGCCTGTCCTAACATTTCTCCATATGACTGTCTTCCTGATAAACAGTCAATTGGGAGAAAATAAGCAGCAAAAATTGGTGCTAGCTAAGAGACATGAAACACATAGGGAGCAGCTTTGTGCCCCTTTTCTCATACTTCAGAATAAATGCCTATGTCCCCAGTCTGTTCAGGGACCAACATACATAGGGGTGGGGGTGGGGAAGTTTTCTATTTACACAAAACTCACCCATGCAAGAATGTAAAGGAGGGGCTCCATTGATACAAACTGGGAGAAGTGTGGGTTTAAACATCCACATACATACACTTATCTTACAGTAAGAAAAAAAGAGACACAAAGTGGAGCTGCAACTCTCAGCTTTCTTTGCCATCAGCTAGGGCTCTTGGGACTTGTAGTCCAACAGCATCTAGAGGATAACCAAATTATTTGCACTCCAGGCCTAAATCTATTGTTATTCCCAACTAGAGTAGACCCATTTAATCAGTAGTAACTTGCTAAATTAATTACTAATGGAAGTTCCAGTGATTCAATGGTTCTGCTCTAGCTGGGACTAACAGCTGCATTCTGGCTCAAGTGTTTAGCACAGCAGCTGGTTTAACCCCAAGTTAACAAGAAATGCAATTGCAAATTTGTGGAGCTTATTTACAGTTATAGAAAGCATGTACAACAGGAAGACTGATAGTCTCTGATGGAGCTGACTTGGATTCAACCCCACCCCCCACACACTCCTCAAATCAATCTTGAAGATCCATGGGTGATCTTGGACAAGTCACCATCACCATCTCTTAGTTAAAGCTACCACCCAGAGCCACTGAGGGAAGAATACAGGATAGGTCCCATGTGTCCTGGGCTGAGGCTGCATGAATTACAGTTGTCCCTCCATATCCACAGATTTGATATGCATGGATTTAAGTATTCACGTTTTGAAAATATTCTTTAAAAATAATAATCCATAAAGCAAACCTTGATTTTGCCATCTTATATAAGGGACGCCATTTTGCTATGCCATTGCATATAATGGGACTTGAGTATTCACAGATTTTGGTATCCACAGGGGGTCCTGGAACCAAACCCCAGCAAATATGAAGGGACAACTGTACAAGTAAGGGATGCCTTCACATAACTCTCATCTTACTTAAACTTTCTCAGACCCTGAACCTCTTTTTTCATTGCACCAGATTTTGCAGTTGAGGTAGGAACATTTAGAATTCTTAGCCAGAGCACTCCAGTACGTCACCAAACTGCAAACCCCAGGATTCCACAGGATGCAGCTCTGGCAGTTAAAGTGGAATAGAATCATAGAGTCATAGAGCTGGAAGAAACCACAAGGGCCATCCAGTCCTACACCCTGGCATACAGGAATGCACAATCAAAGCACTCCTGACAGATGGCCATCCAGCATCTGTTTAAATACCTCCAGAGAAGGAGACTCCATCACACCCAGAGGTGGCGTATCCCATGGTCTGAACAGCTCTTACTGTGAGGAAGTTCTTCCTAATGTTTAGGTGAAATCTCTTATCCTGTAGTTGGAATCTATCACTCTGTGTCCTAGTCTCTGGAACAGCAGAAAACAAGCTTGCTCCTTCTTCAATATGACATATTCATATTCAATATGAATAATAACACTATAATTGTATCTTGTAAATGGCCCCCAGGTATTCCACTTTGTCTCCACTCAGTGCTCCAGGGTGCTCAGTTATGGTAATTGTAAAGTCAGAGGAGAGGGGACATAGTAATTCATATGGCACCATCAAGGCACCTGGGGGCTTCCATGGCAATGGGGCAGAAAATCCATTCTGGACTATAGTCTGAGTTTTAAAGGAGCTATATAACATGCTGAATCGATTTTGGGAATAGGCTTCAATGCCTCAGATAACTCCTTTAAAGTTCAAGATAAAGCCTGGTATAGACTTGCTATCCCACAGACATGGAAGCCACCATCTGCTATTGGTGTGCATAGGGGAGTAACAATGAAAAAGAGGTCCCTGCCCTTCAGAGCTTACAATCTAAAATGCAGCAAAGGAGATATTTCAGCCACTGTACCATGATTTTCTCAGGATGAACTGAGTTGGCTATTAGCCAGATAGAGCAAAACAGAATTTTTGAAGAGATTAACTGAGGTTTCAGGGAGATAAAAGGATGAGTGGGTGGGAAACATGACCTAAAATGGCTATTCTGCGAGTCTCTCCCACCTGAATACAGAGCACCAAGAAAATATGTTTCAGTTATTTCCCAGCACCCTGCAAGACACTAGCTATTTGATTTCCAATAAAAGTCAGAGCACGTAGCACAGAGGATGGAAACCTCCAAAATGTGAATGCCCAGGGAAGGACTATGTGTCAGCAGTAGTTTATTGGCCAGCTAAAATGTCAAACTATTTCATGCTTCTTATGGAGAAAAGCCAGAAAGAAAGCTGAAGCATGGTCCCAGTTGCCTTCTATATTGTCCTATGGCCTCAGATACAGAGAAGAATCTGATGTAGGAGCAGGGTGAAATTTGCTGCACTGAGGAGCTAGGAGCAAAATTGTTTACATTTTTTACAGGTCTATTGCTATAATTATATTCTCTGTAGGGAGCCAGCTTCCCTCCTCACCTGCACATGGCATGCATCAATCCTGCCTAAACTCTCTGGAGAAAAGCAGTCATTAGATGAGTAAAAAGATACAGTTGCATCTAAGACCTGTGATGAAATATGAGCCTATTTCCTCTTAGGCTGTGAGAATCCTAATCAGAAATGCCTTTCCAGAGAGCAGCTACCTGTGAGTTCCTCTCCTGTCATGCCTGCTTTGGATAGAGTCATGTCACAGCTTGCATTTCAAAGAGGGAAATGCTAGGGCTTAACTGTGGCTACTTCCTCCTCTCCCTGTCATGTGTGGGTTGGGGACAGAGGCTCCACTTTGGTTTATAGCTTGACTGATGGTGACCTTCTGGTTGCGAAAGAGCAGAGGTCATGATTCTTTTCTAACACACACTTCAAGCTCTAATCTCAGGGGAACTCCACTCATCTAGCCAAGGCTGGCTGTACCATTGCAGGCAGCATGTGCTGAGGGGAAACAGCACCAGCCCTCTGGACCCCCCCCCCAAGTTGTTTTCCTCTGATAGAAAATGCATCTATGGACATTATCAGATGTGGCAAAAATCACACTATTACAACATCATGTAGCGTGAATGGGTCTTGCTATCTCACGATGTTGTCATTTTCACATGGTTTTTGTGTGATCCAGCCACAAAAAAAGGTGTTGCTTCTAATTGATGAGACAAGCCGTCAATAGATCTTCAATATCGCTTTTTTCATGCTACTGATGGCATGGAAAACCACGTCCCATTGTAATTGCAAGATTACAGTGTGAATAGGCAGTCTCCAGCGAGAAAGCTTCCAGGTGAGAATGTGAACACGAAGCACAGGATGGCTTTTTTTTTTAATGAACTGCCCATTTAGTTTGCACATTTTTAGGTTTATTTCAGTGCTTGTGTGTTCATTTACTTTGTTAATTAAGGGATTTTTGGAGTTTTAAGTGTGCTTGTGTCTTCTCGCAAGAACCGCCAAAATCTCGCCCGTGTTAAATCATGGAAATAAAACATCCATTCTTAAAGTAATAGTGGTCATCGTGCAATAATTCCATGCTGGTTCTTTTGCATAATTACAGTGACGTGTAAGTGTAATAATGCCACAGTGTTTCTGCTATCCTCATTCACAGAATTTCAGCATTTTTAGATGCTCATCTGATAATGCCCTATGCCAGCCCTTGCAACTTGACTATGCCCACTAAGCTAATCCACTCCCTTGAAGTGCCGTACAGGATATTGTCTGATAACAACTGTCAAAGTAATACTAACCTGCTATTCTAGTCACCTTTTTGTACATAGAATGGGGAGAATCTTTCACTTCAGCCTACAAAAATATCTTGGGCTGGCCCTGTATGTGGTTAACCTCATTTTTAAAATAGGGCAGGAGAAGGAGAGAAAGCATACAAGCTTGGGCTTCAGGATGGAGACCCACATTTACACATTCCTTAAAATGGTGTTGTGTGTGTGAAAGAGGAGAGTTGCCTGTCCACTCCTTCACCATGTAAAGGTTAGTTATAGGAACCAGGGCTAAATTGTTAGTCCCAAATAGATTTCTATTGTTAGTCTGAATTAGAGCAGAATTTACCTATGTGTTGACTCACCATTCAACATGTGATTCAATAGATCTACTTTAGTTAGGGGCCTACCAATAAGATTCAGGCCAAAACAACAACAACAACAACAACAACAACAACAATGCTCCCTTCTTAATACTACTTCACATGCCCCAGTCATAATTTTGGCACTGAAAAGCAGTTAGGTGTCTAAGACTTTGTTCACATTTCAGCTCTGCCTTTGTTTATTCACACACCTTTCTGTTGCTGAGACTTCTCCCAACTGCTGCTTTTAAACTTTTCCACATTTTCCTCCACAGCATGGGGGAAATTGCCCTATTACAGAAGAATATGGCCTAGCAACTAGGGCCAGATATTTTTGTCCTGAGGGATGGAGGGTGATTATCTTCCTCCACCTGGGCAGCTGCGTGGTATGTTGCTCCTGGCTGTCAGATACATATATATATATGTGAGCATTCTATCTGTGGTTTTGATCTCTGATGGCTCATTTACACATGCAAGTCGCCACTTGATAAGCCAGTTATGACAGAGTACATATGTGTGAAACTATTCTTTCATTGCATAGTTCTTCAAGATCAAGCAGAAAGTTTCTACACATTCCTGATAACAGCTGCTACTGATGTGGAAATTCTCCACAGGATCATTCTATGAGCTATATGAGCTATACAAGATACTAGAGTCATAGAAGAGAATCATACTGGTGCAGACAAGCTCAAACTCAGTATAGTGAGACTAGTTCTGAATCCTTTCTGAAGCTTATTCAGCTGGCCTCTTTGCACATGGACAATTCTCAAAGCCTCACAGAAATACAGATGGTTAAATAAAGAAAGGAAACAAAACTCATGAGAAACAATCCACATGTATGTTATTGCTGTGGACACATCAACAGATGTAATTTTTATTAAAATCAGATTTTATGGTTTTCTGCATTCTTACCAACAAGTAGCTGAAACATGAAGTTTCCAAGTTAAATTAAGTACAGCAGTCAGTCAATAAAATAATCAGTGGCTCCTGTTGTGTAATGAGCGAAATTGTTATGGCAATTAAAATACCTCTCAACATCATAGTTTCTTAATTACATTTTTTAAACAAGGATCCATTTATTTTAAACAATCTGCCAAAGGAACATTTCTGGAAAAGCACAGATTCTTGGCTGCAGCTAAAGCATAGGAGTTATGTGGCAAAACTATATTTGAAAACTAATGCTTTAACTGTATTCACTCAAACTCATGAGATTCTGAGCAATGTTTGAGAGCAGAGGGATCATTTCTCTATTTTTTTAAAGGAAATAACAACAACTGTATTAGTATTCTACTTTTCCTCAATAATGGCTCTCAAGTCAGCTTGCAACTTGCTAAAAACAGGACAGATTTAAAAACTATACAAAAAAATCAGTTAAAGAAAGTATAAATATAAACTTATTTTAAAACAATTAAACTATTAAGTTAAAACCATTAAAATTCAATTAAAAATTCAATTAAAAATCAACAAAACAGTACAGTACACCATTAAAAGACCATCATAATCAATTTCTAAAAGTCTGGTGGAAGAAGAATGTTTTTACTTGCCTGCAGAAGGAGAGCAAGGAGGAAGCCATACTAGCCTCCTGAGGAAAGGAGGCTTCCAAGAGTCTGGGAGCAGCCCTGAGAAGGCCCTCTCTCTTGTTCCCACCAAATGAGCCTGAAAAAATGGGGGGATAGAGAGAAGGGCTTCTCCAGAAGATCTTAGACATCTAACAGGCTCATAAAGGGAGATCCTCTTCTGCCCCTCTCCGGTCCCTGTAACGAGGGGGAAAAAAAGGTTCCGGACATACCTTAATCACGTGTCGTTCCCTCGGCAGGGCAGCTCAGGAGTGAATGGAGCTTGAACAGAGCTCCTTTCACTTCCTCGTTTCAAATCCCGGCTGTTCTTGCAAGAAGATGAGAGCATAGGAAATTCACATAAAATGTAAAATAAAAGACAAAAAGTTACATGCAGCACCTAAACATACTTATAACAAGTAACCCAGGGAGGGTACAAAAAAGTGTGTCACTTACTTTGATGTCCCAATCTCACCTGGTACAGACCTCCCATTGACGCGGGGATCGTGCCAGCGTAACAGGGCACCCTTTCAGACACAGGACACTCCATTACAGAAACAGAATGGGGAATCTATTGGCGGCTTAGCCTATCAATAAAAAGCAGCACCGGTGGAACGGCAGCAGCATGGGTGCATGACGAGATGGGAAGGACGTCATCTGAAAAGGAAGCCCTTTAGTGATCTCCTGGCCTTGTGATAACACCATATTTAGCACGTCTGATAATCTCCATGGTCTTTCAAAAAGCCTGGACCCAAACCATCAGAGTAATGAGTTAGTAATGAGTAATCAAGGGAGTTACATTTTTGGACTGTAGTGATAGTAACAACTAATTACTTGTAAGGTGATTAGAGTAGTGGCTAAGCCAACTAATTCCTTTATAAAAGTGACATAGGTCTGGGTAAATGCAATTCAAAATCCTAATGTTCTCATGATCACAAGTTATAGGCTGGAATCCTCTTGGAGACATGTGTGCATGAAGTTTGTGGTTACACACATGTATGTCTTCTTTTTGGATGAGGTGCAAGAGGTAGTCATTAGCCCCCTTCTACTCCACCTCAAACCTGCCCACATATAAGGCCAGGGGTGTTGCTACAGCTGTTGAATGTGCAGAGGGAGAGAAGGGGAGAGAGGGAGACAACAGAGCAGTGGGCAGTGCTTGCCATCTTCACTGCCATTCACTAGACGGGGGAAACAAAGACTAACCTATTTTTTCTTCCTCCAATGTGATTCTAGGCTGCATCAACAGGATTATAGTGTCTAAATCAAGGGAAATAATAGTGCCTGCTTTGGTCAGACCTCACCTGGAATACTGTGTCCCTGGTGTCCAGAGTTGTAGTCCAACACTCAAACTACTATGCCATGTCGATTCCTAGTCTCCAAAAGCTCCTCTAGCTAGTACAACTGGTGGCTTGATGCAGGAGTGGAATAGACACCCAATGCTAAGATTAGGAGCAGAAAATCACTACAGTTGGCCCCTCTGTATCCATGGATTCTGTATCCATGGATTCAGCCAACCATGGCTTGATAATATTTTTTTAAAAATCCAGAAACCAAACCTTGATGTTTGCCATTTTATATAAGGGACATCATTTTACTACACCAGCTTATATAATGGGACTTAAGCATCCTTGTACTTTAGTATCCCTGGAGTTGGGGTCCTAGAACCCAACCCCAGGGATACCAAGGTCCCACTGTACTTGGAGTGCAAGGATTCTGGAGCCTACTTAATTCTTTGATCAAAATGATGCCTGGGGCAGCTCCCATTTATTTCAGTGGACCTTGTCTGGAGGATCTTCTTGGTGAATGGTGTCCTGTGTGACTTAAGACATGAATCACATGAAAAGCACCAGGGCCAGTGATAAAAGATTGAAGCAAAAGACTTCAAGGATAAAAGGTGACATTTTGTTTGCCCCTATCTAAACACACTGATCCTTTGTTTTTGCGGTGGCCTTGCTAGTTGTTAAAGGAAAGGAATGAAGAAAGAAAATAAAATATCAGTTTTCAAGGTATTCTGTGTGAATCTCACTAGAGTATGAAACTGAAGGATACAACATTTCTAAGACTACAAACATTTATTTTTGGGAGGGCTTTGCAGAGTATATTTGTAGTTTTTTTAATGTGCGAAAGTGTATTGCAAGCATATTTACTGATGCTGATTTTGAGAGGATTCAGCCCTTTCTGAAGCTTGTATTAAAACTTAAATATAGCAAACATGCAGTTTTTTTCCCCCCACACAAGGCTTTTATAATGGAATCGGGATTGTACAACATAAACAAGAATAACATTAAAAATGATCAGTTCTTCATATATTTATTTAGATGTTTATTTTTGTATTAGTATGCTTTTGAAGGTGAGAGGAACATGGTTTAGGGGAGAGAAACCATAATGACTGTCTCAGTTATAGATGCAAGGAGACCTGGCCGAACCTTATGGATTCCAGGCAGTTTGTATCAGCATTCCCAGTTGTGAGTTTGATACATTGGCTTTAAGAACTGGATCTTGTATTAATGTTGCATTCATTTATGTGGCATGCACTGGTTTACATTTCTCTTCTCCATCCCCAGGAATTTAAAGTGATCACAGGGAATGTAGAATAAATTTATTCTTTCTTTGGTTTAAATTAAACTACTAGTCGCTTTGAAACAATGAGGTTTCCATAAGTCTTGATCTATCATTTCAACAATAGATGATGATGATGATGATGATATATTTACCTTGGGACTCAGGGTGGCTTACAACAGTTAAGATAAACATAGTTAAAATTAAGAGCATAGAAAAGTTAAATAAATGAATTAATTATATTCAGTGGTTCTACTCTAGCTGGAACTACAAACCGGATTTAGACCTTAAGTTCCACTAACCCTTGATTTCTGGCATCTAATCCTCTGAAATCCAACATGGATTTAACACTAACCTATGAAGAAGGAGGATGGCATGAGTATAACTGAATTATATGAAGAAAGAAATAGATTTGTAAATGAAAGAAATTTTTTGAAAGCCTTAAAGTTGCTGTTACAAGTGAAATTTACATTGTGTGTGTTTTCAAATCGCCTGTCAACTTATGACATCCCCATGAATCTCACAGGGTTTTCTTAGGCAAGGAATACTCAATGGTGGTAGTTTTGGCAGTTCCTTCATTTGAAATATAGGTTACAGCACCTGGTATTGGTTGGCGGTCTCCCATCCAAGTACTACCCAGGGCTGACCCTGCTTAGCTGCCAAAAACTATTATTCTATGATTCTAAGATCAGGCAGGATCTAATGCTTTTATGGTATTTGTCATTATCTATATTAACAGGAATGGAAAATCATTGTTGCCGAGATTTTTTTTTGGACTGCAGCTTCCCTCATTGCTTACCATTGGATATGCTGGCTGGGTATGATAAGAGCTGTGATTCAACAACATCTGGAGGGCCATATTCCATCCCAGCCTAGAGTGTATATTGAGATTTAAAGTGTCTCTTTTCTGCTTCTGAAGAAGGTTCTGACATCTATATTAGGAATATGCAGTGTGGCTTACACTTTCTCCTTGATAAGTGAGGGGGAGCAAGGCTGGGTTAGCCCATCTTGCTCCAGTGGTGGGGTGTAGACACCCAGTTAACTAATTTGTATCAAGGATGTTCTACCAGAGGTATCAAAAGCTAAAGGAGCCTTGCCTACAACCCACTCATAGCCATCTGGCTCAAGGGGTAAAAAGAAGTGGGCCGTAATCCTCTAGGAGAGTTGCATCTTTGTAAGTGGAGTTAGGTGGGTGGGAATTAGAATTGTGAAGATGTGCAATGTCTGCATCCAGTAGAGGGCTGCAGTTATGTAACTACATAGCAGAGCCAGCAAAGGGACCAATGCACAACAGGACTGATTCACATGGGGACTGATGTGCATCCCATTAGTCCCAATGCTCATCAGGCACCAGTGTGCATTGGGCACTCTTGCTGATGTCCTGTTATGCTTCTTCACAATTCACTAACAGGGTTTCTTAGTGCCTCTGCTACATTGTTAAGTGTATGCAAATTTACATTGAGTGCAAGGTCATAGAGAATTCCAGCTGTAGTTCCTTCACTCACCAGAAGAATGCCAACTGGTACTACAGTATTTGGGGGGATCACCTGGGTCCCTACTTTGCCTTTGTGGGAATTAAGTGATGAAGAATCATGGAAACTTTTCTGTGGTTCAGAGCAAGGGAGTTTCTGCCTTGGGGAGGCTTAGCTTAATTGACTTTCCCCACATAAGTGCCCACTTATCACATTGCTGCTGCATTGCAGACTCTTGTTTACCCCAATACTGTTGTCCTGGAGTTTGAAGTTTAGTGAGGCCTAAGAGCTCTCTGACTGAGAGTTCTAAATGCCCCTCCCTAAACTGCAAATCCCAGGATGCCACAGGAGGCAGCCAGAGCAGTTAAAGTGGAATAATAGCACTATAACAGTGTAGTGTGAAAAAGTCCTAGGAATGATGATGCAGGACAACAGTATTGGGGTAAACAAGAGTCTGCAATGCAGCAGCAATGTGATAAGTGGGCACTTATGTGGGGAAAGTCAATTAAGCTAAGCCTCCCCAAGGCAGAAACTCCCTTGCTCTGAACCATAATAGTATAGTGTGATAATCTCCCCAGTGGGAGGGCAGTGGACTCCACCACTATCTTGCTGACAGGATAAAGAATTTGACTTGTAAAGCTTTCTTTATAATCACTTCCTTCTGTTCTTCCTAAGTATATACAGTGGGCCCTCAGTATCCACTGCGGTTGGGTTCCAGGACCCCCATGGATACCGAAATCCATAGGTGCTCAAGTCCTATTATATACAGTGACATAGTACAGTAGGACCCCTGTATGCACTGATTCATTATCCATGGGACACAAAACAGCACACATACTAGAGTCTTCCTAGAAAATGTGTCCTCTCTAGCCATTTTCTAGGTCCTCCAAGGCAACTCTATGGTATTTTAAACAGGAAGTCCTATTATGTTCAATGGTGTTTGCTATTTTTGGTATCCATGAGCCCACCCCGAACCAATCCCAGCAGATACGGGGGTCCTACTGTAAAATGGTATCCCTTATATAAAATGGTGAATAGAAAGGTTTGCTTTTTGGGTTTTTTTTTCAGAATCTTTTTGAGCGATGGTTGGTTGAATCCATGGATGTGGAAGCCTATGGATACAGAGGGCTAACTGTAGTGAAAGCAACCATAGGAGAAGAACCAAAAGAATGCTCCCAGAATCAAAAGGATTACTGTAGTACTGTATCCAAGCAAAGCTGGTTGCACTTCAGTCACATTGAAATAAATGGGAGGCATTTAGATCAGTCATGGAGACCAAGCTGGTTTAGATCCAACTCTCAACGTAATAACTATTGCTGATAACTATTGCAGTAGTGGACACACCAGTGTGAGTGAGTTAATTATACCACCCCAATAGTCAGCATGCTGCACGAGTTGGACAGAACAAGTGTTCTATCCCTCTCCTATCAACTAAGATGATTACAGGGAACCATTTGGGGGGAAATGTGCCATTTCAGGGTTTGGAGGTGTGGCAAGATTTTACACAAGGTTCAAAGATAATTTTTGCATATATATTTAAGAATTAATCTGCTCCCAAATGAGTATATTTTAAGAGATTTGGTTGTGGCTCTTCTTATTGCTCATAATAACTTCTTCTGAGGAAGAATTGCCTGTTGCTTGAAGGGATAACTCCCCCACATACACTTCTTAAATGATGCTCCTGGTGAAAATTTACAACAATATGGATGCAATCATTTTCTAACTCATTTGTCTCTATTGTCCTGCTAAGGGATGGGCAATCTGAGTCCTTGGCCTCATTTCAAAACTCCTCAGCAAGTGATTTGTTTAGACTGCTGGAAAAGCAAACTGGCCCTTCCTTAGATAGCCCATGGGTTAGGGAGGGAGGAAATGTGGGGTGGAGAAGGGAAGAAAGTGATAGAGAACAGTGTGTCACAGAGAAAGAAAGAAAGATGATCTCCAACAAATTACTCCCAGGGGAATGTACCCTTGGGCAGAAGAAAGATAGCCCACTATGTGCTAAGAAAGTGTTTGCCACACTCCGTATCTTCTCAGATATTTGGAGAAGGGAAGAGGTAAATTTATTATTATTGCTGTTGTTATTATCTGCTGTCAAGTTGACTTTGACTTATGGTGTTCCTATGAATGAGAGACCATCAACAGCCCCATTCATCAATTGCCCTGTTCAGTCTTATAAACTCCTGGGCTGTGGCTTCCTTGATTGAATCAATCCAACTACCTGTATAAGATAGTCTTCCTCTTGTCCTATTGCCTTTCACTTTACCAAGCATTATCCTCTTTTCCAGTGAGCCACACCTTCTCATGCGAGCCTCAGTTTAGTCATTTTGACTTCCAGTGAGAGGTCAGGCTTAGTTTGCTCTAAGAGCCACACATTTTTCTTTTTAGTGGTACATGGTACCTATAGAACTTTCCTCGAGCACTACATTTCAAATGTGTTAATTTTCTTCCTGTCAGCTTTTTCCATTGTCCAGTTTCCCACTCATACATAGAAATTGGAAATACTAAGACCTTGGTTACTGTCACTGTTGGGTGGGAAGATACATGTGGGCTGTATAGGACACAGTTACCTGACTGTGGTGGTAAACTGCCACATGATATAGGTTGTCTACAATGGTAGCTGGTGGCCTCCATGCCAGTGGGTTGATGAATCTGCTCCGGGTTTTAGTCTGAACTTTAAAGAGGTTGTCCAAGCTGCTGAACCCTATCTCCAAACAGGTATAGCACTTTGGACATCTCATATAAAATTTAGACTAAAACCCAAAGTGGTTACTCCCACATCCACTTTCTCAAAGTGGATGTGGGACTAACCAGCCAAAACTGCTTGTCTGTTTTCAACCATTGTCATTGCATTAGGAAATAATGTTTGAAAGATTTAGAATCAAAGATGTTTTCTCTCTTAATATTTACCCTTACAAATGGGAACTCTAGAGACTATGCAACCAATAGGAAAATGAATGGGTCCAATGAAGAAAGGGCACAAAGAAGAGGTCAGCCCAACTTTTAAAATAGCTTAAGGTAATTTCTTCCTTCAGCACTTAGGAAAAAAATCCACTCTTATAAATGGCAACTTACACTTATTACTGAGTGATCACAAATTTATCAAATATATGGGGAAGGCTAGACCTACCCACTAAATGAAGCAGTTGCCACAGGTAGCAGATTTTGGTGTTTAAAAAAACAGACAGCACATAGTTATTTACATTATTATTGTAGGCTGACTGCTGGGATGGGGAGAAGTGTTTGTAGGATTTTCTGTCTTAGATGGCAAGACAAAGAACCTGGCCTGAAATACTATGAACCATACCTTGGAAAAGACAATTAATACTCTTTTGTTGTTTTACCTCAGGCTTTAAAACATCTTTGGCCAGTCCTGCTATGGCAGACAAGCAAGGGAAAATTCAGCATTTTTAAATCACATTGATTTCTAGAACAGCACACTAAATTCTGCCATTTAAACAAATTGCTTAACTTTAGCTGGATCATGTCTGTGGTTTCCATGGAATATTAAACCCCTGTAACTTGTAATATATGAATAAGATATAGTTAAAGCTTTTAATATACTGTTTTTATAATCTTTCAGTAGATTTCCTGTCTCAAGGAGCAGGGTGGGGGGGACACATTTCCCAGAGTTATAAGGCTTAAGGGTCTTGTTTCATAGTTACCAACAGCTGCATGAAATTTATTTCTAAAAAAGACAGATATGGACACTCTTATTCCTGTAGGGCCTAATGTATGCATCTTAAAGCAACTGGGCCCAAAACTAAGGGTTGTAGGATCACATACAAACCATTGGTTAAAAAAAATTGCTGAGGCAATCTATTCTGCTTCTAAGTGCTTGTCTACACTGCAGAAAAAAACTTCAGCTTCAATTCGAAATTTCCTGGGCCTGCAGTGACCCAGTTAATGCCACACACTTCAATGTGAAAATGAAGTGAGATTGCCATTAGCAGCCACACATTCCCCCCTCATCCCCGTGAATTTGCTGCAGTGTTAAAGGGTGGTCTTACCTTAATTACACATCCTATACTTTGCATTATTTTTGGCCACATGGCTGTAGTTGCACCAGTTTTTTTGGGTTTTTTTCTTCCCCTCATGTATGCAAATATACATTTTCCAGAATTAGGGTATTACTGGATAGGCAGAAATACACTAGTACTAATCTCCCCACAAATGCATATTTGAAAAATAATAGCAGTTGCATGCTGGCAGAACGTAAATACAACAGAGTACCGTCACCCCCAAATTAGGAAGAAGGCATATTCATTGTAAAAGCTTCAGTTCCTGTGAAATGTATCTTTTTTCAGGGATTGTTTAGGAGCATCCTGTGATTGTTGTTCTGTCCCTTCACGTCATTTCCATCTTATGGTGACCCTAAGGCCTAACCTATCAGGGCTTTCTTGGCAAGATTTGTTCAGAGGAGGTTTGCCACAGCCTTCATCTGAGGCTGAGAGTGGAGGGCTTGCCCAAGGTTTCCTAGTGGGTTTTTAGAACCAAGCAGGGGTTTGATCCATAGTCTCCCAGTGTTCTTGTTCAACCACTAGTCACACTGGCTCTTAGCCTGTTATACAACATTTAAAAAAAAAATACGGCTCTTGCACTGCTCTGGCATTTTGACATCCTTATGTATCACCAGATCTGACTGAATACTTGGAATTGTCAGGAGGCCTACTTTATGCTTGAGAAATGTTTCCTGTCCTGCTTTCAGGTATTATGATGTAGCAACTCAGACTAGACACATTAAAATGGAAGTTCAGTCTGCATTGTTGTTGTTGTTGTTGTTCTGTGCCTTAAATTCATTTCCAGTTTATGACAAACTTAAGGCAACCCTATCATTGGGTTTTCTTAGCAAGATTTATTCAGAGGGGGTTTGCCTTTGCCTTCCTCTGAGGCTGAGAGAATGTGACCTGATCAAGGCCACCCAGTGGGTTTGTGCGTGTATGCAGGGATTCACATCCTAGTCTCCAGAATCATAGTCCATTGTTCAAACCACTACACCACGCCGGCTCTATCATCCCCTATTTGGTTGGAATTGTTTCAGGAAGAAGCACTTTAAAAAGAAATGCAGTGCCAAAGATTAGGGAGGGAAGGAAGGAGCTGTGAACAGATGGGATGGTAAGTAGCATAAGAAAAAATATAAGCAAGTCTCTGTATGTGTGTGTGTGTGTGCACGCGCGCATGCACGTGCGCATGTGTATCAATGCTTTTCATCCCCGCCATAATCCACTTCTCATTTTTGTGGGGAAAGTTTTGCACAACCACATTAATAACACTTTTTTGTGGGGAAAGTTTTGCACAGCCCCATTAATAATACCTTTGCAACATACATATCTCAAAATGTTCTAAATAAATTGTTAAATGGTGTCAAAGGAAACAAGGAAAAATATACCTGTGTGTACTAAGACCTACCAAAATATTAAAAACAAAAGCAAACCTTTGAATTTTCTAGAAGGCAATATGTTACGCAGAGTTTCAAACTAAGTCATTTCAAATAATTTATTTCCTCTAGTAACTAAGGTAATAAATGCCTTTCCCTAACAACTATGGTAGAATTCTATTATGTTATAATTGCAATGTAACAGGGCATACCTGCCATACAGTTACCTGGAACTGTAACTTTTAAAATCAACTTTTTATTATTATAGTGGTGACCTCACTAAATGGGGAAGTCCCATTTAGAAAAAACATAAGCTACTAACTTGTAGTATAAAACATACGGTACTCTCCTTCCATCCACCTCACTGTAGCCCCAACAGCCACAATAGAGTTTGCAACAAGCCAGCCCTTGAAATCTTGCACTGTACTATGCCTCATGTTCCAAGCTCTGTTTTTTAAAAGGCCCCTCCTCAGCTGATCCCAGAACATGTCCCTCCTCAGCTGTAGTAATCTAGTTAATTTTCAATAAATGTGTATAACACTGTATTATGCTTCTACAAAGACAAAGTATTTGTTTCATTTATTGATCTGAAAGCTACTGGTACAAGGGAGAAACAAAGAATTGTTCCATTAGCAAGAGAGGGCTGCTACAAGCACAATCAACTTTGATGGATTGTTATGTAGTGTCCAACTATGCACATAAAGGACACCATTCTGCTGGGATGGGTTATTTTTTCATAAAACTTCTTCCAAAGATGTGACAGCCTGGCCTGTGGCTTGACATGGAACACCTAGTGTTACCTACCCTGATACCCTCACTGTTCAAATAATTAATCAATTTGCTACAAATTGGCTTATTATTGGCACCCCACATGGTTGGCAGTAGACCAAGGACTCCCAAGTAAAAGGAATCAGTTTGCTCAGGAACCCTAAGGAAGTAGCCAGCCCAGATTCCTAAAAGTTATGCACAGGTAGTAATTAAGCAAACTCCCCCTTGAACTGATGAGTTAGGGAGGAAATGGGCTAATTCTCCTGAACATACATGGAAGTGAGTCAGTCACTAATTCAGTCAAGGTAGCTGGACACTCATTGCCTTGCAAAACTGGTTTTTCCTTGCACCTTTTTAAAAACAATAGAGAACTGTCTGAGACCAATTAGTTCTAATGTTTCAGCCATTAGCGATCATCAACACATCAGCAGAATCAATTGTTTAACCCTGTGAGACTCCTGCAGACATTGTATTCCACTCAAAACACCCCTTCAGGGGAATATCGAATATAAATATCACCCCAAAACACCACCAAAGTGTGCTCAGTTTCCCAGAAACTGTTACTCTGTTGATTTGCTGAGTCACCCGGTGCATCCAGCCATTCTTCTTCTGCTGCATGATTCTCTGCTCTTTGGATAGGTACAGCATAACCCACCATCCTGAACTCTATTCCTATATCCCAATACTTCCTACTTTCTTCAATAGCCTTGTGTGAATGCTTGAAGCCTAAGTGTATGCATGCATGCATTCTCCTGATTATTTTTCAATAAAAAACATTTTTATTTTATTCCCTAGCTTGGAGCCTCACCAGTGAGTGTCAGTATGCATAGGTCAAAAGATTCTGCCATTACCCAACCTTTGCAGCTACTATGTGAGCTAATTAAAAATCCCCATAGAAAACTAGAAAGCTGGGCCAATGCTAACAAAATGAAATTCAGTATGGAGAAAATGTAAGGTACTGCACTTATGGTGGAAAAACGAAATGCATAGATATAGGATGGGGGAGACCTGTCTGAATGAGATTATGTGCAAAAGGGATCTAAGAGTCCTAGCAGACCACAAGTCGAACATGATTCAACAGTGTGATGTGGCAGCTAAAAAGGCCAGTGCGATTTTGGGCTGCATCAATAGAAGTATAGTGTCTATATCAAGGGAAGTAATAGTGCCACTCTGTTCTGCCTTGGTCAGGCCTCACCTAGAATACTGTGTCCAGTTCTGGGCACCACAATTCAAAAAGGATATTGACAAATTGAAGTGTGTCCAGAGGAGGGTGACTAAAATGGTGAAAGGTCTGGAAACCATGCCTTATGAGGAAAGACTTAGGGAGCTGGGTATGTTTACCCTGGGAAAAAGATGGTTAAGGGGCGATATGATCGCCCTGTTTAAGTATTTGCAGGCGTGTCATATTGAGGATGGAGCAAGCTTGTTTTCTGCTGCTCCAGAGACTAGAACACGGAACAATGGATGCAAGCTCCAGGAACAGAGATTCCACCTCAACATTAGGAGGACCTTTCTGACAGTAAGAGCTGTTCGGCAGTGAAACACACTCTCTTGGAGCGTGGTAGGGTCTCCTTCCTTGGAGGTCTTTAAACAGTGGCTGGGTGGCCATCTGTTGGGGATGCTTTGATCGTGATTTCCTGCATAGCAGGGTGTTGGACTGGATGGCCCTCGTGGTCTCTTCCAACTCTACAATTCTATGATTCTACGTGTGGAATTTCCATGGACCTCAGTAATTCAGGTAACAGGAATCCGTTCATGCAATATTTCCATAGACGGCTGGCATCCTGTTCAGTAATTACAATATTAGAAACCTAACTTTTACATTTATGGTCATTGCATGATCATGTTAACTAAAAGTTCCCCCAATCCTGCTTTTGATGCCTTTCATCCCCCTAATGCAGCCATTTCCAAGGCATTGGATTTATTTTTATTTATTTATTTATTTATTTTTTTACAGAGGGAATTTTGTATTGGAGTAAGACCATTCTACTAAAAAATACACCCGACTGCAAAAGGCCATAACAATAATACAAAAATAATACTAATTATTTTCCTCTTTTCTTACTAATACAAAAATAAATCTATCCTAACACTAATTTTTTGCCCTTTAATCTAAACACACTATAATCACATTATATTTACACATTATAATTATACCTATTTGGAAATGAAAAAAAAAACCAATAAAATATTAATTAAAAATAATAATACAAAATAATACAAAAATAATAAAATATTTATTTAAAATATCATTTTATGTTATTGCTGGGGTCGTCTCACTAAACCACGGCCAAAACTTTTTCCAACGATGGTTTGGCAATTTCTCTTTTTCACTCAGAGCTAAATTTTCAATTACATTCTTCACATAATAGGCAGTGCCTTTTACATCCTGCAGATTTTGACTTTTCACCTCCTTTTGTCTCTGGAAAACTAACCCTAACATCACATAGAGGTTTACCAGGCGCACCGTGGACCAGGGCACTTTCCAAAACCTCTCAGCCACGGCGGAACCAGGCTCCTTCCTCTTCCTCTTTTGGCCCACTGACTTTCTGGGTCCCCTGACACCCTCTGGAGGCTCAGTCCCTGAAAGCACTGTCTCCCAAGCCTGCTGTGCCAAATCTGGCCAATCCAGGACCCGGGCTACCTCCTCCCATGTTTCCCGGGCACTCGGGCAGTCCTGGACAAAATGTCTGATCGTCTCCTTTTGTGGAGAGTGGGGTGGTAATGATTTGTCTACCCTTCTTCCTGGCACAGAGGGTATTGAGAGAAACAGGAGTCTCCGTAGCTGTCTGTCTTAGTGTGCTGGTCTACTGCAAGTTTCTAGCAAAAGAAAAAAACCCACCCAGAATCTACCAGTCTTCCACATCAGACAGTTTAAGCAGCATAGTTAAGATAGAACAGGCTCCCCACCCCAGCCACTTTACATCAGAAGGGTAAGTTTGATTTGTTGTTGTTCCCCACTTTGATCCATAAGGAGAGGTGAGTAAGAAATAAATATATTTGGCCAGAATCAAGTTGGAGATTTACATATGCACATGGCTCACTACTGGAAAGCAACCACTGTAATTGATGGGGTCTGTTCCCATGTTTATTGGGAAGCAGCTGACTGACAGTCACACCCTCTCCTGTGAGGGATGTCTAGTGCAACAGGCATAAGCAGGACCCCTGTCACAATCCCTCCTTGTGTCTGAGATTGTGTTTTGAGGGGTAGGAATGGCAGCCGGCTGCTTCCCAAGTGACAGGGGAAGAGAACCCTGTTGATTGCAGTCGGTACTTCCTGGTAAGTGGAGTTTGGGAACTTCCACGGTTCCTAAACTAGGGACTATGTAGAGATCATGAATATGAAACAGTCATGAGTGTTAACTCTAGGTTACACATTTGTAACTGCCCAACAGGATTTTGGCCATGAATAGGTGGCCTTGGGTAAGTCACACTCTCTCACCCCCAGAGGAAGGCAAAGGCAAACCCTCTGTGAACAAATCTTGCAAAAAAAACCAAAAAAACCAAAAAAAAAAAAAAAACAACCCAAAACAAAACTCATGATAATTTCGTCTTAGGGCAGTGATGGGCAACCTTTTGAGCTTGGTGTGTCAGATTTCGCCAAAAAACTGAGCATAATTCAGGTGGTATGTCATTTTGAGGAAAAAACATTATTTTGTGATATTTATAGTTTAAGTAACATAAATGTATAATTGTTATATATAATTGTATTTAATAAACCAAAAACTAATTATTCAACTTACCTGCTTAGTGACTTCTTTGTTCATCCATCAGTCGGTTTCTTTTGTTGGTCTTGATATTATTTAGCTTGTGTGGGGTGCCGTGAACTAAGATAAGTGAGAGGGAGGGGGAATTCTTTAACTAACTGCCTTTTAGTGACTTTTTTGTTGCTGAATTTCATGGGCTAAATCTTCAATAGAAAGTTGGTATTTTATACACTTCAAGCCCAAGCAAGCGCTATTAACTTCATCTGTCAATCTGTTTCTTTTGTTGGTTTTGATATTATTTAATGCTGAGAATAAGGCCTCACAAAAGTATGTAGGGGGAAAAATTGTGAGTAAAGTCATTGCTATATTTTTCAGGGTGCTAAAAGTGTCTGGTAGTTGGTTCCAGGCACTCCAAATTTCCTGTTCGTAGTGGCACTCCTCTTGATTCTCCAAGCGGCGTCCCCTGCTGCATTCCAGTGCTCCCTGCTCTGCCAGCTCAAGTGAGGGCAAAGACCCCAGCTTAACCGGAAGTCCCAGAACTAGACGCTCTGTGCTGGACTTCTGTTGTTTTGGCCTACAGACCTCCGGCACAGAGTGTCTAATAGGGGAGGATGAAACATTTGCGACTAGAGCCTTAGGACATTTTCAGACACAAAAAAGTTGTCCTGAGGGATTGGGAGAGGTATGCAGCTGTTCCGCGGCAGGGGGGCAGTTTCTGATGACGCTGTCCCTCTCGCATTACCCTCTGTGTTCCTTCCGTGTCGCATGGAAGGAAAAGGTGTCACTTTTTACTCATGGAAGTTCTTCATGAATAAAAAGTGGTGCCTTTTCCTTCCATGCAACACAGAAGGAACACGGAGGGTAACGCAAGAGGGATGTCGTCGTCAGAAACTGCTCCCCTGCTGCGGAACAGCCGTGTACATCCCTATCCCCCAGGATGACTTTTTTGAGTCTGAAAGTTAGACTCTAACTCCAAGACTCTAGTCGCAAATGTTTCATCCTCAGGAGCAGCAAATGTTTCATCCTTGGCTACTGCACTTGGCCATGCAGGAGCCGAGGATGAAACATCCTTCTTGGCATGCGGCCGCCTCAGCGGCCATGTCATCAAAAATGGCTGTGCGTGTCAGTGCTGACACAAGTGTCATAGGTTCGCCATCACTGTCTTAGGGTAACCATAAGTCAGAAATGACTTGAAGGGCACACAACAACAACAAAATAGAAATAGTAATAAAATGAGCAATGCAACAAGTAGTGTAATGACTTACATTGCTGCCTGGGACAATAATAATGGCTTCTAGGCTAAGTGGGCCAACACAATGTAACAAAAGTAACACAGTGAATTACTTTTTCAAAAGAACTTTACTTTTTCAAAATAACATTCCAAAATCTGTTTAGAAACTAGATACACTTCAACAAGGGAATATTGTTAAATTCTCAGTTGATTATAAGCTTCTCTCTCTGATATAATAGTTAATATCTCATTCTCCAAATGCTCTTTAATTTCTTTGGGCCCCAGCAGGCCCAAGTTCATTTCTGGGTCAATTAAAAGATAATGCAATTCACTATAGCCTTCTGGCCAACATAGAAAAAGGCCTGACTCAGCCTTACCCATCAACAGAAACAAACTGGTGTGCTGTTAAGACTCTCTCAGTATGTCAGGCAGCACCCTGGGTCAGCTTGAATAGGATTAATATGACTACCCCAGGATAGTCTTTCAGTTACTGATTTCACTGATCCTCTGTATCACAGAGCACAGCACAAAACTGGAGGTCAGACTGAGTGGGAAATGTTACATGCAGAACACTCCTCCCAAACAAATCATATATCCTTTTGAGGAGCAGTTAAGGCAAGATACGACAGAAACATTCTGCTGAGCAAAGAGGTTTCTAGTTCAGGTTTCTAGAGACAGGAGCCAAGGCTTTTAAACATGGATAAAATTAGCCACAGTGAAAAATATGGCATGAGGGGAAGTGTTAGGATACCATTTTTTTTTTAAAAAAAATCATGCTGGCAGATCTGGATCATCCTCCATTTCCCTGGCAACCTTATTATCACATTGTTTTTCTTTCAGACCCTGAACTTCAAAATGTAAATTTTAAAACAGGGGGAGGGAGAGGGGAAAGAAGAACGTGTATTTGTCCAATATGTTGTCCAGTAATATACCAGCAAGCCTAAGATTTACACCTTCTTGCACAACATGCTGGAATTTAGATCCTAAATTCTAAGACCTAAAACAATTGTCAAGTTTGGTCAGCAGTGGGATGGTGGTTGAGATGGTCCCTAGGATTCAGATCCCCCCCCCCCGGGACATGTCCTAAAATTAAACCTTTTTAGAGGATTACAGCAGAGATTTCCCTAAAAAAAAACAACAACAAAAAACAAACAAACAAACCTTGTGAGACTCTCCTACCAAACTACCATGTTCCCACATCAAACTTTTTTGAATGGCCAGATGGTGATTCACAGCAAATATTTACTACATGCATAGGTTCCACCTTCCCCCAGCCCTCAAAAAATGGATAAACCACTTTCTGGTGTTCTGGACAAATGGGTTGACAGTAAGGGTGTGCACATGGCTAGCTGTGCCATGATGACTGTAACCAGGCTGAGCAAACCCAATTTGCTGTGCTGGCTTCCATATGTTAAATCCATTCTAAGTTTAATCTGAACTTTAAAGGATCTATCCAATGTGCCATACCTTATCCCCAGAATAGATTTTGTACTTTGAATAGCTCAGTTAAAGTCTGGACTAAAATCTGGAATGGATTCACTGCCCCACAGACATAAAAGCTGTCAGCAACTATTGCCACTTTGAAAGAAACCTCTTCTGGAAGGCTGTGTAAATGGTCTAGTTCTTCTTAGCACCAATTTAATAAAGCTTTGGGGAGACTAAGGGCTTGTCTAGACAGGCAATATCCCCTGTCTTGCCCCCATCTCAGAGCCCTGAAGTCCTGAAGATGCAGGTCATTTGCCCTGTTCTGCCCCTGGGCAGTCCTTACTAGCTCCGGGGCAGATATGAAGCTGAGACAGGGGGAAGGTGGGATAGGCCCTGATATAATGTTTGTTTGTTTGTTTGTTTGTTTAAATACAAGGGTTACTCCATTACCACTGGGAAAAAAACAGACCAGCCCCGAATGTCCGCAGGAGTCTATCTCAGCAGGCTGGCCCTCGCTGTAGCTGCTGATCTCCCCAGAAGGCAGGAAGGAATCCCACAGCATGTGACCAAGGATGGTCAAATGCAGGGGGGGGGGCTTGGTCACAAGTTGCAGCTGGCTTCCTGAAGATGGGGGTGGTGGCTGCAGTGACAGTGTGAGCATGCCCGTCAGGACTTCCTCCCGTTTAGTACAAGTAACAGGGGAACAACAGGCCTGATCTTTAGCCAGTGTCCTGGCTTGTGTAGATGAGCCTGAAATCATTTATAATTAGCATCTACATGGTTTTAAGCCTATTTACAGAGTCATCTGGTTGGATTAAAAACTATATTCTGTAGTTCATAGCTTTATTTACAATATTGCCTCTCACACAGCATATTTGTGGCCTGATATTATTCTGTTAGTTGTTGCATATTGCATTTAGCGCTGTTGAACTGAATATACAGTAGGTTGTTGTCATTTGTAATTCTTGAGTGCTCATACAGTATATATTTTGTACTGATAGTATTATAGACTTTTAACATTTATAATTCCTATGCTAATTTTGTTTGAGCTTTTCTGCCTTTCATTTTGATCCTCTTCTTTGGGGTGTCTCAGTTATATCTGAGATCACTCCACAGTTCCTAAGGATTCTTGATTTTTAAAGAATCTTCTGCCCTCTCATCCCTGAACTGATAGCCACCATAAAATGGTTTTGTTACTTCCATTAATCTTTCATTTTGTTTGGGCCTCTCAGCTGTTTCAGCTTGGCTATGCTTTCCTGTTCTATTATAGAGTAAAAACAGGGGTGGAGATGCTCCAAAACCAGAGCTTGCCTCTTAGATGATGTTTTCTCACTCAGTGTTGATGCTCTATTTGCAAGGAACTGTTGAATTGTGAAGACTGAAGGAGCAAACACAGACATGTCTCTCCTCAGCTTCCTCAAACAATGCTGTTTTTAAAACACATATCTGATTATTTTTTTAGCTTAAAAATTGGACCTGTTTGTGTTGCAATCTGGGGAACAGAGGGCAGTTCATTAGGGCGTTCATTAAGGGTATTTTCTGCAAACAGGCACAGTTACAACAATTATTTTTCCTAACTGCCCATTCAACTGGAATACAAACCAGTCTTTCTGAACAAATGCATGTCATGCCACCCCTTTGTTTGAAGGATTTCTGCCCTGGGTTTTCTTTTTAAAAGTTCATCAGTCTCTCTCTCTCTCTTTCTGTCTCTCTATGTCTTTGGGTACAGCATTTCAAAACAACTTTGGTGACCATGCTACCAGACCACATGGAAAATACTTACTCGTTTTATTTGATTCCAACATTTCCTTAACATGAACAAGTGTCAAGAATATTTTTAAAAATGAACAAAACCCACATTCTTCCCTCTTTCTGCAATGGGGAGTGATTGCTTGGTCACATTTCCCTCCTCAGATAAAAGCAGAAGGGCAAGTCTTGATCTAACTCAGTGTATATAAACCTAGTATGTTAGATAGTAACAAGTCATTCCCACTACCCCAGAGTGGCTGATATCCCTCTCCTTGCCTGTCTCATAATTGTCATTAGCTTTCATGTTGGGCATAAACTATGGCCCTAGAGACTGAGAGAAAGACGTTGGTAGCATAAACTTTCATAGACTGAAGTCTGCTTCATCAGATGCATCTGAGCAAGTAGACTTAAGTCTACAAAAGCATATGCTCCCAGCTCCTCTCTCTCAGGACTTTATCAGATGCACTAAATATGGCATCATAATGGTGCCACATAAACATGAAAGGGTGCGCATATCAGACGATAGCACCCTTTCACGTTTATGCCCTGGCCCAAACTCATCCTATTTTATTGATGGCTGAAGCCGTCAATTGATCCCCCATGGCGCTTTACTGCCGGCATTGCCAGCGTGTGAAACCTCGCACCACTTAATTCACATTAATGCAGCAAGAATGGCCAGTCCAGCATAAACACTTCCGGGTGCGATCATGACATCCAGGTAAGTGATGCACTTTTTATGACCCTCCCCAATTTACTTGGGACCATTCCCGCACAAGCGTCTTCTTGTGAAAATCTGCAGGATTGTGAACGAGGAAGTGAACAGAGCTCCATCACTTTCTCTTCATTGCTGCAGAAGCCTTTGCTGGGAAAGAAGGTAAGTGTCATGGGAGGCATTCTTTTGCTGGCATAAAAAGTGATAATTTTTTATGCCAGCAAAAGAATGTTTTAAAAAGAATGTTTTAAGGGGCTCATCTGATAAAGTCCTCAGTCTCAAAGGTGGTGTAAGCTCCCTTTACATACCAATCCAGACTAACATGGCTATATCTTTGAATTCTATGTCCCTAGAGTCCTGCTGGTTTGTAGTTCAGTGAAATTATGGAACAGATTCCAATTCATTATTATAAAGAACAGATTAGTTTCCATGTGATCATGTTCAGTAAGAAATGCATGGTAGCTCAAAAAACAAAGGAAAATAAATGGTTACCTCCTTTAGCGATAAGAATTGAAAGCAGTGGAATTGTTGTGAGTCTCTAGATGCTGTCCTGAGTACCATGGATAAGTGGATGTGACTACTACCACTGCTGTTGTTGCTGCTTCTCCTCCTCCTCCTTTAATTATTATTATGTATCACGTCACATATGAATATGTAATATGAATACATACATGAACGCAAAGGCAGGAACCCAGCTCTAATGACCTCTGCTAGGCATAACTAGAGGTCCATTCAACCACATCCCTTCATCAACAGAAGCCCTTGAAACACAAAGGAGCTCTGATGAGAACTGTATTGTTGTGGATGAAGTGTTCATCTACAGCTTAGATCAGCTACACACTTCCTTTGCTAGCTCAGGGCAAAGGGTAGAAACTTAAGTGATACAAAACAGGATCATGGGAAACCATAAATGATTATCAAGTAAACATCTGAGTCTAATTTGTGTATATGAGAGAAAATGCAACATATGGATTACATTTATTAGTAATCCAGCTTTCCATGGGAAAAGTTGTGACCTCTTCTTATATTACTAGCAAACTGAAAAACATGAGTTAGTTAAAATTAAGGCTGAAGGTATTAATCAATTAGTCAGTGATTAATTGGCCAAATTGTTGATTACAGATTAAGCATATGGTTGTAATTAATCAATATAGGTCATCTGAGCCACTGCTGTTACCTGATTTTAATCAACATAGGTCATCTGAGCCACTGCTGTTACCTGATTTTAAGGTTGATTTTCAGAGTCCCACGTGAGATGTAGAAAGCAAAGCCGACAGTATTTTATTCACACTGCAGAGCTCTCAGTGTACAGAAAATAATTTTTACCCTGGGAGGTCAGTTGCCTTACAAATATAGAAAAAATAATAAAAGAACTGGTTCACACATTGTCCAAGTTTTTAGAATGTCTGTGCAGCAGAGAATGGAAGTGAGACTGAAGCTAATACATCCAACTCTATTGTATATAGAATTGCAGTTTTAAAAAGGAGAAGGAGGACGCACCCCATCTCAGACCCTTCAGTGGATGGCTTCCTGTTAGTAGCATAGGCAGATGTAAGTCCACCTTAAACCTGCATATTTCTTTTGGTTTGGGGCACTGTGAAGATTGGTATTCTCCACCACTTTCTACAATGACCAAAATCTTGCCAGGACTCAACATTGTGCTGTGAAGGTGCCCCCCCTCCATATCCATTCTGTTGCTGGTGGAGAGCAGAGGGGACCAGATGCACATCTAGCTATGTCTCTATAGCCAGATGCAGACTGATGATATCATCTATTGAGAGCTCTGGAGAATCCCAGTGAATTTTGGCAGAAGATATTGTCAGTTTGCATCTGGCTACAGGGACATAGCCAGATGCTTCTCTGATCCCCTCCACTCTCTGCCAGCAATGGAATGGATGTGGGAAGGGGGGCTATTGCAGCACAATGGTGAGTCTTAGTGGTGGTGACAGAGGAGCAGTAGCAAAGTTTCACACGTGGAACTCTTACACTACTCTCAACCATGTAGGATCTTGACCTTTGTGCCCAAAGCTTTCATGGGCTCTTTCCAGCAGGGTAAAAGTGCTATAGAACTGTCTGGCTCTGTTACCCTTCTACTGGGGTTGTTTTCCCTCCAACAAATGACAAAACCCTCCTTTGCATATCTCTTCCTGTCAAGGTCAGGATTAGGGCTGAGAGGATTTTGGATTCAACAGAATCAGGTTCTGTCTTTCCCCACTCACGGCCACCCCCATTTTGCCTTTCTCCAGGGTTGGAGTCATGACCTGATGGGAAGGCCATCATGGAAAACTCTATGGTGGCTAAGAGAAGCCATGATGAGATCAGTTGCAGGAGAATCATTAAGCTTCAACAGGGGCTTGGAGCCAAAGATCTGCTCATTCCTGTGACTCCTAGGACATGATCCTGGGGTGATCAGATTGCAGTCTTAATATCAACTAGACCTGTATAGTAAGGTCCTACTCACACAATTCATCTACCACAAAAGAATGAACAGACATCAAGTTCTCTGAAGGGGAACGAAAGAAAGGTATAGGCAAACACTTGTTACTTTCACAAGTGATACAGTTCAACTTGAAGTCTTTCAAAAGTTTCAGGTGGTATGTTGCTACGACTCACTTTGACTACCACTGCTAAGGCACTTTCTTGATGGTTAGGCTGATCTTCTTGGAAACCCCTCCAATGACTGAGCTTGATGGTGATTTCCAGGCTGAATCCCCAGTTTGGTTAGATTTAAGACACCTCTCTATGGAATACTTATGTAGACACTTCAGTACACAGATTCCAGTTCACATAGAGATTCTAAGTATAGTGGTCATGTATGTACCACAAATTCCTTTGGAGCCAGGTAATGGAATTTTTACCTGCTCAGGCACCCCTTGCCCTGTATCTATAATAAATTGGCAGTATTTAATAATTAGGTCAAATATGGCCTTCCACACAGTGTGGCTATTAAAACTGGAAAATTCTAAGAAATTCGAAAGACTAATGTTCAGACTCAGTCAGGTATGCACTTAAGGAGGAGCTGCCCAGATTCCAACAAAATGCTAATTTACAAGGCAACTGAAGGTGCCTGACACCTGGCTAATCCTATCAGCCAAGGCTGAGATACTCAACCTGTAAATGATCCCCATACTTCTGTCTGTCCCTCAAACAAAGAAAGTTGCTTCGTCCATTCAATTGCAAAGTATCTGCACGTTAAGGGGCCATTAACATTTCTGGAGTTCCTTTGTCTCACCTTGAGCAACTCAAAGAAACACTGTCTTCCACTCTAAATCCCATCCCCAGAAGTCAAATATTGACTATTAAAAACCCTTCCAAAACTCCACTCAACTGCTCATGGATCCCCTTCCTGTGGACACTATGTCCATCTGTGCAGCTGTTCCTGATCGGGACCCCCCACTCTGCTGGTTTCTTCTGCAACCTCATCTCCAAAGGACACGTGTTGTATCTCCCACAAACAACTCCCTTCTCTATTCCTGTGTCCCAGTATTCCCCACTTTATTCACTAGTCTTGTATGAATGCTTGAAGCCTGAACATGTGCATGAATATTGTTATTATTATTTTCTCAAATAAAGACCAACTTATTGTACTATCTAGCTTAACGTCTCCTCCTTAGTACCAGTAAATATAGGTCGAAAGATTCTGCTCTGTTGTCCCCTCTCACATAACCCAGCTGAGCACATTAATTTTCCAAATTAATGTCAATATTTTAGAGGGTCCTTAAGACCCCCAATCATATAGGATATCAGAATATGAATCTCTAAAATGAACAAACTGGCTGAAAAAATATACAAATACACCGTCTAAAGCTACACAATGTTCAGCCATCATTGAACTGCTATGGTGGCAGGTGGCTTCCATGTCAGTGGGATGGTGAATCTGCTCCAGATTTTAACCTGAACCTTAAAAGAACTATCCAAGGTGCTGAATCCTACCTCCAAAACATGTCTAGCATCCTGGATAGCTCCTTTAAATGATAAAAAACCAAACAAAACCAAAACAGAGCAGACTCACCACAGCACTGACATCCGAGTCACCATCTTCCGCTGCTGAAATGGGACTCCTAAATTTCCAGCCAATATTGCATGAACTGAAGATACAAAACTGTCTCTATCTTGGATAAAGCACACAGACATCTTTAGCAGTCGAAAACTGAGCAACATTAGGCAGCAGTCTTTATATTATCAAAGCTGGGGATAATTTTAAATGCTGTACTATTTTTTTTTAGAAGAACTTAATTTGGGTAGCACATCTAGTAGTTGGAAGAGATGGATTTATATTATTTTTTCTAGTCAAAACAGTTACTTTTATTAGTATGATTTGGAGAAGGTACATACCCTTCAGTCTCTCAGAAGTGCTACTCAATACAAATTCCACCGATTTAAAAACCAAATATTCCATCTTATGGACGCCATAAGTGGGAAATGACTTGAAGGTGCACAACAACGACAAATTCCATCTGAAATTATCTCCAGCATCATCAGTATAAAAACCACCTAGGTTCTCTCTACATCTGTTTTTGACAACTGAGGAATCTATGTTTTTTGTCTGAGAGAGTAACATGATAGTAAGGGAAACATGTATACCTTACATTTTTTTCTCCACCATGGAGTTTTCCTCAGAGAGGCATAGCTCAACATCAGACTTGCAGAGTAAGCTCGTGCTTAGCTTCCAATGACAAATCACAAAACAGAGCACACTAAACACAAAGTAATAAAGTGAGAAAAAAGCACAGGTCATGTATTTTACAACTCAGTGAAGCACCACTTTTAAATATGTGCTAAATGTATTGTCTAGTTTGACCCTATTAAGGGTGGAGCAGTTGTGATAAACCCACCATTTTAGAAAGTGAAGTGGTATCTACAGTCAAGCACTTGGGAGAAATAAATCACCAATAGAGTTGTTTCAAGCAACAGAGACAGAATCCACTGTAATTCTTACTAAAATCTGTCAGCAAATATGGAAAATAAAACACTGGCTCACAGATTGGAAACAATATACATTCCAATCCCCAAGGAAGGGCACACCAGGGATTGCAGTAATCATAGGACCATTGCATTAATCTCCCACAGAAGCAAAGTGATGCTCAAAATTCTACAACAAAGGCTTTTACTATATATGGAGTGAGAAATGCCAGATGTCCAAGCTGGGTTCAGAAGAGGAAGAGGCATGAGGGAACATCAATAGAAGTATAGTGTCCAGATCAAGGGAAGTAATAGTGCCGCTCTATTCTGCCTTGGTCAGACCTCACCTAGAATACTGTGTCCAGTTCTGGGCACCACAATTCAAAAAGGATATTGACAAATTGGAGCGTGTCCAGAGGAGGGCGACTAAAATGGTGAAAGGTCTGGAAACCATGCCTTATGAGGAGAGACTTAGGGAGCTGGCTATGTTTAGCCTGGAAAAAAGACGGTTAAGAGGTGATATGATAGCTCTGTTTAAGTATTTGAAGGGGTGTCACATTGAGGATGGAGCAAGCTTGTTTTCTGCTGCTCCAGAGATTGGAACACGGAGCAATGGATGCAAGCTCCAGGAACAGAGATTCCACCTCAACATTAGGAGGAACTTTTTGACAGTAAGAGCTGTTCGGCAGTTGAACGCACTCCCTCGGAGCGTGGTGGGGTCTCCTTCCTTGGAGGTCTTTAAACAGAGGCTGGATGGCCATCTGTCGGGGATGCTTTGATCGTGATTTCCTGCATGGCAGGGGGTTGGACTGGATGGCCCTCGTGGTCTCTTCCAACTCTGCAATTCTATGATTCTATGATTCTATTGCAAAAATATGTTGAATAACGGAGCACACCAATGAATTTCAGAAAATCAGCCTGTGCTTTATAGAACATAGCAAAGCCTTTCATTGTGTAGATCATGAAAAAACTATGAATTGCCCTTAAAGACATGGGTGTACCACAGCATTTGATTAACCTAATGTGTAAACTGTACTCAGGACAAGAGGCTACTGTTAGGAAAGAATAGGGAGAAATTGAAAGGTTTTCAGTTGGTAACGGGGGTCAGACAAGGTTACAAGTTATCACTCTGTCTGTTTAACTTGTATGTTGAATGTATCATATGTAAAACTGGATTCGATTATGAGAAAGGAGGTGTGAAAATTGGAGAAAGAAACATCAAGAATTTAAGATATGCAGATGACACCATACTTCTTGTTGTTGTGAGTCTTTAAGTCATTTCCAAGTTATGGCAACCCTAAAGCGAACCTATCACAGGGTTTTCTAGGCTGAGAGTGTGTGCCTTGCCCAAGGTCACCCAGTGGGTTTGCATGGCTGATCAGAGATTCCATCCTTGGCCTCTAGCATTTTAGTTCAGCACTCAAACTGCTATGCCATGCTGCCTCCATGGCAGAAAGACTTGGATCGACTACTGAAGAAAGTCAAGGAATAAAGTGCAGAGGACACTCTACTCCTATTAATGCATTTACTCTTGTGTTTGTTTCTTCTTCCTGGAAGGGTCCCAGGGTAAGCTGAAACCATCTCAGAACCTGGTAGAACCTAATTTGAATGTCTGCAGTTGTCTTATACTTTCTACCCTAAGACAATAATCAGATACCATCTCCATGACTTGAACAACAACCACTTGCCTGATGACAAGTACCAAAGAGCTGAAAAGTTTGCAGAATGATGATCATCACCCAGGGGAAAAAAAGAAGCACAATAAAAACATTAGTAGACCGCGCAAAAAGGATCTGCGAACCCCACTACCTGGAGGATGAACTGAGGCACCTAAACTGGGCCCTACAGGTGAACAGCTACTCCAGATCAGACATCACAAGAGCAGCCAGACCCAGAAAAAAACCACAGGAATGAAGAAGAAAAACAGCCACCCAAAGGGAAGGTATTTTTACCATACATCAAAGGAGTCACAGACAGAATAGGGAAACTGATGAAGAAACACAGCTTCCAAACAATGTACAGACCAAGCAAGAAAATTCAAGAAATGCTATGCTCAGCGAAGGACAAAAGAGACTCTCTCACAGCTGCAGGAGTTTACAGCATACCATGCAACTGTGGACAAGTTTACACAGGGACCACTAAACGCAGTGTACAAACACAAATCAAGGAACATAAGAGACACTGCAGACTGGGCCAGCCAGAAAAATCAGCAGTAGCAGAACAAGTGATAAACCAACCTGGACACAAAATGTTATTTAAAAACACAGAAATTCTGGACCAGGCCAACAACTATCATGTCAGAATGCACAGAGAAGCTATTGAAATCCACAAACACCTGGACAACTTCAACAGGAAAAAAGAAACCTTAAAAGTAAACAAAATCTGGCTCCCAGTTTTGAAATACAATAGAATCAAAACTCAACACTTACAAAAGAATTCCACCCAGGGACAGGGGGATTCCCAGCAGATAATGGTCCATCAACCAACCATTAGCCAAACAGACACTAACGAGCCTTGATTTCTGTACCCAGAAACTAACCATTCAATTACACAAATGTACATATACTCCCCAACAGGGGTTCACAGCATAAAAACTCCACATACATTCCTACCCAACCATTCTCTGAAGATGCCAGCCACAGATGCAGGCAAAACGTCAGAAAGAAACTATTCCAGAACATGGTCTCACAGGCTGGGAAAAAAATCCCCAAGGAAAATCTATGGATGCCAGCCATGAAAGCCTTTGACTTCCCACTGAATGACCTTGGGCAAGTCATATTGTCTCAGACCTAAATGAAGGCAATGGCAAACTACCTCTGAATAAATCTTGCCAAGAAAACCCTATAATAGGGTTGTCATAAGTTGAAATCAACTTGAAGGAACATAACAACAGTTACACAGAAGTGCAGTTGCTTGCATAGATGCCTTGTAAATCATGGTTAGCTCTGTCTCCCCCCACTTTTTTTGTGAGGAAAGAAAAGCAGGGTTTTCTGAGAAAACAATCTTGCTTACCAACCAAATCAGATTTATCCAAATTGGCTTCCAATTAGAAAAATTAGCTATGTGGAGTCATGAGTATGTGGCATGTGTTTTTTTTTAATTCCTGAGCACATGGGAAGAGGGAGAGACTGGACAGCACAGTTTGCTTAGAATGGAGAGGAAGCTGCATTTGAAGATGCAGCTGTTTTGGAAAAGTCCTGCTGGTGATTAATCCCTACAATATTCAAATATGCAATTTATAATAAAATGGTGTGTTTATTCAGTTATCCATAGACTTTTACCACAGTAAAGTCCTAGGCATTAAGTTTATGCCAGTTTTTTGTTCAAGTAACTTCCAGTACCTTAACAATGAGCTTTTAACTTTTGGTGTTAAATATTTGATTATGCAGGTGATAATCCTGTGTTATATGGCCTCTTTAGGAGACCAATCCAAGCAGTCTCAATGGTTACAGACCTTATAGGGGGAAAGGAAGGGGCCAGCAGAAAGCCCACTTCATCGTCTCAGAAGCCAGGACAGCCCTGGACTTATTTCAGTCAAGTAGGTATTTTCATTCAACATTAGATGTTGCTTTTGATACATAACTGTAAATTGAAGATGTCTGTGTCAATCCCTTTTTTAAAAATCTCATTTTCTGTGTAGTGATAAAGGCTCTATAATGTTAAGGGCCACTGTGAGTTAGTCACCAGCCTCAAGGAGTATACCTGTGGTACACTTCTGGAACAAGAGCTGAAGCTTCTAAGTGGGAATTCAGTTTGTGGGATCCCCTCACATTGTTATGCTGTTGATTGTCATCAGGTTGGCTTCAATTTATGGTGACCATATAAATGAGAGACCTCCAAGACAATTTGTTCTTAACTGTCTTTCTGAAATCTTGAAAGCTCAAAGCCGTGACTTCCTTGATGGAATCAATGTACCTATAGGGATGACTCCCTCTTTTCCTACTGCATTCCACTTCACCAAACACTATAGTCTTTTTCAATGAGTAATGTCATTTCATTATATGTCCAACATACAATAGCTTTAGTATTGTCATTTTGGCTTCTAGGGAGAGTTCAGCCATGTTTTGTTCTTGGGCCCATTTATTATTTGTCTTTGTGCAATCCATGATATCCACGGAACTCTCCTTCAGAATCACATTTCAAATGAGTTGATTCTCTTTCTGTCTGCTTTCTTCACTGTCCAGATTTCACAATCATATATAAATATCTGAAATACCATGGCATGGATAATACTGACTTTGGTACTTCATGATGTATCTTAACACTTGAGGATCTTACCTGATTTTTTTATAACTGCCCTTTTGAGTCTTTTTCTGATTTCTTGACTACAGTCTCCATTTTTTAATTTATGATGCAGCCAGCATGGCATAGTGGTTTGAGTGTTGAAATCTGGAAACCAGGGTTTAAATCCCCACTCAGCCATGAAAACTCACTGGGTGAGCAGGGGGAAGTCACACACTCTCAGACTTAGAAAACCCTGTGATAGGGTCACCTTAGGGTTGCCGTAAGTCAGAAACAACTTGAAGGTACAAACAACAACAACAAAGTATAGGAAATCTTTAACAATTCTTCTTTGAAAGGTTGTCTTCATCAATTTCTTCACCATCCACTATAAAGTTATGTAAACCATCTGTGATCATAATTTGTTTTGTTTTTGATATTTTCAACTGTAAGTTTGCTTTTGTACTTTTTTCCTTGATTTTCCTCAATAGTTGTTCTAAGTCTTTGCTGTTTTATAGGAATGCCGTGTAATCTGCACATCGTAAATTGTTGATGTTCCTTTCCCCACTTTCCATGCCTACTTCCTCTGAGGTCTAATCCTGCTTTCCATATAATATGTTCTACATATAAATTAAACAGATAGACTGGTAGTCTTGTCTGACCACTTTGCCAGCTGGAAACCCTTCTATTTCTATGTATTATGTCTTGGGAGTGGCCTTTTGTCCTAAGTACTGTATAGGTTACGCATAAGGACAATCAAATGTTGCAGCACACCCATTTCTTTTAGAGCCACTCACTGGACTTGCCAGCCTTTTTGTTCAGGAAGTGTTTGGAGACGTCAGACAGAACAGGGGAATGGAGTGGAGATGATTTTATAGTTCCTGCTATTCATAAAGTCCTGGAGTTTACTCTCCAAGCCCTGGTTCCATTATACCACCAGTCCCTCAAGGCTGGCCCACGATGTTTTCCTACTTTAGGTGAAGGATGAGATGGTACCTTCTATTCCATATTTAGAAAGTACAATCTAACTTAAATCTAACTTAAACAGTTGGAACTGGGTAGTTTTGTCCCAGCACCTCAAGACTAGGTGACAGGACAGGTTTGGTGGTACAGCTTTGTCCTCTTAACAGAAGATAATGGCAAGATTTGGGAGGCCCCTGAGCTTCCACTGCCCAAGGCAATTGCCTCACTCTGCTTATGGCTGGCTCTGCAGCTTTGTGACTTACTCATGCTCACTTTTAGCATGTGAGGAGGTGTGCTTGACACCTTCTGTTGCCTATAGGGAGGAACATTTATTTATTTATTTATATGATGGTTCCACCTGCAGTCTGAAGATGCACAACTCAGACACAGGTTTACCAAAGTCTGTGTGAAAGCAAGGCCTATGAAGATAAAACAGGACAGGGGTGTGAGAGGAGCTCTGAGAATTAATTAGGAAACAGAATTTTGAATATGATACCAGGGATTATGGAGAAATTTTAGGATTTCTGGAAGAGGACAATATCCCTTGGGAGAGGAATGATAAACATGAGTTGGGTGTGCTGAAGTGATGTCACACCTTAATTTCAAGTACATATACCAATAAATAGAAAAAAAATGTTCCATAGATAGATAGATAGCTAGATAAAATCCTGTTGCTTATGTATGCAAGAACAATACATACTATAAAAAGAGGGGTGGAGGAGAAAGAGAAGAAGGGATATTGTTGGGTTTTGTTGTGTGCAAGTCTTTTCTGACTTATGGGACCCTAAGGCAAACTTATCATGGGGTTTTCTTGACAAGATTTGTTCAGATGGGGTTTGCCTTTGACTTCCTCTGAGCAGGACCGGTTTAAGGAATTTTGGGCCCCCCTGCAATGCTTTACTTTGGGGCCCCCATATGTTTATCTCAGATCAATGTAACCTAACCTATTCACCATACAGGATGTTCAGATTATAGTAGGACCCCCGTATCCCTGGATTCATTATCCATGGGACACAAAACAGCACACCTACCATAGAGTCTTCCTAGAAAATGTGTCTTCCCTAGCCCTTTTCTAGGCCTTCCAAGGCAACTCTATGGTATTTTAAACCAGAAATCCCATTATTTTCATATTAAGGAGGCCAACACGGGGCCCTCTCTTGACCTCGGGGCCCCCTCTTGACCTCGGGGCCCCCTGCCAATGCTGATTTGGCAGACAGGTTAAACCGGCCCTGCCTCTGAGGGTGAAAGAGAGCGACTTGTCCAAGGTCACCCAGTGGATTTCCATGGCTGAGCAGCAATTCAAACTGAGTTATAGGACTTTATCAGACTATCCCCTAAACCCATCCTTTTGCTAGCATAATCTCTGCCATTTTTTATGCCAGCAAAAGAACTCTCCATGCCATACTTACCTTGCATCCATGTGAAAAAGCTTCCCTGGTTTTAAGTAAAAGTAAAGGTTTTAAAAAGCACATAAACACACTATAAAAGTCCCAAGTAAACTGGGGAGGGTCATAAAAATTCTGTCACCTACATGGATGTCACGATCTCATCCAGAAGTGTTCTGGCTGGACAGGCCATTAATGCTGGAATGACGAGAGGACATAGGTGCGAGGTTTCAAATGCCAGCAGTGCCGGTAAAAAATTGCCACAGGCTTGTCCCATCAATAAAATAGATCGGCTTATGGCCAGTAGATAAATGCGGAAGGGCAACATCATCTGATATGTGCACCCTTTCACTTTTATTGGCATCATTATGGTGCTGTTTTTTGTGTGTCTGATAAAGTCCATAGTCCAATTCTCAAACCACTACACCATGCGTAATGCATAAGAAAAATACACCTTATTTGTTCATTCGGTTTATCTAAAATATCCACTGTGCACAAGAAAAATATCTGACTAATAGTCAGTGAAAGGTTTTCAACATGCAATTTCTGAAGAGCATTAAGGTATATGGTCTCATTTCCTCTCTTCCTCTTTATTTTTATTTTATTACTGATTCTTGTATTACCATGTCAGGAAGTTCTTCAGCCTATGTGACGAGGATTAATATGAAGACCCCCAACCTCGTAAAATCTGCCTTTTGCTTACCTAGGCAGCTTTCCTGCTACAACTGTCCTCTTAGGAGTCTCCAGATAATCAAGGTAACAGCCAAAGAATAAAGTACTTACCAACAATGGAAGGACTGTTTGCACAATTAAATTGATGTGTAAGATTTCTTCAGATCAGAACCACAATTACAGCACCATTATTCAAAGCACAGCTTTTGATTTCTGAGTAGTCTCTGCAGGGCCCAACAGCTCTGAAGAAGCAGCTTTTGTTGCATTAATCTCAGAAAGAGGTAGAACTATTGATGAGACATAGACTGCATCTGCACTGCAGAAAAAACCCAGGAGATTATCAGATGCCCTTAATATGGTATTACACAAATGCCAGAGATCGCCAAAGGGCTCACTGATCCGACGTTGTCACCCTCGTTCCATACTGACCCCGTTTTGTCCCCGTTTCTTCCTATTCACAGCTTAATTCGTGAATAGATCCCCTGTTCTGTTCCTGTCATGGAACGACGGGCAAGCGATAAGGAGCCCTGTTCTGCTGGCGTGATGCCAGCTGCAGTGGGAGGTCCCTACCAAACACTTCTGGGTGCGATCGGGACGAGGAGGTAAGTGACAGCCTTCCCCACCTCCCTGGGTTACTTTGATTTTTTTTAAGTGTATTTTAGTGCTTGCTTTCCTTTTTAACCTTGTATTTTCTTTTTTATTTTTGAATTTCCCGCATGCTCATTCTCTCATGAGAATGGCCAGGAACTCAAACAAGGAAGTGAATGAGGCTCTGCTTGAGCTCCATTCACTCCTGGTTGCTGAGGGGAGGGGGCGGTCACGCAAACAAGGTAAGTGCAAAACGGGGAATTATTGTGCCGGAACAGGGGTGGAATATTATATAGTGAGATGGGAATACTTTTTTGGTCCCTGTCTGATAATCTCCCCAGTTTGACATTGCTTTAACTGCCATGGCTCAATGCTATGGAATCCTGGGATTTGTAGTTTGTTGTGGTACCAGAGCTTTTTGACAGAGAAGGTTAAATAGCTTACAAAACCACAGATCCCAGAATTCCATAGCTTTGAGCCATAGCAATTAAAGTTGTGTCAAACTGGATTATTGCTGCAGGCAGGTGCAGCCACAGTCTTTTCCCTATACCCCTGAGAAAATGGTCTCTCTAATCCTTTATTCAGCCCCCTCTTACTGTCTGCAAGTTTAGCTTATATTTTTCTGCGATTTTTTTATATGGAACTATGGTTTGACTGGGCCTCACCAAAGACATGTCAAGATCAGAAAAGCAATTGGGAGGCTCTAAGGCACAATTAAGAAAGTTTGTGAAAATGAGTCTAATCTTGGTTTATGCTGCCATTGTGCTAGTTTCAGACAGTTGTAATTTTGATATGAGAATTTCACTGTTGGGGTTAGCCTAGCAGCATCAGTGCAAGAATGCCAAAGAAAATGGGCTTTGCTCTTCTCAAATCTGGATTGCATGAAAGAGTTAGTTTATTCTTGGGGGTGGTGAAAGCAAATTGTTTGCCAAACTTTCCTGGCTATCTCAGTGGGAAGTAGGTCTTTGAACAGTTCAATCAAATGTTTGGCCTTCCATTCAGGGAGCCAGAGCAATCCTTTCCAAGCAGATGTTTGTGAACTGTGCAGGAGTTGCCACTGCAAGGGCTGAGATAATGTCAACACATATTGTGGCAGGCTTTGAGTTGCAGTTAAAAAAACAAAAACAAAAAAAAACACCTTGTTTGATTCTGGCTAAAGAAAAATGTGGATATTTTGTATCCCACTTTCCTGTCTAGTCTGGTGAAATATGACCGTAGAAGCCATAGCATAAATAAGACAGGAGACAACATTTATTTTAACAGTGTTGGCTTTTACCGGTGTTAGCTGGTAAATGGACTGCTATGAGTTGCCACCTTTCCTTACAGAATAGTTTTTTTGTAGTTAACCAACTATGTCGTGTTTTTTTCAGATGAAAATACCAAGATATGGTTGTTCCTTGATTTCCAGTTGGAATCCACATTCTGCGGCAAGTTTTCCTTACATTACTGTTTCTGGTTCACACAGGTATGCATATACTGTATATCAATATATCTGAAGACAGCTAGGTTGCCTTTATATATTTATCAGCTTGAGGAGTTATTTTTACATGCCACCAGGTGGGTGTGGCCTTGGGAGGGGCACATTTGAGATGAAATTAGTTTTTGTCTCCCAAAAGTCATACACAATTGTACACAGAATAGGAGTTTCTTCATTAAAAGTTTCCAAAAAGATCACTGACTTGGTGGCAGAACTGTTCCCCAGGCAGGTCTCAAAGTGTACATGCAGAAGAAACAAGAGAAGTGGACCATAGCTCTCCCCTCTCAACCTTCTCTTCTCCAGACTAAACATGCCCAGCTCCCTGAGCCGCTCCTCATAGGGCATGGCTTCCAGACCACCCACCATCCTGGTTGCCCTCCTCTGGACAGGTTCCAGCTTCTCAATATCCTTCCTGAATTGTGGTGCCCAGAACTGGACATAGTATTCCAGGTGAGGTCTGACCAAAGCAGAATAGAGTGGAATCTGTCTTCGGTTGCTCCCCAAAGGGGGAGAAGGCAAAGGGGGCGAATTAACTGTAAGCACTTTGCCTCACCCCCCCCCGCCCATTCTCCTGCCTCTTCGCTCCATTTGCAAAGGGAGCAAAGAGGCAGGAGTTCAGGCAGCGGGGTGACGCAAAGTGTATCTGATGTATAAGACGACCCCTGATTTTAGAGCCTATTTTTCAGCACTCAAACCTCGTCTTATACGCCGGAATATACGGTATAAATCTAAACTTTTCTGCATACCTAAGGGGATATCTGAACATGCAGAAACCATTCTCTTATTTGTGGAGGCAGACATTGCTCCTAATTATGGAGACGAACATACCTGGGGAATATAGCAGATAACACCCATAACTATAGGATCCCACAGGTACCTGTTTTAAAAGATCTTCTACCTCCAAAAGGAGAGAAGGAAAAGCCAATGCCCAAGTGTGCTTGAGTTCAGCTCAGTAGCTCTGTTAATGATCTACAATCAGAATTAAGCATCCTCTTTCCAATACCATCTTGGTCTTAATTCTTAACCTCTCTCTCTCTTTTTGATTGCAACTGTACCTTATTGCTCTTTTGGCAATATTAGGTACAGCAGAAGCTGCCTGGAAAGTTGGATATCCAAAGGGAAATTGTATTTATAAATGGGTTATTGTGACTTGTGTACAGGAAAGCTTTTTTTAAAAGCACCTATAAATTATATTATTGATGAACATTTTGTTCTCAGTCCATATAAAACACAATTCTGTTCATCTTTGCTTGCTTTTTAAAACTCACATTTTGCTATTTTGTCTTTTTTTGCCAAGTCCTTTATTCTATGACAGCTTATGCAAGTTAACTTATTCCAAATGTCTCTTAAACCTTTCAAAAGAAAAAGGTTTACTTTGTGAATAAATATTTGAGCTTTTCCATGAAAAAACTCAACCCTCTTATAAATGCACATCAACTCACACACATTTGAATGTTTATATATAATACACTGCACTTTGGATTACTGATCTGGGAGTTGCTATTACGACCACACTTGTTGAAATATTTGAATTTAACTGATTTGTTACATAAACGAATAGATGGCAGTCCAACATTGTGCAATTATTCAGCTACACTGCAGCAGACATTTTTCTCATTTCCAAATGCTTCTAAATGGATAGACTGCTTTTCTACTTTATGTTCCCTATGCTTCAATCTGTATCTCTCAAAAAGAAACAAAAGAATACAGAAAAATTACATCCAGCTGAAAGTCGTGCAAGCCCTGCAACAAAAGATAGAATACCAAAAAATATCTGGGAAACTAAGCATAGTTTTTGAGCCAGCTAGCCATGATGGATCTATAGTTATTCTAAATCTTGTGGATTTTTCCTGTGAAATCTGGAGAACTTTTGTTTTCCAGGATGTCTACATTGTAGTCTTTTTAGAGTTAAGTAATATTGAAAGTGATTTTGCAGTGCGATCACATACGTATCTAGTAAAAAGTAAGTCCCATTGCGTTCAGTGAGACTTAAGGCTTGTCTACACTGACAGGTAACCCCACACCTACTTCATAGTCATGGCAGATTTCTTTGATCTGCAGCAGCCTTGTAAACATCACCATAAACACTTGCCTGATTCTAGATCACATTATCCCACCACACTGTAATCCACATCAGAATAAAAGGGTGGTCACATGCCCTATGTGTCATACAATTTCCAGCCACATGGTTGGCATAGAATCATAGAATCATAGAATTGCAGAGTTGGAAGAGACCACGAGGGCCATCCAGTCCAACCCCCCTGCCACGCAGGAAATCTTGATCAAAGCATCCCCGACAGATGGCCATCCAGCCTCTGTTTAAAGACCTCCAAGGAAGGAGACCCCACCACGCTCCGGGGGAGTGTGTTCCACTGCCGAACAGCTCAAATGGATCTGTTCTTTTTTCTGTTCACTCGTGCATGTGAATAAGCAAATATACATCATCCCAGAGTACTGTTTTACTGCATAAGTGGAGATAATGCTAATCCAGATATGTGCACAACTGAAATTTTTATATATATTTTTAAAATCACCAGAATGGAGTCTCTTCCATCAGAAGTCCCTCCCCAACTTTGCCAATCTGCAGCCACCACATGGCCAAAAATCTGGGTTTCCCCCTCAAATGCAGAGCAACCACAGATCTAGAGTTTCCTTTAGAAACCCTGGTGAAGATGAGAATAATTGAAAACATTGTGTGTGTCAACTGTGGCATGAATATGGGATGAGTATGGTGTTTTTTGTTTTGTTTTGTTTTTTTGCCTGTGTAGACAAGCCCTCCCAGGAAACTGGCTATAGGAGTGCAGTCAGAAACTTGACAACCTAACAGTACAAATGTCTTCAGAAAAAATACTGTAATTCCTATTGTAGTCAGCTGGATTTAATCCCTACTTAAGTCATATGTGTTTAAGAATGAAGCTTTTTATGCTCTGCAGGAGTGTGAATCTTAAATTCCACAGTTGACTTCTCTGTATTTTGCTTCTAGGCAGAAAGATTTAGTGAATGAAGATGGGGTACAGTTAGGATTTAGCATTGGTCACCTGGGAAGCAAATGGATAGCAGAGGGATTTTTTTTTTAATTGACAGAATTACTGGAGTCGTGTTTGTATTCTATTATCAATAGCTTATTAAGCATGCTGAAGTATTAATCCTATTATCCTATTAGGATAGGAATATTAATAACAGTAAAGGTTGCCTACGGATGTTATACATTCACCTGCCATACCACTGACAGTTTGAAATTAATTTAAATTTAGAATTACACTTCTGTAACAAAAATTTTAACAAAAATCTGCTGCAGTCAGCCCAGTTCTTTTGAACAAGAATCAAATAAATGTGTTACTATCCCTGAAAGCCCCCAGGCCCCTATTCATGTAATAATTGGCAATATTTAATAATTTGGCTAACTGTGGCCTTCCACGAGTGTGGCGAGTAAGAAAGGTAACCTGAAAGGCAACTTCTTGCCTGAGCATCTGGCTAATCCAATCAAGTATAGCCAAGTATATTCAAGGTTTGTAAAGAGTTGTTTTCCCTCTCCTCCACCACAACCAAAGAGGGCTGCTTGCTTCATTCAATTTCAAAGTGATAACACATTAAGGGTCATTAACGTTGCTGAAGGTAAAGACAGTGGGGGCACTAAGGGGTGTGGAGAGGCTGAACTACACAAGGTGATGCTAGGTAACACCAGTAGTGATGCCACAGGGTAGAGACATTTGTGGTAGGTGATTATAATGTCAAAAATAAAATATTGGCCAAGAACCTGCATCAGGAGATGTAGCTACAAGACTTAGCTACTATCGTCTCATATCCACCTCCCTTTCCCCCCAGAGGCATCCCCCTGAACCCAGACATTTTCTGATTGGTGGAGAGGCAAGGGGGGCACCAAACAAGTGTCCAGCTATTTTCCTATAGCTGGGCACACAGTGGCAGACATCTGCATTGACCTCTGGGGTCCCTCCAGAGGTTCCTGCAGATGATGTCATTGTTCTGCTGTTCCCTCCAGTTTTCCATCAACCAGCAAATGGCTGGGTTTGGGTCTGCCACTGTGAAAAGGTGGGTTGGGTGACATTTGGTCACTGTGTGGTCCACAGTGAATTCTGACCTACACAACCATGACTTATGCCATTGTAATCCACAAATAATATGCCAGCCATTGTATCCACGCTGTGCTGGAAGTTCACTCATTTCAAGGGGCATTTCTCATCCCTTCCTCCCTACTGCTACTGCCCTATGCCCCCTATAAAATACTCCTTGAAGTCAGGAGACTCTTAGGAAAAGGCTTGAGATGGGGGTGGGGATGGCGAACCTGGTCAGAACTGGGCAGTTAGAGGTAGATGTAACTTCCTCTGCCTTGTTTTGAGTGATACTGCCGCCCCTCACACTACATCCCAGGCCTTTTCTTAAGTGTTCACAAGTCTCAGAGGAGGTTTCAGGGGGTGGGTGGGCTTGCTGAACATGAAGGACTTAAAATCCCCATTGCCTGATTATGCTTCCATTTTCATAGCACAAGATACAACTCAGTTTGGGATGTCACTACCAACAGCTGAATGGAAGAAATAAATACATTCGCCAATAGATGTTAAGTGTTTTTAGCTCCAGTTCACCACAAGGGTATAATGCAAAACTTGCATACTGTCAGCTATGCCTATACATGTATCCATTCTCATGTTTCAAGTGTCCAGTTTAAACTAGTCTCCAAACAAAAGGCAAATGTCCTGTCAGGAGCCAAAAAGAACTCCTGTATACATTAAGGTGAGGGGGAGGGGGAGAGTTTGGCTGCTTGCAAATGAAGTACTGTGATTTCTACTGATTTGAAAAAAGAAAGGAGGATTGCTGACATTTGAGATATATTAGAGAGTCAAAGCGAATAGCTCAAAGCAGTAAGTCCCAACTTATTTGGCAAAGAGCAATAGTGATGAACACATGAAGTTATGAGTATTTACAGCTGTTTCTCCATGGTGGGGTGGCAGGGACAGCAATGGCATGTTCAACTTTTATAGCATTCTTTGGCTGTTTTCTGAAATGAGATCCTTCATTTGAAATCCCAGCTCTTCTCCCCCATCCCCCACCCCCAGCAGTGCCCAAGGTAACACTGACTGATCCCTCAGACATTTCCAGCTAATGTTTTTGGTCCTTCAGCTGCTAACAGCAAGAAACTTCATGGTACACTATTAAAATGCATTACACTTGATCAAGCAGCATTTTTTTAATATTGATTTTTTGAACAGACAGAGGGGAGAATACCAATCAGGAATACCAATAGAAAACAGCTTGTATGCTTTAATTTTTTTTTCTATCTCCTTTTTCTGGTCATTTCCTCTTCCCCACACCTTTTGGAGTGAACAGTGTGCAGGCAATTGCATGCCTTACAAAATATTCCTTTATACTAAACTTGAGAATAAATTAGTCAATGTTGTTTCTGTTGTTGTTCTTGCTTTGGTTTTTCATTACAAAAAGTCTTCAGAGGTGAGCTTATTTTTCTGTTTTGGTCTATTCCAGTATTCTTCCAGAGGCATGTTGTAAGTTGTTGGCATTCTTTAAATTCATATTTGTCTCGTAATCCAGGAAACACAGAAGCTGTCTTTTGTATTTTCAGAAGTCTAGAAATAGAGAAAGGGAGAGAGTAAAGGTAAGTATTTTAAGAACTCCCTTTTTCATTGTTTGAAGAAACAAATCTTTTTTCTTTCTTTTTTGTTTTGGTCTTTTTTTAAAAAAGATGTCAGACCTCAAATTATCTGTAATATTAGTATTAGAATTAGAATGATTTTGCTTGGAGGACAAATAAAGCAAAGCAAGTACCTACTCCACATGATACAGTAATATTTGACACAGTAATACAGACCCTAGTGTATAACCACTGAATAGGCTTATCTGTTAACATTGCTCAAGGAGGAAAACTGTATTCTCTCTTCCATATTATTTCAATATAATAATGCCAATTTCATAACTAAATAAGTTTGTGCCAGCCATGATCTCAGCTTACACTGTATTTAAAGGGTAAATTTAAAAGTACATAAAGACTAATTATTGTAGATCACCACTGCTGCAGAGTAGAATCTTGGTATAATTTCAGCTGAGGTCCCGTTCTACTTGTTCCCCCCTCCCCACCATAGAGTCCTCCCTGAATACTAGTAGCAGGAACAGATCACATCAATAGATCCTAGCAACAGATATTTCAACAGTCATCTCTGAGGGGACTTGCCATGTGAGTGTATATATTCCCTCTTATTGTTATCTTGGAGGTTCCATTACTTAGGAGAAGCAGTGGAGAGGGTGTATCAGCTCATTCAACTAACAACGAATGCAATCTACTTGCCAATTCTGACCATTATATAGACTGTGCAATATTTCTTCTGGCAATTCTGTATGGCTGTTAAATGGTCCTTTTTTGACAGATGTAGACATTTTGGCTATAATTTTGTAAGCTTAAGGGCAGGAGCGGCTTTGAATTGTGGTCTGTCAACTTCGTATTGATACAGTTACAGTGTAGTCCCCTCTTTTGGGGTAAGGATGTGGTGGATGGCAGGGAGAAGAAATGCTGGGAACACCAGCATCTCCAATATCTGTACTGAATCTCTCTTATCTTCTGGGCTGAGACTCAGAGTCCTGTTTATGGCCTAAGTCAAATGGCCTGTTTTCCTGTTAGAGGTACTTCTGCTTTTTCATCTCATTGCTGTTTCTAAGGCTGAATATAATTATCTTAAAAGCTTACACTGGATTCATAACCATGAAGGTGGTAGATATGTAGTCCCAGCAGTTGAGGAATTCCTCTTTCCCTGAAGTACACCAAAGTTCAAGCATCTTGATGTGCTTTTAATTGGCGTACAAGTCAGTAGAGCATTAAAGTTTGAGCTTTAGTTTTCCTTTAAGCTAAATTCTCTCTCCTTCAATCCATACACCCTCTTGTTGCCCAGAGCCTAGAGAATGAGGCATGTTTCAGATGTAAACAGGACAAATATATTGAAAAGCAGAAGTACAGATTCAGTTTGTGAAAAGTTGCATGAAAAAGAGGCCTTGAGCTTGAGGCTGTGGATACTGGGACTGAAACAGTATATACAAGCTAGCTGTGACCAGTGAGGTATGGTTAGGTAATGAGAAAGAATTCACTGAAATAGCTGAATGCAGTTAAGGGGTCTCTTAACTGCTTTGTGACATTTAACATAGATCATGTACAGAGTCATTAAAACCCATGGCTATTTTGCAGTTGATTCTAATAGGATATGACTACAACATTTAAAAATACCCCACAGGACTTTTGCAAAGGACTTGTATAAACCTGTTTATTAACAATGTTCTCAAATTACCTGGAAAATGCAGTCAATATTTTGACTGTCTCTCACATGAAGAAAAAGTATAACTTGTAAATATATGCAGAATCTTATAGTACTTGTTATGTTATGTAACTTTACGTATGGCTAACTACGTAGCAGAGGTGCTAAGAAACCCCTTTATTTAAATGTGAAGATGCATAATGGGACACCAGCAAGACTATCCTGTTATTGGTTGTTATTGTTACTGTTATTGTTGTGCATTGGTCCCATTGTGTATCAGGCACCAAAATGCATGGGACACTTTGCTGGTTCTGCTATATAGTAATACAACAGCAGCCCTCTACTGCATATGGATGTTATGCAACAGCGCAATTCTACTTCCCACATACAGGAGTTCACTTATGAAGGTATAAGTCCCCAACAGGATTCTGGCCATACTTTAGAAAAAGCCTGGATGCAAAAAAATCCCCACAAAGGGAGGTTATAGTTTTTTGTATTCCTGTACGAGAAACTCATAGAATCATAGAATTGTAGAGTTGGAAGAGACCACAAGGGCCATCCAGTCCAACCCCCTGCCACGCTGATTATAATACAATAGGGTGAGAAGTTCAGGTCACCTGCAAACTCCCCTAGGCATTATCTAAGGGTGCTTCCCTAAGAGGATTTTATTGTGCAATCCTTTCAGCCTCATTTATAGAATTTTATGGTGTGTGTGTGTATGGGTGTGTCCATCCAGTGTAATGCTCATCCATTTGTAGTCCTCCAGTGTCCCCCCGCCACTGCTCTTCTATCTTTTTGTCTCCATACACACATAAGTACACACACAGCATCAATGAGGAATAAATACTAATGACTGAATGTGTTTGGAGTTGTCTGTCTCAAAGCTGGGTTATTGCAGTGATATGGAGTGTTCAAGAATATTCTACTTGCTAATCAGCAAGATGCCAGCAAGCTTTAGGAGAGGAAGTTGCAATATCAGTTTGACTTGAAAATATTTGTGTAAGCATGAGGGACAGGAAGACCTGTCACATTTGTATAGGTGTGAGGAACAGGAAGAGTGTTGTGTGCTGCTGTTACAAAGATAAACAGAGTGTAAGGTGGAGGAAAGCTGAGTCAAAAGAGGGATCTAACCTTCCTTGTACAGAAGGCCTGTATAATATTGTTGGCAGGTAAGCAATCAAGAGTCTATCAAGAGTGTGGCAGAAGTTAAAGGATAGACACAGCAAGAATGGCGCGGGAGAACTGTGTTCAGAAGCAAGAGTACTGATGAAAATGAGAGCCAGTATGATGCAGTATTGCACTCAGAAGAGCCAGTTTCAAATCCTTTTTAATCTGTGAAATTTAGGGAGTGACTCTGGATGAGCCACAACCTGTGCTCTTTACAGGGTTATTGTGTTCAGGATTCTTAGGGCAGGGGGGATGTGGGAAAACACCTTTCCATTCTCCCTCTAACTTTCCCCTGTATAGTCAGATAGGAAAGGGTGATCTGGGGCATGGGAAATTGAAAAGGGGTCCTTCTCCTTTCTTTCTTCCTGAAAAGTGCGAAGCTGCTTGCTTGGTTCATCTTGCTCAGTCATGGCTGCACCACCAGAGGCTCTCCAGGGAGTTTCTCTCCTTTTCAGATAAAACAGCAGGCTGTACCACTGAGCTACAGCCTTCCCCAAAGATGGTGGAAATATGAGGGTGGAGAAGAAAATACATTCTTGAGGAGTCTTTTTTAAAAAAAAATTAACATCACATACAGTATTTGCCCTGCTTTAGTTCATTTCTTGAGAATGCTTACATTAAGCTGTGAGGACATGGCTCATCAGTTCCTACTCACAGCTGGAATGTAGCTACAAAGAAGCAAAATAAGGGGCCTTGTCCCCAAGTGAGAATCCTTTCACCCAATGAAATGTTCTTTCAGTTCCTAAACTTCTAGCATTACAGAGTGAAACACTGAAAATCATTCGCACCTAGTGCTCTTCTAGTTGCTGTGATTACATTCCCTTGGTAACTTTGCCTACCCTTTTCCTTTGGATGCCTAAACTCTTTTTTTCTAAATGCTCAACTGAAATTCTAAGTCAGTGCAAGACTAGAAAATTGGAGAGTGAAGGAGAAGTGATGCAGAATTCTTATTGGAGGAGAAGTTCATGGGTGATGCAGAATTCTTATTGGAGGAGAAGTTCATGGGTGATGCAGAATTCTTATTGGAGGAGGGCAATGGCTCACCCCCCCTCCCATAGCTATACCCCTGCATCCAACTTTCCATTTTCTTCCCATGCCAAACCTAACATTTTAGGGTCTCAACAGCTCTCAGAATTGGTGTTACTGATCAAACTAATACTGTTTGTTCAATGTCTAATTTTGTTTTTGTCTCCTGTTTTCCTTTCCTCTGGAAGAAAGAGGAAATGGACTGGAAGTGAAAGCTACTGATTGAAACTTGATTGGGCAGCAGTGTTTTCCATCTTTCCCCAACCAAAAGGTAACTACAGACTAGATTTTGTCCGATGTGAACTTGGAATAGCCACCTCAAGGTGAGTTAACCTAGAATTTCTTTTTATAGGTTGAACTGCTATCAATTTTTTTTTTAATTTTAGAAGACAATTTAAGTTTGTTATCAGCAAATAAATTTAGCTTGGTATACCAATTCCTACACACACACACACACACACACACACACTGATAGTTAACACACACAAAAAGTATGATCTGCAGATTCAACCCACCGCAGATGCCTTTGAGGCAGCAGGGTTCCTTCTCAAGGCAGACATAAGTGGCTGATGAGGCTTGCTAATGCCTCTACTTCTGCCCTACTCCATTTTTATTAGAGACTTACAAGCCTTGCTGCATGTTCGCAGTCTCTCAATCTCACAAGGCTTGCAGTCCCTATTAACAGCAGAGGCAGCAGCAAATAATCCGTTAATCAAATCCGCAAAAGTCAAACCTGCAAATGTGGCAGGCCAACTGTAATTAAAGAAAGCCATATGATATCAGGAAGGGAAAGGGAGTCTGCCTGACAATGAGTTTGATCAAGATCAAGCAGCTAGCATTGAAAGTATTTAACAACAGCAACATGAACTTACTGTGGCTTGTACTTTTGTTCAAAACAACCCCTTCACTTGTTCTGTTTCAGGGTCGAGGTCAATATCATAGAAGCAAGGCCTTGTAGGCAATCCTGGCATCGTGCTCATCTAAGAGAAGAATGAACTAAATGTTAATGTCCTGCAATTGTAAGCTGATAACCACACTGTGCATATATACCCATAATGAAGTGAAAGACCATATTGTTCTTCATGGGCCCATAACTTCACATACACTGAAAAGAAAAGAATCAAACCATCTGCTACTCTAATTTGCTTTGCTAAATTTTAAATTTTAAACAGACCCATTTGTGCCTTAGATTGTTTGCAAAGAAGAACTTCTGGAAAAGAAACCTGTTTTTCACTGGAATTTTCAGGGTGAAAAAATGAAATTTTCACCCTGCCTTTGTAAAGCATGAAAGCCATTTTACTAGTTTAGGAACATAAAACTCATTACTGTATATATAACTTTGTTTGGCACAACATTATCATGTTTGATATCTTAGAAATACAATTTATTCAGAATATAACTGAAATTGAATTTCCTTAATATTTTTGTTTTTTGGCTACAAATGGACCTACTAGGTCCTGAACTATAAGAAACCTCTGATTTTTGCAATTTTGAGGAGCTGGCAAAAACACATTATGCTAGAAATATGTTAGAAATAACTGGACAATCTGTTGCAACACATTTTTTTTTTGCAAGATCGCTGTGGTGCAAAGCTATCCATCTTTGATGTTCACATGGGTTTGTCTGCAAATCAAGATGCTGGCCGCGAGTGAATTACTTGTGTTTTTATTCTCCACAAGTTGCCACCACTGAACAGTAATTTTTTTTTACAGCAAATCTAATGTGCAGAAGTGCAGCCTTCTGCTTAAATAAGCACTTAAAAAAAGCTATTTCATCACCGCAGTGCACACAAAAATCCAACATGGCGGTTCTGGCCACTTTGTTGCCAGCAAGGTCCGTCCCCGCACACATCTGACCAATTAGCTTTCTACTTCCCCTTGTGGTCTCTTCCAACGCTACAGTTCTATGACTCTATGACTCATATTGGTAATATACTGCAATCCCAATGAGTAGGAATGCGCATTTCCCTTGCATTATTTAAAAAACTTCAGGAAAAGCTACAAAGGCTTTTCCTGTGCAGTAGATGGCATTTTTTGTTCCCTCTCCTTCCAAATACAGTGAATCACTGCGGGATCCAATTTGGACAAAAGGTATTCTCCTCGAATTCTATGAGAAGTATTTTCACCATTTAGACAAGCCCTCAGTATGAAAAGGAAACTGTTAGGGTTGAAGATAAGGAAGAAAAATTAGGAGACAATTGAACTAGGTTATAGTAGTACAGTTTGTCTCAAACAAAATAAGGAAATCTATACTGTGGTTTTATTTTTTTAAAGTTTTGTGTTATCCACAAGTTGGAATTGGTTGTCATAAGTGACCTTAACAACCCTCCCACTGCTAGAAAACTAAAGTAAAATAAAGAGAATCCCAAAACCTCAGATTGGAAAAACAGATGCCTAGAGCGGGCAAGATGGGATCGCCTGGAAAAGAATAAACATTTTAGAAACACTAATAATGTCAGACTTTGAGGAAGCATTCTTTTCCAAAAACACTTGAAATACTTAAAACAGTTCTTAAAGGATTTAATTTCTGTACATACTGTATATTCAGTACTTCAAAACTAATACATGATTTAGGACGGGAGCACAATCACAATTTTTGGCAGCTAAAAATTGATTTCATTAATATATATTTGACTACATTTTTATGCAAATGTAAGAGGTAACAAGGAACGTCCACAGATTATGTGAGAAATAATCTGCTTCTATTCTTTGGAGTGCCATTATAAATCATTATTAAATCATTAATTTTCATCTTCAAAATCTATATCCAGTATCCTACTTTATTTGCTCTTTTTCAGAGGGATATCTTCTTAGTAGGCAACAGATGCTGACTACCTCAATGATACTTTGCCCTCTTTGTATAACAATGTTTTGCTTAATATCTAAGTAAAAGTTTACTCACTGAAAAGATGACAATTGCATTCTTTTTTTGCTAGAGAAGTACTGATTGTAACAATTCCAATAAGTATTTGCATTTTAATATCTTCAAAGGAAAGCCTTCTCTCCATTCCACCACCATCTTGAGTACGTCCAGTGAGGACACAAGAGAGAGCCTTCTTGGTGGCTGCTCCCAAGTTGTGGAATTCCCTCTCACCAGGAGGTTTGGTTGGGCCCCCTAGCGGCTCTCTTTCCACCACCAGACAAACACCTTTTTATTTTGACAGGCATTTGGCTCTTACTAACTGTGGTAGAAGAGTCTTTTAATGGGGTATGTTATCCTTGGGGTAGAGTCATAGATAGTGGGCCCTCAATATCCACTGGGGTTTGGTTCCAGGATCCCTTGTGGATACCAAAATCTATGGATGCTAAAGTCCCATTATATACAATGGCATAGTAAAATGGTGTCCCTTATATAAAATGGCAAAATCAAGGCTTGCTGCTTGGAATTTATTTTGCGGGGAATATTTTTAAGCTGTGGATGGTGGAATCTGTGGATGACAGAGGGTTGACTGTACCATGTTTCAATGTGCTTTTAAACTACTTTAATTTAGTGTTTTTAATAGAATTGTTTATTTAGTTTTTAAAAGCTATTATACCAGATAGGTTTTAGCTGTACTTTAATTACTTGTAAGTTGCCTTGGGTCCTGCACTGGGAAAAAGGCAGGATATGAAAAAACTAAGTAATGTATGGGGTAATCGAACTCTACCCAATTTAACATGAAACACTGAACTGGAAATATGATGCTAATTTGGAAGTGTCTTTTTTAGACCAACATAAACAAAGGATCCTTAAGTTGCTATTATCCCCCCCCCCCGTATAACAGCATTATTAGTATGACCCTTTAGGCTGCCTCCCATGGACAGTTTGTGAGCAATCACAACAAATATAATTTACATCTTTCCTATTCCTCTAAAAAACATGTAGGTGATTAGGCTTATTTTCAAACTTGGAATAAAGAATGATGGCTTGAATTTGCCTTCCAAGTTCTATAGCTGTATTATACATATTAAAGGGAGATACTGAATGTTGACTAGAAAAACAGATTGTGCTGAACATGTGGTAGACTCAGTCTTCATTTAACCCCAAAAGTATTAACCTTCAAGTAATATCTTCTTGGAATAGATGATAATAATAATAATAATAATAATAATAATAATTATTATTATTATTTATACCCCGCCCCTCTGCTAAAAGCAATCGGGGTGGCTTCCAACAATTAAAACATTGTAATAATGACTAAAAGCACCACCCACCCCCATAAAAAGACATTAAACAATATAAAATTAAAACCATCTAACTAAAATCACATTAAAAACAAATGTACACAAGATTTTTAAAAAGGCCAGGAGACGCAGCTCCTGAGGCTGGGATCTGATCAGGAAAGGCCTGCCGAAAGAGATCCATCTTTAGTGCTTTTTTAAAGCTACTTAAGCTCATCATCTGACGGACCTCATTCGGCAGGCCATTCCATAAATTGGGGGTGATTACCGAAAAGGCCCTCTGGGAGGTTGCAGACAGCCTAGATTTTTGTGGCTGAAGCAAATTCCTCCCAGAGGACTGGAGTGCACGGAGAGGATTGTATGGGAGGAGGCGGTTCTGAAGATAAGTTGGACCCAAGCCATTTAGGGCTTTAAAAGTAATAACCAACACCTTATACTGGGCCTGGAAACTGATAGGCAGCCAGTGGAGAGATTTCAATACTGGAGTTATATGGTCTCTCTGAGATGTTCCCAAGACCACTCTGGATGCCATATTTTGTACCACCTGAAGTTTGTGGACCAAACACGAGGATAGCCCCATGTAGAGCGCATTGCAGAAATCTAGACGAGAGGTTACCAGTGCATGCACCACAGTCTCGAGGTCCCTTACTTCCAGGAAAGGGCGCAGCTGGTGTATCAGCCGAAGCTGATAACAAGCGCTCCTGACCGTCGCATTCACCTGACTTGTCATCTGAAGCGATGAATCAAGGAGCACCCCCAGACTGTGAACACCATCCTTAACGGAGAGTGTGACCCTGTCCAGGACTGGAGGTTGCAACCCAGCTCCTGGTTTCGGGGCCTCTACCATGAGCACCTCCGTTTTGTCCGAATTTAATCTCAATCCAGCCCATTACTGCTTTAAGACAGTCATTAAGAGGAGAGATACCATCAGAACTCGAGGCCGATGATCGGGACAAGGAGAAGTAGATCTGGGTGTCATCAGCGTACTGATAACACCCAGCCCCATAACTCTGAATAATCTCACCCAGCGACTTCATATAGATGTTAAACAGCATCGGGGACAGGATGGCGCCCTGCAGAATGCCACAAGTAAGCTCCTTTCTGCTGGGTGTGAATTCAAAGCACAAAGCAGATGTGAATTCAAAGCACAGATGTGGTGTTTTGGAACAATAATCTTGTTTTGTAGTGACATAGAGTCATAGAATCAAAGAGTTGGAAGAGACCACAAGGGCCATCCAATCCAACCCCTTGCCATGCAGAAATACTACACAATCAAAGCACTCTTGATAGATGGCTATCCAGCTTCTGTTTAAAAACCTCCAAAGAAGGAGACTCTACCACACTCTGAGGCAGCATATTCCACTGCTGAACAGCTCTCACTGTCAGGAAGGTCTTCCTAATGTTTGGGTAGAATCTCTCTCCCTGTAGTTTGAATCCAATGTAATAGGCAGCTAACCAGACACAGTCATGTATAAAATTACCCATGAATCACAAATGCAGAAAAGTAGTGGTTTATTGAAAACACACCTCCACAGCCTTCATATTTGTTCAGAGAAATGCTATAAAAATAATTCTATGTAAGGAAGTATAAGTGTTCAAGGGACTGAGGAAAAGAGAGCATGAATGATCTGAAAGCATATCCTCACCTTGGGCTAAAGCAGGGCTGGAGGCACAGTACAGCAGTGGGTAAGGCTGAAGTTAGCAGTGAAGGGACCAGAACCAAAAGGAAGCAAGCCACCACCTTCTCCTCTCCCACCTCTCTGCCATATCTTCCTGCTCCCACTTCCTCCCTACTTGGTGGGCTGTGAGAGAAGGGACAGATTGCCCCTTCAGAAGTCTGAACTGATCATTTTCAGAGGGCCTTTGAAATTAGGCTGAAGACTCCATGACATCAGTCTGAGGACGACATGTGTCTCTAGTAACTGAGATTGTCCACCCCTGCGATACAGTATTAGGCAGTAGGATAGATACACATTTAATCCACATCACAAGGAGCTTTAGATGAGTAAGGGAAAACATCACAAAGGGAATTCTGCAGTACCAAGCAGAAACATTTGAAAACCATGATAGATGCTATTAGAAATTCTCAGGCTGCCATAAACCAGGATTCTAAAGGTGTTTGGAACAGTAATACACTTCTATGGATTTCCCTGACAACAGACTGATTTTCAAGTTCTTTGTTTCAGTATTGTAACTTCAGATGACTTCACAAAGACACAAGGATCAATGGGAGAGAGGGAACATTAAAACAGACTTGACATTCAGCAGTACTAACATTTTCAGTGTTTTGTTTCCATGGGTACAAAGTACAATGCAACATGTTTTTTGTAATGGTTTATTTATCTAGATTGGCTGTCCCTCCTCTTATCCTCAGATCCAATCTAATTTTGAATGTTTATACTATTTCTGAAGAGTAGGAAAACAACATTTTAAACACTATGACTTGAATATTGAGATCACAACATTGCTTACAAGGAAGTCTTGCCTAGAGAAGGCAGGGGAAATAAATATGGCCAGTCTGGAAAGAACAGTTATAGGCTAGTGTTGGCTGCTCCCATGCTCAATGGAAAAGAGATTAGGACTAAGGAGAGTTGTGGTCAGAAGTAAAAGGGGAAAAAGTAGGAGAAAATTTCCTTTCTTAGTGCTAAATGGCAATCTCCCAACTCACCAGATACAGCTAACAGTTATTTGTGAAACAACATAAGTAGTTGCAGCAAAAAGGGAATCGGCTCCAGATAGTTGAGGAACTGGTGTTTCTACAATATTTGTAGCTTTGTTCCCATTAAGTGTTTGGGTTCCACTTACAAACAGTTAAGACTTAAAACAGGGAAACGTTTGGTTCTTAAACATTTTAGCAGTGATAGGAAGTAAGAAAATCAATTTAAGTTATGAATTAAGTTGGAAATTTGTAAATGAATGTGTCAACTTAATTCAATTTTTTTTACTGAAGGGGATTTGAATTTCAGGATTAATATTTCTCCAGAATTAAGTTACGGATTATGTTATTAACTAAACAGCCCACAGTGCTAAAAGAGCCAAAATATTTTATATTGCATCTTTGTGCAGGTTGAGTATCCCTTATCCAAAAAGCTTGAGACCAGAGGTATTCCATATTTTGGGTTTTGGAATACTTGTGTATACAGTGCATAATGAGATATCTTGGAGATGGGGCCCAAGTCTAAACATGAAATTCATTTATGTTTCATATACACCTTATACACATAGCCTGAAGGTAATTTTATACACAGTATTTTTAATAATTGTGTGCATGCAACTAAAACTGTGTACACTGTGTATACTGAATCATCAGATTGCAAAGGCAACACTATCTCAGCCATCATGTGGACAATTTTGGATTTTGGAGGATTTCTGGATAAGGGATACTCAATCTGTATCAGAAAAGATTCTAGGGCAGATAATTAAACAGACAATTTATAAGCACTTAGAAAGGGATGCCATGATCACTAGAAGTCGACATGGTTTTCTCAGAAATAACATTGGGATTTCAGGGAGACCAGTACGCCAGAGGATGGCTGAACACCGTCTAGAATAGTTAACATTTCCACAGGTACTACCCTTATAGAACATTTTTTCAGACATGAACATTCTCCTGATACTTTAAGTTTTGTGTTTTAGAAACTATAATAAGAAGACCTTTTCATAGAAAGTTCATAACAGATAACTCCAACTAGAAGCACAATGGATTCATAAACTGAATTCAATCACCCTAATGGGTTAAATGAATGTACAGTTGTCCCTCCATAGTCATGGATCTGGCATTTACGGATTTAAGTATTCATGGCTTGAAAATATTCTTTAAAAAGTAATAATCCAAAAAGCAAACCTTGATTTTGCCATCTTATATAAGGGACACTATTTTGCTATGCCACTGCATATAATGGGACTTCAGTATTCACAGATTTGGGTATTCACGGGGGGTCCTGGAACCAAACCCCAGTGAATGTGAAGGGACAACTGTATAGAGTGGTCAGCTTTTCTGTAATTAGTTCAGCCTGCATTTGAGGTTCCTTTTGTTCTTTAGGAGAACAGCCTCCTATTTAGCTATAGATGTGAAATCAGGATATAAGCAGAACCTGAGCAATGGTCAGATACCCACTGTGAATTCATTCCAGTGGGTCAGAGCCTTGATGCAAGTCCTGGAAGGTAATTATTATCATTATTTTTATATTATAGTATATTTTTGCTAATTAAGCAGTTTTACTTATGAGTATGTATCCATACTGAGGAAGACAAAATGGATTGTTGAAACGAGGAAGTAAAAATTCCCGGGCATTCCCATACGCGCTTTATGATCCATTACTAATCTGTTCAGGACTACATCTCCATCATAAACAACTTGTTAAAGAAATGATGTTGATTAACAAAAAATAGTATTTGAATGCGTGTTATTGACAGAAGTGGTGTTAACCTGCTAGAATAAGATTTAAATGTCCATTTTGACTTTATCATATTTACTATATTTTCCAAGTGTTTTGTTATAAGCTAACTGTTTCTTATTTTGTTTGCTAAACATTGCAAATTCCATGGTTGATAACTATTTGTATCTCATTCTTTTTATGATGTATAACCATTTGTATCCTATTCCTTGTTGTTAAATATTGCATTTCCATTGTGGTTGTTTAAATATACCAACTCTTTTTGGAATATTTTCCTTATAATATTGATGTTACTATTATGTGTTAATAATACATTGGTCATTTAATAGTTAACCCACTGATGTATATTGTGGAGTGAATGACCCATTGAGGTGTACTATTGAATGAGTGTTACCTCAGGGAGTCATTATCTTGGCTTGTCACTATTTAGAAACTATGTAATTTCTGTTTAACACTTTAAAAAGGTGATTGCTTCTTGTGTATTGAGTGAAATAGCTTATACTGAATTCTCCTCTGTTGTTCCTTTAACTGTTCCATAGGAACCTCAACTTTTGTTCCTTTCTCAGACATAAGTCATGCTAGGCTACTCTGATCTCTTTTTTTGATATCTTGGTAGATGAAGGCAATGCAAAAGTGGAAAAACCACAAATATATACCCACATTTTGTAACCTGAGAGAACATTTCCTTAGGTCCTGCAGGCATGATTCTATGGTCAGCTTCTGGCAGAAGAATACTATAGAATTGCATTGGAAGACCTAGGAAATGCCTAAAGAAAACATATTTAGTAATCTGCAACTGTTTAACCCGCAAATGTGGAGGGATGTCTGTAAATGTTTGTTGTGGTGTGCCTTCAAGTTGTTTCTGACTTATGGAGACTAAGGCAACCCTAGCACAGAGCTTTCTAGGCAAGGTTTGTTTGAAGGGCCTTTGCCTTTGCCTTCCTTAGTAACATTTTACCTCTTGTATTTCCTATTGAAAAACATGTGGGATATAAGTTTTTAAAATAAATAAATGGAAAAGTGGAATAAGAATGAATGAAAAACAAAAAATATACTCACAAAAGGAGTACAACAGGTTAAACGATCTCATCATATTTGAGATACACATTGCTAACTCTACTAACTCTTATTTTTCATAACTAGTATGTTAACATTTAAAAATAATACATATAATTTTCCTAGTAAAATTTTTGGGCAGAAAAATACCACCCCCCCAAAAAACCTCTTTTACCTCTTATTTGATGATCTGGGGCTTTCTTTATAAAACTAGATGACTGATAAGAGCACCAGTGGGAAAAAAGCTCTCCTACAAATGATGATCCCCCCCCACTGAATTTTGTAAACAATGCTGTTTTATTAACTCAGGAGAAAATAACCTGACTTTCTCTGCTTCTTGAAACAGCAACAACCACCATTTCTGAATTAAAAATACAGCATTTATGATCCAAATTTTAAAACTCTATGAGGTATTTATTTCCCTCCTTTCCCTGATATAGGGACTCAAGTAAGCTAACAATGAATTTAAAACAATACAAACTAAAAAAAAATAAATACAAAAGCACTAACATTATAAATATAAAAAATTTAAAACAATTTAAAAAGCATCAACATGGGAGATGGGTTCATAGTTCAAAGACAAAATTCATGGACTATGCAGAAACAACTTTCAGAGTGACTCTGTTGTTCTTAGACATTATACACTTGTGGGGAAAGTAAAAGGTAGCCCCAAAGATAAGAGGAGCTCTTGATGCTCCTATTGGCTCATCGTCCTTCAATTCTTATCTGTTAGTATGCTACTCTCAATTGCAAAACCACAGAGCTTTTATGCACACTGTAAGCCAGACTTTAAATAACCAGAAATGAGGAGGATGTGTGTGAGCATTCAAGACATACTCTTTACACTGTAATTGTTTGATCCTTCCACACAATAGGTTGTTTTTATTTCTGTGTCTATCCTAGTAGCAAGGGCATCCTCAAGCTGAATACTCTTAGGAGTGGAAAATAAATGACAACTGTTAACTTCTTCAGCACCCCCCCCATAGCCTGTAATGACATCTCCACTGTTCTGAGGCTGTTCCTAAACAGATTTTTCAGGTGGCATCAGGCGCTGAAGTCCACCATGGCCCTACTTTTCTGTGGTGGGGGGATTGCATGCTCCTGTGAGACAAGAGGCTATGCTGATTGTAGCACTACTTTAGGATCTCTCAAATCAGGCAAGCTTTGGCTGAGGAGGAAATAGGCCTGTACAGTATAGATTATAGCAAAGCCTTTAATAGTGTAGATCATTAAAAACTATGGATCACTCTTAAAGAAATAGGTGTATCACATAACGTTTGTTTATTGCCCTGATGTAAACCATCTGAAATATTGAAATCATTGAACTCAGTCATAAATCAGAATGTTGTCATTGTGTGGTGACCCTAAGACAAACCCATTGTGGGGTTTTCTGAGGCTGAGAGTGAGTGACTTTCCCAAGGTCACCCATGGTCTCCAGAGTCATAGTGCAACACTCAAACCACTACACCTTGCTGGCTCAGTCATAAATCAGAATGGAGACCAGAGTAAAGAAATAAGAAGAAAACTAGGATTTTGGAATGGTAGCTATGAAGAAACTAGACAAGATCATCAAGTGTAAAGATATATAGTTGAATACCAAAGTCAGGATTGTCCATGTCATCATATTTCTGATTCCTATGTATAGTTATGAAAGCTGGACAGTGAAGACAGCTGATAGCAATAGAATCAACTCATTGGAAATGTGGTGCTGGAAGACAGATCTGAAGATACCATGGACTGCCAAAAAGGCAAATGAATGTATCCAAAGGCGCATCAAACCTGAATCCTCCATAGAAGCCATGATGACAAAACAGAGACTGTTATACTTTGGACATATCATGATATCACTCATTTTTGTAAAAAAAGACAATAATTCTTGAAGGTAGAAGGTAGTAGGAAAAGAGGGAGACTGCATTCTAGATGGATTGATTCAATCAAGGAAGCTACAGCCCTAAATTTGCAGGACCTGAGCAGAGCAGTTGATAACAAGGAGACTTGTAGGTTTCTCATTCATAGGGTCACCATAAGTCAACGTCAACTTGATGGCAATTAACAACAACAACAACAACAACAACAGGAATTGCAGGGGGAAGGAGGCATTGCTGTAGATAATTTCAGCCAGCAGAGACATTTCACATGATCAAAAGCCTCTTGCAGTCAGGAGCCCACAGAACATTTGTGCAGTATCCAAGACAATATCTACATATTTAGATTGAGTTTATAAGCGCAATATCATCAACTCAGCATTTGAAAAGCAAGCATTCCACCAATGGAAGGAACGAAAAAAAGAAAGAGGACACTGCAATTTTTTTACATGCAGAAGTAAACTATCTTTACGAAACTGAAAAACTGAAACATAGATTGTAATCGATGATATGCTGCCAGCTATGCAAATAGTTCCATATTCTTTGACTATATATATATATATATATATATATATATCTTGGTGATACCACAACCAGAAAGTACAAACAACATGTAAGAATCAAACAATTTATTCAATTTTTTTCTCTCCTGACATCAGATTCTACCACCAAATGTACAAAGACAAATGAAAAGAGTCCTCAACTCTTTAATTTATTAGGTTTATTAAAATGAAAAAAACTATTTGTTCCTTGACATCATGATTTCTCATTCACATGTAAATCAAGTAAATCTTCTATAAAAATTGCTCCCCTGCTTCTCTAATAAAATACAAATTTTCTGCATTTTCTGCTGAACAATCAAACAAAATTGCTTAAACATTAACAGTCAAAGAGTCAGGATAATCCCACATCTCAGTATAAATCCCAGTTTAGCTGTGGACTTATTGGGTGGCCATGGGTAACGTGCTCTCAAATGCAAGTCCATCATTTGTTAAATAAAAACAGCCAACCAATACTTCACAGTGGCATCCAAAGAATGAATGCTATAAAGCATTCCAAACCTATATCTCCAGTCTGCACGGGAATTTATCTTGGTCTTCAGAACTAAATTGGAAATACAGGAAACATCTATTGAAAAAATCAAAGGCCCCATGAAGTGAGGGAGAACTTTTGTGCCCACACTACAGCTAAGCTGAATGACACTGAGTAAGTTGTGTGTGCAGTTCTGACATTCCTCCTTTTGCCTGACAGTCATTCTGGAGATGGGTTTAGAAACAGAGTCTGGAAGCTTCCTTGCAAGGTTGCTATTTCTGAGGATCAAATGACATGCTATGTTGAACATCTAGTGCAGGGTTTCTCAACCAGTGTTCCTTGGAACTCTAGGGTTCCACAAGAGGTTGCTAGGTGTTCCGTGAGATATTGAGATTGAAAAAAAACATATTTTTTTTTGAGCTGTAGATATAATAATTTTTAGGCAGGGGTTCACTGAGACCTGAAAATTGTCTCAAGGGTTCCACCAGGGTAAAAAGGTTGAGAAAGGCTGATCTAAAGTGTAGCTATCAGGGCCAGCATGCACAGTTAGAACATTTGCCCATCCATTTTTCATTAGAAATTCACGCAGTCCTTACCACACACTGTACAGTGACTAAAAAAGAAAGAAAGAAAAATGCTATTGGCCCAATGTCAACTCTGAGACTGAAACAGGCAAGATGGAAGTGGGGAGAGTGGCCCAGGCAGGATCAACTTCAAAGCCTGGAAAAATTACCTTTTTGGACTGCAACTCCCAGAATTCCCAGCTAGCCATGGCCTATTATCAATATCAAGTCATTTTTTGCATTTGCAAATGTGCAGATGTCCTTAAGGATGTGCATAATTAAAGTGCACTCTGTAAGGGCACACTGCTGCCCAACTAATTAAGAGAAAACCTAATCTTGTCTCATTGTTCTGCATTCCTTGGCCATGATTTCATGAAGACAGCATGCCTCTCTCATATGTAGATTAAATTTAGCTGAAACAAAACCTAACCTATGAATTAATGTTTTTAATCAATACATTAATATTTTAATGATTGCCTTAGCCAGCATTGCTCTGATATTTAGCTGGGATAAGAACACATTCTAACATGCTGTTCCAAATATCAACCCTAATTGCATGTACTTGGAGCATGCATGCCTGAAAAACAGTATTAATACTCTTAAAGATGTTAAGCTGATTCAAGATCAAACAAAGAAACTCAAAGGATGATGGACCCGCTTTTCTTAAATCAAAAGAAGTTAATTTCTAGTGAAACATTTTTTGACACAGAAGTCTCTCTGCAACTTCACTCTTTAGCCAAGGGCATAACCAGCCAGGAATTATCTAGAGTTCAGCTTGCCTCCTCTGACTCCCCTTCTTTGGTGATCTTAAGTCAATTAAATTTTTTCATCATGACAGAAAACTCAAATAATAAGCAGCTCAAGTGTTTAAGAAATGCTGCAGCACATTTAAGGAAAGTGATGCCATCAACCTAATGAAATATTTTCCCACAGAAGCCATCCAAGAGAGCTCCTCCTAGAATTTTACTCCCTGTATATTGCTGGCAAGTATGCAGCCTCCTAGCTATCCACAGATATTCTAGTTGTAGTTCATTCGTTTTCAGGTATTTTTTGACTGGAGAGAAAAATGTTTTGACCTTATCTCCTACTGCAGAATTTTGTACTTAAAAGGACAAAATAAGTGACTAGAACTTATAGAATGGTTGAATAATGTTTACCTTCTGAAAATATTAAACATTCTTTTAAAATATTTTAAAATATTAAATATTAGTATTAAGGGAAGGATCCTCAAAGTGCTTATTACAGGTAGTCTTGTTTAATTTTATTTGAAAAAGCAATATGCAATTTGGGAGAAGAGTTAAAATGAAGCCACTATTAAGTTTCCCAAATTAAAATTTGCAACTCACAATTGACTTTGCTCATCAGGGAAAAAAATCTTACTAGTCCTCAGATATGTGAGGAACTTCAGAGAAGAATAAAAAACTTTTTAGGGGGAGGAAAGGAGACTTAGAACAGATAAAAGGAAGCACACAGTTAAACTGTAGAATTCATTGCCACAAGATGTATGGCTGCCAACTTGGATGGCTTAAAAAGATTAGCTAAATTTATGGAGAGTAGGGCTATTAATAATAGATCATTTTCAGTATCAGAGGCAGTATGCCTCTGCATATGATTGCTGAGCAATAGGAAACCAATGTCCTGCAGGCATGCTTTCCATAGGCAATGAATAGGTTGATGACATTGTAGACAAAAAGTTGAGTAGATAGGCCTTGGTCTCACCCAGCATGGCTCTTAAGTTTTTATGAGTGGGGGAGGGAGGTGGAAAGCTGGGGATATGAATAAGAAATGGAATGCACTATACAGGAGAAGGATGTATTTTGCACAGAGACACAACAAAGAATTTAAATATCTCTCCTCCAACATGCACAGCAGGAAGAGAAAGTGGGAGCACATGAGTTCAAGGCTCATGGCAGTGCCATGGTTAAGCAGGATGTGTAAACCTAACCAGTGGTTCTGAATGTTCCTCACAAGGTAGCTACAGGGATGAAATGTTGCTCCACACTTTTTGTTCTTACATATACAAATGCAAGAAGAATACATTCTAATTAAAAATTAAAAGAATGAAAATATTACATTTAGTTCATGCTCAGAACCAGCCCTGTCACTACGTAATGAGAAGCAATGTGAAGCTTTTGATTTACATGGCAGGTTCAAGGTGAAGTGTCATTTTTCAGCCACCATTTAAAAAAAAATTCTCTGTCATAAATTAACTTAACACAATGGAATATCACTTTTTTTTACCTGGATGTGGAAAATGCTGCTTTTAAATATAACAAAAGCCCTGATTTTATACATAATGAGAATTTGTAACCAATTTATACATTACCTATACTAACACAATCCATACACTAGTCAATACCTCTAGAAAAAAAATAGGCACAATTCTATCAGATATTCCAGTATGCTTCATTTAAGAAAGAAAATGTGATCCATTATTATGGGGTCAGTATACTGAAAATGGCATGCTGTGTAAAGCGTACTCTAAATTACATATTTTCAGGGTTTCCTTTCATCTGGGTTACACACATTTGCTGGTTCAGTTATTAGATTTTGGGGTTCCAGCTGCACAGCTTAAGTGGTTTTGATATAGCCTCAGGCGCCTATGTTATGTACATCACAATTAAAAGCCTTCATTCCTCCTGCCCCCCGTGTCTTCTGTGGTTACTGGGGAAGGAGAGACTTGAGGTGTGACAGAGTATAAGAACAGACAGTCTCAGTTTGAAAGGAGAAGGCAGATGAATTTAAAGCAAAGTGATCTGAAAGAACTGGAAACATTTTTTAAATATATCAAGTGGTTTTATTTTCATAAAGTAGAGAAGATGGGAGGTCTGTTTCACATTACATTTTTTTCATGACAATCACAGAGTGTTGAGCACAGTGTTTGCACACTTTGGAACAGCCAAGACTGGAAGTGATGCTAGCTTGTCTTACAAAACTCTTCCTTGCATAAAGAAAGAGTCTGGTCAATACACAGCAGTCATATAGCTGCACAAGAATAGCTAAAGGTGAATCACTATGCAAGTTGGGCTACTGGTCCTTAACATCCTTTCCCTTGGATACTTCTTGCATTGCAGCTGTATCATCCATCCAAAAGTTCAATCTCTTTTTGCTTCTTATAGAGATTTCCTTAGGCCACAGAACATCATGTATTCATTCAGAGAATCTGGCTATACTATGTCTGTGTGTTGCATGCACGGGATGAGTCCTTCCTGAATCTTCGTTTGCAAAGAAAAGAGAGAGAGAGGGAGAGAGAGAGAGAGAGAGAGAGAGAGAGTGCATGCATGCATGCATGCGTGCATGCATGCATATATAAAAACTGCCTTGGTCATTTTTGCCTGGAGACAGTTGTTTTGTACTTTCATCAAATTATCTTCACGAACCTTCCCTGAATACATCTTTGTTTCCACAAAATGCTTTTTCAGGGTTGTATGCATTACAAATAAGAAATGCATACCATGGGACAACCTGATTTTAAATAACTTGATCAACTTTTGAGGTACATATAAATCTAACTATATATGTCTAAAAAGACTTCACTTTCTCAAATGCAAAAGTGTGTGCCCTACACAAAAACAGTTCGGGCTGGTGAGACTTTAAGGACTTTATCAAATGCATGGAAAACCACATCAGAATAACACAACGAGAATGCAAACAGGCAAAATTATCAGATGATGTCGTCCTTCAGCCATGCCAGGGGTGTAGTGCAGGCGTGAATAGGCATCACTTTTTGATGCTTAGCCCATCAATAAAAAACAGATGCCTTATTCATGCCTGCATTATGCCCCTGGAAACGGCTGAGGATGTATCTGATAATGTCGCTCTTTCTGTTATTGTCCCATTCTTCTGACATGATTTGAGACGCTGGTTTGTTCTGCGTTTCCCCGCATCTGATAAGGTCCTAAATTATTTTGATACTCTGTTGCTATATCAAGAGAACACAGAGATAATGATAAAAATGCTTTTGTTTTGGTTTTACAACATTTCTGAAAGTCAGCAGGCTACTTTCTACTCAGGGAATGCAAAGCCTATATCCATATTTAGCTTTTCGTAGGGGCTGGTCACATACCTTCTTGAGTCAACATTAATACTGCAATAAGTATATTTATCTCCCTTTACCAAACAGATAGCTACAATTTCCTGCACAATGGAGGGGAAGATTGGTACTAATACATCTGTTTGGATAGCTGTGTAATACATTCCTCTTATGTTTTTCCTGTGCAGCATTTGTAATCAGAGCTCTCTCTCAAAATTCAATTAAACCAAAGCTAATAAAAATTAACTAACTTAGCCTTTTGATGGCAACATCTCATGGAAGGAATACCTTGTTCAACGGAACAGAGTACAGTAGAAGCACTGCAATGAATACATTCCTCTAGGGTTACTACCCTGATTCACTGAGGGCACCTTCTCACATTACCTTTGTAATGTATATTGTTTCAATTTGTGGCTATATTGCTCATTGGCTATGAGGTCTGTGTTTATTTGATTTTATATCTGGAACTGTAATTTTTAATTTCTATTTTTGCATGTTGCCTTGTGAAGACATGGAATTGCCTAAAAATAATTTAAACAGATTAAAAAATACATAATTATAAAAGAGAATGTATGTCTGCCTTCATCATCCCAAAGTATTTCCTGTGAGCTCCTGGCATTACCATGGGCTTTTTATTCCTACTCCCCAAGTCAGTTTAAATTAACCCAGTATCTTCTGAAATGCATTGTATCTGTATTTCCTTGTGTGTTTTTCCATTCTTAGAATTAGCTAAGATGGCCACCAACAGTAAACATGGCTATTGTTTCCAGGACACAGATTCAACAGAGATAAAGCAAGGGAAAAAGGAATGCTGGCACTAAAACAAAAATATCCTAATCCTTAACTAGTTTTATATTGCTAAAGCATTTTGAGTATAATTCCGGAAAAATAATAAAAAAGGCCCAGTGGAAATCTGTGGAAATCCATTTCTAAAATGTTGCATGAGACTGAATGTGACATGTGATCAGTGCAAAGGAAAAGAGGAAGGACAGAAGAGAGGGGGGAAGGAGGAAACCCAGCATATTTGAAGAAAGAGACTAGATGCAAGTAGTGAATAATCAGATACAAACATTACAAAGCAACAAACAAAATAATTGGACACTCCCAATACTTCCAGAGATTAACCCCTCCTTTGTTTGGAGGTGCCCTTTGATGCAATTAGAGTTGGGACTAATAATGGAACCAATGAATAACAAAAGGTCCATTTGAATAAGTGAGATTTATCCATGTGTTGCCTTACTATTCAGTGAATGATTCAATGGTTCTACTCAAGTTGGGATTAAACAATAGGAATCAGACCACGGATTGGAGTGTGTGCTTCATTTATGTGACCTAGACCTTCTGACGTTACGCAAGGAACACAGAAAGGAACTTCAAAGTAATGGCTCCCATGCCATGAAGATTACAGAAGAAAAACTCCTCAAACAAGGATGCAGCTCTCCAGATATTTTAGAATTTCAATTATTAGCATTTGTCACCACTGATTATTCTAGCCAGAGCTGCTGGGACTTTCAGTCCAACAAAATCTGAATGGCCATATTTCGTATTCTTAGTATTGCTTAAATGTCTATTTTATGGACACTTTAGCCTCTTCGAAATTAGCTCTCCTATTCTTCAGGTTTCTATTAAGACATGCCTTGTTAAAAGCTTCTAAAATTACACAAGGAGGTAGGTGTTGGCGTGGATGTCATGGGGTGAACACGTTTATTGCAAAAGCAACCAAGATCCACTCTCTTTTACTCTGGACATGTTTGGATGCCATGATAAATCAAGGTTCTATAAGAACCTTGGGTTGTTTTGGGTAAGCAGCATGCTGGCACCTACTGACCAATGGCTTCTGTTTGCAGTGGGAGATGCTGAACAATCCATGGATCCTCCATCTGTGGTTTGTTTAGCATGATGTGATCCCCAAAGCTAGCCACTGAAGCTTTCCAGGTTATATTTTGGCATGATGGTTGGTTTACTGTTGTTCTTTAGCTTTACTCTAATTATTGATATTAGCAGTTCATGATCTGTATCACAATCTGATCCTGGTCTTACTTTTGCAGAGAAAATTGAGCTTCTCTATCTTATTCTTCCAATTATATAGTCTATTTGATTTCTATACTGCCCTTTAGGTGATGTCCATATATGTACTCACCTCTTCACTTGCCTGAAGAATGTGTTTGCAATTAACAAGCTATTGGCCTTGCAAAATTCAACCAGTCGCTCTCCTGTTTAATTTCTTGATCCTAGGTCAAATTCTCCTACAATCTTTGGTCCTACAGTCTCTGGCCACAAAATTACAAACCCACATAGGACAAACCCCTCACTAAATCAAAGACTCAGCTCACTTCATAGAAAAAATCAACAATATCAGACTGAAACCTGGAGACAGACTGCTCAGTTTTGATGTTGTCTCCTTGTTCACCAAAGTCCCCATAATAAACACCATGACACTCATCCAACAAATATTTCCAGAAGACATCACAGCCCTGTTCAAACATTGCCTCACCACAAGCTACTTCCAGTGGGATAATGAATTCTACGAACAGATAGATGGGGTAGCCATGGGCAGCCCCCTGAGCCCCATGATAGCAAACTTTTACATGGAACATTTTGAAAAGCAAGCCCTGGAAACAGCACCAAAAAAGCCCACAACATGGTTCTGATATGTGAATGACACTTTCACCATTTGGAACCACGGAGAAGATTTGGAAGCTTCGACTTCACAATCTTTGGTCCTGCTCTGTTTCCTAATTTTGTATTCCAATTACCTATGATTATCAACATGCCCCCTTTTTTTGTCTGTGTCATCAATTTCCTCCTGAATTCTAGCACATAATCTTTCAATTTCTTCTTCTGTATCTGTACTTGGAGCATAAACTTGTATTATGGTAATATTGATGGGTTTTCCCTGAAGCCTTGTTGATATTATTCAGTCAGACTTTGCATTATATCCCTTGACTCCTTTTACTACATCTCTCCTCACTATTAATGCCACCCCATTTCTTCTTAGATTTAATTTCTTGTGTAAAACAGTATGTGATTATCTGGCTCAAAATGTCTAATTCCTGTCCACTTTAGCACACTCACCCCAAGTGTTGCATTGTTTACAAATTCCATTTCTTGTTTTACAATTTCTGTCTCCCTCTGATTCATGTTTCTCACATTCCATGTTCCTATAGTATGTGTTGTACGGCTTCGGCCTTTCCTTTCGCCTCTGAGCACATCAACAGCTGAATGTCCTTTCAACTTGAGTCCAGTTTCATCATTATCTACAGCAGTACTTGTCCTTGTCCCCTTTTCTTCCCCAGTACCTCACTGAATGGCATTCAACCTGAGAGGTTAATCTGGCACAATCTCTTGTTTCATTTTGGATTGTCTCATCATAGGGTTTTCATGGTAAAAGACATTCAAAAAGGTTTTACCAGTGCCTCCGTCTGTGCAGTACTAACAAATGTTAGCCATGTTAGCCACACACACCCCAACCACTTCTGCTGCCCAGTGGCTGTTTGGCACACTTAGGGCATATCCAGACTAATTAAAAAGTCCCAGGTTTTGTTTCTGATCTTTCTGATTTTATACTGATTTAAAATCAACCCATCTGGGGAGCTGGTATAAAAAGTCTCTTGTAGTGGGAGCTGACAGAAAATATCCTGGGATTAACAAAAAGGTGTATGGATCTCCAAGGTAAAATCAGAAAGAACAGGAACAGAACTTGGGAATTTCTGGTCTTTTAAATCAGTGTGAATGCAACATTAAAAGTCATTTAAATGACAAAAAAATCCTCAAAGAATTTGCCCAGGTTCCTAATGGTCCTCATGCATTTTGGGCCAAAGTCACACTATTCAGAGGGAGGAGGGCAAAAATACCCTTGAAATGCATGATAACTGCTTTCACAATTTTTCCTAATCTTTTTTTTGAAAAGAAGCGATATATTTGGAAAAATGCGCACAATAAGACTTCTGTACAACAAATTTGCAAGCGGTCATCTATACAATCAATTTGCAAAAGGGCAAAATTTGCAACGGTAAGAAGGAGGAGTTTGCCGCGCTGCCTGTGGGAGGGAAGGGGCACGGCCGCCTCGCTGCGGGGTCTTTTGGCCTTTAGCCCATCCTCCTCCACTGCGCCATGGACTCCGGCCATAGAGGAATGGCCTCAGGAACCTCAGGAGCAGTGCAGCGGCGTTGTTGTTGGGCCTCTGGCTGCGTCCCCTTCTGCACTGCTGACTTTGGCCCTAGAGGCCTCGGAGTCGCCGCGGGGGGGGGCAAAGTCCCAACGACAGCAACAATGGCTGCCCCACAGCCACACCGCTTCCGAGGCCTCTAGGGCCAGAGTCTGCAATACAGAGGGGGGGCATGGCTAGAGGCCCAACGACAACAACAGCCCTGCCATTGGGCTGTCATTGGGCTTCAGCCATGGTGCAGGGCTGTTGCTGTTGTTGGGCCTCTAGCCATGCCCACCCTTCTGCACTGCAGAATCTGGCCCTAGAGGCCTCAGGAGCAGCGTGGCTGTGGAGCGGCCATGGTTGTTGTTGTTGGGCTTCCCCCCCCCCGCACCACAGACAGAAGAACTTTCTAGCTCCCAGCCCCACAATTTTTTTTAACTTTGAGGGAAGATTTGGGAGGAAATTTTTGTTCCTGAATGGGTTGAAACTGCCTTATAAATCCACATTTCTCTTTCAAAGTCCCCCAAACCTCCCCAAAACAGCAGCGTCGTTATTGCTATCACTGGGCCTTTGCCCCCACCCCAACACTGTGCCAAGGACTCTGGCCCTAGAGGCCTCAGGAGCAGCGTCACTGTGTGAAATGCAAAATCACTACAACCACTTTCGAAGAAAATTGTAGGAACAAATGGCCACTGGTGCAAAAGGGAGGTAAGGTGATCTTTTCCGCACTTAATTCTCCCATGTAACTGACCCCCAAGTTTGGCTCCTCAGCAAAAGCCTGTCTGACATGGGAAACCCTACTAGCAGCACTGCTACTTTCAGCATAGCCTCTTGCCTGACAGGAGCATGCAATACAAGCATGTAAAGGTAGTGCCATGAAGAATTAATTTTCTCTATTCCAATTATAAACGATAACAAACTAATTTTGGTCTTGTCCATACAAGACGGAAAAAGATGAACACGTTTGGAAAGGCAGGCAGTTGCAATGATGCGAACTGCCTACATGGCCAAAAGACACCCTCTAAACTCTGCATGACCCCTAGCCAGCTGGCGGCCACAAGTGATTTACTAACGATTTTAAATCTGCTGCTGCCAATTTTTTTTAAAAAAAAAAGTTTCTCAGAGTGCGCACAAGCAACACTACATATATACAAAGACAGAAAGAATTTTTAAAGAGTATAAAATTGCCATATCATGACTTACCGGATCCTCGCTTAGCCAAATATCCAACATGGCAGCCTCAGCTGCTTTCCCTCTTTGCTAGCACTGCTCCCCATTCTCATCCAGCCAACCAGATTGCACTGCCTGTTTGTATTTGTGTGAATGTGAGTGTTCAAATGATCGTACATTCACATGTCGTACAGAGTTTTTTCTTAATGATACATACAAAGCCCCAGACACGGAGCACATGGACATTGCAGTGGATTTTGCTGCCCCCCCTTCCGAATGACACGTATTTGTGCTAACGGCCATTTGAATGGATCGCCATACATTCACATACCATTTGTAATTTTTTGACCATATAGACAGGACCTTTTATGCCTAAGCTCTGCAAAGGACCAAGAGGGAAGACTTTGGAGCCAACAAAAAAAATTGAATGGGATAAATAACTGGGTGTACTTTTAGTACAGAACTTTTGAATTCCTGGTTGTTATTCACCTTTAACTTTCTTTTCTCTAGCCTAAACATTCCTATTTTTTCATAATTCCCCCGAAAGCCATGCATTCTAAACCCCTACTCATCTTCTTTTCTCTTCTCCAAATTACTTTAGTGTTTTCCTTCTTTAAAAAGTGTAATGACCAAAACTGGGCATAATGATACACCATATGATATTTCCAGGAAATTAAAATCAACTGACAAATCTGAATGTGATCTCTAGGACATACGTGATGTAAACATTCAATTAACTCTTCTTCAAGTATCCCATGACTTTAAGCCTTTCACAAATAAAATTGCTTCCTAAAAACTAACCTTTGACTTATTGTGCTCTGTTTAGCTTTTCACTAGGTACATTCCTTTATTTTGAATAACTTTAGACCCTGGAATTATTTATTTCTAATTTACTTATGCTTCTTCACCTTTGTTTTTCTAAAACGATCTCACTGGCAAACAACAGCATCCGAATTCCAATCATGCATTAGGCTTTATTTTCATAGCCACAATGTATGCAAGCATATTGCCAAACAGCTAAGGAAATTAGGGGAAAGAACAGGAAAAATAACTCTGATTTCAATTCAACCTTCAGAAATATTTTGTTCTTTGTTAATTAGACATGTCAAGACACATTGTCAATGACCAGGATGGTCTGGGACATGATGGTACCCTAACTTCAGCTTCCAAAATTATTGCTGGACCCACCATTTAGTTTCCAGGTTATTATTCAGCAATATTAAACACAATAACACAACACAAAGCAAATCCTCTCCCCAAAGTGTAGCTCATTTTTGAAGTTCCATGTTGCATGGTGGATCCTTATGGATTCCAAACCTGTGGTGCCTGAAAAGTGTTTGCGTGTGCATGTGGGTGGGTAGGTGAATCAGCTCTGAAAATTAGCTGGGCTGAAACTGAGAGAGTTTATGACAGATCTCTCATTCATAGGGTCGCCATAAGTCAAAGTTGACTTGGTGGCAGATAAAAATTATAGACCTACTAAAGCTATTTTTTGTAATCAAAGACCCACAGAAATGATGGCTAAATAACCATTTTAACCCAATATGTTGAACTTATCACTTGTCAATAAAAAAAAAAAATCACAGAAAAACAAGCCTGTTTTGACTGAAATGTTCTAAACAATGTTATCAGAAATTAAGATGAGTTACTAGAGAGAAATGAAATATAACCAGAATTAATCTGCAGATTAAATTAGAATGAGCAGAACTTCCAAGAGCTAAACTCTAAGAAAACAATGGGGACACTGTGATGAATTACTAGACCAATCACAAGATAGGCCTCATACGTATTAGTCCAGAGGGGTACCTTGCATAATATGACAGCTGATGTCCCATGCTGTTGTATCAACTTTAGCCCAGTTCATGGATAGGCCAATTTCTTTATTCTCACTGATCATGCTATCATACAGATAGTGTCTGAAGACATACATTACATGTCTCATTTAAATGTTTCATACAACATTTAAGATGTTAAAATCACTGGCTGGTATCCTGCTGGTGTCATATGCAAGCTTAATATCAAATTATGCCTCTGTGGTCTTTACATAAGGAGGTAGTCACTACCTCCTTCACTAAGTGACAACCCCTTGCATGTGAATTGCTCCTTGCTCCTGTGCCTCCCATGACACAGCCATTGTAGTGGCTGAGGGAGGGTGCAGGACATGCAAAGACAATACGGCTCTTTGCATCTATACAACCGGGTGCATGGAAGAATGCTGGAAAGTCCTGAAGAATGTCTTCGCTATCATGCATCTGGCTGTAGGAGCATAGCTGAAAGCTCTCTGGATGACCACCACCCCATCTCCCTGCTACTAAGTGACAGTGTTGGAGGCGGCGGGGGGGGGGGAGAAAGTGTGTTGTATATCCAAGGTGAAAGGGACAGGGTGGAGTTCTCCCTGGCAGAACTTTACATTCTGTCAGATAATGCAAGATCTCATCTTCTTTTTATATATTTTTTTACAATATGAGAACAATTCACCCTTCCTTTCAAGTAAAACTATAGGCAAATATTTTAGCATTCATACTAGATTTTCAGACAACACTGTTATAGTGTTACTATTCCACTTTATTTGCTCTGGCTGCCTCCTGTTGAATCCTGGGATTTGCAGTTTAGGGAGGGGCATTTACAACTCTCAGCCAGAGAGCTCTTAGGCTTCACTAAACTACAAACCCCAGAATTCCACAGCAGGAAGCCAGAGCAATTAAAGTGGAATAGTAACACTATAACAGTGTAGTCTGAAAATCTCCATACACTAACATTTTGGAGACTTACTAGATTTTCAGACAACACTGTTATAGTGTTACTGTTCCACTTTATTTGCTATGGCTGCCTCCTGTTGAATCCTGGGATTTGCAGTTTAGGGAGGGGCATTTACAACTCTCAGCCAGAGAGATCTTAGGCCTCACTAAACTACAAATCCCAGAATTCCACAGCAGGAAGCTAGAGCAGTTAAAGTGGAACAGTAACACTATAACAGCGTAGTCTGAAAATCTCCTTGGTTACATATAAAGATCTTGGTTACATATAAGTGTTCAAATCCATTGCATTGATCACCTGCTTGTGTTCATATGATTAGTGGGGCATGTTTCAGGACCAAAATTAAGGCACTCACTGCACTTACATTTTCAAGTCATTGGTTCATCTTTCCAAGGTTTAACAGCTGTCATTTAAACAGCTATCAAAGATTTGGCTCTGCATTACCTTGATATTTTTGAAAAATATTCTATTGTGTGTTATGCTACTTCTGTCATCAGTTTCTTTCCTCTGAAATGCCTGCTTCAGACTGTAAAGAAGAAGTTTCCACATGATCAGTGAACTCTGGAAGAGCAAAGAGCTCATGTAATGACTGTAAACGTCTCTGGAATTTGAATTTGAAGTTGAAGGCTTTCATGGCCAGCATCTATATGTTTTCCATGATTTTTTTCTGGGCTGTAAGGCCATGTCCTGGAAGAGTTTATTCCTGATGTTTCACCTGCATCTATGGCTGACATGTTCAGAGAATGGTGGGGTAGTGTGGGGGTTATATATTGTGAGTCCCTGTTGGAGAGGATATGTAAATTTGTGTATTTGAATGGCTAGTTCCTAGGGTGGGAGGGTATGCAAGGAGGATTAGTGTCTGGCTAATGGTCCATTTTCTGCTAGAAATCCCCCTGTCCCTGGGTGAAGTTCATTTGCATGTGTTGAGTTTTAATTTTGGTGTTTTTCAGGACTGGTAGCCAAACTCTGTTTATTTTAAGGGTTTCTTCTTTACTGTTGAAGTTGTCCAGGTGTTTGTGGATTTCAATAGCTTCTCTGTGCATTCTGACATGATAGTTGTTGGCCTGGTGCAGAATTTTGGTTTTTTTAAATAACGTTCTGTGTCGATGAAATGAAGGCACTAATACAGTCTGCTCGTTCTTAATCACCACTGACAATGAAGGGGAAACCCTCTATGCAATCAGAACCACCTACATGGTAAACAGATTTCAAACATTACAGCTATGTGCATGGTGTCACCACGTAGAAATAGTTTTTTGCAGACTGTGTACATGTGTGTTTGTGTGTACTACATTTGTAATGTTTGGATCAGCCTATGATGACATCACCATTTAGCTACGTCAATAGGCATTAACTGTTTCACCACAATGGAACTAAATCCTCTATATTACACTGAAGTGGGAAATAATAAAGGTTTAACGTTTTATATTTCTCCCTCATACATTTGTTTCCCAAGTAGTTCCCAGCATCTCTGAAATTTGCCCTTTTCCACCTTGGGATCCTCCTCAAAAGACTCCCTCCTTGCATTTCTCCCAGAAATGAAGTAAGAGCAAAGGTACCTAGCTAATTATTAAAAGAAGCAACAAGACAGCCTTGGGGGTGGGGTGCAAGTAAACCTCTATATCAGCCAGAGGGTGCCAAACCTTTCTAGCAATGGATTAGATAAGAAGTGTGAGCGGACAACTTTCCTGGCAGTAAGAGAATGGAGGACAAGTAATAAGATAGGACTGGAAGAATAAAGCAAGACCTCAGGGTTATGTGGAATCTTTTGAATTGATTCAGCCATTCTTTCTAATCAAAGCCCCAGTTAAAATTAAAAGCCAGAGCAGTTTTTTTTTTTTTAATGACTACCATTAGGAACTGCTACAGTGAAAATAATACAACTGCTCCTTATTTATATAACCTTATTTTTCTTACATGGCTGGTTTGGGATTTTATATTTTTGGCTGACAATAATTTTGAGTAAAAGGGTCAGGTTGTCCCACTTAAGTATTTAAACATATATTCACTGGATTGTATCCTATCATAAATATGTTTAAGCCCCATAACTTTATGAAAAGTAATTTGAGCATACACTTAACCCTCTCATTGAAATTGATATGGCTTAAAAGTTATCACATTTGGCCGGAGTGGACCCATTATTCATTCCTCTCTTTCTACCTGATGTGCATGCACAGAGACACATACATCCATTATTTTCAGTACGTGTAATGTTAAAATGTGCAGAACAAAGAGAAACAAAAGGAGAACAGATTATTAAACATTTGTCACTGAATGGAAACATGACAAGGAGCTGCATCCCATCTTTTCTCTGTGACAAGTGTGCTTCTGTGATAGCTACCTTTCCAAACATGGGTTGTCTACCTAAAAATGAAAGTTGTTGAATCAACCCGATACATTCTTTCCCTGTCTGCCTTATATAACATATAACTTTTCCTGTAATTTTAAAGGTCATGTAAATTTCTAGTCTAACCTTTGCTCTTGTTTTCAATTGTTGGCTTGACAATATGGGCTACTTCTCAACTTGAACACAACATTTCTGATAGTGTTGGTGTTTTCAACCCCTCTTGCCTGAAGCTCTCTGCAACATTGAAAACCTGAATACCAAATTGTTCTACAGTTCAGGTCCATGCAACACATTAAGGAATCTCATAATAAGGCTGTTAACATAGAAAAGAATCACTCTGAAAAACTTGCACATGTCCTTTTTGAAATCCAGCAGCAGTTCTTGAGAAAGACAATTCTTCAGAAAGATTTGAGTGTGGGCTTTATCAGATGAACCTCCAAAAACATCTCTTTAGCACCGTATTTTGCAGCGTAATTGTCCCAGCAACATAACCCTTTTTACCATACGTAGCTGTAATTGCATTCAAAAGCAAACCCAGCATTAAAGGAGTCTAAACACTAGTGCTGTTTACTTCCACATTCATGATCTTTCCAGTTCTCTGAGAAGACGCAAATGCAGAAATTTGTTTTTAAAAACAACAAAATCAAAAGAAAACACACACACAAGAGCACAGAAACACACTCACAAACTCCCAAGTAAACTGGGGAGATTCATGAAAAGAGCGTCCCATTCCTGGTTTTCTTATTCTCAGCCAGAAGTGTTCTACCCATTGACGCTGTAATCACGAGAGGACAATGGTGCACAGTTTCAAATGCTCTCAATACTGGCACAAAAACACCATGGAAGATCTATTGACGGCTTGGCACATTAATAAAAAAGAACATCTTATTCACAGCAGCAGAACGCTAAAGGACGACATTGTGTGGTATGCGTGCCCTTTTGCATTCATCAGCCTTGTTATGATGCCATATTTACCATGTTTGAAATGTGAGATTATCAGATGGGCCCTTAAAACTCATCCCTGTCCCGGTACCCCCCCGCCCCACTTCTGTCCCTGTTCCACTTCAAACCAAAACTTTTCATACACTTACCCTAGTCCTGATATAAGAACTGATCCACCTCCCCGTGGCTAGCTGGCAATGAATGCAGTCACAAAGCTGCATTCATGTCCCTTAAAGCAAAACCCACCTGTTCTCGTGAGAAAACGATGTGCAGGAAATTTAAAAATAAAAATAAATGTCAAAAGCGAAAAACAAGACCCAAAACACCCCCCCCGCCAATCCCAGGTAACCCGGAGAGGAAAAAAAAAAGGGGGGGTGTCACTTACCTCCTTGTCCCAATTGCACCCAGAAGTGTTCTGCAGGGACTTCCAGTGACATTACAGTGATGCTGGCATTGCACCAGCAGAACAGGGCTTCATTTCAGATACCTGTGATTTCATTACTGAAATGGAACGGGCTTTTTATTAATGGCTTTTCCCCATGAATGGGAAAACATGGGGACAGAACGGGGACAGAATGGAGGGAGAACGGGAGAGGAATGGCGTCGTCTGAAAGGTAAATCTTTTTGCGACCCTTTTGCATCCCTGTCACAGATTATAAAGCCAGTCTGATAATCTCCAAAGTCCTTAGTATCTAGTTTCCACTCACACATTATAATTCCTTCCTGGAGATGTCCTACCTTTTGAATGAATAAATATACAGAATATATCATGCTTGTGTGTACATACACATGTGTGCACACATACATCTATTTCTCCCCATTCCCTGCCATTTTCTCAAAGTTTGGTTGTTTTTTGGCAGTGCAATTAACAGGACAATATGTATGTTTTTAAAATTTTATTTATTTATTTATTTATACCCCGCTCTTCAGCCACAAGGCTATCAGAGTGGCTTACAAATTGTTTTAAGCAATAGCAATTTACACATCTACACTGCATTAAGCAGTTTCCAATGTGTGTTAGCTAATTGCCCCCACAAGCTGGGTACTCATTTTACTGGCCTACGAAAGGATGGAAGGCTGAGTGAACCTTGGAGCCCTCTGGAATTGAACTTGCAATGTGGTGACTTGCAGTACTGACATTTAACCACTGCGCCACCAGGGCTCCCTTGGTGTAGGTACCACTGTGTTTGAATGATATACTGCATGTCAGTAAGTAAGAATTAAACAGTTTTTGGAGGAAACTTGACAGTTTCAAGTTGCAGCAACTTGACAGTGCCTGAAGTGGCAATGTCTCATTCTTTAACTCCCGTCCCCATATTTCTGGACTCCAAATACGAACACATTCCATTCTTTACGTCAAACTTATCAAAATTAAACTACCTCCAGCTGCCAAAACAGCTACAAGGGAAAAAATGTTATTATATTATAAAGTGCTGCAAGCTAGATATGGAATTTTTCCCCAGCTACTACAACTATACAATATAATAAAACTCAGTATATTAAAAAAAATAGCACACTGAGTAGTACACTATACATGGAGATTAAATAATAAACATGTACGCTACCCTAACACATTATATAATTAGAACCAATTGTCAGAATCAACTGAATGAAGGCAGGAATGCAAAGCAGGAAATGAGAATACTCTTGACCTATTAGACTTAGCACAAATGACCTTTATAATGCAATTATACTGAAATATGGCCTATTTTACTCTTCTGCTTAAAGTTTATTATGAGAAAGTTTTTCACACATCAAAATGCAAGTAATTACAACTACTTCTCAGATTATAGATTTCCCTCCATCTTTACAAATCTGTTCTCAAGTGTAGAAACGGACAGTCCATCATTCAGAATAGGTTTTGTAGCAGCTGAGGTGCTGAGAGGGAAATAATCATGAGAGAGAGAGAGAGAGAGAGAGAGAGAGAGAGAGAGAGAGAATGAGTTACCAGGCTCTAGATATTAAGAGTCTAGCCTGGTAATACCAATGTTTCTTCCAGAGTTTCAGCCATAGGTCCATCTAAATTTAAAAGAAAATGCCAGAGACTGACTTGGGTGCACACAGATGTGAGTAATGTAATATTATTATGGGGCACACTCAACCATGGCTTCTCTCCTAATTTCACTGTATTTTCACAAGTTTCCCCTACTTCTTTGTTAAGCCAGCTTCTTATTTTTATGATTGTCTTAGGCATATGTGATATATTACCACAAAAAGGTGGTAACAGTTTTGCTGTGTTTGTTATTATAATATTATAATATTTTTTGTAATGTTTGAAGATTGTTTGTGTGTCTTAAAATCTCATGGTAAGTAATGGTCCCACCAACGGCACTACCTGGTGGTGGGACTGGGTGCTCCTGTGAGGCAAGAGGCTATGCTGACGGCAGCAGTGCTGCTTGTATGGTCTCCCATGTCAGATAGGCTTTTCCTAAGAAGCCAGACAAAATGTACCAAACAGCTACTGAGCATCAGCAGTAGTGGAGGGTGACTCTGGCGGAGGATCTCTGTGAGACAAAAGCAATGGCCCCATTGCTAACACTTGTTAGTGCTGCACAAAGTGAGGTAACCTCCTTTTGAAGATCTTTTCCCACGCAAACCCTATGAGGAGGCAATCCAAAATGAAACAAGACATAATGCCAGAAAATGAACCCCTCAAGTCAGATGGCACCAACAAGCTACTGGGATACAGTAGAGAACAACTATGAGTAGCGCTGTGGCTAATGACACAACTGGACTCAAGCTGAAAGGACATCCAGCTGTTGATGTGCTCAGAGGCAAAAGAAAAGGCTGGAGCTGTACAACACATGTTATAGGAACATGGAATGTGAGAAGCATGAATCAGAGGAAGCAAGACATAGTAAAACATGAAATGGAATGAATAATCCTTACAATACTTGGGGTGATTGTGCTTCCCTCTATCCCAACTGCCATTGCCCTGGCCAAGGAGGGAGAGAAGCTAAGGCAGGCAGAACTCCATCTTGCCTTGGCCCAGAAGCAGAATGGCCCTCCCTCCATCCCAACTGCCATTGCCCTGGCCAAGGAGGGAGAGAAGAGAATACTAGACTTAATCCCTTTCCCTACTGCCATCCCTTTCCTTTGGTATCATGTCTTCATTAGATTGTAAGCTTGAGGGAAGGGAACTGTTTTGTTGTTCTTTTTCTTGTAAAGCATCATGTACATCGATGGCACTATAGAAGTAAAAGATTATCATCATTATCATAGGACTGGAATGGAACATTTTGACTCAGATAATTACACAGTGTTTTACTCAGGAAATTAAAATTTAAAAAGAAACGGGATGGCATTTTTAGTAAGGAGAGATGTGGCAAAAGCAGTCAAAGGATATAATGCAAAGTCTGACCAAATCATATCAATACGACTTCAGAGAAAACCCATCAATATTACTATTACCCAAGTTTATGTTCCAACTACAGAGGCAGAAGGAGAAGAAACTGAAAGATTCTATACTGGAGTCCAGGAAGAAATTGATCACACACCAAAACAGGACTTCTTGTTAAAAATAGGCAATTTAAATGCAAAAATAAGAACTAACAGAGCAGAATTAAAGATTGTAGGAAAATTTGGCCTAGGATCAATAAATTAAGCAGAAGACCGACTGACTGAATTTTGCAAGGTCAACAATTTGTTCATCACAAACGCATTCTTCAAGCAACCCAAAGAAGTGACTGTATACATGGACATCACCTGATGGCCAATACAGAAATAAAAAAGATGACATAACTGGAAGCAGAAGATGGAAAAGCTACATTTTCTCTGCTAACACAAGAGGAGGAACAAATTGTGGCACATACCATGAACTGCTAATATCAAAAATTAGAGTAAAGCTAAAGAAGAACACTAAAGAAATTATTGTGCCAATATACAACCTAAATAACAGGTTGTATATTGGCACAATAACCTGAAGCTGCCTATTGCCAGAGTCAGCACGTAAGAGGTATATATTGAAAAGTATTGGAAGGGTAGGGCAGTGAAAAGCCTGGATCCCTGTTCATCTTGGAGAGTCAAGCCTCATTTTAAATCATCATCATCATCATCCCACCTTTCTCCCAATATAGGGACTCAAGGCAGCTAACAACAATACATAAACATTAAAAATATAGATATGAAATTTAAACTAAACTACACTGCATGTACAAATCCAGCTGCCATCAAATTGTAAATGCCTAAGGGCACAAGAATGTTTTTACTTGTTTCTGAAAGGAGAGCAGAGATGGTGCCATTCTGGTCTATCTAAGGAGGGAGCCTAGGAGCAGCCACTGAGAAGGCCCTCTCCCTTGTTCCCACCAAATGAACCTGAGATGGTGGTGGGACAGAGAGAAGGGCCTCTCCAGATGATCTAAGAGCTTTACTGGGCTCATATAGGGAGATACTGTCCTTCAAATAACCTGGACCCAAGCATAGGGCTTTATAGATCAAAATCAGCGCTTTGAATTGTGCCCTGAAATGGACTGGCAACCATTGGAGCTGTTGCAACAAGGGAGTTTTGTGTTCCCTGCAGCCAGCTTCAGTTAACAATCTGGCTGCTACTCTTTGGGCCAACTGAAGTTTCAGAGCACTTTTCAAAGGCAGCCCCAGATAGAGCGCATTACAGTAATCCAAACAGGATGTAACCGAGGCATGTACCACTGTGGCCAGATTTGATTTCTCCGGGAATGGGCACAGTTAGCGCACTAGGTTTAGCTGTGCAAAAGCACTCCTGGTCACTGCTGAAACCAGGTCCTCCAGGCTCAGAGATGAATCCAGGAGTACCCCCCAACTGCAGACCTGTGTTTTCAGGAGGAGTGTAACCCCATCTAACAAACTGGAATTTTCTTCCCTCCTGCTGACAAGGAAGTGGTCTCATTGAGACCAACCAGTGCTTACCTACACTGAATAGGAAACCTTGCCAAATTGACTCAGACGGATACCCCACCCCACCCCATTGTAAGGTTTTGTACAGTTTCCAGAGTTACTGGGCAACCCTGACAGTATTTCAAAAGAGAATACCTGATTGGCATTGTCTTACGGTGTGCAAACTCCATTGTTTGCCTCCCAGAGCATCTAAGAGTCATTAACAGTGCCCAGAGAGGTCATGTTCACACCTGCCCTTTGCAGAGAAGCCATAGGATTTGCACTCATCACTCTAAGCACACAGAATCTTTCAAACCTTCCAATATAACATAATATTCATCACCCAGGGATAATAATATTCCTTGCCCAAAGGTGTCACCTTCACTCAAGGTGACAGCCCCCCCAAGGTAGAAAAGCTCTCTCTCTCTCTCTCTCTCTCTCTCTCTATATATATATATATATATATATATATGCCAGAAATGCAGAAAGACTCTTTCTCTCCTCCTCCACTTTCCTTTCCAGAAACTCTCCCCAGAAAACCTGGAATCTTCTTGGCATCAAAGGGTGAGAAAATCCATGTATGTCTTAGGCTGATGCCACACTGCAGCCATAATGCAGTTGGACATAGCTTTAACTATCATAGTTCCATCCTATGGAATTGTGGGATTTGTAGTTTGCTGTGGCACCAAAGCTCTCTGACAGTCAAGGCTAAATATCTCACAAAACTACTAATCCCAGAATTCCAAGCATTGAGCCATGGCAGTTAAAGCATGTCAAACGGCATTATTTCAGCAGTATATTAGCAGCCTTAGTGTGTAGGCCCTTAAGCTTAGCTACACCCCTCTAACCACATTAGTCAGGAGTGGAGTTTTAGCACCCATGCTATTTCCCCCCCTTTTTACTTTGAGAAACAGTTTAGAAACAGCTTGTACTGAACACAATACAGACTTCTGTTTGTTTCTACTGCTATCTTTTCTGTTTTTTTAAAATAAATAGTTTTTTTTCTGCAAAATCAGATTGTCCTCGATCTGATTTCTTTTATTTGTAATCACTCTAGTTAATTGTCCATTTTAAAAACCTTTAACTTGTAAGGTCCTGTAGAGAGTTAGTGCATGGGAGAGCTCCCCGCCCCACAAAAAAACAGTTAAACCCAGTGCGCTGATCTTAACAGATTCCTCTGATACTCATCACTCAAAGAAGCAAACCATTAAGCAACAACTACTGAGCAATCCTTCCATCTTTAATCCAACAACTTCACAAAGGCAAGTATTTTTTATTTATTTCTTGAAAATATCTATATCCCAGCCTTCAAAAACTGCCACAAGGAGGCTCATTCCAGATCACAGGTAAGTGAATACCTTCAGATGACTCAGACCACTAACAGAGTAAATGAGCCAGACTTTGCAAACAAAGAGCTAGGTTGCAGTTTTCACTTAATGTGTCTTACTCACTGTAGGCATATAAAGTCATATAAAGAATGCACTGTGATTTATCTTAGGATTAAACAATTTATAACCAAGTGACTTCCCAGGAAAACTGTAAGCCACTGAAACCAACATTTCTGACATTCCAATAGTTGTTTGGCTTTAACTTAGGTTTCAAATAGCTAAGCAGAAACATTTACATTTCATAATCATGTGGTTATAAAGTGAACACTGGAAAGATAAGTTTTTTAAAAAAAAAATAAAAAGCCTCAGGATGTGATAAAAATGACTACAAAACTGGCACAGTAAAATTATGTTTATCTCATCTGCAGAGAGGCGAATAGTACAACGATGTCTCGTCTCAAAATTATTGCTGTTTCTAGAGTATGCATTCTTATGTATTGTATAGAACACAGCAGAACCACTAAAGCAGATTAAAGAATATGTGGGAAAGTACAAAACTGCAATAACTTCTGGGTGGGGATGACTCTGTTCACAAGCATTAGCAACGATTCTCCACCCAACGCACCAATGATCTCACCAGTTTCCTAAACACACTTGAGAAGCCTTCCTGCTCTCTATAGCCAAGCCATGATGTCAACAATCCACCTGCGAACATATTGTGTAGCCCCCTCAGTCAGGGTCATAGAGAGATGAGATAAAAGCCATGCCACTATTAATTACTGTTCCTCTGTAAAAGGCCGGTATGTTTTTCCCCCCTTAAAAATATGCAGGCAATTCCAATGAAACTGCTATATACATTCTATAAAGTCTCTCCTTCCCTCTCTTCTTCTCTCTATATATTAAAAAGAGTCCCAAAGATAAAAATATGTTTTAAATTTGCATATGACAGGATTATAGAAAAGTAGTGTACAGAATATCATTTAATTTCATCCCACATCTAAATCAGAAATGCAAATCTGGGAACTGGAAGTTCACTGTGTTGTTCAAACTTGATCTGTTTGGGAGACCAAACCTGAACAGCCAATATTCAGAGCTTGGAAAGTTAAGTCGAAGGCTTTCATGGCCGGCATCCATAGGTTTTCTGCGGGTCCCCCCCCCCGCCCGCCAGGCTGTGAGGCTGTGTTCTGGAAGAGTTTATTTCTGATGTTTCGCCTGCATCTGTGGCTGGTATCTTCTTTGAAATGTCAGAAATAAAACTCTTCCAGAACATGGCCTCACAGCCCAGAACCACCCCCCCCCGAAAACCTTGGAAAGTTACTTAGAAGAAATAATTACTCACAGGCATTGTTCTGAGCATACCCTCTCCCACACCAAGTAGCTGACTGCATTATTTTATTATTATTTTTACAAGCAACCTTCTTGCCTTTATGTTTCTCGAAAGCAACTAGAATAGATATCTTTAGTTACTTTTAAAAATTAATCTGAATGCTACAAGCTGCTGGTCTACGGTACAGAATACAGTCTGCTCCTATCTACCTCTCTGTCTTCCCAACACAAGAGTATGGCAGCAGCACAAGCCAGTACTTCAACCATGTGATATTCCTCTTCCATCATTTTAGTGAGGCCATAATTATAAAACTAACTAAGAAGTTACAGTCCAGCTGCAAAATGAGTGCTGTTATTCCTCATTAAATTACAATCAGAATGTAACTAAGTTATGTCTTACGTTAATGCAAAAAATTACAAGCAACTAGCAATTTGTAACTAGTTACTTTCAATTGCTGGTACATTTGTTGAATTTACATTTCACCAATGGACTTCTCAGGGCAGGTATACACCTGAATCTGCACCGCTCGTTGCTGGGCTTGTCTACACAACGAATTATCCAGATCTTTACCTCCAGGCACTTCCACTGAGCCATTTCCCCCTTCCTCGACAGTACGCAGTCGCTTGGCTGGTTGCTCCTTCTGACCTCACCAGGGCTTTGTCTTCCCAGCCAATATTGGAGTGAGGAAGTGGTGCCAAGGGGGGGGGGGAGTGGCACCTGTCAGGCAGCCTGTCCTGCCTCCCAACCCTCAGGGCAGATTGTTCACACAGTTTTCTCTGATGTTTCAAGCAAACTCAGGAGAAAATTGTGAGTTTGTAAAACCCAGAATAAGGTGGTATACCCCGAGTTTGGTATGGGTAGGACCGTACGGTATGTGCCCTTATTACACCAGATTCAGGGACAATGCTACACATCATGTGGCCATAAGGGCGAGAATCGGGGGGTGGGTATTGTTGGATTTTTTCAATAGTGTAGACAGGGCCTCAGCAGCTACTCCGGACTTAAGAAGTCCCTCCCTAGAAAAGCTAGGATGGCCCCTTCCTTATTGTTCTCTCCAGCATTATAATTTTTTTTTTAAAAAATTCAACAAGCTTTTGGGAACATGCTTTTAATTGCATGTGGTCTTGTTGATTTTTAACTTCTGTTAAGCTGTATTCTACAATAACTTACATATTTTACTGATGTCTTTGTATATGTTTCAAGTTGTATTTTTAAAAAATATTTTGCAAGCTGCCTTGAATCCACATATTGGGGAAATAGGGGATAATAATAATACCAACAGAATAATAGAAATATTTCTGCAATTACAATGAGTCTAGTAGTCATTTAATATTTTGTCTTACTCATTACATTCCACAAGCTATTAACAGGTTTCCCAGGAGAGCACAAAAGGTTGAAGTCACATTATGGATTACCTCTCTGGTCGGAAATGCTAACAGTTTAGTGTGTTTGTGGTGAAAGGAATGTTTCCTGGCCCTACACATAGAAAGCATGCTTCAAGGCCAGAGAGTCCTCATGACAGAATTTCCTGAATTCCAAAAAACCACCTCTAGTCAGGAATCACTTCCTTCCTTGTGCCCTTTCACTGGTGAGACAGAACAATAAGTCAAATACTCTCACTCACAAACCAACATGCTGCTAATATATGAGGAAGTCTGTGCTCTGGGATGATGATATAGTACCATAAAAGCACTCACTTCAGGCATGGTTGATTGTTTCTTGGGTTCCACCTCTATAGCTACACAAGGCATCTTCATAATTAGCATAATTAATGCAATTAAAAACTTTTAAAATGAATTGATGGGAAAAGCAAGATCATGGAAAAACTCAAAGACTAAAAACCCTGCAGCTCAGGCAAAAAAGGTTTACAATGGTGACTTTGGGGAATGAGATCCACCTAAAAAACAACAAACGTATGGTCCCCATACCCTTTATTTACATAGAATGGAAAAGCATTTTAAAATTTTATTTATTTATTTATTTTGCTGCCACATAGAAATAAGCCATAAGCTGCATGTTGCTGTTGGGCTGCATGCTGCCCACTCCTGGCCTATAGAAGCAGTTTGCTTTACATAAATGTAGTTAGCAGAGTGCCTCTTGCAATAGTCTTCTGCTAGTTCACAATACTAATTTGTAACTTTGTGCTAGCCCACAAGACTGACTTTTGATTTAGTTTTGACCTTCAACGGATTCTCAGAATATATGAGAAACTGTTCTCCAAATACTCTCCACAGTTTGAAAAGTAGTATTAAGGAATTGCTGTTTAAAGAAGTCGAAGTACCCATTGGGCTCATGAAAGAAATACCACCATTCCTTCAATTCTAACCAGTACGCTTTGATAAAAATGTATTGGTGTAACTTGTGTGTTAATGGATAGTCTTGCAGGTGGTGCCTGGGGGATGTACAGGTATTTGTTTTAGGAATTTCTACACTGTTTTTTCTAACAAGAGCTCTGAGAGCATTTTACAACATAGTAATGACTAAATCATGTATTTCGAGTGCAAAAGACACTACTCACCGTTCCCACCAGTGGATATATAAAGCCAGCTCCGATACTGGCCCTCACATCACTGATAGGCAGAATGAAGCCAGTGGGCACACCTTTCCAGTCAGGAATGTGGGACAGGGACAGATGAGTTTTGGCCATACAAATTGGCAAATTTCCAAATCCCTAAAAGACAGCAAACAAAAATGGTCAGATTATTACTGAGGTTGTGTGTATCCTGCCCTGTGTAAATAACCCTCCCCTCCCTCTTCAGGTTCCTGTGTCAACGTGATGCACACTTTGCAAGAAAGCTAAATTCTTTGATGTATAAATGACTGGAGTGTAAGAATATGCACCAAATTGTTGTTGCCAATACAGTATATATATTATAATATACAGTATATGTTACACTGGACATTACATCCTTTTACACCAACACATCACATATTGAAGGGATTCATGTGTTAAATGAAATGCTTAATACTAGGACATCTAACAGTTTTCCAACAGAAGTTATTATCACTTTACAAGGCTAGTCCTCACATTCAATGAAGATAATTACGTACAACTACAGAGTACGGCTATGGGTGCTCACATGGCTCCTTATTAAAATCTGTTTGTGGGCAAACTAGAAAATAACATACTTAATGAGACAAGTGACAAATCTCTCATATGGTGGTGATACACTGATGACATCTTTATGATCTGGACTAAGGAATGCTTAAAAAAATATTACTATACATCAACACTATCCATCCTACAATCAAGTAACACAACTGAACATCTACATATCCCTTTCCTTGGTGTCTCCCCCACCATTGAAAATCACAAAATTGTCACATATCTCCACAATAAACCCACTGATGCTCACACTTACCTAGATTGGAGAGCTGTCACCTCAAGCACATTAAAAGAACTATTAACTACAGTGTGGCTCTATTAATCAGACTTATCTGTAACACTGAAGAAAACTACTATAAAAGGACCAACAAACTCAAGCAACATCTCCTTCAAAGGTGTTATCTTCCTCATATAATTGACAACAACATCAGGAGAGCAACCATCATTTTAAGAGAAAATCTTCTCCACAAAAACCACGAGTCAAGTAGCAGCCAACAAAGCGTTTTCATTTGTGTTAGATTTCCATCCAGCATCTCCTAACTAGAGAATGTAATCTATTGCTAACACATTCAGAACATCTAGCTAGGGCCATCAGCAAGCCTCCAGTTATAATTTTTCACCAGTCACCAAATCTAAGGAGATTGCTTATAAACATTGTCCTGAAAACACCAGCCAGCAATCCAAAATTGCACCCTTGTGATTCAAAGCATCACCTGTAAGTACCTTAAGCAGACTGTCACATTTAGGAGTAAAGTGACTTGCAGGACTTACTACATTAAACAACACATCACCTGTCAGTCCTGCAATCTTAAGTAAGTGATTAATGCAGGCATACAGGATGTCATTTGCAATTTGTGGGCAAATCTACCACAGACATACATACGAACTTCAGGAACCATAACTCTGCTATTCTGACCAGGAAGCTAGAGCAACCTGTGGAAAGATATTTCAACTTGGAACATCACAGCCTCTCTGATTTGTCCCTGTTTGACATCAAGCTGCCATCTTCTTCACACATTTTGGACAACAGGGAGAATTTTTTTGGTTTTAACACCACATAGCTTCACGATAGAAACAATTTTTTCTATCTTAGACGATAATACCATCATCCACTAAGAATGCTGATAACATAATGTTCTAAACTGCTACCTACTATACAGCTCAGTTTCATCTTTGGCAACTGAAGAAGGCAGAAGCCAAAATGTCTTGCACTTGATATATATTTTTAAAGTTCTGTTTGTTAATCACACACACACACACACACACACGTTGAGCATACTTATATGAAATGCTTGGGACCAGAAGTGTTTCACATTTTGGATTTTTAAATTTTATTTTGGGATACCTGTATAAATTGGAGATGGGACCCAAGTTTAAACAGGAAATTCATTCATATACACCTTATACACATAGCTTGAAGGTAATTTTATACAATATTTGTAATAATTTTGTGCATGAAACAAAGTTGTGTACACTGAATCATCAGAAAGCAAAAGTGTCATTATCTCAGCCTCCCATGTGGACAATTTTGGATTTTGGAGTATTTCAGATTTTCAGATAAGAGATACTCAACCTATGTAGCTCTCTAATTTATATACACATACGCACACACACTAGGCTAGCCAAATACTTTTTCTGCCTGAAAGGAAGAGATGGTGTCCTCTGCCCTTTCTACATGCCAGAACAAGCAGGACTGTCAGCTGAATCTTATTTGTGCACTGGGACAGTAAGAGATAGTGTCCTTGAAAGGGTAGTCCCTACAGATTGCATGAACTGGCTTTTTATTATTGGAACACAGGAAGCCCATATTATAGACTACACAGTTCTTATCCATCATTCAAACAAATATACAGTAACTAATAAATTACAAGGAATAACACCTATAGTGCATCCAAATCATACACACTCGTTTCTACCTGTTGACTGTAGCGATTTATTTGAGATTGTGCAGCAGAAGACAGCTCTATGTCCTGAGCTCCATAGATTTTCTGTGCTATGATCCTTATTTTTTCAGTGATGGGAAGCTGTGGAAACAAGATGAATGGCAGAATGTTAATTCACATTGCCATGAGTCTTAAGGTGTTGTCTTCAGGTGCAAGGTTTACTTGGTAGTTCCCTGGAGCAGATTTAGCACTGAGTTATACCTGTTTTCTTGAACAAAAAACGTAATGTGATGAAGGTGTATGCTGTGAGAGAAAGGAGCTTCTTCTGCCCCCAGTTTGGTAAGAAAAAGAAACTTATAAACAAAATAGAGCCTTAATTTTGTACACCTCAACTGTCTCTTGGAAGCCATATATTCTGATGTGGAGGGCATTTATCAGTTCCTACAGCAATGTTTGGAACAGTTACTTTTGTTCATTACAACCCCCAGGGTAAATGGCCACCGTACTCTGGTTTACAGATTCTGGTTTTGCTTCCATGGGCCAAAATAATGGGTACAAATAATGCAGTCACAGTGTCGGTGCTGGGGTGTTTTGTGCCCTAGGCAAAGCTAACTATTTGTAACCCCCCCCCCCAAAAAAATGCTAAGCACAAAACTTGAAACTGCCAAAATTATTTTAAATTGTAAGAATAAGTAATACAAAAATCTTTGATTATTTTTCTCAAATAAGACTTTTTTTACCACACAAATAATTTTGAATCTATTCAAAATATGCTTCTATTCAGGATGTATTTCCAGACAAACCTTTTAGGCTTGTGTTATCAAAGATCTCTATTATAGCACCATATATACTACAGTAAACGACACGTTGCCAACTAAGAAGGAGCGTTTTTTCTTACTTAAAAATATCACTAAATTTCAGAAATAAAAATCCATATAAAAGGGAATACTGAAAATGATATAACAATTTCACTAAATACAGGTCTCCTGCCCCAGACTGAGGCAGGAGAAGCAGGGGAATTCTCTGCTTTCTGCAGATGTGTCTGTGGCTTGCTTTGGGTAACTATGAGTACAATGGCAACTATGAGTGCAATGGGCAGAGATGAAGTCAAGTCTAAGCCACTTGAACTAAGAAAAGCCACAAATGTGTCCACCCAAGGCAGAAACATTCATTTTATTCAGCTACCCTATCCTCCATGTGGTTCCAAAAACCACCTGCCGCCATGTCGTAGGCTGGGCTCCTCTCTTCCTCCTCTGTGGCAACCCAGTTTCACAGATAAGGAAGGAAAGGCTACCAGCCTATTTGTACAATCTGAAAACATACTCTCAAGGGTTCCTCTACTCTAGAAATCCCTTTCTAAGGTACAGCTGCCACCACTCACTGAGTCTGTAACCCTTTCCTTGTCTGGCGCAGCGAGAAGCCAGACAGGTTGTGTTAAAATATCAACAACGCCCTTTTCCTCTATCCCAGAGAAGTTCAAATAGCAAGCCAAGCAGGCACGTGACCATGAAGATTAGGAAGAACAGAAAAAGGTTTATTTTAGTTCCAAATGCTTAAGGCCAGCATGGAGGGAAAGCACGCCTCCAGGATTTCAGCTTAGGTTTACAAAAGGAATACATTCAGTCATAGTACCAAAATGAATCATAAAACTAATGCATACTAGCTAGACTTGTTTCCTAAGCTAAGATAATGGTAACTTACAATTCTGATGTCCATGCAAAGTCCATATCCCAATTAGGATAGTTAGGCCAGGCTCTCATAGCCTGCCTAATCAGTCTCTGGAGATGGAATTCAGAGTTCTTTTTAAATGAAAGTCTCCTGAGGCTTCAGATATCACCTGGGGCTTTTTGATGTTATCAGGCCCAAGATGGAGGTTGGCTCCCCACAACCTCCATTATCACAGTCTAGCATCTCTCTACAAAGGTATGTGTCCCTCCATCTGGCCCAAGCCATGTGGCTCCTGCATCTGGCTTAGAACAAAGGGATTCAGAAAACTTAAAAGTCTGTGTGGTCAGATTTGATTGGTTCTGCATTGCCAAATCTGATTGGCTCTCCAGTCAGGTGATGTGATGTCATATTTAGGAAATGAGGGTCCCACCCTCTCAATACCTGTTCCTATGGAAAGCAAAGAGTGGAGTTTTCCAATTACTGTGACCTGTAGATTTTGTAGATGAATTCTCCATGATGACTGGGCAGGCCATCATGACATGCTCAATGCTGCTTCATAACCCAGTTCAGACTAGTCTCTACCGAGCATGGGGGGGGGGGGAAGCACAGAGAATGAAGACATTAAAATAGTTCAAGAGTTTCTGTACCTTGGCTCAGTCATTAATTAGAATGGAGACTGCCATCAAGAAATCAAAAGAAGACTTGGAAAGAAGGAACTAGATAAGTTTCTGAACTGTCAAGATATATAATTGAATACTAAAGTTAGGGTTGTTCATGCCATCATATCTCCCATTTCTACATATTGTTGTGAAGCTGGTCAGTGAAGAAAGTTGATAGGAAGAAAATCAACTCATTTTGAAATGTACTGGAGAAGAGTTCTATGGATAATGTGGACTACTAAAAAGACAAATACATCCTAGAGCAAATCAAGCTTGAAGTCTCCCTAGAAGCCAAGATGACTAAAATGAAACTGTCATACTTTGGACATATCATAAGAGGACATGACTCACTAGAAAAGACAGTAATGCTTGGTAAGGTAGAAGGCAGTAGGAAAAGATGAAGACTGCATTCCAGATGGATAAGATTCAGTCAAGGAAGCCACAGCCCTGAGTCTACAAGATCTTAGCAGGGCTGTTGAAGATAGGGTGACTTGGAGGTCTCTCATTCATGGGGTTGCCATAAGTTGAAGTCAACTTGACAGCAGCTACCAACAACATGTAGAAGATGGAGCAAGTTTGTTTTCTGCTGCTGCAGAGGCTATAATACTAACCGATGGATCCAGATTACAAGAAATGAAACATTAAACATTAGGAAGAACTTTTTTTTTTATTGTAATTGCTGTTCAACAGTGGAATAGACTGCCTTGGAGGGCAGTGGTCTCTTCTCTGAGGTCTTCAAACAGAGGTTGGATGACTCTCAGGGGTACTTTAATTGTGTATTCCTGTATTACGGGGATTGGACTAGATGGCTCTCATGGTCCCTTCCAGCTCTTAAGATTCTATGATACATTGAATCAATTGTTGAATGATGAATCAACATATATGTAAATGTATTGGTTCAACAGGTCTGTTAGTCAGGACTAATAGTGAGTTTAGAGCAATAAGCTGCTGCTCTCACCATGAACCTCAAGTAAACTTCACAAGTTGTTCTTGCTGAATTAATAAGGCCTGAAAATGTAACTCATCCATCTACAAAAGCTTCCCATTATCAAAGATGCTGTTTTTAATCCACAGAGACTTTGAAGCTGGGCTGGTGACAGTGAGTAGCAATGTGTCCATAGGTACCTACCTGAGCACCTGCCAGGATCCCTGCCCCTCCTGATATTTTTTTACATTATACATTTTAATTTATAATTAAGTTAGACTTAACACAAATAAGCTCCCTGCATAACAGCCAGTGCTGCAGCTATATTTCATTTCATGAAGAAGGCACAAATACCTGATCTTCACATCGGTGGAAACTTTACAGTGGGATGCCTTTCTAATCAATAGTACCATTGATTAAATGGGAAATGGCTTATGGTTCACTAGCTTTGATTGCTGCACTTACATCTGTAAAGTACTTACAAGGTCCCTTAAATGAAAAGTGCTACAGAAACATAATACTTCATTGCTTTCCTGTGAATTGACAGGGCTTAACCTGACCATTATCCAGTTCAGGAAGAACCCCCAGTATCACATTGCTTTTTAACAAACTGAGATGGGTGAGTGAGAAACTTGATAAACTCACACTGCCTACTAAAGCTACAACATGTTTACTGGGGTGGGGGGGAAGTATGATTACTTACATCAGATCACATAGAGTTATAGAATCATAGTGTTGGAAGGGGTCTCACAGGCCAAAAGGTCCAACCCCCTGCTCAATAAAGGATTGTCAGCTGAAGCATCCCTAGCAGGTAGCTGTCCAGCCTCTTTTTGAAGACATCCAGAGAAGGAGATCCTACCACCTCTCTAGGCAATTTATTCCATTGCCAAACCACTTTCATTGTCAAGAAGTTCCTTCTAATGTTCAATTGAAATTTACTCTCCTGTAACTTAAAACCATTAGACCTAGTTCTACCCTCTGGGGAAGAAAAGAACAGGCCTGCTCCCTGCTCTCTGTGACAGCCCTTGAGGTATTTAAAGAGTGTAATCATGACACCTCTCAGTCTTATCTTCACCAAGCTGAACATGCCCAGCTCCTTCAACCTTTCCTCATATGTTTTTGTTCTCCATACATTTTATCATCCTTGTTGCCCTTCTCTGAGAATCTGCTCCAATTTGTCTATATCCTTTTTAAAATGAGGCACCCAGAACTGAACGCAGTACTCAAGATGAGGCCTGACCAGCATAGAATATAGGGGAAGCATTACTTCACTCAACTTAGAAACCTATGCTTCTATTAATGCATGCTAAAATAGCATTCATCTTTTTTTGCTGCAGCATCACACTCCTTTTGTCTTAGCATATCTACAATGCCTAAGATAATGGTTGATGTTTGGGGTTGAGCATTTTTCATTCCAAAAGGGCCTTGGCATAGCAAAGGTATTTTTTAAAAGAATCCCCAAAGCAAACTTTTTTGACAGCAGTTAGGTAACTGTTTGTAGCTATATCAATGTCACACTTTATCCCTGTCCCCCAATTTTAAAATCAGTTTGCTTCATCCTGCTAACAGTGAAGCTGCAATGAAGTAAAAATTTGATTCACTACATGACTTCACCTTTTGTAGTGAGGGCTGGAAAGTAACTGGTGTAGTTTAAGTACTAAAATCAGCCTCATTACAACTGTATGCTTATTTGTTACCTTATTAGAGAACCATATGTTTTTATATTTTTATTTCTGAAACAAGACTAATAAGTGTGTTATTTTTGTGATTCATAACAATAAGTAACCATTTGTTAATGGTTCAAAATTTAAATGTCTGTCCTTGAGTATTGTTAAATACAGAAGAGCAACACCATATTAAACCACTATGTATAAACAACAGGGCATGTATTTGATTCACTAAAATTTAGTTTACAATTTTGTTAGTATTAAAAAAAACCCCTGACATTCTGGTATAATACTTACACCCTCACTCTCCCCTCACTTTGTTAATGCCCAGATAATTGTCAGATCAACATTGCTCGTCTCAAATAATTCTTCCCACCTCATATAAATCTCTGCTTTGTTTTGATTTTACAAAGTTGACTGGAAAAATAAGTCAGTGTGGACAATAAGCCACATATAGCAGAATGGTTACAACTTAAAAAGACTTACCAGGTAAGAGAATAAATCAGAACAAACACAGGCATTTCTAAGCTTTAATTTCTTTGGAAATGATAGGAAAAGTGCTTAATGAAATTCATGCCATTGAACAACCTGAACAAGTCATATGCTTTATTGCTATGGTTCAGTTGGATAGGATGACGTCACCTGCATAATTTCAGGCTTTTGCATGAATGCCATAAAGTATAGTAAAATCTAATAAATGAGATAATGCCTCAAGAATACTGTGCATATAATTCTTGGCATGCCTGAAGCAAGGAGAGCTGTTCAGCTGGCAAGAGTTTGCCACTATAAAATTAGGCTTCTTTTGTGCCTCTTGTTACAATATTTGTCACCTGTCATTGCAAAGGAAATGGAAGAAATGCAAAACATCCTCATTAACGTAACTTTTGAGTGCACCCAAGAAACAGCCACATACCAAAAGTCATAAGAAAGAAAAATACTCTACAATCTGTTCTAAGAAAGATAATGCTGGAGTTCAGAGTTACAGGCTCCTTTAGCCTCTATTTTACATAATATTTTTTTTCAGTAAGGGTCATTTAAAAAAAAGTTCCATGAAGACTGACCATGGGTCTGTGGGTGCTTTGGGAGGTGATATGGGAAACTGGGGACTGGTAGTCAATCATCCTGAAAAAGATCCTGAAAAAGCCAGCAGGCAGGCTGGTATCTTGAGAAGAAGAACTCCAAAGGACAAGGTTGTGCTGCAGCAGGTCTTGCTTGTTAATATATTGTGCACAGTCTCCATGAAGGACCATTGCTATCTGCCTGCTGAGAAGATGTTTCAGGAAACCCACTACTAGTCCAGCAACATCACATCAATCACATAATGTGAGGGTGGCCCTCTGTCCTACTTTTACACAAGAGAGCCATCTAGTTGAAGGACTGTTCATTTCAAGTCTGTTTTAAAGAGAAAGAACCCCATGGAAGGAGACTAGGGAAGGTCTTGCTGTTGCTCTTCAAAAGTCAACACTTGGATCACATGCTATCCAGTCACTAATTTCTCCATTGCTGATGATGTTGTTATGTACTTTCAAACCAACTCCTATTTATGTCAAACCTGTCATAGGGTTTTCTTGGCAAGATTGATTCAGAGGAGGTTTGCCCTTGCCTTCCTCTTAGGCTGACTTGCCCAAGGTCACTCTGTGGGCTTACATGGCTGAGCAGAGATTTGAGCCCATCTCTCCTGGAGGTATAGTCCAGCACTCAAATCACTATAGCATGCTGTCTCTATAATTTCTCCACTATGGTGAAATGTATTGCTACAATTATTTACAAATGTGCATCTATACATATGTTAGCAACGCACAAATATTAGCCTATACCAATTTAAGGTAAATAGGTTTTTATTTATTTATTATATTTACGTCCCACCTTTCCTTCAGTTAGCTCAAGGTTGCACACATGACTCTCCTCATTCCCACTTTATCTTCACAACAATCCTGTGAAGTAGACCAAGCATAGCTGTCACTACAAGGGGTTTTGTGGCTGACCAGGACAGGAACCTGTATTTCCTGAATCTCCATCAACCACTCTAACCACTACACTGGCTGTCAGATCTGTATCTTGTCCACTCTTTTTGGCAATGAATCTGTGGCAAACCTCCATCATACTGTCACAGTGTATCTGATCTTTCTGCTAGATAATGCCAATGTTGTTATACAATGTTACCAACAGTGACAGAATCAAATTACATGGAAAATACATCACCATTACCGTCTAAAGAAAAATGAAGTTCTAAATGTATAAAAACATGTCATCTTTTGTCTAAACCATTATAGTCAACTATAACTCATATGGCAAGAGTGTGGTTTAGTAGTCTGAGTGCTCAACTATGAGCTGGTGACCAGTGTTTGAATCCCTGATCAGCCATGGAAGCCCACTAGGTGACCTTGGGCAAGTCATATTTTCTTAGCCTGAGAGAAAGGCAAAGCCCCTTGAGAATATATCTTGCTAAGAAAACTCCATGATAGGTTCACTTTAGGTTTACCATAAGTTAGAAACAACTCGAAGGCACACAGTTGTTAGCATGCTCTATTATCCCCTCCCTATAATATCTCATAATTAGAAATATTGGACACTTCAAAGGGGTCAAGTAGACCCCAGTGATACAAAAGGAGGTCAGATGAAGATCACAAGGACTGGGAAGGTGTCTTAGAAATATTTTAGCAAGCATACCCAAGCTAGGATTGAGTGGAAACCCCTTAGTAAACAAAACCATTAAGGAGGTATGTGCTAATTCCTTCTTGGGCTCCTCAACAATGAGTCACATAACCTAAACAATAAAGTGACCATTCCATCCCAAATCCCCAGGAAATATCCCTCAGAATCCCCTCCTGTCCTACAATGTGAGGTTGTCATAAATCCATCAATTCCTATGTCCCCAATCAGCCACATTTCAGTTTCCTTTGTATATTCAGTGGGAAACCCATCTAAGCTTTGTCCTAGGTCAAAGTAACCCCTTCAGGATTATTATTATTATTATTATTATTATTATTATTTATATACTGCACATTGGTAACCCAATCAGGGTGGTTCACAACATACAAAGTAAAACAGTATACTCTCCTCCCCCCTTAAAAACTTATTAAAATAATAAATTAAAACAATTAAAACACTTAATAAAACACTTACATACATTTAACAATAACAGTAGATCCCCAGCGATACTCAGTTCCGTTAACAAAGGAGGCTGTGGGGACTCTCCTGAAGGAGGAGGGGTTCCCGAGACTGGGATAAATCTATTCTGGAAAGGCTTGCCAGAAGAGATCCGTCTTGACAGCCTTTTTGAACCTGTCCAAAGATGTCAATTGACGGATCTCATCCGGCAGGCTATTCCATAGTCTGGGAGCAACAACAGAAAAAGCCCTCTGGGAGTTAGCTGAAAGCCTCAACCTTTGAGGCTGCAGCAAATTCCTCCCAGAGGACCGGAGTGCGCAGGGAGGATTATAAGGGGAGGAGGCGGTCCCTGAGATAGCTTGGACCCAAGCAGTTTAGGTGATAACCAACACCTTGTACTGGGCCTGGAAACCAATAGGCAGCCAGTGGAGGGACCTCAAAACCGGAGTGATGTGGTCCCTCCTAGATGTTCCTGAAACAAGCCTGGCCGCCATATTTTGTACTAACTGTAGTTTCTGAACCAAGCACAAGGGTAGCCCCATGTAGAGCGCATTACAGAAGTCTAGGCGTGAGGTTACCAGTGCGTGAACGACAGTCTCAAGGTCCCTTGCTTCCAGAAAAGGGCGCAGCTGGTGTATCAGCCGAAGCTGATAACAGGTGCTCCTGACTGTCATATTTACCTGATTTATCATCAGAAGCGACGAGTCAAGGAGCACCCCCAGACTGCGAACACAGTCACTGGAGGAGAGTGTGACCCCATCCAGGACTGGAGGTTGCAACCCAATTCTTGGTTTTAGGGCCGCTACCGTGAGCACCTCTGTCTTGTCCAGATTCAGTTTCAATCTGTTTTTCCTCATCCAGCCCATTACCGCCTGAAGACATTCATTGAGAGAAGAGATGTCATCAGAATTCGAGGCTGATGAATGAGATACGGAAAAATAGATCTGAGTGTCATCAACATACTGATAACTCCATAACTCCAAATAATCTCACCCAGTGGCTTCATATAGATGTTAAATAACATCAGGAACAGGATAGCTCCCTCTGGAACTCCCCAGGTGAGCTCTCTTTTGCTTGAACAACTGTCCCCGAGCAGCACCCTCTGGGAGGAAGGACTAGAACCACTGCAATGCAGTCCCCCCGATACCTAACCCTTCAGGTGGTCCAAGAGGATGCCATGACCTATTGTGTCAAAAGCTGCTGAGAGGTCTAAGAGCACCAACAGGGTCACACTACCCCTGTCGATGCTCAGACGCAGATCGTCGGTCAAGGCAACCATGGCAGTCTCAACCCCAAAGCCTGTCCTGAAGCCAGTTTGAAATGGGTCTAGATAATAGGTTTCATCCAAGACAGCTTGGAGTTGAAGAGCAACCGCCCTCTCAACCACCTTGCTCAGAAATGGCCATAAAGAAACAGGCCTGTAGTTACTCATATCCAGGGGGTCCAGGGAAGGTTTTTTTCAAAAGCGGCCTAACAGCTGCTTCCTCCAGACAAGATGGAACATGTCCTTCCCTGAAGGATGAATTGATGATATCCATAAGGAATCTCCTCAATGCTTCCCCCCCCCCGGACAGCAAGGCATGATGGGCAAGGGTTGAGAAGGCAAGTTGTTTTCCTCACCCTACCAAGCAGCTTGTCCATGTCCTCGATACTCACAGATTGGAGCTGATCCTGAATAACTTCATCGACGGAGTCGCTGGACACCTCTCCTATGGTTTCTGTTAAAACATTGGTGTCTACATTGGCTCTTATCTGAGAGATTTTATCTGCGAAAAAGTTGTTAAACGCATCACAGCAGGCCGTTGTCAGGTTAAGTAAGGGATTTGTCACAGGGGGTACCTGTATCAGCTCCCTCACCACCCAAAACAGCTCTGCTGGACGAGACTCTGAAAACGCAATACGTGCAGAGGAGAAAGATCTCTGCACTGCACGTATTGCCTCCCGATATGACCAAAGTAAGTTCCTATGGTGAGTTCTGTCAGATAAGAGTCGAGTTTTCCGCCACATGCACTCTAGTTGTTGTCCAGACCGCTTCATTCTCCTAAGCTCTGGTGCGTACCATGGCATACGGTTTGAAGTGGATTGGCAAGGACGCTTGGGAGCGATCATGTCAATAGCCAGGCAAGATCGGTGTTCCAAATATTGACCAGAGCATCGACAGGGTCACCGGCATTCCCAACCATTAAACCCTCTAAGGCTTTCTGGAATCCAATTGGCTCCATTAGCCTTCGAGGGCAGACCAATCTAATGGGTCCACCACCCCCGGTGGGGCGGATACAGACACTAAGTTCCGTCTTGACCAGGAAATGATCCGACCATGACAATGCGGAGGTACTTACAACCTCTGCTCATGGACATTCCTGTTCCATACTGAAGACCGCATCGAGTGTATGACCTGCACAATGTGTGGGCCTGATGACCAATTGGGATAGGCTCATGTTTGTCATGGTCTCCATGAACTCCCAAGCCGCGCCTGTTAGACTGGTCTCGAGCAGAATGTTGAAGTCTCCCAAAATTAAAAGTCTGGGAGACTCCAACAACAGCTCTGAGACCAGCTGTGTCAGCTCGGTCAGAGAGTCTGCTAAACAACGGGGTGGTCGGTAGACTAGCAGAATCCCCAAACTATCCCTGGTCCTCAGGCTAAGGTACATACACTCGAAGTGGACTGTATTCCGGACAGGTATCCTGGTCAAGATCAGGTTGTTCTTATGAACCAGAGGAACTCTGCCCCCCCGCCCACTTTCCCTCACCTCCTCACTGACAGAGTACCCAGCTGGGAGTGCCTGCACCCAGGAAACTGTGCTATCCTCTCCCAACCAGGTGTCTGTAAAGCAAGCCAGGTCGGCATCCTCATCCATGAGGAGATCATTGAGGATATGAGTCTTGATCTTGACTGACCTGGCATTGCAGAGGAGCAGAGTGAGGTTCTGTGGAATGGTTGGTCTGCTCTCCAAGCCATTCTGGGAAACAGAGGGAACTGAAGGCAGGATAGCTTTCAAACAGCGATCCCATCTTCTTTTGTAACATTTGTTCACTCTGTTCCAGCCGTACTTCCCATTCCCCTGCACAACTCCTATAGCCGCCCCCACCTCATTCCCTGCCTCAAGGGAAACAGTAAAGCTTAAAGCCACTGGAAAAAAAGGGGTATTTGGGGGATAATCCAATTACTATAGCAGTCAGGTGATAAGAGACCGAATGGCTTGATAATGCAAGTCTTATGTCAACCCACATCAACATCAGGTCCAGTATAACAATTTGTCCCAACCGCCACCTTAGATGTTTGCCGCCAGGAGTCCACAAACAGCGTCGCTGCGGTTGCTGGTGAGCCGGGAAGTGATGGCTCGGGTGTGCTGGAAGGGCATCACCCACCTTCCCGGCCTCCATTTCTCCTGCCGCTAGTGCTGGGCTTCAATCTTTAATTAAAAGGGACTTTTAATAGAAGTCCCATAGAAGAGGAAGGACAAAACTGATTGGCCGGGTGAGCACAGGGGGCAGGACTTGCTAACAAGGCAAGCATCCACTGCTGCCTTGTTGGATTTTTACCTTAGCAAGTGGGCACTAAGGTGACTGTCATGATGGAGTTCCCATCAAGCTGCCTTGAGGTTGACTGCAACTCCCATTGTTCTGCCAGAGAACTACAATTCCTTTTATGTGTAAACAGTATTATCTTGCCAAGATGGCATCAGGTAAGGGAAGGGGGGTTTGAAACACCACCTCCACAGAAGCTAATGAGATGACATCATCAAGGACATCACATCACCGGACCAGAAATGGCCAATCACAACTCTAGACCCAGGAACTCTACCTAAGATATATCTGCTTTTGTGTGAAGCCATTTTGCCAGGCTGAGTCCATGTGGCTTTGAACAAAGACAAAGGATGCTCTCAATATTCCAGCCTGAGAGAGCTGAGGGCTGGGAATGTTTGGTAGAGCAGCTTTCCCTGATACCATGTGAGGCAACAGACTGCAAAGTAGTGATACCAGGCAACAGACTGCAAAGTAGTGAGTAGGAATTTTAGGGCATGTTTAGATCACATTAGGGAATTCTTTTAATTTCTCCACATTGGTTGGATGTAGCTAAATTTAGTAACTGAATGTAATTTAGAATAATTGAATGCTTTGATTTTAATACCTTGTTATCTCTGTAACTTTAAAGTATACCTGGGGCATGGAGAAGCCTGTCTCATGAGAAATTGTCTAACTGAAATTGCTTGCATAAATAGTCTTCTTAATCTTCTATACACTGATGCTGCATGTGTCTGTACCTCTTGGTTTTGCTACAATTCTCTGTCTCTCTTGGGATAGGAGGGAAGAGTGGGTTGGTGCACCGTGGCGGGTAGTTCCCCTGTGGGAAATCCAGTCTCCCTAAATGGACTGGCTATAAAGACTGCATTGGATGGTGGCAGCAATTTTGGCCTGTAGGGGGCACCCTGGAGTGAGGCTACTTGGAGTTACCTCTACAGGGGAGCTAATCTGGGGGTTCCAAGATGACAGAACCCCAGTTTTAGCATATAACATGGTGACATGTGGTGGTTCTTTGACAAACTGCATCAGTGTTAGGAGTTAGGAAAACTGCATCAGTAGTAGGAATTCGGAAAACTGCTTCTACGGTGAACTCGCCACGGGTCAGCGTAAGAGGGGCGCTCCAAAAAAGCGATACAAGGACTCCCTGAAACAACATCTCAGGCTCGGCCAAATTGATCACCAACAATGGTCCGCCCTGGGCTCACATCGGGAGGCATGGAGACGCACTATCCACAATGCTGCAGCCTTATTTGAGAACTCACGACGAACAAGTCTTGAAGAGAAATGACAACGCAGAAAGAATCACAACCCAGAAATATCACCCAAGGAGACCTTCTGCTGTGCTTTCTGCAACCGGACTTGTCTATCTCGGATTGGCCTTTTTAGTCATCAGAGCGCTTGCAGAAAGTGCAGGATGAGTCCTTCCTGAATCTTTGTTTGTGAAGAGAAGCCAGAGAGAGAGAGGGGGGGGGATTTGGAAAACTGCTTCAGTAGTAGGAATTTGGAGATTGGTTTTTTTTGCTTTTCTGTTAAATCAAAAAATCACTATCACACCTTGGACATCATTTTTTTAAAAAAAAGTTTGGTGGCAGCAAATTGAGGTAAGTACAAATGTGAGTAAATCACTCACAACCTCCATCTTGCATGTGAAGCTTATGGGGACAAAAACACCATTAAGACAAGTCACAGCTGCTGTGAAATGTCATTACTGCAAGGCACTCCTTTTTTTTTTTTTTGCCTCATACAGACAAGCCTCCTATTTCTTGAACCTATTCCTCTATCCAGCCTTTCTGCCTTAACCCTTTGATAGGCTTGTGTGATTCTTGTGAGTGTGTTGCATGTGTGAATGCTTTTTGTGTTATTGCCAATAAAAAATATTTACAGTATTACACTTTAGCCTGGAGTCCTCTGCAGTTAATACATAGGTGAAAAAGTCCTGAACTTATCCACCTCCTACAGCCTTCCATTTGAGCTAAAAATAATAATTCCCCCCAGTATTAATATAGTCTTTGGCAATCACATGTGCCACTCTAAAGCATCCCTACCTCTTCGGGTAAAACAGCATTAACAGCAGCAGCAGCAGCAGCAACAACAACTCATATGGACGGAACACAAGAATACATTATTGATGGAGTTTATCCTCACAAAATCTTGCTGCAGTCACCCAGCAACAACAGCAAATTGAAATATACATTCCCACAAAGCAATCATTCCCCTGCACAGAGTAATTCCCAAACTCCCACTTAGTCTCTGAAAACCTTGAAGCCAGCAGATAGGTAACCGCCCCCACATATTTCTGGCATATGATGAGAGACATTCAGATTTTTAACAGGAGGTGTTGTCTGAGATCAAACTGACAAATTCTTTTGCCAAGGTGATCTGGACAGGTCCATTCTGAAAGGAACTGGAGTACACATGCAAAAGAAGGAGTTGAGCTTGTCAGACCTTGATCTTGAAAAGATCAAAAGTATAAAGAAAAACACATCTTAACACAAGTCCCAATGCATTAGACAATGTAAATTCATTCTCCAGGGGAATATCTGATACTTAATATAGTATATCTACAGTACATGTAAAGTAAAACCATTTGGAGAGATACAAATGGCCCTCTCTGACTAGGCACGCAAAAGATCAGATTCAGTAATGTAATAAGAAAGAGAAGTTGGGGGGGGGAGAGAAATAAAATTAGAAAAGAAGAGCTCCATAGTGAATTTAGAATAGCTCCCTGGTGGCTTAATCTTGTTACCAAAAGCGAATTCACAAAGGAAGGCCTTTTGTTGTTAAGGCTTTGATGAGCTTCCAGAAGAAGTCAGTTCAGTATTCAATTGTGTGTATATTCTACCAGTACATGACACAAACAGTATTTGAAATTAGGCATAGAACACAGTGTCCTAGCAAATCTCATTTTCATTTTTAAATCAGCAATTTTCTAGTCTTTTTGCATGCAAAAAGCATGTGAGCAAGGTCTAGTAAAACTTCAGAATCAGAGGTTCAGAACTATTTTCAGGGTGAGTAGCATGTCCTGCTTCTGTGTCATGAACTGCTCTTTGCCTTCCTTCATGACAGGCAGATAAAACATAGAGAAAAAAATAGGCCAATTTGCAAATTTTGCCTAAATCATTCAAAGCAATCTTATATTTTGTTACAGCAGAACATACACAGAGTATAATGGAGATGCGCTCAAAGAGAGTGATCCACTACAATACTCTTCCTCTCTAAACATTTACGTATATGCTGCATTGTTAGGAGAGCTTTTTGGGTTGACTTTATGGATTGCCATGGGACAAGGGAACTTGTTTTATTTCATCTGTAAACAACATCTAAACAAAAATCATAAGCTACAGTGTATGATGGTGATAGACCAATTCATTTAAAACAAAACAAAATATTACTGAACATATGACCCAGAAATTGGAGTCAGACTGTACTGATTAAATACAGTAGCATGCTTCATGTCCATAAAAACACGGACACGAAAATACAGTCGCATGCTTCATGTTCCCCCCCCCCAAAAAAAAAACATGGACAACCCACAGCTCTCCTTGAATTTTGTTTTTAGAGCTGGCCAGCATTTATTTCGTTTTGGAAAAATATTATCAACAAACTAGTTCAGTTCTAACTAATACAGCCAAATCATTTCATAAATTTTTCTACTTTAAATCTGTGTAGAGACAATGATATTTTATACTCTTTGTCAAGGAGAAAAGTTTTAAATGTCCCATAAGTTAAACTGAATAATTTAAGTATCTAAATGTTTTTTCCAATTATTCCTGGCTGGTGGACTGCAAGGGCCTGTTGCAACATCTTATACTTGTTTCTCTCTGTGCACAGATGTGTGCATGTGGAGAGGTTTGGGAGGCTTGATAATCATACAATGCAGTGGAGCATGGAGGACCAGTAGGAATAGCACCAGGCAATCAGGAGAGTGCAGAGGTCCTGGAAAAGCCTGTGGTATCTACATGGAGGATTCCTCATTTGAGGAGGAGACAGGAGAAGGGGACCCATTTGGGAGGCTGTGTTCAGAACCTAAGCCCAAGGCCTCCACTGCCAGCCCTGTGGATCCTCTGCAGGCAGAGACTGAGCCTGGACCTTTCTGAGAAGATCCAGCTGCCCCAGGAGAACAGAGAGCAGCTGCCAGAACTCTGGATCTTTGACCTTGGCTTGTGTACCAGGCTCATCTTTTGCCTTCAGTCTCTGCCTGAAACATGATCTGGTAAGACATTGCTTTGAGTTGTTGAACTCAGTTTGCTCTTTGACAGAGCCTTCCTGTTTGCTTCTTCAACTGATGACACCCGTGACAACTCTGTGTATTGAACAAGGCCTGACTCCAGTTCGACCCCTTTGTAACTGTTGCTTGTCCAAGGGATTCCTTTGACTGGCCGGGTCATTCACAAGCATAAAGCAGGACATAAAGCTCAGAACCTATGAAGTTCTGCTGGAGTTGTTGAACAGACACCCTTCCCAGAAGTGCCTTGGCTCATAGGGTCCCAAAGAGCCAATCAGAGACAAAACAGGCTGGGCTAAAAGGACTTCATATTGAAGGTTTATATTGAACACGATGGGAGACAGGGTCAAATTACATACATATCTTGCCTGTACTTCAGCATCTCTGGTGCTACTCTGAGGAAGAACAGATTTCTTCCAGTTTTGCTATGAAGCATGTAGCCTGACTGAGACTAAAAACTGAGTATGAGGTGGCTGACTTCCTCTAATGGTGTAGTGAGAACACATTACTACTGTTCTTACAATTTTACAAGGACATATGGAATACCTCCCTGTGGAAGTGCTGGCCTGTTTGATTCTATAAGATCCTGGCTTTCATTTGATTCTATAGGATCTTGGCCCAAAGGAGCAACTTCCAGTCTTATGAGAACAGTGCAGCAGCTGGTTATGCACACAGAATCAGCATCAGCACATAAAACTATAATTAGCCACTGCTATAAATGAACTTTCCAGAGTCTCTGGAGGATCATTAATAAGGGCCACACATCTAAACAGAATGAGAACCAGCATGGTGTAGTAGTTTGAGTGTGGGACTACAACCCTGGAGAGCAGGGTTTGAATCCCTGCTCAGCCATGGAAACCCACAGCCTCGGAGGAAAGCAATGGCAACCCCCCATGACAAATCTTGCCAAGAAAACCCACTGATAGGTCCACCTAGGGTTGCCATAAGTCAGAAATTACTGGAAGGCACACAACAACAAATGTGATCAGACCATCCAAAGCAACATAATACTTCAGGGTAATACTACAGCTTGAAGAGTATTCTGCATGGCTGGAATGCCACTGTCTTTATTAGGTTTTTGGCAGAGGAAAATATACCAACAAGACTGGTTATTCTCAGCCACCTTCTGTTGACCCTTTTTTCTGTCTTGCCCATCTCTTTTCTTTTCTAACTAAGGTATGCTTGATTATTCTCTTCTGCATTCATTTTTATTTTTTGCATCTGCTGGGGGCCTTGCATTCCTGTCCTCATTCATGTGGGCCATTCTTGCTCCTGGCCACTTCTTTAATTGAAATTACTATGAATTCACTGAGTAAGCTAGAATGAGAGCCAGCAAGGTGCAGTAGTTTGAGCATTGGACTATGGACATTTTCAGATGGGGCCAAATACCCCGTTCCTGCCCCACCACCTCCGTTCCTGTTCCTGGAGCAGAATAGAAGAAAAATATTCGCACATTTACCTTCATTCCATGGCAGGAACGTCCTCCCTCTTCCTTCACTGACCGATCATAAATGCAGCCATTGTAAGGCTGCATTTACAACCAGCAAATGAAATCCCACCCATTCTTGTGAGAGAACGGGCGTGTGGCAAATTTAATTTTTAAAAAAAAAACCCAAACGTCAAAACTGAAAACAAATCACAAAAACACAGAAAAAAAATTACAAGTAACCCGGGGAGGGGGGAAAAAGGGTGCCACTTACCTGGATGTCCTAATTGTGTCCAGAAGTGCTGGGAATGGACCTCCCCCTGTAGCTGTCATCTCGCAACAGGAATGGGGTTCCTTTTCCTGCACCCCTGATTCCATGACAGACACAGAATGGGTGGTCTGTTCACAATGTTTCATCGTGAATAGAATATTCTAAGTGCAGCATGGGGTCAGGATGGGAGCAGGACAGAACAGGTCGATGTCGTCCAAAAGGGAGAGTCTTTCTCGACCCTGTTCCATGCCTGCCACGGAATAGTGAGCCCATCTGAAAATCTCCTATGACTCTGGAGACCAGGGTTTGGATCCCCACACAACCATGGAAACCCACTGGGTGACCTTGGAAAGTCACACTCTCTCAGTCTCAGAACAGTAAAGGCAAAGCCCCTCTGAACAAATCCTGCCAAGAAAAACCACATGACAAGGTCACCTTAAGGTTACCATAAGTTGGAAATAACTTGAAGGCATACAATGACAAAGCTAGAATGCTTGCTTATATCATTCTTGAGCTGAAAATCATTTTGAGCTGCAACACCTTGGATTTTTACTGGAGGATTTCATTAGCCCATCCTCCACAAGTCCCAGTTTTGGCAGGCCAGGACCGAGGGACTCTTTTCCAGCAATAACCAGAGTTTCTAAACACAGGAAAGGTATTTTCAAAGCTTCTGTTCTATCTTCTGTAAGTCCCTTCTATTTGTAAATGTTTTCCCAATCATTTTGCCACTGCGAACCATGGGGGTGGGGGCAGGATATTGGGGGTTAGTGATGGCTTCCATGTCAGCGAGCCAGTAAATCCACACTGGGGTTTTAACTTGAACTGTAAAGGTGCTATCCAAGGTGCTAATCCTATTCCACAAATAGGTTCAGCACCTAGGACAACACCTTTATCTAACTGCCACTGATGGTGATTAACCTCCACACTCCTTCTGCCTTTCAGCAAACTGTTTGCATTTCTTTTTCTCTTGGATCTCTTAACTCTGTCTTTATGCTTCTTTTTTATTCCATTCTCCTCCAGAAGGCTGAGAACCCTCACATTTGCTTAGCCCCAACCTCTACAATGTCCTTGAAAATGAAATCCAGCCTGCTGTTCTATTCTGGGCTGGACTTCAAATGCCCCATAGCTCACTACGTTTACAGTGAGTGTGATTCTTTGAGTTAATTTAACCACCTTTAGCAAAGTCAGGCTTACAGAATTGTATTTTAGCCATCTATTATTAGTTTTATTTGTTTAGTACATATTGCGCTGTTTGCCATTCATGAGCTAACTGATTGCCTACTGGAATTTCTATAATAATATTTGCTGATCTGCAACACACCTACTGTATATACATATATCTGTTTAGCAACAATTCCCCCCCCCAGAAATAGCTCTCAGCATGCATGTGCATTCGTTACTGTCAAAGCTCAAATATTCCTTAAAAACAAATATTCTCAGAATGCCTGTGAGTTTTTAAGAAATGCCAAACATGGAAAAATTAGTCTACAATGTTCTCGCTTCATGTGGGTTGATGCAAATTTAAAACAGACAAAGAACAGATATTTTCACAATTAATCCCCTGATTTAGGAGACTGCGGTTTGGTTTTCAAAAGTGGCATAATTTATCTGGTGTACAATGCCAGGGAATTTTCTCCCAGTGAAAGAGTTTCACGCAAGCTATGGCATTAAAGAGTCAATGTAGGTTTATAGTGAACGTGATGCAGGCAGGGTCAAATTACATGCATACTTGCCCATACTTCAGTAGCTCTGGTGCTACTCTGAGGAAGAACAGATCCCTTCCACTTTTGCTATGAAGCACGTATCCTGGCCAAGACTAATAGTTTATAACAATACTACTTATGTGCTTCTCATGTGCAATCAGAGTGTTGAACAGGTTCATTCAAACTGCCAGCTATTGAAACTATGCATAAAATATACCCCTTGACTACATTGTAAGCACAAACTGCAAGGACTGGCAGTGACATACACAGTGGTATATGTTATGAAACATCAGCTGCAAAGAACAGCCATTTCATGATTGCAAAGGGAAAAGAGGCATATGAGGACCAAATTATTTCTTAATATCTTTTCTTTACCTGAAAGCTAGGGATGACTAATCAGCCCAGTTTGGGCCTCAAGGCAATTTTATTTGCCCCTGTGCAGTTTCATCAAAGTTCTGCTTTAAAAATTTCACCTTCAATTGTACTCACACAAAGGGGATGGGGAACAAATTACAGTATTTCAAAATGTAATAAAGGGTACCTTCATACTTTCAATGTCTCTGTCTTTGGGACTTTGTATTTACATTTATGTCATTGAATATAATTTTTGTAAATCATGCTATCCTTCCAATGCACACTCTGCTGATAGAAGCCACTTCTTCCAGTGGAATCAGGAGGGAAAAGCTGTGGGGGGTGTTTGAGTGATACTTTAAGGTCTTAAAGGAGCAAGAACTGGGGGGAGGGAATCAAGACTTCTGAAATAACTCATGAGGCCCACACCCTGTTAAACCTCACTGGCTGCCTATTTTCAACACATGTGCGTGGTGGGGGGAGGAATTAAGTGAGAGGGAGGGGGTTATGTGTGGAGGAAGAAGTCCCAATACTATTACTAGCATGAGAGGATTTAGCCCTATACCCAGGCAGATAATGTTTACAATTGTGAAGACCTTGCTGCTAAGCAGTGTTAAATTCACTATGGAGCCTGTCCACTTGTGAGGTGTTCAATCTATACAGCTGGATACAGTTTCATGGTTCAGAACACTGCCTAGAGAGGGGGGAAGAAAAGTGGCTGGTCACCTCTGCCTTAAACCATTCTCCATTCCAACAGTGTGTAACATTTGCAGCAGGCATTTAAACTATTCAGAATATTTTGTACACATTATTTCAAAAATCTTGATGAAAGCCCTGTAAACAGGTCAATATTTTCATTATCTCCACATTACAGCTATGAAGCTGAGAGTTGAGCTGCTTTCCTAAGAACACATAATGGTGTTGCGGGAACTAGTGAAATTTGAACTGGGTTTTTTTGTTTTTTTTTTGGCTCACATCTCACATTCTTGGCTGGTAAACTATATCTACAGCTCCTCTTAAATTTCCTAGGGGATCAGGAATTGTTCCTAGAATCCTTAGAGAATCAGAAGCAGGATCAAAATAAACATCATTCTTCTTTACTCAAATGGAAAGTTGATTCACTGAGAATGCTGAGTTTCCTCTCTGCTGATATTCTGTCATACAAGGGTCATATGATGCCAACCTTTATTACTACCTTGAAGAAAGTGAAATGAAAGAAGGCATGTAGAATAAGGGCTTGTCTATACAGTGAAAATAATCCTAATGGTAATTAATTTTTAAATTTTTAATTTAATTAGGTATTTATACCCAGCTCTTTAGCCACAAAGGCTATCAGAGCAGCTTACAATTTGTTTTTAAGAACAGCAATTTACACATTTACACTAGATTAATCAGTTTCCAATGTGTGTTAGCTAATTGCATGGAGGGCGATCTGTACAAACGGACATTTGCATAATTATGTCTCATTCAGAAGGGGAGGGCGGCCAAATCCACCTTAAACTTCATATAAGAAGCCCCGGGGCTACTCTTGGAGTTTTTAAAAAACTCCATATGGAATGCAAATGTGCGATCATTAGGACCGTCGCATTCATGTTGCTGCGACTAGGCAGCATAATCTGATTGGCTGGACAAGCATAGAGGGCAGGGCTAGCAAACAGGGAAAACACCTGCTGCTGCCATGTTGGGTTTTTGGCTAAGTGAAGGTCCACCAGTTAGTAAAATGGCAATCTTTTACTCTCTTTTTTCCCTTTTTGTAAATACAAAATATCGCATGTGTGCACCATGGTAAACTGTTTTTAAAAAAAAAAAAAAAAACCAGTAGTGGCAGATTTAAAAGCATGAGTAAATCACTTGTGGTCCCCATCTTGTTGGCTAGGGGGCAAGCAAAGTTTAGGGGGGCTCTTTTGACCATTAAGACAGGTTGCATCACTGCGAATGGCTGCTTTTTTTGAAAGAGTTTGTAATCCCCCCCATATAGATGGGACCTATGTTTGGGTGCTTGTAGTTGTATTAATGTGATTGATTCACCACAAACTTTTTGTTTGAGTGATACTGGATGTCTTAAAGAAGCAAGAATGGGGGTGGGGGTAGGGTGGGAATCAAGACTTTGGTAAATAACTGATGAGGTCCATACCTGTTAAACCTCACTGGCTGCCTATTTTCAACACATGGGCATCACTCTCTCCATGCCTGAGACTTGTATGCTCCCTTCTGACCCTGACCCTTCCTCCATTTCTTATGTCATATCTGCCAAGCCAAAAAGATCCTACCTTTTAGTCACTGAAAGATCTCTTGGTCCCAGCTGTTACTTTTTTTGTGCAGTGATAGGTACAACAAAAACCCCATGTAGAAAGGGAGCAGAGAGAGAGAAGCATATTTACAAGGATGTGCAATACTCCCATGATATGACTTTGAACAGCCCCACAATACGACTTGCTTTCAGAGTCACACAAATGTTCTTGTCTGAAACAAGAAGATTTAAGATAATTCTGCCTGTTTTTTTTTAATCTTTAAAATCAGGGGAACAAATAGTTGGATTTGTTTTTATTTATACAGCTTAATTCTTGTGAGATAAAATTGAAGAATAGTCTTGAGCTTAAGGATCAGTATTTATGCCTTTCTATCTACATTGGGAAAAATAATAAATAACCACTGCTCAGCTAAGCAAAGTCATCTGTATCTTCTTCATATCTCTGTAAGGAACAGAGCCAAGACAGAATGCACAGTTCAAGGTGCTCTGGATTGATAGGGTATGGTGCTAAAAAAGCAGCTGACTCTGCACATACCAGTTCTTTTTGTTCCTACATTCCCATCCTGCTTTCATAAACCTGCTTGTAATTTCATTCTTCTCTTTTGATTCCACAGGTTCTAGGGAAAGACAGTGATTCCCTACACTCTCTTTAGACAGATTTGGTTTCAAAATCTAAGGAAGAATATGCTCACTAAAGTTCAACCTGTGATGTGAATCCGCACCTCCATCTGTGGTTAAAAGAGATTTATTTCCCTCTCCACAACATGAAGCCACTTCCCACACCGTCTTTGAAAACATGAAAGGAATGGAAGATATTTAATAAAAACAAATAGGAGAAGTATCATGCTGTCACATGAGGCATGTGGCAAATCCCACCAAGGAAGGGACAAAGTAAGCTTTTCAGGCGGCTGTTGTTGTTGTTGTTGTTGTTAGTCAGGACAAGAGCACATCCAGATTTTGTCTGAGAGAAACTCAAGGGCTGGCTCCAGGTGTCCCCTAAATTTTTAGGAGGTTTGGGAGATAGCAGCATACCACATGCTTCTTCTTTATGTGGAATACAGGTATTTGGAATAATAGAACCATCCCTGGTTTGTAAGATCAGTTTGTTCTGATATTTGCACCTCCAAACTGTAGCCTGAACAATCTCCTCCCTCTCAGAATTGTAGAGCAGGCTTGTGGCTTGTAGGGATCACTAAAACCACAGTTTGTTGGCTTAGCTGTAATGGCAAACTGTGGCTTAATATAAACAACATGAAGTATCAGGTGGGCACTTCAGAGTCAACAGCCCTGATCCAAGTGCACTGGCTTACAATTTGTTTCTGAGCTCAGTTCAAGGTGCTGATGTTGACTTAAAAGACTTGAATTGGCTTGGAGACAGTATGTCCAAAACTGTCCTTCCATATGAGCCAGCCTAGATTTCAGGATTTTCAGCAGAGACTGTTACAAGTCCTACTAGTTAGTCTGGTGAGTACACAATACTGAGTCTTCTGCATAGCAGCACCTTGAGTCAACATATTCCTCCTCACATACCATCTGAAGTAGACTGCTAACTAGTATTGTGTTTCCCCTTCCCCATTTCCCCTTGCATGTTTTAAAAACATATTTGTTTGATGAAGAAAATTTGGTTTCCAAAGATAGATTTTTGTGCCTTTTTGGTTGGCCTAACAGAAGTTATTGCTGTGATATAGACTCTTCATTTTGCTTTGTGGACAACAATCTTTCACTGCATTTGTATTTCCAAATGAAGTTATCCTTTTTGAGCATCTAGTGGGCAGTCAAAATGGTATTATTTTATTTAGACTTTGGCTTTTAAAACTGGATCTCAATTGGCTCTGATTTTAAAAGGCAGCACGAGGCTGGCTGGCAAATTCTGGGAGCTGTGGTTCAAATTAAAAAAAAAAAACTTGTCCAAGTTCTGTTTCAATTGTTGTTATGTCTATATGTCTAGTAACTGCCTAAATACTCTAAAGGCACTAGATCCTGCCTGATCTTGGACGCCAAGAAGGGCCAGCCCTGGTTAGTACTTACTTATATGAGAGAGTGGCAACAAATACCTGGTGCTGTGGGCTATATTTTAGAGGAAGGAACTGGCCAAACCACCTCTGAGTATTCCTTGTCAAAGAAAACCCTATGAAATTTATAGGGCTACCATAAGTTGACAGGCGACCTGAAGGCACACATACACACTATATGTCAACGTGTCAAGCAATATGAAAGCCAGGCTCATTCCCCAGCAGAAAGACTTGTTGTGAACTCTCTTTTTAAATGTTATGTCTGTCCTCATCCTGTTGAAGAGACACGACATCTTTCACAGGGTTTGTGTCATTTATTTTGTACTCTGAAATCTTAAAAGCAAAACTGCGTAGCTATGTCAAAAATCTCTGCTGGCAGGAATTTCTTAAGAAATGAGTGGGATTTCAGTTGGCGGGATGCTTTGAGAATAGGAGCCTTAATCACTGAGGCCTTAAAGATTTGTGGGAGGGGATATGTATGGTTCCTCCTCTCATCCTTCTGCCACCCTGCCCTGGTTATCTAAGCTTACTGTTAATGAATGAGTCAGTTTATTTTGAGTAATAGCCCTCTGCTTCAAGTTAAACACTCATTCTTCAGGAAAGCTGAAACACCTTAAGGAAGTCTTCTTTGATAAGACTGCTGATATGTTGATGCTCTCCATATGTATGCCAATGAATACTTTTAAAAAAAATGCATACAGACTGCACTCTCCAGGGTTCAGATGGTTTTTGTGAACAACCCCCTTCTTTTTCTAACAATGGAAAAGAAATAATAAACAGTACAAGAGTCAAAAAGTTTAAATAGGTACTTTTGTGAAGACAAACATTGTTAATATGGTAAACTTCTCTCTGGTCTTCTCAAAGCTCCTTGTCGCCTGTCTGCATTTTAACAAAAATCCCTTGAGTAACTCCCATTAACACAATTTATTTGTATATCATTAGCCTCACCCTTATTTCTTACTGCTTCAGCCCCTTGACAACTGATGTCATACTTTTCAGATCTTTCTTGCTCTCAAGTTAAGAGACTGTTCTTTCTTCTCAGCATTACTTCAGTTACGCTGGAAATTTAGTTACTAATTGAAATATGAATTTACTTGCTTATATCAAAGTGACTATTAATTGAGAGATATATGTCAACTAAAATAATGGATTTCCTTTTCTTCACAGAAGAAACTGCTACATTTATGCAGTACTGTATAAATGTTTCGTATCTGCTTATTTCTTCATTACATGCTTATATCCACTTATCCTCGGAAAGCCAAGACTAGGTTATGCGCATCTCTCACTCGTCTCTTATCTAGACACTCATCAGCTGTTCATCTCGTTCCCTCCCCACCTCCTTTAACCCATATTTTCAGAGATACTGTAAAATAAAATAAAATAAAAATCCTGATTAAAGATTTCTGCTAAGAAACATACCATCAGCTAACGTCCTCCAACTCATCATGTTAGCTCCTAATAGAAACAGATTCTTTGTACCCAGAATCCCCATGTTCATTCTTTTTTTTTACCTAGCTTGATTGGGCAGGTTATGATGTGGAATGCAGCAAGAAAATGGAGAAGGTGAAATAAAAGCATTCACCTTCCCCTACCGCAACTCAGAGGATTTATTATATGACCGTAACATTTATCCTGAGGCCCTATTTGCAATGTTTTTAAGAAAGAGAGTTGTTTGTGTGGAGTACACAGCTCCTATATTACATCAGACTTTCCTCCAAATGTGTTGGACCATAGTGCTCAAGACATGGGAGAAAGGAAGACTTCCATTCCTTCATCATGCAAAGATTGGATAAATGTCTGAATTGGTGGAGAGGGGAGTCCATTAGCCCTATTTATATATTACTCACCCCTGCTTTCTTCAATGCTTGAGCAAAGAGCATTGAATCAAGTTACCCTCTGTCATCGCTTTCCTCACATGAAGATCAACATGTCTGCAAAGAAGAAATTGCTTTTCATGTGGACGCCTTCCACAGGAGCAAGGCTCCTGATTTTCCAGGGTTCTTGCTTCCATGGAGAGCCTCCACATGGAGAGGATCTTTTCCTCTGCAGACACATTGCTTTCCATCTCAGTAAAACAAAAACAGAGAGGAAGGGATCAGAGCTCCTTTGCTCACAAAATGAAGAAACAGGGATGTGTTGGAAGTGAGTAAGCCATCGTGATGTGACTTTTGTAAACAGGCTACAGCACACAACAACAACAACAACAACAACAATAATAATAATTTTTACCCCGTCCCTCTGTTAAAAACAATCAGGGCAGCTTACAAAAATTAAAATACAAATGCAGATTAAAATCCCTAAACACCACCCACCCCACCCTCCCCCATAAAAAGATATTAAACCAGTATAAATTAAAAACAGCTAATCTAAAATCACATTAAAAAATAATAGATAGCCAGCAAGACTAAAAGAGGCCAGGAGCTCCTGAGGCCAGGATCAAATTAGGAAAGGCCTGCCGAAAGGCCAATGCACTCATGCACATAGAAGATGGTAATTAATATGAGTGGGGCTTATCTGCTCCCAATGTGTTGAAAGAATGTGTGAGGAGGTCACTCTGTGCCACCTCTTCTGCTGTTCAGAAATCCACTGGCTGCACATTTGACAACTGCATGGAGTGGCAGCCCCAGGATCTCCCTCTTGTGGGGGAGAGTTCCATGGATATACAGATAGAAAGCCCTATTCACACAACTGCTAAATGCTGAAATTCATGATAGTGATGGCGGTGGGGAAACACACAACATGGGTTTGTAATGCATATTGAGGGTTTCCTATCTGTGGGCCATTGTTTTGGTTTCCATATTTGTTGACAGATTTTAGAACTAGAATACATTCTTTCTCTGCAGATTGAAGTACAGTAGTACCACAGGTAGGCCTTCTGTTCCTAGTGATTTATTTATCCCAAGTGCTCTGAGGTTCATCTTCATATGGTTCTTCCTTGAATGAATCCTGTCACCCTTTTATCTCTTTTATATAGTTTTTCCATGTATTGTTTCCATCACCTTTTTATTTCAATTTGGTCATGTAATGTGCTCCCCTACTGGTTGTAAAGCATCCCCACTCTTGGTTTAAATATCCTTTTGATTTCTCAGATCTTGTGGAAGAGGTCTTTTGTTCTTTTTTTGTTGCCACCTTCTATTTCTCTGCATTTATTATTATAGCAATTCTCCTTGTCACTGAACAGTTGCATTCAGGGTTCTGACTCTATTTTTGTCACCTTTTACTTTTGCTTCTCATCTGTCCTTAACTAATTGAAGAGTTCCATTTGTCAAATGGAAAGAGACTCTCTATCCATTTGGCTGCAGACAGTGTTCCTTTGTGTTCTTCCCTGACAATGTCCCTAGCTTTAGTCCAGAGTTCTTCTGGCTCCTGATTGATTAGGCTTAATAGTGCAAATCTATTTTTCACATTATCTTTACATTGTACAGGGATTGTTCTTCAGGTTGTATTTCAGCATGATCGTTGGTTTAGTGTTCTTCTTTAGCTTTACTCTAATTTACACACAAAGGATCTGGAAGTTATCCCAAGATTTGATAGTGATCACTTTCCAATTACATTGCAGTTAATTGACTTTGCCCAAGAGCTTTGGGTTGAGGACTCTCATCAAATTGATATTGTTCCAGAAGGAAGAGCTTAGCACAGAGCCAAATGGTCCACACAGCTAAACATGATGATTAGTGACTTATTAACCTCAGATCACTTTCAATGACTTCAATCTGCAATGCTATCAGCTGAGCTTCCTGAAGCACTCCTAGAGAATTATAACACAATTACCCGGCAGATAATCAGTTTCTATCTCATAACAGCTGCACACAATTGAGATTAAACAAGCATTTCTCCAAACCATGGTTTGATAAGGATTGTGTTAAAGCCAAAGAAAAACTTTCTGCTACCTATCAGGCCTATGTAGCTAGTACTTCAGCAGCTGATGCGTCGGAGCTTCTTCTTCGGAAGAGGCAATATAAACAATTATTCAAGTATAAAAAGAAGCACGCTATGAAGGATAATTGGTCATGCCTCATTCAGGCTGTTAAATCTAATGACTCTACACTCTTCTGGTGCATTACATCTGGTATGCAAGGTAGTGGTCCTCCTCAGCCAAAATGTCTCATCACTCGAACAAACTGGGAAATATATTTTCATGAACTTTTCTCAGATACCGAGGCTGGAAGGAAAGGTTTTAGTCATTCTTTGGATAATCTTCCAGTATGCTCCCCCCGTGACTATGTCTGAAATCAATAGTCTTGTAGGCTAATTAAGATCAGAGAAGGTGCCAGGTGAAGATTTAATTCCGCCAGAAGCTAATAAAAAACAATCTGCACTTTTGGGGTCCTACTTTGGCTTCTTCCTTCACCTGTATTGATCTGTATGGATGAGCTCCCTCAGATTGGGGGATGACAGTCATTGTTCCCATCTTCAAAAAAGGATCAAAGAATGACCTGGCAAACTACAGACCAATTAGCTTACTCAATATCATCAGTAAGCTATATGCAAGAAACTTACACAGGAAATTCCTGGATTGGTTAGAACAAGAAAACATCCTAGCAGATGAACAAGCTGGCTATAGAGAAATGCGATCTACTACTGAACAGTGTTTTGTATTATACCATTTGATAGGAAAATACTCTTCTAGTAACATAACCTCCCTTTATGCTGCTTTCATGGATTTCAAAGCAGCTTTTGACTCCATATCCCATTCTACACTGTTGAAAAAAATTGGAGGTATCTACAATTGATAGATGACTGCTTCATTTAATACGAATGCTGCATGAAGGGACTTCCCTTAAAGTGAGACATACGCCCCAGGGTCATCTTACCAAAGCAATAAAAACTGAGAAGGGAGTAAAGCAAGGCTGCATACTGGCACCGCTCCTGTTTAATTTTTATATCAATTCCGTGGTGGGCTATTTTCATAATACCGATTTTCACACACACACACCCAAATTAGCCAGAAGAAATATTGCGGTGCTGCTTTATGCAGATGATGCAGCCATTCTATCAAGAATGCCTGTCGGCCTGAGAAGAGCACTGAGAGCATTGTCTCTTTTCTGCAAAGAGGATCATTTAGTGCTTAACTATCAAAAAACTAAAATTATTAGTTTTGCCAAAAAACCTAGGAAATCACTCCTGGTCCACAGATGGCCACAGGATAGAACAGGTCTCCTGCTTTAAATACCTGGGTGTAGTCTTTCATGCTACAGGAAGCAGAAAAACACATGGAGATTATGTTACTAACAATGCTCAGAGGAGCTCAAGAGCTATACAAAAATTCTTTAGATCCAAAGAAGGGCATTACATTCCAGCAGCCCTGAAGCTCTTTGAAGCAAAGTCCATCACTCAACTTTTATATGGTGCCCAGCTAGGTCCTTTCCCCAACTTTGCTCTGCTGGAGCACATACAATCTAAGTTTTTGAGATCAACCTTTCAGGCTCCAAAATGTGTTTCCAATGCCATCCTGCAGCTGGAGACAGGTTTTTTGAGAGCTGAGGCCAGAGTCTGGATGGCCATTCTTATTTATTGGCTCAGATTATCCTTTTTTTCCCCTATTGGGCTTGCTCCACTTGTTCTGAAGGATGACTTTCAATCTACATGGTACCATGCGGTCACATTTAAGTTTTTGACCTTGGGCCTTTCCCCTGATTCTTTATTAAATATGGGATTTGACCAGGCCAAAGCAGTCATAAAACAGCGTATCCCTGATACAGTATATTATGGATTGTTTTTTTGATATTTAAATACCTACCAGATATGTAATAAGCAATTTTATTCTGTTTTATTTTACCTTGCTTATGACTTTTAAATGTTTTAAATTTTTTTAAAAAATGTTTGTATTTGCATATTGTTGGTTCTTGTTTACTGATATTTGACCATAATAAATATTTACATACTTACTCTAATTTTTGATAATTTTGATGTGAACAGTTTGTAGTTTGTGTCACAATCTGCTCCTAGTCTTGTTTTTGTCCATGTATACAGTCATTCTTGGGTTGCTTGAAGAATATGTTTGCAATGCACAAACTGGTGACCTTGCAAAATTCAGTCAGTCCCCTGCTTAATTTCTTGATCCTAGGCCAAATTCTCCTACAATCTTTAATTCTGCTCTGTTTCTTATTTTTGCATTCAAATTGCCTATTTTTAATAAGAAGTCCAGTTTCAGTATATGATCAATTTCCTCCTGAACTCCAGTATAGAATCTTTCAATTTCTTCTCCTACTACCTCTGTAGTTGGAGTATAAACTTGGATTATGGTAATACTGATGGTTGTTCCCTGAAGTCTTGTTGATATTATTCAGTCAGACTTTGCATTATATCCTTTGACTGTTTTTGCTACATATTTCCTCACTATTAATGCCACCCCATTTCTTCTTAGATTTCATTTCCTTAGTAAAGCACTATGTAATTATCCAACTCAAAATTTCCCATTCCTGTCCAATTTAGCATACCTAAATCTGTGCTGAACTGTGGACATTATACAGTACGTATTAATTTTCTGTTTGGTGCTTGAGTTATCTAGAAAAGATCACATGAATGCCAGTCAAGATTTCAGCTTGAACATAGGACTATTTACAATGAGTGAAGTGGGACCTGCTTCCCAGTATATGTGCTCAGGACTGTAACCTCCAGCAAGGTTAAGCAAGAGTGCCTTGTGTGAGTGGAAAGCTGCTCCATGTATACCTTGGTTGTTGTATCTGCCCAGCTTCCTCTCCTGTGTAGCATCGAATATGGTTCTGGAGGGGTACTATGCCCAGCTGGAATGGGTTTTTGGGAGGACAGTAAGGACCTGCAATTGGATGTGGAAATGGTAAAGTTCCCAATCCATGTGCAAAACTATACAGAACCCTTTAAATCCCACCCTCAGTCATTCCAATTCCACAACTCTGTTGCCTTATGTCCAATGACTGCAACCTTCCATATCTGAGGAACTACTGTGTAATACCTGGCATTACATTTCACTAAATCGTATAAAAAAGACTATTCCTGACTTCCAGTTGGTAATGGTGCAGTGATCGGACTCTCACTGAGGGAGCTCAAGAGAGTCTGGCCACGCGTGGCTGTAATCTAGCTTGGAGGAACCGAGGCTAGATGTGAATTTCCTCTCAAAATACAGAGAGGATCGGAGGGGGCTCTCGGAGACCTGATTCCTGCTAGCTTTAATTTTACTTTGCTAAGGGGAATCACGGCAAGGAGCGAGCAGAGGAGGTCGGAGCCATACACCAGCGCCACATGTGCTTGCAGCTGGGGACTCCCGGCAAGTGCCGCCACCAACGTTTAATTATATACAAATATTCTACCAAAATTAGAAGACTGGAAACACTGACAGACTCTGGGTAACGTAGGAAAACATTAAATTTGGAGTTTCCTGAATGATACAGCTGATAAAAGGAGAATCTCCTTGATGTAAGTAATCAGGAAAAGGGAGGGGGGGAAGGCAGATGGAAAGTTGAAAGCATTTTTATAAAACTATAATAGTTCATACTTGTTTAAGAAGAAGATAAGAATTGACTCTCTCTCTCTCTCTCTCTCTATATATATATACTAAAACTAGAAACTAATAATAATAATAATCCTAAAATTTTGAAGAAGGAGTAGTGAGGGGTGAGAGACTGTGCAATTATTTATTACTGCCAGATTAATATTAGATCTTATTAAATAATTTAAACTAACTTTCATCTTCTCCCCCTCCCTCCTTTCCCCATACAATTCATCAATCAATCAATCAATCAATTAATATAGATTTAAGAAAATAGATTTATGCTTGTGTGATTTAGCATAGAGATACCTGGTGGAAGGGGGAAAGGGGGCAAGGATAACATTAAAAAGTTATCTATCTTATGAATGAAGGTCTGGTGATGAATTTATGAATTTATGTGTTTACAAACTTATGAATTTATCCTCTGAAATAAGGTCTGGTGATGAACTTATGAAGTTATGAATTTATGAACTTCATAAATAGAATGTACAGATCAACAAAGGGAAATATTAAACCAACCCATATCAGTGGCAGAGATTACAGAGACTATTAAAAAATTGAAAATTGGAAAGGCACCAGGCCCAGATGGGTTTACTACAAAATTCTATAAGACAATGGAAGATCAAATATTATTGCCTCTTAAAAGAACTTTAGAAGCTGTTACTAAAGGATTATATCCTAAAACATGGGAAGAGGCGAATATTACATTGATTCATAAGGAGAACAGAGACCCATTAGAACCCAAAAAAACTACCGCCCTATATCGCTGCTCAATGTAGATTACAAAATCTTCGCATCAATTCTAGCGAACAGATTAAAGAGAGTTTTAAAAGATTGGATCAGTGAAGACCAAAGAGGGTTTCTCCCAGGGAGATTCATGAAAGATAACGTCAGACATGTTTTAAGCCTAATTGACTATCATGAGAATCATAAAGACAAAAAATTGGCTCTAATCTTTCTAGATATAGAAAAGGTGTTTGATAGCATGGATTGGAATATAATGTTTGAAATTTTAAATCATATCAATGTAGGTCAGGAATTTACGAATTGGATCCGAGCTATCTACCACAATCAATCAGCAAAACTGATTACAAATGGAGAAAAAACCAAAGAGATAAATATACAGAAAGGAATCTGTCAAGGATGTCCTCTCTCCCCACTTCTATTTTTATTAATTATGGATATGCTGAGCATAAAAATCAATCAAGAAGACAAAATAAAAGGAATTAAAATCAGGAAATACAGTTACAAATTTAAAATGTACGCAGACAATCTGGTGATATCACTGAGTGATCCACAACAAGAAATCATATTACTTATGGAAATTTTGGGAGATTTTGAGACACTTACCGGACTGAAAATAAACAAAGAAAAAACAGTGATGTTATAAAAAAAAATATTACTAAGAAAGATGAGATGACCCTAATTGAAAAAACAGGATTCAAAATAGTTAAATCAGTAAAATACCTTGGGATTAACATAACAAATAAAAATTCTGATCTCTTTGGTAATAATTATAAAAAGACATGGTTGCAAATCAAGAAGGACATAGCTAATTGGCAATTTTTGAAACTCTCTTTCTTAAGCAAAATAAGCGCAATAAAAATGAATGTCTTACCAAAGATGATTTTTTAATTTCACATGATTCCAATAATCCATTCACAGAAGCTATTCAAAGACTGGCAAACAGATTTATCTAAATTTATATGGTCTGGGGAAAAACCAAGGGTAAAAATGAAAACCTTACAAGATGCCAAGGAAAGAGGAGGCTTAAACATTCCTAATTTGAGACTGTATCATGAGGCTTGCTGTCTGACATGGATCCGAGAATGGGTCACTTTGGAAAATGATAAATTATTAGCAATTGAAGGTGATGGCAATTGATATGGATGGCATGCATATCTTTTTTATAATAAAGATACAATAAATAGAGAATTTTATAACCATAGTATCAGAAGCTCGCTAATTGTAAGTTGGAAAAAATTAAAAATAGGCTATTCTCTCAAATTCCATTGTGGGCTTCACCACAGGAAGCTTTGTTTAATAAAGAAGGGATCCCTACGTGCCAATGGATAAGACACAATGATATGTTAGCTATAGAAGGAGATCAACATCAATTTAAAACTCAAGAAGAATTGAAGACAGCTAACCTGGATTGTCATTGGTATCTATATATGCAAATGAAAGAAAGGTATAAAATGGACAACCTGCTAACAGGAATTACAACTAAAAAAACAGATTGGGATGTCATTAATGACCTAGGAAACAAACACATGATATCCAGACTTTACAATTTGCTTTTAAAATGGGACACTGAAGAAGAAACAATTAAAATAAACATGATTGCTTGGGCTCAAAATGTAGGTCATCCAATAGAACTAGTAAGTTGGGAAAAAATATGGACTAAGCAAATAAAAAGAACCCTGAGCCAAAACTTAAGAGAAAATGTTTATAAAATGTATTTTAGATGGTTTATCGCCACATAAATTATCCCTAATGTATAAAGGAGCACAAAGCTCGTGTTGGAAATGTGGAGAAAAAAATGGCACATTCTATCATTTATGGTGGAATTTTAAGGAAGCAACTAAATATTGGGGAAAAATCAGGCAAATAATCGAAGAACTATTATACATCAGACTGGAATTGAAACCTGAAATTTATCTATTAGGGATAATAGATGATGAAATTGAGAAAGAATATGGGAAACTGATTTTTCACATGTTGTTGACAGCTAGAATAGTTTTTGCTAGAATGTGGAAGAGCAAATTAGCTCCAACAATTGACCAATGGTTAGAGAAATTGCATGAAATAATGTATATGGATAAACTGACAATGCTAGTCAAAGGAAGAAATATTGAAAATTATATGAACAATTGGTCAATCATAGTAAATTACCTCACAAATAAATGGGGTAACGTTGCAGCAATACCTCACTGTAAAACTGAAAATGATTAATGGAAATGACAAAGATTAAAGTATATCTCTCTCTGGCTTTTCTTCGCAAACGAAGATTCAGGAAGGACTCATCCCGCGCTTTCTGCAAGCGCGCTGATGACTAAAAAGGCCAATCCGAGATAAACAAGTCCGGTTGCAAAAAGCACAGCAGAAGGTCTCCTTGGGTGATGTTTTTGGGTTGTGATTCTTTCTGCGTTGTCGTTTCTCTTCAAGACTTGTTTGTTGTGAGTTCTCAAATAAGGCTGCAGCATTGTGGATAGTGCGTCTCCATGCCTCCCGATGTGAGGCCAGGGCGGACCACTGTTGGTGATCAATTTGGCCGAGCCTGAGATGTTGTTTCAGGGAGTCTTTGTATCGCTTTTTTGGAGCGCCCCTCTTACGCTGACCCATGGCGAGTTCACCGTAGAGTAGTATTTTTGGGAGGCGATGATCCTCCATCCTAGAAACGTGCCCTGCCCAGCGCAGCTGCATTCTCAATATCATGGCCTCAATGCTGGTGATCCCTGCTTGCTCAAGGACAGCAACATTCGTCACATAGTCAGTCCAGTGTATATTTAGGATTGTGCGGAGACAGTGCTGATGAAAGCGCTTGAGGAGTCGTAGGTGGTGGCGATAGGTGACCCATGTTTCAGATCCATAAAGGAGGATAGACAGTACGATGGCTCTATACACACTGATTTTTGTGCTTTGCCTCAGGTGTTTATTACTCCAGACTCTTTTGTGAAGTCTTCCAAATGCACTATATGTCTTTGCTAATCTGTGATCGATCTCTTTGTCAATCTTGGCATCTGAGGAAATGATGCTTCCCAGGTAGGTGAACTGCTGAACGGACTTGAGCACAGATTTGCCGACGGCAATGTGGGGATGGTGGTGTTCGTCCTGTGGTGCAGGCTGAAACAGAAAGAACTTCTGTTTTCTTCAGGTTGACTTCTAGCCCAAACAGCTCTGCAGCTGTTGCAAAGCAGGACGTTAGGCGCTGCAGAGCTGCTTCTGTGTGGGCAACAAGGGCAGCATCATCGGCGAAGAGCAGCTCACGGACTAGATAGTTTAGAGTCTTAGTGTGAGCCCTCAGACGGCTTAAGTTAAACAAGCTACCATCAGTACAGTAGCGTATATAGATGCCGTCATCTTCTTCAAGCTGTGCCATAGCCCTTTGGAGCATCGTGCTAAAGAAGATTGTAAATAAAGTTGGTGCAAGAACACAACCTTGCTTCACTCCATTAGTTATTAGAAAGGGCTCTGAAAGAGCATCGCCATATCTGACTTGACCACGCTGGCCCTCGTGTAGCAAGATAATTGTTTTAAGGAATTTGGGGGGGACATCCTAGTCTTTCCAGGATCTGCCACAGACCTTTTCTACTCACAGTGTTGAAGGCTTTGGTGAGGTCGACAAATGTTACATAGAGACCCTTGTTCTGCTCCCATTATTTTTCTTGCAGTTGTCTAAGGGCAAATACCATGTCTGTAGTACTCCTATTGGCTCTGAAGCCACATTGGCTTTCAGGAAGAAGTTCTTCTGCAATAGCAGGAACTAATCTGTTCAGCAGTATCCTTACAAGGATTTTTCCAGCAACAGAGAGCAGTGTTATGCCTCGATAGTTTGAGCAGTCGGATTTTGCTCCTTTTTTCTTGTACAGGGTGATGATGACTGCATCTCGGAGGTCTGATGGCAGTTCCCCTTTTCCCCAGCAATTCACAAGGAATTCGTGGAATTTTTCATGGAGTGCATGACCTCCGTGTTTCCAAACTTCAGGTGGGATTCCATCAATCCCAGCTGCCTTGCCATTTTTCATCTGCTGTATGGCCTTAAGGGTCTCTTCCAAAGTGGGAGCTATGTCCAATTCATTTTTCATTGGTTTTTGTATCGTATGTTGGATAGCTGAGCCTAGGACAACTCGGTTAGTGCTAAAGAGACTTTGAAAATGTTCAGCCCAACGATTCAGGATGGAGGCTTTATCAGTAATTAATGTTTGACCATCTGTACTGTATAAGGAGCTTTGGACCTGATAAGTAGGTCCAAACACTGCTTTAAGAGCTTCATAAAATCCTCTATGATCACCCAGATCTGCACAGCGTTGTGTCTTTTCTGCTATATTGATCCACCACTTGTTCTGCATGTCTCGGAGTTTTTGTTGTAGTTTACTACATGTGAGGCAGAAAGCTGCTTTTCTTACATGGCAGGTTGGCTGGGCGAGGTATGCCTGGTGAGTCGCTCTCTTCTTTGCCAACAGCTCCTGGATCTCTTGGTTGTTTTCATCAAACCAGTCTTGATTTTTCTTGTGGGAGAACCCGAAGGATTCTTCTGCAGACTGGAGGATACTGTTTTTGATATGTTGCCAAAGCACTGTAGGAGAAGGATCTGTAGGATGGTCTTCAAGTTTCGTTTGTAGATTTGCTTGGAAGTTGTCTCTCATGGTAGCTTGTTGAAGATTGTTGACTTGGAGTCTCTTCTTTAAGATGCCACCCCTATTAGGTTTGAACTTAAGAAGAAGATTTAGTTTACATCTGACGAGGCGATGATCTGTTTGGCATTCTGCACTGGGCATCACTTGGGTATGACGGACATCACAAATGTCTCTCTGACGGACTAGAACATAGTCAATGAGGTGCCAATGTTTGAATCGGGGATGCATCCAGGTTGTCTTCAAGCTATCTTTCTGCTGAAAGATTGTGTTTGTAATAGTCAGCTGTTGTTCTGCACAGAACTCTAGCAGGAGGCATCCGTTATCATTGCAATTTCCAACACCATGCTTGCCTAAGACACCTTTCCAGGCTTCGGAGTTCTTTCCTACTCTAGCATTGAAGTCACCAAGGATAATAATTTTATCTTCTACAGGGACTTTTTGTATGAGTTGGCGTAGGTCTGTGTAGAATTTGTCTTTCTTTACAGGGTCGGCTTGCATAGTTGGGGAATATATACTAAAGAGAACAACATGTGGGAGGCGTAAGGAAATAATGCGATCAGAGTGTCCTGTTGGCAAGGTTTTGAGTTTGGAGGCAATGGAGTTTTTAATCATAAAGCCTACTCCTGAAAGATGTTTTTCGGTTTTGGGTTTGCCAGACCAGTAAAGTGTGTAGCCGGCGCCATGTTCTTTAAGGCTGCCTTCGTCATGGAAGCGAACTTCACTAAGAGCAGCGATGTCAATATTAAGCCGTGATAGTTCATGGGCTATTAGGGCAGAACAACGCTCAGGCCATCCACTATCTTCAGAGTCTTACATGGTTCTGATGTTCCAGCATGCAAGTGTCAGTTTATTTACACCTTTGGAGGCCGGTGTGTGTCTTTGTTTCTTTGCCTTGGTTTGACCGCATCAGAAGATTCCTGTTGGCCACGGGCTAGCCAACCAGGTAGAAGGGATGAGCTTTCGTTAGGCCACCTTTTCTAGGCCCCTCTCCATATGGAGCAAGCAGTGCTCTCCTTAAAAAAGGCTGCTTGGTCATTCAGGATGCTGCCGAACAAGACTGTCATCTCCCGGGTCAGCCTCGAGCGACCAATGTCCTGAACTGCCTGCATGCAGGGTTGGGTCTGCGGCTTCCAGTGCATCTTTACACCTGCCGTTTTGTCCCTCGCCTGTCGCTACAGGGCTTTTTTGGAACTGGATTTGTCCTTCGAGCCTGTGCAATGGATTTTTCTGGTGTAGCGCAGCGTGCACAGAACTGGCCTCACCTTTTAAACCAGAGATTCATCTGCCGTGGCCTTGCAAGCATGGACGTGGCAGCGAGGTCCTCGGGCCATAGGTTTGATTAGAGTTTCCTTCTCTTAGATGGTTGACCTTACAGGGTTGGACGAGCACCATCTGCCCAGGTTTGGGATTAGAATTTTCCTTCTCCTAGGATGGTTGCCACAAGGCTAGAGAGCCCATCCTGCCCTTTGACGCTCTTTGTCAGACCCTTTGGTTTTGACCTCTCTGGCATGGGAGACCCTACCAGTGGCTATTATGCCACCGCCAGCATAGCTCAAAACATCATTAGGGTACGCAAGCCTCTCTCCCACGAGAAGGGGGCGTCAATGGAGAGGAAAGTATATACACGTAATATAAACACATAGCAAGAAATCTTGTATAAAATGGCAAAACTTAGAAAGATAAAGGAAACTATCACTGATAAGAAAGTTAGGATGTTTCATTATGATAATATTAATATCCGGATAAGTCAGAAAGGAAGTCAAAGTGGTAATAAATAAATAGATCAATGCAACAGATAACGTATTAATTAACAAATGTTATAGAGAGCATACTTACAAAGATAAGAATATAAGGAAACACTGTATATTTTTTATTATGAATAAACTAATGGAAATAGAAAAAAGAAATATATAAGTATGCCTAAACAACTTATGCATTATATGAAATGTTGAACATCTTTGTTATTTTATCGAAGAGACATTTTTTAAATAAAAAATAAACTTAAAAAAAAACTATTCCTGTGTTGCTAACAAAGAAAGACTTAAAGAACTGAGATCTTACTTTTGACTCTTGGAAATAATATGGAGAATGCGGCAAAGTTTTAAGTTACTCTGTAGTATAATGCTAATTAGAAACATTTTTTTTCCCTGTGGAAAGTGATGTATTGGCAAATGATGTACTCCATAAGTAAGCAAAGGTTTTATGAATAAAATCTTTACACATCATCTTAACATAAATGCCAAACAGAAGAATCAGAATGCGTGGAACTCTCTCAGGGTGGCTGCTCTGGTTCAGATATAAATGAAAAATAGGGGTGTAGTTATAGAGGGAATAAGGGTATTGCTACCAAAATAAAATTCTGCCCCTCCATTGAAATTTTTTGTCAGTCCTGAAATTTGTAGCATTGCAGCAACTTAAAAACTTTAGACATCCAAAGAAAAGGGGGAGGCAAAATCACCAAGGGAACATGAACACAGGTACAAGTGATTCTCTCTTTTTCACTCTTTGCAACACTAGGAATTTGAGGAGTGAAGGAAAATTCCATTTGTGTGGGCAGAATTCTTATGGGGAGGCAATATCCTCATTATGCCCCCCTGTATCTACATTTCCAAGGAAAAATTACACCCCACTTTATTTGTTTAACTCCGTAGATATGCATCCCACCTTTTCACTAAAGAATAGTGTGCTAAGTGCCTAATGAACATTAAAAACAAATTAAAAATAAACTAAACCATTGAAATCATTACATAATCCAAATCATAAACATCAACACAAGTCAGTAAATAGCAAAAGAGTTTTTAAAAACCCAGTTTGAAGAATCTGGCTTTCAAAAGTAGTTAGAATGGGAACTGACTGCAACTCTGAGATGAATGTTGTTGCTGTGTGCCCTAAAGTCATTTCTGACTCATGGCTACCCTAAGGCAAACCTATCATGGGTCTTTCTTGGCAGAATTTGTTCAGAGGAGGTTTGCCCTTGCCTTCGTCTGAGGCTGTGAGAGAGTGTGACTTGCCCAAGGTCAACCAGGAGGTTTCCATGGCCAAGCAGGGATTTGAACCCTGGTTTCCCACTGTCCTCATCCAACAGTCAGTTCACTATACCACGCTGGCTGAGATGAGTGCATTCCACAGTCTGAGAGCAATGCCCTTTCCTGCTCGTTTGTTAAGTGGGTCTTCAAAGGGAATGGTGTTCTCTAGAGGGCCTCTTCTGAAGATCTGTGTCCAGACAGATTCATAATGAGGCAGGCAGTTAGTTAGACAGTCAGGGCCCAAGTTATTTAGGGCTTTAAAGGTTAAACCCAAAACCTTGAATTGGGCCAGAAAGCAAATGACAATCAATGTGGGTCTTTCAGTATCTAAGTAACATCACTCCCTCATATTGCACAAAATGAAGCTCCCAGACACTCTTCAATGGTAGCCCGATGTAGAGCACACTGCAGTAGTGTAGCACTGTATGAACAGAACCTTTCCCTGTTACAAACAGGTATGTCCAATGAAAACTAATGTATTATGCATTCTGAAACAGATGATTAAATGAGTAACCCCAAAAGAGTAATCAGAATTGCCTGTTGCAACTCTGCATGACAATGCACAAATCAAATCGTCAACCATAAATTTCTGGACCTCTACATTTTCAAATGTTTTGTTTCCATAGACAGCTTTAAGAGAGCATAGAATCATAGAACTGTAGAGTTGGCAAGATATTTAAAAATAAATTTGATGACAGTAAACACAAGTAAACATATGATCTCAACACAAGTAACATGTTTTGCTAGAGATATAACTGGATGGCTACTTATATAATCATATGCCAAGTAGAACATTCTCCACCTCTGCCCTCTGAGAGAGCTGTTGCATCATTTGCTTTGTTTTGGGTTAGAGCACCTTTACTTAAACTTACCTCCAGATCATAGAGATAGGTGAAGCGATTTGGCTGATCGGCAGCTCTCATTACAGCTTGAGCCAATTCCACTGCTCCTCTGCCCCCATCTGACCAATGATTGCAAGCCACTGCATCAGAAGCTCCTGACTGTTTGGCAATCTTACAAACTAAATCAATCTCAGCAGGAGAGTCAGTTCTGCCAACAAAACAATTATTTCATTATTATATTTATGACTTGATTTCTATTTGCTAAGTTGTTCTCTTTGCTAATGTCTACAGAATAGCTGGTGGTTAGGAAAATGTTATGCAATACTGAATGCCTACATAAACCTCGTACTTGATACATTTCCAGTGTCCTGTTAGACAAATGGCCCACACTAGGCTAAACCAAAAAATAATTTATATTCATATGCAACGGTTGCAAACTCAAGGGCTCAAAAACTATTGATGCCTACAAAATTGGCCATGGCAGCCAGTGTTGACTTGACAGAGAGGTTAAAAAGGTAGTTTCCCCCTCCCCTACAATTGTCCTGCTCTCTCTGTGACACAGCCATCCTCCTCTCTTATCTCCTTAGACCCTCCTGCAGACATTTCCAGGAGGAAGAGTTCCCCAATCAGAGACAGAAAATTTTAGGTACACTTCCATTCTGTCTCCTCTTTTTTTCAGATTCTGCCCAGAATCAAGGTGTGTGCCAGGGAAGAAGAGCAGAATTTATCAATGTCATCCATGGCTCATGTTCCATCCAGTAGGATTCTTCCTCTGGTGAGAATCCAGATGGTATGGAATCTAGAGACCCCATAGGTGAAAAGCATTTCCAGTAATAAAACTGTAAGGGGAAAAGTGCTAAACCATTGTTCAACTGCAGATTGCTCAACAACCCCCACACTTGTCTTGATGATTTTGGTAATTTAAAAAGACATAGGCAATTACAAGCACAGGGTTCACAGACACATTTAAAGTTATCCATAGTCTGAAGCTCTTGTGTTTCTGCCTCTGAATATAAATTTTAGTAGAGCAACTTCCATATCAAAAACCTGGTCAAATGAGTACGTAAATTTATGAATGAAGGGCTGAAGATCAACAGCCACAATATGCCATTGCCAGTATTTTATATATTTTTAATATTCTAAATCCTAAACATATGTTTATATATGTATGTACATATGGACATGTGTGTACACATGTGTGAGAGTGTACACATTTTTATGGTGACCCTCACTAAGTACAGTAGGACCCCCATATCCGCTGATTCACCATCCACTGATGGTTATCCACAGCTGATGATGGTGGGGGTGAAGCGGGGAGAGGAGAAGGAAAGATCTCGCCTCCCTTCCCCTATGAGGGCTCCAGTGCCAGCAGTGGGGATGCCGGGAATGAAGGGAGAGGAGGAGGCGAGATCTCGCCTCCCTTCCCCTGTGAGGGCTCCAGTGGTGGCGGTGGCGACAAAGGGAAAATGGAGAGATCTCGTCTCCCTTCTCCCATCCCATGTCCACTGTTATCCATGGATTTCAGTATCCATGGGGCCCCAGAACAAATCCCCTGTGGATATGGGGGGGGGGAATCCTATATGAAGAGTTGGAAATCCATAGCTTTAAAAATTCCATTCATTTGGTGATATCCAGTTAAATACTGATTTAAGTTCTTTGTTGACTCTCTCTCTCTCTCTCTCTCTCTCTCTGGCTTTTCTTTGCAAACGAAGATTCAGGAAGGACTCATCCCACACTTTCTGCAAGCACGCTGATGACTAAAAAGGCCAATCTGAGATAAACAAGTCCGGTTGCAGAAAGCACAGCAGAAGGCTTCCTTGAGTGATGTTTCCGGGTTGTGATTCTTTCTGCATTGTCGTTTCTCTTCAAGACTTGTTTGGTGTGAGTTCTCAAATAAGGCTGCAGCATTGTGGATAGTGCGTCTCCATGCCTCCCGATGTGAGGCCAGGGAGGACCATTGTTGGTGATCAATTTGGCCGAGCCTGAGATGTTTTGACCGTGCTGGCCCTCGTGTAGCAAGATAATCATTTTTTAAAATTAAAATTAGTTACATCCACACATTTTCCATCAGCTTTAGTAACACATCACATTCTTTGTAACAGATTTTTACATATTCAAAAAAAGAGAAATTTTACACATAGGGAAACTTCTTTATCTATTATTACTCCACTTTTAAATAGACTTTAAAAGTCAATTTAAACATATTCCTCTATGTGACCCTTCCTTCTTTGTTTATGTGTGGTCCTATTCTTGTATTTCCCCCTCCTACCTGCTTGTTACATTCAACTTGTTTCATCTGGTTGTCACTAAACTCTTACTTCTGAAACCTACTTCCCATACCTTCTCTCCTTTTTGCCCGCCCATTCCAATCCTTACCGAGGTTTCCTACCCTTTCTTTCCTGACCCATGGTGAGATTTAACTTCTTAAAAGTTTATTTAATGGTTCCCATTCTTCTTCTATTTTTCCTCGCGATCTGCCCTTCAAAGAGGCCGTTAGTCTATCCATATCTAGGCTGTCATATAGTTTGGTTAACCATTCCTCAATAGTTGGCATGCTTTTCTCTTTCCAGAGGCTGGCATATATGATCCTGGCACTTGTTATCATATACAAAATAATTTTCTTTTTGACCACAGCTTTATGTCCTTAATTTATCTACCATGTTTAGGAGATACATTTCTGTTTCCATTGGATAATTACTTCCCAAGATCTCCTTTATCTTAATGGGTATCATTTCCAAAAAGATTTCGCCCTTGAGCAATTCCACCAAATGTGTATTAAAGTGCCTTCTGCCTCCCTACATTTCCAGTATCGTCTTTCACCTGTTTTATACATCCAATCCAGCTTCACTGGTGTTAAATACCACTGGAAGAACATCTTTAAGTAGTTTTCCTTCATACTTTGTGACAGAGTAAATTTCTGCGTTTCCTCCCACGATTTTTCCCACCTGTCCATTTCAATAACATGACCTATGTCGCGGGCCCATTTAACCATTTGCTCCTTTACTTCTTCATTTTCCAAGTCTCTATCCAAAAGTATCATATAATATCTCACTATATGATGTTTCCCGATTTCCAATAGCACCTTATCTATTTCATTTGGTTCTGACTGGAAGTTCCTCAATCTTAAATCCATACTGTATCTTTCCTGCATTTGCTTATAGAGAAACCAATTTATTTTAAATCCCTCACTTTCTAGCATCTCTCTTGGTTTGATTTTCATATTACCTTGAGTTTCCTTCCTTAATAATTCCTTGTATCTTAACCAATCTTGTTGTTTTATCTTTGACATCCCAAATAAGGCTTCTTGTGTTGAAACCCATAACGGTAGTTTATAATAAAATCTAGTTTTCAGATTGGCCCACACTTTATATAATGACTTTCTAACATAATGGTTCACAAAGGCTCTATTCTCTTTTATCTTGTTATACCACATGTAACCGTGCCATCCGAAAACCAAATCATGACCTTCTAAAGCGAGCACTTTTTTGTTTCTTAACTGTACCCAATCCTCTAACCATACTAATGCACATGCCTGGTAATACAAAAATAAATTTGGGAATGCACATCCTCCTTTTTTTAATCCTTTCTGTTAATAATTTTGCTTTCACTCGTGCCTTTTCCCCTTCCCAAATGAATTTGAGTATTTCTTTGTTCCATTCCACAAAACATTTGTTATTTGGTATGATTGGTAAATTTTGAAAGAGGAACATAAATTTGGGTAACACGGACATTTTTATTGAAGCTATTCTTCCTAGCCATGAGAGTTGGAGCTTGGACCATTTGCCTAGTTCTTGCTTAATACCCTTCCATGTTTCCTCATAGTTATTCTTAAATAGGTCTGCGTTCCTTTGCGTAACCCAGATTCCTAAATATTTTATTTTTTTCTCGATTCTAAATACAGTTTCTTTACTTAGTTTATCTTTGTCATGCTTTCTCATATTTTTTGTTAGGACTGCCGTTTTGTAGCAAGATGATCATTTTAAGGAATTTGGGGGGACATCCTAGTCTTTCCAGGATCTGTCACAGACCTTTTCTACTCACAGTGTCAAAGGCTTTGGTGAGGTCGACAAATGTTACATAGAGACCCTTGTTCTGCTCCCTACATTTTTGGCAAATACCATATCGGCAGTACTCCCATTGGCTCTGAAGCCACATTGACTTAAAGGAAGAAGTTCTTTTGCAATAGCAGGAACTAATCTGTTTAGAAGTACCCTTGCAAGGATTTTTCCAGCAATAGAGAGCAGTGTTATGCCTCGATAGTTTGAGCAATCGGATTTTGCTCCTTTTTTCTTGTACAGGGTGATGATGACTGCATCTCGGAGATCTGATGGCAGTTCCCCTTTTCCCAGCAATTCACAAGGAGTTCGTGGAATTTATTGTGGAGCGCATGACCTCCATGTTTCCAAACGTCAGGTGGGATTCCATCAATCCCAGCTGCCTTGCCATTTTTCATCTGCTGTATGGCCTTAAGGGTCTCTTCCAAAGTGGGAGCTATGTCCAATTCATTTTTCATGGGTTATTTGTATCATATGTTGGATAGCTGAGCCTTGGACTACTCCGTTGGCACTAAAGAGACTTTGAAAATGTTCAGCCCATTGATTCAGGATGGAGGCTTTATCAGTAATTAATGTTTGACCATCTGTACTGTATAAGGAGCTTTGGACCTGATAAGTTGGTCCAAACACTGCTTTAAGAGCTTCATAAAATCCTCTATGATCACGCAGATCTGCACAGCATTGTGTCTTTTCTGCTACATTGATCCACCACTTGTTCTGCATGTCTCGGAGTTTTTGTTGAAGTTTACTACATGTGAAGTGGAAAGCTGCTTTTCTTACATGGCAAGTTGGCTGGGCGAGGTATGCCTGGTGAGCAGTTCTCTTCTTTGCCAACAGCTCCTGGATCTCTTGGTTGTTTTCATCAAACCAGTCTTGATTTTTCTTGTGGGAGAACCCGAAGGATTCTTCCGCAGACTGGAAGATACTGTTTTTGATATGTTGCCAAAGCACTGTAGGAGAAGGATCTGTAGGATGGTCTTCAAGTTTTTTTGCAGATTTGCCTGGAAGTTGTCTCTCATGGTAGCTTGTTAAAGATTGTTAACTTGAAGTCTCCTCTTTAAGATGCCACCCTCTTAGGTTTGAATTTAACATGAAGATTTAGTTTACATCTTACAAGGCGATGATCTGTTTGGCATTCTGCACTGGGCATCACTCAGGTATGACGGACATCGTGAATGTTTCTCTGGCGGACTAGAACATAGTCAATGAGGTGCCAATGTTTGGATCAGGGATGCATCCAGGTTGTCTTCAAGCTATCTTTCTGCTGAAAGACAGTGTTTGTAATAGTTAGCTGTTGTTCTGCACAGATGCCTCAGATGCCAAGATTGACAAAGGGATCGATCACAGATTAGCAAAGGCATATAGCACATTTGGAAGACCTTACAAAAGGGTCTGGAGTAATAAACACCTGAGGCGAAACACAAAAATCAGTGTGTATACAGCCATTGTACTGTCTATACTCTTTTATGGGTCTGAAACATGGGTCACCTATTGCCACCATTTACGACTCTTTGAATGCTTTCATCAGAGCTGTATATGCACAATCCTAAATATACACTGGACTGACTATGTGACGAATGTTGCTGTCCTTGAGCAAGCAGGGATCACCAGCATTGAGACCATGATATTGAGAACACAGCTGTGCTGGGCAGGGCACGTTTCTAGGATGGACGACCATCGCTTCCCCAAAATAGTACTTTATGGTGAACTCGCCACAGGTCAGCATAAGAGGGGCACTCCAAAAAAGCAATACAAGGACTCCCTGAAACAACATCTCAGGCTCGGCCAAATTGATCACCAACAATGGTCCGCCATGGCCTCACATCGGGAGGCATGGAGACACACTATCCACAATGCTGCAGCCATATTTGAGAACTCACGCCAAACAAGTTTTGAAGAGAAACGACAATGCAGAAAGAATCACAACCCGGAAACATCACCCAAGGAAACCTGCTGTGCTTTCTGCAACCAGACTTGTCTATCTCGGATTGGCCTTTTTAGTCATCAGCGCGCTTGCAGAAAGTGCGGGATGAGTCCTTCCTTTGTGAAGAAAAGCCAGAGAGAGTGTGTGTTCTGCACAGAACTCTATCAGGAGGCGTCCGTTATCATTGCAGTTTCCAACACCATGCTTGCCTAAAACACCTTTCCAGGCTTCGGAGTTCTTTCCTACTCTGGCATTGAAGTCGCCAAGGATAATAATTTTGTCTTCTACAGGGACTTTTTGTATGAGTTGGCGTAGGTCTGTGTAGAATTTGTCTTTCTCTACAGGGTCGGCTTGCATAGTTGGGGCATATATACTAAAGAGAACAACATGTGGGAGTCGTTAAGGAAATAATGCGATCAGAATGTCCTGTTGGCAAGGTTTCGAGTTGGAGGCATTGAAGTTTTTAATCATAAAGCCTACTCCTGAAAGATGTTTTTCGATTTTGAGTTTGCCAGACCAGTAAAGTGTGTAGCTGGTGCAGTGTTCTTTAAGGCTGCCTTCCTCATGGAGACGAAGTTCACTAAGAGCAGCGATGTCAATATTAAGTCATGATAGTTCATGGGCTATTAGAACAGAACGACATTCAGGCTGTCCACTATCTGCAGAGTCTCGCATGGTTCTGATGTTCCAGCATGCAAGCATCAGTTTATTTACACCTTTGGAAGTCAGTGTGTGCCTTTGCTTCTTTGCCTTGGTTTGACCACATCAGAAAATGCCCGTTGGCTGCGGCTAGCCAACCAGGTAGAAGGGATGAGCTTTCATTAGGCCACCTTTTCTAGGTCCCTCTCCATATGGAGCAAGCAGTGCTCTCCTTAAAAAAGGCTGCTTGGTCGTTCAGGATGCTGCCAAACAAGACTTTCATCTCCCGGGTCAGCCTCGAGTGACCAAAGTCCCGAACCGCCTGCACGCAGGGTTGGGTCTGCGGCTTCCAGTGCATCTTTACACCTGCCGTTTCATCCCTCGCCTATCGCTATAGGGCTTTTTTGGAACTGGATTTGTCCTTCAAGCCTGTGCAATGGATTTTTCTGGTGTAGCGCAGCGTGCACAGAACTGGCCTCACCCTTTAAACCAAAGGTTCATCTGCTGTGGCCTTGCAAGCATGGACGGTAGCAGCGAGGTCCTCGGGTCGTAGTTTTGATTACAGTTTCCTTCTCTTAGATGGTTGACCTTACAGGGTTGGACGAGCACCATCTGCCCGGGTTTGGGATTAGAGTTTTCCTTCTCCTAGGATGGTTGCCATAAGGCTAGAGAGCCCATCCTGCCCTTTAACGCTCTTTGTCAGACCCTTCCGTTTTGACCTGTCTGGCATTGGGAAACCCAACTGGTGGCTATTATGCCACTGCCAGCATAGCTCAAAACATCATTAGGGTACGCAAGCCTCTCCCACAACAGAGAGCGTCAGTGGAGAGGACTAGACTAGAAAAGTTTGTTGACTAGAGAAGTATTAAATATACTTTAATAAGTGATTTTAGAAGATAGAGCACTGTCATCTATCCAGTGCTCTAATTCCAAGATTCAAATGTAATATATGGAGTTATTTCTCAGGTGAAAAACAGAGAAATAATTTTACCTGAAAACATTTAGAGCCACTACAACAGGAACACCAAAACCCTGTGCAATTTCAATTTGTTTCTTTAAGTTATTACAGCCGTCAGACACCAACTTGAGATTCTGCATGGGGACAGAGAGAAAGCCAAAAGTAAATTGAAACTTTTAACAATAATAACAAAGACATGGAATAATACAATAAATATATATCCAATCACCTTGCTAAGAAGATAGCAAAATACAAGACATCTCAGTCCTAAAAGCCATCAGAGAGTTGCCTGTCAAACTCCATATCAAGAATGGTCTGTGGAATAAGAAAAACCAGGCACTGGAAGTTTTATAGGCCACTACCTAGCTTCCTCTACTCTAATCCACATCTCCACCTAAAGGGTTTATCTGGTAAACACAATTAAATGTAGACACTTCTGCATACTTATTTCATACCATCATATTCTTATTGCTTTATCCCATATCCCACAGGAGATTAGACATTAGTTCAAGGACAAATCCAGGAGAACATGAAGTCCACTGTGCTGAAAACTTCTCAAGACTTAAATCTAACACACAAAGCTAACATTGGACATGCTACAAATATGTAAATCTCACAGGGCTTTTTCATATAACTCACTGATCTTGGCTATTGAGGGAATCCATATCTGTGTCCTGCCTCTGCAGCTGTTCCTGGTATACAGGGTTACCTAGAGATTCTTGCTTCTTCTAACCTTCCTGGAAGTCCCCCATAAAATGTTTGCACAGAGAAACATTCCAGGTCTTGTGACATGCAGGGGATGCTCATCCAGGGATTGAGAGTAGAGGGGAAGAGAGAGAGAAAAAGAATATATCTTGGGGAGAGAGAAAGCTTATGGCTGCACAGGTTGAAAAAATAAAAGCTGGCCCCAAGGAAGTGTGTGTTATGTGTGTGTCTGCACATGTCCACGCAAGAAAGAGAGAAATGAGAGATTCTTTTCATTCCATTCATTGGAGTTACCTTAAGTTCTACACAAGAACAATTGGAACCCAGGAACCTGAAAATCTGCCATTGTATTATAGTAATTAAAGAACACTTTTTGGTAAAACTACCTATAACATGAGCTTTCTGGGGCAGGAACTCTATTTCTATCATTTGTTTCTATCAAAACCATGTTTTGTTTTTTTAAATAAAGAGCTTCATTTCCTCATGCAAACTGGTATAAAGAAGGGGAAAAAACAAGGTAACCATGTGAAACCTACAGATAATGATATCCTGTGGAGACAAAAAGCAATGTCTATTTGTTACTTTCATTTCCATTTCACTTCTCTTAATATTTAAAAGGAGTTTTAATGTACTGTACTTGGCTGCACTGACTTTTATTTATTTATATAATCATTTCTATCCTGCATTTGCAGCCCAGCAAGAATGCTCAGGCACAACTCGTCAGCTTAACAGACATCACAGAAACACTACAATCATAAAATGACAAAATAATTAATTATACAGCAATGCAATGTTATTGGGTCACCTGAAGAGTCTAATTTTTTCAAGTATCAGATTTAATTCCTGTCTTGCCTTATAAAAATACAAGTAAACAAAACTGGAAATGATTTCCAGACACTTCCAGGAAAACCAGGATATATCAGTGCAGATTGCTGCACACAGGGGATGTCGGTGGGGAAAAGGGGATCCCCAGCCCCAGGGCAATTGTTTACCCTTGTCTTATAGCCAGCAAAGTTATGTTACCTGAATTGCTGAGGTTCGTGGAAAGTCTGTGCATGTACGAATCTTAGTTTGGGGAATATAATTAGCTCAAATTGGCATGCAAGAGGTTGGGTAACTGTGGGGATCTTTGAACCAGTGTATACCAGTACTCACTGAATGGACTCAAGCCAGAACATACAACAAAATTATTTTTATTGGAATTTAATCTTAACAGCATTCATGCTAACACTCAAGCTTCAAGCAATCAAAGTAGGAGGTACTTGGATAGAGGAACTGAGTGAGGGGACTGCGGGTTATACTATACCAATCTGAGGAGCAGAGATTTGTGTGGAATCTGCAACCTGGCTACACAGATTGTCATGGAGATGAGAGGAAGAGGACCTGTGCATGCTTTGGTGGTGTTTTAGAGTGGTATTTATATTCAAAATTTCCGTTGAAGGGATGGGATTTAGAGTGGGATACAATATCTCCCAGAGATCTCCAGGACTGGACAAAGGATTCTCTAGATATGTTAATGATCATTGATGGGTGAGACATTTGGTACTGAATGGACACAGGCCACCTTCTATTGTAGACAAGGGAAAAAGAGGAAAAGTCCATTTTGCAGTCACTGAGTGCTTGGCTATCCTTGACTAGGTTAGTTATCCACTAATCCCAGGAAGAACTCTGGCCTGAGTATGATCTGTGTAAGGAATTTGGAGTCCCCTCCCCCACAGGTTGTGCATGACTCCAGCTTTTGTATGTGGGGAGTTTACTCCCTGGTTTATTTGCCAACCACATGGTGGACCACAGCCAGCCAAATTATTAAATATTGCCAAATGTGTGCTATTGAAAGGTGTAGCTTGTCAAGCCAGGTAACAGTTACAACAACAGGAGTAGAGCCTGGGAAGTTATATTTTCTAAGTAATGCTACAATTATAGTTACTATTATAGCTACAATTTTAAAATGTTGCCTCTTTTTCCCAAAAGGAACTAAATAATGACCTTTTCTTTTTGAAAATATGAATACTATAAGCTGCTGGCAAACATACCCTTCTCCCGTCCACTTTGTCACCTCTGAGTCTAGAGCAGAGCATGAGTTAGTAGCATGAGGCACAAGACAAGCTAGCACTTGAAAAATGTGTCATGCCTTGCGAGGCTTCAAGCCCATAAATACAGTTAGGTCTGGAAATAATTGGACACTGACAAAAGTTTTGTTATTTCGGCTGTTTACCAAAATGCATTCTATTTTTCTCAGAATGTACCAAACTGTTGATCTGGCCACTCCTAATGTTCCTGCTATCTCTCTGATGGATTTTTGAGTTTTGTTTTTTTGCAGCCTAAGGATGGCCCGTTTCACTTGCATTGAGAGCTCCTTGGATCACATGTTGTGGGATCATAGCAACAGCTTCCAAATGTGAATGCCACACCTAGAATCAACTACAGACCTTTTACCTGCTTAATTGATGAAGAAATAATGGAGGAATAGCCCACACCTCTCCATGAAACAATTTCTGAGTCAACTGTCCAGTTCCTTTTTGTCCCTTGAAAAAGAGGGGGATACACATTAAAGAGCTATAATTCCTGAACCCTTCCTCCAGTTTGGATGTGAATACGCTCAAATTAAAGCTGAGAGACTACACTTTAAACCTATATCCATTATTTAACTGTAACTTGAATTTATTTTAGTAAACAGCCAAAATAACAAAACTTGCATCAGTGTCCAATTATTTCCAGACCTAACTGTATGAAAACATTACAGTTAAATCATAAAACAAGTGATGAATCAAAATGTAATGTATGTGAGGAATGCAGGAATACTTAGTTTTAAGCCAGTCAGTAACTGTTCTTACCTCTTCTGTATATTCTTTCTTAAGAGGGGCACCAGCTGTTACCTGAAAACATAAATTAAACAAACATAAATTAAACAACAGTCATATAATTTAGATGTACCCCCAAAGGATGCTCCATGTTTTCTAGACTAAGGAGATTTTCACATGGGCTATATATCCCATGGCAGTAATGGAACAGGGTTGGGAAAGGTTTTCCCTTTCGGACGACGTCTGCCCTGTTCCATTCCTACATTGTGCCTGTTCTGTTTTCTCCCCGTGATATAGTATTCATGGGGAGAAGTCGTTAATAAGCACCCGGTTCCATTACTGTTACGGAATCATGGGTGTGCGAATCAGATCCCATCCCTGTTCTGGAATGACGGGGACGGGGGAGTAGCTCCATGGCAGGCACTTCCTGCCATGATCTGGACACCAGGTAAGTGCCACCCTTCCCACCCCCCTTCCTGGGTTACTTGTATTATTATTTTTTTAATTGATTTTTATTCTTTCTTTTGACAACTGGGGGTTTTTTAATTTGAATTTCCCTCCTGTTCATTCTCTCGCGAGACTTCCCCCGGCCAATCGTAAAAGTAGTGTTATGACAGCTGCACTTACAGCTGGCCGGGCAAGGACGGAGGAGGACTGTTCCTGTTCCAGAATGGAGGTAAGTGTGCGAACATTTACCTCCATTCCGTTGCAAGAACGGGAGAGAAGGTGGTGGGACAGAATCAGGGCTTTTAGCCCCCGTGTGAAAATCTCCTATGAAAGTTTTTAAGAACTGTGGCTGGTGTCCTTCCATCTCGTTAATGCTAGGAATTACATTTGCAGTAGTTAAGAACTAAAGGTGACCACAAAAAAACCTACCTTTTCAGCCTGGTAGTGCCCTAACTGAAGGGTTTTCCAGGCACTGCAGATCGGGGCAGTGGGAAATGGCATCTAGAATGCTTACCCAATTGTGGGACCCATTGACAGAAGCAGCTGCAGCAGGACCTCAAGGGGTCTTTCCAGCTGCCTGTTCACATTGCATCCTATGAGTGGGAGAACACTGCAGATGTCAAGTTCCAGTGCCCCGATTTGCAGCATCTTGGAGACTCTTCAGTTGAGGGATAGCTGGGCTGAAAAGGTAGTTTTTGGGGAGTTATTGTCAGATATAACTACAGCAATGGAGCTATGTCACCATCATTGCGTTTCGATGATGCAGATTTTTTTTTTTTACAAAATGTTTTGTCCCCAAATGTCCTCAGGGTCATGGAGACATTTTTATCATATTTTTTGCCCCCCCCTCCTATTTTAGGACTAGGAGAGTCCTTTTCTTGAAACAAGAAGTGAACAGGAAGTCACTTTCTGTTGTTAAAAAAAAAGCCTCTCTTGTGCCTAAAAAGACAATAAATAATTGGGATTCCTGCTTCATCCTCATGTTCACATAATTCTGTCAGTCCAGGATATGTTTAAGCATCCCCTTTTCTACTACGAATGTTAAACTTTTATAAAATTATAAGTATGGTTAAGAGATCATTCTGGTGCAAATATTAAATGTAATTCAACAACTTTTTATAATATAACACTTTGTGCCAACTAATGCCTCATTGCCAGACGTGATCTGAAGAATGCTACAGCCTACCCACCAGTGATAACTAGCATTTTGCATCTCTACACACTCTTCTTCAGCACATTGTTTCATTTTTCTCTCCTTTCTACTGTTTTGTCCCTGCTACCACCTGACAAGTAAGTATTGCTGGTTTCTAGAAAGAGGAATATGTATGTATAGCCAAGCAGGGAATGGAGAAAACATGGACTTTGCTGGTAATGTGACCAAGAGAGCAGACAGGTTGAAAAAATGTTGAATGGAAGCAGAATTGCATTGAAGGGTAGGTGAGGGTATTAGGAAACCACACAGAGACATATAGGATGGGGGGTTTATGGCGACTGCTCTCTCTAACAGCCTGCTGAACAAAAGCCATAAGGAAAACTAACTGCTGGCCTCCCATTCCAAAATCTTATTCCTTGACAAATCCTGAACAATATTTACTAATAAATATAAATCTGTTAAGCTTTATTTTTTGGCATTCTTCCGAGTGAAATCTGAAAGCACAAGGAAGGAGAAATAGACTAAACGCCAGCAGCACGGCCTACGTATCTTGCTGGAAAAAATGAAGAAGGAAACTGAATGAGAAGAGTTGAAGTTAGAGGACTTGCTTACATTATAACTTATGTACTGTATGGCTAGTTGTTTTTCTTGCTTGGACTGAATGCTTCATTTGGCTAGGCAAAGAAGCTGAAGGAAGTGTAAAAATTTCAGTAGTTCTCTGTGTGCACACAGGTTTTCAGAAAGGAGCCACCTTACTTCTCCTAAGGTCCCTAGAAAAGAAATTCATTTCCAAGTTTCATTCCCAGGGTGAAGTGGAAGATCATTGTTGTTTGGGGCAAAATAACTGATTGTTTCTACCAAGCCCCCCAACTGTCTGCTCTTGTAGGGCTGGGAAAGGATAATAATGAATGGCATTCCAAAACTATACCCACATAGTAGTAGACTGAGATCAATGGCAATACGTTTGCCAAAAGCCACCTTGCGGAAGGATTTTAAGGGCGGGGATGGAGAGAGGATAGCATGTATTCTGCAAGGAAGTTTCAGCGTGAGTATAAAATATTAATACCAGCATGAAACTGTACATCCACAACTGTACATCCACAACTTCATTTAAGAATGAAGGCTGCAGGAATGACCATGGAAAATCAAAAGCAGGGAGAGATGAAGGTGAAGACAAAAAAATAAAAAAAAAATATGTGGTAGCCATAACAAAAGTGAGGGATTCACTGAAGGTAACTGCATGTTGGCTGAATGTGATCCACATAGCTAAGCATACAGTCTTAGAAGCAAGAAATTAAATGTTTTTTGGAAGGGGGAGAGGTGGAAGTGAGGAATCAAAGATGAAAGCCAGACTGCATGCCTGTGTGACAGGCTTAGGGAGAGAAAAGTACCAAAATAACTTTAGAGGTTTTAATAATGACTCAGGTCAAAGGAAGGCAATGAGAGAACAATCTAATCAAATTAAGTACTTTTGAATTCCATAGTTTTTAGTAACTCCTTCCCATTGAATTTAATGGGTCTCAAAGTATATAATGTTGACTGGAGTGTGGCTCTGAATAGCAGTGCAATCATGGATCTGAAGGAATGGCAGAAAGAGGGTTAAGATGTAACAGTGGGTGCCATTTTAGACTGTAAAGAATACAATTAGCTTATCCATGGCATGCTCAATGGTAAGACAGAGAGGAAGGAGAAAAAGAATTGCATAGAGATTTAATTCCCCTTGCTAAAGTTTAAACATTCTAGAGCTATCCACTTGAATACAGCTTAAACCATGTAATCTCCAGCGATAATCCCACATCTGCGTGATGAAAGACAGTGCAATGAGAGTCTCTGTTCATTGGTTTGCAATGCCCTGAGAGCTATTCCAACAATTTTAAAATTAAAATGTTTATACATATTTCAAATGATAAGGGCTTTCTTTTCAAAACTCTAGGGAGTCCCAAAGATTTATCATTTGTTTTATTAGATAGGTACAGAAACTTACATTTGGCCCACCTCCATGCATCTTCAAAGCCCTTACTGTAGCAACAAGCACAACCACACTGGGAACCAAGCCAGAAGCTCTGCATTTGATGTTGAAGAATTTCTCCATCCCAATATCAGCACCAAAACCAGCTTCAGTTACTGTTAGGAATAAAGGATTAATTTAAGTTAAGAGGGAATCAGAGAGTCAAGGAAAAGTTTCCATTTCATTATCATTACAGCTGAGCATACGGGGTGGGTTGAGGGACACGGAGAGAGAAAAAGAGCCCCATGTGTGCAGAGACTTCACTCTTCTTTTCTATCAATGGTAAAATGCTTGGAACAAACAAGCATCCATTCCTAGGCAGAAACAATTAATTTTTAATAAAATACACCAATGGAAAATAGAAGATGTTTCTGCAGGTGAAATCACTTTGTTGTTTTGTTCTGAAAACTCATTAAAGTTTATTTTACACAAGTCTACACAGAGATAATTTACATAACTGAAAGTCATCTATTCATTTCTGAGATTACATGGTTTAAGCCTAAATTCAAAAGCTAGTCCCAGATAAAGCAGACCCACTGAATCAATGGGAACTTCGTAAGTCAATGCTTGTGTAAGTTCCGTTGATTTATGACCCTCATATCTGTGGATTCACTTACCTGCATCCAAAAAAATATGTTATCTCTAGGCATTTTCTAGGTCCTCCGGCACCATTCTATGTTATGCTTCTGCTGGAAGTTGACCATAGAGTTGTGCTGGAGGACATAGAAAATGCTTAGAGAGGTGTTCTCTCTAGGTCCTCCAGCATGACTCTATGGTATGCTTGGGCTGGAAGTAATTCATTTCAATAGGGTTCACTATTATCTGCGGTTTCACACTTCCATGTTAAATCCAGGAATGTATCCTATGGATATGGGGGTCGTATTGTACTTAAGATTTCCTCTTCCAAAACAGTAATTTTCCTTCCACATTCTAGTCATCCTATGAGAAGAAATACATAGAATGAGGGACTGGTCTATATGTTATGCTGGCCGCAAGGAAGCTGGCTGAAATAGCTTTTGTATGATGACTGCTGCTACACACCTGGCATAATGGGTTTCAATAGAGGCACCTTGACATGATATGGCAATTCTTCATCACTAAAAGCCATGAGGAACACTTGCCAAATTCTTCAGATGGCAAGGTGCTCTAAAAAGACTTCTCATACAGTACATTGGACTGGGCCCAGACGTAGTCAGAGAAGGACCTATTAAATCAATGTGAATTAAGTTATAACTGAAAGGTCCTTCAACTCAGTGGGTCTCCTTCAAGTATAGCCAAGGCTGGTTACAACCCATTGTGTTTTTTGCAATCCTCAGCAGGAGCAGCCAGTGGTGCTGCTGCAGCAGGATTGGTGAATCTACTCTTGATTTTACCACCACACCTACTGCAGCTGTATGGGAGGAGTGCCAATTCTGGACCCTATCCCTTCTGAGCTTTGCTCAGAATACTCCTATACAACTCAGAGCAACTGCAGTAGGAGCAGTGGTAAAATTAAGAGTGGAGTTGCAGATCTATCAGCCTGTCCTGATCCTTATAAGAGCTATTTGGCAGTATTATATCCATGCTACAGATAGGGGCTGAAGTTGAGGGGGGAGATTTGGGAGACTTGCTTCTCTGTGGAACCAGGACTATCCAGTCTCCTGGCCACCAACATATCCAAGATCAAATCCATGGAAAAGAGATTCTGATCTTCATCAGTCATTGTGTAGTGCTATTGTGCAGTAATGAGTTACAAGCAATATAGTTACCTGCAGTAAGTTATCTCATTTTGGAAACAAGAGTATGATCAAGCTACAGTTCAGAAGTATACACCAAGTGGGAACAGAATCACTTTATAGGTACCGTTTTCTAGTTATTTGTCAAAAGATATTCTAAAAGGAATTTTTAAATTAGTGATTTGACTTTTTTGGGAGTTTCCATGTCATTCTTTTATCAATACTAAGGTGTCCTTTAAAAATGCATCAGAAATGCTGTGAGTAGCAAAACAGTCAAGGCAACATGTTAATTTTCAAGCAATGTAATGTGTAACAGCAAAACACTACTTCTCAATCATTCACATATAATGAATTTCTTTTTTAAAGTAACTTTCCAAACTGTTATTGTTTGTATAGAACCCAAGGGGTAGCAGTAAATCCTCATAAAATATTTGAGAGTAAACGTATGTGAGACTGTGAATGTGGTATACGATTAATTAACAATTAAAATGTGATTTATTTTTTACACACAAGTACCAAGTAAAACACATACGTGCACTTTGCTTTGAATGGTCAGGGATTTTACCCATGCTAATGCATTTAATTCTACTAGAGCTGGTGTGGCTGTCAGTTGCATGATCTCCTTTCATTTTCTTTCAATTAGAATCTCCATGACACACTTCTATGTTTTTAATTTATAAGCATGCATTAATACCTAACCATAACTACCTAACAACATGTGCACTTCCTTACAAATGTAGGTGCCATCTATCTGGATATGATCAAGTCCATCCAGTCCGGTGTTCTTTGTAAAGAACTCCCAAACAACCAGCTCCGTGGTCCTCTGGAAATTGTCCAATGGTCCACCAGTTGATTTCACTGTCATATACACTACATTCTACTCAGCCATTATTTTCCCCCCACTTTGATCTTTATTGAGTAATTCCTTACAAAGTCATTATTATATTCTTCACCATGTTCATTAAAAGAGCAAAGCAGAACATTACTCTCTTCAACATCCTTCTCCAAATAATAGCATCACATCGTTTTCTTCTAAACAATCCACAGTTCCTATAAACATTTGTTTAAATTTATGACAAACTAAAAACAAAAACAAAACTTCCTTTCTGTACATCCCACAGTTCTGAGGTGCTAATTTCATCTCCCTGATCTTCTATTAAATTTTTATCCCTTGATCAATATCCCCACAAATAACACACCGCTATAGTGTTCATTCTTTAGACTTCCCTATTTATAATAATATTAACTGTTTATCTAACACAAAATCATTATTCTCCCAATATTTTATAACCTTTGACCATTCTTCTAAAGTACTTTGCCACACGACTCAGGGAACAAAGAGACCAGACACAAGATGTATGGGTGAAATAAAGGGTCTTTATTGAACCCTACCTATTTAAGCCCTCTAGGATCTTCATGGGGGGGGGGAGGCAACCAAGTGAGGGAGCAGCTGAGGCCGTAGGTCTAACTGAGACCTTAACCCCCAGCTTCCCCTGGCGAGCACCTGAGCCCTCGAGAGGAACCCCAGCACTGGGGTTGCTCTCAAGCCGGCCCGCGTCTGGAAGACCAACCCCAAAGTCCCCCACTCAAGCCGCATGGATTAGGGTGGGGGCTTATCCCTCGGGCCAGCCCCAAGGTGAGTCTCCTTCCCTTCCGCTAAGTCCCATGACTTTATTGGTCATTCCAGAGACCCTCCCTTCACTCAAATAGGTGCCAAGTTGCACACCGAATCTGCGCCTCCCCCAAATTTCAGGCCTGGTGTAATTTACCTATTTAGACACCACTCTAGCCAATCTTCCCAAATGCCGCTTATCACAGTATGGGGTAGGTGAAAAAAAACCCCGATAAAGAGGGAAAAAATTCCTACTCGCCCTTATTGTAAAGCAACCATTATCACACTATGTCCGCGGCGGGAGGGTGGGTCAATTTAACCAAGAAGAGAGAGTGGGGAGGGCGGAGCAGCCTTAAAGAGGCCTCCTGCTCAGCCCCGCCCCCTCTCCTGACGTCGGGACGCCAGCCCGACGTCTCTAGACTCATGGTCTCTACCCCTCCCCTGTGGCAAAGACCAATCCCCACCCAAACAGCTTTGCTTAATGGGGGGGGTGGGATTTCCTTGGTTGGTCCTGTAGCTTAATCGTTAAATAATCCATTTCTATCATATCTATCAATTTCATAGACCAATCAGTAATCTTAGGTGCTTCTGTAGCTTTCCATTTCTACGCCACAACCAGTCTGGCCGCAGTTACCATATACAGAAGAATCCTCCAATATTTCTGCTCCAATTCACTCTCCAATATATCAGTCATGTTCAATAAGTAAAATTCCGGTTTTAATTCATACTCTACTTGCAAGATTTGCCTAATTCTTTTGTGTACCTTTAACCAAAATTCATGAATCTTTTTACACTTCCACCACATGTGGATTAGCAATCCAGGATTCTTCTTGCATCTCCAACATAAATTATTGATTGTCTTGTGCATTTTGGATAGTCTTGTAGGTGTATAATACCATCTTTGTGTAGTTTTTATATAGTTCTCTTTCAGGTTCTGGCAGTCCATAAAATTTTGTGTCTTCCTTCTGGCGTTTTCCCAGCTTTGCAAACTTAAAGTATATCCTAAATCCCTAGCCCATTTTATCGTATAATCTTTAACTATTTCCTCCTCTAAACCTCTTGTCAAAAATAATTTGTAATATTTTGAAATTTCAAATCACCATTGTTCTCTATCAATCCTATATGTTTATATCTCAACCATTTTCCTAAACTGCTCCATCTTCCCATAAAGGCCTCTTGGGGCGATAACCATAACGGCATTTTATTATAGAATTTACTTTTAATTTCCTTCCACGTTACTAATAATGCCTTCCTCACTAAATGGTTATTGAACTCTTTATTTATTTATTCCTTTCCATACCAAAGGTAGGCATGCCAGCCATACCTTATGTTATGTCTTTCCATGTTTAATATGTCTTCATTATCCAACTTTATTCAATCCTGAATCCATATCATTGAGGCTGCCTGGTAATAAGTTTTGAGATCTGGAAGATCACATCCCCCACTATTACGATCATCAATTAAATTATTCCATTTAGCCCAAGACCTCTTTCCATTCCATATAAAGTTCCTAAGATCTCTTTTTCAGACATCAAATATTTTCCCATTTATCAGGATTAGAAGATTTTGGGTAGTATATTCATTTTGCATACTGCTATCCTTCCCAGGGTTGACAGATTCATTCTATTCCATCTTATCATGTCTCTTCTTATATCCCCCCCAGGTCTTCTTGTAATTATTATCAAACAAATCCATACTTATTTTAGTAATTTGTACTCCTAAATATCTTGTTCTTTTCTCTATCTTGCAATTTGATATTCGCGCCAAGTCTTCCTCTTCTTGTTTTGTCATGTTTTTTGTTATTATAATCAATTTTTCTTTGTTTATTTTAAATCCTGCATAAATTTCAAATTCTTTCAATGATGACATAAGTTCTTCCATGTGTCTTGATGGGTCTTCTATGAATATCACAATATCGTCCGCAAATGCCCTTAGCTTGTAAGATTTGCCTTTAATTTTAACCCCTGGGATTTTATTGTTGGCTCTTAAATTTCTGTTAAATATTTCCATTACCAATATAAACAAAAGCGGGGACAGCGGGCAACCTTGTCTCATACCCTTATTTATATTTATACTCTCTGACTTTTCTCCATTTATAATTAGTTGTGCTTTTTGTTTATTATAGATTTGATTTATAAATTTATCACCTAGTCCCATTTTCTTCATAATCTTTATCATAAAATTCCACTGCACATTATCAAATGCTTTCTCCGCATCCGCAAAAAAATCACAAATTTCCTCTCAATATGTACTTCAAAGAATTCCATTAAATTCAATACTATCCTTACGTTATAGCTAATTTGTCTACCTGGAAGAAAGCCATTTTGATCTTTGTGAATAATGTCTCCCAAAACATATTTTAGCCTTTCTGCTAATATAGACACATAAATCTTGTAGTCATTATTCAATAAAGAAATAAGATGATAGTTCTTAATATCCTTCTTATCCTTCCCCTCCTTCGGGATCAGAGAGATGTTAGCCCCCATCCAATGTTTTTGGTAATGGTTTTGGAATTCCATTATTTCCGATTTCATTAATGGTTTTCTGGAGCGGCAATACTATTTCATCTTCAAGGCATTTATAATATGCAGCCGTGAATCCATCTGGACCTGGTGCATTGTTAGCCTTCATCTTTCTGATAGCTACTGAAATTTCTGCAATTGAGATAGGGTCATTAAGTTTACTCAGCCATTATCACTGCAACTCCTGGTTACAGCAGTAGTTGAACTTTTTAATGTTTGCACAGGGAAGTATCCACTATCCAATATTACACAAGTGCAAAGGGGAAAAATCAGACTGTGAGACCATAAGGCCTAATTGAGGTAGAGCCATGCTGAAGAAAATATTGCTCAAACATAGAAAATGTTGTAAGTTCCTAGAGAATTCAAGTTAACATAGACAAAACATTCTGAGCCATGTTCCAAAACATTCTGACACATGCCACTGACATAATACCTAGAACATCAGAATAAGATATAAAGAACAAGGGCAACATATATGGAAATAGTTGTTGTGTGCCTTCAAGTTGTTTTTGATCTATGGTGACCCTAAAGTGAACCTGTCAGCTAGGTTTTCTTGGCAAGATTTATTCAGAGGGGATTTGCCATTCCCCTTCTCTGAGGCTAAGAGAGTGTGACTTACTCAAAGTCACCCAGTGGGTTTTCATGACTGAATGGGGATTCAAACCCTCATCTCCAGAGTCACAGTCTAATGCTCAAACCACTACACCACACTGAAAACAGTGCTTGCTCTTTATTGGTGAGTTTGTATGTACAGTGGGCCCTCAGGATCCACTGGGGTTTAGTTCCAAAAATCTGCGGATGCTCCCATCACAAACAATGGCATAGTGCTTCAAACATTATAAACAATGGCATAGTAAAATGGCATCTCTTACATAAAATGGTGAACAGCAAGGTTTGCTTTTTGGAATTCTGCCCCCCCCCATACACACACAAATATTTTTGTTGGTTGGTTGAACCTGTGGATGGTTGGTTGAACCTGTGGATGCAGAACCCATGGTTACAGAGGGCCAACTGTATGTCATAACCTTTTCTTGCTCATTGCTGCCACTGCCTTCAAATCACCTGTGGACTTATGGTGACCCCATTAATTTTATAGGCTTTTCTTAGGCAAGGGATACTCAGAGGTGGTTTTGCCAGCTCCTTTCTCTGAAATGTAGCCTACAGTACCTGATATTCATTGGTGGTCTCCCATCCAAGCACTAACCAGGGCTGATTCTGCTTAGCTTCCAACCTTAAAGGGTTTTTAAAAATCTCCAACAAATGGCCTCCTGTTTACTCATAGTGCCATGGACCAGTTTAAAGTTTGACTAGTGTATGGATGCATCTATACTACCCACAGCTAGACAGATCACCAGAATGTTGCTGCTGTCATTCATGTTAAGTACACCAGCAGAGTTTGATCACAGCAAGAACTTGAGAATCTTTCAAAATCAAAAACAAAAACAAAAAAAAACAAACACCCTGGACTTTAAGAAAACACTGGTACGTGGAACTCTGAGAAACACATGCACTTACAACAACCAAATACCACTAACAAAAATGTTACCACACTGCTAATAAAGATTTGAATCCTTTCTCATATCATCATCCACTTTCCATTTCTGATCTAATTTGGGACACAGATGAGAAAATATTAGTGTGGACAAGAGATCAGAAGCACCAAATGACTACTTTCACTCTACATTTGACAAAAGAAGAGGAAGATATATTAGAAGTCTTATTTCAAAAACAAACTGAATTTCTCATTTTAAAGACTCAAGTGGGATAGCACTCCAAACATCTGAGAGAGGAAGGAAACAGGATACAGTATAAAAGTTGCTAGGATGAAGTCTACTGACTGAAAAGGAAACAAAACAGAGAGTAAATGTAAAGATAAAGTAATGTGCCAAAGCCATGTACTTTGAAACCTGTTTGTGCTCAAGTATCCAGCGCAATCACTTTTGTATTATTTCCTGCCTGCAAATTAGAGTGCCAATGAAAACATAAGCAGGCGGAAGCCAGTAGGGCAAGGAAGATTCACGCCAGACTTAGTTCAACAATTATGTGATTACAGTGATTATTTATGCAATAATAACTAAGGTGACAACTTGCTTTCTGCCAAGGCTTTAAAGGCACACTTGCACTTTGGAAGTCCTGCCTCTTCTCACAGACAAAACAAGGGATTAAACAAAGGCCACCACAGGGAAATACTGGGGATGATCCCATGGTCAAGAATACTAAAAGAGAAGGGACCTCAAGACGGATGGGACTTTCTCAAAAGGGAGATACTGAAGGCACAATTTCAAACAGTACCATTGAGGAAGAAAAATGGGAGGTGTCTCAAGAAACCAGGATGGATGACTAAAGAACTTTCAATGGAGCTAAGTTTTAAACGGAACATGTATAGGAAATGGAAAGGGGGGGAAATCACCAAAGAAGAATTCAAACAGATAGCGAACATGTGTAGGAGTAAAGTCAGAAAAGCTAAAGCGCAGAATAAGCTCAGGCTTGCTAGGGAGGTTAAGAACAATAAAAAGGGTTTTTTTGGGTATGTCCGCAGCAAAAGGAGGAAGAAGGAAATGATAGGGCCGCTACGTGGAGAAGATGGCAAAATGCTAACAGGGGACAGAGAAAAGGCAGAATTACTCAACACCTTCTTTGCCTCAGTGTTTTCAGAAAAGGAAAAGGAGGACCAACCTGAGGAGAATGGAACAGAGGACACAATAGGGGAAATCCAGCTCAAAATAAGTAAAGAGATAGTACAGGAATACCTTCTTAATCTAAATGAATTTAAATCTCCAGGACCAGATGAACTACATCCAAGAGTATTAAAAGAGCTGGCAAATATAATCTCAGAGCCATTGGCAATAATATTTGAGAACTCCTGGAGAACAGGAGAAGTCCCAGCAGACTGGAGGAGGGCAAACGTTGTTCCCATCTTCAAAAAGGGGAAAAAAGAGGATCCCAACAACTATCGTCCAGTTAGTCTGACATCAATACCAGGGAAGATTCTAGAACAGATCATTAAACAGAGAGTCTGTGAACATTTAGAAGGCAATGCCATAATCACAAAAAGTCAGCATGGGTTTCAGAGAAACAAGTCATGCCAGACTAATCTGATCTCTTTTTTTGATAAAGTTACCAGCTTGGTAGATGAAGGGAATGCTGTGGACATTGCATACCTTGATTTCAGTAAGGCCTTTGACAAGGTTCCCCATGACATTCTTGCAAACAAGCTTGTAGAATGTGGGCTAGACAAGTTAACTGTTCAATGGATTTGTAATTGGTTGACCGGCCGAACCCAAAGGGTGCTAAGCAGTGGCTCCTCTTCGTCTTGGAAAGATGTGACCAGTGGGGTGCCACAGGGTTCTGTCCTGGGCCCAGTGCTATTCAACATCTTTATCAATGACTTAGATGAGGGAATTAGGGGCATACTTATCAAATTTGCAGATGACACCAAATTGGGAGGAGTAGCTAATACCCTAGAGGACAGGATCAAAATTCAGAATGACCTGGATAGACTGGAGAGCTGGGCCAAAGCTAACAAAATGAAATTCAATACGGAGAAATGTAAAGTACTGCATTTAGGGCGGAAAAATGAAATGCATAAATATAGGATGGGAGAGACCTGGCTGAATGAGACTACGTGCGAAAGGGATCTAGGAGTCCTAGTAGACCACAAGTTGAACATGAGCCAACAGTGTGATGCGGCAGCTAAAAAGGCCAATGCAATTTTGGGCTGTATCAATAGAAGTATAGTATCTAGATCAAGGGAAGTAATAGTGCCACTCTATTCTGCCTTGGTCAGACCTCACTTAGAATACTGTGTCCAGTTCTGGGCACCACAATTCAGAAAGGATATTGACAAATTGGAGCGTGTCCAGAGAAGGGCAACTAAAATGGTGAAAGGTCTGGAAACAATGCCTTATGAGGAGAGACTTAGGGAGCTGGGTATGTTTAGCCTGGAAAAAAGACGGTTTAGAGGCGATATGATAGCCCTGTTTAAGTATTTGAAGGGATGTCACGCTGAGGATGGAGCAGGCTTGTTTTCTGCTGCTCCAGAGACTGGAACACGGAGCAATGGGTGCAAGCTCCAGGAACAGAGATTCCACCTCAACATTAGGAGGAACTTTTTGACAGTAAGAGCTGTTCGGCAGTGGAACGCACTCCCTCGGAGCGTGGTGGGGTCTCCTTCCTTGGAGGTCTTTAAACAGAGGCTGGATGGCCATCTGTCGGGGATGCTTTGATTGTGATTTCCTGCGTGGCAGGGGGGTTGGACTGGATGGCCCTCGTGGTCTCTTCCAACTCTGCAATTCTATGATTCTATGATTCTGTGAAATCACAGAATCACAGAGTTGGAAGGGGTCCTATGGGCCATCAGCTCCAACCCCTGTTCAGCCAGGATCTCCAGCTAGAACCTTTTTTTGAAGACTTCAGAGGAGACCACACCACCTCGCTACACAATTGGTTCCACTGCTGAACTGCTCTCACTGTCAAGAAGTTCCTTCTACTGGTCAACTGCAATCTATTCTCCTGTACATTAAAACCATTTAGCCCAGTTCTACCTAGAGATGTAAAGGCCCGGGGTGGGGGGGAACAGGAAAAAAAAAATCTTTTTTTTCCCTGAAGTCTTTTTTGTTTTTTTCTGAAAAATTGAAAAAAAAGGAAGAAAATCAATTATGGAATGTTTTATTTTAGCATGATGAATAAATTGTAATAACTGAATACACTACCTGTATATTTTTAATATACCAATTGTGACAATTTTATGCCAAATCAAATTGTACATAGTCATATTTTATGTTCCTAAAGTAATAGAGTGACTTTCAGTCTGTAAAAAGTGCTAATGCAGCATTTTTTCAAAATTTCTGAGAATTTCCATTTTTTCTGGAAAAACAGAAAAAATGGGTTTTTCCCCCATGGCTGCACAATTTCCAGAAATTTTACATCTCTAGTTCTACCCTCTGAGACAGCATAGAAGAACCCTGCACACTCCTTTTTGTGGTAGTCTTTGAGGGATTTAAAGAGAGTGATTGCGTCGCCCTTCAGCCTTCTCTTCACCAAGTTCATATGTTTTGTTCTCCATACTTCTTATCACCCACATTGCTCTTCTCTGAACTTGCTCCAACTTGTTTATATCCCTCTTTAAAATGAGCTGCCCAGAACTGAATATAGTACTCCACATAAAGCCTGACAAGTACAGAATACTGTAGGACTATTAGTTCCCTTGGCTTGGAAACTATGGTTCTATAAACACAGGCTAAGATAGCATTTGCCTTTTAAATTGCACCATCACACCGCTGGGTCATGTTCAGTTAATGGTCAACAATAACCCCAAAGCCCTTTACACATGTAGTACTGCTGAGCCAAGTATCACCACACTCTATGCTTGTACCTTTGGGTTTTGTGGCCTGAATGTAGAATTTTGCATTTGTCTCTGTTGAATTTCAATTTATTAATTCCAGCCCAGTATTCTAGTTTTACAAGGTCCTTTCAAATTTTGTTCCTATCTTTCAATGTGTCAACTACCCTCCCAGTTTTATGTCATCTATAAATTTGATAAGGATTCCTACACCGCATCATCTAAATTATTGATAAAAACATTGAAGAGTGGCAGCCCCAGGACAAAACTCTGCAGCACTCCACTTAAGATCTTCTTTCAGTTTGAAGCACAGCCATTGGTTACAACTCTTTGAGCATAGTTTTCTCACTAATTATCGATCTGTCTAAACAAATGCTAAACATGTGTAAATGCAGGACACAGTTTGGAATAGATAAAAGTAAAAAGAAAAAGATTTCTAGTTGCTACTGTTACAGTTTGCAATACCATTTAATACCAGTAGTCCAAAATAATCTACAATACAACCCCCATACCCATGGGGGATACATTCCCAGACTTACAATGGATACTGGAAACCATGGACAATAGTGAATCCTATTAAAATAAATGACTTCTGGCCCAAGCATACCACAGAGTTGCACTGGAGGACCTAGAGATTCCTAGAGGAAACACCTCTCTAGGAATTTCTGGGTCTTCCAGCATGACTCAATTTCAGCAGAAGCATACTGTAGAATCATGCAGGAAGACCTAGCGAATGCCTAGAGAGACCATATTTTTTCAGACATGGGTAAGTGCATCCATAGATACCCGTCCCACAGATATGGGGGTTGTACTGTACTGGAGTATTTTACTGCAGGACATATGAGGAGACACACTAGCAACATTTCATAGACCAAGAGCCATTACCATCAGCCCCAGGCAGATTCCTTGCTTAGCTATTAAACTCTCTGAAAGTCACGGGCATGTGGATGACATCCTCATGACTTATTGATATCCAGTATGAATCCTTACAGTAGGTTAAAGGGAATTTTATTGGCGTTTGTCTCACCATACAGAGACCAATCTGGGCTTCTCACAGAGTACACCAAGCAAAGGCCCACTGTCAATCCCAGTTCTCTAACTGGTGTGTATGAATCATTTTGAGCATCTGTCATTAAGTTGCTACATATCAAGATATATACTTAAAATATCATAAATACAGTACAGAACTTAATATATAATATACAAAGAAAATAAAATAGCACCTTGACCACATTCTGAACTATTTACTTCTCAATTCAGTTAGTGATTTTATTCTTCTAACCTTAACTATCCCACAAGTGTAAATGTTATGAGGAAAAGAGCTAACAACATATTCAAGTACTGTGGCATTTAAAGAGAGGTTTTTAAAGAATAAGGCCAAGAAAGTAAGTTGAAGTCAAATCATATACGGCAGGAAAAGGGATGTAAAAAAGATTAATGTATAAGAGGAACAATGAAAAACACATTTAAGGAAACACTATTAAGTTTTACTTCTTTTGTTTTCTGTAATGAAAGTAGATGTTCTAGACCCATGAATATAATTCCATCTTGCTTTCTGGCAAGTTAAAAAAATATTCTAAAAATCCAGCATTTAGCAGTTTCTGTCATCCAGTCTCTCAGTACAATTGTTAACATGCAAATAGGCCCTAAGGAAATAGATTTATAGAACACAAAGGGTGCACTGGTTCATGCAGCTGATCAGGTTTCTCAGCCTTTAAATACAAATAAAGAAAGAAGCAGCAGCAAATATGTTTATTATGCTGCAGCTTAAAGCAGTTCTGTTTTAGCCTTGATTACAACTGTGGATTCTGACATGGCAGGGGGCTTTACAAAAGGGGAGCATCTGTTTCAGTTTGCAAGGACACAAACGGAATTGTGATAAGAAAATTCAATTTACCCCATAATAAAATTCCTTGTAAACAGAGGAGGATTTTAATGAAACTATGCTTCATGCGGTCAGCATCTACTATCAACAGATCTAAATCAAAACAAAGCAAATACACTGGAAGACCCTACTGAGAAACATGCACACGAGGCTAAGTTTCAGGACATGGGACTGCAGAGGCCAAATTCTAGAACAATGCAAAAGGAAATGGAAATTCTGAATTGCTAGCTGCCATCTACGTCCATGATGTAAACATATCTATCCTGGTGAAGCTGTCAGCAAGAAATCTATGGAAAGGAAGAGTTCAAAGTCACAGAAGCACATGAACTCTAAACCCATGTATCCAAGGGTTTTGGTTGGGAAGCAATGGTTGATGCTTGCGGTAAGCGGCAAAGCACCAAATTGTGCAGCTGCCAAAATAAATCAGGATGGCTCATGATTCATCTGAAAGGACACAACTTTCTTTGTACACAGTTAATATAGCAAATGGCAAACGGATGAGCTGTTTGTACAGTGTGGCACCAAAACCGTCTCTCAAGGATGAAGTGTAGAACTTAATGGTCTCAGTTCTTTCCAAATATTCAAAATGAGTCTGTAAAATTTTTACCTTCTCAACAAAAAACTAAAGGCAAAACAAAGACGGAGTGTTGGGAGGAGTCATGGATGAGCAACAATGATATTGCCAACACAGCTGTCTGTGGTATAAATAAATGCTAGGGTAAATCCCAAATGTTTTAAAGGCAAATCTAGATCTAAAGTGTCTGGCTTGTTTGTCCTGTCTAGATTTTTATTTGGAACTGACTCCAGCATTTGTCAAGCTGCAAAGGCATTGTGGTAATACATGACTGTTGATCACATCTAGCCCCTCTAGATTTTTCTCTACTACTACTATGGTGTAGTAGAATTTACCTTGCAGTACTTTGCAGGCAAAAGTTTTCCAGAATGCTGATTATTATATCCAGACACCTGGTACTATCATTTCACAGATGAATAGAATGTAAGTTACAGCACTAAATAGATAATGTGCCCAGACATCATTCAGAACTTGTTTTAGGAGCTGCGCTACCTAAACTAGACATTATGAGACACCCTTCCCATGAAAATGTAGTATTACTTTTTGTACAGGGATAAAGTGGTAAAATATTGGCCTGCAAGTATTCTAGTGTACATGGTGAGGTTTTATAATCAAAAGTGTATTACAATTCAAAATTCAGTTTAGCAACATAAATACTAGAAGTCCAGTGTATGAACATTATTCATCCTTCCATTTCCAGATGAGAAAAATAGACAACTGAACCCGTCATCATTATATGAAAATCCATTATACAAAAGGTGAATACAGGCATCTGTTTATGGTCAGATGCTGCTAGTTAATAAACCAAACACCAATTTTACCATATTGTGTCACCCTTCTAAACTAAAAGGAGACATGAGGATTCCATAGCTGGTGAAAATACTCTTCATAGAATTTGAGGAGAATACGTTTTGTCCCAATGTCTGCAGGAGATTCACGGTATTTGGAAGGAAGGGGCAAAAAAACTCCAAAAACCGTGCAGGAAATGGCTTTCCTGAAGTTTTAAAATAATGTGTGGGAATGCACATTAGCACTCATTAGGACAACCAATTCGCATTGCTGTGCATTCTTAAAGAGGACAAAATTAGAGAACAGATTGGTTGGACATGTGCGGGGGGTGGGGTGGGTTTGCTGGTAAGGAAGCAGCCAGAAGTGCCTTTTTGGATTTTTGCGTTAGTGACCGTGTGCTTTTTTGTTGCGCTGAGGCACCCAAATAAACTTTTTTGACAGAAGTTTGTACTTGTGCACCATTGCTTTAAAGTAAAAAGAAAATACTGTGCAGTGGCAGCAATGTGTGGAGAATAATAACACACTAATTTACTTGGCCGCCCTCTTGATTCACGGGCATGTGCATTTCAAACACAGATAGCTTTGCATACTATTATTTTTGCCAAAAGGCCAGGGGTACAAAAGAATGCTGCTGCAAATTTGCAATAATGTGCAGGAATCAGCATTATATCATCTTGTCTAGACAAGCCCATGGTTAAAGTTATCTCGCCATATGCTGCATGTTAGATGACCAGGCTGTGTGGATGAAGTTTTTTTTAGTTGACTGGGTAGCCATCATGTGCTACAGGTATCTGTATTCAAGATCTTATAAACTCCCATTACTATGTACAGATTTTTCTAATCTTTGGACTATTTACTTGTTTGATTTGAACAGGTACCAGTGTTCTGCCCATTTATAATATATTTCTCTACTTCCCAGGCCTGTAGTTTTAAAATGTATTTCAGGTCTATAAATATAGTTGGGGGAGTTGTTTAATGTTGGCTAGATTACATTAAATAGCCAATGACCTCCCTTGGAGGCTTGGGAGATGCAATAACCATTTTTATGCTGAAAAAAATGTTTCAGAGTGGCCTATCAGAGTTTTGGAAAACAGGCAGGTATGGCATGCCAAGATTCGGTGTTAGAGAGAATTGCCCCCCACACCTGATAAAATTGTATCAAACACATATACAGTACACAGGTTGAAATATGCAAAACTGAAATGACTCCTTTGGGGGGAAAGAAAATACACAGGCAACAAAGGTATCTCAGAAAATAATTTCTACAAGAACAGTAACAGGCAGTCTCTGTTTTCAAATGGCGGGACTGAGGTTTAGGAATATCTGAATTGATTAGGAAATGAATATGCGCTTGGCAATCTTTGAAGCATTATGTTTGCTTAGATTTTTATCCAATCCATCCTCCCAAGCAGCAGCATACATGGAAACTCACACTGCCTCCCCATCCCTTATCCTCACAGCAACCCTGTGAAGAAAAGGTTAGACCAAGAGTCTGGTCCCAGGTCACCCAGTAGTTTTTGATACTGAGTGAACATTTAAACTGGAGCTTCATCAATTCAGGTCTAATCCTCTAATAATTACATTGCACTGGCTCTCAGAATAGACACAGCCTACTCCTGTGACTTAAGTCTAATCACACATCAATCAGCATGGCTTCCAGATCAATGTGCATTGTTTGCATGAAAGCCTAAGCTCTGTCACTTTGTGTTCTTGTCTGTCTCCTCCTTCTCCTCCCCCACCCACCCCCACTTTCTAAGGTCAGCCCCTGAATAGAAAAGATAAAGAAAACTCTTGGGGAAGAAACTTAAATGAGTGATAAATAATTTTGCAGCAAATGAGTGAAGAATGAGAAACAATGAGTTAAGTTAGAAAGTACAATGGCCAGCCTCCCCCTGAAGGTCACTGTATCTAATCAGCTGAATGCCAGGATGTCCTTTTTTGAAGTGGGAAACTGTAGGAAAAGGAGGAGTCAAAATATCTTTTCTCTCTCTCTCTCTCTCTCTCTCTCTCTCTCTCTCTCTCTCTCTCACACACACACACACACACACACAGAGTAATGTATATTCAGAACACCATCCACAGAGATAACAGCAGATACCACACCACTGAAAGCAGGGTTGAATCAGAATGATCAATGTCTCTATCATTTCAGTGCAATCATCCAGCGCACAGCAAGTTTTAAGTCATTCATCACAACAGTGGAAGGCTACATCCCAGTTCCAATCACAGGCTGCTTTAAGCTGCTGAGTGGCTAAAAATATCCCTTTCATTACTGTTTCTTTCTCCAACAATATATTTCTTTCACCATGTTTTTATATACCATATACAGATGTATAACCCACCTATGTCTTTATAATATAAATGTATTGACATAGAATCATAGAATTGCAGAGTTGGAAGAGACCATGAGGGCCATCCAGTCCAACCCCCTACCACGCAGGAAATCTTGATCAAAGCATCCCCGACAGATGTAATCATACAAGATACAGGGAAACTGATATATATTCTAGGAGTCATTTTCACATGCATATCTTCAGGCTTGGACCCAAAAAGTCAAACTTGAGAAGTCCCAGTTGTTGCTGAGACAATCTTTTTTGCACAATAAGACAGCACTTCATATTAAAGACCATGAAGCCCTGAAATACTAAAATATGTGTAATCCATATATATCTACATATACTGTACTTCCTAGCTAGATATAATGAGAGAGGCTCTCCTCATGTTTCAGTAATACTCTCTCCTTATTGCTTAACAAAGTCCATGAAATATAGAGGATGATGTGATAGAAATGTTCATTCTCCCTTCCTACAGCATCACTGTGTTCTTATAAATTCTTACAATTTCTATTGCATTATGTTGACCTGGATTAATATAATTCTAACATGATAAAAGATGGTGAAGAGCGTAACCACAACAAAAAGACATGGTAAAACTGGGAAAGCTTTAGTTCTCCATGGCTTTCTGAAATTGGTTACTACAATAAGTACAGTTGCCCCTCCACATTCACGGCTTTAAGATTCGTGGTTTTGACTATTCGCATTTTGGGAGCGCCCCCCCCGCCATCCAAAAAACTGCTCCTAGGGGGGCAGGAGTGGGTGGGAGGAAGCAGTGACGAGGTTTGCCAAGCCCCGCCGTTGTTCCTGGGGGGTGGGACGGGAGAGGGTGGGAGGAAGCAGCAACAAGGCTTGCCAAGCCCTGTCACTGCTCCTGGGGGGGGGAGGGAGGGCAGTGGCGTGACCTAGTTTTTATTCGCAGATTTTTCACATTTGCGGGGGTCTCATGGCCCTAACCCCCACGAATGTGGAGGGACAACTGTACACCTGATTTGTATTTTCAGAGGCAGAAACTGTTATCACAGAGGACTAAATTACATGCAACACAAAAACATATGTAATAGTAGCCCAGTGACCCTTTTGTGGGAATAAAAGGCCACATTAGGAAGGGAAGATTGGGACTGGAGTAGTGTGGGAGGGACTGCCATTTTTTGCCCGCCTTCAGTGGCTTCTGTGGGGTTTCAAGTGCATGTGACACTGTATACAGGGTTGCAACTGCATGGCACCACTACCATTCCCTACAACTGTCATGGTTTGGCAGGAATACTCCTAGTTAATCCTCTGCCATCCCACCTTCTCAGATGCTTTTAAAATGTCCCACTTTCTTTCTCTCCCTTGGCTACACACTTTCATCCTTTCTCCTTGGCTTACGTCAATTGCTGAAGAGTTAAAAGTGCAAAAGTAGTTTTTGCTCACTTAACCCAGCAGGAAAGGTAGAGTCTTACTCTTCCCAGTAGGCTCATTAGGTCCCCCTCCTCGCTTTTAAAGACTTTCCTAAACTCAGTACATAAACTCCAGAGTTTCTTTGCTTGAAACAGTAGTTTTGTGTGCTCTTCCTCATTAATAACTCTCTTGTTGCCAGACCACACTCCTCTGAAGTTCCTTGGCTACATATGTCCCACCCCTCCTCTAGGAAATGTTGGAGGGTATGTACTATTCTAGTCAGGCTTCAATCTTCTTCTCTAATAAAAAGCCCAATCCCACTACTAAACAGCTGATTTGCTTTTGGAGTTTCTTTTGCTCAGCTCTGTTTATATGAAGATAAATTGTAAAAATGCATGCATATCTAATTGGAACTGGAGAATCCCATTATTTTCTGAATTGATACAAGTGAGTTATGAGCAGCAATACCTCTGACAGTGTTGCTCGATTTGATTTATGAATCCTTAAAAAAGAGTAAGAGGTAGAATGACCTCTAGTATTTTTTGCCTGTGGGAGACAAAGAATTTCCTTGTGTTAGCTGTATTTTGGAGTGGGGGTGGGGGTATCTGCTGAATTGACTTATATTAAGTCTATAAATTATAATGAGGGATGTTAGCAAGGCTCTAGTGAACAGAATATTTCAATTATCTGCAAAACAGTATACACCAATGTTTTGTAATGACACTAGTGAAAAGAATGATTAAAATGGAAATTGATGACTCTGAATCCATCTTAGTTTTATATGAAACGAGAAAATAATTTTTCATATAACAGTACATGGGACCATCAACGAATGCCTAATACTGAGGGGAGGGGGAGACCTTTGGCTCTCTAGGCATTTAGGTAAGGAATTGTAGGAGTTGTCATCCAATGGTACCATACAGGCCAAAGGTTCCTCACGTTGTTTGGTAAGGTCTGAGGAAACCCAACAGGGGATGGAATGGCTCTGTCTCCATCCCTTCTTTTTTCTAGCATTGATTGCTTGCCTCTGTGCAATCAAGGAGGCAGTGGTACAGCAGCTGTCACTGCACATTTTGTAAAATCTCACAGGAAACTGAACTATGAAACAAACAAACACACACACAAACCTATAATGATTGTAGCAGTCTTACTACAATAGAGTTCTTACTACCAGGGACGTTAGACAAGCAAACTCACTTTGTTCCTGGGAACAAATCAAGAGAGTGGTCGTGATCCAGACTTCTCATGTATGAACCTGCCTGGCAGCTGAGATCTTTTTTAAGGACAAGTCTTCAGGTACCTCCTCCTCTACCTTCAGAGGGTAGGCAGGTTTCCCTAACCAGGGAGGTTTTTTTCTGTGCTTACATTTGGTTCTGTTCTCAAAGTCCCCACCCCTATCCCTCTCCCAACCCTCATTGTCCTTGGGGAGCCTAATCAATCACCACAGCTTTTGGTAACAACTGCACAGTGATAAGGCCCAGCAGTATCTCTCTACATATGTCTGCTCCCCCTCACCACCTGCCTTGTGTTCTAAAATTGCCAGTTTTTAAAATGGTGAATAGCAAAGCCAACCATTGAACTTACAATGGGAGACACTTGCTTTGCACAAAAGCCCTACTCTGGGCTTCATATTCAGGCAATTTCAGAGCCATTGGCTATGCTAGCTGAGGTATTATGGGAACTCTACTCCAAACAAGTAACATTTCCACATCTCCAAATATCATCACATAGGAGGGGGGCTGCACCACTGACAGACCTACGTCAGTGGGTCTGCAACTCCATCCCATGGTAACATATGCCTTGGCTGTACTCCATTTGGATTACTGTAATGCTCTGTATGTGCAGATGCCTTTGAAAAGTACTCAGAAATTCCAGTCGGTCCAAAGAGCTGCAGCCAAATTGTTAACTAGGGCCGGCAAACGCAACCCCCACACCCTGGACAAATCTTGCTGAGAAATCCCTGTGACAGGTTTGCTTTAGGATTCCTACAAGTCAGAAATGATTTGATGGCACCCAACAAAAACATGACCTAAAAAAGAAAAACAGAAGTATGATGTACTCTCCCCTTCAAGGTTGTACAACTAATTTCAACTCCCCATTAAACAATGCTAAACCTGGGTTTTTAATTTTAAATTTGTTTAGTTTCTTATGAGGTTGAAGCACCACTGGATTAGATGCATATCCAGAATGGTGCAAAGATCTTCCATACCTTTATGTTACTAGCATTGATTCCATTGTTATTAATATGACTACTCCAGAAACAAGACCTAGGCAATGCAAAGGACAGGACAGTGTGGATGCAACTACTTCATTACATATGGCATTTCTATAATAAAACAACTTCTTGGAGTCCAAGATTTTGAGCTAGTAGCATTTTGGTTTGCAGGACACAAATAAAAAAGTGTGTTTGTTGATTGCCAGATCTATTTTCTTGGAAGGTGATCCATGCAATACAAATATTATCTAGTAATAATAACATATTTTAGGCTTTCCCGAGGAAAGCATTAAGCATCCCTCCCCCCGCTTTTTGTCTCTGTTCATCATCACTGCATCCATCAATAACCTCTGTTACTAACATCAAGTAATGATCCACCTCTCTTTATTGTTTGGCTTCAGAAGAGACACAGCTGGATACAGTGAAACTAGCCCAGTGGACCATTCTTCTTTTAAAATATGATGCAGTTCCAAATGATACTCCCTCACATTGGAAGGCTTATTTCCCACAAGACATAATTATTTGCAGACATTTGCTCTTGCATTTTGGGGGGGAAGGGATGAAAAGGCGAGAGAGGAAAATAAAATCAGTGTCTGCATGGACAATGGCTTGAGAGTCTTCGGATAAAATTTGGTATGTGCTGTCTCCTCCTATCTAGTCTTACATTGCTTTGGTAATTGTGTTACTTCTAGTATATGGCCCTAAAGGCTTTGGGTGACTTAAGATCATGTCTCTAGTCTGTCAAATGGCAAGAATGCAGAGAGAAGTATGACAATAACACCTCTTTAGGCTTTCGTGCCTTAACCTTCTTCCTGCTGTTTACAGTTCTGACTCACATTAATTTAGAGAGAGGGCGGGAGAGAGGGTGGGAGGTGCCAGTTATCTAGTTGTTCACCAACCTTACATCAAGAGTCATGATTTCTTGACCTGTCTCACACACTACTGGCTGGTTCTGACAGTGGGAGGACAAAGCATGAGTACTACATCACAATGTTTACCTCTTGCCTCAAACTGTCCCCAAAGCGAGGTTTGTACTCTTTCCAAGTACCAAAGAACTTTCTCCATGCAAGGGACAGCCTGTCCTATCCCACTATGTATCCAAAATTGGATTGCTTGCAATATAGTTGTGGAGATCCTAGCCTCTGGCTGAAAGCTGGTGACAAGCCTCAGATAACCTACTATCAGCTGTAGTCTACTCTCACTATGACCTTTGTGAACTGAACATTTCACCTGAACTACAGGAAAAGACACCCCCCCTTTTTTTCTTTTTTTTCTTTTTTTTTTTGCAGTAGCATGCTAAGGAGGCATCATACCTATGCAAAGGTATAGAACTATGAAAACTAGAGAAGGAATGTTATGACATGACTAGGAGACTGAAATTTTATATTCTCTGGAACATTCAGTGCCTGGTGTACAGCAACTTTTCAGTGAAGTCAAGCAAACAGAGAAAATATTTTTTTTAAGAAAAAGAAAGAAAAGAAACAGCTTTATAAAGAACTTTGAACAATACAAATATTAGGATATCACCTGAGGTTTTTTATGGCCAAAAGAAATGTAAAGCAAAACATTTAGGATTTTCTTTTTCTTCTTCTTCTTTGGGAGGAAAGACTACCACCAATAAAAAGTACAGAGTGTATGTGTGTGTGTTAAAAAGTATTGAGCTTAATTTATTTCCTATATTAAATATATATGCTGCGCTATTTTTACAATGATTTATAAACCTTGCCTTAAACACTTTTGAGCATGGCTGTATATAAAATATTCTTGAAATACAACTGTGTATATTCTGCACAGATAACTAAGCAACTACTGTTAGCCGATTTTAGTCAGGCGAGCATAAAGCAATTTAAAATATTTTGACAGTTCATTAAAACTTACTTCTGCTTATTCTTAGAACACTCATAAAGCAGGTCAATGTTAGATTGTAAGCCTGGGATCAGGGAACTGTTAAATTAACCATTTGTAAGCCGATCTGATGGCCTTTGTGACTGAAGAGCGGGGTATAAATAAATAAATAAATAAATAAATAAATAAATGTTTGGTTAGTTATCTGCTAGCAAAAAACCCCAGAAAACACACCTAGAATAAAGGGCTGCAGGAATGGTTGGTTGAGAATACTCAGGATGAACAAGCTAAACCAGTCAGGAATGGGATATTTTCTGTCAGATAATTACACGGTGTTACTCAGGAAATTAAAATCTAAGAAGAAACGTAGTGGCATTTATAGTGAGGAGAGATGTAGCAAAGGTAATCAAAGAGTATAATGCAAGGTCTGACCAAATCTTATCAATAAGACTTCAGGGATTGGCTCAGTCATTAATCAAAACAGGGATTGCAGTCAAGAAATCAGAAGAAGACTAGGACTTAGAAGGGCAGCTATGAAGGAATTGGACAAGATCCCTGAAATGTAAAGATATTCCATTGAACACCAAATTTAGGATTGTCCATGCCATCATATTTCCCATTTCTATGTATAGTTGTGAAAGCTGGACAGTGGAGATGTGTCATGCCCGGTGAGCCTGATGAGGGTATAGAGTCAAGAGGAGGAGGAGGACATGGCAGAGACAGCTCTAGGGACGCTGGCACAGGTTTATCTACACCTGTGCCAGCAGGGAACCCTGTCACCCTAGAGGCTCAAACAGAGGAAGAGCCTGGTCCAAGCGGGTTGGCATCAGTCCCAGGAGAGAGTCCTGCCCACTCAGGTAAGGATGAAGAAGAAGAGAGGGACTTACCTCCACCATTGTACACCCAGCAGCAAGCTCAAAAGGAAGTTCAAAGAAAGTCTCTGAGGCTTTATGAGAAAAACCTGCTTGTTCAGAAACACCTGAAAAAGCCTTAATTGCTTTATATATGATGGGAGAGGCAATGGAGGCTTTGTCAGAGATCAACTTATTTTCCCAGTGAAAGCTTCCTGCTGACTTCGGTGCCTGGATTCCGGTTATCTTGACTTCTGTTATCTTGACTCATGCCTACACCTTGGACTGTCCCTGACTACTCTGCTGCCTGCTTCTGTTGACCCACGGACCATTTTGAACCCACTTTGACTGCTGTAAGCCTCTGACCTTTTGGACGGTGTTACTGGACTAAATCTTTGACTGTGTTTGCATTCCTGTGAGCTAATTAACAGTTGGCTACCTTCCCAGACTAGTGCTGTTTATACTTTGCTGGTAACTAGTTGCTTTCTGGACAAGAAGGTTGATGGAAAGGTAATCAACTCAATTGAAATGTGGTGCTGGAGGAGAGTTCTGCAGATACCCTGGGCTGCCAAAAAGACAAATCAATGGGGTCTTAGATGAAATCAAGCCTGACTCTCCCTAAAAGCCAAGATGACTAAATTGAGAATGTCATATTTGGACATATCAGGAGAAGACATAACTCACTGGAAAAGACAATGATACTTGGCAAGGTTGAAGGCAGTAGGAAAAAACGAAGACCGCATTACAAGTGGATAAACTCAATCAAGGAAGTAACAGCCCTGAGTTTGCAAGATCTGAGCAGGGCTGCTGATGACAGGGTGACTTGGAGGGCTCTCATTCATAGGATCACCATAAGTCAAAGTTGACTGGATGGCAGTTAACAACATTATCACTTTTTCACCTTAATTTTGTGTCATCAATCTGAAATCTCCCCAGCAGAAAATAATTAAGGCAGGGATAGGAAGCTGCAGAATTTTGGAAGGCCACTTCAGTCAGTCAATCAATCAATCAATCAATCTGCTTATTTGTACTCTGCCAAATGACTTCATGCTATACCGGTGTTTAGAATCCTCACTTCTCAAGCAAATTAGCTCTGGATAATTTAAGCACTCTATTCAACACAAGAATAGAATCCAGTGTGTGCATACGTGAGCGGGAGGATACAGTCTCTCTTCCCTGATGCAGCTTCCTGAGTACCCCCAGAACTGGTTACAAAGGGCTACTGTGGGGAGGGGGTCTGAAAATTGCAATACAACTGCTAGTGTCATTTCAGATTTAGGCCTAAATAATCTCCATGATGTAAGACTATGTCTTAAGACGCCATAGACTGAAACCGCCTTACCATGCATCCACTCTACCACTGAGTTACAAATCGGTATTTAAAGAGTAACCTTATCTTAAGAAAAATCTTAAGGTTCTCTCTCTCTATTAAGAATTTTTGAAACAACAGAAATGAAATTATTCTCTTTGAATATGGATGGCCTTGAATTTGGATTGCTCCCATGAAACAGAAAAAGCTAAGCGTCCAATGTACTGCTGTAGAACCTATAATTCACCTTGGTTTATGGAAAGTCTACAGCCAATTAAGCTGAGTTCATGGTAGTTAGGAGTGCAGGTGTCATAAGTCACACTGTGAATATGACCAAAGGTCAACAAACACTCCTCACTGTGTATAGTATGCTGCAGTCAGGGTGGCAAAAACAATCACACTATGCCTTCACTATTGCATCCTCAACATGCTGCCCAGTAGAGCTATTTCCAGTGGTGAGGAGCATGTTGGGTATTTTCAAACAAAAATATTCCAGCTCTAAATGAACACAGGGCCAGTGTGGTGTAGTTGAAAATGACTTGAAGGCACACAACAATAACAAATGAACAAAACAAAATGAATTTATACTCACCTACATATCCTTCTTTGCCAACCAGTTTCAGGGCAATTTTGTCTGCCAAAACTGAAGAATTGCCATGAGCAATATTTGCAAAGGGTCCAGCATGTACAAACACTGGAGTACCCTAGAAGTAGCAAATGAAAAGCAAAAGCACCATTAAAGAAGGAAATATAGTAATAAAAAACAACAACACATCTTGTTCATAATTTATATTTCAGAGCTTTGAAAGGTAACCTTTTTAGACTAAAACACTCAGAATCAAACAAGCAGTATAGCCCATGGCTACTGCTTTATGGTCACAACATACAAATTACTATATGTACATGTGCGCGCACACACACTACACTATTATATTTGGGATTCAAACTATAACAGTTTAAGAACATGCACATTGGGATTTGGTAGCTTCCTCTCTTAAACAGAAGTTTATTTATTTATCTACTTGCTTTAGAGCGGGAGTGGGCAACTGTGGAAGTCTGTGTGTGGGGGTCACATTAGTCCCCTGGGACAACTTATTTATTTATTTATTTATTAAAATATTTATATCCAAGTTTTATCTGATGATCTCAAGGCAGCTTACAATAAACTTAAAACAATACATAATTACGAAGTTTAAAAGATTAGAAATATATTAAGTAAGTTCTCCCCCCCCAATGTAAAAACAGATAATTTAAAACCGGTTAGAACAATCTTGAACTGTAATTCATGTGCAGCCTGGATAAAATCAGTTTGGCCCAAAGGCTTTAATAAAAAGCCAGGCTTTAACTTGGAACCAAGATTGTTTTGGTACCATACTCTGACTTGCAACCAGACTGGAATGGGTCCAGATAATCTGTTTCCTCCAAGAACAAGCTTGAGGGCAGGGAACTATTGTTCTTTTTCTTGTAAAGCGCCATGTACATTGATGGCACTATAGAAATAAAAGATGACAACAACAACAACATCTGAAGTTGCCTTCCAACCACACTTCGAGCACCTTGCCCAAATACAGGAAATTAGGAATAGGACAGTAGTTATGACATACCATTGGTATGCAGGCATCTCAAGGCAGCAGGCATCTCCCCCTAATGTAGTGAGGCATTTATCATCCCTTGGACCCACCCAGTCATCCATGTCTGCTAGATCTTAAGAGTCAAGATGGGCAAGGGTCAAGACTACATGTGGTGGGACAGACCAATGCAAGCGTTTCCACATCATCAGGCTACAACTGAAACTGATCCCAAGTAACTTGACCAGATGGTACCCTAGACACCTCCTTAGACTCTGCAATAACTGTGGCATCAGGTTCTGAACATGGAGGACCCCCCCCCATGCACCCATCTCTGCAAAAAAATAAATAAATAAATTCAAAATTGAATGGGGGGCATTTTCACATGTTTTGGGACTTTCCTTGCCATTTTAGGCCCAAGAGAGGCACATTTTTTAATAACAGAAAGTGAACAGAAGCCACGTCTTGTTCACTTTCTGTTTCAAAAAGGTCTTCTCCATGGCCTATACTGGTCAGGGGGGGGGCATGGAAGAAATGTCCCACACACAGCCTAGGGGGCATTTTGGACATTTTATTGAACATTTTACAAAATGTTTTTTTTAAACCCCTAGAGCTCCTCCAAACATGATGGAAATGCCCTTCACACTCCCTAATGGGAATTTTGGTTCATTTTGGACAGGATTTTTTTTATCCCAGGGGAGGTACAAAAATGGTCCTGGAGCTACATGCACTTTGGCCCCCTCTGCTTTACAATGATATCAGTATTCATGTGAACAGGTACTTATCTTACTGTCCTGTTTGATTTTTATATTAATTTTTTACAATGTATTGTTATTATGTACCTTCAACTTGAGGCCAACTTATGGCAACCCTTTCATAGGTTTTTTTTTGTTTTTGTTTTTTTGGCAAGATTTAGTTCAGAGGGGGTTTGGCATTGCCTTGCTCTGAGGCTGAGAGAATATGACTTGCCCAAGGTCATTCAGTGGGTTTCCTTGGCCAATAATAATTTGAATCCTGGTCTCTTGGAGTCCTAGTCCAACACTAAAACCATTACACTATGCTGGCTCTCGTATCAATACAAGTGTTATAAAAAAAATCACAGCACATAAGGGGAGAGAGTTCTTGAAACATCTTTCTCAAGAAACATTTTCAGTAAGGGCTTGTCTATACAAGGGGGAAAAATACGAACATGTCCAAAAAAGCAGGTATTTGCAATGATGCAAACTGTCTTCATGGTATAAAGAGCCCCCCTAAACTCCGCATGACCCCTAGCCAAGATGGCAGCCACAAGTGATTTACTTGCAATTTAAAATCTGCTGCTGCCAATTTTAAAAAACAAAACCAAAACAGTTTCCCATAGTGTGCACATGTGATATTTCATTCTTTTTAATAGAAAGGGAAAAAGAGTATAAGATTGCCATTTGATTGACTTACTGGACCCTCGCTTAGCCGAAAATCCAACCTGGCAGAAGCAGGCACTTTCCCTGCTTGTTAGCCCCGCCCCCTCATGCTTCTCCAATCAATCTGATTACACTGCCTGTTTGTATCTGCATGAATACACGTGTTCGAACGCATATGGAGCTTTTTAAAAAAATCCAGATGAAGCCCCAGACGCGACGCACATGGACTTTGCGGTGGATTTGGCTGCCCCGCTTCCTAATGACACCTATTTATGCAAATGTCCAGACAAACAGATTGCCTTGTGTTTGCATCCCGTTTGGATTATTTTGACTGTATAAATAAGCCCTAAAATTCACCATCCTCATCCCAGTAGAATAGGGAGGGGCTTACTTGGGATACTGTTTGGAGAGAAGGATGAGTTTCATGGCAGTTAAAAGCATTTGTGTGGGGTATCCTAAGGCTGTAATAGTATATTTCATTTCCCAGCAATGATACCAAAACTACCTCCTTTTGCTTTTATCACAGCAGATCTGTATAGTAGTGTGCACTGGGTGCTCAGTGAGGCAGAATGAGAACATAGGGCACACTGTTGTTTTCCTTGCTCTGGCAAAACCGTTTTGCCATGGTCTTCTAGTAGATAAAGCAGGCCCTTTGGAGTGGGATTTTATGAAAACAAACTCCTAGGGAACTAAAACAAACAAAAGAGGTCAACAACCTCCTCCTTCCAGGAGCCTTTTTGCCCAGAAAAGTGTGACCATGACATCTGGTACAAAACATGCCAACTGCTGTAACTTGTCTGATTCAGATGCTTTAACAGAGGCTGCAGTGGTACATCCACTTACATGGTAGTAATCTCCACTGACCTCTGTGGGGAGTACTCCTGAGTAGACACATATAGGATTAGCTTGCTAGAAGGTTTTAGAAGGAAAATAGTATAAACTGGGCTTAATTTACTTTGATCCTTCAGCTTCTAAGAAAAGTCTACCTGATTCAATAGCTCCAAAATTCTTCTAGGTGACATACAAAAGGGAAGATCTATGGCAATTCCATCGGTGAAAACACTTTCTTTTTCATTAAAGGAGGCCATGGGAGTGAATAAAGAAATGGAATGCACATAAGGGAGATTTATCCAAAAGGATATATTTTGGTTGGACCCTTATTGGCATACTACACTAGTGAAATAATAATTGCACAAGCAATTGCACTTTCTCAGAGGTAGTGTTAAGTGTAATTTCTAGTGCAGCTAATTGGTCCTCAAGCACATACACAGTCTTATCTCTCAGATTTGCTTTGTTGGGGCAGGGGAGGGGCTTCTCAAGCCCTGAGCATCCCATTTGGATTATTTTGACTGTATAAATAAGCCCTAAAATTCACAGCCACCTGCTGTGCAAATGTGGGTTCTAGAGTAACTACACTGATATATATTTATGATACTCTAACAACATATCATAAGAATGTATCATTAACCTTTATATAAAAAATCTGATAGCTGTTCTACAATGTGTGCTTTGAAAAATGGAGGAAAGAGCGAAAAAAAAAAGAAACATGGTACTACTCATGCTAATTCTTCTCAAAATCCCAGATTGTTGATTGTTTTCAACAGGAAAACAATTTTAATACAGTAGTATACAGGCCTCCTTCAATCAAGCAGCAAGCTGTTTAGATTTGTAGAGAATAATAATGTGGTAGACCCTCACCTATAGGTTAGTATTTGTATTACTGTACTCACCAATATACTTGAAGCTTTAAAATGTTGTACAAAAGTCTATCAGCAACCGTAATTGCAGGATGTACTGTAGCACATGAATAATTATCAGCCTTCCATGGATCCTACATCCACAGACTAAACCAACCATGGCTTGAAAATATTTGGGAAAAAATTATAAAAAGCAAACCTTGCTGTTTGCCATTTTATATAATGGATGTCATTTTACTATGCCATTGTGTATAATGGAATTTGAGCACCCATGGATTTTGGTATCCACAGGGAGTCCTGGAACCAAACCTCAGCGGATATCGGGGGCTCACTGCAATAGACAAATCTTAAGAAATAGTACATGCCTATGGCCATACCCCACTAGGAATACTAGTGTCTTTTCCACATACAAAGTTTATCAATTAAATGACATTTATAGTTGTTGTTTTTACAGAGAGCACAATGACAATATAGTTCTTGAATAATTAATACCTTCTGATAGCTATTTTGTACACAATGCAAGATAAACATACTGTAGTCATCTGGCACATGGATTATGTCAGCAATGTTCTTCATCGTTACTATGATCCTTAGGTTTTTATTTAATTGAATGCCATACTGAAATATTACTGAAGCACCCATACATATATCCTATTTGGCCACATGAAAGAATGGTTGGTAAAACCAACCAAAAATCAGTCCCAGAGAAAGCTGGTTATAATAAAAGCTACCACATAAATGTAAACCTTTTATATAAAAGGAATGTGATATTGCAATAAGGTTTTCAACAAAGCTATAACATACATACATATTTTTTTAAATGCACAGATATACCACTAAACTTCTCTGTTAAAAGATTTGAAAATAAAAGGAAATGGCTTGGAACAAGAGTGGCTCTTTCACAAATGGAAGGACTACGCATCATGGCAGAAGGAAAGGAGAAGATTTTCACCAATCCCTTTCTTCTTGCACCATTTGCCATGTTGTACTGGATACCATCCAGCCTTCCAGAAAAGATATGATACAGTGACAAAGAAGATTAAGGGACTCTCAGGATCCCTGGATCCAATTTGATACAGTTTCTCATTAACCCCCCCCCATCATTTCAGAAGCAAAATCTTCCTGCTTAAACCTGAGCAGTTGCTACATCTGCATTTCTCAAGTAGCCCCCAGAACTTTTTATGAACGTGTATTTGGATTTGGTAAAAGTGCCATATAAAATGGTAGACGGTGTCTGTCAATACTTTACTTTAAAAAAAAAAAGCATTCCAAATCCTCATATAGCATTATAGAGAGCTAGTGATTTTATGCAAGTAAAAATAAAACTGCCCACTCACCCTCTTTAGGCCCAAGAGAGGGCTTTTCCAAAAACCAGAAGTGGTTTTTTGGTGAAATTGCTCTCTATGACTCATGTAGGGGGTGAATGTTCATTTTTAGTAAAAAATAAAATAGGGTAACCCACAGGGTAAGTTCTGACCACCCTTGTAGAAGGACACCACTGGATACAACTGATATTTTTTATATCTTTTACAAACACACTTTCACATCTTAGATACACTATTAAAAGAAATGAAATGAAAGGCTGGAGTTACACATGACTGGACTCACCTCTAAGGTCTGCATCAGTGTTGGTTTAATTGCATCCTTCATCAGGACTGACAGGGCACCAGTTACTCCCTAAAAATGACAAGAGACTTTAGTTTACCTTAGTTTTCAGAGCAATCTTTGCTGAAAGTGAGAAGCTCCTGTAAATTAATTTATGTAATCCAATTGTTTACCTAAAAACCAATGTGCAATTGATGATAATTTGAGCTCAAATTATCATCAATGGTCAACGAACAGAGAAAATAAAGACAGGGAAAGGAGTTCGTCAAGGATGTCATCTCTCCCCCTTATTATTCATTACAGTTCTAGAAATTTTGTGTAAGGAAATAATACAAGATGAAGAAATACAAGGAGTTCGGATAAGAAAGCATACCTATAAAATATCTGCATTTGCAGATGATCTGGTGATAACACTAGAAGACCCAATACAATCGATTCAGAAATTACAGAAAATATTAGAAAGATATGGGGGAATATCGGGAATAAAGATCAACAGAGATAAAACAGTAATGTTGACAAAAAATATAGAGAAAAGAGAGGAAGAAAAGCTAAAAGAAATATCAGGTTTTCGAATAGAAAAAAAAGTTATATATTTGGGGATAATAATTACAAAAAATAATATACATTTGGCAGATAATAATTATAAGGCAAAATGGAAGGAAATAAGAAAAGATCTAGAAAATTGGAAACAGCTAAATTTATCATTAATGGGAAGGATAGCAGCAGTAAAAATGATGGTATTGCCAAAAATGTTGTATTTATTTCAAAACTTGCCAATACTAAATAACAACAAATTATTCAAAGAATGGGATAAAGACCTCTCTAAATTTATATGGAATAACAAGAAACCGAGAATCAAATGGAAACTATTGCAGGAAGAAAAGATTAAAGGGGGTTTAAATCTACCAAATTTGAAACTGTACCATCAATCATGTGCAATAGTATGGTTAAAAGAGTGGTTCTTATTAAGGGACGACATGATCCTAACCCTGGAGGGATTTGATTTAAGATTCGGTTTTCATGGTTATTTGTGGTACCAGAAGGAAGCAATAGATAGAAACTTCAATAACCATTTGGTTAGGAAATCGCTATTAAAAGCATGGAAAGAATTAAAAAACAGGATGTATATAAAGATCCCCCTCTGGGTGTCATCTCAGAAAGCTTTTAGGAGAACCGAGATGTTACATTTGGAAACATGGTGGACCTATGGAGACTTAATAAAGATACAAAAAGGAAGCAGTAGATTAAAAACAAGAGAAGAATTAGAACAGGAACAGATAAACTGTAACTGGTTCCAATACAGGCAAATTAAGGAGAGATATATTACGGACAAAAAGCTTACGGGAATAGAAGAGACAAAAACTGAATTAGACGAATTGATTGGAGAAGAAAAAACCTTTAAAATATCCAAGGTATATAAGTTACTGTTAAACCTGGACTTAGAAGCAGAGACAGTGAAAGAATATATGATCAGATGGTCTCAAGACGTGAGAAATAACATATTAACAGATGATTGGGAGGTGTTGTGGAGGAAAAACATGAAATTCACATCTAACAGTGAATTGGTGGAGAATTGTTACAAAATGCAACATCGATGGTACATGACTCCTTCAAAGTTAGCTAAAATGTATAAAGCAAGAATTAACAATTGTTGGAAATGTGAAGCTACAGAAGGTACTTTTATCCACATGTGGTGGTCCTGCAAAGCTGCGAGAAAATTTTGGAAAAATATACATAATCTAATAAGAAGGATAATTAGAATAGATTTTAGACTTAAACCAGAACTATACTTATTAAACATGTTTGATAGAGATTTTCCAAGAGAATTTAGGACTATGATGCTCTGCATGACCACCACAGCACGGATTGTTTATGCAAGACATTGGAAGCTAAAATCAATTCCAGAAAATGATGAATGGATGAGGAAATTATTGGAAGTTGCTCAAATGGAACAACTCACTTGTTGGATAAAACACCAGTCCATAAACGAATTCAGGAAAGAATGGAGTAGCTTGATTGAATATTGGATGGCTGAAGGAAATAGTACAAAAGCAATCTGGTTTACGGATTAATGAAACTTAATGGAATCTGTAACAATCAAAGCAATTAGGTATACGATTTTCTTTGTCGGGGGGAATACAGGTGAAATTATGTGTATAGTAATGTATGTAAAAGGAAAAGGAATCCTGTTTCTAGGAACTAAAGGTATAATACAAATTAATAGAAAATGGAGAGAAAGCCAATGCTAGAAATATAATCAAATTCAGACAACAGTGTAAAGGAAGTAAATGAAATTTTATTATTTGAATTTTTCTTTTTAAAAATAAATAAACAAAAAAAAACCCAATGTGCAAGTATTAAAAAACATTCTTTTCACCAAGTGATTGTAAAAGACAAGAAATATGGCCTCCACTTCCATAAACTCTAAATAAAGAAGGCCTTTCTTGAAAAGGAATACATACATGAAAAGATTTATAGGAAGAAAGATCAACAAACTGTATCTTTTTGGAGTCAACCATTTCTATATTTATTTTATTGCATTTGTATACTGCCTTTCTGTCAGAATGAGACCCAAGGCGACTCCCAAAGACATTCATAAAAACAGTAAAACCAGATAAAACAGTATAAAAGCATTTTAAAAACAGACCCACATTTTAAAAGGTAGATAAAACATCCCCATAAATAGCTCCCCAATTTAGATGTTAAAAGCCTGCTTGAATAACAGCGTCTTCGCCAGTGAAAGGAAAGCAGGGAGGGGGCCAGCCTAGCCTCCCAAGGAAGGGAGTTCCAGATGGTGGGCGCAGCCACCAAGAAGGCTCTCTCTCTTATCCTGACCAAGTGAGCTTGTGATGGTGGTGGGACTGAGAGAAAGCCTTTTCCTGATTATTTTAAAATTCTGGCAGGTTTGTATCATGAGATACGATCTCTCATGGTTGCCACCAATACCTCCCCATCCTCAAGATGTTTGCATGTTGCAAAGAACTTCGTGGAAGAACAAAGATATGCCCCCCCCTTTGCAGAAATCAAAAACAGTGCTAGAGGACTTGAACCATGAGTGAGTCCTTTTAGTGGAAGTAGCAGCGGCAGCAGCCCAGTGATTCAGGACTATCCCAAGCCCAAAGACTCCAAGCCAAAACTTTAGATCCCCTTGTGATGTCACAAGGAGGTAGGGTGGTGTCATTAAGTATGATACATTAAGCATCAACCAAGTTGTACAGAAAACCCCATCAAGTCTAAGCAATGAGGAAAATATCTATCTATATATAAAACTCTTGGGTATGTACAATGGCCTTAGGTATGTAGGTATGTTGCCTCTTGGGTATGTACAATGGGTTTAGGTATGTTGCCTCTTTCAGTGTGCTGATTGGCCACCTAGGATCCTTCCTGTCACTCCCTCACCCAATCACTACCCACATGCCAATCACCACCCCCATGCAAATTCCTTCTCCACCTCACAATCTACTCCTGTCACTCATGGACAATCTGCATACTGGAAGCAACCAAACAATGTGCTACATGTTGGCTATAGTTACTAAGGCTGCAGACCTTACCAGTTCACCAATATTTCAGGGCTGAATAATTCCCACTTATGATTTAAGTCTACACAGTAATATCATTTCTATTCCCCCTGTGACAGGACCCAGGCAGTCAACTGGCAGCGGGAAACCGCTGCTGCCACCTAGGCAGTTAACTGGAGGCAATGGTGGTTGCTGCTGCGCCAGGACCCAGGCAACCAGGCATAAGGTCCACTGGGAGTTTTTTTAGGGAGTATTTAATAGCATATGGTATGCCGGGTCCAGCTAGTGTGTGTATACACACACACACATTTTTCAAGGCAGTGCTCACATCAACTTGCTGGAGATGTGAGGCTGGAGACTTAGGGCCAGGCTCTGAGATCTGGGAACCCCATTCATCAGTGACAATGAAGAGATTGCATCAGTACTAGAACAGTGGTGGGTGACCTCCAAAGGCCTGGGAGCCATTTTTTGCTCTCCTGTGGCAGGCCTGTAATTTCACCCACTATCTGTTTGTTTGTTTTTTAATAACACCATTTCTAGTCTCTAAAAACACTTTTTGGGTTTTTGGGTTTCTTTTGGACTTGAACAGGGCAGAAGGATGGCAATCACATCCAAATAGCAAATCATACATACATAAGCTTCTGAGGGTAAGATTTGTCATTCTGGGTCCAATTTTTTTGCAGGACACTATGTGGTCCCTACTGGTAATCTGGTAACTGGATTTACAGATACATGGCATGGCAGGGGTTGGACTGGATGACCCTTGTGCTCTCTTCCAACTCTATGGTTCTATGATTCTATATACCTGCAGCAGAAACAAATTTAACTGATTCACAGATAACCTGGAAGTGGGCCTTTTCATAGTGGTTCCCACCTTTTGGAATGGCCTTCTCCCTGGTATTCAGTAGCTTTATGTGGCTGCTAAAGACTGACCTGTTCACTTAGGCCTTTCTGAACTAAATGTGTTGCTAAGTTTGAAAACTGTGCTTTGAATCTCTGATTTGACATACTTGGTTATCTAATGTTTTCAATCTAATTTAATTTAATTTAATTTATATGCTGCCTTTCTCCCAGAGTGGGACTCAAGGTGGCTTATAAAAACATCAATTAAAAAACATATACAATTTACAATTAAAACCATTACAAGTTTTAAAAAGAAATTAAAATAAATAAATAAATACATAAATAAATCTTGACATGTTTTTATTTCTTTCAGTACAAACAAAGGTACAGTTGGACCCCCGAATCCGCAGAACCAATATCCATGGTTTCAGTTTATTCACAGCTGAAAAAATAGGGACCCATACCATAGAGAGGTGTCCTCTCTAGGAATCATGAGGTCCTCCCATGCAACTCTATGGTATCTTTGTACAAGAAGTCCTTTATTTTAATAGAGTTCACTATTAACTGCAGTTTCCAGTATGTCCAGCAACCAAACCCTCCGCGGATATGGGGGAGTCCGTCTGTATTTACTTATATACTGCTTTGATATATTGCTACTTATGTTTAGCCTGGAGAAGAGAAGGTTAAGAGATGATAGCGATGTTTAAATATTTGAAGGGATGTCATACTGACGATGGAGCAAGCTTGTTTTCTGTGGCTCCAGACACTAGGACAGGGAGCAACGGACTCAAACTACAGGAAAAGAGATTCCATCTAAACATTAGGAAGAACTTTCTGACAATAAGAGCTGTTTGGAAGCGGAAGCCTCAGAGTGTGGTGGATTCTCCTTCTTTGGAGGTTTTTAAACAGAGGCTGGATGGCCATCTGTCAGGAATGCTTTGATTATGGTCTCTTCCAACTCTATGATTCAATGGTATCTGAAGTGGTACAGAAGCTGATTAAATAAATACATTTTTAACAGCCTTCACTATCTGAAGGAAACTTATATGTGGCAGGAATTTCTTCCTTTGTATGCCAGGCACTCATAGAACCTTCTAAGCCCCACACAAAGAGGTACTGGGGACAGCCTTCAGTTTGGTGGGTAAAAGGCCTCAACATGGAACCATCAGGAACTGTTTGCTTTGCAAACATCTTCCTGTTTTATGGCCTTGGTAAGGCACACTGCTGACTGGGTCCAAATCCATACTACAAATAATCCAGTTTGAAACTGGATTATTTGCCATGGCTCCTTCCTGTGGAAGCCTAGGATTTGGAGTTTGGTGAGGCACCAGCACTCTTTGGCAGAGAAGGCTAAAGAGCTTGTAAAATGACAAATCCCAGGATTCAAGAGGAAGGAACCATTCAAATTATCCATTTTCAAACTGGGTTATTGCATAGTGTGGATTTGGCATGGTTTGGGTTGAAACTACACAAATTAATCTAGCTGCTTATGCCTTGCTGAAAAAGGTCTGTACTAGCTGACTTTTCAGTCCCTCTGTGGAAGGGGTTGCTTTGCTCACCAGGGCAAAAATGCCCATTTTTACAGAAAATTCTACTGCATAGCCAGGTTTGTGGATGATACTAAATTATTTGTTTTGGTGCCATTCAAAGCAGTTTGTGGAAAGTTTCAGCTCTTCAAAATGGATGAATGGGCAATAAAATGAAAACTGAGATTCAGTGTAAAGAACTGCAAAGTGATACACATTGTCACCAAGAACAACTTCTATGCTGTTGGAGGAGAATTTGGAATGATATTTAAAACTAATTTACTGAATTACTCATTAAATTGTCCAAAAAGTAACTTGATATTGTTAGTATTATTACCTTTTGAAAAAAAGTAATGTCTTGTTACCTATTATATTACTGGTGTTGTCTTACTCAAGATTAGTGGGTATGGGGGAGTATTACTGCAAATCTTAAGCATTCAAGGTGGCCAGTTTGTGTGTGTTGTTCTGTTTTTGTTCTTTTAAAAATGTTCTCACACTGCTCAGAGAAGTGCAAAACACTGGTGGTGGCTGCTACACTGTTGACATGGCCAGTAGCTGAGGGGTTCTGGGTCCCATAGTCCAAAAAAGTACCTCTGACAAGTCCTGATTGTTATATTTAAGTTCCAGCTTTCAGAGATAATACAGTATGATTCTCAATATTAACTCATGGGGACATCAACAGGAGAGAGAAACTGCTTTAATCTACTCTTTCTGGTACTTCCTGAGGCTGACCAATGTTGGAAATAGATGCTGGCTAGATGGATCCTTAATCTGATCTAGCAAGTCTTAACTCAAGATGGCTGGTTGAGACACCAACAATTTTAAGATGCTATGATAGACAGACCTTTTCCACAGGCATCTGTAAAGTACTCATGCAGCTGCAACTAGAAAGCCAGATTGTCTTTACTGTCACCTTTTGAAAAGCTATGGTCAGCCTCCAATCTTCCTTCCTATGGTCACTCCTAAACCACATCCCTATTCTTTAGTAGGTATTTCTCTGCTCCTTAGTTGGCATTTCTCCGACAATACTTTCGGTTCCTTATTGGGCAAAGCCAAATGCTGTTTTTTGCAATTAAAAGTTGAATTCAGTTTCTCAGTGAAATATTTGACATCAAAATAGATTGAATCTGCTTGGATATTTTGCTTGATCAGGTTTTAAATAAAGCATTTTAGGACACTGATTATCACTGAAAACATATAAAGAATTAGGATGTGCTTTTTGATAGTTTTGGTTTCTAACAAAGTCAGCATAAAAACAGGTAAAGCCTTGGATTTCAAAACAATGTCTTCTTTGTATACTATTTGTAAAATGAGTGAAGAAGTAACTGGACTTCAACTTTTTTAAATAAAAAGGCCTTGCCCAGTAACTTAAGATGCTTCCTTGCTATATAAATAACTACATATTTATCTAAAATTCCTCATGGCTACTGAAATACTAATCTTGAGCATGCCCGTTTAATTTACCATGGAGATACGGCATCTGTCCATCAAACATTTTGTTATAATGAAGCAGCCAAATTGCAATCTAGTCTTCAGAAGTCTACTCAATGAACACCATATTTTGGCAAGAAATTCTGTAGTTCTTATTACAGAGGCTGGTTTTTAAACTCATTACACTTGTGAAAAGAGCCTCTGAGTTTATGAAATATTCAATTTATCTTTTCTTCTCTGCCTCCTCCCACTCTCAACCCTTTGAGCATCTGTTTCTCATCAGCCTGTGTGTATTTTAGATTTCATTACACTACTGTGAAAATGTGGTATAGCACCCTGAAATTAAGAGCAATTGCATATTTGCGGGGCATATTAAATGTTATTCACATCCGAAACAAGTGAAAGAGAGGAGGACTTAGTGGTTTAGGGTGAACATTAAGTAACAAATTGAAAACTGCCTGTCAAAATATCAGTCTAATATACAAAAGACTAGGAAACTCTAAAAAAAAAAAAGTGGCCATTTTCAAAAAGATCCTAAATGCTGATGGTAGCATGACACTGTTTTTAGAAGTTATTTGTGAGTTGTACTCCCATGTCTTACTTTGCAAAAGAAATACTTCTTTTAATTTTATTTTATGTACTAAAAAGGATTCTGGTATTCATATATAAGAAAATTATGAACAATATAATAAAAACAAGGAGATACTGCAATAAAATATTAAATAAAACACATACAGCATTTAGACCTGCTGAAACATAAGGGTCTTCACAATAAAAAAACATTTCCAAGTACTTTATTTTATTTATTTATTTGGACACTTTTTAGGAGCAATTAGCAATGAGATTCCCCCCCCCCCCATTTTAGACTATTTACTTTTAGATAGATTTCTTACACACACACAAAAGAACACAAAAGTAATGAGATGCAGAATAAGTGGTGTTACCTAGATACTGAGGGAAGTGCCTTGGACCAAGTTATATAAAAATTACTTTATAAAAGTAACACTCCAAGTTCTAGTTTTGGACACCACTAAGTTAGGTAATAAAGGATTTTAGGAACAGAAATTTCCATAACCAACAGTTTTGAACAAAACAAGTCTTCCCATTTAATTTTTCAATAATTTGGAAAAGAACTAGGAAAAAAGAAAAACACTGCAACCATAAAATTAGCTGAGCATGCTTTAAGTTTTAAAAAGCCTCATTGTGCCTTAAAAAGCAAAGTATTTTCAAGAAATGTTACATCATCCTTACCAAATCTTCTGCTGTCACTGGTTGCCCTTGTTTGTTGTTAGCAACTACAATTCTCCCCAGTCTCTCTTTCATATCAGATAGGCCTGTGGTCAGTGCTAAAATTGCCATGATTTCACTTGCAACAGCTATATCAAACTGAGTCTGCAAAAAGAAAAGTAGAGGTGTATAAGACACTTGAAGTTCACACCTGGGAACATGGTATATACCACCTTAGATCCATCTGTTGTTATTGTGGTTATTTTGTCCTTGAGCAAGCAGGGATCACCAGCATTGAGGCCATGATTATTGAGAAGACAGCTGCGCTGGGCAGGGCATATTTCTAGGATGGAGGACCATTGCCTCCCAAAAACAGTACTCTACGGTGAACTCGCCATGGGTCAGCGTAAGAGGGGCACTCCAAAAAATGGATACAAGGATTCCCTGAAACAACATCTCAGGCTTGGCCAAATTGATCACCAACAATGGTCCGCCCTGGCATCACGTCAGGAGGCATGGAGACGCACTATCCACAATGCTGCAGGTTTATTTGAGAACTCACGCCGAACAAGTCTTGAAGAGAAACGACAACGCAGAAAGAATCACAACCCAGAAACATCACCCAAGGAGACCCTCTGCTATGCTTGTTTATCTTGGATTGACCTTTGCAGTCATCAGTCCGCTTGCAGAAAGCGCTGGATGAGTCCTTCCTAAATCTTCGTTTGCAAAGAAAAGCCAGAGGGAGAGAGATTCATTTATATCCCACCTTTCTCTCAATAATGGGACTCAAGGCACCCTGTGGACCCTCCGGACTGTTTAACAACTATAGAACAGTATCAAATCTTCCTTTTTGGGGCAAGGTGATTTAATGGGCAGTTGCCTTCTAACTCCAGACAGTCTTGGATGATACAGGCTCTTGAGACCCATTTCAAACCAGCTCTAGAGCAGGATATGGAGCTGAGACTACTATGGTCAGCACAGTGGGTGATCTTTCTTGAGCATCAACAGGGGAAGTGTGTCCTTGTCAGTACTTTAGGACACCTCAGTAGCGTTTGATACCCTCAGCCATGATATCCTTCTAAAACTCTTGAGGGGGTTGAGAATTGGGGGTACTGTGCTTCAGTGATTCTGGTCTTATTTCTTGGGTAGGTTCCAGATGGTAGTGCCTGGGGTAACTGCTCCTCAAAAAAAGGAGCTGTTACATGGCATGCCACAAGGTACCATTCCATCCCCAATGCTGTTTAACCTCTACATGAAATCACTGTGAGAGATATTGGCAGGGGGTTGGACTGGATGGCCCTTGACGTCTCTTCCAACTCTATGATTCTATGATTATCTGGAGGCATGGGGCAGGGTGCTATCAGTATGGTGACACCCAAATATACTTCTCCATGCCTTCAAAAGTAGCATCAACTAAGGATAGTGTGTCTCCTCTGAATGAATATCTGGAGAAGGTAATGGGCTGGATGAGGAAAGACAAACTGAAACAGGAATACCTTCTTAATCTAAATGAATTTAAATCTCCAGGACCAGATGAACTGCATCCAAGAGTATTAAAAGAGCTGGCAAATATAATCTCAGAGCCATTGGCAATAATATTTGAGAACTCCTGGAGAACAGGAGAAGTCCCAGCAGACTGGAGGAGGGCAAACGTTGTCCCCATCTTCAAAAAGGGGGGGGAAAAGAGGATCCCAACAATTATCGTCCAGTTAGACTGACATCAATACCAGGGAAGATTCTAGAGCAGATCATTAAACAGAGAGTCTGTGAACATTTAGAAGCCAATGCCATAATCACAAAAAGTCAACATGGGTTTCAGAGAAACAAGTCATGCCAGACTAATCTGATCTCTTTTTTTGATAAAATACCAGCTTGGTAGATGAAGGGAATGCTGTGGATGTCGCATACCTTGATTTCAGTAAGGCCTTTGACAAGGTTCCCCATGACATTCTTGCAAACAAGCTTGTAAAATGGGGGCTAGAAAGTTAACTGTTCAATGGATTTGTAATTGGTTGACCGGCTAAACCCAAAGGGTGCTCAGCAGTGGCTCCTTTTCGTCTTGGAAAGATGTGACCAGTGGGGTGCCACAGGGTTCTGTCCTGGGCCCAGTGCTATTCAACATCTTTATCAATGACTTGGATGAGGGAATTAGGGGCATACTTATTAAATTTGCAGATGACACCAAATTGGGAGGAGTAGCTAATACCCTAGAGGACAGGATCAAAATTCAGAATGACCTGGATAGACTGGAGAGCTGGGCCAAAGCTAACAAAATGAAATTCAATACGGAGAAATGTGAAGTACTGCATTTAGGGCGGAAAAATGAAATGCATAAATATAGGATGGGAGAGACCTGGCTGAATGAGACTACGTGCGAAAGGGATCTAGGAGTCCTAGTAGACCACAAGTTGAACATGAGCCAACAGTGTGATGCGGCAGCTAAAAAGGCCAATGCGATTTTGGGCTGTATCAATAGAAGTATAGTGTCTAGATCAAGGGAAGTAATAGTGCCACTCTATTCTGCCTTGGTCAGACCTCATTTAGAATACTGTGTCCAGTTCTGGGCACCACAATTAAAAAAGGATATTGACAAATTGGAGTGTGTCCAGAGAAGGGCAACTAAAATGGTGAAAGGTCTGGAAACGATGCCTTATGAGGAGAGACTTAGGGAGCTGGGTATGTTTAGCCTGGAAAAAAGACGGTTAAGAGGCGATATGATAGCCCTGTTTAAGTATTTGAAGGGATGTCACGCTGAGGATGAAGCAAGCTTGTTTTCTGCTGCTCCAGAGACTGGAACACGGAGCAATGGATGCAAGCTCCAGGAACAGAGATTCCATCTCAGGAGGAGCTTTTTGACAGTCAGAGCTGTTCGGCAGTGGAACACGCTCCCTCGGAGCGTGGTGGGGTCTCCTTCCTTGGAGGTCTTTAAACAGAGGCTGGATGGCCATCTGTCGGGGATGCTTTGATTGTGATTTCCTGCGTGGCAGGGGGGTTGGACTGGATGGCCCTCGTGGTCTCTTCCAACTCTGCAATTCTATGATTCTATGATTCTATGAATCCAGACAAGATGGGCATGCTTACTGTTAAGGGTCCTAACTGGGGACTGGAGGTGTATCAACCAGTCCTGGATGGGGTTACACTCCTCCTGAAAGAATGTATTTTCAGCTTGGGAGTACCTCAGGATCTGTCTCTCCAAATGACAGCCCGGATAGATATGACAGCCAGGAGTGCTTACTATCAACTTTGGCTGATATGCCAGCTGTGTCCCTTCCTAGCGCTGGAGAACCTAAAGATGGTAGTACACACACTGATAACCTCAAGGCTGGATGTCTGCATTGTGCTATACATTAGGCTATCTCTGTACCAAGTTTGGAAATTTCAGTTAGTGCAAAACATTGGTTTGCCAGATTGGTTATTGGTGCATCTAGGAGTGATCATATTAAACCTATATTAAAATCACTCCACTGGCTGTCAACTAGTTTCCAGGCAAGGTACAAAGTGTTGGTTGCTACCTTTGAAGCCCTACATGGTTTGGGTCCAGGTTACCTAAAGGGCTGCATTCCCCCATATAATCCACCCCATAGACTCAGGTCTTCTGGGGGACATTTACTTCAGTCAGCCAAGACTAGATTGGCAACTGTTAACCAGAGGACTTTTTCTTCAGCTGCTCCCAAATTGTAGAATGGCCTGCCAGAAGAGATTTGACAGCTACTGTAGATACAATGTCTAAGTTTAAAACAGCATTAAAAACCAATCTCTTCTGGCAGGTCTATCCAGATGCTTTTTAAATTATGAGTTTCAAATTATGAATTGATTGTTTTAATATGTATGCTTTTTAAACTCATATTATGCTCTTTTAACTGATTATGTATTTTTAATTGGTGTTCATGGCTTTTAAGTGTGTTAAGTTTCTATTTGTTGCTATATTTTAATCTGTTCTTCCCTCCCTCAATCCATAGGGAGAAGCGGGTAAGAAATAACAGCAAGGGAGAAAACCCAGTTAGACACAATGGGACTTTCAAATAAGAAGACATAAGACTGTGCTTCAGTCTTATATTTATATTTTACCTATACAACAGCACATTGCTGATTGTTATTTAAACTAAACAGATTATGGAAACTGCTGCAATAAATCAGTAAACTGCACCAAAACAAGCTACAGATTTTTTTTCATCTCTGCAACCTTAGAGAAACAAGTTTTTCAACATTTTACTGAAAAAAAATAGCAGGAAGAAAATGCTTCCAATGGTTAAAAGATATTCAATTTCCAAACACAAAAAATTGTTAAAGGTTTCTTTACCTGACGAGAAAATCCTTTCTCAGTACTTGCTTGCCCAACTGTTATTTTCCTAAGGAATCTATCATTTGTGTCAACCACTGAAAGGGGGAGAAAGAATAAACATTTATATTAAACATTTATATATATTAGACATTTCAATTGAATTTAAACTTAATAGAAACCATATTTACACTTCACCCTTCAGTATATAAACCCTTCCTCTTTAGAATGTATATTATTTTTAAGTTGTTAATGGCTGTCAAGTCAGCTTCAACTTATGGCAACCCCATGAATGAGAGATCTCCAAGCCACCCTATTCTCAACAGCCCTGCTCAAGTCCTACAGACTCAGGGCCAAGGCCTCCTTGATTGAGTCCATCCATCTGGAATGGGGTCTTCTTCTTTTCCTACTGCCTTCTATCTTATCAAGCATTCTTGTCTTTTCTAGTGAGTCATGTCTTCTCAGGATATTGCCAAAGTACAACAGTCTTAGTTGAGTCATCTTGGCTTCTAGGGACAGTTCAGGTTTGATTTGCTCTAAGACCAATTTATTTGTCTTTTTAGCAATCTATGGTATCAGTATAATTTCTCTCCATACCACATTTCAGCTGAGTTGATTTTCTTCCTATCAGCTTTCTTCACTGTCCAGCTTTCACAACTATACATAGAAATGGGAAATATGATGGCTTGGACAGACAATCCTAACTTTTGTATTCAAGAATGAATATATTACATGCTATCTAATAACTGTAATTCTTCTTTGTAAGACACGAGAGGCTCAGCAGTGTGGTGGGAGAGAACAGCAAATTTTGAGGTACAGAATTATAGGACTGCAGACCTGGCAGGAATGTGAAAGGTCATTTAATTCAACTCCCTGCCTATACAGGAGATCTATAGGTACAGCATCCCTGACAGAAAGCCACCCAACCTTTGTGAAGTCGAAGGCTTTCAAGGCCAGCATCCATAGATTTTACTTGGTTTTTTTCCGGGCTGTGAGGCTGTATTCTGGAAGAGTTTACTTCTGACGTTTTGCCTGCCTCTGTGGCTGGAATATTCAGAGAATGGTTGGGTAGGAGTGTGTGTGGAGTTTATATACTGTGAACCCCTGTTCAGTAAGGACAAAAGAGACTCTCTCACAGCTGCAGGAGTTTACCTCATACCAGCAACTGTGGACAAGTTTATATAGGGACCACTAAACACAGTGTGCAAACACAAATCAAGGAACAAGAGAAACACTGCAGACTGTGCCAGCCAGAAAAATCAGCAGTAGCAGAACATGTTATAAACCAACCAGGACACAAAATGCTATTTGAAAACACAGAAATTCTAGACCAGGCCAACAACTATCATGTCAGAATGCACAGAGAAGCTATTGAAATTCACAAACACCTGGACAGCTTCAACAGGAAAGAAGAAACCTTAAAAGTAAACAAAGTCTGGCTCCCAGTTTTGAAATACAATAGAATCAAAACTCAACACTTACAAAAGAATTCCACCCAGGGAAAGGGGGATTCCCAGTAGTTAATTGCCCATCAACCAACCATTAGCCAAACAGATACTAACGAGCCTTGCATTTCTATACCGAGAAACTAATCAATATATAAACTCCACACACACTCCTACCCAACCTGAAGATGCCAGCCACAGATGCAGGCAAAACGTCAGAAGTAAACTCTTCCAGAACATGGCCTCATAGCCTGGAAAAAAAACCAAGGAAAATCCACCCAACCTTTGTTAAAATCTAAAGGTAGTGCTAAGACAATGATGGGGGTCACAATATCACAGCACATTCAGCCAAAGAGCTTTTCTGAAAACAAGTTGAGAATATTCTAAAAATATAAATTGAGAAGATGCTTCAGAAAGGTTAACTCTGTGAAATTAACTGACACATGAAACAAAACCTTATGTAAATATTTTCTCTAAATCCTGTCAGTAAGCTCAATGTATTTTTTTACTCTTAACATTCAACTGAGAATGTGACATGCAAGTTAAATATAATCCAGAATATTTGAACACTTGCTTTTTTTATTACTTCTCTCGTGGATCTTGGATTAGGCAAATATCAACAGAATAATCCTAATTATGTTTTGTTGCCAGATGCAAGAAATGATGGGAATGTATATAATCTCAAGTACTTAAACAACTGTAAATTTACCAGATTACAAACAAAAGCATGAAAGGAAAAATGTAAAGGGCTTAAAGAATGTTGAAAGAAATGTATGTTTTATCTACTTGAAAAGATGCAATAAGAGTTCTACTGCTATTTAAGATCCAGTAACTAAAGAGGAGAAACTTTCTTTAACAAGATATTATACAACATCTGGGACCAATGCCATGGGTTAAAAAAAAAAAAGCATATTCCTAGTTATAAAGTTCAAACAGGCTACTTGAAACCAGACTTTCACCACACACAAACACACACACCTTCATTAATGAGCACAGACTTCCTTAACTGTTTCATATTTATGCTGTTCATTTTGCATCATATTGAAGTAAAAATTATCCTTTTATCTCACAATGGAGAAGTCAGTGCACCATTAAAAAATAATATGTACTGCCAGCAAACCAATTTATAGATGGTATTATTATATTGAAACCCAAGTTGAGGGCAAGTTGGTAATGGTTTGGAAAGCTATGGTCATGTATAAAAATTTAACTCTGATTTAAAATTTATGTCTGAGGTAACTTTCCTCCTACTTCCTTCTGGTCAGTTGTGCATTCACTAGAGTCATTTCCTCTTCAAGGAACTTGTAGAAGAAGTGTGGGATTTTACAGATCACACTTTTGAGAACTGCACATTTGAGGGTATCAAGAAGGGGAGCTATATTAAGGTTAGAATCATAGTATTCTAAGGACTGGAAGGGACCACAAGGGCCATCTAGTCCCACACCCTGTCATGCAAGAATGAACAACTAAAGCACTCCTGAAAGATGCTCATCCAAACTCTGTTTAAAGACCTCCAAAGAAAAAGAGTTCACCACCCTCCAAGATAGTACATATCACTGTCAAACAGCTCTTCAGTTAATAAATTCTTCCTAATGTTTAGGTGGAATAATTTTTCTTATAAGCTGAATGCCATAGTGAAAACTGTAGAGGGCTCCTGTATCTTTAGAGGTTGTATGGAAGAGGGAGTTTCAGCAGGTGTTACTTGTCAGGTAACTAGGTAACAAGCAACACCTGCAGGCATTCCCTCTTCCACACCATCATTAAAGGGACAGGAGCCATCTCCAGTTTTTACTTTGGCAACACTAGCCTATACTCATGTGCTTGTATGTGTTACAGGCCTTTTCTACACAAATGCAAACCATGACAAATCAGCAGTATTTGTGGCTGCATAGTGGACACCTGGTTGCATAGTAGACACCTTTAAATTTACATCTGTACATAACAAAGGCTCTTATTCACCTCAGCATCAAATTCATGGTTGCCAGTGTGTACTGGAAAGAACCCCTCTCTCAAACAGCAAGCAAATGTGATCCCATTACCCTTTCACATATTCACGGGATGTTGGGTAGTTCTGGAGGGATCTTTGAAGTCTACAAACTTTGGTTTGGATTACTAGTAACCAATTGCTGTGGTTGCCTGCTTTCCCTTTGTCCAGTTGATCAGACAGTGACATAGGATAACAAAGATGGCAGGTTTTCTGACTCTCACATGTATTCCACAAGTTCTCTGTTAATTGCCGAGAACATGGAAGAAGTGGAAGGAATGGTACTTTTACATCCTTTGTGTAAGATTTATAGGACACATGCATCACCCACACCCCTTAAACAATAAAGAAAAGAAAATCCAAGGGGGGTGATTAGCATTTTTAAACTCACTATAACTATCAATTGTGCTTCTATCCACCACAAAAAAAAGAGAGAACATATAGCAAAATCACAACCAAACTTGTTTATAAGCCTTGTATTCTTGGCAACTCTCCACATGTTCTACTTGGCCAATAAGGACATCACCAGATCTTATTTCTCTCCAGTGCTCAGCCCCAAAACATTAAGCAATAGAAGGTATTTAAGTAAAGATTTTTCTCTCCTCACTGGCTGACCATAACCAGGTTTTTTTTTTGGGGGGGGGGATCTCTGCAAGAAACTAGATACAAAAGTCATCCTAGACAGCTACAGTTGATTTTTTTCAGATGCAACCTACTAAAAACTACACAAATCTCTGTTACGTTACAAGCAGTGAAAGGATGAACTGACTTTCATGGGACCACTCAATTCTCATATCCTGATTAGGTATGAAAACAACAGAACTGCCAAAGTCCATTTGCAAAAATAAAGCAGGAAGCTTCTGGGACTCTTTAAAAGTGTGCATAGTCCTCAACTCTGTACAGATTGTGGGAGCAGTGTTCACAGGGCATGATAGTTCAGCACTGGGAACCAGATAAGTAGAATAGATGAATGCAGGAATTCATGAACTGGCTATTGGAATAATTATGGTGAATGCACATGCATGAAGATATTTTGTTAGCAAGTGTCAAGTGAATGAATGTCTCACAGACAACCTATACAATCCAGCAATTGTTTTTAGGAGATTTTCAGACGCGATTTTCAGGTCTATATATTCCAAAACAGCTCCATTGCTGCCGCGCGGCACGGGAGCAGTTTTGGATGATGCCGTTCCTCTGCCGAACCCTTCTGTGTCACTTCCATGACAGAATGGAGGAAGCCGCATTATATTTCACTCACGGGCAACAATCATGAGTGAAATATGACACGGCTTCCTCCATTCTGTCACAGAAGTGACACAGAGGGGTTCGGCAGAGGAACGTCGTCGTCCAAAACTGCTCCCCTGCCACGCGGCAACAACGGAGCTGTTTTGGAATATATAGACCCGAAAATCGTGTCTGAAAATCTCCTTAGATTAAGATTCATTTACAGTGTGAAATATCTGGCCCTCTAGTTATTTTGGCAAGCTCCCATAATCCTTTATCACTTGCCATACTAGGTAGAGCTGTGGGGAGTTATAGGCCAAAATATCTAGAGACCAAATTTTTCCTATCTCAAACTAAGCTTGGACTTCAGTGGGTTCAAAATGCGACAGAGAGGCTGCTGATCAGAGCTGGTTACAGGAGACACATAACTCCCTTGTTGAAACAGCTTTTCTAGCTACTGGTCTGTTTCCAGGTGAATTCAAAGTGCTGGTTATGACCTTTAAAGCTTTACACAGCTTGGTCCAGATAAGCTGAAACACTGTATCTCCCTATATGAACCTGACCAAGGTTTAACATCTTTGGGGGAAGTCCCATAACCATTACAGTCATATTTGGTGAGGACACAGGAACCTTCTCAGTGGCTGCTCCAAGGTTGTTGACCTCCTCCACCTAGAAGGTTCAGTTGTCCCTCTCTCTGCTCTTTCTACCCTCAGGCAAAGACCTTTTTATTTAGACAGGCATTTGGCTCTTAAATAATCTGGCAGATTGATGTTTTCAATGTGGTGTGCTGTGCTTTTATCTTTTATGTATTTAATTATGTTTTAAATGTGCTCTAAATTGTTTTACCAATGAGCTTTTCAAAACATTTTTTTTGTTTAATTATTCCATTTTAACTTTTATAAAAAGGATTTTAGATGAACTTTGTTTAAAATTTTTGCAAGCCACTGTGGCTCCTGTGCCAAGAGAAAGGTAGGAATAAAACAAAATAAAATAAAATAAACATTACCATAGATGTGCATCTGTGTGAATAATTCCTAAAGCTCTATAGTATAAAGCTCTATAGTGTTAGAATTGGCTTCTATAGTATTAGAATTGGCTTCTAGGATGGAAATGAAATCTTTTAGTATTATTTGAAAAATGTTTAAAAATGGATAGATTCTCTTTTAAAATGAGATATATGTGTCTGATATCCAGGGAGGCTCAAAATCCTTACAGGGATTCACAAATAAACTCTTCTTTAAAAGGGTAAATCATCACTTAATTGGGTTCCATTGATTCAATGGGTCTATACGTGGATAGAAGCCAGAATACCAGATAAACAGCTATTATCATAATCTGGCTAGCCACCGCAAGACACAACATGTGGGACTAGATAGACCTATGATTTTATCTAAGAGGCTCCTCTTATGTTAATGCCTACCTCTTTGCCATGTTATTGTAGAGGTGTCTATGTCAAGGCGGACAAATCTGCTAATTTCATCTGCTGTTAATGTACCAGGATCCATTTGGGTGATTCCCAACCTCTGGAAAGCAAAGCAAAGAGAAGTAAATGAGGATTGTTGCTTTGAAAGTTGTAGAAACACACAGTTCCATTATAGAACCCATCACAATATATGCTGTAGTCCAGGCTTCTTCAGCCTAACCTCTGCCCCCAAAGTGTTGGACTACAATTCCCATCATGCAAGATATCATGTCCAATGGCAAGGGCATGTGTTTGATTCACCAGTGAATCCCAGCTGCTCTTTCACCACCAAAAAGATCTGACAAGGAAGACAACTTGAGAGGCACAGAACTCAAGCTCTGAGAACATGTAGTGGGTGAACATATCTTTCCCCTATCGTTGTAAAGCAGGTACTAGCAAGAAGTTGCTCATTATGTTGGTCAAAAGAGAGAAACACAGCTTGGTTGCCTTCAGTTAATACAAAGCAACCAACAGGATTATCCAGCAGGATTTCTGAACCTTCTTGCACCCCGAGAGTGCCTGGGATACAATGATGGCCTTGCCAGTGTCCTTTCCTCTTCTCATTTTCTGGAATCACTGAGCAACACATCTCCTTTAGGTTAAAACTGAAGACCTTGGCCTCATCTACACAGTACAGAATCCACCAGCTCCCTGCCGGTGGATTTTGGCCATAGACATAGCCTTTTCCTCCCCTGTTACCAGCATAAAACAGGATGGAGTCTAGACTGCCACGCTGGCCTGTCTCTGCAGCCACCACCGCCCACATCCCACTCTCCAAAGCCAGAAAGCTGGCCTGCAGCTTGTGAGCATATGAGCCTGGTCATATGCTGCAGGCCTGCTTCCTGGATCCGGACAGCGTGACGTGGATGGCAGCTGCAGTGACGCGCTGGCATGGTAGTAGAGCCTCCTGCGGTCCCACGCAAAGAGAAACATTTTTTCCAGATATTTTAATATAATGTTTTATTAGGCTTTACCCTGTCTTAGCCCCATCTCCCTATCCTCTGGGTGACTGAAGGACCCATGACATTTTCCACCTGATTTACAAGCCTGAATGTTAACACTGTGGCCTCACTAAGGCTGGTGTCACCTCTTCCCCCGATGCGTCACCTGGTGTGGTTCAGCCTCCCCGTGCACCCTAGTGCCACAACTGTGTTAACATAGTAAAAATTCTAGTTAGTGTGGCCTTCTCTTTTTAGACAGCCCAAATTTAAACTAGTAGGATGAAACCTGACAAAAGAAAAATATCATTACTGAATGGCTATTTAAAACCCCCTTTTTTTTTACCAAGGTTCAGCTCGTCTCTTCCCCTTGACACTTCTCTAACCTGAATGAAACATTAAAAAAAAAATTCTAATAGCTTATTCCATGCAAGTGTTCAAGTCTCTGTAAGAACCACTTTCCCTCAGAGATAAATACAGAAACCACTGTTGCCTGTTTTAAAACACAGATTTTAAAAAGATAGTCAATGTTGGTTTAAAAATAAAATAAAATAACCCACTGGGCTCCATGAGTACTTTGCAGCCATCATTGCCACCCAGTGGTTATCAAAGACACTGACTGGGCCATATATTAAATCTGGAAAGTGATTTTCATAAGCTTATGGAAATGTTCAGATATCATGCTAAACTGCAGTTGATATTAATGAATCAACAGAAATGCAGGAGCCTTGGGCTTACATGCTTTGAAAAATAGCAGTACAGTCCTGAGCCTAAATGGTTTTTATTTTTAGGTTCCCAGATCAATGAACAATTTTAAAGCAGAATTATTTACTCAGAAGTAACACCAACTGTATTCAAGAGGCCCTAGGGATGCACTGCTAAACTTTCTCAAGGCCTTAAAAATCTTAGTTGCTGAAAATATAACATTGAAATATTGATGTACTTTTTTCTTTCAGAAACTACACAGTTCCATTTGGCTGTAGAAATCAGTATGGGATAGGATAAATAAGTTGTTTTGAACCTTGTTTGGAGACTGCCATTTTTAGTTCAGAAAAAAAACTTATTAAAACCCAAGCCAGGTTAAATTCATTAGGGCTTGAGTAAAAGGGGGTGGGGGAAGACTTCTAAAAGAATGCATGAAATATTGTTGGAGATTTTAAAAGCAACTTACCTTTAAGCGTGCAAGCTGTATAGCTGAAAATTTCCTCTCTCCATTAACTAATGGAACCAATCTATTATATAAGGCCTGTTAGGATCATACAACAACAAAAATAATTAAGAAAACTACTAATCTCCGCCAAAGATTTATTTCCACTAGAATGTATTCCTGATTATCCTAATAAACTGCATGCAAGCTTTGCACACACATTCCAATGCTACACCAAATTTGACTCCATTTGCAATAGCTTTTGAGACTTTCCTATTGAAAGTAAAACTATGGATCCAAAACAAACTATTGTCATACCTAGCAAAATGCTTGAGAACAAAGAAGGAGGGCTTATATATTGCAAAGTCCTCCTGAGTACAAAAATCATATATGGTCAAGGGCCTAAATACCCTAAAGGCACCAGATCCCCTGTCTGATCTTAGAAGCTAAGCAGAGTCAGCTGCTTGTACTTGGATGAGAGCCTGCCAATATATACCGGGTGTTGTAGGCTATATTTCAGAGGAAAGAACTGGCAAAATCACCTCTGACTATTTCTTGCCTAAGAAAACCTTATGGAATTCATGCAGTTGCCATAAGTCAACAGGCAACATGAAGGCACACACACAGAGACACAGACACACCACACACACATGGTCATATAAGTTCATACATGGTCAATGATGAAATATTTAAAAGGCTTTTAACTGCTGCAGTTTACAAAATATTCACAGTAACACTTATTAAAGAAATTAATGGCAGAAATGATGCCCTTACCTTATCAGACTGAGTGCTTTCATGCAAAATTCTAGCATCTATGGCAGCAGCCAGCAAGTTATTTGCTGCAGTAATGGCATGAATATCACCAGTTAAGTGAAGGTTGAACTACAGATGAATGAAAAATGAGAAAGACATTCATTTTGCACACTCCATTAAACAAGGATCAGTTGGTGAAACCCATCCAAGCTCTTTGACTCGTGGGATTAACAGCTCAGATGAACAATTTTTTAAATGTTGTGGAAATAATATTAAATCATCATCATTGTGGCTGAAGAGATTTAATATGAGATAGATGGTCTCAGTTCAGCCTGTGATAGTTTAAAGCCAGAATGACCTAAGTACAGACATATGAAGGCAAATTGGAAAAGAAGCACTTTTCTGGATGTGGCAACCTGTGATTTGATTCATACAGGTGGATTTAGAAGACCTTTAAAGTTTTACAATGTGAATACTGAAGGGCAAAAATAGTGTGCACTTCAAAATAGTTGTGTGAATCATCCCCAACTTTTATTAGAAACAGAATGTTGGATGCAGGCTCTTCTTATGTTCTGATTATCTGTTTTCTCAATACAGCTGAGCATAATTGTTCAAAACCATCCCAGAATGTATGATAAAATTAATATAATTCAGGATTGGCTCTCACATTAATTATGCCATTTTGAGTTTTGTTACAGCATCAAAATGTATTCCGCCATCTCTGATAAAATTACTTTATTGACTAAAGACAACAACTGTTTGAAGAGATTGCAACTTGTTTCTGTATATTTACACTAACTCAATACAGTGTGGATCAAGAGTCCATTTTTAAAATTTTTTTGAAAGACATACCTCTTCCATTGGTATGACTTGAGCATATCCACCCCCTGCTGCTCCACCTATCCAAAAAAAGCAAACATTTATATTAAGAAGATGTTATATGTAAGCTCATGTTATATTAAGAACAACAGCAGCGGCAACTATCTGAAGAAAGGTGGGAGCAAATCACATAAGTAGCAAAACAGCAGTAAGAAATGTTGACTCTCTAATAAAAATCATTCAGAAACCAAGAAGAATCAACAGTTAGATGGCTCAGTTTACACAATTGAATTGTCACTGCTTTGCCTTTTCAGAATAATATATCATGCAACTGTTACAGGCATCTTCTGCTTATTTGACAGGTTAGGGACCAGAACACTATCAAAAAGCAGAAATCGCTGAAATGTGAAAGTGTTATGTGCTCTGGTCTCTAACCTGCTGAATAAGCAGAGGATGCCTGTATCACTGTTCTGAGGAGTAGTGTTATGATATTATTTGTGCTTGCCTTGAGTGTGATTCCTTCTCACGAGGAACATCTTCATTGACAGCAGAAGGGAGAGGGAGGCTCGAGGAATTGCTGTGTTGGAGCCCTTGTGTTTTCTCACAGAACAGGGGGAAATAATATGGCGGGTGCAACTGCAGAGTCACCCAGCCCTTCACCAGGGAGTTGATGAGGACAACAACGACCACAATGCTGTGTTCTTTGTTTGAACCTGGAGCATGGAAGCTGTTCAGCTGAGGCACCACTGAGTGACTAGGTTAGTTATTCCTCCTCCTGCCCTTGATTCACCATGGCACTGACCAGGGCAAAGCCTAGCAAAGAGTCAACTGTGGTAAGTTTACTCTAGAATCATAGAGTGGGAAGAGACCTCAAGGGCCATCCAGTCCAACCCTCTGCCATGCAGGAAAAAACAATGAAAGCATTCTCGACAGATAGCCATCCAGCCTCTGCTTAAAAACCTCCAAAGAAGGAGACTTCACCACATTCCGAGGCAGTGCATTCCACTTCTGAACAGCTCTTACCTTCAGGAAGTTCTTCCTAATGTTTAGGTGGAATCTCCTTTCCTGTAGTTTGAACCCATTGCTCCGTGTCCTAGTCTCTGGAGCAGCAGAAAACAAGCTTGCCCTAACCTCAGTATGACATCCCTTCAAATATTTAAACATGGCTATCATGTCACCTCTCAACCTTCTACAGACAAAACAAGCCCAGTTCCTTAAGCCGCTTCTCATAGGGCATGGCTTCCAGACCTTCCACCATCCTGGTTACCCTCCTCTGGACACATCCCAGCTTCTCAATATCCTTCCTGAATTTTGGTACCCAGAACTGGACACAGTATTTCAAGTGAGGTCTTACCGAACATTAAGAAACATTAATTGAACATTAAGAAACAAAACAAAAAAAAGTTGACCACAGATAATTTACATAACTTTAAAGCAGATGATGAAGACATTGAACTAGTTCAGGATTTTCCATACTTTGGCTGAGTCATTAATCATAGAATCAGTGCATTGATTTCCAGTGTTACTGACTCTTTTCAAGTTGCAAATTACCACAGTTGACTCTTTGCTAGCCTTTGCCCCAGTCAGAGCCATGGCAAAGCAAAGGGAGGAGGAGGAATAACAAGCCTAATCACGCAGTAGCACTTCAGCCAAACAGCTTCCACCCTCTGGTTCGAGCAAAGAACATGGCATTGTGATTGTTCTTGTCATCAAGAACAAAGGGCAGCGCAATCCTACAGTTGCACGGCTGTGTTACCACCACCACCACCACCCATTTAGCAAGAAAATATGAGGGCTTCAACACAACAATTCCTTGAGCCTCCCTGCCACAACCATCTAGCAGGAGTGACGTTCTCCATCCTTCCCCAGACAAGGGAGAAGCAGAAAGAGGCCAGAGTGTCTATCAGGCTGTACTCTTAGTCTGTTTCCTAGGTCAGGGGGTGTATGCACAGAAAAGTGGAGTCTGCCCAGAAGAGGCCCCACCTCCTCTCTTTCAACCCTTTAAAATTATAGTATGGTATAACTAGAACCCAATAAGTTGACACTTGGTTGAAAGAGTGGATCATATATTGAATATACAGGTTCTAGGTATAATTTAGAACAGCTGAAAGAGTGGGTCATCAAAAAGAAAATCATCAAAATACAGGGGATCCCTGTATGACAGAATTGACAGCCTTGAATTTGGACAACATGGATCCCAATTTCCCATGATTTGGGGATATATTTTTTTTAAAAAAAAACATTATTTCTTAGACTCACTTCTGGATCACTGGCTTCTATTAACTCATATGGTCATCAATATGTCATATGACATAAGGTTATGATATTGTCTTACAATATTAAAATATTATGAGTACCTTTAACACCAAATGTAGGTCCCTGAGAAGGTTGCCTCAGGCAGGCAAAGGAATTTACTTTAAGGTGGGCTGCTAGAGCTTGAACCAAACCAATTGTCACAGTGCTCTTCCCTTCTCCAAGAGGGGTTGGTGTAATCCTAACAATAAAGGAAGGTGAAATACATTCAGTCAATAGATTTGTCAACAAAGTCAACAAAGGATATGAACGCCAATGAACTGAGCCAATTTTTAAAAATATATAATTAATTTCAACAAAATTGGTAATACCATCACAGTCACACATATGGTATTTCCATCAGCAATATTTATCCCTCATCTGTTTAAATAACTGATTTAAGCAGCAGGAAAATAATCAATAGTTTTGGCAGCTGCTCTGAAAACTTGGAATATGTATTGAACTATGTATAGATTTGCATTCAAGATAAAACCTCAAAACTTTCTTGAAAAATCATCTCTCAAAATTTAAAGGACGTAGTTTTATTTAGTGTACCATGGGAGCCACTATTTCCTAACAGCTTCAAATATGAATGGGAAAAATATGTCTTGTGTCTCCTTCAAGCAATGCAGTTTCACCCTTCTTCAATTATAATTGCTCTTTGCTCAATTATAACTTGCTTTTTGAAAGAAAGTATTTACACATCCTCCAAACCCCTGTACGTAGCAATTAGTGTTGCCTACTTGGATACAGGATGGAGCTCCTATAACTTTAATCCTTAACAGATCTTGGAGCAAGACGAGGTACCATACAGATCCATCAAGTGGGATGCCCCTCACCTTCCAAAACCCAAATTTCAGTCACAGGTAAGCCCTCCCATCACAGCTATTGCCTCACCAGTGGAAGTGAGAAGAAGCAATGAGGAGGTTCTGCTAACAAGAACAGCATTGGCCCACTCATCCACACCTTTCCCCCCATTCTCCACCAGCTAAACAAAAGCCATACTTGGAAGGGACAGTTGCAGATGAAAGTTGGGGTTTGGGTGGGGACAGTGCAGGTACCTTTGTCCTGCTGGACTAAGGCTGATGGTACCTCATCCTGCTCTAAGGTCCATTAAGGATGAAAGTTACAGTCCCCTATCCATCCTGGCAATCCTGGGGGTTGTCTTAACAGTCAAAATGATCTTCATAAAATTTGCTTGGAATTCTACCTGTCCTAATGGCATTCCACATCAGATCACAGTATTCAGAAGGAGGGGCGGGGAATCCACTGTGAACTCTGTCGGGAAAGCCTTTGCGGTTTTTCCCGTATTTTTAAAAAAAGCTACATAGAGAATGTGCATTGTCACTCATTTGGACAATCAGATTTGCATTCATTCACATTTGTGAAAGAGCAGAAGTAGAAGCTGATTGGTCAGATGTGGGCAGGGGGCAGAGCTTGCTAACAAGGCAAGTGCCTCGAACTGCCATCTTGGATTTTTGCTTTAGCAATCATGCGAAACAGCCTTTTTCTTTTTCTATTTATTTAGGCAGAATATCACACTTTTGCACCTTAGATAGGCTTTTTTTTTAAAAAAAATACTGTGCATTGGCAACTGGCAACAATAAAAACACAAGTAATTCAGTCTCGCCTGCCATCTTGATTTGCAGGCATGCCCGTTGGGACAACAAAAGCAAATAGCTTTGCATGCCTGCAATTTTGCCAGAAAACCCATTAAGACAAATAGAAGCTGCTTCGAATTAGCGCTAGTGCACATCAATCCACATTCCTCCCCCCCATACAAACAGGCCCCTGGGAACAGCAGCAATGCAACTGCAAATACACACAGGTATCTTACAAACAGAAGAAGATAACTTGTGGTCTTCCAGCTACTTTTGGATTGCATTTCCCATCCTCCCCTACTATTTGCCATGCTGGCTAGGACTAATAGAAGTTGCAATCCAACAATATGTGAAAGGCCACAAGTATTCTACCCTTGCTTAAAACTTGTATATGGAAGTCAATTTCTATGGCCTCTCCAATCTTGAATAGGGACTAACCAGGGGTGAAAGTATTAAAACCCTTCTCTTTCCATTATAATGATAAGGGGATGGCAAAGGAGCTCTCTTAATCCCCTTCCATCTAAGGCAACTTTGGTGGAGGTGAACAAAGGAAAAAACACATTTGGCCTACCACGTTCAGCAATGGAAATGGAAAGCCCTGTTGTTCTATGAAACAATGCTTCAGGCAGCAGCATCTGACATTTCAAAATGTCCATGGAGCCTTACTAGCAGCTCTGTTTTTTCAAGGAATATCAAATATAATACCACCTAGATGTATGTCTTCCTAAAGCGATTCGATACTTTTAAACAGTTATTATAGACAAGGACAGACTAACATACCAATCTTCAGTTCAAAAATTTATAATGATCTGGGGGTAGGCATGGTAGTGGTTCAATATTCAACTGAGAGAAATGTGTAGACTTTAAATGTAAGATTATCATACATTCTCCTTGTCCTGGCCATGCCCTCTTTTTCAGAGCTAAAATGTCTGTCCAGGCAGATTTTTAAATTGTCTGTCTCCATCAAGAGCTCTGCTAGGAGAAGGGATGGTGGCCAGTCTGACTGAGTGCTGAGAGAGAGAGAGGAGAGAGAGACTGAATAGGGGTGGAGGGAGAAGGGAGACAGGCCTGGAGGGGGAAGGCAAGTGACTGCGGAAGACTTCAGTCTGCAGGGGCAATGGAAGAGGGGGGCTGGTGGAGTGGGTGAAGCAGCTTCCAGAGGAGGCAGGGAAGGGGGAAAGTGAAGGCAAAATTTAAATACAATGAAGGTTAGGAATATTTCTAGTAGCAATTATCACAGCTCATAAAGTAGGGGTATTTAAAGTGAGAATTGTCATACTGATTGGTGGATTGATGGAGATTCGCAGCAAGATTAAAATGCAAAAAGGGCAAACTTTGAAAATATTTGTAGAGATAACTTTTCTATATCTTACAAATTGCAAATAGATTCAGATTCTCTTTATAGATACAGAATCACATGTGCTAATGTATTATGGATGACCTAATCTTGTGAAAGTACTATCCTTTTATATATATATTTATGCCATTCTTACAGAATGAAATAAGATAATATTGCATCTTACATAGGACAAATCTTTTTCATCACTTTCCACAGTATCCTTCCATTACTATATCAACCAGTTTAAAACAAATTGTTTTTGATACACATACCTCAGAGAATACAGTTGTCCCTTCATATTCACTGGGGTTTGGTTCCAGGACCCAGTATGAATACCAAAATCCATGAATATTCAAGTCCCATTATATACAATGGCATAGCAAAATGGTGTCCCTTATATAAGATGGCAAAATCAAGGTTTGCTTTTTTGATTATTTTTTAAAGAATATTTTCAAGCCGTGAATACTTAAATCCGTGAATACCAAATCTGTGGATATGGAGGGACAACTTTACTTCTCTCTTCAATAGTTGCTGATAACTTGTATCACGTATCAAAGGATGTGCACAAAAACTTGAGAGACCAATATTCTTTGTAAAACTTTAAATTAGACCCTGTTCCATTTTCCAATTTTATTCTGCTTTAAAAACAAAAATGTATGCCCACACCTAAGTATGATAAATTATTATGCTCTGCCTAGATTTCAAAAGCACTCAGACATTTCTTTGGGGGAATTTCTTTCATCAGCTAGAAAAAATTCAAGTTAAAAAAACATAACAAAACAAAATAAGACTACATTTTCATTCACATCATTCCCACTCAATGTCTAAGGGAAAACTTTGCCAAGATATGCTCCACTTAACTGTTTAAATCTGTGATACTTTAGTACATGCAGTGAAATAAGTAGTTTATTTAAGGTATGTGACATTAAGGATTACATTTTCATTCCCAGGGATATACAAGCATTCATGCATATGCTAGCCAAAAGGGGTAACTCCTATAAGCATGACCTCCTGAAGACTCTAGCAAGAAATCCACCTCTAATTAGAAACATCTTTCCTTCAACTTTAGAAACTATACAAGAGGTCCAGCTGTCCTTTGCATGCTACTTCTGGTGAGATCCACTCTGAAATAGTGCTACTACCATGGCCCCCACAAGTGGGGGCTGACAGGGCTCTAGCCTGGAGGTCTGTACACCCAGGATTAGGAGGGGGTCCTGGGATGATATTATTGTAAGTTTTTATTATGTAAATCCATTTAGTTTTTTTAAATATAAATATAAATATTACTTTGGTGTAATCATTTAAACTGACTTATTTTAATTTTTATGCTAAATCCTGTAGAGCATCTTGCCGCCCTTAACCTTAGCAATAGGAAGGGGGCTAACCAAAGATCCTGGCATGGGGACCCAGGAGAGCAAATGTGAGAGCAAATCACATACTTTCAGCCTAAGAGGAAGAGAATGGCAAACCTCCTCTGATTCAATCTTGCCAAGAAAACCCTATGTCAGGGTGCCGTATGTTGGCATAGACTTGAAGGGCATATAATGACAACAAAATGAGTTTAACAATAATTATTATAAACAGGACAGTAAGATAAGTAACTATTTATAAGAATACTGATGTTACTGTATAGCAGGTAGATAAATAAATAAATGGACTTCATTTTACAAGAATCATCATAAATCAGACTTGACTTGAAGGCATATAACAACAACAAGATGTTGCACAAACTCTGTATGGGCTGTTGAACTTCATTCTCTAGAATACTTTTTAATGACTAGAACTGAGGCAGGCCGCAAACTATTATCTCCAACTTTCTCTCAGCTAGTAGCATTGTGAGTGCAGTGAGTGGAAGCTACTACCAACATAAGGGATGGGAAAGTAGGTAAATGTTAAGTAGGTAAAATAGGAAAATCTACAGAGAGCATTATGATTTAATGGATTTTAAAACTGCTTTTCAAGATAGATTACCTTCCCAAGGCAGTTACAATAATCAGTAAAACAAGACAATATGTTGTTTTTCATGCCTTCGGGCTGATTCTGATTTATGGTGACTCTGTCATAGGGTTTTCTTGGCAAGATTTATTTAGATGAGGTTTTCCATTGTCTTCCTCTAAAACTGAGAGAGTATGACTTCCATCCTCTCTTTCCAGAGCCCTAGTCCAACACTCAAACCACTGCACTACCCTGACTCTGTCAAAACAAGATAAGATCATAGAGAAACGTTGAAGTATTTAAGCATAAAATGAACACATACAACCATCCCCCCACACCACCACACCATATGAATGAATATGCTTTTAGAAGAACTGCTGCTAATATGGCATGTTCAAGCACTACATATATGTCACATGCAGTTGTGGGTAATGGAACAACAACACTACTTCTAGCTTTGAAAAAGAAAATGCTGTTTTGGCTAACTGATGTGGAGTAGGAGAATATTGAGGTGGGTGAGGTGGTTAGGTTTTCCCCCACCAGCCATTACACTACTTCACTCTGTGCTCCTAGACACACATTTGGATAAAGTTGCTAAGGGCAGGGAACAATATAGGCCAGAGAAAGAGTTAAGGCTGTGCCAGACTGCTTCCTCCAGCACAGCTCCACATCTAACTTTCAGTTAAGTCTTTAAGTGAGGTATTTGATAAGATCAGACTCAATAGAAAGATTAATGATAGAAATGCCACAAATCTGTTTCAGGCAGCAAACATCAACAGCTGGAGCCAGGGAGAAAAGATGAATAAGGAGAGAGCATGAGAAAACACCTTGAACACCTTCGTAAATGTGGGGACTGAAATCTGGGGGGGGGGGATCCAATTAAATAAATGAAAATGCAAGCTGCACTTGTGTTATGTAAGAGAGAATAATGAAACAAAATACTTCTTACCCAGCAACCAATACATATTTTCCATCTGGCTGATCTTTCATCCTTTCCAGCAGGGACAAGCGTACTTTGGCTTTGGTTTGGCCATAGATTTCAATTTCATCTGTGAGCAATCCTATCTCTTTGGCAAGTATATCAATAGCTTTTGGACTCTGTCCTCGGGAAATCTCAATATCGCTGCAAAAGAAAACAAATTGGAGCCAGAAAATCTTTCTCAGATTAGGTGGTCAGACACAAGGAGGCAAGCAACAGCAACTATCCTTCTCTTCTCTGAAAACAGTATGTTCCTGTAGGCAGATCATGGTCTTCTCTTCTGTTCCCAAATTACAGTGCATTCCTAGGCATGCCTACTCAGCCGCATTGAGTCGAATGGGGCTTATTCCCAGTCCTGTTTGTATAGAACTGCAGACCAGATAGAACTTTTATATCAATTAAAATAAGGCCTGTGTCATCAATAGGTAAAGATGGGTAAAAACAATCTAATTTTAAAGGAACAACCACAGCTCAGTAGTAGAGCATATGTTTTGTATTAAAAAGTTGCTATCATATCTGTGTGTGTTTGTGTGCACACACACATACAAAAGAGAGAGAAACTCATATGTGTGTGTAAAAAAGAGAAATGTTGGAGAATATACTGTGTCACACAGACTGGTTCATCTAGCCTGTTATCAGTTGAGTTTCTTTCTCCTATGGCTGTCCTGATCAGAATCATGCCTACAGCTTGAGGGGGAAAAAAAATACTTTTATGATGACAACTCCCAGAATCCCCCAGCCAGCATGGCCAGTTACATGTATGCAAGTAATAGTTTAAAAGAATAGGCTAGGAGCTCTTAATAACAGGGGGAATATTGGGAGTAACTGATACTGCAGAAGTGACCAAGCCAAGTGGGTATAAAAATCATGGCTGAACATTGTGAGAGCTCAATGCAACAGTGGCACAGAAGTCTGATAAATAAAGATTTTCAAATTAGTGAGAAGTGAGAGTGGGGAAAATCCTGCATCAATTTGGAGAATTTTGTTACTGGGTCTTTGGAGGATGAAACCATGCAGATGTCACTACAATGTCTTGGCAATGACTCTAATTAACACTCAAAGCTCATAGAGTGCCTAAAGCAGATGTTCACAGTTTCAATTTGTGTGCTGTTTTCTCACTGGTTTTCAATGAATAACTCATTTGTTTCATGATAATACTGCATATTATTGAATAAGGATACTTTATATCTTCCATCTGGCCACCAATGTTACATTTATGAATAAAACAGACAATTGTGAAGCTCCAATAGCCAAACAAACAGAAATCTACTATATGTAAAATATTTACATATATTGTAATCTAACACCATAACACAATATTTATGTTGGCTTAATTTAAGTGCCTTTTAAAATTGTTATTCATTCTGTTTCAACACGTTTGGGAATGCACTTACTGGATCAATATAAATTTCAAGATACCTATTCTCTTTTCTATAACCATCTGGAAATGTATGTCCTTTTAGAAACCTCTAGCACTAAAATGCAAATTGCCTGGAGAGATGCCTTTTTTAACAGAACAATCTGGTTTTTGATTATTTTATAATCTTTCAAAGATACATTAGGAAAACAAGACCTGACCATCTGTCTGGAGAAACTCTCAAACTGTCATATGTTAAGTTACTATGCCAGGGAAATAATCTTCTGTCTCAGTAAAATAATATTGTCTCCAACCTGGTCCATATACAGTGGGCCCTCCTGATCTACGGGCTCTGGATCTGTGATTTTGAGCGACCGCGGATTGTCACATCCTATTGTTAAAATGGCAGCAACGGGAATGTGGACACGCTGAAGCATCCATGTGCATGTCACCCCCATTTAATAATATGGGAGCAATCATGCACATTTTTGTCATCCACAGGGTGCCCCGGAACCAAACCCCTACGGATCTGGAGGGCCCACTGTACAGCTGTTCTGCAGGAGCAATACATAACTGTGCACATTCTTGTGCTCCCCCCACACCTACAATGTGCCTCATGATGCAACCATAAACAGGGATTTTGTGAATCTTTCACCTCAAAATAGACAGAAGGCCACATGAATCCTGTGTCTATAGGAAGATGGCCTGTTTCTTAATGGCTTCACTCCTCTGCTTTTCTTACCAACAAAGATGCTCTCATTCCCCCAACCTCCCACTGCCATCAGCACCACAGTTCTAAGCCTGTTAGAAGTCAGATCTGATCTCTGAAAGGAAACAACATACCTAACAAGAATATTTAGCATCCAAACCTATCCTGAAATAAAATTGAAACATGAATACTTCAACTTGCAACTCTTTGCTATCCTGGCCTCAGGAAAACAAATTTAAGAAAAAATTAAGGAGGTTAGAGTACTGTGAACCCTCAGTATATGCCTATGTGTTAGGAAGGGCACCAGTGATTCATTATTCATTATTCAGTTTGTCTCATGAGCCTGGTTCTGAGAAATACCTAGGACTCTGAAACAGAAGGGGAAGGAATCAGCTGGATTCAGGAAGACCTGTGCTGGAAGCCATGGAAATGCTGAACCCAGAATCAGAGCCTCAAATCTGAACCAAAGGGGTTCATGAGGGGCAGCCCAGAGTCTTAACTGAGACACCCTGGGCCAGATTTCCCAGTCCTTCAAATTTCTTCTTGCAAGCACAGACAATGTGTGAGGCAGGAGTTAATAGAAGCAATCATGTAAAAGGCCAGAGGGCTAACTCATCAAAAGACTCTGATCTTCAGGAAGGTAGCAAAGCATAGGTGTAGTAGGGGTCCAGATCTTCTTGGAGGAATCTGTCAGCTTTGAGATTTCCAAAGTCCTCCAATCCATCCTGACCCTAACTTCCACCCACCTGACCAAGCCAGCTAAGATATTCACATATTCACACACTGTTCTGTGCTGACTATGAATAATATGGGAGGAATTCCTAACAAGTGTCAACATCCCACTCGGAAGCCTAGTATGGTTCTTAACTTTTGGTCTGGATCTCTACTCCTAGAAGCCCCAGCCAACACAGCCAATGGTCAGGTATTCTTGGAGATGATCTCCAAATATCTGAAGTGCCAAAGATTGACAGATACTGGCCTCAATGAACAAGTAAATCTACTTTGATTTCCTTTGTATTATATTATCTGATTGGCATGAACTGTGTTCCTGTTTTAAACTTTCTACTAAGATAAACTTACACCTAAACTGCAACTCTTTTGCACAGCACTTTCCCCCCTCTTATTCAAATTCACACACAAAACAAAACAAAAAACCTTTACCAATCAGAAACTGTGGCAGCACCAACCAACAGAGAAATTCTCAGACAGGGAGAATTTAATTTGTATCTCTAGTGTTCACATGAGCTTTAACATCTTGATTCCTTCCTTTAATTTTGTGGCCAACCCATGACTTGACTAAGGCTATCTTGTGAGCCCATCACCAAATGAAGATTTCAGACTCAGTAGAATGAAGCATGTAGACCACCCTGGGCCCCTTGGTAGGAGGGGTAGGTAAAAAATGGAATGGATTAATAATAATAATAATAATAAAAAAAGCACAATAGACATTTAGTTAACACTTACCTTTTGTTTGTTTGTTTGTTTGTTTAGACAAAGGGAGAAAAAATCTGAACCCTCCTGAGACAGATGTGATTTGGCCTAACTTAAAATATGAAGCTTGGTATGCCGAGAATGCTTTTTATGTTTCCTACCTGGGGACAGGTGAAAGGGGTTGTAGTTTCAAGCAACGGAGATTCCATTTCTTGTATTGCTGGTCTTGTATCCATCGCTCAGTGACCTTTATCAAGTTCTTTTAGGGACAGAAAAGAAAAAGAAACAATACACCATATTCAGTACCATATTCTCTTGTTCACATTTTCAAGGCCATTTTAGTCAGCTTTCAGTTTACAACTTCTTTTTCTTATAGGTGATCAATCAGTGTGCATGTGCAAACTGATTAATTGATAGCACAAGAAGGAATCATGATGCAACTACGCAGCTGGTAACCTATATGAAAGATCAATGCAAACTGAATACTGTACACATGCAGCAGTTCTCAAAACCTAAAGCAGTATCAATCAACAGAGAGATTCAAATAGGGAGAATTTAATTTGTATCTCTAGCCTTCACATGAGTTTCAAAATCTTGATCCCTTCCTTTAATTTTGTATTGGATTACATTTAGGGATGTTTTCTGTTCTCTGTTCTGTGTTTTAAGAGTAACAAATAGTCTTACTAACCTCCATACATATGGCTACTGCCAGCTGATTTATAGCCTCACTTGGAGTGTGGTTATTGGACCTTGCAGGATGTTCACCAGAACCATTCTGTCCTATAAAATGAAAGAGAATCACACACAATGAATTAAGAAGTACAGTCAGAACTGTACTGTGAGAAGAAAACTGGCACCATTACTATTATTACTACTAAATATATGAGAAAGCCTGCCACTTGATTTATAAGTATTATAGAAAGAATGCACAGGTGTACCTAAGCTCACAAAGAATGCCCAGATAAACGAAAAGGAACTCAATTACAGAGGGCAAACTTGTGTAAAATTTGTGTGAGAAAAGCACATTGTCTAAGGGCAGGGGAGAAATGAATGCAAAGCACTGAACACCTCTGACTCAGTAATTGGCTGCCAAATGGCATTCATCCATATAACATTGATAAGAAACCATACTGTAGTGCCAAATCCACATACTGGAAGAGATTTACAGATGTAAGGCTCCCTGAATACACAATCTGGAAAATAAAGTTTGGAAGAATCAGTCACTTACTAAAAAGTATGTAATTTTAGAGCCAAACCATATGTTATCGAAGAAATCCATGATCTTTCAATATCTTTTTTCTTTTCTAATAGGCTTTGTATAAAGACCAGTGTGTTTTCCCCTGTGACTAAAAACGGTGTGCATTGAGGGGGGTGTGTGTGCATCAAGGAGTGGGCACTGGGAAAAGTCTTAATCCACCCTCCAGCCCCAAGTCCCAAGTCCCACCCACCTCCTCATCATGATGGCTGTTTTTGTGAATTAGATCTCTTATTGTAATTTGGCTTTTTCTAGCAGTTGCAGGCACCTTTAGATTTTCTTTCTTTCTTTAATTAAGCTATATCCCACCTTTCTCCCAAAATGGGATTTGTGCTTCTGACAGTTCACACAACATCCAAGCCTACTAGATATTCTAGTAGGTCAAGCTCCTATCCAAGCCTACTAGCCTACACAACATCCAAGCCTACTAGATATTCTAGTAGGTCAAGCTCTAGTAGGTCAAGCTCCTAAGGACCGGTGATGCTAGTGTTATGTTTAGATGTTGAAAAACACACCTAAAGATATTACATTTTCACAATGTGTGAATGTGGACACTGCTACAGATAAAATTCAGATATGTTGCCCTTGTTCCAAAGGATACAGTCTTAATGCTCAGTGTGCACACACCGACTTTAATAAATGAACATTTCCCCTTTGATTGGGGGGAAATCTGCAAATGACTGCCTAATTGTCATGTCACCACCCAGCAAACTTAACCCATGAGGGTACCTTTGAGATGGCCAGTCAAAAGCCCTGACCTAAACAATGATCCAATCCTGAAGTGTCCTCCCTCCTGGCCAGGTCTGAGTGAGGTCAAATCCACCTAATACAATGTCCTTGATCATACCTTTTGTTTTGGTCTATGGTATTATGCTATACTGAATAGCTGGCTAGAGGTAAAATTATCCAAGAAGCAAGGGATTTTCTATTTGGTAATTTCAAACCTTCATCTTGATGCATACTGTGTACAGTTTCTGAGCCATCAAATTCTCTATGCTTTTCCTTTCTGAACCCTAAAACTGTCAAGGATTTGAGACAGTCATTCTTTTTTTTCTTTGGCTTGAGGATTTCGAACAAGGAGTGTCACAACGTTAAGAATAAACACTGGATCTTGCTGACTGTCACTGTTATTACAGTACTTATGACTATTAACACAATTCTCTCCTCTAGTCTGGTGATAAATGACCAGAGTTCCCTCTTCCACTCAGAGTTCCTTTTGCATTTTCCTACTGAATTGTCTTATTGTTGCAAAAATTCTACACTCAGAGAAAATATTTAACCAACCCTAGCAAAGTGCCATGAAGTCCCAGAACTGTGTTCTATAGTGGCAGGAATACAGGTGATTTGCAAGACCAAGCAGGCGATCAGTAGTCCTTATGTGTGAGTTGTCAACTCTGAGTCCAAAGGAGCTTGTCAAGATGTGGGTTTTAAAAAAAAAGTTCAAAAATCATGTTAACATAAAAGAAAAAAAAATGAAAGAACTTAATTAAACTGTATAAACAGAGAGATAATAACCTAAAAACAAAACAAAAAAATTGTACATAATGTCAAGAAAAGGTGCCCGAATATTTAAGAAGGTATCTATATGAAGTTGAAATCTATGGTTCTCATGGTCATCAGTTCATCACATAAGCATGTATACACGTGGTGGTGGTGGGACTTAAGATGTGAGCTTAAGATATTGAGAAACAACTGTCAAAAATTCTGGAGTGAATCTCATCTTTGAAGTATGCTGAAGTTCTACAACAAACCCCACTCACTGTTAAGGCTGCCTTTGCAGATCTGTTTTTAACTCGAACTGTGGAAGCTTTGAGAATCCCAATAATAGCACCAAACATCTAATGCTAGATTATGACAATCTTTCCATTTTGATGCAATCTCTACAAATGCAGCAGTGCAAATAATGATGACAAGGTCTTTAGGTCTTTAACAAATAAAAATAATAAGCCAATTATTGAAGTACAGTAGCTACAATATTCCATCCAGTAATTATACTAACGCCCTCAAAAATTTCCACCCATTTTTTTCTACCTTCAGGCAAAACCTCTGAAGGAGCATAGAGGTATGATAAGCTTTACATCTTTACCAGTAAGTGATCATTAAGACTGTTATCAGCATATTTCAGATATGAATGCGGCCTCCCCCCATGCTTTACGGGGAGCAGGCAGGATTGCAAAACTGTCTGGTTATATCCCATAGCCAGATGTGAAATGATTTCAGCAGTGCTGATACCTCCAGAGGTCCCTTGTGATCTGAGCACTGATAGCATAATTTTGTGTCTGGCTAAAGGAACATAGCTAAATGCTTCTGCAATAGCACAGACTCCCCCGTGAAGCACAGAATGGCCATGTATGGTGCTTCAGAGGCTGTTCAGTAAGTCAGGGGAGCTTTGGGTGCTGCAACGGGAGGGAGGGAGGGAGGGAGGGAACCCCAGCAGCACCCAAAAAAGGTCATAGGCATGGCTAAGGGAATGTTATGCATGCAAATATCCCTACCAGGATGCCAGCCAATGTGAGATAAAAGGTGATGTTGTACTTCTGTCCTGCTTCTGGACTTTCCTTAGATAACTGTATGAACACAGCATTGGACCAAATAAGATTTCAGTCTGACCCAGCATAGCTTTTGTTATGTTTTCATGTTGGCCCTCTATGACAAGTTACTTTTAAAATTCTAAGCAAGAAACAATTTGTGGCACATAAGCCTGATGCTCAAAGAAGATGAGGAAAAAAATCAAGGGACCCTTTGTAAGTCCTTGGATGTACCTTAAAAGACACATCCTGGTGCTGCTATAAAGTACCTTGGACATGAGTGGTAACACAAAAAACTTTCCTTCCATTCTCTCTCTGCCCTTTATTTGCCCAGTGACTGAACAGAGCCACCTGGTTCTAGTTTACAAACAAAACGTAACTACCATATCAATATAAGCTATACATCTCAGACTGTATTAAAATTCTGGAAATGTATTTTATACCTCTAAGCTTTAGAAACTTTAATGAAACCAGCAAATCACTCTTTCTAACACATCTCCCTTTCAAACCACTTTCTGATTGGAAAAATACAGAGTGTCACTAGACATTCTGCAGAGTGCCTTTCTCCAACCAGGAAATCACAAACCTTTGGGCTCTTCTAAAAACCCATGTGGTTAAAAAGTGTCCATTACGGAATATGCATGTGAAAGTCATAGTTCAAATCTCCCTTTTATGCCTGAAAGATAACTGGACAGTTGGGAGCACACCTTCACTTCTTAAAGAAAGCTACCTCAAAGGGCTGTTGCAAGGACAAATGAAAAATGTGCAAACTTTTAAACAAAAAGCTATAGGAATTACAGATGATTGAAGGGGTGAATAACCATGTTTACAGTTTACTCTTCCCAGCCCCAATAGGATTCATTAAGAGAACAACCCACAGGGCCAGAGTCAAAGTAAGTTTCAATGTTATGTCCTATTCTGCATCAGTTCAGCCAGAACAGAAAGGTGCCTTTAGGTTCTACAGTAAAATCCATACTTTCCAACACTGCACAGATGAAAACTGGGACACATGTGAGGCTGACCAACATCAGTGTGATCGAGATAGCAAAAGTTATTAAGGAGGAAGAACACAGAAGCTAGGAGACACTGCAGCAGTTTTCTTTTGACTGAGCCCACTGGGGAGTTCAAGATTCTACCTTTTCTTCTTTTCTTTTCTGTTATTTTCTCCCAACTGCTAAGTTAATATAGTGGAAACTACTTTTACACTTTGAACTCAGCTTGCAACAACTGGCTAAAACTGAGGATAAAGATGTCATGCCCCATGAGCCTAATGAGGGTATAGAGTCAGAGGAAGAGTACATGGCAGGGAATGGCCCTAGAGACTCTGGCACAGGTTTATCTACACCTGTGCCAGCAGGAAACCCTGCCAACCTAGAGGCTTGAGCAGAGGAAGAGCCTGGTCCGAGTGGGTTGGCATCAGTCCCAGCAGAGACTCCTGCCCATTCAGGTAAGGATGAAGAAGAGGAGAGGGACTTACCTCCACCATCATGTACCTAGCAGTGAGCTCAAAATGAAGCTCAAAGGAAATCGCTGAGATTTTATGAGAAAAACTTGCTCGTTAAGAAATATCCAACAAAGCATTAATTGCTTTATATATGCTGGGAGAGGCGATGGAGGCTTTCTCAGAAATCAACTGATCTTCCCAGTGAAAGCTTCCTGCTGACTTCGGTGCCTGGATTCCGGTTATCTTGACTTCTGTTACCTTGACTCGTGCTTAGACCCAGGACTGTCCCTGACTACTCTGCTGCCTGCTCCTGTTGACCCCAGACTGTTTTGGACCCACGCTGACTAACTGCCGTAAGCCTCTGACCTTTTGGACTGTGTTACTGGACTAAATCTTTGACTGTGTTTGCATTCCTGTGAGCTAATTAACAGTTGGCTACTTTCCCAAACTAGTGCTGTTTATACTTTGCTGGTAAGTAGTTGCTTTCATGACGAAAGGGGGAAGTGGGAATAGGAGAGAGAAACTGGGATATTTTAAAAGCATGTAAAAAGTGGGATGGTTGGGGATTATTCAGGACTGTCCCTGCCAACTCAGGACAGTTGGGTAGTACAGAAATCATTCATATGAGTACTCACTGACTGCTTTAAGTCAATCCCCACTGGAGGGAGACAAATGTTCCTCTCCTTTAAAAACCATTATTTCCCATTATCTTTTGTTTCCAAACAGAACAAAACTGATTGTGTAGAAATCTGCAAAGCAGAACTTCATGTGGTTCATTCATTACTAGATGCTTCCCTGTTTAAGACCAGGAAATCTATAAGGAGAAAAGCACAGATCCATTCCACTTTTTCTCCACACACTAGCATGTCTCTGCTTGCAAGCATCTCTCATATAAACTCTGTAAAATAAGAAGGACAAGCTGGATCAGAGCAAGGACCTCTCTTGCCTAACCACAGTGGCCAAGAAGACATCTATGGGAAGTCTCCAAGCAAGAAACAAGCACATATTCCAAATTTGAATACTCCAAATTCATATTCCTAAACAAATAGTATGGACAGACATACTGATGATGGAAATAATATAAAGGCAATAAAACTAATGGCCATTTGTGGCTCAAAAGTCTGTGGTCTGAACAATTGTTCTCAGAATAAAACCTGTTATCATGTGCCTTCAAATCCACTCCAACTTATGGCAACCCTATCATAGGGTTTTCTTGGCAATAGACATGCAGAACAAGTGGTGGATCAATATAGCAGAAAAGACACAATGCTGTGCAGATCTGGGTGATCTTAAGAGTATTTTATGAAGCTCTTAAGGCAGTGTTTGGACCTACTTATCAGGTCCAAAGCTCCTTATACAGTACAGATGATCAAACATTAATTACTGATAAAGCCTCCATCCTGAATCAATGGGCTGAACACTTTCAAAGTCTCTTTAGTGCCAACCGAGTAGTCCAAGGCTCGGCTATCCAACATATGATACAAAAATAGATGAAAAATAAATTGGGCATCGCTCCCACTTTGGAAGAAACCATTAAGGCCATACAGCAGATGAAAAACGGCAAGGCAGCTGGGATTGATGGAATCCCACCTGATATTGGGAAACACGGAGGTCATGTACTCCATGATAAATTCCATGAACTTGTTGTGAATTGCTGGGGAAAAGGGGAATTGCCATCATATCTCCGAGATGCAGTCATCATCACCCTGTACAAGAAAAAAGGAGCAAAATCCGATTGCTCAAACTATCGAGGCATAACACTGCTCTCTATTGCTGGAAAAATCCTTGCAAGGATACTCCTGAACAGATTAGTTCCTGCTATTGCAGAACTTCTTCCTGAAAGCCAAAGTGACTTCAGAGCCAATAGGAGTAATACAGATATGGTATTTGCCCTTAGACAACTGCAAGAGAAACGTAGAGAGCAGAACAAGGGTCTCTATGTAACATACGTTGACCTCACCAAAGGTCACCAAAGGTTGACCTTCGACACTGTGAGAAGAAAAGGTCTGTGGCAGATCCTGGAAAGACTAGGATGTTCCCCCAAATTCCTTAAAATGGTTATCTTGCTACATGAGGGCCAGCACGGTCAAGTCAGATATGGCGATGCTTTTTCATAGTCCTTTCTTATAACTTATAACTAATGGAGTGAAGCAAGGTTGTGTTCTTTGCTCCAACTTTATTTACAATCTTCTTCAGCATGATGCTCCAAAGGGCTACGGCAGAGTTTGAAGAAGAAGATGGCATCTATATACGTTACCGTATTGATGGTAGCTTGCTTAACTTAAGCCGTCTGAGGGCTCATACTAAGACTCTAAATTATCTAGTTCATGAGCTGTTCTTTGCTGCTGCTGCTGCCCTTGTTGCCCACACAGAAGCAGCTCTGCAACGCCTAACATCCTGCTTCGCAACAGCTGCAGAGCTGTTTGGGCTGGAAGTCAACCTGAAGAAAACGGAAGTTATTTACCAGCCTGCACCACAGGACGAACACCACCATCCCCACATTGCTGTTGGCAATTCTGTGCTTAGGTCCATTCAGCAGTTCACCTACCTGGGAAGCATCATCTCCTCAGATGCCAAGATTGACAAAGAGATCGATCACAGATTAGCAAAGGCATATAGCGCATTTGGAAGACTTTACAAAAGAGTCTGGAGTAATAAACACCTGAGGCAAAGCACAAAAATCAGTGTGTATAGAGCCATTGTACTGTCTATTCTCCTTTATGGGTCTGAAACATGGGTTACCTATCACCGTCACTTACGATTCCTCAAACGCTTTCATCAGCGCTATATACACACAATCCTAAATATACACTGGACTGACTATATGACAAATGTTGCTGTCCTTGAGCAAGCAGCGATCACCAGCATTGAGGCCATGATATTGAGAACACAGCTGTGCTGGGCAGGGCACATTTCTAGGATGGAGGACCATCGCCTCCCCAAAACAGTACTCTATAGTGAACTCGCCACGGGTCAGCGTAAGAGGGGTGCTCCAAAAAAGCGATACAAGGACTCCTGAAACAACATCTCAGGCTCGGCCAAATTGATCACCAACAATGGTCTGCCCTGGCATCACATTGGGAGGCATGGAGACGCACTACCCACAATGCTGCAGCCTTATTTGAGAACTCATGCCGAACAAATCTTGAAGAGAAACGAAAATGCAGAAAGAATCACAACCTGGAAAAATCATCCACGGAGAGTTTCTGCTGTGCTTTCTGCGACCAGACTTGTTTATCTTGGATTGGCCTTTTTAGTCATCAGTGTGCATGCAGAAAGCGCGGGATGAGCCCTTCCTGAATCTTCGTTTGTGAAGAAAGAGAGAGAGAGTTATTCAGAGGAGGTTTGCCATTGCTTTCCTCTGGGGCTGAGAGAGAGTGACTTGCCCAAGGTTGCCCAGTGGGTTTCCATGGCACAGCAGGGATTTGAACCTTGGTCTCCTGAGTCCTGATCCAACACTCAAATCACTATACCGCTAGGGACAACACTCCATGCTCATTGGAAAAAAAAATCCAAACCTGCTTAACTCCTGCTATTAGAAACTGATTGGTTATGCATGGAATTTTAGCTTTAATCATCCTGTAATGCTTATTAAATATTACTGGACCACAATTCTTAACTTTTGGTTGCAAAGATTATCAAGCCATTAAAAAGAGATTATATAGCAAACACTAAACACACCCTTTTTTAAAAAAAATCAGTTATTTCACTTGTATTCACACTTTACTCTTCAAACCCAGCCTTCTGGAAAATTTCAATTTAGATTAGAACATGGAGTGCTCTGCTGGAAGTTAACAGAGTGTACCACAGCCATAAATTGACTATGGCTGAAGTGAGGCCATGCTGGGATCTCAGCCAGAACAATATGAAAGAGGAGGGGCCAGACTGAATTGCCCTTTCCTCCCCCTTGTTTCCCAAAACATAGATTTTATTTATCATGTATACAGTATGTGGCTGATTTTTAAACACCTTTCAAGCAAGAAAGGGCAGCAGGAGATTGAGCAAATCTACTTTTCCATCAGAAGAGTAAACAGTTATTGCTAGAAGTGACCAGTGGCTCCTCCAGACAGGGCAAGTGTGCCAGGAAGTTCTGGTATTTATTGCTGTAGTTTTCATAATTTAAAAACAGTACAAACGATGTTCCTGTTGTTCTGGACTAATTCTGGCAATTTCTGCAACCAGCTGCAGCATCTTATACCCACCATTGAATGGTTGTTGTTGTTGTTGTTGTTTTTCATTCTGAGACATACTGGAATTAAAAACAACATCCTTCTTTCTCCTTTTTTCTCTTTCTCTTTTAAAATAATGTATTTGTTTGTGGTCTTTATGTATCACCTCTCAGTCCACTAGGGCTCCTGAGGAAATGTACAACAGATTAAAACCTTTAAAACAAGCAAAAACCACTCTTTAAAAAATCAAAACCTGACAGGTAAAACAGGTAAAATAGAGCCCTGGTGGTGCAGTGGTTAAATGCCAGTAATGTAGCCACAACGTTGTGAGTTCTATCCTACAGGGTTCCAAGATTGACTCAGCCTGCCATCCTTCTGTAGGTCGGTAAAATGAGTACCCAGTTTGTTGGGGGAAGTTAGCTAATACATTGTAAACCACTTTGCACTGATAAGCAGTACAGAAATATAAATGCTATTGCTATTTTCCATCAGAAACAGCCAGAGAAATTTCAAAGACCAAAGGCCATGTGGAACAGGACCATCTTAGCCACTTGCCAGAAGCTCAGAAGAGATAGAGCCAGCCTAACTTCATTTTGCATGAGTTCCACAGTAAGTGCTGCAACAGGTAACACCCTCCCCACATAAATACACCAATCTAGACCCATAGTGTATTGGGATGCACAACAGGGTCTTTGCTAGGGACCTCAGATTTCAGTCGGACTCATATGGAGTAGGCAGTCCTTCAGATATCCTGGCCCTGAACCATTAAGGCTTTGTAGGTCAAAACCAGAACATTGAGTTGATGTCAGAAGAAAATTGGAAGCTGGTGCAGTTCTTGTAAGACTGGTGTTCTATTGTCTCTAATACGCACAGCTGACAACAGTCTAGCTGCCACATTTTGTACTATCTGCAGCTTTCAAACACTTCTCAAAGGCAGCCTTGCACAAGGCACATTACAATAATCTAATTAGCAAAATAGCACTTTTACACTATAAAGCTATAAATCTAATATTTAAAAAAATAGGAGATAACATTCCCTTTCAAGTCATAGAACCACCTCAACAAAACATGCACTAGTTTAAAAAACAAACAAACCTTTGGAGGAGCCAAGGCACTGACTCAAGAAATTGGTACAAATAGTCCCCCCCACCAAAAAAAGTGGAACGAGCGGACACAGAGGTGACAACAACCAGCAAAACCGGGCAAAACCCAAAGAGCTATAACATGGGAACTCACACTCTTTAGAACAATCTGGAAGATCCCTAGAATGGAGAATTTATGCAGGTGAGTGCATGAACAGAGTCCACTGAAGAGCATTGTGTCAGAAACAGTATCAGGTCACAATAAAATTCAATGCCCATTCATTCATTCACATATGCATGTTATCACTTGACCTTACAGCATTCAAGCGATAGATAGTGTGTGTGTTTGAACTTGTTAAAATTTGTGGGAACTAGCTCTTTGAGAAGCTAGGTTTCTTCACCAGCTAATATATCTACAACTCATAACATAGGCTGATATCCCCAACACATACCATATTACAAAATGGAATACTGGGAAGCCTTCAAATTCTATCCAGACATAACTGTTAAGGAGACTCTAAGATGTGCTCTTCAAAGAGTAACTCCCATCCCAAGTCTAAGAAATACAAAGAGGAGGGAACAAGACTCAAAACATACATGGGATTTATCAGTAACAAACAAAAAAACACATCAATCATACCATTAGTAGGGTGTTGGTAACAGGTGAACAATTTTCCTGAGTACAGATAATGATGAATTGGTTACTCCTCCTCATTCAAAATTCAGTGTATAGATTTTCATTTGCACTGCCCTTTACTTTATATCACCATTTACATCACTAAATCATTAAACAAACATCCTGGATTAATGTACAGTAAAAATGACAACCCTATACCCCACTTACTCAGGAGTGAGACTACTTCAGCTCAATGAGATTTACATTTACATTACAGGATTGCCCTGTCTGAGAGCAAGTCACTGACCACTTACTAAGTATAAGTAGTATTAATGAGATACCATACTTTATCATTCATGCAAAGAGAATTCTATTGTTTTACATTGTCAAAGCTGTATGTATTTTACAGCTGTTATCATTCTTGCAAGAAATAAATACATTAGTATACAACCTGCACATCAAGTGAAACAAGAGGAGCCAAGAAAAAGGAATGACAAAATTGTTCAATAGCCATTGTTGACATGAAACAGCATTTTCTGTGTTATGACCTCACGGGTACTAAGCAAGCAGGACTTTCTTAAACACTTAGGTAACAGATAACATATGGCCCGGGGGGTTGGGGGCTGAATGTCAAATAAACAAAACTTTAATATAATATAAATGTTTTAAAAAATGAAAGTTAACTGAAAGGTTCTTTTGATGCTTATGGTTTCCATCATACAACAGCAATAGGTGTATCAATAAATATACAGTAACACAATTAAGCTAAGTGCATTCTTTTTGAGTGGGGTATGTGTTTAATAGAGACACACATTTAATACACATAGGTTTTCCCCATGAAACAATGTAGACACATACTCATGCATATACATATTTATATTTAATAACAATAGCAAACGAAAGTGTTTCTGCTGTTCTTTTCAGCTTATTCCAAGAGACAGGCTATTAGAAAAACATATGCGGGAAGGCATGTGGATATTGTGCAGGCCATAAACAAAACAGATCTCTCTTATTACAAATTTGTGAATCTTAAAAAGACAACAACATGATATGTTCTAGGACTGTAATCTGTTAGAGAACATTTCACATATGTTAGCGGTAGAGCCACACTCCACTAGCATAGGAGGGATTGCTGTGTCTGTTCTTATACTGTACAAATAAGATTCTAAAGGCTGCTAAAAATCAGGTAAGGACAAGGACAGGACTTGCACATTCAGGAGTTAAATCTGTGTCCTTAGATGTTCTGAATCAACAGAAAAGCAGTTGGCATAAAGTGAAGAGGAAATCAAAATGGCTAACTTGAGTATGGAGAAATATATCTGTTACTATATACTCACCCCATAAAATGTCATGTGAACAATCCACTGTGATTATGTCAGGATTCATCCAAGTAACTGGGATTTCTTTAGGTTTGGTACTGCCCACTACCACCATATCAACATCATGAAGCTAAGAGGAAAAAATCACACAATGGATTAACTAAAGAGACAATTCACTTGGCTTTCCCCCCAGATGAATATAGAATACACAGTGCTGATGCTATGCTTAACTCAGTAATTAAAAAAACCAAGTGACTAAGTACATAAGAAACTAAGGGCTTGTCTATAAGAAGGGTGAAAATGTGGATTGATGCTCACTTACATCAATTCGAAGCAGGTTCGAATTGTCTTAGCATTTTTGGCAAAATTGCAGACATGTGAAGCTATCCATTTTTGCTGCCCTCTCACGCCTGTGAATCAAGATGGCGGGTGTAAGTGACAACATTTTTATTGTTGTCAGTTGCTGCCACAAAACATTATTTTTTAAAAAAGTGTATCTAAGGTTCAAAAGTGTGATATTCCACCTAAATAATTTTTTTTAAAGGAAAGAAAAAGGCTGTTTTGTTTCTTCAGCACATAATTGCTAAGGCAAAAATCCAAGATGGTGGTTCCGGGTGCTTGCCTTGCTAGCAAGCTCTGCCCACTGCCCACATCTGACCAATCAGCTTTCTACTTCCACTCTTATGGGGAATGCGAATGAATGTGAATCGGTTGTCCCAACGAGTTGGAATGCACATTCCCTGCACAGCTTTTTAAAAACTCCAGGAAAAGCTCCAAAGGCTGGTGGATTTGGCCCCTCTCCTTCTGAATACTGTGGATTGATGCAGGATGGCATTTAGACAAACTGTATTCTCCTCAAATTCTATAAGGAGTAGTTTTGCAGTTTAGACAATATGCATATGGGCATTGCTCTGCAAATAATTCCTCTCTGAGAATTTTCTTTTATTTGTTGAATTACTTTTTCAGACTTAAAGATAATAAAAAGAACTGTGGATTTCATTATGTAATGTAAAATACTGAAAGTTATACACCATTGTCTTTGGTCTCTTTTTAGAGCTTAGAGTACTTGGCAATGGGTATAAGAATTTAGCTATTTTAAAAAAATACCTACAGTCTCACAAATAAACAGAAAGCATTATTTTCTGCATTGCATTGCAATACAATTGTGGGACATTTTTCTACAAAAGAAGAACAGATTATGATTGGTGGGATCTCAAGAAATATATACTTTGGAAGCCTCCTAAGATAGTTTCTATTCTGCCCTGAGATGTGCCTATGCATAAGGCTCAGTTCTTCTAAAGATTCTTAGTTTTAAATATCTCCCTTTTAATCTGTACCAACCACACATTTGAGAGCCAGCATCATATGCCAGTTTGAGTGCTGGACTAGGACTCTAGGAGACCAGGGTTCGAATCCCTACTTGCCCATGGAAACCCACTGTGGGTGACCTTGGGCAAGTTGAATTCTCTCAGACTCAGCAATGGCAACCCCCTTCTGAACAAATATTTATTCATTTATTGAATTTATACCCCACTTTCTCCCAAAAATGAGATTCAAGGTAGATTACAATTACTTAAAAAGATTAATTTTACGAAGGTTAAAAAGAAATTAAATAACAATATTATTAAAAACATGCTTAAAGACAGCTAAAAACACTTAAAACATATTTAAAACTGCACACCACTTAAACACAAATTACAGTTCCATAATTAAAATTCAAAATTCAAAATCCTGCCTAAATAAAAGTGTCTTCTTCTCGCAGTGGAAAGAGAGCAAGAAGGGCGGCAAACAAACCTCTAGTGGAAGGGTGTTCCACAGTCTGGGAGCAGCCACAGAGAAAGCTCTCTCCCAAGTCCTCCCCAACCACACCTGTGAAGCTGGTGGGACTGAAAGAAAGCCCTCCTCTGCAGATCTTAACATTCCTGCTGACTTATATAAAGAGATACAGTCTTTCGGATAGTCTGGGCCCAAGCCATTTAGGGCTTTAAACCTCAGAACCAGCACCTGAGTCAGAGCAGATCCAGGTGATTTTATCTGCAGAGTGCTCTGCAAACTCTTCACAAAAGGATGCTGAGTGGTTTATACACTGCTCTTCTAGAGCAGCATGTAAAAGGCCCCAACCCCTCAAAACAACTCTGCTGGACAACACTGTGCAGATGCAATGGTGGCAGTGAAGAAGGATTTCTTCACTACCAACATCACCATGGCATAGGCCTTCCTATGAGCTCTAGCCCGTGTTTCTTCACGCTCTCTCCAAGTCTCCTGTCACTGTCGCTCTAGTCTCCTTCCCACTTGTTTCATCACCACCAGCTCCCTAGTGAACCAGGATGAGAGGGAATGTTTAGGAGCAATTGTATCCACCGCCCTGGCCATTTCTCTGTTCCATAGATCAGCCAAGGCTTCAACAGGATCACCTGCCAAAACACTAGGAAACTCTCCCCAAACCATCCGGAATCCATCTAGAGCCATAAGCCTCCTGAGCTCTTCCATCTTAATCAGCCTCCCACCCCTGCAGAGGCTCTGAGTTCCAGTGCGTCTGAAACACATCAGGTAGTGTGTTTCTTTAGTGTCTTTAGTGACAATGGAACTAAAGAAAGTTCCTCCACACCCAGATCACCATCATCCTGCCCCACACAGAAAACTAGGACCAAAGTGTGCCCTGCAGCATGGGTGGCACCAGATGCTACTTGGGAAAGACCTAAGGTCGACATGGAGGACATGAAGTCCTGAGCTGCTCCTGACAGAGAGATCTCTGCATGGATGTTGAAGTTCCTCAGCACAATTAGGCAAGGGGACTTTCAACACCATGATCAACTCAGCCAGCTCAGGAAGGAAGCTGGTGAGGAAGATGGATAGACCACTGCAACTCTGCCTTCCCCATCCCAGGCCTTGCTTGCTACTCCACAGAAAACCCAGGTAGAGAAAGATGGGAGAGATTTCTCCCCTCCCCACTACATTCAGCCAGGTCTCTGTAATACAAGCCAAGTCAGCATGCTCATCCAACATCAGCTCCTGGATCAAGGGTGTTTTTCCATTTACTGATCTTGGCAAGAAACCTTGATAAGTTAATCTTAGGGTCACCATAAGTTGAAAAGGACTTTTGAAGGCACAGTAAAAAAACTACGTATTTATTTCAGTGGCTTGATTCAAGGTGCTTCAATGTTTACTGAACAGCATCACTAAAAAGTCTTGTGCAGGTTGACAGGGCAGCAAACTAGAACTTCTGATACTCCCTTTTCTAAAACATTATTATAGTACCTGAACATTTCCAATTTTTGCACCTAGAGAGCCTGTTTAATGGTCCTAGCCAGCTTGACAAGGCCATTGCCATTTCTGCATTTCATTTTGAAAAAACACAGGGCTTTCACATCAGTCCTACTTATGTGCATTCTAGTTCTGCTAGCTAGACAGCAAAACTTAGCTCTTCTTTTTGCACGTTATTCAGTCTCTTAATGGTTAATTAGTAAGCTTGAATCACCCTGAAGTATTTTGAATGTGCTAAAGAATTTCCCAGTTCCTTACCATATTCAGTGGGCAGGTGACCATGTTAACACCCTTCCTTGACCCATTAATTTTAATTAACATGGAAACTAGAAAGCTAATCTTTGAAAGGGCTTCCCTGACTGGACTTATGTAAACCTTACTTTGTTGAATTGGAGGGCACAGTTCTGACACATCCAAATTCTCAGATGCCAAGATTGACAAAGAGATCGATCACAGATTAGCAAAGGCATATAGCACATTTGGAAGACTTTACAAAAGAGTCTGGAGTAACAAATACCTGAGGCAAAGCACAAAAATCAGTGTGTATAGAGCCATTATACTGTCTATTCTCCTTTACGGGTCTGAAACATTGGGTCACCTATTGCCAACACTTACAACTCCTCGAACGCTTTCATCAGCGCTGTATACGCACAATCCTAAATATACACTGGACTATGTGACAAATGTTGTTGCCCTTGAGCAAGCAGGAATCACCAGCATTGAGGCCATAATACTGAGAACACAGCTGCGCTGGGCAGGGCATGTTTCTAGGATGGAGGACCATCGCCTCCCAAAAATAGTACTCTATGGTGAACTCGTCATGGGTCAGCGTAAGAGGGGCGCTCCAAAAAAATGATACAAGGACTCCCTGAAGCAACATCTCAGGCTCAGCCAAACTGATCACCAACAATGGTCCACCCTGGCCTCACATTGGGAGGCTTGGAGACGCACTACCCACAATGCTGCAGCCTTATTTGAGAGCTCACACCGAACAAGTCTTGAAGAGAAATGACAATGGAGAAAGAATCACAACCTGGAATCATCACCCAAGGAGACCTTCTGCTGTGTTTTCTGCAACCGGACATGTTTATCTCGGATTGGCCTTTTCAGTCATCAGCACACTTGCAGAAAGCACGGGATGAGTCCTTCCTGAATCTTTGTTTGCAAAGAAAAGCCAGAGAGAGAGATAGCAGAACATGGGAAATGCATCACACTTTATTTTTAAATGGCACTAAAACCTGAACATATTACCACACCATGGTGCATCACTGTTTCAAGATTTCATAATGATTTATTTGGAGACTCTAGATACAGGGTCATCTATCTTCTGGGCTAATAAAAGACCGACTGGTTGTCAAAACTGACAAATACAAACACTTCCTGGTAACCAATGAAATGGGATAGTTTACTCCCATGCAAAAGTACTTATGAGCTGAAAGTTTAAAAAGTAAAAAGCTGGGGGGATAAAAAACCTTTTAAGTTCCTTAGCCATCAGTCGCAAACTCTGCTTTAACTAATCTGCAAAAAAGGTGGGAATTTTTAAGTTAACTTGTGCACCCCTAGAAGTGGCAATGAATATAACTTAATATTGAAAAAGATTTGCATGTCATCTTAGTATGCCATGCCACAATAATGAAATTGCCCTTTCTTAAAATTCTGTTACAGCAATTTGCTTTATATATTTCCTGTTCCTGTATTTGCTGAAACAAAGCACCAACAATGTCCTCTGATGTGGCTAGTATAATTAGCTTTCATGCTGCAGGCATTGCTTGATAGGAAGTATGTACCTCTGAAACTTGCACCACAAGCACACATATCAGAGGGAAGGTTCCTAGTATAAGCTCTATCAGTAGCATTTTTCAGCATCTGTACAATTCAATGGGGAATTCTCCTGAGCAGCTCCCATCTACTTCCTTGGGCCTTATTCCCCCGCTCTTTCTAAAAGTGTCTATCTCTCTTCAAGTCCAGAACCCATTGTTGCATAAACAAAAAGAGGAAAGGTGTACAATTAAATGCACAGAAATCTGTACACATTTACCTGGGAACTCAGTGGGACTTACTTCAAAGTAGATACATTTGATTGCATTATTTGAAGGGGATCCCTGGTACACTCAGTTAGGAAATGTAAAACTAGTTAGAGGTGGGAAGAGACATTAAATAATAAAGTTCATCTCCTGGCAGACGTACCATATGATGCCCAAACAGATAGTGAACCTGATTCAAAACAGATGTTATATGTAATTGCAACCAAATGCTGTAGAAGATACAGGGAAGTGCTAACAGGCATCCAAAGGATAATGAGTTACACATTGTAAAATGTTTTAAAATCCATTAATGAGATCACACTTGAAAAAATGAAAAAGCATCACAGTCAACAGTTTCTTAAGCAACCTCTTATGGACAGGCCTGCTGTTAAACTTGTGGGCCATTCTCACTATCATTTTCTTCCACCAATCTGGGGGAGATTAATGCGAATAAATATGTTGAAACTTTAGCTCATAGCAGCACACAAAGCTAACTCCCATGGGATTTATATTGAAATAGGCTTAAAAGAACCACCCAGTCCCAAGATAAAAGACTAAGCCCTAAAATAATACTAATACAGGCACTGTAAGCCAAATATATAATGATAACGACACCATGTAACTGTGTATTTCACATCCCTGGAAAGCCTGCTTACCGAGAGAGCTGCATAAATATTACTTTCCCTAGCAGTTGGAATCAGTCACTTAAAATGACATTATAAAAACCCATGATCAAATTAAAAGTCAGTGTTTAAAGATATTAATGGGTACAATAAGGGCATGTTTTAGGGGAATATTTCAATTAAATGAATATATAGGATGTTGAAAATAGAAAGAGACAACACCCAAAAGCAGTAGAGAGAGAGAAAAGTGTACGCATCATAAATGCTGAAGTTCCACGTTCTGAGTTCAGAGTTAAATTTCATTTTCTTCAACAATGAATGCTTGCTAGAAATTAACTTGCTTTTTGTTTTTCTTTTCTTTGTTTTTTAGTCAGATGACAAGAGTGTTTACTTCATGACTAGGGAAAATATTGCTATGCATTTATATCCACCAATGGCTTTCTGGTATTAGAAAGCACTTCTGCTCATAGAAGGCTAGAACGTAATTTTTACTAATTATCTCTAAACTCTGCCACCCTCTTCCATAGCCTTCTCTTCAGTGACTCCTGATGATTAAAGCAGTGCTTCTTCAGATATCTGATCTGGGGGCCCAGTATTTTTGTCCAATGTTCTAGCACTCTGTATGTGCCCATTGGCTATAATTGTTTGTTCTCCCTGCCCACAAAAACATGACAGGGACCAACAGTCAATGGCTCAGGGAGTGGCGTCGGTCAAGGGACCACCACTTTGAGTAGCACTGGGTTACAGGACCTCTGAAACAATATGGGATTTGGCACATAGGGCTGCAGTAGATAGAATGGAGCTGCAAAGATTCAGCACCCCACCTTGCATAAGCAGATTTGCTTTCCACTTGTGCAAAGCCACAACTGGATACATTGACATTCATAGTGCATTTATTGATTGATTAAATTTATACACCACCATTCTGCCAGGATGGAATCCAAAGCAGTTTCCAGAAGTTTAAAATGAGATTAAATTAAAATCTTATTTACAAAAGTTAAAAAAGATATAAATAAAAATATTATTGTTAAAAGGCTAAAGCAGTCAAAAACAGATTTAAAACTTGATTATTAGTAAAAGATTTAAGTAATAAGATAAAATGAAATGAAATATACCACTTCACACACAGTACTGCTATATAATTTAAAACTCAACGGCCTGCCTGAATAAAAAGGCTGCAACCTGCCAGTGTAAATAAAGCAGGGAGGGGGCCAATTGGACTTCCCATGGAAGGGTTTTCCACAGCCTGGGAGCAGTCATGGAGAAGGCTGTCTCCCATGTTGTCATCAAGTGTGCCTGTGAAGATGGCATGAACAAAACAAAGCCTTCCCCTGTGGATCCGGTGGATCTTAAAACTCGTACTGGCTTGTATAGGGAGATACAGTCTTTCACATAGTCTGGACCCATGCCATGTAGGGCTTTAAAGGTCAAAACCAGCACTCTGAATTGTGCCTGGAAATGAAATGGTAGCCAATGAATATGTTTCCATTTAATTCAGGATCAAGTTTTTATTTTATCAGAGTAATGCCATAAGTTTAATGCAGAGGAGGAAAAGGTGAAACCTGTGGGCCCTACAAGTTTTTCAGCTTCCAAATTCACCTGCCAATTCCTCAAAACTCCCAGACCTATGCCATCCCTTAAAAAAAAAATGGAGTGGTGTTTACACCAACTGCCCAAAGCATGAAAACTTGCAAAAACACCCTTCCATACACCCTTCTACCCCTAAATGCCTACTTTTTCAGCCATACCCCATCCCTAATGGCAATGGGCAGTGAAGCAGTATCACTTCCAGACATCAATTTGGCCAGGGTATAGCCAAAGAAAAAAGGGGAAAAAAGGAGTCAACAACATGTGCTAAGGAGAGTGACACCCTGCAGGGAGAACTTGTTGGTTGCAAGGAAATTGCCCCCCACTGCCAAACTGTGTGCAGTTGCTCTCATGCTTGAAGTTTCTCAATAGCTCAATAACTGCTGTGTCATGAACAACAAAGTTTATTACACACCAGAGACTTTTCACTAATATAAAATCAGCATTAATAATATCATTTTCACTAAACTTGAAAGCTGTCTCTCAGAAATCCATGTCTAACTGACCCCAAGGGCTTTATCAGATGTCCCCCTTGAAACATTCTTTTGCCAGCATAAAAAAAAATCAATTTTTATGCCGGCAAAAGAATGCCCCCACCCCGCGCACTTACCTCCTTTTCCAGCAAAGGTTCCTCTGGCAATAAAGAGGAAGTGAACGGAGCTCTGTTCACTTCCTCTTTTGAAATCCTGCACGATTTCATCACACAGGAAATTCAAAAATAAAGTTAAAAGTCAAAAAGTTAAAGTAAGTACACACACTTTAAAACTTACAAATAACCCAGGGAGAGTAAAAAAAAAAAAGTTCATCATTTACTTGGATGTCCTGATGTGACCTGGAGGTGTTTGTGCTGGTCCAGCCATTGTTGGGATAAGTCCAAGATTTAAAGGGGCAGAGGCTTCGCACACCGGCAATGCCAGCAAAAAATCGGCAGGGAGATCTATTGACAGTTTAAGCTGTCAATTAATAGATGTGGATTTTGGACTGAATGTAACTGCGAAAGGGTGAAGTCATCTGATCTGCATGCCCTTTTGTGGTTATGTGGCATCCTTTTGATGCCATATTTTCTGTGTCTGATAAAGTCCTAAGTATCAGTTGAAAAGAGCAAGACATGCTTACTCTAGCAGCCTGCATATTCCTAAGCTCATTCACTCCGAGCCAGCAAGTGTGAACTATGCATGGAAAAAAGTTCCTACGCACTACCTCACTCTTCTGGATAGAACCCTGCACTTTCAGAAGAGTGGTGTACAGGGGTTGTCCACTGAGTGTCCTTGTATTTTATACATACTGGTGACTGATGCTATCAACCCTAACAGCAGAGACCATGGAAGCAGGAAAGTGAATCCAGATAGCCTTTCCCAACATGTGTATCAACATGCATCCCAGATCTGCCAGCACCAGTGAACTTATTTTTGCAAGATGATCTTGCATGACTTTAGATAAGCTCATCATCATCATCTTTATTTCTATCCCCCTTTTCCCCAATTTGGGACTCAAAGTGGTGTCAATAAAGAGATATTGTTAAAATCAGCAAAATACAAAGGTTGAAACAGAATTAAACAACAAAAAAGTTAAAAATAGCTAAAAAATTTAAAAACACACACATATACACATACACAACGCACACATATAGCCCAACACAGCCATTAGCAGAGATTGACAAAGACCTGCCAAAACAGGAAAGTTTTTAATTGAGTCCGGATGGAAGGCAGGGAAGGTGCCAATCTGTCTTCTCTGGGCAGGGAGTTCCAGAGCCTGGGGGCAGTCACTGAGAAGGCCCTCTCCCCAGTTCCCACCAGATGAACTTGTGAGAGTAGTGGGACAGAGAAGGGCCTCCTCAGCAAGACTGAAAAGTTCCCCAGGCTGGTTCATAAGGGAGCATACAGCCCTTCAAATAAGATAAGCTTATAATTACCAACTCTCATCCAGGCAGTTTTTTTAAAGAAACAACAACAACAATTTGAACTGATTATCTTAATCTGGGGCATTTTATGACCCCCAAGTCCAGTGTACTCTGGGTTATAAAAATGCCCCATGGCTATAGGAATGTTTGTGGGTGCAGAACCAAGGATATTCCACAAAAGCTAAACATCCTCCCCAAATAAGATCCCCCTCCCCCAAATGTCCACACGAAATGGAACACACCCATGTGACCTTGGGCCAGTTACTAGTCTCTGTCTAGTGTACCTTACAGCATTTTTGTGAGGATACAGTGGGAGAGAGAGGGGAGAGAGCCACACATGTTACCTTGAACATGGGGAAGGGTGAGGCATAAAATATAACAAACATGCAACGGTTGGCATCTTGTTCATGGCATATGCAAGCATAAGTCTACCATATACCTGTGTATGTTTTTGTTTTTGTTTTGGTAATTGAAGGGGTTGGTATTCTCTTCCACACGCTGCAATGACCAAAGTGTCTCCCCTGCACTCAACTCACCATTGGACTATGAGAGCCCTACCACATACACAGCTTTTCCACTGTGGGTGGAGAGCAGAGGGGACTGCAGAAGTGCCTGGCTATGGGGAGCTGCAGCAGAGTTCTGCCTATAGAACTCTTACCCTATATGGGACAATGTAGGATATTTACTAGTATATATGATGGTGATGCCTGTGGGGCTCTCTGCATTAAAGCTGTTCTTTTAAAGCCAAACATTAATGAGATAATCATACTGCAAGGAATGAAAAAACAGACTGAAGCTGAACTGGCTATTCTCAGATCTCAACTAGGCTAAAAGTTAACAAATGGGGTATAGGAACTGTATGAACAGTTGTCAGTATGTTTGCAACACCAGAGGTTACAGAATGGTCAATAACTGATATGTGAGCACTGAGCCAAGATTATAGATTGCACTAGAATCTTGGCTGTGGAGAAAGCACAATTTCATCCAGTTTTTTTTCAGCTTTGGGGAAACTAAAATAGTTGCTTTTTAAAAATTTGTTTTAGAGGCTGTTTTCATTCCAGGTGTGTCAAAAGTTCAGAAGAGAATCAAAAGTTGATACCTCATAGAATTAACAGTTAAGTGGAAAAGGAGCACACTGTTGTCCAGCAATTTGACAATTAAGGAAAAGAGAATGAGGGTGGGAGGGAGAAGGCAGAGTCCCTCTCCCTTTTGTGTCCCTACATAGACTCCGTGCAGTGGGTTGAAAAACCCATCACACCATAACTTGGCATGGCAAGTGTGATGATCTGGTGATGGAATGCAGCTGAGCAAATGAGAAGAGACAATGAGGGAGCCAATCCCAGAGCAGGAAACTGTAATGGGAGGGGTTTCAGACAGTTTGAACTGTGTGGATGTCAGTTAAGAGAGAGAGTTTCTATCAGTTAAATCTGTGTGAAGTTTGCTTTGGAGTTTGGTCTGTGCAGTGGGAGAGTGTTGAGACTGAATGGTTGATAGAATGAATAGAAATTGAGAGCGTGAGATAAAGAGTGGATGAATCTGTTGTATAATTGGTTATAACATTAGAAACTCAAAGATTAGAATATGTGCTTATATAGGTAGTTGGTCACCTTTGACTAGAGTGCAGTCTAGAGTGGTCACCTTTGACTAGAGTGCAGAGTGCGACTAAATGACACTAAGCAAAACAACCAAGTTATATGCACAGTATTGAAACATTGATGTTACAACCTTAAAGTTAATAAACCAATTCTTATGTTTTGTTTATAAAGTCCAGACTCATCGTGATTTATTCCACTCACTGCCAGATATTAAGCACACTTACCAACAGAGGCTGCACATCCATCTATTCTATGCACAAAGATTCAGGCCCAAGTCCAGAGAAGGGATAAAGGGGGAAGTCTGAAAGGAAGGTGGCAGTGGCAGGCAGCCAGGCTGAGTAATTGGCTAAATTAGGCTGGCGTGTTCTCTACAGCAAGGAGGTCTAGGTCTGGGTCAGGTGGGGGAGCAGGAAGAGAAAAGGTACAGTAACCATCCTGTTGAGGGCATGCAGGGATTGTGTGAGAGAAAGAAATCAGCTCCTCTTAGATCCACTGATGAGCTTTTTTGTGAGCAAAAGAACTTAGTTGGATCCCATTGGATCCTGAAATGCAATTAATAAAAAACCAATCAACCTGGAATCTCCTGCATGCAAAGTATGGGCTCTGCTATTGAGTTAGAGTCCCTGTTCTTATATATCCTTTTATCCTTTCATATTCAGTTTGCAAAGTGAATATATTCTGGATTTTTTTTTAAAAAAGCTGACATTCAGGGAAGCCGAAAAATGTGTGTTAGTTACCTTTCATATCGTTTTCCTAAGTGCACACACAACAGTATTTTTTCCCATCAATAGGATTTATCTAATATTATAAGAAAATCAGTTTGTATCAGAAATTCAATCCATTCTCATGTCTGTTTACCATTCAATATCAGCCAAATATATTATTATTTTTTGACACAGGAACCATGAACTGAAATATTTCTTGAAGTTATATCATTGGGGTGACTGGAAACCAAATGGTTTCCAAACACAGCAGTGCCTGTATGTTTTTTCAAATTAATTTTAAGGAAGAGATAACAGACATGCTTACTTTATCTAAAACCTTCACTATTGGATTTAGCCGTTTCTTAACCCATAATCACTTTCCGATGAGTTGGCACAAACTGAACAATTTCTGTTTGTATTTAACCATCACTGATTATGTAAGAGTTCTAGAAATATTGGAATATTCTTCAGCAGTTTAACAACTATGCAGGACTTAATTTAGCTGTGCCAAGACAAATGGTCGTTACTAAAATCAAGCTGACCTCCAAGTTACAGAAATACAACTTGATGTCCACTCCACCAAAACCAAAGGAAATGACAGGGGTCAAAATAAAAAGAGAGATGGCTACAAATGAAAGCTAGCCAAAGTACATAGTGCATGGGAGATCTGTGTAGCATTTCTTTTTTCTGTTTGTTTTTCTTTAATGTAAGAACAGAGATCTCTGAATTTAATCAGAGAAGTGAAAATGTATAAGAGTTTTTCCTGGAAAAAAAATCCTATTCTGATTCTACTTAACCCTCTAAACACTACTTTCCTCAATATGTATTTTCTTAGAGAATTTTATTCCTGCTCTATCTACAGAGACCAACAAACACATGACACTTCTGATAACTCATAACAACAATGTCATGCAGTCCCTCATCCCAGACCTTTCAGCTTTCCAGAACAAATGTGGCACTAGACGTATTTAATGCAAACCATAGTTGCTGAGCACTGAACTCAGGCAGGTTAAAAGAAACTCTGGAAATGCAACTTTCTTGTATTTCTCATAGTGTTGGATTAATACATGACGCAGCTAGCAACACCAGGCTTTCAGAAATTCTGCTAACCTGCTGGCACTACCACAAACCAGACTGGAGCTATTCTCATTTTCCCTCTCAATGTAAAAAAGTTATTATAGTTTACTTTGTCTTTTGGTATTTCAAATGTTTTGGGTCTCCAACAAGCCTGTTCTAGGAGTGATACTACACTATATTGAAAAAGAGTGGCACTATTCCAGAATGCAAGCAATCTGTTTTTAAGAATTTGGAGTATATTATCTGCTTGGCAATGAACTCTGTTTAAAAACCAAGGTATATTATTTCTTAGCAATCAAAATTCATCATATGAAAACAATTTTATCCATATTTGAGTTTGGGAAGACACTTCCCAGATTCCAAAGGCAGATACCATATTGGTGATAAGACTCACAATTAACTGCAGGTCACACATCTTTCAGCATCTGTTTTTGAATTCTAACTTCCTACTGAGGATCTGTTATGAGAAGTCAGCTACTGGGCTTTTCAAAAAATTGACTGTGGGGTTGTCTAAATGGCAAAAATACTCCTCACAGAATGTGAGGAGAATATAGGCTGTCTTAATGGCAGCCTGCCTCGTTTCACTGTATTCAGAAGGAGGGGAGCCAAAAATGTCATAAACTGTGAAGGAAAAGCTTTTTTAGTTTTTCCAAAAAACTCTGAAGGAAATACGCATTCCTGCTCGTTGGGACAAGCAATTTGATGTGAATTGCTTTTCCGCAGGAGAGGAAGCACAAGCAGATTGGCTGGATGAACACGGGGAGGAAGGGCTTGCTAACAGGGCAAGCTGCCATGTTGAATTTTCACCTGAGCAAGTGATCGCTAAGGTGAGAAAACACGATGTTGCTTTTTCTATTTTTTTTTCTTTTTTAAGTGTAAAGGCAATAAGATTTTTTTTAAAGTTCAGTGGTGGCAGATTTTAAAATGCGAGTAATTTACTGATGGCTACCATCTTGAATGTGAAATTTATGGGACTGTAAAATCATTAAGACAAGTTGCAGCTGCGGTAATTTGCAGCAGCTGCGACTTGTCTTTACTGTGGATCACTCCATTTTGGGGGGGCTTGTATAGACAATCCCTGTGATTATGTCATATTACCTAGATAGAAAAAATATATGTTTATTCAATTAGAATCATAGAATCATAGAATTGTAGAGTTGGAAGAGACCACGAGGGCCATCCAGTCCAACCCCCTGCCACGGAAGAAATCTTGATCAAAGCATCCTTGACAGATGGCAATCCAGCCTCTGTTTAAAGACCTCCAAGGAAGGAGACCCCACCACGCTCCGAGGGAGTGTGTTCCACTGCCGAACAGCTCTGACTGTCAAGAAGTTCCTCCTAATGTTGAGGTGGAATCTCTGTTCCTGGAGCTTGCATCCATTGCTCCATGTTCCAGTCTCTGGAGCAGCAGAAAACAAGCCTGCTCCATCCTCAGCGTGACATCCCTTCAAATACTTAAACAGGGCTATCATATCACCTCTTAACCGTCTTTTTTCCAGGCTAAACATACCCAGCTCCCTAAGTCTCTTCTCATAAGGCATCGTTTCCAGACCTTTCACCATTTTAGTTGCCCTTCTCTGGACATGCTCCAATTTGTCAATATCCTTTTTGAATTGTGGTGCCCAGAACTGGACACAGTATTCTAAGTGAGGTCTGACCAAGGCAGAATAGAGTGGCACTATTACTTCCCTTGATCTAGACACTATACTTCTATTGATACAGCCCAAAATCGCATTGGCCTTTTTAGCTGCCGCATCACACTGTTGACTCATGTTCAACTTGTGGTCTACTAGGACTCCTAGATCCCTTTCGCACGTAGTCTCGTTCAGCCAGGTCTCTCCCATCCTATATCTATGCATTTCATTTTTCCGCCCTAAGTGCAGTACTTTACATTTCTCCATATTGAATTTCATTTTGTTAGCTTTGGCCCAGTTCTCCAGTCTATCCAGGTCATTCTGAATTTTGATCCTGTCCTCTAGGGTATTAGCTACTCCTCCTAATTTGGTGTCATCGGCAAATTTGATAAGTATGCCCCTAATTCCCTCATCCAAGTCATTGAGAAAGATGTTGAATAGCACTGGGCCCAGGACAGAACCCTGTGGCACCCCACTGGTCACATCTTTCCAAGACGAAGAGGAGCCACTGCTGAGCACCCTTTGGGTTCGGCCGGTCAACCAATTACAAATTGGTTGCCCTTTTGTTGTGGAATTGCATCTAAAAGGGAGTAGTTTGTGCATAACTCAGAGCTGTGATGAGCAACTCCTTGAATGCTTTCATCAGTGCTGTCTACACACAATCCTAAATATACACTTGACTGACTATGTGATGAATGTTGCTGTCCTTGAGCAAGCAGGGATTACCAGCATTGAGGCCATGATATTGAGAACACAGCTGTGCTGGGCAGGGCAGATTTCTAGGATGGAGGCCTCCCAAAAATACTACTCTACGGTGAACTCGCCACGGGTCAGCGTAAGCAGGGTGCTCCAAAAAAAAAAAAAACGATACAAGGACTTCCTGAAACAACATCTCAGGCTTGGCCAAATTGATCACCAACAATGGTCCGCCCTGGCCTCACATTGGGAGGCATGGAGACGCACTATCCACAACACTGCAGCCTTATTTGAGAACTCACGCCAAACAAATCTTGAACAGAAATGACAACGCAGAAAGAATCACAACCCAGAAACATCACCCAAGGAGACCTTCTGCTGTGCTTTCTGCAACCGGACTTGTTTATCTTGGATTGGCCTTTTTAGTCATCAGCGCGCTTGCAGAAAACGTGGGATGAGTCCTTCCTGAATCTTCGTTTGCGAAGAAAAGCCAGAGGGGGAGAGAGAGAGAGATGAGCAAGCAGTGGTGTCTTGGGGTGTCTTTATACTGCAGCTCTCATCACTTCTAGTTGACCTGACCAATAGTGAGGGGTAATGGTTGCTGTAGTCTAACAGTACTTGTTGTTGTGTGCCTTCAAGTCGTTTCCGACTTATGATCCAACCCTAAAGCAAACCTACCACAGGGTTTTCTTGGCAAGATTTGTTTAGAGGGGATTTGCCTTTGCCTTCCTCTGAGTCTGAGAGAGTGTGACTTGCCCAGGGTCAGCCAGTGGGTCTCCATGGCTGAGCAGATTTGAACCCTGGCCTCCAGACTCATAGTCCAACACTCAAACAACTACACCACACTGGCTCAACAGTACTTAGAGGGATCAAAATTGCTCCACCCAGATGTAGAGAAACTAACTAATTCAAAGAAACTATTCAGAGGATAAAGTAAGAAAACACCCATTCGTTTTTACTGTTTTTGTTTGTATTGTAACAATAAAAAGGGTTTTTTTGGGTATGTCCGCAGCAAAAGGAGGAAGAAGGAAATGATAGGGCCACTACGTGGAGAAGATGGCAAAATGCTAACAGGGGACAGAGAAAAGGCAGAATTACTCAACACCTTCTTTGCCTCAGTGTTTTCAGAAAAGGAAAAGGAGGACCAACCTAAGGATAATGGAACAGAGGACACAATAGGGGAAATCCAGCTCAAAATAAGAAAAGAGGTAGTACAGGAATACCTTCTTAAACTAAATGAATTTAAATCTCCAGGACCAGATGAACTACATCCAAGAGTATTAAAAGAGCTGCAAATGTGATCTCAGAGTCATTGGCAATAATCTTTGAGAACTCTTGGAGAACAGGAGAAATCCCAGCAGACTGGAGGAGGGCAAACGTTGTTCCCATCTTCAAAAAGGGGAAAAAAGAGGATTCCAACAATTATCGTCCAGTTAGTTTGACATCAATACCAGGGAAGATTCTAGAGCAGATCATTAAACAGAGAGTCTGTGAACATTTAGAAGGCAATGCCATAATCACAAAAAGTCAACATGGGTTTCAGAGAAACAAGTCATGCCAGACAAATCTGATCTCTTTTTTGATAAAGTTACCAGCTTGGTAGATGAAAGGAACACTGTGGACATCGCATACCTTGATTTCAGTAAGGCCTTTGACAAGGTTCCCCATGACATTCTTGCAAACAAGCTTGTAAAATGTGGGCTAGACAAGTTAACTGTTCAATGGATTTGTAATTGGTTGACCAGCCGAACCCAAAGGGTGCTCAGCAGTGGCTCCTCTTCGTCTTGGAAAGATGTGACCAGTGGGGTGCCACAGGGTTCTGTCCTGGGCCCAGTGCTATTCAACATCTTTCTCAATGACTTGGATGAGGGAATTAGGGGCATACTTATCAAATTTGCCGATGACACCAAATTAGGAGGAGTAGCTAATACCCTAGAGGACAAGATCAAAATTCAGAATGACCTGGAACAGAGATTCCACCTCAACATTAGGAGGAACTTTTTGACAGTAAGAGCTGTTCGGCAGTGGAACACACTCCCTCAGAGCGTGGTGGGGTCTCCTTCCTTGGAGGTCTTTAAACAGAGGCTGGATTGCCATCTGTCGTGGATGCTTTGATCAAGATTTCCTCTGTGGCAGGGGGTTGGACTGGATGGCCCTCGTGGTCTCTTCCAACTCTACAATTCTATGATTCTATGATAATAATACTAAAAAATATACTTGCTGTAAATCATGAGAGTGTAACTGAAAATAAAGTAAAATGAATTCAATAATTTAAACTGCATGGAGGCTGTTTTGCCATAGGGATGACATTTGCATTCTTTCAAACTTCTGTCCATCATTTAAAGCACACAAAATGTTACAGTAACATCAGCAGCTGTAAAAACAGTGTTTTGCCAAAGGAGAAATGTTTTAGCACCCCAGCTGCTCAGGCTGGGGAAAACATACTTTGCTTTTTGAGCCATGAATACAGACTACAAAAGATTGACTTTCCCCTGTAACTTTTTTGATTTGGTTGCCCCCTTCTGGGAATCTCTATGAAATACTAGGGAAAATTTAACTTCAACATACAGTTGTTGTTATGTGCCTTCAAGTTGTTTCTGACTTATGGTGACCCTAAGGCGAACCTATTGCAGGGTTTACTTGGCATGATTTGTTCAGAGGGCATTTGCTTTTACCTTCCTCTGAGGCTGAGAGTATGTGAGTTGCCCAAGGTCAGCCAGTGGGGTTTCCATGGCCAAATGGGGATTCAAACCGTGGTCTCCAGAGTCATAGCCCAACACTCAAACCATTATACCACAAACAGCACAGCTACAGAATTTTCTTTCCCTTTTGGTCGGTGTCAGAGGTAATGTCAGCACACAGAAACTGAGGGCTTGGAGTCTAAGCCCCAGGAGGATCTATCATGTTGATGCCTGCCTTGGTTTCCTTAGCGCTGATACCTACTTTGGCCATCTTTACAGCCTTTTACTTGGGCTGGATTTAACTGATGAAAATAGATTCCTATGGAATCCTGGGATTTACTTATGAGTTTATGGAGGGGCAGGTAAAATCCCCAGCCAGAGAGCTCCTTAATGCCTCACAAAACTACAAACTCCAGGATTCCATCAGAGAGAACCATGGCACAAAGAGCTATAATTATGTAGTGTGAAACAGCCCTGAGTTAAAGGAAAGAAGTGTTTCTATCTAAAAGCCTCCTATGAGATTCCTTCCTGAATCACCTGCTTGTCAGGATCCATCCCTTTTGTTCCTGCTCCTGCCATATTCATTAATTTCCCTGCGGTCTTGGTGTAGAGTGTGCATAGCAGTTTGTGTAGAGGCGAAGTGATGTATGTGTAACAGATTGGCTTTGCTTGGGAAAGAAGATAACAAGGCATCTGCAATCAACAGTTTTAGTTTTAAAGCTAGAGGCACTGGGAAGATGTTAACTTTCAGTTTAAGGAATACCTGTGTCAGTGGATGATAGACAACCAACAGTCATGCAGCCCACCAGTTTTTGCTGAATGTAAAATGCTTTTAACTTAAGAGTGTACCCATTAGGTTCTCAGTATCAGCAACAACTTTGTACTGTATGCTTCCTGGATGTCTGGCAATAAAGTTTTCTGATGAACCTTGAAGCTTGTGCTCTATGACTTTGGGAAAGCTGGTACCTGACACTGCCCTTCCCCATCTACAAAGAGTGAGCTGAAGAACAAATCTGCCAGTGGCCTTGCCTCCCTCCTCCTATTTTTAATAAACTGAAGCAACTGAGTTGAGATACTGAAACCTTATTCTCCAATAATTTTAACACCCCAAGTGTGTAACAATTGGAGGGGGGGAATGAGGGTACTGCCCATGAAATAAGATTTTTGTTCCCCAATGAAATTTTCCTTGAGTTCCCAAATTTCTAGCATTGCAGAATGAGATATCAGAAACAGTCCATACTTAGAACTCTTACATTTGCTGTGTTTGCTTTCCAGCAGTGATTGTGTCTGTCTCTTTTCTCTGGGTACCTAAACTCTGTTTCTAAATATTCAGTTGAGGTTGTAGGTTACTGTAATGCAAGGAATTTGGGGATTGAAGGAAAATTTTACAGAATTCTTATATAGGGGGATACACCACTGGAAATGTCCATTGGATCACTTGTTATCTTTAGCACAAGTCCTGTTCAAGCATTTATGAAGATCTATTTTATCTTCAATAGCCCAAATACCTAAAGGCACCAGATCCTGTCTGATCTTGGAAATTAAGCAGAGTCAGCTCTGGTTAGTACCTGATGGGAGATCACCAATGGATACCAGGTGCTGCAGGTTATATTTCACAGGAAGGGACTGGTAAAACCACTCCTGAGCTAACGCACATTGGAAACTGCTTAATGCAGTGTAGATGTGTAAATTGCTATTGCTTAAAACAGTTTGTAAGCTGCTCTGATAGCCTTGTGGCTGAAGAGCGGGGTATAAATAACTAATAAATAAAAAATAAATTCTTTGCCTAAGAAAACCCTAAGAAATTAATGGGGTCGGCATAAGTTGACAGGTGATTTAAAGGCACATACACACATATATAGCCTCCAGTTGCATCCTCCAGTTGAGGATGGGGTTTATGTGCACACTCATGTTCCTATCCCCAGTTCAAGTGAGTGGCTAAACACGTCTACAGTGTAAGGAAAGGAAGAGGGCAAAGAAAGGGGCAGCATGAGATATGGTAAATTCACCTGAAACTTGTTCATGATTCAACTGTGTAGAAAGAAGGAGAGAAACCACTAAAAGAACAGAAATATAAACAAACAATGATTTGAGTTCACTGAATGAACAGAGTTCTTGGAATATACTAAAATTAATGAATTCAGGATTTTGCAAAGCAGCAAACATAAAAGGAAGGGAGAAAAGAATTTAACAGTTGATATATTATTCACCAGAGTCTGAAGTTGCTTCATTTCCCATGGGCAGCTGATAGTCATGACTCCTTTTCTTCGAAGAAGGCACTGCAAGGAGATTTCCAGAGGCCCTTGAACTCCCAAAAGTAACAGTTTTTTCCCATCTAGGGTAGAACATGCTGGATGGGAGAAGACAGCAATTCCTCTAATTAGCTACATTAATAACAGACTGCACTAGGTAAATACAATGAATAGCAGAGCCACAGACAAAGCTTAGATTTCCCTCCTGATTTCACCATGCCTCTTTCTCTCATATGGAAAAAAATGCAATTTTAAAAAAGCACAATAGGCCAGCATTATGCTCCATAAATTTTTCAAATGACCAAGACCACCATGTAGTCGGACAAGGAGACATTTGATCAACTCTGACAGTTTAATAGACAGAAATATGTTTTTGTCTATTTATATAAGGAAAGTTAGCCTTGGATTGAGTAGCAGAAACATTAATAACATCTAGTTAAATTAAATCAGATACAAATTTTTACTTGCACATGTTGCTAATTTATCCAGTTATAATTTGATCCAGTTCCACACAGATTCCGATACAAGATTTCTTTCATTAAATACCTTGTTGTAACAGTGGAATCCTACAGACAATAAATTCCACTGAACTAGTGGACGTAAGGCCAAGTTAGTGTATGTAGGATTGAAGCTGAAGACATGTTTTAACTCAGAAAACAAGAAAATCTGAGATTGTTCTGGAATGTCTTTATAATCCCACAACCCCAATGAGAAAAAATACCATTCTCCTTTCCCATTTGCTAATGGAGGTCATTCTGCAACTCATTTTATCTTTCCTCCATCCAGCACCACACCAATGTAAGCAAGAGTACCGGTAAATACACCTTCAGGTCTCCACCCCTCAGTAATGGTCATTCATAACAATGCTTCCAGGCTACCTGATGTGGAGGACTGGGCCAGAGACTATTACCATAACTGTGCCATACAATTAGGTTTTTTCCCCTTTCTTAGAAAATTCCACAGACCAACAGCCAATGGCTTGCAGATCAGCATTGGTACAGGGACTACCATTTTGAGTTGCAGTGATTGGTAAGAAATCTCTCATCTGGTTTCATAACTTATGTAGAGCTCTATAATGAATGAAAATTGAACACTGCAATCATACACATGTCTTCTGAGGAGTATGTATGACTCCAGTAAGATGTATTCTCATTAACTCACAATTAAATTCATCATCCATATGGAAGAAACAAAGTTACTGATTGAAGGATAGCTCAAATGCAAGTTGAAAGCACGAACAGGAAATGGCTTTTCTACTCTTTGTCTTTATGCACTATTTGCCCACCTTTATTCACACAATGGTGCCCCACAATGTGCTCCAAAGTGTACAAAGCCTAATTTCTTAGGGTGCTGAATTCTTTGGAAGCAGATAACAAGATACCTAGTTAGTTTATTATGTTGTCCAAATGAGACTGCTTTCTCTACTTTGGTTTGTTTCTCTCCCAACAAACCAGAGAAATTAATCTAAAACAAACTCTATTCTTTCTCAGGTTTATTGGGAGAGAACCAAATTAGAGAAGGAAACTTAAACTGTGTTTGGATGACATGATAAACAGAATGGCATGACTTCTTTAAAAAACTTGGATGGTTTGTTTAGCTCAGGAGGAGGCAAGGGTGATAAGGCTGGGGGCCCATTTTCTGCTCATGGGGCTCTCTGGGTGCTGCAGAAACTGTCAAAAAATGCCCTCCACAGGAAAAACAAAACTGGAAAGGGCTGGAAATTAACTACCAGTTTTGCAAAATTGACAGCTAAGATCCTGCATCACGAGCTCTGATGGATAAGTGTCTGATGACAGAGCTCCATCATGGACACAATGCACAAGCATGTTAGAGAATTGCAATGATACACAATGGGGCCATGTGCAAGATGTTTCATTGCACAGCAGGGGCTCTCACTGTGTAACAGGGTGCAGCACAAGACATCCCATTATTCAACAGGGCCTCTCACAGTGCAACAGAGCATTGTGAAAGGTGGGGACATGTTTCCAGTCAGGCCAAAGGCATCCATTACTTTCCATTGCCCCCTGTTGTGGATTGCCAATGTCCTGTGCCTCTTTTGGCAGCTGTTGGCTCCTTGTTCTGTCATTGTGTAAAGGCAGCCTGTCTCTCCAAAGTGTCACACTGTTGTCTATTGCAATTAATGTGCAACAGCAACATACTTATTCCACTTTGCAGTGGTTTCAATGGTGTATCATGACAACTCTCTCCCTCTGGGAATATGATTGCTGTGCAATCCTGCAGTTTTAAACAGTTTTAAATAGCACAACTGTAAGCAAGTTTACGACGTTGTAAATTCCCAACAGAATGCCAGCCAATATTTTTTAATGTTAAATAATACAGCGGGCTGCTTCCAGGAGAGGCAGTTTACCCTTTATTTTTGATCAGAAAAAAAGCATTACATGAGGTCTGAAAAGGTTGAGGGCTGCAAAACAGCCTTGGGGCCACATGGAGCCCCAGGGCCACCCTTTGACGGCCTTTGGATTAGCTGCTTCTACGATTGAGTAGTGTGCCCTAGCACACTTATCATTAAATGATAAGCCAGTGTTTCCAGCTTATCTTCTCTCCAAACCAGAACATTCCATGGCTTTTCTGCACTTTCACGGAGTTAAGGCAAACACATGGCTCTCTTAATGCTGTGTTAAATTTTCCTGGAGATGTCAGGACTTGTAACCAAGGCACATGTCACTGTAGCATCTCATTTTGATTAGTGTAACACACTCTATATGGGACTGCCTTTGGAAACTGTTTGGAAGCTTCAGTGGGTCCAAAATGTTGTGCCCAGGCTGCTAACAGGAGCTAATTATGGGGAACATATAAACTCCCCTTCTGAAACAGCTTCTCTGGCTACCAATCCATTTCCAGGTAGAATTCAAAGTAGTAGTTACTATATTCCGGTGTATAATATGACTACGCGTATAAGACAACCCCCCATTTTTTAAGTTAAAATATAGAGTTTGGGATATACTTGTCATATAAGACTACCCACCACCACCCGCCCTCCCCAAAGCCCCATCTCAGACTTGGGAAGGATGGGAGCTGGCTAGGAAGCTTCCTAGCCACCTCAGAGGTTTGCGGGGGGGGGGGGCGTTCCCAGCCAAACCTCTGTGCTTTTACAAGGGTTCCTCGTGCAGAGGTTTGGCTGGGAACGCTCCCCCCAGCCAGCCAGCCGGCCAGCCAGCCAGCCAGCCAAAGAAACCTCAGAGTTCCCCCTGCTTTGCAGGGTGGTTGGCTGGGGGTGGGGTTCAAAAAGTTTTCCAGGGTTCAAAAGACATCTTATACGCCAGAATACATGGTACCTTTATGACATGGCTTGGGTCCAGACTATCTAACTGATCTTTGGGAGAGGGCTTTCTATTGGTCCCATCATTACCACAGACACTTTTGGTGAGGACCTGGGAGACAGCCTTCTGAGTGGCTGCTCCCAGGCTGTGGAACTCCCTCCCACGGGAAGTTCAGTTGGCCCTCCTCTCTGCCTGCCTCCTCCTGACAGTTAATACCTTTTCATTTAAACAAGCCTTTGGCTCTTAATTCATGTGGCAGAAGGATCTTTCAATTGGTATGCTGTGCTTTAATTTTTTAAATTGTGTTCTAAATGTGTTTCATAGTGTTTTTACTTTGTTCTTTCAACAGAACTGTTTGTTTAATTCTTTGTTTAATTGTTTAATGTTGGCATAATAAGATTTTAGCTGTGCTTTGTATTAATTTGTTGTAAACTGCCTCAAGTCCCATGTTGGAGGGATATAAATTAAACAAACAAACAAACAAACAAAAAATAAATGTGGATTTCAAAAGAAACACAATTATAAAATCTACTCAGTGGGCTCCTGGTATCCACTGGGATTCGGTTCCGGGACTCCCCCATGGATATCAAAATCCATGGTTGCTCAAGTCCCATTATATACAATGTTGTAGTAAAATGGTGCCCTTATATAAAATGGCAAAATCAAGGTTTGTTTTGGGGAAAAATAAAACTTTGGAATATTTTCAAGCTGTGGATGGTTGAATCTGTGGGTGCATAACCTGTGGATAAGGTGGTGAACTGTATTGTAAAAACCCACAAAAAGCAGGTTAAAATATGCTTTCTTGCCATATTTTTCTTAACCTAAATCTTCACAGAGGAGTAGTTGTAGAAGGGAGACCATTAGTTGACTCAGGCAACTTAGGCAGCTCAGGATGTGAATATACAAATCATAGTGCTTGCAGACAGTAAATAATAAGAAACTAGTTACCTACCTAGTTTTTCCAGAATCTTGATCACAGCACTGGCAGTGGGGGGAACGACCCAGTTTTGCATGTCTCCATGGACTAATCTTGCCAAGTTAAAATCTGTTAACCTGGAATTTTAAAAAATGAGAAAGAGATAAAGAGAGACACCACAAAGTTAGTCTGAGAATATAAAAGTATGATGGTGAGGTTTTAAAAATCTAATTTTGATGGAACACCATAATTTACCAATTCACATTAAGTCTTCTCTTTGTTGTGTTAAACCTATACCTATTTTCCACACCAGGAAGAGAGAATGTGTGGCATTCTATAGATTAGTGAATTGCAATTCCCGTCATTTTTCACTACTGACTATGCTGGCAAGGACTGATGGAAGCAGCAATCCAATAACATCAAGAGCCCCAGCTTATATTGTTAAGTGCATCAAAATGTTTCTGCTTCGTTTTTGTTTGGTTTGGTTTTTTGGAAGGGAAGGGGAACCATGGTACTTTTTTGCAACAAAAACAAGTCCAGTGGAACCTTAAAGACCAACGAACACTGATGCTAAATAAAACTTCTTAATCTTTAAGGTAGCACTAGATTGTTTCCATAATACTTTGGCACTGCAACATGAGTTATGTACATTTGCACTGCCACTGATTTTGGAGAACCCAAGTCACAACATAAGCTTCATACCACCCTCTTTCATTCTTGTTGGAAAGAGAATGGCTTCTCTGAAAGGGCCAGGTGCCCCCTAGATAATATTAGAATTTGGTTCCTATATTAGTAGAATATTCCTGCTGGGTGAAGGAGAGGAAAGAACTGAGGCAGAAGAAGTGCCAGTTCCAAGGCTCTGTCACCATATACAAAGTGAAACCTCTCGTGCGGACAGCTCTTTCCTTTTCATTTGGTCAAATTTGACTGACATGATAATTACTACCACCACAACCAATCTTTTTTCTCTCATTGATCAAGTATCATGATCCGTTACAGTTCCAGAACAGGCACAGTTCTTCCCCATTCCAGGCAGATGTCTGGGGCACATCCGACCCACAGCCCTCACTTACATAAAAACAGAATCCCTCCCTTTGGGGAAGGGTCGTAGCTGAGTGGCAGAGCACCTGCTTGGCATACAGAAGTCCTAGATTCAATCCTTTCAATCTCTATTAGGGCTGGTGGGAGGGGGGACAGCTTCATTGGGCTAGATGGAGCAATGCTCTGACCCATTAGAAGGTCTCTATGAAGACTCCCAGGAATTATGGCCTCAGAAAACTCATTTTGAAAAAAACAAGCAAGAAACATTGGATAGAAAACAAATAAATGTGGCCAATATGGTGTACTGGTTTGAGTGCTGGATTACAACCATGAAGACCAGGGCTTGTATCTCTGTTCAGCTATGGAAAACCAGTAGGTGATCTTGGGCAAGTCACACTCCCTCAGCCTCAGAGGAAAGCAATGGAAAAACCCCTTCTGAACAAATCTTGCCAAGAAAACCTTTTGATAGGGTTGCCTTATAGTCACCATAAGTCAAAAATCAGCAGAATTAGAAATACATGACGGTAAGAAAGGACTGGAATACCACAAGAAAACTTGCAAAAAGGCGGGTGAGGATGGGGAGGGTTGAACAGAAGACTGATTTTACAAAAAGATTTTTGCTTTGTTAGTTTTTCCTGGTGCATTTGGTCTTATTAACTGCACTTCCAAAGCTAGGACATTTAATTTGAACCTCTACAATGGAATTTGGCATTGTGTGAAACTTACCCATTTACATCTTTCTCTGGTTTCAAGGCATTCACTATTGTGCTTGTGTACGACTCTTTGCTGAGACGAAGGAGAAGGCCATGGACTTTTGGGTTCTCGTTCAGCTTTATGATTTCATCAATGACCTAGAAGGGGATTTAAAGTCAGGATTTTAAAAGAACCTTCAGTAGTACAACACAATAAAAAAAAATGAAGAATCATGAAATCATAGAGTTGGAAGAGACCACAAGGGCCATCCAGTCCAACCCCCTGCCATGCAGGAAAACACAATCAAATCATTCCTGACAGATAGCCATCCAGGCTCTGTTCAAATATATCCAAAGAAGGAGACTCCACCACATTCTGAGGCAGTGCATTCCACTGCCAAACAGCTCTTACTGTCAGGAAGTTCTTCCTAACATTTAGGTGGAATCTCTTTTCCTGTTTGAGTCCGTTGTTCTGTGTCCTTGTCTTGGACTGGATTGGAGGTCCAACATACAGAGAATTTGCCCATGGGATCAGACTCATCCTTTTTTTTTTTTCCTTTTTTTTTAACTTGCAAAAGCTAAAGAATAACAGGAGTACATGATCATGTACACCTGAGTACATCCATCTATGGTCACACTTGTACAGTCTGTTTAGATACATTTATGAGAAATAATTTGTAGTAACTACAACATGGCATAGCACAATTGTGAGATGATATTATATTACATATTTTTAAATATCACGTCAGGGTGATGCCAGGTAACAACAGGTCAAACTGAAGCATGGAGACAGGGGAGAAATTTTTTGTTGTTGTTGTTAAGCATTTTGATGCCAAAAAAAGCTAATTTGCACTTCTAAAACTAAAACAAATCATCCTTCCATTTCTACACTTCTTTGAATTTTGTACAAAAATGCAGACATTTGGATAAAATTTGTTTCATCTAGTGTATGGATTTTAATATGCATTTTTACATATCTTTTCTAAAAGTAATACACACAGTATAGAAAAAAAAGCATACAAAAATGCACACACACCTTCATGCAGGCTTTTTAGTACAAAATTTCACAGATTGAAGAAAAAAATGGAACAGAACAAACCTCTGCTTCTTAAATAATTACAAGCAATTTTGCCTTCCTGGCACCCACCATGGGCCATGCCAGCACCTTCCAATGAACTCAAAGGTCCACTTTTACTTTTGGCCTTTATGATTTAAAAATCTTGGTGTGGGGGGATCTGGATGCCACAGAAACATGTGTCAGAGCCATAAGTAGCCCATGGGCCATGCAGTACCCACCACTATTTTAAAGGGTTAAAAGTTGCATAAACAGATGGAATTAGTCCATGCCCAAACCCACTGAGCAAGTCAAACACTCTGACCTTCAAAGGAAGGCAATGGTAACCCCTCTGTGAACAAATCTTGCCAAGACAACTCTGTGCTACGTTCAGCTTAGGGTCACCATAAGTTGGAAATGACTTGAAGGCACATGGCAACAACAAAATGTACAGTTAGAGCTAAACTATGTTTCGATCAGTTTGACCATTAAACAAAACAACCCAAAAGTGCAGAGAATCTAAGGGAATGATATGGTAATGACCAAACCTCAAAGTTGCAATCAAGAAAACGTTATTTGTTGAGTGAGATAAAGGAGGAGTTAAAACTAACACACACACACACACACAATTGTACAATGGAAGAATAGCACCACACATGGGTTTACAATCATAACAGAGATAGGTTACTTGTAGCAATTGTTGTTATTCATTGTCTATGTGGAAATTTTCTGAATTTGAAATCATATACTCAGGAACAAACTTGCTGATTGATGGGGCTGCATCTACACTGTAGAAATAATGCAATTTGGCACCACTTTAAGTGCTGTAGCTCATAGTTTTACAAGGTCTTTTGCCTTCTCTTCCCAAGAGTGCTGGTGCCTCACAAAACTACAAATCCCAGGATTCTTTAGGAAGGAGCCATAGCAATTAAAGTGGCATCAAATTGTATTATTTCTACAGTGTAAGTGCACCCATGGAGCCCGTGATGGGTGGGAAGAGGATGCCACCTAGAGGCATCTTCAGGGAAGAGAATGATTATTTCTGATATTATGCCCCCAGATGGGAGCCAAGCTGGGGCTGGAAGGACCAACGTCATCATCCCAACTCTGTGAGATTAGTCACCTCATCTCTGTCTGCCCCATGAGCTACAGGTGTTTCTTTCCCAACTGGCTGGGAGATTCTGGGAGCTGTAAAAACATTTCCAAGTCCTGGTCACAAGTGTAGCCATTAAGAAAAGCTACTCTACTTTTCTCTTCCAGACTGAAACAAAAGCACATTTCTCAGTTCTAGCTAAAGGACTGCAAACAGGTAAAGAGGAAGGATGACATTAAAATTTCAAGTTTCAACAAATGAAAAGATACCTGCCAATTGTAGTGAAATGGCCAACAATAACCCATTCCCAAGGTTGGGCGTGTGTGTGCCACTGGCCATTTGGGGCAAAAAATATCAGTCCCCTAATTCTAGAGGGACTGGGGTGTCTGTAGACTCTTTGGGGCTATAAAAAGCAGCATTGGGGACCATATGAAGCCTATTCCCACACCTTTTAAAGAGAAAACTGCAATGAGAACTGGGAGCCACTTATCTAACTTCCTAAGAAATTGTGTACGAGACAATTCATCTTTTCATACTTGTCATTTCATCTGCTTGAACAGCCTTTCTCAACCTTTTATACCCATGAAATAATTTTCAGGTCTCAGAGAACCTCTGCACAAAAGTTATTCTCTCTACAGCTCAAAAAAAGCCGCCCCCCCCCGATCGCAATCTTGTGGTATTCCTAGCGACCTCTCAGAGAACCCTAGGATTCCAGAGAATCATGGTTGAGAAACTCCGTGCTAGAAGGATAATCTTCATAAAATTATTTAATGAACTACAAATCAAGCATATTCCATACCTATAAATATAAATTTCAGGTAATTTATACAGTACTAGCTTTCCCAAGCTACTTAATAAGAGCTAGCTTTGAAAGAGCTCTGTATTTAAGCATGCCAGAACTCAAAATTATGTATGCTGAGAGTTTAAAATCATTCAAACAAGCCACAGTTGGCTGAAATGGTTTATCCATTAACCACTGGGTTGCATGGTGAGATACTCAGGACAAAATTAAACTGCCTTTCATGACTTCTCTTTGCTGATTTCATTAGTGAAATATTTTTAGAAAAGCATATGCCACGAATTAATTATTTAGGCTTTCTAGAATATAGTTACAACTGGAAAACAGCCCTTAACATTTTTTGTAAGGCCACCACTGCTGATTTTATTTTTCTTTAAAATATCTACCATTAATTTAGAGTTTGTGATAATGGTGCCAGACATAGAGAAGGCTGCCAACTCAGCTAGCTTTAAAAGGGGAGTGCCCAAGTTAATTGAGTTTAGGGCCATCAATGGCTACGAGTTGGAATGGCAGTACACCTGTGTGTGTTAATTATTGGGAAATACGAGACAGCGTGTCTAGTTGCATTCATGTACTGTACGCAGTCTTTCTCTGGACAACTGTGTGAGCAGAATAGCCCTTCGGTCTGATTCAATATAGCTGTTCTTATGTACAATAGAGTCCTATACACGTTTCTTCAGAAAAAAGGTCTGCTGGGCTTAATGGGGTTTACCAAGCAGCTATGGGATTGCAGCCACCTTTAGAACATTCCTGATTTCATTGTTAAAACACAAGCCTGTTGAAAAGGATTGAGGAAAAATTGAGGGGAAACCCAAAAAATAAGAATACTCAAAGACAGATAAAACTGATTCAAGAGGAACTAAACTCAGAGGTGACAGAAGCAATTGCTAAAAAACTGAAATGGATAAAACAAAGGCAATTTGAAAATGCTAATAAAGCCAGCAAGTGGCTGGCATACAGGTTGAAGAAAGAGAAAGGAAAAAAAAGTAATTACAGAAATTAAAACTGGGGATATAAAGTATACTACCCAAAAAGAAATTTAAAACATCTTCTTTAAATATTATAAAACATTGTACACAACAGAGGGATTCGTAGATTTGGAAGATGTAACAGATGAGTACATCGAAGATGTGATTAACAAAAAAATATCAGATGAGACGAAGGCAGAGTTAGAGCAACCCATAAGTGCAGACGAAATACTGCAAGCTATCAACCAAATGAGGACAGGCAAATCACCTGGGCAATATGGATTTACTATTGAATTCTATAAAAAAAATCATGAAGAATTGTTACATCCGCTCCAACAAGTTATGAATGACATACCAAAAAAAGGAATTCCACAATCTTGGCAAACAGCAAATATTGTTCTGATCCCAAAAGAAAGTAAAGATAAATCAAATCCGGCAAATTATCAACATATATCGCTCCTTAATACGGATTACAAAATTTACACAACAGTTTTGGCAAACAGAATAAACAGAATAATAAAAGAAGTAGTACATGCTGATCAATCAGGCTTTATAAAAGGAAGGCACATGTCAGAAAACATAAGAACAATGTTGGACGCTATAGAATATTACGAAAGAATGAACAATAAGAAGGCTGCCTTAATTTTTATTGACGCAGAAAAGGCCTTTGACAATATAAACTGGACATTTATTATAAAAACATTGGAAAAATTAGAACTTGGAGATATAATTGTCAAAGGTATCAAAGCAACATACGCAATGCAGAAGGCACAACTAATAATAAATTGAGAGAAAACAGAAACATTTGGTATATACAAAGGAACACGTCAGGGATGCCCCTTATCACCATTACTTTTTCTATTGGTCTTGGAATGCCTGAATAACAAATTAAGGAGCAATACACAAATACCTGGACTCAAAATAAAAGGTCAAGAATATAAGGTAAAAGCTTTCGCGGATGACCTCGTGATAATACTAGAAGACCCCATAGAAAATATTACTAATTTGTTGGGACAAATTAAAGAGTTCGGGGATCTGGCCGGTTTCAAATTAAATAAAGACAAAATAGTAATAATAACAAAGAATTTAACACCCAAAGAGGAGGAACAATGGAGAGAAAAATCCAGCTGTAAGATTGAAAAAAAGTAAAATACCTGGGAATTTGGATAAGTAAAAAGAACATAGATCTCTATGAAAATAACTATAAAAAGCTGTGGAATGGAATTAAAACAGATTTGGAACGATGGAATAAATTGGATCTATCCCTATTTGGAAGGATAAACACAATCAAAATGAATATACTACTGAAATGCGTGTTTTTATTTCAAAATTTGCCCATACGCCAAAACGAAAAAATCATACAGCAATGGACGTACGAGCTGAATAAATTTGTTTGGAGGGGGAGGAAAGCAAGAATAAAGTGGCAAATACTTACAGCCGATAAAGATTACGGAGGAGCTTCTCTCCCCAATTTAAAATTATATTACGCGGCATGCAGTCTCAATTGGATAATGGAGTGGATTAAACTGAATAATGACAGACTGTTAACATTGGAGGGATATGCGCTACGTTATGGTTGGCATGCCTATTGTGCTATGATTAATCCCAAGTAAATAAAGATTTCAAAAACCACACAATAAGAAAAGCCTTATTTAGAATTTGGCATAAGACTCAAAAACAATTCTATTTTAAGCTCCCAATTTGGCTCTCTCCACACAAAGCTTTCTTGGGCAGGTGGGAGAATACAAGAGACTGGTTAAAATACAAAGATTTGATTGATTTAACGGCATGGAAGAAAGGAGAAGGAATTAGATTATTCACGCAGGAGGAATTGGAAGAAAAAGGAATTAAAATGAACTGGTTGAAATATTTACAAATAAGAAAAAGATTTCAAAATGACAAAGTAAAATATGATTTTCAAATAGCGGAAACGGAATTGGATAAGGTGATTTGGAACAAGGAGACTAAAAAAAAAAATCACAATTTTACAAATTGCTACTAAAAAGAGAATTGGAAGGAGAGAAGATTACAGAGGCTATGACCAAGTGGGCTCAGGATATAGGAGAAAAAATAACTATGGAGGAATGGGAAGAATCATGGAAAAACACTAATAAATTTACAGCTAGTTTAGCTTTGAAGGAGAACTACTTTAAAATCGCCAACAGATGGTATTTGACACCGGCGAGAATAAGTAAGATATGCAAAACAAGTAATAATAAATATTGGCGCTGTAACAAAGACATTGGCACTATATATTATATGTGGTGGGGGCCCCCAAAAATTCAAAGATTTTGGTTGAAAGTACACAAGACAATTAAAAAAATATACAAAACTCAATTCATCATGAGCCCAAAATTGTACCTACTAAACATGACCTCCGATTTAGTGAAAAAATTTAAACAAAGCCATCGGAGAACATTACTTTACGCAATAACGGCGGCAAGATTGATGGTAGCGACAAAGTGGAAAAACAAAGAAATACCACTAATTGATAACTGGTTAATAAAATTGAGAGAGATGCAAGAAAATGACAAATTAGCATATATTCTAAATAAAGCTAACACAGCAAAAATGGAAGAAGAATGGTCCCTGATTAGAGATTATTGGAAAAAGAGACGGAACATGAAGGGAAACTATGAGAATTAGAAGCAAGGACAGTGTATTATAAATGAGAAGGGGAAATAAGGATAAATGCAGACAGGGAAGAAGGCAATGAACAATGAGCATAATTTTCAGGTTAAACAGAAACAAAAATTCAAGGAAATCGACATAAGAAATAGAGGATAGAGAGAGGAAAGAGTAATATTTTAAAAAAATGAATAGCAAGGTAGGGAGGAGAAATGGAAGAGGAGAAAAAAAGTATCCCAGACATGGGAAAGTTGGAGGAGGTACGAAGGATGTGTGTGGGATGGGGAAAGAAATAGAGGATGAAGAAGGTGTGAAGGTATGAAGAGGTGAAGGAAGGAATTAAGAAGTGAAAGAGGGAAAGGAAGAAAAGGACGAAAGAATTGGATGGAAGGTGGATGGGAAAAGGGTGGATGGGAAATGGGAAGTGATTGTGATGATGGAATGATGAAGATGTTTGTTAAGGAATGGAAAATGGGAGACGTAGTGATATAATAAGAAAATAATACGAATGGAGATCATGGATAATGTGATAATATGAATGTAATATTGTAAGTTAAGATCATGAGAAGTTAAAAAAAACAAAACACAAGCCTGGATCCAAAGATCTCCATGTGCCAATAGGAAGCACTTCTGCATATGTACAGTTACTGCTTTCTTTCTTTGAGATGTTCCCTATAAAGTCATCTTCAAGGATCAAGAGGATGTTTGGAAAGAGCATGTGATTCACTATGAGGGAATCAGTGACCCAGTGATGTGCCCACAGAAATATTTTCCTCTTGCCCAAAGACATTTTTGGACACAAGTCATAAAGGCCATTTTCTTCATTGTCATACCCACTGCAAAGCATCTAGCAACAACAACATAAAATGGGGAGAGGGCATAGAACAAGGGCCCTTTCACACTATACTGTTATAGCATTATGATTCTACTTTAGCTGCCATGGCAACATCCCATGGAATCCTGGCATTGGCCATTGAGGGAAGGGCATTTAGGATTGTCAGCCAGAGAGCTCCTCTGGTGCCAGGCAAACCCTGGGATTCCACAGGATGCCGCCATGGCAGTTAAAGTGGAATCTCTGTGTAGTGGGAAAGGGCCCAGAGAGATTGCTATAGTAGCATCACTTAAATATTAAAATTTTAAAAAATACAAATGAGAAAATCTCAAATTAACACCTTCATTATCCGGCTCTGTGAAAGTTTATATTCCTCTTAATGGCTATCTGATTATATTTATAATAATTTATGACAGTGATTTAGTCAGGAACAAATAAGTACAGAGTAAAAGCCATACTTAATAACAATATTCTGGTAAATGGAGCCAGCATGGTAGAATCATAGAATTGTAGAGTTGGAAGAGACCACGAGGGCCATCCAGTCCAACCCCCTGCCACGCAGGAAATCACGATAAAAGCATCCCCGACAGATGGCCATCCAGCCTCTGTTTAAAGACCTCCAAGGAAGGAGACCCCACCACGCTCCGAGGGAGTGCGTTCCACTGCCATACAGCTCTTACTGTCAGAAAGTTCCTCCTAATGTTGAGATGGAAATTTCTGCAGGAGGAGGAGAAGAGGAAGCCAAATATATTGGTGTCTTTTTAAAAAATCTATACAATGATCACAAGTCAAAAACCTACAATTGAAATTGTTTCCCTATAGAAAATTCTTCTTCATGTATGGTACAATTAACAAGACTGGATGATAAGCAGGTTTTGGTCTAGTCCAGTGGGTCTTAACCTGTGGTGCATGGACACTCAGGGGGCCACGATGTCCTCAAAAGGAGTCCGTGAAGGCTTGAAAGTTGCTTGGCCCACCTCCTCCCTGCAGTGGAGTGGCCACATGACAGCAGGCAAAGCATAGGCTGGCTGGCTATTATTCAATCAGCACTATTTATTCCCTCCCCCTCCAGTGCCTCTAAGGTAAGGTTTAACAAATGGTGTAATTGTGTTATTATTGTTATTATCAGTTGTTGTTGTTGGAGTTTTAAATCTTGAGTTAAGCCTGGGGGGCCATGTATTGTGGTTTAAGTGTTGGACTACAACTCTGGAGGTCAGGGTTCAAATCCCCACTTGGCCATGAAAACCCACTGGGTGACCTTGGGCAAGGCACACACTCTCAACCTCAGAAAACCCATGATGGGTTCACCTTTGGGACGCCACAAGTTGGAAATGCCTTAAAGGCATGCAACAACAACAATGAATAGTCCTGCAGTGCAATATAGCACACTATACTGAAATGCAGATTTTTCATAGGCACAGCACCTGGGTGGTACTCCCTGCCACCCACCAACCAGCATACAGCCCCAAACAGTATGCACTTCCAGTTTTATGAAATGATGCAGGAAAATGCAACATTACAACAATATGCTGTCGAGATGAAGTGAGGACTCAAGGCTATCCGTCTTAAATGTGAGCTCCTTGGTAATTTTTTTAGAAAGTTGAAGCATATTCACTATAGTCCGCAGTTCTAATTACTCGAGTCCCAAGTTCAGCTACTTGAATACGACTAAAGATGTAATACTGTAAATGCATAGTTACTCAGGGAGACTTACATTTGAGTAAGCATGGCTCAGAATGGACTGAGCAGTCGCAACCTTAAGGGCCCAGTGCTATTCAACATCTTTATCAATGACTTGGATGATGGAATTAGGGGCATACTTATCAAATTTGCAGATGACACCAAATTAGGAGGGGTAGCTAATACCCTAGAGGATAGGATAAAAGACTATGTAGGCTATGTGCGAAAGGGATCTAGGAGTCCTAGTAGACCACAAGTTGAACATGAGTCAACAGTGTGATGCGGCAGCTAAAAAGGCCAATGCAATTTTGGGCTGCATCAATAGAAGTTTAGCCTGGAAAAAAGACGGTTAAGAGGCGATATGATAGCCCTGTTTAAGTATTTGAAGGGATGTCATGCTGAGGATGGAGCAGGCTTGTTTTTTGCTGCTCCAGAGACTGGAACACGGAGCAATGGGTGCAAGCTCCAGGAACAGAGATTCCACCTCAACATTAGGAACTTTTTGACAGTAAGAGCTGTTCGGCAGTGGAACGCACTCCCTCAGAGTGTGGTGGGGTCTCCTTCCTTGGAGGTCTTTAAACAGAAGCTGGATTGCCATCTGTCGGGGATGCTTTGATCGTGATTTCCTGCATGGCAGGGGGTTGGACTGGATGACCCTCGTGGTCTCTTCCAACTCTGCAATTCTATGATTCTATAAGTATAGTGTCTAGATCAAGGGAAGTAATAGTGCCACTCTATTCTGCCTTAGTCAGGCCTCACCTAGAATACTGTGTCCAGTTCTGGGCACCACAATTCAAAAAGGATATTGACAAATTGGAGCATGTCCAGAGGAGGGTGACTAAAATAGTGAAAGGTCTGGAAACCATGCCTTATGAGGAAAGACTTAGGGAGCTGGGTATGTTTAGCCTGGAAAAAAGACGGTTAAGGGGTGATATGATAGCCCTGTTTAAGTATTTGAAGGGGTGTCACATTGAGGATGGAGCAAGCTTGTTTTCTGCTGCTCCAGAGACTAGAACATGGAACAATGGATGCAAGCTCCAGGAACAGAGATTCCACCTCAACATTAGGAGGAACATTCTGACAGTAAGAGCTGTTCGGCAGTGGAACACACTCCCTCAGAGTGTAGTGAGGTCTCCTTCTTTGGAGGTCTTTAAACAGAGGCTGGATGGCCATCTGTCAGGGATGCTTTGATTGTGATTTCCTGCATGGCAGGGGGTTGGACTGGATGGCCCTCATGGTCTCTTCCAACTCTACAATTCTATGATTCTATGATTTATCCACAAGGAACACTGCAATCCTAAATCAGAAAGCCCTGCAGGGGGTAACAGGAAAGACCTCTTCTGCTGGCTGAGCTAGCTTTCTGCTGGTATAACTCTCTTCTGCTGGTTGACCAACCAATACAACTGCTCTGCTGGTTGAGACCAGCTGGCAGAAGAGCCAAAAATGGGGTGAAGAAGGGACAGAGTGAGGGAGGAGACATGTTAGATCAGATCCAAACCTCCCCCAGTCCAGGGGCACAACCACTATCCTAACACAAAGTAAGTCCAGGGCCAGGGTAGTCATACATAATAACATTCTGAGTTACATTGGCCAGTTAGGATTGCCTTCCAAAATTGTAACCCTATATTTACCAACCTTAAAGCAAGTCTTGTTGAATTCTGCACATTTATTGCTGAGCAAGCAGATGATTAAATCTTTCACCCAAATTTCCTAGCCTATGTGTTTGGGCTCCACTGCTAGGCTGTTTATAGCCATGCTGAATAAACATGTCTAGATCCAACAAAGAATTGAGCATATTTAAGCCATCTGAAATCATTGCATTGGATTTTGATCACAGTGGTTAGAAAAATGACACAGATGAAGACTGCATCAATCCAGAAACAAAACAAAAGTGAAGAACTCAGTTCATAACAACATTTACCTCTGTTTCAGTACAGTCAGGAGGAAGACAAATAGGAACAATATTCAAGCCAATCTGCAAAGAAAAAGAAATATATGATTTGCCACAAAATCAAGCATCTTTCAATTGATGTGGGGGATGGGGGAGTGGAATCATGTTTTTCTCACCTCTTCAGCTGTATTTCTGATCATTTCTTGCCCCAAATCATCATTGCCAACCTTGAGGGGATGAAAAGAAGAGGGGTGGGGAATTGTAACAGGCTGAGCAAAAGCTTCAAGGAAAATATGAATGCAAGTAATCTGTAGCTTATTAACAAATGGCAATCAACCATAGATCAGAAATCTGCAATAAATAACATAATTAACTGCTGTGTATGTGTCTACAACTGGGAAGAGATGGAAGACCTTACTATTATGTATTGCAGAGATGAATAACTGTGTATGTGTCTACGGCTGGGGCCAATTAAATGTGCTACTTCTCCTACCACTACTACTGCTACCACTATATATTATATTTATATTATATTTATTTATAACCTGTTTTTTTCCTAAGGCTGGGACCCAAAGTGACTCCCAGTTTTTAAAAACATACAATTAAAACATACAAAAAGTATACATTAAAACAGAATTAAACTAATTACATTATTAAAACAATATCAAAGTATTTAAAAGAATAAAATACATGGAAAATATTTTTAAAAAAACATTTTTAAAAAGATAAAAAGCTTTTAGTAACAATTCAATGAAATCATACAGCACCCCCTAGCCTGTTTTTTATGAACTGTCTGTTTTAAAAGTCTGCCTGAATAGAAAGGTTTTGGCCTACCACCAAAAGGACAACAGGGAGGGGGCCAATCTGGTCTCCCTGTGGAGGGAGTTCCAGTCTAGGGGCAGCCACTGAATAGGCCCTCTCTTGCGTCCCCATCAACCATACTTGAGATGGTGGTAGGACTGAGAGAAGGGTATCTCTTGATGATCGCAGGGCCCGGGCCAGTTCATAGATGGAGATATGGTCTGACAGAAAGCCTGGACCTGAACCATATAGGGCTTTATAGGTCATAGCCAGCACTTTAAATTGTGTCTGGAAACCGACTGGCAGCCAGTGGAGCTGTTTCAACAGGGATGTGGTATGATCTCTGTAACCTGCCCCAGTTAACAGTCTGGCTGCAGCTCTTTGGACCAGCTGACCACTACTACTAATACTACTACTAACAAGAAGAAGAAGAAGAAGAATTGAAAACTAGAAGACAGAAATCAACATCTGGTTTTGAAAATGGGTACTCTTAATGTTAAACAGTGCAAGGGGGCTGTGCAACCATTTTAAAAAGTGAACTGCCACTTCAAGAGGTTTCCAAGAGGGGCAGAAAAAGGGCAGCAATTGAGGGCCAAAAAACAGCCTTGTGAGGATTGCATGTGATTCCAGGGCCACACTTTCCTCACTTCTCCTTCCTTGGAGGTCTTTAAACAGAGATTGGATGGCCATCTCACAGGAGTGCTTTAGTTGTATATTCCTGTGTGACAAGGGGTTGGACTAGATGGCCTTTACAGTCCCTTGCAACTCTATGATTCTATCTTTGATAGATGGTATTGTTCTGTTTAAAAATCCCCTAGAGATTTTTTTTTTAAAAGAAATGCTCAAAGGAGTTTCTTTTCTGAAAAGTAGGGAGATATTTTGTTACGGTATCAGATGACAGAGATTACTATGTTACACATTAGGTTTCTGTTCTTTCTCTTGTACCTCTTGGATAAGATACCACTGATTTCTTACACAAACATGGTTCAGTACTGTGGGGATTGTCTGTTTCAAAATGTATCCTTCAACTTGATTACGCTGCACGTTTATGATGGCTACAGGCTTTTAGCAAACACATTTGCTGACAGGCTAACTGAACAGAGTGGTAATTTCTTCTGTTCTTTAACATTAGCAGGCATGAAAGAGGAGTGTGTTGCACCATCAAGTACCTTTGGGCAGCTCTGTGGCATTGAGGAGCTTGGTTTCACAAGCCTCACTCCACAAGTTGCTTTTTTTAAATGCTGATGTTTGCACATTCTGGTGTTTATACACAAGCAAGGCAAGCCGTGGCAAGATAGAAATGGAAACATACTAGTATGGTTTGCAAGAGCATTCCACACACACACACACACACACACACACACACACAAAGGTAAACTGGGAAGCAGTGCAGTATATGGCATTTGGGCTCTTCTTGGCATGGAACAGGGTTCTCAAGCTCTCCCATGACTTGGCTGGGGGGGGGGGATAAGCCCCCTCCCCGGCAAAATTGGGTCACCAAGACTTTTCAGGACTCCTGGTTCTCTCAGGAATTATCAGTCAGAAGTGTACTAAAAAGAAGACAGTGATGATCATTTTAAATGCAATGCACTGTATTTTCATTGTTTTGTAAAAACATACTTGCAGGAAGTCAAAAATAATAATGAGCTGTCTGCCGATGCTGAAAATCCTTCCATCACCTTAAAAACAGTTCCAGGGACCCTGACAAGCAATCTTGCTGTAAAAAGTTAACACATTGATGATGGACTCATACGGAAGACTAAACTACAATACTAGGATAAAGAGCCAGTGTGGTATGGAGCATAGAATGTTAGACAGCAGCTGGTGGCTCTCCTGTCTTTGGGGCACTGAATTAGCTCTGGATTTCAGTCCAGATTTTAAAGGATCTATCCAATGTGTCAAACCAATTTTATGACAGGGTTCCAAACCTTGTGTAACTCCTTCAAAGCTCAAATAAAATCCAGGGATGATTCAACACTCCACTGACACAGGCACCACTAACCTCCAGCAGAGAGCTGAGATCAAATCCAGCTCCAGCCCGAAAACTCAATATGTTATGTTAGGCCAATTTTACAATCCCAGACAAAACTGTCTCATGGGAGGGGGGGTATATGAATGACATACATTCAGGTATGCCACACTGAAGAAAAAGCAAAGTACAAGTATCTGAAAGTAGAGAAAGTAATATTTTCAGAAGGTGAGGCACTCAGTGCTTTTCTTGCTTGGGAGTTTTCTTGCTGTGGGGATTCTGTGGGAGTCCCCACAGAAGGCATTTCACTTATAGCAACGCATCCTTCCAGTTTACCACACTGAACTCTACAGTGTCCCTGTCCTCAGGAGCAGGCTTTTGGTGGGTTGGAATAACAGCCCAGCATGTGATTTTTGCTGACTGAAACAGAAAGCTCCCACAAGTTTACACAACTAGGTATTGTGAAGTGGAAAATTTAAGCCTAGTTGAAAATTGGTTCCACAGCCTATACCTAATTAAGTCAATGCAATGTCATTTACAGTTTACCCTCCATATTTGTGGACTTAACTTTTGTGGATTTGATTATTCACAGATTATTTGCTGCTGCCTTATGCCATTTTTAATAGGGACTGCAAGATTGAGAGAGACTAACACACATCAAGGCTTGTAAGTCTGTATTCTAAAAGATCCTGCCAGCCACCTGCTTCTGTCTTGCAAAGGAACCCCACCACCTTGAAAGCATCCACAGTGGGTTGAATCCACAGATTGTAATTTTTGTGGGGGATAAATATGATTGGGGGAGCCTGGAGATATTCACATTTTTTCCACAATTGCAGGGGCCCTGTGCTCCTAACCTCAGTGAATGTGGAGAGCCAACTCTATATATTTACAGTATCTGATTTCTATCCCGCCTTTCTCTCAAAACTGGGATTCTAAGGCCATAGTTGTAGTAGTAGCAACAATAGTAATAGAGAAATTATTCTTGGTTTCACAGTCTACCAGATGTTTCTGACTAGGATTTTGGAACATCAATATCTAAGAATCTAGAACTCAATAAGATATTATCAAACAATGTGGAACATTCCAAGTAGTGGCACTTTTTGTAATTGTGCTATTGTGATCCTTTCTATGGTGTTTTCATTCAGGTATTTTGTCAATCCATTTGGGATTGACCCCAGATCATCTGCCGTCACTGGAACTACACATGCTTCCTTTTCCCAGAAGTGCTGGGTCTCCATTTGTATATCTCAATATTTTATAACCTTTGCCTCCCTTTTCTCTGCTGCTCTCACCAGGGACTGACAAATCTATAATCTGAACTTAATTTTTTTCAACCATAGTTATGTTTGACATATTATGTTCTAGCTTTTTAGCACTTTGAATCTTAAAGTAAGGTTTTTGCTTCACTACTACTAGTGCTACTATTAATGTCATTATTATCTACAGCTTTCCCTGCTTTCACAGACAAAGCACAAATTCATTGCTCCAGGCAGCTCAATCTTGTTGGTGTTCAGGTGTTTGCTTCTCTTACCTGGACAACCGAGAGTGTTGGCTTCAGTGCAGGATGTTCTATCTGCAATAAATTCAGGGCTTTCCTTGTTCTCTCAATGATTTCTCTAAAAATAAAATAATCGTTATTGTCATCAGTGTTGGTATATGAACAATGACTTTTTCTCACACATCTTTCCAGCTAGCACACAATCATCTTCATGGGACATCCACAATTTCAACTGCTTACTTTAACCATAAATACCAGGAGCCAGTTGGTAATGGAGTTGTCTAAATGGCAAAAATACTCCTCACAGCATGCAAGAAGACGACCTGTCCTAATGGTAATTCAAATTGTTTCACCGTATTGTGAAGGGGGGGGGGAAGTTGGCAAAAACTCTGCAGGAAAAGCTTTGTGACTTTCCTGAAGTTAAAAAAAAAACCAGCGAGGGGAATGTGCATTCCTGTTCATTGGGACAAGTGATTTGATATGAATCACTTTCACATACAAGAGGAAGCACAAACCTGATTGGCTGGATGAGCACAGGGGCCCGCTACCACTATGTTGGATTTTCGCCTTAGCAAGTGATCGCTTAGGTGATAGAACGGGGTGTTGTTCTCTCTCTCTCTCTTTTGCAAAGATGAAATATGTGCACTGTGCCAATAGGGTTTTTAAAAGTTCGGCGGCACCAGATTTTAAAATGTGAGTGATTCACTCATGGCTGCCATCTTGAATAGAGGGTATGCAAAGTTTATGGGGGCTGTAAGACCATTAAGACAAGTCGCAGCTGCTGTGACTTGTCTTTACTGTGGGTCACTCCGGGTTTTTGGGGTTCATATAGACAGGCCCAACATTTACATCAAACCTGGAAAGCTCCATGAACATAAATCACCTGTTGCAGGTCCTGAGGCAGGGTATTCTAGGAGTAGTTGGAGGTAATATTTGCACTGTTGGATCCAATGCACTTCCATTCTCCCAAGAGAGGCCTACAACTGGCCCCTCACCTATGCCAGTCTAGAGACCACATAATTTCCCCAATTCCCCCTATAAGTGGTGTCAAGACTGTAAATTTACTTGCCCAGGCTTGCATGAGATAACAGGCCTTTCCAAGTAGCAGAGAATTTGCCCTTTTTCTTACTGTATTAAACCACTTAGGACTGCAGTGTGTTAACTTAAGTAGGACCGGAGTTTGCTTTGTAATGAATTCTATAGCAATATTTTAGGAGTTAATTACTTTAGTGAACTGTACAAAACCTTTTAAGATAAGACCATTTCATTTGCTAACATCTGTACTAAGAGGAATTGCCAAGTCCAAGATATAAGGTGTCCCCCAACAAAATGTATACATCCTTAACAGGTTTAAAGATTACAACAGTAAAGATGTGTCATGAAATTACAAGAGAAACTTTAAGTGTAGTTTGCAACTCTGTGCTTCAACAATGAGAGCAGTGCATTGCTGCATAGAGACAATTTGAACACCTTTACAATTGTAATTTAAGATGGAATTATAAAACTGATTAAATCATTGTTATAATATTTATTCTTCAATATAAATGTATTTGTATTTGATTCAAATAATCACCATAGCTACTATTAGTTGTTAAAGGATGTATACATTTTTGAGGAGAAGACACCCTGTATATGTAAGTAGTCTTTAAAAAAAAAAAAAAAAGACTAAAACATGTGTAAATAGGCAGCTTCTGCCTGAAAAAAAAAAGCCATCTTGTAACAGAGAAAGCATTTGGTCTCTTAATATGTGCATTTCACTGGCCAAAGCTGTTTTTCATAAATAATATGGTACATTGTAGCATTTTTAAAAGGCACATTTAGGTTGCTAGGAACAAAATAAAATGCACACACTGAATAGGGACAAACAAATCATACACAAATGGACTCTGAAGACTTGATGGTTTGGATCTTATTGCTCCATTGGGGAGGAAGATGTGATTGATACCTTGTAACATAATTGCAAGTACATAATTGTAACAGTCAAACGATAGAGGGTAGCAGAGAGATTTATTTTGAAGATAACATTTCAGGAAAAGCTAAGGGAGAACTGCTTTAACTGCCACCTAAAGAGCTACTCTTAAGAAAAAATGGGGCCTTTATATCACACAGCAAAAGGCTGACACACAGAATGGTTGCTGTACTACTGCAGAGACAACAGAAAGCCCAAATAAACTGCATTGCCCTATTTCTGAAGTGAGTCTTTGGTCTTCCTGACTCATGGCATGAACAGTAGTAATTTCCAGTGCACAAAGAGCCTTGTCATAATCTAGAGGGACTACAAACTTGGCATTGGCTGCCGTCCATGAAAAAGCTTATGCCAAGTAAAACTCATTCACCTTCATGGTGCCACAAGTCTCTTGGGGGTTATTTAAATGGTGAAAATACTCCTCACAGAATGCAAGGAGAATATGACCTGTCTTAATGGCATCCTGCATTGTATAGCTGTACAGTTGTCCCTCCACATTCACAGATTTGACATTCACGGATTTAAGTATTCATGGCTTGAAAATATTCTTAAAAAAATAATAATCCCAAAAGCAAACCTTGATTTTGCCATTTATATAAGGGACACCATTTTGCTATGCCATTGCATATAATACCTCTCCATTGACGCCCCCTTGTCGAGGGAGAGAGGCTTGTGTACCCTAATGATGTTTTGAGATATGCTGGCGGTGGCATAATAGCCACCGGTAAGGTCTCCCATGCCAGACAGGTCAAAACCAAAGGGTCTGACAAAGAGCGTCAAAGGGCAGCGTGGGCTCTCTAGCCTTGTGGCAACCGTCCTAAGAGAAGGAAAATTCTAATTCCAAACCCAAGCAAAATGGTGCTCGCCCAACCCTGTAAGGTCAACCATCTAAGAGAAGGAAACTCCAATCAAACCTACGACCCAAGGACCTCGTTGCCACGTCCATGCTTGCAAGGCCACAGCAGATGAACCTTTGGTTTAAAGGGTGAGGCCAGTTCAGTGCACGCTGCGCTCCACCAGAAAAATCCATTGCACAGGCTCGAAGGAGGAGGAGGAAGAGAGGCATATAATGGGACTTGAGTATTCATGGGTTTGGGTATTCATGGGGGATCCTGGAACCAAGCCCCAGTGAATGTGAAGGGACAACTGTATTCAGAAAGAGGGGGGCTACATACACCATATACTCTGCAGGAAAAGGTTTCGCGACTTTCCCTGGAGTTTTAAAAAAACAGCAGGGGAATTCGCACCCCTGCTCATTGGGACAAGTGACGTGAATTCGCTTCCCCAAAGGAGCAAAAGCTGAAAGCTGATTGGTTGGGTGAATACAGAGTGGGGCTTTTTAACAAGGCAAGTGCCCAGAAACACTTTTTGTTCCTACCTTAGCAAGCGAGCGCTAGTGTGATAAAATGGGGATTGAGGTGGTTTTTTTACTTTTCTGTTAAGGCGAAATGTTGCTCTAGTGCACCTTGGGAAGAGTTTTCTTTAAAAAAAAAATACTGTTCAGCTGTGGCAAACTGGTAAGCAAAAACGTGAGTCATTCACTTGCGGCTGCCATCTTGATTCGCAGGCATGCCTGTTTGCACAGCAAATGCAGATAGCTTTGCATGCCTGCGATCTACCTAAAAACAACCAACCCAAGACCATTAAGACAAATTGCGGTGGCTGCAAGTTGCCTTTACTGTGGAGCAATCCGCTTCTTTTTGCCTGGTGAGGGGGAATCCACAGGACACACATAATCCAGTTTGAAGCAGGATTATTTGCCATGGCTGTTTCCTATGGAATCCTGGGATCTCTAGTTTGACAAGGTCTTTAGCCTTGTGTGCCAAAAGAGTGCTGGTGCCTCACCAAACTATCAATCCCAAAATTCCATAGGAAGGAGCCGTGGCAAATAATCCCGTTTCCCCCTGGATTATTTCTCTAGGGTGAGTAACAGCTGTACCCCTCTTCGCCAATACAGAAGAGAGAGAGAGAGAGAGAAGAGAAGCCGCCTGTCAGGTGGCCAAAAGAAAGCCCCGCCTTTCGCCGCTTCTGGGCCGCCAATTGGCTCCAGGGGCTGCCACTCCGCCCTCTCCTCCCGGCAGCCGCGCGGTTGCATCAGACGGCGGAGGCGGAGCGGCGGCTCCTTCCCACGTGGAGCGCGCGGGCCGGCTCGGAAAAGAGAGGCGCCGGGGCGCACCCTCCGCTCTCCTGTCGAAAGGAGGGATCCCGAGACCCCTTACCTGGCCGCCGAGCCGGGAGCCACGCCGCCGCTCTGTTGCTTGGCCCAGTGCCCCCACGTGCCGCAGATGCCCCGGCGGGGCAGGAAGGCGGCGGGGTGGCCGGGGGCAGGAGCGCCACGCAGGGGCTTCCCGAGGCCGCCGCCGCCGCCCGTCCCCTCCGTCCGCTTGGCTGCCGGTCTTAGCGGCCTCCAGCTGAGGCGGCGGAGCGCCGAAAGCCTCATGGCGCAGCCAGGGAGGGAGGCAGGAGGAGGCTGGCCGAGCGGCTGGTGCGCCCCGGGCAGAGGAGGAGGAGGAGGAGTGGCCGCGTTCGGGGAGGGACGTGGCGGGGAGGGGCGCCGGCCGAGGGGCCTCGCATGACGGCTCCGGCCAGGGCAGCGAGGCCTACGCAGGCGGGGCTCAGCTACGCGGGGCCTGCGCCCTCCTCCCTGGCCGGGCCGTCCACGAAGGGCCTCGGAGTTGGCGGGAGGGGGGAGTAGCCACGGCACTCGGGCTCGCACCTCGGGGGAAGCGCCCTCCACGCAGGGGACGGGAAGTCGGACCGGGTCTAACTCCAGCTCTAGAGAAGCTGCACTGACTCCGGGAACACTTGGTTAGGAAACGCTCGTGTCCTTTGACACAAGCCGGAAGTCGAAGGCTTTCCCCGCCGGCATCCATAGATTTCCCTTGGGTTTTTCCGGGCTGTGAGCCTGTTTTGGAAGAGTTTTTTCCTGACATTTCACCTACCTCTGTGGCTGGCATCTTCAGAGAATGGTTGGGTAGGAGTGTATGTGGGGTTTATATGCTTTGAACCCCTGTTGGGGAGGATATGTAAATTTGTGTAATTGAATGGTTAGTTTCTGGGTATAGAAATGCAAGGCTCGTTAGTGTCTGTTTGGCTGATGGTTGGTTGATGGGCCCTTATCTGCGGGGAATCCCCTTGTCCCTGAGTGGAATTCCTTTGTAAGTGTTGAGTTTTGATTCTATCATATTTCCTTTATTCATGTTTGCACACTGCATTAAGTGGTCCCTACACAAGCTTGTGCACAGCTGCATGGTATGCAGGTAACTCCTGCAGCTGTGAGAGGCTCTCTTTTGTCCTTCACTGAGCATAGCATTTCATGGATTTTTTCTTGCCTCACCACAAGCTACTTCCAGTGGGATAACAAATTCTGCAAACAGATAGATGGGGTAGCCGTGGGCAGCCCCCTGAGCCCCATGATAGCAAACTTTTACATGGAACATTTTGAAAAGCAAGCCCTGGAAACAGCACCAAAAAAGCCCACAACATGGTTCTGATATGTGGATGACACTTTCACCATTTGGAACCATGGAGAAGAAGATTTGGTCTCATTCCTGAACCACCTGAACAGCATCCACCCAAATATATCCAATTCATGATGAAAAAGAGAAGGAAGGAACAAGGCCACAAAGTATACAGAAAACCCACACACACGGATAGATACCTACACAAGAAGTGCAGTCATCACCCAGATCAAAAAAGAAGCACAATAAAAACATTAGTAGACTGTGCAAAAAGAATATGTGAATCCCAATACCTGGAGGACGAACTGAGGCACCTAAACTGGGCCCTACAGGCAAACGGTTACTCCAGATCAGACATCACAAGAGCAGCTAGACCCAGAAAAAAACACAGGAATGAAGAAGAAAAACAGCCACCCAAAGGGGTCAAAGGAGTCACAGACAGAATAGGGAAACTGATTAGGAAACACAACCTCCAAACAATCTATAGACCAACCAAAAAAATCCAAGAAATGCTACGCTCAGCGAAGGACAAAAGAGACCCTCTCACAGCTGCAGGAGTTTACCACATACCATGCAGCTGTGGACAAGTTTACATAGGGACCACTAAATGCAGTGTGCAAACACGAATCAAGGAACATGAGAGACACTGCAGACTGGGCCAACCAAAAAAATCAGCAATAGCAGAACATGTTATAACCAACCAGGACACAAAATGCTGTTTGAAAACACAGAAATTCTAGACCAGAAATTCTCAAACAACGATCATGTCAGAATGAACAGAGAAGCTATTGAAATCCACAAACACCTGGACAACTTCAACAGGAAAGAAGAAACCTTAAAAGTAAACAAAATCTAGCTTCCAGTTTTGAAATACAATAGAATCAAAACTCCACACTTACAAAAGAATTCCACCCAAGGACAAAGGGATTCCCAGCAGATAATGGCCCATCAACCAACCATTAGCCAAACAGACACTAACGAGCCTTGCATTTCTATACCCAGAAACTAACCATTCAATTACACAGATTTACATATTCTCCCCAACAGGGGTTCACAGCATATAAACTCAACACACACACCTACCCAACTCTGAAGATGCCAGCTAGAGATGCAGGCGAAACATCAGAAAGAAATTATTCCAGAACGCAGCCTCACAGCCCGGAAAAAACCCAAGGAAAATCTTTAACATAAGCGTTTACTAACCGAGTATTCACTGATTCAGTGCATCTTCTCTAGAGTTGGATTTAGGGTCCATTTTTAGTTCCCGTAGAGCAGTGGTTGTTAACTTTTTCTTTACCAGGGACCTCCTTTAAGTAACCTTTGTTGCTTTGGACCCCCAAGATTTAACTCAAGATTTAAAACCATAATAATATTAATAGCAATAATACTATTACACCATCCATTAAATTTTCTCTTAGAGATGCTGGAGTGGGGAGAGAAAACTTTTCTCCTGCTTCTTCCTGCAAGTTTGTGTCTGGAGTGGATTGAATGGCAATGCACAGGCCAAGTCAGCCAACCTTTGTCTTGACTCCTGTCATGTGGCCACTCAACTGCAGAGAGGAGGTAGGCTGAGCAGCCTCAAAGCCTTTGCCAACCCCGTCAGGACATTGCAGTCCTCTGGGGGTCCGTGGACCACGGGTTAAGAACCACTGCCATAGAGCATATAGGAATTTTTTTAAATGATTGCTTGCAGCAAGTTGCAACCTAATATGGAGCTCCAGCTTAGGAGTCTATGCCACTGGCCAAAATAAGACAGCTGCACGTTTTTAACATGCTTTGAGCCAATGCCACAAGAAAGGGTTGGTGCTTCTTGATTAACGTTGCTTCGGACTTTTCTGCTATACGTAACCTAAGCAGCTGGCCCATATTGGAGTTTTCTACAGCTCTTAATGATTCTTCCCATTTGGCTCATCAAGGCTCACAGTTGTACAAAGATACCAGTGGTTGGGCTTGCAACATCATTTTATCCTTGCCCAGGTGATGCTTCATGGACATGACTTACTGCTTCTTCCCCATTTCTTGCAGCTCCTATAAAACTACTGCCCCTATGCTAGTTCATACCTGATCATTTAGAGCAGGAGTGGGACATCCATATGGACCTCCACCTCCAGATGTTGGACTGCAAGTCCCAGCACCTCTAGTGGTGAGAAATGCTGAGTCCAAGTCCCAAGATTATCTGGAGAGGTACATGATTCTTGCCTGATTTAGTCACTGTACTCTCCCTGTAAATGCTAGGATTTTTTGTTTTGTGGTAGTGATTTCTTCACACAAGAAACAGCTGTTTTTATCCGGACCTACTTTATTACAGTACATTATTTGGTCCACAATGTCATCAGAGGGGGTCCATAAAGGCTTAAAGACTGCTTGGCCCACCTCTTCCCTGCAGTGGAGTGGCCATTTGACAGGAGGCAAGGCAAAGGCTGGCTGGCTTGGCTTATGCATTGACATTCAATCTGCTCCAGTCACAAACTTACAGGAAGGAGGAGAAAGTCTTCCCTCTATTCCAGTGCCACTGAGGGAAGGTTTAATGGATGGTGTAATTGTATTATTATTGTTATTATTGTGTTAAGTGTTGGGGGACCTTAGGAACAAAAGATATTTAAAAGGGATCTCAGGTAAAGAAAGGTTAAGAACCACTGCTGCAGAGGACTACAGTAGGACCCTCATATCCACTGATTCATTATCTGCTGATTCAGTTATCCATGGGACACAAAACAGCACACTTACCATAGTGTTCCTAGAAAATGCCATTTTCTAGGTCCTCCAAGGCAACTTGGAGCCATTTCCTAGGTCCTCCAAGGCAACTTCATGGTATTTTAAACCAGAAGTCCCATTATTTTCAATAGTGTTTGCTATTATCCATGGTTTTTGGTATCCACACACACACCCAGAACCAATCCCTAGCAGATACGGGTGTCCTGCTGTACTGCAAATCAGCCTATACAGTTGGGCCCCTGTATCCACAGGTTCTGCATCCAGGGATTCAACCAACCATAACTCAAAAATATTCAGGGGGGGAAATGTCAAAAAGCAAACTTCAGTTTGCAATTTTACCGAAGGGACACCATGTTGCCACACCATGATATATAGTGAGACTTCAGCATCCAGGGATTTTGGTATACACTTGGGGTGGTGGTCCTGGAACTAAATCCCAGCAGATACCTGAGGGCCCACTGTATCTGTACATTAGCATGATATAGGCACCAGTTTCCGATGGAACAAATATAGTGGGGAAACCTGTTCCCACCCTTAAGGGGAATTTAACCAGGGGAATTTAATCAGACTTCCCCTGTAGTTAAAAACAAACAAACCTGATACTGCTGTTCTAAAGAAGAGGAAAGTAGCCCTCCCTGCTAAGATCCTAACAGTTGCTGATCCTTGTGGATCTAGACAATATGTGGACAAAATTTCTTACATAGAGCTCTCCCTTCTGGGGAAGGTCTGGGGACAGTTTTCATAGATCCGATATCCACCTTGCAGCCTGTGTAAAGCTGTTCTGATGAGCTAGCTAGAGAATCATCTAGAGCAGTGGTTCTCAACCTGTGGGTCCCTAGATGTTGTTGGACTACACTTCCCAGGAGCCTTCTGAGGTCTCACCTTGACAGCTAGTTGTCCTCCCGGTCATTAGTGAGGCTGTAGGATTGAACTCACAGCCTAATGACTGGGAGGATCACCTGGCTGTCAAGGTGAGACCTCAGAGGGCTCCTAGGAACTGCAGTCCAACAACATTTGGGGACCCACAGGTTGAGAACCACTGATCTAAAGCAACTTGGAAAGCTTAGGGCAAAGGAGAAATTTGTGAGGAAAAATTCCTCCTTTTGCTCAAGGGCCATCTAGTCAACCCCCTGCCATGAAGGAATTCACAACTAAAGCACTCATGAGATGGCCATCCAACCTGTTTATAAACCTCAGAAGAAGGATAGTCTACCCCTTCCAAGGCAGTTCATTCCACTCTAACAGCTCTTATTGCTATGAAGTTCTTCTTATGTTTAGGTAGAATCTCATTTCTTGCAATTTGAATCCGTTGGTTCATGTTCTAGTCTTTGGTAATGCAGAAAACAAACTCACTCCATCTTCTACATGACATTCCTTCAGACATTTAAAGATGGCTATCATAATCACCTTTCAGTCTTATATCTCAAGCTAAATATACTCAGCTCGCTAAGCCACTTCCCATAGGAATTTGTTTCCAGACTTTTTATCATGGGCTGGACACTCCAGCTTTGAACTGGACTTCATTAAAAGAGATGGCAGCTTGCAAAACATTTGCTGCAAAAAAAACCCCTCATATTTATTCCTAAGCAGCATGTACTTACATTTCTTCAGGTCTGGCATGCTTTAAACTCTGCTTTTAAGCATAACAAAATGAGAAAAGCTTTACTCAAGAAGTCTTCTACATGTACATAAATTTTTACATATTTTTACAAAGTGAGTCATGAAAAAGTGCAACATAGAGATTCTGTCTCTTACTAATAGAACAGAATGCTAACAAATGATATGCAGAAATTAGGAAACACGCAATGTGATCCCATCCTGAATAAATGACTTCATTTTGAACCCTGTACAGTACTGTAGTGCAGATACTACTAAGAAACTCAGAAATAATACATTAAAATCAGAGATTTTTACAAACAATATTAGATGGTTCAGATAAGCCTTTTTTTCAAATGTCATCTATAAAAAGTTACAAAGGGAAGATATAAATCTTCAAAAGAAAAGAGACACCATAAAAACAAATAATGGGTTAACAACAGGAGTGCTATGATCTATACTATTTGCGGGCATATCCTAACATTCCTCCTATTGCAGCCTTGTTCTCTGGTCCAGTTTTTTCAATGTTAGCTGCTGTGCCCCGCTTTATTCTTTGTGCTGCCCACTGCAAGGAATGGAGCAATGTGCTAAGGAGTACTCGAATGGTAAAATGGGTCTGTTGACTTACAATGTGAGTTGTAGTCTTAAAAAGCACCCAAACCTACCATTTATGTATCACGAGACAGTTAACTTGGATTCTGTTCAATTCACATTGGGGGTGTGGGAGTGCCTTTTTTAAGGAATAAAAAATAAAACTGTTCCTCTGAGAAGGCTGTGCACCAAGTAAATTTAAACTTCTAGAACAGACAGTACAATAAGAGCAAATATTCATAAAATAATTTTAGTGTCTTTTGCATAGGATCTCCAATTGTTTATTTACCAAGTGCACATGTAAACGGCAAACACAAGGTACACTAGCATTCTTTACTATTTCACTACACATTTGATAAGGTCTATATTTGTTCTCATTTTTCTTTTAGTTAGATGTAGTTTTCTTTGTAACTGGTTGTGGTTTTCTGTTTGTTTTCGTTTTTTTTGGCAAATACCGTAGTAATAGAAGATAGTAGGAACAGAGATCAAGCATGAACTAGAGGCAAGGTTTGTTTCTCTTAACAGCAAGTTTGCCCATCAACTATTGAAAACTGTTATTCCCTTTAATTTTATAGAAAGAATTTCCTGGGCTTAGTCATTTGTGAATTTCAATTCCTTCCTTCTTAGCAAGGTTAAAAGTACCCAAAACATACATCTCATATTTCTTCCTTACATTGCTACATGTTAATAATTTTATTCCACTGTTACTTTATTTTATCAGAGTAACAAAATCCTGCTACCAGTACAAACAAACCTAAGTGTTCCTACTGTTAATGCACTCAAATTACTATTATTTACATTAATGTACACATTTTATTAAATAAAAAGTTGATATTTGCTCATTTCATATACATTTATGATATTCCTTATCATTTTACTAGATATAGGCTGAATTGCTGCCAGTTCTAGTGTAACCAGATTTATACATAAGAAATGTGGAGTTCATGGCATAACAGAACGAAATGAACGAATGCTTTTGTAGTATCCACAGTAATTCAGCAGCCATGAATCCTTCAGTATTCATTTCAGTAAAATTGACTATATACCTGTCAGTTGGAAGATTATGTTAAAAACCATTCATAAAAGCAACAGATGACATGTTAAAACTTATGAGGGCTGTGCTTTGTGTTTCAGGGAAGTGTGCTGAAAGTGGAAATGATGCTTAAGAAAGAATCCCTATGCTTGTTAAAAACCATTTCACTTTGTATTTATATCCCCATGAACATTTTTTCATCTGAAAACTGGCTATACAGTGTTGCATTAGACATACTATTGTTTCAAGTAATCCAAGGCAAAACTATGTAACAGAGATGATATATTGCACAGCAGAAGACTGGCAGAAGACCCACCCACCTCCTATTGAGCCATCTGAGTAGAAATGTGCAGCTGGGAGCAATCACCAGATTTCTGCTCCTTGGCACCTATGGATACCAAATGCATTAAGAAGCTATTGAAATTACAGGAGCTAGCTCTTTCCCCTTGATATCATACGTGGTGGACACACACCCTAGACAACATTATGTTTGGCACCAGTTTGTCTGTGGAAGGGGATATGTACACATGTAGTGTTCCCACTCTACAGACAGAAACATTGTCAACTGTACCAGCGGAAGGGTGGACAGTATTTACAATAGCATTTAAGGAAGAAGGTGACCCCCGGCCCAGTCTTGGTAGTCCCTTTCCACATTCAGTACTTAGGAGTACTGAATAAAAAGGATTACTGACTACATATATCCATGTGATAAATGGGAGATGTAAGATCTTAAAAACAAACAAATGGAATGTACTTAGCACAGTGAAATATAGGTTAAACTAAAAAATCCCCACAATCCTAACATGGCCAGAAACTTTTCTAAATGGTGCTTAGTAAACTCTAGGTTTAAATTATCAATATATGTAGGTTATTTCCCAAACAGAACTTATCAGCTATTCTTACAAGCTTGAATCAGACCAAAAAAAAGTGCTTTTGAAAGATTTTCCTGGTTGATCCCATTAATTTCCATTTTAGTCTGTACCACACACATACGTACTTTTCAAAGCTATTTGAAAACATCAGCTGAGAAGACAGTCTTAACCCTAGTGGAGCAGTAAGATTCAATCCAGACAGAGTTTTACCCCAGTTCATAAAAATATAAGTATGGTTTTTAAGAAAGTGAACCTGGGAGCATTTTATGCAACTGCTATGGATTATTCACTGAACATTTTGCAGCATGTGTTGTACTGATCCCATTTTTTAAAAATTCAAAATTCTGGCCTGACAAAAATGCTTACAAAGAAAAGCCAGACATCTGCCTGCAGAATCAAGCCATTCAGTTACCTGACAGTGCAGAACCAGGTCACTTTAACTTTGTCAGCAGATGATAGTTTAAAGCAACAACATCATACACTACAATCTGTTTTAAAAGTACTGGCTGTCACACTATAACCTTTGTCAGCATTAAGGCAAAACAATCGGATATTTAAAAAAATATATCAAGCAAAGCTACTTGAGCTAAGACACTGAAATTTTTCCCTTAAGGACTGAACAATGTTTTGCTGATTTGGAGATGGTACTCTCCACAGGTAGTCATTCAATTTATCTGAATCACCAGTGTTCAAGAAAGAGTCTGATGGCTTAGTGGGAGGTTGGGATGTATTTTTACTACTATCAGTTTCTGAAGAAGAATATGCATTTATCTTTGGATCTGAAAGTTTTGTTTGGTTCTGGAACATCTCTAAATCAGATCCCTCATCTTCAGATTTGATTTCAACATAGTCATCATCATCCCCTTCCCCATCATCGGTGTCTTTGAAATTAGAAAAATAATTCTGTGTGGCTATTTGTGCATTTGAAAATAAGTTTCTATTAACTCTTAAAACTTTCTGGGAGTCTTGCAGAATCATTTCTGAAAACATCTCAGGGTTCTGTTTTGTCCCATCACATCCTACAGTGGCACCTGATACTGATTCTTGCCAGTGGTCAGAAAGAGAATTCCTGTTTGAATGCAGCTGCTTCTTTTCCATCTCAGGCAGATAATTTATGGAGTCTCCAGACTTAGTGAACACAATTGAAGATGATGACTGTGACCTGCTGTACGTCTGTGACTTGGTGCTGTTTTCTCTCCTCCCCAAAGAGTTATAAATATGGCTATGGTGCAAGTTCTCTTTGTTAGGCTGACTTATAATGGCACTCCACCTCTGTGCAGGAACATTGGGGTAGTGAGGAGTCTGAAGGGAAGGCACTGAACAGGCAGCTGGCAAATGCCTCATGCTCTGTTTCGGGGAGCTCATCTCTGAAGGGGAGCTTTTGGACTTCAAGTGAGGGACTTCCAGCCAAGGAGAAAAATCAGAGAGTTCTCCATTACTGTAAGTGGAGTGCAACAGCCAGTCTTCTGCTCTCAAGCGTTCAGCAGCTAACTGAGATGCTGACACTGGTGAGGAATACCTAATGGCTGGTGGTTCCTGAGAACTGATCTTTTGTGATTTGGGTGAAGCTTCACGGAAAACAATCTGATCATAGAGTTGGGAATACTCAGCAATTCTGGCACCTGAAAGAAAAAGAAAGGTATCATTGGTTTTTAAAAATGCATTGTGAGTAATAACAACATAAAAGCTAAATTTAGAGGCAATTGAAAGTACCTTCAGATACAATCCTGTTAATATTTACTCAGACTAAGCCCAACATAATAGGCCCTACTGCCAAATAAATACACATAGAATTGCAGTCTTACCAGTAGCCTCTACTGTGACCATAACTTTTTACAATGGCTTCTTGTTTCTACTCTGTTCCTCTATTAAAGCCCTATTTTTTTTTAATTTTCTCTGTACAATTAAAATTGTGTGAATGCTGGCCTATGCTTGCCACTGCATCTTAATCATTAGCAGTTTGCAAATCATGAGGAGAACTGGTCTGTCATCTTTTATTTCTTTCCTGAACAAGTGTGTCTATGTCACAGGAGGCCTATAGAAATCAAATGGCTCTCCATTATATCCATTGGCATACACAGAATGTGAGCCATTCATGAACACCTAAACTACCTCCATGCTTCTAAAAATTTGCATAGCTAAGGTGCCTCCACTAACTATAAACCCTTCATTTAAATCCCATTTTTCCAAAGTCAAATTTCCTGAACTATTTGCAGAATATTAGGCAAAAACCAAATTGATAATTCATAGCTTCACTTTGAGTAAATATGAGCAATTTAATGCCATTCCTGACTTCTGTGGCCTTCCAAAATTGGCTGTATTAGTCAAATTGAGAGCAGGCGGTAATAAATCAGATTTTCAAATGTAGATACCCAGTTACACCTTGTCCACTTTAAATTGGATAGGACTTTGCTATGACTATACCTGTGGTAACTATGCATTTTCCATGGTATTATCTGAGCTACAGTTAAGGACTAGCTTGAGAGCTATTGGTTTAAACAGTTACATCTTCTCCACTTTAAACTGGATATGACTCTTCTGTGATTATACCTGTCATAACTATGCATTTTCCCTGGTATTATCAATAGCTATATAGAATCACAGAGTTGGAAGCAATCACAAGAGCCATCCAGTCCATCCCCCTGCCAGGCAGAAATACTTAAATCAGTTAAGGACTAGCTTGAGAGCCATCGGTTTATCCCAGTCACATAAAATCAAGTATGAGTTAAGTCAAATACACACTACACAAATAATCCAGTTTGGAACTGGATTATTTGTCATAGCATCTTCGTACTGAATCCTAGGAGTAAGACAGTAAGAGCTGTTCGGCAGTGGAACACACTCCCTCGGAGCGTGGTGGGGTCTCCTTCCTTGGAGGTCTTTAAACAGAGGCTGGATGGCCATCTGTCGGGTATGCTTTGATTGTGATTTCCTGCGTGGCAGGGGGTTGGACTGGATGGCCCTCGTGGCCTCTTCCAACTCTGCAATTCTATGATTCTATGAGGATTTGTAGTTTTACAAGCTCTTTAGCCTTCTCGGCCAAAGAGAAATCCCAGGCTTCTATAGGAAGGAGCCATGGCTAATAATCCAGTTTCAAACTAGATTATTTGTGTAGTGTGGATTTGGCCATAGATTTCACTCATAACAAAAGAACAAAGTTGTATGGGCTGCATTTTATTTAGACTAATTCATTAAAATATTGGTCTTCTGGTGGAATAAATATGGACAGAAGTTTGAACCAAAGTATTGACTATGCTTATTTATAATGGAGTAAAATAAAAATATTGTGAGCATACCAATGGCAGGGCCACCTTGCTTATTCTCTTCCAAAATGGCTGCTAGGTCTTTGTGTTTTGATTTCTGTTGCCGGGTCAGAAATTGCTCTTGTTCTGGGCTTTTTACTTTCAAAAGCTGATTTGCCTTCTTAATTTTTTGGCTGTACTGTCTTGCCATCATGAAGACCCGGTTCTTTGTCTTATCTACTGCATCCATTTCATTGTCAATATTTTCTACATTTGCACCACATAGAATGCTATTGGCCGTTTCGTAAAGGTTATCTACAAAAGCTATCTCGGAGAGTGAAGATCTGTTCAGACTCATCCGTGAGCTTGCTCTGCATGATGCTGCCTCTTCAGAAGTAAGATTGGCATCACTTAACCTGGCTACCTTGCTGGGCATGGTTCTTGGGAAAATGGGTGTTTCTTGCAATGAATACTCCCCATCTTTATTTAATTCACAAGTAATTCCAGTGGATGTGTTATGGTCAATGTCATCTTTGCAGACAGGAAAAGCTGCAAGGACATGATCACGTGTCTTTTCTTCATTCTTCTTGATGTAATTCTCCAGGTCATTCCAGATTTCATCCACTTCTTCTGATAATTTATCTGCAACAGATTTGTGAGAATGGGAATCAGAGTTTGAGGAGCTATCCACCAAACTCAAATAGTCATGATCTAAAGGAACGGTATGATACGGATTTTCATCTTCACTGAACTGGAGGCTTTCTTCAGAAACAAATTTTTGGAGGTTGTCACAGCATGCAAAATCTGTTTCCAGACCCAGAAAGCCCCGCTTTTTGGAACACTTCAGACGATTACACTTGAAATCCAGCAGAGATTGCTCTGGGAGGACTATGGTATCATAGACATTCTCTTCACTGATTCTTAGATCATGGGAGCTTACAGGTGGTGTGCCCATCCTGGGAATTGTTTCATTTCTCTTCGTAGGAATGGAGGGCTTGTTTTGAGATGTGTGTCTTTTCATGAAAGTAATTTCGTGATCTTGTGTCTCATAAAGCGAGTCTTTAGCTGACCCTTGTGGAGCACGGTTAGACTCTTCCCTCCGAGCCAGGCCCATTAGTTTCAAATCTTCAAAGCTTATATTGTCATAGACATGATCTATGTCATCAATAGTCAGCTCTTCTGAAGATTCTGGGTACACCTGCAAATTATCCATGTCACTCCTAGAACTTTTCAGTTCATGCCAAGAAGCATTTTGACCAAGGTCACTTTTTCTATATCTTGAACTAGATGGAGAAGTTTTACTTTCACCAGCACTGCTGGCCCGTCTCACAATCCTGTGAGAAGTAGAGCTGGAAATATCACTTTGGTGGCTTAGTCCTACATGCCAGCTGCAAGGCCGGCCTGAAGAAATCCTTTCTTCACATGCAATGGAAGCTAAATTGGATGTAGACTCAGATGGCACAAACATCTGATAATCATCTTCATCCTCCACATTCTCTTGCAGAGGGTGTCTGCTTGGAAACAAGGCCTGCCGAATCTGGTGGTCTGTCCATATGTTTCTTACGGCAGCTGTTCTCCCAAATATATTTGCCATGAGTGAGCTGGTATGTGGCATCAATTGTTGAGAGGACTGATCACCTCCACTACAAGAGAATGAAAGCTTTGCGTTCACCCGGGAAGATGCTTCATCTGGAGGCTCTTGGGAGTTCTATGAGATTTTGAAATGCAATGAATTAGTAGTCTGTGGTGTAACCAACATGCAGAATCATCACCAAAATTACTAACACAAACCCATTTCCCCAACTACCAGTCCTTATGTACCTAAAATGGTATTATCCATGCATATGGTAAGAGGAAGGTATCAGTAGGCTCAATTTAATCCAGTGTTTGCAAAAGAAATGGGGAGGAAAGGGGAAGATAATAAAATAGAACAGCCAAATTAAAATAGAGCATGCTCTGGGGGTACAGAATACTGAGTGGCTGTGGGAAGGGACTAGGAGACTTACTGCATGCTGAAGTAAAGCATCAGTGCATCAGGAAGGTTTTCTCTTCCGTGCTGCCTTACTGCACAATGTTGTTACTCTTCTGATGTTCTGCCATTCTGGTCCTGTGGGAGAATGACGTCTTTTTGCTAATGGATTTTTCTGCTTAGTAAAAAGACACGGTTTTACCTCGGTCTCCCACAGGACCAGAATGGAAGAATGACAACATCATGCAGTAAGACGGCACAGAAGACAGACCTTCCTGCTGCACTTCTACTTTGGCGTGTGTTAAGCCCCTAGATATTGGGAGGGAAAGAGTTCACTCCATGCTATAACATTTTGTTGCAGGCTATGCATATATCTATCTATCTATCTATAGATAGATATATATACTGAAAGTGATCTCATTTCTCTCAGTGCTTGACTTTTATAAAACCAAAACTACAATCACCACCACCTGTGCACAAATAGGAGATAACAGCAGGCTTGGAGGGAGGGTTTGCAGAAATACAAAAAAAAAAGTTACAGGGGAAAGAGCCTGGAACAGCCAATAAGGACAAAGCTGCCTGATTGTTTGAGGTGGGGGAGAACATGGAGTGGTGACAGAATAGTGTGTGGCTGAACAGAACTACTGAAAACAGCAATATTTTGTCGTCAGTGTCTAACTAACGTGCTCAAGCACAGAGTTTAGGAATTATTGGCTTACAGAGTACAGCTGTACAAGTAGGAATAGGATCTACATTAACTCATCATGTTGTATGCCTCCTTCCATATCAGCCTACTAAAGCTAATGGCATTCTTCAAAATACAATTTCCAGAGGCCATGCTTACATCTACAAGGTCTTTTTGGTAGCTGCAGAAAGTTACATGCACACCTCCCACCTTCTTCCTGGTTGCAGGCTTCTTTCCCATATCTGTAAGCTATAGGATATGAATATTCCATAATTGTTTTAGGAAATGGCTGAGCTGTAGATGAGTTAGCCAACTGTATATGCATCACTGTATAGACCAGAGGTGGGCCAGGTGCAGGCCTGGGACCACATGTGCCCCCCAAGGCTGTTTTTGCAACATCCCTCTCTCCAGATTACCCTTCTTCTGGCCCAAAATCAGGGGCAAATTATCCCTCTTGGAGTAGCAACCCCCCCCCCATAACATTTTAAAATTCACATTTTTCAAATCCAGAAAAAGTTTTGTTTGTTTTTAAATGTGCTACCTTTGGACAATCCCAGAGGCAGAAAACTGTCCCCTACCACAGGACCTGTCACAGTTGTCCACCCTTGGTCTAGACAGTCTTTTGCCTCCCTTTTGCTTAGGTCTTGTTGTACTGCAACCTAGCATCATTTTTTCCCTTGGTATTTATTTCCTCTCTCAGTGCATGCAATTTTAACATCAAAAACCAGTCCTTCATAATGACTGCATAATTTTTGTAATTACCTGAATTTCACATGTGGAGAGATTAACGCTTCTTCGTTTCTCAAAATTTTCAGCAATTTGACTGTTCAGTCTTTTGCGGCCTCCTTTTTGTTTCTGTTGTGAATTTTGTTGCGTGCACTAGAGGAAAGAGAAATGGTTAGATGATGACACACGGACCTTTAAAAAGAAAGAGCCTCAGCCAAAGCCAAGTCTGAAAAATATCAGAGTTTAACAAGCACATACTGTATTATGATTTACAGAGGAAAGCACTATTTTGTGGTGACTATTAAGCTGTCAAAGGTCAGCAAAAGGCAACATCAGCATACAACTCACAGAAGACAGAGAACCTGCTTAGTGCAGAGTAGTTTCCTGGCTCTAGGAAGAGTACTCTGAAAGGCATGGTTTTCTAATAGGGTTGCCAAGTCTTACGGCTTGGTCCCTCTTCTTCAGTCCGCAGGATGAGAGCTGTCTTGAAAAGTGTGTGTCTATATATTTTTTAACCTTTTGCTAGGCTTGGTGCTTTTTACTTTGAATGAAATATTCTGGTGCTTGATGCTTAAAGACATCACTAGGGTTTGCCCCCTGTATCATCACAAGAGTTCCTCCCTAGGTCTCATGTTTTGGTGCTGAAATCTCAGGGCCTGGGATAGTCCTGACCTTGCAACCCTATTGGGGAATGATGGGGGCTCTGGAAGGCACTAATTTGAAAAAGACTGTCCTAAAGTTTCAAATGGTAGAGACCAGACATTGTTTTTTTCTTTTCTTTTTTGGTAATTGTCACTAACATATTTCCTAAGAAGGGTGCCTTAAAATGCAAAAGGAGTAAGAAGAATGGATCCAGATATTAAACCTAATTTACAGTGATTTCCCAAAACAGCTCAGTATTTTTTAAAAGGTTGATATAAAAAATACTGATTATACACAAATGTATGTAAGGGGCAACACGCAAGATTTTTTTGGTAGGGGAACAAGAAAAGGAGGATAGCAAGCCTTTCTCTTCTCTCTCACCATCTTTTTCTTTCTGCTTTCTCCATTCTTTCCCCCTTTCTTCCTCCTCCTACTTCTGTTCTTACTTCTTTCCATCCTTATACTCCCAACCTTTGCCCCTTTCATTGTTTGTCACCTCTATGCCTATCTCCTCCTTTGTCAGGGAGTGACAGGAATTGTTTTCAAAGGACTTCTCTTCCCTTGCTGGAAATCCCTCTTGTGGAAGGCACTTCTTGATTGGGAGGTTTTGGTTTAGAAGAGGACAGGAGACCCTAATGATAGAAGATCCTCAGATATCTCCATTGTGTGCATTCAAGTAACTCAATTCAGGTTCTGAACTTTAGAAAAAAAAATCACCCCTGATAATAGTCAGGATCATTGGAAGTGAGAATAAAAATACTATGTACACACTGCTTATGTAGGTAGATTTGACACACCTACAGTGTACCCAGATATAAATGTATGGGTCAATTTACATATCTCTCCTTCCCACAAAAAGGCTACCTGTTCAGTCTCTTCCTCATCATCAGCATCTGTCTGATCTGTAGTAAGGTTGAGGGTGTTATCCTCCTGATCGCTACTGTAGGCTGCCTCTTCAGATTCCAGCGCTTTGTGTTTCAATGAAATCTTTTTCCTGGGACTGAGGAGAGCTTCAGCCTGAGATAGCAGGGCTCCTTCTATGCTGATCCGCTTGGGAAGGAAATATAAATATGCTACATTCATGCATTGTATTATTCAGAAGACTAGTCTCACTTTAAGGCAAGGGTGGGGAAAGTCGGCCAGATGTAGCCTGTAAGGCCCCATTTTGTGGTGGAGCTTGCATTTTAAAAAAAAATTATGGGTGAGTCCCCGCCATGCCAAAAGGCCCAAAATTACTGGAAAATGTGGCGATTTTACCCCCACAATGATCAAAGACACCCATGTAGCTCAAAAACCTGTAAAACAACCAAATGAGCCAAAAACAAAACAAATGAAGTGATGTGACTTCCAGTTGTGTCAGACAGGCTGGAGGACCCCTCCCCCTGGGATGCAGGGGTAAAAAATGGCCCCTGCCTCCTCCACAGCTGCCCACCAGAACAGCCATTTTCAGGTATCCCTTACATGTATATGAAGTAACAACTTTGAGTGCCATTTTTTGACAAAAAGGTGCAAATAAATACAATTAAAAATATGTCTTCTCTCTCACAAATCCAATTTGAAAAATCTTCCTCCCCCTCTGCCTTCACCACTACTAGCTCAATCAAATTAATTAGAACATGTATGCAATTGTTTTAATCAAAGTTTGATTTTCTATGAAATTACAAACCCCCAAAATGTGTGGCTACATATCAGGCATTGAATTCATAACATAACATGACATGACAAATCTTAGAGGCAGGAAGAGAGAAACAGCAGTATGTCTTAGCCTACAGCTCAGGGCCAGCAGAAGTAACTGACCAAGGACACAAAATCTACCATGTTCTTATACAGAACAGTTCATTTTGTTGGGGTGTGCACAAGAGAACAATATTGTGTGTGCATGTACACCCCTGTGTGCTATGTCTGATTTATATTTTTTGCCTTAGGCAGCAAAATATTTTGTCATCCCTTTAGTTGTTATTTCCACATGTGTTCCACCAGGTGGCGCTCACAGATAAGAATTGTTAATGGAAAAACAACACAAGTTAAAATTCTTAGTAATGTACCAATCAATATTCTAAATCAATTTTAAAAGCATCTATGAGACAGAATTATACAGTTTACCTTTTTCATATCTGGATCCATTTCTGAAATTGAGAATGGAAAAAAACAAATACTCTTAAGTATCATTTTGTACAAATATGATATACTCTGCAAGTATACTGAAATTGTGAATAATTGCTCCATGAGGCTTGAAACTCAAAGTTAATCTTGAAGGGCTGCTTCCCTTAAAATTAAAATTTAATACACACCACTTGATATGGACACAATAAAATAATAATATCAAATGATAATTAAATGATAATTAAGCATGCATAAAGTCTAAGGCTGAAGTGTGGGGTGGGGACAGGTGAAACTATGTGAAAAATTTTCCTGGCTTTTCACTGTGGTTGTGGTAATTTTTCACTGGGGTAGGTAGGTGGGGTAGAACCCTACTTGAGAAAGAGGCACAAGTCACCAGTGAATGGGGTTCCAAGGGGTTAGGGCTGATAATCACCCATTTCAAATAACATTAGAAAAAGGCTGGTGAAACTGGGGCTCCAGATGTTGACAAACTCCTACTTCCGTGACCCCACACCACTGGCCAGGCTAGATGGGGTTGAATGGAATTAGAGTTCCAGAGTATCTGAGAGGCCACAAGATTTCCCAGCCCTTACACCATCACTATTGTGGTCGTGATTTCTTTTAAACCCCACATTTCCCCTAGCACTGGGACTCAAGGTGGCATACAAAAGTTACAAACACACGCAGTTAAATATGGAGGATAAAATATAAGTTCCCAAGATCTCTTGATATAGGTGGGGTATACATATTTTAATAAATAACAAATAAATAAAACCAACAAGTAAAGAGAGTGAGGAGGCTGCAACTGAGCATAATCCCATCTGTCCTCAAATAGCTGTATCTCCCTTTGCTTGCTTGCTTCCTATCTCTTAAGGGTATTTTTCTTCTGTAGTGTGAAAGACTATTATTAAATATTGATTATTATTAATTTATACTGGATCTGAATTTCCCAGCGGTATCCAAATTCAACAAAACCAAATTTGTAAAGAAATTCTAGTAGAGCAGTGTCATGCTAGAGCCTTTCTCTAAAGTCTTTTGGAGACTATATCATAATGACAATGGCCCTTTGCCATTTTATGTCACATCAGTGACAAATCTGACTAACATTCATTGCAACAGAAATAACATGGCTAGTCACCACTTATGTGGCTTGCTTTCAGTCCAGTTTTTAACAACATGGATTTACTATTACACATAAATCTGCCACATAGAATCTGGAAGATGAAGGGCCATCCAGTCCAACCCCCTACCATGCAAGAATACATCCTGCCAGATGGCCATCCAGCCTCTGTTTAAAAACCTCCAAAGAAGGAGACTCCACCACACTACAAGGCAGTGTATTCCACTTCTGAACAGCTCTTACTGTCAGGAAGTTCTTCCTAATATTTAGGTGGAATCTCTTTTTCTGTAGTTTGAACCCATTGCTCTGTGTCCTAGTCTCTGGAGCAGCAGAAAACAAGATTGTTCCATCCTCAGTATGACATCCCTTCAAATATTTAAACATGGCTATCATGTCCCCTCTTAACCTTCTCTTCTCCAGACTAAACATACCCAGCTCCCTAAGCCACTCCTTTAGGGCATGGCTTCCAGACCTCCCACCATCCTGGTCATCCTCCTCCGGAGGAATGTTCCAGTTTCTCAATATCCTTCCTGAATTGTGGTGCCCAGAACTGGACACAGTATTCCAGGTGAGGTCTGACAAAGGTAGAATACAGTGGCACTATTACTTCCCTTGATCTAATGCAGTCTAAAATCGCATTGGCTTTTTTAACTGCTGCATCACACTGCTGACTCATGTTCAGCTTGTGGTCCACTAAGGCTTCTAGATCCTTTTCGCATGTACTGCCCTCATGATGTTTTAATTCTTACTGTTAATTATGTGTGCTACATTTTTATATTATCTTAACTTACCACTTGATTTGATGATTTTATGTGATCTGGATGAAGGTTCTAAGGGAAGAACACATAGTTGTTTATTTAGTATAGTTATACCCTGTTTGTACACCCAAAGATGACATTATAAACATAAGAAGAACATAATAAAAGCAATTGCATATGGATGGGTTAGTATTTCAGCCCAGTTCATTTGATAATTTGAATTCACCAAAACACAGAAGTCTGACTATAGGAAAAAGTGAAGATGATAGTAAAATTCCAATGTGGGAGAAAGTGAAGCTGCCCATCCTTACAACCGTGTAAATGAGGACTGAGAATTGGGTAGCCTTCCAGATTAGATCTCCTCAAATCCCAGCAGTTCTACCCAAGGGTGGAAAGTTCTGGGAATTGCAGTCCAACAACATGTGGAGGGTCATATGATGCCCTCCTTGGTGTAGATAAGCCACATACAACCAATAGCGGACACAAAAGCAGTAACTTGAAATTCTGCAATTTCTGTAATAATCCCCCTGTCCAACTTCCATGAAAAGCCTTTAACTTTGATTCAGAACAGTGTTGGACTGTCTAAGTGTGTATGATCATGTCAGTGCCAAGCAAATGGGGTCTGCTGCTAGGGTTTATACCAGGGCTGGGGCCTCCAGATGGTTTTGGCCTACAATTCCCATCATCCCTAGCCAGCATACCAAACAGTGAGAGACTATACAAGTTTCAATGGAAACCATCTGGAGGGCCACATTAGCCCACCTCTAGTTTATAACCATAACACATGGACAGCAAGATGTTTTATTACCTGACTTCCTTCTCACTCTCTGCTGGGTGATCCCTTCTTTAGAATGATTTGATGCCTTCGGTTCTCCTTCTGGAGTATAATGGAATCCTGGGTGATCTGTAAAAAATAAAAAAATAGAAATAGTATATTATGTAAGTATTACTTGGCACATTGGGTCAGTCACTTGGAAAAGACTTAGGATTTTTGTGTTATATTTCCCAAGATTTTGTCACAGTGAAGCATTCACAGAAAACAAAACTTAGACTGTGTCCATAGAGCAGGCTTGGTTAGTAATGGCTGAGATCATCTGAGAACAGATTCAGCTTGCCTCCTTACTGTCCCCCCAAGCAACCTTTGATTTTTGCTCATATCAAGTGAGCTAAACATTTAAAAACTTGGTAGCTGCTTAGAGTACCAAAACTCCAGAGATGCCTCTCTCAGCCAAGTAAATGGCCTATAGACAACGTAAAGTTGAAGGCTTTCCCATCCGGCATCCATAGGTTGTCTGTGGTTTTTTTCCGGGCGATGAGGCCGTGTTCTGAAAGAGTTTATTCCTGATGTTTCACCTGCATCTGAGGCTGGCATCTTCAGAGAATGGTTGGGTGGAGGGGGGGTTATATACTAGGAGCCCCTGTTGGAGAGGATATGTAAATTTGTGTATTTGAATGGCTAGTTCCTGGTGGAGATATGCAAGGAGGATTAGTGTCTGTTTGGCTAATGGCCCATAATAATAATAATAATAATAATAATAATTATTATTATTATTATTATTATTATTTATACCCCGCCCCTCTGTTAAAACAATCAGGGTGGCTTATAAAAATTAAAATACAATACAGATAAAAATCCCTAAACACCACCCACCCCCACCCTCCCCCATAAAAAGATATTAAACAAATATAAATTAAAAAGCAACTACTCTAAAATCACATTTAAAAACAATAAATACAATAAATGGCCAGCAGACTAAAAGAGGCCAGGAGCTCCTGAGGCCGGGATCTAATTAGGAAAGGCCTGCCGAAAGAGATCCGTCTTTAGTGTTTTTTTAAAGCTACTCAGGTTTGTCATCTGATGGATCTCATTCGGCTGGATATCCCCCTGTCCCTTGGTGGAGTTCATCTGCATGTGTTAAGTTTTGATTTTGGTGTTTTTCAAGACTGGTAGCCAAACTTTGTTTACTTTAAGGGTCAAAAACACATGCAAATGAACTCCACCCAGGGACAGGGGGATTTCCAGCAGATAATGGGCAATTAGCTAAATAGACACTAATCCTCCTTGCATATCTCCCCCAGGAACTACCCATTCAAATACATAAATTTACATATCCTCTACAACAGGGACTCACAGTATATAAACCCCACACACACTCCTACCCAACCATTCTCTAAAGATGCCATCCTCAGATGCAGGTGAAACGTCAGGAATAAACTCTTCCAGAACACAGCCTCATAGCCCGGAAAAACCCGCAGGGTGCCTATAGAAAAATGGCCATACACTTTTGGAGGAGGCACTCATAGGCAACTTAGCAGCTCATTGACTATGTGATATTAAAAATGAAATGATAGCAATAGAATATCATACTCTCTTAACATACAGCAACATACAACTGTGGGTAATCAGAATTTTGTTCCAACTTGAGGTTGCCATTCACTCATAGAGAAGGTAAAGCATCACACAGAGAGAGAGAGAGAACAAAGTGTGGTCCAAACCATCATGCCATCTCTGTTATTGTTGCTGTTCTGTGCACCTTCAAGTCATTTCTGACTTATGGCAATCCTAAAGCAAACCTATCACAACATTTTCTTGGCAGAATTTGTTCAAAGGAGATTTGCCTTTGTCTTCCCCTGAGGCTGAGATGGTGTGACCTGCCCAAGGCCACCCTTAGTGGGTTTCCATGGCCAAGTGAGGATTTGAACCCTGGTTGCCAGACTCTCAGTTCAACACTCAAACCACTACACCACGTTGGCTCTCTTATTTGGCTCAGTCAGCGTCAACTCTGGTTCAGTCTTTATCTTATATTCTTTTGTTAAAAAAAAAACAAACCTAATTCTACCTGACAATGTATTCCTATGTTATAAAAATGATCTTCCTCCCTTGTCATGCACATCCTTATCATATAATTGTGCTAGTTTTCAGTAATGTTAACTAATAGTTTTTTAAATACTTTAAAAAATATATATGAAGTTCTGTTTTACCCTAGCTACCATGTAGCAGTTAATCCTTCATGCTCAGTACAGCATGATGATGCAATTACATAATAATAATAGCACAGCAGATCATGTTGACATTATAAAGGAACAGTGGTGCAGTGTGTCTTTGGAAAATGGGACATAATAAAAAAAAGATCAGGGCAAAACCCATGATGATTGCTTTGATAAATGAAAAAAACAAATGCTCACCTAGTTATTGAAGGGCACAGCTAGCCTGCTAGCCATAATTTGGAGGTATCACAATGAATATCTTTACAGCACTATTGGTACCCAAGCACCATTTGTGGTATAGAATGCTCTTTGTTCCATTGGCCTGCGATGATTAATAGTTCTTGGTATATTATCAATATTAGTTGTAAGAAGTGTTTGCTTTACTAAATAGAACTAATGCTAACAGTATTAATCATAAATAGACAAGAAGGCTTATGTACACAATGGTGGACAAATAAGTTTAGGAAACAGTGCTTAGATTTCTTTTCTAATGTGTGGGAATGAAATAACTATTCAAAACACACAGATGCAGGATTATATAATGCAATGAACAAAAGTTAAACGCTGTGGCAGGTGATCCATTTATACGTTAAGTTCCCATATAATTCCAGTACGTGTCTTAAGGGCACCACTTTGAGAAAGGCTTTCTTAATAGGTTTACCTTCTTGCAATACTCTAATAAAAGAAGCATCTGCTTTGAAATAGAAAAATGCTTATCAGCTGCTTGCTTCATGTGTTTACTTTGCAAATGCACTGTCAACATATTTCTAGCATTCCTACTTGCATGTCTGCTGAGAAAAGTACAGCCTTAAAAATCCAGCTCAGTAATACTCCCTAATTTTTCAAAGTCCTAAATAAAGAAGTCCTAAGCAAAAGGAACAAAAGCAAAATGTGGAGACGTCCTAAAACTTAATCTAATTCTAGGGATGATGGTTCACACTGTAATAGTTATGTAGGAACTATTTGCCCCAGAGCAATATGAATAGACAATATTGCATGTTTTTCCCTATGATTTTTTTCTGTTGTTTTTTCATTATTGAGCCTGGTTGGACATATCAATGGTTTTCCCTGCTCGTCCCTGCTCCTGAAAAATTAGATCCCCAATTTCATTGATGCTCTATAAACAATGTTTTAAAACCCACAGTGAGCCACTGCTAGCAAAGACCAAATGAAACAGGATCTGGAAAAGGAAATAATCTAAGGCAATTCAAATGTTACTATCACAACGTTAGAAAGCAAAGGCAGCTGCACTGGCCATTAATAAATTTCAAAGTGGATTGTATAGGTAAATTTATTAGGCTAAACATAGGTACACAAAACTATGTTCAAGCTTTCAAGTTCTCCCTGTCTTTTAATCAGGGAAGATGCTACAACTGACTGAATACCATGGGACTGTATTATGGATATGACTACCTAATCATTTTAAGGTTTCATCCAGGACAGGTTGACAGCTACTGTTAGTGCATCTTGATGACTAGTAAAGTCAGTCCTCCTAACCTGCAGGATTCAGACCCACAGATTTGACCGACCATGTATTGTTACGTCCCATAATTAAAATGGGAGTGATGTCCATGCACTGAAACATCTGTGTGCACATCACCACCATTTAATAATATGGGATATGATCATCCATGTTTTTTTCTTATTTGCATGGGGTCCTGGAACCAACCCCCCATGGATCCAGAGGGATCACTGTACATATTTTCCTGTCATACTATTTATTCCTCACCTGTAAAAAATTAAAAAGGCAAATTGTGAAAACAAAACATACTTACGGACAGCATCCATTTCAAGAATTGCTTGTTTGGCCTGAAAAACAAATATGATACATTAGTTATATGAAGTCCAAAGATCTAATGCATATGATAAATTGCAGAACTAATCTTTTCACTCTGTGTAGAACCAATGATCATCTTTGGTGCACAGCTAACCTATTTCACTTTTCTATGAGTCAGGCTTATTTATGGTCTTGAAATAAAAAATATAGATTAAAAATAATGTGAGGAGCATTTGCTGTGGAGAAGCAGCAGAGGGGAGAAACTGTTGAGTACCCTTTTTCTTACCCACTGATTCTTTCACCTCAACACATACAGCAGCATTGCCAAGCAAATACAATGTTGGAAACCTCCTCTTTGACGTACGACACAGTTTCACCTTAAGTCCTATGTTCAGCTCTCACTCTCATCTGTCAAACTTATTTTTAAAAGCAGAAACAGGATTCCAACCTCACAGAAATAACTCAGCTTTCTTACCCAGCCCTAGAAAAAGGGCTGAATTTCAGGACTTCAAGAGACGGGTCAGGGCGGGAATGATGCTTCTTCAGAAGCACTTAAAAATTGTGCATGCAAATTGAACAGTGGTTGCTGTCTCATTAAAGATGACCAGACTTACTCTGTCTGCATCAGGTTTGGTCTGAAATTCTCTGTGATGTACACACAGAGTTGCGATACAAGTTGTCTCTCCTTGCCTGCATATAGCAGTGGGGATTCTCGCATTGGTAAACAAGGAACCTATTGCTCTTGCAAGGGCTTTATATATCTATCAGAGCTCACACATACAAAAAGAGTATCTTGATGTACAGTTTTACCGTTTTTATAAAAATATAAAGGACATTCAGAACTAATTAGTCTATAGCAGTGCTTCTCAGATTATTTGAAGTGGAGGTCAGGCAATTATTTTCCCCCAACATGCCAGGGACCACCACCATATCTGTGCCTATTGGCTACAATTATTTCCTTTCCCCCTTCAAATACCAGAGACCAGCACCTAATGGCTCAGAGAGTAGTAACAGTCGAGGGACAACCATTTAGAGTAGCACTGAACTATAGCAGTGGTTCTTAATCTGTGGTCCGAGGTCCACAATGTCCTCACAGGGAGTCCTCAAAGGATTGAAGCCTGCTTGGCCTACCTCCTTCCTGCAGTGGAGTGGTCACATGACAGGAGCCAAAGCAAAGGCTGGCTGGCTGGCTAGCTTGCACGTTGCTGTTTAATCACTCCAGCCACAAGGGAGAAGCAGGAGAAAAGTCTTCCCTCCCCCTCGGGTGCCTCTGAGGGAAGGTTTAATGGATGGTGTAATTGTATCATCATCAGATGGTATTATTATTATTATTATTATTATTATTACGGTTTTAAATCTTGAGTTAAGTCTTGGGGGTCCACAACATAAGATACTTAAATTGGGTCCCTGGTAAAGAAAAGATTAAGACCTATGATCTATAGCACAAAGGTAATGTAACACCTACAACCTAACTACATATTATGTCGGCACTCCCCTCTCCACCCCTGCTGCCATTGAGGCCATTGGTGTGCCAGCCTTCTGGAGCAGGTGTTTGGTATGCAAAGGGGGTGAGAGTGGAAAAGGAAAATCCATCCTCCTTTCCCATTGCAGTAGATTCTGCTGTGGGAGCTCTGATGGATATATGAAGCCCTTGCAGTTGTGTTTCCCTGTTTACCAAAATGTTGCAGAATATTTACAGAAATATAGGAAAAGCTTCAGACCTTATGTCTTATAACAAGACAAAGACCAAGATAAAATACAAGAAGGCTGCATGGTTAAGAGTTGTGGCTTAGCTATTTTCCACTAGGTGTCACACAGGTATATCTGAAAATGAAGACCTGAAAAGAATTTAATATCTACCAACATGGAGTCAAATCCTGGGTCAGCTATGGATTCAGTGTATCTTTTCCTCCTTTCTCCCATCCACAAGGTGGGAAATTTTATAACCATTGTAAGGCAATGACTACCCCAAAAAGCAGTTGTGAGGATCAATAAAAGTGCTTTGTGCACACATACCCCCAAATGTATTTTTGATGGAAATAAGGAGGGCTGAGATATTAACTGTAGAAGTGCGGGAAATTCATGTCAATGTTGATGTTTGTGCTTTTAAAAAGGTAACGTTTTTGCATCATTTTGGCTCAGAGGTCTGGACATCTCAGGTGTCTATCTCATGGACTTGGCACATACTTCCATTTGTGCCTACATTGTCATAAATTCAATTATCTTTCACTGCTAGGAACCAGCCTTGCCAAGAGCTATAGACCTTGTACCTTACATAATCATAGCTTGATTTATTTTTCTTTTTAGCCTACTGAAATATTTCTCCAAAATAAAATTAAAAAAAAAATGTTGTGGTGTGCCTTCAAGTCATTTCTGACTTATTGTGGCCCTATCACAGGCTTTTATTGACAAGATTTGGTCAGAGGGGGTTTGACTTTCCTTCCTCTGAGGAAATCCCCTCTGAACAAATCATAGGATAAAAATACTCAGAAACAAATAGTTCAACTATGGATGCACTCCAAAGATCACTCAGTGTAGCTGGTGTATGTGGCAAGCCTGCAGATATGTTCAGGTGAAATTGCTGTTGCCATTATTCATAGGCCTGAATACCAGTAGAAAGTTGGTACTGCTTACCTAAATGCTCTACTGCAGGAGTGCATTTATATACGGCAAGCACCTGGATTTCATAGGGGTGATTCTAACCATGTGTACAAACTTAAAAAGGCTCTGTATGGATTAAAACAGAGTGACCGGTGTTGGTATCTGTGTTTGGATGAACAGCTGGAGCGTTGGTTTTGAAAACAACATTGCTGATCCATGTTTGTACACAAGGGGAACCAACCAGAGTTGTGAAATCCTGATAGCGTTTGTGGATTATCTGTGTCTGATCACAAAAACTGAAGATCAGGTGAAAAAGTTCAAACAAGAACTGGGTACAAGGTTCAGACTCAAGGATCTTGGTGAGATTACACCACTATCTGGGGATAAATTTTCAAAGACTTGAGAATGGTGGTTTCAAAATGAGTCAAACCCAGAAAATTGTAAATCTATTGTCTGATTGCAATAGGAGTGACTGCAAAAGTACACAAACTCCAATGGTTACAGATTTTGTAAATGTAACTGATGACAGATTGTTTGAATGCCCTGAATTGTTTCATTCAGTAACTGGGAATTTGCTATATATTGCAATGTGGACTAGGCCTGATATTGAATATTCAGTCAATTAGCTAACATACATTGGGAACTACTTAATGCAGTGTAGATGTATAAATTGCTATTGCTTAAAACCATTTGTAAGCCGCTCTGATAGCCTTGTGACCGAAGAGCGGGGTATAAATAACAACAACAACAACGACATAGACATGTAGCAGGCAACTACTATCTATCAATGGGAAACTGAAGAATAGCGTGAGCATGAACAGAAGAGATGCTAGCATCCTTCTTTTCATATATATATATATATATATATATATATATATATACATACATACACACATATATATAAACCTGACATGGAAAAGTAGAAAAACACACTCCTTGTCCCTATTACAGAACACTGATTTGGTATTTAGTGTTCGCTGGTTTTAACTAATGAGCTACAGAGCCCCAGGATCTTTCCAGAACTATCCTGAAAAAAATGGCTTGAGTGCATGTCTTGCATGCAGACAGATGCAGGTTCAATTCCCAGCATCTACAATTAGTTATTTGTGGGGTAAAGTCCTGTCTTTAACTCTGGAGAGTTACTGCCTGTCAGTATACACTGAGCTAAGCTGGATAGACCAACAGTCTGAATTAGTCAAGGGGAGTTGCCTTCCTCTGCTCTTATGACAAGTGACTTGCCAGCATAAGTATTCCAAGAGCTTTTTATGTTTTGCTCATCAGGCAGACAGACAGATCAGCCTGTGAGAATAATCGTATAAAACCTGGAAGGCTAGGCTGGTTCTAAAAAAGTGTTTTGATTCAACTGAACTTTATTTATGTGGTGTTTGTCATGATGTGGCTAAACAGATGAAGCTATCAGAAAAGAGGGGAAAGCAAAAAGCAGAGATTGAAAGTGAGAGAAAGAGTGATCAAGAATGCACTAAAAGGAAGGTTTTAGTTGTTTTACCTTAGCTGGAATTTTGGCAGGGTGGTTTTCTAGGATTAATCTCTTCAAATGAAGAATCCAAAGGCGCTTCTCTTGCTGTGATTTAGCCTATTGCAAGATGCAAGAACACACAAAAAATGAGAAAAGAAGAAAAGTAGTTGTAGTTACATTTAGATGAAATACAAAGAGAAAGAATAGTGGAAAAGAAATTTGGTACCGTATATTCCGGCATATAAGATGACTGGGCGTATAAGGTGACACCCTCCCCCAATTTTTAAGTCAAAATATAGAGTTTGGGATATACTCGCCGTATAAGACAACCCCTCCTTCTTTTATATGGTGATACTCAAGGGGGGAAGGGAAAGATATTTATAGTTTAGTCTTGTGGAGAGAGAGTTTAACTACAGCTCTTAAACAACATACTTTGGTCCATGAAGTAGATGTACTGTATTACCATTAGGCATATTTATCAATGTCTCCCTTAATCATAATTACATTAATATTGACAGGTCCTTGACAATACCCACTTTACTACTGATAGATTTCTGTCAATAATGCATTTCTAAATAAAATATATTCATTTATAATTTGTACAATACTCAGTAAGCAATGCTAAAGTATATTAAAGTATATTAGAAGAAACATCTATTGCTGAATAACACCAATTTCATTGGTGATACTCAGCAATTTGTCTTCTTGCAGTTTGTGTTTTGTAGGCAAGTCTCCTGATTTTGCTAAAATAAAAACAGACAAAATATTAGCTTATTAAAATAAAATTGAGACATATAAAAACATTATTTATATAGTACTTTTATTTTCTGGAAGGAGAACAGTGGAACATTACTGTAAATGGCCAGAAATATTTCAAATAGATTTTAAAAGCTGACCACATTCGTTCTTTATTTATTTTACCTTAAATATACTAAGATTTGACCTGTAGTGTATAATATTTTTCCCTTTTATCAAATCATGTGAATTGAGAGAGATGGTCAGAAACCTAAATGGCAGGGGTGGGGAATGCCTGGCCTTCCAGATGTTTGCATGGGGGGGTTGTGTGCAAACCGCATGTGGCACAGCCAGCAGGGACTCAACAGTGGCAGGTGGAAGGAAGGAAGGAAGGAAGGAAGGAAGGAAGGAGGGAAAGACCAGTCAAGTTGTTTGTGCGCGCGTGTGTACAGAGGAAGCAGAGAAGAGAGAGAGAAGAGAGAGTGTGCACAAAGGGGGGAAAAAATCCATTGCAGCGCGGAGGGCCCAGCTTAAGGTGACATCAGAACTGCCATCACCCGAGAATGCGGACGGGTGAAGGAGGGCTGGGAAGAAGGGCACTGGGTCGTTCTGGCCTCCTGAGTGGGGAATTATGGCAGCAACGACCACCCCCCACTTTGGGCCCTCCTCTCTTTGTTGCTGCCGTCTTGTGAGGGAGGCAGGGAGAGAGGGAGAGGTATCTTAGACCTGAGCCCTTGGTAGAGCCCCTCATTTGCAGCCGGTTTGATGGGGGTGGGCAGGAAAGAGAGGCCAAGGCGGCAGCCTGTGCTCGGAGGCCGACGAAGTGGGAAGCACCTTGGCCTCCTGGAGGAGGGAGGGCCTTTGCTGTGCGGCTCTCTGCCTTTCTCCCCCCGCCTGGTGTTTGCTGAGGGTGGCGGCGTGTGGAGTTTTGTGTGGGCCGAGAAAGGCCCCACTGGTAAAAGCCCACCACTCCTTAAGGTGACACAGGAGATTGGGTGGTGACCGAGGCAAGCCGCTACATCCTGGGGTGAAGGCAGAGGAGGCGCAAATGTAACCGCTTTGCCTCATCCCTCGCCCGATCTCCTGTGTCTAACGAAGACACAGGAGATCCAGCGGCAGCTGAGGCAAGCCGCTACATTCGCACCCCTCCTCCACCTTGGATTGCTCCCCAAAGGGGGAGAAGGCGGAGGAGAGACGCAAATGTAACCGCTTTGCCTCACCCCTCGCCTGATCTCCTCTGTCTAACGAAGACACAGGAGATTGGGCAGCAGCCGAGGCAAGCCGCTACATTCGCACCCTTCCTCCGCCTTGGATTGCTCCCCAAAGGGGGAGAAGGTGGAGGGGAGGGGCGAATATACCAGTACACACTTTGCCTCACCCCCCGCCCAATCTCCTGCATCTTCACTCCGTTTGCGAAGGGAGCGAAGAGGCAGGAGATGGGTGGCAGGTGAGGCAAACTGTATACCTGGCGTATAAGACGACCCCCGATTTTCAAGGCTATTTTTCGGGGTTAAAAAGTTGTCTTATATGTTGGAATATACGGTAGTATTGAGAAGGAACTGACTCCTCATGGATGAGATGGAGTTTCCCTTCCAAAAGGGTCAGGACACATCCCCTATCCCCAGGACACCATTACACCACTGTAAGATAGTGCTTTCACAATATTTATTTCTGAATACTATTCTTTGTCTATTGTTTTTCTAATTTCTATGCTGCTTTTTTACTATCAAAGGAGCCTTTCAAGGTAACTCACAACACTTTAGTACAGTTCACAAAACTGTAATAATCTAAACCATGACTAACATGGTCATGTATTGTGTCTGCAGAGTCTCGCCCAGCAGAGCTGTTTAGGGTGGTGAGGGAACTGACGCAGGTTCCACCTGTGCAGAACTCATTACTAAACCAGACAACAGCCTGCTGTGACGCATTTAACAACTTCTTTGCAAATAAAATCTCTCAGATAAGAGCTAATTTGGACACCAAGGTTGGAGCAGATTCAATTGACGAGGTGTCCAGTAACTCCGTTGATGAGGTTATACTTGATCGGTTTCAATCTGTACTGGACAAGCTCCTTGGAAGAGTAAGAGTACCTGCCCTCTTGACCCTTGCCCTTCATGGCTGGCAGTCCGGGGGTGATGCCTTGAGGATGTTCCTCAGGGACATCATCAATGCATCCCTTAGAGAAGGTCACGTTCCATCTTGCTTGAAGGAAGTGGCAATTAGAACGCTCCTAAAAAGACCTTCCCTTGACCCTCTGGATATGAAGAACTACAGGCCAGTCTCTTTATTACCTTTTTTGAGCAAGGTGATCGAGAGGGCGGATTACTCTTCAACTCCAAGCTGCCTTGGAAGAAACCGATTATCTAGATCCATTTCAAACTAGCTTTAGGACGGGATTTGGAGTTGAGATGGCCATGGCTGCCTTAGCTGATGACCTTCGCCTGAACATCAACAGAGGTAATTGTGACCCTATTGGTGTTACTGGATCTCTCAGTGTCTTTTGATACAATAGATCATGGCATCCTCTTGGATCACCTGTGAAGGCTAGGAATTAGAGGCACTGCATTGCAGTGGTTCCACTCCTTCCTCTTGGGTAGATTCCAGAGAGTGATGTTCGGAGACAGTTGCTCTGCAAGGAAAGATCTTAATTGTGGCATCCATCCTGTCCCCGATGCTATTCAACATATATATGAAGCCACTGGGAGAGATCATCTGGAGGCATGGGGTGGAGAATTATCAGTATGCTGATGACACACAGATATATTTTTCCATGTTTCAGTCTTTGGCTCTGACTTCAGATGGTGTCTCTTCTCTCAATGATTGTCTTAGGTCAGCAATGAGGAAAAGCAAATTGAAGCTGAATCCAGACAAAACGGAGGTTCGAATGGTAACAGCCCCAAACCCAGGTAGTAGGATACAACTTCCAGTCCTGGATGGAGTTACACTCTCCTCCAGGGACTGTGTTCGCAGTTTGGGGGTACTCCTGGATTCATTGCTCTAGATGACAAATCAGGTAAACACGACGGTCAGGAGTGCCTGTTATCAGCTTCGGCTGATCCGCCAGCTGTGCCCTTTCCTGGAAGTTGGGGACCTTGAGACCATGGTGCATGCTCTGGTAACCTCCTGTCTTGATTTTTGTAATGCACTCTACATGGGGCTACCCTCATGCTTGGTCCGGAAACTTCAACTAGTACAGATTATGGCAGCCAGACTGGTCTCAGGTACATCTAGAAGAGACCATATAACACCGATCTTAAGATCACTTCACTGGCTGCCCATTAGTTTCCAGGCCCAGTACAAGGTATTGGTTATCACCTTTAAAGCCCTAAATGGCTTGGGTCCTACCTATCTTCGGGACTGCCTCCTTCCATATAATCCTCCCTGTGCACTCAGGTCCTCTGGGAGGAATTTACTACAACCTTTAAAAACTAGGCTATCCTCAACCTCCCAGAGGACCTTGTTGGCTATTGCTCCCAGATTATGGAACTGCCTGCCGGATGAGATCCGTCACCTTACCAAGCTCTTAAAAAGCTCTTAAGATGGATCTCTTCAAGCAGGCCTTTCCTGAATAGATACCTGGCCATCAGAAGGGGAAAAAAATCCTATTGGTCTGATCCCTATTCCAGTTATTTTATTTTATTGTGTGTTGGTGTGTTTTAGTATTTATTAAGTATTTTAAATGTTTAAATATTTAATTGTATTTTAAGGGGGAGTGGGAGGGAGGGTTTTATATGTATATATTTTAAATGTTGTAAGCTGCCCCGATTGCATTTTGTAGAGGCAAAATTATTATTATTATTATTATTATTATTATTATTATTATCACAAAAAGGATTGGGCAACAAATTAGATGACCAAAGCATCCAATGTTTTGTGTTTGCATTCTATATTTTGTAGCTTTCTGAGAAACCTGTCCCTTTTTGTCCTTTCTGTCTATGCAATGGTTTTCTGCCATTTTTTTGTAGATATGTAATTAGATCGGAACAAGAATTACTTTCACATAATAGCAAATACAGCATGTTGTATAAGGCATGGGTTCTGGGAGTTGTAGTCTGAAAAGGTAACTTTCTCAGGCTCTGAAAATAAGGACCCATTTTTCGTATGCAAAACCTTAAGTAGAGTACTAATGATGGGTTTGACACTGCCATCACAGTTCCTGCAATACATATCATGAGAAGTATATACAATCGTCCCTTCCCTTTTGCAGCTTTCCCTTTTGCGGTTTTGTGTATTTACAGAGTTGGCTTTGGCCAACCTTCCCCTCCCTGGGACTGTGGTGGCGGCAGCAGCACCACCACCAGCCACCCTGCCATCCATTTGCTATGGTGCTCGCTTGGCAGGTGGGGGTGTGTGGCGGTACGGCAACGGCAGCGGGGCTCTCCTGTCCCCGCGGCAGCTTTGGCCAGCCTCCCCTCCCTGGGACTGCAGGAGCCGCTTAGCCCTGCCTCCCACCCGGCCTTGGCTCTCTACCCAGGGAGGGGGAGGGGAAGTGTGTGTGTGTGTGTGTGTGTGTGTGTTGGAAGAGGGCAGAGGGTTGTGTGGGTCCACCAACCAGCATGCACAGTGTGTGTGTGTGTGTGTGACCTTTTGGGGAAGGAAAGAAATGGGTGCTTATGGGGTCTGGCAGCCACTTTGCACGTGAAGCTGGCAGGAGGAGAGTTGGGGCACCAGAGTTGTCATGCTCTCCCTGGGAGTGATACATTTTTAATTCACATTGTTTAAACTTTTGCGGTGGTGCTCCACCCCTAACCACCACGAATGGGAAGGGACAACTGTACACTTAATGCCATTCTCCAGCAGGCATTTGCTGTATTGTGGCCTTTAAATACCTGAACAGTATGCTGCATCTTGGGATTCTTGTAGTGAAAAACACTAAAGCTAAGGGGTTCCTTTGGTATTACTTCCACCAGCATGAGATTGCCACACTGCAACAGAAAGAAAGGCTTATCAGTCAGAGGGAAGTTACTATGGAAAATGTGATAAGTTTATTAATACTTATTTATATTTTGAGCAGTGAAAATATCTCATTTCCTCTCCTTTGCAACACATGGACTGCTTATTCTCTTAGCCTTCTCCTCCACCCCACCCCACCCAATAAGTACAACCAGACATACCAAGATATGAGCTTTGTAGGCAAACATTTCTTCTCTCTTCTTAGTAATAAGCAGCAGTTTGTCAAAGAGGAACAAAGTGCGTTCATTTTTGGCTCTCTGGATGCGGAATGTTCCTTCTAAAACAAGCTCCCCATAACTAGCAAGGTCCGGCCCTTTCCAGTTAGTCAGTAAGCTTTGTATCTCCTGAAAGAGAAGGCACAGGTCAGGAAGAGTGTGACGAACACACACAAAAATTGCCTTTCAGTGTTTTTAAATAGCACAAACTATGTAAACTCAGGCCATGCTAGTGTGTTCCTTCTATTAGTAAGAGTGTGTTGGGGGCAGAGTATGAATGGCAATTACACTTTTCTCCCAATGTAGTTTAAATCCAACTACTCATCACAACCAGAGAAGACCCATTAAATCAATGGGATTTACATATCTGTAGATTTATTAAACAGTAATTGATCCAATAGGTCTGTTCTACCTCTGACTAGTAAATGGATTTAGGTTTAGATGTTACAGCGTAAAGGTTTTGTCATGTGATATACCAATTTAAGTTTATTTTGAATAAACTGAGCCTGAGCTAAATTATGCCTGATTGAGTAAGTGCAGCAGAAGCCGATCTTGAGGTACCAAGAGGGGTGGGGGGTGTTTGGGGATTTTATCTGTATTGTATTTTAATTTTTGTAAGCCGCCCCGATTGTTTTAACAGAGGGGTGGGGTATAAATAAATTATTATTATTATTATTATTATTATTATTATTATACCATCCCCACAGTGGCCCAAATCGAGAAGGTGGCCAATCCAGACCTATCCCATCCTCCTACCAGGCCCACATCCCTGTCCCTTTTGTTGTATGGGGTTTTCCTTAATTCCCACCAGCTGTGATGAACAGCTAGAATTACTTAACATCAATAGCTTTGTGAAAGGTGCATCTGTCAGGGGATGATAGGACACACAACTTCCAGCAGAAGCCCAGAAACTGTCTCAGTAGACGCATAGCAACCCACTCCCAAGAATACTCACACACAGAATGTTTGACGTCCAAATAAGCAGGAGCCACTTATATCTTCAAACTAAAACAGTTGCAATATATACAAATATTTACAATTCAGGGAGAAACTGCTTCACGAGGCCTCAGCACTCACAGGAAGAAGAGTGAGCTCTGCTCTGAGCCCTCCCATATACACAGTCACAGGGCACTGGCTTATTCAATCACATGATCTTACACACCAATAAGAACCCTCCTTCTGTAGCTAAGGAAGACTAGGCAGTTCATGGAGTCAGCCATGTTGACTAGGCATGACTCTGCAGTTTGTTTGGCCATTTTATAATCGAGTTAAGTTTCTAACTCCTGACAGAATATACATATAGCAAGCCTAGCATATATAAACCCAACCTAGAGAAAGTGAAAAGCATGCCACAAGAGCACGGAAAAAAAAACCTTCCTAGCCTCAACTAATACCTGGAGAAACCCTAAATGCAGAGGAGAGTGGAGGGGGCATCCTTAGCATATGGTAGAAGAAGGGACTGCACCATATGGGGCAAGCCTGTTTAAGGCACACTGGAAGTCATAAGAGAGTCCCCTCCCCTCACAAGACACCCCAATCCTGTCAGATTAAAGCTCTTATGAGAAGAGCTTCCGTCTTTCCAGATCTTGCAATGCTCTCTACTACAGCTATCACAAGATCAAGCCCAGCCCAGCTGCTGGGAGACCTCATTGTTACAGTTCTCTCTTGCCCAAATGTGTGTGTGGGGGGGGGCGTATTCATTGGGAATCATTTTGCCAAGTAAATGTTGTGATCAAACTACAGAAAGATCAAATTCAGTTTATGTCAAAATGATTCTGGGAAGTAATCTGTGACTCACCTGCAGCCGGATAGCATGTTCATGTTTCCTCTTCATGTCATTAATATGCCATGCCACTCTCTGCATTGTATCTATGGCATCTAAAACCACATCATAACCTTCAGTGTCTTTGTCAAGATGGTTTTCTATCTCCTAATAAAGGAGGGAATTGGAGACAAAATAAAACCCACATTAGGCTAGTAGATCATAATTAATACTCTGATCATTAGCACATTCCCAACTGCAGCGCATCTCTGAGTCCTCTAGGTCAAAGTTTGCAAAGTTACAACATACTGTGAATTCATGCTCACACAAAAACCTGTTCCAACAACACAGAACTACTTCTGCCCCAGTAAGCATGAGATTCTCCTTCATCCCCACACTCTCATTGCCAACCAACTCATTGCACTTTCCCCCTTTAATAATAAAAATAATAATAAAATTTATTTATACCCCCCCTCTGTAAAAGCAATCGGGGCGGCTTACAAAAATTAAAATACAATACAGATAAAATCCCCAAACACCCCCCACCCCCACCCACCCCCATTAAAAAATATTAAACAATTATAAATTAAAACCAACTGATCTAAAATCACATTTAAAAACAATAAATACTATAAAATACAATAAATGGCCAGCGGACTAAAAGAAGCCAGGATCCCCTGAGGCCGGGATCTAATTAGGAAAGGCCTGCTGAAAGAGATCCGTCTTTAGTGCTTTTTTAAAGCTACTCAGGCTTGTTATCTGATGGATCTCATTCGGCAGGTCATTCCGCAATTTGGGGGCGATTACTGAAAAAGGCCCTCTGGGAGGTTGCAAACAGCCTAGATTTTTGTGGCTGAAGCAAATTCCTCCCAGAGGACCGGAGTGCGTGGGGAGGATTGTAGGGGAGGAGGCGGTTCCGGAGATAAGTTGGACCCAAGCCATTTAGGGCTTCAAAGGTAATAACCAACACCTTATACTGGGCCCGGAAACTGATAGGCAGCCAGTGGAGAGATCTTAACACTGGAGTTATATGGTCTCTTCGAGATTTCCCGAGACCACTCTGGCTGCCATATTTTGTACCAACGGACGTTTCCGGATCCTTTCTTTTCTTTTCCCTCATTTCTCCCAGTTCCCTGCTCCTCAAATGCTAAGGGGGTTGTTTTGTGGTATCCTATACATGCACACTTTATCTCCAAACATGGTTCTGATTTAGAATGTGCAATGAGATTTGCTGTGGGAATTGGCTGAAAACAAGGAAACACTAGACTGTTACTCACACAGGTAGTAAGAGTCTCAAATGATTGGGAAAAATCTTATAATTTATTCCTTGGTTAGCATCAAAAGTCATTTGGATGCAATAATTCAGTTGTCAATCTATATCCTCGGATTTGGTATCCACGGATTTAAGTATTCATGGCTTGAAAATATTCTTTAAAAAATAATAACCCAAAAATCAAACCTTGATTTTGCCATCTTATATAAGGGACACCATTTTGCTTTGTCATTGCATATAATGGGACTTGAGTATTCATTGATTTTGATATCCACGGGGGGTCCTGGAACCAAACCAAATATGAAGGGACAACTGTACTTCCTCTGGAATCAGTAATAACGGTAGGCAAGAAAAGATTGTTTGTGTCAACTTCTTAGGGCAAACGTACGCAACTTGTGATCCACCAAGATTGATACAGCCCAATAGCCATATTTTGGACCATGCAACACTGACACCACTTTGAAATATACTTTAGATATGGTAAGCAGTATATAACAAGAAAGATACACTAAATAAACAGAAAATACGGGATTTCAGGGTGTGATGTTTTGGCATTTCACAATACAGTCCCTGACTGGTAGTAAAACTAGGATGCATACTAAGCTTTTGTTGTTATAAATTATTAGTGGATTATATTTTGTTTGGTGAGTGATAAATTATACAGCAATGCCTTAAAGCTAGAATGGGAACATGTGGCTCTAGAGATGTTGGCTGGTATTCTAGACAGATGTTTCTTGGTCTGAGACACACACACACACACACATTATACCAGACAGCAGCTGTTCTGAGAAAAGGTGGTCTATTCTGCTGGTGGTTGTGGCACAGTTGGATGATGTTCCCTTCCTCACCAGTGAGCAAAGCTACAACAAGGAATTGCAACAAGGTCCCTTCGTTCATATAAAATAAATTTGGGAGGGCAGTTGTGATTCTGGAAATAGTGCCATAATTTTGACTATGTAAAGATAACGAATACAAAGCAGTTATGGATGCCTAACTCTAGGTTAAAAATTTGTAACTATGATACTGAATGTCAGCTGTTATTTATCCATCTACCCTCACTGTTAGCTATGCTGGTTAGTGATGGTGGATTTGCAGTCCTACAACACCTAGAGAACCTTATATTCCCCACCTCTACCTCTGAACAGCTGCAATACAACAGTGGCTACCAAGGCAGAATTTAATACAGAAATGAGTTGATCATTTGATATTTGAATGTACTTCTCTCTTGCATTTAATTTTGGCCACAAAACCTCAGCATGGTAATTAAAATGAGCATGGCTACTTGGCCAATTGGAAGAAAAATACCATTAAAATACAATGATTCGAACAATGGAAAGTACACGATACAAACTATTAAAAAGAAAACAGATTTCTGAAAATGTTTAAACAGGATACAAAAGGAATGAGAACTATTTTATTTCTGTACTACCATACATGCAAAATTATGATTGATTTCGATTCAAGCACCCTGCCTGCATCACTAAGGGAAGAGAAACATTTTCTTACTTCTAATATTTTACGCACAATCCTTCACCAAGACTCCCCCGAGCAATAGAATGAAATAAAATCTAAGGGTGGAATAAAATTTAATCTAATAACACCTAAAATCTAGACTCATGGAGCTTTTGCATCCAAAATATCTACCATCTTTTCATTGTATATATCCCTTTGCTGTAAAATTTCCCCAAATCTTTGCCGAGTTCTTCATTATAGTGTTAGTTGTTTCTTGTATGTCCACTGTCCTCCATAGCTGCCTAGAATAGAGCTCACGCCTAAATACACTTACTAGTGAATAAACCCCACTGAACACACAATGGAAGCTTACTTCTATATAGACATGAACAGGATTGTTATACATATTTTCCACAAGAGACACAGCATAAAGGATCCAACTATGTGTGGGCAGGAGGAAGGAAAAGATGTAGAAAGAGAATAAGGGTGGCACAAAGAGTGAAGAGAAGAGGAGCAAAAATGGAACAACGGAAGGGGTAAAAATGTGGGAACAAGGACAAAGGCAACAATGAAGGAGAAGAAAGGTAGCAAATGAAGAGATGGGATAATGAGGAGAAGAAGGTAGAAAAGGTCATCCTTGCAGCATCTGTAGGGAAAACTACATGGTACACCCCTCTCTGTTTTAGAATTCAGGTGACAGAATTTCTTATACATAGAAAAAGAGTCTTTCTACCAAAACATGCTAGATGTTTGCCCTAATATATCCATAGATACTTTTTTAAAAAAAACTAGCATGAGAGAATTTTCCCAAAGATTAATACAAACTCTTGTAATCCTTCCTTCAAACTCTATTGCATCTAAGCCCTCTATGACATCAAGTCCTCTTTGGGCAATGCCATTTCACTACAACCATACAACACTGTTTTGTCAAGCAGAACAGAACAAATACAATGAAGAGAAACAGACAATCATACAATCACTGCCACACAAACTCGTTCTCTCCTTCAAACCAAGATTGAATTTTAAAAAGAGGGGGAGAACTATACATTGCATTATTGATGCTCTGAGAGGGGGGAACCTATCCCTTCTTCTGATCTAGATAGATGTTTGTTCCCGGTTCCTGCTGAATATCTCTTCCTCTCTGGTTCCTATTTTAACCAAAAAGTGGACTTTGCAGTAAACAGTTAACCTGTAGAAGTGAACAAACATTGGGGTAGAGGGACTTTTCAACAGGAACTCAGGCTCAGGACTCCTGATCTGCACATTCTGGATCAGGCCACCAAGGGTGTGTTTTGTTTCAGATAAAATTGGCCAATTTGTACAACTTTAAAAATAACAAACAAAATACCATGTAATTTAGCCCTTACAATCCAAAGAAAAGGTACAGTCCAAAGTCCAAAGAAGAGGTACTTAAATGACAACATACATGTAAAAGAAGGTGATATTTGAGTATTCTCTGGACAGGTTTTAAGAGATAGGATCCTAAGGGTAGAGAATGCTGTAAAGCTTCTTGTCTCTCTCTGAAAAACTTGGTCAAGGTCTTGTTCCTCATACATTCTGTTAGTACAGCCACTGATCTGTAAATGATATAAACAATTCTCATTGTGTAATCATACATTAAATATACAGAAATCCATAGTTTCAAATGTACAACCTTGACACTACTAGTTACCTCCATATGACCACTTCAAGCAAGATGCTTACAGGTATTGCTTTTGGCAACTGTACAATCTACAAACTGTCAAGACTGAATTTGCCTATGGTTTAAAGATGCTTTTCTCCACTATAGTACTTTCTGCTTAAGAGACCTTAGGGAAAGAAAGGTGTCTTGCACTTAGTAGTTTGTATTTTAAAAAGAGCATAGAGTGCTACTGCATTACATATATCCTGATATCACAGAACAGGAGAGAAACTTCTACAAGTTATTGGTGCCCTATGGTCCAGAAGGAGCCCCAGAGCCTGACTATGTTGCATATGTTTTTGTCTCTTTTTATTAATTCTTTTATTATAATTTTAAAATCATACATCAAACATATTACTATCTTTCTTTTATATTAAATGATACTTATCCTACAAAATAGATACATAATTTTCATTTTAGTATTAACATTGATTTAAGCTCTACCCCCTAAAAGTGCTCCCCACCCCCAGGATCATCTATGCCAATTATTTACTCCATTTTCCAAAATTGCAATAATTCTCTTGGAGGTGTGTATCCACTTTTTCTTTTTTTAAAAAAACATATTCTATAAATGGCTTCCATATTTCATCAAAATTACAACTTTTCCATAATCCTTTTTTAACTTTCAATCTATGCGTTAATTTATCATTAATAATGATGTCCCATACTTCTCTATACCATTCCTCTATCTGATAATCTCCTTGTATCTTCCATTTTCTGGGTTTCATTAATCTTGCTGCTGTTAATAAATTTGTAATCAGATCCTTTAACACTTGGGTACAATTGACCTTTTCATAAATTGATAATAATGCAATATCTAGACACAGTTCTAAATCTTGTCCTGTTATCTCTCTTATTTCTTTAAATACCATTTGCCAAAATTTCTGTACATATTTACAACTCCACCACATATGAACATAAGTGCCTTTTTCTTGACATCCCCTCCAACATAACATTGAATAATTTTGATCTATTTGACTTAATCTTACTGGTGTCAGGTACCATTTCCATACCGATTTATAATAATTTTCTTTTATTCTTAGTGACATATTTTTCAAAATACCCAAATCCCAAAATTTCTCCCAACTCTAATTATTAATTGGTTGCATTAAATCATCCTTCCATACTATCTTTAAATAATCGTTTTGTTCTTCAGTTTTCAGCAATAGTTTATATAATTCACTAATGATACCCTTTATTATTTCATTCTGTTCCTTATTTTCTCTTTGTATAATCAACTCTTCAAATCTGGTGTATTTTCGACATTCCTTATTTACCCTTACCCATTCCATTGTCCACTGTTCAAGTTGTATACAATTGAGCCAGGAAATCTTTAACCCTTGTAGTCTCTCTTTTACTTGTTCTCTTCTACTCATCTTTTTTATCCAATCTTCTATTTTTATTAGTTTCTTGTCTCTTAAAACCTTTTCCAATTCTCTCTTTAAGTTTGCTGGAAATTTTTCCATAACTACCACTGGACTTAACAGAAAAATGATAAGTAATAACTTTTCTTTATATTTTGCCCATATCTCTAAAATGGTCTTCAAAAAGGGATTATCTATTTTTCCAATTGATTTCTTGGTAAGTTTATTAAAAAATATATTTTCCAATTTATACTCTATTTCTGGCATACCTGCTTCTAACCAATCTAGTTCCCCTTTTCCCGTTATTGCTTCTATAATATATCTAATCTGATTTGCTATATAATATAATTTTAAGTGAGGGAAACTTAGTCCTCCCATTTTCTGATGTTTATACCATCTTTTTTTATTAACCCTCGCTTTCCTATCTCCATTACAATAATTATTAATTATAGTTTGCCAGTTCTTTAACTCTGGTTCCCTTATCTTAATTGGTAACATCCTAAATAAAAAATTAATTTTGGATAGTATCTTCATTTTAACAATTGCTATTCTGCCAAACCATGACAATTTTATTTTCCTTAATTCCTCTAATTTTCTTTTAACCTCTTGTGACATTTTAATATAATTTTTATCTTCTAAATCTTTTAAGTTCTTAGTTATAACAATTCCTAAATATTTTTACTCGCCATAAATTCTTGTTCATCTTCCCTATTGTAATTATACAACATCATCTCTGACTTAGTCCAGTTTATTTGCAGACCTGTTACTTCTCCAAATGCTCTTAAATAAGCTTCTATTCTATCCATTTTCTCTACTGGATTTTCAATCGTTAATAAAGTGTCATCTCAAACAGGCTTATTTTATGCATATGGTTTTGTCTTTGGGGAAGAGCAGCTCCTATATTTTTTGATCCAGTGAGAGCAGGAAGAGCAGGCACTAGCTGTGCTCATGAAAGAATGACTCCCAAGTGTTTGGTATGCAGCAAAATAACCAACAGGGTCCATTGGTCGTGAACATGACTGGCATCCAATCTTTTTGCTCTCAGCTCTACAGGGCCAGGCAACAGGTGAGTAGTCCCATACGACAGGCCTATATAAATCCTCTCAAAAGGATTGCAAGAGGAGGGCTTCAGAGCTCCAGGTTTACAAGAGATCTCTAATCTTGTGGGAGCCTAAAACTCTCATAAGAGGCCCTCTTCTCACAAGATCTGAGGTAGGCTTTATAAAAGTCTGCCTCACATATAGACAGTCTTGAGCTGGCCTGAAAGCAGCCTGTTTTGCTGTTTGAAAAACCTGGCAACATTAACTGGGAATAGAGTGCCAGACTGAAAACTGGAGAGGGCTCCTGTATCTTTAATAGATGTGTAGAAGAAGGGATTTCAGCATGTGTCATACAACCAAGTAACAAGTAACACCTGCTTAAATTCCCTATTCTGCATAACCATTAAAAGGACAGGAGCTCTGTCCATTTTTCACTCAACAAGCTTAGCTGGATGGCCTGGGGGAAAAAATTCACCAGGGTCCAAATCCACTCTTGACAGCCCTGCCCCCACTCTACTCCACATAAATACTTCTACCTGGTATGAAAACTAGGGAACCCTAAAAAAATAAAATGTCTGGCTGGATACGTAGGCTTCACAGTATTATGTGCTGTAAGTGTAGCTTAACAAACTGGAATATCTAATGTCAATGTTATTTTCAAGGAACCTAAACATATGCTTCATTATATGTATTATGTTTCAATGCACATTCTCAACATTAAGTGGTTATTCCATGAACTGGAAAATAAAGTATTTATTCTGTATTCAAATCAAGTCATTAGCCTGCAATAACTGTAGTAACTTAATTGAAGTTTCATATAACCACCATTCAAAGAAGCATGCATCCTCTTTTCTACTTTCTCTCTTACTACTTACCTTCCTAAAACATAGTATCATATATTTCTGACTGAATGGTATTTTTATAAACCTTATAGTCTTATTTCTTTCTATTTATCAAACTTTCCAAATAAAGAAGACACTCCTACCTTGGATAATTGGTGCAATACTGTGTGTATATGTGGAAATCTTCACTCTGTGTATAAGGATCAGGAGGAAAAAGGTTCATTTAGTTTCTTGATTTTATCACAACGCCACAGAAACACAAAAATCAACCCTTATGTAGAAGCTGTCTTGCAAAGAACTCAACATTACTTACCACCGTTTTTACAGCTTCACTTGCATCCTAATATGTGTATCAGTCATCTGTTGCTGATGACAGATGGAGTTAACTGCCCCCCCCAAAAAAACACCAATATCTGTCAGGATTTCCTATCCATTTACCTACAAGCAAACCTTTGTTACCACAAATGTGTATTAGTGCTATTTAGAAACTTATTTTTAAAGTAGACTCACAGTGCTGTCATTTACAGTTCACTGTGGAATATCACCAATAAATCTGCTAGTCCCAACTAGTGCAGACCAACTGATCCTATGGAATTTATATATATAAGAACGTACTACTCAGTGATTGATTCAATAGGTCTACTCTATTTGGGACTAGCAATTGGATCTAAATCTTGCTGTTTATTACTTTATCATTTTCAGAAACAGCAAGATTTAGATTTTGCTGTTTCTGAAAGCAGGGGAGCAGAGCAAAGCAGGGGAGAAGGAGAAGAATTTATGGAATATGTCATAGTACAGAAGGACATCTGACAAACATACTATACCTGATTAAAAAAAAAAAAAGGATTAGTCAAACTCTCCTACCTACTTAAAATGCTGCCTTATCGTCAGACAGTGCCAGTCCACCCAGTAATTATAGAAGACTTCAACTGAGCCTTTCCTGATACTTTATGCTTGCATATCAGATTTGAATGCATATAGCTGTCTTCACTGACATGAAAAACAATAAGCTTGAACCGCAGCCTATTAAATGCATACATTTTAAATTAACAGCTACAGCTGAAAGCTGCCCCTGCTGCAAGGAACTAATAATAAAGTCAACCACAATCTGCTGCAGAAACATTACAGTCTGTAATTAGCCAGTGGAATAGTTCACATTCTAGTTCTCACTGTAGGAGGTGAGGACTTCCTCTTTTAAATACAAAATTCAGTATTAAAGTTATATCCAAACTGTAAATACCGCAACTTTTCAGGTTAAAATATAGTTTGGGATATACTTGCCGTATAAGACTACCCCCCTTCCAACACACACCAAATAAATTTTTTAAAAACCATCAGATTTTATTTCAATATGGTAATTTTAATTCAAATGCTTATGACAGGCAGGTACTTAACAGGAAAACTGTAACTTATAAACATAAGGCTGCTTGTCATCAAACATGTAAACATAAAACAGTGCAAGTGGATTAAACTTTTCCTAATTCACTCTAAAGCTAAAGGGAAGGCTAAGACAATGAACCCATGGGAACTGCCATGCTGCTTGTTTTCTAAGCTGTCAACCAAACTGGAACTGATGATGATAGGAGAAAGATAACAAACAATAGAGAAAGAGCAAGTGCCTGGCAAGACCCTGGCAAGTTAGCAACGCACATCATAACTGCAAGCTATGGTATTTTTACAGGTTTTGCAGGCGTGACAGTTTCCCTTTAAAAGCCTTCAAAATCCTCCTGTTCGTCATCTGATGTCATAAGTATATCAATGACATCTTGTGATACATTTATAAGGCAGTTATTGTATGGATCGAATTCCGCATCAGATGGTGTGGTCTCAACTTCGGCTTCTTCTTCATCTTGCCACAAGTAGTCATCCTCCATACCATCTAATGAATTTGATATGCCACACTTCTTGAAAGACTTGATTACTGTTTCTGCATCAATATCATTCCAGGCTTTTATGACAAACTTGCACAAAACATCCAACTGTGGAGCATGCATGTTTCCTCCTTTTATGAATGACTTTTTGCCACTACCCATCCAGTCATTCCACTGTTCTCGAATGTGATCTTTAAATGGCTTGTTTAGGCACACATCCAGTGGCTGTACCAACGATGTCAATCCTCCAGGAATAACTGCCACATGTGTGTTTAGTCTTGCAATCCTTTGCTTGGTGCTGGGAGTTAAATGAGCCCTGAACATAACCCACACCAGTAAACTACATTTTTGAATAAGTCCACCTGGTCACCTGCTCCATGCGTTATCAAGCCATAGCTTTACCCCTAATTCATCTATCCAGCCTTTTTCATTCACATGTACAAAACAACCAACAGGGAACTTGAGTTTCAGCATTGTTTTTCTTTTAAAAATAATCATTGGTCTCAGTTTGGCGCCATCAGCTGTGCATCCTAGTACCACTGTAAAACTGGACTTCTCATGTCCTGTTGTTTAAATTAAAATTGTTTTTTCACCTTTTTGATGGACAGTTTTGTTTCCAACCATATCAAAATTCATTGGAATTTCATCCATATTTCCAATACTACTTAATGCATAGCCATGTTTAGTGCGCTGTTGTATTACGTATTGATGGAAACTATTCAGTTTGCTATCAAGATCTGCAGGTAATTTTTGGGCAATTTTCATCTTTTGCCTCAGTACCATATTATGCCTTCCCATGAATCTAGTACACCAAGATACAGTGGCCTTAAATATGTTGCTATGATCTGGGTTAGATTTGGCCCACTGAAGTGCAAACAAGCGTATTTTATTTCGTGTCACTACATAACCATTTTGGCCATGTTCATTTACCATATCTGCTACATGTTTTTCAAGTTCTGGCCAATGTGGGGTGCCTCTTCTTAATGCACTCTTACCCCTTGGTATACTCTTTAATGCTTTTTCATTTGCTTTCCAGTCCCGAACCATCTTTTCTGTTACTCCATATTATCTTGCAGCAGCACAGTTATTATGTTCCATGATAAAGTTTACAACTTTAAGTCTGAAACTGGCTTCATATTTCTTTCTTCTTGCTGGTGGAGCAATGAAGGGGTTTTGACTATTGGACATTTGTATACTGTACTATATGTACTGGTGCTATACTGTATGAAATGGCAGATACTGGCATTGTACTGTATGTGGTACCCAGGATACAACAGCCAGCCAATCACGATACCGGCGACTGGCTGGTTGTTGTATACAAAGCCTGCTTGGATTGGTCAGCCCTCCCTGCCTGCCCAGCCCTCCCTGTCTCCAAGACTATCAGAGCAGTAGTGCAAACATGCCTCTTTCATCCGTCTGGCCCGCCCTTGTATCCTATTACCTCCTTCTCTACCTCTCAGATCTCTCACATGCGTGCCTGCACTGCTTCACTGCAGTCCTCAGGGGCAAGCCTCCCCCGTCCAGCCAGCCACACCTCCGCCCTTCCCAAACCCATGATGGGGCTCCCCAGCCCCATGGTGGCTTCGGGAAGTGTGTGGGGTGGCTGGCAAGCCTCCCTCCAGCCAGCCAGCCACCTCTCTGCCCTTCCTGAACCCGCAATGGGGCTCCCATGGTGGCTTCGGGAAGTGTGTGGGGTGGCTGGCAAGTCTCCCATCAGCCAGCCAGCCACCCCTCCACCCTTTCCAAACCTGCGATGGGGCTCCCTAGCCCCATGGTGGCTTTGACAAGTGTGAGAGGTAGCTTGCAAGCCTCTTCCCAGCCAGCCAGCCAACCCTCCATGCTTCCCTGACTCGAGATGGGGCTGGCCAGCCCCATCACGGGTTGGGGAAGCGTGGGAGGTGGTTGGCAAGCCTCTCCCCACCCAGCATAAGACGACACCCGGCGTATAAGACGACTACAGACTTTTGAGAAGATTTTCATGGGTTAAAAAGTCATCTTATATGCCGGAAAATTCGGTAAGTTTTTTTTTTAAAGCAAACAAGTAGAAAGAAACACAAAGAACTATATAGTTCATTATAACTATGCTAAACTTTCATGGTCAATTAATCATACAACTATGAAATGAACTGGTTTTTAAGCTCATTATCATAAGAACTGTATGTTTTCTTCTGTGTTTCAGCGCATTTTCTTCCACCATGCTGTCATGAAATTAGACAACTAGGATTAGAAAATGAGCTGAAGTAGGCAATTATTATAAGATCCTGTCAAAAACCAATCAAAAATATCAAGATGATGGGAAACATCCAAGTTTGCATGTGTGACTTTCACTTGCCCAATGGGACTTCCTTTTCCTTCCTTCCCTGAAGGCCCCAGTATATACCAGTATCTACTCTGAAAGGTCCTGCAATCCATCAGAACAGATCTGGAGTTGCAGGTGTGGCAGCTGAATGCATTCTGCCCTCACTGTCCATTCTGGTGCCTGTAAAAAAAAGCTTCTTATTTCAGGTGTTGTCTATATGGTCAAAAAAAATATGAATAAGATACGAATGTACAGTGATCCGTTCAAATCGGCATTTGCACAAATACGTGTCATTCAGAAGGGGGGCAGCGAAATCCACCACAAAGTCTGTGTGCGCCATGTCTAGGGCTTTGTACAGATTTTTTGAACAATGTGTGATTGTTTGAACACTCACATTCACACAAATATGAACAGGCAGTGCAATCTGATTGGCTGCATGAGGATGGATTTCTGGCTAAGTAGGGGTCCAGTAAGTCAATCAAATTGTGATTTTATACTCTTTTATTCTTTCTATCTTTATAAATACGAAGTGTTACTTGTGTGCACCCTGGGAAACTGCTTTTTTTTTTTTTTAATTGGCAGCAGCAGATTTAAAATCGTGAGTAAATCACTTGCAGCCTCCAGCTGCTAGGGAGTCATGCAGAGTCTGGGGGGCTCTTTTGGCCGTGTAGACAGGTTGCATCGTTGCAAATGCCTGCCTTTTTGGACATGTTCATATTTTTCCCCCTCGTGTAGACAAGACCGTAGTCAACCTAACAATTTCTTTGTAATCTAGGTTGATACCTCTATACATCAGTTGTTGCAGTCATTCAGTTTATGTTACCTGGTGTTCATGTATAAACTGATGTTTAAAAAATACTCAGAAAACCTGTAAGTAAAGACAAAGAGGCTTGGCTTTCACCTTTGCTTGTAAACCTTTTGTGACCTGCAAGCGTTTGTCATTTGCTGCATGGGGCCTCAGTTCAGGGTGCTGCTCTTCAAGAGCTTTTTGGCTCCCAGCTCCCAGGATCCTCTCAACTCAGGCTCTCTGGCCAGTCTCACTGGGGAGATACTGGGAGTTGTAGTCCAGCAAACTAACATTTCCATGCTCTGATTGTTTCCTTTTTAAAAATAATAATAATAAACTTTTACTGAATTTTTGGGATTGTTAACAAACTCTCTCTCTCTCCACCTCCTCTCTCTATATGGATGCTATTAACACAAAACCAAAAATTAACACAAAACCATTAGTACTAACATATAACTATCGTTAATTATCCGCTCTGACTGTTTCCATTCCATTGTGGTCTATGGATATATGGGTCTAAATATTGTTAGTCATGAGTAAGGCAGACTCATTCGACCAATGGGATTTAATTAAGTGTTGATTCACCTTTCAATAACTGAGTCAATGGGTCTACTCACATTGGGAATGATCAACAGCATTCTGGCCATAGGCATAACTGGTATTGGTTATATGACTATATTCCATTGTGCTAGTGTTTTCTCCAGTAGTGGCTGGTGGTTCTCATAGCAGTGCAACAGAGAAACCATTCTGGATTTTCATGTGAACTTTAATGGAGCTATCCAAGTTGCTGAGACCTATTCCCAAGTCAACATTCATCACTTCAAAATGTCTGATATTTTTGAAATGCAACCATGAATTTGTTAATGAATCTGAATATGTATTTGTTATTTAGATATGAAATATAGATCTGAAATCAACTGAAAGTTGAGCATTCATCTGTGCAAAAACAGCAAAACTATTTGGATTACTTTTGTAAAATCACTTATCAGTTGTAGGCTTTTGAGAACTGATGTCATCCTCTGGAAGTATTGTGTACAAAGAGGCTGCAATAAAATAGTGCTCAGATTAATATTAACAAGAAAATAATATCACTTACCTTAGATACAAAACATTCTGCTATAGCTACTGGGTCATTTTCACAGTTTTCCAAGTCTTGCAAAAGTTCACTAATTAATACAAAAAACAATTGCTAGGGTTTTTTTCAAAACAGAAAGTCACATATGAACATATACTGTCTTCAAAAAATAGTGTATATTGAATGTAAGTTACAATAAAGGAGCCCCATTAATATTATTTTCTGCTATGAGGGTACAATGTCATTAGTTGTTGATGGTTTTTTGTTGTTACTATTATTCTAATGTTTCCTCTTACACTTATGATAATAAAATAAACATATTATGCAGTACTTACCTGTGTCTTCTCAGTTTGTTTCCACCATTCTACCTCCTACTCTTGCCAATACTAACATTTCCATCTCCCATTGCATTATAATGATTAGATTAAGTCTTATTCCTAATGGTGACAAGAGCATGGAGGCACACCACATCTGTACCTCCCCAGTGCTGCTCTTTTCCAGAGTATCTCCATGTACATCCCCTCCACATATGTAATAATAGGGGAGAGAGCTACTGACAGATAGAGTACTTTGTGCATGTTGCACTCATAGTGCTGTTCAATGGTATAATGACAAAGTTTGACATGCAGGATCTTCTCATGACAGCCCCCCCCCTCTGTAAGCTATGCCTCCCAAGGAGAGTTCAAAAATGCAAGCATCAGTGTTGAGCCATATATACAAACCAGTTCTAGCAGTTTCCATCTCCATTGTAAGCAAGCTTTTGTAAAGCTAACAAGTCTTAACTGCCCATTCAAAACCAAGCTACATCAAATATTTTTCATTACAATAAAGAAAACTCCATTCCGGAGACTTATGTTAAAACTGCAACTAAATTCTAAGAGGAATAGGAAAGCCTGATGGTCCCTGGCTTTACAATACCATTGTGGTTGCCATGCACTGCAAGATCACACACACACATCTCTTTCTCTCTGACTACTGAAGTGTACTTTCTCAGCCCCATCCTGTTGCTACCCCAAAAAAAGTCAGCCTGAAGACATTAAAGGGCGAAAGAAAAAAAATCCTGCACTACTTAAGTTACCAAATGTTTTCCTGCACTAGGCTATATAGTTTTATTTTTACAACTTTCATGTGCTAGCTGTTTATTTAACTTTGATGTACTGGAGGGGTAGCCAAATAGATTTTGTCATTAATTATTTCTGTAAGTGAACACATACGCATATTCAGACAAACGGCTGTGGATAATTCACAGCACAAGTCTGAACTTTACAGCAGATTTTTAATGATAATCACGATTGCCACCGCCTTTTGATTCTTTTGATATGTCCTCTCCACATGACTCCATGAGGAACTGAGCTCATACTTACAACCTGATCTTGTCTGCATTGACCAGCAAACCCACTGATAGGTTTACAGTTCAATTATGTTCAATTAAAGAAAATAAAAATAATGACCACAGATGATTTACATAACTTTAAAGCAGATAATGAAGACATTGAGATAGTCAAAGGTTTCCTATATCTTGGCTAAGTCATTAATAAGAATGGAGACTGCAGTCAAGAAATCAGAAGATTAGGACTTGGGAGGGCAGTTATGAAAGAACTAGACAAAATTCTGAAGTGTAAAGATATATCATTGAATATCGAAGTTAGGATTGGCAATACTATTGTATTTCCAGTTTCTATATATGGTTCTGAAAGCTGGCCAGTGAAGAAAGCTAATAGAAAGACAATCAACTTGTTCGGAATTATTTTATTATGTAATTTATTTATATCCTGCCTTTCTCCCAATATAGTCACTCAAGGAGTCTATGTGAAATGTGGTGCTGGAGGAAAGTTCAGTAGATATGCTGGACTGTCAAAAAGACAAATAAATGGGTCCCAGAGCAAAACAAGCCTGAACTCTCCCTAGAAACCAAGATAACTAAACTGAGACTGTCGTACTTTGGACAAGAAGACATGACTCCCTAGAAAAGACAATAAAGCTTGGCAAAGTAGAAGGGAGTAAGAAAAGAGGAAGATAGCATTACAGGCAGATAGACTCAATCAAGAAAGCCACAGCCCCATGTTTGCAAAAAACAAAAACAAAAATAACGATTCTCGATTTGTATACACTGTATAGTTGCCACACGGCATTCCTAATGATTCACAGCTTCATTGGGGGTTTTGCAGGAAAATCTGGGTCTAAAAGATTCAGTTTGATCTGCATTTCAAGGAACACCCCAGAGAATTGGCCATGTGGCAGGCTCAGACTGGTTTCAGTGTGAAGCCAGGGGCGAGGCTTCCACTGGGCAGGACTCTGTTCTCTCAGCATGCTGGCATTTTTTTTGTTTTTTTATTTTTTTATTGTGTTTTTTTAGCTTTTTTATTGTGTGCATATTTGTATAAGCATATCTCCGCTTATCCAGTTTTACAGTACTCTAGGACAATGTATATTTGCATGCACAAGCAAATAAAAAAAAATTAATAACTAGAGCAGCCCCGGGCCATGTGGCTGGAAATAATACAACACGTGGGACACGTGATCAGTGTAGGACCACACTTTTACACTGACGCGAGTTTGTCTATGATGACAATGTGGTGGGATACTCCGATCTCCCATTGGACAAGTCCTAGTGACTGTGCCATTTGATCGCTGTGGATCAAAAATATCCATAGCAGCTACAAGGTGGGTTCGGGGGTTTTCACCAGTGTAGACAAGTCCAAAGTGACTTGGAGGTCTCTTATTCATGGGATCACCATAGGTTAAGGTCAACTTGACGGTAGTTAACAACAAGAAGTCCACAGGCCTTGCTTTTTTTTCCCCCTAAGCACGTGCACACTTGCAGTCTCCAGGTTCAATTAGACATGGTATGTGTAGCTGAGTTTCTCTCTTTCATAACTTTTGGGTTTTGTGGCTGTTCTTAAATGAAAACCAATTTAGATGTCTGTGACTAGAAGTAAAGAAGCAGTAGAAGAGGACCTGCTTAAGTTATAATCCTTCCATTATTCGTTGACTAAAACCCCTTAGATTTTTTTTTTCATACTGAGAAAGATATGTTATGAGGCCCCCATATCTCATGTCCCACAGGCAGAAAAACAGCTGGATAGCTTTGAACAGGGAACAAGATAGAAGGGGGGGGGAACGATGAAGCAGCCCCCCTCCAACAGCCTTATCTTTAGTTCTCAGGCAGTTTTTCATTTTTTTATTGTATTGTGTTGTTTAGTTTGGCACTCATACTCTGATCCTAAGCAAAAGCAATCCCATCATACTCAGGTAAACTAGGAAGTAAAGGCTTAGATAGACGGTTAAGGCAAGTGGCATACAATGGGCAATTTGCTCTTTCTTCACTGGTACATGAAGGACAGACTGAGATAAAGGCACATCCATCATTTCCCCACCATTCTTACAGAAGGGAAAAACAAGGCAGATGGAGTGAAAAAAAAATATCTGATTTGGGCTATAATTGCTTAAACTCTTATTAAGGTTTTTGTCTTAGCTTGCAGTTTTACAAAATTGGGGAGACAAACCAGAATTGAGGTTATAGAAACATTACAGTTGTCCCTTCATATTCGCTGGGGTTTGGTTCTAGGACCCCGCGTGGATACCAAAATCCATGAATAATCAAGTCCCATTATATGCAATGGCATAGCAAAGTGGTGTCCCTTATATAAGATGGCAAAATCAATGTTTGCTTTTTGCATTATTATTTTTTAAAGAATATTTTCAAGCTGTGAATACTTAAATCGGTGGATAACAAATCCGTGGATACAGAGGGACAACTGTACTCCCCATTTCACTTAGCACCACTCAAGGAAAGCATGGGACATAAACATGGACAAAGAACTACCAATCAATCTCAATTCTTGGTGCCTAGTTCTTTATTTCTCATCCCTACTAAGTCTTCCTGGTGCCAGTTAGACGGTAGTTTTTGTCACGGGGTGTTCTGGGACTTCTTGATCTCGTATTCGTCCCTCCCTGTTTACACGATTTTTGTCTCTGAACTGGATATCCCGGGAGACCCCAGGATCATGGTTTACATAGCATCATGTCCCGCAATATTTACCTTCTCCCACTATATACTACCCCAGGGTTTTTTGTTTACAAGAGTTTACAGTCCTGGGATTGTTTTTTTTTAGCTGTCAATCAAGGATGCGATTATTTGTTTTTTCACAACCTCAGTAACGCACTTCCTTTAGAGTTTCGCACCACGAGCAATGCTATTGGCTGGCTCAAATGTTTGTTAAAGCTTCTGTGTTGGGGATGAGGGGATGATTGAGTGTTGTATTGGGGATGAGGCAATGAGAGGATGAGGGGAGGAATGAGCGATGACCTAATGTGGGGAGGAAGGGGTGCTCAGTGGCTATACCCTTTGCTGTCCTTCCAAATTGAAAGAACACCATTTAAAGCCCATTGAAAGTGAGGATGCAGGCGGGTGTGTATGTGTGTGTGTGTGTGTATGAATGGATCGTCTGCTCAGACCATGACATTTTTTTACTGTGCCTTTAAGCAAATGGAGTGGATGCTGGCGGGTGTGTGCGTGTTGATGAATATGTGATCAGTCTGCTCAGACGGTGGCATTTTTTACTGTGCTTTTACACAAATGGAGTGGATGCAGGCGGGGGGAGATCGTCTGTGATCTCTTTACAATTTACTCTCTCTTTAAAATTTAAACCAAGCATGCAAGGGAGGAACGGGTTAAAGTAGAAGGGTTCCCAGTGTAGAAATCCACTGAACAGGGTGATTTAAATGCAGACACACACAACCTACTTGCAGCTGGAATGGAAGCCTTTGTTTTCATCTGGTGAGGCTGAATCTATTGAAAGTGTGACTGACCCCTCCTCTCCTCTCTGAGCCTGCCCCTGGTCACATATATTTCCAGTCATCACCAAGTACTGAGATATCTTATCTCGGGGTGTTTAGATGTATGATTTTCCAAATCCTCCCGTGACTTTTTTAAAAAATCCGGACAAACCGCAGGTGGCCCCCCTTTTCAAAATCCAGCGCCCGACACAATGTACGTGTAAACAACCAGTGCTCGACATGAATTCCTCCCACTACTTTTTCATTGTGTAAACGGCACCCCTGTTGATCTTGCCCTGACACAATTGTGCTGCTGTTGTTATTGCTGTTCTTGTGTGTCTTCAAGTCATTTCTGACTTATGCTGATTGTAAGATAAACTTATCATGGTTTTTTTCTTCACAAGATTTGTTCAGAGTGGGGTTGCCATTACCTTTCCCTACGTCTGAGAGAGTATGACTTGCCCAAAGTCACTGGTGTGTGTCAATGGCTGAGTGGGAATTCAAACCTTGGTCTCCCAATATAATTATGAAGAAGCATTTTTATCACTAGCTTTTATTACTCTTCATGTCCCAGTAGGACAAGTCTATTATGGAAGAATACACACTCGTACAGAGTTAATTTTGTGAATAAAAATGGAAATAAGCAGCTTTAATAAATTAATATACTCAAATTTTGAGCTTCCGTTTTTCAGTCATCTTGACATCTTTGCACTGAGCCTTGACAATGTCAGGCCACAAAAAATGAAAAAGGTAAAAAAAAAACTGTAGTAAAAGTTTAGGGCCCAACACCACTCATGGAACATCCTTTCACATATCTTTAAATACAAATCTTTCTGCTTAGTTTCCTGTTTCTCTAAGTTCATATATAAGAAAGGCCTGACTACATCCAGCTAGAAATATCTTTAAATAAATTAAGATGTCCAAATGTTTTTGTCAACAGGAGTCATGGTAGAACCCCACAGATACCTTATGCTCTTTGTTTTATGTTTATATCACAGCCTTATTTGTTATATTCTAGTCTAAATTATACTCCCCCTTTTCATTTTTTACTCCAGTCTTTAATCTGCTGGCAGGGTGGAGAGGGGGAACCCAACAATCACTTTAACTACTAGTCATCATATACGCTTTCACTTAAGTCAAATATTTACTTACCTATTGAAATGGTAAATATCTTTTATGTTTCCAAACAATGCTGATAGTTCCTCTGTCCCCAAAGAGAGCTTAAATTGGTCAGTGATACAGTCAAGGTAATCCTATGAAATAAATGAAAAGGGTGTCTTAAACATGTCTGTTCTTTTATTCCTCAGTAAATGGAACTATCTTTAATTGTGCGAGATGAGTTTCCCTCCAGATCAATTTCACTTTATATTACTGTAATCCTTTCAGTAGCTCTACTCTGAACAGTCCTTCTATTATGGAAGACAACAATACTTATCTGTTCACCAATACCAAAGGAATAAATGCAAAGACTGAATGCTTTCCCTTGCTTCCCAGACTGTACATTATATGTTTTTCAAGCTGCAAGTGTATTCAGATTTCACTCACAGAGACGACTTAATGATCTCCATTAATTACTCAATAAAGTCAATGACATATTCCTATATTCAACTGGATTTAAAAAAAAATTATATGTATTATTAAAGCACCTGGATTTCAAACAGATAGTATAAGCAGGGGTCTGGGGGGAAATGACCATGTTACACACTACTGAAAAAGCATTTTTAAAATTCCAAAAATACAATGTAATAAAAATGTCATAGTTTACAGTTTGAAAAGAATAAGTCTCTGTTCTTTTGAAGTGTCCACCTGGTGAAGTACTGATTATTTTCATGTGCTGTATTGCAATACATTTCAGAAAATATTAAATTTGCATGCAAATCACCTATGCAGAGTACAGTTTAGGCTGAAGGAACACTAAATAGATGATAGATTGATAGATAGATAGATAGATAGATAGACAGACAGATAGACAGACAGATAGTATGTGTGTGTATGTATGAATGAATCTGGAAAACATCACTTTAATTCACTGGTTTTCATGCCTAGAGACTTCTATGAAAACAAACTGATTTTAATTGTCTTGTTATAATGTGCCAAACTGCTTAATAAGATTTGAGTCTATTTAAATTATTGATTAATTGATGTTATTTTATGTTACCCTGAGATCCTATGATACAGGACATCATATAAGTATTTTACTTACAAACAAACAAACAAGCAAGAGTAGGTATCTCCACTAGAAAACACTCCACCTTTGCCTAGATTAAAACACTGTGGGTCCTCTGGATCTGTAGGGGTTTGGGTTCAGTTCCCCAACCCCACCCAGTCGGCAAAAAAATGTGGATGGTCACACTCAATACACACAGAGGAAATAAACAAACATACATTGTGTTTGATTGTACTGAATTATATATCTTGATTATCACATAAAAGAGAAATAAAATTTCAAAATATCGTTAACGTCTACACACCCCGCAACAGTGACGTAATCAAGGCACGTGTCACCGTAGCCAGATCTGACTTCTCAAGGAATGGGTGTAGTTTAACTCACTAGTTTTAACTATGCAAATGCACTCCTGGCCACATCTGAAACCTGGGCATCTAGTCAGATCCGAGTCCAGGAGCACACCCAAGCTGCGAAGCTGAGATTTCAGGAGAAGCATAACCCCATCCAGCACAGGCTGAATCCCTATTCCCTGATCTGCCTTCTGACTGAACAGGAACACATTTGTCTTGCCTGGATTAAGTTTAAATTTGTTCACCCTCATCCAGTCCATTACTGACAACAGACATTGGTTTAGTACAGAAACAGCTTCCTTGAAATCAGATGAAAAGGAGAGATACAGATGTGAACCCCAAAACTCTGTATGACTTCTCTCAGCATTTTCACGTAAATATTAAACAGAATGAGGGACAGAACTGAGCCCTTAGGCACACAACAGCTAGTGACCAGGGTGTCAGACAGGCATCCCTCACCTTCTGAGTCCACCCATCCAAGAAACACTAGAGCCATTATAAAATAGTGCCCCCAAGCCTCATCCCAGAGAGGCAACCCAGGATACCATGGTTGATGGTATGGAAAGCTGTAGAGATGTTCAGAAAAATCAACAGGGACTTACCTTTCTGTCTAGTTCCCTTCATAGATCATGTACCAAGGTGACCAAAACTGTCTCTGTCCCACAGACAGGCCTGAAGCCAGATTGAAATGGATCTAGATAATCTGTTTGAAGTCACCACATGCTCTAGAACCTTGCCCCAAAAGGGATTTTGGAGACTAGTTGATAGTTTTCTAGTATGGTGGGATTCAGGGAGGATTTTTTTCCAGTAATGGTCATATCACAACCTCTTTTAGGCAAGATGAAAAACTGCTTTGCTATAGTGTGGTATTCACTATTCCCCTTACCTAATCCACCGGTCCTGCTCAGGCTGCTTTTATCAGCCAGGAAGACCATGGGCCCAGTATGCACATGATGGCTCTAACCTCTCCAAGGATCCTGTCCATATCCTCAGGTTACACAAACTGAAATGTATCCAACAACACAGGACAAGCTGGAGCCAAAGTTACAGCCATTGGACTTGTAACAACCAAAGCATTCAAGTCAGAGTGGAACAAAGTGATTTTATCTGCAACGTGTCGTGCAAATTCTTCACAGCAGGCTGCTGAGTGGTTTACATACTGTTCTTGTGGGGCAGAATGTAAAAGGTCCCTAACCACATGAGACAACTCCATTGGATAATATTGTATGAATGCAATGGTTACAGTGAAGAAGGGTTTGTTTGTTTTTTACTGCCACCACCACCTCCACTTCCACCACCAAGGCATAGGATTCTAGTCCATATTCGAATCTTCAGCCATCATCACTCTTGTTTGCATACCACTTGTTTCATTACCATCAGTTGCCTGGTAAACTGGAGTGCTTGCTTGGTTCCACTCCATGGGAAGGGATGCTTAGGAGCTATTATATCCACCACCCTGGTCCTATTCTGGAGCTATTCCAGAGATCAGCCAAGGCTTTGACAGGATCACCTGTTGTTGAGTCAACATGAAACTCCCCAAGAGCCATCAGGAATCCATCCAGATCCAAATGCTTCCTTGTGTGGCCCAACTTAATCAGTTCTCACACCTAGAGAGGCTCTGAGTTCCACTGAGTCTAAATTCTACCAGGTAGTGTGATAGGTCTATTAAAATGGAACTTTAGAAAGTTTCTCCACACCCAGATCACCGTCACCCTGACCCACGCTGAAAACTAGATCTAAAGTGTGTCCTGCAGTATGGGTGGCACCTGATACTACTTGGAATAGACCCATGGTTGATATGGAGGACATGAAGGCTTGAGCTGCTCCTGAAAGAGAGGTCACTGCATGGATGTTGAAGTCCCCCAGCACAACTACCTGAAGGGACTCCAACACCACTGCCAAGACCAATTTAGCTAATTCAGGAAGGGAGACTGTTTAACAGTAGGGTAGGTGGTACACCAACTGAATCCCTATTCTGTCTTGGCCACTCACCTTTAAACACATTCAGACTCAGCAGACTGTGAGACAGGGCACCTGGTGAGGGAGATGGAATCCTGATAGACTACTGCAACTCTGCCTCCCCCACCCCAGGCCTTGCCTGCTGCTCCACAGAGAACTCAGGTGGACAAAGCTGGGAGTGGTTAATACACACACACATTCCCCGCTTCATTCAGCTGAGTCTCTGTAATACAAGGCAGGCTGGCTACTGTTTGGCATTACTACTACCACTCCTCATGGCTAAATCCAACTTAAGTAAATCAATTACATAAAGTTTGCATTGATTCAGTTAATCTATTCTAATCAGAACTACAACTGGATTTAGCCTGTAGAGTAGTGGTGGGCAAAGTTGCTGGATGTTGTTGGAATGTAACTCCCACTAGCCAACAGTGAGGAATAACTGGGTGTTGGAAAATTGTACTTTACTTGCCTTGACTTAGTGTTATTTCCATAACATTTATAAAGAAGCACTGCAGGAGGAAGGAAAACAATAATGTAAGAGTGAGAACAGCTGGAGCTGTGGTAATAAAACCCTGAGATGATCTGTGGGCTGAGGGTTTAGACAATACACAGTGGCATTTTACCAATGGCAACAGCACTAAATTCAAGGAACTCTGGAAAATGTCAGCAGAATCATCAGGGCCCCTTTGTAATACAGAAATGCGTTCTAAAATCCACACAAGATCATCATAAATGATCCACACACGAAAATCATGAGAGATAAACTAGCAGTGAAAATACGGACATTTGTGAAAAATCTGTATTTGGTTAATTTTTGAAAATAAAACACTTATCACAAGAATATCACAAAAAGATAAACACAGTTGATTTATAGTAATTTGTAACTGAGCTGTGCTGTTTTATAACACTGATGTTCCCCTGGTGAGTGAACAATAATTCAAGTACATTCAAGAAGACATCACTTGGTGACTTTGGGCAGTTTGCACTCTCTTGACCTCAGAGGAAGTCTATGGGGGAAAAAAAAACCCTCAGAATATCTCTTTGAGAGCCACAGAGTTTAACGGTCTGAATGCTGGGCTAGAACTCTAGGAGATGGGATGCAGGGAATCTTTATCAAGTTTGCAGATGATACAAAACTAGAAGGGGTAGTGAATACATTGTAAGATAGGAACAGAATTCAAAAGGACATAGATAAATTAGAAAATTGGGCAGAAATTAATAAAATGAAATTCAGTAGATACAAATGCAAAATTCTACATTTATGCCACACAAAAAATGGCAGGTACAGGATGGGAGGGGTGTACATGGCTGTATTAATAGAAGCATAGTTTCCAGGTTGAGGGAACTAATAGTTCTACCATATTCTGCTCTGGTCAAGTACCACTATCAATTCTATTTGCCTCATTTTACGAAGAATAGAAACAAGCTGAAGCAGGTTCAGATAAGGGCAACAATGATGATAAGAGGTATAGAGAACAAAAACATATGAGGAAAGGTTGAAGCTGCTTGACCTGTTCAGCTTGGTGAAGAAAAGACTGAGGGGTGACATGATTGCACTCTTTAAATACCTCAAGGGCTGTCACAGAGAGGAGGGGGCAGGCCTGTTTTCTTCTTCGCCAGAGGGTAGGATCAGGGTTAATGGTTTTAAGTTACAGGATGGTAGATTTTAATTGAACATTAGAAAAAATTTCTTGACAGTAAGAGCAGTTCAGCAATGGAATCAATTGCCTAGAGAAATGGCGGAGTCTCCTTCTTACAACATCTTTTTTTTAAAAAAAAGGTTGGACAGCCACCTATTGTGGATGCTTTAACTGGAGATCCTGCACTAAGCAAGAGGTTCGACTCGACGGCCTGTGAGGCCTCTTCCAACTCTACGATTATACAAAACACAAGGCCGGTATAGAAAATGGCAGCTATTGGTTTCCCTCTCCTTTCAAGCAGCAGGTCAACTTCCTTTCTATTCGGCACTTTTCATTCACTTTCCATCACTGGAGGCAAACTGAGGGAATACTGCCACCCCCCAACGAAATTTTCTTTTTGTCCCCAAATTTCTAACATTGCAGAAAGTGGGACACTGAAAATTATTCACACATATAACTCTTCTGTTTGCTGGGTTTGTGTTCCCTTGATAACTCTGTGTGCCCGTTTTCTTTGGTTGTCTAAACTGTGTTTCTAAATGCTTTAAGTTACCACAATGCTTGAAATCTGGGGACTGGAAAAAAATTTTACTGGGATGGGCAATTCCTTCACCCCCCCCAATAGTTACACCCCTCATTTCAAAAGCTTTCCATTATGAGAAATTTTTAACAGAATCTGTTCCTGACAGACCTTGCCAATTTGAACTATGGCTTCATAAGCATATGCATAAACATATCCACACCACTGCATAAGGCTCAGCCAAGGGCTTGAGTTGCTAAGTGGGTGGTGTTTTTTTCTTTCTTTGGCACCTTTTAGTCAGGTTTGGCTTGCATATCCCTGCCGGAGTTTCTTCCCCAAACTTTAATTGCAAGGAAAAGGGAATGGTCATTTAAGAATATATTTCCAAGGCTATCACACACTCAAACCAAGTTTTCCCAATACTACTTATTCCTTGCCTAATACCCACTGGATTTGGTAGGGGTGGGATCACCAGAGGGCGGAGTCAACCACAGGTGCATCCAGCTATATCTAGTTTGATATCCTCCCCTGCAAGATCTAAGTAGATTTTGTGCCACCCTACTAGTGGGGTGTGTGTGTGTGTGTGTGTGTGTGTGTGTGTGTTGAGGGTTAGGTGGCTGATGCCTCATCCACCCAGACAGTAGGAAAAACTCCCAACCTAAGGGCTCCTGGCTCAAACATTTCTAGACAAGTGCCTTCACCACAGGTAACATTCCCCACCTAAGAAAACTGGATCTTGTCCAAATTAAACATAGACTTCATTAAAAACAGCAACAGATATCCTGCTAGGGAAAATGTGAGCTTATTTAAATGCAATTTAAACAACAAAGCTCCACAACATCTATACTCTCCAGCATACATGATCTACATTTCTACTTTCCATTCCACATCCATTAACTTATGACCTCACCTCTAAAGTCTGTTCTCTTGATAAATGTTTGCATATTAAGTCATTTTTACAACAATGTCCCTGGGGCTTCCTGAAACTGTGGGTGACCTTTTGTTTTCACTCAACAGCTGCCTTGGAGCACAGACTTAAGGAGTTCATGAAGCAGAAAAGACTGCTACACAGACAGCACCCTGGGTCAAAGAATGGCAAAATGAGAACAAAACAGGAATGAGTTGTTCCCAGCTGTAATTTTAGTTTATGTTTTGCTTACAATAGAATGAAAGGGGCTTATCCCGAATAATGATGTACTTGGACACAAAAGTCCCTAGATTGCCAAATCATGGTTAAAAACTTGTGTAGAAAGTGTATATTTTTTTTAAAAAACAGTTTATAATTTGTTTATAATCATAGCTTACAACTAGGGATGTGCAAAACACATTGAAACAATTCCATTTTAAAGTCTTGTTTCCTGATCCTGAGCACCAGATTTCCTGCTTAACACTATGAATTCTGGCAGCAAATTCCAGTTATGTATCCATTCATCTAATGAAATAATTTCTTAACCTTAAGTAAAGACTTCAGATATTATGGTTGACCTTCATCATGGTGTATGCAGTTTTAAGGCAAGTTCAGTCACACTGCTCACAAATGTGTATACGTTCTGTTCACATACCCTCCAACATTTCACATGAAATCCAGGACACATGTGGCCAAGCAACATTAGAGGGTGGTCAAGATGACAAAAGTTATTCATGAGGAAGAACACACAAGGTAGAAGAGACTGCAGCAGTTTGCTTTTCCCTGAGCCTATTGGGAAGGGCAAGATTCTTCCTCCTCTTATCACCCCCACCACAGAGTTAACTGAATGCAAATTACTTTTGCATTTTGAACTCAGTTTGCAGCAACTGAAGTTGAGGATAAAGGGGGAAAGGTGGGGCGGGGGGAGAAGAGAGAAACTCAGTGTTTTAAAAGTAGCTGAGAAGGTGAGACAACAGAGGATTATTATCAGGACTGTCTCTGCCAAATTAAGACTGACCAAATGTAAAATACATACCTGAATCCTATTGGCAGACCTACTGAAACAGTTGTTGAATTGTCAATCAATGTGTACATCCTGCTGATTCAACAAGTATACTCTAGTTTTGGTAACCAAAGAATTCAATCCTACAATATGAGGTTAAATCTTGTTTGATGTGAAATGGATTAACATAATCTAATTATCACAATCTAACGGAGTGGGGAGAGTGTAGCCCATGGGCTGAATGCAAACTCTAGGGCCCTAGTACAGCCCAACCTCCTTCATTAAAAAAAAAAGCAGGGTGATCTAGGCACTGCAAGTTTTGAAAAAGGTCCTTGAACTTAAACCAGGGCTGCAGTTACACGGGAGGTTTTATTACGATAAATTGTGCTTTAGTGCTTTTCCGCACCAGTGGTGGGTAGTTTACACGGTCTATGGAGGAAACAGCTGTATTTTGTTGCTCTTTGTTTTTTTCTGTTTTGAGATTCACACAGCCAAATGTGGTGGGGGCATGGCTAAGCATTGGAGAGAAGACAAAGGAATGCCATAGGAATGTCTGCCCTGGCTCCAACTCCATGTGCTTAACAGCTGATGGACAAAGAATGTCAACCTTTGCCTCCCTCCCCCAGCTCCTTGCCCACAAATCAAACTCCATAAGGAAGTTTTTTTTTTCTCCTTGCTTAACAGCTGATTGACAAAGGGGCCAGTTACATGACAGAATAAAGTGAGCGAAATTCCGGATTTCCATCCTTTCAGAACAGGGGTGAATAGTTCTTAAGATTTATGGCTAATTTGGATGAGTTTCGGCTGTAGTTTACACGGACAAAGTTGGGGGGGGATGGCCAGGCAGGTCTATCATTATCATTAAAGCCAGGAAGAAGACGGAGAGGAAGGAAGGAGGGGCAGTGTGAGGGTACCTTCCTCTGCATATAAATCAACAAAAAAGGAGAGAGACCATGGAGGAGATGAATAATTAAGTGGGAAGGAATGCAGCCACACACACACACGCACGCACACACACACAAACACACAAGCAGCTAGCTAGGATTCCTTTGCTCTGCAATCCCTGCCAGCTGTGCTTTTCCCATGCTAAAAGCAAGCCGGTTGGCTGGATGTTTATAGCAGCAGTAGAAACGAAGGATTTTAAAATCGCTACTGAGTCTCCCTCCTGGCTCCACATCTAGCCAACCCACCCCTTCATCATAAGAACCAATCACAGTATAGCTCTCTTGCAACTGTATCGTGAAGATTACTGGTAATTCACACGGGCTTGCCATTCACACTAGCAATAATGCGCTAAGTCACACTACTTTTCAAATAAACCGGCAAAAGTAGCGACATCCCCTGTCACGCTACTTTTGGGTATTTTGACTTCCCCCCTTCTGAATGAGGCGATACTGTGGCTCGATCCATGGGAACAATGAGCAATCTTAGCAGTATATTTAGGGGAATATTTGCCCGTGTAAACGCAGCCCAAGTCATCACCCAAACAGCAAGCTCTCCCCGCTCCCACTTTAGAAAATGCAACAGACCTTTTTCATTTTTAAAAAATGGAGAAAGGGGAGACTTGTGGCCTATTAGGTCTGGTACTGGGGCATATTTGGGCCTTTGGAAGCTGCCACCCTTATACATATTATCTATATTGCAAGTAGTAGATTGATACATAATGATGACTTAAAGCATGACTTTACTGTATAAGTAACTTCAAACAATATGAGTATATGCTTAATTTTAGCAGAGCCAAAATATATTTTTGGATTAGGGTTTAGAAGAGAATATTCAACCTGAATTCTGATAGAAAAGTACGTTCCAAATTTTGAAGACAACGTAGCCATAAGACAAATGCTTCCACAACAGTATGAAATATTTCTCAGAAAACTACAGAAGTTTTATGCTTCCAATATTGTTCAGAGAATGGGTTAAAGAATTACATTAACAAGGCTACTGAAAAGGGGAGTTGATCTTTCTAAAACCCTAAGCAGCTCATCCAGAAGTAAATGCATACAATAAGAGCTATACATAAGAACCTCTTTGCACTGATGTGCCAAATATAATGACAGATGATTACTCATAGATTCCCTGTATTCTGTAGGAAATTAATTATGGGGAATACAAAAATCTAGTATGTGTACCTGCATGTTCACCACAGAGATGCTAGATCTCTCAGTACAAGTAAAAAAATTATTTCAATAGTATCTTTAACTACAGCAATTTATTTTTTCCCAGATTAGTCAGTGACAGCCATGCATTTTAAAAGATAACTGTGGAAGAATCCAAAGAATAGTCACCAATGGCTACTCTTCATTCTGGAGAGAAGTGACTAGTGGAGTGTCAAAGAGTTCTGTCCTAGGCCCAGTGCTATTCAATATCTTTATCAATGACTTGGATGAGGGAATAGAGGGCATGCTTATCAAGTTTGCAGATGACACTAAATGACACTAAATTAGGAGGGGTAGCTAATACCCCAGAGGAAAAGATCAGAATTCAAAATGACCTTAACAGATTAGAAAGCTGGGCCAAAACTAACAAAATGAATTTCAACAGGGAGAAATATAGGATACTACAGTTGGGCAGTAAAAATGAAATGTACAGATATAGGATGAGTGACACCTGGCTTGAGGGCAGTACATGCGAAAGGGATCTAGGAGTCTTACTGGACCACAAGCTGAACATGAGTCAGCAGTGTGATGGGCAGCTAAAAAGCCAATGCGATTCTAGGCTGCATCAATAGGAGTATAGTGTCTAGAACTCTAGATTTATCAGAGTGACTTACAAATTGTTTTAAGCAATAGCAATTTACACATCTACACTGTGTTAAGCAGTTTCCAGTGTGTGTTAGCTAATTGCCCCCACAAGCTGCATACTCATTTTACCGACCTATAAAAGGATGGAAGACTGAGTGAACCTTGGAGCCCGCTGGAATTGAACTTGCAACGTGGTGACTTGCAGTACTGGCATTTAACCACTGCACCACCAGGGCTCCATAGATCAAGGGAAGTAATAGTGCCACTCTATTCTGCTTTAGTCAGACCTCACCTGGAATACTTTCTTGGCACCACAATTCCAGAAGGATATGGACAAGCTGGAACGTGTTCAGAGGAGGGTGACCAAAATGGTGGGAGGTCTGGAAGACATGCACTATGAAAAGTGGCTTAGGGAGATGGGTATGTTTAACCTGGAGAAAAGAAGGTTAAGAGGGGACGTGATAGCTATGTTTAAATATTTGAAGGGATGTCGCAAGCTTGTTTTCTGTGGCTCCAGAGACTAGGACACAGAGCAATGGACTCAAACTACAGGAAAAGAGATTCCATCTAAATATTAGGAAGAACTTCCTGACAGTAAGAGCTATTCAGAAGTGGAATGCACTGCCATGGAGTGTGGTGGAGTCTCCTTCTCTGGAGCTTTTCAAACAGAGGCTGGATGGCCATCTGTTGGGAATGCTTTGATTGCTTATTCCTGCATGGCAGGGGTTGGACTGGATGGCCCTTGTGGTCTCTTCTAACTCTATGATTGTATAAGAACTTTTCAGATGCATGATCTGTAATGGTGCCTTGACTTTTGATTACCTTCTGAAAGGATACATCATCAGTACTAACATTATTCTCTTTTTGGTGACAAAACAAAAATATTCTTTTTTCCAATAGGCATTTTAAAATTTGAGGATTTAAAAAAGACAACATTCTAAGTTATTGCTAGTTGAACTACTAGTTGAACAGTTTGCTAACCTGGGAAATTATGTATGAATGGTTATATATCAGTTTAAATAAATAAATAAACAGGAGTGAAGTCTATATGTACAGTGAGCCTAGTATTGGTGGCAAGAGATAGCATTTGACCCCACCCCATCTGTCCTGCCAGTTATAGGAAATTTAAATTATATGGGTCAAAGCAAAAAAGAACCACTGACAATCAAATATTCAGTCCCACCCTGGGATTTCCTAGCTAGGCCTGACTTTATCACTAGCTAAATGATAGAGAGTACATGCAAAAGAAAAGGTAAAACCAGCTTAACTATGCCAACTTTTGAAGGCTCATACAGTGTAGCAGAACACATCAGACCAAAAATAAAATAAGGTCACTGAAAATCAATGCAACAAAAACAATTTTAATTGCAGCTGTGATAAGCTGAAGCAATAATAGAAAGGTTGGAAAGTCCCTAATTGCATACTAGGCAACAGACAAATGAAATGCTGTATCAAACAAAGCAAAGAATCTTAATATTGATTTACTTGTTGTCAGAGCTAAGTACGTTTCTGTTATCTTCCTCAAATTGCAACCAAAGTGCTTGTTCTGGAGAAGAAAAACTCACAACTTCACTATAAAAGCTATCTAGGAAAGGAGTACTGTAATGGTGCCTTTCAGATGTATTGCAGTACAACTGTCATGGCCACCATGGCCACTGATTATGCAAAATGGCTAAAGAAATAATAATATTACATGCAATCCTAGAACTAATAAGACATCATTAAATGGTGGACAAGATGTAGTGACTGTAGACAAACAAACAAAAAAAGTCATTGAAAAAATTATGGAAACTATAGTGAAAAAATGGCAGAATGATTAATAGTTAACTAAATATATATTAAGTAGATAAACTAAACCCAGATCAGAGTAAGTCTAAGCAATGAAGACTGGGATACAATTAACTAGTGTAGTACAGTATTTACTGCATTAGGGCATTTTAAAAACATATGTAATGGTAATGTTTTGTGTATGCATCTGAAAATCAGTTTTTAAGGAAAAGATTAGTTTAGACATACACATTTACATAAAATACAAAATATACTGTAGCACTAGCTTAAGAACAAATCATTAAAAAAGATTTTCAACAGTGATTAAAGGAATGGAAATGTGGCTTTCCAAATGTTGTTGAACTGCAACTCCTATAATCCTGCACTACGACCTACAGCAGATATTGTCAGGATCCTGGCTTCACTGCAGGAACCAGCTGCCTGGCTTGGGATTCTTTAGGCCTCACTTAGCATGACTCCAGCCAGTCTCCTATCCTGCGCTAAAGAGCTGTGAATTGTTTAGAGATGCGAGGGCCCCCAGAATGTGAGTACCTTAAGTTTCTCAGGCTTGGAGAACCTGGTATCTTGCCTCCAAGGTCACAGCTGGCAGTGGGCTTGAGAACGAAGGAGAGGAGGGATGGGGTGAAGCCTCATTTTAAAACCTACACTTTCTTTCTGTGAACCAGTTCTGCCAATATTTCTGGGCCTGTTCACTTCTTTACTTCTGCAATAAAACACTTTGACTAGTGGCTGTTGTCTGAGTTAATTGAAGTTCTGACTGGATACTTACAGATTGGCAGAACTCCCTTTGCCTGCAGATGACTCCTGGTGCACCATGTTCCAGGAGCAACTCTTGCAGGAGATGGAAGAATGTTCTGGTGATACCTCCCAGGACAAACAGGGTGAACACCCTGGAGATGCCAGCCAGACCAAGGGTTCTGAGGAAGCTTCCCAGAACAAGCAGACCAGAAGGTGGAGGAGAGGCATGCAGACCCATTTGGATGTCATCAAGGGGGTGGGAGGTGGCTACGCCACAGCGAGAGACCAGGGCAGTACCGAAGGAGAGCTGGCCCTGGTGCCCAGATCCAGGGGAGTGTGGCCGTGACATGACCCGATGGTCCCAGAGCTGGGATGCCAGACCTAGTGGAGCTTACAGAGTAACTAGATCCCATGGGGACTGAGAGTCTGAACTAAAGGACATGCATGAGGACATCCAAGAGCTGAAATCATGTTTACAGGAAATTTTGGCTAAGCTCAGCATGACAGAGGCCAGTGTCCAGGGATGAGGGCTGGCCTGAGAGGCAGACAAGGAGGCTGCAGTGTAGGAGGAAGAACAAGAAGGGGACCCAGGTGGAGGGGAGGAAAAAGCAGAGCCAGCTCCAGAGAGACAGTCGCACCATGCCAGGAGGGCCCTGGCTCCTTCACAGACTGAGGCTTGAAAGCCATGTTGGATGGGGATGCGAAGAAGCTGCCGTACTTCTTAACCCAGGTCAAGGGGTTTATGAGAGAGTGGGAAGACTCCTTCCAGACAGAGGAGGCTAAAATGCAGTATGTGTCAGGCCAATTAGAAGGTGAGGCAGCCACTGCTGGGCCTCTATGACATGCCATGGAGTTTCGACGTCTGGCAAGCCATATCCCAGACTGGACTGAAGCAACCAAGATCCAGTACTTTCAGGACGGCTTGAATAAGGACATCCTGGAATTGGTGCTTCCCCAAGGCAACCCAAGACTTTAACTGGCTGGGTGCGTTTGGCAGGGGAAGTGGAAGCGGTCCAGCAAAGTGGGAAGATTGCCAAGCAGAGGCACGGTTGGGGGAATAAGGCCAGGATGGGTGGGACGAAGAAGCCAGTATGCCTGGGAACCACCCCAGCACAGACAGAGCATGAGCGGAGGATGCAGTTGGGCCTGTGCCTACGGTGTGGGAAAAGTGGCTATTGGATCACGGAATGCCTGGAGAGGATGACGGTGGGAGAGTCTTGGGAGGAGAAGCCCCAAAAGAGCGTTGGAAAGACAATGGTGAGGAAACCTGAGCGACCTGGGAGAGGAAAAGCTCAGATGCGAGCCCCACCAGTGAGTCCCCATGGGAGTCGGAGGGGACAGATACATCATCATCTGGAGAAGGAGATCTGTTGGGAAATGGATGGTGCCTGCCCTAGTTTGCACCGAAGGGCGGGCTAACCCTGAAGGGTGCCCAGAGTCAGTGGTGATCGGTGTGCAAGCCCCTTTCTTTATTAAAGTCAAGTTGTGGACTGACAAGAAGGGGGGCTGTGAAAGTAATGGCCATGATTGACTGTGGATGTACCCAGGTCCTGATACACCCAGCTCTTGCAGTAGGACTGGAACTAGAAACCCATGAACTGAGCACCCCCATAAAGTTTGCCCAGATGGATGGGGATCCTATGAAGGGGGGAGCAGCCAGATTATACATAAGCCCCGTGTGGATGCACATGGGTGCTCACAAAGAATCCATATGGTTTGTGGTGGCCCGAGCAGCAGTCCAGGCCATGGTGCTGGGACTGAATTGGTTAAAGTAACATAACCCAGACACTGACTGGATAAAGGAGATTGTAACCATCTCCTATCCTGCTTGCTGGCAGGAGCACTGCCCACTGGGTGGAGTTGAGAGCAGCCAGAGCAAGGAGGAGGAGGAGGTAATGGAGCCAAGGGGAAAGAACATTACCGGGGGGGGCCAACCAAAATGTGTTCTGTGGCCATGGTGCTGGGGGAGGTAAAAGACTTACCCACAGAGTGCCGAAAATGGAGGGCAGTGTTTGAGGAGAAGGAGTCTGATCTGTTACCCCCACACCAGGCCATGGACTGTGCTACTGAGTTGGTGCCAGCAGATAAACTGCCCAAATCCAAACTGTACTCCATGACCCCTCTGAAATGGACGCCTTGAGGAAGTTCATTGACAAGAATCTGGCCCGAGGGTTTATTCAGCCGACTACTTCAGTGCTGGGAGTTCCTGTACTATTCCATAAGGAGGAGGATGGGATTTTAAGATTATGCACGGACTACCACAGCTTAAATGCAGTGTGTGTGTCTAACCAGTACCCCCTATCACTAATGAAAAACATGTTGGACCATCTGGCAAAGTGAAAAATATTGACCAAGGTGGATTTGCGGGAGGCCTATTACCGAGTGCGAATCAAAGAAGGGGATTAGTGGGAAACTGCCTTTAATTGCCAGTTGGGCTCTTTTGAGTTCTTAATTATGCCATTTGGACTATTGGGTGCCCCTGGGATTTTTATGAATCTTAATTAATGAAATACTGAGATAATTCCTCTACAAGGGGGTGTTAGTGTATCTGGATGATGTACTAATTTATTTGGAGGACTACAGCTCCCATGTAAAACTAGGCCAGAAAATGCTCACATAGCTGGCAGAAAACCAGTTGTATGTTAAGTTAATCTAAATGTGAGTTCCACAAGAACAAACGGGACTATTTGAGCTATCAAATTTCCAGTGAGGGGGTCGAGATGGACCCAGCCAAAGTAAGAGATGTTTTGGGGTGGGAGGCCCCTCGAACCCGGAGACAATTGCAGTTTTCTCGGTTGATGAGAACTGTAGTTCAAAAGCATAAAGAGGGTCATGCATACCCATTTCTCATCTAAAGTGACAGCTGCCAAAAGCAAGGACAAAAGATCAAATTACATTCATGTTTGTTGGTACTGTCCTGGAATTACTGTACATTCTTTTCAAATGAAATGTTTCTAACCATTATGAAGAGCAGTCGTAAAATTCCACTAAACCTATTAGTTATTGTTTTGGAGTATTGGAAAATAAATAAATCAGATACTGAATTGTTCACCATACTCATAGTTATGGCCAGAACAAACAATAGTTGAAAATCAGCATGACTGTAGACTAGCTTACAAGATCACATGGCACAGGGTGGGGAGTTACCATATAAATGCTTGTTTAAAATGACAGCCCACTACTCATATAGAAAACACATCTGCCTTGTTTAAGTTCAGACATTTAAACTTTTTAAAAGAAACTGATTACATGCTTATTTGAAGGAAAATTAGTTTTTAACCTTTTGAAACCTGAAATATGGTCAGAATCGTGTTCATTATTAAGAGAGAAATCTGTTAACTTCAGATTTATGTGCAATTTGTGTTACATCATTGAATTAAGTCATTTTAAATATGTGTATGTGCTCTCTCCTCTCTCTAATTTACAGTTGTTCTATTCCTAGTCTATGACCAGTTCCTAGAAGCAACCCACCACCTCAAGAGTGGTGAAGGTATCAGTTATCAACAGTCTGATCTCTTCACTGCAGCTCTCCACTTCAAGGAAATGCACTTGCTTGGGAAAGCCTCTACATAGGGAAATGGGCCAGATAAACATGAGAACAGCTGAAGCCACTGATGTAAGCCCTACTTGAAGGAAAGGCTTAAGTATACATTGTGCCACCCTGGAATGTAAATCATACCCAAACAAAATCAGTGATAGAAGAAAACTGTGCTTTCCCATGCTATTTTGTTCAGCCATTTAATAGCTAGGATGTCAGATCTCTCACCATTCACCTGTCAGTACACTAGGTTGGTACTTAGGAGAAAACCTGTTAAAGGACTGCTGTCTGTTTTGCATGTCTCTCTTGAAAAGTGTAGCAACAAAGAAAATTGAGGCATGGGAACAGAATATGGGAAGTGAGTAGATTATTAGTGGATTTATTATATAGAGGAGTTATCTGGCTAAAAGATGTACTATTTTAGGTTTAGCAACAGCTATATATGCAATTTTGATCACTTTATCCAATATAAAAACAAAAATGATTTTTTCCCCTTTATCAGAACAGTTTCACCAGTATTCATACAGTTTTTAAATCATGCATTGCTTAGTATACTGCTAACAGAACAAAAGTCCCTTTTGAGCAGTGCACCCACTTTTAGGAGCTTGAAGTTAGAACAGTTCACAATAACCCAGTCTAATTTTTCCATAATCAAAATGAGAAAACAGCTCAGTTTCTTCAAAGCCAATCTCAATCTATTTCTGCCAGGGTAAAAAACAGAATCTTGCAACCATTGCAGCCTTTGGAAAAATTACTTTTCCTTACTTGTCATCAAGATGGGATACCTTTCCCTCCATGTGTTGCCAGAGCAGCAGTAGCAGATGGCTAAGGCAGTGAAAAACTGGGTGTACAGTTGGAGAATTGATGGTGGGTGGGTTTGGAGTCTGGGTAATTGGGAAGTGGCAGTGCAGACTGTAATTCTTCTCTGGATCAGATTAAAAATACACATTTGAGGCAAGTACTATGAGCTTCTGAGACTCATATTTCCAAGTCAGCAAACACAGGATCTTTGATATCTCTGACCCACTGTCCTGCTACAATAAATTTCTACACTCATCTAAACTCCAACCAGCCTCAAAAAATCTCATACAACTCCTGTTATTCCTTTGATTTACATTAAAGTTTTATCTCTATGAGCTTTCCCGTGCAACATGTCTTGTATTGTTCAGTTACTGAGATTTAGCCAGGATTAGTCCTATGGGGTTTTATTAAAGGCTTCAATAAAAGGATACATTCCTAAGTCTATTTTTTAAATGTTACAATTGTTTTTCAACTCAGTCATAAAAACAGTCATAGCAAGATACTGAATCACTTTACCTTGATTTCCAGGGTGATTAGTAAGGTTAGAGAATTACTGAAATCCACAAAGCCAATTTGTCTCAAAAGCATATATGCCCTGCTTTCTGGCTTGATACTGGGATTCATACTGCTTACCCTAAGAAGAAATACAACTTTCAGGTTGCAAGGCTATGAACACACCTATAAATCCATTACACTGTAGACTACTTTTTATTGAAACCCATGTTTTTAACTCCTCTCCAGATAGCTCTACCCATCTGAAAAGCATAGCAGCATAAACAACCCAGAAAAAAATGTGGAATTTTTTTTGAAGTGTCTCTTGAATTTAACCAAAGAACTTCTGGTTTGTACTGTTTCCTACCAAGATTCTTGTATTGACCTGTAAGTCCCTAAACAGTTTAATAATGCTGATCACTGGTGTTAGGCTCATCTCCATTTAGTTATGTTAGAGCAACAAACTACAGTGGAAAAATCAGGTCTGCTATGGGCTGCATTTGACATTTGATTCCTTTCCTTCTTATAAGACCTAGAGAGCAGCAAAGGCTGAAGTACTGGTAGATTAACTCTCACTCTTTTATCTGTGCTGATTTGCACTCACAACAACCAATAATGTTTACTACTCAGTCAACAGACTTTTTGGTTGAGTGATCCATTCACTCCTAACAGAGCAGCAAGTACAATAGCATTAATCTTCTGGGTAATTCTATAGCTCAATACAGTAAGAGTCCTAGCAAACCCTCTTTTCTACCCAGAAAGAATTTAAAAAAAAACATTAACACAGGCTCTGCAGAGTATTCATTATTATTAGAGATTAATTATGTCCCAATTTGTGCTTTTGCATCCTATCTAGTTTTCAAGATCAACTTTGAGTTATTACAGTCTCAAATGCTCTCCAAATATCAGGATTAAGACCCCTGCTTGCCAAAGAGGTGACTTTAGTCTTGGTGTCTGTCAGAAGCAAAGGCTTGATACAGATCAGGTTTAGCCAGGGTTCAGCATCTCTTCTGCCAACCAAGGGATAATTGGAGCAACAAGGGAGATCCGCTGAGATGCAGCCTCTTTCCTCTCCAGCTACAATTGGCCTGGAGCCACTGTCTGGGCTGAGCCCTTGTTTAAAAGCCACACAGTGATATGAGAAAATGTAATTTTTTACAAATACGCCAAACAAACCAATAAAAGGAGAGTGTGATTTTCAGGACAGCTACGCTGTAAGCCACTGAGAAATCATTCAATGGTTTGAGCTAAAATGTCATCAATATAACACAAAACTCAGCATCTCATTTCCATCTTCTCATCTGACTAAGGACGAGGGACTTCTGACATCTGGAGACTGGGGAGGACAAGGGTAAGAAAACTGAAACTTAATCCATATGAGTTGAAGTGCTGTGGGGAGGAAAACTGATTGATGTGGTTTGGTGGTATGAAATAAGTGCTGGATGAAACTGTGTTCCTCCTGAGGGATGAAGGCAACTCTTTGTGGAAGAACAAGTGATAGCTGTGACTTAGTGCCTCTCTGCAGTTTATGTTGCTGAAACCCTTCCTAGAAAGGAGAGAACTAGCTTTAGTTACCTATGTGCTAGTTACCTTCAGACTAGATTAATGCAATGTAAGGCTGTCTTAAAGATCGTTCAGAAACTTCAACAGGGCAGAATGAGGACACCAAATGATGGGGGTGGGGTGGAAAGCAGTCTCAGCATGTGTCGATATTATGAGTCGTACTGAATGCCAATGTGTTTATGAGCACATTTTAAGATCACTGGCTGTCCTATAGATCCCTAAACAATTTGGACAAGATTACCTGAAGGTTACCTTTACTTGTACTAGTTTTAGCATGCTTTCAGCTCAGTTTTTCAGGCCCTACTCATGTGTCCTCCACAGGTATAAATTAGGTTAGGGATTAGCAGATTTAAGAGAGGGCCTCTTCTGCAGTGGTACCCACAGATATGAAGACTAATTTCTGCTTGCTTTTCATGGTAATTCTATTGGTTTTGATTGGAATTTGGTCAATTTTATAAGCTTAACAGGTTTATAATGATCAGTTTTGTGCCTGGTATATTCTGCTGTTTCATAATGGTTTGTACAGATTATTTATGTTCTTATTTTGATATAATTGCATTTTTAGCATTTACAAAATTATGCAAGATTGCAAGGGCATTTGCCCTAAAAGTAATTTATAAATATTTGTTAAAAATTAAGAACAGCAACAACAAAAAACATGATCAAGATGTACATTGCCATCACTTTTAACACTAACAAAGGGTCACTCTTAGCCTAAGTTTACAAATTAGATTTTGATGCTTTTTGAAATCTTGTTTAAGAATGAATCGTTGTTATTAACAGCAGGCAGAGAGGAAACACCTGAACTGTGAGTTTCTTAACCCTATATGAGCCTACCTGTATATTGAGCTTTTATCTTTCTGTCCCTATTTTTGCCTATTGAGCTGTTTTGTTTCTTTGTCCTACAGTTTTTTTTCTAATCTTGTCAACAAGTATTTTTGAGGGCATACACCCTTGAAAAATTGTAATTCCTCCCTTTGCATATGCTGTAATGGCCTGTGGTTTTTAAAATGCATCATTATTCAACACATACCTAGTATTTTGAGAGGTGTGTGTGCGTGTTCATTCAAATAGAAACGTGAGCTGGGAGACTGGCCACAAAAGAAATCATTATTTTTCCAGGTGATATGAAAATACTTTAATCACACCATGGAGAATACCATCTTACTTATAATTAGCTGCTGGCTGATTATACCGGAGTCATAAAGCTCAGCATGTTGATTATTGCCTTTCCAAGAGGGCAAAGTGAAGACTCTTTAATATTTTGGCTGTTTCTGACAACTGTCAAGTCAGTAGCCACAGGGCAGGCTCAGTTGCCCTACATTCTTTTTTAAAAAAATTAATTATAAATGCTTGCATTAATTCACCTTATGTTTTAAAAAAATCTCAGTAACACCTTAATTTTCAGTTCAATACAAAAGGAGATATAATAAATTCAAAGAATACAATAAAAAATCAAGAAAAAAGTAATAACAGGACAATATGACATTAGTCCTGTTTCTATAATGTCAGATTATCCCTAAACTCATTGCATTAGTACTTCCTCAAAATGTATCTGACTGATACTGAATTACAATCGATGTTATGTCGGCTTTCTCTTATACATATAGAAATATTCTATCAATCCAACTACTATACATATAACATAATCTTTTAATTATTATAATGATGCCTGAGCTTGGCATTTTTGTTATTTTGGACCAGTATCAAAATTTGCTTCTTTATTCAACTCATTTTCTTCTGGTCCAGGTTCCAGTAAGACAACACTGGTTTCCAATCTCTCATTACTTGATCTGTGGTTTTGAAGTTTATCCAGACAGTTGCCCTACCTTCTGCATGCTCTAGAGACTTGAAGTAGCCATGTGGACCCTAATGTCTATCTGCTGAATGCTGTCACCTTACAATCACTATTCGGGGTCAGACTAGATATCCCATGATACTCTGGGACTCTACAAAGTCTTTTTCCTTTACCTCTTAGGCTTAGTCAATGTTCCTTTCCAATCCAACTCTATGTTCCATAAACATATGATATGCTGCTGTAAACAATTCTTTCTCTAATAACACTTGAAGTGTACCAAATTGTTCCTAAGCTATCTTGTTTTGTACTTTCTGAACTATCAACAATTGTTGCAAGGAAGGGAAGTTGCTGACACCAGAGGAAGGAGGGATTGCTCTCTGCATATTGTCGTAACTGTATAAAAGTATTCTGTAGCCATAGCTCTTGGCTCTGACTCTTTGGAAGGTATTCCAGTCAGGCCCACCGGTGTAATAAAGCTCTTTTTCCAATCCATGGGTCTGCTGTTCCATGATTTCTGCTACAACTAACCATTCATACTGGGCTAGAACATCCAAAGCTTAGAACATTAGATTTGAAAATTAAATAATACCGAACATTAGAAACAAGAAAATTAATTCACTGCTATAAATGCTAATTGTCCAAACTGTTTAATTGGTTACATTATATTTAGTTAGTTAGCTAATTGCTTAATATGCCAATTTCGGACATACCATGGAATTTACAGAGAATGACACTGATCATAAGGAAGCATATTTGATTATGAGGGCACACATTTTGTTATTGGCTCCTCCAAAAAGGCTCTTTTTTTCCTTTTAATATAACTTTCCTCCAAACTAGAATTTCCCCCCACATGGACTACATAGCTTATAACATGATAGCTACTGGGGGTGGTGAGAGACCAGTATGTCTGAGAACTGTCAGTTGAGGAAAGATTGTCCCAAATCATGGGTTCTCATCTCCCAACCTTTTCAATACAGATTGTCATACATCTGCATCTCTGTTTTCTTTCCACCCCCACCATCACATACACTGCATTCACTCTTCAAACACCTTGCTTGTTAACATTTAATTAGGAGTAATTTTATTTCACCACAAGTACAGCTATAAAGTAGACGTACAAAGATTAGTCAGTGAATCAAGAGTGGAAAATTCTTAATCTGAAATCTGGGAGTCTCTGAGTGTATGCTGAATATTTTTCTATACAAATGAATCACTCCATCCTTTCTGCCCCCACCTCCCAATCAAGAAGTGTGGTCTGCAAAGATCAATGCTACAACACAGGTTCTGCATGCAGCAGCTAGTGATCCCAAATTCATCAGCTGACCCTACTCTAGTTGTGTGGGCTTGCCTAAAACAGGGGGGTTGTTTACACAACAAAAATGTTGTGAGATGAACTCGTGATGAACCCTGGTTGTTCACGCATTTATCTTGACGATCTTGAGCTTTTCAGAAGGGGGCCCACCATATATCCTCCAAGGAGCATGACTTTCCGTCCCTCAGTTTGTCCTGTGTTTTAAAAAAGTCTTGGAGGATTGCGGAAAATCGGATATGTGAACAGGTCGAGACAAAATATCTCAAGAGTAGGTGAGGGCTGAAAATTGAGGTGGGTGGGGGCAGGCACAGAGTTCAGAGAAGGAGGGATCAGTCACCCTCCCTGTCCCCTGCACAGAGGCTTGTTTCCTTTAAATGGATTCTCTCCCTGCCAAGCTCAGGTCTCCCGTTCACCTCTACTTTGGACTTCTCTCACTGTCTCCTGCACCAACGAGGGAGGCTTGTGTTTTAAAATGCCTTGTGTGTCTGTGCTGGCATTCTCCCTTTAAATTGATTTTTACATTTATTTGGCATTAACCTCTGTGGCAAGCCCATCAGGGGAATTTTTAATGAAATTGTGCAGAGGGGGTTGCCTTCGCCCTCCTTCTCTGACCAGTGCAGAAGCTTGAACAAATATTTGTGGCAGCCAATAGCATTGCTCGTGGTGGGAAACTCTAAAGGAAGTACGTCAACGAGGTTGTGAAAAAATGAGTAATTGCATCCTTGACTGACAGCTAAAAATAATAATAATCCCGGAACCTTTTCCCGTGTAAAAAAAACCAAAAAAACATATGGGATACTATGGAGATTTTCAGACGCTTCTTTCAGCATCTTGACGCGCAAGCAGCCTCTGGAGCAGTAACGAGGCTGCTACGCGGCAAGGGGTACATTTTGGACGACGACGTTTCTCTCTCGGCATCGTCCGTGAGTGTTGCGGCTAGCATTGGAGGCGGCCGCACTGTTTTTCACTCACGGAAGTTGTCTGTGAGTAAAAAACAGCATGGCCGCCTCCAATGCTAGCCGCAACACTCACGGACGACGCCGAGAGAGAAACGGCGTCGTCCAAAATGGACCTCTTGCCGCGCAGCAGCCTCGTTACTGCTCCAGAGGCTGCTTGCGCTGCAAGATGCTGAAAGAGGCATCTGAAAATCTCCTATGTCTCAGGATCTTGCTTTTGTCATGGGAAAGGTTGTCGTGGAAACAACAATCCCAGGATATTATTCATCCAGTGTCAAATCATGTAAACAACAAGGGACAAACTCGGGATCAGGAAATCCCGTTTCTCTCCATGTTAAAAACAGTTGTGTAACTGATGCCAGGCAGAGTTACAGCAGCTGTCTCTATAATCGCTTACTGAGCATGCATGAAAACTGAGAGAAGAGAGAAAAGCAGACTAGGCTCTCATACCAGCTACCCCCAGCCTGTTAAAAAAGCATAAATTTGGCCACCAAAATGGAAATCATAACAAAGGTGAGGCTGTTAAAGAAACAATAATCTTTACACTCATTTTGAAAGAAGCTTTCAAGTGGTCTAAAGAAATTTCAAAATGTTTTTGTTTACTTCTGAAATGCCTACTTGCCTGGTTGTTTCATTTCACATGTGGCATACTATTATCATTGAATAAAGTTTCCTGAATTTTTTTCTGTTAAAAAAGTAACGTCCAGGAACCCATCTACTGAGATATAACTGCAGTTGTTGGTTGCTCTTGTTAGAAAACTGGGCAACAGAAACACTTGACGGTCCACTGCAAATCTCCCACATATCTTCCGTCCGCCCATACCCAAGCTAAAACATACAAAACACCAGGTGGGACCAGGTTCTAGACCAGTATGATCAGATTTCAGAAATCAAGAATTAATGCATGAGTCCATCAGGGTTCAGTAATCACTTTCTACTGTACTGGTAGAAGCTAGGACCACTTTACCTCATTATTATTTCTCTATTAGCCACAACATTTTCTCCTTTCCAGGTGAAATCATCTCACTACATTGAAAGTGTTCTTGTGCTGTTGTAGGATTCCTCTCAACTATATTAACAATCTCTTTTCTTCATATTTTATTGCTTTTAAGGCTACATAAATAGTAATTTTATTATATTAAATTCATTTTATTTTATTAACATGATTTAGAGGCTTTGATATATGCCCAGTGAAACAACTATAAGCTGCCTTGGGTCTCTTGTCAGGAGAAAGGCTGTATATGAAACACACACACACACACACTCTATAGTATCCGGGTTATTTCAAAATGTTTTATCACACTGATCAAGCCAAGGTGTCTACCAAAGTTCTGATTTAACAGCTTGTCCCTCATCCCTCCAGTTGAAATTTGACATTTTTGTTAAAATATATAGCAGTTGTAGTTATTTTACACTCATTGGCGAATAGCTGTTTTTATTGAGACAGAATATGAACAATTGAAAAATACATGAATAGCTATACTGAAATTTCCAAAGTCTGCTCCAATTTGTGCCAAGTATACCATGTATGAGAAGAAATGCTTACTTTAGCACTTTATTTCAGTCTTGGTTTTTTTAAAAAAAACACTCTGAAATGCTTCTGTACAGATGACTTTACTATAAACCAGCAGTTAAAGAACCTAATGCGATTGTGCAGGAACATACTTGTTTGGGGGATTAATTTTTTAAAAAGTGCCTTTGTATAATTGAATCTTGATAATCTTTTTTGCCTTGCTGTCTGATTTTTATGTGTGTGTGTGTGTGTGTGTGTGTGTGTCATCATCAGAATAGTATTTTCTTTTCCGGATTAGTTATGTACTTAACACAGAGAATTGCCCAGAGCGATATATTATAAGATTTCCAGAGAATGTGTTTTGGCTCTGAGATTTGTGCCTAAATTGGACAGGAGGCCAAAGAATTGTAACTAACAAAGTAATAAAAGAAATATAGCCCCCTGCTGCCACAGGAACACGAGCAGGAGAACAGTTATTTTGCAAAAACAGTTATATATTCAAAAATTTCAATTCCTACCAAAAAAGAAAACAAAAACAAACCAAGTCCCCAAGTCCACATTCATTTGTCTGGTCATGCATGGAGAATGGCATGTGATAAGCTCAGTAAAAAAAACTCAGCAAGTTTTATGACTAGAAGCAGGATGACTCCAACCACTGACAGAATTCTGTCTCCTTCGGTCACTCACATTTTCAACCTCCTCCTAGAAATCATAGAACCATAGAGCTGGAAGGGGCCTCATGGGCCATTGAGTCCAAACCACTGCTTGATGCAGGATCTCCAGCTAAAGCACCCTCAGCAAGTAGCTATCCAGCCTCTTTTTGATGACGTCTAGACATGTCGCTAGGCAATAGTTTCCACTGCTGAACTGCTCTTACTGTCAAGAAGTTCCTTCTAATGTTCAATTGAAATCTATCCTCCTGTGACTTAAAACCGTAAGACCTGGTCCTACCTTGTGGGGCACCAAAGAACAGGCCTGCCCCCCTGCAACCCTTGGGTTCACTGTCTACTGCAAGGTGGAGAAACTTTGGCTCTTTGTATGTTTTGGAATATAGGTCCCACAGTCTTTTATGTCAATTAGCCTGACAGGACTTTTGGACTAATGATTCTCCACCCCACTGTATCATGTAGTGCTCCAGATAGTGTTGGATTACAACTCCCACAATTCCTCATCATTTGTTATACTGGGACATGATTCCTCTAGATAGAAAGTTCAAGGAGTACCTTTCACCAGTTGCCCCTGATGAAAAGGCCAGGGAACACATCCTACCTTCTTTGCTAGGAATGATGGTAGTGAAGGACAACTTCCAGACAACTCCTAGTTACTCTTCAACATATAACACTAATAGTGAGATTACCAATCATGTCATTCTTTTAAAAAGCAACAGATGCACAGAAGGGCTGGTGGTCACTGATAACACAGTATATGTGCACATGCACACTGTAACATGTATGATTAGGAAAAAGGCCACCTATTGACACTAAAATCAAGGGTTTTTTCCCCCATCACTAATGCTAACTGTGGCATAGGTGATTTGCTGCTGCTTCACCTGAGATGTGGATTATACCTCTCCTCTGTGTGTGCACAGTAGTGCCAATAATTATCTACCCACCACACTCCTGCTATTTGATTAAAAAAATAGCAATGGTGATTACTAATTGCTATTCATGCTGTTATAATCCCAGCATATAGACCCTTAGGGAAACTAGAGTGATTCCCAGGAATTCAGAAGATTTCATGCAGATTACATGACATGAAACAGGAGCAGATGAAAAGCCATGCTCACAAGAAAAATAAAACCTACAAAGACAGTCCCAGTAAAAGTTCATCAGCTAATTAAAATTGCCAAAAATTTGAATCACATGTCTTGGAAGACGCCTCTACAGACAAGAATTATAACAGCCAGAGCATTTATTCATCTCTACACTGTACTCGTATGCTGCCTACAACATACCAATGCAATGCAAGACTTGCAGTAAAACTACCTGCTGTTGGTATTCTCTCCCATATTTTTTTCTGCATTATGTATTATTATAGAAAATACAGAGACAGAGAGAAAGAGAGAAATGAATCCATTTACCTTCACAATACTTTTTAAATCCTGCACGTATGTCCGCTCAGTCTCCAGGATCTCTTGGACCACTCTGTCCACATACAGAAGCTTTGGACTAGTAGGCTCCATAATCAAGGACATGACACAGTTTTTGCTATTTTCCTTTGATTCAGCTTTCCGTGGCATACTTGGCCTTCTCCCAAGGCTTCCATCAGAGGCCTGTTGTTCTTTGATAGGGCTATTCTTTCTGAGTTCTTTGCTGGAAAATCGCTGGGCTGGACTCAGCTCTAGTTTTATGGCCCCTGCTTCCTTATCCTGGTTGAATAAGCCCAGATGACTGTTTGAAACTAAGGTTGTTCTGCTACCAAAGGAACAGTGGCTATCCCGGGAGGATGCTGAGGATGATGTAGAGCTGAAGCTAACAGGACGGTCACTGTACGACAGTTCCATGCTCTTGATCCCGCAATAGTGGAAGTGCCCGTCTTCTCTGTGCAAGTTTCCCCCTGTTGTCCCAGTGGTTGTGCCCACCATCACAGGAGGCAACACGTCAACAGGCAAATGGTAGCCATCTTTAAGGAGAGAAAAAGGAAACATTGTTTTTGTTTACCAAATGTTACGTATGACTATGTCAATAGAGTTCCCAAAGCAGAAGAGAATTCTAGAACAGGCCTAGTCATTATTCTATAGACATTCGACTCAACACATTTGTGTGGGTGTAGAGAGAATTTTGCAACTACAGTATAATGCCACACATCCAATTATCAAAAGCATGAAAAAAATTGTAAAGATCTTTTCTATCCACCATATCTTCTATCTCTTTTTGTTTTGATAAATTCTTTGCAAACAGTTTTTAAATACAGAAATTCAGATCCCCCAACTTACAATAATAAACAATTTTCCCTCAAGCATCTGCTCAGATCCTGCCTTCAGGCTTGTAAATAGCAATTTGATTACCTGTACTAAATATGCCTTTCAGGTAAAGGAAGCTTTTACAAGTTTGGAGCTGAGCTAGTAAAAATGGTTGTGGGCTAGTGCCTTTCATGAATTTGTTTGTACAGCTCTTTTCAGCATTTTCCAATATGTACTCTCCTGCTTTTTATTGAGACTGAACAAATTCTGGCAAACTATCAGGTTTACATTTTATTTTCTTCCCACAGCACATGGAGCAAACATGCTTCTTGTTCCAGAGTTCAAGATTTGATTTCCTGGCTTACAAGAGAATGTGTGTAGGACAGAAACTCTATTTTATACTGTACAGTAACGTAAATAGAGGTTCTGTCCCTCATACATTCCCTTTTATACCTGTAAAGTAACTATTGTACAAGCCAGCGTGGCATAGTGATTTGAGTGTTGGATTGAGACTCTGGAGACATGGGGGTTGTCCACACAGTGAAAATACCCCTCACAGAATTTTCTCAGAAAACGAGCTGTCTTAATGGGATCCCATATTGTCATGCCATATTGTGAAGGAGGGGACCAAAAAGAAGAAAAACTGCATGAGAAAAGCATTTATGGCTTTTCCAACTTTTTTTAAAAAAAAATCTTCAGAGATATGTGCATTTTCACTCATTAAGACAAGTGATTAGACATGAATTGCTTCCCCATAAAGGACAATGTGAAAACCTGATTGGCTGGATGAGCGCAGGGGGCGGGGCTGGGTTACAGGGCAAGCACCCGCTGCTGCCATGTTGGATTTTTGCCTTAGTGAGTGATTGCTAAGGCAATAAAACAGAGATTTGTGCTATTTTTTTCTCTTTTTTTGGAAAGCTGGAATATCACTTGTGTGCACCATAGAAATGTGTGTGTGGTTTTTTGTTTTTGTTTTTTAAGTTTGGCAGTGGCAGATTTAAAAATGTGAGTAATCCACTTGTGGCTACCATCTCAGCAACAGGCATGCAAAGTTTATGGGAGCTGTAAAACCATTAAGACAGGTCACAGCTGCTGAGACTTGCTATTACTGTGGAGCAGTCTTTTTTTTTTCCCCTTAGTAAAGACAAGCCCCAGGGTTTGAATCCCCACTTGACCAAGAGAATCCACTGGGTAACCTTGGGAAAGTCACACATTCTCAGCCTCAGAAAACCCTGTGATAGGTTTGCCTTAGGTTGGCAAAAGTCAGAAACAACTTCAAGGCACACAGCAACAACAAAAGTAACTCCTGCGGCTATTCAAGCCTACATTAGAAATTTTTCATTTGTTTTCATATTTTAATTTAAAAGGGTGGGAGAGAATGCTTAAAAATTCAGAGTTGCTCACCACCGGAAAAAAATCATTACAAAAATGTGTTTTGAAAGAATATCTTCAGTGAAACAGCAAAAGAAAAAGTTATTACCTTGAATTTTCTGATAAGAAATATGCATGTGTTTTATTTAGCATTAAATCCCCAGGAAACCAAACTAAATGTTCTGTATATTTAGCCTGGCCTGGAAGCTGGGTAAATAAGATAACATAAAAATCCTTCCACTAATTTATCACAAGACATATAGCTAAAAATCTATGACAAAGGACACCTGATTAGTTGCCTTAGCTAGAGCAAAAAGACTTCCTGTTTCATTCAGTCACTCTATAGTCTTTCTTCCTGTTTCACTGCTATGTTGTCTCACAGATAACCTGGTAAGTCATTTTTGCTTTCTTAACACTGTGTACTTCAGTAAGATAAATTTAACAACAAGAAATAAAGGGTCCTTATAAATGTAAGATTGTACATTTTGAGCTGATGCAAAAGGTGTATGGCTTTAAAGATTCTGGAATGTACTCTGCTTATTTTACAACTGTTTTATCTCCTCTATAAACAATGAAAACTGACTATAATGACCTGTAATGCTCTCTTCTCAAAGAGGACTTTAGTGCACACACACACACACACAAGTTACCATATACTGAATTAGTCGGAACTTACATACAAGTTGTCTTATCAACTTCTCAATGGCTTAGCAGGTATTTTCTAGTTGGAACTAGCAAATGGATGTAGGCAATTAGTTTAGGACTGTGAACATCTTAATACGTAGCTCAAGTCACAAGATTTGAATACCGGTATCCCTCAGTTACCTAAGTAGATGTGTTCCTGGACATTGCTTCTCTAAGGAGGTTTTCACATGCGTAAAGTATTCCCAATGCAGATCGGGACAGACTTGTTTCTGTCCCGGAAGCAGCACCGCATTTCGCACGCCCACTTCCCTCTCCTGATCTCCTGTCATCATTACTCTGTGCTCGTTCCATTTCCTTCCCAATACCTTCCGCGATTTTTTATTAACGAGCACAGACTGATGATGATGGGAGATCGGGAGAGGGAAGTGGGCGTGCGAAACGCCGCGCTGCTTCTGGGACAGAAACAATTCTTTCCTGATCTGCATTGGGAATACTTTACGCGTGTGAAAATCTACTAAGAGAAACTTTAGTACTAGAGGCAGAAATAACATGGGAAAAATAGGGATAGGTTCCTATCCCACAAAAAAGAAGAGCAGTTCACCATGCTTCAACAAACTTTTCATTTGAAACTAAAAACATGCACATATGAAATGAAACACCCATGTAAGGTAAGCCTTGTATAAATGAAACAAAAACATTTTTAACTTTCTTGAGATCACTTGAAGACTTCTTTCCTCCATTTTAAAAATTATTTTTGTTTTGGGAGCCAAACATACAGGTTTATCCTTTTTACAATGCTGGGGGTACCTAGAGAGGCAGGCTGGTCTCCCCTTTTCTTTTTGTTTTGCTGTTCACACATGTTCATTAAGGCATTCTGGAGGCTGATTTTTTTTACCTTGCCTGTTATATACAGGTGCAAACAGATACAGTGGGATTGTTTAGAGCAGAATCTCATTCTTTCTCAAGTTTTATTGAATTGATTACTGCAGACACACTCCTGCAACCTGATGCAAAAAGTCTGTTTGCCCAGCCCTCCTTCATTCTCCTCTCCACATTGATGCTGTTAAAAAAACCAAAACACTTCTAGTTAGATAGAGGACTGGCAGGAAGGGAGAGGGGCTGGGCAGGCATAAAAAGATTTTGTAAAAAGGAGCTTCTTTATCTGTGGCTTTGTTAATGGAGGTATGCCTCTACTTCAAAACTTTTCCTGCAAAAGGAAGCAAAAACTAGTGACTCTGTGGGCTTACACCTGCTATTTTCTTTCCTATCTTCCACGCATGCACCAAAGGTATGAATTGAGCACATGCAAGTTGGCCCAAAGGGTAAGAAAGCCAATCAAAGTTGTGCATAGATGTCTGTAGATGCCTTTATTTGTTTTTGTTTTGTTTTGTTTTGTTTATGGATAAATCTCTTTGTTTTGGACTGGATTCAGGGTTAATTCTCCCACTATTTTTTTTTTAAATAAAGAAGGGGAAAACAACTCCTGAAGTATATTTCTTCACATTAGTTAAGACAGTCCACCAGAACATAGGAAGCTAACTTAGGCTCATGCAATTTGACTATCTATAATACTGCCTACTCTGACTGGTAGTATCCTGGACAGAAATTTTTCCATTACAAAATCCTTTGGAGATGCCAAGGAATGAAACTGGGACCTTATGCATTCCACTAATCTATGGTTTTCTATTAGTGAACGAAGGTTCCTCCTCTTGTCCAAACTGAGAGGCCTCTGAGCAGACCTAACAAAGCATGGCAAGATAAAAGTGGGAAGTAACCATCACATTCTATAGCAGGACTTGCTCAGCTGGATATCAAGACCTGCTCCTGCTGAATGAACACAGCATTCTTCCAATTTCAAGGCAATCATTGTTTACAAAATGTGTTTTATAGTAGTAAATTGTTATCCACCATTAACCTTTAGAGGGAGCTATAATACAAATACTGTACATGTAAGTCTGCAAGAACAAGACAATTCACTGGAGGTTTGTGATCCTATCACATATACCTTACTTTTATAGAAATCACCATTAGCTATAACCACACACTATTAGCTATAACCACACTGGAGAAGAAGCATTGGCAGAAAATGACAGTTTGTGTTGAGGTTCATTTATTTAGACTTGCCATTCAGTGGTTCCTTGGTATATGCTGGGGTATGGTTCCAGGAACACCCATGGATACCAAAATCCATGAATGCTCAAGTCCCATTATATGCAGTGGCAAAATAAAATGGCGAACACACGGTTTGGTTTTTGGGGGAAAAAATTCTGAGTATTTTCAAGCTATGGTTGGTTGAATCCATGGATATGGAAGGCCGGCCGTACTTTCCTGAATCACTGAAAGCTAGTAATTGAGGAAGGACTTATGAAACAGACAAATGAAACTGAATGATAGCAAGATGGGGGAGATTTGAGACTGGAAATTCTACCATTTGGGATCAAACCTAGTTCTATGATTATATCATCTTCTGTTGGAGGGTGCTGACTCCATTCATTTTCAGAGATCTGCAACTGCCAAGGGCAGGCTGGTTTATTTTCTGCAAGCTAAGCATTAGAAAGAAGGCTAACTGCATGTTTATCAACACTCACAAGGAAATGTATTTCAGCAACATGATCCTTTCTTGTTCATATCTTTCCACAAATGTAGTTAAGTTCCCCACCCTGTCTGCCTTTCTCACTTTAATACTACAGTACATATTGGCTGTTGATACTCCAAGAGGCTTGAAAACACAGAGAGAGTGGGGAGGGGAGAGAGAGAGAGCTTTAAAGACTGTATTAAAATGTAGGCCTGGGAAATGTACTATTTCTATACAAACTGATAAAAGTAAAGATAATAAACATGTGTTTCAAGTTCTCATATAAGGAAACTCCCCATATAATATTAATTTATATTATCTCAGTATGAACACCATATTTTATTTTCTATCATTCATTCATCATGAAATATTGATACTTTTCACAGTTTTTAAAAGTAATTCTTGAAAAAAAGAATTATGTCAGGCAACCTGAAAAGTAAAAATGCTACAGTGTGAAGAACCAAAAAATGTTAGAATGCCAATCTACCTCCGCTTATATACCTTACATGAACTTTTTCAGCTACATTTTATCATACAAGGCCTACAGAAATAAAGTAAGATACATGCTTAATATGCTTAATTTAATTTTAAAAACTGATGTCTGTTTAATCATCACAATACTATAAAAACTTCCAATTGATTCCACATGCTATTAAGTGTTAACTCAGTTAAACCACAACTTTGTGTTCTCAACCATAATTCAGTTTCGGATCTTTTAAGCAATTAAGGTTTGCAATGGTGCAACACTAATTTGGAAAACTTGTTTGCAAAAAGAAAAAAATCTATAATCAAATTTTGTTTGAAAGGTAAGGACAATATGTTCCAGACTTTAACCACCCCACACATAAAGCTACTGCTAACTGTTTGGTCAAGAAAAATGATTGATAATAACTGTCACGGAAACTTCCCTGACTAATAAGACAACCTGTTCTGGACATGGGCAACATCAAAGACAAGCATACATAGACAGAACGTACTAGACTAGACCATGAAAAGATAAACTGGATTCAGCTAGATTGTAAGCAAACAAACAAACAAACAGCTAACTTTTATTCAGCAGGGCATTTTCTATATTCTCTACTGCACATATACCTAAGGTACTGTATTTTCTGAATTTAACTCACTAAATACACCACCAACAACAACCTGTTGAAGAAATACAAGTTCTTGCAGCAAGTAGAAATGTTTCTTACAATGGCCTTGCTCCAAATTCCCCCAAAATATGCCCCACAGGAGAATTCAACAAGAATGCCAGCTTGTTAGCAACTCCAGTTTGCCTTGATTTCCTAAACTCAAATGAGCTGCCCCTACCATATTATACAGCCTTGTGACATATCAAGCAACACTGGAGTCCCTGCCTGGGCACTGTTATGGCAGAGAAATCCTCTGCGACAGTATCTCACCACTGTGGAATGTCTCCAGCTCCTGCAGCAGTGAATGAACAAGGTTCTCTCTCTCTCTTACTCTGCCTCTCTCCTCTTCGCTCATATATGCTTCTTTACAGAATTTGTTGTTAACGTACCAGCATAACAGAAGATATATGCATCCTCCAGCTCTGGCAGTTCCAAAGTTACCTTACTGGGGCACTTAGGTAAAATGAGAAGTTGTTACTAGTCTATACAGCTCCTTTGGTAGAAATATTGCATGAGTCAGCGTTTAGCTATCGAAACCCTAAACACAAAAGACTTCACAGGAACCTGATTCACAACTTTCTCATTGCTGCATCAAATGCAGTATTAGGCATTGCTAAGAACCTCAAATGAAACATGACATCATTCAATTCAGGAACAGGACAATAGATTTCACTGTGGGTAACTTTAAAATGGCACACTTCACTGAGCAACTCTTTGGACATTATTCTTTCACTTTTGAGCAGACTGCTAGGGAGTGGAAGAGGGGGGACATCAAGCCCTTCCACAACATTTTGGTTGCTTTCTTCAGCAATTGATTCTCTCTAGACAACTGTCATGTTGAAGTTTCATCATCCTGCTCCAGGTGATTGCAACTTCCATCATGGGGCCAGAACTACATCTGCCAGAACTACATTTCCCAGTATCTGTAGTCACCAATTCCCTACACTAAGAAAAATGCAGTAAGTATGAGCTGCCAACAGACAAACCAATGGCATGTTTCTCTGGAGAATAAAGATGTACACTAACCGGCAAACTGGTATCTTTTATTAGGCCAACATCTGGAGAAACATTTGGCACGTTACAAGTATATGACATTTTGCATGGCAAATTTGAAAGCAATGGCACTCACTATGGGTTGGGGGACCATTGGATCCCCCACGGATGACTTGGCCAAGCTTCTGGTCACACAATTACAAACTCACATAGGACAAACCCCCCACTACATCAAAGACTCAGCTCACTTCATAGAAAAAAATCAACAACATCGAACTGAAACATGGAGACAGATTAATAAGCTTTGATGTTGTCTCCTTGTTCACCAAAGTCCCTATAATGGACACCATGACACTCATCCAACAAATATTTCCTGAAGACATCATAGCCTTGTTCAAACATTGCCTCACCACAAGCTACTTCCAGTGGGATAACGAATTCTACGAACAGATAGATGGGGTAGCCATGGGCAGCCCCCTGAGCCCCGTGATAGCAAACTTTTACATGGAACATTTTGAAAAGCAGCAAACAGCACCAAAAAAGCCCACAACATGGTTCCGATATGTGGATGACACTTTCACCATTTGGAGCCATGGAGAAGAAGACCAGAGGGTCGTTTACATGGGCAAATATTCCTCTAAATATACCGCTAAGATAGTTCATAGTTCCCATGGATCGCAGCACAGCATCGTCTCATTCAGAAGGGGGGAAGGTAAAACACCCAAATATAGTGTGGCAAGGGATGTCGCTACTTTTGCAGGTATATTTGCAATGTAGCGCATTATTGGCAGTGTAAACCTTTCTGCTAAGGGCTACAGCAGAGCTGCATTGTGATTGGTTGATGATGCAGGGGTGGGCTTAAGAAGGGGGCAGGGAGGGAGGGAAAGACAGTAGCGATTAGAGGAAACTTTGAAAAATCCTCTCTGCTATTTTGCAAGCCAGTTTGCAAACAAAAAGGATTTCCAACAATTTTCATTCAGGAAGCATTCCTTCTCATCCTCTCTGCTGTTTTGCAAGTATGTAAAAGCTCAGTTCGTCAGCTGTGATCCTGTGCATGGGGGAGGGAGAGAAACCATTTCATGAAGGGCTGTATCAGAGCTGCACTGCTATTTTCCCTCTCTCTCTCTCTCTGGCTTTCCTCTATTTGGCAGAAAATGCTGTTAAGCAAGGAGGAAAACCTTCCGTCTGATTTGTGGGAAGGGAGTGGGGGGGAGGGGGACTGCCTCTAAGCTGTTATTTTCCCTCTCTCTCTCTCTCTCTCTCTCTGGCTTTCCTCTATTTGGGAGAAAATGCTGTTAAGCAAGGAGGAAAACCTTCCGTTTGATTTGTGGGAAGGGGATGGGAGGGAGGGGGACTGCCTCTAAGCTGTTAAGCATGGAGTTCAGGCCAGGGCAGACATTCCTATGGCATTCCTTTCCTTCTCCAATGCTTAGCCATGCCCCCAGCACTTTTGGCTGTGTGAACCTCAAAGCGGAAAAAATCAAAGAGCCACAAAATATAGCTGTGTAAACATATACCGTGTAAACTACCCACCACTGATGCGGGAAAGCGCTAAAGCACAACTTAACGCAATAAAACCTGCCGTGTAAACCAGCCCTTGGTCTCATTCCTGAACCATCTGAACAGCATCCACCCAAATATCCAATTCATGATGGAAAAAGGAAAGGAAAGAATAATGCCATTCTTGGATGTCCTAGTCATCCACAAACCACACCAACGGTTAGGCCACAAGGTATACAGAAAACCCCCACACACGGACAGATACCTACACAAGAACTCCAATCATCACCCAGGACAAAAACGAAGCACAATAAAAACATTGGTAGACCATGCAAAAAGGATCTGCAAACCCCACTTCCTGGAGGACGAACTGAAGCACCTAAACTGGGCCCTGCAGGCTAATGGCTGCAACAGATCAGACATCACAAGAGCAGCCAGACCCAGAATAAGCCACAGAAATGAAGAAAAACAGCCACCCAAAGGGAAGGTATTTTTACCGTACATCAAAGGAGTCACAGACAGAATAGGGAAACTGGTGAGGAAACACAACCTCCAAACCATCTATATTCCAACCAAGACAATTCAAGAAATGCTACGCTCAGCGAAGGACAAAAGAGACCCTCTCACAGCTGCAGGAGTTTACCGCATACCATGCAGCTGCAGACAAGTTTATATAGGGACCATTAAACGCAGTGTGCAAACACGAATCAAGGAACATGAGAGACACTGCAGACTGGGCCAGCCAGAAAAATCAGCAGTAGCAGAACATGTTATAAACCAACCTGGACACAAAATGCTTTTTTAAAAACACAGAAATTCTAGACCAGGCCAACAACTATTATGTCAGAATGAACAGAGAAGCTATTGAAATCCACAAACACCTGGACAACTTCAACAGGAAAGAAGAAACCCTAAAAGTAAACAAAATCGGGCTCCCAGTTTTGAAAAACAATAGAATAAAAACTCAATAGTTACAAAGGAATTCCTCCCAGGGGCAGGGGGATTTACAGCAGTTAATGGGCCATCAACCAACCATTAGCCAAACAGACACTAACGAGCCTTGCATTTCTATACCCAGAAACTAACCATTCAAATACACAAATTTACATATCCTCCACAACAGGGGTTTACAATATATAAATCCCACACACACTTCTACCCATCCATTCTCTGAAGATGCCAGCCACAGATGCAGGTGAAATGTCAGAAGTAAACTCTTCCAGAACACAGCCTCACAGGCCGGAAGAAAACCCAAGGAAAATCAATATTTTGATTTTTACGCTTGAACTAGTTTAGAGAAACAACTCCATAAACTCTTAATGGTAAAGATTTGGTTTAAATAAATACACCAATAAATCTTGCACAGTATATACACTAGCAACATTTTCAAAATATAGAAGCTTGCACCCAAGATACCATCTGTTTTGATATTTTCAAAACAATGGAAGCTATTAGCCTAACTGAACATGCAACAAAATGTTATCATGGACCAAACTCCTTATGGAGTAGATAGGCATAGCTGTTTAAAATGACATCAGGACACAGATCTATTTGACCCAGCTTGATATTTGTTAGGTATTTTTAGAACTGAAGTCACATCCAGATGTATATATAAAAATATATGGTCATATTTGAATGAAGCATGATTTACAGGGACCTAATGGAAATACAGGAATAGAACGGTATTAACTACTAACTACTAATACTCTCTCTTGCTTTTCTTCGCAAACAAAGATTCAGGAAGGACTCATTCCTTGCTTTCTACAAGTGCACTGATGACTAAAAAGGCCAACTAATTACTAATTAAATTAGCAATTAACCAGTCATCTGAAACGTTAAAGGCCTCTGTGCTGGATGGCAATCTAGTAGAACACAGCAGCCGTTAACACAGTCTCAATTTCAAAGAGTGCTGTATTAAATGGGCCTTGGTCTGATCCAGCAATGCTCTTTGGATGTTTTCAAGGACTGTCACTTAACACAGATAACATATTCAGAGGTAGCCATGTTGGCCATTTAGCAAAATAAAACAAAATCTACAAAGGAGTGTTACCTTTATTGGCCAACCAAAACACACAAAACACTTCATGCTCTACTGGTTTCTTTATTCACTGACTTTTTCATCAGGCAAAAGATGTTTAAACACATTTCCTATGTGATTTTTAACATCTTTTGCCTGATGAAGAAGCCAGTGGAGCTTCAAAAGCTTGCATGAACTATTTTGTACATTTTGGTTTGTCCATAAAGACAGCACTCCTTTGTGGGTTTTGCTTTATTTAACACAGATAAATATTGATTTGATTGGTTGTTTGATTTTATTTATATCTCACCTTGCTCTCACTAATGGATATCAAGGCGGCTTACAATAAAATTTAAAACACTATTTAAAATATACCAAGATCTTTGAAGAACCATGACACTGGAACTCCTGGTTGAGCCAGTGGTTATACATTTTAGAAGTGTAAGGAGAAGAGGAAGGCAATGGCAAATCTCCTCTGAACAAATCTTGCCAAGAAAACCCTGTGATAGGGTCTCCGTAAGTCAGAAGTGACATGAAGTCACACAACACAACAAAGGAGGTATCTACTGTCCTATAGCCGTGTTACACAAGCAGGTCCCTATTTGGATACAGGGAAATATGCCACCTTATAGACAGGTTGGTGCATGGATAAACTCTGACAAGAATAGCCACTGATTAGCCATGGGGTGTTCTGGGAAGCTCCAGCCAAATTGCCCCCGCTGCTACTGGGGTGGTTGCCTCCATCACTCAAGTACACTGGTGGAACATTACAATATGTCAGTGCTAACCAGACTGAAGCCCCCTAGAAGAAAAATACAGCAACCATCCAATTGAAAGTATTAACTATTAAGAGATTCTGCATATTTTATACCTGCTTATAGATGTAAACCATACCAGCAGACCATGAGGATTTTGGTACCCATCACCAACACCATCACACACAAAGCTGAGTAAGAAGTATGACTTATAGAATCATAGAGCTGGAAGAGACCACAAGGCCCACCCAGTCCAATCCCCTGCCATGCAGGAATAACAATCGAAGCACACCTGACAGATGGCCATCCAGCCTGTTTTAAAATCTCCAAAGAAGGAGACTCTACCACACTTAGCCTGATCTGCAAAGAACCCAAAATATTTACTATTCCAGAAGAAGGTTGAGATTCAAAAGTGAGAATGAGTTAGACTTGTTTCTGGTTCAACTACAGCCTTGCTTTCCTAACATCCAACTTAACGTGTGGGCAAGGTAGCATCTACCAGCTACATTTTACCCTGTTTACTTCTCAGGGTTGTATCTGCATATTCTTCAGCAAAATGATAACTGGGGGGGAATCTTTCACATGATTTTCTGGTGGGGTCTAAGGTCAACATTGATTGAAAAAACAAATGATTTGGAAAAGGGGGTATTTTTTTTCTCACCAAGACACGTTACATCGTACATTCTAGTTCCTGCTTCATTCCAGAAAAGCAGATACAGGCTTGCATCTAGAGAAGGGATGGACAACTACAGACATCTAGCTTTTCTGGTCTGAATGGCCATAGTTGCCCACCCCAGCTGAGAGACTGCCACACACAAACTGTAGAAGGCATTGCTTTTGTGCAAGGAAAGTGTTGTGGATTCTCCCTGGCTGCATCTCCTTTAACCCATCTCTGGGGGCTGCAGGACTCTGATACAGCATGAAATGGAGAGTCGGGTGACCCTCTAGTATGTGAGTAGAAATGCCTTCCACTTCCTGAAGGGATATCTGGATCCAAGCTATAGAAGTTTTCGTCTAGAACAGGAAGGGGCCATTTTTTCTTTCTTTGTTTTTAAAAGTTCCACTCACATACAGTAATGCAGCTGTGGCCACATATGCACATGCACCCAGTTACTGTACACCTATAACTCCCTTTCTCTCTAACTTTCTCAATATGTGGGTATGTTCACTGAGATAAAGAATGGGATCTCTTGTTATATGGACAGCTAAATCCTTTCCTCCATGGCAATCTCTGTCTCTAGTCTTTCTAGGTTTTAGGGTGATACTTTAGCACATGGAATCCTTATAGACAACTCTACAAGTATGCTGATCCCCATCAGTCCACACAGTATGTAGAGGCCCAGGTGATAGTCCAATCTACATGAAGAATGATGCATCTTGCCTCGGCCCAAAAGCAGAATGGCCCTTCCTCCATCCCAACTGCCATTTCCCTGGCCAAGGAGGGAGAGAAGAGAATGCTAGACTTAATCCCTTCCCCTACTGCCATCCCCTTTCCTTTCACACCATGTCTTCATTAGATTGTAAGCTTGAGGGCAGGAAACTATTTTGTTGTTCTTTTTCTTGTAAAGTGCCATGTACATTGATGGCTATAGAAATAAAAGATGATGATGACGATAATGATAATGATAATAATAATAATAATGCATATGTGGACTTGGTTCATACTGTTCTTAATTTGTACAAGAAATCTAAATGGCAATGAGTGATGCACATACAGCATTTCATATGCTACAATAACTCCACAGCAATATTTTTAACTTACAGCTAACTCGTATCTTTCTTATCCATTGTAAAATCATAATGATTCATGACACAATCATGGAAGAGTTGGAAAGGGAGGAAATGTTCATTTTGGAAGATGAATATATAAGGGATAGATTATTGCTACTTTTTTCAAAATAGTTTGCTTCTGTAATTCTTCATGGCATTTGGGGCATTGGTTTAAAATGTTCAGAAATGTATGGCTTTGACTGGATTTACTCAATATTTGCTTCCTGGATATGAACCAATTATACATAATTGAGGGAATGTTGTGGTTTATGTTTCATGACTTGCAAGTATAAAGTTTCCTTCTTCAGTAATCTTAATAATCCATAAATGAAGTTTAGTCATCTGAAGATCTTTTAAAGGACATTCTGACATCGTCCCCAAAGTACAGGGCAATGTATTAATAACTCTCTGCAATGCAGTACAGTAATTATTTAACCTATACATCATACTGCAGAGTATGATATAAAAACAAAAACAAAAAAGCCTTGTCTTCTGATGATGTATTAGAATCAAGTTTTGTACACATGTAAAAAGAATCCTAGATTCAAATGTGGAGCAAGTACTTTTTTTCAGTTTAAGCAGTTGATAGAATGTTCAATAACATACTGGTGAAAAAATCCATCAGAATGGTTTCTCATACCCAAAGGAGTTATGACTGGCAATTATTCAGCCCCAAAGCTTCAGGCAAACATTGTTATTCAGATTGTAAACCACTAGTTGGATGGGGTTACACTCCCCCTGAAATCTCTTCATAGCTTGGGCATACTCCTGGAATCATATCTGAGCCTGGATGCCCAGGTTTCAGCAATAGCCAGGTGTGCATTTGCACAGCTAAAACTGGTATGCCAGCTGCACCCATTCCTTGAGACATCAGATCTGACTACTGTACAGTGACACCTACCTTGATTACATCTGGTCTGGATTACTGTAATGCATTATATTTGGGGCTACCTCTGAAAAATGTTTGGAAAGTCCAGTGAGTCCAAAATTCTGTAGCCAGTTTGCTGACTGGGGCAGGTTATAGAGATCGTATAGACTGGGGCAGGTTATAGAGACCCTTGCTGAAACAGCTCCACTGGCTGCCAATCCATTTCTGGATAGAATTCAAACTGCTAGTTATGACCTTTAAAGCCCTATGTGGCTTGGGTCCAGACAATTTAAAAAAACACATTGCCCTGTATGAGCCTGCCTGAACTATAAGATCAGTGGAGGAAGGTTTTCTCTTAGTCCCACCACTATCACAGGCATGCCTGGTGAGGACATAGGAGACACTCTTCTAAGTAACTGCTCCTAAGTTGTTGTACCTGTACTCCCTTTCCCCGGGGGTCTGGTTGGCTCCCTGCTGCTGTCTTTCTATCATATAAGGAGGCATTTGCTTTTTAATACGTTGCAGCAGATGAAACTTCTAATAGGGGGTGTTGTATTTCTATTTCATTATCTTTTAAATGTTTTAAAAATGCTTTTAACTTGTGTTTTTAAAATAGACTATAATACAAATAATAAATAATTCTAGCAGTGAAGTGAAATACATTGGGAAAGAGGATTCCTATTCCAGTTTGTCAACCAATATGTTTTCTTTCTAAAGGTCAAAAGCATTTTAAAAATGTGGAAAGGTCTCTCTCTCTCAATCTCTCTCATTTTCAGAGAGAAAGATTCTAAAATATTCATAGAGCTGAAAGAAGTTCATCCATCAATTTCTGTCTCAAAGAAAGCCAAAAGGAAAGTAATTTATTTCCTTGATCTCATCTGCACATCCTGGAGGAATCAAGACATGTGAAGAGTCTGTGACAAATGCAAATAGCATCTGGTTTCCAACAATAGCCAAAACCTGCAGACACCCTTGGATTAATCAAGCACTGGGCTTTTAAGCTTGAAACTTTGCCCTTTAGCCTATCACTTTCCTGTATAGTTTTTAACCCCTTAGGCCAACTCCATCCTCAAAGTTTTTCCCTCTCCCTGCATGGCAAGGGGTTGGACTGGATGGCCCTTTGTTGTCTCTTCCAACTATGATTCTATGACTCGGAGAAGGCTGCGTTCAGACCATAACATCAGGCATATCCATCTGGAAACTAGCTAATTTTACATGAGAATGCAGAAAAGATTGTGAATGGTAACTTCCTCCTGCTGCCCATTACTGTATTGTACTAATTTGTCTAACCTACCACTATAGTTTTGAGAGCATTTACTTACTAACCAGTTCCCTATATTTTACAACAGAACTTTCTATAAAAGAACCATGAGATAACTTAATAAATATACATATTTTGGTGTAGGGAAGGAGAAGTATACTCTTGCTGTTAAATCACATGGACTTACTGATCTTCTTCCATGTCTTTCAGACCATTAGATCTCAACATTTAGCTTCCTAGATATTTTCAAGCTCAACTCCCAGAATCTTTGACCATTGGCCATGCTTGCTTGTGCTTCTGGGAGTCAAAGCTCAAAAGATCTGGATAGCCAATGGTTGTGAACCACTGTTCCAGAGAACTTACCAAACCCCCTGCATGTATTAGAATTTCATTCAAAAAACAGAACAAGAGCAGCATTACAGTTATGACAGGAAACATTTCAGCTGACAGAAACGTGTATTCTCACTTCTGACATTCTCATTCTTTAATTCCAAAATGTCCACAGAGAAACAGGTAGAAAAATGGTTGTTTCAGTGTTGGTCCAGTGTGAGATTAGACTATAAATGGCAAAGCCAACTCCAATAACTTTACAAGACATATCTACATCCAGATAGAAGCAGATTCCTCATGTACATTTAAATGTGGCAGGAAGACAGGGTTTCCAAGTGCTCACAAGCAAAAGAAACACCAATATTTAGTTCTGGTTTAGTCTCTCATATGAAATGCTTGAGACCGGAGGTATTTTGAAGAAACCCTTGGATTAATTTATACTTTGGAATATTTTAGATTTTGGATACTTGCATGTACATAATGAGATATTTTGGAGATGGGACACAAGTCTAAACATGAAATCCATTTATGTTTCATATACTGTAAATCTTATACTCGTAGGCTGAAGGTAATTTTATACACAATATTTTTAAAAAATAATTTTATGCATGAAATAAAGTTTGTGTACATTGAACCATCAGAGAACACATAAAATGCCCTGTCATGTTGGCACTCAAAAATGCTACAGATTTTGGAATATTTTGGATTTCGGAATTCTGGATAAGGGAAACTCAACCTGTAGTAAATAAAACAGTAATTTCAGACAACGATCGTGATGTTAAAGGCAAAGTATACAGCTTCTATATACTGTAGTTATACTGAGCCACTGATTATCTGTAAATATTTTAGAGGGAAAACATAAGCTTTAAACAGTTTTGCTCATGCTTTTATGAATACATTTCAAGTGGTCCTGAGCTTCCTTGCATTCCACTCCACTCCTTCTCTATCTCCATGGGTGGGTACAAGAAAGCAGTTGGAGACAAAAGTTTCTAACACAAATGAATAGCAGCAAAAAACACTGGGCACACAGAAAGGTCAAGCTGCTCTCATTACAAGCACACAGCAGGGCGACAGCATGATAATCATCAGAGTTTTCACTGAAGATACAAAACCCACACAGGGTTTTGGGGGTTTTTTTGTTTTGTTTTTGCCTTACATCATTGCTTCTATTTTTAAAAATAACTTGAAAGGATGCATAAATATTAGAAACTTATCACAGGGCATTTATCTATTATTCTGAGTTCTGTTCAGGATTGCAACATGCAAAGAACTAGTATAGCATCAGCAGCAACCAATATTTGAGGCAATGGAACACTTATTCTGTCAATAGCAAATCAGTATGCTTTGTCTCATTTGTTAAGCCAGAGGAGGAGGAGGAGGAGGAGGAGGAGGAGGAGCAACAACAGCACCACCACCATCACTGCATCCAACATTTTACCTCACTAAAAATTATGCTGCAAACCTATCTAGTTACACAGTGATCACATCTCACCAAGGCACTGGCTGAAATGGGTTGGCACTGAAAGCTTTCCTCTCATGGCCTCATATTTTCCCCACCCATCTCCTCCATGGTTGCCTGCCTAAGCCTCTAGAAGGGGAGATTAATTGTTCCTGCTAAGGGGTTCTGCACTCTTTGTTCCTGCTGTATGGGTTTTACATGGTAACGCCAGACAATTTATTCCTACTCATTTCCAGCCTACAGTGAAGGCAATCCTGGTATCTCCTCCTACCTCAACATGTCCCAGATAATGCTTTCCCTGTCTGTCTTTCCATCTTAGAGGCTGCCTCTGTCATGGTGCTTATGCCACCTTGTCCTGACTGCTGGCCTCTGATGTTGAGGCTGAAATGGTGCCCTTGCTTCCACTAACACCAGTGTCCCTGCAGGTCTTTCTGGGAGTGAAGCAGACTTGCTTCCACTGTCACAAAAAGTATTGGCCATCAGATGTCTTACTGAGGGTGAAAGGAAACCACTCTGCATCCCTCTTCTCCTAGAGACACAGTATGTATTTACATTGCTACTGCAAAAATGTCTCAAGAACTGAGCAAGAAAATCAGACAGCTACCAACAACTAGACTAACGGGGTGCTGGTGGCAACATTTATTCCTAAAAGGGTGAAAAGACATACATAAATGTCCTTGGTGATAAGTAAGCAGGAACAAGTGTTTGTGATGCTCTCCAGATCTGTTGGACTACAGTTCCCATAATCCCTTAGGCTGGAAATTACGGGAGCTACAGTACAACTTATCTACAAGACACCAAATAGGGGAAGTTGTTCTACATGTTGTGTCTGTGACAAAAAGTCAGAGACCATTTTCTGCCATCTCCTCATTCTGTCTGTGATGTCCCCCAATTTTCAATTATCAGTCAGTCTAACAATGTGTAGTATGAAGCCACATGTATTTCTGTTTTTAAAAAAATATACATTGAGTCTGAACGAATGCAAAAATATAATATTTTGGCTTGGACTCCATAATCTTTATTTTTATTTATAGGCACAGTAGTGGGGACACGGGGTCTGCCTGTCCCCTCCAAGATCAAAGTAAGCCACCATAACCTTTCTTTGATATTCTGTAGTCAGCAGGAATGTTTACTTGTTCATGCTCTGCCATTAAAATCATACTAAGAAGAATCTAATACTACCAAAGAAAATAACTGAATGCTTAGTTACCATATCATGACAGCATGGGTCTCCTTCACACTACTGTTACAGTACTTTGATACCACTTTAACTGCCATAGCTTTATCCTACAAAATCCTGGGGTTTGCCATTTTCTCAGGTACTTAGAATTCTGTCAGAGAATTCTAGTTCCTTACAAAACTGCAGATCCCAGGATTCCATAGGATGAAGCCATTGCCGGTAAAGTGGTATAACTGTATGATGTAAAAGAGAAGATGGTTCCTACTGGGAGGTCAAATGAAGGCTACTTGAGTGGTATTGATGGCATGATGCTTTATTAGGACATTAAGATAAACAGTGTAGAATGGTCAGCAAAACCAACAGTAAAACAGAGCTGAGATCAGAAAATAGGTTTTTTTAAATAAAGCTGGAAGCAATGAACTAAAAGCACTAGGGAAAATAGTGACAGTACTTTTAGCTGGACAGGAGGGCACAGAAACACTACTGGAAATGGTTTGTCCTACTATACTATCACAATCGTGTATTGATTTTTTTTTTAAATACAAGATTGGGTATCAGTATCTTAATGAATAAATATGCAGTGCTGGACATAATATCAATTTGGTATTAACAGTTCTTACCCCATTTCCCTTCCAGTGGTAAGCATGCCTACTCTGCTTGTGTCAGTCAAGGATGAGTGAATTGCCATTCCTCTACTTTTTAAGAGACAGATAATAATTTAAAACCAGCCTCTTTCTCTCCCACTTTCTCTCTTAACTCAAAGTATGTATGAGTTCTAAGTATGTCTGTGGAAACTTTTCATTGCCAAACAATGTATCACATTCACTACTGAATGAAACCCACAGAGCATAGTGAATCTCTGGGAGGCCACTATTTTGGTATTACTGTATTTCAAATGATGAGACCTTATCATAACAGCTACTAGCAGCCATGTTCTGTGGCAAAAATAAAAAACAAAAATCTAAAATTCTTTAGAAATCTTGTTAAGTACTTGTCTCTCTGCACACATACGCACATGTACACACATCCACAGAGCACAACTTGAACAAAGGAATGACCAGTCCTCATCAACTCCTGTTTATATATATATACCATATATATATATATATATATATATATATAAAAACATCAGCAATATAATCCAAATAATGATTTAATATGTGACAGGGGCTTATATTTGCCCGCTAAGATTCTCCCTCCCATTTTTCCATTAAGTAGCATGCTTCAACTACCTGACCTCTGTCCCCTTTAAAGTACACCAAGTTTCATAAAAGAAAAAGAAAAAAGAAAGAACCTTACGGAACACAAATCTAAAGTTTGCTGGGTATGCAGAACTGCTTGTACTGGGGTGATGGACCTGCATTCCTTCACATGTTGGTATACCTCAACTTCCACCATCCTTGGCCCAGGACTATTGCCATACTGACTGGGGGTTATGGGAGCTAGGGTTCCCAGGTGTCTCCCATTTGAGGGTTGGAAAGCTTTTCCTTTTATATAGGCTGAATTAAATGCCAAAAAAATCCTGTATTTTAGGTTGTGGGCCCTTCATAAAGACAGGAATATGTGTATTATGCAATGTATAACTTTGGACAATATGTTAACTTTATAGAGAAATACATGACTAAGTTAACTGAAATAAATACTTTCATTTGGTATTTAGATAGATTCTTTCATTAGCCACAAGCCATTGCAATAGAAACATATTATTCTAATAAAATAAAACATTACAGTTTTACAATGTTCAGAAACCATTATACTTAAATGAAGTATACAGATGACGTATGCAGTGATGTGACTGCACGTTAGTTGCACTCAGCAACATAGTGTACAGCTGAACTGACAGCAGGCTGGTATGCTTGCTAATGTGATAGAAAGTACTGGTAAGACATTTGTTTATGTGTCTGGTATTGAGAAAGCATTGCTTCTTAGATGGAACAAGACAAGGTTATGTACTAGAGAGCACCTACTACTGAAACCATTGCCTTGTCTGAAGTCTTTGTGTGTGTGTGACTGCATGAGAGTTTCATTGGCATTATTAAATTAGACTGGAATATTCAGAGTTTTGTTACAGTCTTTTTGTATTTACCATGTTAACCACAGTTAAAATATAACTATGTGAATAAAAATATAGGTTAGATGGACAGGTTATACCTTTAGAACTGGATACAAGAAGGCTGATGTGCGAACTAAGGCTGCATTCCTACATTTACTAGAAAGTAAACTTCATTGAACACAGTGGGGACATACATCCAAGTAAACAGGCAGAGAATTGGTCTTCATGCCTGTGTGTTTGGATGTGCCTTCAAGTCACCTGTCAACTTAGATAAACCTCTTGGGGCAGAAACCAACAAACTGTGGAAAATGCTATGTTAAAGTATGACATTAAAACAAACAAACAAACAAACAAACAGAAGTAACAGCCAACAAAAATAAAATTAACAAAGGCCATTCCTAAATAATAACTATACTGCAATGACAATAATAGAATGTAACGTTCAAACTTCTGTAATAACTTTGAGCCTAGTAAAGAAGTCTTTTATCTGGAAACAACAAACATGCCATCTGATTATGTTTGCAAGAACTTTGGAAAGTTCCATACAGGAGGAGTATAATGCCAAAGCCTTTTGATTCAGTCATAATTTATTAGTAGCACAAGCTATTGTGGAGTGCTGCTCCATCTGTTTCTTATTAGCTTCATTCATGAAGGTTGCCTTCTAAAAATGATAATTTCTGAGTACAGTAATTCTTTCCATCTACAAGAATTCAAAGGTCCCTTCAATTTTATTAGCAAAATCCACGTCTTAAGAAAGGTCTCTTATAGATCAGCAACCCTCACATTATTATTATAGGCCTAGTCCTTGCCAATGTGCATGCTTTCCCAGAGCCTTCAAGGAGAAAAATGTAAGCATCTGCATTTCCATTTCCAGAAGATTGCACCCTTAATATACGTGGCATTGGCTGCTCCTTTTCTAGAGATCACAATATGCCAAACTGCAATATCAAGGGCAAAATCATAACAAAGGACAATTATTTTTGCTGTAGCCATTTTGCCCTAAAGATGGTAGTTTAGAACAGGGTGAGAAAATGGTTTGCAGGATTTGCCTCTGCCTCAGCAGTACAGGAAGAAAATGAAAGTGCTGGGATGGTTACTTGAGTACTGGTAAGGGTTTGCACATTGGACAGGAGCTGGTCTTTGAACTTTCTCTGTTACACTCCTGGCCTGAAGACAAAAGAGAGGCAAAACTAAGCTCTTGCACTCACTAACAGGGATGTAAAGAATATCCACAAAAAGTGTACACCTTCAATATAGATATTTTGTGGGGGGGAAACTACTGTAAAAGCAGAAACTAGAGTACATGAGAGTGATGTGACAAGTGTTTTGTTGCTGTTGATTTCCCCAGAATTTGCATGAGGAGCTTCTAGTGAAAAACTAGTCACTTTCCCTTTCTTAATCAAAAATGCATAAGCTTAAATCCTTGAATGTATCAGAAGTCTTGTCATGTGGAACTCCACTAAAGCTCCCTCTCACTACCCCCAGGACTCACCATTGCACTATGCTAGCCCCCATCCCATAGCCATCCATTGCTGGTGGAGAGTGGGAGGATTGGAGACCGAGGACATCTTCCACCAAGATACACTAGGGGTGCTCCAGAGGTCCCAGCTGATGATATCCTCAGTCTGCACCTCACTATGGGGACATAGCCAGGCACTTTTCTGATCCCATCTGCTCTTCCATAGCAATGGAGTGGGTGGGTGGGGGTTGGACATTGCTTAGGGAGGAAAAGAATATCAACTTCCACAATGATTCCCACTAATAAATAAATAAATAAATACATGCACAAGCATGAGGTGGACTTGAAGTTGTGTATGTTATTAACACAGTGCTTGTCAGAGAGACAACTAGCACAGAAGGTCAGTATTATTGATCAAAAAGAGGCAAACAGTCTACCCAGTGCTTATTCTTTTAAAAAGTCAAGGCAACAAGGCAATAACTACTGTAATTTGTCCAAATCAAACAAATAAAACCTGGACAAAAATTCACTTTGTAAATGCAAAAAGTTTGTAAAAGTTCACAAAAAGCCCTCACTTTCTCACCAAGGAAGAAAAAAATTATGCTTCCCCCCCCCCCGCACTCCTCATGAGAATGAGATGTGCAAGGATTTAAATCCCTCTTTCCTAGACAGAAAGTTTTTTTCCCCAAAAAGACTGGATTCATTTTTGGGAATGGGATCCAGCATGAAGGGAAACGAGCATTTCAAGGTAAATTAACAGAATGGCTAGAAGACCTAAGAAGGACAAGAAGTTCTGGGATGACTGATCTGGAGGTTTAGGAGTCCAAAGAGCTCAGAATTCACCACTACCTTGCAACTGTGTCCTTGGGAGCATCACTTGCCTTTCAGCCTCCTCAGCTTGCCTTCTGTAAAGTGGGTGTTGCCCGCTCCCGCACCATCTCTTTCTTGTACTCTGTGCTTGTCATCCTGATAATATTCCACATTCTTTTACACATTTGTTCTGAATTAAGAAGAACTGAACTATTTCAAGATCAATGATTTAAAAAGAAAAAGGCTTGCATTAGGGTTTGAAGAGATGCTGCTCCTTTGGAAGAAACTTCTAAGATGCTAGCCTGAAACTTTGATACCTGGGGAAGCCATCACATTTCCTACTAAACTGCAACCATTGTGTAGACATTCTTATATTTTCTTTGATGCACAACTCTATAATCTGCAGAAATAAAATGTGTAAACCTATAGCAATTGCCACAAACTGTTTTGAGTCTATAAAATCAGTTTCATCCTATGAGCAATAAGATGGCATTTTCATATTTGTAGTCCCAATCCATTCATTTTTTTTCCTGGGAAGCAAGACCCAGTGAGCTAAATGGGACTTATTCTCATGTAACTATGCACAAAATTGGAGACTTTAAAATTATGAGAAGCTGGATCTTGAAAAGGCACTATAGCAAATGCTCAAAAACCTCCAGAGTTATATTTCTTTTTGGAGCACAATGCTTTTCACTAGTTTAAGACAAATATATAAATATAAGTAGATACAGATTACAATTATAAGAATATTATTGGTTTAAAGGTCCATAATAAACTGAGGAGAGTCAGCAAGAATCAAAGTACAAGAAAAGAACTGCTTACCCTATGGATGCTTCCTCTGCAACAAAACAAGCTCATTTTTCACAAGGCTGGTTGAATAAGCCTACCCACATGCCACTAAATCAATTGTTCATTCTACAAATGGTAATTGGCTTAAGGCTGTTCTTGGGCATTGTACAATCAGCAATGCAGCTGCCTAGAAATGCATCTGCAAAATACCAATGAGAATGCATCCCCATGATTTCTAACAGATTCTCCCAAACAGCCCGGATAAATTGCTCTTCACTTAAAGGTGTTCCGCAAAAGATTAACAAGTGGCTAAGAGCCATCCCTCTGGTTTGGATTTTAAAGCTGCAGTTTTTGATACCTCTGCTGGCAGCCAGCCATCACTGCAGGCCTCAAAAGTAGTGAAAAGCTTAAGGGGAGGGGGGGACAACAAAAGCCTGTCGGGAAAATTCCTTTTAAGCCCGCAGCTCTGCAGCACTCTTGTTCTTTTCAGCGAAGAAGGGCAGCAGCATTAGATTCCACTGCCAGTCTCTCAGTTCACACTCCATAAAGGTAAGGAAGACACCTCTCATTAAGAAACATACAGCTCTACTCTGGCATAGTAAATAAAGGTGCACATGGAAGGGGATTGGGAGGATGCAAAAATTGTGCCAAGAGTAAAACAACAACGACCAGCTGAAAAAAAACCAGCAGCCTTGAAACTAAACTCTTGCCAACAGTCCAAAAAAATTGGGGAAAACAGAAAGCAAAGGTGAAGAAATGGGTTTACCTCAGACAACTGAAAAAAGAGCAAAGAATGGAAAATGACTTTTAAAAAATAATTAGTTATAATTATAGTTCCAAATCACTCCTTCACATGGAGCAGTGGGGAGGCAATACAAATTACCAGCACCCAATAGTTTGGAAGGAAGTGCCTATGTGCCTGTGGCATATGTTTTTTTTTTCTTTCTTGGTAGCATCATTATTTATCAATTACTGTTGTCATGACTGTGAAATCAGTGAATTTCAAAGAAAATGATAATCACACATGCATTTCTGTATTATAAAATACTAAAGATTTTTAGCTGGTCTGCCCTTGCTACAAGACAGAGCAGACCTGGAGCCCAGGTGAGGGAAAGGTAGCAGCCTGTGAGCAAAAGGATGCAGGAGCACGAGTGAGTCCTCCTGTGTTGGGGGAATGCAGGACTGAAATTAAATAAATGAAAGAATGGGGGAAAGGGGATAGAGGGGCTGCATCAGAAGAAGCCACAGGTCAAATGCAAGACCTCTGATGATGGAGTTGGTGGCTGGAAGGAGAGATTCATTGTGGCCTTAGCTGCCTGGAGGAAGAGAAAGAGCAGCTCCTTCTCCTCCTCCTCCTCCTCCTCCTCCATAGCCCAGGCAAGGCACTTTCCCAATTCTTTGCAAACTCCTCTGCCTCTGAGGGCAGGTCCCAAACATCTCCTGACTGGCCTGGATTGGCCACTGAGGGGCACACAACATGAAAGTGGGGCAGCCTTGGGCTGTGGATCAAAGAGTGAAGTCAGGCAAGTGTGTGGCGGGAGGAGGGTGCTGGTTTTGGGTGGCAGTAATTTTGTGTTTCCCACCCTCCCTGCAAAGACTTGAGAGATGTTGAGGGAATAAACAAACTTCCAGGATGTTGGGGGGGGGGGGGAATCACTGGGACCTGAGCCTGCTCATAGTGGCCCTGCTGTAACAGAAACTGTGGGAAACAGTGGTAAATTAGGAACTTTCTGGTTTAAATTAAGTTTGTTCAAAGGTCAAAGTGAAGGGTGCAGGTAGCAAGAAGCTTTCTCATAACTTGGCATAAAAAGAGATAAAATGAAATTTGGTTGTTGCAGCACAACCTGTGTGTGCATATGTTTCCCCTATACTGTGAGCCAGCATTAAAAAAAAAAAAAGAGACTCATTATTTGTCTGCCCCCACCCTCAAATATTTCTCTTGTTCTGGATGTGACTGAAGTCTTGTTTGGGCATTCTCTGTCAACTACCTCACAGAATAGTTGTGCAGAAAAACGTGGGTCTATTGTAATTAATACAATAAAATTAAATAAATAAAAATTGCAGTTTATTGTCCTACTGAAAAACAATTGCTAAGAGTGTGCTTGAAATTTATTTTCCACAGATGGTAATGCAGCTTCAGAAACGTTTCAGCAGGACAAGCAATCTCCACTTTGATGTCATAAGCACAGAAACAGGAACTCTTTCTAGTTCCAATGTAATGTATGAAATAATCTATGTGCATGAAATGTCCAGGCCTCATACTCGATCCATAAGCATCTTACTGAGGCAGGAAGGAAGGTGCATACACTCCTTGTTCAGTCCAGAACCAATAAGGAGAAAACTACTTGTCCTGTTCCTGCTCCACCGCTTCTGAGTAGAATACATACTGCCAACAAGAGGAACACACACACACATATTACATTCCTAGTTCTTCTCTTGTATCTCATGGTGTATACAGTTATAACAAATTTGGACTAGGTAATATGATCACGATGTATGGTTTAATTCAGCTGGAATCATCATACACTGAATATCCATTCTTGCTAGGGAACAGAAAGATGCTAGGAAAATCAATGCAGTCTCAGCTGCATGTGCCATTTCAGACCTAATTCTTGCTAGTGGATAGTACCTGGCATGTCAGTGGAGTGGTGAATCCATTTCAGGTTTAAGCCTAGACTTTAAAAGGAATTTACTGAGGGGCTGGACCCCATCCCCCAAACCAACCTGCACCTTGGATATGTGTAGTATGGTGTAGTGGTTTGAGTGTTGGACTAGGATTCCAGGAGACCTGTGTTTAAATCCCCACTCAGTCATGGAAACCTACTGGGTGACCCTGGGCAAACCACATGCTCTCAGTCTCAGAGGAAGGCAATGCAAACTGCTTCTGAATACTTTCAAGAAAACCCTATGGTAGGGATGCCATATGTTGAAGTCAACCTATAGGCACATAACAATAACCACCACCTTAGGTAGCCTATAAAGTTCAACATCCCACTGATGTACAAATCATTAGCTACCCTGAAATACAGTTTGGCATGCATGAATCATGTACTTCCACATTCTCTTCTCCTCCTCTGGTGCAGCCATGAACTGTGGTTAGTTGAAACTGTGACTGTAAGCCAGAATCAAACAATGGTTTATAATGGTTTGTTCACCAACCATTATTGAACCAACCACAGCTTCCTGAATTTCAATATAACAGGGTGTTGGGATTAATTTAAAAGTAGTTATGGAATTTTACAATTGGGTAGCAGATTGTGTAATCATTGCCATAGCCTTGACTTACCCCTTGTGCAATGAATAGCTCTCCACCCATCAAATATAACATGTGAGAAAGGACCATCTGTGCACCTGTGAAATGACTGACTTTACTAGGGGCCCTGTTTCCATGAACTGTGTGCAACTATTTGGGGGGGGGGGCTAGCATGGAGCCCCAACAGGATTCTAGCCTATAATTCCCTGTTAGAAAGAGCAATCCTTGCCTTGTTAATGTTTCCCTCTTTCTCCTCCTGCACAGCCACAAGAAGATCAAAGCACACTATTATTTGCCCCAAACCAGGTATCAGTAAAGCTACTGTTCAAGCTATCTGCTTATCAAGGAAAAAATCATCTTCTCCCACATTCTACCACTGCCACTGAACACCAGTATGCAAGGAATCAGCCAATTTCTTAAAGAGAAACTTCATTTTAACTGCAGTTGGAAGATGAGACTAATGTGTTAGTGTATTCTGCACAGGACAAATGGATTCTTTTCTAAAACCAGGTGCTCAAATTGCACGCCAACTAAACAAGCCACGAGTGTTCTAAATAAAGTCTACTTGACAGGATTGTACTGAGAGTAACCAAGAGAGAAGAAAGTGTTTGACTATTATATGCACTAAGCATGGCATATTTTTTTGTGAAAGAAACCAGTGATGGTTTAAAATGAGTACCAGGTGGCTGTGTCATAGCACAATCCAGCCCTGAATTATTACGCAAGCTTATTTTTTTTCAGCAATCATATATACTGAGTAATGGCTTTAACTTGAACTTTGCCTATCCATAAATATAAAAAGCCAGCATGCTGAAGAGCCCTACCTGGTGCAATCTGGGTGGTATAATAAGAATACCAAAGCCATGAAAATATAAATTAACTTCAAAGTGAGGTCAGGAAAACATGCCTTTGCAAATAAAAAGGCATTACAACATGACACTGTAATATTGTTTTTTTAAAAAAAGGAGCAACCCTGGAGAGGTAGGGAGGAGCAACATCAGCCAGTTGCTAAAAATACTATAGCCCCTGATAATATGGCAGCTGTGATTTGAGTCATATCAGATATTGGGGTTCTTTATTATGTACTAGTAGAACACTTCATATACCTGTGCATTGATCACCTCTGCTGATCTAAAATTGGCATTTAATTACTCTTGAAAAGTAGTCATTCAGCCTTCAGTATATATGTGTGTGTGTATATGTGCCTTTAAGTTGCCTGTTGACTTATGGCAACCCCATGAATTTCATAGGATTTTCGTAGGCAAGGAATACTCAGAGGTGGTTTTGCCAGCTCCCTCCTCTGGTCTCCCATTCAAGGACTAACCAGAGCTGATCCTGCTTAGCTTCCCAGATGAGATGTGATCTAGTGCTTTTAGATATTTAGGCTATATAGGTATTTAGGATACATATATAGAGCATAATGTAAGTATACATAAATATAAATAAGGATAGCACAAATCAGTGCTATTCAAAGTGCTGGTCCCTGGACTAGTGCTGGTCCCGTGAAATTTTCCAGGAAAGAAATAAACAATTTTAGTCAATGGACACAAATATGGTACTGGTCCCTGGCCCACTGGAAGAAAATAATTGTCAGTCCTACACATCAGATAGCCTGAGAAGCACTGGCATAAAGTGGAGGCATTGGGTGAAACTTCATGCTTTGTTTAACTACTGAAAGTAACCTGTCTCTAAATACCGTATATTCCGGCGTATAAGACGACTTTTGAGCACTCAAAAGTGCCCTCCAAAATTGACAGTCGTCTTATACGCCGGATACACTTTGCTTCACCTGCCTGCCTATCTCCTGCCTCTTCGCAAACGGAGCGAAGAGGCAGGAGATCGGGCAGGGGGTGAAGCAAAGTGCTCCTCCCTGCCACCCGCCCACCCCCCGCGCTTCCACCCCCCCTCCCGAAAGGCGCGGAACCGCGGCTTTGGGGGTGGCGGCTAGGAAGCCCCCTCCTCCCTTCCCCCACCCACTCCCCGTGCATCAACCCCCCTCCCTGAAAGCAGGGGAACCGCGGCTTTCAGGGAGGGGGGGTGGCGGAGAACCCCCTCCTCCCTTCCCCCCGCCCACCCACCCCCGCTCGCCCACCCCCCTCCCTGAAAGCAGCGGAACCGCTGTTTTCAGGGAGGGGGGGCGGAGAAGCCCCCTCCGTCCCTTCCCCCCGCCCACCCCCCGCTCGCCCACCACCCTCCGTCCCTTCCCCCCGCCCACCCACCCCGCTCGCCCACCACCCTCCCTGAAAGCAGCGGAATCGCTGCTTTCAGGGAGGGGGGGGCGGAGAAGCCCCCTCCGTCCCTTCCCCCCGCCCACCCCCCCGCTCGCCCACCACCCTCCCTGAAAGCAGCGGAATCGCTGCTTTCAGGGAGGGGGGGGCGGAGAAGCCCCCTCCGTCCTTTCCCCCCGCCCACCCCCCGCTCGCCCACCACCCTCCCTGAAAGCAGCGGAATCGCTGCTTTCAGGGAGGGGGGGGCGGAGAAGCCCCCTCCGTCCTTTCCCCCCGCCCACCCCCCCCCGCTCGCCCACCACCCTCCCTGAAAGCAGCGGAATCGCTGCTTTCAGGGAGGGGGGGGCGGAGAAGCCCCCTCCGTCCTTTCCCCCCGCCCACCCCCCCGCTCGCCCACCACCCTCCCTGAAAGCAGCGGAATCGCTGCTTTCAGGGAGGGGGGGGCGGAGAAGCCCCCTCCGTCCTTTCCCCCCGCCCACCCCCCCGCTCGCCCACCACCCTCCCTGAAAGCAGCGGAATCGCTGCTTTCAGGGAGGGGGGGCGGAGAAGCCCCCTCCGTCCCTTCCCCCCGCCCACCCCCCGCTCGCCCACCACCCTCCGTCCCTTCCCCCCGCCCACCCACCCCGCTCGCCCACCACCCTCCCTGAAAGCAGCGGAACCGCTGCTTTCAGGGAGGGGGGCGGCGGAGAAGCCCCCCTCATTTCCCCCCCGCTCATCTTTCCCCCTCCCTCCCTTCCCCCGCCCACCCCCCGTTCATCCCCCCCTTCCCTGAAAGCAGGGGAACCGCTGCTTTCAGGGAGGGGGGGTGGAGAAGCCCCCTCCCTCCCTTCCCCCGCCCACCCCCCCGCTCGTCCACCCCCCTCATTTCCCCCCCGCTCATCTTCCCCCCTCCCTCCCTTCCCCCCACCCACCCACCCCCGCTCATCCCCCCGTCCCTGAAAGCAGCGGAACCGCTGCTTTCAGCGAGGGGGGGCGGAGAACCCCCTCCCTCCCTTCCCCCCTCCCACCCCCCGCTCGCCCACCCCCCTCCCTAAAAGCAGCGGAACCGCTGCTTTCAGGGAGGGGTGGCGGAGAAGCCCCCTCCTCCCTTCCCCCGCCCACCCCCCCCGCTCATCCACCCCCCTCCCTGAAAGCAGCGGAACCGCTGCTTTCAGGGAGGGGGGGTGGCGGAGAAGCCCCCTCCTCCCTTCCCCCTGCCCACTCCCCATGCATCCACCCCCCTCCCTGAAAGCCACGGAAACGCGCTTTCAGGGAGGGGGTCTGGGAAGCCCCCTACTCCCTGCCCCCCTCCCACCCTCCGCCCAGCCACCCCCCTTCCCCAAAGGCTCGCTTTGGAGAGGGGGGTGGCTGCGAAGCCCCCTCCCCCCTGCCACCCTCCGCGCAGCCTCCCCCCTTCCCCAAAGCCCCGTTTGGCCGCACAGCCTGCGGATCCCCCTCCTGCGCTCCCTCCTGGGAGCGCAGGAGGGGCATGCAGAGGCTGCGCGGCCAAACCGCGATTCGCCCCTTCTCCCCACCTTCCTGGAAGGTGGGGAGAAGGGGCGAACGTGCCCGGTTTGGCCATACGGATCCCCCTCCTGTGCTCCCTCCTGGAAGGGAGCGCAGGAGGGGCATGCAGAGGATGCGCGGCCAAACCGCGATTCGCCCCTTCTCCCCACCTTCCTGGAAGGTGGGGAGAAGGGGCGAACGTGCCCCTTTTGGGCGCACAGCCTCCGCATCCTCCTCCTGCGCTCCCTCCTGGAAGGGAGCAGCAGGAGGGGCATGCGGGGGCTATGCGTTGGAAGAGGGGGGTCGTCTTATAGGGCGAATATATCACAAACTCTGCATTTCCCCTTAAAAATTGGGGGGTCGTCTTATACGCCGGGTCGTCTTATACGCCGGAATATACGGTACATACGGTAAATATACAATTATGGTTAAAATCAAATGAAAGCAAATAGCCTGGATGGCAAGTCAGGCAGGGAAAATGTTGTTGGAGGTTCAAGTACTTGTAGCTGTAGTTCCAGCTTGGGGGGGGGGGTGTTAAAAAAATATCCAAATGACTTTTTTGTTATCCCAGAGTACTTGCCAGCAATTCCCACCAACAACTTCAACTTTTTACTCCTATCCTTCAATTGCTGTTGCTGCTGTTATTATTATATTTGTATCCTGCCTTCCACCCAGAATTTGGATTCAAGTTGACTTACAATTTAAAAGAGCAATACAGTTAAAAACGTACAAAAAGTCAGGGATGACTTTTTCAACAAAGGCCTCACAACTGCCTCCTTTAAGCAACATGGAACTCTGCCTTGTAATGAGTCACTGACTACCGCCTTCGCCCACTCAACCAATGCCTCTCTGGATGTTTGATAATCCAGGAAAGGCAAGAGTCTAGCACACATGTGGTGGCCCTCACCTCTCCAAGGATTCTGTTTGCATTCTTAGGGTGCACAAATGGAAAAGTATCCAATAATACTGGATAAGCAGGAGCCAAGGTTGTATCTACTAGAACTGTATCAACTACAGCAGCCAACTCAGAGTGAATCTGAGCAATTTATCTGGAAAGTGCCATGCAAATTCTTCACAGCATGCTGTCAAGAGGTCTGCATTTCCTGCTCATTATTTAAAAGATGCTCTACAACTCTAAGAAAAAAAGTACGGAGGGGAAATTACATTTCAGAAACATAGGAACACTCTCCAACCTCAACAAATCATGCTCCCAGGTTTTTGTTTTTGTTTTAAACTTCCAGTGAAGAGCCAAGAAATTGCTGTGTCCAGCAATGAAAAGACCCCCATGGCAGAAAAGAGCCTGGGGAACAAGTGAACACAGAAGTGACAACTACCAGCAATATCTGGTAAAAAAAAAAAAAAAGTTACATCAGTGGCTCTTAAACTTTTCTTTACCAGGGACCCCCTTTAAATATCTTTTGTTGCCATGGTCCTCTAAGACTTAATTCAAGATTTTCTATGGAGGTTTTTATATACAGACAGGATGGCCATGGAGATGTAAAATTTCCAGAAATTCTGAAGCCATGGGGAAAAAACCCCCATCCCCCCAGTTTTTTTTTCAGGGAAAAATTGAAATTTTTGGAAAAATTTAAAAAAATGAAACATTAGTACTTTTTACAGATTGAAAGTCACTCTGTTGCTTTAGGACCATATAATATGACTATGTACAATTTGATTTGGCCTAAAAGTATCACACTTGGTATTTAAAGATTTTATTGTCTTAAAGATTTTACTCATCATTCTAAAATAAAACATTCCGTAATTAATTTTCTTCCTTTTTTCCATTCTTTACTAAAAACAAAAACAAAAAAGGCTTCAGGAAAAAAACTGGTTTTTTTTCTGAATTTTTCCAGGTTTTTCCCAGGTCTTCACATCTCTAGATGGCCATCTGTTGGGCGTGCTTTGATTGTGTGTTCCTGAATGGCGGGGGGTTGGACTGGATGGCCCTTGTGGTCTCTTCCAACTCTTATGATTCTATGATACTAACTACTACTACGATACAATTGCACCATCCATTAAACTTTCCCTCAAAGGCACTGGAGGGGGAAAGAAAACTTTGTCCTTGCTTCTTTCTGCAAGTCTGTTGCTGTAGCTATTGAACAGTAATGTGCAGCCTTTGCCTTGGTTCCTGTCACGTGGCTGTTCCACTGTGGGGAGGAGGTGGGCCAAACAGCCTTCAAGCCTTTGTGGACCCCCTGTCAAGGCACTTCAGCCCTCGGGGGGTCTGCGGACCACAGGTTAAGAACCACTGAGTTATACTATGAGAGCTCACACTTCTTTAGAGTAGCATGGAAAAACCTGTAAACAAATATTGGGTTGGAGCCACACTTACTTCTTCATGAATGGAATGGAACCCCTTTTTTCCCCATGGAGGGAACTGGGATGCAATGGAATCTTTCTGCAGAAGGAAGGAGGTGAGCAACAATAGAATCTATTTGTCCTCTTCCCCTGCAGGCAACAGAGTCACCTCTAAAGCTGTTGCAAAGGTTTCCCCAACCATCTAAAACAATGTGAGAAGTGGAGCTAGACTGCAGGGAGGAAAAGGAATTGAAGAATGCCAGCCCTTTTATCTTGCAACTCTTCTAAGTGTAAGTGTAGATCCAACCCACTACCAGAGCTTTGGGAGGGCTTTTTGGGTGGGTGGGGAAAACTATGATTCCCAGTAATTCTCCCTAGCCACCAGAAGACCATCTTCATCCTTTCTGGAACCTCAAAGAAAATATTACTCTTGATGTCACTACAGCTTTTGTACAACACAAAACATTTTTTGAACACTCTGAAGAACATTTTTAGTGATCCTAATGTCATCACCAGCTGCTATCAATCATAAAACATTTATCTTGGTTTCTTGAAAGTGAAAGCATTCCCATACTGAGAACCAGATTTTACCCAATTGTTTAATGTTTTAGTGCTACCTTAATATTTAAGCTCCCATATATTAAATAGAACTTCTTAGAGTTTTATCATCATCTATATCTGTCTAGCTTTACCAGAACAAAGAACAAAGGCAAACTTGTAAAAGGATGCAGTTCCCATTGCTTCCAAATACAGAGCCCAAATATATTTGTTTCACTTAAAGATTTTTTTTTTATTATTTCAGACAGCCAGAACTAAAATCTGAGAGGACTATCTGGGTGGTATAATAAACACACATGAAGTTTATAGCTCAGCACAATGAGATTTAACTGTCAGTGTTTCAATAAGAACATATAAACAAGAGCTACATGAATATTTTTGCCAGCACTTTCAAAGAGAAAAAAGTCTTGAGTATACACACTGTATAGTTATGCCATTTTCAAAAAGCCTGTTGACCACCTTGGACAAACAGCAGGCTGAAGTACAATCTTCAGTAAGGCTTCTGACCATCTGTTTACCTTTAATGAACGATAACAGAAGAACTCAGATGGGATACATTATATCTACATTTTAAAAGAGCCAGAATTATTGCAGTAAGATCCAGCTGAAACCAGCACATTGAATCTGCAGTAAGATCCACCTGAAAATAGCACATTGAATTATTTTTTGAAACAATGATATTTCCAAAGGCTGGAATATAAAGTCCAATATATACGTTAAAGCATCAAATATTGCTCCCTTTTGGCAAAACAGCTAAAATAGCTCTAGGTCCAAAGCTTTGAACTAGAATCCTATTTTAGTACTTTGCATCAAAGCTAGTCTGCCAGGCACAATAACTAAATGTCTTCAGAACAAAGGAAACTTGCCAGAATTTGCAGATTTAGTTGAAAAATAAGCACTGACTTGTGTAGTCAACATGCAGCAAAGGAAGTTGAACTTTTTACCTTATATCATTCATATCTATTGAAAGAAAGAGAAGCAGATGCTAATGTTTTTGTTTATGCTCATCTCCATAGAAACCAAAATACATAAGAAAATGAAGATTTCAGAGTTACTGTTATAGAATCATAGAATTGGATTCTATCCAATTCTATGATTCTATCCAATTCTATCCAAACGGCTATCCAGTCCTACCTCCTGCCATGCAGGAATACACAATCAAAATCATTCCCGACAGATGGCCATCCAGCCTCTGTTTAAAAATCTCCAAAGAAGGAGACTCCACCACACCACGACATAGCTCTTACTGTCAGGAAGTTCTTCCTAATGTTTAGGTGGAATCTCTTTTCCTGTAGTTTGAACCCCGTTGCTCCGTGTCCTAGTCTTTGGAGCAGGAAAAAATAAGCTTGTCCCATCCTCAATATGACATCCCTTCAAATATTTAAACATGGCTATCATGTCACCTCTCAACCTTCTTTTCTCCAGACTACACATGCCCAGCTCCCTAAGCCACTCCTCATAGAGCATGGCTGCCAGACCTCCCACCATCCTGGTCACCCTCCTCTGGACACATTCCAGTTTCTCAATATCCTTCTTGAATTATGGTGCCCAGAAATGGACACAGTATTCCAGGTGAGGTCTGACCAAAGCAGAATAGATTGGCACTATTACTTCCCTTGATCTAGACACTATACTTCTATTCTCTCTCTCTCTCTCTCTCTCTCTCTCTCTGGCTTTTCTTCGCAAATGAAGATTCAGGAAGGACTCATCCTGTGCTTTCTATAAGCATGCTGATGACTAAAAATGCCAATCCGAGATAAACAAGTCCGGTTACAAAACGCACAGCAGAAGGTCTCCTTGGGTGATGTTTCCTGGTTGTGATTCTTTCTGCATTGTCGTTTCTCTTTAAGACTTGTTCGGTGTGAGTTCCAGCCTAGAATCACATTGGCTTTTCTAGCTACTACATCACACTGCTGACTCATGTTCAGCTTGTGGTCCACTAAGACTCCTAGATACCTTTGCATGTACTGCTGTCAAGCCAGGTGTCAACCATCCTATATCTGTGCATTTCATTTTTACTGCCCAAGTGTAGTATCCTACATTTCTCCCTGTTGAAATTCATTTTGTTAGTTTTAGCCCAGCTTTCTAATTTGTTCAGGTCATTTTGGATTCTGATCCTGTCCTCTAGGGTATTAGCTACCCCTCCTAATTTGGTGTCATCTGCAAACTTGATAAGCATGCCCTCTATTCCCTCATCCAAGTAATTGATAAAGATACTGAATAACACTGGACCCAGGGCAAAACCATGTGGCACCCCACTAGTCACTTCTCTCTAGGATGAAGAGGAGCCACTGGTGATTACCCTTTGGGTTCTGTCAGTCAACCAATGACAAATCCACCTAACAGTTGCACTGTCTAGCCCACAGGTTACTAACTTTTATGCAAGAATATCATGGGGGACCTTGTCAAAAGCCTTACTGAAATCAAGATACACTAGCATTCCCTTCATCTATCAAGTTTGTAACTCTATCAAAAAAGAGATAAGATTAGTCTGGCACGACTTGTTTTTGAGAAATCCATGTTGACTTTTAGTGATCATGGCATTCCTTTCTAAGTGTTGTCAGTTTTGATTTGGCACTGTTCACCATCTCATCTTGGAATCTAAGCAGGGTCATCTCTGGTTAGTACTTGGATGGGAGGCCAGGTGAATACCAGGTGCTGTAGGCCATATTTCAGAGAAAGAAACTCTGAATATTCCTTGCCTAAGAAAAACTTATGAAATTCATAGGGTTGCCATAAGTTGACAGGTGACTTAAAGCAGCGGCACATACAGTATACACATACACACATGCTTTCAGGTGTGCTTTGATTGTGTGTTCCTGTATGGCAGGGAGTTGGACTGGATGGCCCTTGTGGTCTCTTCCAACTCTGTGATTCTTAAAGGTGCATGCTACACATATATCCAGATACTGAGCAACATCTTCAGGTAATACATAACATTGGACACCAGTTCAGGTCACGAATATCATTGAACACCAATAACATCCTGCCAGGAAATACAGAAGATACATACCGGTATTTGGAGGGCATTTTATTGGTATACTACAAGAAATACTTGCACGGTGATTCATGTGCAATGTTAGTGAAGAAAATATTAAATGTACATCCAAGATGCTCTGCGCACACACCTCCCCTCCAGTTTTCTTCTACAAGACCCAGTTCATACTTTACAAGAAGTAGAAAGATAAACTCTCCAGAAGATGTGAACCAGATCATGTCTCCAAAACTTTACCATCTACATTTTTGGTACAACATTCCAGTATGCCCCCAATCACCTACTTTCTGTTCTCATTTCCCCACAGTGAATTGAACCAAAGGAATGCATATATAATATTCATCCTTGACAATAAATTGCAACAAGGGAACATGTGTTCATTATACACATAAAGCCCCAGATAAAAGAACTGCAGTTTTTAAAATGTGGTGATATTTAAGCCTTTGTATTGCTAAATCCTTAAGAAAAGTTTTGTATATTTCCTATTCCTAAGAAATGTGGCTTGAGTTTCATTTTTTCTTTACCAAGAATGCGAATATTTCCCACTACTGTATGATGAAACCATATCAACCCAAATCTGTAATTTAAAATAGCTGAGATTGTTGTACAAGCATAATACCCCCATGCCAGATTTTTTTAAGTGCTCAGAAAGATATTTTAGTAGTTTGACCCATCTTAGTAAAACATGCACCATTTCTATAAATATTTGATTGTATATAAAACATCAAAATTGGCTGCTTTCCTATTCTGTCAGCAAGCAAAATTTCCCCCATTTTAAGCTCATTCAAACCACAGAGAGCCAATTAAAAATAGTGAAGCTTAACATAATTATTTCCTTACAGTAATCTCTAAATTTAGGGTTTATCAGGACCTTCCAGTCTCCTTTCTAAACCAATTGACATTTCTTAATGTAACTATTGCACCTATATCTCCAGGAATGGAACAAGTTCAAACATTATTACTTGAAAACACATCAAATTGGAATAGACAGAATGTATTTAAATCACAATTGGGGTTTTGCCTAGAATACATATGTGCATGTTTAATATAGGGGGAAAGGTATTCATGTGACAACATTATTATTTCCTTGGCCAAAAAGAGGGGCTAAAAAGTACCTTGGCACAGTTCCCAAACTATTTTTATTAATACAGTGTTAGATTTTACAATGCTGTAGGATATAAGCCCGTTTTTTTGCTTTTTGTGAAGATTATATACACCAGGCTGGAATCCTACACACACATTTGCCTGGGAATAAGTCCCATTTACCGTGGCATGCTTTAGAATAGATACATCTAGGTTTACAATATTAATGAGGTAATGTGAAATTAACGTTTCCTTCTTATCCTTTTTCATCTTTTAATTAACGATGCTATTAAGAATACTATTAACAAGGTGTAGGAAATTTTGAAGACACATTTATGTGCTGAATTTTTATGCACATGCCCCAATACTACTGTTGCATAGTAGAATATCATCCGCAGGGCTTTTCTGTGTGAGGAAGGGTCTTACTGGAAAGGCTTTGGAATTAAAGAACTAGAATCCTCCCTCAAGTGGTCACTGTGACCAATTAGATGCACATGTTGTACACAAAGCTGCACAGAGCCACACTGAATTGGATGCTATATATATTTTTACAGAGTTTAAGACTGAGGGGGCCACAGAGAACAGTGTAGTTGAATTGTCATGGATTCTTTTCGGGTTATGCAAACTCAGGAAGTGAACCAAACACATGAAGTGTCGAGGCCTACCAACTGTTATTTACAACCAGCAGGCCTGGCCTTGGGGTGCATGGTGTTCAGCCCTTCCAGAATTAGGTGTTCTCCCCAGCACCATCTTCTGGAATAACTGCAATTTGTTTCACTCCGTGGCCTTTGGCTTAATTGATACCTCAAGGTACCATTCTGTTCTCTGTGCTTTTGAAAAGCTACATGAAACCACATTAATTCATCTACAAGTTTGATCTGAGAAGTCACCAACATAAGAAAGTCTTGGGGGCCTGTGGTAATAAAAGATATTTAAAGGGGGTCCCTGGTAAAGAAAAAGTTAAGAACCACTGAACTAGAGCAAATGTCAATTCAAGTAAAACAAACCATAGTTGTAAGCAGAAGATTAGAAAACAAGAATATTTCTGTATTCTTCACCATGTGCACACATTCTGTGCCACTAACAGCACTTTGTCCAGCCCATTTTTCATTTTGTTTGCATTTCCCATACAACAATAAAAGACTGATAAATAAATACTGCTCCCTCCAAATTTGTTTATTAAAAAGGAAGAAGTTGGCAGTGGGGAAAAAGTGAGACATCTGACTATTTTAAAATTGTTTTCAATAGCAGTATTGACTAGATTTCAAAATAAACTGTTTAAAAAGACACCTTCATGTGGTAGCAATTTTATCTAGCAAAAATACTGGTTTGGAAAAAAAGAATTCTAAACAACAAAGTTGCATAACATACTTTCAAATAACCCAGGATTTGAAAGAGAAAACACTTAACAACCCACCCATTCAACAAGAGAAAATATATGTGCTACCTCTCTGGGTCGTTTAGATCTCCTAAATGAGTACCCAGCTTGTGGGGGCAATTAGCTAACACACATTGGAAACTGCTTAATACAGTGTAGATGTGTAAATTGCTATTGCTTAAAAAAACAATTTGTAAGCCGCTCTGATAGCCTTGTGGCTGAAAAGCAGGGTATAAATAAATAAATAAATAAATGGAATCTGATCAACCCACTATAAATTAGGTATTGGTGAATGATTAGATAGACTAGGCTAATTATCTTTAGAACAACATTAATCTCATCACAATATATTTAACTCTTTGGGTTGATTCACACATCATAAAATATGTACATGGAATGCCTTTTCATGAAGGTAATAATGAATACACTGTGGCTTATTTCAGTGCTTAGTCTAGTCCATATATGCTCAGAACTGTCTACCCCATCACTGGCCAGCAAAGGCAAACATACACACACATGATGTCACAGAGTATTCACACACTACTTCAACATCAGTCAAAAGATATTCACACACTACTGGTATTTCTTGTCAGGGATGATGGGAGTTGTAGCTCTTCACCTCTGGCTCAAACTCACCACATTTTTATGCAGCAGAGCCAACCAGCTTAGATCAGTGGTTAATGCTTTTCTCCAAAGCAGCAGAGTTTCAGAGAATAGGCTGAAGATCCTGACAAACTCTCCAAGCCTTCTCACTCTTCTCCAGGTGTCTCCAAAACATCTCCAGGAATCACCCAGGCAACTCAGTAGTTTTATATAAAACCTACTTTATTCCTCTATATAAATATACTATATGCTATAAGGTCAACAAATCACAATCTCTACACACTACTTTACAATATCTCCAAACCACTGCACCTCTACTCAACCACAAAAATACATTGGCAAACATTGCAATTTTATAGCCATTGTTTATCACCACCCACTAATTAGTTTCCACCCAGTGGGTGTGTACTTCCATTCTGATTGGTCCACATAGTTCCACCCATGCCTAAGACCAACCCATGTATTTCAACATTTCACCTTGTACACTTAATGATTCTCAGGTGTTTCCAATCTGCATTCAGTACCTCTGTCCTTGGCTCTCAGGACTTCTAGATTACATTAGCAGTTTCACCTGTGTAGCTTCATAATTGCTCTTGCTTAGTCATTGTGACTTTCACATACATATTTTATTTCTTTCACTGTATGTCCCATGTTGCATTTTCCTTAACATTTCTCACCCATGTAGGTCTTCTACACAGGACTTCTGTTAGCATGTGATGGTAACAGAATCCTCAGAGCCCACAATATATGGATGTTAGAGATTAACATCAGCTACCTTGAGCCACTTGTTATGCAGATCCAAACTGCTGCTAAGGAGGGTAAACAACATAGTAAATTAATGTTTATTTTTAGGTACTTGATAGTCCCCTTTGACATATGCATCAGCTTACGTATATTTAGTACCTTTCCAGATCTATTCTCCATACCCATCCATCAGCATAAACTCTGTTCTTTTTAACAGAGCTGCCTGCCTATCAAGAAATTTTGTCATCTTTAAACAGAGACAGACCAGCATGTAATACATGCAATGTGCTACACAGTCTAGAGTGTAACTAGGACCCACCAACAAGCACTTTTAAGAACCAATTAGAGAGTGGACATTCTTAAAGCTGAGTCAAAAAAAATATTCAGATTACATTTGAACATGTCTGTAGTAAATCAAATGCTGTAACATCCATTAGTACGTAGCCACTCACAGCCAGTGTCAAAAATCTTGAAAAGAGGATAGAATACTAACACTTTTGAGAGCCACCTGCAGGCTCAGGTGACTAAATGAGTTATATTATTGCTTGACTTCTCATAGAAATGCTTAATCAAGGAATTTTCCTTGAGCAGATTGTCAAATCAACCTTCTTTAACTCTAAGCAGAGGCCCTTTAATTTGTATCATGTAATACTGTCAACATTTCTGCTCCACAGAAACCTCAAAAAGCCGTGTGCTGCTGGGAGTCAATATTGCACACTGGCAATTTTTGCTATGATAGTTGGTAGTTTCACCTAAGTCAAATTTGCACAAACAATTTTAGTTCCAAGTTTGCACTGCATCTGGTCCTTTATAGTAAAAGTTAATTCTTTCTCTGAACACAGATGTTTATGCAGACAAAATGTCACCATATATAGTACACCCAAGGAGGTGTTATTAGCAGGCTTGGAAAAATGCAGAGGTATGTAGACATATAAAATAAATACAAAATAACATTTTAAGTTGGGATGGGGTGAGAATGATACCTAGCACAATGAGGAGTCAGCATGCTAAATGGGCACAAAATGCCATCCAACTCTTGGAAAGGGGGAAACTAATGGATTATTTTAAAGATTCGCTTGCTGTTTGGAAATTTAAGCAGCAGCACTCTGCACTGTAACATTTGTTTTGTGTATCTACTGCCCAGTATGTATTTGTATACATAGAGCTGCCAGACTGAAAACTGGAGACAGCACCCATACCTTTAATGGTTGTGTAGAAGAGGGAATTTCAACAGGTGTTGTTTGCACACAACCAGATAACAAACAACACCTGCTTAAATTCTTTCTTCTACACACACTTTTACTTTTTACTTTTCATTCTGGCAGTGTGTGTGTGTGTGTGTGTACACACAGAGAGACACACACGTACATGCACATCTATACACACAAATGTACACGCTACATGTTCTACTGAAAACCCTTAGCTACCTTTGGTTAAGCACATACTGCTTCTGAGTATGGAGAATAAACTAAATGGAAGCTGCATATTTCTTTTTAATTTTTGAGATAAATGATAAAAATTATTCCTTTCCCTCTCCCCTCTCTCTCACACACACACTTTAAACTCAAAGGCTATGAAAGTTTTATGGGTCTGATTACAAGGAGCTGATTAGAATGCTTAACTCTTAAATGGACACCAGCCAACCATCACTCATGGTAACCATTGTGGGGGGTTTTCAAGATCCGTTTTTAAAGAGTCATTAATATTCTCCTCAGGACTTCAATTACATTTGAAGAAGTCCAACTTGGCAACCATCCCGCTAAAGATGGTGATTTGCCTTTTAACAAACTCACTTTCTGGAACAGATTTGGGAGGGTTGAACACCCCGAGCTCATTTTTATGCATCAGGATATACAAGTAGAAGCCCTTGACATGGACAAAGTCTATTTACTTAGATATACAATGGGGTCTTGTCTAGGATTTATATAATGCTGTAGCCATTTAATATCCTTTCAAAAAGGAGCACATTCAACACCAACAAGATAGTCAAAATAATATCTGCCTCAAGGTTAATGGTGGCTGGGCCCTTCCATGTTGGGGGATGGTGGTGCTTATTGTGAACTTCAAACAATTTCAAACCTCCAAACAGGTTCAGATCCTTGAATAGGTAATTTGAAGTTCAGACTAAAACCCAGAGTAGATTCATTACCCCACTGATACGGGACGCCAACCAATGAAGCTAAAGGATTCTCTGTTCCTAGCTTGCTATCTGCCACACACTCTTCTTGCTTTCACAGTCTCAGGGGGCAAGCCCAAAAGTCTGTTTTTCAGCAAGTTATATGGATGAGCCAGATATGACTTATGCACAATGATTACTCCCACTACAAAATGGCTCCATGCAGCAACAGCAAAGGTGACTCTACCAGAGCTAAGACTTCCTAAATTTAGAACACAAAATGTAGCAGCTTGTCATGTTTACTTACAGTCCTGTAATTTCTCCTCCAACTTGGGAATGCAAACTGAACAAGAGAAGAAATGGTCTAGAATGCAAATTTCCCTCCCACCTTCCCACTTACTTGGCTCAGCAGCAAAAGCAGCAATTTAGGAAGTGGAGCTCTTGCTGTGGTGCCTGGAGTCTGGAAAGGCTGCCATGGCAGTTTGAATGCAAAGAGAGAAACTAGTTCTTAAAAGGACCAATGATAAAAATTTATTGCAACCAACCGCATTTTGAAACAGATCTTTCTGCAGGGATAATTGCATACTTGCACATTCTGAAAACAGACTATAGAAAGAATGACTGATGTTCTTGCTTTTGATCAGGGGTATTGCTTTCTTTAGGCAAAGTGAAGCAGTTGCCTCAGATGGCAGGAGGCGGCGGCAGCAGGGTGTTGCCTTATACCACTTAAAGTACGGTAGTCTGTTGCCTTCGAGTGCTGTGGAGGAGGACTCTGTCTCATAGCCAGCATTAAGGAAGCATTTTCAACTCCTAGTCCAGCCAGCTTTTGTTCACAAAATTGCCCATCCTGACCACAGTTGTAAAAGAAAGTCATTCTTTCTGTAAGCTGCTTTTAACAACTTGTTTTCAGAATCTTAAACAAGTTAACAAGTTATGGATGGTTCCTACTGCTCCAAAACAGAAGGGTTTGCAATAAATGTTCATTTTCCACACTTCTGAACACTAGTTTATCTTTTTTGCATTGCCTCCCTCCTGGTTTCCAATTGCTACAGTAAACCCTTAAGAGTCAGGAGGTTCTGAAAATAAATTTCCCAAGCACTGGCGGCACTAGCGGGTGTGGAGAGGCCAAACCACAATGGTCTTAGTAACACCACAGTTCTCAAGGATGCGAAGTTATTTGTATTGATTTTAGGCACCCTAAGAAAGGATGATGACTGGGTCCCACTACTAAGGAAAATGCAAGATATGAATGAATGAATGAATGAATGAATGGACTGGGTGCTAATGTAGAAACGTTGCAGATGGCTTTGGAGGGTGAAGTTAGACTTTGCTACCACTAGGTCAGATAAGTAGAAAAGGCTTCTGGCAGGTAAAGCAGGCTTTTAAAGAAACATTGTTGACTCTTATTATTTAAAAGCAATAACAACCTGGTAACAGAATTCTGTTAAGTGCATTACCCACAAGCACTGTACATGACTTGTTAAGATATATGTTTCAACTAGTCCAAAACACGAAAGTTGGGGTGACAATAAGGTTCCTCACAGACATATGTTATGAAAATCTAGGTCCTGAAAAATTTTCCACCAGAAGTGATGAAAATAAATGATATTTTCCCATGAGGACTTCTTGATCCCAGATGCATCAGAAATTTAACTCTTACTAGGCTTGCCAATAACCAATCCCTTTAAATGGCAGAGGGGACAAAAAAGAACAAGCAACGTAAGAGCAAAAATATATTGCCAGAAAGGATAATACAAACACTATGACCATGTTCACAAGAACTGGACATTAAGGAAAGCAAGAGATATATACTCACATATTAAACAAAAGACAACACAAAATGAAATACATAGTTTTCACTCAACCTTTACATACAGGGTGAATCAACAGGCTGATAATATCTGGAGCATCAAAATGTTACTTTCCAGGAAGTGAACAATTCATAGAAACCTTTAACCAGTACAGCCATACTAGATGGGAACTTAGTCCCAAAATGTAACTCCTCCTAGCTCAGTAAATATCAGAATATAAAGACAGTTAGGATAAACATTTATTCCTAAGATTTAATCCAAGTCACTTCAAGGGAGACAATTGTGTTCTTCCACAGGATTGCAATTCTATATCCCTTCATTGACTATGTTAGTTAGGGATGATGGGAGTTGCAGTTTTCTTTTTTAGTCTATTTCTAAGCTATCTTGAGGACCAGTATCAGAGAAAACATAGGATATAAATCAAACAAATAAACAACTCCTGGGCAGCCACAGCTGTCCATTCCTTCATTACAACCTTGCCTCAAAAAACCCTGAAGTTATACATCAACTCTTAAAGATGTTAATGCCTCGATTTTGAAGACCTTTCAGGAAAGTGAGGTCCAAAGCTGGAGAAAAGCTATTAAGAATGTGTGCATCCTGTCCCTTCACTGTTTATATTCAAGTATTCGGAGTGTGGTAGAGTCTCCTTTGGAGGTTTTTAAATGGAGGCTGGATGACTATCTGTTGGGAATTATTTGATTGTGTATTCCTGCATGGCAGGGGGTTGGACTGGATGGCCCTTGTGGTCTCTTCCAACTCTATGATTCTATGTAGAAGGCAGTATCACAAGAAATCCTTGGTGTGTCAAAGAAATACTGTAATAATGGAATATACAGTACCCTAAGCTACAATATAGTAGCCAGTGTGGCCTAATAGTTTTTGAGTGTTGGACTATGACTCTGGAGACCAGGGTTTGGATCTCTGTTCAGCAATGAACACACACTGGGTGACCTTGGGCAAGTCACATACTCTCAGTCTTAGAAAACCCTGTTATAGGGTCACCTTAGGGTCGTCATAAGTCAGAAACAACTTGAAGGTATACCATCACCAAGCTACAAGGTTTTCACACTATGTCATGGGAAGAAGTGGGAGGGTATGCTTCCCCTTTACAAACAATTACTCAGAAAGTGCCTTTGCAGTTAGAGGATGACTACATGACCTGCAGCATGTCAAGGGACCTTGTATCTCTAAATTAGCTACCCTGGTGGTCCAAGGCATTCTGTTACAGCCTTGGACCACCAGGGGGTCTAAGGGGGAGAACTGTGTTCAATTATGTTGTCACACATAATTTGTCTTCTGTTCTTTCCACTATAACACTTACAGTGTATACACATCTGGTTCCATCTATGAACAAAGTAATAGCTGAACAGAAGAGATGGCCAAAGATATCACCAGCTTTATAAATAGAAGATATTTTCATTTTTATATTTTTTCATTTTTATTTCACTTTTCTTCTCTCTGCCATTTTAACTTGGATTTTTACTATTAATCTTAACCTGTGATCTATGTTTTCATCTAAATAAGAATTCTCTTCTCATCTTGAAGCAATCTGAAGTGTGTATTATCATGACCAAAGAAAAGGCGGGGAGGGGAGATATCTTAAATCCAATAAATTAGAATACAAATAACTTGGATAAATTTGTCTCCTACAGCTGTTCAGGAAGAGATGAGGAAAAACATGCTAAAATGATGCTTTACCCAGATGCCTAGCAAATCCCCCCACCCCCAAAAGAAACAATGAAAAACTTTCCTGGCTTACCAGGAGAAGAATGGCTTGTTAGTTTACTACATCCCACAAAGTAGCCAGCTGCAAAGGAAACAGCCTGGCGATAAACCATACCAGGAAAGAAGGTCAGGATTTCCTGCTATAATGGAAGCTGTTTCTCAAATAGAAACAAAAAATAAAAGAAAAAAAGAGGGGGGGTCAAGCTGCAAAAAGGTTTCTGTGCAAAAGAGCATGTCATATATTGATTGTGTGTGTGAGACAGGTTAGAACTGGGCTCATATCCTATATCATTTTCAATTTTAGGCCCACTTTATAGTGCCAAAATTACCAGGGCAATAAAATTTACTGTAACCTTTGAATTATGTTAGGAAACACACAGAGCTTTAGCTTTGGGATGGTAAATAGTCCCCCATCATAACCACTTTGAAGATCATGTTGTGTACACAACCTGCAAGCTTATGTTGAAATGCTGAAAAATTCACACTGCCATTTGTTTTAATAAAAATAGAAAGGACTGTTTCCAGCCTTCATAGATTTGAAAATATGAAAATACAAGTTTCCAGCGTGAAGTTTAATGCCAGTTAAGTGCTTTTATACAAAAGCAGACCTTGGAAATGGACTTGCATGGATAACAACTGGCTCCCTAGTTATGGTGACCAGGGGTGTATGGGAGCTGTAGTCCACAAAAGTAACCTTTTTTTTTTCAGGTTGGATACAGAAGTGATTTCAGATTGAGTCAGACTGCCAACAGCTTAAAAACAGATGATCCCAGTAAACAAGAAATACATGAACTGAAATTAACTACGTAGATTAACAGCAGGCTGTGCTATTCTACTCTTACAATAAGTCTACTCTTGCAGTTATGTTCCATCAACCCACTTCTGTTCCATTGACACTAGGGGCTTGTCTACACGGACAATATACCCTGTCTTGCCCCCGTCTTAGTGGCCAGTGGTCCTGATGACACAGGGCTTTTTTGCCTTGTTCTGCCCCTGGGCAGTCCTCATGACCCCCGGGACAGATATGAGGATGACACAGGGGGGAGATGGGGTAAGGCCCTTTACCATGTTTTTAAAAAATACCTGGTTTAATCTGTTCCTGCCAGGGAGGAACGGACTGGGCCCTACGTGTCTGCAGGAGCCCATCCTGGCAGGCCAGCCTGTTGCTGCAGCTGCTGGTCTGCCTTGCTCCTCCAAAGCAGGAAGGGGTCCTGCACAGGGGGTCTTGGTCACATGTTGCGGGCTGGCTTCCTCACTTCTGGGAGAGCATGGGAGATACCAGCAGCAGAGGTTGCAGCAACAGGCTGGCGAGCCTCTCTGGACTTCAGCCCATTTGGAGGTGGTAATAGGGGAGGAACCAGCCTGATTCATGGCCAGGATATGCATGCAGATCCTGGCTCATGTAGATGAACCCTGGGACAACTGTGATTTGCAAATGAGCGGGTTTTAAGCAAACACAATAAAGTAATTAATTTATTGTGTTTTAGCAAACAACTATTATACAGAATTATAAAACAACAAGAGAGAAAGAAATCTAAACAATTTAAATTTCTGCTAATTAACAGTTAAGAGTTGAATGATTTTCCATACCCCCTTTAAACTTCATAGCATGTATCTGTAGGGCCTTAACAAGGAATTTAGATGTTCTAAACATACATAGTTCTCTACATCAGACAACAGAAAACAAACCTTTACAAGAGATGAGCTTCAATTATCTTAACAATGGATAAATGTAGTTATTTCTAATATCACTGTAAATAGAGCATTGAAGCTGTACATGAAGTATATCTTCTGTTGACACAGAATTACAGTCACATACTCTTGTCCTTCTTAGAAACCCTCTTATGCCATCCCATCCAATCTGCCAATGGGAGAACATTTAAACTTGCCTGTGTAAAGCAAACACAAAGTATTTAGAACTCTCTCTCTAAAAAAAATCTATGTATTCCTGAAGGCACTAGATCATGTCTGATCTTGGAAGCTAAGCAGGATTGGCCCTGGTTAGTACTTGGATGGGAGACCAACAAGGAATACCAGGTGCTATAGGCCAGATTTCAGAGGAAGGAACTGGCAGACCACCAGTTTTATATTCCTTGCCTATGAAATTCATGGAGTTGCCAACAGGTGACTTGAAGACACATATGCATCATGAACCCACACATTCAGGCACCAACTGCTTAGGCTTTGATGAGATAAATACTAAAAACAATTATAGGTCATTTCTGTTGACCCAAAGGGCTTGGTGGTAGAGGAGATACAAGAACAAACAATCTGCCCACTCATCAGAGCCCCCTAAGCCAAGGACTAAGTTTCAGTAAAGTAATTACAGGAATCTCTTCTCCTTTGCTTGCTTAAAGTTATTATCAGTTTTAATCTACACAGTAATTTAACATATAAATCAACCATACAAAATGGAGCAATCTGTTTCATTAAATCACCATTCCATGTAGCTTTGTCAGCCAAAGAACAGACCTCATCCAAAACCTGACTACAGGAGAAAAAAGAAAACAAGATGCAACTGTAGTACAGTGAACTCTCTCTCTCTCTCTCTGGCTTTTCTTCGCAAACGAAGATTCAGGAAGGACTCATCCCGCGCTTTCTGCAAGCGCGCTGATGACTAAAAAGGCCAATCCGAGATAAACAGGTCCGGTTGCAAAATGCACAGCAGAAGGTCTCCTTGGTTGATGTTTTTGGGTTGTGATTCTTTCTGCGTTGTCGTTTCTCTTCAAGACTTGTTCGTCGTGAGTTCTCAAATAAGGCTGCAGCATTGTGGATAGTGCGTCTCCATGCCTCCCGATGTGAGGCCAGGGCGGACCACTGTTGGTGATCAATTTGGCCAAGCCTGTGGGCTGGGTCACAAGTTACCCTAAAGCAGGGGTGGGCAACTATGGAGGGGACAGAGTCCATTCTCCCATGCCCCCAGATTACTCTGGAGTAACCAGAAATTAGACAATATGATTTCCACTTCTGGGAATCAGACAAAAATACAGCTGATTTTCATGGAGCTTTATTTTTGTTGGGGTGGGGTTGGTAGAGTTAGTAGGGATCCTGGAGAGTCGATTTGCCACACGTTTGTGGTGTTTTGAGTGTGTTGGTACAGCTGGACCTCCATAGCCACAGATTCTGTATTCAGACATCCACTGCTTGAAAATATCCCCCCTCCCCCCAAAAAAATCCAAAAAGCCAACTTTGATTTTGCCATCTTATGACACAATTTTACTATGCCACTGTATATAATGGGACTTGAGCTTCAACAGATATTGGTATCCATGGGGGGGGGTGTCCTGGAACCAAACTCCAGTGGATAACAAGGGCCCACTGTAATTTTTAAAAGCCATTGGGGGTGTTAAAATATTTGGGGGGCTGACAATGGATGTGGCCCAGAGGCTGCAATTTCCTGTCCTAAACCCTGGTTTGAGTATTACAAGAGGAAGCCATAGTAGGTGTGAACTCATATATTTCCAGCTTCCTTCCCCTCTTCTGGAATGACTATAGGGAGCCTGGAATCTTCTGCTTTCATTTCAGACTGACTATCATTTAATCTGTTATTTGGACCCCAAACTATGGTTAACCTTTACTAATTGTTCTGGGAACAAACTGACTTCATATGCTATGGTTTGAAGTTGCCTTGTTTCTACCAATCACAGTTGTTGGCTCAAATGACATATACTCGGGTTAATTAACATGAATGTGAAAGCTTCCAGTCTTTTCCTTGCCACCATTCCAAACAAAGAGGGAAGACCATATAACTCCAGAGTTTGACTAGATTTGCCTTTGTAACTCTAAAGTATAGTCTATTATTACAGTTGTCAATATTTGCTGGGGTTTGGTTCCAGCACCCCCTGTGGATACCAAAATCCATGAATATTCAAGTCCCATTATATGCAATGGCATAGCAAAATGGTGTCCCTTATATAAGATGGCAAAATGAAGGTTTGCTTTTTGGATTGTTATTTTTTAAAGAATATTTTCAAGCTGTGGATACCAAATGCATGGATACGGAGGGACAACTGTACATCCAAATGAGACCATTATCTTTACACTGGGGAACAGGAGAAGATAGTCCTAAATGGCTTTCATCCTCATTTTCCTATGGTTCTGCACTTTCAGGTAAGCAGTTCCCATGTTCCACCATATATCCATGACATCTGGCTGTCTACATGTATGGCATGTTTTATTGTTTTTTAAAGAGGTTCTTTCATGCAAATTCACACCAGTACTATGATGAGATACTAGGATACTAGAAGAGAAATATGTTACATTTTATGCTTACAAGTGAACAGATTTTTTAAAAGGAAGCACGTGCGGAGGCTGTAAATGTTAGCTCTTTACCTCCAGCATAAGAATCTGCTTACTGTAATTGGGCTGCCAGTACTTACTCGGACAACAGACTGGCAATGCTAGTTTTTTCAGATGTTTTGTGAGGTCAGAAAAAATTCTAACACCTTGCTGGCCAGATACTGAAATAATCATAACTAGATTCATTTGAAAACACAGAGGAACATTAAAACTCATAATCCATAGTGGCAAGCAAGATATATAAACCACAGCTGGGGTTGGGGTGAGGCAATTAAGAAATCTGACAGATTTCATTCTTGATACTGGAAAGAAACAAATTTTCAATATTTAGTAGAGTGGGAAAAATAATGTATTAAAGAGTTTGTATGTCTGAATATCAAATGTCAAAGCCACATTACTGAAGAAAGTTATATTGTTGGAGAATACCTATTACTGTTAATTTTTGAATAATGTTACTAAAGGATAGAGAAAACCAGTATTTTAAGACGTCTGAAGTTCTTTCATGATAACTGCTGCTTTTGCCATTTTTGAAGTATTTTGAGTTGACATATGTATTAATATTGCAATATATGTAAGATTATAATGCTAAATGAAGATATCAAAGTCCACAAAGCAATAACATTCTGAAAAACAATGAATCTTTGTTGAATTATTTTCACAAAATGACACTGATAACAGCAAAGGAACCAAATCAGATGACTGATGTTATCAGATGACAATTAGGTAAAGTTAATGGATAACACTTTATCAGATAGCTACAGAAAAGTCAATATAATACATTAATAGCTATGTTCCCATTCTTCTCTGAAAGGTCTTTTGCATCCTGTGGGTCCACTGAGAAAACTTTGCTTATCTTACAATATTTTTCAAGGCAAAGGAGATGCAACCTCTGTATTTGACGCAATACTGTTTTCTAAGCTAAAGCAAATATAACTGTAAAACAAACCATTTGAACTATAGAGGAATGATTCTGGTATTCTCTTTTTAGGAGAGGGTTGCCAGGCTTTGAACAAATGTTTGCTCTAGTACCTATTACAGGCAACAAAAACCTGGAAATGGCCCCCAATAAATCCTCCAAAGAAAAATCAAAACAGGATGTGGCCAGATATCCACCTGTGTTTTGATTTCAAGTGGGCTTAAATAGCATTGGTCCTGCATGTTTCCGGAAATAGGAAAATCCTCCCCCCACCATAGTGGGTTTTAAGCATGAGGGTATCAGAGGGCACCCTGAAGGTTGCATGTATCACATGGGCCACACTTGGCCCACCCCTGATCTAGCATAAGTAAATACAGTAAGTACAATAATGAGAGAAGCATGCTAGTGCCATCCCTCCATCTGTACTCTCTATTCATAGAGGTTCTCTATGCAACTTGGAAACCTGGAAAATAAGGGTTCCCAGTCATTTTACATGTTCTCCTCTTCACATGTAGAAAGCAATGGTGGAAAGAGGCCAGGCTAGTTCAATCTCCTCATTGTGTGTTTAAGGAAGCTAAATAAGACACTGACTGAATAAGACTAAAGAGAAAGAGGCAACACAATTTGCGAAAGCATTACAGTGGTATCCATTGGGGTTTCGTTCCAGGATACCTGTGGAGACCAAAATCTGTGGATGCTCAAGTCCCATTATAAACAGTGGCATAGCAAAACAGTGTCCCTTATATAAAATGACAAATCAAGGTTTGATTTTTGGAATTTTTTAAAAAGGAAAAAAGCCGTGAATGCTTGAATCTGTGGGTGCAGAATCCGTGGATACCAAGGGCCAATTATATTTGTAAAGTGGGCAATACAGGTTTCTTATGAGTAAGATTACAAAACATGATAGGTAAATTTTATTGTAAGCCACTTTGAGTCCTATTTTGGGAGAAAGATGGAATAAAAAGCAAATAAATAAATGAATAAATAAAATAGGGAGGTGACTGAAAAGTATTACTGCCTTCTGGTGGAGAGGGGAACCCTTTTTGCATATCAAGGGCTCAAAAAGTATTGCTGAAACCATGTTGCCTACTCATCTGTACCTACTCCCTCTTTCTCCCTAAAGATGGGATTCCACCCAGTTAATAGTAAATTAATTTCTGAAGTACAAGTTAAAAATATAACACAAATTAAATAAAACAAACACCTTTAAAACACCCACCATGAGTCCTGTTCTGGGAGAAAGGCAGGATAAAAATGGTGTAAATTAAAAATTAAAAGCAATTACAACAAATCAATGTTGGAAAACTGGCATGGACTGGCATGGATTAAAAGCTCTCTTTTACCAGTGGTAGCTGGTGAAGCCGTGAATTCATCCCTGGTTGCAGTCTGGACTTTACAGGAACTCTCCAGGGCGCTAAATCCTATCTCCCCAAATAGGTTAAATAGCTTGGGTACTTGTTTTAAAATTCATACTAAATCCAAGAATAGATTACCCCCCTACACACACACACACACACACAGAGAGAGAGAGAGAGAGAGAGAGAGAGAGAGAGAGAGATTACCTGCCAACACCTGCTTGAGTAAAAAGGCCTTTGCCTGCTAGCAGAAGGAGGACGGGAGTGACAGAACAACAGGGAAGACAACTCTGTGAAGAAGTCATCCTTTTCTCCAGTGAGAATGAACCATATTACCAAGCCACGCTGGGTAGGTAATTTGGTTATTCATATGGCTCAGAAGCAGCATAGAGAGTATGTTGCTCTAACTGCATATTCTGACCATGACAGATAAAAAAAGCAAGTTGTTGCCAGGACCAGGGCTCCACATAACTACTACTTCACATAAAAGAACTTTCTGAAGACCAAAAAAAAAAACAAAAAAACCTAGATTCCATTCTTTTGCTGCCAAACCGGGCAAAGAGGAATGGTCAACACCTATCAGTTGTATCCTCTGAAATACAGGTTTGTATCCTTTGGCAAGACAGATCTTGGAGGGTGACTGTTTTGGTTTTTGCTTGTTAAAAGTTCCCCCTCTGTACCTAACATCTCTCAAAATGACCTTAACAGATTAGAAAGCTGGGCCAAAACTAACAAAATGAATTCCAACAGGGAGAAATGTAGGATACTACACTTGGGCAGTAAAAATGAAATGCACAGAGATTGGATGGGTGACACCTGGCTTGATGGCAGTGCGTGTGAAAGGGATCTAGGAGTCTTAGTGGACCACAAACTGAACATGAGTCAGCAGTGTGACATGGCAGTTAAAAAAGCCAATGCAATTCTAGGCTGCATCAATAGGAGTATAGTGTCTAGATCAAGGGAAGCAATAGTGCCACTCTATTCTACTTTGGTCAGACTCACCTGGAATACTGTGTCCAGTTCTGGGCACCACAATTCAGGAAGGATATTGAGAAGCTGGAACAGAGACCAGGATGGTGGGAGGTCTAGAAGCCATGCCCTATGAGGAGTGGCTTAGGGAGCTGGGCATGTTTAGTCTGGAGAACAGGAGGTTGAGAGGGGACATGATAGCCATGTTTAAATATTTGAAGGGATGTCATACTGAGAATGGAGCAAGCTTGTTTTCTGCTGCTCCAGAGACTAGGACACAGAGCAATGGTTCAAATTACAGGAAAAGAGATCCCACCTAAACATTAGGAAGAACCTCCTAACAGTAAGAGCTGTTTGGAAGTGGACTGTCTCATGGTGTATTGGAGTCTCCTTCTTTGGGGGTTTTTAAGCAAAGGCTAGATTACCATCTGTCCGGAATGATTTGATTGTATATTCCTGCATGACAAGGGGCTGGACTGGATGGCCCTTGTGGTCCCTTCCAACTCTATGATTCTATGATTTTACATGATGTGGCATCTAAAAAAGCCAATGCAATTCTAGGCTGTATCAACAAAAGTATAATGTCTAGATCAAGGGAAGTAATAGTGCCACTGTATTCTGCTTTAGTCAGACCTCACCTGGAATACTGTGTCCAGTTCTAGGCACAATTCAAGAAGGATATGGACAAGCTGGAATGTGTCCAGAGGAGGGTGACCAAAATGGTAGGAAGTCTGGAAGCCATGCTCTATGAGGAGCGGTTTATGGAGCTGGCTATGTTTAGTCTGGAGAAGAGAAGGTTAAGAGGGGACATGATAGCCATATTTAAATATCTGAAGGGATGTCATACTGAGGATGGACCAAGCTTGTTTTCTGAGGCTCCAGAGACTAGGACATGAAGCAGTGGACTCAAACTACATGAAAAGAGATTCCATCTAAAAATTAGGAAAAACTTCCTGACAGTAAGAGCTGTTCAGTAGTGGAATGCACTGCTTCACGGTGTGGTGGAGTCTCCTTCTTTGGAGATTTTTAAGCAAAGGCTGGATGGACATCTGTTGGGAATGCTTTGATTGTTTATTCATGCATGGCAGGGGGTTGGACTGGATGGCCCTTGTGGACTCTTCATACTCTATGCTTCTTCCCAGCTTTGAGAGGTGAAATAGGACAGGGCATGTAGGCATGATGCAGATATGCAAAAGGTCTCTCTCTCTCTGGCTTTTCTTCACAAACGAAGATTCAAAAAGGACTCATCCTGCACTTTCTGCAAGTGCGCTGATGACTAAAAAGTTCAATCCGAGATAAACAAGTCTGGTTGCAGAAAGCACAGCAGAAGGTCTCCTTGGGTGATGTTTCCAGGTTGTGATTCTTTCTGCGTTGTCGTTTCTCTTCAAGACTTGCTCGGCGTGAGTTCTCAAATAAGGCTGCAGCATTGTAGATAGTGCATCTCCATGCCTCTCGATGTGAGGCCAGGGCGGACCATTGTTGGTGATCAATTTGGCCGAGCCTGAGATGTTGTTTCAGGGAGTCCTTGTATCGTTTTTTTTTGGAGTGCCCCTCTTACACTGACCCATGGCGAGTTCACCGTAGAGTACTATTTTTGGGAGGCGATGGTCCTCCATCCTAGAAATGTGCCCTGCCCAGCGCAGCTGTGTTCTCAATATCATGGCCTCAACGCTGGTGATCTGTCATGAAATTGCATTCAAATAATAAACCAGTACTGCATGTACCATATAAGTGTCACACACTCTATTCTATTCATACAACTGTTAAGTTCATCACCCTGGTAATTAGAGGCCAGGGGAACAAACACAAACTGATTTAATGCTTAAACTTGTTTTTGTTGTTTTGTCTGTCAGTTGCTTTCAGTGCTATTCAGGATGCAATGCTATACTAACTTAATAACCACTGAATGAAATGCAGCTTTCTTCTGTATAGGCATGTATAAGATTGAGCATTCACTGGGGGGGGGGGGAAATAGTGCTAAATGCATGTCCATTTTGAGCTCTGCTCAGTCAGACTGAAAGTATTTTTACTCAACATGTGATAAGGGCAAATTAAACATGTGAGAAAGGCAAATATGCTAGCTCCACCAGAAATTCCCCACTGTCGTTTCTGTTGTCCATGGAGAGACAGAAGTAGAATGATTTTGGTATCTGTGAACTCTTTCCATGTGAGCTGGAATGTTGGCATCTGAATTCCACCTCATGCAGAGAGCCTCCATGTATAGCAGAGGCTCTCCACTTCATACCTCTCCATGCATAGGAGTGTGATGGAAATGGAGGGGAGTAGAGCTAGCACAGTTCTCTTCATGCTGAGTAAACACACTTGCATCACATCTCAATTAAAGATTCTCCCTCTTTTCCACCTCCTCTGTCACACACCATACAGGAACTGAAAATGTTCCTAGTGTACCAGATATTGACTAAACCATCTCACCTCCTCTATACATATTTTTATATATCTAAGTTTTCAATGTTTCCATTGATGCCCCTTATCATGGGAAAGAGGATTGCGTACCCTAATGACGTTTTGAGCTATGCTGGTGGTGGCATAATAGCCACCGGTAGGGTTTCCCATGCCAGACAGGTCAAAACCAAAGGGCATCAAAGGGCAGGATGGGCTCTCTAGCCTTATGGCAACCATCCTAGGAGAAGGAAAACTTTAATCCCAAACCCGGGCAGATAGTGCTCGTCCAACGCTGTAAGGTAAACCATCTAAGAGAAGGAAACTCCAATCAAACCTACAACCCGAGGACCTCACTGCTACATCCATGCTTGCAAGGCCACGGCAGATGAACCTCTGGTTTAAAGGGTGAGGCCAGTTCTGTACACACTGCGCTCCACCAGAAAAATCCATTGCACAGGCTCGAAGGACAAATCCAGTTCCAAAAAAGCCCTGTAGCAACAGGCGAGGGATGAAACGGCAGGTGTAAAGATGCACTGGAAACCATAGACCCAACCCTGCATGCAGGCGGTTCAGGACTTTGGTCGCTCGAGGCTGACCCAGGAGATGACAGTCTTGTTCGGCAGCATCCTGAACAACAAAGCAGCCTTTTTTAAGGAGAGCATTGCTTGCTCCATATGGAGAGGGGCCTAGAAAAGGTGGCCTAAGGACAGCTCATCCCCAACTACCTGGTTCACTAGACGCGGCCAACAGGAATCTTTTGATGCGGTCAAACCAAGACAAAGAAACAAAGGCGCACACCAGCTTCCAAAGGTGTAAATAAACTGATGCTTGCATGCTGGAACATCAGAACCATGCGAGACTCTGCAGATAGTGGACGGCCTGAGCATCGTTCTGCTCTAATAGCCCATGAACGATCATGACTTAATATTGACATCGCTGCTCTTAGTGAAGTTCGTCTACATGAGGAAGGCAGCCTTAAAGAACATGGCGCCGGCTACACACTTTACTGGTCTGGCAAACCCAAAACTGAAAAACAAAACTTGAAGACCACCCTACAGATCCTTCTCCTACAGTGCTCTGGCAACATATCAAAAACAGTATCCTCCAGTCTGCGGAAGGATCCCTTGGGTTCTCCCACAAGAAAAATCAAGACTGGTTTGATGAAAACAACCAAGAGATCCAGGAGCTGTTGACAAAGAAGAGAACTGCTCACCAAGCATACCTCGCCAGCCAACTTGCCATGTAAGAAAAGCAGCTTTCTGTCTCACATGTAGTAAACTTCAACACAAACTCCAAGACATACAGAACAAGTGGTGGATCAATATAGCAGAAAAGACACAATGCTGTACAGATCTGAGTGATCATAGAGGATTTTATGAAGCTCTTAAAGCAGTGTTTGGACCTACTTATCAGGTCCAAAGCTCCTTATACAGTACAGATGGTCAAACATTAATTACTGATAAAGCCTCCATCCTGAATCGATGGGCTGAACATTTTAAAAGTCTCTTCAGTGCCAACCGAGTAGTCCAAGGCTCAGCTATCCAACATATGATACAAAAACCGATGAAAAATGAATTGGACATAGCTCCCACTTTGGAATAGACCCTTAAGGCCATACAGCAGATGAAAAATGGCAAGGCAGCTGGGAATGATGGAATCCCACCTGAAGTCTGGAAACACGGAGGTCATGTACTCCATGATAAATTCCACGAACTCCTTGTGAATTGCTGGGGAAAGGGGGAACTGCCATCAGATCTCCGAGATGCGGTCATCATCACCCTGTACAAGAAAAAAGGAGCAAAATTCGATTGCTCAAACTATCGAGGCACAACACTGCTCTCTATTGCTGGAAAAATCCTTGCAAGGATACTCCTGAACAGATTCGTTCCTGCTATTGCAAAAGAACTTCTTGAAAGCCAATGTGGCTTCAGAGCCAATAGGAGTACTACAGATATGGTATTTGCCCTTAGACAACTGCAAGAAAAATGTAGAGAGCAGAACAAGGGTCTCTATGTAACATTTATTGACTTCACCAAAGCCTTTGACACTGTGAGTAGAAAAGGTCTGTGGCAGATCCTGGAAAGACTAGGATGTCCCCCCAAATTCCTTAAAATGATTATCTTGCTACACGAGGGCCAGCACGGTCAAGTCAGATATGGCAATGGTCTTTCATAGCCCTTTCTAATAACTAATGGAGTGAAGCAAGCTTGTGTTCTTGCGCCAACTTTATTTACAATCTTCTTCAGCATGATGCTCCAAAGGGCTACAGCAGAGCTTGAAGAAGACGATGGCATCTATATACGTTACCGTACTGATGGTAGCTTGTTTAACTTAAGCTGTCTGAGGGCTCACACTAAGAATCTAAATTATCTAGTCCGTGAGCTGCTCTTCGCCGATGATGCTGCCGTTGTTGCCCACACAGAAGCAGCTCTGCAGCACCTAACGTCCTGCTTTGCAACAGCTGCAGAGCTGTTTGGGCTAGAAGTCAACCTGAAGAAAACAGAAGTTCTTTACCAGCCTGCACCACAGGACGAACACCACCATCCCCACATTGCCATTGGCAATTCTGTGTTTAAGTCTGTTCAGCAGTTCACCTACCTGGGAAGCATCATCTCCTCAGTTGCCAAGATTGACAAAGAGATCGATCACAGATTAGCAAAGGCATATAGTGCATTTGGAAGACTTCACAAAAGAGTCTGGAGCAATAAACACCTGAGGCAAAGCACAAAAATCAGTGTGTATAGAGCCATCGTACTGTCTGTCCTCCTTTATGGATCTGAAACATGGGTCACCTATCGCCACCACCTACGACTCCTCGAGCGCTTTCATCAGCGCTGTCTACGCACAATCCTAAATATACACTGGACTGACTATGTGACGAATGTTGCTGTCCTTGAGCAAGCAGGGATCACCAGCATTGAGACCATGATACTGAGAACATAGCTGCTCTGGGCAGGGCACGTTTCTAGGATGGAGGACCATCGCCTCCCAAAAATAGTACTCTATGGTGAACTCACGACAGGTCAGCATAAGAGGGGCGCTCCAAAAAAGCGATACAAGGACTCCCTGAAACAACATCTAAGGCTCAGCCAAATTGATCACCAACAATGGTCCGCCCTGGCCTCACATCGGGAGGCATGGAGACGCACTATCCACAATGCTGCAGCCTTATTTGAGAACTCACGCTGAACAAGTCTTGAAGAGAAACAACAATGCAGAAAGAATCACAACCCAGAAACATCACCCAAGGAGACCTTCTGCTGTGCTTTCTGCAACTGGACTTGTTTATCTCGGATTGGCCTTTTTAGTCATCAGCGCACTTGCAGAAAGCGCGGGATGAGTCCTTCCTAAATCTTCGTTTGCAAAGAAAAGCCAGAGAAGTTTTCAAAGAATCATGTCCAAAAGAATATGGATGGGAATGTCATATTCCCTTAGCCAAATTCACAATAAGAGAGAGAAAGATATTATCTTTCTTTCAATATATAATCTGAGAAAAACAAAGAACAAGATTTCTCAAAAAGAAAATAATACTGACCTTCATTTCTGGACAAGGTTTCTTTACCCTCTGGTGTTTTATCTGGCATCTCAGCCAAGACCAGCTTAGTTTAACCTGAGGAACATAAGGAAAGGAAACTATTCTCATACTAAGGCCAGTCCATTTGAGCATAAGAATACTTTTCTATAAGTTGAGGATATGATTACAAACTGTTTTACATTCTCCCTCTCCCTTTCCTGTAAAACATGAACAATGCCATTTGTATTTGTGATAGGACAACAGCAATGACAAATCCAAATATACAAGCACAAAGAATTTTAAAACTTTATTATTATATGAGTTTGCTTGAATGAATTAGCAACAGCTTAACTAGCTTGGTAAATCAGTGTTGGATTCAATATGAGGAATACAAATTCCTTAACATTTTTAAAAAAATTCTTAGAGCATGTTTTTAGTCTAACTAGCAAGCACTGAACCTTCATAGAACCTGTTAAACAAAGGTGAATCAACATATTCCTGAGAGAGAGCAAATTACTGTATTTCTTGGCGAGCAATGTTGATGGCTTCTAGTTCAGATAAGACTCCATAAAGTTATTTGTGAAAAACAAAGAACTTAAACACTATTCCCAGTGATCTCATTATTATGAAGAATCTAACCAAATGTATGTGGATAGTGTTCACAAATTATCCAGTCCAATGTCCTGTCACCTCACAACTGTTCGTTTATTAGCATAGTAATATGCCTGTGCTTGTGCTTCCTAAATGTGCTACAAACAACAGATTATGAAACCGGCCTGCAATATGTTTTCCTTTAAATTTGAACAGGATTATCTACTGGTACTTCACATGCTGTATCTTGAATCATCTTCTTTCTACTTCCCTAGAGACAGAGGTGAGGCTATGGTAAGGGGAGCAATATGAGGGCATTGCATCCTCAAATGGAAATTCTGTCCCCCTTCAGCCTCCAAATTTCCCTTCAGCCTCCAAATTTCTAGCAATGAGTGAGATACTTAAAATTGTTCACGCCTATTTTCTGTGTTCTCATTCCTTTGGTAATTTTGCCTGACCAAACTTTGGCTACCTAACCTCTATTTCTAAGTGGTCAGTTGTAATTTTAAGTTATCGCAATGCAGTAATTCAATGGGATGGTAATAGTAGGATTCTCAGGTGGAAGTATAACTTAAATTAGTGAACATGTTCTCCTAGAATTTGTTATACAGAGAAAAGGGGGAGCCAAATGTAGTAATAATAATAATAATAATAATAATAATAATTTATTTATACCCCCCCCGTTAAAACAATCGGGGCGGCTTACAAAAATTAAAATCCAATACAGATAAAATCCCCAAACACCCCCCACCCCACCCTCCCCCATAAAAAAATATTAAACAATTATAAATTAAAACCAACTGATATAAAATCACAATTAAAAACAATAAATACAATAAAATACTATAAATGGCCAGCGGACTAAAAGAAGCCAGGATCCCCTGAGGCCGGGATCTAATTAGGAAAGGCCTGCCGAAAGAAATCCGTCTTTAGTGCTTTTTTAAAGCTACTCAGGGTTGTTATCTGACGGATCTCGTTCGGCAGGTCATTCCATATGTAGTAAGATATGCCCTCTGGACTTTAAGAAAGCTGATTTCTATAAGCTTAGGGAAATACAAGGGCTTGTCCAGATGAGAAGATATAACGTTGATTGTTGTACATTAATGCAAATCATTTGTCTCCATGGTTTTTTGTTTGGTTTTTTTTACAAAATTGCTGGTATGAGAAGCTATCTGTGTTTGATGTTCATACGGAGCTGTGCCTGCAAATCAACATTGTGGTTGGGAGTGAATCACTCACGTTATTATTCTCAACAAGTTGCCGCTGTTGCACAGTATTTTTTGTACTGTAAATCTATGGTGTGCAAATGAGACCTTCCATTTAATAAGCTGTTGGGTCGCCTCAGCGCAGCAAAAAAGCACATGATAATTATTGCAAAACTCCAAAATGGCACTTCCAGCCACTTCATGGTTGGCAAGCTCACCTCCCTGTGCACGTCCAACCATTCAGTTTCCATTTCTGCTCTCATCTGGGAATGCACAGTGAAGGAATTTGGTTATCCTAATGAGCAGGAGTTCACATGTCCCCCACATTTTTTAAAAAAAAACTTATAGTGTTTTGAGTTGTGAGCTATTCAGTCATGCACGCAAATAAGTGAATATATATGGTTGCATGCCAAATGTGCCGCAAATATGGAGTATGGGTTTTATTGCCCATTTAGACAAGCCCAGAAAGAGAGAGAGTCTATCTAAACACTGGGAAGAATGCCTTGACTATAAGAGCTGTTCCACAGTAGAATGGACTGCCTTGGAGGGTGGTGGACTCTCCTTCTTTAGAAGTCTTTGGAAGTTGGACAACAATATTTTGGGGATGCTTTCGTCATATAGTCCTGCATAGCAGAGTGTTGGAACAGATGGTCTTTCATCCTTCCCAACTCTACAATTCTATGATTCTTTGAAATTAACGCTTATCACTGTGAATAAGGATATCCAAACTAGCCTCGGACAATATTTTGTGAAGGAATACCATGCTTGCAATTAAATCTGCAGAAATTGTGCATCAAAATATCTTCTATTAAAAGGAAGATGAGAGTCAGACTTGCAAAAACATTTCTATTTATGAAACAGATTAATTGAACTTACACACATGTTATTTTTATTAGCATTCAGCAGCTACTCTGAATAAATATATGGGTCTAGGGCCTAGTGTACTTCTATCATTCAGTGTTCATATTACTTGCCAATGTTTCACTTATTACATACATGATCATTTCATAAACAATATTAGTCATTTATCATTTACCTCCAAATGAATCTTAAAGAAGCAAAGATAATTCCATGAGAGGTAAAGGAAAACAGAAGGAAAAATTGTGTTTTAAAGAAGGAAAGGGGAATGTGTAGCTCTCCAAATGTTGTTGATCTCCAGCTCCTCTCACCCTTTCAGCAGTAGCAGTCCAGCAATATTTGGAGGGCCACACATTCCTCATTTATTTATTTATTTATTTTGCCTTACTGCTTAATCTCCAGTACGAAAGCACACTGTTGTCCTCAGGCTGACACAACCTCTGTCCAATCTAAGCCAACTAGAACTGTTTCACAGTTTCAGTCACTTGAAATGGATATACCGTACCTCTGATCCATTAACCAAACCACAGAGGAATATTAAGGCTGCATACTTTCCTGGGAGTAAGCCCAAATTGGCAAACTAAGAATTACTTCTGAACAGAAATGCATAGGATCGTACTATGAGTTGTTGTTCTTGTATTTTTAGCTATAGAATAGGGAGGACTGGATGTATATGGGTTCTCTTTTAAAACATTAAATGAACTATTAAGCAGCATGACACTTGAGAACATCATATTCATTTTTGCGAGCTTCCATAATTAATTTTAGAGAGATGTGAAAACAATGTTAATTAGTAATTTGCTCAAACTTCAATTAATCTTTCCTTGCCAACAGTGTACTATGTGGCTTTGAAAGCATCATATTACCAGAGGTACTTAGAATATAACTGGAGTAACTACCTTTAAAACCTTAACTGTTGGTAAACCATAACACAACCACATCTTCACGGTTCAGCCAGATGCGTAGTAGGTACATTGATCTAAAATCTAGATTGGTGAATCCATGTCTACCTGATTTAATTCCAGATTCACTATGTAAAGCTTCACTTATGCCATTCTTGCATCTAAGGACAAAGATTTGAAAAGTTTTCTTCTGCTGGGTAAGACTGAGCTATTTTGTGTATTTTTTTAATGATTTTGTTTTTGCATTTGTAGACCTTTTTTGTAATATGAATTGCTCACAAAAGATGGGGGGGTAGAACCACCCACAAACATTTTGTACAGTGTCTTTTGTAAAAAGAAAAAAAAGAAATTGCTGTGAAAATGTTAGGTTTTGCACAAATGAATTTTTCACAAAAGAAGTCCCAAATCATGGCAGTTCACCATTTTAAAAAAGTCTTCTTGATGTTAGGTTTTCCTTGGGTTTTTTTCCGGGCTGTGAGGCCATGTTCTGGAAGAGTTTCTTTCTGATGTTTCACCTGCATCTGTGGCTGGCATCTTCAGAGAATGGTTGGGTAGGAGTGTGGGAGGGGGGTTATATACAGTATTGTGAGTCCCTGTTGGAGAGGATATGTAAATTTGTGTATTTGAATGGCTAGTTTCTTAATGATGTGTTGAGGAAACCTTTCTCACCAGGGATGAGAAAAATGAGAAAATTAGTGAATATAGGTCGCTTTTCCCTGCCGCCAAAAAATGCATGGGACCAGTACCCGCGGTTTCAATTATCTGTTGTCTGAAAAATGTGGTCTCTCTAGGCATTTCATAGGTCCTTCAGTGCAATTCTATGTTGTTTGCTATTACCCACAGTTTCAAGTATTCACAGTAAGTCTGGGAATGTATCCCCCATGGATATGGCAGGAAACCTGCATTATTTAACTATACCCGTTCTAATATTTCTTGGATACTAAATGTTTTCTACTACTCCAACTGGTGAAACACAAAGTAAATTACAAGGAAATAGATTCTGATTAAACATTAAAAACTTCCTGGTAGAAGAGCTGTTAACAGTGGAATAGCCTACCAAGGGAGTTGGTGGATTGCCTTCACTGGAAGTTGATCAAAGAAATTAGACGGCCACCTTTCAGAGGCATGGTTTAGCTGCGGATTCCTGCATGGCAGAGGTAGGATTACATGACCCTTGTGGTCCCTTTCACCTCTATGATTCTATGTTCCACATCTATTTAAGGGGGTTGTATAATTAATGAAAATAGCATCCTTAGCTATGACTACTTCCATAATGCCAAAATAAATAAAACATTCCTTAAGAATAATGAATAAAATTCAGAGAGGATATCCAATTAGTCCCTGCTCACTGGTGGAAGAAATTTTCTTAGCAGAAGAGAACTTAGGGCAATCCCTCCCCCTCCCAATCTGCTCTAGAGGTTGGACAAGCCTCTAAATTTAGGGGGAGATGTTTGACTGTGAGATCTGCAACAGCAGTGCTAGACTGAGTAGGACTAATTGTAATCAATTAGCCCAGTTATTTCACAGAAATAAACAGCATGGTTTTCATCATTATACTTGCTTGGGCCTTAATTTGCTATGATTAAATTATAAACAAATCTTAAATGGATCCCTTAGCGAGGATGGCAAAACTCGGCTGATTGTTATCAATATGAGAGCATACAGAAGGAAAAGTCAGGCATAAAGAACCTAGTGGGTGCCATAATTAGTACATAATAGAATGACATTTTTAGAACACATTGGCATTTTATATTAGAAGAGCTTTTTAATGTGATTCATTATGTTCCCAACCCAAGTGGGATCTGCCCTGTCTAAAAATACCTATTCAAACATAACCTCTGAATACAGTGGCATTTATGTGCAACACAAGATGCATGGTTTTTGCTGTGTGCTGATAATTGAACATGAATGTATATATACAGAATATGAACAGCTGTCTGTACCAAACCCAAGTTTAACATGCCACACAGAAATATGTGCAGCTTTCATTGACCAGCTAGTTATAAAGTCCGAGGGCTTTGTCACTAGGGGGAGTTCCAAACACATACCATATTAGGTAAGCTTTTGGGGGCCTAAATACATATATTCCGGCATATAAAATGACCTTTGCACCCTGAAAAATATCCTCCAAAATCGGGGGTCGTCTTATACGCCAGATACACTTTGCTTCACCCGCCAACCGATCTCCTTCACAAACGGAGCAAAGAGGCAGGAGATTGGGCGGGGGGGGGGGTGAGGCAAAGTGTTTACCAGTTCATTCTCCCCCCTCCTCTGCCTTCTCGCCCTTTGGGGAGCAACCGAAGACAGAGAAGGGGGATGAATGTTGAGGTTCCCAAAGGGAACAAATACACAGGAAATCGAGCGGCAGCCAAGGCAAACCGGGTACATTCGCCCCCTTCCTGGAAGCTGGAAGAAAGGGGCGAATCTAGCAGTTTGCAGTGGCCGCCCCTGCTTCTCCCTGTCTTCATTTCCTTCGAAACAGAATGAAGACGGAGGTAGGGGGTGCGGACGAGGCAAACCAGGCATTTTTGCCCTTTTCCTCCTCCTTCCTGGAAGGTGGAAGAAAGGGGGAATCCCGCGGTTAGCAATGCCACTGCCCATTCCCTCTGTCTTCATATCTCGAGCCACCATTCCACCCTCCTGGTCGCGGGTCGCGGCCTCGGGGAGGGGGTGGCTGGCTGGAAAGCCCCCCCCCTTGAGCCACCCTTCCACCCTCCCCGAAGGCATGATCGGGCTCCCAGTCGTGGCCTCAGGGAGGGGGTGGGTGGGTGGAAAGCCCCCCCTTGAGCCACCCTTCCACCCTCCCCGGAGGTGTGATCGGGCTCCCGGTTGTGGCTTTGGGGAGGGGGCGGGTGGTTAGAAAGCTCCCCCCCCGAGCCACCCTTCCACACTCCCCGAAGGCACGATCGGGCTCCTGTTCACAGTCTCGTGGAGGGGGTGGGTGGGTGGAACCCCCCCCCCTCAAACCACCATTACAACAGCCGAGAAAAACCGGGTACGTTTGCTCCTTTCTTCCACCTTCCTGGAAGGTAGAAGAGAGGGGCGAATCCTGCGATTTGCCTTGGTGGCTGCCCATCCCCTCCATCTGCATTCCCTTCCAAAGAGCATGAAGACCGGGGGGGGGGCGGATGAGGCAAACCGGGTATTTTCGCCCCTTTCGTCTACCTTCGAATCAAGTTTGACTGGAAGGTGGAAGAGAGGGGCAAATGCCACAGTTTGCCTTGGCGGCTGCCCATTCCCTCTATCTTCCTTCCCTTTGCAAAGGGAAGGAAGATGGAGGGAATGGGCAGCCACCGAGGGAAACCGGGTATATTCACCCCTTCCTTCCACCTTCGAGTCAAGAATGACTGGAAAGTGGAAGAGAAGGGCAAACGCCACGGTTTGCCATGGACGCCGCCCATCCCCTCCATCTTCATTCCCTTTGCAAAGGGAATGAAGACTGAGAAAATGGGTGGTGGCCGAGGCAAACCAGGTTCATTTGGCCCCCTCCTGTGCCTTCACCCCCTTTGGGGAGCAACCGAAGGTGGAAGAGAGGGGCAAATGTAGTGGCTGTCTGGCTGGGAGAGCCCTGCCAGCTAATCCTGTTCGCTTTTCCACTCGGGAGGAGATCCTCATGAGTTGGGAAACAAAGAGGATCCCCCAGCCAGCCAGACAGCCAACTAGCCAGCCAAATTGGGGGGTGGTCTTATATGGTGAATATATGTCAAACTCCAGATTTTTACTTGAAAATTGGGGGGGGGTCATCTTATATGCCCAGTCTTATACGCCGGAATATACAGTACCTTAAAGATATGAGATCCTGTCTGATCTTGGAAGCTAGGTACCACAGGCTAGTACTTGAATGTGAGACCACCAATATTTCAGAGGAAGGAACCACCTCTGAGTATTCCTTGCCTAAGAAAACCCTATGAAATTCATGAGGTCGCCATAAGTCAACAGGTAACTTGAAGGCACACGTGCATGCACACACACACATTCATCTTTTGACTGGGGTGTGTATCCTCTCCATTGACGCCCCCTTGTTGTGGGAGAGAGGCTTGCGTACCCTAATGATGTTTTGAGCTATGCATCGCCTCCCCAAAATAGTATTCTACTGTGAACTCGCCACGGGTCAGCGTAAGAGGAGAGCTCCAAAAAAGCGATACAAGGACTCCCTGAAACAACACCTCAGGCTCAGCCAAATTGATCACCAACAATGGTCCGCCCTGGCCTCACATCGGGAGGCATGGAGACGCACTATCCACAATGCTGCAGCCTTATTTGAGAATTCACACTGAACAAGTCTTGAAGAGAAATGACAATGCAGAAAAAATCACAACCTGGAAACATCACCCAAGGAAACCTTCTGCTGTGCTTTCTGCAAGCAGACTTGTCTATCTCGGATTGGCCTTTTTAGTCATCAGCACGCTTGCAGAAAGCACGGGATGAGTCCTTCCTGAATCTTCATTTGTGAAGAGAAGCCAGAGAGAGAGGGGGAGTGTGTATGCACAGAGAGAAAGGGGGGGGGAGAGAGAGAGAGAGAGAGAAATGGAAGAAGACCAGGCAAGATATCGGTAAAAATTACAAACATCTGTGGACTTTCCCACAGAGATTTCTCTTGAAGAAAATGTCATTTACACCAATCATGAATGAGCATTAACACACATAAGAGCTTGGAAACATATTTTTTAAAAACTACCAACCCCAGAATCACCTAGCCAGAATCATCTCTGGTCATGCTGTCTGGGGGATTCTGAGTGTTCTTCAAAAAAAGCAATGTGTTCAAGCTCTGCATAAGAAACTTTAAGGCTACAGTGACACAACCAAAATAGCCACTAAATGACAGTTAAGAAAAGCAGCTGTGGAAATCAACCATATTGATTTTCCTTTTTCCTTTGGATTATACTCTGACCAAAATTTTGTCTCCACCCCAAGTATATTTTCTACACATAAAGGAAAATAATCTTTAAAAAAAAGAAACGGGTATAAGAAGTATAATTTATAGTGGCACAGCTACATGACCTAATGATGCAGGCAGTTCAGATACATACAATTATTCCAATCCCTTGTGGCTGCTTAAATTTAAGATCTCACATTAAAATGACTGTACACACAGTGAGAGTGGCAAATACACTGAAAATACTGAATCTGAAAATAACTTTTACTACCAATAGTACTCAAATGATTGAACTAAGATAATTTGCACAAATAGAGTCTGTCCTTGCAAGCAGAGATAGAATTGTATGTAACACAGTATATAAATCCCACACACCCCTATCCAACCATTCTCTGAAGATGCCAGCCACAGGTGCAGGTGAAACGTCAGGAATAAACTCTTCCAGAACACGGCCTCACAGCCCAGAAAAAAACCCACAGAAAACCATGGATGCCGGCGGTGAAAGCCTTCAACTTCACAGAGATGGAATTGAGATAAGGAAATGAGAGGAGGTTTGACTTTACATTATTACTTGTGGCTCTGTATAAGACAAAGATTGGGTTTTTTTTCCCAACACAAACCAAAAAAGAATTAATATACCAGAATTCCAGAAAATGTATAAAGATGAAATGAAACTAGACATATGGTTGAGAATCTTGAATGCATCATGGCTTAATTGGCTGTTCTGCAAATAGCAACAGCAGATTGGAAGTAGGAATCCAGATCAGGATTGCCTTCTAATTTTCTTTATGAAAATCTCTTCCACTGTCTTCAAGCTAGAGTTAGGAGATTTGTGACTTTCCAAATGACTTTCCAAAGATTGTTTATAACTTGTCAGCCAATCACAGGAACATTGCAGTCCAGCCCTTGCTGACCCATTCATTCTACCTTAGGTCAAAACTAAGGTAGCTGACATTTTTGTTATCCTTGTAGCCTTTTAACCATTTCCCAAGATTACTTAATGTTGCACAGAGCCATGTGCATTGTGCACTGTTTTATTTGACAGAGAGCAAGAAGTTGTCTAATCCTGCCAAATAACTCACAATCCCGGGCAGATAACTGAATGCATGATTTAAAGCAAAGAAGTGACAACAGATTGCTTAGGACTGAGCTTCCCATCTTTTGATTAATCAATTTCACAGCATTTTATTATGAAGCTAGGGAACACAAGTGACAATGCAAGTGTAATCTGAAAGATATTTACACAATGGGGAGCATGGAGAGAATTAATTTAACCAAACTGGCTGGGAGGAGCTTACATCTTCCCTACCTGAGTTCCTGTGGGCTCCTTGTTTTTGTTGTGTACCTTCAAGTCATTTCTGAATTATGGCAACTCTAAGGTGAACTTATCATGGGGATTTCTTGGCAAGATTTTTTCAGAGAGGGTTTGCCATTGCCCTCCTTTGGGGATTAGAGAGTATGAATTGCCCAAGGTCACCCTCTGTGGTTTTCCATAGCCAAGCAGGGATTCAAGCCCTAGCCTCCAAAACCATAGTCCAACACTTAAACCACTATACCACACTGGCTCTCAGTGGGTTCTTGACAAAAAAAGGAAAGTTCTTATATTTCTGTCCTTATATTTATTATAGTGTCTGATTTAAATCCTAAGAGTTAGAAGCAAGTCCCACTGTTTTCTTTGGGTTTCCTCCCAGGTAAGCAAGGAGAGGATTGTGACCCTTTGGAAAGAATAGCATCTCAACCATAGAACTTACTCAGTACATTGCACCACATAATTACTCATGGACCTAGAAATGCAGGGTATACGCTCCATTTTGTCCCTAGAGATTGTGGGTGGTCTGGGCATATCACTTCCTTTCAGTTGCCATTTGCCAAATGCAAACAGCAGCAATTTATCTCCCAATGTTGTTATAAAGGCAAACACAATACCTTAAGTACCGTAAGGCTGTGGACACACTATACACATTCATACTCTCCAACTATCCTGATTTGGCAGGGACAGTCATGATGAATTCTCTGCCATCCCACTTTTTCAGCTGCTTCTCTCTTCTTCCCACTTCTTCCCACTGTCCTTCGTTTATTTCAATTGCTGCAAACTGAGTTTGAAGTGTAAGAGTAGTTTAACTCCGCAGGAGAGAGAGCACAGGAGGGGCAGAACCTTGTATTCCCAGTAGGCTCAGGAAAAATCAAATTCCTGCTGCCTCCCTTGCTTGTCTGTTCTTCCCATTAACTTTTGTCATCTTGACTATCCTGTGATGTTGCTAGGTTATATGAGTCCTGGTTTTCATCTGTGAAATGTTGGAAGGTATGTACATTTAAAATATTATATAAAATATTCATTGCAGCAATTAAATGTAAAACACCAATTGAATAATTAGAATAAGAGATATGAGTTTGTTTTTAAAAATTGATCCCTGCTTCAAAATGCTATAAAACCTGTTTGGCCAAAGGCAACACCAGAGAAGGGCAAAAGTAGCATGCACACACTGTGGAAAGCTAGGCTGGATTAGTAAACTGGTTTCAACTGTCATCAACATATAGGTTGCCCCTCGTATCTATTTTCCTAGACTTACCATTTATAAAGGTAACCACAGATAATAGCAAACCCTATTAAAATAAAGGACTTCTGGATCCAAAGATACCACAGAATTGTGTTGGAGGACCTAGCGATTCTTAGAGAAGACACCTCTCTAGGCATTTTCTAGTGCATCTCTATGGTATCTGTCCCTATTTTTTTCAGCCGTGGTTAACTGAAACAGTGGATATATAGGGAGCCCTGGAGGCACAGTAGTTAAATGCCAGTACTGCACGTCACCACGTTGCAAGTTCGATTCCAGAGTGCTCCAAGGTTCACTCAGCCTTCCATCCTTTTGTAGGTCGGTAAAATAAGTACCTGGCTTGTGGGAGCAATTAGCTAACACACATTGGAAACTGTTTAATGCAGTGTAGATGTGTAAATTGCTATTGCTTAAAACAATTTGTAAGCCGCTCTGATAGCCTTGTGGCTGAAGAGTGGGGTATAAATAAATAAATAAATAAAACGGGGGGGGGGGTGACCTGTACATTAAGAGCTACTGTTATTATCAGGAATGTTTTGGGATTTGGAAGGAAAGGCTCCATAGTTTTGAGCTCATCCTATCTTCCAGCTATGCCTCTGCTGTTTAAAAAGGCATTTCAAGAAACAATGAATCTGTGTAATTTTGCTGATTTCCCATCACTGATAAAATGAAAACACATTAGACAAGACTTAACAGATAGACTTTTGTTACTGGTGTGCTTCCACATTAAAGAAAGAATGGAATGAGTCATGTCTATTGGACAGAAAGATTTCAGGGGATAAGTATCACCCAGGTCAGGGTGACCTGCATCAAAGTTTTCAAAAAGGTACTGCAAACAAATTCATGTACACCTTCACAGGCCTACTATATCTGATCAACATCATTATTGATATGGTATCTATTTGAGTCTTTGTGTAATATGCTTGTGTATTCTCGAAGGACTGATTCTGTTTAGTCAAATACTAAACTAAATACTAAAGGATGACTTGTCAAATCATGACGTTTCTTCAGTCCTCTCTCTCTCTCTCTCCCTCCCTCCCTCCTCTCTCTCTCTCTCTCTCACACACACACACACACACAAATTATTCATGTATTTTCAAGCAGGAGATTAGCATTAAAGTCATGCTGCTAACGCCATTTATGAGGCAGACCTATATTTCTGAAATAGGAGTACAGTTTAGTTTTTCCAAAATAAAGGGAAAATGAGGGAGAATACTGTAAATTTCCAGTAACACCAATTAATCACATGCACAACAAAAACAGTAGGCAACAGGGAATTTCCAACCCTCCTAAAAGGGGATTTTAAAAGCCACCTATGTTCAATAACATTCACATTAATTCATCTTAACATTGATGGCATCTGAAGGTTACCTGGCCAAATTATTACTTGATCAGATCAGACTGTTTTATGCCCAAGCATCCCTCATTTTATATCACTTATTTTAGGGCTGGCACTTTCCTCATTTCTTTTAAAGAAGTACAGTTGTCCCTCCATATCCACTGATTTGGTATACATGGATTTAAATATTCACGGCTTGAAAATATTCTTTAAAAAATAATAATCCAAAAAGCAAAGCTTGATTTTGTGAAGTTCGTCTCCATGAGGAAGGCAGCCTTAAAGAACACAGCACCGGCTACACACTTTACTGGTCTGGCAAACCCAAAACCGAAAAACATCTTTCAGGGGTAGGCTTCCTGATTAAAAACTCCATTGCCTCTTCCAGGTAAACTTCCAGGTAAACATGCAAACAAAACTTGAAGAGCATCCTACAGATCCTTCTCCTACAGTGCTTTGGCAACATATCAAAAACAGTATCCTGCAGTCTGTGGAAGAATCCCTCGGGTTCTCCCACAAGAAAAACCAAGACTGGTTTGATGAAAACAACCAAGAGATCCAGGAGCTGTTGGCAAAGAAGAGAACTGCTCACCAGGCATACCTCGCCCAGCCAACTTGCCATGTAAGAAAAGCAGCTTTCCATCTCACATGTAGTAAACTTCAACACAAACTCAGAGACATGCAGAACAAGTGGTGGATCAATATAGCAGAAAAGACACAATGCTGTGCAGATCTGGGTGATCGTAGAGGATTTTATGAAGCTCTTAAAGCAGTGTTTGGACCTACTTATCAGGTCCAAAGCTCCTTATACAGTACAGATGGTCAAACATTAATTACTGATAAAGCCTCCATCCTGAATCGATGGGCTGAACACTTTCAAAGTCTCTTTAGTGCCAACCGAGTAGTCCAAGGCTCAGCTGTGCAACATATGATACAAAACTGATGAAAAATGAATTGGACATAGCTCCCACTTTGGAAGAGACCCTTAAGGCCATACAGCAGATGAAAAATGGCAAGGCAGCTGGGAATGATGGAATCCCACCTGAAGTTTGGAAACACGGAGGTCATGTACTCCATGATAAATTCCACGAACTCCTTGTGAATTGCTGGGAAAAGGGGGAACTGCCATCAGATCTCCAAGATGCAGTCATCATCACCCTGTACAAGAAAAAAAGGAGCAAAATTCGATTGCTCAAACTATCGAGGCACAACACTGCTCTCTATTGCTGGAAAAGTCCTTGCAAGGATACTCCTCAACAGATTAGTTCCTGCTATTGCTGAAGAACTTCTTCCTGAAATTCAATGTGGCTTCAGAGCCAATAGGAGTACTACAGATATGGTATTTGCCCTTAGACAACTGCAAGAGAAATGTAGAGAGCAGAACAAGGATCTCTATGTAACATTTGTTGACCTCACCAAAGCCTTTGACACTGTGAGTAGGAAAGGTCTGTGGCAGATCCTGGAAAGACTAGGATGTCCCCCCAAATTCCTTAAAATGATTATCTTGCTACACGAGGGCCAGCGTGGTCAAGTCAGATATGGCGATGCTCTTTCAGAGCCCTTTCTAATAACTAATGGAGTGAAGCAAGGTTGTGTTCTTGTGCCAACTTTATTTACAATCTTCTTCAGCATGATACTCCAAAGGGCTACGGCAGAGCTCGAAGAAGATGACGGCATCTATATATGCTACCGTACTGATGGTAGCTTGTTTAACTTAAGCTGTCTGAGGGCTTGCACTAAGACTCTAAACTATCTAGTCTGTGAGCTGTTCGTTGCTGATGATGCTGCCCTTGTTGCCCACACTGAAGCAGCTCTGTAGTGCCTAACATCCTGCTTCGCAACAGCTGCAGAGCTGTTTGGGCTGGAAGTCAACCTGAAGAAAACGTAAGTTCTTTACCAGCCTGCACCACAGGACGAACACCACCATCCCCACATTGCCATTGGCAATTCTGTGTTTAAGTCCGTTCAGTTCACCTACCTGGGAAGTATCATCTCCTCAGATGCCAAGATTGACAAAGAAATCGATCACAGATTAGCAAAGCACATAGAGCATTTGGAAGACTTTACAAAAGAGTCTGGAGTAATAAACACCTGAGGCGGAACACAAAAATCAGTGTGTATAGAGCCATTATACTGTCTATTCTCCTTTATGGGTCTGAAACATGGGTCACCTATCGCCACCACTTACGAATCCTCGAACGCTTCCATCAACACTGTTTACGCACAATCCTAAATATACACTGGACTGACTATGTGACGAATGTTGCTGTCCTTGAGCAAGCAGGGATCACCAGCATTGAGGCCATGATATTAAGAACACAGTTGCGCTGGGCAGGGCATGTTTCTAGGATGGAGGACCATCGCCTCCCCAAAATATTACTCTATGGTGAACTCGCCACGGGTCAGCGTAAGAGGGGTGCTCCAAAAAAGCGATACAAGGACTCCCTGAAACAACATCTCAGGCTCAGCCAAATTGATCACCAACAATGGTCTGCCCTGGCCTCACATCGGGAGACATGGAGACACAATATCCACAATGCTGCAGCCTTATTTGAGAACTCACGCCGAACAAGTCTTGAAGAGAAACGACAACGCAGAAAGAATCACACCCAGAAACATCACCCAAGGAGACCTTCTGTTGTGCTTTCTGCAACCGGACTTGTCTATCTTGGATTGGCCTTTTAGTCATTAGCATGCTTGCAGAAAGCGCGGGATGAGTCCTTCCTGAATCTTCATTTGCGAAGAAAAGCCAGAGATAAGGCACACCATTTTGCTATGTCATTGCATATAATAGGACTTGAGTATTCATGGATTTTGGTATCCATGGGGGGTCCTGGAACCAAACCCCAGAGCATATGAGGGGACAACTGTAGTACTTCTGACCTTGAGACTAGGGATGGTCACCACAAGCACACTATCAAAAATCCAGCAGAGATTACTTGAAATTGGCCATGCTTGTGATACCAATCCATCAGTTTGCTATTAAACACAAGTAAGGGAATCCTTGGAGGTAAGTGACAAAGAAGCCTTCAAATGGTTTGGATGAATTACAAAGTGTCCCACACTGCAAAAATTTGTGATACCCTCATTACCAGGAAATGATACATTCTACAGGTTCGATGTAGAGCCAGCACGGTGTAGTGGTTTGAGTACTGGACTACGTCTCTGGTGACCAGGATTAAAATCCCCACTCTGCCATGGAGACCTACTGGGTGACCTTAGGCAAGTCATACTCTCTCAACTTCAGAGGAAGACAAAGGCAACAAAGGAATCAAAGTCAACAAATATTGTCAATAAAACCCTGTGATGCAGAAATAATTTGAAGACACACAACAGCAGGATCTCTGATGGATTTACTCTGGGTTATGTCAGCATGTGGCACCCTAATATTTTATAAAGCGGGCTTTTAAAAAGAGAGTCTGAATATATTACAATTAAACACAACTGAACTAAGTTACAGTTAGTGCAGGAATGTAGAAGTGTGAACACTGTATGTAATGCAATACTGTATTAGTAAATAGTCCACATACTCCTGCCAAGGCAAGTCAGGGTAAGTCCCCTATAAACATGATGACTCATGTGTGCACTATAGCATATTTAAAATTCGGTCATCAGGAACAGCATAGTTTTGAGTCAAACAGCTAAATGAAGGTGGGAGAGAGGAAACACTACACACAGAGAGGTGAGATCATCTCATGTAAGAAAAGTCTCACTTCATTCAGAAATTAGTTTCTCTTTGATTATTAGCAATATGGAGATGGTCTCTATTTTCAAGTGCTTTGTCTATGCTACCATGGAAAACAGGTGTGGGAATAATGTGGCTGTCCCTATATTATTGGACTGCAAATCCCAGCAGCCAATGGTGAGGAATGCTATGAGCTGCCATTTCTAGAACATCTGGAGGGCTTCATGATTCCCCCCCCCCAACATAATAAATTGTACATCACTTCTGCAATCTGTTGTATTCCATCACAGTCAGGGTAAAAAAGATTCTGTTTCTCTGCAGAACTTCAGTAGAGCATGTGTTTCTGTCCCTACTAGCATGCCTCACAATGAAAACAGTAGACTCTTGAAGACTGTAAACCACCAAGTTCAGTCTCCATAGCAACTGTGGTTTATAGATGCTTTTTCGATGAGTCTGCAGTTTGCTACAGCCACAGTAATGAACTAGAATGTAGACGTTTCTGCCATCTGGCCAGAAACTGATCTTTTCCCAAGTTTATCCTATACAGAAGCTTCTAATCATTTACAAAGATGAAAGCAAGCTCCATTTTCCAAACATGGTAGGGCTAAAAAAATATAAAAGCTTCCACTTCAATTACAATTAAACACAGATCAGTAACAAGAAAAAACAGCTTCTAAATAGTTATAATTCCTTTACACTTTGAACAATAGTTACAGCTCCTCCCCCCCAGCTTTATGCTGCCCTGAATCCCATGATGGGAAATAAAAATAAAATAAAAACAACAGCCTAGCTTAAATTCCTAAGTCTGCCTAAATAAAAAGAGCTTTGCATACTGACAGAAGCAGAACAAAGATAACTGTACAAGTATCTACTTATAAGGAAGCTATGTCATGCTCAATGTGCATGTGACATATTTGTAAATCCTTGCATGTTATGTACAGTTAGTCTAGGAACAGAACCAAAAAAAAGAACCTAAGGACTGCTCACAAATGTTTGTTGTTGGTGGTGGTCTTCAAGTTGTTTCCCGCTTATGGTGGCCCTATAACCTATCATAGGGTTTTCTGAGGCTGAGAGTATGTGACTTGCCCAAGGTCACCCAGTGGGTTTCATGGCCAAGCAGGAATTCGAACCCTGGTCCCCAGCATCATAGTTCAACACTCAAACCACTGCACCATGCTAACTAGGAAAAAGGGAGCAACTTGTTTGGCTTCCATTTTAATACAAAGTGGTGTAATTCATACTATCTAAAATAACAGATCAAATGAACACCAACAAAACTTCTCTCAATATTTGCAGCTGTATTCTCTGATCAGAATTTGATTACAAAATACATTGATTAGGTGAAATCACATATAAAAATTCATTAGAATAGTTGCATGGGAAGAAATGCCATTTTCACAAAAACTGGCCTAATGATATACAATATCATTATTGTATAGCCTAGGAGTAAAGAAAAACATTGAACCCAGATAAGCTGGGTGGTGGCTGGTAGTTGCCATGTCAGTGACATGGTGCATCTGCTTAGGGCTTAATCCTGAAATTTGAAAAAGCTACCCAAGGTCCTTTTTCAATATAAGGTTCAGCACCTTGGACAGATCTTTAAGGCTCAAACCATAATTCAGAGTGGATTCACCATCTTACTGATATGGAATGTAAATGTGCAGTTTGAAACTTATCCTGTGCAAAAAATGCACATGAGTCTGGCATTTTCTGCACACAAACCCCCCACAAGTGTTTCTCAAGCAAATAAATCCAGATTTTCATCTGGCTAAGATTCTCTTTGTCAGGGTTTCCCATTTTTCATCTGTTATTCAAATATGCCTGAATATTCTTTCCACCCCTGCCACCAACATAGGAGCCACTACTGTCTGTTGGGCCTATACGTTAGCCACACCTGTACTTGTGTAACAATACAGACATATCTTCTGCTTAGCCTTTGTTGAACCAAGTATCTTGAAGGCAGCTACAGCAGCGAACAGGATGCTTAAGACAAAACAACAGATATGCAATAATCACAAATGCCCATTCATTTCCTTTATGTCAGCAAATACAAGTAGTCACTAATTAAGAATCTCTATCTATTGGATACAAAAGGAAGTGTACACATTTCCCTGATCATTTGACCATAACAATAGAAAATGTCACAGGAAAAGAGCAAACTGCTTCCCTACAACTAACAGGTAAGTCAACATGTCTTAGCAATGATGTGTTTTATTAAATTGGCCTATACTTAAATAAATACATATCTTGAATTATTTCTAAAATGGAATTCTAAGCAATATTTTCAGGGTTCTCTTCTCTTTCCTTTTCCATACGGACAGTCATTCTCCACCCACCTATGTGATTTTTGTCTGAACACTGTTACTAATGGATTTTCTAGGATCCAGAAATCATCTGAAAGTACAGTCATCCCCCCACATTTGTGGTTTAAGCATTTATGGATTTAATTATTTGTGGATTATTGTATTTGCTGCCACCTCCACTGCTGTCCTATACAGTACATGACTGAAAAAAATATATTCTCTCTAGTTATTGCAAAAGTTTACCACAGAATCATGCTGGAGGACCTAGAAATGCCTAGAGAAGTGTTCTCTCATGTAAAATAAATTAGCATCCTATAATCAAGATTTTTCCACTTTTGAGGAGATCCTGCATCGCTAACCCCCACAAAAGTTGAGAGCCAACTGTAAAAGGAAACAGAGCTGGTTTTAAAGAATCTGTACATTAAATGATCTTTTAAACAGATGCAGAAAGTACATTGCAAGTAGTCTGAGAAGATAATTATCGACTTATAATTGTATGCCAATTAGTGTTGCCAGATTTTTCAAAATAGCAATAAGGGACAGTTGAAATTCGTGACAAGCAGAGTTGACAATCAGGAAGTAGATATTAACAAGTTTTATGTTCTGTATAAATACCAAACGAAACTATTGATTTCAGTTAGCCTAGCCATGTCTTTCCTTGCAAAATTAATACATAGTCCACATTCATAACTTACATGATGCACCCATTTCTGTCTTTATGAAGGGCCCAAACCCCAAAATATTGTAGGGGGCAGAGATCTCATTTCACCTATATAAAATAAGCTTGCCAACCCTCCCTATAATAAGAGACAGCTGCCTGTCCTATAAGGAGTAAGCTTTCTGACCCTTATAAAGGGACACATGGCCACCCTAATGCTAATTATCCATGATTTTTGCAAGATTTTAGAACCATTATGGAAAGACATAGGTGCTGCCCTAGAAAGTCCCAATCCAATGCCCATTAGGAATAAGCCACTTTGAACACAGTTTTGAGGGATCATGCATGATATTTGCTGGATATTTGTTATTTCAAAAGGAAAGCATTGTTAAATCTAAACCAAAAGCTCAAATAATGTTTTAGATAAAAATATTACTCCACATCTAAACTGGTGAACAATTTATAATAAAAAAATGATACTCAAGTACCAGTTTGTTAAAACAGCATTATATGTAAGGAAAAATACAGAAAAAAGAAAATGCAGCCAAAGGTATTATGTTGTGAATAAGAATCTAGGTGCATGTGCCCACCAGATACGTGTGCTAGACATACCACTCACCTGTTTCCAAAGAGATCACCTTAGTCACCAGTGACAGTATAACAGGAACCATTTTAAAAATCCCACAAGTAACTTTCCTTATCTAGATAATAATTCATGATTGCCTTTCCTACTCTGGATAAAGAAATACGTTACCCTCTAAACATTTTTCTGAAGTAAAGTTACATGGATCTGAATCAATATAGAGAGAACATAAGACCTTTATATAGTAGAGATTGACTTATAACAAAAAAACATGAAAATAGGAATAAACCTAGTTTTTTTTTAATTGGTTAACAGATTATCAATCCTAGTATGTTCCCCACAGTAACAACAACAGCAAGAGAGAGAGCTTCTGCTAGTTTAAAAAATAGGTTTGATTGCTTTTTTCTTAAACTGAGAAACTCCTCCTAGGTGCAATAATTTTGCCATTGTGGCTTAATAATTGGGTCATTAACAACTTGATAACTGCCAAAAACCACAAAATGAGTGGCAGAAGAATCTTCCACTGATGGATTCCTTAGTGCTCTTGATAGTCAACTCTGGGAACAGCTCTCATTGAATAAAATGAGAGTGTATGATGATGTTACTCATCAATTTACTGATGCAGACTAAAATGGTTTTATAACAGGCAATTATACTAATTGTTTACAACTCAAAACTCCAATGTTATTTCACAATGCCATGAAACCTTTTGATGAAAATGAATGTATTTGCCCTGTGTACTGAATGCCAATTGAAAGATCTGAATCCAGTCCAAGAGCACAAGAAGATCCAGATTTTTAAAAAAGCAATAGAGTACAATAGGCAAAAGCGCCCATTGTCCATGGTGTTTCTGCCTTGTGCAGGGAACACAGGCAGTTAAATCAGAGACAGGAATACTAAAGTAGAAATTGTGGCCAAACTTCTGTTGGGCCACCATAATAGCATAAAAACAGTTGTACAACTTTCTCAGAGTTCATATAAGTGCAGTCCCTGTTAATCATTCCGCAAATACACACATGGTCTTCCCTCTCCTTTTTTTTTCCTGGTGGGTGGAGAGCTAATGGGCCAGTGTGAAATAGGTGAGCTCAAGGTCCTGATGCTCACTGTGCAATTGCTTGTACAATTAGAATGAAGTACTGTATATTTACACTACGCTAAAGGTGTATCAGGTCTTGGGTTGCCTCTGGGATAGCTAATCTTTGGTCTTGAGGATGCTATCCTGATACTGATGCAATGCTATTCTGATACAGATGCAAAAATTACAGATTCCATTTGTGTGATGATATGGTGGAATCTGTTTGTACTGTACTGGCTTATTTATACCCTTGGTTTTCATCCCAAAGTTGGGAAATATTCCCCAAATTTGCCAACAAGTAACATATATTGAGAATATTTTGATTTCTAATCATTATTTTAGCAAAGGTTTATGTTTCAAAGGTAAAAGTAGCTTAAAGAAATCACAGTTACAAGCAATAAGCAGTGTAGGAAAGATGAAAGTAATCAGCCTGTACCAAGAAGAAACTAAAAATAAAAATATTATATGTTAAGGCATACTGGTATTTTTATAGATACTAAATATTAACTATTAACTTTTGTCGAGTAGATTTAAATCTGTGATGGTGAGGAAGAATATCTACAATAAAAACAACTGCCACAAAACCTAAACAGGTTAAGCACTTTAAAGACCTATCCAATGTATAGGCTTAGTATTCCTTCTCTAAAATGATTGGGACCAGAAGTAGTCCATACTTTGGATCCCCCCCCCACCTTCGGATTTTGAAATATTTGAATATAAATAATGACATATCTTGGAGATGGGACCCAAGTCTAAACACAAAATTCATTTATGCTTCATATACAGCTAATACATATAAGCCTAAAGGTAATAATTTTGTGCATGAAACAAAGTTTGTTTACATTGAACCATCAGAAAGCAAAGGTCAGCCACTCATGTGGATAATTTCTAATTTCAGAATTCCATATAAGGGATGCTCAACCTGTATTTATTTTAGCATATTTACATCAAATGTTTCTTTCATAATGGAATTCAAGACAGCATTCATATAATTTCCAGGTAGAATTCCACCCAATCACTGTCTAGAACTATACCTTCACTTCAGCAAGGTGGGTGCCATCAAGTGCATTCAAACAATTCAATGGATCACCTTTCAGGACATGCTATCTAAGAACATGCACAACACACAAAAATCAAAATGAAAGGCCAGCTTGTGGTCAGCATCCAAAACACTTTGACTGTAATCTCAAACCCATGTGTTGTAGTTTCACTGTGGTTTTACCTATTATTTAACAAAACACCTATTAAGTTTGCACAGCAATTAATTTCTTTCTTCCATGTCCCCTTACAAGAGAAATACAACTTTTAAAAACTCAGCAGAATTATACTTTGGCATATTTTCTTAGAATTTGACTGAATAATTGTGGGTTATTGGGTAACTCTACATGTAACTACAGTTCAGTTTAAATCCACAGAAATTTCCAAAACAACCACAAATCAGAATCTATTTTACTCAAAACCTAGGTGGTGAAACAGATTTTTCATTTACTTCCACAGTAAGAAGCTAGATTTACACCAAGGGACAAGTTAAGATGTAAAGAACCCCTTGGCTCCCAAACCTGTTGTATGTATTAAAAAAAGAGTACTGTATTCATAACACTTCGGCATTTATCATATACCAAAGACAGTTCAGTACAAGCCTTAATAAATTCAACAGAATTTACTTCTAAGTAGGCCACATTGTATAGTATGTAATATAATTTCCTTCTGAACATTGGTGATGGTAGATTATTAGAGCTGCAACTGTTAAAAGGCAGCATGAAATAAATATACACTTGATGACAAAACACAAATATTGGCTTGGATCCAGAGAAATTCTTGGGCGGGCTAAAAAGCTCCTTCCACTTTATTGCCACTTATTAAGAGGAGACTGAAGGCAATTTCTGTTGATTCTTTTACATATTTCCCTGCACTTTCCCCCTGCAGCCATTGGACAGGGCCTCCTTTCATCCACTGGTGCAGATTTTCCAAAGGTATCAGGGTGCAGGATACAACCAGCAGAAATCACCCCCACAGCACTATTAGCATGGGACATAGGACCCCTGCATCCAAGTTACAACATTTAAGGGTATTACAAAGTGTTAGGAAAAGAACCGTGAAATAAAGAATTTTAAAATAAATTAGCAAGAGAACAAGCAGCAAGTGTATTTGACACAGATCACAATGGTAAAAGATGGCTAGAGCAAACTGGATACTATGATGTTTTTCATTTCTGCAGAACTCCTAACTAGATGGTTTCAGAACTTCCTTGAAATATGCAATTAATTTCAGTAATAATTAATCTTCATATCCAACGTACAACTTTGTTGTTGGTTTTAACTTCCATCAAGTTGACTAGGACAGACTAATTCTCATCAGGCATCATGGAAGATATAATTACAATGCCTTCAGAAGTCTGTTAATGAAAAGGTATAAGTCAAGCTGTAAAAATAGATGAAAGTTTAATCACATTCATTATTAAAACATTATGACATCAGACAAAAATAGATATTACATCACCACCTATTGCTTTAATTCTTAGCACATTTTCAAGGCATAACCATGTTTAACAGGACTTCTTTCAGGAAAATATACCTCAGCAATTGCAGAAAAGCAGGAAAAGCATCATGGCTGGAAGGGCAGTAAATAGAAGACTCATGCCTGGGAGGTTTCCACTGGAGTAGCATAAAAGGGTCATAGTAAGGACAGATTAAAATTATTAGAATATGTAAAAACGAAGGTGCTGCTCTAGAAATGTTGCCATAATTTCAGTGTGTGTGTGTGTGATACCTATTCTGCCTCTTTTCTTTTCCTTTGATTAATGCAATTCTTATTAAATACTCCCTTGCTAACCACATTTATGTTCCATGGATCTTTCCTTTCATCTCAATATCTCTTCCTTCTTCTGCCACTATTTCCCCCTCCAACCTACCTCTGCAATTAGTACTAATTATGCTAAATTACATTTTTGAAAAAATAATTCCAGTCAGAGAGTAAATTAGCTTTTACTCCACACAAAACATAATGGGGGGGGGGGAGATGATCAGAGGAATGGTATATGAGGGTGGTATTACACTGGCTATCTTGACTCTCCTACTCCTGGCCCCATTTCTTCCCTCCTCCTCCAAGTTTTTCACTCCATTGTGGGTGGCAGCTGTGGAAGACAAGTGTAATGAGCAGCAAAGAACAAAAGGGAGGGAGGAGCAGAAAGAGGAAGCCTGCAGTGGTCTGCCTTATGATGCAGAGCTATCTTTGGGAAATGAAGTTGCAGATGGGTTGGAATAAAGGGAGAGCATAGGAAGAGAAATTCAAAGAGAACGACAGAGCAGAGGGAGGGAAAGAGTGAATTGCCATTGGATGAATGAAATAATGAACTGTATTTTTCACCTGCATTCAGTACAGTAATGTAACATACATTTGAACAGCAGGTTAGAATGAACAATATTAAAATAAACATCCCATTTTCAGTGTAAATGTAATTAATGTATTATTAAATGTTTTTAAAATGTAGCATAATGGTGCTTTCCACCTAACTTTCCTATCTCTGTACTAAACTGAGATGTTACTGTCAGGATTCTGCTGAAATCCATTTTTGCTCTGCAGAACTTTACAAACTGTTGACAGACTAATTCAACCCCATCATTGTAAATCTGTGTGTTTTACTGAGGAATCTCTTCCTCCAGTCCTGGACACCGATCACAAGAGAGCAACGGCTACAGAGACATGCCCCTTCTACTTAGGACAAACAGAACTGGATCCCCTTCCTCAGATTTGTTTTATAGAGCCTACCAGACCCAAAACACCCCTGCCAAAATCTAAGTGATTTCCATAAGTGCAAAAGACCTGCCTAGTTACTGCTTCCAAATCAATTACCAAAGCCACACATAGGCCCAGCTATGGAAGCAAGGCTAACTCCTGTTTTAGTACTGTATACCTGAGGGGTGTGAACCATGCAGACCACCAGACAGTATGACAAGCTCTGGTTAATCAACAACAGAAGTAATTTTTTCATACACCTTCTTGTGTCCATGCCAAAGGGAGAGGAGAGAATCTAGGATAGGTTAGGTGTTTTATTTCAATCATAGTTTAGTGAAACCACTAGTATTAGAACTGAACTAGACCAATATCTCTGGCAAACATTGAAAGTTGAAACAGGACTCAGGGGAGTCTGGGATATATACAAACAAAGGTCTTTCTCAGCTATGAGGGCTTGTTTTTTAAGGTAAGCCATAGTTATAATATACATTCCTGTTTTCTACATTCACATGTCATTAGGACTCCATAGCACCATTTTTCATGGGAGCACTTTAAAAAAAATCCTAACTGTATAGCATTCTTCTTCTCTGTCTTCCATGTCATTGTTCAAAGCAATACCCTGGATTAGAAAAATATTTTTCTAAAAAGTGTATTCATATAACTTGGAGTGGAAATTGCTTGCATCCAGCTGCAACAGATTTCCTGTATGGCAAAATGCTGCAGGCATTCCGCTAGTCAGGAACATTACAGCAGACTCCTACACATTACCAGGTTTTCAGACTAGAAAGGTGTTCCCAGTTGGGCATTCATTTGTCAAAATAAACAGAGCCTGTACTGATCCTTCCAGTATATTTGGCTTGGTTCTCCATAAGCAGGCCAAAAAAGAAAACCCTATTTAAAAACAACACAACATTAAATACTGTATTGTCTTCTTTCTGGGGCCCTTTCAGACTATGCAGTTAGAGCACTATGATTCCACTTTAAATGCCATGGTTCCATCCTATGGATTCCTATGATTTGCCGTTTGGAGAAGGGTATTTAGAATTCTCAGCCAGAGAGTTTGTGTAGTACTTCAGACCAAACTACAAAACCAAGGATTCCATACAATGCAACCATGGCAGTTAAAGTGGAATCATGTTATAATTATGTAGTGTTTGGGGTGGCATGCCAACAGTATCCTGATGATATCCAGTTCTACTTCTCCTTGTTGGCAGAGGCAGATGCTGGATCAATGCCTGGATGCTGTAATTGGCTGGATGCGGGCCAATGAACTGAAGCTGAATCCTTAAGGCTCTGTGGATCGGTTGTTTTTGAGTCTAGGAACTGGGCAAGCAATCTGCCCTGAATGGGGTTGTACTCCTCAAAAAAGAACAGGAGCATAGATTGGGAGTACTCCTCATTCCATTGCTGTCACTGAAGTAACTGGCTTGGAGCTATAGCTTGGATTTCATGGCACCAGGTACAACCTTTCCTGGACTGGGATAACTTAACAGTAGTTCACACATCGGGAACTTCCTGATGAGACTACTGTAATGCACTCTACATGGGGCTGCCCTTGAAGATAACTCGGAAGCCACAGCTAGTGTAAAATGCAGTAGCAAGATTGTTGTGTTGGTGTAGCATATAGACAACATGTAATACAAGTCTTGAAGGAGCTGCACTAGCTATCAATTCACTTCCACTCTGAATTTAAGAGTGGGGGTGATGACTTTCAAAGCTATAAATGGTTTAGGATCTCAATACCTGAAATACAGTCATGTGAAAAAGAAAGTACACCCTCTTTGAATTCTATGATTTTACATATCAGGACATAACAATCATCTGTTCCTTAGCAGGTCTTAAAATCAGGTAAATAAAACCTCAGATGAACAACAACACATGACATATTACACCATGTCATGATTTATTCAACAAAAATAAAGCCAAAGTCACACAACTGTATACTGGAATGAGTGTCTTTCTCTATACATACCTTCCTGGGAACTGAGATTTGCTGATAGTGAGACACAGAGCAGGGCCCTAACAACAATGATGCACCCAGGAGAGAGATGGAAGACAGCCTTCTTTGCTGTGGCAGCTTACTATTTCTGGACAGTCCTCCCTTGGAGGCCTGGTTGGAGCCAGAATTGGTCTCCTGTAAGTACCGTACCAAGTTAATACACAGCTTTTGATTAAAACCTGTCGGGCTCAAACTTACTGTTCATTAAAGTGTACATGTTCATTGTTGTAACTGTTTTATCCTTTTCTCCTGTTTTAACTTGGTAATTTATTCAATATGCATTTATCCTATTTAAATTATTCAAAGTTTTTATCTGGAGTTGTTTTAAGCTGTTATATTGTTTTAAATGCATGCATGCTGCCCTGAATTCTCACAATGGAGGGCACAATAGAAATATTTAAATAAATAAATGTGGATAAGGGTCCCAAATCAAAACAATAGGTTACAGTGCTCAGGTGAAGCCCCCCCCCCGCACTTTCGCTTACTTGAAAACTACTGTATATACTACTTACTAACAATGTATTCTTTCATGCTTTCAAAAACAAGCATCATTGCTTCAACAAACTAAGCAATGGACAAGTTTTAAAAAAAAACATACAGTACTTTGATAAAAAACCTTCCAAAGAATGTATACTTCTAAATCTACATACAGAAAGAAAACAATTGTGTCTGCTCTATATGGTGTGATGGCACAAAGTAACACATTATTGAATTTGAAGCAGAGATACTTTTGGAAAAATCTCTCTAGGAATATGAGCATTCTACAGGCCAGAGGTAGCAATGATACTTTTAAAAGTTAATTAATCACTTGTTTCATTTCAAAAGCAAGTTATTGTCACTACTCATTATAGAACTTAGCAAGCACTGTTGGTTGATGAGTCTTGGGACTTTTTGTTGTTTTTTTGTTACAGTACTTTAAAAAATGTTGATAAGAGAATGGCATAAAACTTTTTAAAATCCACTCAAGATGATTAAAAAGTAACTGGAAGAAAGCATTCATTATTTCTTCAGAAACTGAAAGAAATGTTGTTTCCAATTGTATTGCTTCTGAGATGTCACATCATTAGGCCCAGATTATCCACACACAAAAAGGCAACTTGCTTAACATATCCATTCACATTAGTTCACATTCTAAGCTCTGCAGCAGACTCACACTGATGATCCATCATGCCTCAGATACTGTTTCCCACCAGTGGCCAGCTAGATATCTTTGGGAAGTCCACAAGAAGCGTATGAAATTGCCAGACCCCCTCCTTTCTAGAAATCCTTTGCATATTCCACATCCCAAAGTTCCCTCGCTCTCTATTCACTTCAGGCTTAAGACAATGAATTTAAAAGGAGAAAGAGAGAGAGATCACAGCATCACTGATCTAACTAAGTTCTGGTGGGAATGTGCCACACCCACAGGCCAGACACAATTCATCTAATGTCCTCCCTATCCCTGCCCTTATTTTTATTTTTTCTCCTGTCCCGGGCCTGGAACCTGAACTACAGCTTCTATCATCCCTGATAATTAGCCATGCTGGCTGGGGCTGATGGGAGTTGGAGTCTTACAGTATATGGATGGCCCTGTCCCCCCATACACACACATACTTATGTTCTATTTTTCATGGCCTGGCATCCTGATCTCTTCTCCCATGACTTACGCTTCTTCACACACCAAATTCTCTATTTCATATCCAGAAATCTCACTCTTCTCAGGCTACCATTTCACCCTAGCCCTTGGTCCTCACTAGCAACAATTTTTTCTTTCATGACAACTCCAAAATACTTCCTATTCCTGTGATTCCTCACACATAAGCTGTTGCCTCCAACCATCATCATATGTCTTTTCTATGCTTCCAATATACAGTACTGTACTTCCCATAACTATTTTATCCCACTTCCTCTTTTTCCAAAGTCCTTCCCAGTATTCATAGAATCATAGAGTTGGAAAAGACCACAAGAGTCATCCAATCCAACTTCCTGACATGCAGACATACACAATAAAAGCACTCCTGACAAATGGCCATCCCCCCCCCTCTCTCTCTCCCCTCTCTCTCTCTGGCTTTTCTTCACAAACGAAGATTTAGGAAGGACTCACCCCATGCTTTCTGCAAGTGCACTGATGACTAAAAAGGCCAATCTGAGATAAACAAGTCCAGTTGCAGAAAGCACAGCAGAAGGTCTCCTTGGGTGATGTTTCTGGGTTGTGATTCTTTCTGCGTTGTCATTTCCCTTCAAGACTTGTTCAGCGTGAGTTCTCAAATAAGGCTGCAGCATTGTGGATAGTGCATCTCCATGCCTCCCGATGTGAGGCCAGGGCGGACGATTGTTGGTGATCAATTTGGCCGAGCCTGAGATGTTGTAGTCTCTGTTTAAAAGTCTCCAAAGGTGACCACTACACTCTGAGGCAGTGCGTTCTACTGTCAAACACGCCTTACCATCAGGAAGTTCTTCCTAATGTTTAGGTGGAATCTCTTTTCTTGTAGTTTGAATCCATTGCCCCATGTCCTAGTCTCTGGAGCAGCAAAAACAAAAACAAAAAAACCCCACAAGTTTGCTCCATCTTATGACACACAACCCAATGTTAATTTCTTCTTACTGTATTTTTAATCTCATCCCCATAACTTGTCCCATGTTCTCTGCCACTATTAAAAATATTTCTCATATTGACAAGAAACACCCTATTATAACAAAAGTGTATCAGTTTGTTCAACATGCACAATTCATTCAGGGAATGTGTGTGTAGAAGTGCCTTCGGTGGCCTAAATACCCTAAAGGCCCCAGATCTTATCTGATCTTGGAAGCTAAATGGAGCTGGCCCTGGTTAGTACTTGGATGAGAGACCACCAATGAATACCAAGAGCAGTAGGCTGTATTTCAGAGAAAGGAACTGGCAAAACCGCTTCTGAATACTCTTTGCCTAAGAAAACCCTATGAAATCCATGGGGTCACCATAAGTCAACAGGTGACCAGAGCTGACCCTGTTTACCTTCCTAGATCAGATGGGATATGGTGCTTTTAGGGTATTTAGGCCTCACATATTCTGTGATACATTGTGATGCCTAATATGAAAGCGAAGAATAGCTGCAAAAATTGAACTGTATGTGATTTTATAGAGAAACCTAAAGTAGCATGTCCAATAAAATCACCAGCATACAATTTACATTTACAACTGGAAACACATGTATTTTACAAAAAGCATTTGATGACCAACCAGAAAACAATGAGCCAGACTCACAGAAATGGATTAAAACTTAATTAATGAATTGTACCTAGGACAAAGCCTAGGAGGGGGAGCAACTTGATGTGGGTCTGGCTGAGGCCAGGCATCAACCCGTGACCACTACCTCAACCTTCCCTTGGGTGATACACCTGACCCCGAGGGAGATCCAATGTTATTAGGTTGCTCACCCTGGCCGGTTTTATCTGGAAGGCAAATCTGAGGCACTCCCTCCCAAGTCCCAGGACCCTATAAGAGAGAGCAAACTCCCCAGGTTAGCCCCAAGGGCAGGCTCCTTCACAACTCCTCAGGTCCCTGGACCCAAGGAGGCCATTTCTTCACCATAAAGGGGCGCCAATGTGTACACTGCCTGATATTCCCCCCCTCTCCCCGATACCTGCCAAGGACAGCCTATTTAAAGATACCACCCCTTAGCCAATTAGCCCAGTCCCTGAAGAATACAGTATGGGGTAGGCAAAAAAAAAAAAAACCCTCTCTAGTTGCCCCGAAGCAACTAGTGAAATGCACACTGCACTGGGGATGGGAGGGTAGGTCGTACAAAGATCTGAAGAAGAGCTGGAAGGGAGAGGGCAATGTCCTAAATACCCCTGCCCGCCCACTACCAGCTCAGGCTGGCACTGTGTGCCACTCCTCCAAAAACACGCTGACTTCAATTCCTTGACGTCATCAAAACACTCCCCTTTGTCAACATCATACTGACGTGCCTACATGAGAGCACATAATAGTACTGGAACTGGCAGTATCTGGCAGTACATCATGTCTGAGGATCAATACTATCATTTCTCTCTCTGGCTTTTCTTCGCAAACGAAGATTCAAGGAGGACTCATCCCGCACTTTCTGCAAGCGCGCTGATGACTAAAAAGGCCAATCCGAGATAAACAAGTCCAGTTGCAGAAAGCACAGCAGAAGGTCTCCTTAGGTGATGTTTTTGGGTTATGATCCTTTCTGCGTTGTCGTTTCTCTTCAAGACTTGTTTGGCGTGAGTTCTCAAATAAGGCTGCAGCATTGTGGATAGTGCGTCTCCATGCCTCCCGATGTGAGGCCAGGGCGGACTACCATTTAAAATACAAGAAAAACCCCATACTAATGATGATTTTTTTATTTGTTTAAAGAACCTAAAGCACAGCTGTTTAAAAGTAAGTTATGAAAAGGCTAGGTGATAACACTCAAGTAATCAATGCAAAATATTTTGGCATATTGGAGCTTTACTTGTTAGAGAGCCAAAGTCATGAAACGTGTGTTCTTCTTTTAAATATATGATCACTGAATATCTGTGGTATTCAGTGGTAAACAATATGTTTGCTATAATAAACAGAATGATGTACACAAAAGTTGTCAGCTTAGTTCTCACTTAGTTCCACAGTTACAAGTACCATTGAAGAAATGACAACACTGGAGTCATGGTGCCAGATGACTGCAAGATGCTACAAGGCCAAATTCACATGAATGCACCATTGTTCAAAGGCATGTGTTGTGCTCAGCCTCTTTTGGTCATATGGGCCAGAACTGTGGATGCCAGAAGGTATACTGTATTTTTTTTAATAAACAATATCCAAAATTATTAGATGCCAGTCTGCTATGACTTTTTTTCATTTCATAGCCTAGAAAGTAGCACGCCAAGACCTCCCAAAACCCATCTCAAATTTTCTGAATCACAGCCATTTTATAATAATTTCCTGAATCTAAACCACTCTCAACAGATGTGATCTCAGTATATCACACTGACATATTAGCTCACATTCCCATATGTTTATGACTGTAGTCCACCAATATAAAACTATTGAGCTGTTTGGTGCCTACCAGATACCTGAAGTAAGGCCTTCTATAAGCTCTATAATACAAAGCTGCCTTCCTGTTTACCAAAACAATATTCTTGAGATGATTTGGCTCTGAATTAAAGTTGGCCAAAATTGACCATGACCTAAGTGACAATGGCATTCATTTGCTGTTGGCATTAACTGAAAACTGCAGCTAATGGCAGTAATTGTTAATAGTATTCAGCAATCAAGAACACATTTTAAACCATGCCAGGAAATCATGGCTCACAGGGTTCATCAAGATGTTTTTGAATGGGATGCAGGGATAGTGGAACAAAATCTCCTTTGCTGCACTGAAGGGAACCTAGGCTCTCTGCTTTCAATGCCCAGACTCAGAGTTCAGGTAGCAAAAACCATGAATCTCAAGTAGCCAGGGCTCAGAAAGACAATTTTCTACATGAAACCTTGGATAGTAAAAGTGTACACTCTACTATAAATTGGCTTCATTCCTAACAATTCCACCCAAATAATATTATTGCCCTTTTCTTATTTTTCTAAGAATGTAAGAAACCCCACCAAAGCCAACAGAACCTAGAGTATTGCACCTACTGCTCCATGTATGGAGCTATCATGCATTTTTAATTTTATTTAGAATTTACAAGTAGGGTCTTTTTAGATTAAAATTAAGATTCTTCCATGTTAAGCAAAAGTAAATAGCATAGCCAACTCTTCTTCTAGAAGCGTATGGCTGAGATTCCCTGGAAGCATCATTAAAACAAATAGAAACATGTGCAAAGTGATGTATTAAATTGCTTTCTATAAGCTTTTTAGATTTCAAAATTGCATCATAAGTAAACAAAAAATATGGTACTGATACTGACAAAGAGATAAATTATCCTTTTCAGAATCTGTATTTGAGGTTTGTCTTCACCGGTACACACTTCTCACTTAACACTTTTCTAAATACTTGTCTCATGATACTAGAAGTCAAAAGCTGAGAATGGTGGGACATTTGGGATTAATAAAAGGAAGTACTATACAGGAACTATACAGGCAGATGTTGGAAATATGAATAGAGGGTAGGGACATTGTGCCATGTGTGGTAGGCTTCTGAGAAAGCCCAGAAGTGTTGGATTTAGGTTCATGAGAACTTGGGAGGACATTTTTGAGATTGGATTCCAGATGAAACTAGAGATTTGTTTACTTGAAGTGCTGGAGGAGCACTTGTGGAGGGGAGGAGTGGGAGAAATTTTTAGTGTATCGTCATAGGTGTGCCCGGAAGTGGAAGGATGCATTGATTCTGTCATGGAAGGACTGGCTGGTGAAGATGCGTGAGTTGGTGGAAATGGATAGATCAATGGTGTTGATTAGGGAGAAATCTTTGAATGGTTTTGGGGGAAAGTGGGATCTGTTTGTTGCTTTTTTGCAGCAGTGGAGGTAAGTATCAGCTTTGGGGGTTTTTGGAATGGTTCAGTTTCAATTTAGTGTAGAAGCTTGATTGTGATGTCACATGAGGGAGGTGTTTTACTGGCAAAATATAATCATTAGTCAAGGGGGGGGAGTCCGTGGTTGGGTCTGGTTTTGTTTGTATTTGTTTTGTTGGCTAGTTGAGTGTGTATCTTGTTATTTGTATGGATGTTTTATGCATTTGAAAAAATAAGTGTGTGTTTGTGTTCAAGTTGGTATTAATAAAATTTTTTTAAAAAATTATAATAATAACAGGAAGTACTGCTCCATAAAGCACATGGTTAAACTGTGGACTACGCTAGTCCAAGATATAATCATAGAATTGTAGAGTTGGAAGAGACCACGAGGGCCATCCAGTCCAACCCCCTGCCATGCAGGAAATCACAATCAAAGCATCCCCGACAGATGGCCATCCAGCCTCTGTTTAAAGATCTCCAAGAAAGGAGACCCCACCATGCTCTGAGGGAGTGTGTTCCACTGCTGAACAGCTCTTAGTGTCAAAAAGTTCCTCCTAATGTTGAGGTGGAATCTCTGTTCCTGGAGCTTGCATCCACTGCAATGATGGCCTCCAATTTGAATAGCTTTAACAGGGCTAGACAAAATTTCTGGGGAATGGAGCCAGAAGTCATGTATATTCCAAGCAATTTTATCTTGTATATCAGTTTATGGGAAATACAAGTGGGAAGAGAAGGATGACTTTGCACTCAGATGTTGATTGTGGTCTTCCCATAGGCAACTGATTGGCCAAAAGTAGTAGTAGTAGTTACATCGTCATTATTATTATTTATTCATTTATATCCCACCTTTATATATATCCTGGGAGTAGAGGTAGCTAACTTATTTAAAAACAACACAGAGTAAAAACTATACAGTTGTCCCTCCGTATCCACAGATTTAAGTATTCATGGCTTGAAAATATTCTTAAAAAAATAATAATCCAAAAAGCAAACCTTGATTTTACCATCTTATATAAGGGACATCATTTTGCTATGCCACTGCATATAATGGGGCTTGAGTATTCACAGATTTTGTTATCCACGGGGGGTCCTGGAACCAAACCCCCCAAAATATGAAGGGACAATTGTACAAAACTTCAATAAAAGTATAAACATAAAATTTAAAAAGCAATTAAACAATTTAGAAAGTTAAAACATGAGACATTAAAAACATTATAACGTATTAAAATACTATATACATACTTTAAAACCAGCATCACACAGCATTAAAAGCTCACCCTAGTCAGTTTCCAAAAGCCTGATGGCATGAAAATGTTTAATCTTGCTGACACAAGGAGAACAAGGACAGGGCCATCCTGGTCTCCCTAGGGAGAGAGTTCCAAAATGTTGGACCAGCCACCAGGAAGCTCCTCTCCCTTGTTCCCACCAAACATGCCTGAGAAGGTGGTGGGACAGACAGAAGGGCCTCTCCAGAAGATCTCAGAGCTTTAATGGACCCATAAAGGGTCCTTCAAATAGCCTGCATCCAAGCCATATAGGGCTTTATAGGCATCACCAGCACTTTGAAAAGTAGGCCTATGGTCTAATCTAGCATAGCTCTTCTCAATGTCTTTCAGATTAAAAACATCCCACTTTGTAAGGGGCTTCATAGCAATACAGTACTTGGGAGTCAAAATTAAACACACGTCAGACACTCTGAGCTGATCCGCAAGTTCAGAAAAAAGTACATATTGTATCCCACCAATGATTGCAGTACCACTTCCAAGTATATGCTTTGAATGGTCTCCTGTGTACCAGATTTCTCTATCACATAACTAATTCCCTTACATAGAAAATTAGCACATCAAAAGAAGGTAGCTAGAATTCATTTTCATAATAATCAGATTATAGGGTGTATGCAACAGTGTGTCCCAACCATATTCCAAAGTAGGCATAGTCATGTTCCCAGAAAGACTGTGCCATGTGTATTTCTGAATCTTTTTGTTGTGTTGTTTAAGACCATTCCACAAAAAGATTACAGCCAACCACATTTTAAAGTTTTTGTTTGGTACTGAGCTGAACTCTGACTGAATGTGGTTCTTATGGCAGTTCCAGTACTACATTAGTATTTGTGTGTGTGTGTGTATTGTGTGTGTGGTGAAACACCATGGCATGCTTTGCCATTTCCACTTTTCAGACCTCAACTGGCAAAGAGAAAGCTACCAGGGACACAAAATAAACCCAAACTATGGTTGCACAAACCAGCTCCTAAAATTAAGATGATTTAATTTTCCATATTCAATTCCACATTTAAAAATATATTAGTTATCAATAGGAACAAAATATTTATGTTATGAGAGCATACTGATATAGCCTGCAACTTGCCCACCTGATATCATTTACATTTCTATAGAAACTACTCAAGTATGTAGTTTGTTACCAGCCATGGTGGCTAAATGTGTAATGCCATCTGAATTTACAACTACTGGATGTCAGAAAAATTATAAAGGTATCTCATTAATTTCAAAGGCAGCCACATATTTCTCCTTTTAAACCACAATTACTTACATATCCCATAGCTGCTATTTCCAGATTTAACTTTACTACAAGCAAACGGGATTCCATTATAAATTTAGCCAGAGGCCAGGACCACAAGCAGTTGTGGAAATATGAACCACAAGTATTAATCAGTAAAGGGTGATCACTCTGAAAAAGGAAAGAAGATGCAAGAAGATGACATTTTATAACACTTCTGGTAATTTACTGCAGAACCCTACCCTTCCATTATGTTTTCTGTTATTTGCCACATTTATAAATACAGTATTAATTTATATTTATGATGGTTATAAACTGTGAGCAAACACACTGTAGTAACTAGGAGTTGATTTCATCATCAATGCCTTGCTTGGACTCTCTCCTTGTTGATAGACAGTGGCTTGGATCCTAACGTTTAATGAATGCACTCCTATTAATGGAAGAGAGTTCAAATTTAAGATATAGGGTAATCCACTTCCTTCTGCAGCCTCCTTTGTCCCCTAGAATGACTTCTCCCCTGGGAATGGTCTTAGGTTATGGGAAAGGGAACATGCAGAACTCAGTACTTTTTGCCTAAATAGAAAAGCAGCATACAGCCAAAACATCCTGAACTCTATTTGGAGGTAAGCCCCATTGAGTTCAATGATGCTTACTCCAAGGTAAACATGCACAGAATGCAGGCCAGAATGTGTGGGCAGGGGACAAAACAAACCATTGTCCTTGCCTACAAGCACTGCCAGAGCTGCAGTGGTGACACTAGAAAAGAAAGATGGAACAGATAGGGCCCAAGATGGCAGTACTGTATCCAGTTATGTCCATCAGCCAGTAGAACACACATGACTGGCAGAACAGATTCTCTCCCTCCTTCTACACACCAAAGGTTGCTCCATATCACATGGGACTTCCACTGTACAAATGCTAAGTCCAATTCTACCCACTGCACAAGTGAAAGCCTGTGTCATGCTGAACACGTTGCCAGAAGGGACACAGTACATTTTGAAAGAGGAGTTTTGCTATGCATTATATTTAAATATTTCTAGTCTTTGTTGAGTGCCTTCAAGTCATTTCCAATGTATAGCCCTAAGGCAAACCTATTGTGGGGGTTTTCTTGGCAAGATTTGTTCAGAGGGAGCTTACCTTTGCCTTCCTCTGAGGCTGAGAGAAGAATGTGATTTGTCCAAGGTCACCCAGTGGGTTTTCATGGCCAAGTGGATATTTGAACCCTGTTCTCCAGGGTCCTAGCCCAATGTTCAAACCACTACACCACACTGACTCATCAGGCTCTCAAATACAACAGAGTATAACTTAAATTAGAATCATAGAATTGTAGAGTTGGAAGAGACCACTAGGGCCATCCAGTCCAACCCCCTGCCACGCAGGAATCATGATCAAAGCATCCCTGACAGATGGCCATCCAGCCTTTGTTTAAAGACCTCCAAGGAAGGAGACCCCACCACGCTCTGAGGGAGTGTGTTCCACTGCCAAATAGCTCTTACTGTCAGAAAGTTCCTCCTAATGTTGAGGTGGAATCTCTGTTCCTGGAGCTTGCATCCATTGCTCCGTGTTCTAGTCTCTGGAGCAGCAGAAAACAAACTTGCTCCATCTTCAACGTGACACCCCTTCAGACACTTAAACAGGGCTATCATATCACCCCTTAACCATCTTTTTTCCAGACTAAACATACCCAGCTCCCTAAGTCTTTCCTCATAAGGCATGGTTCCCAGACCTTTCACCATTTTAGTTGCCCTCCTCTGGACACGCTCCAATTTGTCAATATCTTTTTTGAATTGTGGTGCCCAGAACTGGACACAGTATTCTAGGTGAGGCCTGACCAAGGCAGAATAGAGTGGCACTATTACTTCCCTTGATCTATACTTCTATTGATGCAGCCCAAAATCGCATTGGCCTTTTTAGCTGCCACATCACACAGTTGACTCATGTTCAACTTGTGGTCTATTAGGACTCCTAGATCTCTTTCGCATGTAGTCTCATTCAGCCAGGTCTCCCCCATCCTGTATCTATGCAAATTGAAAAAAAGGAATTCAGTAAGCCAGTCTAAACATCAAGAAATTTACAGGGAAATTTACAAAAATGCTGTTCCCAAAGCAGTTGCTACAACAGGAAGCACACCCCAGCAGTAGCTGTTTGCCTGGGAAGGAACATTCCTCCAAAAGTGGGGAGGCAGAAAAACAAGAACCAGAGAAAAACAGCAGAAAAATGAAGTACTACAGATCCTCCCCCTCAAAAAGAAGCTACAGGGAGAGCTGAAAGTCAGGCTCCTTTCCAAGCCACCAGCAGCTACCGTACAGCTCTACTGATAGGCAAAAGCAAGCTGATAAGGAACAATCGTTTATAGCGATGATAAAGAAGGGATGGGCAACTGTCAGGGGTCAAAGGGGCACATTAGCTTCCCAGAACACCTGACAGACCACCCCACCAACTATACCCCCTCAATTTATTTTGGGTTTTTTCCCCTCCCCAAATGCAATTTTGCCATTTTTCAGGGCCCTCCCTTGATCATTTCAGGCCCAGGAAGAAGAAGCCCAGAAATTCATTACCAGAGCACTTGCTGTTGAAAAAATAGGCCTTCCATGAGACTAAAATGGTCCAGAGAGCCAATGGATGTGGCAAAATTCCCTCCCTCCCCAGATAGGGGAATGCAGGTTATATTTTACCTACTCCTGTGATAAAGAAAAACAGCTTGACTTTGTAAAAAGGCCTCTATTGCCTCACTGAAGTGTGGAGGTGGCCTTGTGTGCTCAAAGGCTACACAAGTGGTAGGTAGCTGTGCGCTGGGCAGGGCAGGTCTCATGTCCATGCTCCCCACATGGGCCACACCAGTACATCAAGGTGTAACAGTTTGTGTTTTCAGTTGGTTTATTCCTAGAAAAAGGAATTTGAAGACGTTGGGAGTTCTGGTGTGGGATACAAACCACCATATCTGTTGCCCGCAAATCACCAATTAAAATTTTGGAGGGGTTGGACACCCCCTGGCTTGCCCCAGTAGAACAGAAGCTCTGCCAGGTTCTGCCAAGCAAGCCAGTAAGGCTTCCAAGTACTCAGAGATTCATCACCAGAAGGATGGCCGCCAGGTGATGCACTTGCCACAGCAACTAAAGATACATCTGTGAAATAGTTGCAATCTGCATCAGGAGCTGATGGAGACCTGCACTGATAAAATCACAGAAGTGACAAATACCTTTTTTCCCCAAATAACTACAATGGTCCAACAGAGAGAAAGAGAGGGAGAGGGAGAGAGAAATATGAACTAAATGTCCATCTTGGCAGTGTCTCCTTTTGTTCATACTCTGGTACCACTTTTAAAATACTTGGTACATCCACAGCAGTCTCAGGACTCCAGGGCCTACCCAGCAGCCAAAACCAGTGCACATTTCTCAACATAGTTGGTGGAGGGTAGCAGCCAGGGAGATTAGCCTAGACACATAACACAGTTGGAGGCCTCATTCAAACTTGGCTTCAAGGCTCATAACAACTGGTTTTCATGAAGCTGGTAGTAGAAGGGAAACTCTCAAAATAAATGTCAGATGTCATGGTCTAGATGTCATGGTCTAGATTCTTGGAAATATATCACTGTCTAAAGGAAAGAGAACAAATGAAGAATAAAGTTTGTTTGCCCAAGATATATACCAAACTGTAATTATTGCAAGAAAATTTGAACCTCCCAGATAGGTTAATTTACAATGCAAGCCTAGACACGTCTACTCATAAGTAAATACCATTGAGCTAAGTAGGACTTATTCCCAGCAGGTGGGGAGAGGACTGTAACTTTAACACTCAACCAAAGCACAAGAAACAACTAATGTGGGATCTATGGGCATTATTCCACGATCACCCAAATTCTAGAATCTTTTTAGTTCCATCACCCAAATTCTAGAATCTTTTTAGTTCCCTGTGGAGCTCTAACCCTGAGTACATTGGCTGAAAACATGCAAACAACAAGAAGGTGCCACCGCTCCCTCAGCCAGCTACATGCCTGACATTTTTGCAAAGGGACCATATGTATGTACAATACTAAACTAAGCATGTAGGACTCTGCAACATGAGGAGCAAACCTGGTCCCATTAGGATTTCCCTTGCTCTTAAGGAGCCTTGTGGGTATATAGCCACTTTTCCCAGACACCAAACAGAAGGGGCATGGGCCAGCATGTACCTTGGCAGAAGGACCAGCCAGCTCAACCAGATCACACCCAGTTTTCACTTCATAGTGGACAGGACATCTGAGCCATCTATGGCAGTGCTTCTCAAGCTATCAGAGCAGCTGAACTATTTGACTTGTGCTACTGTTGCAAGAATTCTTTAAGACGAAGGCTTTCACTGCCGGCATCCATAGGTTTTCCTTGGGTTTTTTCTTTCTTTTTTTCTGGGCTGTGAGGCCATGTTCTGAAACTATTCCAGAACACAGCCTCAGAGCCCAGAAAAAAAAACCAAGGAAAATCCTTTAAGAAACACACATGGGAAAACAGATCAGTATTATTGTCCTCTGATTACAGGTAGGGTTGAAGCTGAAATATAGCAGGAGATGACAGTATTGTTCGGCAGCATCCTGAACAACCAACGCAGCTGCGCTGGGCAGCGCATGTTTCTAGGATGGGGGACCATCGCCTCCCAAAAATACTACTCTACGGTGAACTCGCCACGGGTCAGCGTAAGAGGGGCGCTCCAAAAAAGTGATACAAAGACTCCCTGAAACAACATCTCAGGCTCGGCCAAATTGATCACCAACAGTGGTCCACCCTGGCCTCATATCAGGAGGCATGGAGACACACTATCCACAATGCTGCAGCCTTATTTGAGAACTCACGCCGAACAAGTCTTGAAGAGAAACGACAACGCAGAAAGAATCACAACCCAAAAACATCACCCAAGGAGACCTTCTGCTGCGCTTTTTGAAACCGGACTTGTTTATCTCGGATTGGCCTTTTTAGTCATCAGCGCGCTTGCAGAAAGCACGGGATGAGTCCTTTCTGAATCTTCATTTGCGAAGAAAAGCCAGAGATGGCATAATTATCCTGAGCTTAGTTTAGAACACCAACATCATTAAATAAACTTTTTAAAACTCATGCAGATGTTACAAGAGAGAGGAAATAAGTTATACCATCTAGACCAGGGTTTCTCAACCAGGGTTCCCTGGAACCCTAGGGTTCCACAAGAGGTTGATATGTGTTCTGTGAGATATTGAGATTGGGCGGGGGGGGGGGAAATTGAGCTGTAGACATAATAATTTTTAGGCGGGGGTTCCCTGAGACCTGAAAATTGTTCCAAGTTTTCCACAGGGTAAAAAAGTTGAGAAAGGCTGATCTAGACAAACTGAGGGCTATTGGGTGTTGCTCAGATAACCAAATGCAGACTATTCAAACTATTATAACAGTTCTCACCCTGCAAAGCTAGAAACTTTTCTGGAGAAACATTCAATATCTGCATGTTTAGGAAGACAGAATCCACAGAAGTTGTCTGAGTACCTGCTGGAGCAACACTTTTTAAAAAGATAATTCACTTTGCTTAAAAAACAGCATGTCAGATACTGAACAATGTCCCATACCACCACGTAGAGGCAGAGCCTTATAATAATGAAAGCACTACAAAAAGAACCTACTTGAGAGAGAATACCCATTAAAAATACAACATCTGCCTGAACTTAAAGTCATCACTTTACAAACTTCCAGCATTCTGCCTTTTATAGCTACACCATATATCTAAAGTTCAGTTGTACACATGTCTGTGAATACCTGCATAAGACTCATGTGTCCAGAATGTGCACCTGTCCATTTAAGCTGTGTATGCTCACTCTTAACACTGGAAGGCAACTGTAGGTTCTCTATGCGTGCACAGATACAAAAGACACCCTCACCATATTCCCATAAAACTGGGTGCACAAGCAAATTCAAGTGTCTAAGAGGAGGGACTAAGGTAAATAAAATATATTGGCCTAAATCCATACAATGGTTATGAACAGTGCCAAGCCACTGAAAAAATGGGAACTTGAAAAGTCAACACTTATATAAGTCCAATTGACTGAACGCAATGACGGTAGTTGTGACTAACCACTGGACTTAAACCACTGTATTTCAGAGGAAGGACCTGGCAAAACCATTTCTGAGTTTTTCTTGGCTAAGGAAACAGCAAAAAATTAATGGACTTGCCATAAGTCAATAGGTGACTTGAAGGCACATAAACACACACACCTGCCCCAAGGCCTAGATACCCTAAAAGCACCAGATCCTGTCTGATCTTGGAAGCTAAGCAGGGCCAGCCCTGGTTAGCACTTGGATGGGAGGCCACCAACAAAGACCAGGTGCTGGAGGCTATATTTCAGGGGGAGGAAGTGGCAAAACTACCTCTGAGTTTAAAGCCTAAGGACTTTATTACTCTACACTGTTATAGTGCTATTATCCTACTTTAGTGGCTATGGCTGCCTCCTGTGGAATTCTGGGGTTTGTAGTTTAGTGAAGCCTAAGAGCTCTTTGGCTGAGACTTCTAAATTCCCCTTCCTAAACTGCAAATCCCAGGATTCCACAGGAGGCAACCAGAACAGTTAAAGTGGAATAGTAGCGCTATAACAGTGTAGTGTATATAATATGTTAAGAAAACCCGATGAAATTCACGGGGTCGCCCTACGTCGACAGGCAACTTGAAGGTACATCCCTGCATAGTCCAGGGGAGTGAATCTCCCCGAGCTCTCGGATACTTGTAAACCCACCCGCCCAGTCTTGGAAGGAACGCCTCTGCTCTCCAGCACCGGTTGCCAAGTCTCTTCAGGTAACAAGAGATAAGGGTACTATGGGTCCCGTACTTTCTGAGCCCAGCTCTCTTTCTTTCTTTCTTTTTTTGGCGCTGTTGTCCCTGCCTGCACCTTGGGAGTGCTTTTCCATGGGCGTGTGTGCGGCTTTTTATCCTTTGGCTGCTCGCCCCTTGAGAGAAGGTGGCGTTCCCAAGCTGATAACGCCAGCGAGCTCCTAGGAACCCTTCACCGCTGTGGCTGCCCGAGTACAAAACCGAGCAAGGGAGCCCTGAAGGCTCTTTAAAAAAGCACACACACCCCATCCCCAAGGAGGGAGAGTGTGAGAGGAGGACGGAGTTGAACCCTCCCCAACCTCCAGGGTCTCCACACTCGCCTCTGCCGCCCACCTCCCAATATTTCCCCACTCCCCCCCCCCCGCCAATTCTCTGCTTCAGCCAGTTCGGCTCTTCTGGGAAATACAGTAGATGTAACTTCGGCCCTCGCCTTCATTCTCCCGCTCCCTCACACACGGCTGCAAGGACCATCGCTCCGCTCCCCGACCGAGGAAACAATGGGCCGGCGCATAACTGCTGGGGGGGGGGATGGCCGAGCGTGTCAGGTGGAGCCGGACTGTCTGAGGGCTTCTTCCACTTTTCCCCCGAGGAAACCCAGCCAGGGGAGGGCGGGAAGGAGAGGGGAGAGAGGCTAAAGACGACGGGCGGGAAGAGTCGACGAAAAGCGAAGCTTAAACTCTCGCCCAGCAACAAAGCAGCGGCTCTTACTGGGAGAGACGGGGCGGCCGAGCTTCTTCGTCCGAGCCGGCGCGACACACCTTCCCGCCGAGCCTTGGGCTGTGTCGAAGTCCAGGTGCGGGCGCGGAAGCTTTCGCTCTTTAATTCAGCCTGAGGAGAGCGCGGAGTCGGTGGCGGGGCGGTGTAGGAACTCGGCGTCGGTGGCGCTTCAGAAGCCGGTGGTAGCCAGAGTCGCAGAGGAAAGACTAGCCACCTCCTCTCCTCCGCTTCCTCCTCCCTCTCTGTCGAGGATGAGGGGAGAAAGCTGGCGGCTGCCGCTTGGAAAACGCCCCCTTTCCGTCTCCCCGCGCCAGCCTGCCTTCTTCGCTGGCCCCTCCTCAGGGAGGCCCGCTTCGGCCTCCGGCTGCCGCTGGAATTCCCCCCACCCCAGGCGGAGGGAAAGGTTAACCAATGGGACTGGCCGGGGAGCCCAGCCGAAAGGCCAGCAAATGAGAGCCTAGGGGATTCTTTCCTTTAAGGATGGGGGACGAAAGCAAGTCGGCTACTGTTTCCTATGTATATGTATATGTACACACACACACACACGTGTAGATGGTTGGAACCCTTTGGGAGTCAGCCAATTCCCTTTGGGTTGGGAGCCTTCGCTTTAAAAGTTTTCTGCCAAGAAGCACCCACATGAAATTTCTGTGGCCTTTTCAAAACATTTTCCAGCCCTCACAACCAGCCTTTTCCCGTTTGTTTGCTCTTGCAAGCTTTTTTTTTTCTCCCTCCACTGTAAGTACAGTACTACGGATGGATAGAATATTTTCTACTTTTCATTTCCCAGTCGGGAAAAAAAATGGGTTTGCCAACAATCAGGTGAAGCCGCGAGATTCTTGCATGGTTTTCTCCCAGTGTTGGAGTGTTTGGGTTGGGGAGGATTTTTATTTATTTATTTATTTTGTACAGAGAAACTCATGCATGATTTTTGGGTGCAACTCCCCCCCCACACACACACACACATTTTCAATGCAAGAATAGTGTTTTCTGTACAGAAAATCCTCAAGGGAAAAAAAGAAAATGCTCAAGAAATGTGGGAGGGTTGTGCCCAAAAAAAACACACACCCAAACCCTCCTATGAGTTTTTCTGTGCAGAAAAAATCTCCAAAATACTCCAGTTGAATACAAGAAGAATGCTGGGGGTGCGTTCTACTGCAGTAGTGAGAATCCTATGGTGATTATTTGTCTTTGAATGTCAGTATGAGTTAATTGAGGATTAATTCATACTCACCCTTACCCTGTTAAGGGATGCAGAAATTATGCAACAAGTGAATCTTTTTGCAATGCTGATGGGAAACCAGTACCCAGCAGATGGAGAAGACACAGGGGCACTGACAGAAACCAGATAGCAACATATACAACTCCAAACTCAATTTGTGCCCCTTCGGATGTGGCTGAACTGCAAGTCCCATACTCAGCTACAGTGAAGTCCTGCAACATCTGGAGCACCATGAGTGCCACCCCTGAAATAGCTATAAATGCCATCCTGCTGATTCAGTGAAGAGAGGGCCAAGGGGGATGGTTTCAGGGACTCCACAAGGCTGTCCCACAAGCATACTGATGCATCTTGTCTAAGGCAAGTTGGTGCTCTCCAAAAATTTTGGAGCACACCTCCCACAGTTCTTGACATTTGTTCTGCTGGCTGGGGCAGATCTGGGAGATGGGCCTGTGGCTTCACAAAGGACAGAGACTCCCTGGATCCAGTTACTTTACTGCTGCTATTGGAGTTTAAATTTTACTGTCCTTTGTCTCAGTCCCCACATGGCCAAGAAAGGGGGTGTCCTCTGCCTGCACTGAGCTCCCTCCCAACCAACTGTACTATAACAAAAACAATATCTGATACAAAATATAGACCTGTAACTCTAACATCATTTTTCTTCTGTATGATTTTTTAAAACATATTTTGTCTGATGAAGAACCAGTGGAGCTTTAAAAGCTTGCCTGATGTATTTGTACATTTTGGTTTACCAATAAAGGTATCACTCTCTTGTGGATTTTGGATTTTATTTTCCTTTATTGTATCAATCCATCTGTAATACAGTTTTCATCCTTTCCTACTGCCTTCCACTTTACTGAGTGTTATCATATATTCCAGTGAATCACACATCTCATGATATGTCCAAAGTATGATTGGTATAATTGTTTTAGCTTCTAGTGAGAATTCATGATTGATTTGCTCCAGGACACATTCATTTATCATGTTGGTGGCCCTTGATTTTTGCAGAACTCTCCTCTAACAATACACTTTCTTTAACCTTCCAGATAATGTTGGGCCACAACTCCTGTCAGCCCTGTCTAGCATGGCCAATGATGGGGTACAGTGGAAATTTTAATCCAACAATATTTAAAAAGGCTGTATTTTGCCCAGGCCTGATCTATCAAGCTAGATGGTCATTTCAAGTTTGATCCTCAATTTGTTATCTCCTTTGGTTTGGCTGAGTAAAAGTATTACATTGGTGGTTTCACTGATTGTATAGTCAAATAGGAATCTTATTCTGAGAATTAGGAACATAGAAAACTGTACCAGACCATTCATCTATCTAGTCCAGTACTGTGACTGTCAGTGGTTCTCTACATTTCAGGCATAAAAGTAAAAACAGGTGACCATAGGTGTTTGCCTTGTGTTATGGGGTGGAGCGTACTTTTTCAATATGACTCCTTCAAACAACTCAGACCCTCCAGATGCTGTTATGACTTATTGTTACATCTTTCTATACGGTATTTTTCCTCCTGGTTAACACTGTGAATGTGGTCCTCAAGTTCTATGGAGGATTGTTGCAAGCAGTTCCACAAGCAGTTCTGCTGACTTCCCTGGGTGACTATTAGTATAATCCTTATGAAGGACTGGTAAATCAGCTTGCTTGTGTTAACCAAGTCCTTAATACTTTTTACCTCCAGCCCACAAAGTAAAGGCTATTACACTACTATATTGCACCTTACACTCTTTACTTTGATCTATAGTGGATCACATTCCACACGCAGCCCCAAAATTTGCTTTTTTGACAAGTTGGGACAAAAAAAGAGCCTACTTTTAGAAAAATATACAGGATGGAACACTCTCCCCATTTTTGGCAGTCACTTCTCCTTTGGGACAAAGCAGAGGTGTCATCTTGTTAACATTAAGGGATTTATAAGCACTGTAATGCTTCGTGCCCTTTGTATCTGTAAGCATTATAATATAAGCCACCTGGAGCAGGGGAAGTTTGCAGCATGTCGGTAAAAGGCTAGCTTACAGCACAATAGATGAATAGACTCTGGAACAAGGAAATTTGTTTGGTGATGTTTGTTCAAAATTGGTGTTTTTGTTTACTTTTGAGATATGTGTCACTTGGGATGGATAGATATGCCATCGGTCTCACAGTGAAGATGTAAAGTTTGGAGGTGTATGTATGTATGCCCACACATATATGTACACATACATACACACACACACACATATCTTTTGGCTCCCCTATGAATGTGAAATTTCAGGGAGAGTTTGCCACTGGAATTGTAAAAACATAATGAAACCTATTTGAGGTCTCAAAGCAGGACTTGTCATCTTAGCATATTTCTATGGTCACCCTTCCCTGTCTGTTCCCAAGTAAGGTGCAATCCACTGAATCAAGGCTAATACTAAGAAACTGAGGTTACAGCCTTGGCCATGAAGGTTTTTAAGAGAAATGAAAGCATGCAGCTTGGTAGTTTGCTAGCCATTAAAAAACATTCATCATAGCTCCACAGTTTTAAAATTATTAACAACTGTAGCATCAGTAGCAGATCACCAACTGGCCTTGATGGAAATTGTTCATTAATTCATTCATGAATTCATCAGTCACCTAACCAGTTATCATTTAAGCCAGTTATTAGTACATCTGTGATTGCAGCAGGACAGTGAGAGGCAATGTTGGTTTTTGTGCCTATGAGTATGTTAAGTGATCATATCATTTTAAATTCTTTTGTTTTTAACTTTTTTTATCAGAGTTTAAGAAAGGTTGGGGGATTCTGGGAGCTGTAATATTTTAAAAGTAATTTTTCCAAACTCTAGTTTTTGTTGTAAGCCAATTTGTGAAAACTTTGCCTTGAACTTGGCATAGAAACACATAAAATACATTTCCAGCTTAGTGCTGTTCCTTTTGTGGAGCACCTTCATATCTTGCTGTGTCAGCACACTTTTAGCTTCAGAGGTACAAATATGTGAGGTTTCTTTGGGGCCTAACATTTTCTGGAACTCTCCTTTGACCCTTGTCTGAACTTGAATTTTTTTCCTGGAGTTCAGCCATCTTATAGTTCTCCTGCCAAGAGTTATTCATATGAATGAAGATATTAGTGGATATGCATAGGTATTTCTTATTTAAAGTTCTCACCCACAATTGTTGCTACTAACCATATTTACTACTAACAATCCACATCTACTGACCACATTCTATGATTCTATGATTTATTAGATTAATAGAGAGATCTTAGTGCTTTCCTGCTCAAACAATGATCTACTCTCCATCCGCTTTGCTTCAGCAGTACTACAGCATCAGTTAACCAAAAATGGTCAAAGATCCAACTTCAGTGTTCAATTTTAGTCTCTGCTAGGAGGCCACGAGAGCCAGAGTGCTGTAGTAGCTTGAATGTTGAACAAGGGTATTGTCTACACTGGCCAAAAAAACCAACAAAACCACACACACACAACCCACCCTATATTCACCCTGTCCGTATTCATGTCACAGTTCCCACATGACATTTTTGACAATGCGCATTTTCTCTAGGGTTTCTGCAGAAAACTCCAGATTTCAAATGCTCTGCATTTGAGGGGGAATCCTAGGCTTCAGTTACACGACAGCTTTTATTGCGGTAATTTGTGCTTTATCGCTGTTTTGCAGCTGTAGTGCATCGTTCAGATGATATATTGCTTAATTGATCTATCGGTTTAGTTTTCAGCTGTGTTCCATTTTGATATTCACACACAGACTGAGACGGGGGCATGGCCTCCCAAGCACATCCTCTGATTACCACAGGAATGCCTGAGAGGAACATTCTCACACCACACAAGAGAGACTGGAAAAGGCTTGCTTAATTCTTCAGATCGTAGTAGCTGGGCACAAGATAGCAAGGAGGGAGGGAGAGAAGGAAAGACACACACACACACACACACACACACACACAAGGCTAGCACTCCAGTCTTTTTCGTGGCTAAGCACAAGATAGGGAGAAGGGAAGGGACGCGATCGCAGGAGGGGAGACTAGATCATTCACACACACTGAGACTGAAAGTAGCAAGGCGGGAGGGAGAGAAGGAAAGACGCACACACACAAGGCTAGCACTCCAGTCTTTTTCGTGGCTGGAAACAACATGGATCTTTCCTCCATCCCCTCCTTGTCCAAACCCCTCCCTGGTGAGTTCAACCAATCATGGCAAAGCTCTGCTGTGAATGTATCCGAAACATTGGTGGTAATTCACACAGCACATAGTGTAATGCTTGTTCAGACTATCGAAAATGCGCTACTTTTCAAAAAAGTCGGGAAAAGTCCCGAAATCCTTTATTGCGTTACTAATGGGGTTTTGTGCCCACCTCCTTCTGAAAGAGGCGACTTTGTGCCGCAATGCATGTAAACAATTAGGAATCTTGGCGAATTCTTCAGGGTTTTTTTTCACCGTGTAACCAAGCCCCTAGATTATTGGCCACCTGGTGTCTGTGGATTGGCTTCTTTGTGAAGCAGGGGCCAAGACTTCCAGTGGATGGAACTTTGTTCTGGCGCCTTTTAAACTAATTTATTTTTTTCATTTGTGTACACATCTAGATAAGCGTATCTCTGCTTATACAGAACACTGGGACAACGTATTTTGACATGCACTGGTGAACAGGGAAAAAATAGAGCAGCCCTGGCCATGTGGCTGGAAATAGTACAATGTATAGGACACATGATCAGCATAGGCCCATCCTTTTATTCCACTGGGGCAATGTTGCCTATTACATGGCTCTCAAAGGTAAAGTTGCCATATTAAATCCTGAATCTGGAAGCCCAGAACCCAACAATAGCCTGCCTGCCTATTCCTATGACCAGTATAGATGTGGAGCCTTGTGTTTTGTCTTTGTAATGTAAAGCTCATTTCTCAAAATAATTATATGTTAATTTTGAGAAGGCTTCGCAACACATGGCCTAGATCAACAGTTTTGCCACATATGGCAAATGCAGCTTGGCCAGGGAATTGGTTTCATACTTTTGGAAGCAGAGGGCTTTTCCTATTAAAACTTCTGAAATGCTTTGATTACCAGCTGTTAATTTATAACAAAAAGAAAAACAAGATCCAGCTAGCAAGAAGTCAAGGCTTCCAGCTGTTTCCTCTTCCTCAGATAATGAGGCCAAGAGTGCTAAGTCTGACTTTTTCCAATACAAATCTCTTCTCAAAAGGCAACTTTAGTGTAGCGGTGTTTCGCTTTTAAGTTGCATGACCCCAATGACTTGATTTTATGAGTCACTGTACAACTCCATGCAGCACTGGCTATAAAGGTAGTGACACCAGCATGATACTGCAATTTATTCTATGAAACAGCCCAGATTATTTTACAGTTCTGCACTTGGCATATGTAGGCTGTCATCTTAGGTATAGTTAGATATATTGGACAAGTACCACAATGGCTTTATGCTGTTGAAAAGTGGGCTGAGGAGAAAGTGTAGGTCAGGATAGCATTCGCAGTAGTTTGTTTCAATGACTTTCTTGCAGACTTCTGGCCCTCATGTAATCTCCTACTTCAACCAACTCTGCTAGATCTTGAACTGAAGGAAACCATTGATGGACCTCATTGATTTGTTGACTGGTGATAAGTATTCCTCTTTGAGCAAGGTATTTCAGCAAATCATGGTACTTCATCTCCAGGTGTAACTGATTTTCTAAACCTGTTTAGTAACTCTGATTTTTTAAACCTGTTTCAGTTTTAAACAACTTTGGCTATCCCAGTGAATAAACTTCATTAAGAAACTGATTGGAAGTGTGGATTCATTTTGATTTTCCTGCATAGTACAGAAGTCTAAGTAGCTCTGCCAAACTACAGGTCTCAGCATTCCATAGAATGGAGCTCTTACAGTTAAAGTGGTATCAAACTGCTTTGGTTGTTCAGTGTGGATATATTCTATATATCTTGCTTCTACACAATCAGGGCCAGTTTAACCAGTCTGCCAAATCAGCATTGGCCTGGGGGGAGGGCAAGGTCAAGAGGGGCCCCTGCTGGCCTCCTTATCTGATGAAGCTTATCTGACAAAGCTGCTGCTTTGTAGCCCCCTCCTATCCTCCTCCTCCAAAAACCTCCTGCTGGCTTTTTTTAAAAAACAAAAAACCCCAGCATCTCTCAAACTAAAGAGAAAGAGAAAGAAGCAGCTGCTCTCCATGGCAGAAGCTGGAGGGAGTCTGCTGCTGCAAAATGCAAACCAGCCAGGCACAGAGAGGGGTGAGTGTGTGTGTGTGAGAGAGAGAGGGGGAATTTGAGGGTTGCCTATTTCCCTTGGAAAGGGCTTCTTTCTTTCTTTCTTTCTTTCTTTCTTTCTTTCTTTCTTTCTTTCTTCCCTTCCCTTCCCTTCCCTTCCCTTCCCTTCCCTTCCCTTCCACATAGATCCTCTCCAGCCCATCTTTCCAGCTGCTTTTAACATGTCTTGGTTCCTCTCCCCTCCCTTTCCCCTTCAGCTTCCTCCCCTTGATGCCAACTGAGTTCAGCCTGCAAAAGAAATTTGTGTGTGTTTGCCTATGTGCCTTCAAGTCATTTCTGACTAAGGTGAACCTACCATGGGGTTTTCTAGGCAAGGTTTGTTCAAAGGGGGTGTGCCTTTGACTTCCTTTGAGGCTGAGAGAGTGTGACTTGCCCAAGGTCACCCAGTGGGTATTCATGGCTGAGTAAGGATTCAGACCCTGGTCTCCATAGTCATAGTGCAATGCTGAAACTTCTACAACACTCTAGCTCTTTTAACAGAAGAATATAAAGAATATAAATAGAAATTTGGAGTAAAACCATTGGGAACAATGGTTTTTTTGTTGTCACTAAAACACTAGTATCCCATTAGTGTTATGTGAGAGGCATTGGCCTAGAGTATTGGTTCTTAACCTTTTCTTTACCAGGGACCCCCTTTAAATATCTTTTGTTGCCCCAAGACTTAAGTCAAGATTTAAAACCCTAATAATAATTGCTAACAGCAACAACAATACAATTACACCATCCATTAAACTTTCCCTCAGAGGCACTCTTGCTTCTTCCTGCAAGTTTGTGGCTGGAGTGGATTGAATGGCAATGTGCAGGCCAAGCTAGCCAGCCTTTGCCTTGGTTCCTGTCATGTGGCTACTCCACTACAGAGAGGAGGTGGGCCAAGCAGCCTTCAAGCCTTTGTGGACCCCCTGTGAGGACATTGCGGACCCCAAGTTAAGAACCACTGGGCTAGAGAATGCTGGAAAAGGAACAATGCAACCAGACCTTGAGAAGGGTGCTGGCAGGGGGATTCTGGGAGGTGTAATCGAAGAGTAACTTTTCCAGGCTCTGAATGCAGCCTAGAATCATAGAATCATAGGGCAGGAAGGGAGCCCAACAGCCATCCCATCCATTCGACTTCTGCCTTGCAGGAACACAAAATCCAAGCATTCTTGACAGATGGCCATCCAACCTATGTTTTAAAGAACCCTAAGAAGGAGACTCCACTACACTCCAAGGCAGTGTATTCCACTTCCAAACAGCTCTTTTCTGTCAGGATGTTCTTCTTAATATTCAGGTGGAATCTCTTTTCCTGTAGTTTGAACCCATGGCTCCGTGTCCTAGTTTCTGGAGCAGCAGAAAACAAGCTTGCTCTTTCCTCAGTATGGCATCCGTTCAAATATTTAAACATGGCTATCATGTCACCTCTCAACCTTCTCTTCTCCAGGCTAAACATACCCAGCTCCCTAAGCCATTTCTTATATGGTGTAATGGCTTCCAGACCTCCCACCATCCTTCTTAGTATCTTTCTTGAATTGTTGTGCTCAGAACTGGAAACAGTATTCCAGGTGAGGTCTGACCAAAGCAGAATGGATTGATACTGTTACTTCCCTTGATCTAGACACTATACTCATAGAATCATAGAATCATAGAATTGCAGAGTTGGAAGAGACCACGAGGGCCATCCTGTCCAACCCCCTGCCACGCAGGAAATCTTGATCAAAGCATCCCCGACAGATGGCAATCCAGCCTCTGCTTAAAGACCTCCAAGGAAGGAGACCCCACCACTCTCCAAGGGAGTGTGTTCCACTGCCAAACAGCTCTTACTGTCAAAAAAGTTCCTCCTAATCTTGAGGTGGAATCTCTGTTCCTGGAGCTTGCATCCATTGCTCCGTGTTCCAGTCTCTGGAGCAGCAGAAAACAAGCCTGCTCCATCCTCAGCATGACATCCCTTCAAATACTTAAACAGGGCGATCATATCGCCTCTTAACCATCTTTTTTCCAGGCTAAACATACCCAGCTCCCTAAGTCTCTCCTCATAAGGCATCGTTTCCAGACCTTTCACCATTTTATTAATTTACTCCTATTAATGCAGCCTAGAATCGCATTGGCATTTTTTGCTGCTGCATCACACTGCTAATTCATGTTCAGCTTGTAGTCCACTCTTTCTTTTCTTTGAGGAAATCTAGACCATTACATTAATTGCTAATAAACAAAAAATATTATGTTAGTGCCTATAATATAGTTTTTAAACTAAATTATTGGTGGCAAATTATGTAATACAGTAGGCCCCTCTTATCCACTGTGGATTGGTTCGGGGGGGCGTGGATTCTGAAAACCATGAATAATAGTGAACGTCATTGAAAATAATGGGACTTCTGGTTTAAAATACCACAGAGTTGCCTTGGAGGGCCTAGAAAACGGCTAGGGAGGACATGTTTTCTAGGAAGACTCTATGGTAGGTGTGCTGTTTTGTGTCCCATGGATAATGAATCCATGGATACTGGGGTCCTTCTGTAATCTGAACATCCTGTAAGGTGAATAGGTTAGGTTACATTGACCTGAGATAAACATATGGGGGCCCCAAAATAAAGCATTTCAGGGTGGCCCAAAATTCCTTAAAGCGGCCCTGTACACAATAAGGGCTTTCAAAAATTTCAAGTGTATTTCCAAAATATGTTTCCAAAATAGGCCTTACTGGTAGCATATTCGTGTTTTCATTAAAAAAAAAAAAAAAAAGCTACTACGTATTTTCCTGTGTTCTTGAGGAACAATGCCTCCACCCCACCAAATATGCTGAAAGTCCTATCTTCTTTATTGGAGGCCTGCATGTTAGCATGGGGCCCCCAACCTTGCTGTCAGGAGGAACAAGTGAGACTTCCAGCAAGATATTCACCATGCACATGGCTCACTAATTACTTCTGTACAAATTCTGGTTTTGTCTCTGGTTCTAGTCATTCAGCTCACAAATCTGATGGCTCCATATCAATAATCAGGGCAGTGAAATGGACAAAGGTCTGCCATAGGAATAGAATGTGAGCTAAAAGTTCTGAGAATGATGAAATCGAGGGCACCAGGATATTGAATGTGAAGAGGTCAATTTCCCCATCCATTTAACAATGGCTAAAAGAAGGAAGAAACTTACTCCTCAGTGTACATACATAGGCTGGGCTACACATTTTCCTACACAGGCAGTGGCAAATGTTAGAACAGGTCTTTTCATGTATGGCCTTGCAGCATTTCTGCATAAATACCTTAAAGGTACCAGATCTCTCTTCTCATCTTCAAGCTAAGCAGGGTCAGCTCTGGTTGATATCTTGATGGGAGCCTGCCCATGAATAGCAGGTACTTTAGGCTATATTTCAGAGGAAGGAACTGGCAAAACCACCTCTGAGAATTCCTTGTCTAAGAAAACCCTATGAAATTCATAGACTTGTCATAACAGGCAATTTGAAGACATATACACAGACTACCCCTGAATATTTTTTTTCCTGGATTTGATGATACCAAATTTAGCTGCAACAGGGAAGTCCTAAACAAGAGGGAACCAAAGGACTGGGACTTAACTTTTTGAGGTTTTTTTAATTGTACTTGAGGTACTTCTTTCATTGGATTACAGTTTGGGGCTATAATTTGGTAAGTTTTACCTATACAGCACCTAAAAGTTTTTCCAGATGTAACAATACAGAGACGTCTTGAGAAATGCAATATTCGTTGCCTAAGAAAGGAACAGAAAGCTTCCCATAGGACAGGAACATCAGAATCTCAAGAGAAATTACTTTTCTGTGCTAATGGAGTTGAAATTTTATTACCTTTCTTTTATTGCTCTTTGTCTCTAATCCTCACATGGCCAATAAAGGGAGTGGCCTCTGTCTGCATTCAAGTCACCTGTTGACTTATGATGACCCATGAATTTCATAGGGTATTTTAAGACAAGGAATACTCAGAGGTGGTTTTGCCAGTTACTTCCTCTGCCTGCACTGAACACCTTATTTATTTATTTTTATTTATTTATTTATTTATACCCCGCTCTTCAGCCACAAGGCTATCAGAGCAGCTTACAAATTGTTTTTAAGCAATAGCTATTTACACATCTACACTGCATTAAACAGTTTCCAATGTGTGTTAGCTAATTGCCCCCATAAGCTGGGTACTCAATTTACCGACCTACGAAAGGATGGAAGGCTGAGTGAACCTTGGAGCCGGCTGGAATCGAACTTGTGACGTGGTGGCTTGCAGTACTGGCATTTAACCACTGCGCCACCAGGGCCTTACAATATCTCAGGCTGCCTTTGCACTGCAGAATTAATCCAGTTTGACCCCGCTTTAACTGCCATGGCGCAATGCTATGGAATTCTGGGATCTGTAGTTTTGTGACATATTTAGCCTTGACTGTCAGAGAGTGTTGGTGCCACAACAAACTAAAAATCCTAGGATTCCAAAGCATTGAGCCATTGGAGTTAAAACAGTGTCAAACTGGATTATTTCTGCGCTGCAGATGCAGCCTCAGACCGAATGTAGGCCTGGGACTCTAACATTGTCTCAGTTTTTCTCCTGTATGATTTGTAATATAATAATAATAATAATAATAATAAATATTTCTTATGCACCTCTCCCCAAGGTGGGATACAACATAAATTAAAATACAATGTATGATATAAAATCATTTAAAACACCAATAAAGATGAAGAAGAAACCAGTGAAGTTTCAAAAGCTTGCATAATGTATTTTATGCTTTGGAGTTGGGCCCAAAAAGATATCTCTGCTTGTGGATTTTGTATTTTGTGTATTTATAGTAATGTAGCCTTTAAATCCCTTCTTTAAAATAGGACCAGTTAAACATATGAGTCTGTCTGTCCTATCAAAATCAATGGAATGTAACAGTTGCTTGAACTAGATGAATCTAAATTAAATACTGTACTTTTTAGAAAGAAAAGAAAAGGAAAAGAAAGTGGAGACTTAAATGTACTTACGAATGACCTTTCTGCATGGGTAAGTGATTGCTCATATAGTGGTTTCGGACAATTACCCTAATGGGAGTTTCTGTTGTAACTCAAAGGAAACACCTTAAAATATAATAACTACTGGTATAGTCTTCTCTTAGTCTCCTTAGCTATTAAAAGAAAACAGATTGAAACTGTGCTTTTGTAATATAAACTGTGTCTTTCAGCACGGGAACATCACAGTATAATTAATCTAATTGTTTTAAAATACCTTGTGATTACTAGTAAAAAGTAATAAACTGAATTGGTCTCTTTACTGAATATATCAAGTTCCTAGGAGTCACAAAGAAGCATGAATTTAGGTCTTTCTTTTCTTTTCTTTTCTTTTTTAGTCGTCATTTTCTTGTTAATAATGAAGGTACAGAATAGAATAAATTATTCCACCAGTAACCCTTGAAAGAACCTTAAAGATACTTGAGGGATACTTTATTCTAGTCCTTTACAAAGGATATTAAATTTTAAGCCCCTTTTTAGAGCTAACCAGACATGTAGCCTATATTTTAAGATTTCTTTCCCTTTTACCTTCACTGCACTGGCTGCGTAGGGAACAAAATCTGAAATAAAAACCACATGAAGGAATAGAGGAAAGATTTAAATCTTCTTCACTCCCACTTGGTGGTACCAAAAATGGATTGGAGTCTCACAAGTTTACTTGACAGCAAAAAACCCAAAAGGGATTTTAAACAACGTATTTAAAATATTAAGAAATTAAGAGTTAACACTTCTTCAAGCAGCAGTGCAAGATGAGATGTATTAAGAACCAGGGATTTTTGCAAGAGGGTTTGACAAAATACTGTGTATTCTGTTATTGCTGATGCTCCCATGTCTCTGACCTTGTCTATACTATTTTTAAAAACCTTCTAAAATCCCACATCCCCCCTGAATCTGTGGCGATAAAGCCACATGAAGTGAAAGCTTTTCCTCAAATTTGTGTGGCCCTATCCACCCCAGATTTGGGGCATTTTACCTTGATGTGGGGTTTGCTTCAGGTTTTTTCCCTAGTTTTGTCTATTCCCACTGCCACAAGCCAGGTCAGATCCTGGCAGGCGCAACATTTTAAACTGTGTGTTTAAACTCCTAAGGCAGGTTCTGGGCAAGTTCTGTGCTGAAAGGAGAGGTTTTTCCTCTCCTCTTCCCTTGGCAGCGATCTGCCTCCTCCCCTGCCTATTTGCCTATTGCGATCTGCCTCCTCCTCTGCCCATTTGCCTTTTGCTTTGATTGATGGGACAGAGATCTTAGAGTTATCTTTCAAAATAATGACAAATCTTGTCTTTTTCAGTGAGCCCAGGGTAATTACAGTATCACAGAACTTTAGAGCTGGATGGGATCTATTGTAATCTAATCCAGACCCATGCTAGTTCAGGATCCACAGGTAAAACATCCCTGACAGATGGCAATCCTACCTTTATTTAAAATCTTCCCAATGAAAGATAGTTCACCATCTTCTGAGATTGTCCCTTCCATTCTTGCTGTGAAGAAATTTTTCATAATGTTTAGTAGGAATCTTCTTTTTTGTAATTTGCATCATTGGTTTGGTTCTACCCTCCCAAGAAACAAAAAACAACCTTGCTCTATCTTCCGTGATATAGCCCTTTGGATATTTGAAGACACTGTTATATTGTTTCTCAAACTTCTCTTCTCCAAGTTAAACATGCAGAATATGCTCAAATGTTCCTCCAGCTCATTTACCATCTTGCTCATCCTCCTCAGAACATAATCCAATTTACCAATATCCTTCTTAAACTGTAGTGCCATGAACCGGACACAGTACTCCACATCAGAATAAAGTGGTACTGCTATTTCCTTTGATCTGGACACTACAGTTTTGTTGATGCAGCCTAGAACCTCATTGGGAGGGTTGCCATCACTGCTCACTATTGACTCACATTTAGCTTGTGGCCTACTACAGTTCTTAATCCTTTTCACATATACTGGTGTCAAGCAGTAACAGTACCATCCTCTATCCTTTTGCTACTCAACATGGTGGTTGATGGACCAGTGCTAGTCCATGAGTTATTGGTTCACAGCAAGTTTCCATGAAAGAAAGAAACCTTTTACTCAATGAATACAACTGTGGTGCTGGTCTCTGGCCCATTGAGAAAGAAACTACATCAAATAGCTTAAGAAGCACTGATGTAGCTCACATGGAACTTTACAATAAAACAACCAAAAATAGTGGGGACACCCAAAGGCATATACAGTAGCACCCTGTATCCACAGGGGATTGGTTCCGAGGGTACCCACGGATACTGAAAACCACGAATAGCAGTGAATGCCCTTAGCTGCTAATGGAACATGCTGGATAAGGAAAGGCAGATGGGAGGGGAGGGAACCAAGCTGGAGGAGGGTGGGGAAAACCTTCCCCAACCATCCCCCACCACCTCTCCCTTCCCTGTCCCCTGTGCCTTCAGTACTTCAGCTTTAAGAAATTCCCATCCACCATGAACTGCCATCTTTTTAAATCTTTCTGCCCTTTGAATTTCTGCTAGCATTTCCTTGAAGTCCAGAGTGTGTGTCCAACTACACTCATCTTTCCCTTTTTTCTGAAAGGGCATGAAGCCAAGGAGGACATGGTAACTTTCACCCATGAGTCACACAAGTTTCACATTGTTGACTTGTTATTCCCTATTGGTGAGGATCAGGTCCAAGATAATCAATTCCCTTGTTGCTTCTTACTCCTTCTGGAAAATGGAATTGATAAAATACATTCTTGAAAATAATTTAATACACATTCTTTACTTTCTTTCAGTTCCCTACTCTGCCTGTTGGTCTGTTGTTTGGAAATAGTCATGATACTCTCAGACCTAGTAATGAAGAAAACTAATGTTTTGGCCTTGAACCAGTTACCTGTATCTACCTAGAGTTCCTGTCAGTTTGCCTATGTTTTCACCTGAGCTTCCATGTTTGCAGATTGCAGTACTGAATAGTCTGAGTATCCAGTTCAACTAGGAATTTCCCCCCCCCCAAAATATTTCCAAGTATTGTGATGCAGAAAAAGTAACATGAGAGCTTGTGTTTTTCAGTATTTATTTCTAAGAACATGTTTCTTCATACAAACACTCCTTCTGGAATTAATGTTTTGTATAAGATATACTGTAGTTAGTACATCAGAATATAATGTAGTTCCAACCTAGGATTCAATCTGTTTCGAATTTCTATGTGTCTTATTTGAAGTGGCCTTGTCTTTCTGGACTGTGGGCTTTTTATACTCATTTGTAGCAGACAGATCCTAGTAGATCAGTTCATTGCACTGGAGCACAGCTTCTGTAGGTCCATTGTACCTCTGTCTGGTTCTTATCTGTAGCTGCCTATGTCTAATTCTTTGGCCATCCTGGACACCTGCCTTTCCTGGTGTCTTTCCCAGAACTAGCCTAATGCCCAGAATTCTAACAAGCATTTACACATCAGCAAGAGACACTGTCTAAACTTATTGAAATTATAAGACTATTCAGATCACAAAATGTAATAATATACAGTCTTGTCTGATAGCCCATTACGGTTTTATTGAGCTAAGTTTTTTTAATGTTTCATTACCTGGTGTTCTCCTTCTCCATTTCTCTTGTCTAGTTATCTTTGTCTTTTCATATTCCTTTAGATATTTTGTCCTTTCAGGGATTCTTTTACTTTACAGCTAAAAACATAGAGGTGAATATTAAAATAGAATTAAAACTATGTATAATTTAAAAATACACTTAAATAGATTTTTAAAAAATTAAAACAGTTCAATTTAAAACAATACAGCATCCTCTTAATATAGTAGTCTAAATGGCATGTAGCTCAAATGGGATGTAAAGTAAGGCATATAGCATGATGGCGCCAGATCAGCTGTCCTAAGGTAAGGGTGCAGCTGGCACACAAGCTTTAACCTGGGCCTCCAGATTCAAGGCTGAGTCCAGGAGTACCCCCAACTGCAAACTTGTGCCTTCAGGGAGAGTGTAACACCATCCAATATAGGCTGAATCCCTATTCCCTGATCTGCCTTTTGACCAACCAGGAACACCTCTGTCTTGTCTGGATTAAGCTTTAATTTGTTTGCCCTATTTGATGCCAGGCATTGGTTTAGAAATTCCTTGGAGTTAGGTGGAAAGGAGAAACAGAGTTGTGTGTCATTAGCATACTGGGAACATCAAATCCTCAGAAACCTCCCCCAGCGTATCATGTAGGAGTTGAACAGGAATCCCCCAGTGCCTTCAATCTGTAGTTGGCTGAATCTGTGGATACAGAAGCTGTGGATATGGAGGACCAACTGTATGCATTTGACATGTATTATTGCTTTTATAGTACCATGCATTCATAACTTTTACTCTTATAATGCCATGCATTCAAAACTAATGGTTCTTATCAATGTTCCTGTTTGCACCACTGCTACATGCTTTTATATATTCCCCAATCTTAAGTGCATCCTTTTGCAAAGTGTACAGATAATTTTTTTTGTGTCCCTTCAAGTCATTTCCAACTTATGGCAACCCTACGGTGACCCCATCATGGGGTTTTCTTGGCAAGATTTGTTAGAGGAGGGTTGCCTCTCCCTTCCTCTCTGGCTGAGAAAGTGTGATTTGCTCAAGTTTGCCTAGTGGGTTTCCATGGCTGAGTGAGGATTCAAATCTTGGGACGTGACTACATGGTGATGGTAAAAATCCAGATGGGATTCAGACTACTTTGGCCTGGAGCTGTGTAGCATGAAATTTGGGCTACTTTGGCCTGGGTTTAAACACCACACCTGCCAAAACCCGAATCTGCATTGGGATTTTACTAAAACTGTTACTCACTCTGGGCTCTGACCTCCAGGAGAAGCAAAATGCTAATGATAGTCACCTTCTCTGAAGCTAGATTGGGCAGATAGCCTCATGATGGTGGGGAAGAAGCCTGTTCTGACTCCAGAGAGGGCAACTACCTCTGGTGCTTTGCTTTTCCTGGAGCTCAGAGGGGTGATTGTGCACTGGAAAAGCAAAGCCCCAGTGGTACTCACCCTCTTTGAAGCCAGAATGGGTAGCTAGCCTCGCGATAGCATGGCTCACTGAGCATTCTGACTTCAGAGAGAACAACTACCACTGTGGTTTTGCCTTTGGAACAAGACATGGCACTGAAGAGGGGGCAAACAGTGGCACCTCGGGCAGCCCTTGGCCTTCCTTTTCTCCCTACCCATTCCCAAATCCAGTGCAGATGGATTGTTCATATGGCAGTTTTCTTTGGAGTTTCCAGCAAACTCCAGAGAAAATTGTGAGTTTTCCAAAACCCAAACCCTGAGTCTGGTGCAGATAGGGCCACACATTGTGTGGCATTATTGCATCAGATTCAGGGAAAAGGCCGCATGTTGCATGGCATTATCAAGCTAGATTTGGGGGGATTAAGGGGTTTTCACTGGTGTAGACAAGCCCCTCATCTCTAAAGTCATAGTCTAGTGCTCAGACTGAGCCTTTACTGTATTTCCTCTAGTAGTTCTTGGTTTTTTTCTTTCTTTAATTGGAGACTGTTACTCAAATTGCCATGGCCAAAATATATTCCATAAAATCACTGATTAAATGCTCTTTAAAATATTCTTATCCTTGGCTTATTGGGTAATTGATATAATAATGAAGGGAGTTCTGCTCCATTTGCTGAGCAATGAAGTCCAAATAGTTTTCTCCTCTACCTGGCTATACCTCACTGACTTTTTTGAAAGATGAGATAGAACAGGCCTAATAAAAAGATTCCATTTCAACAATCTGAATTGAAAAATAAGCCAATCACCATTTAACTCCACTAGCTGTGAATTGTGCCATCAGTTATAGAAGGACTAGATGGATTACTGTTAAGTTAAAGTTTATTTAGCAAAACCTTTGGTCTCCATTTACATATCAAGAAGTAATAGAAAAAACATTTCCTGATACTAAAGGAAAGCAAGAGGTGGAAGTCAACCTAGCCTCCATTTTCATCCACAGTCAGCTATCCAAGGTAGCTTCTTTGGGTGTAATCAAACAGTGACATGAAAGGACACTGCTTTTAAACTTGTGGGACCATTAACCATTTGTGACTAAGGTGTGCCACCCAGTACACTGCATCTTTTGATGACTACCTCTCTAGTTACCCCCATCCTTCCCTTTCAAATCTCTACCCTACTGTATTCCTCTGCCTTCTGATGCTTGCTTCTATCATCACTGCATTCACCTGTCCTTCTCTCTGCAACAATCCCTGTTTCCCTTTTTTCTGTTCCATCTGGAACTTCCATCGCATCATGCAGAAAACAGTCACATTCTGTGATCCTTTCTTTTCATGGTGCATCCAACTATCATGCTCACATTGAAAACTGACTTCCCACCCCAACCCTGACAGTGCCACCATTATTATCTTTTCTTTTGGAGGCATTTCCTTCTCCTGCTTGCCTCATCATGAATTCTTTCAATTCTAGTCCCTCCCCTTTCACCCTGTTCTATAGCTTTTATTTCCATTGACTTCATATTTTATCTCCCTCTGTATCTCTGTGTTATTGTTTGGTATTGTTGTTCTGGGCCCTTATAATCTTCATTCCAGGTCTTGATGCTTAGTTTGCTTTATTCCTTATTGAGAACACTCCTGCCCTGCCCACTGGAGACTTCAGTATTTGTGTGGGTAATCCATCTTATCCAGCTTCCTTCTGTCTCTTCTCCCTACCTGCTTTGTCCTGAGTACTTGATCATGTCTTCACCAAAAATTGTTCTGACCACTTTGCTCTGGAACAATCTCTATCACATCATCACCTTATGCATCTATCTTCGTCATGTTCTTCCTCCTGTTTGTTTCATAACTTCCAATTCTTTGATTTGGTGACTTTTTCTGGAAGCACTGGTGTCAGTGGTATAGATATGGTGGGGGGAGGCAAAATGAGAACATACCTCCCAAATGAGAATTCTGTTCCCTCCAAATGAATGTTTCCTTCATTACCCAAATTTCTAGCATTGTAGTAGCTTAAACTTCAGTTGAGAATTTAGAAATATAAATTAGGCATTGTTACCTGGCCTTACATTCCCTCCCTATAATATTTCATAAACTGGCAATAATTAGATACTTCATGAGGTCTAGTAGGCCAGGGAGGCCCAGAAGTGGGGTCAGGTGGAGGTCATCAGGACCTAAACAAAAATGTTGTGGAAAACTACTGGCAGACATGCGTAAGATAGGATTAAGCTAAGCCCCTGGTAAACAACACCATCGCTGAGGTATGTGCTAATCTCCTCTTGGGCACATTAGCAATGAGTCATTCATCACAAACAAACAAGTGACCAGAACCCTCATTATCCCCAGAAAGCCTTTCCTTGCACCTTTCCTATCCCACAATAAGAAGGTTGTCATAAACCAATCAATTCTAATATCTCGGACATTAAAGACAATTAGTGAAGTCACAGTCTCCTTTGTTTATGGTGGGAAACCCATCTAAGCTTTGTTCTGCACTCAAACAGCCCTTCAAGGTATGAAATAGGGTATAAACATTAGGCCCAAAGAATAGCCAAGTGTGTGCATAGTGCCACACTGTCACTCTGCCAGATTGCTGTGCCACCCTCAATCCACATCTGAGTCTTCTTTGCTGCACAAAACTCTACTCTTCAGGTCTTGTAATTATCTCCCATACTCCCTGAATCTATTCCTCTATCCAGCCTTTCTACCTTAACTCTTCATTAGCCTTGTGTGGTTCTTGTGAGTGTGTGTGCACATGTGCAAATGCTTCTGTGCTATTTTCCAATAAAAACCATTTTTATTTCACTTTAACTCAGAGTCTCTGCAGTTAGTGCATAGGTGCAAAGGTCCTGAAAGTTACCCAATCTCTTGCAGCCATTGATCTGAACTATTATAATTCCCCCAATTAATAACATAAATTTGGCATCATGAGTGGGTCTCCTATGGACCCCCACACATTAGAGGAACAGCATAAAAAGAGTAGTCTCTCACCTTGATTGCTGCAATCTTTTCCCAGACAATTTACTTTTTCAGACTACTACTTCTAGAGCCACTCAAGACTGCTAGTGACTTCTAGGATTTGTAGTCCAAAAATATAATTTGCCAAGCTTTTCCTCTTCCTCTCTGGTCTTTTGTACTGCACCTTGATCTGCTCCAGCCATATCCAGCATTCACCTGCCAGAATTATTCACTTCCCTCATTGTTCTGACTACATGGTGCCACTCCTTAAACCTCTACATAGCTTTCCAGCTTCAGCTCAAGCTCATCGTCCTTACTCCATGCTCTTGCCCAATTCATCCTTGCACTCTTATCCATCCTGGCCCACGGCCATGGCTTTGCCAGTTCAGGGACAACTGTCAGCCACCTAGAGCTCTTTTGCTTCCCTTTCTGCCCGTTATACGTAGAACTAGCCCCAAGAGAGTAATGTGGGTGTCAAGGTCTCTCTAATTTTAATTCATTATAAAATGTCATGATGATACATCCATGTCTATGTTCTTCCTAGCTGCCACCCATCAAGAGGCATGTTGGATTATAAAACATATCATATTAGTGCAGTATGACAAAGCAGTGCGTTAGCTTTTTTTTTTTTAATGTATGCTCTAGTCCATTAAAAAATTGCTATCTTGGCCTTGCAAAAGGCACAAAGAATGTAACAGCAGCAGCAGAAAACTGGAAAAGTTTAGGGAGGCAGGTTGGGTATCTTACAAGTAGGATCATTTACCACAGGACCTTTCACATTATAGCACTATTATTTCACTTTAACTGTCATAGTTCCATCCTGTGGAATCCTGGGATTTGCAGTTTAGTGAGGGGCATTTAGAATTCTTAGCCACGGAGCTCTAGAGCTTCACCAGAATTCCATAGGATGCAGCCATAGCAATTAGTGGAATCATATTGCTATAATTACGTGGTGTGGAAGGCCCTGGTTTCCAGATATGATCATTCTATACTTTTTGTTCCTAAGATGTCTGCAATATTCTATTCCTTTCCTTTCCTTTCTTGCAGACTTCCTGAAACATCTCTTACCTTTGTTTCTGAGTTTGCTATTATGTTAATGCAATTCAAGGCATCCAAAGTTTCCGCTGCATGAAACTTGATAGGCCACATGATTTGACTCTTCCCAATCTGAAACAAGGCTACACAAAATTTCCCTAGTGGCCTGAGCATAGATGAGATGTCCTCATTTTGGAATAAGAACATTGGATATTCCTTGTTAACTTTCACCCATTCGGTGTATATTTGGTGCTATTTTGCTCACTTACAGAGCTTGTAAGAATTACTTTTTTGAATACAATGTTTAGAATCACCCAAGACAGCATGGCTAGTGGACAAACTTGCTGAGGGATTCTGGGAGCTGTAAACCATTTACAAGCTGTGACTCAGATGTATTGTAGAAATGCTCATAATAAAATTCATTCTCTGTGTGTGTATGCATGCGCACTTTCAAGTCATCTGTTGACTTATGGTGGCCCCATGAATTTCATAAGGTTTTCTAAGGCAAGGAATGCTCAAGAGGTGGTTTGCCATTGTCTTCATCTGAAATATAGCCTATAACACCTGATATTCCTTGGTAGTCCCCCATCAAAGTTCTAACCAGGCCCAACTCTGCTTACTTTCTGAGATCAGACAAGATCTGGTGCCTTCAGGATATTTAGGCCTGTGATAAAAATATATGACATAAATGTAATAGATTCACTGACAGTATTCTCCAGAGTAACATTTTAACCTGAGTCTGGCACCATATGTGATAGAGCAAATCTGTATAGCTCATGATCATGACACAATATTTACAACATGAAACAGCCTTGTCATATCCAGGGAACTAGATTAGATCAGGCCTTCCTCAGCTGTTTAGGATAGCACTCTCTTTGGATTGGCAAATTCTGTTCTATGACAGGATGTACATAAGAAAAACAGGAAATGTTTTCTTTACATGCTGAAAAATAAATATTTGTACAAGTCATTGAAATATTCTATTGGGAACTATTCTATTACATGGTGTTGTTGGGTTGATGTTGCAAAATAAATAAATAAATAAAAGGATGATGTCAGAGCAGGCCATAGAAATAATTCCCTAATAATATGAAATATTAAATTAGTAAAATAAGATCTTTTTTGACATTAACTTTATCACATTTTACTTTTCTTAAACAGATCATGGGGAGAATATTGCATCCAAAGGCCCTGAAATAGACTCCATTCACATGGTTAGTTAAAAGTAAAATAAATAAATCCTGGAAGAATTTTGAGCTTTTGGTTCAGCTTTTTTTCAGCCCAGGATAAGTGATCATAGAAAAACAAGAATTGTTATTTCTGGAATGTGAAGCTCATAGTTCTCTAGAAAAACACAGTGACCTGTGAGTGAGCCAAGATAGTCAGCAGTGGCTGAAATACCACAAAATCCCATGTCCTGCAGACAAGGTTTGTTCTACCAATACAAAGAAGAGATTTAAGTCCTTCTGGTTCATTAAAATTACAATTAGCTCAGTGTAAGGTATCAAGTCAGGGCAGCACTGGAGATGTTGTTCGGCTACAGTAAATGGATAATCAACTCCCATACATACATCCCGGAGGAATGTCCCATTGAGTTCAATGTGTGCAACAACGGAACAACAAAAAAAAAGGCTGGAGGACATGTAGTGAAAGCACAGAATGAATGCAGTTGCTTCACTAGACTGACTAGAATAGAAATATTAAATGACTGAAATTTACTCTTGGAAATGATTGCTTTGGAGGCCATGCTGGCTTGGAGGTTCTGGGAGTTAGAGGCAAAAAGTAACTTTTCCAAAGCTTGTTCTGGATATCGTATTAAAACACATTAGGACATATTACATGCATAACTAAGCCTTTATGTAAGAGTGGAGAAAATCCAGGCCAAACAAACAATGTCTTCAATGCCATCCTAGCATGCACAAATTAAATAGGTCAAACTTTACTCTGACTCTTTCTCTCCCTGCCAGAAAAAAACCTCCTTGCTTAGTTTCTATATCTGAAGGTGCAGTTATATGCCCAGAAGTGTGGCTAACACATTGGCAGTCTCTTGACTGGGTATTTAAACTGTCAAACCTCACTCTAGGAGACCATTCTGACATTACGCCAGATCCTTGTTTGATGTTATAAGCATGTGACAAAGACTGAAAAAGTCATATTTATGGACAACAACTCTCCATATCTTCCAGATCCTGCCTATTGTTGCTGGAGAACTTCATGAGCTGTAGTCCAAAGGAATGCATTTTCCTAACCTCTGGAATAAGCAGGCACAATCATGCATTCCATCCCCCTGCCTTTCCTTCATTTTTGTGCCAAGATGAGGAACTTCCAGCCCCTGTATTTTGTTGTTTCATCTGAACAGAAACCAAGATTACAAATAATGGTTTGTTCCTAATTTGTCATCCTGGTTTTATATGTAAACTATAATTTATACAAACTACAGTTTGCTGTAAACTAAAATTTATACAAATCAGTTTGCTTACTGCTAATGGAACAGCAAATAATGCTTAGGTGTACACTTGAGACTGGAAATTTCTGATATTCCAGCACACAAGGGATAGAGTGAACAGGAAAAGAAAGAACTAGCAAGTGATCCTGAGGCTTTTAACTTCTCAAATGTCAAAATGTTTTTCTTTATGTTAAGTTTGAACAGCTTCAAGGATTTTATAGACATATCAATATTAAGGCTGCAATCCACTTCCTACTTACTTATGAGTAACATCCATTGAACTCAGTTCTGAGAAAACATATGTCCCATGTTAATTAAGTACCATTATGGAATTACTTCTCCAATTAGCAGAGGTACATAGACATTCCATGCTGGTCTCAAATCTTGCCATCTAAAAACTTTCAGCCACTTATACATGGTCAAAAAAGGAAGCATATCACCAAAAAAAGAAAATAAAAGATTTTCATAATATTTGCATATGCATATATATGTATAAATGTAAATTTAGAAATAAATACAGTACATTTTACCATAATGGAGGAGTAAGTTGACCAAATGTTTTCCAGGTGCTAACTTTTGATGGGCAATTTCAACACCCCTGTTCTCTCTTCTAATATATATATATATATATATATATATATATATATAAATCTTGAGACTAGATTTAGAATGGACTGCTCTTCAAAGTCAGGACATCTTCAAATCTTACCTTCTTTCTCCCTCAAATTTCTATTGCACCCAACTGGCAAATACCCTTGAGGCAGTTTACAAACATAAAACACGTATCAATAAAATCCAAACCAAAACGTTTAAGTCCCCCAATTCAGTATCAATATATCATTTATGATAATACTGCAAAGACTGTTCTCCAATAGACTTTCTAAAAAGAGGGCTGTTCTCTATAAAGTAGGACACATAGCCACCCTCTCAACACAAGTCCTTTTTTTAAAAAAAATGCATGCAGGAACAACATGGAAGCAGGCCTAACCCCGCTTCCCAACTTTGACCACTAACATTCATTAAGTGTCTAGTAGTAATCACCATGCAATCTGAATCCATTTCAACTCTTAAGAACAGTGGATTGTTTCTGGGCAATACGCGTCTCCCCATGTAAGTTTCAATAAACATCAGTCAATGCAAACATGTACCTTCCTGCATATAAATAAAAATGTTTTTTAAAAAGTACTTTCCTTTCAATCCAGTCCACATCCATTTACTTCAAACTCCCTGACCTAGAGGTGATACTCCATATAGCTGAATGACTTTTAAGAGCCTCTTGACATTTTGATCACATCTGATTAATGTTAGGGCTAGTCTGTTTCAAGCCTGGTATATTATTAGGAATGAATTTGCCTTGTAACAGTTTAGCTCTAAAAAAAAAAAATGGCACACAGGACAGGAAAGTCTTTATAGCTGAGCTAACTTGCAGCCAATTGAACAGAAATAAAAATTACATGAAAAAATATCCCTCTTGCCTGGACATGTTATTTATTTCCATATGTTACAGAAAGCCTTGGTTTTATTTTATCTTTTCAATAAGAATTTATTTCACAGACTTGGAGCTTTTGTGTTCTGAGAGTGTTATGATGAACACAGATAGTTACAAATAGATTTTGCCATTGGGGATGGGCAAACACAGTTTGCTGAATTCTAAACTTTTAAGATCATGGGTTCAGAAGTTCAGGCTGAACTTAAGGCAGTACAAAGAGGTGTGTGTGAAAGAAAATAGATATAGAAGAAAGCAAGCAAAGAACAGCTTCTAATTATATATGCATAGATGTATAGATAGATATGATACCCCAAAGGCACCATCCTACAAATCAGGAAGCACTAGAGTTTATAGGGATTCCCCCTTCATTTTCTACCTTTTCCCTCTAGAGAGGACCAGCAGGAGTGGATAAAATATGGTCTGCACTACCGATAATCTTGGTTGTTATAACAGAAATTGTACAGCAGAAGCATGAGTGATTCACACATCCTGTGTCTGTCTTTTCTGTCTAATCTCCGAAAGGGAAAATGTATGCATTGCTTTTGGGCTGATGAGTTCTACATGTATGGAGAACTTATGCATACCTCCATGAGAGTGCTCCATAAACTCCCTAATCAGACACTGTATTGAAAGTTCAGGTTGCTTTCACTATTAGCCACCTTGAATCCTGTGCTGGCAAAAAGGCAGGATAAAAATAAAACAAAGAAAGATGAGAAAAATAGTGATCTTCTGTTCTGTCCAAAATAGCCACAGAGAGGTTTCCTGCTTTCAAGAATTTTTGTGGGATCATAACCCAAAGGCAAACATACACCACTGGAGGAGGAAAGAGGTGAGACACAAGTCACAGTAGTCAACAAAACCCAGAGTCAGGAACCAGGAGAACAATGGAATAAGGACAAGTGTTGAGCTGGCTCAGAGCCTGGAAACAACCAGTTACAAACTATTATTTATTTGTCACTAATTCCTTTTCCTAGTACAGGATGAGTCTCCATTATCCAGAATTCTGAAATCTGAAATATTCCAAAAACCAAAATTGTCCACATGAGTGACTGAGATAGTGATATCTTTGCTTTCTGATGGTTCATAGAATCATAGAATCATAGAATTGCAGAGTTGGAAGAGACCACGAGGGCCATCCAGTCCAACCCCCTGCCACGCAGGAAATCACAATCAAAGCATCCCCGACAGATGGCCATCCAGCCTCTGTTTAAAGACCTCCAAGGAAGGAGACCCCACCACACTCCGAGGGAGTGCGTTCTACTGCCGAACAGCTCTTACTGTCAAAAAGTTCCTCCTAATGTTGAGGTGGAATCTCTGTTCCTGGAGCTTGCACCCATTGCTCCGTGTTCCAGTCTCTGGAGCAGCAGAAAACAAGCCTGCTCCATCCTCAATGTGACACCCCTTCAAATACTTAAACAGGGCTATCATATCGCCTCTTAACCATCTTTTTTCCAGGCTAAACATGCCCAGCTCCCTAAGTCTCTCCTCATAAGGCATCGTTTCCAGACCTTTCACCATTTTAGTTGCCCTTCTCTGGACACCTTCTCTTGAAGCCCTCTGGAATCGAACTTGCAACATGGTGGCTTGCAGTACTGGCATTTAACCACTGCGCCCCCAGGGCTCACCAGGAATCATGTTTTTTTACCATAGGCCAGCAGCTTGCAGCATTCTGATGCACATTTTAAGTAACTAAAGTAACTATTCTAGTTATTTCTGAAAAATCAAAAAAGCCACAAGACTGAATCCTCTTGGCTAATCCCAACTGGAGAGGAGCCATTGAATCAGTTGCTGAATGGTGGATCATCACACAGGGAAATCCCATTGATTCATAGAATCATAGAATCAATGGGTCTGGCCTAGTTGGGACTAACAATAGGATTCAGGCCACAGTGTAACTTTTTCAAATTTCTACTGTAACAGCAGCTAATTACCTGGGTATGGTCTTAGAACTATAATTGTAATCGTAGTTACTTTAAAGGTGATGTCCTGAGCACTGAGCCAGCATCACAGCTGGAGAGTGTACCCATGAATGCAGGAACAGAGAACAGCATAAAACCAGCCCAGTCAGGAAGATATGTTGCTTCTCTTTAGGCCTGAGTGAGAGAGGAGAGCCTGTAGCAGCAAACAAAACCTTAGCTTGTTGACTAAAGTTTAATCCAGTGCATACTTTCAAGAAGTAATTTCACTGAACTCTCACTGAATCCTACTTCTGAGTACCACACCCTCCAACTGTCCCAATTTGGCAGGAACAGTCCTGATTAAACCTCTGCCATCCCACTTCTTCAGTTGCTTTTAAAATGTCCCAGTTTTCATCTCCTTCTCCCACTTGTTCCCTTTGTCCTTGGCTTACTTCAGTTGGTGCAAACTGATTTCAGAGTGCAAAATTGGTTTGCACTTAATTAACGGGGGGGAAGGCAAGAAGGGATGGAGTCTTACTCTTCCCAGTAGGCTCAGGCAAAAGCAAACTAATGCAGCATCTCCTAGCTAGTGTGTTCTTCCTCATTTATAACTTTTGCCCTCTTGACCACACCTTGCTGTTGCTGGGCCACACGTGCCCCAAGTTTCATCTGTGAAATACTGTGTCATGTACTTGTATTCCCAGACTCAGTGAATAACATGTTCTGCTACTGCAGTACTGCTAATACTGCTGATGCAACTGTGGAAAAGTTTACATAGGGACCACTAAACGCAATATGCAAACATGAATCAAGGAACATGAGAGACACTGCAGACTGTGCTAGCCAGAAAAATCAGCAGTAGCAGAACACGTGATAAACCAACCTGGACACAAAATACTATTTAAAAACACCAAAATTCTGGACCAGGCCAACAACTATCATGTGAGAATGCACAGAGAAGCTATTAAAATCTACAAACACCTGGACAACTTCAACAGGAAAGAAGAAACCCTAAAAGTAAACAAAATCTGGCTGCCATTCCAGAAAAACACTAAAATCAAAACTCAACACATGCAAATGAACTCCACCCAGGGACAGGGGGATTTCCAGCAGACAATGGACCATTAGCCAAACAGACACTAATCCTCCTTGCATATCTCCACCCAGAAACTAGCCATTCAAATACACAAATTTACATATCCTCTCCAAATTTACATATCCTCACAATATACAAACCCCCCAAACACACTCCTACTCAACCATTCGCTGAAGATGCCAGCCATAGATGCAGTTGAAACATCAGAAATAAACTCCCAGAACACAACCTCACAGCCCAGAAAAAACCCAGAGAAAACCGTACAATTTGTTTTGAGTCTAAATTGTCAATGCTAGATTATATGTATTGGTTTTCTTCCCAAGCTTGGAAAAGTTACTCACAGAATCTCACCAGCCAGTGTGGTCAGGAGCCATAGTGGGTACAGGGGTTGGGAAACTGCAGTTCAAATTTCACCAAGCTCTGTTTCTGACTTTCAAAGTGCTCTACTCCCAGAAATTTTACAGCGTTATTAGTGTTACAGAGACAAAGAAATTTCACAAACTTTAAACTGTAGGACCTCAGAATATGCTTCGGCACAGCATAGGGCCCTCATATTTTAATCCCGCAGGGCTGCACACACAAAAGCAATGGAATTTCTGGAAGTACTCTCAGATTTCACTGATACAAGACACTGTGCCTCCAACACCAGAGTGGGGGCTAAGCTTTGTCTTCTGTTCAGGCAGTAAACAGAATAGTTCCATGCATGAAAATTGAAACTGATTTTAATTCCACTATTATGGAAACTTTCTGTATTTGGCAAGCTCTGCTATTGAGAATCTGTGCAGATTGGTTTGGCAATAATACATCGGCCAGTTGCATGCTGCTTTCCTTCAGACTTTAGTTTTAAATGAGCTGTTGTAACATTAATGAGCGCCTGTCTGCATGTGTGCAATGTATAGTCGTCGTTATAAGCACAAGCATATGCAAGATGCTATAAAGATATAAAAATTTATCTCCCTCTCCACATGGTTTCTCAGTTGCTCATCAGCTTCTTGGCTCTGGTCTGAGCTAGCAAAACAAAGCTTTTCTTGTGCTCTCAACAGGACTATTTGTACAGCAGGACTGTTTTCAAAGTGCAGCCCTGATACTCTCCCACCATTTTAAGAAGGGAGAAAAGTAACCCACTGTACTTCCCTGCAAGGCTGGAGGTGAGTGCATTGCCAGCAATGTCTCTGGGCTCCTTAATTAGTCGACCCTCATATAAGAGAAATGGAGAATTTTCTGATGCAAAGTACTGTAATACAAGAAGGGGTGAGAAGGAAAAGCAAGGCCTGGAAGCACTTTATTGCTAAGTTTTTGAAAATCATTATTATTTGCTAGTGCTCTGCCTTCATTTTTTGATTCAGTCCACCATCAGCAGCCTTTGTTTATACCCTTGCTGGAGCCAGTTCTGAAACAGAATGATGGGAGAGTGGTGAAATTGTTAATTTCTCCTATCTAACATGCAGGTAATCTTCTGGGTGAGAATTGATGTAATCATGCAAACACTGGGGGACGTCATCAGACTAGCAGCTAATAACACTGTAATTCCATGTATGAGGAAAGCAGAAACATAGTGGTGTTATTACACTTATTATCTCGTGTTCCTGTAAATGTGCAAAAGAATCACCAGAGAATTATCTCACGATGACCATTAGCACTTCAAGAATGGGAGTTTACTTCTGTGATTTAGCATGGGCGAGATTTTGGCAGTTCTCGCAAGAAGACATGAGGATGCTTTAAAACACCAAAAAAAAAAAAAAACACTTTATTAACAAAGTAAATCAACACATAAACACTTAAACCCACCTTAAAATGTGCAAATAAAATGGGACAGTTCATACAAAGAGCATCCTGTGGATAGTTTTCACGTTCTCACATGGGTGTTTTCTCGCTGGGAATGGAGTTGGGGAGAGGACCCCCCCATTCATGCTGTAATCTCTTGATTACAGTGGGACGTGTTTTTGCATGCTCTGCAATACTGCGAAAAGAGTGAGATTGAGGGCTATTGACAGCTTGTCCTGGTAATGGAAAGTGATGCCTTATTTGCAGCTGGAGCACACAGTAAGCATGGGAGGACTATGATGTCCTGTGCCAGTGGTATCCATTTGTGGTATTGTGAGTTTTTGCTGCCTCTGATAAAGTCCTGGATCACATGGAGTCTCTGCCTGTACAAGGGATCCCACTCTAAAAAGAGAGAAGAAATTGTATGGCTAGTGCCTGCCTGTAAGACAGCCCTGGCTCAAGACTGAAACAGACAGGACAAGGGTCATGGGGAAGCACTTCTCCACATTCTATCGTGTACTGACATGTTTAACTGTGCAAGTCAGCCCATTTTACAGCTAGAGTTTGCATAGACAGCAGAGATCAACATCCTGAGCAGGTTCACCACCAGTGTGCTAACTGAAAGTAAAAAGTGTAGGTTCTATGTACCGTACGTTTTTAATTCCTAAATTATTTAACTGTATTTTAATGGGGGGTGGGTGGGACTGAGGGGTTGGATATATATTTTAATTGTTGTAAGCTGCCCCAATTGCAGTTTGTAGAGGGGCAAGATCTAAATAAATTTTATTATTGTTGTTATTATTATTATCCTGGGATCTGTTGTTTGTTGTGGCACCAGAGCTCTCTGACAGAGAAGGCTAAATATCTCACAAAATTACAAATCCCAAAATTCCATAGCATTGGACCATGGCAGTTAAAGCAGTGTCAAACTGGATTATTTCTGCAGTGCAGATGTAACCTAAGAAGTGTCCTTGTGAGAATATTAGGTAAAGATTAATATTAGATACTTAAGGAAAGGAAAGTGCTTGGCAGCTAGTGCTCTAAGGATCAATGTGGGACAGGATCATGAGCATGATGATACATGTAAGCTGGAAATAATAGCTGTCACATAAATATATCAGTGTAGTGCTAAACTTTATGGTGCTAAAAAAATATAGGTAGAGAGTGGTGGTAGTCAAAAACATGGACTGGAAAAATGGAATGATCAGCTTAGTTGTGTAAAAGAGATGGGATGAAGAGAAAAGAAGAGCAAACCAGGATGGAAAAATAAACATTTGCTGTTTCTGCATTTGTAGAGTTGTGATGGAGTAGGAAGAGGATGGAATAGTTTGACAATGGGAAACAGGGAAAATATTCTGGTAGGCAACACATGTAACAGGCTACAGCTTTGATTCTAAGAAGCACTCAAAAAAGATGGTTGGGGGAAGGGGACTTTTTTGGTCCTTCCTCCCCTGCGCCTACATCTCTCCTGAGAATTAGGAAACACACCGCAGTGGTGGAGGGACAGTGGTGCAAGGGATTAAGGATAGAATTGTCCAAAATTGGGCACAAGCTACGTAAGCAGAGGTCTCATCCATGGTAAATGGGCATGCCATGCCACTGCCACCACCAAGTCACCACTCTTCCACTGATGAGGAAGGATAACATCGCTGTTCAATATTTGTTGCCAAGGTATGAATCCAACATTACAGATCAACATTCTCTGCAATTACACAATGTCCAAATGTCTCCAATCTATTTACTTTTTGTACAAAGTGCCCAAAACACATCTTGGAATGTGGTTTGAACAAAGCTATCACCATATATGTCACAATGTCATATGGCACCCTTCACTGATTATCTGTGATCAAATGTGTTTTGCACAGGGTCCATCTTTGCTGTGGTTATCTTTCAGCACACACACCTAGAGAAGCAACTAAGGAGACTAATTGAAAAGATGCTCCCCTTTTCTCCAGCCCCACAAGCAAACTGTGACTGACTTTTTCAATCCATTCCTTTCACCCACTTCTTAGACAAGCTGGCCATGCATACAAAGAAAAGGGTCAATGGATGATATGTTCAGCTGTAAAAGACAACTTTTCTACTACTCTGCATACAGTGAAAAATTAAGTGGAACTGATATGCACCCACCTACATGATAACACTGAGTCCTACAATTCAGTCAAGAGTTGAAAGTGCAAGGTTAGTAAATGTCTTGACAGATTGAGAAAGCATTGCCTGTCCCATATTTCTCTCTCTCTCTCTCTCTCTCTCTCTCTCTCTCTCTCTCTCTCTCTCTCTCTCTCTCTGGCTTTTCTTCACGCAACAGCAATGTGGGGATGGTGGTGTTCGTCCTGTGGTGCAGGCTGGTAAAGAACTTCCGTTTTCTTCAGGTTGACTTCCAGCCCAAACAGCTCTGCAGCTGTTGTGAAGCAGGATGTTAGGCACTGCAGAGCTGCTTCTGTGTGGGCAACAAGGGCAGCATCATCAGCGAAGAGCAGACTCTGTCCCATATTACTTCCAAGCTAAAACAAGCCAAAACATCTTATGTGATCTGGGAGTCTCATTTGTCTCAGAGCAAGCAATTGTGTGCCAGTGGCAGCAGTGCCAAGGAGAGAAAAACCTTTCTTTCACCATTCCGGGCTGGGAACTGGCTCAGACAGCCAAGGAAATGGTGGCGCCTGCCAGGCAGCGATCTGTTCTGGCTCTGCCAGGGAGCTGACAGAGAAAAGTGGTGGTGGTAGATCCAAGCAACATGCAAATACATGGACTTGTGTAGACAATCTATTCAATGTCCCTGCATGAGTTGCAGGTAGTGGGGTGGCTGCGAGGCAGGAGTCCACTTGGACTTTTGCCCCTAGTGTAGACTAGCCCATAGTCATTTTCTTTGTTCTACTAATGTTGATGATTTCTTCTGTGTTTAATTGTTTGTTTCTTTGTATGTTCTGTTGTTCATTTGTTTGTTTGCCCGCTTCTCACAAACTGGCAAACCAGAGTTTCCTTATAGTTCAGATGTTCCTTAAAGTTAAGGCCCCTGTAGCTCCATTGGTGACAAAAAATAAAAAATAAAAATGTCAATTCAACCAGTAATTATTTTCTGAATAAGCTGTTTTTCTGATATGTCAGACATGATAATGTTATGCCAAACCAAGTTGTGCACAATTCATTTTATGCTGCTAAAATGACAAAGTGACTTTCAATCAGTAAAGGGTGCTAATATTGCATTTTTTTTTCAATTTTCCCCTAATGTTCTCCTTTTTCTGAAAAAGAAAAAAATGCTTTCCATCATGACTTCAATATTTCTGGAAATTTTACATCTCTACCCTCACCCACCCCTCATGTAAAAATCAGGCCCACACAGTAAGCTCTCTCATACCATGTTAGATTATTCATCCTCTTAGCCCAGTTTTGTCAATTCCAATTAGTTCTCTTGCATTTCAAGCAGAGGTCTTCTGTTTCACCTGCAACCTAACTGGAGATGGCAGGAATTGAAGCTGGGACCACCTAAATGAAAAGTATGTGTTCTACCACTGGTCTATGAGCCCTTTCCCAAAGCCCCCTACATACATGAATAGGGCACAAATAAACCAACATGGCTAGCTGTTTCTGTCTCCTCTAGTGTGACCTACAGGCATTAGTCTTTTCCAGCCCTATCGACTGAGATCTTTTCTTTTTTTTCCTAGATGGTAATGCCAGGGATTGGAACTAGGGGACCCGTTGTGCATGCAAGGCACGAACTGTACTACTGAGCTCAATTTAGAAAGTATAAATTACACCCTAAAGAGGCTAATCACAGTAGAATCTGAGCTTATTGGTTAACACTGGAACCATTACTTTAACACTAGAGTTTGGTGTCAAGAGAACAGGTCAGATTTCCCCTGAGATGCCCAGTCCAGCTTAGTTTACAGTTGTCACTCATGGCCCAGGCCACTAACTATATTGAGATGTGGGGGGGATCAGTTAACACACACTGACAGGGAAATGAAGCCGAGCCAAGGAAACCAGGTTTCACATTCCAGTTTAGCCATGGACTGACTGGGTGGCCTGTGCTGGGCCTGCCTTTAGACACCCTACTATATTCACCACATTTTAAAGTGGGGATAATTGCTACCTACCTCATAAGAGAGAGATCGTAAAACACTTTATGCTTGAGTGCAATAAGACTAATAAGCCATAAACAGTTCTTTGTCATTGGGCTCTACCTCTTAGCTTTCTACCTCTTAGCTTTCATCCAAGGTTACAGATGGATGGACGGCTCCATAGCCAAAACTAGTTACAGAAGAGAAAGTTCCCCAGACTTCACAAGATATCTGCCTTCTGTATAAAGCTGTTAAGGAAGCAGGAGATCAATACTCCTTTGATTGATATCATGGAGTTGTAAAACTTATCCACTGTTCTGTGCTCCATACTTTATTAACCCTGAGGGGAATGTTGCTGTATTTACCTTGGTTACTAAACTCCTTACATCACAAAGTTCTACTGGGGCTCAAACTGTGTTGCTCTGCATCCTTCTTCCTTCTGTCTGCTCTAAGGTATATTTCAGTGAATAAGGTATAAAATACACTTAATTTTTTCTGGGAAGAACTAAAAGTGCTAATTATGCTCTATAAAGCTCTATACAATGGGAGTGGTTAAGTGCAGTGGGTCCATGGACCCATTTTTTGCTCTCAGACCCTACAGGGGTTACAGCATACCAAAAATGTCAAAACTAAAACCTAACCAGCATGTCACCCAGCTGTCTCAATTTTGCAGGGACAGTCCCAATTAATCTGCTGATATCCCACTTTTTCAGCTGCTTTTAAAATGTCCCACTGTCTGTCTCCTCTTTCCATCTTCTCTCTTTGGAGTTATCACACCAGCCTTCTGTTTCACTGCAATAGCATTAGTTCAGGAAGTAGAAACATATTGGTTTGGGAACCTTCCTTATCGCAACCCTCTTGAATCACACAATTGTGCTGCTTCAGTGGTTATAGTTGTGCAATCTGTCTTCTGCACCGGCACTGTACTCTGCCTTTCTGACCTATGTCCTATCCAGCATAACTTTCAGTTTTTAAAAAAATATATATATATTTATTTTTGCCATAATTTCATAATTCTGCACTACTATGTAGTGGGGGGGAGAGAAAAGAAAAAGAAATAGGAAATAAAAGGAAGAGCAAGTGGGGGGGGGAAGGAGAGGAGGAAATAGAAATGTCCCAGAATGGGACATAAGAGTGGGCTTTTTCTAGTTGTTGCTTCCAGGTTCTGTAATTCCCACTAACACTGACACCTACTGACACCATGTGACTGCCAGCATCTAACTACTGCAGAGGAAGGGATCTATCACACAGAGGACTTTCATGGAAAGGTAGCAAGATTGAGACCCATTGATGGGTTTCCCCGTCAATAAAAAGGTGCACTCCAACAACGAGTTAAATACAAACTGGCAACAGGATGGAGACAATGTCATATGACAAGGTACAGCCATAGACATGATTGCAATCATGCTGTATAAGCCTCATGTAATAGAGTCCTTTGTCTCCAGCTTACTTCAATTGCTGCAAACTGAGTTCAAAGTGCCAAAGTAGTTTTCATTTAATCAACTCAGCAGAGGAAGATGAGAGGAAGGGATGGAATCTTGCCCTTCCCTATAGACACAGGCAAACACAGCCTCTCCTAACTTGTGTGTTCATCCTCATCAATAACTTTTGCCATCTTGACCACACCCTGATGCTGCTTGGCCACATGTGTTCCAATTTTCATCTGTGGAGATTATCAGACGCTTGGAAAAAGCCTCAAAGGAGCTCGTGAGAATAATGTCACTGTACCAGGAACAGGTCCCAATATCGCATGTGTCGTCCTCCTGGCATGCTTGCTCCGTCCTCCCTCCATGCTGACATGACGAAAAAGGTGTTGCTTTTCATTATTGGGAGTTTTTGCTAATGAAAAGCGGCACCTTTTTGTTGCATCAGCATGGAAGGAGGACAGAGTAAGCATGGAAGAACGACAATGTCGTGTGATACCGGGACCCGTTCCCGGTACAGTGACGTCATTCTCACAAGCTCCTTTGAGGCTTTTTCAAGCGTCTGATAATCTCCTCAGAAATGTTGGACAGTATGAACCAGAATTAGCCAAAAGGCTACTTCTGAAGCTTCCACCCTTGGCTGTCTATCCATGGGGGCAAGGTTGGAACCGAGGGCCACTGAAACAGACTGAGAATTAATGTCCTCCCAGCTATACATTGCCCATCTCTTCTATACAATTTGGGATCAACCTGTTTAAGTGGCTGTAATCTCCCATATAAACTTACCCAGGTTTTGAGATCTTCAGGAGAGGCCCTGATCTCAGTCCTCCCTCCCTCAGAATGGGCCATAAGAGAGGGCTTTTCTAGTGGTTGCTCCCAGGCTCTGGAATTCCCTATCATGAGGGGCTCGGCCATCTCTCATTCTTCTGCCAGCAGGCAAAGACCTTCTTATTCATGCAGGTATTTGGCAGTTGTTGGTTTGCAGTGGAAGGGTGTGTTTTTTTCAACTGGCTGGGTGTTCTTTCTTTTACTGATGTGTTTTCAATTATGATTTTAATCTGTTTTACGTTTTAATTGTATTTGTTTTATTTGTTTTTATCCCAGTCAGCTTCCTCAAGTACCATTTTTTAGAAGGATAGGGTATAAACACACACACATGCATGCTTATATGCATGACTCAGGGTTTGACTCCTAGTTCCTGACATATAATAGTTGTGTGTCTTTTGCTCCTCCTCCTTTCACATGCAGAAATTTGGGACAAGGGAGTGACCGAGATGATCTCTGTGAGGATTTCATGTTGCTCATTCCACAGACTGTTAGGGATAACTAACATGGAAGAGTGCAGCATTGGGACCATCGCAACATCACTACCATGAGTCCCATTACTGCATTTTTTTTGTTGAGTGTGGGACTTTACAATGGTTCGCCACATCACACTATTGTCCACCAGTGCAATTACATCTTCTCTCAGAGTCCACCAACCTCAAGCATGCTCTAACAGAATTCTCTCCAGCCACCTGCCTAAAGTCATGATAGTACAAGTCAGGCACTTGTAATTTTCCCTAAACCAGCATTCCCAACCCCATCTCTCTGTAATGATAATGGAATTTAGAGAGATTACCAGACGCTCTAAATATGACGTGATAACAAAGCCAGGAGATTGCTAAAGGGCTTGTATTTCAGACAATGTCGTTCCTGTGTAGTCATGCTCCCGTTCGGGTGTTGTTATGCCAGCGCTTCTTTTTATTGATGGGCTAATCCATCAATGGAGCCCCCATTCTGTTTCTGTTACAGAATGTCCTACAACTGAAAAGGTGCCTCGTTATGCTGGCACAATGCCAGTGTCAATGGGAGGTCCGTGCCAGAACATTTCCGGGTGAGACCAGGACATCAAGGTAAGGTAAGTGACAGACTTTTCTGTACCCTCCCCAGGTTACTTGTAATGGTTTAAGTGTGTTTTTGTGCTTGGTGTTACCTTTACTGTAGTATTTTTGTTTTTATTTTTGAATTTCCCATGCTCTCGTCTTCTTGTGAGAATGGCCAGGATTTCAAACTGGGAAGTGAAGGGAGCTCCATTCAAGCTCCATTCACTCTTGGGCTGCCCTTTGATGCAGCAAAAGGTAGGTGTGAAAATTTTCATTTTTGTGGTGTGACAGGGACAGGAGAGGGGCGGGAGAGGAGATTATGAGACAGGAACACTTTTTTTGTTCCTGTCTGATAATCTCCTAGGATTCAGGTTCTTCCCCATATTCCCCCAACAAAGACTCTTACTAAAGCAAGGTACAGGAGACATAAAATCCTGAGAGAAAGATGAGATGTAGCCACATTGGATACATGTTAACTACTAGTTTTAAGCAAGATACACATATGTTTAGGATTAAACAACCATTATAATTACTCTGGCTGCACATCTAAAACCATTCCTTTTCTGCCTGTTTTATCCACATATACATGCACTCACACACAGATGTACACCAGCTACAATGTATGTCCCTTTTTTAGTACTTAATATACAATTGAAGAAAACAAGTACCATAGCAACGTGATGCACCAGGCCCATATCTCATTAAGCCTTACATCTAAGGGCCAACTGAGCTGCTACAGTAAAGCCCTATGTAATAGGGCTGGCCTTACCCCAATTTGCTTTAGCTACCAAATCCTCAGTTTCCAGATCCCATGCCAAAGAAGGAAAATATTTTGGCTTCCTTCTTGTGTTAAATGGGATTGAAAACTTCTGCTTCCTGCTTTAATACTGTGAAGGATCCTGTCCCATCACCAGTGCGGGAATAAGATTTGACTCCCAATCCAGTTAGCTTCTGTATATAGAACAGGGGATGAGTGTTGGCACCATTTTGGGTTTTGTCTCAGGCAGCAAAATGTCTTGGGATAGTCTGCTACCACAAATTGTCCTTGGGAGTGAATGATTTACAATGGAAACAGTGCACAAAGAGAGATCTTGCTCAACAGAACAGAACTGTTCCAGAACACGGCCTCACAGCCCAGAAGAACCCCAAGGAAAATCTATGGATGCCGGCCGTGAAAGCCTCTGACTGCACAGATCTTGCTCAACCTTTCTCCAATCCACAGCTTTTTGAGTACAGTTTTGCTTCTTCTCTGAGCTCCTAGTGGGTTGCCAGACATGTCTCCAAGTTAAGCTTCTTTGCACACTTTGGAACTCCACGAGAACACTATTAAGAAGATAAAATTAATCTTTTAAAAATAGCATTTATCCCTGGATGCTGGAAAAAAAATTCATTTCCTGATGCATGTTGTGCCTTATCACTATTGCCATGTCTTAGACAAAGGGTGCATTGATCACCCTTTGGTCCTTCTTGGGTCAAAAAATCATGGACATTTCTATTGATTTGTCCAATTTTCTGTAAAAGTCAGCAAGACAACAGCAGGTTTCTTTGGACAGTAACACAACAAAACTATGGGGCTGGTTCCATGACAGGAAAAAGTTCGCCAGATTCCGGATTACCGTCCTTTCGTATCAGGAGCGCATAAATCACACGGTGCCTGGCAGTTTCGAATGATCCAGACACTTTCTGTTTTGCTTAATTCACACAGGCAAAGGTGGGGGGGAATCGCCTCCAGATGATTAAAGTCAGGCAGGAGGCGGGGAGGGAGCAAGGAGGGGGTCATGGATACCATAAATAATGAGAGGAAAGAAAAAGGACAAACAAACAAGCAATCGAAAGAGCGATCTGACAAACTCCCCTGTCTTCCCCAGCCCTGAAAGGCTTTTGTAAAGAAAGGAGTCAATGAAAGCACGAACAAGCAAAAGCATAGTGGAGCAGATTCCCTTCATGCACGCATGCACACACAAACACACACCACAGAACTAGGGCTTGCCTCATTTGGTTTCCCTCCCTCCGAAGGCTTGAATAAAGGCAAGTGAATGGAAGGACAAACAAACAAAAGAACGAACATGCGATCGGCTGTTTTCCAGCACACACACACACCCACACACCCCCACACACCCCAGCGAAGCAGCGAAGCATCTTCCCACCCCCCCACCCCCCAAAAGATAGACAGGAAGGGCTCCGTTTTCCAAAGTGAGTTGCAAGCAGAAGGAGGGTGAATTTCTTCTCTCCAACCCTTCAGTCTATTCGGATAAAGCACTCCAACCAATCAGGATTCAGCTCTGCTCACAGTAATTCGAAAAGGCAGATGCCAGTTTACACGATCGTTAGTTCCCACGGTAAAGTATGCGCATTTTCGCGAACTTAATCAAAAAAGTGCGGAAAACTAGCGAAAGCTGATACTGCGCAACTTATGGGTTTTTTGCACCCCCTCCTTTTGAAAAGGGCGCTGTTGCTTCAAGATGCGTGGGAACTATCAGGCTTCTTGTCGCATTCTTTGAGGATTTATTTTGCCGTGGAAACGACCCCTAAGTTATGTTAAATTTGCCCTGGGGCCCTTTCACACTACACAATGATATCTCTTTTTATGATTCCAGTTTAATTGCCATGACTACTAATTCCCTCCTACAGAATCCTGGGGGTTGTAGTTTGGTGAGGCACTTAGACCTCTCTGGAGGAGAACTCTTAGTACCCCTCCCTAAACTACAAACCCAAGGATTCCATAGGAGGGAACCATGGCAGTTAAAGAGGAATCACAGTGCTATACTTGCGTAGTGTGAAACAGCTGCTGGTTAATAGTGATTTTAAACACTTGAACCCAGAATACCAGAATGGAAAATTTAAAGTGCCTATAAGATTACACCAAAAACAGAAGAACAGAGGGAAAATGATCTTTTTCCTATTATCATACACTGTGAAGAAAGTGGTGTGTTTGGGACAAAACTTGTGTTGATGAGAGATTTCATTAATAACTTATTTGATCATTGTGCAGGATATGGGACATTTTATCCACAACCATCTGGAGAGGGAAGAAGTAGGAAATGGTATCAAGCATGCTGTCTTCATGCATTCATTTGAAGATCAACAGAAAGCCAAGAAGATAACAATGATAATATATAGAACAGTAGTGAGGTGAGAACTCAATATGCTGTTGGATTCCAGCTCCCATTATCCCTGATCAATGGGGATAATGCTAGTTTGAACAATGTGAAGTCGAAGGCTTTCATGGCTGGCATCCATAGATTTTCCTTGGTTTTTTTCCAGGCTGTGAGGCCGTGTTCTTGAATAGTTTCCTTCTGACATTTCGCCTGCATCTGTGGCTGGCATCTTCAGAGAATGGTTGGGTAGGAGTTTATGTGGAGTTTATATGCTGTGAACCCCTGTTGGGGAGTTATATGTAAATTTGTGTAACAGGGGTTCACAGCATATAAACTCCACTCCTACCCAACCATTCTCTGAAGATGCCTGCCACAGATGCAGGCGAAACGTCAGAACGAAACTATTCCAGAAACTATTCCTCACAGCCCAGAAAAAACCCAAGAAAAAATCTAGTTTGAACAGATAAAGAGTTTGAATCCAGAGACTTTCAGAAGGCCACAGGTTTACCACTCATAATGCAGAACATTACTGCAATGCTCTATGGCTGATGGAATACTTCTGGTGGTACTTTTCACCTCTCTGGGTGCTTCTACTTTCTAGAAATAATGCAGTTTGACACTATTTTAACTGCCATGGCTCCATCCTACAGTTTTGTAAGGCATCAACATTCCTGGGTAGAGAAGGCTAAAGACCTTGTAAAACTATAAATTCCAGGATTCCATAGGATGGAGCTACAGCTCATAAAGTGGTGCAAAACTGCATTATTTCTGCAGTGTAGATTCATCCTTAGATTTTGAAGATTTCAGCCCTGAAAGTTCTGCACTTAAGTGGATCTCAAAAACTGAATATCCACCTAAGTTAAGGTCTTTGAGGGCTTAACTCCACAAAGTCAAATTCTTTCCATTCGAAATATGAAGAAAATTAAAATGTTGGTAAAATCTTACCAAAAAAAATAATAAAAGGAAGCAAAGTTCCCACACATTCTTGGTAACCAACAGAATGGAAGAGCAGCTAGTGCTAGTCTTATTCAGATGTTCATAAACTGTACCAATGGAGAGGACATGGGCATGTGAATGCCCACCCTTGCCTAGCCCACCTCTGACTTTCTCCAGTTGAGCAGGAAAGTAGCAAGTGGGATTGTAACCATGGTTGACTGAATGTGGTTACAGTCCTCTCACAACTGGGAACCTGTCAGGATTTGGATTGTGAGGAAGACTGTAACTACACAGCCAAATGGAGTTATAGTCTCCTTTCACTGTGGTTATCATCTCCTGCTCACTGGGGAATGTGGGATTTGTTTATTTAAAAAATTTATCTCTATTCTTCAGCCAAAGCATCTCCCAGAGATGGGGAAAACCTGGGGTGGACTACCTATACTTAGCCCCATGATCTTATGTTTACATTTACATAAGATCATGGGCTAAACCTGAATAGTCCACTCCACGTTTTCAGATTGAGTCTGGAAAGTTAAAGTCAGTTGGCCTACATTGGGAAGGAACTATAGGATAACAAATTCTGCATCCTCCAAGGTGTCAAACTGCATTATTGCTACAGTGTAGATGCAGCCTCTGAGGAGACAGGTATAATGACAACAGCTTTGCCCTTTGTTCTGCTTCTTCCCTCTCCAGGGGCTGGTTTACACGGCAGATTTATTGCGGCAACTTGCGCTTTAATTCTTTTCCGCAGCTGTGCCAGTCAGGGTTTTTTTTTCTAATTATGCCGCTTTTTCATTCAGACTTGAAAAAGTGTGGGGGCGTGGCCTCCCAAGCAGAGGCAGGCTTTATGGGGAAGGGCATAGACCTTCCTTTGAAGCTCTGCATTTTCGAGCTAAAGAAAGACTCACAGTCTGCCAAAATAGCAGGGGGGGGGTGGGAGATCAAAGAAGTGGCTCTGTCTCTATCTAAATCTGCCTGTAAATGAACTCAATCACTGCCCAAAGCAGAGGGACTGCAGTCTCTCTGCTGAAAGACTTTGCTGCCATGCCGAGGATCCTAAGGTGAACCTATCACAAGTTTTTTCAGCACGATTTGTTTAGTCAGGGTTCACAGACTTGCAAAATAGCAGAGAATTTTTTCTCTCCCTCCCTCAGTCCCCCCTCCCCCCCCTCTCTCTCGCTCTCTCTCCCTCCCCTAAGCAGAGCTGACAGATGGGAACTTTATGACTGAAAGGTCTTGGGAATCCTTTTTCTTGGCAGACTTGCAAAATAGCAGAGAGAATTTTTCAAAGTTTCCTGAACGCTACTAAACTCAGTCCCCCTCTTTTAAGCCTGCCCCTTGCATCAGAGCAACCAATCACAATGCAGATCTGCTGCAACCCTTAACGGAATGGTAGTTTACACTGCCAATAAAGTGCTACATTGCAAAAGCCATCCCTTGCCATGCTATATTTGGGTGTTTTACCTTCCCCCCTTCTGAATGAGGCGATGCTGTGCTGCGATCCGTGGGAACTATGAGCTATCTTAGTAGTATATTTAGAGGAATATTTGCCCGTGTAAACAACCCCCAAGAGTTCTAGTCCCAATACTCAGACCAATACACCACACTGGGTCTCAATAAGAAAATCCATTGCAGGTTTGCCATTGTCTTCCCCTAAAGCTGAGAGATGTGACTTGCACAAGGTTACCCAGTGGATTTCCATGACTGAGCAGGGATTCAGACACTGGCTTCCCAAAGTCTTAGTCCAACACTCAAACCACTACATCATGCTGGCTCTGGATAACACTGGTAGGTGAGTCTTATTATACTTCATGGCAAATACTTACCCAGTTCTAAAGTTGCCTTGCATTCAGCTGTTAATGGCCTAAGGAACAGAATTCTTTGTACACGTGAACACACACACACAGACACACACCACTTTGGATTTTCCCTTAACTTTTTATGTTTTTACCATCAGGGTATATCTCATGTTTCAACTGATCTCAGCTGAAATTTTATTGAGAGACTTCAACAGTTTGCCTGACTTTGTTCCTGTAGATCTTCCTGGCCCCAGAGTGTGAATGCGGTCTTGTCTAGATGGGCAATTTACCTCAGCTGCCCCACCCTATTGAAATGAACAACCTCTGGTCCAAGCATGCCATAGAGTTATGCTGATGACCTAGAGGTTTCTAGAGGGAACACCTCTCTAGATATTTTATAGGTCCTCCAGCATGACTCTATGGTGAACTTCCAGTGGAAGCATACCATAGAATTGCACTGGAGGACCTAGAAAAAGCCTATAGAGAACATGTTTTTTTTTCAGATGCAGGTAAGTGAAACTGCGGACACAGGTCCTCTGGATATGGGGGTCATATTCTGTTACAAAATCATTAAAAGGTTATTCTGTCTTTCTGTAAGAGAGGAACTGAGTTCAGTCATTCTCCACATGTGTTTCTTTAGATGTGACCATATGATGTGGGGGGGATGACAAAGTTCATCTGATTCATGGTTTGCATAACAAATGAAAATAAACCAAGTTGCTTCAAACAAGTCTGAGTCTGAGTCTCTGTTGCCAAATCTCATGTGTTATTTTATCTGAATGTGCTAGGTCCCAAACACGGTGATGCCAACTATTCAAAGACAAGGAGGTAACTATTTTCTAGGTCTAGGCAATTTTTGTTCTGGCCCCTTGTAACAAGAATTTGATAAAATCTTTGTTGGACAATTCTAAACTGTCCTTGAAAAATGTTTAAAAGTGTAGTTCCAAGTTAGATTTCATTTCTCTTATAAAACATGGGTAAATTCCTACCACATGTGCAGGTATGCACCTATATTTTCATGCCTTCTCCCAGAACATTTTGAGCTTCCAGATGTGATGTGATCAATTCCCACCAATGTAAGATATGGCCTATATATAATTTTGGGGGAAGTTTCTCTAACTTTCCCCTCCTAAAATTTGATATCATTTGGTGCCATTTCCCAAATTATAGCCAAGTCTCTTTCAGAGATAGATATGCCCAGATCTTATTCCCAAATACTCTCAGTTCAGTAGTGACTTGAGTAATTAACTGGTAGTGTTGAAATGATGCAAGACCTTTGGTAATTTTGAGGAAGAAAAAACCCTTATGAATGATAAGAGAATGGCATAAAGCTTGAAAAATTCCTGGGGAAGTGCCTGTAAAAATGTTCTTTAAAAGTAATCTTTAATAATAAATAAATAAATAAATAGTTATTTATTACCCACCTCTCCCCTCAGGATTGGGGCCAGGTACAACATCACACAGTATACAATACAATGCATCACAATACAGTATAATTCAGTACAATACAATTCAATACTATTTTTAGTACAATACAATTCAATAGCAGGAATATAGCAGGAAACTGTTACTTATTACACCAATAAAGTTACTTTGTGCTTATTTGTTACACAGCTTTTAAAATGTAACATTTTAACAACTCATTATGCCCAAATGTAACTAGTTATAGGTAACAATGTTACTTGTAACATGTTACTTATTACCTCTGGAAAACTGGGGCTATCAACATTTTGTAAATTTGAATTTCATCTAACCTGAAGCAGTTGCAGCAATTCAAGCAGTGTATTAGAGTACAGTGGGCCCTTGGTATCCGGTGAAGTTTGGTTCCATAACCCCCAGTGGATACCAAAATCTGTGGATGGTCAAGTCCCATTATATACAATGGCATCGTTAAAATGGTGTCCCTTACATATAATGGCAAAATCAAAGTTTGCTTTTTGTGATTTTTTCTTTTAGAATATTTTCTAACCATGGTTGGTTGAATCCATGGATGCAGAATCTGTGGATATGGAGAGCCAACTATAGTAGGCAATTATATAAAGTGGTTGCATTATGTCCTCTGTCAGGAATACGTTTCTAACTTACTGCATCTTTTAGATCCTCCAGTGCAGCTGTATGGTATGTTTTTATCCAAAGTCCTTTATCTTAATAGGGTTTGTTATTATCTGTGGCTTCTGCTATCAGATAACAACGTCCGGGAACCAAACCCCCACACGTGCGGGGATCCAACTGTACTGCATTTCAATATAATTTAAATGCTATGATTGTTGCTCTCAAGTGCAAAACTGCTAGATGCCCATGTCTGAGGTAGGAAAAGCCTTGTCTGGAAGCTCCTTCCTTCACTTACACCTTTCTAATAGAAACACTTTCTAACAGAATGTGCTTCCAGACAAGGCTTTTCCTACCTCAAACATGGGCATCTTCTGTTTGTACTCCTTCTGTCCTATTATTTCCTTCCCAGAAAGAAAAAAAATCTGCACAATGTCTGAAAGTCCTCTGTCTGGAAGCACCCTGAATGAAATTGAATTACTGCAGAACTATTAAAACAGATGAATACTTCTGATTAAACTGCTAAGCCGTATGTTTCCTTGAAAGGGTGGTCTAATATGTTTTCCTTAACTTCACTTCCTTAACTTACAAAGCAGCCATTCATCTTTTGTTCATTTTTGATATCTTCTGTATTTTCAAGTATAGGATGTAGTCTTAAAAACAAAAAAATCAATTTCAACAGCATGTGTGTACATGTGAATGAACATGAGATCTATATTAATAAATTCATTTTTTAAAGACACAATAAAGGACAACTGGATTATATCTGTTAACATTCAGCTGGTTTTAAAAAATAAACTGCTGACAACTGCCCAGTTAATATTCTGAATGAATTCCATACAAATGGAAACATGTAATCTTGATTCAAAATCCAGATGCATGACATAACTTTCTCTGCTGAGACTTCAGTATGATCTGAAGCCAAAACCTCAATAACATACCGACAAAGAAAGCAAAACAGTACAAAAACCACACCTAACATGACAGAGTTGTGTTAAGTGTATCTCAGATGTACATGAAATGCTGGGATGTTTGGGTGGCTCAAATGTTCTTGTAGTTACTTGCAGGATGTAAACTTAAATTCCACTAAGTACAGTGAACCCTTGGTATCCACTGGGGTTTGATTCCTGGACACACACACCCCGTTGATACCAAAATCCATGGGTGTTCAAGTCCCATTATATACAATGGTGTAGTAAAATGGTGTCCCTTATATAAAATGGCAAAATCAAAGTTTGCTTTTAGGATTTTTTTTTAAAGAATATTTTCTAGCTGGGGATGGTGGAATCCATGGATACACAGGGCTGACTCTGTTGGGAGGAGCCAGCATGGCATAGTGGTTTGAGTGTTGGACTATGTCTCTGAAGACCAGTGTTTGAATCCCCACTCGGCCAAGGAAACCCGCTGGGTGACCTTGGACAAATCACACACTCTCAGGTCTCAGAAAACCCTGTGATAGGTTCACCTTAGGGTTGGAAATGACTTGAAAGCACACAACAAGAACAACAATTGAGAGTGAGAGGGGGTTGGGGTTTTTTTATTTAAACAAGTTGTTTTGTTCCATTTTTACCTTCAGGTACAGCTTTTCTCCTTTAAAATATTAAAGGCTACTGTGGTTCAAAAGAGCATATGGGAGAAGGGGTTTATATCATCCACAGCTTACCTTGTAGCCATCATTAATTTGGTCTTGGTTCAATTAATTCTTTCCTTGTTTCAGTCTCTTGTATAACTATAAACCAATAAGAACATTTCTTTGGCTTTAATGAAGCTGTGAAGAAATGGTGTTCCTTCAAAGGCTGTTAAAGTACAGTTCCCATCATCCTTGACATTGTCTATGTTGGCTGGGAATGATTGATTGATTGATTGACTGACTGACTGACTGATTCACCTTTTACCCCAAATGGGACTCAAAGAAGCTTAGAATATAAGTTAAAACAGAATAGCTAAAAAATATGTAATATAAAGGCTTTAAAAGCATTGAACAATCCCATTAAAACACCACTTTTAAGAAATTCATTTAAAAAAATAAAAGAACACGAAACGACCAAACAGCACATCCATTGCATGTCCCTCTCCCTCAAGCAGTTAAGTCTGAAGGCCTTTTTAAATAGGATAGTCTTTTCTTGCTGTTGAAAAGACAGCAGAGAGAGGACCAACAAAGCCTTTTTTTGGAAGGAGTTCCATAGCCTTGGAGCAGCCATCAAGAAACTTTCCTCCCATGTCCTCACCAGAAAAGCATGGGAAATTGGTGGCATGGAGAGAAACCCTTCCCCCAAAGATTGTAAGACTTGGGACACCTCCTATAGGGAGATATGAGCTTTCAGGCAGTCTGGACCTAAGGTGTAGAGGGCTTTATACAGTAGGTCCTAGCCAGCAGTTTGAACTGTGGTCAAAAGCAGACTGATATCTTGTGAGGCTGTTTCAACAAGGAAGGGAGTTATATGCTCCCTATAAGCAGTCCTAGTCAGAAATCTAGCCACAACATTTTGGACCTGCTGAAGTTTCCAAACAGTTTCCAAAGGCCGTGTAACATGCCCTTATACCTCCTCCCCTCCGGTATTGCATTAATTGGCAATAATTCATAGACTGGCAATTATTGACAGTTCTCATAGGTCATGGTAGACCAGGCTGTCCCCAGAAGGGTCAATGCAAAAGTCATCAGAGACCTAAACAAAGTTGTCTGAGATATTCTCCAAAAACAGTCACACCCAGGACTGATTATGCAAAGCCCCCTTAGACAGCAGTTAGGGAGGAATGTGCTAATCTCCCCTGGACACACCTGGCAGTGAGTCATACTCCAGAACAAACAAATGATCAGAACACCCATTGTCCCACAAAAGTCTTCCTTCACACCTCTGCCTATCTAACAATATGATGTTGCCTCAAACCAATCAGCCTTAATGTTCCACCCATTAACAGCCAGTAACAAAGCCAGAGCTTCCACTGTTTAACTCTGGGAAACTCACTCAAATATTGTTCTACACTCAAAACACCCCTTAAGGGTACAATATTGAGTATAAATATTGCCCCCAAATCATAGCCAGGGGTTCACAGTTCTCCAGATGCCATTACTCTGCTGGTTTGCTGTGTTACCCGGTGCACAGTTTTTTGCCCACTATCACTCTGCCCATTTTCTGTGTGATCTCAGCATCAAGCCTGAGTATTCTTTGCTGCATGGCCCTCTGCTCTTCAGACAGGTAAAGTATAGTCCATCATCCCCAAAACCTATTTCTCCATCCCAATACTTCTGCCTGATTCTTTGATAGTATTGTGTGATTGCTTGATGCATGAGTGCATGTGTGAATGGTTCTGTGATTATTTTCCAATAAAAAAAATTATTTTAATTTTTGGCTTGGTGTCTCATCAGTTAGTACACATATACACAGGTGCAAGGTCCCACAGTTACCTGGCCTCTCACAACCATATTTTGAGCTAATTAGAATTTTACATATTAATATCATAAATTTGAGTGTCACGAGTGGTTTCCATGGACCCCATGCAATTTGGGTAACAAGTTGCTCAACACAGAGTGTGTTACAGTAATCCAAATCAGATGTAATCAGGGCATCTGAGATCTGATATTTCTAGGAATGGGCACAGCTGGCACATTAGTCTTAATTGTACAAATGCACTCCTGGTTACCACTGAAACCTGGTCCTCCAGCTTCAAGTGCAAGAGTATGCCTAAGCTATGAACTTGAGGGGCTGTCTAGATGAGAAGATATAATGCTGATTGCTGTGCATTAACACAAAATTGTAGCAGCGTTAATTTGCCTCCATACTCCTTTACAAAATTGCTGGTATCTGAAGCTATCCATGCTTGAAGAGCACACACAGCCATACCTGCAAACCAACATGGTGGCCGAGAGTGAATTACTTTCATTATTATTCTCAACAAGTTGTCACCACTGCACAGTATTTTCTTAAAACTGCAATCAAAGGTGCGCAAGTGAGAGTTTTTGCTTTAAAAAGCTGTTTAGCCATCTCAGAGCGGCAAAAAAAAGGGCACAATCGGCAATGCAAAACTCAAAAATTATGCTTCCAGCCACTTCATTGCCAGCAACCCCATCCCTCTGTGCACATCTTTCCAATCAGCTTTCCATTTCTGCCCTCACCACCGAGAATGTGCTGTGATGTGAATCAGTTGTCCAAATGAGTGATAATGCACATTTCCACGGATTATTTTAAACATCTCAAGGTTGTCTAAATGATGAAAATAATCCTAATAAAAAATGCAGACTACCTTTTGTTCCAATGAAATCCTGCTTGCCTTATTCAGAAGAAGGGGGACCAAAAAGTCCAAAAACTGTGGGGGGGAAGCCTTTGTGGCTCCCCCCCCCCATTTTTAAAATGATGCATGGAAATGCATATTACCTGAGACAAAAGCATTGCCTGGTTGCCAAAGCAATTGCAAGGCTACTCTCTCTTCCCAATAGCCTAGGGCAGATTGGGTGAATGTTGCCTGCAATTTATAGGACCCACTGAACTACTGGTGAAAGGGTAAGATTCATCTGTGCAGGCTATGAAAATGGCTGTGAAATTAGAGTTGATATTTTGATCCAATCTTTCTTAAGATGCTATACTGTGTTCCATCTCCCCACCAGTCAGGCTTGGCAAGTTGACTGGTTTTGGTCTAGATTCTAGTGGGATATGTGTGGTTTTGGGGGGCAAAATCAAGTGTCTGCAAATCTTAGCTTTTGCTAAGATTTTTTTTTTTTTTAAGATTTTAAAAAATTCTTATAAGTGAGAAAGGGTTATGGCAATCTTCACTTTATTCCCTCCCAGGAGTAAAGGATGTTGATTTGGCATGGTGAATGGAACATACATCTGACCCAGTAAGGGATAAAGCAGAAACATCTGTTGGATGTGTGACTGGCTTGCTGGACTAGGTTTAGTCAACAGGAAAGTCTGGAAGAGATCTTCTGCCCCATCACCAGTAGGCGTCTGCATAGTCTTAAAGCATAAGTGCTCCAGAGGAGTCCAGGGCACACCCACAATGTGAACAAAAACAATCTGAAAATAGATTATAACCACAAGAGCAATCATTTACTAGAGAAGCCATCAGCAAATTCTGGAACTCATGGGAAATCATCGTCATCAAAAAGAACACCACCATTGACTTTCAGTGCTCAAGTGAGCAGCCACTACATAAGCAAGTCCAATGTTTAAAGCCCAATAGGACTGGGATCTATTCAGTCCCACTATGATTTTGGAGACCAACTTACGGTACATTCATCCTACATACATATACTGGTTTTGTACTACGCGTTTTCCCCAAATAATTGCGAGGATTATAGTTTGTTAAGGCACTAGGAATGTTGGAGCCCTCTCCCTAACATTTCCCAGGATTCCCTGTGAATATGGAATAACTGTTGGGTCATTTTCCACTCTTGGAATGCATAATAAGAATGGCTGACTGTCTAGTGACTTGGTGTGGAACCTCATCAGAGTTTTGTAGAAATGCCCTTTGAATGGATATACCACAAATACTGAGGGGTTGTATAAGTGCTTGGCAGAGCTGCTCACAAATCCCAGGCCAATATCAGAGGCCAATATTCCCACACCCCACCCACTGAGCTACCCCCTAACAGTGTGTGAAAATGCTTCTTTTTTGCCCAAATCCAAGCCAAAATACTGACTACAAGGAAACAATTAAGACATTTGGGTGGGGGGAGGTTCAGGGGTGCTGGAAGGTGGGAGGGTGTTGCCATGTGTTTCTGTGTATTTGGTGGGGTTGGGATACTTTGGGGGCAAAGCCAAAAAATACTGGGAGCTCAGGGAGCCAACATGTGATCTGCGGGCTGCATTCTCTGCACCTCTGGGACATAGGAAAGAAGGCAGATTCCATGAAGCCTGGTAGTAGCAGGAAGAGAGCCAGTTGTGGAAAGAATGAGACTACCAGCCCCATGATTCCTGGGGAGGAAATTTAAGTACACATCATCACATGCAGCCATTGAGATCCATGTGACCTTCTCAGTGGCTGAAAATGACTTTTGTGTGCCTCATTTTCTGCCTGGGCTTGTTGTCGTGGCAGGAAAAAGATGCTCTTTACATCATTTGCTGCCCACTGGGACACCTGCTTTCAGTTGATATTTTCTCCCCTTGCTCCCAAGTTGATCCTTTATCCCCCTCTCCATTTTGAGAAAAAGCAGGAAAGTCTGACAGGTAGAAGATGGTTGAGGAGTGAACCAATGCAGGATGATCTATACAGGGTGTGTGTGTGTGTTCTGCTTGACTGGCACTGCTCATTAAAATCAAGCATGGATGCTTGCATAGATACCCCTTCCTGCAGTGTATTGTTACGATCTGTTGTTGTTTACTTTATTTATATCTGCCCCCCATGACAGGGATTCAAGGCAGCTGACAAATAAAAACAGATGCAATATAGCTAAAAATCATACAAAGGATTGTATGATTGTATGATTTAAATTCAATTGGTACTGGAAAGTTTTGTTGCTGATACAGGCTTCAGCCAAGCCACAGCTAAGTTCTATTGATCTGACTGAATGAGCAAGTTAAATATCATTATGCCAAGAAGTGTTCTTTCACCATGTCATATTGCAGGAAAGTGAACCAAATCCTACAGAGAAATATTTAAGTTCTCAATAGCAGTTTCTCTTTCCTCCTGCACCAAGCCATGCAAAAAGCCAGCACATGCTCTTTGCAGTCATGGCCTCTCCCCAGGAATTCACATGAAAGCACTCAAGCTGATTCTGTTTTTCATTAGCTTACTTGTAAAGTCAAGCCAATCTCCAGAGTCTCCAAACTGCACACTGTCAAAATGGTAATCTGGCAATAACTTGAGCAGGATCTGAAACTACTTACCAGTTAGGGCAGAGGTCAATATGACATCAAATCTGCTAAAGGATTGCAGGGAAGAGTTTCTAAACGAGATCATTCTAAATTTTACCAATGTTCTGAGAGCTTTGGCTCCTATGATCTGTGTAAGTTTTAGCCCTTCATGTGATACTATTGAGTTGCTTCAGAAAAATACTGAACATTTACATAAAATAACCTGAGAAATTTCAGGGCAGCTGTTTATTGCCATGGCTGTAATACAGTATATTTATTAGGCAAATGTGTTGGATTAGATAAATGTGTCAAATTCTACTTTGGGGTTTCTTTAATTGTCCTGCAGTTGAGCTTAGCAGGACTGAGAACCAAAGGTCACCTACAGATGCTAGAAATAGGCTGCTGTGCTTACCCCAGTGCTGGCAGTGGATAACTGTGTGGCACTGCTACAAATATGAGGTCTGTCTATTAAATAATGAGAATGATACAATAAACCATCTTTATTTGTATGTATTACAATTCTAATGCTTGTCCCCTTCAATACACTCCCCGTTCACTCACACACTGATGCAGTCTTATTTTCCACTGGTCGAAGGTGTGGAACAGATCAGTTTTTGCCAGCTGTTTCAACACATCTGCCATTTCTTCTTACCACATCAATTGACTCAAAATGTGTTCTTTTAAGCACTGATTTCAATTTAGGGAAAAGAAAAAAGCTGCATGGTGCAAAATCTGGCAAATATGGAGGATGTTCAAGTGTAGTAACGTGTTTATCGACCAAAATCTGCTTCACAGAAAGTGTTGTGTGAGCGGGCGCATTGTCTTGATGAAGAATGAAACTATTTTTCCACAGTTCTAGCTTTTTTTTCCTGACTTTCTCTCAGCTTTGTCAAAACTTCCTTATAATAATTCTGGTTCACTGTTCTGCCCTCTGGAATCCATTCTATCAAAATTACGCCCTTGATGTCAAAATGCCCAATGAGCATGGTTTTGAATGTGGACTTGCTTTGATGTGCTTTTTTTCATTCTTGGTGATGATGGTGTTTTCCAGTCCATTGACTGTTGTTTTGTCTCAGGATCATACTGGAAGATCCAGATTTCATCACAAGTTATGATTTTTTGAAAGAGGTTTGGGTCTGCCTCAAGTTGCTGCAGAATGTCTCGTTGCTTGACTTTTTAACTTAGCATTTTTCCAGCACACAACAGACAACACAGCTGCTTTAAATGATGACTGAGAATTAAATGAATGGCCCAGAGTGTTGATGCTTGTCATGCAGGTTCAGACAAGTTCAAGGTCACCACTCAAGTGTCCACAATCAGTTCTCCCTGATTTATCAATGACTTTATCTTTATCCAAGTCTTTATCAATGACTTGGATGAGGGAATTAGGGGCATACTTATCAAATTTTCAGATGACACCAAATTAGGAGGAGTAGCTAATACCCTAGAGGACAGGATCAAAATTCAGAATGACCTGGATAGACTGGAGAGCTGGGCCAAAGCTAACAAAATGAAATTCAATACGGAGAAATGTAAAGTACTGCACTTAGGGTGGAAAAATGAAATGCATAGATATAGGATGGGAGAGACCTGGCTGAATGAGACTACGTGCAAAAGGGATTTAGGAGTCCTAGTAGACCACAAGTTGAACATGAGTCAACAGTGTGATGCGGCAGCTAAAAAGGCCAATGCGATTTTGGGCTGTATCAATAGAAGTATAGGGTCTAGATCAAGGGAAGTAATAGTGCCGCTCTATTCTGCCTTGATCAGACCTCACCTAGAATACTGTGTCCAGTTCTGGGCACCACAATTCAAAAAGGATATTGACAAATTGGAGCATGTCCAGAGAAGGGCAACTAAAATGGTGAAAGGCCTGGAAACCATGCCATATGAGGAGAGACTTAGGGTGCTGGGTATGTTTAGCCTGGAAAAAAGACGGTTAAGAGGCGATATGATAGCCCTGTTTAAGTATTTGAAGGGGTGTCACGTTGAGGATGGAGCAGGCTTGTTTTCTGCTGCTCCAGAGATTGGAACACGGAGCAATGGATGCAAGCTCCAGGAATAGAGATTCCATCTCAACATTAGGAGGAACTTTTTGACAGTAAGAGCTGTTCGGCAGTGGAATACACTCCCTCGGAGCGTGGTGGGGTCTCCTTCCTTGGAGGTCTTTAAACAGAGGCTGGATGGCCATCTGTCGGGGATGCTTTGATCAAGATTTCCTGCGTGGCAGGGGGTTGGACTGGATGGCCCTCATGGTCTCTTCCAACTCTACAATTCTATGATTCTATGATTTGTCTGAAAGGTAAAAACACAGTCTCGTTATTCAATAGACAGAACTCGTATTAGCTCCTCTTCCATGGTTTTTTCATGGAAAATCCTTTTCACTTCCATGTTTTATGTTATAGCTAATATGTCAAAGTCCCAGTTTAAGGAATTTTGGACCCCTCTGCAACGCTTTATTTTGGGGGGCCCATATAGTCATGTCAGGTCAATGTAACCTAACCTATTCACAGTACAGGATGTTCAGATTATTACATAATTTGCCACCAATAATTTTGTTTAAAAAACTATACTATATGCACTAATGTAATATTTTTTGTTTATTAGCAATTAACATAATGGTGTAGATTTCCTCAAAGAAAAGAAACAGTGGACCACAAATTGAACATGAGTCAGCAGTATGATGCAGTAGCAAAAAAGCCAATGCAATTCTAGGCTGCTTTAATAGGAGTACAGTGTCTAGATCAAGGGAAGTAATAGTGCCACTCTATTCTGCTTTGGTCATACTGTTCCAGTTCTGGGCAGCACAATTGAAAAAGGATATTGACAAGCTGAAATGAGTCTAGAGGAGTGTGTCTAAAATGGTGGGAGGTCTGGAAGCCATGCCCTATGAGCAGCGGCTTAGGGAGCTGGGTATGTTTAGCCTCTGGAAGAGAAGGCTAAGAGGTGACAATGATAGCCATGTTTAAATATTTGAAGGGATGTCATACTGAGGATGGAGCAAGCTTGTTTTCTATGGCCCCAGAGACTAGGACACGGAGTCATGGGTTCAAACTACAGGAAAAGAAATTCCACCTAAACATTAGGAAGAACTTCCTGATGGTAAGAGCTGTTTGGCAGTGGAATGAACTGCCTCAGAGTGTGGTGGAGTCTCCTTCTTTGGAGGTTTTTAAACATAGGCTAGATGGCCATCTGTTAGGAATGCTTTGATTGTGTGTTCCTGCAGGGCAGAAGCAGATTGGATGGGATGGCCTTTGGTGTCTCTTCCAGTTTTATGATTCTTTGAGTCTAGGCTGCATTCTTTTGGATTCTACTTCCCAGAGTACCCCTGCCAGCACCCCTCCCAAAATCTGATTGCATTGTTCCTTTTTTCAGTATTCTTTAGCCCAGTGGTTCTTAAGCTGGGGTCCAGGGACCTGCAGGGGTCTGCGATGTCCTCACAGGGGGTCCACAAAGGCTTGAAGGCTGCTTGGCCCACCATCTTCCTGCAATGGAGTGGCCACTTGACAGGAACCAAGGCAAAAGCTAGCTGGCTGGCTTGGCCTGCACATTGCCATTCAATCTGCTCCCGTCACAAACTTGCAGGAAGAAGCAAGAGTGCCTCTGAGGTAAAGTTTAATGGATAGTGTAATTGTATTATTATTATTATTAGTCTTGGGGCAACAAAAGATATTTAAAATGGGTTCCTGATAAAGAAAAGGTTAAGAACCACTGCTCTAGCCCAATGGCTCTCACATAACATTACTGTTATGGGATACTGGTGTCTTAGTGACAACAATAAAATAATTGTTCCCAGTAATATTACTCCAACTTTTTATTTATATTCTTTATGTTTTTCTGTTAAAAGAGCCAGGGTGGTGTAGTAGTTTTAGCATTGCAGTATGACTGTGAAGACAAGGATTTGAATCCTTACCATGAAAACCTACTGGGTGACCTTGGGCAAGTCACACTCTCTCAGCCTCAAAAGAAGGCAAAGGCGCACCCCCTTTGAACAAACCTTGCCTAGAAAACCTAGTGATAGGTTCATCTTAGTCAGAAATGACTTGAAGGCACACAATAACAATAAGAGAAGTGCATGAAAATTTATAAACATTCTTCACATAAAAAGTAGATTTTTTTTTCCTATCATGTTATGATCCAGGTTGTTAGAATGATTGGTGGGTCTTATAATATAAAGATTGATAAGCACTGCTCTAGGCCAACTTGCATTAAACATAAAAGAAAGCATGAAAATGGGGCAGTCCAACCAGCTTCTCAGTCCCTATAGCTGCACTTTTAATCATAGTATGATACGGGAGACTGCCAATGAATACCAGATGCTGTAAGCTCTATTACAGAGGAAGGAACTGGCCAAAGCACCTCTGAGTCTTCCTTGCCTAAGAAAACCCTATGTAATTCATGGGTTTGCCATCAGTCAACAGGCAATTTGAAGACACATAGGCAAACACACAAATTCCTTTTGCAGATTGAACTCAGTTGGCAGCAAAGGGAGTAAGCGGAGGACAAAGGGGGAAAGCAGGGAGGGGAGAGAAACCAGGACATTTTAAGAGCAGCTGGAAAGATAGGCTGGAGGGGATTCAGCTGGAATGCAGCTGCCCAATGGAGACCCTTGGAGGGCAGAAGAGAGGGGAACCCTTCTTCCAGTGAAGGCAGGGAAAAGAGAGAAGAAAGATCAGATAAGAGAGAAGAAGGGGGAGAGAGGAGCTCTTTCTGAAGGGGGAAGGGACCACCCTTTTCCCAAGAGAGGAGGGGGGAAAGAGAGGGAAAAAGCTGACCCTCTGCTGAAAAAGCAATAAGGGGAGCGAGCCCTGTTCAGAAGAGAGGAGGGAAGGGGGAAAGAAAGAAGAGGCCAAGAAGGAAAGAAAAGAGTGGACAGAGAGAGAGAGCAGGAGGGAAGAAAAGAAAGAGAGATGACCCTTTTTCGAGAGAGAGGGAGGAGAGGAAGAGAAGGGGTGTCCATGCCCTTCCAGAGAGAAAGAGGGGAAGGAGGGAGGGAAGCCCCCCTTCCTTCCCTTCCCCTTTGCTGCAAGGAGGGTCTCCCTCCCTCTCTCCCCCTCCCTTCTTTCCTTCTTCTCCACTCCCCCCTCCCCGAGACTCCCCCCCTCTCCCCTCCTCCAATGCCCATGTGGACCTGCCTTAAGGCGGAACCATTCAGCCACGGTGCCCATTTCACCTCCCCTTCCCTCCCTCCCAGCCCCTGCCTGGGATAGCCATGAGGGGTTCAGTGGCTGTGGGCATCAGGGGCAATGAGAGTGCGGCACTGGCAGGCAAGGAGTGGATGGGAGGTGGGATGGGGGACATTAGGCAAGGACTACCAGCTGCCGCCACTTCTTCTCCCATTCCCCTTCACCATGCCTGGCCATGCTTGGCTGCTCGGAGTGTGGGTGGCTGGAGCGGTGGGAGGTTAGCCAGGCAACCGAGGCAGGAGGGAGGAGCCCACGGTTGCTGCCTGGCCAGGTAAGAGTGCCTGCCCCCAAAAAATGCTGCCCAGGGAGGACCATGGAGAGAAGGGGCAAGAGTACGTTGCAAGCGGCAAAGACAATCAGGGTGCCTGCGCTGGGCTGCTGTTTGAAAGCCATGCATTACAAAGGGGGCCCCTGCAGCTATGGGCCTCCCCACAGGTATGGTTGCTGCGGGGCCCTTAAACCAGCCCTGGTGGAAGGTGTTGGGGGGGTCTCATACCGGTGACTTTAGCAGCAGGTGCCAGGCTCTTACCACTGCTGCAACTTCCCAAATACAGTGTTTACTTGCCCTTATTCTAATGAACTGCAGATGCCCCCAAAAGTAATAGCATGGCTACTAACACAGCATGGGCAAGGTCACAACCTGGAAGTAGTGGGTTTTAAGCAAAGTCATTAGCTATAATGAGTTATATTTTTGTTGTTGCTATGAGAGTTTAATGAAACCAAAATTACTGTCTGCAAAATCTTTTTTTACTTGAATATCCAGTGTATTAGCAGTCCACAGCAATAGGACATGACAAGAATAAAAGAAGGAAAAAGATACAAAACCAAATTAAAATAGGTGGGGTATCATAGAATCATAGAGCTGGAAGAGTCCTCAAGGGCCATCCAGTCTAACCCCCTGCCATGCAGGAATGCACAATCTAATCATTCAGCCTCTGTTTAAAAACCTCCAAGGAAGGAGACTCCACCACACTCCGAGGCAGTGTATTCCACTTCCGAACAGCTCTTACTGCCAGGAAGTTCTTCCTAATGTTTAGATGGAATCTCTTTTCCTGTAGTTTGAACCCATTGCTCTGTGTCCTAGTCTCTGGAGCAGCAGAAAACAAGCTTGCTCCAGCTTCAGTATGACATCCCTTCATATATTTAAACATGGCTAACAACATTGCTCATATACAGGGCGTAATTATTTTTTTGTCTTCAAACCACTGCAAATTAGGAATGCAACTTCTGGTATAGCAATGGAAGTTGGCCTCCATGGCACCACAGTCATAAGTACTATAATCAGCAGCAGCTGGTGGCTCAATTGTTTGTTAGACAGAGAATCTGCTCTGGAAGATTATCCACATGGTGAAAAAACTCCTCATAGAATTTGAGAATACCTTTTGTCCCAATGAGATCTCACAGTGATTTACCATTTTCAAAAGGGAGGGGTCAAAAACTGCAAAAACTACACAGGCAAAGCCTTAGTGGCTTTTCCCAAAGTTTTTTTTTTTTTAAATGCATGGAAATGTACATTACTGCTCACTGGGACAACCAATTTGCAATTCAGTGCATTCCAGAAGTCGAAAGCTGATTGCTCAGGTGTGCATGGGGGCAGGCTTGCCAGCAACGAAGTGGCTGGAACCACCATTGTTTATTTGCGGTGGTGACTGTGAGCATTTTTGCAGTGGTAAGGCAACCAAACACTTGATTGCACTTCTGCACCTTATATTTAAAGTTTCAAACAACAATTTTGTAGCAGCAGCACAAATATTATTTGTGGGAAATGATAACATGAGTAATTTAGCCTCAGCCACCATCTTGATTCGCAGTCATGCCTCTGTGTGTACTTCAAACATGGATAACTTCATTTTTGACCTCGCCAAAAAAACATGGAGACAAATGAACGCTGCTGCAATTTTGCGTTAATGCACAGCAATCCACATTATATCACCTTGTCTAGAGAGCCCTGGGTTTGAGTCTGAATTTTAAAGGATCTCTCTAAGGTGCTGAACCTATTTTTAGTCTAGGGTTCAGCCTCTTGGTTAACTGTGTTAAAGTTCAGATAAAAATTTGGAGCAGATTCACCTCCCCGCTGACCACCGGTGTCTACTGACTATAAAATCGATAGTGTATATTGTTTTTTGTTTTATGGGACCCAAGATGACTTACAATTAGAATTAAAGCAAAATATAGCTAAAACAATACGTGGTACAAAAGTTTTAAAAATCCACTAAGGAGACATTTTTCAGCTACTCTTAAAATGCCCCAGTTTCTCTCTCCTTTTCCTATTTTCCCCTTGCTGCAAATTGAGGTCAAAGAGCAAAACTACATTGCATCTCAAAGCTTGGAGAGGAAAAGAACAGGAGGGCATTGAATCTTGCCCTTCTCAGTAGGCTCAGACAAAAGCAAACTGCTGAAGCCTCTTCTAGCTTGTGTGTTTTAGCTAATTAATAAATCTTGACCACAATGTGATTGTCTGCATGTTTCCTGGTGAGGATTTCAGCACTTTCAGCACTTTTCAAGTTGTTTTTTAAAAAGAAAATTTAGCAAGTAGGCAAGACTGCAATGCCAACATGTTTTCAGAGGGTGGAGTACCTGCATGGAAATTATTATCACCACCTGATTCTTTTCCACAGGAAGTAAGAATAATGACGATAGCATCATTAAAACTCCAACCCAATGCTGAATTAGTTGGCCTAAACTATCTGGGGAGTTCTGGGAACTGTAGTCCCAAAAGTGACTTTTCCGAGTCCTGAATATAATGAGCCTGCATGGTCATCACGTAGAAAACAGAATGAGACCAAAATAGCAGGGTGTACTAGATAACCCACTTCCAATTTCATGATGCTAAATATAGATCAGAAAAGACAGTTATTGTTCTGTGCCTGCCGTAATATTAATAGAGCAGGCAAAGACCTTTGAGAAATGCTGAGCTTTGAACTTTTCTCATCTGATGGGTGGGAAGTGCAGCTGCATCTTGCTCCTCATTTTATAAAGCCCTAAGATCAGATGCCATATGTCTGACCTAGGCTTCCTGCTAAGAAAATGGCCCTGCAAGAGCTAAATATGGAAGCCATGCAGAGTAATTCCTGTGAGATAGGCCATCCAGTGCCAAATGGATTTAAATACTTATTTAAATACTTATGTCCCACCCGCTATTAAAAATCTCAGATATGGAATACAGTAAAACGAACATTACTAATTTAAAAAGTATAAAAAATAAAAGGATTTCTAAAGGCTAAACCCAAAACAATTCACAAGTTAAAAAGACAGATTAAAAATTGTTAAAATAGTTCAAAACAATTTAAAACTATGGTCGCAATCCTGTTGGGGAGTCATGAATGTGTAAGCACCATAATTAGGATACTACACAGTGACTGCCATCCCTATGCCCATTCACTTGGCAGCAGCCACTGCGAGCAACAGAGGTCTGGGAAGCAGCTGAGTAATGGTAAAACAACTCCTGTGGATGTCTATTGTGATAGGCAGAAGAGGGTGTCCGTCACAATTCCCCCTTGCTCTTGAGATTGTTCATGTAAGGGGGAGGGGGACCATCAGCCAGCAGCTTCCCAATCAACAGGGGAAGAGACCTCCATATATTGCAGCAGCTGCTCCCCAGGAAATAGGGACTGGGGACTGTTATGGTCCCTATGTATCCCTTAAATTAGGGCAGTGATGGGCAACCTTTTGAGCTTGGTGTGTCAAACTTCGCCAAAAAACTGAGCATAACTTGGGTGGTATGTCACTTTGAGGGGAAAAAATTATCTCTGCCAGCAGAAGTGAGGGCAAAGATCCCGGCTTAACCGGAAGTCCCAGAACTAGACACTCTGTGCCGGACTTCTGTTGTTTTGGCCTACAGACCTCCAGCACAGAGTGTCTAATAGGGGAGGATGAAACATTTGTGACTACAGTTGTCCCTCCGCACTCACAGGTTTCACATTCGCAGTTCCGCATATTCGCAGATTCCTGTTTTGGGGAGGGGAGGAAAGTGGGACCGGGGCTTTGAAGCCCCAATCACCACTTTAGGGAGGGTGGTGAGATTGCGGGTGGGGGAGAGGAGGCCTACGGCCACGTGTCATCTGAAATGGCTACGCGTGTTAGTGCTGACACGCGTGTCATAGGTTCGCCATCACTGAACTAGGGGCTACATAAAGATTGTGAGTACAAAATGGTCACAAGGACATAATTAATATAGGTTATGCATTTGTAACTGCCAACTGGAATGAGCAGCCATGTTTTTACCTGGTGCAGGAATAATGACAATATTGATTCCAATCAGTCCTTCAAGGGGAGGGCTTTCCAAAATGGGGGTGTCACAGCATATAAGGCCCTCTGCCGTGTTCTCCAACAGCATGTTCCCCTGACTGATGGGACATAGAAGCCAATTCCTCCAGATTTGAGTTCCTGGGCAAGAATATATATGGAGAGGCACACCTTCAAGTATCAAGGTCCCAGGCTGGTTAGAGGTAGAATTATGGCATAGCCTGGTTTTGTGGGTCTGAATAACTAGTCAACATTAGAGACAGGACACAGAAACATTACTTTTGGAAGTACAACTCTCACTATCCTGAGTTCACACACTAGCTGTGAAATTCTGGGAGTTATACTCCCAAAAAGTAACATTTCCAAGCCCTGCTTTGAAGCATTTACATTTTTTTTAGAGATGGTGCCACTGGCACCATGTATATTTGCTTATTCGCATGCACAAACGAACAGAAAAAACTCCGAAGCAGCCGCAGCCATGTGGCCAGAAACAGTACGATGTATAGGACACACAATCAGTGTAGGACTGCCCTTTTACTCCAATGCAGATTGTAGATACTCCGAAATCTACAATCAGACAAGCCTGGTGTGTGTGGTGTTTATGGGCCCACTGCAGATCAAAGAAAGCTGCTGCAGGTATGAGGTAGGTGCAGAGTTCCCTGCCAGTGTAGACAAGCCCACAGTCTCCCCTATCTTTTTACTATTGAATGGTCTACTACAGTTAACCCTCCACATTTACAGCTTTAACTTTTGCAGATTTGATTATTCACTGATTATTTGCTGCTCCCTCTGCTGCTGCCCTATGCCAGTTTTTAATAGGGGATGCAAACCTCACGAGATTGAGAGACTGTGAACATGTTGCAAGGCTTGTAAGTCCCTAATAAAAATGGCATAGGGCAGCAGTGGAGGTGACAGCAAACCCTGCCAGCCACCCACTTCTCCCTTTTGAAGGAACCCCACCATCTCAAAGGCATCTGTGGTGGGTTGAATCCATGGGTTGTATTTTTTTGGTGTTAAATATAGTTTTTTGGGTGGGAGCTAGAGATATTCACATTTTTCTACTTTCTCAGGAGTCTTGCATCCCTAATCCCAGCAAATGTGGAGGGCCAACTGTATTAATTATTTATTCCTACTTAAATTATAATTGTTAATTCTAAAGTTGCAGTGACACTCATAAGCTAGCTGGTGCAAATTATATGCAAACATGCATTCTCTTTTGGGGTGAAGAATAGATTGCCACCCTAATGCTATGGAATGTTATCCCAGCTGTATTAATTCTTCACATTTCTATCACACTTCCCAAAGAAAGAAAGTGGTCCTCAAAGAGTTGAAAGGCCAGTTTACTTTGGATTTCACAGAGAAAATTGCTTACATATGCAACCCGCAACCCGCTTGCATGCTGTCATTTTGGCAGAGTCAGAGAAGGATGCAGCCAGAAGAGACATCATCCTGTCTTGTAGATTTAAATACCTGTCAGCTTGTGAAACTCAGTGAGGTGGCCAAGATGCTTGCAGGCTTGAGACCTACCATCTGTTGTTTAGGTCTGTCTGCTTCCCAGGACTGACTGTTTGGACCTTGGAAGTAGTGAATACTCCCTTGGGAGAGATATAGTTTCTGCTGCCCTTAGGCAGACAGTACTGAGACCCTCACTGTTGCTGCTTTTAATCAAGCCTGGACTCTATGTGCCTGGATAGTTATTGGCCAGTATCTTATGTTCCATTTTCATCTGGAGAAGATAGTAACTTCTCTACTCTAGAAAGTTTTAGATTGTTTAGATCCATTTCAGCCTAGCATCTCCTCCACTGAATGGTTTATATCCTTTTCAACCTGGCTTATTTATTTATTTATTTATTATCTGTGTATTAAAATATTTGTATCACAGCCTGTATTGTGAGATCTCAGTATAAACAGTTTAAAACAATTGCAGATAAAATCAGAATGATTTTAATAGTATACAAATGTGTTAAATAAATCATCAGAGTAAAATGGGGTGGGGGAGGCAAAGTCAGTTAAAACCCTGTACTGTACATGTATACTTTAAAAAGTAGTAATAATAAAGCCCAAAAGCTTTTAAAAAAAGTCAGATTTGGGATCAGAAGCAGCCTTGGTCGCTTTGGATGATTTAAGCAGATGAGTGTGCAAATGGAATATGACTGCAATGGTTTTTCTTATATCATCAGTCATATCGTATCATCGTGGGTTGCCTTATCAGAATGGGCTTGGGCGACACACTTTTGTAGTGACTGCAGCCCTTCTTGGCAGGGTGAACCTAGTAAGCAGTTTGCTGTCTTCTATTCCAGCTAAAGTCTATTGGGTTTAGGAGCTGCACAGTGTTCTGTCTTGTCCACCATAAGTGGTGGCTGGTAGCTCTGATGTCAGTGGGGCAGTCACTCCTCTGTGGGTTTTAGTCAGAACTTTAAAGGAAACGTCCAACCTATTTGTAGAGTAGGGTTCAGCACCTTGGATAATTTATTTAAAATTCAGAGAAAAACTTGGAGCAGATTTACCAACCAACCTACATTAGAGCCACCATTTATCATGCTTTTTAAATATTCAAAGTCATCCTAAGGTTTGAGCTAAAAATGCCATCACTGTGCACACATCACACCGTTCTACTTCTCATTTCAGTTTACTAATCTCAGGGAGCCTGTGGAGCCCTTGAACAGTAGTCCGGAGCCAGTTTTGGGGTGGATAAATGTAGATTGATAGATAAATCAGTGCCAGCTTCACATTTATTAGTAAGCCCATTATGTCCCACGTCTTCCACACCCTGCAACAATATGTGGATATTTCTATTTATTTCCCTATGCATTTGTGGCCATGCTGGTTGGTGGATTCTGAGAATTGTCATCCAAAAATTAACTTTCCCATGCTCTGGATCTGATCCCTAGTTATATCATCTGTCACATTATTTCTCACTTACCTCAAAAGCTGGAGCTCCTCTCTCACTCATACTCTCACCATGGACTTTATCAGACCACCACCAGACCACCACTACCAATGTTCTTTTGCCAGCATAATTTGTGTTGCTTTTATGCCAGCAAAAGAACCCCCGGTACCAGACTTACCTTGAGCAGTATCAATGTGGCTTCCCTGGCAGTAATGGAGCACAAACAGAGCTCCGTTTACTTTCAAGGTTGAACTCTCACCAATTCTCGTGAGAAGATGCTAGCACAGGACATTCAAAAATAAAAACAAAATAAAGACACAAAATGTACAGCAAAGCTCTACAAAACACTTTTAATGTCCCAAGTACATGGGGGGGGTGTCATAAAAAAGAGCATCCCCTACCTGGCTGTCATGATCTCACCTGGAAGTGTTAGCCCATTGACACTGTATTCACATGAGTATGATGGTGCGAGGATTCAAATTATGGCAATGCCAGCAGAAAAGCAGAATGGGAGATCAATTGACAGCTTGGGCCATCAACAAAAAGGAATGGGTTTTTCACAATACATTATCGCAAAAGAGTGATGTCGTCTGATATGTGTACCCTTTCGCGATCATTAGGTGTCCTTATGATGCCATATTTGCCTGGTCTGACAAAGTCCCAGACAAAGTTTGCTATCTACTACCACATTTAAGTTACATCATAATATTAACTTTACTATACCTTTTGTGGAGGGGAGCAAATGCACATGAAGTCTGAATCCAGCTATACAAGCTAACTGCTGGAGTGTGTGACAAGAAAGGTGAATCCATAGTTAATCATTCAAGGACATCAGAACGAAAGAACTGTTGGAGGAACTGGGAAAGGCATATCCTGAGATTGCCTTTGAGGCAACAAAAACAGCAGCAGTGGGAGAGGAAGTGTCTTACACAAATGCACATTCCCCCCCCCCCCAAGATTGCATCTATTCGGATGACAAAAGAAATCTAATTTTGCCACAGGACACAATAGGAAAACAGGAACAGTTCTGGATAATCTAAGGGAAAAGCGTATTCATTCTTCAGAAGAATTTCGAACTTGATAGCCTTTCCAAAGGGAGCATATTGTTTCATGTTCTCTGTTCCCCAAGCAGTGGGAAATCCAGGGCAGCCTGCAGAAGGCAGATTTCCTTTAGACAAGAGAGCATAGAAGACTTAAGCATCTTTGCCAGGATGGAGCTATTTACAAATCTATACACAGAGGAAATGTGAAAGAGATGCAGAAGCAAGCACACAGGCTATACTTGTTTCACAACAACAACCATTCAGCTTCCAAACTAAGAGTTTTCGTCTGCTATTCATTTCATTCTATACTTTCTGACAGGCAAAGCTGGATTTTGGCTTCTTTCTTTGCAGGCATGTGAATAAGACATATCTACACTCTCTAGCAGGGAATTCTAAGTACACCTACATTTTAGGATTCCATAGGATGAAGCCATGACAGTTAAAGTGGTATAAAACAGCTATAACTATATAGTGCAGAGACACAGTTTCATTTCAAACACTTGAAAGAGTCACAGGGGTTGTCTATACGAGACAATAAAATGTGGATTGATGCACTCTAATGCCAATTCGCAGCAGATAAGATTGCAGACATGCAAAGCCATACAGGTTTCTTGTTCAAACGGGCATGCCTGCAAAACAAGATGACAGGCACAAGTGAATTACTCATGTTCTTATTGTTATCAGCTGCTGCTGCCAAACAGTTTTTTGTTTTTAAGAAAAAGCGTATCCAAGGTGCAGAAGTGTGATCTTTCACTTAAATAAACAGAAAAAAAAGAGTTTCATTGCCTCAATGCATGATCGCTATGGAGAAAATCCAACATGGTGATTCCGGACATTTGTCTTGCCAGCAAGCTCCACTCCCTGTGCATATCCAACCAATCAGCTTTCCATGATCAATCAGCTTTCCATGCAAAGGCTTTTCATGCGGAGTATTTGGACTTTTTGTCCCCTCTCCTTCCTGTTTAGACTGGAAAAAAGGCGGTTAAGGGGTGATATGATAGCCCTGTTTAAGTATTTGAAAGGGTGTCACACTGAGGATGGAGGAAGCTTGTTTTCTGCTGCTCCAGAGACTAGAACACGGAACAATGGATGCAAGCTCCAGGAACAGAGATTCAGACTACAGGAACAGAGATTCCACCTCAACATTAGGAGGACCTTTCTGACAGTAAGAGCTGTTCAGCAGTGGAACACACTCCCTCGGAGTGTATTGGGGTCTCCTTCCTTGGAGGTCTTTAAACAGAGGCTGGATGGCCATCTGTCAGGGATCTTTGATCGTGATTTCCTGCATGGCAGTGGGTTGAACTGGATGGCCTTTGTGGTCTCTTCCAACTCTACAATTCTATGATTGTATGATTCTATGAATACAACAAATTGATATGGGATCTCATTGGGGCAAAAGGTATTCTCCTTGAATTCTATGCAGAGTATTTTTGCTGTATAGACAAGCCCACAGTCTTTTGTCCTCCAAGAACAACCTGGATATGCCAACCAGGTGGAGGTAGCATAGCTCACAATTTTACCTGTGTAGAAGACACATCTTCAGAGAAGATTTATTTATTTATTTACTTGCTTACCTATTTAATGTACATCCCACCTTTTTCCCAGTATGGCATTCAAGGCAGCATACAATGCTTTAAAAACACAATATAATTGTTAAAAATTTAGCACAAACGTTGAAACACAAATACACTAAACAAAGGATGTTATCAGACAAGGCAAAAATCACAGGATTACGGTGTCAGGGTAGCATGGATGGCCCCGCTATCACACAACATTGTTGTCTTCATGTTCTTACACTGTTCTCCAGCTGCGAAAAAGGTATTACAGTATTTAAAGTTCACAGGACAAGCTGTTAATAGATCATCAATAGCGCTTTTTTCACACTATTGATGGTGTGCAAAACCACATCCCATTGTAATTGCGAGATTACATTGTGAATGGGTGGCCATCTTCCCCCCCCCCCTGTTCCCAGCAAGAAAATGTCCAGGTGGGAACATGAAAATGAAGCACAGGACGCTCTCTTTATGAACTGTCCCAATTAGTTTGGACATTTTTAGGTTTGTTTCAGTGCTTGTGTGTTCATTTACTTTGTTAATTAAGGGGTTTTGGGAGTTTTAAGCATGCTCACGTCTTCTCATGAGAACTGCCAAAATCTCACCCATGTCAAATCGCAGAAGTAAACTTCCATTCTTAAAGCGCTAGTGGTTGTCATGCAATAATTCCATGGCATTTCTTTCACGTGATTACAGTGTTATAATGCCGTGATGTTCCTGCTATCTTCATTTGTGGAATTACAGCATTTTTACATGCTAGTCTGATAATGTCCTTAGATTTTAAAAAACACATTTTAAAAACACAAGTTAAAAGAGCATTAAAAAGAGATTTAAAACATAATAAAATAATGACACTACAGTCTCCCATTAAAAGCTCCATCTGCTGCAACAAATGCCACCTTAAATAAAAAGGTCTTTACCTGCTGGTCAAAAGATAACAAGAAGAAGGCCAACCAGACCTCCTGAGGAAGAGAGTTCCACAGTTTGGGAGCAGCCATTGAGAAGGCTCTGTTTCATATCCACACCAGGCATGCCTGTGATGGTGGTAGGACTAAAAGAAAGCCTTCCCCTACAGATCTTAGAGCATAGGCAGACCAGTATAGGAAGATATGGTTTTTCAGATAGTCTGAACCAAAGCTCTGTAGGGCTTAAAAGGTCATAGCCAGCACTTTGAATTCTGTTTTAGCTAAATCCATCGTATTTGGAATAGTAGCACTATGTGGCATAAAGTAAGGAAGAAATAAGAAGGTTTTCAGTGTAAGATCTGATGAAATGCTAAGCAGGTCATATTATGTATGATTTTTGGAGGCATGAATTAAGCTATGTACAGAATTGTGCATGAATGCTGAGAATGAAGACAGCCTGTTCTTTGGGAATATTGGGTTTCAACCCTCTGGAATGATAAAGACAAGGGACAACAGAGGGAGTGGAATGAGGGGCAAGAGAAGGAGAGAAGGAGGGAGGGAAGTGAAGGAGAATAATGAAATAATTAGGACTCAGTTTTCAGCCAGGGTGTCCTTGTGATCATGGTGGAGTACTATTCACAATTGGCCCAGAGACTTTCAATAGCTGAATTAAAGAGGAAAAGAACAATGCAGATGGAGTGGCTCCTTGTTGCCAGCTCTAATTAAGGCCAAGTATATCTATTTGCTTGACCTACATTACGTGGGATTTGCACTTGACAACAGGCAACAGGATGCCTATCTGCTTGGGTTAGTTCATTACCGGAAATCAGCAGTGACTGGTTTGACATGAACTTTTTAAAGCGTGTCGAAAGAAGAAAGGAGAGGTAAGAAGAGTGAGACAGAGCACACATTTTAGTCTTTGCCCTGATAAAACTACTCCATTCTGAATGCATTTTACCAACAGTAGCACACTTATTAACCTAACACATCTCAGGTTGCATGTTAACTTGAGAGTAAGTAGCAGTATGAAACTCAGTGAGATTTGCTTTTGAGTAAACATGTATAGGCTTCATGAACATTTAACTTTAGCAGAACTTTGACAAGTTGCTTTTTTTGGAGGGGGGACTGTAACTATCTGAGGCCCCTGTCAGCATGGGCAAAAAAGTACGGTAGTTTGTCCAAGCTTTGGGATTTTAGAGCATTTCATGTGAAGTACCTTTTCCATTGCCAGTATTGTGAGTGTAAAAACTCAGGCTTAGAACATTCCTTTGACCTTTTTTTAAAAAAAATATCCCTTTGTCTTTCTAGCCTATGTTAACACCACTCTAATAGACACAGAAACCATTCAAGAGACACAAAGGCACTTTCTGTACCATATGTGAAAATGCTCTTGAGAACATTTTATCTCCTACTTCAGTTCTTCTTTCTACAAGTCAGGCAACAACACTCAACTGTTTATCTTCCTGCCTAGTTCCCGCACCTCCTCCACAGGGGCTCTTCCTTTAATCACTAATTGCAAAAACCTAAGAGGAGGAGGAAAAAACCCTAACTCGCTTTCATCATCATATTATTGTTCTATCCTGACCACCCCTCAGTCAACCCATTTGTTGAATAACCTTTGACATCTTGCTTCCCTTCCCCCAACCATCCATTCTTCTTGTCAGAATTCATGCTTGGGTTGCTTTTCTGAATTTGGCAAAGAGATGCTTTCCCCATTCCTTGATTCTGCTGACCAGTGTGGTTGGGCTTGCCCTCCCTTATCCACTCACTTGCCCCTTCCTCACATTGATTTATATCATTGTTGAATGGCTTGGGGAGTGGCAGCAGTAGTCAAAACTGGACAAGGAACCATTTTCTTCCCCTTTCACTGGTATTGTGTCTGCTGCCTCCTTCAAATAATGGTAACAGCCATGGAGGGGGCAGGGAGAAGAGGAGAAGAAAAGCCAGAGGAAAAGGATGGGGTGGGGGGCGCTAAGGAGAAACCATTGTGTAAGTGATCACAGTGAGTGAATATGCTGGTTGTCAAACTGCTGTGAACAAAATGTCCAAAGGCAGGGGAGGGATTAATCGAAGACACTATGAAAAAGACTCAAGGTTTCACATTGATAAGCCTCTGTACAAGCAGATGAGGTTTACCATTCTGCATGCAAATAACAACCTGCTTTGCCAGCCCCCTTTTCACCCTGTTTGAGTCCCCAGCTGTTTTCATGTCCTTAACATATGTTGAAGCAAATAAAGTGTCTGCTAATTTTGCAGCCAACATTTTCAAAGGGTGCAGAGCTTGGTATTGCTGAGACTGGAATAACGTTGAGGTTGAGGAGGAGAGGGGAACAATCAAACAACAAAAAGAATGCTGGAAGATGGCACTTTGGCACTAAGCACAAAGTTAGTGCAGTGTGGTGGGTGTACAGTTCAACTACTATGTGTTTTAATCTGGTGTAAACATCCCACCTGAAATGTGGGAATAATGATACTGACCCACATTACCCTCAGTAGTAAGGATTACTAAAATAATGCCTGGGATCTAAGCAGCCACTCTAAAGCTACTCCAGCTTGCAGGTCTAATCCAATGCATCAGCTGTTAAGCATCCAAAAGATGCCATTCGATTCTCAAATGCCTCCCCACAGCCGAGGATTGGTAGGGGTCTCAGCTGACATCAGATATAGATCTTACATACAGTTGTAATTACTAATACTTCCTTTGGCAGAAATAATTTGTTATGGAAGTTCTGTTGAACCCTAATGAAAGATGATAAACAGAATTCTTGCAACTGCTAAGACCTAATAATTATTGCAATTAAGTGTTATTATAGCTGCTTTTGTAGTGTCATCTTCTGGAGATGTTAACTGAACTGCCTTTCAACATAGGTACAACACTTTAGTGAAATGACAAGTACAGTATAATTTGTGTGCTCCAAGACAAGAATCCTAGGCCACATTTACTCCAGGATGTTTTCTTGTTCAGAACTTGGTTGCTGGGAGTGTTAAAATGGCCACATCTTTGTTCAGAGTTGACTGTATCAAGAGGTGTGGGAGTAGCTGCCCCTCACCCACCACCACCCTCCCTGACACATGACCTGCCATCACCCACATGAGCTGCCTCATCCTCCCCCCCCCCGCACTGTTTCTTCCTTAGTTCTAAGAAGACACCCCGGCAGCAGTCCTACACAAATAATGCCAAGGCGGGGCAGAACTGAGCCTCTCCCCAGGTCACAAGACAGGCAGATTCCAGGTGGGAATCCATCTTCCTCTCTAGGAATCAGTTACTTTCCAGCTATGACTGTATTATCCTTCAAAATAAAAGAACAATTGAGGGGTGAATTTTGGAGAATGATGGGGGGGTGCAGGGTCTAGAAAGAGCACAGTGGGTTCTTCACAGTTGCAGTGAGCTGCCTATGAAGAACCGGGTATACGTCTCAAGGCAGGGTGGGTGCAAGTCACAAGAAAAGCAAGAACAGAATTGCTCTCCGAATCCCCAAAGGGTGCTCAGCAGTGGCTCCTCTTCGTCTTGGAAAGATGTGACCAGTGGGGTGCCATAGGCTTCTGTCCTGGGCCCAGTGCTATTCAACATCATTATCAATGACTTGGATGATGGAATCAGGGGCATACTTATCAAATTTGCAGATGACACCAAATTAGGAGGAGTAGCTAATACCCTAGAGGACAGGATCAAAATTCAAAATACCCGGGATAGACTAGAGAGCTAGGCCAAAACTAACAAAATGTAATTCAATATGGAGAAATGTAAGGTACTGCACTTAGGGCGAAAAAACAAAATGCATAGATACAGGATGGAGGAGACCTGGCTGAACAAGACTATGTGCAAAAGGGATCTAGGAGTCCTAGTAGACCACAAGTTGAACATGAGCCAACAGTGTGATGCAGCAGCTAAAAAGGCCAATGCGATTTTGGGCTGCATCAATAGAAGTATAGTGTCTAGATCAAGGGAAGTAATAGTGCCACTCTATTCTGCCTTGGTCAGGCCTCACCTAGAATACTGTGTCCAGTTCTGGGCACCACAATTCAAAAAGGATATTGACAAATTGGAGCATGTCCAGAGAAGGGCAACTAAAATGGTGGAAGGTCTGGAAACGATGCCTTATGAGGAGAGACTTAGGGAGCTGAGTATGTTTAGCCTGGAAAAATGATGGTTATGATAGCCCTGTTTAAGTATTTGAAGGGGTGTCACATTGAGGATGGAGCAAGCTTGTTTTCTGCTGCTCCAGAGACTAGAACATGGAACAATGGGTGCAAGCTCCAGGAACAGAGATTCCACCTCAGCATGAGGAGGAACTTTTTGACAGTAAGAGCTGTTCGGCAGTGGAACACACTCCCTCGGAGCGTGGTGGGGTCTCCTTCCTTGGAGGTCTTTAAACAGAGGCTGGATGGCCATCTGTCAGGGATTCTTTGACAGGAGTTGGACTGGATGGCCCTCGTGGTCTCTTCCAACTCTACAATTCTATGATTCTATGACTGGCCTCTATGGGACATCAAAGGGCCTACTGAAACTTTCCGTTCAATTCTATGTTTTAAAGCTCATACATTTAAAATAAAATCTATCAGGGAGGAGGATAGCTTTGGAAAGACTAAGTAGTACACTTTTTTTTTTTTTAACAACAGAAGCCCAACTCATCTATACAGTTGAGAGTCAGGTCTATGGAGAAACTTCTTGTATTCTATAGTGTACATAGAGCACCACAGTATTCATAACAGGGAAAGATTTTTGCTGAAATGATTTGCTTATGAACTGTGCTTTATCATAATGTCCACATGAAATGAATATTCTGCATGAGAAATTGAAATTTTGTCCCTCCCCATCATTATTTGAACTTGTGTCCCAGCTCCAAACTCTTGCAAGCTTTGTTCAGTTTATGAGATAAATTCAGCAGTGCAAATCTGAGTCATGTGTGTAAAAGTATAGAGTAAACTGACCCCTCCCCTTTAAAGCCTGGTTTCACTGAGATCAGTATTTACCATCAGCCCTCCACATTTGTGGATTTAACTTTTGCAGATTTGATTATTTGCAGATTATTTGCTGCCAGCTCTGCTGCTACCCTATGCCATTTTTAATAGGGACTGCAAGCTTCAAGAGACTGCAAGAGACTGTGAACATGTGGCAAGACTTGGGGGTCGTTTCCACAGCAAAATAAATCCTCAAAGAATACGACAAGAAGCCTGATAGTTCCCACGCATCTCGAAGCAACAGCGCCCTTTTCAAAAGGAGGGGGTGCAAAAAACCCATAAGTTGCGCAGTATCAGCTTTCGCTAGTTTTCCGCACTTTTTTGATTAAGTTCGCGAAAATGCGTATACTTTACCGTGGGAACTAACGATCGTGTAAACTGGCATCTGCCTTTTCGAATTACTGTGAGCAGAGCTGAATCCTGATTGGTTGGAGTGCTTTATCCGAATAGACTGAAGGGTTGGGGAGAAGAAATTTACCCTCCTTCTGCTTGCAACTCACTTTGGAAAACGGAGCCCTTCCTGTCTATCTTTTGGGGGGTGGGGGGGGTGGGAAGATGCTTCGCTGCTTCGCTGGGGTGTGTGTGTGTGTGTGGGTGTGTGTGTGTGCTGGAAAACAGCTGATCGCATGTTCGTTCTTTTGTTTGTTTGTCCTTCCATTCACTTGCCTTTATTCAAGCCTTCGGAGGGAGGGAAACCAAATGAGGCAAGCCCTAGTTCTGTGGTGTGTGTTTGTGTGTGCATGCGTGCATGAAGGGAATCTGCTCCACTATGCTTTTGCTTGTTCGTGCTTTCATTGACTCCTTTCTTTACAAAAGCCTTTCAGGGCTGGGGAAGACGGGGGAGTTTGTCAGATCGCTCTTTCGATTGCTTGTTTGTTTGTCCTTTTTCTTTCCTCTCATTATTTATGGTATCCATGACCCCCTCCTTGCTCCCTCCCCGCCTCCTGCCTGACTTTAATCATCTGGAGGCGATTCCCCCCCACCTTTGCCTGTGTGAATTAAGCAAAACAGAAAGTGTCTGGATCATTCGAAACTGCCAGGCACCGTGTGATTTATGCGCTCCTGATACGAAAGGACGGTAATCCGGAATCTGGCGAACTTTTTCCTGTCGTGGAACCAGCCCCTTGAACATTCCTAGTAAAAATGGTGTAAGGCAGCAGAGGAGGTGGTAGCAAGCCCCACCAGTGGCCTGCTTTTGTCTTGTGAAGAAACCCTGCTGCATCTGCAGTGGGTTGAATCTGTGGATTGTACATTTTTAGTGTGGGCTTGTTTACACAGGCAATAAAATCTGCACTCACCCCGTATTTGTGGCACAGATGGCACATGATGTTTTTGATTATGTGTATTTTCACTGGGGGTTCTGCAGGAAACTCTGGATCTGTAGGATTCACAGTTTGCTCTGCATTTGAGGGATTTTTGGCTGTGTGGTGGGTGAGGATTAATGATGATGATGATAAAATTTATTTATATCCCGCTCCTCTACAAAATGCAATCAGGGCGGCTTACAACATTTAAAATATAAATATAAAACCCTCGATCCCACCCCCACCCCTTAAAATACAATTAAATAATTAAACATTTAAAAATACTTTTAAAATATGAAAACACACACACACACAATAAAATAACTGGAATAGAGATTGGACCAATAAGATTTTTTTTTCTTCTGATGGCTGGGTATCTATTCAGGAAAGGCCTGCCGGAAGAGATCCGTCTTAGGAGCTTTTAAAAAGCTACTTAAGGTGGTAATGTGACAGATCTTGTCCGGCAGGCCATTCCATAATCTGGGAGCAATAGCTGAAAAGGTCATCTGGGGGCCCGTTTACACAGGCAAATATTCCTCTAAATATACCGCAAAGATAGCTCATTGTTCCCACGGATCGCACCACAGCATCGCCTCATTCAGAAGGGGGGAAGGTAAAACACCCAAATATAGTGTGGCAAGGGATGTCGCTACTTTTGCTGGTATATTTACAAAGTAGCGCATTATTGGTAGTGTAAACCACCATTCCGCTAAGGGCTGCAGCAGAGCTGTACTGTGATTGGATGCTATGATGAAGGGGTGGGCTTAAAAGAGGAGGACTGAGGGAGGGAGATGCAGTAGCGATCAGGAAAAAATCCTCTCTGCTATTTTACAAGCCATTTTGCTTACAAAAAGGATTCCCAACAATTTACAGTCAGGGGAGATCTGTTCCCCACATAAAGAAAGGAATTCCTTCTTCTACTCAGCTGCAATCTCACGGTCCCTCTGCTTCGGGGAGTGGGTTCATTTACAGGCAGATTTACAGAGACACAGAGACAGAGACACTTCTTTGATCTCCCCCCCTGCTATTTTGGAGGTCTGTGAGTCTTTCTTTAGCTAGAAAATGCAGGGCTTCAAATTCTTTCACTCACGATCTAGCCTCTTCCCCATAAAGCCTGCCTCTGCTTGGGAGGCCACGCCCCCCGCACTTTTTCAAGTCTGAATGAAAAAGCAGCATAATTAGAAAAAAAACCTGACTGGCACAGCTGCGGAAAAGAATTAAAGCGCAAGTTGCCGCAATAAATCTGCTGTGTAAATGAACCCCGGGAGGTTGAGGAAAGCCTAGTTTTTAAAGGTTGCAGCAGATTCCTCCCAGAGGACCTGAGTGCATGGGGAGGGTTATATGGAAGGAATCGGTCCCGAAGATAGGTTGGACCCAAGCCATTTATGGCTTTAAAGGTGATAACCAACACCTTGTACTGGGCCCGAAAACTAATGGGCAGCCAGTGAAGTGATCTTAAGATCAGTTTATATGGGCTCTTCTAGATGTACCCGAGACCAGTCTGGCTGCCATATTCTGTACTAGTTGAAGTTTCCGGACCAAGCACGATATAGCCCCATGTAGAATGCATTACAGAAATCAAAGACAGGAGGTTACCAGAGCATGCACCATGGTCTCAAGGTCCCTGACTTCCAGGAAAAGGCACAGCTGGCGGATCAGTCGAAGCTGATAACAGGTATTCCTGACTGTCGCATTTACCTGATTTGTCATCTGGAGCAACAAGCCCAGGAGTACCCCCAAACTGCAGACACAGTCCCTGGCAGAGAGTGTAACTCCATCCAGGACTGCAGGTTGTATCCTACTATCTGGGTTTGGGGCTGCTACCGTGAGAACCTCCATTTTGTCTGGATTCAGCTTCAATTTGTTTTTCCTCATCCAGTCCATTGCTGCCCTAAGACAATCATTGAGAGAAGAGACACCATCTGAAGTCAGAGCCAAAGACCGAGACATGGAGAAATATATCTGGGTGTCATCAGCGTACTGCTAACACCCCGCCCCATGCCTCTGGATAATCTCTCCCAGCGGCTTCATATATATATTGAATAGCATCGGGGACAGGATGGCACCTTGTGGGATGCCACAATTAAGTTCTTTCCTTGCAGATCAACTGTCCCTGGGCATCACCCTCTGGAATCTACCTGAGAAGAAGGAGCGGAACCACTCCAATTCCTAACCTTCTCAGGTAACCCAAGAGGATGTGGTGATCTATTGTATCAAAAGCCGCTGAGAGATCCAGTAACACCAACTTTACCTCTGTTGATGTTCAGGCGAAGGTCATCAGCTAAGGCAACCATGGCCGTCTCAACTCCAAATCCCACCTTAAAGCCAGTTTGAAATGGATCTAGATAATCAGTTTCTTCCAAGACAGCTTGGAGCTGGACAGCAACCGCCCTCTCAATCACCTTGCTCAAAAAAGGTAATAAAGAGACTGGCCTGTAGTTCTTCATATCCAGAGGGTCAAGGGAAGGTCTTTTTAGGAGTGGTCTGACTGCCACTTCCTTCAAGCAAGATGGAACGTGACCTTCCCTAAGGGATGCATTGATGATGTCCCTGAGGAACATCCTCAAGGCATCACCCTCCTGGACAGATAGCCACGAAGGGCAAGGGTCAAGAGGGCAGGTAGTCTTCCTCACTCTACCAAGGAGCTTGATAGAGTGGCTTCGGAACAAACTCAGTGTGGGATTTCTGGTGGATGGGACTCCATTCTGGTGCTTTAAAAAATTTTTTTTTGGATTGTGCATGTATCTGAATAAGCATATCTCCTCCTACCCAGTAATACAGTACTTAGGGACCACAAATATTTGCTTATTCGCAGCCCTGCCCGTGTGGCCAGAAATAAAGTAGCACCCCCTTATCCACTGATTCACCATCCACTGATTCAGTTATTTATTTATTCAGTTATTTATTATTCAGTTATCCATGGCTGGTGACAGTGGGGGGGGGGAGGGAGGGGAGGAGGAGATTTCACCTCTCTTCTCCCTTCACCCCCGGGATGCCTCCATTGGCATTAGTGGTGATCAAGGGGTGAAGGGAGTGGGGAGGAGGGATCTTGCCTCCCTTCTCCCTTCGCCCCTGAGGTGGCAGTGGCAATGGGGTGGTGGAAAGGAGGAGAGATCTTGTCTCCCTTCCCCCATTGCCCCCTGGGATGGCTATGATGGTGGCAGTGGCAACAGAGGGGGTGAAGGGAGGGGAGGGGAGGAAAAGAGATCTCTTCTCCCTTCAGCCCCCAAGATGGCTCCAGTGGCAGCAGTGGCGATGGGGGGGCTGGAACCAATCCCCCACAGATACAGCGTTACTACTGTAGTATAGCAAATGGATTGTCTAAATGGCAAAAATATTGCTCACAGAATGCAAGGAGACTACAAGCTGTCTTAATGGCATCCCACATCATTTCACCATATACAGAAAGAAGGGGCCCAAACCACCAAAAACTCCAAAGGAAAAGCCTTTGTGGCTTTTCCCCAGAGTTTAAAAAAAAAAACACAGCAGGGGAATGCGCATTCCTGCTCGTTGGGATAAGCCACACAAATTGATTCGCTTCCCCATATGAGTGAAAGTGCAAAGCTGATGGGCCAGATGAGTGCAGGGGTGGGGCTTGCTAACAAGGCAAGTGCCTGGAGATGCCATGTTGGATTTTCACCTTAGCAAGCAAGCACTAAGGTGATAAAATGGGGTGTTGTTTTTTTCTTTTTCGTTAAAGCGAAATATTGCTCTATCGTGCATAGGAAATAGTCTTTAAGAAACATTTGGCAGCAGCAAATTGAGGTAATGAAAATGTGAGTAATTTACTCGTGGCTGCCATCTTGATCCGCAGATATGTAAAGCTTATACCCACAAAAAAAAACAAAAAACCAACAACATTAAGACAAATCACAGCTGCTATGAATTGCCATTACTGCAGTGCAGAGCAATCTACAGTACTTCTTTCCCCCTCATATAGAGAAGCCTGTAAAAGACACACGATCAGTGTAGGACTGTCCTTTTACTTCAGTGCAGATTACAATGTGGTGGGATACCCCGATCTACAATCAGACAAGCCTGGTGTGTGTGGTGTTTATGGGCAGCTGTGGATCTAAGAAATCCACCACAGCTATGAGGTAGGTATGGGGTTTTCTGCCAGTGTAGACAAGCCCTGTGTTAAATATTGGTTGGGAGGGGTAGAAATATTTGCACTTTTGCTGGGGTGCTGCGCCCCTAACCCCAGCGAATGTGGAGGGACAACTGTAGTTCACATGATGTATGCTTGCTTTCTCAGGATTGTCATTACTGTGGTTTCAGTAATGATTGAGAAGACTGGAAGTAAGTTTTATAACTTGTATGGGAAGCAGTTTCCTTCTTTAGCAACATGCAAAAATACCAAGGTAAAATAGAACCTACTCCTTATTTTTTTAAAAAACTTCAAACACAGACATTTCTGCTGATCTCATGGTGATCTCATTCTTGCAGCCTTTCAATATGTAGGAGTGCGACTTTATAATGCCTTCCAGTTTATTCCTTTTGAAATCAGTGAGTCTTATGTGATCTCCACCCACTAGAATACAATGATGTGTACATTTGTTTCCTTCCTCTAAGAGACTTAATGGATAACTCTATCTTAAAGTCTCACTTGGTTTTCTTGAATATTAACCAAACAACAACCAGTTATTCTTGTAGTTTCCTGTCTTAAAGGATTCAAGCTACAGATAAACTAGGCTGCTTCAGACTTGTTCTGGTACTTTCCAAGAATGGAATTGAAGCAAAGGAGATTTTCAGACAGAAACGAAAAAAGCGTTTCCATCTCGAAATCTCTTCTCCCGCCCCTTGCCCATCCCTGTCATGTGAAAAAGGAAAAATGTTCAGACCTACCTTTTCTGTGCCTCGTTCCCTTGGCAGGGCAGCCCAGAAGTGAAAGGAGCTTGAACAGAGCTCCTTTCACTTCCTGGACTGAAATCGCGGCTCCTTTCACGAAAAGACAAGAGAATTCAAACTGTAAAAGCGAAGTACAAGACAAAAAGTTACACTAAGCACCGAAATACATTTAAAACTTTACAAGTAACCCAGGGAGGGTCATAAAAAGGTGTCACTTACCTTGATGTCCCGATCTAAGATGGAGGTGTTCTGGGATTGACCTCCCATTGATGCTGGCATTGCACCAGCATAGCGGGCACCTTTTCACTTGCATGACATTCCATTACAGAAACGGAATGGGGGATCTTTTCATGGCTTAGCCCGTGAATAAAAAGAAGCATTGGTGTAACGACAGCCAAACGGGAGCATGACGACACGGGAATGATGGTGTCTGAAAGGGAAGCCCTTTAGCGATCTCTTGGCGTTTGTGTAACGCCACATTTAGCATGTCTGATAATCTCCAAAGTCAGCACAATGCCTCATTAGTGATATAGGCTTTGTAAACACAGACTGAGTGGGGAGGGGGGAACAGATCTGCTGTCTGAAAACAGTCAATATGGGGAAGAGATAGGAGCTTAGTGACTGACAGGTCCACTTTCTAATCATGGGTCACATTTTACCAGGAACTTTCCAATCACTGTGCTTTATTGGAGAGACTGTGAGTTTCATACAATTATTCTCCACTTTTTTTTATTAATTAGTCTGAGCATCTAGAAGAGCAATATGTTGATTGTATCAGAGGTAAGTGTTTTTCTAGTGGCTTCTTATGCCAAAGTTGGAAGTAATGTCATAAAATAAATAAATATTGATATTTTGCCCCTGTGTGGATATTTAAACCTGATCATAATATCACAGGTTCTTGTTCATAACTGAAATAAACACCTTTGTAGTAATCAATTAATAAAGTGCCTACAATAAGTTGTGCAATGAACAAGTATGTGCTTTAACAAAAGAAGCATTCTAAGCATGTTAGTTTATGGTGCTTTAAACAAGAACATGTATTTTGTCCTGTTGTCCAAGTAGCTGTGCCTTGGATTCCATTGCAATAAATGTTGCTTTCAGAACTAAAATGTGCTTAGTTATTTCAATCCATTTTAATACGTTTACCAAATATAGGGAATATTCTATAGCCTATATTTAATGAAAAAGGAAATATTAAAGGTGGCCTTTTATTCAGCTAATGATGATAGCTTTTGTTGATTAAATTGTGCATCATTCAACAACAGTTATCCTTTCCCTCAGGATCTCCTGGACCACACCTTCATTTAGAGTTTACAATATATAAAAACATTTGCATTGATCATTAAAATGCCAGTTAAGCAGCCTGTAAACCTTTAATTGGTTGTCTCTTAATAAATGCATGAAGCAGCTGCCCCATCTGCTTTGGGGAATTGTTTCTTGTTTCCCAAGTCAGCTGTCCAGACCAACCTCGAGCATCTGTCATGTTCCAGTCAAAGGGGGACTACTTTCAGACAACACAAAATTTGCCTGAATATGCCTGTTGTTTCTTGTCTAGATAGCTGCTTTGGGACTTGCTTTTGTGAGTGAGCCTCTCAGTGAGCCTCTCAGTTTTTCTCGCACTCATGAAATCCAGGGGATATTGAGTTTTGGAAATTATATTACTGCTGCTTTGGGGGCCCCTGTCTACTTAGGCTTTCCACGCCCTCTGCAAGCTCAGCCATGCTTGAATAGAGAATGAATGGTTAAGTGTGAAATTGGCCTAAGCAGCTGTTTTCAGCTAAGAGCTCCTCTGAACCTCCCACTGTTGTAGGAAGCAGAAGGAGCCACAAGGTCTTTCATTCAAAAGAACAACGTGGTGTGCCAGGAGCCAATGCCAGTATCTTTGGCCCATTGCTTAATACCAAAGAACAGCTGAGCATTCATATCTGGGTTTATGTTGGGCTTTCTGGCTCCCTCAGTATGACCTAAGAGCCTTCTTTGCAGCTATCTTAGAAAAAGCAGCAACCTAAAACTGAGGGCCTCAAATATATTGCAGATTTTTGAGTTCAAGATAGAATGAGCTTGGATAATTTACTCCATTGGACTTTTGGGATCCTAAGCACAATTAGGACTTTATCAGACTAGCATCTAAAAATGCTATAATTCCACTATCGAGGAAAGCAGAAACATAGTGGCATTATTACAGTAATTATCACACGACCAGCACTAGCAGTTTAAGAACAGGATTTCAGCTTGCGCTTTAGTAACACTTGTCTTTGCATTGCCTTCTAATGACAGAGTATTACTGCTTCCTGCTGCTTGGTGCATGTCTCAAAAACAAATACATAATGGAAGAACTTCACAAGTAAACACTTAAACAAACATAAAAACATACCAAGCAAAGGCAACAGTTTATTAAAACAGCATCCTGTTGGTCTTCTTCATGTTTTCCCCAAGATGTTTAACTATGTGTTCTCATTGGAAAAGGAGAGGGGGGGAGAAGCACACCACCCATTCACGCTGTAATTGCACAATTACAGTGGGATGTTACTTCACATGCTCATCAATACTGCAAAAAGAGCGATATTGAGGGCTATTGGCAGCTTTTGCCTTTTAATTAAAAGTGGCACTTGATGAATGGGTGGCGCATGGACTAAGTATGAGAAGACAACGACCATGTGATAATGGGAGCCCATTCATGCTACCATCCCATTGTAATTGCATGATTACAGCCTTGTGTGATAATGTCTTAGGTCACAATTCCCAGTAAGTTCAGCTACATTTATAGTGTTACAGCTTTACATAATTTAAAGTAGGTATAGGGAAAGTGCGACTGGCAGGGCCTCATTTTATGACCCCTGAGGTCACCTGGAAGCCACCTAAAGCCTTCCAGACTCCATCCAAAAATATCAAATAGTTTTTTGTGATTTATTTTTTTTTTTGGCCAAAAAATGTGACAGTTTTGCACCTGTGGTCTCCCAAGTTCCTTCCAATGTTCCAAAACCTAACAACCCCCCCTCAAAATCAGCCAAAAACACAACCAGAAGTGACATGACATCATTTCCAGTTGCGTTAGAGTGCTGGTAAGCCCATCTAGGGAGTGCAGGGCTGAAAAATGGCTCCCACCCCTTCAAAATCAGTAGCCAATCCTTTAGATGAGGTTAGATGTATTTCTCCCACCCCATTTTCATACCATGTCGTAGCAGTTGTTGTTATTGTTGAAGCCATCTCTCACGGCCTAGCAAACTCAGTTTTATATGGAGGACCAGTGTTGGATCTTTCCTTTTTTAGTTCATTACCTTCATGATGAAAAATGTATCTTTAGTTTTATGAGCGCCAATAGGAAAGCAGGTGTCTGATGTGACTTTCTTCACTGACCATGGCCATTGGCTTTATAGAGTAACGAGGGGATGAAACCTTTCAGCCCATGTCCTCTTATCTTCCTTTCAGTTGTATGATTTTGTCAGCAAATCTAGCAAATGTTTAAACTTACCATAAGAGGAACATGGGCTAGTGGGAAAATTACAAGAGCTGCCATTGTTCTGCTTGTGGTTGCACAATTACTAGCAGAACAACTAGTGCAACAAGCTCAAGCAACACCTAACCTAATACAGATTGTAATTAATTATAATTAAATTGTAATGATCCACATCTTGTGGATTGGTTTGTGGAATGCAACATCAATATACAGCACTAGGGACGAGCAAAAGCAAAGTGTTTGCAAGCAGTAGAAACTTTGTACTAGCTTAATTTTTGCTTATTTGTATTGTTACGCGAATTGCTAGCATGCATGAAAATGCACACGTGTACTGTGGAGAATTCAAATGAGCTCAGTTGGCAAGCAAGAGGCCACATAATTGTGCAGGATCTTGGATCCTATGTATACTAGTACTCACTGGGAGAAACGAGCCAGACAAACCAAATAACATTGAAAGCTTTATTAGAAATGAAGTGAAACTGCGTTCACACCACATGCATTCATCCAACACATTCACAAGAACTATCGAAAAGCAGGAAGAAACTGAAGGTGGGTTAGCTTAGGCTGATGAGGTAATACTGTACCAATCCTAAAGAGGGGAACTCCTCGCAAGTAGCAGAGCGAAGGTAAATTATTTGTGAATAGCTTGTGATGACGAAAGATTAAGCAGGAGAGAAAAGGAGGGGGCAGGGAAGACAGGAGTTCTGACTAATGCAGAGACAGGAGGAAAGTGGGACCGAAGAAGTTGTTTTCCAGAAGATTCCCAACATTAAAACGAAGGAACCTCTAGATGAGCTATCACAATATTGAAAGGGCAGTTTTGAACAGACAGACAGCTCTCTCTTTGGGATGCAGAGAGAGTGATAAGGAAACTAGACAGCACAAAATGGTAAGATTTCCAGCTTACTTTTGAACTGGTCAAAAGGAAGCGTCCTGCTGGTACCTTCTTAGGAAAACATGGCACTATTTTGGCAAACTTTGAAGAGATTCCACTTCACCTTTGCCAGAGGTGTGAAGTGCTTTGCAGAACCTGAAATGGCCTGTCCCTGGCTAGCATGCCCCAGTCCTGCCTCCACATGATTCCAGCCCTAGCGTATTTTTCTTGTCAGTCTCATGGAGAGCCTAAAATTGATATTAAAGCATGTATAAAAAATAGAGCGATTGCTCTTGTTACAGTATTGTGGATCAGAAACTGGACTGAGGATCTAGCAATGACTGTAAACTCCAATATACTATAAGGACCTATTAGACATGATAATTATAAATTTTGTGGCAGATGCAAAATTTAATGATTTGACTGAAAAATGTGTGCAATTCTAACTGATTTACAATTTCCAAGTAAAAAGGGTTACCAGATCTATCCCATGCCCTGAGATTTCAGTATCTAAACCTGAAACCTAGGGACAATTCTTTGTGATGTCATAGGAGGCAAGCCTAGGTGATGTTATAAGAGGCACCCCTTGGTAATATTGTTAAGCATGATGTATTAAGCACCAACTACAATGGCACAGAATATGCCACTGGGACACACACACCCCAGTCTAACAAATGAGAAACACACACACACACGCACCACACTTTTAAAGGGTGTTCACCTCCTGAGATACACACACACACACACACACACACACACTGAGGACCCCAGAAAAGGATCCAGGCCCTTGTAGAATGCTGCAAGTAAAGTGCAATCTGACTGGTGGGAAAGGACCAAACAAAAGTATCTACTTATAGCCCAAGCCTATGCATGTTGTCTCAGAAGTAATTGCCACTGATTTCAAAGTGTAAATGCAGGTAGGATAGAATTCTTTTGAACAGACATGGTTAAGAATGCATCTGCTCTTTCTGTATTTTCCCTGTTCTACAGCATTTCTATTAGCAATGTCTGTGATGGATAAAAATATATACAGGTATTAAAGGAATGGTGTCACTCACTTCCATATGAGTCATGGCCCAGCTGAGAGGAACCAAAATGACCAGCTTCCTTCCCATTAGCCATTACCACATGCTGCCAGTCACACAGCCTGAATCAGGTCATTCCTTAAAACAGGGCCTGTAAGTTTATTCATGTGACTATTTGTATTGGTGGAAGTGTGAGTGGTCAGTATAAACAGATGACTTCACTACTTTCTTTTCAGGTTCTCCTTCTAAAGTTTCCACTCATAAAAGCCATTGATACTTTGTGATATCATAAACTTTGGTAATAAAAATAAATGTCCATTACACTATAGTTTAAAATCTATTTTTAAAAATACACTTTTTCCTTATTGTAAATACAACACTGTTTAAAATTCATCAGAACACTTGTATTAAATCATTTTGTTTTACACATTTAGAATCAGTTAATTGTTCTTAAATGTCCCTGAGAATTTTTAAAAGTTTGTAGAATCACACCAGCAGAAGTTGGCCAAAGAAATGACCAACCTAGTCTTTTTAAAATGCAAATATATTTGTTTCCCTTTCTTTATACTGCTAGGTGAAATGTCTGCAAGAAGATTATGTATAGCACCTTCTTTCTCTCCCTGCTCTCCCTGCTCTTCTTTCTTTCCCTGCTCTCCCTGTTTTTCTCCCATGAGAGACCATTTTGAAAGTGTTTCTTTTTATTGACACAAAAAATCTGTTAATAAACTCCTTTCCTGCAACTATCCTGCTAGGATTTGCAGTGTGAACATTAAATTCCACTTTAATGTCGATTTTGGGTTGTCAGGGTGGCCAGTGGGCATGCCACAAGCTGGAAAATGTGATTAAGGAGCAGGGGTGGACATTTAAATTTGATTTCCTTTCAGCTGGGTAAGTAACTGTGAGAAATGTGAAAACTTTTTTCTCTATAGGAAAAAAAGTCTATTGCCAAATTATCACTCCCCTCCCCCAGGGAGGGGTTGTCAGAGAAGCCAAAACTTTGCTCACTGCCCCCCTGCCTCCTTTTCCGGCCCTGTTCTGTTGCTACATTACTACGGTGCCCTCATTCTCTCTCTCTCTCTCTCTCTCTCTCTCTCACACACACACACACACACACATGTAAATGTAAGAAAAAGCCAAAAGTGTCTTACAATTTAAAAAAGCATCTATCCCAATCTTGGGGTGAGGGGTGGGCGGCACACACATACACACACACCTGGAAATGTAAGGGGGGAAGGCCTTTTTAAACATAAGATGGCTTTTGATTTATATATATTTGATGTCTCTATCTGTCTCTCTGTGTGTGTGCCAAACTACTTGGGCTGCTACTTGGTAGGCAGTGCCAAATGCTGTGTGCATTTTTTTAATAGCACGAATGAAGGCAACAATGCTGGAAAGATTCTGAAGGTGCAATAAGGAAGAGAGCAGTCTCGATTGCATGGCACCTTTGGGAACAGCGCTATTTAGTGGGAGAAGAACGAGTGCAATAAGCCCTACTTCAATTGGTGCAAACTGAGTTCAAAGTGCAAACTTAACTCAGCACTCAATTCAGCAGGGGAGAGAAGAGAGGAGGGGCATAATTTTGCCTTTCCCAGTAGGTCCAGGCAAAATCAAACTGCTGTAGCCGTTCCTGCCATGTGTAATCTTCCTCATTAATAACGTTTGCCATCTTGACTACACTTTGATATTGCTTGACCACAACTGTCTCGGTTTTCAGCTCTGAAGTTTTTGAGGATATTAAGACCAATGGCATGGGTCAGAAGGAGGAGTGGAAGAGATTCTCTTTGCAAGTAATGTCACCTTTAGTAATGTTGTTGTCTCTGATCTCTGTATTTCATGAATGTGTGGGGTTTTTTTGTAAACTCTACAAAAAACTCTACAAACTCTTTTTTGTGTTTGTATTACTCAGCATAAGTATGATACATAGAGAAGACAGCAACCTCACTCTGGTGAAGCATTAAAAATAATAAGAGTAAACTGTAAAAGCTTTTAAAATTGTAGAGCAAAGTTTAAGAGGGGGCAAAAAAAACCTCATGCACTCATGCAAGAGGTGTTCTGGGCTAACAAACAAACCTGTTCTTTGTTCTGTTCTGCATCCCCTTTGCCTCTTTCCCCAAAGGACATGTTTCCAGCCAATCAGTGAAAATGGAGACAGTCCTTATTCATATACCACAGCCACTGGGGGGGGGGGGAGAATGTTAGAAAATACAAGGAAGTTCCAGTATTAAATCATAGAGAAGGTTGGGGAATTTATTAAAGCAGTTCCTCTGAAAGCAAAGAACTCAAAAAAACAAACACTGTTTTCTTATCCAACAATGTGGTCACCCCTTGGTCTCCCCTCTCCCCCCGCCCCCACTTTTGGATCAAAAATCTTTCAAGAACATCCAGTCTCGGGAGATCTGCGGAGTAATTAAACATTTTGTGCACTGTTTCATCCCAAGCCAAACAGTTGGCATCTCAGAAAACCTTCCCTTGCCAGTCTCCCCCTGGTGCCAAATAATATAAAATCCATCAACCTGAAGAAATGTAAAAACACTGACTTAGCCCTTGAGTTCCCAAGTAACCTAAGCAGATTTATGGTTTAAGGAGAAGTGTTGATATAGTAGCTGATAATAGCTGTGTTGTAGGCTGCACAGACCTCATTAATTTGAAGTAGAGCCTCTCCTCAAGAGTACTTCAGTCTGTCTGCTCATTATTTTTTAACCTCATGGCTGTGAACTGCTACAGACAGCATCCTCATCAAAGACTCAACCTGTTGCAGCCAAAATGGTATGATTTTATGTCTTACTGATATGCAAGAGTAAAATATTGGGGAGGGCAGGAAAGTCATACACAGCCCACGCCTTTTAGATCTCAGCGGGACTTGCAATAGATCTGTGATAGGTTTTTGACATTTAATGATTGCAATACACACACACGCATACGATATATATATATATATATATATATATATATATATATATAACATACTATACACACACACATACTTTCTCTCTCTCTCTCTCTCTCTCTCTCTCTCTCTCTCTCTGTGTGTGTGTGTGTAATAGATTTTTGTGCTAAACACTTGTCTGTCAGCACTAGAGCTCTCTGGCTGAGAATTCCCTCCCTAAACTGCAAATCACAGGATTGCCTGGGATGAAATCATTGCCATTAAAATGGAATTATAGGGCTGTAATTGCATAGTATGAAGGAGCCTTTGGTGGGTGTTGAGATTCTAGGAAGGAAGGAAGGAAGGAAGGAAAGAAAGAAAGAAGATGATGCAAACATGGAGTTTGCCCACTGTTGCAGAGGAATTAAAAGACATACTGGTTTTTGAGACAAGAAACTGTTTTGCTTTGGAAGGCAAGGCCTGAAAATCTGTGCAAAACAAAGAGGTTCCGGCTGTGGAATTCTTTAGAGATGCAGAAGCCCCAGTGCTTACCTTGATTAAAAGGCCTTGTTTCATGTGGCAAAAGAAAAATGTAAATGCTCACCTGCTTGCCAACACAGGACCCAGCCACATAAAGCCCATAGGGTCTTTTGAATTGGCCAGTCAAAACTCATGACTAGAAAAAGGTCTAATCCTGAGGCATTCCCACCTCTCTGCCATGACAGCCAGGTCAAACACTACCAGAAGTACATTTGGTGACACCTTCTGTTTTAAATATTGCACCACACTATTATGTAAAGGCATCTGGGTGCAAACCTCTCTGAATGTTATATTCAGTTGCCCAAACCAAACGATTGCTCCCTTTATGGTGATTCATCCTGGCTCCAGACTAAGCAATTAATCTCTTCGTCTCTTTGTCTTAAACTCCATAACTGACTTAGAGTTTGAATAATCAATGTTCATTCTTTTTCACATGGGCATCTCTCATGCTGTTGTGTTTCAGCTCTGAGAATGATTGGATTTTACGATCAGTCTGCATGACGTTTTTCATAGCAGAAGTCTTGGTTCTACTCTGTTGTCTACCATACATTTCCCATGCCTCTTGCTTTCCAAGCAAGTGGGAATTCTGGCCTTATTTCTGCATTTATCCAGAGAGATCCATTACCTTGTACACCCAAAGAGAAAGCTGTACTGCCTGTAAAAATTACATTAAAAAAAAATGCCCCACTGAGTTTGAGTCAGGCTTGATGCCCCGATACAGTACAATCTGCCAACTACATTAAGCTGTTCCAGTGTTTTGCAGGCGACTGTGATCTAAGTGTGACTTTTCAGCTCTGAGTTCAAGGGTTGCATTAAAAACAAGTGAACACAGAACACTGAGGAGTGGCTACCAAGAAGTCTAAACTGATAATAATTATTGAAAATTATTGGAATATCAAAGGAGAAGTCCAACTGGCAAAGCTCTCAGTCTAAATATATGGTATCTTTCCATTTAAATCTATGGACAGCTGAGCTGGCTGCACACCCCACACTTCTGCTGTGACATGGTAGCAAACCCCACACTGCCAAATTCCAGTTGCAACCAGAATAATACTACTTAAAGCAAACAAAGCTTGTTTTAAATAGGATTTCCATAGCTGCCAATGAATTAGGGCAGTATGGTTTGGGAAATGGCTTGGGTGGCTGAAAAAAATAACACAGGCCATGTGTTGCTTATTACTGATCTTGTTGCTGTCCACCATTCCCAGTAGTGACTGTTCACACCAGGAACAACTCTTCAACAAGTATTGATGCCTTTGGGAATCACATCCAGAGCTTTGTCCTTTGCCTGCTTTAAGCCACCTCTTGATTCTGCTACACATGAGCAAAACAAGCCTAGGTGCCAGTCACACGACAGAAATTGTCGCGTTGCCTACCAGGACAAAGTGATCACGAATCCGTCCCTCGCTGTTTATACGATTTTTGTCACTGATAAGGATATCCCGTTTGGTCCCGTGACTGATATTTACACGTACAAGGTTCCGTTTTTAATTTTAGATTCCGAGATGGTTTATCCCGTGATTTTATTGTTTACACGTACTGGATGTCCCGTGATTTTTTTTTTTTTTTGTCTGTCAATCAAAGATGCGATTACTCGTTTTTTCAAAATTTGGCCTACGTGTTTCCGTTCCCTTTTCCCTCCACGGATGCAGCGATTGGCCAAACTTTAAACAAAGAATGATGTCACATGCGCTTATCATGCACCTCATCATTCCTGAATGGCAACATGGAGGTGGCAACTTCGGCAGCTCTGTCTACCGCTGCCCGTTTGCGCTTATCTCTTTTAGCTCTTAAGAGGCGTGTAATCCTCATGCATAGAAGAAGGATGGTCCTTATTTTCCTTCTTCTTCTCCATTCCCAAGCTATGGAAGTAACACTTTCAAGGCCACAGGTCATGTACTTTGCTGCCATCGATTCCCCAGAGGTTTTGAGATTTGTTCGCCCAGACCAGAGGAAGCAACGTTGGTGGGTGTACCCGTCAACGGACGAGTGGTGGGAGAAATTTGTGATGAACATCTGGTCGGATGAACGTTGGATACTGTACTTCAGGATGCCAAGGTTCCTATTTATGCGCCTTGCCAAGCTACTACGTCCTGAGATAGCAAAGTCGGACACTAACATGAGAAAAGCCATTACTGTGGAGAAGCGATTCGCTGTTGCTGTTTTCCTTCTCGCCCACCGATGCTCGTATGGAGCAGTTTCCCAGTTGTTTGGTATTGGGAGATCTACTGTGTGCAAGATTTTTGTGGAGGTCGTGCTTGCAATGGAGAAGTTACTTCTTAAGCGAACAGTGTTCCTTGGAGACCACCGAAAGGTAATTTTTTTTAATGAGTAATCGTTTAATCGGTTTTTCTGTAATACTTTCAAAGTAATTATTAGGGAGTACCCATGTATAATACTGTAATGTAAGTTCTTGAAGGTTCACCCGTAGTGATTATGCACTTGACATGTATACTATGGAAAAACATAAAGGAATTTTTTTTCCTTAACAGTAATGTTTATTCGAAAAATCCTTATTCCGAATTTTCACCATCTTAATTTCTGTTATTTGTTCTTTCCTTAGGTTATGGATTCCTTTGCAGCAATGGGATATCCTCAAGTTGTTGCTTGCCTGGATGGGTGCCATGTTAATATAATCCCCCCAATACGCCAAGGGGACGAATTTATAAACAGAAAGAATAGGTACAGCGTTCTTCTTCAAGGGACTTGTGACCACCGTGGGGTATTTATTGACGCGGAGATCGGTTGGAGCGGGAAGAATCACGATGCCCGAATGTTAAGGAACTCTGGGTTTTTTGAGACTATGGAAGCAGGGATATTTGTACCTGGGAATCCAACTCTGACAATTATGGGGAAGCGAGTTGTACCACTTACTCTTGTAGATGGGGCATATCCAATAAGAAATTGGCTGTTGACACCGTATAGGGGGACTACAAATCCCAAACAGAGACTGTACAATAAGTACCATAACAAGATAAGATCAACAGTGGAGAGAAGTTTCGGCCGTTTGAAGGCGAGATGGAGAGCATTGAAATACTGTATTGAGGTTGCAGAGGAGAATGTATGTTCTGTAATATGTGCATGCGTTATTCTACACAATATATGTGAAACCAAGGGCAGTATACTAGACGATCCTAACCGGCGTGTGCAGAGGTTTGTCCTTGACATGCTTGGAGCCCCAATGGTAAATAATGATGCTAGGGAGAAGGAGCGGGGGGAGGCGGTACGTAATGCTTTAAAAGAATATTTTTGGCGGGAAAATCACAGTGTGGACGGGGAGTAAGTGTATGCATGATTCTCAATTTGCTACATGTAATTGATAACTTCTTGTTATGACCAATAAAGTTAATTCATCATTTTATGTTCCTGCTTTTTCTTTGCATGGCAGCATGTTCTTAATACCCTTTTTAAAAGCTGAAAAGGCATTGCCTTTGCAGGTTTCTGTTATGGAATATATAGAGCATGCAAGACAATAGGAGTGGAAATTGTCTCTGAAAAGTAGGCCAAACTTGATACAAATGAATTGTTAGGCAAGCAACCAGAACTGATACATTGTTGCGGCTTCGGTGGTTGAAGGAATTGGCGGGCTTTTGGAAGGGATTACTCTTTCTGGTAAAGGATCCAGACACTGCCTTATAGCCTCAAAGAGTATCCTCCGCAAATAAACCAATCGATGAGCATAAACTACTTAAATTTTGAACGGTTTTGAAAGCTCAAAACTCTATAGGCTTATGGCAGAAATGTAACGGTCAACGCGGTAAGTTATAAACTCGAGTTTTCGCACCCCGCCACATGGCGTTACGATGGCCGAAGGGGGGAGAGGACGTATCCGGCCGGAAGGGCGCATCGCCTACTGGGGCACCAGGGAGACCAACTTGATGTTGGAGTCCCTGGCCCAGCAGGTCGGTGCGCCGGGCCGGCTGATGCGGTCCTCAAACCGGAGGAACCGCAACTTCTTTTTAGAGGCAGCGCGGTTCCTCCGGTCGAGGGGCTACTTGCGTACTGGCCTCCAATGCCGCTCAAAATTTAAGACCCTTAAGGGCAAGTTCTTTGCGGCATTGGAGGCCAGTGACGGTAGCCCACCCCCCCATAGGCGCCCGCCGTTTTATGCCGTCCTGCACGGCATGTGGGTCCGTGCAGGGCGGCCAAGCTGGCGCGACAGGCTCCCCAGAGGTAAGCACATCCCAGACATAAATTGCAATAATGGGTATGTGTGTGTATGGGTGTTAGTTCTTGTTATGCTAAAGTAATAACTTCCCCTTCTACATGTTTATACAGCGGTTCGGATCCAGAGACGGGCCGCTGGGGAGCCTGTATCGGAGTCATCCTCAGGAGAGGAGCAGGCAGGCCCGGCACCTGTTGCACCCCCCCAAGGTAACGTTTGCAGAAATAAAAAACTGCCCTACTAATAATGTAATGTGAATAATGTGTAGGACCGTCTATATCTGTGTGATTTTAAGTGCTGCTGCATTGTCTTTAAAGGTCCCCAAGATGCGCAGGAGGCAGCTGCTCAGCTGGCAGGCCTCAATATTATCGCAAGAATTGAGGAACTAGGTAAATAGTTCTTATTTAGTGAAAATTGAAGCTAATTAGTATTCACATAATTCTGTTGCAGCACACTAATACATTACCTTTCTTTAACATTGCAGGGCGCACACTAAGGGAGGAGATAAGGGACCTTGGAAGGAGGGTGCAAGCGATCGAGGAAAGGCTTGCACTGTAAATAATGTAAATATTGTAAATTGTTGTATTGTAAATATGGTTGACAAACAACATGTATTAATGTTTTGATGATGTAAATATTGTAGATATTATCATTGTACATAGCCCTATTCCACTGTAAAGTATTTAAATACCCGCATCCTTGTAAATATGCCCTTCCCTTGATGAACATCCCTTCAAACTGTAAATAATGTATATATATATATGTGTGTGTGTGTGTGTGTAAATAGTTAAAAAAAAGTTTATTGAAAAACATAAACTGTTTATTGTTTGCACAACATAAAACCTGTTTTTTTGTATCTATTACCGTAAACTACACAGTAACACAGAGTTAGAACAATCAAGGAAAATAATTATTGTAAAAATACTTTCATTTTTGAGGTAGATAACTGCTGTTAAACTTAAAACTAATTATTAAAACCGTGCATTCCCTCCAACTCAAAACTTCCAGACATATCTTACTGTTTAATAGTGCCCCTACAGTGACAAGGGAATTTTTTTCTTAATCACCCTTGTCGGTCTGAGCGCATTTAAAGTACTAGGAATTTTTTTGTTTGTGGGTGTATCACCCTTTTCTACAACAGAATTTTCCTTTTCAGCATCAGAAACATTGTTAGTGGTGTTATTTCTCCTTTCAACGGCACGTTTCTTCACACTACCAAATGATCTAATATGAGATACCAATTCACCAAAAAGGTCATTCTGTCATTGAATTTCTTTTAACATCCTCTCTGATTCATCAACAGAATGCTCATAAAATTTTTGTAGGTAACCATGCAAAGACTGTGTTTGATCTTTGGAAACTTTTTCTATCCGGGAAGCAAACAAATCTGCCACAGATCTTGTATTCGCCATCATCTGTTCAACATCTGAAGAACGCTTTTTTCTCCGAAATAATGCCAACCTCTCAGCGGGGGATAAAGTGGCAGTCGGGTTACTCAAGAGATACCAATTCACCAAAAAGGTCATTCTGTCATTGAATTTCTTTTAACATCCTCTCTGATTCATCAACAGAATGCTCATAAAATTTTTGTAGGTAACCATGCAAAGACTGTGTTTGATCTTTGGAAACTTTTTCTATCTGGGAAGCAAACAAATCTGCCACAGATCTTGTATTCGCCATCATCTGTTCAACATCTGAAGAACGCTTTTTTCTCCGAAATAATGCCAACCTCTCAGCGGGGGATAAAGTGGCAGTCGGGTTACTCAAGTCCGCGGCTGTTGGAAAACAGAAAAAATTAAGTCATTGTATTTTTTGGGGCCACAGCAGTGGAAGGTGTACGTAATTCCCAGCCCAATACTGCTTGGATGCGTACCGTTTCTTGCAGGTGTTGTTGACCACACAGTGTCAATTTCCTCCACAACAACAGTAGTGTTTTCCTGGGTTTCATTTACCACCCCGTTTTCCTCTCCCTCCTCAGTTAGGGTTAGAGCCACAGTTGCATCTTCAGAGTTCTGGGTGGGAGATATTTCTGGTTTAAAAGTAGAACACAGGAAAAAAAACTGCGTTATTCCTAATGATGCAGTTATGCTGTGTAGATAACATGTAGCTGTGGGTATGCCACAGTGTAAGAGGGGGACAGATAGATTACATCCTTCTTTATGTCAAGTACTGGAGGCGCCATTGCAAACGTGCAAAGGTGCACGCATCCCTTTTTAGTCCCAGGGCACAGAAACAAAAGAGCGCCATTTGGCTTTTACAGCCCTCATTAGCATAACACAAAGTTGAAACCACAACACAGCACATCCGAAACTCAATGTTGTAAACATGGAGAAGTAAGGGTACGTTTGCTAACATAAAAATATGTACAGGTACTGTTAATCAAAGTAGCAAGAAACATTAAACAAGTATTTGTTAGAAGATGTTTAATCGAACAATTAAGCAGCCATGTTTACACATTTATTCCCAAACCTCACCAATCAGTTTTACATTGAAAAACCAGCACTGAAATACTCGGGCTGCATATTAGAGGCCCAAAAAGGGGATAGCAGCATCAGGTTTGCATTGCCCAGTTTGAAAAAATAAATAAATTGCACAGATATGAAATTCGCGTAATAGATTAATCGATTTTTCACATGCATTGTACATAGAGAAAAAAAAACTCACCCAGGGGTTGCGAAAACAGTTCCTCAGAGAAACCCTGTAGCATCTCTTGGGAGGATGGAGGGAATCCCTCTTCTTCAGAGATGATGGGGGCGTGATGTGGAACTGCTGACCCTCGCGGAACCCGCACAATGTCGGTGGTGCTTCCTAGCCGCTTCGGGTGGTAGTTGGCATCCCCGCCAAGAATAGCATGCAGTTCTTTATAAAAGGGCATTGTAGCCGCGTTGTTTCCACTTTTTGAATTGTGGTCAGTTACCTGGCGGTAATTTTTACGCATCAGTTTCGTCTTCGTGCGGCACTCTTCTGCGGTACGGTCATGCCCTTTCTTTTTCCTCAGCAATCTTTTCAAACAAATCTATATTTCTGTGTGATCCCCTCAGCTGCTCCTGCACCTTTTCTTCGCCCCATATAGCCAAAAGATCAACTGTTTCATTGTAGGACCACGAGATCCCATGACCACCTTTTCTGGGACGAGGTGCGCTTTCGCCGTCCATTGCCGCAACTGCTAACAGGTAAACGTGCAGCAGCAAAATGGAGAAGCATCAACTTGAAATTTTAGGGATGGCCAAAAAGGGGGCAGGTACACCACCTACTAACTGGTCAGAGCCCGCCCACGGGTAGGGCATTTTCCGGGCATCTCCTGTACCCGAGATAAATTGTCACTGGCTGTTTACATATTCGATTTTCCGCTTCCCCCGAGCTTTTTTTAAAATTCGGCACAACCCGCGGGATTGAAAGTCCCACAGGTTGAGCGACAAAAGGTGGCCCCCCTTCCGAAAATCACGTGTCTGACCCGATGTACGTGTAAACTGCAGGGGATCGACACGAATTCTTCCCAGGACATTTTCATCGTGTAAACGGCACCCTAGAGTTAGAAAATGATGCATTTGTTCATCTGGGCATACATACAATTACACTGCATCTTTTGTTGTGCAATCCACAAATCTGGGCCCCTGCTGTCCCACAGAAGGAAAAAGGACATATCTTCCCACCCATTTCTCATTGCCCCTCTACAATCACATGTCTGTGCTTCCTTTTTGTGGATGAGTATTGGCTGAGCTATTGACTGAGGTTATACTAATTGTATAATAATTCAGTATTTCTGCTTTTTCTTAGCAGATATGCAGAATTCTTAAGACACAAAATACTTTATAATTCACTTCTCTTTCAACATCACAAAATTCATGTCAGATGGTCTTTGTGTTTTGACAGAAAATATCATGCCCTGGGGAAAACATGTGTATGTCAGCTCCAAGGTAATTCTTCTCAGTTCATTGATATATTAGTACACTGTCACTAAGAAGTAGACATTTGTATCTCATGCAGTAGACACCTATGCACCCATCTCTTGGCAGAGAATGACAACCAATTTTGTCATTAAGCTCGTTCCTTGAGACGTCCATTCCTTCCGTAGTAAGTGATTCTGCATCATTTTATGCAGAACTTCTCAATGTTTGACCAAGGCCAACTTTCATATGGTAGATAGCCTAAGTTAACAAAATGAAATTCAATACGGAGAAATGTAAAGTACTGCACTCAGGGCGGAAAAATGAAATGCATAGATATAGGATGGGAGAGTCCTCTGGGTGTGATCTTGAAATGCATCTTATATCATTCTTGCCTATTGCAATTTGGTTTGTTGGTAGAAGTGCATGTTGATTAGTATATGGCTTTCTTTTGGACCTGACGCATAATTTTAGAAATGCATTGGTCACCTGAGTCTTTCTTTTCAACAGCTATCCAGCATTTATTTGTTTCTCTTGCAGCTGGCACTGAATATTGGAGCAGATTTCTGAAAATGACTTCCTTCCTGCAGGGTGTTGGTCAACAACATGGCCAAGAATTTGACATTTATTTGGGAGCCACCCTGGATTGACTGCTACATCCGGTGTTGCTAATTTCACCTGTATCGTATACATTTGGCACACTGTGATAAATTGTGTCTGAAAAGATAATGTAGTATTTTGTGTTTGTTGTTCTGATATTAATTTGTGTTTGTTGTTCTGATATTAATTTAAATTTAAGGGCGAGACAATAGAAGAAGACCCTCCTAGATCACACTTTACTACACTGAGTTGGGGGTGGGGGGTAAAAATTCAGATGAAATTCAAACTGTTTTGGCCCAGAGCTGTGGCACATGAAATTCAGACTACTCTGGCATGGATTTAAGCACCACACCTGTCAGAATCTGCATTTGGATTTTTATCCCCCAGTGAAGCAGAAAGATTTGTTATTAAAGTGTGTTTTGAAACATTTGGCTTGCATTCAAAGCTGTTACTCACCCTAAAGCTCTAAGTGTGAGCTCTGTGAAAGCAAAGCCCCAGTGCTTGTCACTCTCTCAGAAGTCAGAATGGACAACTAGCCTCATGATAGTGAGGTCTTTCTGGCCTCAGAAAGAGCGACTAACACTAAGGCTCTGCCTTTGGAATGAGAAAGTGGCGCCGGGGAGCAGGAGAAATGGCAGTACCTCGGGCAGCACTTCTTCCTTTCCTCCCCATCCCATGAATTCAGTGTGGATGGATTGTTCATGCTACAATTTTCTCCAGCGTTTCAGCAAACTCGGGGAAAAAACCAGTGAGTTTTCTAAAACCCAGCTTAAGAGGGTATTCCTTGAGTCTGGTGTGCTTAGGGCCATACATCATGTAGCATTATCGCACCAGATTCAGGGGAAAGGCCTCATTTCATGTGGCATTAGCAGGCCAGATTTGGGAGGGGGATTTGGGGGGTTTTCACTAGTGTAGACAAGCCCTAAGATTCCATCTAGAAGTGGAGTGCAGAATCTTTTTGACACCTTTCACACCTGGTTTGACAGCTTTCACACCTAAGAGCTTGTCTAAACAGTGAAAATACTCCTAATAGAATTTGAGGATAATACATTTTGTCTAAATGGGATCCCAGGTGATCTGCTGTATTTGGAAGGAGGGGGGGGGCAAAAACACCATATACTACACTGGAAACGCCTTCGTGGCTTTTCCCGAAGTTTTTAAAAAACTGTGAGGGAAATGTGCATTCCTGCTCATTGGGACAACTGATTTGGATTGCACTGTATTCTCAGCAAGGACAGAAGTGGATTGCTGATTAGTCGGATGTTTGCGGGGGTGGAGCTTGTCAGCAACAAAGTGGCTGGAACCGCCATGTTGAATGTTTGTGGTAGTGATCATGAACTGAGGTGACAAAACAGTTCCCCCCCCCAGCTTGTTTAAGCAGAAGGTCACTCTTCCGCCCAAAGATCAAAGTAGAAACTTGATGAGTGTTCATTGTTTTATACTTAATGCAATAATTATAATTATGAATGTTCATAGTAACATGTGGTAAATCTAAGGCTTCACAGGGCTTATCTATATAAGCCTAATACCCTGGCTTGACCCTGTACCAGAGCCCTGCAAACCAAATGACACAGGGCTTTTGCCCCATTCTGCCTCTGGGAAGTCCTCACCAACTCTGGGGCAGATACAGGGCTGGAACAGGGGCAAGCCAGGATAGGTGTTACCCTAAATGCTCTGGGGTCTTAAGGACCCTCCAAATATCAATATTAATTTGGGGAATTAATATAATCATCTTGGCTATGCACGAGGGGAAAACAGATAGCAGGACCTTTTGACCTATGTATACTGATAATCAGGAGGAGATGTTAAGCTAGATAGTACAGTTATTGGTATTTGATTGAGAAAGCAATAGTAACAACATTCACACACACACTCAGGCTTCAAGGATTCATGCAAGGTTAGCAAATAAAGTAGGAAATATTGGGATAGAGGAATAGAATGAGGGGAATTTTGGGGAGATACAACAGCCTGTAGAGCAGAGATTCCTGCAGCAACGGAGTCTCAGAGTTGCACTCTTAGGGTCTGTCTGCAAATTGCCAGTTTGCAAACTGGATGTAGGAGGAGGAGCTGAAGACAATTTGGTGTTGTTTTTGAAGGAGTTTAAATAGTCCATAATTTCCTTCGGGGGGTGGGATTTAGAGTGAAAGACAATGCTTTTTCAGAAGTTCTCAAGGTAAGACAATGGACACTCAAATATGCTAATGATCCTTAATGTGTGGATACTTTGTAATTTAAATAGAGGAAGCAACCTTCTTTGTTTGGGGGAAGGTAAACGGTATGAGGGTTCTTTACAGATTTGAGTATCTCATCTTAGACTGATGGGATTAGCCAGATATTCAGGCAGGATGTTGCCTTGCAAATTATCTTTCTTTGGAATTTGGACTGGCCCCTCCTCAAGTGTATACCTGACTGAGGACTTTATCAGACACATAAAATATGATGTCATAATGACGCCACATAACCGTGAAAGGACGCACATATTAGATGACATAACCCTTCCATGATTATGTCCCCGCCAACACTTGTAGTTTTTTATCAATGGCTGAAGCTGTCAATAGATCCCCCCATGGTGCTTTTGCGCTGGCATTGCCAGTGTGTGAAACCTCTCACCATTGTACTCATGTCAATGCAGTGTCAATGGCTGGTCCACCGCGAACACAATTCTGGATGAGATCATGACAGCCAGGTAAGTGACACACTTTTTATGACCCTCCCTGGGTTACTTGGGACCTTTAAAGTATGTGTATGTGCTTTTTAAAATTTTTAAGTCTTATTTTTGTTTTGTTTTGTTTGAATTTCCCGCGCAATGAAGTCTCATGATAACCTGCGGGATTTCGAAGGGGGGAAAATGGAGCCTGTTCACTTCCTCTTTCATTGCCAGGGAAGCATTTGGAATTAGAGGTAAGTGTGTGTGTGTTGGAGGGGTGTCTTTTGCTTATATAAAAATGGATTTTTTAATGCCAGCAAAAGAACACTTTTAAGCGGCTTGTCTGATAAATTCCTGAGTCTCAATGATAGTCCTTTTGAATTCCTGGTTTTTGGAATTCCCCAGTTTTAATGGCCACACTGCGTGGAAGGCCAGATTTGGCCAAATTATTAAATATTGGCAATTATTACAGATATGGGGCAGAGGGTGTCAGGACCTTTACTGCAATTTTTTAAAACACCCAGTTTAATGTGTTCTTGCCAGAATGGGACAGATTGGAACTTGCGTGTCCACAGGATCCTGACCCGGCAGGCTGGTCCTTGCTGCTGCTGCCGGTTGATCTTGCTCTGCCAGGTCCAGGCAGAAGGCCTGCAGCATGTGACCAAGGCTGGTCACATGTAGGGGGCTTGTCACATGGTGCAGCTGGCTGCCTGGACCTGGCAGAGGAGGGGAAATGGTGGCAGCAGTGGTAGCTGCAGTGGGCTGGCATTCCTGTGTGGACTCCAGCCTTTTATCTTTAGGCAGCAGGAGCAGAACAGCCCACCTCCACAACCAGGATACACTGGTGGGAAGCCAGCATATCCTTGCTAGTGTAGAAGAGCCCACAGTTGCTCTGTTCTAGGTTCTAGCACCTTTGTATTTAGGCTAACTCTGAGCTTGGAGAAGCTCCTTTTGGGGTCTGTAGCTTCCAGCCTGTAGGGTCTGTGACCATGCTGGCTAGTAACATGAGAAGTTGTTTTCCAAAAATTAACTGAGTCCTGTGCTAATCATATTAAATCAAGGACAAAGGAGCTGAAGGAGTCCTGTTTTGAAATAGCCATCTAATATATATCAAGTTTACAAACATAATGCCTTTTAATAGATATCTATCTATTAAAAGCCATTGGTCCATCTGCCAAAAATTAGATTTTTTGCCTTTTAATAAAGATTCTAGTATTAATAGAAGAGCTGCAACTTTTTAAATTTGTTATAACTGCATTCCCAAAAAGTTTGAAGTGTTAATACCCCTATATATTAATTTATACCAGTAATATTAGTAATACTAGAAATTGTATTGGAAATTTTGAAAGTTTATACCTTGTATTATATTTTTATTTTTATTTTGTTGTGTGATATTTGTTAACCTCTCTGTTTTATATTGTGATGACCTATGATTTTAAGCAATTAAATTTGGAATTGAATTGGATTAGAATAAATGGCATTTATTCTAAAGCTGCAATGATGAATATACAGGCCTCCAGATCTTGTTGGCTAAGGCTGATGCTTAGAAGAGAAATATCATATGGGACGAAAGATATCATCCAAAATTAGGAGTTAGATCAGTCCATCTAGTGTTAGCACTCTTCTCAAAATGATAAAGTTTTTATGTACAATATAGCTCATATGTTCTGTTTCACCCCGGCATTGTAGTTGACACAGGGCATAGGGAGACACAGTTCTTCTTTCATTCTAAATTTAAGTCTACACAATTCTCCAAGAAGTAATCCCAGCTCATCAGTTCCCCAAGTTTTAAGTGAATACACATTCCAGTTCCTATTTTAAAAAGTCAGTCACTGGCATAGGACAAGTGTTTGTAATTGAGAAATTATAAGCAATGAGATACAGGTCACAATCAAGTCATGTACAAAGGGATAGTCGATCCTTCTTTGACACAATAGAGCACAAGGAAATGATGCTTGTATAACTAATTCTCCATTGTTTACTTCAAAGTATTAAGGGTGATTTACTGGAATTTCATGCAGTTTGTTGCCAGACAAACAAAACAAAAAGAAAATGCAACAAATGGTTTCAGTAAAACAATACTCCAGATATTCTCAGGCAGTCTTGCACAACACGAATAAATGAGCCTGAGACCAAATTAAGGTTGAACTTTCACTGGAAACCAAAATGATTAAACTGAGGCTTTCATTCTTTGGATACATAACGTGACAACATGGTTCATGGAAAATACAATATAGTTTAGTAAAGTGGAAGATAGGAGGAGGAGGAGGAGGACTACATTACTGATGGACTGATTAAATCTAGAAAGCCACAACGTTGAGTTTGCAAGACTTGAGCAGGGCTGTTAATGACTGAAGCTTGTGAAAGTCTCTCATTCATAGGATCACCATGGAATTGTCTACGCTGCCCAAATACCCCAGCTTGCCCCCATTCCAGAGCCCTGTACTCCAGATGACGCAAGGCATTTGCCCCGATCTGCCCCAGGCAGCCAACTCCCCCTCAGGGCAGATACAGGGTTGGAATGGGGGAAAGCCAGGATAAGGCCCAATAACACGAGTTTACCTGGGAAAAATTGGATTGGGTCCTGCGTGTCCACAGGAGCCCATCCAGCATGCCACTCCTCCCTACCACTGCCAGCTTCCTCTGGAAGCCAGGCAGGGGTCCCACAACATGTGACCGAGGCTAGTTACATGTAGGGGACCTGCACTCACATGTTGTACAACCCCTGCTTGACTTCCACATAACTGGAGAGAATGATACTGGTGGCTTCAGCGATGGGCCATCATCCAGTTTGGACTACAGCCCGTTTTCTCTAGGTGATGGGGGAGGGGGGGACAGGTCAGATCCAGAGTCAGAATATGCCAGTGGGGAGCCAGCATATCCTGCCTGGTGTAGGTGAGCCCCATAAGTTGAAACAAACTTGACAATACACTAAAAAGAAATTCTATGACTTATTAAGTTCAATATAGCCAACCCATCTACTGATTGTGCCCAACCAGGCTGCCAATAAACCAATTTCTGCTATCTGCATTGGTACTGTAGTAAACAAAATAAATAAATAAACAAACAAATTGTTGACAAGAGAACAACCTGCCCCAGATTTTTGGCTGATGGATTGTATTTGGCTTTGTGAGCCACAAACTTGCAGGCTTGATCTATATTTGCTAGGAGCATATGCATCTCAAACAGAGTAATTTTGCCACCTAGTGGTCTAACAATTATGTCATAGTCACATTTTTGTCATTGCACACATGGTATAGGTTCATTGCTGATAATTAAAACAGCCAGTTCTTTAATTTGCAGAAATGTTTTCAAAATCTTTGTCTTTTTTAAAATATTTTTTGATAGTTTTCAAAAGCATAATAAACATTCTTAAATGTTTCTGTAGGACAACAATTTATAGTATGATGATACAAATGTAAATTATCTGCAGATATATCCAATACATTTCGATGATCAGAATTTCTGATGTGAAGAGTTCCGTTCACTAGTTTGTAGGAATTGTATATATCATAATAATTATTATATTAAGTTGGAATTATGTTAGACTCGAAGATCATGTAAATGGGTTCCTTTAAAATAGAGGCCAAGATCCTGCATGGGAGATGTATGACTTTATCACATGAGCCATTTAAAGTAGAATTAAAGCTGGATAATAACACCTTTGACAATACTTATCACATGACATCACCTTCAAATAGTTGCTGCTGTGCCTCCAAAGCATGGTTAGAGCATCCCTTGCCTTTAACGGGGAACACCCGTCAATAAGCTCCCAGTCACACTGCTATGAATCCTCAGGTGCGATAAATTTGTCCAGTTGCAGTCCCGAGATAGCCATGTGGTCTCAATCTCCCCCCTCCCCCCCGCTCTCTCCAAACAGGCTGGTTTTCTCCCCTCCCCCACTTTCTTTCCTTTTCTTTTTTCTTTGTTTCACGAAATTGCATTACCATGCTTGCCAAATTGCATTACAACTAAAAATAAAAATGAAAAAACACAAAAGGCATGCTGGGTAGGGCAATAGGGAAGGGAGGAGGGTGTTTAGGGAGAGACTAGAAGAGAGCCAAGGGACCATCAGTGGCTGAAACAGGTGTGCTATTGAAGGGATGTGTGATACTGAGGGCTGGCAAACTGGTTTCTATCCATTCACTTTTGCAAACGCGATTGCAGTGACAACAGGGCTTGTGATTATGTCCATAGCTACAACAACATAGCTATGCTCCATCTCCACATCCAGTCTCCCCAAACCCTCCTTTAAAACCAGGCAGCTGCACAAAGTGAAGGAGTTCTACAGCACTGGTGAACAGGGCACTGAAGAATGAAGCATCCACTGCCTGTGGGATCCAGTTGCAATTCCTCATTGCACCACAGCTCCCTGGTGGGAGGTGGGTGGATGTAGCAGCCTTCATCAGCACCACTGAGCGTGCACCTTTGCTTGGTTTGGCTGCCTAGCTTTTAAGATGGGTTTTGGAGAGTATTTGTAGTCACGGCAATGGTATCATGATTGTAAATTTGAATAGCAAAAAGTTATGAGCTTGCAACTCTAGTTTATGACATCATAACTATATAACTGGACATCAGCCCAAATCAGCAAGTGTCTTAGGAGTAGACTGAGACTCATAACAAAGGCGTGGTTGATAGCTGTGTGCAGAGCTTGGAGAAATTAGTTTTTTGTTCTACAGCTGTCAGACTACTCCTGCTAGCATAGTCAGTGGTCATCCTGGTTTGGGGATCCTGGTAGAGCTTTTCTAAAATATTAACTTTTCCAAGCTGTGATCAAGGGCAATCATAGTGGTGAGGATGCTGGTGGAGCATGAGAATCCAGTGTAGAATCAAAGAAGCTCTAATAATTGTAAGTGTTATAGAGTGGTTTATCTTTAGTTTTGAATTGCTACAGTGCAGAAGTCTTTCACAAAGATTATCTCAACGCTGAAATGCTTCTTGGGAAGTCAACATGGGTTTATCCACACAACATAGTGATAGCGCTATGATACTGCTTTAACTGCCATGGCTCCTTCCTATGGAATCTTGGGATTTTTATTTTGCTAAGAGGAATGAAAATTTCTATGCTAGAAAGCTCTGGTGCTCTAGTTCACAGGAAAGCAACTCACCAAACTACAGAGCCCAGGATTCTATAGGATGGGGCCACTGCAGTTAAAGTAATATCACAGTGCTGTAATTTTGCAGTGTGGATGCATCCTATGACAAAGCAAGGACTGATATTGATTAGCATTAGATAAATGAAGACACTCCTTGCCTGTGAAAGCTTGTGCTTGCCTTAACCTTGAATGTTACTTTGCCTTCCCCTCACTATTGCAGTAAACCTTGGCCTAGTTTATACAACTAGCAGATTCAGGTGGCAAAGTTTTTCTTAGACAGGCTGCAATGGTATAAAGCCTACATGCCTGAGTAATATTGCTTAATGTTTTATTTTAAAAAGTCTTCCCTGTTTATATAAAACTGGCAGATTATGGAGCAGACTAGTGTGAATCCTTTCTCTTAACACATGGGGGGCAAAGTGGAACCCACAGACTCCATGCAGCCCTCTGGGCCCCAAAGTGAGCCCTGAACTCCCCTGAAGTCCCCAGACCCATCCATTTTAAAAAAAATGTTGGGGGCTCAAAATGAATCAAAGCCACTGCAAAATACAAACAGCTTTGCCCTTACAACTCCCCCCCCCGCAAAATTTTAAAAATGCCAAAAATGGCCAAAAATGAAACTGGAAGTAGCATGACATCACTTCCATTTGCATCAGGCACACTGGTGTAACCTTCCAGGTGAGGTGGCACAGTTGAAAATGGCCCCACCCCTCTACAGTTGCCCACATCTGACCTAATCTATTAAGGGGAAGAAAGGTTCCTCCCATATTGAGGGACTTCAACCATATGCATATGTGCAGACAGCTACATGAATGGTCATCTCTAAGCAAAGCTTTATATCTTGGTTTTGTTGACAGTATACAGTGGCCCTATCATGGCTGGACTCTCTTCCTTGGTTTCAACATTCAGGAGCCAGTGGTGAAATTGAGCAGTCAAGGAATAAATCTGAGTTCCTTTGCTCCCGCAGGCAGATAAATTACCACGTCAGCCACTAGAGCTTCAGTGAATCACTAGAGCTTCAAAATCTCTGTTTTGGCATGGGAATCTGGAATCCTCAGTTCTGATGTGTGAACATTTCCATGGCTACATAAAGTCAACATTTATTCATCACTTCACACATCTATATGCATGTTCATTCAATCTGTTTATTTAATTCATTAACTTAGGTCCTGCCTTTCTTCCAAATGGGATCCAAAGGAGCTCACGAGATGAATTAAAGGTACATGAGTTAAAAATCAGTAATAAAAAGATTCAAAAGAATTAAATAAGCTACCATGTAAAAGTGCCAATACTTTAAAATAATATAAAATCATTTTTCAATCTGCAATACCCAGAATTCCCAGGCTGGAATGGCCAGCACATCTATATGCATGTTCATTCAATCGAGGTACAGCTTGTACCCAGGATGTACCCCCTGGATTAAGTCTTTCTCTCTGTCTTTTCTTCGCAAATGAAGATTCAGGAAGGACTCATCCCGCGCTTTCTGCAAGCGCACTGATGACTAAAAAGGCCAATCCAAGATAAACAAGTCCGGTTGCAGAAAGCACAGCAGAAGGTCTCCTTGGGTGATGTTTCTGGGTTGTGATTCTTTCTGCATTGTCGTTTCTCTTCAAGACTTGTTCGGCGTGAGTTCTCAAATAAGGCCGCAGCATTGTGGATAGTGCATCTCCATGCTTACTGATGTGAGGCCAGGGTGGACCATTGTTGTTGATCAATTTGGTCAAGCCTGAGATGTTGTTTCAGGGAGTCCTTGTATCGCTTTTTTGAAGCGCACCTCTTATGCTGACCCATGGCGAGTTGACCGTAGAGTACTATTTTGGGGAGACGATGGTCCTCCATCCTAGAAACGTGCCCTGCCCAGCACAGCTGTGTTCTCAATATCATGGCCTCAATGCTGGTGATCCCTGCTTGCTCAAGGACAGCAACATTCGTCACATAGTCAGTCGTGGAGTATTTATCGTGGAGTATATTTAGGATTGTGTGTATACAGCGCTGATGAAAGCGTTTGAGGAGTCATAAGTGTTGGTGATAGGTGACCCATGTTTCAGACGCATAAAGGAGAATAGACAGTACAATGGTTGGAGAATACACACTGATTTTTGTGGTTTGCCTCAGGTGTTTGCTACTCCAGACTCTTTTGTAAAGTCTTCCAAATGCACTATATGCCTTTGCTAATCTGTGATCGATCCCTTTGTCAATCTTGGCATCTGAGGAGATGATGCTTCCCAGGTAGGTGAACTGTTGAACGGACTTAAGCACAGATTTGCTGACGACAATGTGGGGATGGTGGTGTTCGTCCTGTGATGCAGGCTGGTAAAGAACTTCCATTTTCTTCAGGTTGACTTCCAGCCCAAACAGCTCTGCAGCTATTACGAAGCAGGATGTTAGGCACTGCAGAGCTGCTTCTGTGTGGGCAGCATCATCAGCAAAGAGCAGCTCACGAACTAGATAGTTTAGAGTCTTAGTGCGAGCCCTCAGACAGCTTTAAGTTAAACAAGCTACCATCAATACGGTAACGTATATAGATGCCGTCTTCTTCTTTGACCTCTGCTGTAGCCCTTTGGCGCATCATGCTGAAGAAGATTGTAAATAAACTTGGAGCAAGAACACAACTTTGCTTCACTCCATTAGTTATTAGAACAGGCTCTGAAAGAACATTGCCATATCTGACTTGACTGTGCTGCCCCTCGTGTAGCAAGATAATCATTTTAAGGAATTTGGGGGGACATCCTAGTGTTTCCAGGATCTGCCATAGACCTTTTCTACTCGAAGGCTTTGGTGAGGTCAACAAATGTTACATAGAGACCCTTGTTCTGCTCTCTACATTTTTCTTCCAGTTGTCTAAGGGCAAATACCATATCTGTAGTACTCCTATTGGCTCTGAAGCCACATTGGCATTCAGGAAAAAGTTCTTCTGCAATAGCAGGAACTAATCTGTTCAGGAGTATCCTTGCAAGGATTTTTCCAGCAATAGAGAACAGTGTTATACCTCAATACTTTGAGCAATCAGATTTTGCTCCTTTTTTCTTGTACAGGGTGATGATGACTGCATCTCGGAGGTCTGATGGCAGTTCCCCTTTTTCCCAGCAATTCACAAGGAATTTGTGGAATTTATCGTGGAGTACATAGAATCATAGAATCATAGAATTGCAGAGTTGGAAGAGACCACGAGGGCCATCCAGTCCAACCCCCCTGCCACGCAGGAAATCACAATCAAAGCATCCCCGACAGATGGCCATCCAGCCTCTGTTTAAAGACCTCCAAGGAAGGAGACCCCACCACCTCCGAGGGAGTGTGTTCCACTGCCGAACAGCTCTTACTGTCAAAAAGTTCCTCCTCATATTGAGGTGGAATCTCTGTTCCTGGAGCTTGCACCCATTGCTCCGTGTTCCAGTCTCTGGAGCAGCAGAAAACAAGCCTGCTCCATCCTCAGCGTGACATCCCTTCAAATACTTAAACAGGGCTATCATATCGCCTCTTAACCGTCTTTTTTCCAGGCTAAACATACCCAGCTCCCTAAGTCTCTCCTCATAAGGCATTGTTTCCAGACCTTTCACCATTTTAGTTGCCCTTCTCTTTAGTTGCCCTTATAAATTGGCAGAGGTGGGGGTCAGAAGATAGCATCGATGCCCTCTCTGGTGGCAAGAAGGATGTGATGGTCACTATCTGAGTCTTAATAGTGTTCGGTCGTAGCCCCACTTCCATCCCATCCTAAAGGAAATCCAACAACATGGGGGATCCTGATTGCTCTGAAGTCCAAGCCCTTTTGTTTGCACCAGTATCGAAACACCCTGAACGTGTATTCATATATCCACTGTGTGGACTCCTGTCTAGAGGCTAGTATGGTGCCAACCACTGTCTGTGAGTAACCCTCGCTCTTAGCATCTGCTTCTCAACTTCCACGTGTGCAGCTGAAGCCAAGCTGGATCCGGATGATGTACCTGGCCCTGCAACAGGAGATCGGGATCCTCCAGAAGCAGAATTGACGTCTTCATTTCCAGGACGTCCGGAAACCAGGACCTCTGAGGCCATTTTGGGGCTACTAGAATCACCTCTGCTTGCTCTGCATGGATTTTACTGAGGACCCTGGGAATGAGTTGCCAAGGGGGGAAGGCATACAACAGGCACTGTGGCCAAGAACTCATTAGAGTGTCCATGGCCTCTGCACCCTGTCAGATATCAAGAGAAGAAGCAGAAGAACATTGTGTTCACTGGAGACTCGAACAGGTCGACTGATGGACACCCCATCATGCGGGTGATGTTGTTGAATACCTCTGGATGTAGACCCCATTCTCCCTGGTCGACGTTTGCTCAGCTGATCCAATCTGCCTTGAGGTTGAGAGAGCCTTGGAGATGCTCTGCCATCTCCGTGTTTCCAAACTTCAGGTGGGATTCCATCAATCCCTGCTGCCTTGCTGTTTTTCATCTGCTGTATGGCCTTAAGGGTCTTTTCCAAAGTGGGAGCTATGTCCAATTCATTTTTCATCGGTTTTTGAATCATATGTTGGATAGCTGAGCCTTGGACTACTCGGTTGGCACTTAAGAGACTTTTAAAATGTTCAGCCCATCGATTCAGGATGGAGGCTTTATCAGTAATTAATGTTTGACCATCTGTACCGTATAAGGAGCTTTGGACCTGATAAGTAGGTCCAAACACTGCTTTAAGAGCTTCATAAAATTCTCTAAGATCACCCAGATCTGCACAGCGTTGTATCTTTTCTGCTATATTGATCCACCACTTGTTCTGCATGTCTCTGAGTTTGTGTTGAAGTTTACTACATGTGAGATGGAAAGCTGTTTTTCTTACATGGCAGGTTGGCTGGGCAAGGTATGTCTGGTGAGCAGTTCTCTTCTTTGCCAACAGCTCCTGGATCTCTTGGTTGTTTTCATCAAACCAGTCTTGGTTTTTCTTGTGGGAGAACCCGTGGGATTCTTCCACAGACTGGAGGAGGTTTTTGATAAGTTGCCAAAGCACTGTAGGAGAAGGATCTGTAGGATGGTCTAAAAGTTTTGTTTGCAGGTTTGTCTGGAAGTTGTCTCTCATGGTAGCTTGTTGAAGATTGTTGACTAGGAGTCTCTTCTTTAAGATGCCACCCCTCTTAGGTCTGAACTTAAGATGAAGATTTAGTTAACATCTTACGAGGTGATGATCTGTTTGGCATTCTGCACTGGGCATCACTCGAGTATGACGGACATCGTGAATGTTTCTCTGGCGGACTAGAACATAGTCAATGAGGTGCCAATGTTTGGATCGGGGATGCATCCAGGTTGTCTTCAAGCTATCTTTCTGCTGAAATAATAATAATAATAATAATAATGAGTTATTTATTACCCGCCTCTCCCCTTAGGATCGGGGCGGGGTACAACATCACAATACATCACATACAATTCAGTACAATTCAAGTAAGTTATACATTACAATACAATACAAGCAGGTTATACAATATTTATTCAAGTCAGAAATCAGTACAGACAATCATTGCAGACAGTTACAAACATTGCAGACATTACAAACAGCTGTACAGAGCAGACATTTAACTGCCAGTAGATGGTGCTGCTGGCACTACAGGAGTGACATTTTTTCAGAATGCAGTGTACAATGATAAATGACATGCTGCTTTTTAAGAAACTGTATTACCAGTTTCCACAGCACATCACCCCAGCTCCTAATATGCTGGTCCTCATTTTACTGACTTACAGAAGGCTGAGTCAACCTGGGGAGGGGGTCTGGGATCGAAACTATAGACTCAAGATCTGACATGAGTTTTTTTGGCTGCAGTTTTGGCTGCATTAGCTTACTGTGCCACTTTAGGAAAGACACACAGTTGCTCAAACATCTACTGTCAGACAGATTCTTCTCCTTGCCCCTTGCTGCCTTTTCCAGAACACCCATACGGTATCTTTCTCTCTCTCTCCCCTGAACTCCACCTGAAACATCACCATTTTACCTCAATCCTCATTGTTAATTGAAATGAAGCCTGAACAAATATAACATCTACAATAGTTCTGCTCACATTCATCCTATTTTAGCTTTACTAATTCATAATAAAATAATTATCATTACTGCAGCCTTTCATTTAACACTAGCCTGGCAGCCAAAGGCAACTAAGAATTCAAAGAAGGTGAGTGAGTGGGCTTGTGGATGAGGGCTGAAATCGGAACATTGGTACTCACCGTGAAGGTTCTTTTTCAGCAGCAGTGGGGAGGGAGTCCTCTTCCTGGGCACTGGCTCCGCCCCCGTCCAACTACAGGCAGGGCAACCCAGAAATCCAAACCACAACACCATCCCTCCAGGAGGTGGAGCCAAACCCCCAACCTCCCCAGGAAATATAGTTTTTGTAATAGTCAGCTGTTGTTCTGCACAGAACTCTAGCAAGAGGCATCCATTATCATTGCAATTTCCAACACCATGCTTGCCTAAGACACCTTTCCAGGCTTCGGAGTCCTTTCCTATTCTGGCATAGTATATATATAGCAAGAACACATGCTATAAATTTTGGACACCAATCATTAAAATGGAACTACAGTGGGCCCTTGGTATCTGTTGGGGTTTGGTTCCAGGATCCCCCATGGATACCAAAATCCATGGATGCTCAAGTCCCATTATATACAATGGCATAGTAAAACAGTGTCCCTTATATAAAATGGTAAAATCAAGGTTTGCTTCTTGGAATTTTTTAAAATAAGTATGTTTATTAATGAAATACAAAAGTAAGAAAGATGTTACCCGTGGGGTGCCACAGGTTTCTCTCCTGGGCCCAGTGCTATTCAACATCTTTATCAATGACTTGGATGAGGGAATTATCAAATTTGCAGATGACACCAAATTAGGAGGAGTAGCTAATACCCTAGAGGACAGGATCAAAATTCAGAATGACCTGGATAGACTGGAGAGCTGGGCCAAAGCTAACAAAATGAAATTCAATATGGAGAAATGTAAGGTACTGCACTTAGGGCAGAAAAATGAAATGCATAGATACAGGGTGGGGGAGACCTGGCTGAACGAGACTACATGCGAAAGGGATCTAGGAGTCCTAATAGACCACAAGCTGAACATGATTCAACAGTGTGATGCAGCAGCTAAAAAGGCCAATGCAGTTTTGGGCTGTATCAATAGAAGTATAGTGTCTAGATCAAGGGAAGTAATAGTGCCACTCTATTCTGCCTTGGTCAGGCCTCACCTAGAATACTGTGTCCAGTTCTGGGCACCACAATTCAAAAACGATATTGACAAATTGGAGCTTGTCCAGAGGAGGGCGACTAAAATGGTGAAAGGTCTGGAAAGCATGCCTCATGAGGAAAGACTTATGGAGCTGGGTATGTTTAGCCTGGAAAAAAGACGGTTAAGGAGTGATATGATAGCCCTGTTTAAGTATTTGAAGGGGTGTCACATTGAAGATGGAGCAAGCTTGTTTTCTGCTGCTCCAGAGACTAGAACACAGAGCAATGGGTGCAACCTCCAGGAACAGAGATTCCACGTCAACATTAGGAGGAACTTTCTGACAGTTAGAGCTGTTCGGCAGTGGAACACACTCCCTCGGAGCGTGGTGGGGTCTCCTTCCTTGGAGGTCTTTAAACAGAGGCTGGATGGCCATCTGTCGGGGATGCTTTGATCATGATTTCCTGCATGGCAGAATGGGGTTGGACAGGATGGCCCTTGTGGTCTCTTCCAACTCTACAATTCTATGATGCTATGATAATATAAATGTACATCCACGTTCATAGTCCAACTTCAGCATACAATTACATTTCCATTTATCTAAATAACCTAAAACCTCCTACTTTCTCCATCTTGCATTCTTCCCCCCCCCCTTTTTTTGTTGACTACAATATTTTCAAACCATAGTTGTTGGAATCCATGGATACAGAGGATACAGAGGGTCAACTGTATCTGTATTCCAGGTCATGTGGATTCCTCTTCTCTGAAATGGTGTTTAATGGTTGTCAGAGTGGGGCTGTGAAATATGTGCAATATTGGGGTCATAGATACAGTACTTTCTGTGGTGCCAAACCCAGCTCATGGGTTCAGCTGAAACCCTGGGTATACTGCCTGTCCCTAAAGGCATGTGGTTACTGAAATCTCAGGTTCTTTCATTCAGCAGGGATATTTTTTTAAAAAAAATAAATACAGTACTGCCTCATTTATTTTGTGAATGGCAAACGTGTTTATACTTTGCCATTATTAATTTTATGGAAAACAAGTCATTTATCACCATGGCTTCAGCAGAATATGGCATCTACATCTTGGTTCTTGTAGCAAGGCTTATTTTCAAATTGTGTTGTGCTTGTTATTTTAGCTAGAGTTATTTCTTTTAAATCCAGCTTCCCTTATAACAGCATTTGTGCATTCTCTCCTGTTCAGCAAGACTATTACAAGAGAGGATTACCAGTACAGAGAAATGTGGCACCCGACGAGCTTTTCTTTTCATGTCTGCTTACAGAAATCCTTCCAAAATGGTTGTCTTTTGTTCAAAGATTATATGGAGTTTATTCTTATAGGTTAAGAAAAAAAAAATACAAGCACAGCAGTTCCATATCCCTCCCCTCCCCGCCACCCCAATATATTTGGTGCATTGAGAGGTTGACTGCTCCCCTTCATCCATCACAGCAGGAGTATCCATGACAACAGAGCCTAAATATGAACCTGGACAAAAGCATTTCCTTCTCCTTTGCCATGCCCCAGACAAGGAAGGATGAAAAGCAAAAATAAAATAAAAATGAATGATGACAAAAGAGATTGTGCTAAAAGGTCATTTAGTCTCTTAGTGTGACATCCTCTGTATTCGAATAGTTTACAGAAGTGGCCTATTTTGTGTTTTTCTTCTGTATTCTGTGCCTTTAATTCATAGTCTTTTGGCCTGTCCAGAGCTGGCAGGTTTTAGGAGACAACTTCAGGCAGCTAGTTCTGGAGGCAATGGTTGTAACCTCTTTGTTTTTCTCATTTGCATGATAGTTCTAGGACAGAAATGTTCTCTCCAGCTGTTTTCTGCTGCAGGATGGAGCTTTGTATGCCACCACATAATCTTCCTGTTGTGTTATAGGTCTAGCACTTTTGGAAGTAAGAACTTGGATTCACACCCACCTTAGATGATGCAGATTTTATTATCCTATACTTCCTTCCCAGTGTAGGCCAACTGACCTCAACTTTCCAGATCCAATCTGAAAACCTGGGGTAGGATATCCAGGTTTAGCCTAAGCATAGGTAGTCCACATCTCTGGGAGATGCTTTGGTTGAAGAATAGAGTGAAATGCTTTAAATAAACAAATCCCACATTCCCCAGTGAGCAGGAGATTATAACTACAGTGAAAGGAGACTATAACTCCATTTGGCTGTGTAGTTACAGTCTTCCTCACAATCCAAATCTTGACAGGTTCCCAGTTGTGAGAGGACTGTAACCACATTCAGTCAACTATGGTTACAACTCCTTGCAACTTGCCTGCTCAACCAGAGAAAGTCAAGAGGTGGGCTAGGCAAGGGTGGGCATTCACATGCCCATGTCCTCTCCATCAGTACAGTTTATGAACTTCTGAATAAGGCTAACACTAGCTGCTCTTCCACTTTAGTGGTTATCAACAATGGGTGGGAATTTTGCTTCATTTTATTTTATTTTATTTTTATTTTGTAAGACTTGACCAAAAAAAATGTTTTTTTTTTCATAGTTAGAATGAAAAAAAAATTTGCCTTTGTAGAGTTAAGCCCTGAAAGTCCTATACCTAGGTGGATGAATCTGTCCGTTTTGGTTTCCTCCATATTCAGTTCTTCAGATCCACTTAGGTGCAGGACTGTCAGGGCTTAAATCTTCAAAGACTAAGGGTGCAGCTACACTGTAGAAATAATGCAGTTTGACACCACTTTAAGTGCTGTAGCTCTATCCTATGGAATCCGGGGTTAGGAGTTTTACAAGGTCTTTAGTCTTCACTGCAAGAGTGCTGGTGCTTCACAAAACTACAAATCCCAGGATTCTGTAGGTTGGAGCCATAGCAGTTAGAGTGGTGTCATAGGATTTCATAGGAAGGAGTGTGTAGTGTGGATTTGGCTGCTCCCACACTATGGAACTCCCTCCCACAGGAGACTATTCTGGCTCACTTCTCTGATCCCCTGCTGCCAGCAAACAAGAGACCTTTTCATTTAGACAGGCTTTTGGGTGGGTTTTTAATGGAGTGTGAAGTATTTGTTTTTCCTAAACTGTTGTGTTTTAAATGCTTTAAAATTGTTTTTAATTCAGTGCTGTTTTAATCTGATAGTGTATCTCTGTTTATATACGGTATACATGTAGTTTTATTATTATGATAGATTTTAGCTGTATCATCAATGACCTTAGGTCCTTTACTGGGGCATAGGTTGGACATAAATTAGATAGATAGATAGATAGATAGATAGATAGATAGAGATCCTTTATTATTTCAACTAGCAGGATACTTCAGAAATGCTGCTTTGTGTAGTCTTCCAATTGCAATCTGTTTCAGAAGTTGTTGTCTCAGTTATAATTAGGTAGCAAAGATTGTATTCTAAGCAAAATACAATTGGTTATATCATGAACACATGGATCACATCCTGACTAAAATCTTTATAAAGATAGGAATCCCTTACCTATTTTATCCAGGAGTGGCAAAATATATTTTTACTTCATTAATATTTTTCCTAGCATAGTAAACAGCAGGTGTAAAAATGTAAGTGAATAGTACAGTATTTACGCAAGTCAAGTCCAACACAAGCAAATCCATTCCACTGATTTCAATGGGAGATAAAGCACTAAATTGTCTTCCTACATGGCTTTGAAGAAACAATCCAGCTTTCTAATTATGGTGTCCCCACCTGCTTCTTGAATGCCGTCTGACCTTCAACAAAGTTAAACCAAAGAATCCAAAGAACCCATTTGTTATGGAAGCCACTGCCGGATAATGTGATGGATTGCCTGCACTCGGCTGGTATTATTAATGCCATCAATGCAAACTGACCTCTTCTAGTTATTCCCAGCCTATATGTTGCTCAAACAGCAGCATCAAGTCAAATGCATGATGAGATAGCTTTGGTTTGGGTCAGTTTTATACAGAGCTTGGGTTGTGTGTGACTTTTTTGGACCATAAATCTCCCAAACATGGAGGATTCTGGGAACTGTGGTCCCAAAAAGTAACATTTCCACACTCTAGGTTTACAGTGTAAATAAAGAGTCCAGAACAGATTAGCAGTGAATTAGCATAGGGCTTGTCTAGATGGGCAATATCTTGCCCCCGTCTTAGAGCCCTGCTGTTCTGATGACACAGGGCATTTGTCCCCTGGGCAGTCCTCACCACCTCCAGGGCAGATACGTACAGGACTCAGATGGGGGCGGGGAGATGAGGTAGGCCTCTTTACCACATTCTAAAATAATACCTGGTTTAATCTGTTCCCACCAAGGAATGATCGGGTCCCATGAGTCTTCAGTAGCCTGTCCCAGCAGGCAGGCCTGTCACTGCAGCTGCCAGTCTGCCTCACTCTCTCTGAAGCCGGAAGGAGTCCTCCAACATGTGACCAAGGCTGGTTTCACACAGAGCGCCTTGGTCACATGTTGCAGACTGGCTTCTTCAATTTCAGGACAGTCAGGGAAGCAGTGGTGGCAGCAACAGGCCAGTGTGCTCATCAGGACTTCCTCTCATTTTGTGGATGGAATGGGGGAGGAACAGACCTGATCCTCAGCCAGGATATGGCCAGGTCATGCAGATGACCCCATAGCAACTAAGAGTGCAAGATGAAAACCAGGAATGCATTGATTCAGCAATCACTTTACTGCAATGTGATGAACAGAGTGCAAAATTAAGACAGGAGGACTTGGATACAAACCTCCAATTAACAATGAAGCTCCAAGGGCAACATCACATGGATGGTTGTTATGGTCAGGATTAAAAGGGGATGAGGAAAATCCTGTATATTACAGTGAGGTCCTTGAAGATAGGGTGGGATCAAATGATAAGAAGTTGGTGTAAACTCCATATGGGACCTCATGTGTGTGCCTTCAAGTTGCCTGTTGTCTTATGGCAACCCCATGAATTTCATAGGATTTTCTTAGGCAAGGAATACTCAGAGGTGGTTTTGCCCATTCCTTCCTCTGAAATATAGCTTAAAGCACCTGGTATTTATTGGCAGTCTCCCAAACAAGTACTAACCAGGGCTGACCCTTCTTAGTTTCCAAGATCAGATGGGATCTGGTGGCTTTAGGGTACAAGTATTTAGACCAAGTATATGGGGCCTTAAGCAAACTACTTTCTTCCAGCATCCTTCCCCAACATGTGCCAGATAACTATAATACTACTACTCACCAACCTTACAGGGTTATTGAAAGAATTAATAAACACTCCTCTGAACATTCATAAAGTGCTATATAAAATTAATTTACTGTGACTATTAGGGTATAGAACCAATGTGATGTAGTGGTTTGAGTGCTAGACTAAGACTCCCAGGGCCCAAGATTCAAATCCCTGCTCAGTCATGGAACCCATTATGCAAGTCTTTTTTTGATAGGGTCACAGTCTTGGTAGACGAAGGGAATGCTGTGGATGTAGTATATCTTGATTTCAGTAAGGCCTTTGACAAGGTTCCCTGTGATATTCTTATAAACAAGCTAGTAAAATGTGAGCTAGACAATGAGACTGTTAGGTGGATTTATAATTGGTTGATGGGCCAAATCTAAAAGGTAGTCACCAATGGCTCATCTTCATCATGGAGAAAGTGACAGGCAGGGTGCCACAGGGTTCTGTCCTGGGCCCAGTGCTATTCAACATCTTTATCAATGACTTGGATGAGGGAATAGAGGGCATGCTTATCAAGTTTGCAGATGACACCAAATTAGGAGGGGTAGCTAATAACCCAGAGGACAGGATAAGAATCCAAAATGACCTTAATAGATTAGAAAGCTGGGCCAAAACTAACAAAATGAATTTCAACAGCGAGAAATGTAGGATACTACACTTGGGCAGTAAAAATGAAAAACACAAATATAGGATGGGTGACACCTGGCTTGATGGCAGTGCATGTGAAAGGGATCTAGGAGTCTTAGTGGACCACAAACTGAACATGAGTCAGCAGTGTGACATGGCAGTTAAAAAAGCCAATGCAATTCTAGGCTGCATCAATAGAGTATAGTGTCTAGATCAAGGGAAGCAATAGTGCCAATCTATTCTGCTTTGGTCAGACCTCTCTGGAATACTGTGTTCCGTTCTGGGCACCACAATTCTGAAAGGATATGGACAAGCTGGATCATGTCCAGAGGAGGGCGACAAAAATGGTTGGAGGCAGGGCTGGCTTAACCATACCGCCAGATCAGCATCTGCGGGGGGCCTCACACAGTCAGGGGCCCCCGCCCTCTTCCTTTAAAAAAAACACTGTCTCCCAAACTAGAAACAGAAAGAGAAAGAGAAAGAGAAAGAGAAAGAGAAAGAGAAAGAGAAAGAAGGAGCTGCCCTCTGGTGTCCCTGAAGCTGGAGGGAGTTTGCTGCTCCCTCGCCCTCTCCTCCCAGGATCATCAAAAGGCAAGCCAGCCAGGTGTGTGTTGGAGAGGGGTGAGTGTGTGTGAGAGAGGGGGGAGGGAAGTGTGAGGGTCATCTCTTTCTCCCCTGCTCTCTCTTCAGAAAGGGCTTCCTTCCTTCCTTCCTTCCTTCCTTCCACATAGATCCCCTCCAGCCTATTTTTCCAGCTGCTCTTAACATGTCTTGGTTTCTCTCCCCTCCCTCTGTTTCCCCCTTTCTCCTCAGCTCCCTCCCCTTGCTGCCAACTGAATTCAACCTGCAAAAGGAATTTGTGTGTGTTTGCCTATGTGCCTTTAAGTCATTTCTGACTAAGACGAACCTACCATGGGGTTTTCTAGGCAAGGTTTGTTCAAAGGGGGTGTGCCTTTGCCTTCCTTTGAGGCTGAGAGAGTGTGACTTGCCCAAAGTCACCCAGTGGGTATTCATGGCTGAGTAAGGATTCAAACCCTGGTCTCCACAGTCATAGTGCAATGCTGAAACTTCTACAACACTCTAGCTCTTTTAACAGAAGAATATAAAGAATATAAATAGAAATTTGGAGTAATGTTATTGGGAACAATGGTTTTATTGTTGTCACTAAACACACCAGTATTGCATTAGTGTTATGTGAGAGGCATTGGCCTAGAGCAGTGGTTCTTAACCTTTTCTTTATCAGGGACCCCCTTTAAATATCTTTTGTTGCCCCAAGACTTAACTCAAGATTTAAAACCCTAATAATAATAGCTAACAACAACAACAATACAATTATACCATCCATTAAACTTTTCCTCAGAGGCACTCTTGCTTCTTCCTGCAAGTTTGTGGCTGGAGTGGATTGAATGGCAATGTGCAGGCCAAGCTAGCCAGCCAGCCAGCGCCTTGGTTCCTGTCACATAGCTGCCCCACTAACAGGGAGGAGGTGGGCCAAGCAAACATCAAGCCTTTGTGGACCCCCTGTGAGAACATCAAGGACCCTAGGTTAAGGACCACTGGACTAGAGAATGCTAGAAAAGGAACAATGCAACCAGACATTGAGAAGCATGCTGGCAGGGGGATTCTGGGAGGTGTAATCCAAAAGTAACTTTCCCAGGCTCTGAATGCAGCCTAGAATCATAGAATCATAGGGCTGGAAGGGACCCCAACAGCCATCCCACCCAATTGGCTTCTGTCTTGCAGAAACACACAAAGTCCTCATGACAGATGGCCAACCAGCCTCTGCTTAAAAACCTCCAAAGAAGGAGACTCCATCATACTCTGAGGCAGTGTATGCCACTGCCAAACAGCTCTTACTGTCAGGACAGGACAGGTTGAGAGGTGATAGGATAGCCCTGTTTGAAAGGACGTCATACTGAGGATGGAGCAAGCTTGTTTTCTGCTGCTCCAGAGATTAGGATACATAGCAATGGACTCAAACTAAAGGAAGAGATTCCACCTAAACATTAGGAAGAACTTCCTGATGGTAAGAACTGTTTGGCAGTGGGATGCACTCACTCTGAGTGTGGTGGAGTCTCCTTCTTTGGAGGTTTTTAAGCAGAGGCTATCCATTGGGAATGCTTTGATTGTTTAGTCCTGCATGGCAGGGGTTGGACTGGATGGCCCTTGTGGTCTCTTCCAGCTCTATGATTATATGAACCTCCTCCTGCAGGACTCCCCTACCGGCACTCTTTTTGAGGTGTCAGTGGAGGCTGGGAGGGTTCAAAGGCTGGACCTCCCCTTCACTCTCTTTTGACTCTAGGAGGGTGCATAACGTGTTACAAGTTATGTAATGTCAGCTGTGATGGGTTATTTCTAAGGGGTAATGTGGGCTCAATCATCTTCCTTTAAAACAAAAAGAGGTGATGACCAGTGGCATTATGGGGTTTTTCTTCCACTATAGCAAGTAATGTTTCTTCTTACATTGTTCTAGTACATCTTCAGGTCTAAAAATTATTTCTTGGGTCATTTTGGGAGGTTTTGTGGCTTTTCCCGCTACAGTCTTTAGACATTTTCTTACTTTTTAATAAAAAGTTTTTCATTACTACTTAATACTGTTTATTCAGTGGGGGATGGGGTTTCTTGCATTTAAATAACAAGTAAAAGGTCCTTTCCCCAATAAAACTTATTAAATGGTAATGCAAAAGTGGTGGCAGAATATGATTTTTAAACTGTCATTTAAAAAATTGTAACTGTAGTACATTACACATTGAGGATGGGTGAGTAAAGGTATCTTTAACAAGTTACATAACAATTATCTTTTTAAAGTAACTTTCCAAACATTGAGTGTATCCTATGCTCATACTCTCCAACATTTCTGAGATGAAATGTCAGTTTCTGATGTGGCTAAGCAACATCAGAGTGTGCTCAACATGGTAAAAGTTATTGAAGAAGAACATGCAAGCTAGGAGAGGCTACAGCAGTTTTATTTTTGTCTTTATCCACAGGGAAATGCAAGATTCCACCCCTCCTCTCTTCCCCCCTCCCAAGTTAATAGAGCACACACTACTTTTGCACTTTGAACTCAGTTTGCAACAAATGAACTAGGGTGAGGACAAAGGATGAAACTGGGAGTACAAGAGAGAAACTGGGACATTTTAAAAACAGCTAGAAAAGGGACAACCCAGGATTAATCAGAACTGTCTCTGCCAGATCAGGATAATGGAGGGTCATCTACATGAGGCAATATAATATGGATTGCTGCACATTAATGCACAATCGCAGCAGTGTCCATTTGTCTCTACATTTTGGGGGGAAAGATTGCTGGTATGTGAAGTTTTGAAGTTTACACAGAGGTATGCCTGTGAATCAAGATGGTGGCTGTGAGTGAATTACAGTACAGTACTTGCATTTTTATTCTCCACAATTTGCTGCCACTACACATTTTAAAAAAAACTTTAACTCTAAGGTGCGCAAGTGCAACCTTAAGTTTGAAAAAAGCTATTTGGTCACCTTGCTGCTGCACAAATACACACAATCACTACCATGAAACTAAAAAATGGCTGTTCCAGCAACTTAGTTGCTGACAAGCCTGCCTCCTGTGCACATCCGACCAATCAGCTTTTGATTTCTGGAATGCAAAGTGATGCAAATTGGTTGCCCTAACAAGTGCTAATGCACATTTCCACGCATTATTTTTCAAAATACGGGTAAAGCTGCAAAGGCTTTTTCCATGTAGTTTTTGCAGTTTTTCGCCCACCCTCCTTCTGAAAACGGTGAATCACCATGGGATCTCATTGGGACAAAAGCTATTCTCCTCACTGTCTATGAGTTTTTTCATCATCTAGAAAACACCTTAGAGGATATTAATTTTTTCAATAATTATTCGCTTGACAGGAAAAGGTCTATATTTCCCTATTTCAGTTTCATACTCTTTGAAACCACACAGAGATACTTAACAACTGCAATCATTTACTTACTATTTAGAACTTAAGGCAGAGAAAGTGATTCAGGAAGCAAATATAAAATAATATTTATATTTAGATAGAGCACCGTGGATAAAAGTAAACTGACTACAGTATACTATTCTACCACATGAATGTGAATCAAATCAAAATAATCAAAATATTAAGAAAGGGTTATTATGTCATCCAGATCAAAGAGTATGGAAATTAAAGTGATGAAGGCTATTTAAATGCCATTGCATGTGTGCCCTTGGAATAAGCAATCCTATTCATCAATATCTGCTCCAGTCAAGCTTACTTTATTCTGATTCCTTAGTGTTATTAGCAAATGCACCTGTTGTCATTATTAGTGCTTTGAAGGTGTCAGGATATGAACTGCTGGAGATACACACTAAACAATGTTGCTGATGGGTATATACTGTAGATCATGCACTAATTCAGGGATACTACAGCCTCCTCTAAAGGGCTGCCCTTTAGCCTTGACTATAACTTTGATACTGTGGTGTATGCTGCACGTAAAACATATACCCAGATAAATTTCATTATAAGATTTAAACAGAACTTAAGAAGGTTAATTGTTTGGATTTCAACTCCTGGAATTCACCAGCAAGTATGGTTACTGGCTATGTTGGCTGGGGAATACTGGGAGCTGAAGTGCCAAAATAACTTTCCCAAGGTCTGGAACTGTGCCAAGGGCATGTAACCAAGGGCTCATCTACACAGGGGAGGATACACTGGCTTCCCGCTGGTGTATCCTGCCAGAGGATCAAGCCCGTTCCTCCCACTACCTGGACAAAATGGGCTGGAATCCAGGTGGGCACACTGGCGGGTCCCTGCAGCTGCCGCAGCTGCCTCCACCACCTGCATCCCACTCTCCAGATCCAGGCAGGAGTCCTGTAGCACATGAGCAAATCCTCCTGCATAGGACCAGCCTGGTCACACTGTGGGCCCCCTTCCTGGATCCAGAAGAGTGAGGCAGTCAGCAGCTAGAGCCACAGGCCAGTAGGCCGGACTGGGCTCCTGTGGTCGGGCGGGCCCCTATCCATTTTTTCCAGGCTGGAATGCATTTTACCAGGTATTATTTCAAAACATTTTATCAGGCTTTACCCCGTCTTCTCCCCTGTCTTAGTTTTGTCTTTGCCGCAGGGGTTATGAGGACTGCCTGGGGCAAAATGTGGCAAAAGACTTGATCCGCAGTCAGAACCGCAGCACTCCAAGACAGGAGCAAGACAGGGTAAATTGGCTAGAAAAGCCCCAAGTCTCTAGGTACATTCAACACACATATACAATTCTCTGTCTGATATAGACATGCATGAGTTTAAGGATGTCTGGATAGACGATGCTGTAGCATATTTGAATAGGCCCTATGCATATGTTCAAGGAAAAGAACGTCTTGGACAATACTCTTTTAAGAACGATACATTTTTAAGAGTCTCTTCCCAAATGGTCCATGTTTATATAACCACCATTATGTCATCCAATGGCTTCCGTGTCAAATCTGGCACAGTGGCATCTTTACTAGGGTACCCAACAGGCAGCAACATAAGTAGCTTTTCATTTGCTGGGCGTCCAAGCAATACTCTGAGGCGAGGACCGCAGTTCAGGGGAGTAGTAGTGACTGTCACTAGACCCACATTCTAAAACATAAGAGAGAGAAATATTGAAATCCTAGGCATATTAAACAAATAGTACAAATCCTAGGCATATTGTCCTTCATCATCCTCACCTGTGCTTTATAAACTTCTTAGGTCCCTAGGTATTTCATATTTCCATCATACTTTAAAATATTATCATTAATTAAAAAATACACTTATTGAAATATATTTACCTAATCCTAAATATCACCATTTATGTACTCAGTCTCAAATATAATTAACATAATGCATACTACCTGGCTGGTCAGCAGCATATTTAAACACTTTGGCTGAAAATTTGCAGCATGGAATGGTTTTATGTCCACCTTACTTATAATGTGAAATATGACAAACTGTTCTTTAATCCTGATCCATCAATCACTGATACTGATTCATTTTTAAGGCATTGCTTCTGTTTAACTATTGTATGTTTAAGTAGCCTATTTTCAATACTTTTTTTTGTATAATATATGTTCATGAAGTTAATAAAAATGTCCATGTTTATAATGATGATCTGGAATATAAATGGTATAATTCCAGCAGTTGTTTGCAAAAAGAGCAGGAAGTTATGTAGCATTTCATTAACATGTTCATTATGGTGTGAGCTTTTGATGAACTGGATTGTGGTCTGCAAAAGCTTATGCCATAATAAACTCTCTTTGTCTTTAAAATGCTCCAACACCAGGCATGGAATCATGTGACCCTCTAGATACTCCTGGCTTCCCTCACCATTGACTATGATGGCTAGGGCTTCTGGGACTTACAGTCCAACAACATCTGGAGAGCCATAAGAGTCCTACCCCTGTACAAGACATTGTTTTTGCTATGCATATTTATCACTTTGATGGTTTTCTCTTAATGTAAGGCAGGGGTAGGGAATATGTGGCCCTCCTGCACTTGTTAGACTGCAACCCCCATCAGCCCTAGCCAGTACCATCAATTGTGAATGAGGATGGGAGTTGCAATCAAATAATAGCTGTAGTATGGCTGCCTGCATATTCCATCAAAGATACAGCAAAGCTACCTGCTACAAGTTATTCTGCCATCACAGTTGTGTTGGGGCATATGCTTACCAGCATGATCTCCTCTCTCTTCCTGAGCTTATGGACCAATTCTTTCTAGAAAACAATTTATAATCATAGAATCATAGAGTTGGAAGACACCTCAAGGGCCATAATAAGTGGGGGGAGAGTTGTGCTAGTTCCCTAGTGGCTACTGTCTTGAATACTGCTGGATATTTACTGTGTTTCATCCTCATCTACTCTTACTCATATACCCAAATGGCAAGCATACCTGGAGTGCAGCGAGGAGAATGCCACAGGCAATAGAAACACTGATCTCATTGTAGTAATGAGTTTTCTTTTTTCCATCTGGAAGCATTCCATACACCTGCTTGAAAATAAGGATCAGGTAAGGAGCTGTATCCAAGTATTCTTTGATCCAGTTTGTCCTAAGAAAGCATTTTAAAAAAAAGTTATTCAAACAGTAGACTCACATTAAACATCTGCATTGGCTATAAAAAAAACCCTTGAAAATATATAACAATCCATCTGAGGTGTGTCTTTTTTTAAAGAAACTGGTTTGTTTTTTTGTTTTTTTATTAATTTTTAAAAGAGATTTTTCCATACGATGTCCACTTCATAGTTCCATATTTTCGCACATCTTACAATTTATACACTGCTTATATGTGGACATTTCAATAAAACATTCAGCTTCCTCCGTACCATAGCTCATTGAGATTCCTCTATCGTTATTCTTTATCTTATCTTCCCTTAATCTCTTCCCAATTTAGCTCATCCTGCTGTTAATTTACCAGAATTGTTACTATCCCTTTCATCTTCCATCCCTCGTTGCCTCCTATAGCCTTCTATAGGATCTTTTGTTTAATTCTGTTGTGCTTTTCTTTTTGTTTTAATTCTGCAACTACTAGCTCATATTATATTCCACCTTTTTTTACAGTAACTCGTTAAAGGAGCCCACTCCCTTTCCAATTCCTCCTTTGGTTTTTTATTCAATATGTGGGTTAGTGTATCACTATCTCTCATATCTAATGTCCTTTCTAGCCAAGCGTCAATTTGTGGCATTTCTCTATTTTTCCATTTAGCCACTGCATTAATACGTGCCACTGTAGTAAGATATAGTATTAGCCTCCAGTGTTTCCTCTCTTGTTCTTTTTCGAGTATCGTCGTAATGTTTAAAAGGTACAATTTCGGATTTAGCTCGAATTGTATATTTAGGATTTTTTGTGTTATCTCATGTACTTTTTTCCAATACTTTTTCATAGTTGGACAGTGCCAAAAAATATGCATCAGTGTACCAGTAGCCTTACTACATTTCCAGCATGTTTTATCTTTAGTACCAAATACTTTGTTATGTTGGAAACAGGAGATTTGTTAAATTCAGACAGGTAAGTAGGCTTGTTGCTTTTAAAGTATGGCAGATTAGTCAAAGTTCTTTGCCTACAGGAAATTGGGAAATTTCAATCAAAGTTTTAAAAAATGCCCTCAGTTTTAACCTAAATCTATTAACACCCTGACATTTTATTGTCGCAGGAATGTGCAGAGCGCAGTCACTCCCTGTTCATCTGAACAGGAACACAAGCAACAAAAGCGTGTGCTTTGTGAGCAAACAAAATACTCACTTGGTGCAAAAAATAAGTCCATGCCAAAATTCTTTTAGGCTTTTATTAATAACAGTTGGATAAAAGGAAAAACAATAACAGAAAACATTTAGCCATGTTTTCTAGGTTCTCTCTAAACAAGAGAGGTACACACAAACTTGAAGCTCTCTTCTCCCTCAGGAACTAAAACCAATATAACCCCCTCCCAGTTATATAGTCCCTAAACACCAAGTCTTTGGGAGAAACGAAAGTAAAAAAAAAATAGTTCCAAGTTTCGATTCCCTATCTGCAACCCCCAAAGAACAGAATAACAAAACAGACAGATTTATGAACCTTTGATAACCAAACTGGCGCCTAATAATGTCTGGTGAAAAAATTACTCAGGGAGGGGGAGACAGACTCCTGATCACAAAATCTATTTTCCCTGACATTTATTTGTTATTTTGACAGTACAATTTAGTTGTTTATATTGCTCCATCACTGTACATTGTGTTTTATAAGGAAAAGGAAAAGAAAAAAAGTTCCCTGCCCTCAGGCTGTTACCTACCCCGATAGCCCCCATCTTGGAATATAAAGTAACTGGCAATATTTAATAATGTGGCCTCCTATGTGGTCATCAGGGATCCCCAAATACCAAGGTTGGAGTCATGTATGACCAAGGGATGGGCCTTCTGAAATTCCACAAAAACCAAACACTCAGGTCAGAACTCAAACCTGGAGGTGAGTCATTCACTAATCCACTCAATGATAACAGAGTCCTTGATGCTTGTAAAATGGGTCCTTCCTTCTCTTGTCCCCTTCAAACAATAAACCTTGCCTGCTCCTGTTCAATTCCTAATACAGCACCCATTAACGATCATTAACCCTTCCGGAGCACCCTTTGTATCATTCTGGGAACCTCCGAAAAACATTGTATTCCATTCAAAACCCCAGTCCTTTAGGGGAATTATTTCATATTAATATCACCCTAAAACACCACCCAGGTGTGCATGAATCCCCTGCTTTCTGACTTCACACCAGTTTGTATCACCATTCTATCATCCAGACCTCCTCACCGTCGGTTTACTTTGTGATCTCAGCTCTGCAGGATTGGTACAGTATAACCCACAATCCCCCTACTCTATTCCTTTATCCAAATACTTCCTACTATGTTAGATAGCCTTGTGTGATTGCCTGAAGCCCAAGTGTTTATGTGACTGCTGGTGATATTAATTTCCAATAAAGATCATTTAATTGTATGTTTTGGCTTAGAATATCCTCTGTTACTGGCAGTATACGTAGGTTAAAAGATCCCACCATTGCCCAACCTCTTGCTGCCATTTCTGAGCTAATTAAATATTGGCCATAATAATTCTAGACAATAGTGGGATTCTCATGGACCCCACATAATTCAGGTAACAAGGCTTGCAGTCTAAAAGCACAAAACACAACAAAGGGGGATGGCAGTGAGGGGTGGGATTAAGTCAATCAAATACTGCCTCTTCTTCTCTCCCTCCAAGTCCAGGGTAATGGCAGTTGGGATGGAGGTAGGGCCTTACACCTGAATCTTGGTCTAGGTGTAATGGAGTTGTGCCTGCCTCTTCTTTTCTCCCTCTGTGGCCAGGGCAGCGGCAGTTGGGATGGAGGGAGGGCCTTTCATCTGCTTCTGGTCCTAGGCATGATCCTACGTATGCTGCTCTTTGAGTTGCTTTCATATCTTTAAAATAAAGAATGGATCAATAAAACAATAATAAATCACATAAAAATAAAACATAATCCGGGAACTGAAAGTGTCCATCTGAGCTGCAGTATTGCTACCATTTTGGAAGGAGTAGGCCCTATTAAAAGGTACATGACTGGTGTTTACAATCTCTCTGGAAATCAGAGTTGGGCTCAGGATTTTGGCTACCCATAATCACTATTGCAGCCAGACAATACTATGTAATTTCAGACTCTGTGCCACCATGTACCATGGCTCCATATACCATTGTACCTTGATTCCATTCTGAGGAAAGACTCTCCCCTCTGCCATTGCTCTGGCCAATGAAGGAGAGAAGAGCAGCCAGCATTTGCTGGACTGAATCCTCTACCCCAGTGACATCCCCTTTTCCTTGTGGTATATGTCTTTTTAGACTGTAATCCTGAGGGCTCTTTTACCTTTAATGTGGTATAACAGAGGGAATTTATTTGGCTATGTGACAAGCAACACCTCCTCAAATGCCCTCATCTACATCACCCTTAAAAGTACAGGAGTCCTCTCCAGTTTTCAACCTGGCAGCAATACCCCGGAATCCTCCATATAGATGTGATTCTGAACTAAAATAGGGAGCATCTCTGCAGCTTGTTTTAGCAACCAAAGCGCTTTCACCAAAAAAAGAGATGCAGTCATTTGTTGGAAATGAATGCTATGATTCCCATGGTTCTGGGTAGGGAGAATGGGGCAGGTATATTTTCAAGACTTTCTGGGACTGCCAGCTGAGAAGAGCTTAATACAGATAAAAACCTTAGTATCTACCAAGTTTCTAAAGAAAGGGGAATTCCTTCGGGCATACTGAAACTCTTCAGGAAGGGTCCAGCCATGGGAGGTGGTGGTAGTGGGGGGGACAGACAGGTGGGCCTGTGATGACTAACCTCCCTTGTCTAGAAAGGCTTTTCAGTTTGATGCAGTTATATTTTTCTTTTATTGGTGTGTTTATTCATTTTCCATTTTAACTGTATTTGTACTATTTCACTTTAGCCACCCTGAGTCCCATTGCTGACAGAACTATGGGATATAAATCAAATGAATAATCAGTCAGCCTGACATCAATACCTGAAAAGAATATTAGGATGGGTTATACAGGAGTCTTTCTGCAAGAGTCAACATGGGTTTGTCAAGAACAAATTCTGCCAAAAAAAAAAAAAATCTTTTTTTGACCAGGTCACTAGGTCAGCAGATGGTGGGAATGCTGTGGATGTCATTTATCTGGATTTCACCAAAGCATTTGGTAAGGTCCCCCATAACATTTTGATTAGCAAACTGATTCAATGTGGAATAGACAAAAACACTGTCAAATTGATACATAACTGGTTGTAAAACTGTGCTCAAGTCATCATCAATGGCTGCACTTCAGACTGGAAGGAGGTCTCAAGTGGAGTGCCTCAGGGTTCTGTCCTGAGGCCATTACTCTTTAAAATACTTATCAGTGACTTAGATGACAGCGTGAAAGGAATCCTTATCAAGTTTGCAAATGACACAAAACTGGAAGAGGTGGCTAACACATTAGAAGGTAGGAACAGAATTCAAAAGGACCTAGATAAGCTAGAAAATTGGGCAGAAATTAATAAAATGAAATTCAATAGAGACAAGTGCAAAATTTTACATTTAGGCCACAAAAACCAAATGCACATGTAGAGGATGAGGCTCAGAAGTACTACATGAAAAAAGGACCTTGGGATTATTATTGATGATAAATTGAACATGAGCCAGCACTGTGATGCTGAAGCAAAAAAAGGTGAATACTATTTTGAGGGCCGTCTACATGGTAAATAAAATATGTACGGCATTCGGAAGATTGATCATGTGGACACATGGCAGTTCGGATGCATACGTCTCTTTCGGAAGGGAGGCTAGCGAATCACCCGCAAACTACGTGGGTTCGATGTTTGGGAGGATTAGCAAATCTGAAATCCGTACAGCCATTCATATTATCGACGGTCTGTACACCCCGTTCGTACACATACGAACAGGCAGTGTAATCTGATTGGCTGGCCGAGCATAGCCATGTTGGATTCCCGGCTAAGCAAGAGTCCGGTAAGTCCATGAAATGAAGATTTTTACCTATATTCATTTTTATTTTACATTGTAAATAGGGAAAACCGACTGTCCGCAAAACAGGCACCTTTTAAAATTTAAAAAAAAAGTGGTGGGAGATTTAAAACCGCCGCTTGGATCACTGGCTTCAGCCAGCTTGGCAAAAGAGTCATACAGAGTTTAGAGGGGGTAAAAAATCATTAGGCAGATCATATGCATACGAACGGCTGCCTTTTCGGGTTTTTTATCCCCCAAACAGATTTTTTCCCCATCATGTAGACGGAGCCTAAGTCTGCATAAATAGAAGCATAGTTTTCAAGTTGAGGGAAGTAATAGTCTCATTATATTCTGTGCTGGTCAGGCCTTATCTGGAGTACTGTGTTCAGTTCTGGGTGCCTCATTTTAAGAATGATATAAACATATTCAGAGAAAGGCAACAGGGATGATAAGAGTTATGGAGAACAAAACGTATGAGGAAAGGTTGAAGGAACTAGGCTTGTTCAGCTTGATGAAGAGAAAACCGAGAGGTGACATGATTGCACTCTTTAAATAACTCAAGGGCTGTCACAGAGAGGAGGGGGCAGGCCTGTCCTTTGCTACCCTAAAGGGTAGGACCAGGTCTAATGAAGAGTAGATTTTTATTGAGCATTAGAAGGAACTTGACGATAAGAGTACAGTAGTTTGGCAATGGAAGCAATGGCCTAGAGAGGTGTTGGGATCTCTGGACATCTTCAAAAAGAGTCTGGACAGCTACCTGCTGGGAGTGCTTTAGCTGAAGATCCTGCATTGAATAGGAGTTTGGACTCAATAGCTCATGAGGTCCTTTCCAACTTTATGGGCTTGTCTAGGTGAGCTATTTACCCCATCTTTCTCCCATTTTAGAGCGCTGCAGTCCATACAACATAGGGCCTTTGCCCCATTTTGCCCCTGGGCAGCCCTGACAACACCCAGGGCAAAGACAGGGGGGAAGATGGAGTAATGACTATTAAACCATTTCAGCAAAATAACCAGGAAAAACTGCCTCATTTCAGAAAAAATGGATTGGGCCCTACAGGACTGCAGGAGTCCATACTAGCACACAGGCCTCTCTCTGCAGCTGCAGCATTGCACTCTCCAAAGCCAGGCAGGAGGCCAGCAGCCTGTTACCAAGGCTGATCGTAGGCAAGGGCCTTGATCACATGCTGCAGGCCTCCTGCCTAACTTTGAAGAGTGCAATGTGGGCAGCAGCGGCTGTGGCTGCAGAGGGAGGTTGGTGTGTCCATGTGGACTCCATCCCAACACTTCACAGATGAAAACCAGGATGCACATGGCCAAACAAGATCAGAGTGTGGCCAAGACTGCAAAAATTATTAATGAGGAAGGACACACTAGCTAGGAGGTGCTGTATCAGTTTTCTTTTGCCTTAGTCTATAGGGAAAGGCAAGATTTGATCCCTTCCTCTCCTTTTCTCCCACTGAGCTGATTAAGTTTGCAGCAATGGAAGAAAGCAGAGGACAAAGGTAGAAAGTGAGAGGAGGAGAAATTGGGACATTTAAAAAGCAGCTGAAAAAGTGGGATGCTAGAGGATTAATGGGGTCGGTCCCTGCCATATCACAACAGTTGGAGAGTATGAAAAAGAACAAGAAACATTTTGAATGAAGAGTTGCTTCCTAGAACAGAGAGGGTGTCACTCTGCAATTGAACCAGGGGGCAGGCTACATAGCATTTTTTTATTCTGGAAAGAAGCAAGAAATAGAAAACTCAAATCTGTCACCCACTGTAGAGAGATGGAAAGTCACGCGTTTACTGGGTTTTTTGCTACCCCTTCTTCCAAATAGTATGCATCTGCCCCAATGAGTGTGTGAACCAATAGGGTTGGACCCAAATTCTTCCCAGTTATTTTTTGCAGTGTAAACGGCCCCTAGGACCTGTAGTTTCAGAATGGGGGGTGGATAGAGATAGAGATATGCAGTTCCTTAGATGACATGCTCTCTCAGTAAATAGATCTTTTGCTATCTGGCTCATGCAATATACTATTAATTTTTTTTTAACAAAACAGGCCTAGAAGGTCAATTTACATTAGATAGTAAACTGAAAGCTCCACAGACGTCTACGGAGTACAATTTGCCATTTGATGACAAAAGATTCAGGCATTTTGAGGTCAGGTAGGGGTTTGGGGCTGCACTGGAGACCCTGAAGGGGGGTATATGTGACCCAGGGGATGCACTTTGCCTATTTTATTAGGACCAACCAAGGATTCTTCTTCAGGCTGAGTGCCACATTAAACTATAACAGCAAAAGGGGAAGGTTGAGGTATGAAAAAAACTGTGAGGAATGGTGTCATTTCAGAAGTATGGGAAATGTAATTTCAAAATAAAAGCAAATCCTAAATATTCTTTAGATTGCGATATATGTGTGGGGATTGTGATATATGTATGGGGGAAACCATTGTGATGTTCTTACTCCCTCTTCCATGATGATTTGGCCCTCTGTTCCAAGCCTTAACTGTTAACCCAGCACTGTGGATTGATATCAGTTTATTGCTTGTTACCAAAGGTCATTACAAAATGATTATCGATGTCATACACCAGCTACTTAAGTAATATCTCTTGGCCCAGCCCTGTTGCAATTCCTCATCACAGCTTCACTCCCTAGCAGGAGGGGAATGGAAATGTTATCTTCCTTGTGCACCGATCAGCAGCTGAACATACCTCCTTCATCCTCCTTAATGTGGCTGCTGGCTGTTAAAGTGGGTTTGGGGAGTTGTTCCAGGAGACGGTACTTAAGTAGCTGGCATAGAATGTCAGCGACCATTTTGCAATGGCCTTAGGTAGCAAGCAAGCAATACTCACAGCGCTAGGTTAATAATCAAGGCCCCAAACACAAGGCCAAATCACCATGGAAGAGGGAGTGCAAACATCACACTGGCTTTCCCCCACCCCCACCCCGTGCATTTATCACAGTCTCATACCATTTCCTTTGCTTTTTTTGCCAGATGTAGCTTCTGCCTGTTAAGGTGGGGTTGGGGGGCATTTGCAGTCATGGCATAAGTGCCATAATCACATCTATGCAGAATGACTGTATATGGAGCAGTGACGGATCCATAACTCTAGGTTATGAATCCGTAACTGCAATACAGAATGACAATCATACATAGTAAAGATACAAAATCACAAGCAGATAAACATTAAATATAAAATACATACATAGTATAAAAGTGTTTACTGTGAACCGGATGACAGTATATTTATGGCATCTTGTTCAAGATAGATCTTGCATGTTTGGGTTCTGGACCAATTCACCAAACTACTGGCATCCCCTGCTTATTTGACAGGTTAGAGCCCAGAGCACTGCCAAAAACTGGAAATTGTTGAAATTTGGAACCTATAGTGCTCTTGTCTCTTACTTGTCAAATAAGCAGGAGTTCCCTGTACAGGGGCTTCCTTAAAGGCCATCTCTTCTTATAATTCCTGAGGGAGGAAGGCGATCAGAGACTGCTGAGGAAGAATGAGATATTTGGATTATTCCTACTATGACTCCCCCTCCCTCCATTCCTGCACCAGCTACCCCACAGCCCTGACCATCTTTCCCTCACCCAGAATCTCGGACACACTTATCTCCAGTTGGCCAACTCACACTCCTTCCAGTTTCAGCCCAAACTGGAGACTTCCTGGTGAGAAGGATAGCGAGACCTGTCTCCCTCCCTCCCTCCCTCCTCTGCTACTGCTGACCTGGAAACGGATAGGACCCAACTCTGGTGGAAGCAGTGGTTCAGAAAGGGGCCAGCAGCAAAACTCCCTGATTCTACTGTTGCCAGGAACTCAACCACGAGAGACCCCACCTTCAATCTTTTGACCATTTTAAATTATACATAACTGGAACCCATTAATTCATCATGTGGTCGAAAGAGCAGACCATGTGTTGAATAAATGAATTCTAGTTATAATTCAAAAGGATTGAAAAAGTAAACCATCAAAAAGTGAGAGATGCCTGTATATAGTAACACCATCTTTTAAGCATTATAACCTGGAGTAATCAGCACCACCGGTACCTCAGTCTTTTCAAGTCATTAACCCATCTGTCTCCCATTCTTTTCTTGTAGTTTATTTCTTCCTCTTCTTCAATTATCTCCCGGATTTTATGCTTTATTTCTATATCTTCCACTACAACAAAGGTCCAAGGCTCAGTATGTGCTCCACTGGGAGAGGTTCCTTCAATCAAATAAAAAGAAATGCTCAGATTAAGGAAAGCTGCTGTACAAAGGGATAAAAGAAAGAGGCCTTCAACCTTTAGAAACTCATGCGGTCTCAATCGCCATGAATATTTTTTATTGAGTGAATCACAGAGCAAAGAGAAAACCCAGCTCCTGCCACATTGAATAATGACACATAGCAGCTTTGTCAGATATCAACAACCTCATATGTAGCAGTGGCATTCTTTAGCTTTGTGTATATAGTCGGCCCTCTATATCCACAGATTTTTTTTATTCATGGATTCCACCATCTATGGCTTGAAAATATTCCCCCCCAAAAAAATAAATTCCAAGAAGCAAACCTTGATTTTGCCATTTTATATAAGGGACACCTTATATTTATTATTCCACTGTATATAATGTATATAATATATAATGAGCATCCATGGATTTGGTATCCATGGTGGGTCCTGGAACCAAACTCCAGCAGATACCAAGGGCCCACTGTACTATCTTGGAGCTACCCATATAGTGTTCCTTCTTTAGTTGCATGCCTTAATCTCCATGCACAATATATGTGGATCATTATCAATATAAATGAATCTCCATCTTGAATGTATCCCAAGATGAATCACACCACACTATTTCTTAGGTTAAGCTATCTGGGAGCTACTCCAGCTCCTTCCCATGCACTTCCACAGTAATCAGATATGGAAAGAAAGCATGCTGCAGCTCTCTGTTTCAGCATTACCCCAGTTTCTGATCTCTAGATCTTGTAGTTTGCAGTCTCTAACACTACTTTGGCAGTACGCACCCCATCAGTCTAATGTGAAAACATGCACACAGTTTTCTAGAATTGTCTTCCCCAGCCTGGTGCCTCCCAAATGTATTAGATTACATTACTCATAACCTCCATGGTCATGCTGCTGTGCATTATGGGAGTTTAGTCTAAAATCCCAAATGGTCATCGGGCCCACACATTGTGCAGGTCATACCCTCAATGCGGTCTTCAGTACGGAACAGGAATATCCGTGGGCGGAGGTTATAAAAACCACCGCGTTGTCATGGACGGATCATTTCCTGGTCAAGATGGAGCTAAGAGCCACTGTCTGCCCCACCGGGGGTGGTGGACCTATTAGAATGGTCCGCCCTCGAAGGCTAATGGAACCAATAGGATTCCAGAAAGCCTTGGAGGGTTTAATGGTTGGTAACGCCGGTGACCCTGTCGAAACTTTGGTTAATACCTGGAACAACGATCTTACCAAGGCTATCGACACGATCGCTCCCAAGCGTCCTTTCCAACTCGCTTCAAACCGTAAGCCATGGTATACAGCAGAGCTTAGGAAAATGAAGCGGGTTGGACAACGACTAGAGCGCAACTGGCGGAAAACTCGACTCTTATCCGACAGGACTCGTCATAGGAACTTTCTTTGGTCCTATCGAGAGGCAATACGTGCAGCACAGCGATCCTTCTCCTCTGCACGTATTGCGTCTGCAGAGTCCCGTCCAGCAGAGCTGTTTAGGGTGGTAAGGGAGATGACGCAGGTTATCCCTGCGCAGAACCCGTTGCTTAACCCAACGACGGCCTGCTGTGACGCGTTTAACAATTTCTTTGCAGATAAAATCTCTCAGATAAGAGCCGACTTAGATACCAGTAATTTGGCAGAAACAATTGACGAGGTGTCCAGCAACTCCGTTGATGTCAGTTTACTGGATCAATTTCAATCTGTGAGTACTGAGGACGTGGACAAGCTACTTGGTAGGGTTAGGAAGACGACCTGCCCTCTTGATCCTTGCCCTTCATGGCTGGCCATCCAGGGGGGGACTGCCTTGATGATGTTCCTTAAGGACATCATCAATGCATCCCTCAGAGAAGGGTGTGTTCCATCTTGTTTAAAGGAAGCAGCCGTTAGGCCGCTCCTGAAAAAATCTTCCCTTGACCCCCTGGACATGAACAACTATAGGCCGGTTTCTATGTTACCATTCTTGAGCAAAGTGATCGAGAGGGCAGTTGCGCTTCAACTCCAAGTGGTCTTGGATGAAACCGATTATCTAGACCCATTTCAAACTGGCTTTAGGACGGGATTTGGAGTTGAGACTGCCATGGTTGCCTTGACTGATGACCTGCGTCTAAGCATTGACAGGGGTAGTGTGACCCTGTTGGTGCTTTTAGACATCTCAGCGGCTTTCGATACGATAGATCATAGCATCCTCTTGGATCGCTTGAGGGGGTTAGGAATCGGAGGCACTGCGCTCGAGTGGTTCCGGTCCTTCCTCTCGGGCAGGTCCCAGAGGGTGTTGCTCGGGGACAGCTGCTCCAGCAGAAAGGAGCTTACTTGTGGTGTTCCACAGGGCGCCATCCTGTCCCCGATGCTGTTTAACATTTATATGAAGCCGCTGGGTGAGATTATTCGCAGTTATGGGGCTGGGTGTTATCAGTACGCTGATGACACCCAGATCTATTTCTCCTTGCCCCGATCATCGGCCTCGAATTCCGATGGCGTCTCTCCTCTTAATGATTGTCTTAAAGCAGTAATGGGCTGGATGAGGAAAAACAGATTGAGATTAAATCCAGATAAAACGGAGGTGCTCATGGTAGCGGCCCCCAAACCAGGAGTTGGGTTGCAACCTCCAGTCCTGGACGGGGTCACGCTCTCCGTTAAGGACTGTGTTCGCAGTCTGGGGGTGCTCCTTGATTCATCGCTTCAGATGACGAGTCAGGTGAATGCGACAGTCAGGAGCGCCTGTTATCAGCTTCGGCTGATACGCCAGCTGCGCCATTTCCTGGAAGTAAGGGACCTTGAGACTGTGGTGCACGCGCTGGTAACCTCCCGTCTAGATTTCTGCAATGCGCTCTACATGGGGCTGCCCTCATGCTTGGTCCGGAAACTTCAGTTGCTACAAAATATGGCAGCCAGAGTGGTCTCGGGAACATCTCGGAGAGACCATATAACTCCAGTATTAAAATCTCTCCACTGGCTGCCAATCAGTTTCCGGGCCCAGTATAAGGTGTTGGTTATTACCTTTAAAGCCCTAAATGGCTTGGGTCCAACTTATCTCCGGAACCGCCTCCTCCCATACAATCCTCCCCGCGCACTCCGGTCCTCTGGGAGGAATTTGCTTCAGCCACAAAAATCTAGGCTGTCTGCAACCTCCCAGAGGGCCTTTTCGGTAATCGCCCCCAAATTGTGGAATGACCTGCCGAATGAGATCCGTCAGATAACAAGCCTGAGTGGCTTTAAAAAAGCACTAAAGACGGATCTCTTTCGGCAGGCCTTTCCTAATTAGATCCCGGCCTCAGGGGATCCTGGCCTCTTCTAGGCTGCTGGCCATTTATTATATTTATTGTATTTATAGTTTTAAAAGTGATTTTAGATTAGTTGTTTTAATTTATATTTGTTAATGTTTTTTTATGGGGGAGGGTGGGAGTGGGGGTGTTTAGGGATTTTATTTGTATTGTATTTTAAATTTTGTAAGCCGCCCCGATTGTTTTAACAGAGGGGCGGGGTATAAATAAATTTTATTATTATTATTATTATTAAAACATCTGGGGGACTCACCAGTTTTGGGAAGGCTGATCCTGAATGTTGAGAGAGGGCCCTTTGAGAAGCATGAAACTGAAACTAGTAGTAAATTATGTTACAAAGTATTAGATTCTCAACTTCTTCAATAAAGGGTGGTGGTGGAAGGAGGGGAGGGAAACTGGGACAGCCGAAAAAGTAGGATGGCACAGGATTTAAACAACAGCTGAAAAAGTGGGATGACAAAGGATTAATTGGAACTGTCCTTGCCAGCCTGGGGCAGTTGAAGGATGCTTTGGACTTCAACTCCCAGAAGCCCATCCTATCTGGAGGAGCAAAAGTTCAACCATTCACAAGGAATCCAATGAGACAGAGCTTTACCTGCTGCTTTAATGACATAGTCAATGACCTCCCTTGGAACTGGCTCATCACTTATAAACCTGACAGATCGTCTCTTATTGAGAAGTTCATAAAAATCCTTTGATCTCTTAACCATGTCCTCTTCAGAGTAGCGCTCATTTGAAAAGGGGATGTGAGCAATGTTGTCATCTAATCCTTGCCATTCATTGTCATCTGTGTGGGAAGCGACAGAAGCAGAGGGAAAAGTTATACACTTTTCTCTGAAGATGCCAGCCACAGATGCAGGCAAAATGTCAGAAAGAAACTATTCCAGAACATGGCCTCACAGCCCTGAAAAAAAAACAAGGAAAATCTATAGTTATACACTTGGTTAACAGTTGCTTGACCAAATTAAGACAGGGAGAAACATGTCTGAAGCATATTGGGATAAAGAATTTCAGTTAAAATTTCCCCACAGAAGAAGATAATTCCTAGATTTTTCAAAATTATTCATTTCACATTGACAAAGGTCTTGCGCTGATAGTTTGCACAACCTTGACTATAAGAAGTTGTCATTATTATTTTTCCACTAGGCATTTGTTCTTGTGCAAGTGTATTATTGTTGATCTGTTATATTTGTTTTTTCAAAATTGTATTTGGAATCCTGCATCAGGAGTTGTGCATGTGGCACATAGCTACATCCCATAGCTACATCTACCAAAGCTACCCTCCAGAACCCACCTATTAAGTGACACAGCCTTCATAACATGGTCAATTTTGTGATGCTGGAGAGTGGGGGGATTAGGAGAGATGCATTATCCTGCAGCCAAAGACACTGCAACAGGCACCTGCAGGGCCTCTGAGAGTCCTTGGGAGGTTCCTGCAGATGAAGTCCTTGGGAGGTTCCTGCAGATGAAGTCCTTGCAGCATGTCCAGCTAACAGGAAAATAGTTGGTCACATCTCTGCTGATCTCTCTGCTCTCCAACACCATAGAAAATTGTGGGGGATGCCTCACTTAAAAGGTGGGTTTGGGGTAGATTTGGGTCATGGTGCAGTCAGTAAAGAATTCCAACCTCTGCAATGAACAAAAAAGTGAGTTATGTCATCATAATTCATCAACAGGATTTAGTCTGTATGTATACTGCACTGGGATCCTTTGTGAAGGAGGAGTGGTTTAGAATGTTAAAAAGCAATAAATAAAATAGAGAAAAGTTGGAACAACTGGTCACCCCATGCCAATTTCTTTATTCCTCCACCCAACTGCAGAATGAAACACCCGATATCCTGATGCCAGTATGTTCAGCGGCTGGAGAGGTGGGTAAATGTATAGCATTATGGCAGCAGAACATGGAACAAGTTATTCTTGTTAAAGGGCAGGAAGCAGAGAGCCCACCATTTTTCATGGGACTCCTATGTCACATGTGGTTAAGTTCTCTGCCTTGAGAATATAACGTGGGTAGGGCATTGGCAGTACCAGGAGATCTGGCAGAGACACAGTTTGTCAGTGTGTGTGAGGACCACCGTCTGTGGGGTTTGATGACTATCTGAAGTTCAGTTTGAGGAGGAAATACATGTTGTCATGGGTTACATTTTCTAATACAGCCAATTGTGTTAGGAGAGTCAGAATTCTGACCTCGGACTCCTTACAAAATCAATGAGAGCTGTCCTTTGTCAATATTCTTTTTAGTGCCATTGCAAAACCAGTAAAACATTAGGGAGATATCTTGATTAATGTGTAAGCTAATTCAAAGAAGCTGAAATGTCTTATGGGAAAAAGTGGTATATATGATGCCAAAATGTAACTGCTAGCTGCCATTAATGAACCTAAGGGTCAAATCTTATCAATTCTGTTCTAACGCAATGTAAAACAATGTAAATCTCTCACGTTTTTATATTTTGTTTTGCAAAGTTCAAGAGAGACCCACAGTACAATCCTATGCATGTTTACCTACCAAAAAGTGAGTCTCGTTAAATTAAATTGTGCTTACTCCCAGATAAGTGTGCTAGAATTGCATTCTTATCTATTCTGAGCTTGTTGAATCAATTTTTGGGCTGCCATCCTCAATAGAGCTACCTGGGAGTAACTCCCACTGAAGTCAGTGAAGCATACTTCTGAGTAGACATGCATGAAATATTGCTGTTACACATACACATTCTCCTGGTTTATGGCCATGATTTTTTGTGTGTATGATAGTAAAATTATGTATGTATAGCTCCCTTGTAGAGGATAATAACTAAATACATACACTCACACATGCACACACATGCGAATATGGAACCAGTATACCTGTCATGAAAGGTGTAGGTGATATGCAATTTAGGTTAGCTAGCTGAGAACTTTATTGTGTCTCTTAACCAGAACAGAAACATAAGAGGGCAAACACAACTCTTAACTCCACGCACATACAACAAAGTGAAGTGCCACCTTGTGGCTAAATTGTAGGATGGCATCATCGGCACACTTTTGAATAGCAGTTAACACTTTTATTGTTAACTTCAGTCAAGTTGACTTCGACATGGCAAATGTATGAACAAGATAATGGCCCCACAAAGGGGGGCTGACAGGGCTCTAACCTGGGGGCCTGGGGGCCCAGGATCAAGAGGGGGGCAGCATGATATTATTGTAAGTTTTTATTATGTGAATCTATTTAGGTTTTTTTTTTAATATATATATATATATATATATATATATATATATATATAATACAAATATTACTTTGGTGTCATCATTTAAACTGACTTATTTTAATTTTTATCCTAAATCTTGTAGAGCATCTCGCTGCCCTTAACTTTAGCAGGAGGTAGGGGGCCTGCCAAAGATCCTGGCCTGGGGGGCCACTTCAGGATGTGGGGGCCATGAATGAGAGACCTCCAAGTCATCCTAACATCAACAGCCCTGCTCAGGTGTTGCGGACTGAGGGCCATGGCTTCCTTGAGTAAGTACAATATCTGGGGTCAACCAGTTCAATTACCTGAATCCTATTGGTTAATCCCAACTAGAGTATACCCATTGAATCAATTGTTGAAAAATGGGTTGACACATAGGTAAATCCCATTGACTCAAGTCTAGTCAAGCGTAACTATAGGATTCAGGTCTAGGTGGACACAGGATATGGCGAGGGGGCATAAGATCTAGGACCTGCTAAACAGATGCTTCTGTTTAGTTTGTATTCAATTAACTTGGCAAAATTAAAGAAGCATCTGTTTGCCCTCTTTTGGAAGCAGAATTCTGGGCCGCAGGGATCTTTAGTCTGATCCAGCAACAAGATTCCTATGTTCTGATTATGGTGATAATGGAATATCAGTTTGTTGTTTTTGTTGTTAATGGCCATCAAGTTGAATTCAACTTATGGCAACGCAATGAATGAGAGACCTCCAGGTCACCCCGTCATCAACAGCCCTGCTCAGGTATTGCAAATTCAGGGCTGTGGCCTCCTTGATTGAGTCTACCCACCTGCAATGTGATCGTCCTCTCTTCCTACTGCCTCCTACCTTACCAAGCATTATTGTCTTTCCTAAAGAGTCATGTCTTCTCATGACATGTCCAAAGTACAATAGTAGCAGTTTAGTCATCTTGGTTTCTAGGGAGAGTTCAGGCTTGATTTGCTTTAGGACCCGTTTGTTTGTCTTTTTAGCACTACATGGCATCTGTAGAACATTTCAAATGAGCAGATTCCCTTCCTATCATGGTATATATACCCCTACTAAGTAGCAGCCTTATTTGTTTATCAGGAATAGTAATAGTAGTAATATCTCTCTCTGGGTTTTCTTCGCAAACAAAGATTTAGGAAGGACTCATCCTGCACTTTCTGCAAGCGCGCTGATGACAAAAAGGCCAATCCGAGATAAACAGGTCCGGTTGCAGAAAGCACAGCAGAAGGTCTCCTTGGGTGATGTTTCTGGGTTGTGATTCTTTCTGCGTTGTCGTTTCTCTTCAAGACTTGTTCGGCGTGAGTTCTCAAATAAGGCTGCAACATTGTGGATAGTGCATCTCCATGCCTCCCGATGTGAGGCCAGGGCGGAGCATTGTTGGTGATCAATTTGGCCAAGCCTGAGATGTTGTTTCAGGGAGTCCTTGTATTGCTTTTTTGGAGAGCCCCTCTTACACTGACCCGTGGCGAGTTCACCGTAAAGTACTATTTTGGGGAGGCGATGGTCCTCTATCCTAGAAGTAATAAAAGTTGATAGAAAAGTACAAAAGGCAATATCTATCTAGACACTACTGAAATTCAGTTTGCTAAAGACTAGGGGAAAACATTCATTTTCTCAATTGGTATAAGAAAGTATCCAGCTACAATAAGTGCTTTAAATTCAAACGGGGGGGGGGGAGCTGTGTTTTACCCAGCTTCGTGGCTTTACAGAGAAGAGGTATTCAGTGTACCCCATGTTCCTCTCATTTCAGAGTAGAGATATTTTTGTAGGGGATTCTACAAGATTTCAAAGATGAAAACTGGGAGAGGTATGGCCAGGCAACATCAGGGTGTGGTTAATATGGTAGAAATTGCTGATGAGTAAGAATACATGAGTTAGAAGAGGCTGCAGCAGTTTGCTTTTGCCTGAGCCTATGGGGAAGGGCAAGATTCCCATCACCATTCCTCCTCTCCCCACTGCCAAGTTTATTGAATACAAACTATTTTTGCACTTTGAACTCAGGACTTTATCAGACAAGGTACATACCCCTTTTAAAAAGTGTCATTTATGTGCTGTGATAACACAAAGGGCAAAATTATCAGACATTCTCATTGTTCAGCAGTTCCCCCGGGACATAGCACTGGCACAGATGAGGAGTCAGTTTTTAATTGACAGGCTAAGCCATCAATAAAAAGTGATGCCTGATTCACACCCACGCTACACCCCACAAATGGCTGAGCAGAGTCATCTGATAATTTCGCCCTTTTGTGTTATCATGACATTATTATGATGCAGTTTTTGCCATGTCTGATAAAGTCCTCAGTTTGCAGCAACTGAAGTAAGCTGAGAACAAAGAGAGAAACTGAGAGGAAGAGAGAGCAACTGGGACATTTTAAAATGAGCTGGAAATGTGGGCTTATAGAGGATTAACTGGGACTGTTCCTGCCAAATCAGGACAGTTAAAGGGTATGATGTTATTGAAATACAGATCACCCTCATTTGGTAACTAAATGGTGCCCTGACTACCTTGCTGTTTAGGGTGCGTTTTGTCAAAGGGCGTCTTTCTCACAATGGTATAAGAGTGAAACATTTGTGGGTTAGAACAGGAGAACAAAACTGACCTGCAGTGGTGACATTCATGACACTGGAGACTTTATCACATGAAACTGGTATTTCACTATTACAGCAAGATATTAGCATATCTGGCCAGTACTTAGCAGACAACACAGTGTCTATGCTGTTGCTGCTTTGCATTTTATTCATTTCTGTAGTGCACCTTTTCACAGATAGGGAAAACCCATCACGGTTCCAATATTGCTCCTATTCCATTAATCCCCATGGTGTGATAGGTCCCATCATATTGCTACTGCAGTAACAATATGATGGCAGTCATGTGGCATGAGGGGGCATGATTCTCCTCCTCTCTCCCCTCCCCATTCCCCTTGCTATTCCCAAGCAGGCTGAGGTTCTTTTACTCTGTGCCTTTCTGGTTTTTTTTTATTTTTGCTGCGATTGCCTAATTACAGTGAAATGATAAAATAAAAATAATTTTCATCAGTTTCCTGTAATTACAGGATCATGGCAAAAATAAAAATAAAAACATCAAAAGGCACGCATGTTCTGAATAGGGCATACATAGGTAGGAAGGCAGGGTTACAGAGCCAGTGTGGAAAGGACCATGGATTGCCAAAGCAGTGCACTCGAACAATTGCAGAAAAGTGTGATACTGAACATTTTCAAAATGGTATGTTCCTGTTTACTTCACCAACACGATTGATGTGAGAAAACAGGTTGGTATGATAAATCCTAAAACAGTAGGTTCTGCACTTTTTCCACTTAGCAAACTATTGATTTGCTGATGATGCTAAAAGGGAATTTCTTCTTTGGTTGCAAACAAAAAGAATAAGAAGGAAAAAAAAACACCCACCTGCTTTGCAGCAGCCTTAATTTTTTCCAGTCTGCAATCTAACTCCATTATAAGTAACTCTAGTGAATCTATCCAAGCAGTTCAGTGAACTGAAATGTAATGGACAGTTGGGTCAGAGGCATGTCATTTTCTAGATAAATGTTGTATTTCTCCCTCCTCCCTTTGCCTGAACTCTACGAAGCCAAGCAAGTCCGAATACTGGTGCAGAAATGCAACTTGACTCTTTCTCTCACTACATCAGCTTAGTCAATACATTGGGTGGTGTGGCTTTAATTCACTTCACTCATTTGGGATGTTTCCAAATGAGGCTTTTATTTCATTGTCTCAGTGTCTCACATGGAATTTTACACAGAATTTGATTAGTGCCTTATATTAAAAAGACGGAGTGGTATAGTGATTGGAGTACTCACTTTATACCAGGGAGATCTCAGTTCGTATTCACTTTTTTTTTTTTGTTCATCCACAAAACAGTGGGGACAATCACCAGATCTGCCTATTCCACCCTTTAGGACTGTTGTCATAAAATGGGAATCTCTATGTGCCACCTTGAGCTCAGCGGAAGAGAACATTGAAGTTCTCAAGAAGTTTCTGTATGTTTCCTGGTTGTGAAGATACTAAATTTAAATGCAACAGGGGAATCCTAAACAAGAGGGAGCCAAGGGACTGGGACTTAATTCTTTCATGTTTCTACCTCCAACAATGATAAAACCTTTTCATTTCGACTACAATTGTCAGGTTTTAACTATACAGCATCTAAAAGAATTTCCAGATGTAATAGTATAGAGATTTCTTGAGAAATGCACAGGACAGAGATAGTCTGGATCTCAGGGGAAGTTACTTTGCTGCTGTTAACGGAGCTTAAATTTTATTACAGTACTTGTCTTTTGCTCCCCTTTGTCTCCAGTCCCCACATGGCCAAGAAGGGGAGTGGCCTCTGCCTACATTGATATCCCTCCAGCCCATCTTAACTGACAACAGACATAGCATCTGAGACAAAATGTAGGCTACTTTACTGCTGCTAATGGAGTTTAAATTTTATTGCCCTTTGTCTCAGTCCCCACATGACTAAGAAAGAGTAGCCTCTGCCTACACTGAGATCCCTCCAGACCAGCCTTTCTCAACCTTCTAATCCAGGAGGAACCCTTGAAATAATTTTCAGGTCTCAGGGAACCCCTGTATAAACACTATTCTATTACTGCTATTGCTTTCCCCCCACAATCACAATATCTTGAGGAACCCCTAGCAACCTCTTGGGGGAACCCTAGGGTTCCAGGGAACCCTGGTTGAGAAACACTGCCCCAGACCAACTGAACTACGGCAGACAACATCTGATACAAAATGTAGGCCCGTGACCCCAATATCATCATTTTTTTCTGTATGTTTTTTTAACATCTTTTGTCTGATGAAGCCCGTGGAGCTCCGAAAGCTTGCATGATGTGTTTTGTACATTTTGGTTGGCCAATAGAAGTATCACTCTTTAAAAAAATGTAGGCCTGTGACTCATCAGTTTTCTTCTCCTGTATGATTTTTAACATGTTTGCCTGATGAAGAAACCATTATAGCTTTAAAAGCTTGTATGGTGTATTTTGTGCTTTTTAGTTGGTCCAAGAGAGGTGTCAGTATTTTGAGGATTTTGTATTTCGCTATGTTCTAAATCCTATTGTGCATCTTAACAAAGGACAGCCACTGTATCAGTAGGATTTACCTATGTGGTGACTCACCATTCAACAATTGATTCAGTGGGTTTAGTCTAGTTGGGAGGAAACCAACAGGATTCCTGCCCCCCTTGTAAGCCACAGTCTTGTGAAAATCCCTTGTAGCAAACAGATCAGACAATCTGTCCACCACAAGCAGGCAGCTGTCATGGGCAAGGAAAAGCACCAGTGTCTGTCCTGAGCAAGCTGGTTTTATGCACCCACCTTATGCTGCACAGTCTCACTGCACAGAAGGCATTGCTGTGTATTGTTCTGAGGTCTAGGAACTGCAGTCACAGGCATAAAAGAACATTTTCTCACAGCAGCTTTAGGTTAGCCATTTTTATTTCCTTGGAGATTAAAATGTGCATGACTGGCAGAGATCCTGGACTTTAAATGAGTGCTGCACAGTAAGAAATTATTATTTTCTTGATAAGTAGCAAAGTAGGAATGGCTATGGAGCCACAGATTATTTTGTTCAGTAGGCAGCACACATAAATGGAGATAGTTCTAACATCTTCTTCTTATAAAGCATTGTCTTTCTAAAAGCTATTCTAGCCTAAGAGTACATTTTAAAAATAGCATATTTTTTTATTTGGCTTGTTTCAATGAAAAGACTGAAAAATGGGTTGGAAAAAGAAAGCAGACGGGTTGGGGAGAACCCTGTATATAGTAAGCCATCGGAAATTGAGTTTTATTTAGCATTGGCTACATTCCCCGATTTCAAAATCTGTTTGCTTGTTTAGTTTTTGTTTTCAACATGTTAAGGATAGTTGCTATTGCTGTTTAAAATCTATTTAAGTCCATCAGTCTTGTATACATGTATAGGACATGGAACTTACATGCTTGCCATCTGGCATGCTCATAGTCTATAATAGATTGATTTATTGGTATTTTTCAAAGTACAGATGTCAACGTCTTATTCCTTGTTGTAAAAATAAAACAAAAGAAAAGTCCCAGTCCAGTTCAAACTGGCCATACATAGAATGTTGTTGTAGATACAGAATCCATTTGCACATCACTAAATTGTTCTTCGTTGTGGTTTAGGATGCAGTTCTATACTCACCTACTGAACTCTATGGGACTTACTTCTCAGTTGATATCCATAGGATTGCAGTGGTGATCAGAGATATGAAGAGTGCAACCAGATTACATTGGTAATATATACCACAATATTCCATCCCTCCTTCCCATATCATCAGCATGATTTCTTTTGCCCGTCAAACCCTTTGCCACCTGGAAACACTAGATGTTCGTAAAGAAAGCATCATGAATGGACGTGGTATAATTGCCTGGTGGAACAGTGGTTAAATGCCAGTACTGCAGCCACAATGTTGTAAGTTTGATCCTCCGGGGCTCCAAGGTTCACTCAGCCTTCCATCCTTTTGTACTAAAATGAGTACCCAGCTTGTTGGGGGCAATTAGCTAACACGTTGTAAACCGCTTAAGGAGTGCTTTGGCACTGCTAAGCGGTATAGAAATAGAAGCGTTATTACTATTGTTATAGCCACTTTTTTCTTCTCAGAGTTTGGGAAAGTTACTTGTTTGGACTACAAACTCCCAGAATCCCCCAACCAGCATGAGAGTTGTAATCCAGACAACTTTCCCATCCCCTAGTTCTTCTCTTCTTGGAATTCCTGAGCTGTACCTTTTAAAATTAAATAAATACTAGCCAGCATCCTGTTAGCGATATACACTAGCATAAATTGCACTAAATATGTGCAGTGATTTCCCCCCCCCTTTCTTTTTTCCTTTTGGAAAATGCACAACAGTCACATTCAACTGATGGCGGCATAAGTGGAGTTGTGCATGTGGGATCATTGCACAGTAAAGTATACACTGTCAGGTATGAGTATGCATTGCCTCTATGCGTTGGTTTTGCCCATTGTACTTTGCAATTGTTGACAGCCATGACCTTAACAACTGATCCACATATATTGTTCTGTGTTGGTATTCAGTACAGAGATTGGCAGCAGATATTTATGCTATCTATGCTGAAGCCACATTGGACCATCATTAGTAACCCATACTCATTTCCTTAACCACCCCAAGAGATGGACTGCAACACTTTGGAGCCACCAATGACACCCTAACATGGTTCTAGGGGTCATACAAATGCTGAACCCTCTTCTTTTTTTCTACATACCTTCTTCCTCAAGGTGAAGGTCGGTACTGTCTTTTAAATCATCATCCACCCAGGGGCGAGAGTCTGCCTTCTTGCTTGTTTTCCTTGGCTCTGTCTTGGTACTGGTCCTGCTGCCTTTGACTATTATTCCAATCAAGACACAGATAATTGCCACAAAGACTGGGGTTAGGGAGGAGAATGCCATAGTCATGGGGCTTCCAGTGCAGGAATGTGCCAGACACCTTCCCTAGAAAGAAAATGCTTCCCTTTTAAAAACCCTTGAGGTGAGACTGAGAATGATAGACATAGAAGGGGTGGAACAATGTGTAGGGTGTTGTTTTTAAAGATCAATGTTCAATCCTTGCTTTCTGGCAGCCAGAAACCTTTCACACAAATCACTTGCTCTTCAACCTCCAGCAATTTCTGGATTCTTTCCAAAGACTAGGTCTGCTTATTTTACCCTTGAGTTAGCCATGCCCTTGCAAAATCTGACTCAATGCTGGTGTTCAGTAACTTTTCAACATATCAACATTTCAAAATGGAAGATGAGTTGACCACAATTAAACTGATATTGACCATTAGCGGAGTTTTTTCCAAACTAACCAAGTTTTGTTGATCCGGTTTTTTGGAATAGTACTATCAGAATCCCCAGAGGCTATGCTGGCTGGGAGATTCTGGAAAATATAGACCAAACAGTAACGTTCCCAAGAGTCTGCAATTGCTCATGGGAACTCATTGCCAGTAAAAGCAGCAAGATGGTTCAGAGGAGCAAGCACACTCTTCTGTGAATCAGCCCTTAAGAACATCCCAAATCTCATCCCAAAATATTAGGCATTTTTAAAATTGTAGGACAGCAGGAACAAGTAGGATCCAGTCTAATCACTCCTCATGCACATGGATTCCTTGCTAATAATAGCCACTTCTTTTAGCATGCCTACCCACCAGGACCACAGCCCTTCAACATGTACTGATGCTAAAATACAAACTTACAGATTCTGTTCACAGTATTGTATATTACAGAAGTGAATAGGCCCATAGTATACAACAACTCTTCGTATGCCCTAAAACTGAGGTGATATTCTACCTATGACAAACTGCAGTTTGTTGAACTGTTTATTATCTAGTATTTATTTATTATCTATTGAACTATCTATTAGCTCATATTTTTTTCTTTCAATTGTATCTTGCTTTTCCTCCCTTGAGCTCAAGGTGGTGTACAAAGTGGTTCTGCTCTTCTTCACTGTGTCCTCACACTATAAGGTAAGGTCATACTGAAAGAGAGTGACCGGTCCAAAGTCACCCAATGATTTTCATGGCTTAATGAGGAACTGGAACTCAGATTTCTCAATCTTAACTGCTCCAGGCCTTTTCACATTATTCCCTTTTGCCATTTGAAAAGCAGTTCTTCCTCAGTCAGAAAGCTAGCAGGAGCACCATGTTAACTTTTGTACTTTCAGTGTTAATATGAGTTCATAGTGCTGGTTCTTGCTTTTGCCTTACCACACTATGCTCTTGACTCTGTCTTTTCTTCTGCTATCGGATATAGTCTGCTAATGTCTGCTGCCTGGGAAGTATGGATACAGACTTTAAAAAAAAAAAGATGATGCCAAAGTGCACAATTGTGATAGCATGACACATACACCCATTAAAATGTTGCCCATTAATTGATCACATATGTATACGACCCATCTTTCTTTGTTTGTTTGCTTATCTGTTTATTTTTGTTTTATTTTATTTATTTATATTATTTATATTAGTTATTTATACCCTGCTCTTTAGCCACAAGGCTGTCAGAGCGGCTTACAAATTGTTTTTAAGCAATAGCAATTTACACATCTACACTGCATTAAACAGTTTGCAATGTGTGTTAGCTAATTGCCCCCACAAGCTGGGTACTCATTTTACCAACCTATGAAAGGATGGAAGGCTGAGTGAACCTTAGAGCCCTCTGGAATCAAATTTGCAACGTGGTTACTTGCAGTACTGGCATTTAACCACTGCGCCACCAGGGCTCCCTGTGTTTTTAGTCACTGGAAATCCACACAGCTGGCATCCCACATATTCCTTTACACAGCTGGCATCCCACATATGCCTTTACACCAGGGCTCCCTGTGTTTTTAGTCATTGGAAATCCACACAGCTTGCATCCCACATATGCCTTTACACATGAGGGCTTTTAAAAAATGTAGTTGTGCTCTTCGGAAAGGTCTCATGATTTTATTTCATTTTTGTAGTATGTGGGGAAATAATCATTGGAATGTAAAAGCAGTCTTGTGTACCTCATTCACAATCTTAGATAAGTCTAGGGTTTTTCCCTGCATGCATTTTGTTCTCCCAAAATTCCTTTCTCTTACTTCACTGAGCACTTCTAGCCAACTGGAAGTGCTGAGTGATTCAACACATGACCTAATTTGAATTTTATTGCTTTTGTGTAACTTGCCCTTCTTCTGAATCTGACTCTCAATAAGAATGGAGGCATCTTAAGCTTTCCTGTAACCATGCCATGATGCATCGGAACCCAGCCATGGCTGTAGGCAGGTGAGTCTTTCCTACCCATTCTTAGTCAGTTAGGGACCTTTTCTTAAGTTTGTTTTAGTATGTAGATTGAGATTGATATACCTTCAGTAAACTTTGTTTTGCATTTTAAACTGACTCCTTTGTTTTGTAATGAATCTAATTTAACTGGGGGATCCCAGATCTCTGAATACACTTTTAAATGATAATTGAGCTTAAGTCAAGTCTGCTTGCTAACTGCACTCTGCATAAAGCGTGAAGTCAAAGTGACTGAATGATTTTTTAAACTCCTTTTAAAAGGAAATAATTCTTGTTGTTTTTAAAGGACTAGATCCTGGAATTTTTTTTTTAATACAATTTTATTTTTAGACTCATTACCTTCCAACAATTTTCCTCCTAGCTGTCGCGGAATTTCACTATTCTTGTTTATACAGGTAGGTGACGAAAGAGAAAGACGTGGGCAGCCTTCTTAGAAAGCATTCTTGACCATTGCTGCAGCTGGTGACCTCTTTAGCTTTCCATCAAAAGTAAACAGAAAAGGTACTTTTGGGTGGGTCCAAGCAAAGCACGCTGTCAATACACCTGCAGCACACCACCTGACCACACTACAGAACAGGAAAAAAGCCCTCTTACCATCCTAACCGCCACTGTCTTGGCTTCAGAAGGAGAGAAGAAGAGGCAGTATCTGCTGGACTCAATCTCCTCCCATACTGCCATCCCCTTTTCCTTTTCTGTCATGTCTTAATTAAACGGTAAGCCTGAGGGCACGGAGCTGTTTTGTTGTTCTTTGACTTGTAAAGTGCCATGTATAGTGATAATGCCATATACAATAGGATCTCCGTATCCACTGATTCAATTATCTGTGGTTTCAGTTTCAGCACAGCTACCATAGAGTCTTCCTAGAAAACATGTCCTCTCTAGCCATTTTCTAGGTCCTCAAAGGCAACCCTATGGTATTTTAAACCAGAAGTCCCATTATTTTCAATAGTGTTCACTATTATCCATGGATTTCGTTATCCACAGTGCAGCCCAGAACCAATCCCCCATGGATATGGGGGCCCTACTGTAAATAAATGATAACAACAACAACAACAACAACAACAACAACAGTAAAGTGATGGGAGGGAGACAATAAATGGACTGTTGCAGTTGAAAAAGAACTGTATTTTGAACAGACTTCAGCTGGGACAACAGTGAGAGAACAACAACATTGTGTGATGTGCCCTGACCAAAGACAGAATTAACCCACCACTCTGAATGCCTTGTATGTAGAAGACTTATTCCAGACTAGCTGTATAGTAGTAGCAGCAGTCCTTTCTTTTGGCATCATGTAGAAAGTTTCTTGTATTTCCTGTTCCTCTTTATATCTCCTACCATAAACAGATTTTTATATATTTCCACAAAGGCAGATGCTGAGCTGTCACCAGATCTGTAGCTTGCACATTTTTTCAGGTGAAAAAGATGAGGAAATCCTATGCCATATGAAACAGAAATGTGTAGTTGTTCATTTAACAAATAAATAAGCCAGCACTTCTTTATTACATTTCTTTTTTTGCTTTTCTTTCATGGATTTCCCATCTCCCCATTTGATGCTTATGACAATGCTGTGATATAGGTAAGGCTGAGAGACAGTGACTGGGCCAAAATCACTCAGTGAGCTTCATGCCTGAGTGGGACCTTGAACCCAGGTCTCCACAGCCTTAATGTAATGCTCAAGCCACTACAATACAATGGCTATCCTATTTGCTATGCCACTAAGTGCTTCCTACTTTGCCTACATTCAAAACACATCCAATACCATGGAAAGATAATTTATACATCACTTTCCCTGAGGTAATATGGGGTTTAAGCTTCCAGTGTGAAACAAAGCAAAGAAAAATAATTTTAAAAACCCTCAAAAATGCTTGCCCATCTTCTTAAAGCTTATTTCATTTAAAGCAGTTGTGCTACCTTGCATTTCAGTTTCACAAAACTCCCACAATACCTTGATTTATTAAAACCAGACTAAGTTTAATTACATTTTCATCTACACATTCAAATAAAGGTCCTCCCTGGAGACCAGTGGCAGAGAAGAGGGCAAGACAACAGCTTTGAAATACTGCTTGCCTTTTTTAAAAGCATCTCCCTTACAATGCAAACAGTGTTGCTGCCTTCAGAATGTTGGAGTGTCATCTTTATGGGCAGATTATGCCATATACCTCATAATTATCTCCTGTTCCTATAAAGTGCAAGCAGTTCATACACAGACACTTCTATTTGTGTATGTCTGTAATTGACAGACCTTGGGAGAGGCACTTTTTCAGACTACAGCTTCCAGATCACCCCACCCATACCAGCATGTGGCCATGCTGACTGGGGGACTCTGAGAGTTGTAGCCCCAAAAAGTTACCTTCTCTACTAAGGATCCTCATGCACGTGCAGAATAAAGTTGTGCATTAATGAACAAATTTAATATATGCCAAAAAGATGTTGGGAGTACAAACTTGCTAAAGATTGAAGGTAACATATTTCCTCTTAAAGCATAAGAAGCTTTCTTCTGAGCCTTTAAATAACTGCAGTGAATAATTCCAGTTTTAAAATGTCAATTTTTGCTGAGACTCCCAAACCATTATTCTTACATTCTGTATATCAGTTATCTTACCCATTTCTACAAGGTACAATACCTTGGCCAGCCTCCCCATCTTATTCTTTCCGTGATATGCATTTCCAGATCCAGTTCAAAACCATCCAAAAGATTTTGTAGACAACAATAACAACCACAACCAAAGATAGATCTTCCAAACAGTTCAATGTTATGGTTAACATAGTAATTCAGTCTAGATTTGACTGAGGCAGAAGAACAGCAAATTGTGCCCCACTCCTCAAAACAAGATTCATAGGACTTTTTTGGACTGCGATTTGTAACGCAAGCGGGCTCATCCCTGTTGCGAGGCTGCTGCACAGCAGGGGGGGGGGCATTTTGGATGATGCTGTCCCCCTGCCGATACTGTTCCGGAAGAGCTGGGAGGCTGCAGCACCATATTTGGCCATTTCCTAATCACAGAAGTTGACCGTGATTAGGAAATGGCCAAATATGGCGCTGCAGCCTCCTAGCTCTTCCGAAACAGTATCGGCAGGGGGACAGCATCATCCGAAATGCCCCCCCCCGCTGTGCAGCAGCCTCGCAACAGGGACGAGCCCACTTGCGTTACAAATCACTGTCCAAAAAAGTCCATAGTATCTAAGGATGACCATGTTTTTTGACATGTGATGCAGAATACCATTTCCCAGCATGCCAGAATGACTTGGACTGAGGGACACTTTTGTGGACAGACCAGAAAGGGGTGAGGGTTTTGGTGCTAATGTGCCTCTGTCACATTCAGGGGGTGAGTGGGGACTATTCAGATCTGCACTCCTCCCCCTAACCTCTTTTTTCTGGTGGCTTTTGGAAGGAGAACCACTACAGGCCTTTGAGGCCTTTGGTTTGGTGGCAGTTCGGGTGAGAGCAGGGAGGCTTTGCTGGCAAAGACCAGACAAGTGGCCATTAGTTATTTTGGCAGAGACGAGCACTGCATTATCAGGCACGTGGCACCTTGGGAGGATCATAAGTGACTGAGGGAGTACTCCCGCCCAGTCCTGACTCCTCACTCTGGTCTGGGCATATGAGGGCATGCAGGCCTCTCACCACGTGTGCTTTCTTTGTTTTGTATTTTGGGCCAAGTGAAGAGTGGCAGAGCTTAGCTGGGATGAGCAGCTGGGGTTCTCTTCTTGGGCTGAATTAATTTGGCTGGGGCAGCGTGGTATGAAGTGGGCTTCCTTCTTATCCATCCTCTTTAGAGTTTTGGCCTCAGTTCTCCCAGCACCCCTTCCCACATGCTGGTGATGCATTTGTGGGTAAACAATCTTGGTGTTCTGAAGAGAAAAGCCGTCAGCCTGCAGATCTGTCATGATTTTGAGCAGCTGTGGCAGTTTTGGCCTGACCTACACATCATGTGGTCAGAGATGTTTCCAAGGCAGGTGTGGAAGGGGGCCTTAGATCCATGCAGCATTGATTGGACAAGGAAGAAGATAAATAGGAAAATCCATTAGGTTTTGCATGGTCCTCAGGCCTCAGTCATTAGCCATCAGGGCATTTTGTTTTCAGGGGTTGAGCTTCATACAGCAGATGGTGTACAGTTGTCCCTCCGTATCCATGGTTTTGTTATCCATGGATTTAAGTATTCACAGCTTGAAAATATTCTTTAAAAAATAATAATCCAAACCTTGATTTTGCCGTCTTATATAAGGAAAACATTTTGTTATGCCATTGCATATAATGGGACTTGAGTATTCATGGATTTTGGCATCCACGGAGGGTCCTGGAACCAAACCCCAGCAAATAGGAAGGGACAACTGTATACAATTATCTGTGACCTTTTCCTGTTGAATCTTCAAAGAGCCCTGCAGGACTTCTTCTCTGCAGGTTGTGTTATTCTAAGGGGAGGTGCATTAGAGCCCCACCCATGATGCCAAATTATCCTGCAATATCTAGGGAAATTATTAGTACATTCTGGCATATAAAACAACTTTTTAAGCTCTCAAAATCTTTTCAAAATTAGGGGGTCTCCATTGTGGCTTCGGAAGGACGAGTGGTGGCTGCATGGATGGGGAGAGGCTTGCCAGCACCTGCCCTTCCTGAAGCCGCGATGGGAAGCCCTATAAGACCAAACCTCACCCAGTCAGCCACCCCTCCGTACCCCCCCCAGCTGCAATTGGGACCCCGATCCCAGCTCCGTGAAGGGAGGCTGTGGGGTGGAAAGCCTCCCTCCCGCCCTTCACGAAGCCCCGATCGGGAAGCCGATCCCAGCTCCATAAAGGGCGGGTGTGGGGTGGAAAGCCTCCCGCCTTCACAAAGCCCCGATCGGGACCCCTATCCCAGCTCTGTGAAGGGCGGGTGTGGAGTGGAAAGACTCTCCCCTCCCGCCCTTCACAAAGCCCTGATTGGGACCCCGATCCCAGCTCTGTGAAGGGCGTGTGGGTGGTGGAAAGCCTTCCCCTGCCCTTCACAAAGCCCCAATCGGGACCCCAATCCTGGCTCCATGAAGGGTGGGTGTGGGGTGGAAAGCTCCCCCTCAATCCTCCACCTCCTGCCCTTCATGAAGCCCCAATTGGGACCCCGATCCTGGCTCCGTGAAGGGCGAGTGTGGACTGGAAAGCCCCCCCTCCACCCTCCACCCACCTGCCCTTCATGAAGCCGTGATGGATGGGTGATGGGCAGGGCTGGCATCAGCATTTGCGGGGGCCCATCATGTGTGGGGCCCCCTTGCTCAGAGCCCCAACTTGTGGCAGTGGTGACAATTCCAGGTTCCGTGAGCACCAGCAGGTGCTCCCCACCACCACCGCCACCACGACAAAGGGAGGGGAAGAGGAGGAGGAGGAGGAGGATGGGGATGGAGCCGCCACCAATGCCAGTGCCTGTGAGGCTTCTCCCCTCTGGCGCCCGCAAGCTCCAGCCCTCCTCTGCTGCCTCCTCTGCAGCTCTTCTCTGTGGCCGGGCAGGAGACCTCTTCTTCCTCCTCCTCCTCCACCTCTTCTTCCTCCTCCTCCTCCTCTTCCTCGCCTCCCTCACCTGCCTGGGTTGCCATGGCCCATTCAGGAGGTGCCCGTGGCCACCCTCCCCAACGCCACCGACGACGCCATTGTGGCCCAGCCCTGCCGCCGCCACAAAGCCAATCCAATCCAAGAGACCCCAGGGGAGGAGGGAGACCTCCCACCCCCATGCAGCAAAGGTGAAGGGAAGGAAGGGGGCCCTCCCTCCAGTGAAGGAGATGGAGAGGAAGATGGACACTCCTCTCCCAAAAGATGGCCTCCCTCCCTCCGTCTCATGGCAACCCTAAGGTAAATCTATCATGAGGTTTTCTTGGCAAGATTTGTTCAGGGGGGTGTTTGCCTTTGCCTACCTCTGAGGCTGAGATAGTGTGACTTGCCTAAGGTCATCCAGTGCCACTAGTGGGTTTCCATGGCTGAGTGGGTATTCAAACCCTAGCCTCCAGAGTTGTAGTCCAAATGCTCAAACCACTCTTCCACCCTTAACTAGTGCAATCAGAGGTGGGAATGCTTTGATTGTGTGTTCCTGCAGGGCAGGGGGTTGGACTAGATGACCCTAGTGGTCTCTTCCAACTCTATACTCTAATTCTATTATTTGCCTGTTTATTCATTGGTTACTGCATTACTCTAGTGTTCTGGGCAGCAACTAGTGGCGTTTGGGTGCAAAACTAATTAGAATCATAGAATCATAGAGTTGGAAGAGACCACAAAATGTCATCTAGTCCATCCCCCTGCCCTGCAGGAATACACAATCAAAGCATTCCTGACAGATGGTCATTCAGCCTCTTTTTTAAAACCTCCAAAGAAAGAGACTCTACCACACTCAGAAACAGCATGTTGCACTGTTGAATAGGTCTTACTGTCAGGAAGTTCTTCCTAACAATGTTTAGGTGGAATCTCTTTTCCTGGAGTTTGAATCGATTGCTCCATGTCCTAGTCTCTGAAGCAGCAGAAAATAAACTTGCTCCATCCTCGATATGTCATCCTTTCAAATATTTAAACATCGCTGTCATGTCCCCTTTTAATCCTCTCTTCTCCTGGCTAAACATACTCAGCTCCCTAAGCCACTTCTCATAGGGCATGGCTTCCAGACCCCCCACCATTTTGGTTGCCCTCCTCTGGACATGTTCCAGCTTCTCAATATCCTTCTTGAATTGTGGTGTCCAAAACTGGACACAGTATTCCAGGTGAGGCCTGACCAAAGCAGAATAGAGTGGCACTATTACTTCCCTTGATCTAAATACTAGACGCCTATTGATGCAGCCTAGAATTGCATTGGCTTTTTTAGTTGCTGCATCACACTGCTGACTCATGTTCAGCTTGTGGTCCACTCTTTCTTTTCTTTGAAGAAAGCTACACCATTATGTTAATTGCTAATAAACAACAACAAAAATATGTTAGTGCCTATAATATAGGTTTTTAAACTGAATTATTGGTGGCAAATTATGTAATAATCTGAACATCCTGTACTGTGAATAGGCTAGGTTACACTGACCTGAGATAAATATATGCCCCCCCCCAAAATAAAGTGTTGCAGGAGGCCCCAAAATTCCTTAAACTGGCCCTGGTGGTGGGTGGAGGGGAGGAGGTTGGAGGGGGGAGTTTGGGATATACTCGTCGTATGAGAGAAGGGGGGTGGTCTTATATGGCCACCCCCTATATTTTAACTGTATATTTTAACTTTAAAATTGGGGGGGTCATCTTATACGCCCAGTCATCTTATATGCTGGAATATACGGTAGCTCAAACAGGAGGCCCACGAGAGGAGGATATCTTCAGGGATCTTTGCACCTATCTATACCAGTACTAACTGTAGAGAGCGCTCTAGTTAAAGTAAAACAATGTATGTCTATATATAATTCTCTTGGGTATGTTGCTGTTTCCAGTGTGCTGACTGGCTGCTTAGGGACCTGACCAACCAATCACAGGTCTGTTGGGCAGCCAATCAGCACACTGTGGACAGGACCATGTAGAGGGAGAGGGAGTACCATGGGGGTGGATGTGGTGTGTGCTGGAGTGCATGGGGTGGGAGGGGCAAGGAGCAAAACAAGCGGAGGGGGTGGCAGGGGGGTAGAACAAATGGAAGGGGCAGAACAAACAGGGGGGAGTGGCAGGGGCAGAACAAACAGAAGGGGGAGGCAGAGGGCAGAACAAATGGAGGGGGGTGGCAGGGGACAGAACAAGCGGAGGGAGGGTGGCAGGGGGCAGAACAAGCAGAGGGGGTGGTAGGGGGCAAACAAGCGGAGGGGGGTGGCAGGGGGCAGAGTTTTTTAATGGTGTATGGTACACTGGGTCCAGCTAGTTTTATTGAAATAATGTAAAAAGTAAATTAACCTAAACAACATACATGGTTGTATGGTTCTTAAGAACCATACAAGGCTGTAGCAGAGTAAGGCAGAAAGGTTGGATATAGGGAGAGAGGTCTGGGAATGTAGGGTGATAGTTACCAGTCTTGAAGAAAAGAGATCTGTGCAGTGAGGATACTCAGACAGGGTTCTGAGGGTGATACAGGAGGTTCCGATCCAGGGTGTGCTGAGAAAGAGAGTAGCCAGGTTCATCCACTGTGGCATACATTTTATTATTGTTAGAACGCTAATATTTATACCCTATTCTGGGCATTGGAGGAACAAATTTTGTAATAACAAAACTTGGATGACTTTCCCAAGGAACAGACAAAGGAAACCAAAACTCAACTGATTGCTTTAATTGCAGAGAGGCAGACCATTGATGGTTTTGTGACAACCTCATAAGGTTGGACAGGAGGGGGTAAGAGGAGAGATTTCTGCAGGGTGTCCTCAGGAAAGCCAGACATAGGGAAACCTGTAGAGACTCCAGCAGGCTTTTGTGTGAGTGTGTGTGAATGCAGATCTGTGGGAGTGGATTTATAAGGGCTACTGTGGGGTTGGAATCTGTAGATTAAGGAATGGTCACTTAATTGCTTGATTGAATTATTGTGGGTATACCCAAGGCTGGAAAAAACGATTAGCACATACCCCTTTAATGACTGGGTTGTTAGCATAAAGCCATTACGGGAGCTTCCTGCTCAATCCTAATATGGGTTTTCACACCATTATAGCTCTAGACATGTCTCAGGTCATCATAACCTCCAGCTGACCTCTAGTCTGCCTAAGCCAACCTGTTCCCGAAAAGTGTCCCATATTTCCAGTTATGAGATACCATGGGAAGCGGGGGACAGTGAGGGAAGAGAGATTGAGTACTTCTGTCCCTCTCCTGTGATGGGAATGTGCAGGGGGTATAGGGAGAATTTAAAGGATTCGGTAGGCCCATGGAGGCATCTTTTTGGTGATAGGCCTTCCCATAGGCCTGCTCTCTAGGGCTCTGCAACCTGTGGTTGGGATATGGGGACACTATATAGTCCGTTAGCATCCACCTGAAGCTGACAGGCCTCTTGCGGGGATGCTGGCAGTAGCTACTCTGCAGACCTGAGAAGGTAAGAATGGAGGGGACAGGGGTGGGGTTTATTTCCTTCCCTGGCCTCCCTGGAGGGGGCCTGACCATGCAGACAGGCTTTAGACCTGAACAGTTGATAGCTTCCTCGCACTTTGGATTCTTTTGCAGATGTTTTGTGGTTATGCTATGTTATAATAAGGTGGCCCTAGTTAAACCCTGTTTATGATCTCACCTCTGTATTTCCCCTTCCTCCTGCAAAATTCCACAACTGCCTCTCTTAGGGAGTAAACAGACAATAATAATAAATTGTTCTAAACAAGCAATATTAATGTTTTTGTTTTATTTTTCATCATGTAAATCTTTCTTTTAAAAATATTAAATAAAATAATTAAATTTAAAAGTAACAAGTTTGCAGATCTTTCTTGATGCCAAGCTGGTTGGAAAGGCATAATGGAAAGGCTGGTCCTGGTTTGAAACATATTTGGTATTTGAATCCAATGTGTAACTGAATATAATTAACAGTCCTTTAGTACAGTTAGCTTGACACTTCCAGCATATCAATCTGTAGTGATTAAAGATCTTATTTACCCCGTCTGCAGTTAATTACTAGCTATATAGCCATTTTATGTATCATTTATATTGTACTATGAACTCTTATCTATGGCTGCTGACACACTGGAGAAATAATGGGGTTTGACACCGCTTTAACTGCCATGGCTCAATACTATGGAATTCTGGGATTTGTAGTTTTGTACGATATTTAGCCTTCTCTGTTAAGAGATCTCTGGTGCCACAAAAAACTACAACTCTCAGGATTGCATAGGTTGGAGTCATGATAGTTAAAGCCATGTCAAATGGCATTATTTCTGCAGTGTGTCAGCAGCCAAAGTCTTGTCTGGCATTTTATTTCACAGATAATAATAATAATAATAATAATAATAATAATTTATTTCTATCCCGCCCCTCTGCAGCGCAGATGTGAAGTAAGTAAATGTTTCCATAAATTGATCTTCCCATTTGAGACAATGGGATACATCCAGAAGTAGTATGAAATAAACTGGACCTAAGTTAGTCATAACTAATCTAAATTGTATTTTTTCGACATGTCTGCTTTAAGTACGAGTAAAATCTGGATTGAACCCAAGTTTCTTACCTAAACATCGAAGTGATGATTTTTAGCAGGGAACTAGCATGCAACCTACAGCTCATATGTATATTTTAAAGTAGAAGTTGCCAGTTCATACATGCTTTTAAATAATAATAATAATAATAATAATAATAGTTGTTGTTGTTGTTGTTGTTCTTGTTGAATGGTATTTCATTTAGTTCAGTTGTCATGAGTTGGAAATCAGCTATAGTCTGTATTTTAATCAAGACTATTCTTGGCCCCTTCATATTTTATATCTTCTGAATCAAATCTTTTCTTTCCTGTACAGGGTCTTTTAGTTCATGTTGCTAACTTTCTGCAATTTTAAAACCTCACCCCAGATAGTTGATCCCTAAATATTAACCTCAGGAGTGAATCAAAAATTCAAGTTAATGAAAAAAATGCAATCTTAAAGGTATTGCAGTAATGTTTTGCATTAAGAGGCAAGCAGGCACCATATGGGATTTAACAAAGGCAGTGAATTTATGATTTGCCCCAGAGGGAGCATTTGGGTTAATTAAACAAATTCAAAAACCTATAACCAGGAGACCCAGAAATTTTGTTTTCCAGATGCCTCCTCTCTCTAGGGCTGATTATTGTGCCTTTTTAAAAGGGGAAGAGAAGGATTGCCTCTACTGCAGATCTTGGGCAGTTACTTTGAAGTAGAATGGCTATAACAACATGCTGAAATCACCTGTAACTGTGTTGAGAGCATCATTCTACCTCTGCTCAGTTATGGATGGCTTCAACATGTTATTATAACCATTCTTCCTCAAGTAACTTTCCAAGAGCTGCTCATCTATTGTTCAGTGTTCTGGCTTCCCTGAGTCACAGTTATTATATTTAACAGGGTTGGTGCTACCATTAAGCCAAGTAGAGCGCAGACCTCAGAAGGATAGAGTACAGACCTTTGAGGGCACAGTTTTATACAGATTAGTTTTTTTTAACACTTGTAAAATAAAAGCAAGTGACAATTTAGAGAGAGAGAGAGAGAGAGAGAGAGAGAGAGAGAGAGATACCACAACAGTGCAATGGAATATAATTAATTATGAAGTCTTATAAAAAATTTCTATATTATGTTTTTATTTATCTGTTTTTATAACTATTTGTATTTTTGAAATTTAGTGAGTTTTTTTAACTAAGAAAATTCTTAGTTGGCAACATGTGTTGTTTACAGTAGTATATACAGTATGCTTTAATAGAGATCTTTTACCTCTCCATTGATGCCCCCTTGTCGTGGGAGAGAGGCTTCCGTGTCCTAATGATGTTTTGAGCTATGCTGGCGGTGGCATAATAGCCACCGGTAGGATCTCCCATGCCAGACAGGTCAAAACCAAAGGGTCTCACAAAGTGCGTCAAAGGACAGGATGGGCTCTCTAGCCTTATGGCAACCATCCTAGGAGAAGGAAAACTCTCATCCCAAACCCGGGCAGATGGTGCTCGTCCAACCCTGTAAGGTCAACCATCTAAGAGAAGGAAACTCTAATTAAACCTATGACCCGAGGACCTCGCTGCTATGTCCATGCTTGCAAGGCCACAGCAGATGAACCTTTGGTTTAAAGCGTGAGGCCAGTTCTGTGCCCGCTGCGCTCCACCAGAAAAATCCATTGCACAGGCTCAAAGGACAAATCCAGTTCCAAAAAAGCCCTGTAGCGATAGGCGAGGAATGAAACGGCAGGTGTAAAGATGCACTGAAACTGCAGACCCAACCCTGCATGCAGGCGGTTCAGGACTTTGGTCGCTTGAGGCTGACCCAGGAGATGACAGTCTTGTTTGGCAGCATCCTGAATGACCAAGCAGCCTTTTTTAAGGAGAGCATTGCTTGCTCCATATGGAGAGGGGCCTAGAAAAGGTGGCCTAACGAAAGCTCAACCCCATCAACCTGGTTGGCAAGCTGCGGCCAACAGGCATCTTCTGATGCGGTCAAACCAAGGCAAAGAAACAAAGGCACACACCGGCCTCCAAAGGTGTAAATAAACTGATGCTTGCATGCTGGAACATCAGAACCATGTGAGACTCTGCAGATAGTGGATGGCCTGAGCGTCGTTCTGCCGTAATAGCCCATGAACTATCACAACTTAATATTGACATCGCTGCTCTTAGTGAAGTTCATCTCCATGAGGAAGGCAGCCTTAAAGAACATAGTGCCGACTACACACTTTACTGGTCTGGCAAACCAAAAACCGAAAAACATCTTTAATGAGTAGGCTTTATGATTAAAAACTCCATTGCCTCCAAACTCGAAACCTTGCCAACAGGACACTCTGATCGCATTATTTCCTTATGCCTCCCACATATTTAGTGGGAGTATATATGCCCCAATTATGCAAGCTGACCCTGTAGAGAAAGACAAATTCTACACAGATCTATGCCAACTCATACAAAAAGTCCCTGTAGAAGAAGTCACCAAGGATAAAATTATTATCGTTAGTGACTTCAATGCCAGAGTAGGAAAGGACTCCGAAGCCTGGAAAGGTGTCTTAGGCAAGCATGGAAATTGCAATGATAACGGACGCCTCCTGCTAGAGTTCTGTGCAGAACAACAGCTGACTATTACGAACACAATCTTTCAGCAGAAAGATAGCTTGAAGACAACCTGGATGCATCCCCGATCCAAACATTGGCACCTCATTGAATATGTTCTAGTCCGCCAGAGAAACATTCGCAATGTCCGTCATACCCGAGTGATACCCAGTGCAGAATGCCAAACAGATCATCGCCTCATCAGATATAAACTAAATCTTCATCTTAAGTTCAAACCTAAGAGGGGTAGTATCTTAAAGAAGAGACTCCAAGTCAACAGTCTTCAACAAGCTACCATGAGAGACAACTTCCTGGCAAATCTGCAAACAAAACTTGAAGACCATCCTACAGATCCTTCTCCTACAGTGCTTTGGCAACATATCAAAAACAGTATCCTCCAGTCTGGGGAAGAATCCCTCAGGTTCTCCCACAAGAAAAACCAAGACTGGTTTGATTAAAACAACCAAGAGATCCAGGAGCTGTTGGCAAGGAAGAGAACTGCTCACCAGGCATACCTCGCCCAGCCAACTTGCCATATAAGAAAAGCAGCTTTCCGTCTCACATGTACTAAACTTCAACAAAAACTCCGAGACATGCAGAACAAGTGGTGGATCAATATAGCAGAAAAGACACAATGCTGTGCAGATCTGGGTGATCATAGAGGATTTTATGAAGCTCTTAAAGCAGTGTTTGGACCTACTTATCAGGTCCAAAGCTCCTTATACAATACAGATGGTCAAACATTAATTACTGATAAAGCCTCCATCCTGAATCGATGGGCTGAACATTTTCAAAGTCTCTTTAGTGCCAACCGAGTAGTCCAAGGCTCAACTATCCAACATATGATACAAAAACTGATGAAAAATGAATTGGACATAGCTCCCACTTTGGAAGAGACCCTTAAGGCCATACAGCAGATGAAAAACAGCAAGGCAGCTGGGGTTGATGGAATCCCACCTGAAGTTTGGAAACACGGAGGTCATGCACTCCACGATAAATTCCACGAACTCCTTGTGAATTGCTTGGAAAAAGGGGAACTGCCATCAGATCTCCGTGATGCAGTCATCATCACCCTGTACAAGAAAAAAGGAGCAAAATCCAATTGCTCAAACTATCGAGGCATAACACTGCTCTCTATTGCTGGAAAAATCCTTGCAAGGATACTCCTGAACAGATTAGTTCCTACTATTGCAGAAGAACTTCTTCCTGAAAGCCAATGTGGCTTCAGAGCCAATAGGAGTACTACAGATATGGTATTTGCCCTTAGACAACTGCAAGAAAAATGTAGAGAACAGAACAAGGGTCTCTATGTAACATTTGTCAGCCTCAACAAAGCCTTCGACACTGTGAGTAGAAAAGGTCTGTGGCAGATCCTGGAAAGACTAGGATGTCCCCCCAAATTCCTTAAAATGATTATCTTGCTACACAAGGGCCAGTACGGTCAAGTCAGATATGGCGATGCTCTTTCAGAGCCCTTTCTAATAACTAATGGAGTGAAGCAAGGTTGTGTTCTTGCTCCAACTTTATTTACAATCTTCTTCAGCATAATGCTCCAAAGGGCTACGGCAGAGCTTGAAGAAGACGACGGCATCTATATACGTTACTGTACTGATGGTAGCTTGTTTAACTTAAAACATCTGAGGGCTCACACCAAGACTCTAAATTATCTAGTCCGTGAACTGCTCTTCGCTGATGATGCTGCCCTTGTTGCCCACACAGAAGCAGCTCTGCAGTGCCTAACATCCTGCTTCGCAACAGCAGCAGAGCTGTTTGGGCTGGAAGTCAACCTGAAGAAAACTGAAGTTCTTTACCAGCCTGCACCACAGGATGAACACCACTATCCCCACATTGCCGTCAGCAAATCTGTGCTCAAGTCTGTTCAGCAGTTCACTGACCTGGGAAGCATCATCTCCTCAGATGCCAAGATTGACAAAGAGATCGATCACAGATTAGGAAAGGCATATAGCGCATTTGGAAGACTTCACAAAAGAGTCCAGAGTAATAAACACCTGAGGCAAAGCACAAAAATCAGTGTGTATAGAGCCATTGTACTGTCTATTCTCCTTTATGGATCTGAAACATGGGTCACCTATCGCCACCACCTACAACTCCTTGAACGCTTTCATCAGCGCTGTATACGCACAATCCTAAATATACACTGGACTGACTATGTGACGAATGTTGCTGTCCTTGAGCAAGCAGGGTCACCAGAATTGAGGCCATGGTATTATGAACACAGCTGTGCTGGGCAGGGCACATTTCTAGGATGGAGGACCATCGTCTCCCAAAAATAGTACTCTACAGTGAACTCGCCACGGGTCAGCGTAAGAGGGGTGCTCCAAAAAAACAATACAAGGACTCCCTGAAAAAACATCTCAGGCTCGGCCAAATTGATCACCAACAATGGTCCTCCCTGGCCTCACATCGGGAGGCATGGAGTCACACTATCCACAATGCTGCAGCCTTATTTGAGAACTCACACCGAACAAGTCTTGAAGAGAAACGACAACGCAGAAAGAATCACAACTGGGAAAAATCACCCAAGGAGACCTTCTGCTGTGCTTTCTGCAACCGGAGTTGTTTATCTTGGATTGGCCTTTTTAGTCATCAGCGTGGTTGCAGAAAGCGCAGGATGAGTCCTTCCTGAATCTTCGTTTGCGAAGAAAAGCCAGAGAGAGAGAGAGATCTTTTATGGCACAGAGGCCTAAAAGGTTTATCTAGAAATACTTCCTGAACTGATGCTGGAATTTTTCAGAATGATTTGTATGCTAAAACATTTTCTTTTGTATCTGAGAAAGATAATCAAAGATTACTCTATTATTTTTTCTTGCAATTTAGAATAAATTTAGCAGTTTCAAGTTTTGTGTTTTTCATTTTTTTTCCCCACAAGACATCTGTTTCTGGATTTATTTATTTGGAAAGTTAGCAGTTTTAGAGGAGTTGGCAAATGGTTAGTCTTGTCTAGGGTTCAAAATAGCTTGGCACCATAACTGATGACTAATTAAAGTATCCCATGTTTCTGACAGAAAATAACAGGCTGCTCAGGTAGATCACACATAGAAAAAATGTTTCCTTGTCACCTGGACCATGTTCTGACTCTGAAGAGCTCATTATCTTGGACTGTTAGTTGATTTTATTGTATTGTATTATTGTACAATTAATCATGGTTATTTTGCTGCCTTAATTTTACAGTGGGAGAAGTAGAGTGACTATTTTGATGACCAACCCCAAAATTATGAGACCAGACACAGCAGCTGGGTTAAAATAAGAGCCATTTTATTTGACCTTAAACCTTATTTAAAACAATCTAGTGATGAATAAGAGAGGGGGAGCAACCTGGTGCAGGTCCAGCTGGAGGCCAGGTGTCATCCCCCAAGCTACCTCCTCAGCTTTCCCTTGGGCGAAACACCTGATCCCAAGAGCAATCCCAAATTAATGGGGTTGCTCCCTGGACTACCTTTTTCTGGAAGGCCAACCCAGGTTGCTCCCTTCCAAGACCCAAGATTTTATAAGAGAGAACAAGGTCGCAGGCCAACCCCAAAAGCAGACTCCTTCCCCACTTCCTAGGTTCCAAAACCTGTGAAAGTAATTCCAGAGCCCAAGCCTTCACCAAAAGGGTGCCAAGGTGTACACCAAACTATATAAATCTCCCCCATTTACCTGCTACTGAAAAGGAACAAGTGTCCACTTAGTTCCTCCCCACCACCACTCACCCCCTCCCGCAGATCTTCTAGAAAGATCTCATTACCTGACTCTGACAAGTGTTCACCATCTGCTCTGCAGCGACCATATTGTTGGAAAACTACATCAGGATGAGGAAGTAAAACGCCTGCATGACCAGAGCAGACCAGTGAAGATGATGGAACCACCACAGACTGCCATAGACTGCTCTGATGCTCAATTGCACAAAGAAGACAAGGACATGTGAGGGAGGGCTGCTGAGCCTTTTAAATCCCCAGTCTATACCCTCCCTCATGTGGCTAACTTGACGCAAAAGCCCCAAGCCCCAGAAGCCACTAGTCTCCCTCCAGGGAGCCCATCAAACAGCCCCCTCCCACGGAGCACCCTTTAGCTGCACAAGTACAGGGACTCATTATGGGAAAATAAAACAATCCACAAAAAGGGTGCTACCTTTATTGGCCAACTGAGATGCTCAACACATCATGCAAGCTTTCAAAGCACCACTGACTTCTTCATCAGGCAAAAGATGTTTTAAAAACCATACAGGAGAAAGAAAAAAGAAAAAAGGTGATGGTGTTGGAGTCACAGGCCTACAACTTGTATAAGATTTTGTCTCTGTTGTAGTTCAGTTGGTCTGGAGGGATCTCAATGCAGGCAGAGACCACTCCCTTCTTGGCCATGTGGGGACCAAAACAAAGGACAGTAAAATTCAAACTTCATTAGCAGAGTAAAGTAACTCCTCTTGGGATCCAGAGTGTCTGTGTCCCTTTGCGAAGCCACAGGCCCCCTTCTTAGGCAGAAAACACTGATTTCTCAAGAAGTCTCTGTACTCATAGAATCATAGAATTGCAGAGTTGGAAGAGACCACAAGGGCCATCCAGTCCAACCCCCTGCCACACAGGAAATCATGATCAAAGCATCCCTGACAGATGGCCATCCAGCCTCTGTTTAAAGACCTCCAAGGAAGGAGACCCCACCACGCTCTGAGGGAGTGTGTTCCACTGCCGAACAGCTCTTCAGTACAGTGTGAGGAAAGCATGGAATCTGAGTATTTCAGTTCTTCTTCACTGGCTTAGTAGTAGGGAGTCTACTTTTCTAAGTGGCAACGCAAAAGAACTTTTCATGTACCCAGTGGATTTTGCCACCACTTCTCTAGCTTTGTTGTTATGTGCCTTCAAGTCATTTCTGACTTACGGAGACCCTAAGGCAAACCTATCATGCGGTTTGTTCAGAGGAGGATTGCTTTTTCCTTCTTCTGAAGCTGAGAGTAACTCCCTTGCTAGAACAGCTTCACTGGCTACCGGTTCATTTCTGGGCAGAGTGCTGGTCATGACCTATAAAGCCCTATATGGCTTGGGTCCAGACTATCTGAAAGACTGTATCTCCCAATATGAACCTTCCAGAGCTTTAAGCTAAGTAGGGGAAGGCATTCTCTCAGTCCCTCCACCTAGTAGGCTCTCTTGGTGAGGTCATATGAGAAAGAGAGAGAGACTTCTCAGTGGCTGCTCCTACCCTTTGGAATGCCTTTCCATGGGAGCATAGACTGCCCCCCTTCCTGCTTTCCTTTTGCCTGCAAGGAAAGATGTGTCTGCTCAAGCAGGCTTTTAATATCTAATTACTTTCAGGGAAGCTTTTTATCGAGGTGTGTGCACCTCGATAAATTAAAACATAATTTTTATTGTATTAAATGAGATGATTTTAATTGTTAGGTTTTAACTGATTTCATTTGTGAACCAACTTGGGACCCACTCCAGGGGAAAGGCAGCACATGCATGCATATATACATACATACATAGATAAAATCACCCAGTGGATTCTCATTGCTAAGCAGAAATTCAAACCCTCTTTCACAATTCCTGAAGAGCATCCAACTTGTAGTTTCATGCAAAGCCATTAGAGGGTGTGAAAAGCATTGTAACAAATTGCAATTTTAGCTCTGCCTGTTTAACATGTATGTACAATTTCATGCATTCTGCCAGCCTCCCAAGTGTGCTAATTTCTGAGGCAATGAATGCTTTGTCTCACTACAAATCTTCAGGAGCTGAAGAATGGGTAATCTCAAAACCACCAAATGTATTTACCATCCTGTGAAAAAGCGCTAAAGCGCAATTTGCCGCAATAAAATCTGCCATGTAAATACAACCTGGGACTTTTTCCTGACTTGCTAGCATGTGCCAGAGAAGACACTAGCCCTATAGACCAGAGATGTCTGGAACCCTTTTGTGCAAGAATGAAAACCACTTCTATGAAAATTTCATATCTACAAACATAGCTCACTTATTCAAAACATCTCTATTCCCTGTTATATGTTATCAGCATAAATACACAGATCTTTCTTCAGGCTGAGTATACAAATTTTATATAAGGAATTTAAACAATGTCAAAAACCTAGTTTTGATGTTCATATTCATAAGAATAGACTAAATGCCAGTAGTTGGTCTCTTACCAATATGGGTGTCATAATGGGAGAAAGGTAGAATATAAACCAAAACAATAAATACAATAAATACACCTTAGGAACTTCTGATCGTTACACATTTGAAATATTCTATTATTTATTTATTTCATTTGTATCCCACCTTTCGCCTTACAAAACATCAACATGGATAAGATTAAAAACATACAAAAACATCAGTAAAATATATGTTGCAGGTTTTTTTTAAATAAACTATTTATAAAATTAAAACCATTTTTAAAAAAATCATTAGTAGATGGAATATAAAAATCAACAAAACAGCATATCACTAAAAAACTGTTGCAGCCAGTTCTAAAAGACTGCTGGAACAGGAAACTTTTCACTTGGTGACAGAAGTAGAGCAAGGAGGAAACCATCCTAGACTTTCTCTAAGGAGGGAGTTCCAAAACTTGGAGCAGCCACCAAGTAGGCCCTCTCCCTTGTTTCCCTCACACGTGCCTGAGGAAGGTAGTGAGACTGAAAGAAAGATTACCCTTGAAGATATTAGAGCATGAGCCATCATACAGGAAGATATGGTCCTTTAAATAGCCTGGACCTGAGTGGGCTTCGTAGGTCATTAACAGTATTTTGAATTGTGTCCAGAAATGGACTAGCAACGAGTATAGCTGTGGCCTCTCAAAATCTACTCCAGAGGAACCTCTGGAACACTAATCTTCAGAGGGAGTGGAAATCACCCCCTCCCTGCTCTCTTTTCGTCAGCAGTTGAAGATGTTTTTATTAGGCAGGTGCTTGAAAAGTGAATTTTAATTGGTGTGCTGTTTGTATTGTTTTTAATGTATTTTTATTGAGTTTATTTTTTTAATTTATGTTGTGTTTTTAATTATGTGAAATTAATTTCATGCTTTTTTAATTTTTGAAAATTGTGATTTTAGCTGTATTTTTAAATTGTTGTAAGCCTCTTTGAATCCCTTTTTGGGGAAAAAGTGGGGTATAAATCAAATAAATAAATAAATGATAAATCAGCAAAAATTGTCTCTTCATTTTCTATCATGCAGGAGCGTTCTGAGTGGAAGTCTATTCAGGAAATACTCCAATTTGTGGGAAATAAGCTGGATACAACACTTTTATCTTAATGCAAGGGGAAATCTGTGAATTTGTTTTGTTTTGTTTTGCTCCATACACCCACACTGAGGACTGCTTTATACATTACAGTTTTCTTTCATAAGAATAATCTCTGAATACTAGGTGTTGTGGCCTAAATTTAGAGGAAGGCAATGGCAAACCTCTTCGGAATATAGCTTGCCAAGAAAACTATGCGATAGTGTTGCCATAAGTCAGAGATGACTTGAAGGCATATAACATCAATAATAACATCAAGAGGTGTAAAGAACATGGACCATTTTTCATGTTACAGCTCAAAATTCCAAGTGCCACTACGTCTGGAATTTGTCCACTTCAGTATTTGCAGTACAAAAGTACACTTTCTATATTATAGTCACACTTGTCCCACTATAGGAATTTATGAATTAGCTCTGAAAGGCACCAAGGATGTTCTTGGTCAATGATCCTTTCATTCATGCTTAGGAAGGACTCCCAGAGACATAACTGTTCTTCATGTCTTGAAGAGGAAACTGACACCAGGGCCATATCTACACAAGTACTATGGTGGAAGAGATACAGAATAAAAGAATCATAGAATCTTAGAGTTAGAAGGGACCACAAAGGCCATCTAGTCCAACCCCTTGCCATGAAGGAATAAACAACTAAAGCACCCCTGCAAGATGCTCATCTAACATCTGCTTAAAGACCTCCAAAGATAGAGAGTCCACCTCCCTCCAAGGCAGTCTATTTCACTGTCAGAAAACATTCCCCGTTTTAAAAAAAAAGTGCTTTCTAAGTGGAATTTAAGTGGAATCTTTTTTCCTGTCATTTGAATCTATTGGTTCATGTTCTAGTCTCTTCAGTAGCAGAAAACAAGCTGGATCTGTCTTTTACATGACTTATATTATCCCTGTTGAAGGAGCCCTGGTGGCACAGTGGTTAAATGCCAGTACTGCAGGCACAACATTGTGAGTTCAATCCTGCAGGGCTTCAAGGTTGACTCACCCTTCTGTCCTTCCATAGTTCAGTAAAATGAGTACTCAGCTTGTTGGGGGAAATTAGCTAACATATTGTAAACCACTTAAGGAGTGCTTTGCACTGATAAGCGGTATAGAAATATAAACGCTATTGCTAAATGCTAATCCCTTCAGATATTTAAAGCCGATTATCATGTTACCTCTCAGTCTTCTCTTCTCCAAGCTAAACATACCCTATTGTTCCCCATAAGGCTTCATTTCCAGATCTTTGATCATCTTGGTTGCTCTTCTCTGCCTACAATCCAGCTTGTCAATATCCTTCTTGAACTCTGCTGCCCAGAACCAGACACAATTTTTACAAGTGAGGTCTGATCAAAGCATAACAGAGTGGCACTACTACTTCCCGTGGTCTGGACACTATACTCCTGTTGATGCAGCCTAGAACTGCATTGGCATTTTTGCCTGTTGCATCGCACTGCTGAGTCATGTTTGAGGAGGGTGACTAAAATGGTGAAAAGTCTGGAAACCATGCCTTATGAGGAAAGACTTAGGGAGCTGGGTATGTTTAGCCTGGAAAAAAGATGGTTAAGGGGCGATATGATAGCCCTGTTTAAGTATTTGAAGGGGTGTCACATTGAGGATGGAGCAAGCTTGTTTTCTGCTGCTCCAGAGACTGGAACACGGAGCAATGGATGCAAGCTCCAGGAGCAGAGATTCCACCTCAACATTAGGAGGAACTTTCTGATGGTAAGAGCTGTTCAGCAGTGGAACACACTCCCTCAGAGCGTGGTGGGGTCTCCTTCCTTGGAGGTCTTTAAACAGAGGCTGGATGGCCATCTTTCAGGGATGCTTTGATTGTGATTCCTGCGTAGCAGGGGGTTGGACTGGATAGCTCTTGTCGTCTCTTCCAACTCTACAATTCTATGATTCTATAATTCTAAGACTCCTAAATCATTTTTGCATGTACTGCTTCCAAGCCAGGTGTCACCCATCCTATATTTGTGCATTCCATTTTTCCTGCCTAGATGTAGTACTTATAGTATCCCTGTTGAAATTCATTTTGTTAGTTTTGGCCAAATTTTCCAATCTGTCAAAGTCACCTTGAATTCTGTTCCTGTCACTGAAAAGAGCATTAAGGGGTAAAATGGCTACAGCCACCACAGCAACAGAGGCAAGGGTAGGCATAGAAAGTCATCTCTGTCAAGAGATAAATCTGTCCTGCCAGTTCATGAACAGCTCAGTTCACAAGGCAGCTCTGTCTCTTGATGGAAATGACTTCCTATGCCATCCCCTGCTAGGGCTGTCAGTCTGAAAACGGGCACTGAAAAAGTGCCTCTCATTGGTGGGACAGAGCTTTATACCAGTGTAAGTCACCAAGAGGATTTTGGCCTTTATAGTTGACTAGAACTGTTAAGTGGCTAGTTTTACAAAAGGAGCACTTTTGAGAGGCACCAATCACCCCTCTGTCTCTCAGGCTAGGTTATTCACAACTCCTGACTCACTGCTTCTTGGCTGACAGCTGCATCTATGGCTTATATTGACTCTGGGCCACAGCTTGTTGATCCTACTTTATTGGACTTGAGAAGTGAAACCCATCTCCTGCAAATGATTTAGTGTTATAGTCTTCACAGTTTTCTGTGAATAAGACTATTGCTATGGGTTGGCCTTAAGTCAATGCTTGACCAGAGGCTTGGATCTGACAAAGGACTGCTAATAGCCTAGGGTATTTTGATGATAGGTCTGAATGGATGCTAATTGGTAGCATCCATTTTTGAAACAGAACCAATTCTGTATTGTTTTTTCTGGTTTTATGAATGAGATTTTTTATTTCAATCAGAGATGTTCCCCTCCTCTAAGGTAATCAGGATACTATCTAAGTCTGTGAAAGAGACAAAGGGGACACTGTAGTCTTTGAGGGAATCAGAGAAAGAAGCAAGTGGCTGGCTTTTGGAAAGTCCCTCTTGGGAGGCCTGCACCCACTGGACCATTGTTGAAGGACAGTGGATTTGGTTATCAGATAGCACTTAAACCCTCTGCTTTCATCTATGCTCAGACTTTTTTATTTGGAAATGAACTTCAATATTCCAAAACCACATAGCATCCAGTGACCTCTTTCAAAAGGAACCCACACCTGGCTAAGCACTGTGCTCCTAGAACTTCTCATCTCCTGCGGGGGGAATGGAGTGAAGGCAACATTATTTTGTCATTTTGTGCAGTAATCTGTGGGAATTCAAGGAATGCAGCTCTCCATGCGCCACTGAACAATAAAGCAATGCAATCTGCTATGAAGTCAAAATACACAGAGAGTTCTTGCGCTACCATTGCTTTGGCATCTGCCTTATTCTATTTATAGCTGTCATCTGTAATCAGTGCAGCACTGTCTAAATGAATATGAAATGAAGATAACATACTTACAATTCATGGGGCTAATCCTCCTCTCAAACAGCTAAACCAGGAAAGCTCCACTAAAAATCAATATAGCAGATGTAAGAGGACAACTGGATGTATAGTTGCCTTTAAAACCAGCAGTGGCTGGTGGTGTCCATGCTAGTGGGGTGACAAATGTGCTGTAGGTTTTAGTTTGAACTTTAAAGGAGCTAGCCAAGGTGCTGATTCCTGTCCCCACAATAGGTCCAGCAGCTCTTTTAAACTTCTGGATTTGACAAAGTAAACTAAAACCTGGAATACATCCACCACTCCACTGACTTAGAAGACACCAGCCACCAATTAAAACTATTGAGAAGAACATGGCATTATTGAGAAAAACATGGCATTATGATTCAGACAAATTTGTATCAAAGTTCAGTTCATGGCAACCATTACATTAAAAAACACACACACACACATTCATCACTATCCCACATGTGCATAACTAAAGAACATATCCTGGCTCATCACTCCTCCAAGGCCACCTTAAAAGCCAGCAGTTGCCTCAAGCAAAGGAAGTCTGTTCAGACAATGAGAGCCAAGGAAGATGACATTACCAGTACCCTCCTGCCAGCAACTAAGGCTGTGTCAAGGAATTGCAATATGGATTCTGCTTCTGATTGTCACAGCCTCACTCATTGGTGTCAGGGGGCTGGAGGTATCCTCCTCCTTGTGCCCTGATCAACAGTTGAACAGAGTACTTTTGCTCAACATTGCTGCTGGCCAGGTGGGCTTAGAGGAAATTTATAATTGTGGCAAAAGTTGCATGATCATGACTACAGGGTCTTACTGAATAGTAATGGATCCATAACTCTAGGATACAAATCCATAACTACAATACAGAAATGCCAGGACTCCTGTTGCTCAGTTCCAATTAGAGCAGGCCCATTCTATCATGAAATGGTGAGTCAACATATAGTACAGTCCAATCGATTCAATGTCTCAATTCTATTCAGGACTAATAATAGGATTTAGGTCATTATCTAAGGTGTGGAATACCTTGGATGGTAGGCTGGATAAAAACCCCAGGAACTCCCCTTCAAGCCTGTAGCAATCCACTCCTCAACTTGTCTCCCCGACCTAGCACCTGGCTATTTAAAAAAAAACAACAGCTTCTAATGCTGCCAATGGAGGCTTTTCAAAAGCCTAATTGCTACATGGGGAGAGGGTCAGTAGTATCACAGTTGGGGTGGACAAGAGTTGCCTGTTGACATATGGCGACCCCTTGAATTACATAGGGTTTTCTCAGGCAAGGAATACTTAGAGATAGTTTTGCCAGTTCCTTCCTTTGAAATATAGCCTACAGCACCTGGAGAAGATTACACTCTTTTTAAAAAAGGTTTTGTTGCTGCCAATTGAATTGCTAAAAAGCCAAAATGCTGCACTGTGGTGCAGTTTAGGAGGCAGCTGGGAAGAAAGAGAAACAGAGAAAAGGAGCAAGCAAGCAAGTAGTGGCGGCACTAAGGGGGTGCTAAACCATGCTAGGTAACACCACTGAAGGGAGAGGTGACACCAGCCTTAGTAACACCACAGAAAGAAAATGTATGGATGTAGGAATAAGAAAGAAATATGTGAGAAGCCCCAGACTCCACATACTCTGGCCATATTCACCATTAGTAATGGCTTCCCCACCACCATCAAAAGATATCTGCAGTGGAAAACATCTTGGGGTTCCTCCCCACCCATGATCTAAACCAAGAGTGGGAAGCACATAACCCAAAGGCCACTAGTTTGTTCTGTAGGACTTTTTCGGATGAAGAAAAATAAGTTTGCGAGGCTGCTGCGCTGCAAAGCACCCCTTTCGTATGATGCTCGCCCCTGCTGGTACTGTTGCGGTACTGCAGGGAGAGCTGAGTGTCATATTTCATTGATTTTTACTCACGATCAACTTTCGTGAGTAAAAAATCAACGAAATATGACGCTCAGCTCTCCCTGCGGTACCGCAACAGTACCAGCAGGGGTGAGCGTCATACGAAAGGGGCGCTTTGCAGCGCAGCAGCCTCGCAAGCTGGAGAGGCTGCTTGCATTATTTTTCTTCATCCGAAAAAGTCCATAGTTTCCAAATCCTGTCCCCCAAAGGGAAAAGTCACAAGTTTTTAGAGAGGTTTTTTCCCCCCTAAAGATTTTTCCCAATATCACACCTCTGTTGGATGCAATTCTACTCAAACATTAATTTAATTGAAAGACTTATTTATTTATTTATTTTAAATGAAGCTATCTTTAAAAAAAAACCCACACCTTTGGATCACTTCCATTTTCATTTTGAAGGGCCAGTGTAGCCCCCAGAAAATTGGCACCTAGTTTTCCTAGAGCAGCATTTCTCAACCAGGGTTCCCTGGAACCCTAGGGTTCCCCAAGAGGTTGTAACTGGGGGGGGGGAAGCAATAGAAGTATATAGAATAATGTTTATGTAGGGGTTCCCTAAGAACTGAAAATTATTTCAAGGGTACTTCCAAGATAAAAAGGTTGAGAAAGGCTGTTCTAGAGTCTGTATTGATCTAAATCTTCTATATGAACAGTTCTGCCATTTAATTACTTTGTCACTGTGAACTCTTTTAGTACAATTCTGTTCACACACACAAACAAGTTTTCTTATTGTCACATTTCTTTCTCACAATTAATAATTTAAAAAATGAAGTACAGCACAAAAATAGACATGCTGTATGAGACTGAAGGCCTTGTCCAGCATTCTGTTCATGACAGCCAACCCGCTGCCTATGAGAAATCCATAAGCAATGAGTGCAACAGCATCTTCTAACTCATCATCCTGAATGACTGATGTACAGAGGTATGATTCAAAATGTGATTGAGTCTGAACTTCAGCTTTCCCTAGATTTGAGCGACTACTACTCCTTCTTTCTATTTATTTAGGAATTTATATTCTGCTTTTCTGTAAGAAAATAAAACTCAAAGTGGCTTACAAACCAACAGAAAAGCACATCCTACATCTTGGGGATGACTTGTTTCATTAATCAATGGTTTGCACAGTCCCAATTTGCAATAACATGATCCCATTGTTATTTGTTGTTCCTTCAGCAACCATGGCAAACTCTCCTTTTGCCTGGGCTAAAGCTTCTTTGTTAGAAGTCCCATGTACCTAAAATGCTTTCATGCTTTTATTGCTTATCAGATCTTTTGCACAGTGGATGAAACATAACTAGTCCTTCATTTTATTGTCCAAGCAATTCAGGATAAATTTGTCAGTTTCACCAACAATGGATGCTGTGTAAGTATAAGGGCATCCCTTGCTTATTTTGCTTCTGTTGTACACAGGAGTCAGCCTGTACACAGTACACAGTAGTAGGTGATTGTGCAGATATAACTTGGGCCTGTACCGCATGGACCTGCTGTTTTACTTATAATCACAAGCACTCCTCCCAGTCCCATGCATACCAGTGATCTATCAAAACTTGCATGACAATTGGAGTACTGCCATCAGCAACAGCTAATCAATGCAAGATTATCTTCTGTATCTGAAAAGATAAAGTAACTCATTTCCCTCCCATTGATCATTTTGGTTTGCTTATCACTGCATTTCAGAATCAATTTGTTTAGGTAATTAATAGATAGAGGAAATTTACTTGCTAACAATTCACATTTATTTTCCGTCCCTAAACTGAATGTTGTACAACATCATCAAACATGCCAGGGGAGGGGGGCTTATATCAAGTGTGTGACTAAAATGTGACCCTGTAAGAAGCCAGGAGGGCAGATGAAAATGCTGCAATCCTATGCACAATTACATGAGACTAAGCCCTACTGCAGTGTTCCTCAAAGTGGTGGGCCACAGACAAGCTCCATTCTGTGAGTTATCAGCTGCCGGTCTGGCATAATCAGGAAACTATGTGAATAGGATAACAATATGGCCTCAGTATGGTACTGGTTCCTGGGCCCCTGGGGGGAAAGAATTGCCAGCCCACCACATCAGATAGCCTGAGAAGCACTACCCTGTTGGACACAGATTTCTGAGTAAACATATATATGCTTGTGCTATAGCTAAGTGGTCTGCTGTATGCCATAAGACTTGGAAACTCTAGATGAATCACTCAGTTCTATGGGGAAAGTGCAGGATGCACACAAATACATGGCTACCAGGCCTATCCATTCAGTCTAACTACACTTTGCAGAAAAGCAGTTTCCTCATGTTTTGCCAGGTGTTGGCCACTTTAGTCTTCTAGACAGACATGCCCTTTTCCACGATCCTATAAGCTAGAAGACATGCCCTTGCTCAGGATCCTAAGGATATTGTAACTTCTACTATAAAGTGTAAGGATTCCATAAGCCTGGGGGCCAAATCCAGCCTTTCTGGGATACAAATCTGCACCTCTGGGATTCCTCAGATGGCCATACCCATGTTCCCATGATACCACTCTTTAGTGGTTTCCCCATTTTGTATGCCCTCCCCATCTTCTGTTCCAAATGCTTCTCCCAAGGCTTAGTTACCAGCATTAAGAGCTTTCAGATAAAAAAAAAAGTGTGGCATTCTTGGTTCCACTCTTTTAGCTTTGACCCTGTTATGCAAGCAATTGCACTTTCTCAGAAGTTGCACAAGGGTGATTTCCCATTCAGGATTCTGCAAGCATAAACCACTGAGGATATGTTTGTGCTGGTGGTTTGGTATGCTGGTACCTAATGGTGGGTGGGAAATTGGATTAACTGTTGCTCAGTGGGAGAGTGCATGGCCATATCAACATCTTTATCAATGACTTAGATGAGGGAATTAGGGGCATACTTATCAAATTTGCAGATGACACCAAATTGGGAGGAGTAGCTAATACCCTAGAGGACAGGATCAAAATTCAGAATGACCTGGATAGACTGGAGAGCTGGGCCAAAGCTAACAAAATGAAATTCAATACGGAGAAATGTAAAGTACTGCATTTAGGGCGGAAAAATGAAATGCATAAATATAGGATGGGAGAGACCTGGCTGAATGAGACTACGTGCGAAAGGGATCTAGGAGTCCTAGTAGACCACAAGTTGAACATGAGCCAACAGTGTGATGCGGCAGCTAAAAAGGCCAATGCAATTTTGGGCTGTATCAATAGAAGTATAGTGTCTAGATCAAGGGAAGTCATAGTGCCACTCTATTCTGCCTTGGTCAGACCTCACTTAGAATACTGTGTCCAGTTCTGGGCACCACAATTCAGAAAGGATATTGACAAATTGGAGCGTGTCCAGAGAAGGGCAACTAAAATGGTGAAAGGTCTGGAAACAATGCCTTATGAGGAGAGACTTAGGGAGCTGGGTATGTTTAGCCTGGAAAAAAGACGGTTTAGAGGCGATATGATAGCCCTGTTTAAGTATTTGAAGGGATGTCACGCTGAGGATGGAGCAGGCTTGTTTTCTGCTGCTCCAGAGACTGGAACACGGAGCAATGGGTGCAAGCTCCAGGAACAGAGATTCCACCTCAACATGAGGAGGAACTTTTTGACAGTAAGAGCTGTTCGGCAGTGGAACGCACTCCCTCGGAGCGTGGTGGGGTCTCCTTCCTTGGAGGTCTTTAAACAGAGGCTGGATGGCCATCTGTCGGGGATGCTTTGATTGTGATTTCCTGCGTGGCAGGGGGGTTGGACTGGATGGCCCTCGTGGTCTCTTCCAACTCTGCAATTCTATGATTCTATGATTCTATGATTAATAGTCAATCCAGTGTAGCAACACTAGTGCAAGTTTATGTTACACAACTGGTGAAAAGGTTGTCAGCCAATCTGTTGCCTCTGAAATGGTGTGTGGGTTGTTTGTTTCTGTTTCTTCTCCTAAGAACTGCAACCAACCCCTTGCTTTCTATTTATTAGTGTTTATTTCCCCCATGCTTTTTGCAGTGGTTCAGGACTTATTCTAAACTCTAATATAATCCAGAGTAATTTAATTAGGAGAAAATTATACTGTACTTCCATATTTACATTTAGATAACAGGATTGCAAAAATATGGTGCCACTTGCATTAGAGTACTTGTTATTAACTTACTTATTTTTCAGAAGAAAAGTGAGTGAAATTTTGAAATGCCTTTACCAAACTGAATATATGAAAAGTCAGTTATTCAATATACAAAGAGATGGCCTTGGGTGCATCTTGATGTTTCTTAGAAAGTTACGGTAGTACTTTCGGTGTATCTTTGGACATCTCCAGGCTGATTAAAAAGACAAGAAAGCCCCAAATTTTGTTCCTGTACTTTCTGATTTTATGTTGAAGAGCTACACACATTTTGCTTTTCCCACAATATTTTCTGTCAGCTCAGAGACTTTTTATACCAGTTCCCCAGGTCAGTTTATTTTAACCCAGAGAGCCACATGAGCAAGTGGTTTGAGTGTTGGACTAGGACACTGGGAGACCAGGGTTCAAATCCCCACTCAGCCATGGAAACCCACTGGGTGACTTTAGTCAAGTCACACTCTCTCAGCCTCAGAGGAAAACAAGGGCAAGCTTCCTCTGAACAAATTTGCCAAGAAAACCCTGTGATAGGCTTGATTTAGGATCACCACAAGTCAGAAATGACTTGAAGGCACATAACAATGACATAAAATTGAAAAGAACAGGAACAAAATCCAGGAATTTTCTATCAGTCTGGATGTGGTCTTTTAAATTAAGAGCTTGCAATAATACCCTCTGATAATTGTCTAGCTTTGCCAGTCTTGATGGGTTGGCGCTTCTTCTTTTTTGCAGCGAAGTTTGCATAATCTACTTTGCTACCACAAATTTAGTTTTCCATGTCTTGTTTTAGAAAAGAAATCTATTTTATCATCTTACCTGAAACAGTGTCAAAATCTACTTTCATGCCACTTTTTAACTTGTCAGTGAGTCCAGAGTGGTTAAAATGTGTTAAATGTTGCTTACCTTCATTAAGTATATGGAACATGTGCACACCAAGGCTTTTCCCACTGAACAGGGTTTAAGAGCACTCTCTCTTATTTTGTTTTAGCATCAGAGGTATCATTTAGTGCTGAAGTACTGTAAGGCATGCCACTTTGTACTTGTAATGAAATCCCTAATCAAGAAGTAAAGGGATAGTGACCCTGTGGTCCCCTGATATTGTCGGACTCCTGCTCCCACAATCCCAATTGGCTACATCGGCTCAGAATGTTAGGTACTGTAGTTTAGCACCATCTGGAGGACTACATTGTCCTTTGGAATAGCAAGAGGCAGGGTTTGGCATGTCCAGGTGTAGAATGCATGTGGGTATGTAATTATAAACAAACTCAAAATATGTCATTTATTTGATAAAATACCTAGTGGTGATGGCCAGCCCTATCACTTTCTGGAAAGTATTGAAATTTGTAAATTGCGATTGGAAATCATTCTCCCCAAGAGCAGTGGTGGACTGACCAGGGTGTCAGCTTGCCCGATGGCAGATGGGCCCTGTGGGCCCCCGATGAAGTGCCCCCCTTAAACATTAGACAGTATGTTAACCTTTTAGTAGCTTGGCCCACCGACTCTGATTGGGGACTATCTAGGCTCAGCCTCACCAAGAGAAGCCGTTTCTGTGGCCCAAGCACCTCCCCCTCACTGCTGGCAGCCAATCAGTGCCAGAGCCCCGTCGGTGTCATCAATCACTAGGCAGGGGAGTCCAGAAAATGCCCCAATCACAGAGATGGTCTCTCCGAGGCAATGAGGGAGAAATGGAGAAGGAAGGAAGGAAGGGAGGACCTCTGGGGGTGGCCCAAGCCTATGGAAGGGGGCTTCCACCCCAGCCCAGGGCAAACCCCCTCCCTCCCCAGGCTGGCCACCCACTCAACCGGGAATGTGACTGGTGGGGTGCTCTTCCGTTGCATTAATATCACACACCCTGTATCCCACCAAAAAATAATATGGGGGGTTCCAAATAATGCACCCTGAGAAAGTTGTGTCTGCTTCCCCTGTGGAAGCCCCACAAGCAGAGGGAGATTAAGATGTCTCCATCCCCAAAAGACACACCCCCCCCCAACAAAGGAAGGGTCGATGCTAGAATCATTGGATGTGTCGGGCACAATCTTTGGTGGGGGGCAGGGAGACTGAAACACTTCCAAGATGATCCTTTGATCAGTCCCTTAATGGCCAGAACTCCCTAGGACAGAAGAAAACAGACACCTCCCCCCCCCCCGAAAAAATCAAACTCACCTCCAGCTTTCTAGTGGATCGAATCAAAAATTTTCAGAGGACTAGATGGGGAGGAAGCCGAATGCAAAGATGCCCCCCATAAGAGACCACCTCAGGTGGGGGCCCTGATCCAAAGAGAATGCCCCCTGGCTGAAAAAGGGCTGCCTGGGAAAGCCAGGAGGTTGTTGGGTCTCTCCCAGTTGGTCCCAGTGGGTGAGTGGGGGACTGGGTCAGCTTGGCCTGATCTGAGGGGTGGTACTGGGCAGGGCCTTGTTGGGAAGGGGCAGCACCCCCTCACACCCGACTGGAAAGGGATGCACTGACGCACCCCTTTCCCCCCTTGGTGCCAAGGTGGCTACCAGGACAGTTCTTCCCCCGCCTCTGAAAGGTTCCCCTAGGCCACCAATTTCTTGTCTCACAGGCACTTAAAACTCCCCCATGGTGCCGTTGGAAAGAGAGTGGGGGGCATCCCATGCAAAGGGCCAAAGGGCCCTGAGGAACCTGGAGAAAGGAGGGATCAGCAAAGGGAAGAGGGGGGGAAGGGTCTTCCTCTCTGCACTGCTGGAAATTGGGACCATGAAAGGAAAGATCTTTGTCTGGGGGGTGGCAATTTCTTATTTTGGGGAAAATGCCCTCCCCCTTTGCACACGCTGGACTCGGAGACGGTGACTATGGAGCAGCCTGTTCTGGGGGTGGGGGGTATATACTAGGACCCCCCCCCATCCATAGTCTGATTGGACTGAAAGGAAAAGGCTCCCTCCACCCAACCAGAAGCTCTCATTGTTGTGGGGGTGACTGCTGCTCCCCCTCTTCTATCTCCAGCACCCTCTTCTGCACCTCTCCTTTTTAGATTGGGTTCGGGGGTCCCATAATTTTTGCCTTCACACATAGAGCCCCTCCCCATTCTTGATGGTATTCTTTTGAATCACTTCTCTGGAATGGGGCTTGGAGGTACTGTTCTACAATAGCTTCACTCTTTCCTGGAGGGGCACTCTCAGAGGATGGTGCTGGGGGATTCCTGTTCAATCCCATGGCCATGGTTCAATCCAGGCAGTCAACTAGCTGTGGAGGCGGGATGCTGCTGCCGCTGCTACAATAAAACCCAGACAGTCATCTGGCCATGATGACACTGGCAGGCCACCTGTGATGGGATCCCTGCCTGGAGGCCACAGTAACAACAAGACTACAGAGCGAGTCACCCCCAGCAAATCCAGGGAAAGTGTGGAACACTGAGAAGGGAGGGGAGGAATTTTAAAATCCGCCAGCCTACTTTACAGGGTTGTTGTGAGATCTACCGGAAGTTTCGGGGGGAGTTTTTTAATGGTGTATGTTACAAAGGGTACAGCTAGTACCAAGTATTGTATGTAAGCTCTGTCCCTGCCACAGATCCCCCCCATAGCAAAATCAAAACCAATTCTGTGAAACATTTTTACCACAGAAAAGGTACATGAAGCAAGAACAACAAGGTTACACATCTCCATTTGCTGAACAGAAACTGGGAGGAAGGAACCTTGTAAAAAGGCTAACTTGATGCTGTCCTGGCAGATACCTTCCATCCTAGATAATATTGGAATCTAACAAAAAGTCAGCAGAGGCATGAGACAGAGAACCTAATTATAGTAAGAATGCAGAAGGGTAGTATATGTAATATGGCTGCCTTGCTGTGAAATGTACCGTATCTTTCCTTTTGGATAATATAGAAATGTAGTCTGAGCAACTCCACCCAGATTCTGTTTGGCAAATGATAATGTCTACTCAACTATTTCTGTTCTGTTTTATGCATTCTTTATGATGCATTCATTTATGGCCCATTTGGGAGAAAGGTAAGATTAAATAAATTAATACATACATACACACACATACATAAATTGATACACATATGTAACTAAATTAATTTGGATTTTGATGAGGGAATCTACAGCAGGGACCACACTATTAAAACCACAGCTGACTGCATTCGTTACATACACAAACAATCGCACACATCTCTGTGTAGTTTCTCTTTCAATCATTTTTTTTCCAGGCAAAGGTTGAAAAGTCAAGAACTGGGGGTGGGCACAGTAATTTTCTCCACTGAAATGCAAAGCCATTTTTCAAAAACTATTTTAAGGCTTGGAAGGAGAGGAATAAGTCCAGCCTGAAATAGTGCTTAGCTAGGACTACTTGCACTTAATCTTAATGATTTTCCACTGAGTTGCCTGTCTGGGTGTTCTGGCCAATCAGCATGCATTAAAGGATAAATTATGCTGCAGGGTACAAAAGGGAGAGGGAAAGGTTTTCTTTACCATCAAAGGGAAATACAGTGATTCCTGCAAAGAGAATTCACATCAAATGTCCAGCTAATTTTTGCTATTGCCTTCTTAAGAAACAGCGAGCACAGCGCCTTTAACTTGTGGCTGGGTCAGGTCACCTTCGTCCTGCTGAGCAGCAGCCACCCCCACCGCATCTCCTTCTCCTCAAAAATGCTGAGGCAAAGGTTTGAGATATGAACATATGAACGTCAAAGCCAGCCACCCCTCCTGTAATCAGATCAGGCGTCTGTAGCGTTCCAAGAGATGTTGCTGCCTGGAGTGGAACATAACTGGAGTCACAGGACAGCATCCTAAATCAATGCAAGCCAGCGTGGTCCACCCATGGGACTTGGTGATCTGTCCTTCAAAATGCCTTTCAGAACATAATCAATCTCTGCCTTTCCTTCTTGACACAGCTTCTTTTATTGTCTTTAGAATCATTTCCCGCTTTCCCTCCTAATGTAATGCAGCACCCTTGGAGGAAACAGCTTTCAGATCACTTTATACTGTTCTTTAGTGCTGCAGAAGAAAAAGGATCTGGACGTGCAGAAATTTGGTTCTAGGGTAGATCAGCACCATTTGTTACACACAAGCCCATCAACAGCAGCAAGTTGCTTTTTGGACTACAACACACAGAAAACTCCCATGCTCATAGCATGGTCACCCGGGCAACAAAATTGGCCTGTTCAGCCTGGATCATAGCCTCTTCAAATGAACAGGTGGAAGGGTGAGTGCATTTGATTCTATTCCCATTCAACTTTCTCAAAATCTAGAACAGAACAGAACCTCTCTTCTCAAAAGTTGGCTCATAGTCACATACAGGCGTTTTACTTACCAAAAAAACAAAAAACAAAAAAACCCAACTCCATAGAATCATACAGTGGGAAAGGACCACAAAGGTAATCTAGTCCAAACTACTGCCCTTCAGGGATACACAACTAAAGCACTCATGAAAGCACTCTGTTTAAAGACCCCCCAAATAGGAAAATCCACCACCTTCCAAGGCAATCTTTCTACTGTTGGACAATTCTTAGAAGTTCTTCCTAATGTTTAGGTGAAATATCTTTTCTTGTAATTTTAATCCAAATTAAAAGATCTGGACTACACCATACTTGTTTTACACTAAGTTGAATATGAAAATGGTGGAGATCAGGGATGGATTAGCTTGGCAAGTCCAAAGGCCAATCTTCTGCCCTGGAATCTCCCAGTGGCTACACAGACTGCAGAAAAGGCCAACAACTAAAAAAACAAACAAACCCACAAACATGTATGGGGCTGGAATTCCAGATTTTGAAAAAGTTTTTTTAAAAAGTGTCAGACAGTACAGAGGGGAGCTGTTACTTATTTAAAGATGAATCACCACTCCTAGGTGAGAGGTGATTCACCTTTTTTGTCCAGAAAAGGCATGCTCTGGAAAGAGGTAGTAGTGGGGTCATGGCTCACAGGAACAGATAGTTGAGTCTTGAAGCAGCCCTAGGGCTATACTTTGCTTGGTGTGTATGTATGGCCCAGAAGCCTGCAAATCCAGATCTCAGTTCACATGGAGAGAGCCTTCACATGTTGAGTCTGTACAATTCAATTCGTGAGGAGGACAGCAAATGACTGCACCCCTTCCTCTGTATATTCATGCTACATGCATTTGCTATGTGACCAAGGGGACTTCCATCCAATCAGGTCAAGGCAAGTTAGATGTTATCAGTTGAACAGGATTAATTTGGGTGGTCTTCAAGGAGAGGTGAGGAATCTCAGGGCAAGAACACTACCTTAAAAGTGTAGGTGTGTTTGTATTCCTGTGGCCAGTGCTACTCAAAGTGGTGATCCCTAGACTGGTGCCAGTCCATGAGCCATTCACTGCCAGTCACTGGCAGATTTCCAGGAAAGAAAGACACATTTGTATCCAATGGAAACAAAATTTAGTGTTTGTCCCTGGCACATTGGAAAAAAAATACAGTAATTGCTGATCCCCCACTTCAGTCAGCCTGAGAAGTATTTCTCTGGGCACCGGTGGTTGAGCCTGTATTATGCTTGATGACATCACCAGGGCAATCCTCTTTGACATCACCCTTGTAGTATGGTAGTGCACATGCTGGTAGCCTCAAGGCTGGACATCTGCAACGTGCTGTACATTGGGCTACCTCTGTACCACGTTTGGAAATTTCAATTAGTACAAAACACTGTTTTTGCCAGAATGGTTACTGGTTCATCTGGGAGTGACTGCTTTACACCTATATTAAAATCACTCCACTGGCTGCCAATTCGTTTCCGGGAAAGGTAGAAAGTGTTGCTTATTACATTTAAAGCCTTATATGGTTTGGATCCTGGTTACCTACAGGATCACCTTCTCCCATATAATCCTCCCCATACACTCAGGTCTTTGGGGGATATTTACTTCTGTCAGTCAGGACCAAGTGGGCAACAGTTAACCAGAAGACATTTTCATCAGCTGCTCCAAATTGTGGAATGACCAGCCAGAAGAGATTTGACAGCTCGATACATTGTCTGCATTTAAAACAGCAGTAAAGACTAATATCTTCCAGTGGGCTATCCAGATGGTTTTTAAATTACAAATTTTAAAATTGCGAATTTATGTTTTCATATGTATGCTTTTTAAACTGATGTTATTCCCTTTTAACTGATTATGTATTTTTAATTGATGTTTGTGTTTTTAACTGTGTTATGTATCTATTTGTTGCTGTATTTTAATCTGTTGTTCCATGCCTCGATTCATAGGAAGAGGCAGGTAAGAAATAAATATTATTTTTGTTGTCGCTGCTGTTGTATCACCAGGTCCTGCCTTCTGTTGTGGTATCACAGGCATCTCAGGTCTCAGATTTTGGCCCTATTGCATTTGGTATCAGAGATGTAACTCAATTTCTCACAGTATAATCCACCATAGCTGTTTACTTATGAGGCCAAATGAGAACATCCAAATCCTTGTCAACTGAAAAGGACCATGAAAATGATGGTGAGCTATTGCCAGCCAATCATCTTTTACTGCTGAAAATCAGAAAGATATAAATGTAGCTATACACACATACACAGTTAGATTCTGCCTCCCCAAACCCAAACCCCAAAGCAACTTGCAGCATGTAATAAAAACAACATTTTTATGAACACTAAATTTTTCATTAAAACATCCTAAAAACAGTGAGATAAAACATTCCATAAAAGCATAATACATAAATGTAGCAGCAAATGAATAAGAGTGCTAACATAATTAACAGACAACTGAAATCGGGGCTTACTGTGACTTATTAAATTATGAATTATTGCATTATGTAGCTAAATGAAAAAGAAAGCCCTTCGCCATAGGATGAGAGACAGAAAGAGCATAAAAGACATCACCCTCTGAGCTGATTTGAAGAATCTGCCAGCAGCTACTGAGAAGGCCTGGTCCCTGGTCCCTACAAGATGGACCAACAGGACTGATGAAACACTGAGGAAGGTCTTGTTAAGACTCATGACCTTTGTTAGCAAGCTGCCAGGTTTATACATATGAAGGTAAGTGACACTCTGGTCTCAGACTGAAGAGGGCTTCAAAAGGAATAATCATCACTTTGAATCAAGCCAGGAAATTAACTGGAAGACACTGTGTCTGTTCCACCATGGAGGTTATATTCTCCCAATAGCTGGAACTGGTTCTTTCTCTCTTTTTATAGACCACTCTTCCTTGATAAAGAATTCCAGAGCAATGAATATAACATTTTAAAAGAACAATTCCAAGATAAAAAAAACTTTTAATCACCTATTAAGAGGCCACCCCCAACACACACACTTTAATCATAACACCAATAAAACCCACAATGATCACTTCAATGAAAAAGAAAGTAGGGACAAAATTGGCAAAAACCCTTCTAAATTTAAATATAAAATGTAAAATTCCTATGAAAAAAAGAACCTTTTAATTTTTTGCCAAAAAGAAAACAAGCCCCAATCACATCTCCTACCAGAGGGCATTCTAAAGTTAAGTCACCACAACATAGAGGGCCATCTTTCTCCTTTGTAAAGACATAGGAGATTTTTAAACAACCTATTTTTTCCATTGCTGGCACGGAACAGGGTCTCTGAAAGATTTCGCTTTCAGATGACGTTCACCTCTTCCGTGCCCCCAACGTGGCCATTATGTTTTCTCCCCATGATATTTCAATCATGGGGAGAAGTCATTAATGACCACCCTGTTCTGTAATGGAATCAGGGTGGTCCAAAAGGTGTCCCGTTCCTCTCCCGTGATGAGGGGAGGGCCGTTCCAGACACTTCCTGCCAGGAACAAGACATCCAAGTAAGTGTCACCCTTTCCCCCCTTCCCTGGGTTACTTGGGTTTTTTAAAATTTATTTTTCTATTTTCTTTTTTGATTTGACAGCTGGGGGGTTATTTTGAATTTCCCTCCCACTCGCAAGAACAAGCAGGATTTCAGCCGGCCAGTCATAAAGGCAGCCTTATGACGGCTGCATTTATGGCTGGCCGGCAAGCTGGAAGGGAGCCCGTTCCTGCAGTGGAATGGAGGTAAGTGTGCGAACATTTACCTCCATTCCGTTGCAGGAACGGGAGAGGGGCTTGCGAGACAAAAACAGGGCTTTTGGCCCTGGTCTGTAAATGTCCATAGACCTAAATTGAGTTGTTAGTCCTGACTAGAAGAGATCCACTGAATTAATGGGATTTACCTCTCTGTTGACACAGCATTCAAGAATTGATTCAGTGGGTATACTCTAGTTGGCACTAACCAAGAACTTTAGGCCTCTGTGTATTTCTCCTACTAAAAGCATTCAGAGAAGGGCCTCTTCTGACTATATTATTCATGAGCAAGATAATATGGATGAGGGAAGCCTTCAGCTGAAAGCCAGCAGGGTGTAGTGGTTTGAGTGTTGGACTAGGACTCTGAGAGACCAGAGTTCGAATGCCCACTCTGCCATGGAAAACTATTGGATGACCCTGGGCAAGTCACACTGTTTCAGCCTCAGAGGAAAACAAAGACAACTCCACTCTGAACAAATCTTGATAAGAAAACCCCATGATAGGGTCACCCTGGGGTTGTTAACCCAAATATCTTGTACCCCCAATAGCTGAAAGCTTTGTTGTTGAATGCCTTCGAGTCAAAAGGGACTCAAAGGCATACAACAACAAAGCCTTCGGCTATTTGGCCTACAAGATATTTGGCTTAACACCCTAGTTGCCGTATTTTGAATCAAGGGAGGTGTCTAGAAATATCTATCTATCTATCTCATGTATATCTCAATTTTCCATTTAAGAAAAGCACTGATTGCAGCTTACAAGCATCAGATCAAACAAGCATCAGATCCTTAGAACAGATCAAAAACAAATTGAACAGAAAAACAATTAAAATGACAATAAGCAAGGCCTTTAAAATCACCACAATAATCAATAAAGCACTTTGAAAAGTCAGAAAAGATGTATTCTCATGCTCTTCCTCAAAGCAGCAAGAGTGCAAATTCATGGCAGCTGAGGGGAATGTACTCCCTAGTCCTTGAGCAACACAGACGTTTGTGCAACACTGTCTGCTGCATGCCTGTCAAAGAGACCTCTTCAAGATTTTTTACCTTCAAGGAGACCTTTCCTGAAAGATCCTAACATCTGAATGGGTTTGTAGATCAAAGGCAGCCCCACATAGAGAGTTTGAAAATAATCTAAACTTAATGAAATTAAGATATATTGTATTAGCACCACATCTGCACTGTCCAGATATGGTCTGGAATAATTGGCTTGCCAGTCTTTGCTAGGCAAAAGCACACCTGGCTCCCCTGGTCACAAATAAGGTTGGGCTATTCAACTCCAAAGCCTGAGGTGCCTGACCCCTGTCCTAGCCCCAACTCATTTCAGGTCTTGGAAAATTATTTTTAAGAACGAGTATAATAATATATTGAATTCATCCACTAAATCTAGTGTATTGTGATTTTAAAATAACTACATTTTTAAAAAAATAACCTAAATAATACCACTGTCAGCACCACTAGAGGTTGAGCAGAGTTTAGTGTTTATTCCTTTGCCTTTCCTTTTGCTGCTACAGTTTTCCTCTGCAGGAACATACCAGTTGCTACAAAAGCAAACAAAAATGTTTTTAAAAGAGCAGAATTTGGAGAATCTCCTTCTTGGACTGCAACTCCCCAAATCCCAAAAACTAGGAGATTCTGAAAGCTGCAATCCAAAACTAACTTTTTGTGTGCTGAGTGGGAGATTCTGGGAATTAAAATCCTCCCAAAATAATGATTAAAAGCTTTGCACATGGGAAAGTAAGTCTTCAAGCTATCAGGCAGAGGTGATCAAAGCGTGGCCCTCCAAATACCATTGGATTGCATCTCCCACCACATCTTAATATAGGCTATGCTTCCTCAGGCTGATGAGAGTCACAATTCAATGACATCTCAAGGGCTGCCCCTTGGCCACCCTTGATTGCAGACACTAACATGTTGTCAGATTCAACAACAGTCTAGAAATCCCTCCCACTGTATGTGAGACAAACTAGGACACCTCATCACAGCCTTTTTGATTCTGCCTTCCAAGACAGCTGTTTTGTAATGAACAAGTGAAATCTTTTTAAAAGAATAGCCTGAGCTAACAGCATTACAAAACCCATTAACAAGAGATCAAATATCTAGGGATGCAGAGGTTTAGCACATACAGTATGAGCTTTTCCTTTGTTAGAACTTCTCATTTATCATCCTGAAGGAGGAGAAAAATTCAATTGGAATTAATTTTCTCTTTTCCTTCTACAGGTTGGTGGCTGCACAAAAGCCAGCAGTAAACTTTTGTAGAAACAACTGCTTTCTCTCAGTCTTTCCTTCCTATAGCTTGTTGGGAGATTTCATCTGGGCCCATTTTAAAAACCAAACTAACAAGCAATTACTTTTCTGCCAAATGAAAAGACAGTGTAGCAGAATGGCCAGACGGATGGGTCAACAATCCTTGAATGAACTGAAATTTACCTATGCACCAGAGTATTTTATAAGCAATAATCAAATCAGTGAGAACTCTCACTCATGGATGCTATTTTGTTAATAATGACAGTGGAGCCTTTAAATCACTGATGGCAGAGTGATTCAGTTTCCCTCCCTCTCTCCCTCCCCTTGATATTAGGGCAGTTTGGCTTAAGATGCTAAAAAGAGGCTCACCTAGAGGGTTCTTGAGTCAATTTAAATTGTATTAAATAATAGATGCTGGAGGGGGAAATCCCGGACCTCTGTCTCACGCAGTGCATTTAGAATGCCATTAATAAGTAAAGGCTGGGTTCATTGAGAAATGGAGCTAACAGGAAGGGATGCACTATGTTTGGATAATACTATTAGAGGGCAATTTTCATCGTTAAGGAAATATGCTTCCATGCAAGCCATCAAGCATTGGACCAGCGAACAAAATGCATTTGTCATTATGCCTCCAAAGACTTTTTTAAAAAACAGAAATCCACACAGCAACTTCAGAGCTCAAAACTTGAAGAATCTTTTATAATACTTGCAATCCATCTGTACGCAGCAAAAGATCACTAGGGCTGCACCATTGCCCCTGAGCTCATGGCAGGGGTATCATTTAGTTTTCCCACTTCCTGGAACCATAAGAATTGCCATGATCCATGCTGAGTGTTGGCATCTGTTGAAAGAAAGAGCACTAGAAGCTTGGGGTCCCTTTTGTAATATTTGATTTATTTGCAGTAATAAGCAAGAAACCTTAATTTGTAGCAAGCAGCAGACATGCTACTATAGCTAGTACTCTTCCTCTGACCAGACCTCTAAAAAGAAGTACAGTAGCACCCCTGTATCTGCCAGGGATTGGCTCTGGGGACCCCCGCAGATGGTGAATTCTGCAGATAATAGCAAACACCATCCCAGGGGCCATCCCAGGGGAAGGGGGGAGGTGAGATTGCTCCCCCTTCCCCCTTTGCCCTGCTGTGGTAGCAATTATGGAGGCAAATGGGGAAGGGGGAGGTGAGGATACTACTCCCCCTCCCTTCACCCCCATGATCTCTGCTGTGGCAACAGGATCCCTCCCGGGGAAGGGACAGAGGAGGTGAGATCCTTCCTCCCCCTCCCTTTCCCCACCATCGCCAACCACAGATAATTGAATCTGTGGTTGGTGAATCAGTGGATATGGGGTGTTACTGTACCCTATGATCCAAGGTGTTTTCTGCCTTCAGCCCGCTGTACAGTACAGCCCTCCATGTTTGTGGGTTTAACTTTAGTGGATTTGATTATTCACAGATTATTTGCTGCCGCCTTTGCTCCTGCCCTATGACATTTTTAATATGGACTGCAAGCCTTGCGGGACAGAGGACATTATCACACGAGGCTGTAATCATGCGATTATGACAGAATAGTAGCACGAACGGTTTCCTGTTATTGCACAATGTCACCATCCTCCTGTACTCAGTCCATGCTCCATCCATTAATTAGGCACCACTTTTCATTAATGGTCAAAACCCATCAATAGCCCTCAATATCACTCTTTTCACAGTATTGACAAGTGTGCAATAATCATGTCCCTTAATAATCGTGCGATTCCAGCATAAATGGGTGGTCCTCTTCTCCCCCTCCCCTTTACTAATGAGAACACATAATTAAACTGCTGGGGGAGAACATGAAGAAGACCTACAGGATGCTCTTTTAATCTACTACCACCTTTTCTTGCTAACTTTTTATGTTTGTTTAAGTGTTTATGTGTGCAGTTCTTTTGGTTATTTATTTCTTTTTAGTGTTCTAGAGTGAAGTCATGTTGTCTCTCGAGAATAGCTGAAATCTCGCCCATGCAAAATTGCAAAAGTAAAAGAAAATTTTTCTTAAAGTCCATGCAGCAGCCAGTAGGAGGTGTTAATAATCTGTAATTAGAAGGCAACATGATAACAATTGTTACTACAGTTGTCCCTTCATATTCGCTGGGGTTTGGTTCCAGGATTCCCCCCCCCCCGTGGATACCAAAATCTGTGAATACTCAAGTCCCATTATATGCAATGGCATAGCAAAATGGTGTCCCTTATATAAGATGACAAAATCAAAGTTTGCTTTTCGGATTACTATTTTTTCAAGAATATTTTCAAGCCATGAATACTTAAATCCATGGATACCAAATTTGTGGATATGGAGGGAAACCTGTATAGTATGAGCTTCAATCCCATTCTTAAATTGCGGGAGTCCTGCACCCCTGACTTCAGCGAGTGTGGAGGACCAACTGTATATGTGTACTTACTCTGTCATTCACTCCCTTTCTGATTTCTCTCTCTAGTGTTCCAAAGATGCCTTTTTATATAACCAGGCCATCAACCAAAACACTATGTTTTCTCTTACAGCCCCCCCATCCCCGTATCCCCTTTCCCAGGCTTACCGTTTATAACTGAAACTACAGATAATTGTGGAATACCATAGCATATCATAGACTCATGCTGGAGGGCCTAGAAAATGCCTAGAAAGGATACCTCTGTAGGCATCTAGAGGTCCTCCAGCATGACTGTGGTCATCTTCCAGCAGAAACTGACCATAGAGTCACGCTGGAGAACCTTAAGTGAAACCACAGTTACTGATACCACAGATAGAGTATGTGACCTATAAGTTGTTTTATCTAATAACTAGAGGATCAGGACCTAGAGCTAAGCTGGTAAATACATGTCATGAAGGCAGTCCCATCATCCTGCAAAGATTATGGTGCTCCCATCATTCTGCAAAGGACCACATGTCCCATTACCTGCAAACAGCAATTGTCTTGCAAGCAGTGCATCAGGTAAACAAAGGGTTAAAGGTTAAGGGAACCAAAGGTGGGAGGTGAAGGGCATCTCCTGATTTAGCATCATCATGAGTCAGATCACCAGAGGCAGAAATAATCGATCAGGAATGCTAGAGTGGCAGTTCCAAATAAGGTATAAATGCTTTGTATGGGCACATGGCAGAGAGAGAGAAAGGGGGCTGAGATGGACATCACATTTTAGAGGCCTGGAATGGCTGGCCAGCCAAGCTCACTGCCTTCCCTGATTCCAGATGGATATGAACTGCATCCTATGTATTACTGCTTGATATTGTGAGTAGAGGGACTGTTATTAGATGTTGTGTCAGGCCATTTCTATTTAATTTCTAACTTTGGCTGGATGTAGCTGAATGTGATTCCATACTTTTGCTATTTCTGTAACTCTAAAGTGTACCTGGGGACATGGAAGGTACCTGCCCTTATGAGAGATTTGCATGACTAGAACGTGTTTGAATAAAAGCTTTTCTAATCTTCCTATATGCTGATGCTGCACGCGCCTTTAACTCTTGGTCGTTGCTACGTTTTTCTTTCTCTCTGGGGTAGGAGGGAGGAATTGGTTAATCTACAGTGGCAAGTAGTCCCACTGGTTAATCAGAGACCCCACACAGCTTCCTGCTGCGCTGTGTGGAAAGGGGGGAACTCAGCGAGTGGTGGCAGCATTTTGGCCTCTAGGGGGCACTCTTGAGTGAGGCCATTCAGGATTGCCTTTAGAGGGAAGCTAACTCTGAGGGTTCTATGCCGAGAGCCTCCAAAGTAGCTTGACAACATGTATGCAAAGATCTCAGCCATAGTCTGACTACTGTCATTCCATTTTAATTCATAAATGTTAAGGAATTTTGCATTCTCTAGATCTGATATAACTGAAAGTCTTCAAGACCACCACTTCTGTCCCACCTGCAGGTCAGTCTTACTGTTTGGTTCATTCAGTTAGCTGTGTTCTAGGTTATGCTTCTCTTAGAATGAGATTGTTTTTCTATGAAGAGCTCAATGTGTTTTTCCAGTTCCTGACTCAGAACTAACTACCTAGCAGCAGAGATACACAAGTAGGTATGTCCTCTGGGCTTAGTCATAATAACATTGTACCAGGTTAGTCTTACTAAAATGTCTGGTAGCTGAGCCACATTGTTTTTCTGATTATAAACAATCTTATATTCTTTTGTAAGAAATGCTTTTAGTGTGCATAAGACTAAGGACTATTTGGCTTCATGCTTGGTACTTGGAAGTAATCTGTTACAAATAACAAATTATTTGCAATTAATTCATTTTTAATAACTAAGGCAGAACTAAGTTACATTGGAATTTTAACATAATGGCCTGAACCTGATAGTCCCAATTTGAGTACACCTATTGAACTAATGGGCAGCCAAAATTTGATTCAATGAGTCTACTGTAGTTGAAATTAACCAATAATACAGTTGTCTCTTCATATTCGCTGGGGTTTGGTTCCAGGACCCCCTGTGGATACCAAAATCCGTGAATACTCAAGTCCCATTATATGCAATGGCATAGCAAAATGGTTTCCCTTATATAAGATGACAAAATCAAAGTTTGCTTTTTGGATTATTATTTTTTTTACGAATATTTTCAAACTGAATACTTAAAACCATGGATATTAAATTCATGGATTTAGAGGAACAATTGTATTTAGGACAATGAGGGATAAATTTACTCATTTGATGGTGTAACTGTAACTGATTTAGTCACTTTTAGAGTCATAAGGTGTGGGTGGTCTCACTATTTAGCTTTGTTTTGTACCACAGGTCAGAAGCTTTTGGCTTGGAACTATTTTAGTTAATTTTTAATAACAAGACAGTGTTATTGTTCAAAAATGGCAGCTATACAACAAACCTCCTTAGAGGACTTGGAGGTGTAACTGTACTTAATCAATTTTCAAAAATAATTTCCCAAGCTCTGAATACCTGGGTTCAATTGTTCCCCTTCCTTCTATGACAGTAAAGTAAAGTTCATTTATTCAAACATAAGGACTGAGAAACCATATAGACTCAGTCACCCATCATGTCATCATCCCATGCAATTTCCATACCTTTCTGTTTTAGCCATAATAAAATACAAACTTGCCACATTGATAACCAAGTAAATTCATTTGAAATTTTGAAAATAACATTTAAAATTGTAAGAATTAACCAGTATCTCAAATATTAGCATAAGGCAACCACAAAGATCAACACTTCATGGATTCATTTTTAACAACAGCAACAAATTAAGTTTTCTATCCCTTATCCTAACCAACTGGTCAGGGGTTGGCTGTGTAGATTCCCCCTTGTTCCTGTTCAGGTTTTACTGTCAAATATTTTCTGGCTTACTAGATTTTACCCTTTTGTTATTCTTTCTTGTATGTTTCTGCCCTCATCTACTTGACCTCCATGTCCATCTTTCTTATATTTTGTTCAAATATTTTGATTTCATTTTTAAATTTCATTGCTGCTAAAGATTTAACTTTAGGACGCTGTCAAAAGATATGCTTCAAGGGGTCTTCCTGCTCATGCTTCCTCTAGCAATCTCTGTCATTTCTCAGTTCCACTAACTATAGTCTGGAAGGTGAATTATTGGATCTGTAGACTATGATCTAAGGTGCCTCATTTAAGCAAACAGATAAAAAGAAAACTTTTTCCTCATTGAAATATGACTTCCAGTTTTTCCACTCCATCCATGTTCTCATCTTGCGGCTTCTCTTCCAATTTTAGCCTTAGCAGCAACTCATAAGTTTTTAGTATATTGTCCTTGTCAGTTTGTCCCCTATGTGAAATGACCAATGTCTGCATCAGATGAAGTTCATTCCAGGTCACTTTTCCCCCCTCTACAAAGCCTTAAATTCAAAGCCTTATACCTAAAATGTTAGATAGCTAAACTTTGTTTAAAAGGGTGTACTACTCCAATAATGATAATGGGCCTTTTCACACTGTACACAATTATAAGACTATGATTCCAGTTTAACTGCCATGGCTGTATCCTAGGGAATCCTGGAGTTTGTCATCTGGTGAGGGATTAGTGCTCTCTGGCCGAGAATGCTAAAAAGCCCTCCTTAAGATGCAAATCCTAAGATTTCACAGGATGTTGTCATGGCATTTAAAGTGGATCTATAGTATTATAACTGTAAGGTGTCAAGGAGCCCCATATCTGGATCCAACCCATTAAGTTTGTGTTTCTGCATGAGGAAACAGAAGTGTAAATTCAATTGTTTATCCCAGTTAATGCACTCTACATGAGGTTACCCTTGTGCTTGGTCCGGAAACTTCAACTAGTACAGAATATGGCAGCCAGACTGGTCTCGGGTACATCCAGAAGAGACCATATAACACCAATCTTAAGATCACTCCACTGGCTGCCCATTAGTTTCTGGACCCAGTACAAGGTGTTGGTTATCACCTTTAAAGCCCTAAATGGCTTGAGTCCAACATATCTTTGGGACCGCCTCCTTCCATATAATCCTCCCTGTGCACTCAGGTCCTCTGGGAGGAATTTGTTACAACCTTTAAAAACTAGGTTTTCTTTGACCTCCCAGAGGGTCTTTTCGGCTATCGCTCCCAGATTATGGAACAGCCTGTCAAATGAGATCTGTCATCTCACCATTCTAAATAGCTTTTTAAAAGCTCTTAAGGTGGATCTCTTCCAGCAGGCCTTTCCTGAATAGATACTCAGCCATTTAAAAAAAAGGGGAAAAAAAGGAAATCTAGCTTGACCCGATCTCGCCACGTCCACTGTTCATTGTTCATTTTTATTCTTTTTTTATTTTTAAAGTATGTTTTAATTCCTAAATTATTTAATTGTATTTTAAGGGGGGTGGGGTTGAGGGTTTGAATGTATATTTTAATTGTTGTAAGCCGCCCCAATTGTGTTTCGTAGAGGGGCGGGATATAAATTATTATTATTATTATTATTATTATTATTATGGCAGAGCATGAATGCTGCAGCCTTATTTGAGAACTCACGCCAAACAAGTCTTGAAGAGAAATGACAACGCAGAAAAAATCACAACCCGGAAACATCACCCAAGGAAACCTTCTGCTGTGCTTTCTGCAACCGGACTTGTCTATCTCAGACTGGCCTTTTTAGTCATCAGCGCACTTGCAGAAAGCATGGGATGAGTCCTTCCTGAATCTTCGTTTGCAAAGAGAAGCCAGAGAGAGATGGCAGAGCCATGAAAACATACATAAGTACTGACTGTCCAAGTGCCCATTGATTCAATGGGTCTATTCTAGTTGAGAGTAACAATTGGATTTGGGCCAGGCACATGTCCTTGAGAAAGGCCACTGTGCAATGGGAAACCTCAAATGCAAACGAAAGACTAAAACAGGAATGCTTCACATATACTTTATGTTAATCCTCCTATGGTCCCTGGCCTGAGTGGGCACTCTCACCCCACAGTAGTGAGATGAGGCATCCCTTCCTGCTCTGACCACCTACTGCTGGTATTTTAATTCAGAGTAACAATTTTGTACCATGTACCTACCAATTGGGGACAATATGTTTTGTTTGTTTGTGTTACTGTTGTTCAGTACAGATTTCCATAGCTCTGAGAACAATGGGCTTTATGATCAGATACAAACCAGTCTGGCAATACTCCTAGTGCTGTGCACACAAGTGGGAGTGCCAATTATTTAAGACCCAGGAAGGATTTTAAAAATCAGTAAAACTGAATGGCAATGCAAGCAGTTGTATCAGAGTGATATATTCTACATGGTTCCTTGAAACACACCTCAGTCTTGCTGCACACTAAGATCCAACAATAGTTGGTGGCTTCCATGGCAGGTAGGCAGTGATTCCTCTATGGTTTTAGCATGAACTTTAAAAGAGCTATCCAATGTGCTGGACCCTATCTCCAAAATAGGTTTGGTACCTTGGATAGTTCCTCCAACATTCATGCTAAAATGCAAAGTAGATTCACCACCCCACTAACATGGAATCCACCAGCTACCACTATTCTGGACAAAGTGAGCTGCTAACCTTGAATGCCATTTGAATGGTAAACATGATCTGTGAGCCTCCCCGTGTACAGGTGATATTTACCATTCAGATCTGTCCACAGTTCCCACAACAGCACAGACTATAAAAACTGTACCTTTTTAATGGCCACAATGTGTTGCCCGAAGAGGTGGGGAGGGTCCATGGAGGCCCACCCATGATACCAAAATCTCAGTTATTAACTGGGGGAATTATTAGCTCAAATGGATGGCTGCGAGAGGTCAGGTAACTTTTGGGATCTTTTCATCACTGGTGGGATCTTGCCACCAGTACTCATAGCAGAGAACTCCAATCTGAAATAAAAGGAATGGTTTTTTTTACTGGAAAATAACACAGAGGGTACTCACAGGTACAAAACATGCTCACAAGAACCTCACGAGGCTAACAAACAGTTAAGGCAGAAAGGTTAGATAGAAGATTATATTTGGGAGACAGAGCAATAATTACCAGTCCTGTAGAAGGAAGAGAAGTACTCAGATGGAAATCTAAGGGTGGCACTGAATTCCAAACCAGGAACACACATCATCCACAGTGGCACACTTTGATATTGTTTGGGGACTAACACTTATACTGTATTTTGTGTCCTGAAGGGGTGTTTCAGCATAGAACAAAGTTTAGATGGGTTTCCTACCATTTAAACAAAGAAAACCGAAACACTGCTGTTTGCTGTAATGGCTGAGAGATAGGCATTGATGGGTTTATGATAACCTCCATATTGTAATAATAATAATAATAAAATTTTATTTCTATCCCGCCTCTCTGCAATGCAATCGGGGCGGCTTACAATATAAAAACTCCATAGTCCCAGTACCCTAGCCCACCCCCCCTTAAAATAATATTAAACTATAAAAGATTAAAAACATACAGTAAATTAAAAATATATAAATTAGAAAAAGATTAAAACATACAATAGTTGTTTTTTTTAAAAAAAAAATCTGATTACAGCTCAGGGAGGACAGCCGAGTCTTGGGCCAGGATAGTTATTCAGGAAAGGCCTGCCGGAAAAGATCCGTCTTGACAGCTTTTTTAAAGCTGTCTAAGGTGTTAATAAGACGGATCTCATCCGGCAGGCCATTCCATAATCTGGGAGCAGCAGCGGAGAAGGCCCTCTGGGACGTCACCGACAGCCTTGTTTTCATAGGCTGTAACAGATTCCTCCCAGAGGACCGAAGTGCGCAGGGAGGGTCGTACGGAAGGAGGCGGTCCCGGAGATAAGTTGGACCCAAACCATGCAGGGCTTTAAAGGTTATAACCAACACCTTGTACTGTGCCCGGAAACGAATAGGCAGCCAGTGGAGAGCTTTTAGCACAGGTGTTATATGCTCTCTTCTGGAAACACCAGAAATCAACCTGGCTGCCATGTTCTGAACTAGTTGAAGTTTCCGAGTTAAGCACAAGGGTAGCCCCATGTAGAGCGCATTACAGAAATCCAGACGGGAGGTTACCAGTGCATGTACCACAGTTTCAAGGTCCCTAGTTTCCAGGAAAGGGCGCAGCTGGCGTATCAGCCGAAGTTGATAACAATATTGTAGGACAGGGAGGGTTGATAAGGAATGTTTCCTGGGGATAAGGGTTGTTTTGGTCATTTGATTGTTTGTGAGGTGTGACTCATTGCCAAGGGTGCCCAAGAAGGGATTAGCATATACCACCTTAATGGTGTTGTTTACTAGGGGCTTCACTTAATCCTATCTTGGGTGTGTCTGCTAGTATTTTTCCACATCTTCTTGGGTCATGACCTCTGTTTGACCTCACCTTTTGTTCTTCCCCAGTCTACTAGACGACATGAAGTGTCTTAATATTGCCAATTTATATTATAGGGAGGGGGTGTAGGGCATGGTAACAAATGTTCAGGGGTCAGAATCCCCATAGATTAGTGCGTTGGCTCTCAAACTTTGGTCCTCCAGGTGTTTTGGGCCTCAATTTCCAAAAATCCCAGCCAGATTAGTTAATGTTCAGGGATTCTGGCAGCTAAAGTCCAAAACCCCTGGAGGACCAATGCTCGCGAACCATTGGATTAGTGAGTTCCTTAGGCCAGTGGGCATTCAAGACCTGGAGACTGTTCAGACACGGTAGGGAATAGGGATGCTCAGTGTGCAGCTCTGCAATTGCCATGCAGTATGAAATCTCTGGATTGGCCAGGTGCAGTATAAATAAGGAAACATACAGCTGCAAAACTTTTCATTGTAATAAACATATTTTTTTAGCTGTAGATATAATCATTTTTAGGCAGGGGTTCCCTGAGACCTGAAAATTGTTTCAAGGGTTCCACCAGAGTAAAAAGTTTGAGAAAGGCTGCTTTCCTTGTCACAGGATGATCCCACAATGTTTTGATGCTTGAGGCAAAGAACAAGAGAGTGCCCAGTCACATTCCAGGAACACAAGCCAAATGGACTGACAGGTGCTTCAACGCTAGCCATAATGCCATGTCCTTATTACTCCAGAAGGCAGCTGTCTTGCATAGAAGATACCGGTAAGGCTGTGGGTCACACACAGAGCTGTGTTCTCCAAGACCTTGCTGCTGCCACCACCACCCAGTTTCAAACATCTGAGGCAGCCACAGCACTTTGAGCAATAGTATGGCTGGTTCTGTCTGGTCACAGAGCATCATCTACCCTCTAGATTACAGGGACATTCCAGGTCTAGATTCAGGTATGACAAGATTGTTGGCACTATGGGTGACATCCTGTTAATGACATACATGCCTATGTCTCTTTTTGAATAAGTTGCAGGGGGCTATTCTCTAGCCCTTTGCACTCTGTCCAACCTCTCCAGCAGCTGTCAAATCCTAAAAGGGGCTACAGCTGCTGCTTTCCAGGCAGGGAGAAGCAATTTGGATTGTGATTATGTAGCTGATCTGGGCTCCAAGGGGAAGAAAAAGGAGGGTGCACTCTATCTGTGAGCTCATCCTTGTTTTTCCTTCCCACAGATCAGCTGCTTCCTCCTTGTTTGAAGACCCTCCTCCCTGACCTCCGTACTGGTAAGCAGCAGCCACCCTTCTCAGGGCTTGACAGATGCCAAGGCAGGGGGAGAACACATAACTGCACAGACAAAGCTTTATGCTCCACCTAGTGTGCAGTCCACTCAGAAGTAAGTCCCACCACAAGATATATCCCATCTGCAAGATCCAGCTCACTTCCATATGGAGTATTTGAAATTTAAATTCCTCCCTATATCTTGCAGAGGACATCCCAGATGACAGTTCCAGGGAGATGCAGCCAGCCTGTGGATGGAGATTCCCTATCTCTGTGCTGTAACTCCTGGAGGTGAAATTCTATTGGTACTGTCAGAAGGTGCCACAGCAGCATGCGGGGGGGGGGGATCAGGACAACAACATGGATGGAAGTATTAAACCACCTTCATCATGCACTACAGTCCTAAACGTCAACTTTTACATGAACATAGCTGCTTTTTAAATAACCAGTATCAGGCACATTAAATGTTTACACCCACTTCACTTCACTTCTGGTTTGACTTAGATGATTGGAGAGGGGAGCACAATTTGACCAAAACAAATTAGGAAACAGTCAAGAAATACAACCTCTGGATGTCATTAATCCCACACAAACCACTTTACTCTTTACACACACACATATAATTCAGTCCATGGCCCTACACTGTTCATGGGTGTGTGCAGAGTATTCTGCATCAGTTTTCAGTTTTCAGCAGCAACAGCATTTTTCTAGCATTCAATCTGCTGCCTCCAAAACTCCCATTTCACACTTGACTAGAGCCAAATAGCCCAAGTCATTGGTAGTATTAGCCTGACCTCTCTGTTCTTGCTTCTGTTCCTTTCTCCCCAAAATACTTCTTAACTCTCCCCAAAGGCAATCTGGTCATTGAAAGCTTCTCTTAATCCTAACATGCTGGGTTTCCAATGGTGAAATTAGTTACAGGAAACAAAAGCTCCCTTTCAATTTCTTCAGGTTTGACTCATTTGTTTGCTGGAGGTCTGAGGTTCGGGTCATTTCTAAATGCTCTGAAAAGCAATTCTGTGAGCATGTTCAGTTGTAACTGTCGCATGTTCACAATCACTACTTAATCATGATTTTGACATGATTGCCATGATCATAACTCACCCCCACCCTCCTTTACTAGGTTTCTGCTGCATGGGGAGAAGAAAGGCCATTCTGCTGATGATTGGAGCATAGTTCAATGATGTCAGGTTGGGGGTGGGGGAGTCAGACCTTGAGAAGTTAGAAGATGATACCAGATTCTGGCCAAAGTTGGAAAAGTTTGCTTTTGGGGTAAAGAGATGTTTTTTGGGATACAGTTCCCAGAATCCTACTCTTTCGTTCCATACTGGCAACAAATAAATGCTGCGATTGTCTCAAGTGACCCTCCCCTCTAAATTGAGGCAGTAGTGTAGAGTTCTATCCTGAGGGAGAATCACCGTGCCTGGTCTGAAATAGCTCAACAGCAGAAAAAAGCTTTACATTTCCCCACACCTTTACATTTCCTCAAGCCTTTAAACTCTCAGTATTATCTGTGATGTTTTTCTGATGCTTTAGTCAGCCATCTTTATTTTTTTTAAAGCTCTACTCAAAGTATTTGTATTGATGGCAAGTACATGAACCCATGCATGTATCAATAAAAGAAAGAGACGTTGTAGAGTACTAGGTGATAGCTTAATATGGGACAGACCCATATAGATATAGATATAGATATAGATATAGATATAGATATAGATATAGATATAGATAGGCCGCATGCTTTCCCCCCTACTTTTAACATGTATCTCTTGAAGGTCATTTTAGTTCTGGTAGCTCCCACCAATGGAATTATCTTTCTGTCATGCTCCTGTGAGGCAAGAGGCTATGCTGACAGTAGAGGTGTGGCTGGTAGGGTCTCCCATGTCAGACAGGCTTTTGCTGAGGCACCAGACTAAATGGCTCCTGGGCCAAACAGCTACTGGGCAGCAGCAGTAGTGGAGAGTGACACTGATGGATGATCTCTCAGAGACAGCAGCAGTGGCACCATAGCTAACACTCATTAGTATTGTGAAGAGGGAGGGACGGTAAACCTCCTTTTGAAGATCTTTCACCATGGAAACCCTATGATGAGACAATCCAAAATGAAACAAGAGATAGTGGCAAAAGATGAAACTTCCATGTAAAATGGCACTCAACAAGCTACTAGGATACAGCAGAGGACAACTACAAGTAGCACTGTGGTTAATGATGCAGCTGAATTCAAACTGAAAGGACATTCAGCTGTTAACATGCTCAGAGATTAAAGGAAAGTCTTAATCTGCACAACACATACTATAGGACCATGGAATGTGAAAAGCATGAATCAGGGGAAGCTAGACATAGTAAAAGAAGAAATGGAATGTATACACCTTGCAATACTAGCGGTGAGTATGGTAAAGTGGACAGGAGTGGGACATTTTGAGTCAGATAATTACACAGTGTTTTAGTTAGGAAATGAAAATCTAAGAAAAACTGGGTGGCATTTAGAGTGAGGAAAAATGTAGCAAAAGCAGTCAAAGGATATAATGCAAAGTCTGACGCAATTATGTCAATAAGACTTCAGGGAAAACCTGAAGACTGTATCAATATGCCCTTAATCAAAGTTTATGCTCCACCTACAGAGGCAGAGGAAGAAGAAATTGAAAGATTCTATGCTGTAGTCCATGAGGAAATTGATCACACACCAAAACAGGACTTCTTGTTAATCATAGGTGATTGGAATGCAAAATTAGGAAACTGTCCTAGCTTAGCTAGCACACACTAGCAGACCAAGCAAGGGAGGAAGAAATTAGCTCAGAGTTCTGAGATAGCTCAGGCAAGGGCAGTGTATGAACAGGGTTTAAACAGTGTCCTTGCTTGTGGGAGTCTGGCAAAAGCATAGTCAAGGCCAGTCAAGGTTTGGGGAAACAAGCAGCACCCTCAGTCAGTCTAGGGTCTAGGAATCCAGCAAGGTTGTCAGACAATCCAAGGTCACAGTCACAGAAGTCACATAACAAGAATGCCAACCTGAAAGCAGACACATTTCTTCCAGCAACAACACTAGGCAGATTCAGCTCTTAAATGGGCTGCTGCCAGCTGGCTCTGATCAGGAACATCTCCCCTGCTGCTTGGCTAGGAGCCTCATTGAGCATCTCTGCTCTTTGCTCCACATGCCAGGTTTGTGGACTTGGGGAAGGCATGGTGTTTCCCCAACTGTGTATTCTGCCAAGTCAGCTGCAGGTGAGTGCTCGCTCTGTTCCTCCTCAAGCTGAGGATGCTTTACAACTGAAAGATTTGCATGAGTCTCTTTAGACTTGAAATCTGAGTCCAGATCCTGGCCCATGACAGAAACAGAGCAGAATAAAAGACTGTAGAAACATTTGGCCTAGAATCAAGAAATGAAGCAGGAGACCAACTGACTGAATTTTGTGAGGCCAATAGTTTGTTCATTGAAAAATTCCACATAGAAATGTTGATTTTTGGTAGACATGTGGAATTTCCACAGAGACCTCAGTAATTCAGTAATAGATAAAATCCTGAAATATAAAGAGAAATTGTTCAATACTAAAGTTAGGACTGCCCATGCCATTGTATTTCCAATTTCTGTGTATGGTTGTAAAAGCTGGAGAGTGAAGAAAACAGGGGGGGAAATCAACTCATTTGAAATGTGGTGCTCTCATTCATAGAGCTGCCAGAAGTCTAAGTCAACTTAACAGCAGCTAACAACAGCAAAGCACCTTAGCTGGGCCTAAATACATCAGGTCCTGTCTGACATTGGAAGCTAAGCAGGATCAGCTCTGTTTAATACTTGGATGGGAAACCTCCAGTGTATACCAGGTGCTATAGGCTATATTTCAGAGGAAGGAACTGGCAAAACCACCTAAGTAAACCTTGCCTAAGTAAACCGTATTAAATTCATGGAGGTACCATAACTCAACTTGAAGATCCATATGTACACATAGTACCTTAGCTCCAAGAGTCATCCCTTCTCAGCCTCATCACAAAGTTCAGGATGAGAACAGAAGTGAAAAAGGCTTTGTCCTTTTCCACCATTTCCAACCTGAACTCAGCAGAATAGAGGAGAGAGGCTGAATACAGCATGAAAAATGAAAACAGGCAGCAGTGACAACAGCTGCTCACAATGTCTGTATCAGACTCCTCTCTTCAATTAGAAACAACCCCCTCTGAGCTGTCTTTTGTTCTCAGTGCTGCACTGTGGTGCAGTCAAGTGACCAAAGGCAGAGTCAAGCTCTTATCTAGCATTCCTGAATTGAAAGAAACAGCATTACTAAGTAAAGGAGAGTGGGAAAAGTCACAGAACTGCCCGAGGTTGGTTTACAGTACCAAGATTTTTGTATTTCAAAGTGATGTATGTTCAAGGGGGAAATGAAAGGATCAAATCTAGTCCAGATTGATCAATCCTTTGAAAATTTAACATTAACAAGCCATGGTTTGCCAATGACCCATAAAAAATGGAAAAGAGATGGGGTGTGTGTGTGTGTGTAAGTGTATAAGCATTGACCTGCATCACAATTGGCACCATCTGGAGCAAGAACAATTCCAACTGTCAGCAGGCTAACATATGACTGCTAATAGCCTCTTTCTTTTAAATGTCTAAGGGACATTCACACTACACCATTGTAACTCTATGATTCCACTTTAACTGCCATAGCTGTGACCTGTGAAATTCTGCAGTTTCTAGTTTGGTGGAGCACTAGAGCTCTCTGGCTGAGAATTTTAAATATCCCATTCTCAACTCCAAATCCCAGGATTCCATAGGTGTGGACCATGGCAGTTAAACTGGAATCATAGTGCTATAACTGTGTAGTGTGAATAGACCTGAAATCTGGCTTCTTCCACTGCTGCTTAAAAGAGATGTGGTTCTTGTTGTGATGATAAGACTCTAAAAGGCCTGTTTCCAGATGCCATCTTAATATTTTCACTTTCTCTACCCATTCTTTTTTGGCTCAAAGATGCAAGAATCCCAAATTCAGTGCCTGGTTTGTAATGAATCTGTAGTTCCCAGGCCTATCAGGCAAGAGCAGAAACAGAATCCTGGTGAAACTTTATCTACAAGAACATCAGAAGTTGCCTTAGGCTAGATCAAGATATTTCTCCACCTAGGGGCTTATTGCACGAAGGAAGGGAAGCCCACAAGTAGTGCATCCCAACCTGTCATTGCATGACATTGGCATGTTTCACCTGTTCTCCCACTCTGGTCCCGTAGGATACGGTGGTAAAGGTAGGTCTTTTTGCTAATGGAATTTTTCCAGTTAGCAAAACAACTCACGTTTTTACCACCATCTCCCATGGGACCAGAATGGGAGAACAGCTGAAACACACCAACGTTGTGCAATAAGGCAAGGTGGGCAGCGCTATTATCAGGGTGCATTGCCACTTCTTTCCCTCGTGTGGTAAGCCCCCTAGTCCAGTATTGTCTCCTCTGATTAGTAACAGCTTTTCAGAGCCTAGATTGGGAGCAACTAGTTACAAATCACCAGTTGATTGTAGTTCAGTGGTTGGAATCATGCAGCCTTCCAGAGACCATCCAACTGTAATTCCCAGCATTCCTCACCACTAGCTATGCCTGGTTAGACCTGGTGGGAACTGCAGTCAACAAAAATCTGGAGGACCACAGGACTGCAAATTTTATCAATGATTTCTTTCCTTGGTGACAGAAGATGTAACTGCATTAAAGCTGTAATTTTACAAGGATTAAACTCCTATAACTGTAACCTTTGAGTGCTTTTACACCTACAGGAGTGTGACTTCACTAAAAGGAAGAATAGCACATAGTTCAGCAGCTGGCTGGACCACTCTAGCTGTGGAGGAGCCACGGAGTGGGGGTGGGGAGGCTGAGTGTCTTTTGTATCCAGAGCTTAGAAATGTATGTTGGCCTGAATCATGTTGGGTACTTACTTTTTCAAAAGTGGGCTTATGAAGAGCCAGCATGGTAGAGTGGTTTGAATGTTGGACTAGGATTCTGGGAGGCCAGGGTTCAAATCCCTGCTTGTGACCTTGAGCAAGTCACACACTCTCAGCCTCAGAGGAAGGCAGTGGCAAGCCCCTCTGAACAAATCTTGCCAAGAAAACCTCATGATTGGTTCACCTTAGAGTCCTCATAAGTCAGAAACCACCTGAAGACACATAACAACTAGTGGACTTGCATCTGCAATTAGACAGTTCTGTAACATCCCTATCCAGTAAAAGGCTGCTGTTACATTACTATATAGGGGAGCCAGCAAAGGGACTGAGGCACAACAGGAACCATTGTGTCCTGTGATGCATCTTTACAATTCACTAGCAGGGTTTCTTAATGCCTCTGTTATATAGCTAAGTATAAAGTTAGGTAACATACATAGTGATAAACATACACAGTGATAAAGGACTCCAGCCATTGCTGGAAATTCTGGGAGCTGGAGTGCAAAAATTTACTTTTCCAAGCTCTGTTGTGTAGCCAGCCCTCTGTATCCACAGATTCTACATCCACAGATTCCACAATCCACGGCTTGAAAATATTCTTTTTTAAAAAAATCCAAAAAAGCAAACCTTGATTTTGCCATCTTATATAAGGCACACCGTTTAACTGTATTTTAATTAATAAAGTATCTAGGTGCAGGGCTGGCTCTACCATCAGGCAGAGCAAGGCAGTTTCATCAAGCAGCACATTTTGGATACCTAAAAGGCTAGCAAATTGTCCCCTATTTGGTTTTATTATTTTTGTATTTCTACTGCCAGGAATGGAGTGAAGCATTTATAGACTTCTTGCTTCACGTACCCAAAATAATATTACAGGCTCTGGATACCATACATAAAAAGATTTAGATTGGTCATGGCAAGTACCATAACCAATTTGTTCCACCTCAGACAGCAAAATCCCTATGTAGTTGTGTTAACAATCAAGTTTTGCCACACTAATATTTAAAAGAAAACTCTGGGGCTTTAATATTACAATTTTTTAAAAAAACCAGACAGCTGTTCATCCTTAGCTACGTATTACTGAGGATTTACTAGTTACAGATTGTATGTCCTTAGAGAAATTTAGCTTATGTTGAACAGCTTCAAAGCAATTCAAAAGTAAATGTTGTTTTAGAATATTTAGCTTAATCCTCTGTGTTTTTTCCTGTGTGTCTCTCCACTGCAATTAAAAGATAACATACTGTGCATTCCCCCCATAAAAGCACCTTAAAGACTTTGCATATTATCAACAAGCATTTCTACCATCATTTATGATACAATATAAGCTGGCTTTCTACATAGCTCTTGGGCCTAATTTATTTCTGAGTGGAGGCTGACCAAGGCAGAAACAAACTTTTAGCAGAGGTGCACAGGTTATCAAGGATCATCTGCAGAAGGTTAGAAGAGAACTGGAACCCCCAATCCCTTAGAACAAGGTAATTCATAGGCAAAGGTGTATGTGTATCACTCAGGTTACCTACAGTATCTCCTGATTATTCACGTTATCCTTCAGACCAGTGGGTTGTGTCCTGTCAGAAGCTTTGCTCTTCTCACAGGAAGGGTAGTTTGCATGGAGGGAGTTAAATGGCCTCTGTCACCTCCATCTTTCATCAAATTAAACTGCTGACTTGGAGCTAGCTTAGATGCAGCCTTACTCAGTGCCCCACTGTGCTCTGTTGATTTCTTGTCAAGGTCAAAATCAAAAGCTAGGTTCCTTCTGTCTTCTCCCCCTGCCCCAAGCACATAATGTACATTCAATCTGCTGTCTTTACAGAAATGTCCTCTGGGTGACTTCATTCAGCCAGGTCTAGGTTACCCAGAAAACATTTTCTTCAGCCACCCTCAAACTGTGGAATGACCTGCCAGAGGAGATTCAGCAGCTGGATATGCTGTCTGACGGCCCATCTATATGAGGCGGGGGGATGGAGTACCTTGTAGTAATGGCATTTCTCAGCAGCAGCGACAAGTCTTAACAGTGTTTTTGGCCCTAGAAGCTCCCATAAGCTTTGCTTGCTAGATGGCAACTGCAAGCAATTTACTCGCATTAGTTCTTCACTGCCACAGAACTTTTTTTTTAAAGTTGTCTAAGATCCACTGGAGTGATAGAGTGATTTTTTTTTAATTAACAGGAAAGCAAAACAAAAAAACACCCATTTATTGCCTTAGCGATCACTCACTAAGGCAAAAATTCAAAATGGCAGCAGTGGGCGCTTGCCCTGTTAGCAAGCCCTACCCCCTATGCTCACCCAGCCAGTCAGCTTTGCACTTCGTCTTATATGGGGAAGCAATTCAAAACTAATCGCTTGTCACAACGAGCAGTAATGTGCACCCCCTCACTGTTTTTAAAAGACTACAGGAAAAGCTGTGAAGGCTTTTCCTGCATTGTTTTTGCCGTTTTTGCCCCCCCCTCCTTCTGAATACTATGGATTGGTGCAGGATCCCATTTAGACAGGTAGGATTCCCAGAGAATTCCATGAGGGGTATTTTGAACATTTTGACAATCCCTGGGTTTAAAACAGCACTAAAGCCCAGTCTCTTCTGGCAGGTGTATCCAGCTGACTAGCAGTATTTAAATTGTTGATTTTAAAATTTGTACATGTTAGTTATATATGCTCTTTTAACTGTGTTATGTGTTTAATTCGTTGTTGTTCCCTGCCTTGATCCATACTGAGAGGCAGCTAAGAAATTATTATAATTATTGTTGTTGTTATTATCATCATACCATTATTTCACTCTAATCTACACACTGCCCTGGTGGTGCAGTGTTTAAATGCTGGTACTGCAGCCACAACATTGCAAGTTCAATCCTAAGGGCTCCAAAGTTCACTCAGCTTTCCATCCTTTCATTGGTCAGTAAAATGAGTACCCGGCTTGTGGGGGCAATTAGCTAACATACATTGGAAACCACTTAATGTAGTGCAGATGTGTAAATTGCTATTGCTTAACAATTTGTAAGCTACACTGAGTGCCTTTGTGGCTAAAGAGCATGGTATAAATAACTAAATAAACTAAAATAAACTAAAATAATCTCTTATCGTGGCTATTTCCAGCTTATCCTTTCTACTCTTCCATTCTCTTACTTTGATTCCCTCGCAACTCAAGCTCTATTCAGAGTTCTGCTGCCAAGATAGTAATTTTTTCTTATCATCTTGGCCACCTGATATCTTTCAGATCCTGCACAAATTTCTTGTCCTTACAATACAGACCACAACCACCAACCCACACATAAGCTGGCATCCTGATAGTAACTGAAAGTTACACCTGCGTATGCAAGTACGTTTGTTGTATATTGGTCATGGTGGGTGGAGGAATTCAACACCTCCATCCACTATGGTTCCCTCCTTGAAACCTACCTGTTTTCTGGCTGGGCTTTCCTCCCCACAGCTATTCAGTGGCTAGGGGAGAATGGAGGGAGAGCAGGAGGGCAGCATCAAGATGGCTGCATTTCTTCAGCCACCATCAAGAATAAAAACACACTCCCCTGGACCACCTGAGATTCTTCCAGAGTTCCAGGAGGATATTATAATCTTCTTCCAACTGGCTTCAGGAATGCAACTAGATGGCTGAGTGGATCCTCCCCATTCCCATATCCCTTGGCCATTGAATGGCTGTGGCAGTATCAAGTCTACAGACAGGTAGGCCAAATATGCAGGGAATGGGGGAGATGTAACTGGATCTAGTGGAACATTACAATCTGCCAATGTGGTACAAAATCTTAGCCAATCAGGGCATTTTTAAAGGAATCATTACTGGATGTCCATTCTCCCATTCAAAATATTCGTGAGTGGAAGCTTCTCCACTACATTCAACCCTGGCATTCAGATTGTGTTGACACTAGCTTTTATTTTAAAGGAGAAAGTCAATACAGAGCTGCAAATATATTTACACAAATCAGTGTCCTAACAATTTTTACTATCCTGCCCATCAGCTAAAATGAAAAAAGCCTTAGAACGCTTATTAAAATTTAGAAAAATTGGTTTAAAAGACAATTGATCTGGGATTGCAAAAGACTACAAAAGATTTGGGAATTATTTTTATTCTTGGTTTACTGTAACTTTCAGAAGGCATTGAAACAAGGAGTTCACTGATTAAATTGTATGTGTCCATTTGTCGCCACTGGGTGTCCATTTGGACACACAACTACCGTATTACTTAAATTGCAGCTCCGTGCTCGCACAATGCGGAGTGCTGCAAAGGAGGAGCTGCCTTTGTTGGCTTCCAATGGAAGGAGGCCAGGGTGATGATCACAGGCACAAAATGCATCATGACGCTGAGCATAAGAGGGCAAAGGGTTTATAAGAACAATCTCCCATGCCTCCCCCCCCCCAATTTAGTGTCTTCTTTCATCAGTAAACTCAGCCCACCCTCCTGTACAGTTAGATCATTGCTGCTCATTTTGGGGCCAGGTAGGTATTTTCTCCTTTTCACTGTTGTTGTTGTTGCCTACACTGTATCTGGGGGACTTTGGCAATTAGCATAGGATAGAATCTATGAATAGGTCGTCATTTGGCAGATAGTTGGTGGCAGTTGGTAGAGTAAGTTATGGTGAGCACCTTGGCATCCATTTGGTGAAGGGAAGGGCTCTGGAACTGTCTCTTTAACTCCTGGACCTGGCAAGGTGTATGTGGAGAAGGAGACAATCCTTGAGGCTGGCTTTGGGAGGTGCCCTCCCAAAGTCTTGGGACTAGTGAGGTGGTCCTCAGGTCCACCTTCCAGCATTGTCAGACAGGAAACAACCCAGTTATTTGGTTGGCATCTGGGCTCATGTGTTTTGCCCAGGGGAAAGCTGAGGAGAATTCAAGAGGTGATGGTTGCCTGAGCTGATCCCGGGCTAGGTTGCTCCCCTCTCTTTCATCTTTCTAGGTTCAATGTAGTTTAAATAGGTATTAGGTTAAATAAAGTGGCCCTTATTCAACACTGTTTTCAGCATCTGGTTTCATTATTTCATGGTGGGTCAGCAAATGCCATGTGGCAAGTCATAATTGCCTGTTTTTATACTCCAACACATTCCCATCTGTGAACGATGCTTATCTAGCTTTATCACCTCCCCAGTCATCCAAAGATCTGCAGCTCCTTAAACAACACACTCTTTTCTTGCTGTTTTACATGCACAGAACTACCTTTCATGATACCACCGTGATACCACCTCAATATCCTGGTGGTGTAGTGGTTAAATGCCAGTACTGCAAGCCACCACCTTACAAGTTCAATCTCAGAAGGCTCCAAGGTTCACTCAGCCTTCCATCCTTTCATAGGGAGTAGCCGGCTTGTGGGGGCAATTAGCTAACACACATTGGAAACTGCTTAATGCAGTGTAGATGTGTAAATTGTTATTGCTTAAACAATTTGTAAGCTGTTCTGAGACCGTTTGTGGCTGAAGAATGGGGCATAAATACCTAAAATAAAGAAATAAATAAAATAATAAATAATACCATCTCAGACGTTCTTCATTCACTTGACAAACATCCATATGAAAACTTTGGCACAACTCACTAGTGCCCTGAGTTACATCTTGGAAGTAAGTCTGTATAATTTTAATCACCACACACCCTTCCCTTATTTGTTCCAGCCTCTGTTGCCCTCCCCTGCCTTGCTGGCCTACCCACAGTTGATTTATAGATTGCCAGCCCTTCTCCCCTTCTCCTGCATTATTTTGTAATGAGCAACAGACAAGGAGGATAAAAACAGTTGAATCATAGAACTGGAAAAGACCACATGGGCCATCCAGTCCAACCCCCTGCCCTGCAGGAACACATAATCAAAGCACTCCTGACAGATGGCCATCCAGCCTCTGTTTAAAGACCTCCAAAGAAACCATACTCTGAGGCAATGTATTCTATAGTAAGAACTATAAAGTTTGTCAACCTGTCCACATTGATTAGTATAATGCACTCTATCTAGTACTACCTTTGAAAAACTATTCCGAAATGTCAGTTCATTCAGAGTAGTGTGGAGTAATCCCCCAACCAACACATACACTTTTACAGGTGAAGAAACTAAGAAGGTCATTTTAGCCATTTCTTTTTTTCAGGGAGAGGTGTTTGCTAAAATTTCTAGATAAGGTGTGAAACTCAGGACTTTATCATACCAGGCAGTCATCTCGCAGCAATCCCATTTTTGGAAGCAAGTGAAAACATACTGGTAATGAAACAATCATTCTTGCACCTCTGCTTCAATATCAGTATGGTATTGCGCATTCCTTCCACACTGCCTGCTTCCTCCCCATTATAGCCCTACCTGTTTAGTGCATGCAGATCAGACCAGCAGAGGTAGGAGAGAGATCAGGCCAGGGAGGGAGGGGGAAGTGAGATAGGGCCAGGGGAGGTGTGGAGGGAAACGAGATCAAGGTGGGGAATCCAGGGAAAGCGAGATTGGACCAGGGTAGGTGGAGGTAAGACAGATCAGAACAGGGAGGGTGAAGGAAGTAAGATTGGGCAGGGGAGGCGTGGGGAGAGGGGGGAGAGGAAGAGTGGGGGAAGCAAGATTGGACCAGGGGAGGTGGGGGAAGAGAGATTAGGGTGGGGATAGTGGGGGAAGTGAGATCAGGCCAGAAGATCACAGCAGCAAAAAAAAAAAAAGACATGGAAGGCACAGCTGTCCTTCTTGAGAACAAAGTGGGGGAAGGGACGAGGAGAAGAATCCCACCCCTTTGTGTCATGTGACAGCTGTCTCTTCTGTTTCTGAAGCAGAAGAGATTACTGCATGAGAGGGACTACCAGAATAGCAGTGTTATTCAGAGTCATTGATGAGTTTTCCCCATCAGTGATAAGAAATGACTTCAGAAATGACTGAAGCACACACCAGCTACAGTATGACGATGATGTCATACAGTAAGTACTCCCCAATAACACTACTATCTTGCTCTAGTCCCACAATAGAAGCCTCGTGTGATAAAGTCCTCAGCGTAGCTACTGGATGCTCCTTCTAGCAGCCCCACTTTTCTTTTCCCCAGACATTCAGATTGCTACCTGAAGAGGGATGCTTACTCTATGCATAAAAGGCCTGATCTTGGACATTTTACTTTTTTTTAATTACATCACCCAGAATTCTGCAGTGGCCAGGTTGGCTGAAAGGTTGCCATGCTAGCTGGTGAATTCTTGGAGTTATAGTGTAAAAAAGTAACTTTGCCAAGCTCTGATACATGTTCCTGTCATGAAGAACCCCTGTGTGATCAGAGTTGTACATCACCATCTGAATATCAGGCAAGCTTTACTTTTTCAGACCTACTTCTCAAATATGTGGTTGGTGGATAAGTGAAAGCTGATTATCATTCATAATGTTGTAATGTGCACAACTGGGCCTTCTGGTGATTTTTTGCTCTATTTGCTGATTGTTCACAGGATCATAGAATCAGAGTTGGAGGAGACTGCAAGCGCCATCTTTGGAACACACAACTGCAGCACTTCTAATTGCTGGCCATCCAACCTCTGTTTAAAGACTTCTAAAGAAGGTACTCTTAAGTCCATCACCCCTCTCCATTGACGCCCCCTTGTCGTGGGAGAGAGGCTTGCGTACCCTAATGATGTTTTGAGCTATGCTGGCAATAACATAATAGCCACCGGTTGGGTCTCTCATGCCAGACAGGTCAAAACACATGAGGCAAAGCACAAAAATCAGTGTGTATAGAGCCATTGTACTGTCTATTCTCCTTTATGGATCTGAAACATGGGTCACCTATCGCCACCACCTACAACTCATCGAACACTTTCATCAGCGCTGTATACACACAATCCTAAATATACACTGGACTGACTATGGGACGAATGTTGCTGTCCTTGAGCAAGCAGGGATCACCAGCATTGAGGCCATGGTATTATGAACACAGCTGCACTGGGCAGAGCACGTTTCTAGGATGGAGGACCATCACTTCCCAAAAAATAGTACTCTACGGTGAACTCGCCACGGGTCAGCATAAGAGGAACGCTCCAAAAAAATGATACAAGGACTCACTGAACAACATCTCAGGCTTGGCCAAATTGATCACCAACAATGGTCCACCCTGGCCTCACATCGGGAGGCATGGAGACGCACTATCCACAATGCTGCAGCCTTATTTGAGAACTCACGCCGAACAAGTGTTGAAGAGAAACGACAACGCAGAAAGAATCACAACCCGGAAACTTCACCCAAGGAGACTTTCTGCTGTGCTTTCTGCAACTGGACTTGTTTATCTCAGATTGGCCTTTTTAGTCATCAGCGCGCTTGCAGAAAGTGCGGGATGAGTCCTTCCTGAATCTTCATTTGCGAAGAAAAGCCAGAGAGAGAGAAGTCCATCACCCTGCAAGGCAGGGTGTTTCCACTGTCAATCAGCTCTTACAGCAAAAAAGTTCATCTTAAGGTTGAGGTTGAATTTCTTTCCTTGCCTTATTGTTATTACATGCGTTGTTATTGTCAGGGTTATCAGTATTATATATATTGTGTTCTTTCACTGAAACTTTTCACATTGTTGCTACCTCCATGGAATGTCTATGAAGGCTGGATATAAACAGAATTAAACAAACAAAATGTTGAAAACAAACATTTTCAGTAAGACCTATGTACATATCACATGCTGTTCCACCCTTAGAATTCTGAAGTAGGCAAGGAAGGATCAGAGATTAAACAATCCACAAGCTAGATGGTTAGACATTCTGGGATGAAAGAGATTCCCCTCTCAGAGGCTGTGTGTTTTCGATTACAGTTGTCCCTCCGTATCCACGGATTTGGTATCCATGGATTTAAGTATTCACAGCTTGAAAATATTCTTTAAAAAATAATCATCCAAAAAGCGAACCTTGATTTTGCCATCTTATATAAGGGACACCATTTTGCTATGCCATTGCATATAATGGGACTTGAGTATTCACGGATTTTGGTATCCACGGTGTGTGTGTGTGTGTGTCCTGGAACCAAACCCCAGTGAATATGAAGGGACAACTGTACACCTATAATCAGCAACTTTGAATTTCTTTCCCCATAATTTTCCATGGCTGTATAATTCACAAAACAATAAAATGTACATAAAATGCTGTGGAGCTACCGCTGACTTACTCCTACATCAACAAAGCACCGAACAACAGCTGGCTCTTTGCATGTAGTGTATGATACAGAAACAAGACCCTGTTGAAGAGAGTCAAACAAGAGAACTATTGTCTTGGATGGGAAACATAATGTTCTGTAGTCAACAAGTCAGTCAATTAATTTACACATCAGCTGAAGGGCCATTACAAAAGACAGCCATGCTTGAAAAATCCAAACAAGGAATTGTTTAAATGATCTATACACTTTGTCTGCTCCAAAATGCCCAGATCTGAATGGGAAGGTTACCTCAAGAAGGTTTCATCCTCATTTTCTGAAAAACACCTTTATAAAAAGAAGAACAACAACAAAAGGCCACTTGCTTCAAATACCTGTGTTATATTCTACTTGTCTTTTTTTCTTTCTGGAAGAGAATATTATCTCTACACATATAAAATGTAAGAGCCGCTTTGTTGATTATAGTTCAAATTCTAAAACCATATTAATACTATTATCAGGCCAACTTAATTTTGTTGTTGTTGTTATCCTAAGCAAATTCATTACTGCGCCTTTTTGGTGTGCCTAATAAAGTGATTACCACAATATGGGTTTTGGAATTAACTCTGCTCAGTGAATCAACACCTATTTCCTCATGGGCTTCCTTTGGTCTTGTCTCAACATACTCAGCAGTGATGACTGCTGACTCCCATGTCAGTGGAGTGGTGAATCTGCTCTGGGATTTTGTCCAAAATTTAAAGGGACCTACCCAAGGTGCCAAACCTATTTGGGAGATATAGTTCAGAACCTTGGACAGCTCCCTTAAAGTTCACTGATATGAAAGCAACCAGCCCCCACTGATGCTAACCAGAAGCCAAATGAACATTCAACAGACTGGGGGGCATGCAAAATTGTGGGCCCCTGTCCAAATGCATCACAATCAACTTGAGGTTAGGATCCTTTCATACTGCACAATTATAGCATTCTGATTCCATTTTAACTGCCATGGCAACATCCTATGGAATCCAGGGATTGACAGTGAGGTACGGTATTTATAATCCTTTGCCAGAGACCTCTAGTGACTTTGACCAAACTACAAAACCCAGGATTCTGTGTTGCCATGGCAATTTAAATGGAATCAGAGTGAGTACCCGGCTTGTGGGGGCAATTAGCTAACACACATTGGAAGCTGCTTATTGCAGTGTAGATGTATAAACTGCTATTGCTTAAAACAATTTGTAAGCCGGTCTGATAGCCTTGTGGCTGAAGAGTGGGGTATAAATAACTAAATAAAAATAAAATAAAAAATAAACTGTCTAATGAAAGGACCTTTAGAGGGTTTGCAATGTCTCAGGATTATCAGGGTGAAAAGAGTCAAATTCTATTCACTCAGGTACCCAATAAGTATAGCAATATTTTCTTAGCTTTAGGACTTTCAGTGAGGAGTAATAGTAACTTTTCAGTGCTGGCCCTGGCCCTTCCTCTGTTAGGAGACATCTGTCTCCACCATCTATCTGAGGAGGAGGCATTGTTCCTTAGATGAACTGTAAGGCAAGATGGCCCTGATGGAAAAGGATTGCTGCCTCTGTGAAAAAGCAGCAACAAAAAACAAAGAGAAGAAAGGAGGAAACCATTAGAAAAAAGAAATCTCTGACTGTGTTCCTGTCTCTGGTCACTGTAAAAAACATCCCACTCCTGAAATGGCCCTGAAAGCATCAGAACTTTATGCCCCCTTTTTTTCTTTTACCCTTTTTACCTCCCCCTATGAATATGTCTGAATGGTTCTCCTGAGAATGTTCAGCCCAGTCCTACTTTGTCCAGTGCATAATGGAAACCTTTCCTATTGTTTTCAAGAGATTCTGACTTATGCAAACAATCATGTGAGAGATAATTTATAAAGCCTGAAGTGTAATTCAGAAAGGAGAGCTGAGCATTCATGTTGTGCAGTGGTGAACTGCATTAAGAACAGTTCAGGATTCAAGATGTATATTGACAAGGTGGGACATGTCTAGAGGAGGGCAACCCAGATGGCAAAAGGTCTGGGAATCATGCCCTATGACTAACAACTTAGGGAGATGGGTATGTTTAGCTTGGAGAAGAAAGGCTTGAGAAGTGATACAATAGTCATCTTTAAATATTTGTCATGTAGAAGACGGAACAAGCTGTTTTCTGCTGCTTCGGAGACTAGGACATGAACCAAAAGATTCAGGAGAGATTCTACCTAAGCATTAGGAAGAACTTCTTGATGGTAAGAACTGTTCAGAAGTAGAATAGACTGTCTCAGTGGGTGGTGGACTCTCCTTCTTTGGAGGTCTTTAAACAGTGGTTGGGTGGTCATCTTCCACAAGTGCTTTAGTTGTGTGTTCTTGCATGGCAGGGGGTTGGACCAGATGGCACATGTGATCTCTTTCAATTCTGTGATTCCATGATTATGTGATTCTAAGAAGCCTATTCTTTAAAATAGTGAGAAACTGGACAGGCAGAAAAGGTGAACATTTCAAAATTGATGGCAGATAATGTTTTCAACAAAGATAAAGACCAGTCAGTTATGAAAGTCATCACCTCAGGCTTCTGAGAGGCAAGCAACTTATTATTATGCAAAGGGAAACAAGCACTTAATATGCTGAAGAATAACTACATTTAATAATTAACACTAATAAAGATTCACAAACAACACAAAGCATTATGCTTCATTGCTTTCTAAAGCTGTTGAATAAAGAATTCCAGGAGATGGTTAATGAGTAGCAGATGATAACAGGGTGGTTATTGCTCATTCCATTATTACACCCGAAAATTGCCACAACTGGAATATTGAACTCGAACATGGCTCTGAAATCCTCAGTGCTGAAGGAAAGCATTCTCTGCCCAATAAATCTTTACTAGACAAAGACAATCACAATGAGGAAACTAATTCCTGCCCTGCCTCTGCCATGCTCATTCCAGAGCCTTATATCCAGACACTTCAGGGAGTATGAATTATGTCTTTAACAGATGGAAGGCATCATGATTATTTAATAGCAAAAGGAAATATATGTATACATGAGAGGCTTCAAAAGCTAATGCAGACCAGAGCCACAAGCCCAATATCACCTGACAACTAATAGTGATTGAAGGTTTATTTTATTAAAATATAAAAATCTAACACAAATAAAGTGTAAATGCTTGTCAATCATCCCAGTGTCTTCGTTATCTACAGATGAAGATGGGAGTGTGTCTGCTTCTTATGAAATACTGGGCTGAATTCAACTTTATTTCTACACACAGTAGAGCTTTTGAAATCAATGAGACTTATTTGTGATGAACAAGTCCTACTTATTTCTACTTATATCTAGGTAAGACTAACATTTGGAGCCAAAATGGCATAGTGGTTTGAGTGCTGAACTATGACTCTGGACACACACTCAGCCTCAGATAGGGTCGCCTTAGGGTCACCATAAGTCAGACATGACTTGAAGAACAACAGCAACAATTTAATTCAGGTCATTGGTTGGCACTTTGTTTCTATGTGTGAAAATTCTATATATGCAAAACCAGAATCCTGCTTCTGTTTACTCAGAAACATAACCCGGTAAGCTCCTTTAAAAAGAATTCATTAGGTAGCTTTGCCCAAAATAGGATAAGAGACTGGCATAATATTGAAAAAAATTGCTCAAAGTATCTCTTAAAATGCCCTTGAACAATAAGCCCAAAGAGGTAATATGGAAATGTTACTTCATTTGACACAGACACACCACTTTACTGATCAGGCTACTTTTGAAATGTAACATCAAGCCCTATTTTTTAACATAAGTAACAAGTAAAGCCAATGTGTTACTTGTACTATAAGCTGTAATATGTTACTTCCAATGTCTTCCCCAAAAGTAAGTCCCACCAGAGCTATGGCTACGAGGAGTGGGGCAAAATGAAGACCTTGCTCTCTCACATAGGAATTCTGATATTTTTTTTCATAGATTGCAGACTTTCTAGCATTGCAGTAACTTGACATTTCATTTGAGCATTTTGAAACAGAGTCTGGGAAACAGAAAAAGGGCATGCAAAGTTACCAAAGGAATGCAACACACAACAAGTAAAAGAGTTCTAAGTGTGAACAATTTTCAATTGTTCCCTCCCTCTCTGCAGTGCTAGAAATTTGGAGACTGAAGGAAAATTTAATGGGGGGATTTTATTTGGGGGATCAACCCCTCCTTTTGTTCCCCCCACCAGCTACATCTCTGAGTCCCACTGAGTTCAACTGAGTTTACTCCCAGACAGAGCTTGTCAAGTTGATTTCAAGAAGAATGAATATAATGACTTTCTAAAGCCATCTACAGGTGAGCCACAGTAAAATGATGTACTGAGCCCAGGCAATGATTCAGAAGACCCACTGGCTCACCTGGATTTGATTAAAAGGAGAAAAAAGGCAGATGCCATCCACTTAGTGGTGACACCACAGTCCTCCTTGCTGGATGAGCTCAGCCAGTGGTTTCACATGGTTGTTGAACACCATGGGGATGAAAGAGAGCCTTCTGGAACTTCATAGGGAGGAGATGAACAATAATTCTGCAGCACCACATTCTGGAACTCAAGCAGGTGTTCAAGTGAGTACAGAACTACAACACAGCACTCTCAACCAACAACTCAAATAGTGTTTTCAGGAGGAAATGGGTGATAGTAGCAGAAAATGCTGAAAGTTTTGAAAGAATCAACATGGTCATACTCCTCCCTGCCCTCTGATAAAATAATCCCACTGGACTACATGTCCAGAGGAAATCAACCAAAATGGTAAAAGGTCTGGAAGCCATGCCCTATGTGCAGCAGCTTAGGGACCTGGGTATGATTAGCCTGGAGAAGAGAAAGTGAAGAGGTGACATGATAGCCATGTTTAAATGTTTGAAGGGATGTCATACTGAGGATGGAGCAAGCTTGTTTTCTGCTGCTCCAGAGACTAGTATAAGAAAAGTGCCAGTAAGATGATACATTAATTCATCTACTGGCACTTCTCTTATACAGGACTATCCAAAAAACCCTATATTCTACATATTGCTCCAGAGACTAGGACATGGAGCAATGGACTCAACTACAGGAAAAGAGATTCCACCTAAACATTAGGAAGAACTTCCTCATGATAAGAGCTGTTTGGCAGTGGAATGCACTGCCTCAGAAGTGTGGTGGAGTCTTTCTTTGGAGGTTTTTAAAAAGGCTGGATGGCCATCTGCCGGGAATGCTTTGATTAGGTATTCCTGCATGGCAGGGGGATGGACTATGATTCTATTCTATGACTCTACCAAGGAAGTCTCTATTCCATTCCAAAACAAGGCATTAAACCCAACTGAAATGGATGTAGAAAACTGGCAGCAACAGGGGATTTCTTCCCCTCCCCTCCTAAGAGCTCAATAGCAGATTCAAGGGCTAAAATTCCCTTAAATAGCTGCTGCTGACCCAGTAACTATCAGACACATTCCCTTTCTCTGTTGATGTTATCTGCATGATTCTTTTTAAAAAGTTCTTCCTTAAGTTTTTGGATCAACTGCATTAATATGTCAAGAAAACAAAGGAAAGAAATGCCTTACTTTGGATTGAGGTATTAAGATATCAGAATAAAAAAAAAGTAATAATAAAGGAACAGTTAGAAGAATTTAGGATATAAATTGGTTCATCTATCTACAATTAAGAGAAAGGTTTAAGGAAGATAAAAAAGGAGATTATTTTGAATTAGAGGGAAATGAACTGGATAATGTATTATGGGAAGACAATAAGGAAGGTATCAAAATACTATAAATTATTGTTATCTAGAAATCTTGAACGAGAAAACATCAAAGATTTTACGATAAAATGGGCAAGGGACTTTGGCTATACATTAAATCTTGAAGCATGGGAGAGTGCAAGGAGAAAGACAAGGAAATTTACAGTCAGCCAGAATTTAAAAGAAAATTATATAAAGGTTTCACAAAGATGATATTACATGCCAACCAGGTTAAATAAAATGAATAAAACAATAAATAACCTAAAACAATAAATAACCTATACTGGAGATGTAAATCCAACCCAGGGTCATTAATCCACATGTGGTAGAGGTGTAAAATAATTCAAAAATTATGGCTGAAGGTCCATAATAGAATTAGACAAAGTCTTCAAATTGACTTTGAAACCAGAACTTTACTTATTAAATATGACCAGCATATTGAGAAAAGAAATTGAACAGAAATATTGGAGAATCTTGCTTTATATGATTGTAGTGGCCAGATTGGTAATTGCACAAAAGTGGAAGTTAATTGAATTACCAACTATTAGTGAGTGGACAGTTAATAGATATGATATAACTAGGTTATTTAACAAATAGGTTGCATAATGCAGCAAGTAAGAAGACTTTAGAGGACTGGTCAGAAGTGATAAGATTTGGAGAAAATAAAGGTTACATATATGATAAACAATTAAAGTTGCTTTAAAGATAATTTGAGAGGATGGTTAGAGAAAAGAAAGCTAGAATATGGGTTTTTTACTTAAGCTGAGGTGATGGGTTTTACACAAAATATACTAAACAGAAGACTATAAGCTACTAGATTGGCAACCTTAGTCTTTAGGTGGTAACTACAAGGAAGTAAAGTATAGTTAAGCAACAACAGGATGATAAAGATTGTTTATGTTCAGGTAATTAGTTCGTAATTTAATGGATTATTGTCACTAAGAAGACATTGTTAGAGAAAAGTGGATATGTATGAGAGATGGATCATTATAAGTGTGATTTTTTAAAAATAAATAAATAATAAAAAGAAATGTCTCACTTTGTTTTAAAACATTCTAGATAGAATCTATTATTAAAATTTAGGAAACGCAGATACAGTACAAGTGTAGAATGGAACTCAACTGAAGTTTAGAGTGGAAAATTACTACCTAGAGAAAACTATTTTGAGATTTTATAATGATTTTGTTATAGAAGTAGCTGTCATGTTACCAGAAAGATTATGGTTGGGTGGGTAGAATGGGACAAGCAAATGATGTATGGAGGGGAACCCTTCTCAGAATTAGAAATCCATGACAAGAGGAAGGGAAATCATAAAAGGTATATCTGGAATTCTTAGTCACTTGAGGAAAGGTTATTAAGAAAGCTTTTAAAGGGTTTCTTATCAACATTTTCTTCAGAAATTACAGTGCAGTATATTTTACTGTCTATGCGAGCATATAAATTAAACTCATGTATAAGTTGAGGGAAGGTTTGGGGTGAAAATCATGGATTTTGATATTATCTGTGGATAAATCGCAGGCCATTCCATGGTGAGGGGAAAGCGCCAGCACCACCTCAGGGGGCCAGCTACCCCTAGCCACTGCTGCTGCTGCCATTTTCCCACCCAGGCATTAAAAGACCTTTTGCCACTCTACTCAGAGAAGGGGGTGGTTCTTTTTTTAAATTAAAATAACCATCCCCTTCTCCAAGTGGAGTGGTGAAAGGCAAGAGCTTAGTCTGTCTCAGGAGAACTTAAAAGCACCGATTCCCTCTACTCTCTCAACGCTTTTTTAAAGGGAAGCACTAAAAGAGCTGCCACCATTTTCCCACCCAGGCATTCAACAAGGCCAGAAGCAACATTATGGCAGAGAGAGTAGAGGGGATTGTTGCTTCTTTTAGGTTCTCCCAGGACAGACTAAGCTCTTGCCTTTTTCTGCTCTACCCAGAGAAGGGGATGGTTCCTTTTTTATAAGAGTTAAGGTACAGTACTTACATTGATCTGTGAATAAGTCAACCCAGTTATTTTAGCTGATTTTTGACAAAAATTTCTAGACTTATATATGAGTATATACAGTAGCCAACTTTCATTTTCCAGTTTGGTATCATATGACATAAATATAGCTAGGATGTTCTCTGCCAAGCCATATCAAAAAAGAAACATTCGAGGGAGGTGAAAATATGAATTAGTGGAATGCTTCTTAGGGCCCACACCACCACAAGTGAGGATACTTGTATAGCCAGCCATACAAGTTGAAGTGGCTTACCAAAACTGAAGGCTGCAATACCAGGTATGCCAAGATAGTCAATGACAACTAGTAGGACACTGAAAGTAAACCTATGACTGTGGAAGAATGGTGGAGTATATAGTATTGTTGTTATGAGATGGCAGCTAGAAAGGTGGATTTTACTAGGTAGAACAGAGAGACAGAGGTTTGTGCTGATATCAGGTAGCAAGTGTAAGCCAAAGAGCTATGAATTCTTCTGCCTCAGCTTATCATAAATGCCAGTGTTACCTCTGTATGCCTTAATGACACAGGCATAGCAAGTTATTGTAGAAGGAGGCTGCTACTGAGCATTATCCTTGTCTTGACTTGCTGTGGCCCAGGATTCCTCTTGGATACAGCACTACTAACCCTATCTTAGACATCAAGGGAGGTTAAATGGTTCTGGGATATGCTAAGAAGCAACCTGATGAAAACACTCTTGTTTGTCCACAAGTAACCACTAGGAGGCATAATAAGGCATTTACTACACTGGTCATCTGAACAAGAATTATCTGATTACTGCAGCAAAGGCTATCTAGCAAAGGTATTTCTGCTTAAAACTGTTTTTCTCATAATGATGGACTTCTGCATTAGTTGACACTGGTCTTCCACTATAAAAAATGACTGCAGGGGGCTAGTCTTTTTTTGCCTTTGAGAGAGAATTGGCAATGACATTCCACTTGGCCACTCCAGGTGTTAATTTGGATTACTGCAGTCCAAGCCAGTGCAGATATTGATATAACCTCTGCTTTAAGAAGGCATCAATTAATGTTCTTCAGTTCAGAAGATATCCCATTTCAAATTGAGCTCACAGTAAACTCAGGTTTGTTGTTGTTGTTGTTGTTGTTTATATAGTATGAGGTAGACAAAGCATGGCTAGCAGGTGTGGAATTTTTTGCATCAGCATTTCTTTCTTCAAAGCAGTTGAGATTCTGCTTCCTCAAAATAATAGATAATGAGAAGGTTCATACAGTTGTATTTTTGTTTAGCTACAACCTCTTATTTTACAGTGAATAATTTGGGTACGAGGTGGCTAGAAGTATTTATAAACAGTTCCCTTTGAGAAAGAGTATTTAAGTATTTCTCTACAAAAGAAACAAGCTACCAGTCTTCTTTGCTTATCCAAATAAAAGCTTAGTTTTAAGAGAATTAGAAAGGGGTCTCCATCTCCTATAATTCTAAATTCATACAGGGAGGAGATGTTACAAAGGATGACCTAGGGCTATTTTTAAAACCCACCACTTACTTATCTTTTGCTTTTCCTATAACTTTATCATGTATCACAATGTAATGTGAGGAAGCAAAAAAAGAAAACTGAGGCTGATTCCAGAAACCACTAAATGTTTATGATCAGTATAAATGTCTTTAGCAAAGATAAAACCAGAAAAAGAAACACATTACTTGAAGGCTTCTGTCTCCTTTAAGTAGCTCTTCAGATTCCTTTTTTATGAGCCATGCTTTATTAGTATTAATAAATATTCTCTAAAAGCACATTAAAGATATTAATAGTTATACTAATAAATGACTAGTTGTTGGTGGAGACAGAGAGACATCTGTAACAATAAAAATGCTGGTAGTCATTTTGCCTAACTACCAGTCCGTTGCTGAAGTACTTGTACCTCCCATAAAAATGTGCCACTAATTTCTACAATAAACAAATTAAAAAGCAACCAACATTACAAACAAAATGTGGCAAATTATATAGAACATTTATTCCAAGGGCTCCCCTATTAAGGCAGACTTTAATTGTTCCACATATTGTGGTTAACGTAGAGCTAACTAGAAATTGGGAAGACACATATCACTGCATAGCCTTATTTTCAGCAGTACAAGTGTATAACCATAAGCCTTTCTAGCAGATTTATTTACACCAAAGATACAGAAAAGTCTCCAAGCCACATGCCAAACATTCAAATATCAGTAATATTTGCATATATTTCTGTAGCAGCAATATTTTCTGATCACTTTTCTACTAGGTTGGGTTGATCAACTTCCTCCTTGCAGATGTTCCTGGACTGAAACTTCCATCAAACCTAACTAGCATAGTTAATGGTGAAGGATAATGGCAGTTGCAGTCCAACAGTTTCTGGAAGGTCATAAGCCATCTACCCCAACTATAAGCCAACTATAGCTATAAGGAGAACCACAAGCAGAGTCATTGAAAGCTGAACTATACTGAATTTGTTGTTGTTATGTAAAGCCAAACTGGCTTCAATTTATGGTGATCCTATGAATGAGAGACCTCCAAGAGTTCCAGTCATCAGGTCTTGCAAGCTCAGGGATGTGGCTTCCCTGATTGAGTCAGTCCATCTGTATTGTAGTCTTCTTCTTTTTCTACTCACTTCAACTTTACCCAACATTAATGTCTTTTCCAATGATTCATGTCATTTCAAGATATGTCCAAAGCATGACAGCCTCAGTTTAGTAACTTTGGCTTCTACTTTGAGTTCAAGCTTTATTTGCTCTGGAACCCATTTCAAATGAATTGACTTTCTTCCTGTTGCCTTTCTTCATTATCCAGCTTTCACATAGAAACTGGAAATTCTGTGGCATGGATGATCCTGACTTTGGTATTTAATGATATGTCTTCACACTTGAGGATCTTATCTAGTTCCTTCTTAGCTGTTCTTCGCTGTTCTTCCAAATCTTTGTATTTTTCTGATTTCTTGACTAAGGTCTCCATTTTGATTTACGAATCAGACAAGGTACAAAAAATCTTTAACTATCTTGATGTCTTTATCACCCTCTTTAAAGTTGTGTACATCATCTGTGGTTATTATTTTTCTTTTCTTTTCAAGCCTGTACTAATCTTGTTCAACAATCACAAGCATACTAAATAAATGTGTGTGAATGAAACATTGCGGCAGCTAGGTATGCCGCTGATCTATATGCATTCACTGAGTGCCTGAGCCTAGACCACAGGTGAAGGCTGCCACCAGGGGTGTGTGTGAAATGAGGGCATTGCCTCACATAATAAGAAATCTGCCCCCACCCCAATGAAATTTTCCTTCAATTTCTACCATTGCAGTAACTTGAAATTTCAGTTGAGCATTTAAAAATACAGTTTAGGCATCCAAAGAAAAGGGGAAGGCAAAGTTATCAAAGGAACGTGAACACAACAAATATACCGTATATTCCAATGTATAAGATGACTTGGTGCATAAGACAACCCCCCAATTTTTAAGTTAAAATATAGACTTTGCCCCCCCCCCATCCAGGCAGCCACCTGGCAGGAAAGCCTGTCTCCCACCAGCCAGCCAACTCAGTGGCTGTAGATGATGGAATAGTCTGTGAAATTAAAGGACTGAGAACAGCTAAAAAAGCATGGGATACTTTAAAAAATCTCTGTGGTGTTCAGTCGGCGGAAAGTAAAGTTGCATTAATAATGAAGTTGGTTAATATGAAGCTATCAAATCCCAAATTTTTGAATGCGCACATTAATTATTTTAGAGCCACATTGGCAGACTTGCAAACTCCTGAAGAGGAAATCCCCAAAACTATGCAAATGGAAATCTTCCTGGCAAGTTTACCAAAATACAATCCCTAAAGTAGGGCAATTAACACTTCAAATGCAAAGCAGTCATTCTTACAGCAGGGGGAAGGATCTGCTGGGGAAACTGCCCAGGGAATTTACCACTTCAAAGACAAGGCAGTCATTCTCACAGCAGGGGAAAAGATCTGCTGGGCATATAAGACGACCCCCCACTTTTGAGGAGATTTTCAAGTGTTAAAAGATTTTCAAGTGTTAAAAAGCAGTCTTACACGCAGGAATATACGGGAAGTTTTAGGTGTGAACAATTCTCAATGTCTCACACTCTGCAATGTTAGACATTTGAGATGTGAAGGAAATGTTCATTTGGGTGGTAAGAATTCTTATTTGGGAGGCCAACGTCCTCATTTTGCTGCATCCACCCACCCACCCCACTACAACCCTGGCTGCTATCACAGTATCAACAATCATGAGCCCAGAATTCATTCACTGAAGGCACTTTGGCTGCTGAACAGGGATGATGTTTCTCCTCAGTGTGGACAATACAGCAACCATTATAGAATCAGACTAAGGATATGAAAAAAATTAATTCCATCTGATTTTTAAATTACTTACTTATTTTGCAGACTTCAATCAGTCTGCATTCCTGGCTGGACACTCTGCCAGTCAGATGCAAATTGCACTCCAGAATCCACACATTGATGGATAGCTGCAGATGTGTTTGGGGGGAAATGGGTACATTTGAAAAAAAAAAAGAGCATAGGAAAACATGCACATTTAAAATGTAGACAAAAAAACAGCTGAAACAAGCTTCATAATTTTTCAGTACAAAATATGCTTCAATGAGCTTAAACCAATTGAATAATTAAAAAAACCACAACTCAATGTAACTAGATACAGATTAGATATGGAGGCAGAAAAGGAAGGATACCCACAGGGTGGGAACATTTCTATGGGATTCCATAGGATGTGGTCATGACAGCAAAAGTGGAATTGTAGCATTACAATTCTGTAGTGTGAAAGGACCCTTGTGGACATCATTTGTACTATTATACAATGACTGTATTTTTAAGATTAATGCTTTGTTGAAAGACTTGGATAGTGAGCTAGAGTGTTGGGCTAAGACTGTGGTTCAAAATCCCCACTTAGCCATGAATCCTATAACTAGGACTGATGGGAACTGCAGTCCAAAAATATATGGAGGGTTAAATATTCCCCGGTTCTTGGAAAATGTTATTTCAGGTTGTTTACATATAGATATGCTCAGGCTCAAAACCAATCAGAGTTTTTTTTAAAAAAATCAGGGGGTAGAATAAACAAATGCATCAAGACAACCCACCCCAGCCCCTGAAGTTAAGGAACAGAGCCTGTGGGAGGGAACATGTGTTGAGCCACCACCTTGTAAGTTACTGGAAAAGAGAAACAGCCCTTCTGAGTGGGCCCAACTTGGTCTGCTAAGTGTGGGTGGCAGTAAGGCAGGATCAGGATAACAGACATCCATCAGATTCATTTAGTATCTTAAAATAGCAACAGCAGGATTAGCACAGTAGCTTGTTATTCCGGTTTAGCTCAGTAACCTGAGCTCTCTTGCTGGTGGATGAAATGTAAAGCATCTCCTGCCCTTAGCATTAGCCTTATATGTGCAGCACTCCTACAAGAGTTAAAAATAATCCAGACCATTATGTTATGGTTGATAGACTTTTTCTTGGGTGTTTCTTTTTTTCCCTTACATTTAAAACCCTACTGGAAAAAACAACTTTCAGGCAGGTCAGCCTATAGAGCTTGGAACAAATGAGACAGCTGCACAGCCAGAAACTATAGGGCATTCATTATTCTAGGCCAAATCCAACCTTACTTCTACCTAGAGCAAGCCCTGTTGAAATCCACAGGGTTTATATTAGTTGTAACAAACAGAGCTAACTATCTTAGCATAACTAACATTGGGTTTAGTCCCACATGCCATATTTCAGTAAGGGTTAATAAAAACAGAAATGGGCAATATTAACAAAAAACAGATGAATCTTGGGCACACTAGGATTCAGTCCATTAAAGATTGCTGTAAGCAGTTCTCAGTCTGAAGATACATTCTCTCGCCTTTCTTGTATAATTTTGAGGCTCTGGTTCTCCCCTCAGACATCTATAATCCCTGTATTGTCAAAGGAAATCTCAGATACTCATAACACAACTCCAAACTAAAGCTTCAGAAAGATTACACAGTGTCATCAAACTCCATTTGAAAAATGGTACAAGTAGGCACTATCAGTGGTTGTCTGGTGAGAACTGTTATATTTTATGTAAATATGCTTAATAACCTGAGACTTTAATATCGCTCTGTGTTGCATCCAAATAAGCGGACAGATATCCACAAAAGCTCATGCTAAAATAAAATCAGTTAATCTTCAGAATGTTACTAGATTTCCTTTCCCCCTCCTTCTGCCTTTCTTCTTTTTACTCTGTTAAAATGTAAATTACAGGAACAGGAAGAGTTTGCACCCTGATTCTTAAGCAACAGGTTCTGCTTATTTCATTACTCCAGGTATGATACATTACCCACAGAAAATATGCAGCAAAGAAAATGGTGTTAAATGCAGTAAACCTTTTCTCCCTTCTCTTGCCCCCAAGAGGGATCTGAAAGTCTGCATTCAAAAACAGTTTTATTGTCTAACATCCTGGTTAAAAAATTCACACAGGAGAGTAAAATAATTCCTTTGACTTAAATCAGCTGCCAAGCACAGCCTTGAGACAGGAACAAAGAGTAGCACAACTCAAGATAAAATAAAGAAGGCATAGTTATATGTTTTTGTAAATTTTGACCAAAAGTTGTGAACAAGAAAACCAGATTTTCCCATTATCCCACATTGTTAAAGCCAGCTGATTGCTCCCCTACATTTGCAAAGGTCAATGATTCCTGAAAGTAAGAGGCACATCCTTTTATTTTCCAGGTCAGCTCTTTTTCATCAATGACAGATAGATGTCCTAACGTGAAAGAGGAGAACTAGATTCAACCCTATGAGCAAATATGAAGGTGAAGAAGCAAGTCAATACAATTGGAGCCAATGTCACTGCTGAGGACAAAGAGAGAACACTTGATTGTGTGTGTAGGGGGGAGCCTGACATCCTGACGGTTTTAGCATTATAAGCACACATCAGTCCTGTCAACAGCTGAAATGGAAACCAAAAGCAAGAACCTTACACTTTGAAGGCATACATTTTACAGCCCAACAGAACTATCTGTTGTTCTTGCTTCTACTCTTTTATAGCAAAATTACAAACAAGAAGTTATAAGGAGGCCCCTAAATCTTGGCTCACACTGTTTTAAGAGTGCAAGCACTAGGGAGCTATGTTTACACAATATTCTGGTTCTAATTATCCAGGAAATGCAAGCAAGGAAAAGCCCCATTGATTCTTCTGTCTGCCCTTCTGCAGAAGGGCAAAGTTATTTACATTCCCTTAACATGACTTAACTTTCATTTCCTATAAGAAAAAGTAATTTATGGATCCTTAGTGAAATTTGTATTTATGACTCAGACTTCTCACTGCTTAATTTTTAACAGGCATACATATAGCAGCAAAACCCAGGTATTCTTGGCACAGATTTAGGATCAATTCAGGACAGGATTTTGATTTTTAAAGGGTGTTCACAGCCCTGATACAAAGAGGAAAAGGACAAGTGTTGCTTCTTCCACATTCAGTTCTGTGCTTGAACTTTTCAAACAAACAGGGTCCAGAGTAAACACAGCCCTAGTATTTCATTTTATTAAAGCTACACCTTGTATGGGGGGCAGGCGGAATCACACTGTTGCTATAGACTACTACTCTTGACAGCATTCTGTTTAATTTTGTTGATAAGCCATCCTCCTGTCACCAGATTCTACCTTCAAAATATTTACAATGCAGAGAATAGCTGCAAAAATGTAATGACTATTTATTCATGTCTATTTATTTAAAGGAATCTAAAGCAAAAATCTCAAATATATCTGTATATATTTAACTTCTTCTTGTACACAGAGGAGTGAACATGTAACACAATGAGATTAGAACAAACAAGGAACACCACATTACCAAAGACTGTTTAAGGTGGCAATCTGATCTCCACAAAAAGATTCTAGCTTGCCAGAATAAATGTTAGACACCCATGTTCAGGAGGGAGATGATGCAAAACATCTTTCACACATTTGCTCTTCTAAACCTATTCTACATGCCCCACATATATTTATTAGTTAACTTTATATCCAGACTGTTCACCAATGAACCCCAGGAGGCATATATGTACTTCTCCCCACTTCATCTTCAAAACAACCCTGCAAGGTAAGTCATGGTAAGAAAGCGATTAGCCCAATATGTTCCCATGGGTTTCCTGGATCAGTGGAGATTAGCACCTGGTTGACACCCTCATCATTGATCTCATGGTTGGGCACCTCGTTCCGACCTCAGAGGAAGGGACATTACCAGTGGGGCTCTGCTGGGGATGTGCTGGGCTGGGAAGGTGACAATGACAGCCCTAAAGAGAAAGAGTCATTTTATTTTTATTTTTCAATTTGGCTGGGCTCAGCTGGGGAGTAGGTAGAGGCCCTGGTGCTCAGCAAGTAGAACTGAACATTAAAAAAAATGGTAATGTTTGCCATATATCAATCTATCCCATTACTACCCTAGTGCATATGTTTTTAAAAAGACCAGATTTTCCTAGAAATTGCAGAGCAAGAAGTAAGTTCTTAAAAAACTGCTTTAAAGCCTAAAAGAAGCATTTCCACTGCTAAAACAGTCCTACGCTTTGTGTTCCTGTAGATCCAGATTCAAGATGGGTACAGATTTTTTTTTCTGGTGTAGACACTGCCTCTGTTTTAAATTTTATAAGCCACTTTGAGCCCTAGACCAGGGGGAAAGCAAGATATAAATAATTGGAGGAGGAGGAGGAGGAGGAGGAGGAGGAGGAGGAGGAGGAGGAGGAGGAGGAAGGGAGGAAGGAGGAGGTTGAATGTAAATTACTGAAAACTATAGTCACTTTGGACTTGCTCTGAAGCCCACCCATCTGGCAACACTCCTACAGGCTCAGTATATGGGACTGCATATGTGGAATACAGAAGAGTATTCAAAGCCCTTGTGTTTGCCTTTTTTCCTGTAGGCCTATTTCCAAAGAAAAAGCCAGAAATGGGCTTCAGACTGTATTCAATACTAGCCAAGATTTGGTTTAATGGCACTCCTATTTTCAGAAGGCAAATGAAGTTACACTATGGCCAAACGTGACTCTTCATGCCAGTTTTCTCATTTAAATAGCCTAGCGTTGAGAACTGGTGCCTTGCTACTATAGTTAAGAACACTGTGCTATTGAAATATCACTCAACTGCTGGAGAACACCCACACAGCATAAAAGAGGTGAATTCCCAATGAGATCTCAGCTCAGTGGGCCCCAACTCTCTTCTCTTACAATATATCAGAAGTAAATCTGGGAGATCACTGAAGTTACACAGCTTCTCAAGGAAAGAATCCAACCTCTCCTAAAACCAGCCAAGAAATGATTTAAAATTCAGTTCTGCTTGGAGATCCACTGTAGAGGGTCAAAAGAATTATCAGCATGTGCAATCTGTAGGAGTATAAGCCACAACACCGACTGTTACACATGATACTAAAAGCAAAGGAAACAGATATTGCTTTTTAGTTCACAGCTTCCAAGATTGCAGAGGGTGGGAATCTTTGCTGTAATGCGCTCTCTAAAAGGATGGTATTTTCTGTTGCTACTTTGCTGCACAATTCAGGGTGCACAATACAACTTGGTGAACTTCCAAGAAATTAGTCCAAAGTTGTTTATGACTTTTCCAGTACAGTTTTATGTTGTGCCACTGTCATGATTCAAAGTTTAAGATCATTAAAGTGAAGTCACCAGTCTCACTGACAGTGTTGTTTATTTTCTTTTGCTGCCAGTTTTTAATAGGCAACAAGCACTTTCTAATTATTCAGACACTTGGATGTATGCCCTGCTTTCATGTGATGAACTTGACTTAATGGGCTGCCTGACAGTCTGGCTTCTGTTTATAAAAAGAACCAGACCTCTTAGAAGAACAGGAAATCTACCTTAAGATATAAGTTGCCCATCACCATGGCAACAGAAGGCTAATTTTGGCCCCCTTTCACCCCTTAAGACTATTTTTTTTCATGGGAGGGGGGAATCAAAAGAGGTGATAATGCAGACTTCTACATTCAGTGTCATGTGATAAAGAAAAAAACTGCTATGCTCTGAACTATGGGAAAATTTTAAAGCAGTCCAGAAGAAAGAGACAGTGTTGGTATTATATTTAAAGCCCTACATGGTTTGGGTCCAGATTACCCACTGGATTACCTCCTTCCATAAAATCTGCCCCATATACTCAGGTCCTGGAGCAGGGGGACATTTAGCAGGACTAGGTTGGTGGCTGTCACCCAGAGGACTTTTTCTTCAGCCACCCCTAGACTCTGGAACAACCTGCTGGCAGAGATTAAACAGCTGAATACAATGTCTGGATTCAAAACAGCATTAAAGACCAGTCTCTTCTGGCAGGCCTATTCAGATGATTTTTAAATTATGGGTTTAAATTATGAGTTTTAAATATAATCCTAAATATACTCTGGACTGACTATGGGACAAATGTTGCTGTCCTTGAGCAAGCAGGGATCACCAGCATTGAGGCCAAGATATTGAGAACACAGCTGCGCTGGGCAGGGCACGTTTCTAGAATGGAGGACCATCGCCTTCCAAAAATAGTACTCTACGGTGAACTCGCCACGGGTCAGCATAAGAGGGGCACTCCAAAAAAGTGATACAAGGACTCCCTGAAACAACATCTCAGGCTTGGCCAAATTGACCACCAGCAATGGTCCACCCTGGCCTCACATCGGAAGACGCACTATCCACAATGCTGCAGCCTTATTTGAGAACTCACGCCGAACAAGTCTTGAAGAGAAACAACAACACAGAAAGAATTACAACCTGGAAACATCACCCAAGGAGACCTTCTGCTGTGCTTTCTGCAACCGGACTTTTTTATCTTGGATTGGCCTTTTTAGTAATCAGTGCACTTGCAGAAAGCGCGGGATTAGTCCTTCCTGAATCTTCGTTTGGGAAGAAAAGCCAGAGAGAGAAACTATTTTAATAGGTTTTTGTCATTTTGCTTTTTAGATTGATGGTATGTGTTTTAATAGTGTTATGTGTTTTTAACGGGTGATCTGCTTTGTTCCCTGCCTCAATCCATGGGGAGTGATGGAGAAAATAATAATAATAATAATAATAATAATAATACCAATCTTTCCCCCACTCAGTATGCTTTCAGTTACCAAGGCCCATCCACGATGGGCAAACTATACCAGTTCTGAGTGGAAAAGTCAGAGTGCCAAATCTTTTACCTGCCAGATAGTATGTATGAGTTTGTGTGTTTACTCCAAGGTATCCTGCCATGTTTAATAAAATTTTTATTTATTCTTATATAAACATTAAACTTACAACATAGACAGACATATACATACCTATACAGACATACAGCACCAACATATACAAAGCCATCTACAATCAAATTCCCTCCCCCCTACCTGTGCCCTCCCCCCCCAGACATTTCTCTAATAACACAAAATTAAAATGACTTCCCGCTTACCGATGTCAGATCCTATATGACTATACTTAAATTTATTATTACTCCTCTCTTCCAACGTAACCTAACATAATATATCAAAGTAAACATATATAGTATCCTACCTTCTGACTCTCCTTTCTTTACTCACTTTAATAATAACATCCATGATAATTATTACTAAATATCTAGTTTTTATCCTATTTAATCTCAAGGCCTTATTAATAGAGATAACAATTCTGTTACTAGCTTTCCAAGACTAATCTCTAAAACAATCTTAACCATCTTTAACGCTTTCTTCCTATTATGGATGTTAACTAATTGTTCTAACTTCTTCCTCCGTGCCCACTCGCTTATTAATCAAATCTAATTATGTTAATCTCCCCTTCCTTATATTTTATAAATTCGATAAATGGTTTCCATTTTCTAAGATATTTTTCTTTTGGGTTCCCTCTTACTAGATTTGTTAATTTATCTATATTGGCCAACTCCATTACTTTAACTCGCCAATCCGACATTGTAGGAATTTCTTTAACTTTCCATCTTTTTGCAAAATTAATTCTTGCAGCCGTAATTAAGTACATTAATAAGTCCCTGTGTTCTTTCTCCTTTTTATTTTCTAGCTTTATCATATTTAGTAAATACAGTTCTGATCTTAATCCTATTTCGAAGCCCAATATATCCTCAATTTCTTTATTAATTTTAAACCAGTATTTCCTAGCCTTATCGCACTTCCACCACATGTGGTAGAGAGATCCTTTCTGAGATTCACATTTCCAACAGCTATCAGAAAAATTCATATTCATTTTAGACAAACTATGTGGGGTTAAGTACCATCTGTACCTCATCTTGAAGAAGTTTTCTTTAAGATTATAACAGCAGGTACATTTTTGGCCTCTCTTCCAAACGTCTTCCCAATGTGATAGGGGGATGCTAGCTCCGAAGTCCTGTGCCCATCTCACCATACAATGCTTCACCTGTTCTTCTTCTGTATCTATTCTTAGTAATATTTTGTATAGGCAACTTATTATATGTCCTCCTTCAAAATTTAATATTTTTTCAAATCCAGCCATTTTTTCCTCAAATTGTTTTTTCCCTAGTTCTTCCTTCATTTTAGCCCTTATCGAATAATAATTCAGCCATTGAATTTTTTTCCCTTCTTTTTTCAAATCTTCCCATTCCTTAATTTCCCAGCTCCCTAATTTTTTCACCATTAAATCTCTGTATCTCAACCAATTCTGGCTTCTTAGTTCTCTCCTCTCAAAAGCCTCTTGCGTTGAGACCCACCCCGGTATATTGGGACATAACCTATCTTTATATTTCATCCAAATTCTGAAGAGGGGTTTCCTAATCGTGTGATTTTTAAATTCCTTATTAATTTTGATCATGTCATACCATAAATAGCTATGCCAGCCCATCAAGATGTTATGCCCTTCTAATGCTAGTATTCTTTTATTCTCTAGTGAAATCCATGGTTTCAGCCAAGATAGACAAACCGCTTCAAAGTATAATTGCAGGTTCGGTAAACCAAGGCCTCCTCTTTCCTTTGAGTCTGTTAACAACTTCCATTTAATCCTTGGCTTCCTTCCTGCCCATAAAAATTTATTTATGTCCTTCTGCCATTTCTTAAATACATTATTTGTATAGATAATTGGAATCACTTGAAACAGGAACATTACTTTCAGTAGGACATTCATTTTAATAGTTGAAATTCTTCCCATCAAAGATAAATTTAAATCCTTCCACCTATTTAAATCTCTTTTAATTTCTTCCCATAATTTAGCGTAGTTATTTTCAAATAGCTGTTGGCTGTTAGTTGTCAAATTCACTCCTAAATGTTTCACTTTTTTCGCTATTTCAAAATTGGTTATCTTGTACAGATTTTCTTTTCCTCTTTTATCTATATTTTTAGTTAAAATTTTTGTTTTTTCTGAGTTAATTTTGAAGCCAGCGTAATTACCAAATTCAATTATTATTCCAAGTAGACTTTTTATTCCCTTTAGCGGGTTTTCCAATATAATTACCAGGTCATCGGCAAATGCCTATAGTTTATATTCCTCCCCCCCTACTTTTATTCCTTTAATTTCTTTTTCTCTCCTTATCCTATTATTCAGTACTTCTAATGCCGTAATAAACAATAAGGGGGAGAGGGGGCAGCCTTGCCTGGTTCCTTTCTCTATCTTAAATGTATCTGTATATTTTCCATTTATTATTAATTTGGCCTCTTGTTTCCTATATATCGCCCGGACCCATTTACCGAAATTTTCCCCACATTCCATCTGGTCTATCACAGTTGTCAAAAAAGGCCACTTTAAATTATCAAACGCCTTTTCCGCGTCTAGGAATATTAATGCTCCTTCAATTTGGTTATGGTAGTGTAGATATTCAATTACATTAATTATTACCCTCATATTGTCCCTAATTTGACGTTTAGGTAGAAACCCATTTTGATCCCTATGAATATAGTCATTTAAAACTATCTTTAATCTATTTGCTAGAATCGCCGCAAATATTTTATAATCTTCGTTTAATAGGGATATAGGCCTATAATTTTTCAGTTGTTGCTCATCGCGACCTTCTTTTGGTAGTAAAGTTATACTGGTTTCCTCCCAACTCTTGGGAATTTGATTACCTTTTAAAATATCATTTAAGACTCTGGACAAAGGTTCTACCAATTCGGTATAAAACTTTTTATAATATTCCGCCGGTAGCCCATCTGGCCCGGAGTCTTGCCCAGTTTCATTTTTGTGATAGTTTCTATGATTTCCTCTATTGTGATCATCTTATTTAATTCTTTTCGTTGCACCTCTGAAAGTTTAGTAAGTTGACTTTTCTTAATATATTCTTCCATCTTTGTACTGCTAATTTCCTGGTCTTGATAAATCATTTTAGAATAGTTATAAAACAGTTTCTGAATTTCCTCATCGTTTGTTACTTCTCTATTTCCAACTTTTAGTTTTGTTATAATCCTTTTTGATTTTTCCTTTTTTAGCTTATACGCAAGCCATCGGCTGGGTTTATTTCCAAATTCGAATTCCTTCTGCTTTATATAATCTAATTTCTTTTTCATCTCATCCGCGAATAACATTGTTAGTTGTTCCTGTAGTATTTTAATCTGATTTTTAATTTTTTTTGTTTGTTGGGAATTTAACCAATTCTAATTCTTTCTGCTTAATTTCTTCTAACAATTTTTTCCTCGCTTCATGTCTTTTCTTATTTAATATATTATTCCATTGTATAAATATACCCCTCACTACTGCCTTCCCAGCGTCCCAGACCGTGTGATTTTCTACTCCATTATCCATATTCAATTTGAAATATTCCTTCAGGTTCTCTTTCACTGATTTAACTACTTCTTCTTTATATAACAGTGTACTGAAACAACATCTCAGGCTTGGCCAAACTGATCACCAACAGTGGTCCGCCCTGGCCTCACATCGGGAGGCATGGAGACGCAATATCCACAATGCTGCAGCCTTATTTGAGAACTCACGACGAACAAGTCTTGAAGAGAAACGACAACGCAGAAAGAATCACAACCCAAAAACATCACCCAAGGAGACCTTCTGCTGCGCTTTTTGCAACCGGACTTGTTTATCTCGGATTGGCCTTTTTAGTCATCAGCGCGCTTGCAGAAGGCGCGGGATGAGTCCTTCCTGAATCTTCGTTTGCGAAGAAAAGCCAGAGAGAGAGATCTTTTAATCTCCATCTATTTGTATTATGACCACATTTCAGTACCAATACCACAGGGTTATGATCTGACATCGGTTTTGGTAATATTTCCACCTTTTTAATAAGAGTAGCCATACTATTGCTAATCCATACCATGTCTATCCTAGAAAATGAGTTGTGAGAATCTGAGTAAAAGGTAAATTCCTTCCTTAATCCTTCTTTGTATCTCCAAGTGTCTATCAATTGAAATTCTTCAATCATCTCAAAGAATTCTTTCGCTAATTTACCTTGATTTTTACTTATTTTCTTCCTTACTGCATATCTATCTATACCAGGCTCTACAACTCCATTCATATCACCCATTACACAGTAGTTCCTATATCTTGTTTGTGCTAGTTTCGCCCTCAGTTCTTTAAAAAAGGGCCCCTTCTTTTCTATAGGCGCATAAATGCCCACCACCAACATCTTTATTTTTTCCATATTAATTTCAACAAATATGTATCTTCCCTTTGCATCTGACAGAATTAATTTCGGCTTCAAATCTGGTTTTATATATAGAACCACCCCTTTTTTCTTTTTCTCACTCAAGGACATAAATTCCATTCCAAGATTCTTTTGTTTCAGTAAATATTCATGAGATTTTTTAATCCTAATTTCTTGTAGGCACGTTATTTCTGAAACAATTATTTTTAGATGATGGAAAACAGCTTTTCTTTTCTTCATACTATTCAGACCCTTCACATTCCAAGTTACAAATCTAACTCCTGACATCGGTTAAGTAAATCTATTCAACTTTTATTTAGTTAATTAAACTCCCTTGTCACCCCCCTTAACAGTCTTTGTAATATTCAGTCTTCCTTTTATTCTTGTGCTCCAGTCTCTGGTTGTGTTGTTGGGTTACTACACTTCTTGATGGTACTTGTCTTTGGGTCCTCTTTCCTTCCTTCTTTGTCGAACTCCCTTTCTTGCTCTTCCCTTCTTTGGTTTCCTAAATTTCCATTTGGTTCTTCATCTTCCTGGTGGCTTTTCCTCTTCATGTCAAAATCCCTCTTGTTTCTTTTAATAAATTCTTTTGCTTTCTCTACTGAGTCAATTTTATGTCTTTCTTTTTTATAGGTAAAGGTCACTCCTTCCAGTTTATCCCAACTGAAAGGGATTCCTTCCCTTTTCAAAACTTCCACCAGGAATTGATATTCTTTTCGTCTTCTAAGTAATCTTATGGGGATTTCCTTCATCATTATGAGGAGCTTCCCATCAAACCAAAATTATTAAAATGGACTTCAAGGATGAAATCCCTCACTGATTTTCTGACACATTGGATTATCACATCTCTGGGAAGATTTTTCTTCACCGTCAATGGGGATCTTATTCGATATACTCGGTCCAGTTCTCTCCCTCCTTGTTCTTCATCCCAACCTAGCGTATTTGCCAACAGATCTATCACTCTCTTTCTTATATCCTCATTCGGGTGTTCCTTTAATCCTCTTAGACGAATCCATGCTTCCTTCTCTCACAGTTCTGCTAGCGCCAGTTGGTCACGCATCCTTTCCATTTCAAAATTAAGCTCTTCATTTTCTTTCTTTAGATTTTTAATATCTTCTGTATTTTCGTGCACCTCTTTTTTGGTTTATGTTAACAAATTATGTAAAGCATTAAATTTAGTATTCATATCACTTAGCTGGACCGAGATATCTTTTCTAAAGTCCCGTATTTCCTCCATAAATTTGTTCATGTACTGAGGTACTGTTTCTTCCACTGAGTTGCATCTTCCTTGTGTGTCATTCGCATCTGTGAGTTTTACTCTGTTCCTTAGACCTGTTGCCATTTTCTCCTATTTTCTTTTCCTCCTTCCAAAGAAAGGGGGGGGAGGAAAAAGGAAAAAGAGGGGGGGGGTAAAAGAAAGAAAAAAAAATCCACAACGGAATATCCAAATATAACGTCAAGTAGAATGTCCAAAAATTATCAAAATGTCAAACCTATCAAAAAAAAAAGTGGGGGGAGGTTGGTATTAACTTGTCCCTTAGGCAAAAAAAGTAAAAAGAAAAAAAGAAAAAAAAGAGAAAAAAAAAGAGAACAGCTCTTGAGGGTAACTTTGAACTCAATTAAGTTACACAAATTCTTTGAACCTTTCAGTTCCCTAATGATCCTTCCAGCTCCAGAAACTTTACAGCTGTACAGCTTTATTTGCTGCCGGGTGTCACCATTAATCTCCACTGTACATGCACCAGCTGTGCACTTCTTCCGTGTCTTCAAGGTCACTTTGTTTGGTTTTGGTTGACTCCCCTGTCACATGGATCTTCTTGAGTCACAGACTCTCAAAATGGAGGGAGGCAGGAAAAGTAAAAATGGAGGAAGAAAATAATAATAGTAGGGAATAATAATAATAATAATAATAGTAATAGAAAAATACAAAAAAAAATACAAGAAAAAAGAAAAAGAAGAAAAAAAATACCAAAGAAGAAGAAAAAAAATCCCTAACCCTTGATCAATAGAATCAAGGGGGGGGGGAAGAAAAAAAGAAAAAAGAAAAAAAGAAAAAAAAGAAGAAAAAAGGAAAAGAAAGGGACAAAAGATTTTTATATAGGTATATATATATATATATATATATATATATATAAAGAAGAAACCAATCCCTAAGGGATCAAAAACGAAAACCAAACAACCTCCTTGTTAAAAAAAAAAACAGAATAGAAAAAAGGTACTTGGATAAGCAATAAAAGAGGGCGCAAAAAAAATAGTTACAAAATAGCATCAACCTCCATGTATATCCTTACGATCACTTAAGCAACTTCCCAATACGAGTGGCACTTAGATATCCCAAACATATGAAGGGGGAGTCTTCTCTCCTCAGAGGGACCAACACTCTGAGCACTCAGTAAGCTATACAGATTTTAATTACCTATATATTTCAACTGTTTCTTCTGTAAGGTCTAGCGGCTTCTGGTTGCTTGCCAGCTCTCTCCTCTCGCCTGGCCCCTCTCCGTCGCGGCTGACTGCCAAGCCACCCTGCGCGTCCCGCTTTCCTCCGTCCACTGTTCTCACCGCGGGAGCTGGCACTGCGCGCTGGGGTTACAAGCCCTTTCGGCGATCCCCCACCCCCCTTGCCTGGGGGGCCTCTGGTGGGGTTTGCCTGTTGATTTCAGCCCCCAAAGCCGCTTTTCGGAGGGCTCGGAGCCGGAGGGCTCGGAGCCGGAGCTCCGCCGCGATCGACTCAACCCACTCCGACCTAGACCGGAAGTCCCCTGCCATGTTTAAACATTTTTTCTAACCTTACAAGCCTGAATCTGGAATCTGAGGGGGGCAACTGTGGAAGGTTAGGGGGATGCATTAACCCCCAGGAGAACTTGGAAGGCTGCACCACCCATTGCAACCACTCTTGGGGGGGGGAAAGTTTGGCCCCAAACACCCTCTAGGGGACAGAGGGGCTTTTAAGGCAGGTTTTGGGGCCCTCCTGGGCCAGTTTAGACCCAAGAGAGGTCTTTTTTTAACCAAAGGAAGTGAATGGAAGTTACTTCCTCTTCACTTCCTATTTTTAAAAAGTGTTTCTTGGACCTAAATTGGCCCAGAGGAAACCTAAAATATGGTGGAAATGCCCCCTACATCCCCTAGAAGGCATTTTGAAGCATAAACATTTGTACCTCAGGGGCAGGGCCTCCAAATGGGGCGTAAGTGCTTTACATATTCTAGCAGCCATTTTGGGACATTCTGGACCAAAATAAAACAAAATTTAAAATTTGCAAATATTTTTTACTCCTGGAGGGTATAAAACAGCTCTGTGGGCTACATGCGGTTCACAGGGCACTCTGCCCAGCAACACACCCTCTCCCCCACCCCAATAATGTCTCTCCCAATGCTATTTCTCAGGTTTAAAAAAAGAGAAAAACTGACCTCAGTTATAGCTGTTTGCCTTGCTTCTCCCTTTGAAATAAAAAAGATGTTATCTGCTGTTAATATGCAGTCACTTTATTTTTCAGAGTTATAAAGATTACCTCTCACTTCTCTCCTGCTATAAGACCAAGGCACTGTAGTGGACCGAAATATCCACCAGGAATTTAGAAGAAAGGTTCAAAAGGACATAGCATTTTCTTAAATACTACCATTTTCATCTCCTAAACTTGGAAAATATGTTTTATGATTCCAGTCTTGAGGTCAGATAGATGCTAATAAAAACAGTTAAACACATATTTTTGTTGTTGTTAGGAATGACTCCATTTGTAGCACACACAAAAAAGAGAGAGAGATTGCATAACGATTGTTTACAGTTTCAGAATACATAAGTGAATTGGTTATCTATAATAATTCCATTATTTAAAATTATGATTCTCACATACCTTTTTCACACATTTTCTCCTGAAACGAACATGAACAGGAGTTTCGCATGAACAAAAAATCCTTTTGTGTATCATCCTTTTAATAGCTGCATACAAGTGGTTAATATTCGTGTTTTTCAAACTTGAATCCTTGAATCTCATCTTAGGAGAAAGGTGGAGTGTAAATCCAATAAATAAATAAATACATCTAGTATTCTCTAGACCTTGGGAATGAGATGTTTTCTTTTCCTCCAGTCTGTTCAGTTAATCATTTAATTCAAACATTCTTTCAGTGAAATTCTCAAATTCAAATAATTAGTAGGTGTTTAAAAAAGAACAAATTCCCCTTGTACTGTAGCCTAGCACATGGTAGAAAAATAAGTGTGCATTTTGTCTCGTTCTGGGATCAGCTGTAAGCAGAAATATTACACAAAGTGGAACAATATATTTCCTGATGAGATATGTTGACATTCAGATAGCTGTCTTTTTCTGTCTTGAAAATTAAGTCTGGAAAATGAGCCACAGTTAAGTGTTAAAATGCAATAAGCTATATCCTATAACGATTTTTGCCTCCCACATGGTTTGGCCTACAGTTCCCATCTGCTCCATCTAAGTGACTGATCGTAAGAGACCTTGGGATGTGCAGTCAAAAGGTTTCAAAGCAAAAGACAAAACTTTCAAGACAAAAGTTTCCTGATTCTGCTGATGTTTCTTGGGAGAATTTATATCACAGGTAGGCAACTGTATGGGGGCCAGAAGCCAATTTTCCCCAGGCTGCCAATTAGCCACCCCCCCAGCAAGCCCAAATATCTTAATTTTGCTCTGCTCTTCTCAAAATGGCAATAGGAAATGAGGGAAAAGGGATATTACTGTTAGAAGTGCAACAATGCTCAGCACTGAAGAGTCAAGAATGCCTCAGAGTGGGCAGTAGTATTAGGGTTAGAAAGTCTGAGTCCTCCCTGCTTGTCTACCTTTATCCTGCTCCCTCTGTGATGTAAACTGATACTCTTAGGGATGTTTCCACTTCTTCTCCTACCCAGAACTCTCTCAGCTTTCCTTAGAGATGTAGCTAGCTTAGGATAGCCCCGTGAGTAACTTTCCTATCTTAGAATGGAGTTCCTACAATAACAGCCTTAGTTTGTTTCTCTAAAGCCTTTGCCTCTTAAGACAGAGTCTCTAATTGACTGCTGCATGCATGCATTTATATAGCAATTAGGTGGTAGTAAAGAGGGGCATTCTGCATGTTTTCATGGGAGCTGGGGAGCTTTGCAAGACTTGTGGGTGGCTTCAGGGATCACAATACAGTTCCCATTAGTGGAGGTAAGGGGTGGAGCACCATTGTGAAAGTTTAAAAAAATGAATAAAGTAAAAAGTAAAGTAAAAACCGCACCACCGTGCACCCCTCCTGCCGCCCTCCTCCTCCAACACACACACACATTTACCTCTTTTGAGTTTGTCAGTTGTGGTTACCTCTGTGCTCACTTGTTCCATTCTTTTTTTGGGACTGTATAAAATCATTTATGGATCTGCACTAAGACTGTTGCAAAATTATTTTTTAAAAAACTGGGGCATGATTTGCTGACATCACCACACCGCTGCATGCCCCCACCTGCCCACCCAGCAAGTGGGTGGCGGGGTGGCTGCTGCTGGTGGTGCTGCCACCACTGCAGTCCCAGGGAGGGGAAGGCTGGCCAAAGCCGCGGTGGGGGCAGGAGAGCCCTGCCGCCATTGCCGCACTCCCGTGTGTCCCCACCTGCCCGCCCGGTGAGTTGATGGCACAGTGGCTGGTGCTGCTGCTGCCGTCACAATAACAGGGAGGGAGGGGGAGGCTGGCCAAAGCCGCAGTGGGGGCAGGAGAGCCCCTCCACCATTGCCGCACCATTGCTGCACCACAGCGTGCCCCCGCCTGCCTGCCCTCCTCCTCTAATGCGCGCGCACACACACACACTTTCCCTTCCCCAGGGGAAGAGCTGAGGCCGGGTGGAACTCCGCAAATATTCAAAACCATGAAAGGGAAAGCCGCGAAAAGGGATGACTGTAGTGAGATATCCTGGTCTTCATGCAGCCTGTGGACCATAATTTGCTCACCCCTGATTTACATGGTAGAATCTTTCCCCTTGAAATGTGTTTGCAGAGTGTCTTTTGTTAACACACTTTAAAGCTGCTTCTAGAGAACAAAAACTTGTACCAGTTTGTTGGCTGCTTATACAGAAAAAAATATATATAAGGTGTCAGGAATAAGTCACCTTTAGCTTCCACCTCTCTGCTAATAGTTAAAAGCAAACATAAAACAAAAGCCCCAATTTGTTGTATTTATTTGAGTAAATATCTGGTAAATAAAGTCAATTGATAAAACATTACAAAATTAAATACATTTTTAAAAGCTTGCCAGTATACATAAAGTTCACAACCATGTATTTTTTTTCTTTTAAAAAATAAAATTATGTTCAGAGCACCCTTGATATAAAATGCTAGACTAGCATCTACCAGCAGATGGTAGCTTGTGAAACATTCTAGTGAAGAATGGCTTCCTGACGAGTTAGGGATCCTGATTTGAAGGACAACAAACCCACCCAACCCCCAGCCTGCCAGGTCTGATGCTAAAGCCAGAAATATTACACTAATGCCCAAATCCTACTGTTGCATAACTTTCTTCCCATCACACCTGAAGCTGTCTACAACACCCAAAAACTGGTTCCAGAGGATTCTGAGACCTACAGAGCAGGTTTCAGGATACATGGGAAGCTACAGATGGAAGAAATGTTAACACCTAAGTTCCACTGGTAAAATTAGTTCCATCAGCAAAATTATTGCATGGCCATAGCTTGGAAGTAATTAATTACAAGCAATCTAGTTGCCTGCAGGAAGTTACTTTTTGTTAATGAAGTGCAACAGAGCACATTTCATAGAATGAGCTGTCTTAGTAACATTCTCTAAATGCTTTTAAAAATTATTTTTAGAGCCATTTTGACAGGAATATTTCAAGCTTTATGCCATTCCTTTATCAATCCTAAGAGGGTTTTTTTAAAGCAACAGAAAGCAATGAAAAAGTAATGAACAATACAACAAGCACCTTTTAAAACACTTTAACAACAATAATGAATTATTTTAAACATAATGGCAAAATTACCTTTAAAAAGTAACTTCCCAAGCTCTGATACAGGCCATTCTCAAATATTATTGGTGTAAGAAGAGGGGAGGAAATTGCACTGGGTATTCTTTCTTTCACATTTTTCCTAAGAATCTCTCCTAAACCTCTCTCACTGTTGCATCAGACCCTTTGGCAATAGGTTAATACAATCCTAACAGGGCATGAGGTGAAGAGATGACCTGGCTAAGCATGACATCAATAAAATAAGTTCAAAGCCTACAAAATCAAGCCCTTGAAATTCCCCCAGCTTGCTCCTAAGTTGTTTTGTGAATGAAGATATTCACCCCAATGCTTTAAAATGCATTTAGAAATAGTGGTAGCATCCACTTTCAACAAACTGCGTCCCCCCCTCCCCAACACTGTTGCTACAATTTCAATTAAATTGTTATCTAGACCACATTTTCCTTCCATTCATCTGAAGTAATAGTAACACTCACTCGATAATTTATGTACATAAGCACAATAACTTTAACATCCATGAGTCTGATATACAACTCAATGATGATGATCCAACTGGTTTTCAGGAAACAGTTTCCCTAGTAGTCCCACAGAGAATTCAGCAGGTATGTTACTGCCTGGGACAGCTAAAGTCTCCCATCTAGTTTGATCATCCCCAAGCAGCAAAAGCAGCATCCATAATGTTGATATCCATGATAAAAAAAATTGACACTTAAAAAAAGCCTTATAAACAGAAGTGGTCAAATTCATTAAAATGTCAGAACTCAACCCAAAAGGTAAGAATAAATTGCTCATAAAGACCAAACTAGAAGACGTTCTATTCAAAAGTCCCATTTTTGTGGCCACGTCTCTCAAGAGAGTACCATTTTCAATTATATACTCTTCTTTTGAGGAGGACTCAGTTTTCTCATTCCTCTTATCCGAGTTAGTAGTTCTTTGATAAAATCCTACAAAAACAAAAATAGGAGAGGGGATTTTTATTAGGAATAACACTGAGAATGCATAGTTCACATTTCACCTTCCATACTTCATTGTTATACTAATGTCAGCCATTTTGCAAGCAAAAATCAATGAGAAGCTTCTGGATTAATGTATGTGTCACAACACGATTTTCAAATTCTGGTGATTCTGACACTTGCCAATAAGACTGTGTACAACCAGGAACCCTCAAAAAGTGCAGAGAAACCTCTTCCCTCCAACATTATTGTAACTTTCTTGGTCAAAGAATCATAGAATCATAGAGCTGGTATAAGGCAAAAGATTTATACGATCTGAAGAGAAACCAGAATATTTACAAACCTCCAAAGAAGAAGATTCCACCACACTCCAAGACAGTGCATTCCACTGCTGAACAGCTCTTACTGTCAGGAAGTTCTTCCTAATGTTTGGTGGAATCTCTTTTGCTCTAGTTTGAACCCACTGCTGCATGTCCTAGTCTCTGGAGCAGCACAAAACAAGCTTGCTCCATCTTCAATATGACATCCTTTCAAATATTTAAACATGGGCTATCATGTCACCTCTTAACCTCTTCTCCAGCCTAAACATACCCAACTCCCTAAGCTGTTCCTCATAGGACATGGCTTCTAGGCTTTTTACAATTTTGGTCACCACCCACGTTCCAGCTTGTCAATATCCTTCCTGAACTGTGGTGCCCAGAACTGGACACAGTACTCCAGATACATTCTATCACCTTAATATGGCTGTGTCCACTGTATCAAAGGGCTGATGTTGTCCAATGGCTTCTCTCACCCCTTTCCCCAATCACTTTGGTGGCTAAAGGAACCCAACTTCATTCCTGCCCCCATCTCCAAAGTGACAGTGAGGATTCAACATTTTCCTTTGGCATCCCTTCCAGGGGAAAAGAGAGTCCTGTATTTCCAAAGGAAGAGGTCTTATCACACAGCTCATGCCTCGCAAGATGGTTCTAGAGGTGGTTTTAGCATACTATCATCAGGGCTCATTCAGTGAATTTTGCAGGCACTCCAAATGATATTCACCCTTCCTTGTTAACCCTCCTCTGTTTTGGTATGTGGAGGAATCCCCCTCTGCCTTATCCTCTCCAGTACTGGGGAAGTGCCTTATGGCAGAGATGGGAATCATGTGGCTCTCTTGATTATACTGGACTACAATCCCTATCACACCTAGCCAGCACAGGCAATGGTAAGGAATGCTGGGAGTTGTAGTTCAGCAACATCTGCAGGGCCACATGATTCACGTGCCTTGTGGTGTGCAGGAGTTACTCATGTAACATACTATGGAGACTTATTTTTAGACCTTTCCACCAGAAAACTATTTCCACCCAAAACCAAAAAGCATCCATAAATGCTTAAATCTGGTAGTATACGATATTTCCTCCTTGGAGCTTTCTGGATAAAATCATCTCATTTCAGTAACCAGAGCAGAGATTCTGAAAACCAGGATGAAATCTTGAATTGAGAAAAACATGTTCATTCATAGGATCCTCAAACAGGATCCTATCGATCTGTGGAAGAAATAGGAACCTCAATAAATGTGAGCTTTCTTCTAAAATTTCATGCCATGGAGATGTGTTTTAAAACATGTGCATCGTCTACTACCAGAGGCGGCTTATGGCCCCATTCTGGGATCCATCAGAATAAATCAAAGACTACTAGATATATTTCCTGTTCAAACATTAATGGCACCTTCATCATTAAACAATATCTGCTTTGCTATGAAGTTTCAGAGAGTTTCTATTTCTAGCCTGGTAACTGGAAAAAGAACAGAGTACTTATTAATAGTACAAAGGCACTCGTCATTTACAATACCCAAACAGACCTAGAGGCATGTAAAGCCAGGACCTATCTTTCTAGGCAATACATTCATATGGTTTTCTAAACATCTCATAGACTCCACAGGGAACCTGTGTTGAGAACAGACATTAGATGTTAATCCAAATGGCAGCACTTACAACTGCACTGAACAGGCAGGGCATACAGCCCCACCCACGTAGTTCCAAGCCCCCCCCCCACCTAAGCAGCTTGACAAGCCCTGGGAGGGGCTGCTGTTGCTGTTGCTTATTGGTGGGGAAGGGAAAAGATAACTGAAATAATGAAGAAGCAGCTGCTCTTGGTCCAAAGGGGAGAAATAAGGGTGGGCTCAAAGATGGAATGTATGCTCGTATTCCTTCCCATCAAAAAATAATAGAATCATAGAATCATAAAGTTGGAAGAGACCTCAAGGGACATCAAGTCCAACCGCCTGCCATGCAGGAATACACAATCAAATCATTCCCAACAGATGGCCATCCAGCGTCTGTTTAAAACCTCCAAAGAAGGAGATGCCACCACACTCCGAGGCAGTGTATTCCACTTCCGAACAAATCTTACTGTCAGGAAGTTCTTCCTAATGTTTAGGTGGAATCTCTTTTCCTGTAGTTTGAACCCACTACCCCGTGTCCTAGTCTCTGGAGCAGCAGAAAACAAGCTTGCTCCATCCTCAGTATGACATCCCTTCAAATATTTAAACATGGCTATCATGTCTTCTCTCAACCTTCTTTTCTTCAGCCTAAACATGCCCAGCTCCCTAAGCCACTCCTCATAGGGCATGGCTTCCAGACCACCCACCATCCTGGTCGCCCTCCTCTGGACACGTTCCAGCTTCTCAGTATCCTTCCTGAATTTTGGTGCCCAGAACTGAACACAGTACTCCAGGTGAGGTCTGACCAAAGCAGAATAGCGTGGCACTATTACTTCCCTTGATCTAGACACTATATTCCTATTAATGCAGCCTAGAATCGCATTGGCTTTTTTAGCTGCTGCATCACACTGCTGACTCATGTTCAGCTTGTGGTCCACTAAGACTCCTAGATCCTTTTTGCATGTACTGCCCTCAAGCCAGATGTCACACATCCTATATCTGTGCATTTCATTTTTACTGCCCAAGTGTAGTATCCTACATTTCTCCCTGTTGAAATTCATTTTGTTAATATTGGCCCAGCTTTCTAATCTGTTGAGATCATTTTGGATTCTGATCCTGTCCTTTGGGGTATTAGCTACCCCTCCTAATTTGGTGTCATCTGCAAACTTGATACCCTCTATTCCCTCATCCAAGTCATTGTTAAAGATGTTGTATAACACTGGGTCAGGACAGAACCCTGTGGCACCCCACTAGTCACTTCTCTCCAGGTTGAAGAGGAGCCATTGGTGACTACCCTTTGGGTTCAGTCAATCAACCAGTTACAAATCCACCTAACAGTTGCACTGTCTAGCCCACAGGTTACTAACTTTTTTTGCAAGAATATAATGGGGGACCTTATCAAAAGCCTTACTGAAATCAGAGTCCAGACCAGCCATATTTTCATCATCTGAATTGCCTACCCCCTCCCTATATTCCCTCTATTGGTAAGCAGAAACCCCTCCCTGAGCTTGAAAGCTCCTGGGGTAAGTTTGGACAGACTGCAGAGGACTAGAGAATGGGTGCTAAACAGCAGCATATACTTTAGAACAGAAGCAGGAACCACACAGCACTCCAGATGTTGTTGGACTACAAGTCCCAGGAGCCCTAGCAAGCATAGCCAATGGCAAGGGACATTGCTAGTTGATAACCAGCAACATCTGGAGTGCCAGATGACTTTCAATTTAGAGAAAGACTCTAATAGTTTGAAATATAGCCTACTTCTTAAAGTTGCTCTCACACTAGTCAACTCTTCTTGACCATAGGAGCCTACTGCTTTGGTACTCAGGCTCACAGAGAGATTCAGAAACTGTTCTGCTGCTCCTGTTTTTTCAGTCTTAGTGTATCACCACATTCCCTTATGGAATGCACAGGAAGTGTCTTTTGCAGGCAAACAGCTTGCAAACTATACCTTTCCCCATAATGGTTCCACTTGCCTAGAAAGTATTATTAGATGTTGGCACCCACCAATAAAACCAACTTTTGAGATAAGGCAGCCCCAACATCAAAACACACTAAGGCATTCATTTCCCTCAAACCACTATTCAAGTAGGTGGGGGTCTTTCTTTCTCCTCAAATAGCTGAAAAACTTTTAATCATAAGAGCCTGATGCCATGAAAGAAGCAGACAGAAAAGCTGGAAGTTATGCACGTTTGCTTAGCACAGTATAAAAGTTGGTGTATCAAGTGCCCATTGTTTTACAACACATGGAAGACATCCAAACATATGGCATTGAGCAGCTGCACAACCCAGCTTAGTAACAAGTAAGCTGCCTTATACTGAGTCAGACTCATCTAACTCTGTGCTATCTCCATAGACTGGCAGCAGGTCTCCAGGGATCCAGACAGGGAGACATTTATCATTCCCAACCTGGAGATACTGGAGAACGAACCTGACAACTTCTGTATGCAATAGCTGTGACTCTTTACCACCTTATACATTTTTTGTCTCACAGCAGTATACAGTTGTCCCTTCATATTCGCTGGGGTTTGGTTCCAGGGTCCCCTGTGGATACCAAAATCTGTGAATACTCAACTCCCATTATACGCAATGGCATAGCAAAATGGTGTCCCTTATATAAGATGGCAAAATCAAGGTTTGCTTTTGGGATTATTATTTTTTAAGACTATTTTCAAGCCATGAATACTTAAATCCATGGATACCAAATCCATGGATATGGAGGGACAACTGTACATCCAATTGTTAGTCCCAATTAGAGCAGGCCCATTGGATATTGGGAAACTGATAAATCAAAATTTATTTAAATTATATTAGTTCAATTGGCCTACTCTAGTTGGGACTAACACTGGATTTAGGCCACAATTGTTCCATTTAAAACAAATCTAATAAATTTCCAGAGGACAGATATCATGGTCAGAACTCCCATGCCAGAGTGGCCTTAGATGACGAACATCTTCATCATTTAAGAAACTTCCACACTACCTTTCCCTACCTATTTTGGTTGTGCAATAGCATCTGCTGTACTTAGAAAATGCACCTGGCAATCCACAGCATGAAGAGCTCAGACACTGCCAGCAGGGAACAGCAAACATATTAAACAGGATTGCATATGCTTTTACAGGTAGCATTCTTTTGCATAGAGGCTTAGGCTGTGTTTGTAGTTTAATGATCTATGTTAATCAGTCTAATCTCACTGAATAAGGCACTAACCTCTCCAGTGATTCAGTATGCAAACAACCTATATGCTGCAGGATGAATAAAAGAAACACGAAGCACACACATGCACATCTGTATTTCTCTACAATATACACTTTCTGAAGTTTGTTTGCAGGGGCATGAAAGCAACACCACCAAAGTAGTCCCTAGATGTTCCTCTTACAGCAATAGAAACCTAAAGGTATCTTTAATTTTATTATGTCCAGTTTTGAAAACAATATGATGAGACTTCTGAGCATTATTTGGTATTTTAGCCCACCCTTTTTCATTCCACTGGTATCTTAAAAGGTCAGTATATCAGTATTTTTACTTCTAAAATCAATCAAACTGCCAAGAATCTCTGTGTTCAAAGTGTAGCCTACATACAGCCAGTGTAAATCACAGCTAAACCTCAATATCAGTTACAGAATCAGATCCAAAACACTGCCCAGGAACTCCTACAAGTGATAAGCATAGTATCAGACACCAGGTAACTTGAACACCAACATTCACAGGCAACTTTTCAAACCATTTACTCAGTAATCAAAGCTTCCATGATTTTTAGGGTAACCGAGAGCCATTTCTAGACATCAGATTAACAAAGTCAACTGCTTTACCCATTTGTAACAGCAATTTAAAGTTATGCTACACCTTGGCTCTAAAGACTGGTATTTTGCTAGCATAATAGAAAGCTGCATTTCTATTAATATACAAACATTCCAACATGATGAAAGCTTTTTTCCCTTCCTCCACACGCATAAACCCAAAAACCAGGGAAAATGTTCCCTGAATAAAAATTAGATGTAGCTTACAAATGCCAGAATGGAATAACACATCCACTAATACCCTAAAGGCACCAGATCCCATTGGTCTTGGAAACTAAGCAGGGTCAGCCCTTCTTAGTACTTGGATAGGAGACTGCCAATGAACACCAGGTGCTGTAGGCTATATTTCAGAGGAATGAACTGGCAAAACCATCCCTGAGTACACCTTGCTGAAGAAAACCCTTATGAAATATTCATGGGGTCACCATAAGTTGACAGGCTACTTGAAAGCACATATACATATACATTTACACATTCACACACATACATCCCAAGTTTGTTGGAAAAGTGAAACTTGTACTTTTCAGATTGCTACTCCAAACAACATTGAAATCCACATGTATCTAAATTTCTGCTCATTCAAGTATTTTTATTTATCCAAAACATTCAATTGCATAAGGTTGCTTTGTACACACTAGAATATGTCAAGCTTCTAAATTTTAAAAAATGTAAGATTTGCTTACCTCTGTGGGTTTATAGCAGTCTACAAGTGCTTCCTAGGAGTAAAATGATAAGAGCATCAGTTGTTTATAAAACAGCCTTCCTTATTTTCTTTCTTTTTCTTATATCTAAGAACTGGGCACTCTAGGGTACCCATGGTATCTACATGCAAATAAGGACCCTTTCTATGCCAGTACTTAATATCCCAGAAGAAAATGTGTCAAATAGGCTTCTCTCATAGATGACAACAAAAGGATCTAGAACCCTTATATCAAGGTATCAATTACAGGGGAAGGGGGTGATTCCTTCATTGGTATGCCTCCCTGACCATAACAGATGGATAATAGCTAACTGGCAGTGACATGGTCTCAACAAGCCATGCAAACAAGCCCTTGGGCAGGCCAGTTTATACGAGGAGACTGTATAGATGAGAAGATATAATGCTGCAGCAGCAACATTCATTTGTCTCACAGTCCTTTGGCAAAATCACTGGTATGGAAGCTATCCATGTTTGAAGTTCATACGCAGCCATGCACATGGTGGCCGAGAGTGAATTACTTGTGTTATTATTCTCAACAAGTTGTTGCCACTGCGCAAGTGTGACCTTCTGCTTTGAAAAGCTGTTTCAGCGCAGCAAAAAAGCACACAATTGATAGTGTGAAACTCCAAAATGGTACTTCTGGCCACTTCACTGCCATCAAGCCTTCCCCCCTATGCACGTCTGACCAATCAGCTTTCCACTTCCACCTTTTCCGAGAATGCACTGCAATGAGAATCAGTTGTCCAAATAAGCAGTAATGCGCATTTCCATGTATTATTTTAAAAACCTCGGGAAAAGCCACAAAGGTTGTTTTCCCCCACACTTTTTGGAGGTTCTGGGCCCCCTCCTTCTGAATAAGGTGAATCACTGCGGGATCTCATTGGGACAAAAGGTATTCCCTGCAAATTCTATTAGGATTATTTTCACTATCTAGACAATCCCTAGGAATGCTAACCTTCACACCACTAATCCAAACTAAAGCCCTCCTATAGTCTGTGCATCACTCTGTGCTTGAACAACTTTAACTTTTAATATTCTGCACTGCAGCAGTAATGATGTATTGGCTTCCTTTCCAAAGATTGTTTTATGCTTCTGAGTTAGTGTAGTTCAAATAAATTTATCAATGTATCTTTTAATATTATTTGTAAGCTGCCCTGAGATCTCTTTATATAGGGTGGAGAATAAATATTTTAACAAATAAATATTAATAAAATTACCAATCCCCCAAATTTCATTAAAAGCAAACAAACTTGTAATTTGAGGGCCCTCTCCTCTTCATTAGCAGCATCAAGAAGGTCATCAATGTCAATTTCTACATCTGGCATCTCTTCTTCCTGGGAAAAGAGAAAGTTGAAATAGTAGACTGAATTTCTTTTTAGCCAGGTTTGAACACTAAATAATAATGTATTCTCTCTCTCTCTCTCTCTCTCTCTCTCTCTCTCTCTCTTTCTCTCTCTCTCTCTCTCTCTCTCACACACACACACACACACACAGAGAAACACTCATACACCCTTCCTTCTCTCACCCTCACCCTGCTACCTGATGGTTTCAGGTCCAGTCCAGATTTGTACTGTGTGACTAAGGTGGTTGCATTTGCACAAAACCCCTGCCAAGACATATACATAAGTATGAAAGTATACTGTACAAAAATTTCAGGTGGAACTGGATATCTTGTCTGAAAGAAAAGACAGGATGAAACAGCAGCTGAAAAGAAATCTCCCATGGGCCTTCAAGTCTGCCCCAAGGAAAGTTATAGAACTATGTGTGTGTACATGCCTCCAAGTCAACTGTTAACTTATGGCGAGTGCATGAATTTCATGAGGTTTTCTTAGGGTTTTCTTAGGCAAGGATTACTCACAGTGGTTTTGCCACTGAAATATAGCCTACAGCATCTGGTATTCATTGACAGTCTCCCATCCAAGTACTAATAAGGGCTGACCCTGCTTAGCTTCCAAGAACAGACAGAATCTGGTGCCTTTAGGGTATGTATAACTCCCAAATAATAGAGCCAGTGTGGCATATTGGTTTGAGCATTGAGCTAGAATGCTAGAGACCAGAGTTCTAATCCAGCTCAGCCATGGAAACCCACTGGGTGACCTTGTGTAAGTCACACACTCTCAGCCCCAGAAAACCATGTGATAGGTTTGCTGTAGGGTCACCATAAGTGAAACTACTTGAAGGCAAACAAACAACACAACAAATAATAGTAATAGTAGTAGTAGTAAACATTGACTGCTAAATGTTCCCGGGATGTTGTGGAGAGCAGTCAATTAGGCGTGAAACATGAATATGCCTTCCCCAGGCCACATTCTGTTATTTTGCAGCTGGGAAACAATGCATTATGGACAGGAACTCAAATGGATAGGAAGGGTCAGTTTGAGAAATCTGTGTGCGTGCGCACACACACGCGCGCACATGCATATGTGCAGAGAGACAGAATGTCTTCAACCAGCAAATTATAACAAAATCCAAAATATACATTATAGTGATAACTATATTAAGTCATTTTTTTAAAAATTGCTTTTAAAGGAGTGCTATTGGATTGGCCTTTTTAGTCATCAGCGTGCTTGCAAAAAGCGAGGGATGAGTCCTTCCTGAATCTTTATTTGCGAAGAAAAGCCAGAGAGAGAGAGAGAGAGACACTATGATTATGTGACAAATGTTGCTGTCCTTGAGCAAGCAGGAATCACCAGCATTGAGGCCATGATATTGAGAACACAGCTGCACTGGGCAGGGCACATTTCTAGGATGGAGGACCATCACCTCCCAAAAATAGTACTTTATGGTGAACTGGCCACAGGTCAGTGTAAGAGGGGCACTCCAAAAAAGTGACACAAGGACTCCCTGAAACAACATCTCAGGCTTGGCCAAACTGACCACCAACAATGGTCCGCCCTGGCCTCACATCGGGAGGCATGGAAACGCACTATCCACAATGCTGCAGCCTTATTTGAGAGCTCACGCTGAACAAGTCTTGAAGAGAAATGACAACGCAGAAAGAAACACAACCCGGAAAAATCACCCACGGAGACCTTCTGCTGTGCTTTCTGCAACCAGACATATTTATCTCGGATTGGCCTTTTCAGTCATCAGCACACTTGCAGAAAGCGCGGGATGAGTCCTTCCTGAATCTTCATTTGCGAAGAAAAGCCAGAGAGAGAGAGAGAGAGAGAGAGAGATACTATTTTAATTATACTGCTTTTAACTAATTTGTATCATCTTTAAGTGTATGCTTTAAATTGTTTTAATAGTGCTAACAGTTTAATTCTATTTTAATCTTATTTTATGTTTTTAACTATATTGTACTCTCTCTGATTTGGAAGCCATCTTGGATCCCAGTTTTGTGGAAAAGGTAGGGAATAAAGATTGTTATCATCATCGTTGTCATCGTCTTCATCTTCTGAAGAAACTTCTGTTTTGAAAACTAGCACCAAGATTTTTCTGCCTTTTTAGTTGAGGTACTAGCACAACACAGCCTTTGACTTTTTTTTATGGTAAACATAGCTATTCCTGCATTTGTATATTTTTCAAGTCTATAGCTATTACCTTATAGAAGCCATAGAACTCACCCATCCAACAAGAGAGGGACAATGACCAAACACATTAATCTGGTGCAATTAGATACGTTTAGGAAACAACCACGGCACACCCCTTGCCTGGCCAAATTCTTTGGTGATACTTTGGTGACACTCATGGTTTGAGGTAGAACAGAGAGAAATATTTGTTGCTTAAACTACAAAGGAGCAGCTAAGAAAGCCAGATTGGCACACATGCAATAGACTAAGTATCAATACAGTAAACTCTACAGCAGGGTGTCTTATTTGTGGCCTTCTAAATGCTGTCAGACAGCAGCTCTCATCATCCCATGCCACTGGCTATGTTGGCTTGGCTTGATGGAAGCTGAAGTCCAACAACATCTGAAGGCCCAGAAATCGGTTACATTTGTGATAAACAAACAAGTTATGTTTATAGATTTCACAAATCTTCAAACTTGGATTTTGAGAATTCACCACATTCTTCCATGTGTGTATGTGCACGCACACTTCAAGGAGAGTCACACATTCCCCTTGGTCCAGCCCAGTGTGAACCAACTCATACACTGCTGTGATCTCTCCTACCAGCATTTAAGAGGAGCTGCACAGACGTAGAGGTCATTTAACTGTTCCAAAACACCCGGAGACTGGAGAAACTCTGGACCAGGAGAGCACACCTACCCAACCATTCTCTGAAGATGCCAGCCACAGATGCAGGCAAAATGTCAGAAAGAAACTATTCCAGAACACTGCCTCACAGCCCGGAAAAAAACCCAAGGAAAATCTATGTCTCAAAACTCTTAGGCAAATAATGTTATTTGCCTAAGACTCACTCTTGGGTGCAACCTAGCTCTTGACACAAAACAGACATTATTTCACTCAGCCTTAGGGCCAAACTTCATATAAACTACACATTCATTTGTGTGCTATAAAACAAAATGTCCCAATGTTGATGTTTTTTTAATAGGTAAGAAATGTGAGATACACTTGTGTGCTGCCTCCTCGGAGGCTGTTAATAACTACAAATCATTCACCTACCCTATAACACCTCCTCAATGCTTAGAAAAAGAATCAATGCTCTTGCAACATGAAAGTGTGATGTTTGCCTGGGGTCCAGTTTAGTTTGCTTAATATTTGATGAGAAGATGCCACTAATTGTAGTTCACATTGTGCCATTCTCTCAATTTAATTTTCAAAGGGGCAGGCATGCTAGAGTGTTGCTATAAGTTTGAACACATCATCAGAGGACTGTATCAGAGAAAAGGTTCTTACCTCAACACCTAGTACCAAATGTGTCGATCTAATTGTTACTGTGAAAAATGCTTCATTTAAATTCACTCTAATCTCACTATTTATATGCCACCCTAATCATATAGGCATGTTTGTGTACACAACCCTGAAGAGTGCACTTTAGGCACGGGAGGAAGAGGGATGTGTGTCCTCAAAAGTTCATGCTTTAATAAATGAGTGTACCAAACTACTCTGCTACTTCACTCAGTGCCAGCAACATCTTCTGTGCTACCATTTTCCAGAGCTGCCAAGCCCTTGTTTGTTTTTTCCAGTCAAATCAGTGACTCCAGTTCCTCTCAATGGGGAAGGCATTCCTCTTAGGCTACAACTACCCATCCTCAGTTTCCCAGATGGCAGCATTCTGAGCCCAAAGGTCTCAGGAGGAACCTGTCAGAAACATTTACAGTTTGAGTCCTCTGAAGGTAAAGTACCCAGTACCCACCATAAACATGTGTATGTGCCTTTGAGTCACCTCTCAACTTATAGTGATCCCATGAAATTCCTAAGGTTTTCTCAGGCAAGGAATACTCAGAGGCAGATTTGCCAGTTTCTTCTCTGAAATATAGCCTAGAGCACCTGGTATTTGCTGGTGGTCTCCCATCCAAGTACTAACCAGAGCTGGTCCTGCTTAGCTTCTAAGATAGGTGGGATCTGGTGCCTGTAGGGTATTTAGGTCCCATACCAATGGCTCTTAGCCTTTTTTTAACCAGGGACCCCCTTTAAATATCTTTTGTTACTCTGGACCCCCAAGACTTAATTCAAGACTTAAAACCCTAACAATAACAATAATAATACCTGATAATAAAACTAATAATACAAACACACCATCCATTAACCCTTCCCTCAGAGGCACTGGAGGGGAGGAAAGATTCTTCTCCTGCTTCTTCCTGCAAATTTGTGGCTAGAGTGTATTGAAGAGCAATGTGCAGGCCAAGCCAGCCAGTCTTGTCTTTGCCTTGGCTCCTGTCATGTGGGCTGAGCAGCCTTCAAGCCTTTGCAGACTCCCTGTGAGAACACTGTGGCCCCCTTGGGATCCACAGACCACAGGTTAATAACCACTGCCCTGTACCATGAACATAACCCTGTTCAATTCATGGTGCCACAAAGAGTTCAAGGGAAATGTGTGGGAAAGTGCATGGAGGTGCTTTAAAAACACTTGCAGTGGAAAAAATATAGAACTGATGACTGGTTAAAGGGGATTCTTAATCCTGAGGCTCTTCTGAACCAATTTCAATTGTGTAAGGGTATTCGGTGAGCAACTATGCTGAATGAAACAGAGAGACAACCCTAATCTGCACAGTACCCCAGCTGTACTCTTGGCTGCAGAAGGTTCCATAGATGTTTGCAAGTTTCTAATCATGTCTTCTCTCCATTGCAGATTTTTCCACTGAGCAAACCTCACTTCTCCCACAAGAACACTCATAGAATGTAAAAAAATGCTACAGCCAAGAGAGGCCTTATAGCAAACGGTATACAGCTATCAGCAACTATCACAGTGGCTGTATATTACCTGGTAATATAGCATCAGAGGCAGTACCTCTCAACACCAGCTGCTATTACATTCATGCCCTGCTTGTGAGCTGCCTATGTATATCCAGTTGACCCTCTCTCTCTGGCTTTTCTTCGCAAACGAAGATTCAGGAAGGACTCATCCCACGCTTTCTGCAAGCGTGCTGATGACTAAAAAGGCCAATCAGAGATAAACAAGTCCGGTTGCAAAAAGCACAGCAGAAGGTCTCCTTAGGTGATGTTTTTGGGTTGTGATTCTTTCTGCACATTGCAGGAAAATGATAAGAAAGATCTTATTTTTCTTATTCATTCTCAGATTACCCCTCCACCTAGGGAATGATGGCACCCATGGCAGAAGCCATCATTCCCTACACAAGAGCACCTATGCCTGAAACCACAGACAAGGAACACATCTTTGGATTTTGAAAGCTCTGCTTAGAAGAGCTGGAGAATCAATGCATACTCTTGCCATCTGGAAGATAAAAGGAAGTTGTAGTCCATGCTATAAACTGGGCATTGGGCAACTTGTTGCATCTGTGTGCCTTCAAGACATTTCCAACTTATGATGACCATAAGGCAAACCTATCACAGGGTTTTCTCAGGCTGAGAGTGTGTGACTTGCCCAAGCTTTCATGTCCAAGTGGGCATTTGAACTCTGGTCTCCAGAGTTGTCCAACACTCAGACCACTACACCACACTGGCTCCATACTGTGCAGCTTAGGGATGGGCAAATTTTGGGGGTTAGGGGCCCACCACACACACACTGAAAAGAATGTTGAAATACTTTCTCCCCCCCCCCATGCTCTGTGCAATTTAATTGCATTTTGGCCCTCTCTGAGTGAATTTAGACCAAGAGAGTCCTTTTTTTCTTGGGTCACTTCCTACTGGAAAAAGGCATCTCCTCGGGCTTAAATGGCTAGGAATGGGGAAGTATTCCAAAATTGCTTCCTATACCCCCAAGTGGAGTTTCTAGGCACTGGAAGCAAAAAGGTGGAGGGGATATTGTGGGATGGAGGCATAAAGACAGCAACCACATGTTCCCTACCCCAGTTGAGATGAACTTTAGAACTTGCTGGCTGCATTATGCACTTCAGCATTACAATCTAACCATAACTATTCCACTCAGAGACATAGCCGTGTCAACCTGGATCAGTATGCAAAGGAATCTTGTAGCATGATTGAGACTAAATGAAAGAACTTGGTAGCATAAGCTTTCATAAACTTGGATTTACAAAAGACAAAGATATAACTTCTTTCAGTTAGCCTCAAAAGTGCTAAAAGAGCCCCCTACAGAACAATTCCATGTCTATATTGTACACTATCATGTTGGTCTTTGGTCTACTATTTGATGCTGGATTTGCATTTCCAGAACTTGTAGACTTCCGATAGGTGTTAGTTTACAAAACTTAGCTCCAGTTTGGAATCCTTCCAAATTGCCTAGGCACTTAATTAACTGCTAGAAAAGAGCTACTACCTGGGAGTTTAATTGCTCCAGGCCACATACTAAGCCAAGAGGAAAGTGTGTCATAGGGCTGTAAAATCCTGCCCACTGTGACAAATTCACAGGTTTTAAGCCAATGTGCTACATCTAGGTAGCATCTCTAGACTTTCTCCCAGCCCTGCAAATCTTGTTTTGAGGGCACATGGGGCTGCAGCTGGAGGGGAAATTTTCTTCCACTCAGTCCTGCTACACAGAAGCAGTTCCACCAGTGAAATGCCCTCCCCCAAGGTGGTCCCTGTCCCTAGTAGCTAGCCATTTCTTTGTACTCTGGATATTTGGAGAGGTCCCATAACCAGTACTATACAGTGTCAGGTAATCATTGTAAAACCACTAGTATTGCTATACAATATACTTTAAAAATTAGTGTTCAAAATAATGATTTATGTGTGGCACTATTAATTTTTAATTTTTTTCATCCTCCTAACCTGTGCTATGGGTCCCATTTGACACAAAGAAATCAGGGCAACCCAATTTGGTTGCTGGTTCAGAAAACTCACTTGTAATTCAAAATTGTTCCACAGAATGACAGCTTTTGCTGACAAGTCTTCCATAATGATACGCTTCCAAACTTACATGCATCTTTTTTTAGAGTGTGATGATATCCAGATACAAATATAGGCATTTGTTTAGCAAAGAGAGGACTTTTCTGTTATCCTGCTGTTCTTCGATTATTCATCTGACTGAAGAAAATACCTTCCTCCTCTACAGCCATTTAGCTTTCTTCATAAAGCTTTGGGGCAAGACATCATGTTAGATTCATTTGAAGAATGTTAATGATGCTTTTCGTGGCAAAGCTTAACACATGGTATTCAGTGTAAGCCTGTTTTTATTTAATGAAGGAGGGGGTCATATGTGGCAATGATGACCCTGATAGTGTCAGTCTATAAGACAAAGATTTTAATATATGCACCTGTCTAAACGGTGAACATACCACTCATGGAATTCACTGGGAATCCGTGCATTTTTTGCTCGTTTGGACTATAGAACAATAAAAAACTTGAAGGGAAGCACAAAGCTGATTGGCTGGGCAAGAGCAGGGGTGGGGCTTGCTAGTAGGGCAAGCGCCCCATTGCTGCCATGTTGGATTTTCAACTTAGCAATCGATCACTAAGACAATAAAAAGGATCAGTATTTTCTGTTTTGCTCTATTGTACCAGTGCAATGGGACAACTTAAAAAAAAACTGGTGGCAGTGAAGAACAATGCAAGTAAATCACTCATGGCCGCCATCAGGAATATGAGGCTTGGGGGTTTCCAAGGTCAGAAAAAACGTCTGGACATATTGCTTCTGCTGTGAGATGCCAATACTATCAGGTATTTGGGATATTTTCCCCTCGTGTAGATGGGCCCTATGTCTTAGTGAGGGTTTTCATGTTAACAAAAACATAACTGTTTGAGATTCCAACATTAACAAGACATTAACCTAGAAGGTTGCGTTCAGCTCCCTCTGTTTTGAAGGAAGTTCTTCCTTATCAGTTGTTCAATGTTTATGAAAGATTGCACATACTGGGTTGGATCCAAAGGACCAAAAATATTTCTGTGCCCTTCCCACCCAACTCTTATGGACCAGAACATGAATTTTGTACATGCTTTTTATGCAGAGAAACCATTGCTTTTAGCACAGTTAGCCTACCCCCCAACATCATTATTTATATAAAAGAAAGATGGATGACTTCCTGGAAAGTGTATGCACTTGCTCTTTATAAAAAGGAAAAACAGGGAAAGCTACCTTTTATTTGCCGAAAGATGGCTTTTCCATGACCTCAGCCTCAAACTGCTCTTGGCTACTAGTGCAGAACAGCTTATAGCTCACCAAGCTACTGCCTGCACTTTCCCTGCTTTGACAGCCAAGCTCCTAGGGGATCTGCACAGTTGAAAAACTAATTACTTCTACTCTACTGCAGCAAAATGACTGCAATTATGACCAGAGTTTTAAATTATCTGGCTATCACAAGAGGTGGGCCTCCATGAAAGGCTTTGTAGCAATGGCCAAAAAACCCCACAAAAAACCACAAAACTCCTGTAAACAAGAGCATGTCCTTAGCACATTTAACAGTCACAGGAATGAAACAATGTCTATTCATTTATTATTGCATATGTATTTATTTATTTGATTTGTATCCGACGTTTCTCCCAAATAGGACTCAAAGCAGCTTTTAATATACCGGTAAGTTAAAACAAAATACAGGTCAAACCCCATATTCGTGAGGGAAACATTCTAAGACACACACAAGTGGATACCTAAAACCATGGATAATAGGGAACACAATTATTTTCAATGAGATAAACATTGGATGTTGACCACAGAATTACACTGAAGGAGCTAGAAATGTCTAGCGAGAACATACTGAAGTGAAACCATGGATACCGAATCCATAGATATGGGAGTCGACCTATAGCTAAAATGGTATGGAATACAAAAGTTTAAAAACTGTTAAACCTTCAAGCTTTTAAGTTTCAACTTGCCTGATTTTTAAATATTTCCTAGCACCATGTCACCCCTTGCCACCTCAAACAGCTTGAACAGATTTTGAAACATCAAAAAAGAATTATTAGGAGAACTAGCCTCGTTCCAAAAAGGTACATCACTTAGGTTGGGATGAAAGGATCAGAAGGCTTTGTTCCCAGATACAGATGTTTTATCCTCATAAGTGAAACATGACCTGAAAAAGAATTTGGAAATCCTTAGTGAAATATCATGTATTTCTCTCAGTCCCGCCAAGACAATCAAGTTTTCTGAAGTACAAAATACAAAATCCACAGAAGAGTAAGGAGATTTTCACACGCATAAAATACCCCCTGAAGAAATCGGGACAGAAATATTTCTGTCCCGGAAGCAGCGCCACAGTTCGCACACCCAGTCCCCTCTCCCGATATGCCGTCATCGTCACACTGGGTTATTTCTTCCCTCTTCCGGAATATTTTACTAACGGGAGTTCACCGTTAATAAAATATTCTGGAAGAGGGAAGAAATAACCCAGCGTGACGATGACGGCATATCGGGAGAGGGGACTGGGCGTGCGAACCGCGGCGCTGCTTCCGGGACAGAAATATTTATGTCCCGATTTCTTTGGGGGGGGGGTATTTTAGGCGTGTGAAAATCTCCTAATACATTTATTGGCCAACCAAATACACAAAACAGGTCATGCAAACTTTTGAAGCTCCATTGGTTTCTTGATCGGGCAAAAGATGTTTAAAAATCATACAGGAGAAGAAAAGTGACAATGTTAGGAGTCGCAGGCCTACATTTTATATCAGATGTTGTTTCTGTTGTAGTTCAGTTGGTTTAGAGGGATCTCAATGCAGGCAGATGTCACTCCCCTTCTTGGCCATGTGGGGACTGAGAAAAAGGATGGTAAAATTTAAACTCCGTTTAAACAATAAAATTTAAATAGTAAATTTTAAACTCTATTTAAACTGATAATAGGGTTTAAATTTTACTGTCCTTTGTCTCAGTTCCACATGGCCAAGAAGGGGAACGGTCTCTGCTGGCATTGAGATCCCTCCAAATCAACTGAACTGCAAAAGAAACATCTGATACAAAATGTAGACCTGTGACTATAACATTGTTATTTTTCTTCACCTGTATCATTTTTTAACATCTTCTTGCCTGATGAAGAAGCCAGATGATCTTTAAAGCTTGCATGATGTATTCTGTGCATTTTGGTTGGCCAATAAAGGCATTACTCTTTTGTGGATTTTGAATTTCGGTGTAATTTCTCTCATGGACAACATGGCTACCCTGATTATAATTTCTGAGAGAGCATGGGATTCTTCCTATCACTAACAAATGGAGGGGGGGAGGACTCCATCTAATAAGCAAAAGGTGTGTCTGCAAAATAAGAAAAGGAAATAATATTCAGACAGGGAGCGCTTCGTATGTTCGTTCTACCCCTGACAAAATATAACATTAATATTTCAACTGGGCTAAGGTCCCTTTTAAAGAATTACTGGAATAAATCATACCCGTGAACTTCAACAACACTGTGGGAGCTGGGTGCTCCATCTGCCTAAACAGATCCACTGCTGTTTTAATGACTAGTTAAAAGCTCCCAACCCCCCAACCCTAGCTAGCATTGCCTGGATACAACTCAAAACAATCAATCAATTTGGATGACAGGATCTTGGACAACACTTCCAACTAGGGCAGAAAGACAATAGAAAGCAATGCTGAGCCATTGTTCATCGACCCAGAAGGGGTTATGTTTTTACCCACAGGTACAAAAATTCCAGCCAGCATCACCAAACACAAGAAATTTTGAAGGTCCTTAAAAGTTTATTTTTCCCCATAATAAAAGTAACTGAGTCTTGCATAAAACAAAGGCAACATCATTGAAAAAGGCTGGGCTTCTAATGCAATAAGCTGTTACACTGAACCTCTAGAAAAGTGGAGTTCACACACATGTATCCATATAGATTAGTGATGGGGTTCACATACATGTTCCTAAACCAATTGGGGAGGAGAATCTTTGACTGTTCAGTGGGGTTTTTTTTAATGGTTTTTATTTCATTTTAAACTAATCGAACAAATAAGAACAATAAACTACAACATTACAAAAACACATCAGACAACAAAGAACACAACAAAACAACAGAAATATTGTGATGTTACCTCTCTATACCCAGTGTACAGTTCCTTATAGTTTAACAATCCTTTTCTTTCTCAAATCTTATTTCTTTTCAAGGGGGCTTCTCACACAAGGGAAGCGAAGCAGAAGGAAAGGCCAAGCGTAGTACATCCTGCCTTGAAGTGTTGCACAATGTCATTGTGTTTCGGATGTTCTTCTGTTTCAGTCACATGGGAGATGGTGGTAAACGCACATCTTTTTGCTAACTTGAAGAATCCATTAGCAAAAAGACTCGCCTTTACCACAGGACCAGAAAGGGAGAACAGCTGAAACATGACAAAATCATGGAATAAAGCAAGGTGGTATGTGCTACTCTCTGGCTTCACTGCCGCTTCCTTTCCCTCATGCAGAAAACCTCAAGATCTCATTGCCATCACAGATTAATCTGCTTCAAAAGAATCTCACCAGAGACAAGTAACTTGACTTGGTGATCGTTATTTCTGTGTTAACATTTACATATTGAATAAATGGGCACCACATTACCCAAAATGTAACTTTTCAGATGTTGATGACATAGTACTCTCATTATGGTTCACCACTAGCTAGGCTGGCTGGCGTTCGAATTTGGAATTTGACAATATCTTGAGGGCTACAGGTTCCCTAACCCTCATATAGGTGTTTGTCCATCACAAGGGACAACCAAAGAGCTGCCAGAAACAAAGAATATGAAAAGCATTCAAATAAACATAATGCCTATATTAGCCCAAAAGAAGGAAATTGAACAACCATTGGAAACTGTTGTGGAAGCATCTCTCCTGTGCTGTCTTTGAAGAGAATCTTGTTGAGGAAATTTGAGAATTCATTTCTTTCTTCTGAGTGAACAGAACAAGATATTTTTTCTTTCTGCTTCAAAGAAAGTAACCCCTATATGCAACATAAAGCTGCTTCCCCCTACACAAAGAGCAACTGCCCTTTGACACCATTACCTTTTTGTCTTCCTCCTTTCTATTGTGGGCCATAGAAGAAAAATGCAAAACACCATACTCCAGCATTTCCCCAATGCAGTTCTGACTATAAACCAGGAGTCAGGAGTGGGTAACTGCACAAGGAGTGAGGATCACTTCCTTCCTGACTGCCCCACAGATGCTCTGCAAGTGACACTGTGTCACTTCCAATTGCCAGTCATGCCCAATATAAAGATAAATGAGGGGGGGCATGGGATGGGAAGTTGTAGGTGTCAAAGAGGGCAAACTTCAAAATTTGCACATAGTGTGCATGTTATGGCATTGTTTTCAGGCCAAAAACACCTAAAATTGCACCAAAGTTACATTTAAAATGGGAGCGCAAGGCACTTGGGGGCACTGATTTAGACCTTTAGGGGCTGCAAAAATGACCACTTTCCCATTCCGTTATAAATACATTTTAGTTATCAACATAGGTATCGCATGTAGGTAATGTGCAATGCAAGTATTATATTTGCTGAGAGTACAATTCAGAGCATATATTTCCCCCCTTCTTAAAAGTCTTTAAATTAAAAGAACTGACACTCCAACCATAGCTAATGATCAGTGACTTCTGCTACCACGGACGTACTGTAAGAAACTAAAGTCCTAGATTATTTGGGTATAGTTTTGAAAAACAACTGAATCTCATTATTCTGAGGAAGCCCCACTACTGTTCATCTGGAATCCTGGTAAATAACAACAAACAACCATAGACAGATCTGGACTAGAGATTAATGAGCAAAACAATTTTTTTTAAAGCCTCAAACTGTCCATTTGCTTATGTATAATGCTAAGAACTTTTGACACCTCACAATGTGCTATATTTTGCCTCTGGCACAAAGGTGCCGGCTGTGTCATACAAAGGCAGCCGAGTCACCATTTCAAAATGAAACCTCAGATTCCAGTGCAATTCTAAATGCAAGAACCAACATCTCAATGTGGGGAGTTTAGTCTTTAGAGTCATTCCGATGCAGCACTGTATATTGCCCTAGTTTCTGCTTCGGCACCAATTTAAAAACAAACAGACAAAAAACAGGAAAATACACAGACCGTATTTTTGTACCTCTCGTTCCCTAGGTGCAATTATCGGAAGAAACTTAAGAGAAATGCCCTGAGTGGCAGCAGAAACGATCTGTAACAGCAGCATGGTACAGCTGCTCTGGTTTTTAGTCTGAACTTTAATCGAGTTATCCAAGGGATTGAAACCATTGGAGGGGTTCACCACCCCGTGACACAGAAGCCTCCAGTTACCACACACTCACTCCCTCATAGCATATCCAGTGCCAAAAGCCTTATCCACCCACTCACTTAGCACTGGAGCCACTCTCCACTTGGTTTTTCTCATGCATCTGGATGAAGCACCTCAACAGTTTTTTATACATTTATCTGCCTCTGTTCTCTGAAGCTCTCCTGCTGGCAGTGAAATCAGGAGAGCTTCTAACATCCGATACTTGGGACCAGAGCCAGTCCTGTTAGTACTATCTGGACAAAAGTAAAGAGATTGAGTTTCACTCCATTACATTAGGTATTTCTTTCTAAACCAATGCCAGCACTCTAGGATTTCCCAGCACTGAGAATCTGTCTCCTCATTAAATTTAACATCCCCTCTGCTTTTTTTTTTTTAAAAAAGACCAAATAAACACACCTACCTATGTACATTAATTGAAGTCCCACATTATGTTGCAAGTTTGACACCTTGTAAGCGTATACATTTCTACAAAGAGATAAGGTATATGACACTCAGTGAGACTTCCTCCTACCTAGATTTATGCATGTGCAGGACTGCAGCCTAAGAGAAACAACCTGAACAGCTTGACTAGGAGTGATATGCCATAATTTCCCTGTCATAATCTGAGCACGGTAGATTTTACATATATGGCTAATTACAAAATGAGTCTTCCTATAAACCCTAAGTTTAATAGAGCTGGTGCAACTATATTCAGTTATAACAGGACTACAAAGCCATGTGCCCAGCTTTATTACCACAGTCAAGTGGAACAACAGTGCAAAGATAGAGATGTGTGGACCACAGAAATCTTGCCAAGCAAACCCTCTAATAGGCATGTAACAAAATCTAGCCATGCCCATTCAACCATGTCATTAAAACCAGTGAAACAACCCTGTACTTCCTATATTATGACTATACTTTAATTCTTCAGTGGAAAATCACCTCTGGAAACTCTAGGACTAGACTTTGTGGCTGGATGTTACAAGTTTCAAGCACTCTGGATCCCTGGAAGAAAGATGGTTTTCTATGGGGACAACAGTGTGTTGCTTTCACACTGTTCACACCTTCTTACAGAAAATAGTCAAATTAAGGGGCAGCTGGTGATGCCATTAGTAGCCTAGCAAGTCAGAAGGATACAGTAGCAGTGAGAAGACTAGTCAAAGAGGCTGTAATTGGCTCTGGTACCACCCAGTGAGAAGAGGAATGTTGCAAGAAAACAGACTAGAAGTGAGCAAAAGATGTCACTGCTGACTCCAGTAAGCTCTTTTGGTTTGCCAGTGTCCTGCAGTGCCTTTCATAGCAACATCTGAGCACTTGTACTAGAAGGGATAGGAAGAGAATAACATTTGTTTAAAAAATAAATTCTGAGAAATAACTTGTCTAACCAATTAAACTAAAGCCCCTTCTGGTGTACCAAAGGAAGCTGTTTTGCTACATACTGTTCTGTCATGTTCTGGCTCAGTTCAACTTTACCATGTGGTGAACTAGACAGAACAGATGGCCAATAAGCTCTATTAAACTGCTAAGGCCACCTACCTTTAAAAACACACACATCCAGATCTGAAATTTGAGCTCAGAAATATTCTACCAGAGACACACTATCTTCCCGTAAATACTTGTTCTAGAATCAATAATATTAAAACTGCAGTAGCAGCCATTTTCTCAAGATTCACATGCTTAAAAGTTCACCAAGCAACACTGTCTTCTCTTGCAATTTTGCAAACCTTTCAGCCAAGAAATTAAAAATCTGAACATACAGATGGACAGAACACAAAGGAACTTTCAAATGCTCATTTTCCAGAGGACTGATCAAGAACTTACACATCCATTTTGTAGTAAAAGTCTTGCTATGAAAGCAAGAAATAAAATGCAGATTTGAACAGAGTTCTGAATCTGACAAGTACAACTTGAAACTAACATATTATAAGTAATGACACTGTCTGGAAAATGTCATGGGGGGTAATAACGGCATAACAGTGTTTACTTTTCATGTTATAGCTTTAATGCTGCTATGTAATGCTGCTATGTAAACTTGGGCAGCAACAAACTCATCACATCATAATTGTCATCTCCAAAACATAAATATTTAAGGGGACAGTTGCAGAGACTGAGACCATTTTCTACTATTAAGGGTTTTTCTTAAATAAAAAATGTTAAAAACCCACAGTAACATGTTTCATGCAACACAGCAAGCAATGCCAATGAGTTAAGGATTTATTTATTTTTTAATGATGGCAATAACCTTCCAAACTCCAAAACAAGACATGGCCTTTATATTGTTTCTGACTCTTCACTTCTTTAAATCAGGAGAAGTTCAAAGGACAGAATTACCAAGTAAAGCCCCTCTGGATGCAAAAAGTACTGATGATACACAGTACTTTTATCACATTTGATTTGGTGCATGCATGCAGAGACCACAGAACAAGAGGAGCTGCCATGCACAGCCCAGTATTCTTGCTAATCACTCCTCCAATACCAGACTTAGTGGTCCTGTGCCCATCTGTTTAGCAGCAAAACAAAATCATCCACAAGCAAAGTAGTGATTTTTCTGCCTAGATATGCAGGAACATATTAATTTGTTAACCGAAAGAGAAATAGAGACTCCCTCTCTTCACCATCAAAAAGTCAGAAGAGTACTAAGTATGGCCAGTGGTCTCCAGAAACCACAGAACGTTGAGAATGTCAGTTTTAAGGGGGAAGAATGAAGCAGAAGAATGAAATTAGTTGGATGGGACCCCTGCCAGAGTCTAATAGCTCAAAAGGAAGAGATATGCCATGAAAAGGCCTGTTTCTAACACCAGGAAGGAGGGGGGAAAGGGTACTTATTCTCTTTTCTCCTTCTTTATCATAGAATGCCCTCCATTCTCCCTTCTCCTTTCACCATTATGCTCTCCAGGTGCTTCCAAACAATCTGCTCCTAGTAGGATCAATCAAAAGGCATTGTGCAGATATTCTGCCTTTCCCACTATAATGGATTTCTGGTGGTAAGAAAAAAAGGAAGCAACAACGAGAAAATGAAGAAGAGCTACAAATGAAAGATGGCACCTGGACATTCCTCCCCCATAATATTCTGAGAGTGTAATAGAATGGTTGTACAGCAAAATGGCCATCTAGAAGCACTCTTAATCTATTACAGAATTCATTCTTCTCCGTCTGCCTATGTCAAAGTGACACCAGTCTTTCACTTCTCAGAGTCACAGCACAGGATAGCTGAAATGCACAAAAGAGCTCACTTACTTAAGAGGCTTACTTAACTGCTACTGAGTTCTGACCAATCAGATTATTCAATGACAACTTCTCTGCGTAAAGGAGGGTTAATTTTATGAGATGAATCTACAAGACCTTTGTACAAACCACATACAAATGAGTTACGTGAATGAATACAAAATAGGATGGTTGAGAGTAAGCACTTTTTCAGACAAGGGTTACCTCACAAGCAGCTTGCGGAAGAGGAATGGCACTGTCATGCAGCAGGGGATCCGTTTTGGACAACGCTTTCCCTCTCTCAGCATCATCCGTGTCATTTCTGTGTATGATTGAAGACAGCTGCACCATTTTTTACTCATGGAAGTTGTCCGTGAGTAAAAATGGTGCGGCTGCCTTCAATCGTACACGGAACTGACACGGACGATGCTGAGAGAGGGACAGCGTCATACGAAACTGACCCCCTGCCGCACAACAGCGCCGTACTTCTTCCATAAGCTTCTTGTGCACCAACCCTTATCTGAAAAAGTCCTTAGTGATTGGACAGGATCTAAAGTACAAAAGAAGGTATATAGGTCCACAAACCTGAGAAAAACTACTGTTAATCTAAATGGCAATTAAAAGTGATAGTTTTATCTCATGATTTTCAGCCTTTGAGGGGCTGAGTGACATTTTGGTCTCTTCTAACACAACTGATTGCTTTTAATCAATGTCTATGTTAGTAGAAGGCAGTTGCAGGAAGGGAAATGTGATCTGGGAATAGAAATGAGATTTAGAATAGCAAGAGACCAGCAGCAGAGGCCTCAGTCTGGTATCAGCTACTAAGAAGTGTGTTCTGAACACAATCAAGGGCAAGACAAAACTTGTCAACAAAAGGTCAATCCATAGGTAGATGAGAAGTGGAGTAAGATTATACAGGAAATGCTGGAGAATGCGTGAGGGCACGGGGAGTGGATTTTGGTGGGCAATTTAGACGAAGTGTGGACAAAACCAACAAAACTCAAGAGTAAGACAGGCTTACTAGTTATTGAAGAAAGCTGAAAGTCCAGAATCTGAAACCTCGCAAGTTGTACTCCCCCAAAGTTACTGTTTTCAAACTTCCAAGACTGTATGTTACCTGGAAGCATACAAAGTCAGGATGCTTCCTGACAAAGCTTTCACTGTGCTGCTGCATTGCCTCTAACATGCAACTTTACAGGCAACAATATCTTCCACACACAACATCATCATGAAAATGAGAGAATGAGAGAAAGTACAATATATAGCAGGGGGTGCAAGACAACTGATCCTCAAAAAGCCCTGGTGTGCACCCCCCCCAATTGACCATAAAAGTGGGTTTTTTCCCACTGAAAAACACCTTTAAATGAAGAAAAAACCCTTACAGGTCTATAACAAGTTTTTTCAAAAGGCTTCCCTTGCTGAAACAGCCTGTGGGGAGAGAGTCAGGAGGTGGCCAGAAGAGATGTGTTTTCACTTCCAGGCACTCAAAATGGTGACTGGGATGACATCTTGTGGCTCTCCACAGCTCCAGAAAAACTGACATTTGTTTGGCATAGCCCCTCCAGCCTCTGGAATTTGCTCACCCACAATACAGAGAATACTAAAAGATAAGGCAAGGTTTCCACAGGAAAACCTGACAAGTAGTGATGCTGACTGGAGATTCTGGGGATTTTAATCCTGCATCTGGGGACGCAAAGTTGGGAACATCTAACCTAGAGTATAACTCTATAAAATGACTCTTGGCAGAACCATGTTAAATTCAATCCTCAGTCTGGAACCAGTAAAAGTTCCTTGAGAATCAAACTACTTCTTGATTTGGCAAGAAGACACTATGAGCTTCCCTTCCCAAAAGCAGTACAGTTCAGTTTTTGTGAGATCTAACAAGTCTCAGGAATTCAGCTTGTCAATCTTTTCCTGCAGATGAAACATAATATCTGAAAAAGAAGAATTAAAAGCATCACAGCAAGGTGTTTGTACACACACAAAAAATTAAGTGACTCAAGAAATTATGACATAAACTTATCTCTGATATTATGAGAAAGCACTCTCTTAAACTGGGAAATGTTACTCCATTCAGAGATCTCATTCTGGTCCATTTTATTTGAAGGACCCTATCTCCCTGTATGAGCCCAGTAGAGCTCTAAAATTATCTGATGAAGCCCTTCTCTCTTTCCCATCACCTTCTCACGGTCATTTGGTGGGAACAAGGGAGAAAGCCTTCTGGCTGCTCCTAGACTTTGGAACTCCCTCCCCAGAGAGGCCAGGACTTTGGAACTCCCTCCCCAGAGAGGTCCTTGCTCTCCTTCTGGTGGCAGGTTAAAACATTTTTGTGCCTCCAGGTTTTTACAAACTGACAAGGGCTGGGCTTCTAAGGCTGTGCGGTGTTCTTTTTAAGATTTTTAAAGGTCTTTATAGAGCATTTTAATATTTTTAATGGTTAATCTTTTAACTTATAAATTGTTTAATTGTTTCTTAAATTTTATATTTTTACTGTTATTTTTACTTTTGTATTGTTTTTAACTTGTATTGTTTTAAATGTGTTACCAGCCTTGAATCCCATTACTGAGAATGTATTTTGGGGCACACTTTTCCTTAACATATAAATCTGGGGGTGGATTTCTAAGTTGTGAACCAGATCACACACACACACACACAAAAGTGTCTATTGCAGCATCCCAGGCACATTCCAGTTCATTTTTTAAATTGTGAGATCTTAATGTGCTAAGTTTGTACACAGGCTTGGATGTGACAAGAATCTCCTATACATTTACCCCAGAAATCTAGAAACTCTATTGCAGGTGTGATTAATTGTGCCTTTCCATGTGGTTTCCAGTTACAACACCCATAATATCACATGAGGCTCAGCTACACAGCAGAATTAAATGCAGGAAAATTCATGTTATCTCCATTTCGGTCCCGTCCCACATTGTGCCCACAATGCAGCTGCATAATTGGTGACTGTCAAAATACCAGAGTTTACAGTCCACTAGGCCTGCCAGTAACCCTAACCCTAACCCTTCAGCAGTGGCCCTTCAGCTTCCATCCCTTCATTTTTCCGGCAGCAGCAGTGGCTTTCTGGGGAGAGCGGGACAGGCTGGGCATGCCAGTTCTGTCCCGCTCGGCCCTCGCCCATCCCACCTAGTGCCCTTGGCCACAGCAGCCGCCAGGGCGCCGAGTTGGACAGGCTGCTGAGGCCTAGGGCTCTTCCTCTGTTGACTGTCAGTCACGGCAGAAGAGCCCTAGGCTGCAGCAGCCCATTCTGTCCGGTGTGGGACAGGCGAGGGCTGAAAGGGGCAGACCAGTATGCACAGCCCGTCCAGCCCTCCCTGGAAAGCCGCTGCCACTGGAAAAACAAAGCGATGTGAGCTGAAAGGCAGCCACGGAGGCAGAGCCCTCATCTACAGCAGCCACCAAGGGCCAGGGCACTGGGTGGGACGGGCTGGTTTGGGGACGGAAGCCTAGGCTAGAAGTGGTGGCAAAGAGGAGGGAGAGGAGCCCGGCTCTAGGCTTCGGAGGCAGACACAACGCAGGGCCATTCAACAATGGCAGATCCTCAACTGCAAGACATCCCTTGCAAGCCTGACCCCTCCAAGGTCCAACCAATCACAATTCAGTTCTTCTGTGTGCCCCTTTTCTGAGATGGTCGCTGATTGACAACCAATAGTGCGGTTTTCCCCACATTTTTCCAAAAAGATGTGGAAAATAAGAGGGATGGAAAGGCACAGATTTGGGGGGGGGTTGCTTCCCACCCTTCTGAATAGAGTGAGTGTGGCCCACGGTACGTGAGTACCAATGAGATTTTTCCCGATTTCTTCCCGGGTTTGGGGGGGTGTTTTTTGTTTTGTTTTGTTTTGTGTTATTTTTTGCTGTGTAGTCAAACCCATGGTTTCCTATGGGGGCTAGTGTTGTGGGAAAGCCTACACATCTTAAAGGCCACTGTTGCCCACATCTGCTCTACTGAAATCTATTATTTTCTTCAATTTACAAAATCACCTGTTCATAAAGGAAATGGACAAACTTCACTGATAACATAGTAAATGGACTGACTTCATGTTTCAGGCAGTTCCACTGAAGTGTGTTAGCACTTTAATAATTACACTTAAGACATAATGAACTATACAAAAGAAAGCTTCTAGACATAATTCAGATATCTTAATAAAACTCCAAGATGGCAGTATTTTTGGCTCCTGAACAAAATCAAGTTTCAACAGCATAAGGTTCAGTTACTGCCAATTATTAAGTCCTTTGCCTGGGAAGTAAACAGCAGATGCTATAGGAGATTAAAAAAAAAATAACACTTAAGTATTTTATATATTCCTTGCACACATTTTGGGGAGGGGGTATTAAAGACACAGGGCTGCTTGACTTAACTGCAGTAGATTCTGTTTTTAAAAGCACAAAACATCTTTGCAATAATCAACAAAGCAATCTATTTTGATGCTTACAAACACTTCTGGCCTAAATCCAGTTACTAGTTCAATTTAGAGTAGATTCACTGAATCAGCTGAACTTGCATAAGAGTTATCAGCTTCCTATTGATTCAGTGGATCTACTGTAGTGTGAACAACTGGATTTGGGTTTCTCTGAAAATTCATAGCACTATGTTTCCACTTTAACCCCATGATTCCACCCTACAGAATCCTGGACTTTCTGTTTACAGAGGGGAATTTATTCTCAGCTAGAGAGCTCTACCTCAGACTACAAAGCTCATGATTCCATTTGATATAGCCATGGAAGTTAAGGTGGAACCATAGTGTTATAACTGTGTAGTGTGAAAGGACCCCAGGAAGCAAAAACCTAGCTCTCCCCTCACTGGCCATTAACCACTTTTAAAGCTCCATTAACTGCCTTTAAATCTGGGGTGCAACTGCAACTCCGAACTCCCAACTTTTCTCGTCACTGGCTTTGCTGGCTAGGGCCAATGGGAGTTGCACTCCAACAACATCCAGAAAGCTGCATTTTGCTCACCCCTGCTGCAAAAGAAATCAATAGGGCCAAACAACTAGTTATTAAGCCTGTCATCTGAAGCATGCCTAGAAATAGGTTTACAGCACAAAAGAGGGTGAATCCATTTTTTCTACTGTAGAACTACAATTACCCTATTAACATTTAAATCAAAAGCAAAGCTTATAGTTACTGCAAAGTAATCCTTTTGAAACAGACTGATAAGAGGCTTTTCACTAGGAGGTAGTGATTGTGCTGTCCTTCTGGGGAAGTCCTGTGCACAAAGCTAAAATTTAAAATCCTCCTATTAGCAATCTACTCAGGCCTTCAGGGAATTTTAAATTTAAAAAAAAACCTAGATCATGAACTGCAGTATAGCAAGATGTATGAGAAAGGTGGTAGAATAACACACGTTTAATCTACTGTACACCTCCCCAGAGAACTACAGTTCTCACACAGTTTAAAAGCAATAAATAAATAAAATGGTGTCCTAATTTGCTTTGATTATCAGTGATTCACTGATGCACATGATGCCTGGAACCTGTGAGCTAATACTCAGTGTATTTTATTCTTTATTTGTTTAATTTATTTGACCCATACTCTACCTTTCCTCCAGGACTGGGACTCTAGGCATCTCTCAGCATGATTGAAAATCAGATGCATTTAAAACCCCACTGTTAAAATATTAAAATGCAATCAAACCATCATCATATTAAAACAGCTGGGGAAAGTGCAGCATGCTGACTGCATGAAACCACATAAGGCCTTTGGGGGGCAATCCCTAGCAACCCATTATTATATTTAAACCATCAGAACATTTAAAAAAAAAAACCATACCCACACTGTTATCAAAGGTGGCCAAATTAGTGACAATAAAGGAGTGCAAGGAGGCTTTTTTGTAGCTGAAGTAAAATCTAAACTTATCTGTAGTGAATGGCGATATAATTTGGAGAAACTGCATTAGCGCCCCGCATTGCTAATTTGACGACTTGCCCTAAAGACCATGGGTGGGCAGTTACCAAAAGTTCTGCACATTCTTGCACAGTCCTGAATACTCTGGAAAAAATTGTAACTTTGGGACTACTCCTATTCCTCTAGCTTGTTTGTTGACCTTAAAATGTTACAGCTTCTGCACCTGTTTTGGCATTCCTGATCCAACAATACCTTTCATACTTGATAGGGATGCTAATGAAATATAGAAGCCTTTTTATTTCAGGAGGCTAAACCTAAAGGGGAAGTACAAGAGGCTCCGTATGTTAGCTATGCACAAGGTAAGGCTGAACACAAATGAGCTCCAAGGAATCACTGGTTGTTATAAAGTTACCAAACACCTTGATACTACATTACTGCTGGCTATTTGCCATAACAAATGAAATGTAATCTACATTCTTGGGTACACTGTGCTGGAATTAAAAAATCATCAGTCAAAATTTCATATGTAGCAATGCAGGGTGGCCAAATTGTTTGAGGGGAAGCAATGAGACCTTGGAGAACTGCCTTGCCATGCTCTCGCATAACTGGGTTGTGTTTTTTTTAATCTTCTAATTTCCCCAAAAAACACTCTCCACACACACACACCTATCAATATGAGGGCACAATTTTGCCAAGTTTTTAGGCTCCACCCTGGGCAGTTTTAGGCCCAGGAGAGGCTTTTTTATGTCGTCTACAAAGGTAATAGAGACTTTTATTATTATGTTTATAGAAACAGTATCCAATCTACCACTGGATTCAAGCCTTTATGTTTCTGTTTGCTTGGGATGCTTCTCTATCTGTGGATCTGAAAAGAGCAGTACTGAATAGTCCCTGAATATATACAACCTCTGCCTAACTATTTTGCAATCTGGAGAAAAGGCTTACTATATTGGACATCAGCAACAGGCACACCAGCATAAACCATCACATATCATCATGACTTGTAGCAGGAGAGACCATTATTCCATCTAGCACAATAATGTTTAACTTTATCTTCAACTGGAAGCACCATCGTTTGAGAAAGAAGGGCACACAAATTACCCATCAGTCCATGTGGAAAGTAGGAGTTAACTTATTTAACTTCAGGAGAAAGCAGAATCAGTTTGCAGTGGGTTGGTATTCAATTTTGAGTGTAAGGACCTTCCTAAAGAAAAGATGTCTTTCAGGCATTTCTTTCAAGAGGCAATCGCATTAACCTTTAAATAGAGTAAATCAGTTGCTCCAGAGAAAAAGTCATACAACTTGAAATATTGAAACTTGAAATAATGAAAACAATAAAACAAAACTGACTCCTTTCCCTTTAGTTTTGTATGGACACTTTCTTTCCCACTCCCAAGTTGTGTGTATTTGCATATCTATTGAGAAGTAGTTGGCATGTAGTAGTTGTTTGGACATTCTCCTAACCAGAAATGCAAGTAAACTGTGTTACATAAGTTTGTAATAACTTGGTACAGAACTGAAAGATTAGCCTAACCTACTCTGCAATTGGTGCCATACTACTACAGTTAAGAGCACAGTTTCATTCACCCAGATACTGTGCCTATTTCTGAAACACAGTTAACACATGACGTACAACAAATGTCTGCTTTGAGGAGGTTATTTTTGTTTCAGCTAGGTGTCACTAGCAAAACGAGATTAAACAGAATCAAATCAGATAGTTCTGAGACTTGATCAACACATTACAATTATAATGCTAGGGGCCATTTATTGGATGGAAAATAGCTGTTTTTCTTATCAAGGTGGTCTGAAAGAACAATCCTCAAGAAGTGCATGTTCTATTTGTCATGCTCCAGAGTCTATTCTTTCAGTACTCAGCCACTGGGTATGTGATCTTCAGAGGTACATACAGGTGGCACCTAACTTTAGGAAAAGATGGGGAACTAGAAACACATAAGCCTAAGTACATAAAAATACGATTTTAAACAGTAATATAAGCATTACCAAGTTTTCCTCATAAAAAGGAAGAAGGGAGGGGGGAAGGTATCTAGTAGAACATTTAAGACTAACTGCTTTATTTTAACATAAGCTTTCATGGATTTCAATCAAGCTCCTCAGACACACTGATAAGAGTTAATATTTCTCTCTCTGGCTTTTCTTCGCAAACGAAGATTCAGGAAGGACTCATCCCACGCTTTCTGCAAGCACACTGATGACTAAAAAGGCCAGTCCGAGATAAACAAGTCTGGTTGCAGAAAGCACAGCAGAAGGTCTCCTTGGGTGATGTTTCCAGGTTGTGATTCTTTCTGCGTTGTCGTTTCTCTTCAAGACTTGTTTGGCATGAGTTCTCAAACAAGGCTGCAGCATTGTGGATAGTGCGTCTCCATGCCTCCTGATAAAACACTAAGATATACTGTATAGCAGTTACATGGTTGTGTGGGTAGGATCAGAATGGAGTAAGATGATACAAATTTAAGGTTTATAGATAGTTCTGTGTATTGTTTCCATCAACTTTTTATTTCTACTTGGTCATGTACTGTGTTCCCCTACTGATCGTAGAACTCTGCTTTTGGCATCTTTGATGTTACATTACCAAGAAGGCCTACAATGATTGGGAAAATTAAGGCAGAAGTAGGAAACTGTAGCCTTCCAGATGACACTGTACTGCAATTCTCAACAGTTCTAGCCTGCAAAGGGGGGGGGGGTAGGCACTGTAGTCCAAAAATGCCTAAAGGGCATAGCTGTCCATCTCTGACCTAAAGGTACTGTACTGATTCAACCTTGAAAGGTCTAATCCCCAGTTGACCTATGCACAGTTACTTAATACAGTGGACCCATGAACACATCCAAGCATCACCACAGTGTGTCTATAACCAAACACTGCAAAACATCAGTGTTGCAATACAGTGTGCTACCTGCCTCCAGCAGGACCCAAAACACAGAAGTATATTATCAGTACATATTATGAAGAAACACAGAGAGGATAAATATTTGGCATGTCAATAGCATGTGTGAGCCAACCCCAAATGCTGCAAAAGGCCTATGGTTTACTGTTTCTGCAGCATCTGGATCAGGATTTGGTAACCATGGCAACCAGCTCATTTCTGAAGTGCAGAGCACATATTCAGGTAGGAACATTTACTGAAGCAGGTAGAGACAAATAGAAATATTTCTGTATCAGCCACTAGCTAGCATGAATGAAGTTGAAAGGTCTTGAGAAATAGCCCAGTCCAATTTAGAATCAGGGCACAGTATGACCTTATGTAAACTTGAATACTGTAAACCATATAACTATATATACTGCACTGGTGATTAATAATTCTGTGACCATGCACAAAAATAGAGGAAAATAAGTAGGCTCATTTTACAATAATATACTAAAACTAAACCATTCACTTGAAACCCCACTTATTATAGGACCAAAGGCTTTACTACAAAGATGATACAAGTAGCAAGCAAGATGCGCAACCGAGCTACTTCTATAGGAGGGGGTAGGCAACCATGGTGGTCCAAGAGCCAGTTTTTGGCAGTCCAGGGGCTACACAGAGTGCCAGAAATGCCCCCAGCCCCAAAAAAACTATACTAAAGTGGCTGAATGTTCCCTTCTGGTTTTGATAAATTAATATTTTTTATATTAAACAGAGCATGACTGTGATCTATTAAGAAGCTGCTGTAGTCTTCTAGGAGAGGCATTTCAGACCTCCCCTTTTTTGGCCAGAAAAAGGGCAGTCCCAGGTGTCTGAAGGGGTCAAAGGCTCAAGAAAGGCTAATCCCCAGTTGACCTACACAGTTACTTAATACAGTGGACGAGCTGCCCCAGGGCTACAATTTGCCCATTGCAAATTGCCTTTCTACAAAGACTGACAGTATATACAGTCAAACAACTACTGAAACACTAGTCTCCCTCACCACAAAGCTCCAAAAGCACATTTTTGTTCAAACGTTTAAATTTAGATGTCTATGTTTCATTTAGATGTCTAATACAGTGGGGCCTTGGTATCCACTGGGGTTTGGTTCCAGGACCCCCCCCCCCATGGATATCAGAATCTGTGGATGCTCAAGTCCCATTATATACAATGGCATAGTAAAATGGTGTCCCTTATATAAAATGGTGAAATCAAAGCATGCTTTTTGGATGAAGATGATGATGATGATGATGATGATGATATTTTCAAGCCATGGATAGTGGAATCCATGAATACAGAGGGCCGACTGTATATGCCTGCATTATCACCCAGTATAAATTTTCCATGTTTCAGATTCAACAGTTCACACCAGAAGGTGGGGAGGACATACCCTACAACACTGCCAGCTGTGCAGAAAGGTCAGACTACATAATGGGGTGGATTCAGGTTTAAGTACAAGCAACTGGGCTCTCAGAAGGGCGATGCTCTGACTCCTTGTCCCCACAGCAGCCTTTCCAATCATTTGGAAATGCTACATGGGCCACCCTGCTGAATTGTTTAAGTTACAGGAGGGGTCTCCCTGAAAATCAAATGAAACCATTTTCCATGAGCAGAGCCCTTCTGCCAATGGAAGGAAGATTGTGGTTTACAATCATGGAAGAATTCCATGCTTGTTAAGCCACAACATGAAACTCAGAGTCCTATAATAGTTCTCTGATAACTTGCTATATATGTACTGGGTGTCTGTGCTGTCAGAGCACTGGCAGACAGACTGTGCAGTGAACATGATTTCCTTCCATAAAGACTCTACAGATGTCCTCAGAAAGGCTGCTGGGCTGCAGGCCTTTCTAGTGGTATACGGTGGGCCAATACTATTATGAGCTTTCTCACCTAGTTAGGAACAGTACACAGTTGATGTCTGGACATGCCCACAAGAGAAACACTGTCTCCATGCATATACTGGGAGTGTCTGGGCATGGTTCCCAAGGGTGAGAACCATACAACTTTCCAGATATCCTTGGACTGTAGCTCCCAGTATTCCTCAACACTGACTATGCCAACTAGGTTTGCTGGGAGCTGCAGTTCAGCACCATTGGAGGGATACACAATTCCCACCCTGGACTAAACAATCAGAAAACATTTTCAAGGTTTACCTTTTTCAATTCTTTCAAAATGCAGATGGATTTTCTTATGGAACTAATCTTTGCCAGAAATGTGAGAATAGTTGCCACAGACAACAGAACACCCTGACAGCTATACTCCCTTACCATCCCATTCTCACCTAGTGCTGCTCAGAATAACTCTCACACTTCACTTTTGGGCATCCAAAGTGATAATACTGTATTTCAACATTAAAATGTGCCATTCATTGGTATTTCCTCTGCAACATTCCACATAAGCATAGCTGCTATGGTAAGGGATGTTAGGAGATGTAATCCAAGAACCATTGGAGAGTACATATTTTCCCAATCCATGAGTCAGATTCTCCACCAAGGAGATAAATACTTCCTGGCCAGGGTCACTAAGTTCATGGTTTCAGTAAGATCAAGAAGCTGGACTTACTGTGATATTCTCCTTTAGTCAGAAAACAAAGCGGGGGAATTACACCTGAAATATTTCCCTGCTTTGCTGAATGACAGCATCTTGGTACAATACTGCCTGCATAACATAGATCAAGATATTGATAAGTCATATTCATATACTTTCACTGCAATTACCCCTTTCTTATCAGAAAGATGGTTCTCAAATCTGGTAAATGCATCTTTACCTTGCATCAGCCTTCTTCAACCTGGTGTGTTGGACTATATCCCATTTGCAATTAGGGTAAGACTATCCTACAATGAGTGGATCCAAATTGCATCATTTCCAAAGCATAAAAACTGAACCACAGAATCTGCTGTACCCACTTAAAGTCATAAGGTTGCTGAAGTTTGACACACAGATACAAGTTAAGCCTAGGAGTTGTCGAACTGTGAAAATGCTCCTCATGGAATGCGAGGAGAATATGATGTGTCTAAATGATGTGTTATAGATGTGTCCTAGTAGACCAGAAGTTGAACATCAGTCAACAGTGTGATGTGGCAGCTAAAAAGGCCAATGCGATTTTGGGCTGCATCAATAGAAGCATAGTGTCTAGATCAAGGGAAGTAATAGTACCACTCTATTCTGCCTTGGTCAGGCCTCACCTGAGTACTGTGTCAGTTCTGGGCACCACAATTCAAAAAGGACATTGACAAAATGGAGAGTGTCCAGAGGAGGGCGACTAAAATGGTGAAAGGTCTGGAAACCATGCCTTATGAGGAAAGACTTAGGGAGCTGGGTATGTTTAGCCTGGAAAAAAGATGGTTAAGGGGCGATATGATAGCCCTGTTTAAGTATTTGAAGGGGTGTCACGTTGAGGATGGAGCAAGCTTGTTTTCTGCTGCTCCAAAGACTAGAACACGGAGCAATGGATGCAAGCTCCAGGAACAGAGATTCCACCTCAACATTAGGAGGAACTTTCTGACAGTAAGAGTTGTTCAGCAGTGGAACACACTCCCTCCGAGCGTGGTGGTGTCTCCTTCCTTGGAGGTCTTTAAACAGAGGCTGGATGGCCATCTGTCAGGGATGCTTTGATCAGATTCCTGCGTGGCAGGAGGTTGGACTGTATGGCTCTTGCGGTCTCTTCCAACTCTACAATTCTATGATTCCATGATTCTATGAAATGGAATCATGCATTGTTTTGCCATATTCGGAAGGAAGGGGGCCAAAAATGCCATATATGCCACAGGAAAAGCCTTTGTAACTTTTCCTGGAGTATTTTTAAAAACACCTTCGATTTCACAATTCTTAATGCCTCTCCCTAAACTGCAAATCGCAGGAGTCTATGAGATAGAACCATGATAATTAAAGCAGAATCAGAAAGATGGCACCATAATTGTGTCGTGTGAAAGGGCTTTTAGACATTATTTGTACTATCACACAATTAAGAAAAAAAAAAGAATAATGCTAATCTCACTAAGTAAACTTGAACCAGTCACGTTCCCAATGTCCCCTTATCTTGCAGAGTTAGGATGATAGAAAATGGAGGGACTAATAACATATGCTGCCCTAAACTCTGTGGAGGAAGGGTGAAAGTAGCGGTAATTTTAGGGCACAATTTTGGAACAAAGTTCAGAGTCCCACTCAGTGGCAGCAGTGTGATTGATCATAAACACAGAAGGGCTGGCTTACAATATTTTAATAGAACAATATTAACACATAGAGAAGGGTGAGACAGAACAATTAATTCCATCATTTAGAATAGCCTTTCAGGGCTATTTTTCAGTGTAATTTAACTAGGGGTCATTTACACATTTAAAAAAATCCTCAAAGAATTCACCTGGATTCCTAATGGTCCTCACACATTTTGGGCCAAAGTCACTCTATTCAGAAGGAGGGGGTCAAAAATACCCTGGAAAAGCACAATAACTGCTTTCACTAGTTTTCCCGACTTTTTGGATAAAGTGTGCAAAAATGCGCACAACAGGTGATGTGTACAACCAATTCAAAAAAGGCCATCTATACAACCAATTTGCAAAAGGGGGTGGGCTTGCAAGGCAGGGCTTTTGAGCAGAGCTGCCATGCTTGGGCAAGAGAAATCTCCCAGGAAGGGTGTGCTCTGGGGCCGGACTTTCCCTTTCCCTTTCTATCCTGTCTGTCCCCTTTGAAGGGCAGCCTGCCTCCCTCTGCCCAGACTCTGCTGCCCAAAGCCAAAGGCACTGTCCAAAAAACCAGCACTGTGGCCTGAAGAACAGCTGTGGAGGTTTCTCCCAAAGCGGCCCAGGAAGCGGCTAGCAGGGAAGCACCCTCGTGCCTTGCCTTTGGGCCAAGTGACCTGGCTTTGGATGCCAGTCCCTCGACGGGCAGAGCCCAGAGGCACCGGTGGTGTCTCATGCTCCTCCCTTGTATGGGGCTGGGATAAGATGGGGGTCGCCCCCCTCCCCAACTGGGCCTACGCAGGCTCCGCCTAGGCTCAGCTCAACCCACGGAAGGTGCAAGGGCACTTCCCCACTAGCCGCTTCCCAGGCCGCTTTGGGAGAAACCTCTGCAGATATTCTTCAGGCCGCAGCGCTGGTTCATTGGGCAGCGCCTTTGGCTTCAGGCCACAGAGTCTGGGCAGAGGGGGGAAGGCTGCCCTACGAAGGGGACAGACAGGAGGGAAAGGGAAAGGCCAGCCCCAGAGCCGGGCTTCGAGCTCCTTTGGACGGAGGGGCAATTGGGGCCTGCATTGTCTTGGAGGCCTCCAGCCATGTAGGGCATCCTGCCCTGGCTCTCCCTCCCTCGATGGGGGCAAGGGGGTACTTCCAGTCTGTAGGCCTCTTTTGGGGGGGTCGCCCAGGAGGCCCCAGAAGTTGCCAAGGCCCCCCTTTTGAGTAGCACTGCCACATCTCTGCCATGAACTGATTCCTCCCCTGTGTGAACTGCAAAATCACTAATTTATTGCATAAACCAATTTCGGACAAAATCATGTAAACAAATGGGCACTGGGGCAAAAGGGAGGTAAGCTGGCATTTTCCGCACTATAATTCTCCCATGTAAGATTTCTCTCTATTATGCAATACTGGGTATATACTGACTCAGTCTAAGCAATGGGAGGGGAGATGGAAGGGTTGCATGGGTGACTACCTATTTGTTGTATAGCTAGTAAGGGGCCAGTAAAAAAAAGGTGAACGAGGAAGAGAGACAGATAGGAAAAGGAGATGACACACTGAAAATATAAGCTGATCTAGAGACTCAGATGGAAATTTAGAAGAAAAGAACTTTTCAAAAATTAGACTGGTTTTCTGCTTTCCTCCATTCTGTGGCCAAAAAAAGAGAGATTAACTGAGAATGTACGGGGGAAACAGAGAGGGCACCTCCAAACAACACCAAAGAGTATTCGTTTGAAATGGTTGGGTTGGTGTAAGCTGTGTAACAGTTGGGGCCAGTTTTTCTGCACACCTGAGGCCAGTTCATGCATAAGATTTAGACAACTGTTTGGAGGAGTGGGAGATAGGTAAGGGAATAAGATTAAGCCAATGATTCTATGCACCCACCCAAAGCACACATGGCAACCAATTGGCCTGCTTCACTGCACCTATGTGGGTGGTTTGGAGAAGGAGTCCAGGCAGGGGGACCCACTCAGAATTAATGATGATCAGAGACAGGGGAACCAGAGAACATTTTTTGGCATTTTTCAATGGCACAACAGTAAGAGTCATGGTAACATACAAGCAATGAATAATCCAGCGTGTTACTTTCTGTACAGTGTAATAAGTAATGTCATAAGTAACACTCCAAGTTCTGCACAGGAAGCAGCCTTATACTGAGTCAGATTGTTAGTCCATTTAGCCCAGTATTGCAAACTCTTAACTGGGAGCAAATCTCCAGACCGGATCTTTCCTAGCCCTACCTGGAGATCCCTAGTAATCCCTTACGATCTCTCAGCCAAGTACTAACGAGGCACAATTCTGTTTACCTTCCAAAATCATTTGCCCATCATAAATGTATGCACTGTTTTGCAGCCCTAAGGCAGGCTCCCCTAAAAGATGACAATAAAGCATAACCAATTCCAACGCATAAATGTGTCTCACATGTGTCTTTTCATAACAGAAGAGAAGCATATTCAGGAGACATCTCATCATTTTGGTGATGCCCATGCAACTGTTGGAATACAGAAAGGCACTGAAGTAGGTAAATGAAACGGCACAAAGGAATAAAAACGCAACATGATCAACCATTTCCCAAAGGAGTAACAGCTGTGCAACAGCAACATACCCATCAGTGACAGATCTGTGTTCTTCCACAATACAAAGCAGGACCACTGCCCCAATTAGCTTGTGAAGATAGCTCAATGTGAGGCTTGCAGACTAAACAGCACAGCTCTTCAAGAACACAGTGGTGCCAGTTACACGACAGAAATTGTCACAGTGCTTACCGTGATTTTGTGATCACGAATCCGTCCCTCGCTGTTTATACAATTTATGTCACTGATCTGAATATCCCAGGTGGTCCCGTGATTGATATTTACACGTCCAAAGTTCCGGGGGTTTTTTAGGTTGTAGGGTGGGGGGTTTTTTGGCTGTCAATCAAGTATGCGATTACTCGTGTTTTCACAACCTCGGTGACGCACTTCCTTTAAAATTCTGTGCCACAAGCGATGCTACTGGCTGGCTGGGGGGGGGAAACAGGGGGGCAGAGGTTTGGTATTCCCCTCGCTTCTTTAAAATGTTAACCCTTGAAGCAGAGGCAGAAGGCACTTTTCAAAGACCTCAGACGGAGGAACAATTAAACCATCTCCTTTCCTTTTGAAATCAAGCCGATTCGCTCAGACGCAGGGAGATCAAGCCGAGTGAGGTGGGGGGGTTGGGTTTCCCCTTGCCTCTTTAAAATGTTAACCCTTACAGCAAGCCAGCAACAGACAGGCATTTTGAAAGGCACAGACACAGAGGGGGAATTAAAGGGTGTTAATTCACTCAGAGGCTGGAATACCAGGGAGGGGATCCAGGCAGGGAATGAATGGGCGACCCTCTGCCCACCGCGATCTCTCTGTAACATGCAGTTGAGGAAGAGGTTAAAGCTGAAGGGTTTGCAGTGTAGAAATCCATTTAAAAAGGTGATTGAGTACGCGCACGCGTGCACACACATCAACCTTCGTGCAGGGGGAAGGGATGCCCTTGTTTTCGGCTGGTGAGGCTGGATCTGTTGAACGGGTGACTGACCCCTCCTTTTCTGTGCCCTGATCTCTAAACCCGCCCCCAGTCACCATTTCCGGTCATCCCTAGTACCGAGACATTTTGTCCCAGGCTGTTTACATTTCCGATTTTCCGAATCCTCCAGTGACTTTTTTAAAAACCGGCACAAACCGCGGGACTGGAAGTCCCGCAGGTTGAGTGATAAAAGGTGCCCCCCCTTCCGAAAATCACGTACCCGACCCTATGTACGTGTAAACTGCCAGGGATTGACACGAATTCTTCCCAGGACATTTTCATCGTGTAAACGGCACCAGTGATTTCTGTTGCAACTTTTCCTAGTAACTACTGTATAATATGAATTCTTATTGTATATTAAACCCACTCAGGTACAATAAGACTATGAAGTATACTAGGTATGGATTCATTTCCCCCTTTTTTCAAACAAATCTATTCTGAGTCACTAGAGCATACTTGTTGACATATAAACTTTATTTGATCTTGTGTCAACAATACAGAAACCATTTCATTGTGTTTAGGGTTCTGATTAAAACTGAACCCCATCCAATCTCACATTCTTTTAATCAGGCATGGGCTATTTTCAACATAAATGTGAATTTGCTATTTTCCCTCTTTCTGCAGTAGTTCTTTGGAAGGTAAATAGAATCACATTCTTACCATAGGAACTAGCCATCCTGAAATCCCTTCCTTCTGTTTTAGTATATCCATTACTATAATGAAAGCTAAAGGGTTCCCTGAATAATTATTTATGTTCTAAATATAGCCATATGACTTGCATGAGTTTCAAGATTTTTAAAGCAATGCACACCATAAAATGCCAAAAAGGCTTTTAAAACCTTTATTCATCACTCTCCAGATACACAGTCTCTGAAGAGTCTGGGTGAGACCTTATTTATAGTTTTAAGCATTGGGACTCAGCTCCTCCGGTGTTGGTGGGGAGGGGGGTGTCCAGCAACACCAACGTGGTGGATGGCACCCTGTTCCCGGGGGCGTTCCGTGCTGCCTCCTCCTGGAGGGGCCGCATGGTGGCTACCTCCCAGTCAGCTCCTAACCCATGTGGGTGGAGCAGGACTGGGGTGCTAATGGTGGCAGCCGAGTCGGGGGTCTTCTCCCCCTTTATCTCCTCCTCTTGCTGCCTCCATTCTTTCCACTGCTGGTTTTAGCAGCTGGTCTTAGCTTCACTGCTGCTGCTTCTGCTGCTGCCACTCATACTGTCTCCCTCCCTCCAATGGCCGTAGATGTTGTTATTATCATCATTATTAGTATTGGATTCCCCCCTTTTTTTTTATAAGACAAACAAAGGGATCCAAGACTCATTGTATATATTTCTTTGATATGCACCAGTAAAAGAAAGTAGTTTTAGGCACAATCCTGTGTCTGTATGCTCATTTCTTCAGCCTGATGTCTGCTGTTTTTACTACAAGATCTATCTGCTGCCTGGTCCTCTTAATATGCTCAGAGGTACCAGTGTGCTGTCGTGGCATATACAGCAAGGGGTAAGGAAACAAGGACAAGGCAAGGGAATGTAAAGCTAAAACAAGCAAAATTTCCAGGCATAAATGCATTCTGGAAGCATCAATTTGATACAGTTGCTGAAGGGCCGGCTTGTTCTGGAGTCATAAAGTTCTATAAAAACACAGCTCTGCAACTGTCCTGCATATCATATTACCATTGCAACCAAAAAATTACTTCTGGTGATGTTACAGACACCATTACTCTCCCATTGAGAGCCCAGGTTTGTGGAAATCCTACAGTTCCTCTTCCAATTAATTGCCACTGCAGTCCATGGGCTCACAGAACATCTGCTGGTCAAATTCTAGGTCAACCACCTCTTTGCTGCTGTAATTTGGCAAAAGGAAGTGAGGGAGTTGTTTTCACTCACCCAAATGAGCCACACTTTATAGAGGGAGCTGCACTGCAGGGACCCAAAAAATTCTTCTCAATGGGGACTAAGGACATTATCACAGGAGCCCCGTTGTCACTGCAATCGTGTTTGCAAAAGTGAATGGACAGAAACCAGTTTAGCAGCCCTCAGGATCGCACATCCCTTCAATAGCACAACTGGGGCTGTTTCAGCCACTGGCGAGGAGAGGAAAGAAAGTGAGGGGGGGGGGAAGAAAACCAGCCTGTTTGGAGACAGCAGGAGGGAGAGGGAAGGGGAGAGAGGAGGAGACTGAGAACACATGACTGCCCAATCTCAGGACTGCAACTGGAGAAATTTATCACACCTCAGGATTCATGGCACAGCAGTCCGATTGGGAGCTTATTGACAGGTGTTCCCCATCAATGGCAAGGGATGCCTTAACCACACCAAAGGGATCCAACGGGATTATTACCCAGCTTTAATTCTGCTATAAAAGGCTTGTGTGTTAAAAGTCCTAAGACTATCATAGATTGTCCATCAGACAAACCCTGTGACTGCATGAACAAGCTACCATTAGAAAATGGCTACGATGTGTTTTATAGGCATCTCAGCTGGCAAACGATGAACCATTCTTTCATCTCAGTGTTCACACAATCCAAGACTTGGGAAAGAGTTTTGGATTAGAATAGTGCCTAAGGCCAGCTGTTATTCTACATACCAACATTTAATAAGGGAATGAAAGCCCTTATATTGGGTTGGGCTGGGCCAGGCCAGGGTTCATTTTATAATATAGAGTTTTAGAATAGAAAATTGCACTCTTAGATCAAAAGGAAAATCTAGGTGCAACATTTATATGGATTCAAGCTGTACTGATTTTACAAGTCTTTCAAGGTGTATTTTTGAAGGCACGCCTTCAATTAGAAGGGCTGATAATACACCAAGCACATGAATCTCTACAGTTCTGAATGAAATATTCAAGAGCAAGTTTCTTTAAGCACCATGTTAAAAATAAACACATTTAACACCACCCCTCTTGTAGAAACAGAAGAGATTATTTTTACTTTAACCTTCCCCCCCCCCCCCATGACAATGGAGGAAATAAGAACAAGTTTCTGGCTTGAGGATTTAATATCTGCAGTATGCCAGAGGATACATTGCTGGTGCAAGGAATTACTACTTACTGTCTGACAGTCACAACCATAACACACCATGCAGAGATATAAATCCAAAACCTTTGCCATATAGAAAATGGACTGTGACTGTGTCCTAATCATCCATTTATATATTCATGTTTTATTTTACATCCAGGGCGGTCAACGTAATCATTGCCCTGTTCCATGAACATGCTTAATCTTCTGCACATCGAGATAAAAACAGTAGTGTTACAGTTAGTTATACTAACTGCTTAAAGAGAAAAGCCAGCACTGGGTTCTCTGAAGAAGTCGTTTCCAAACTTCTCTGTTTCTGCTACTCAGAACATTATGCTATTTTGATCCAGAATAAAGTTTTAATAGCAGCCTTGTTTTCAACATTGCCTACATAGATATTCTGAATAAGACCATGCCTCCTATGGCAAATGTTGCATTCAGTACAAAAACACAATTAAACATGATGTAATAAAGTTAACCTGTATTGAATGGGGGAAAGAAGCAACAAGGCTGGAAGATAAAAGTTCTCACCACTCCTTCCCCTGCAAACCATGACTTGCACCAAAATTCAGAAGCCTTTAATTTGTTATGAAATTCCTTTATATAAGAATTGTACCAGCCAGTCTGAAGTGAACTCCGGTCATACTTTCATCAAATCCATTTATCACTCAAATGTAATAGAATGACCATTATGTATTCCTGCAGTGTTCAACTCATTAATTCCAACTCACCTCCAGTCTTGTGAGCGATATATGCTCGCTCAGACAGGCTTAAGACTATAAAACCCACAGTATAGGCCAGTGTTTCTCAGCCAGGGTTCCCTGGAACCATAGGGTTCCCCAAGAGGTTGCTAGAGGTTCCTCAAGAGATTGTGGTTGTGGCGGGGAAGCAATAGCAATATATAGAATAATGTTTATGCAGGGGTTCCCTGAGACCTGAAAATTATTTCAAGGGTTCCTCCAGGATAAAAAGGTTGGGAAAGGCTGGTATAGGTAGATCAGAAGGAAGATTTGCACACCATTCACTGAACTTAGCAAGTGAATTTTATTTGGTATTTCACCTAACAGAACCAAACAAAATTCCATTTATACCGATGGATTCGTTCTGAATTGCCAGAAATCTCATCCCTTGGAACAAGAAAATTTTCTCTCCATGCAGATTGATACATTGGTACTCACCGTGAAGGTACTTTCTGTAGGGTGAATTGCAGGAAGAATCCGTAACACTTGGGAACCTAGGACCGCCTGGAAAAGTAGGAAGTTGAGCTAGCTTTTTTGAATCTTAAGCTCTTTGTTCTCCTTCACCAGGCCAGTTCACTGACTAGCAATGCCCGAAGATCTTGAACAAGTTTCCATAACCTAGGAAGAAGCACACCTGTTATAGATTTGTAATGAAGTTATATGTGACCCCAATGGTGTTGGACTCGCAGTCACCGGGTGGGGCGGATTCTTCCTGCCATTCACCCTACAGAAAGTACCTTCACAGTGAGTACCAATGTAACATTCTGTAGGGTGAGATGGTAGGAAGACTCCGTAACACTTGGGACATACCCAAGCCTCCCGTGAATCAGCGGGTGGGAGTGACTGCTGAGTGGTGTGCCCTATGGCTAGGACTGTACCACCTCATGTAGCACCCTTCTCCGAAAGGTGGCCTTTGCCGACCTGAGCTTGTCCACTTTGTAGTGTCTGATGAACGTGGAGGGGGTGCTCCAAGTTGCAGCTCTGCAGATTTCCGCCAGTGAGGCATTGGTGGAGAAGACCACTGAAGTAGCCGCCGAGCGCATGGAATGTGCCAGTACACCTGACGGGCGAGGGATGTTGGCTGCGTCATATGCTGCAAAGCACATGCCTTGATCCATGTGGCGATGGTTTGTCTTGACACCTTCTCTCCCATCGTGGCCAGGTTGAAGGCCATGAAAAGCGAGTTGCACCTCCTGAAGGGGGCCGTCCTTCTGATGTAGATCTTCAGGGCCTTCCTTACGTCCAGCTTGTGCCATAACTTCTCCGTGGGGTGTGATGGGTTAGGGCAGAATGATGGCAGGATAATTGGTTGAGCTACATGGAAACTGGACAGTACTTTAGGTTGAAAGGATGAATCGGTACGTAGCGAAACAAAGTCTTCGCTGAAGGAACAGAGTTGTTCCCTAACTGAGAGTGCGGTTAGATTGGATACCCTCCTGGCAGACATGATGGCCACCAAGAAGGCCACTTTGAGGGTCAAGAGGTGTAGGGACACTTTCTTTAGGGATTCGAATAGAGGGCGTGCGAGTTGTCATTATGACAAGTGAGAGGTTCCAGGATGGAAACCTGTGGTGAACCGGGGGCGATATCAGCATCGCCCCTCTCAGGAAACGCCTTACGTGTGGGTGGGCTGCGATCCTACCGCCTTGAGGGCACTGCAGGAAGGCCGATAGGGCTGCCACTTGTCTTTTGAGCATGTTTGGTCTGAGCCCTTTATCCAGGCCTTCCTGCAGAAAGGCTAACACTTGCTGTGTGGATGCCTCCATCGGTGTTATGCTCTGGGAAATACACCACTGTGAAAAGACCTTCCAGGTAGCTTGATACATCCTTCTAGTTGATGGGCACCGAGAGGCTAAAAGAGTGGCTATTACCTTGTCCTCGTAACCGCACTCCTTCAGCGCCTGCCACTCAATCTCCATGCTGTCAGTTGGAGCCATGTGATGTTGGGATCTGTGATCAGACTCTGATGCAGTAGGTCCTCCCTTGGCTGCAGCCACATTGGGGGCTGCATGGCTAGATCTTTCAGGTCTGAGAACCAGGGACGGCGCAGCCAGTAGGGCACTATCAAACTCACTTGGGCCTGCTCCTGTTGGATCTTCCTGCAGACCTTGCCTATTAGTGGGAAGGGGGGAGAGGTACAGGAGGATTGTAGGCCATGGCGTGCTGAGGGCATCCGACGCTTCGGCCCCTGGGAGTGGGAACCTGGAGAAGAATCTTTTCAGTTTGGTGTTTTGGGGAGTTGCGAACAGGTCCACTTGTGGAACTCCGAACCTCGTTTGTATTTGTTTGAATGTTGCCTGGTTCAGCTCCCATTCTCCTGGGAGCACTGTGTGTCTGCTCAGGTAGTCTGCCCGAAGGTTTGCGTCCCCTTGTAGGTATTGTGCTGATATCGATGTCACTGTTGCTTCCGCCCATCTGAAGAGGGCTTCCGCCTCCTGGTGTAGTGACCTCGACTTGGATCCACCCTGTTTCACGATGTAAGAGTGGGCTGTGTTGTTGTCTATTCTCAGTAGGATGTGGTGACCCCTGAGGATGTGTGAGAAGTGGGCTAGGGCCAAGTGCACTGCCCTCAGCTCCACCCAGTTTATGCTGTGTTTCCGTTCCTCCTGTGACCAGTTTCCTTGAACCACCTGGTTTCTGCAGTGTGCTCCCCAACCTCGGAGGCTTGCGTCTGAGGTGACTGTTACTTTGTACCTGATGCTGAATGGAGAGCCCCTTGCCAGGTTGGCTGTTTGCGTGCATCAGTGGAGTGAGTCCCTCACCTGTGTCGGTATGTGCAGGGAGAACTTCTCCTGCTGGGCTATCCAGTCTTGATGCGGGAGCAGGAACGCCTGTAGGGATCTGGAGTGGAATCTGGCCCATGGTACTACTTGGATTGCAGATATCATGAGCCCAAGTAGCCTCACTAGGGCCGTGACTGCTGGTGTTGTGCTGGAGCGCATGGCTCTGGCCTCTCTTTCTAGTGCCCCTTGTCAATCTTCTGACAGCGAGACCTGGCAGGCTGAGGTGTCCAGCTGTACTCCCAGGTGTAGTATTGACTGCGATGGGACAAGATTGCTTTTCTTGAAGTTTACCAGGAAACCGTGACTCTGCAGGCAGGAGATCATGATCTGGAGGTGAGTCTTCGCCTTCTCCCTGGACTGAGCTCTCAAGAGGATGTCCAGGTAAGGGTACAGATGGATCCCCTTTGTCCTGAGGAAGGCTATTAGTACTACCAAGACCTTGGTGAATACTCTTGGGGTTGTCGAGAGCCTGAAGGGAAGTGCCTTGAATTGGAAATGTTCCTCTCCAAAGACAAATCTGAGGAACTGCCTGTTGTCTGGGTGCATCCTGATGTGCAGGTAAGCCTCTGCCAAATCGAGCGACGCTAGGAAGTCTCCATCCTGCAAGGCTTCCCTTATCGATGAGAGTGTTTCCATCTGGAAATGCTTGTATGTAACGCACGAGTTTGTGTACTTCAGGTCTAGAACAGATCTGAGCGTACCGTCCTTTTTGGGTACTGTAAAGAAGTAAGAGTACACCCCTGAGAAACGTTGGGATGTGGGCACCTTTTCGATGGCTTCTATTTCCAATAGGTGGTTGACAGCTGTCCTTATGTCTGCTGCCTTTGTAGGATTGGAGGGAACTGGTGCCAGCATGAACCTGTTCCTTGGCTTTCAGTTGAACTCCACCTTGTAGCCCTGGGCTATTGTCTCTAAGACCCACTTGTCCGTTGTGGAGTTCAACCATGCGTTGAGGAACCTAGACAGCCAATTCTTACTGGAATTGGCCTCGTGTCAAGGTTGTTGCCGTGAGGGTCCCCTCTGTGAAGAGGATCTGCCTCTTCGGTTGGAGTTGGCATTGGAGAATGGAGTGTGATGGATAACGTAGTTAGTCTTGGACCAGGCTGGCTTAAAGGGATGAAAATCTCCCCGTCTGCCACTTCCTCTGGAGCAACGAAAGGAACTTGATCCAGAGAATGGCCTCCTTTCGGACTTCCTATCCATTTTCCTGCTGGTCGAAGGCATTGCTTGTTTCTTGTCTTTAGTTTTAACGAGAATGTCTTTGAGTGCATCTTCACCAAACAGCTTGGTACCCTTGAATGCCGCAGTTGCGAGCGCGTTCCTTGACTGGGCGTCTGTGTCCCAGTGTTTAACCCATAGTGATCGCCTGGCCAGCACGGTGGCTCCTGCTGCCCGGGCTGTGAATGATAGTAGGTCTTGTGACGCGTCCACCAAAAAGTTAAGTGCCAGCCGGATCCACTGGAAAGCCTTGGTCAGAGACTTGGTGTCCGCTCTCATCCCTAGGGCTGAGGTGTCGTGAGACCTCCTCAAGGTGCTATCTGCTCTCTTCTCATCCAGATCCTTGAGGGTTCCTTCTCCTTCCTTGGGCACCAGCGAATTGGAAACCATGGAGACCAGTGGCCGGTTGACCACTGGGGTCTTGAGCCTATCCAAAACCTCTTTTGGGAAATTGTACAACCTTTGTGCCACGGATGTGCCCTTCTGCCCAGCGTGGGCTTGTCCCATTCTTCCACCACCACCAAGTTCCAGAAGGCTCTTGGGAACGGGAATAGATGACCCTTTGGTTTCGTAGATGGCATGAACGCTGCCACCTTTTCGCTCTTCGGGGCCTGGGAGTCCCCGCTCCCCTTGGCATTATCTCCAAGGCCACTAGGGCCTTGTTCAGTAGGTAAGCCAGTTTGTCGCAATGGAAAATCCTGTCCATGACCTCTGGCTCTGAAGTGTCAGAGTCGGAAAGTTCCCCAGGCTCCTTATCAGCGTGAAGGGCATCGTCTGGGTCCCTACTGCAGTCGCCTGCTGCTGCCTTTGCCAGGGCCAGGGCTTCCCCATCTGAGGCCTCCCCAGACTCCTCCGAAGAGTGCCTCGATGGGGGGCTTTTCACTTCCTGTAGGGTGGCTTGGCATGAGGATGATGCTCCTGGGGCCCCCTATTCCCCTTGTTCCCCCCTTTCACCTTCCCTGTGTTCTTCCCCTTGGGGATTGTAGCCTTCCTGGGCTCAGTTTTCCCTTTGGGGATTACGTCCCTTGGGGGCTTCCTTTTTCCTCTTTGGCCCCTGGGGTTGGTCCTGGGGAAGGGCAGTGGGGGTAGGAGGGCATCTGTGAGCATTGAGGGCTGTGCTGATGGCCTCCCTCCTACCGCAGGAACCATCATCCTCCTCCCCGGTCTCAGAGTCCTCTGAGTCCGTCAACTGCATGGATCCCAAGTCTTCTATCTCCCCCTCCGAGTCCTGTCCCTCTTCCCCGCTCCCCTCCGGGGTCGTTGCTCCATCATCCTCACTGGAGGATGCCCCCCTGTTCCATCCCTCGTGGCCCAGGCCTCAGTCGCCATGGCCTCCGCTACCCCAGGTCTGGGGTGCATTTGGCAATTATGGTCCATATTTCCTCCTCGGTGGGGTCCCTTCATACCTTTGAAGGGGCTCCTACCCCTTGATGTGCAGTTCCATCGGAGTCCTTGTCTACTGCTCTTTTTGAGAGGGGGGAGGCATCTGCATTCCCCGCGTCTCCCGGGGACTCTTCGGTCCCTCTGCCGGCCGCCAGCATAGGCCTCTCCTTGGGTTGAGGCCTTCTTGCTCTCCTGGACCGGTGGTGGGATCCAGTCTTGCCCGGCGTGCGGGCACCTCCACCAGCCAGTGCCTTTTCGGCCTCCTTAGCGGCCCTCCTCTGCGGCACCACCGAGGCCTTGTGTGCCACTGAGTGAAACGTGGCCTGGCCCGCTCCCTCCAAGCCACCATTGTGGGGGCTCTGGGGAGCCTCCTCCTCTTTGTTCTGCAGCTTCACTGCTGCTGCAGCGGTTCCCCTGCTCGCGCCCATGCTTTTGAGGGGCCCTGAGTCTCCTGTGCCAGAGGAGGGGGAAGGGAGTTGAGGAGGAATGGTGTAGAACCAGTGGGGGGTGGGTGAGGGGATCTGTTAAGCAGCAGAAAGAGCAGGAAGGAAAGGTTTTTGTTTTTTTTAAGAGAAGTTATGGGGTTGGGAAGAGCAGAAAAAAGGATGCAAAAAGGAATGTGGGGGGTAGATAATGGAAGAAAGAGTCCAAGCATGTGGAGGAGCTTGGTCCTGATCTTCACCAGGCGAAGTAGGAAGCTGAACTGGCCTCGTGGAGGAGAACAAAGTGCTTAAGATTCAAAAGAGCTAGCTCAACTTCCTACTTTTCCAGGCAGTCCTAAGTTCCCAAGTGTTACGGATTCTTCCTGCCATCTCACCCTACAGAATTTTCAAATTCTTTACTTAAAACCCATGCACACATACACACTTAACAAATATAAACCTAAGTGTGGATGCACTTAACATTAAATTCAACCCACTTCACATACATTATTGCATTTCTCAGTAAATAAAATAATTGGAAAGATATACAGTAGTTGTACACCTGAAACCAGTAACCTGCATAGATTTTTCATTCATGATTTAGCCCATTCACTTGAGAAACCAGTTTTATAGTCTTGGGTTCCTTTTGAAAAGTCAAAGAGTAGCCACGCCCAGGTATGCTTCTGTCCAGTTTAGCTAGTGCACCCCCTTCTAGAGAACACAGATCTGGCCATGGGGACATATTCCCTAATTTCATTACAACTGGATTACTGCTAAATCAGGGGCCCTTTCACACTACACATTATAACACTATGATTCCACTTCAACTACCATGGAAGCATCAAATGGGTTCCTAAGGCTTGTTTGGTGAAACACTCCCTTCTGAAAGAGGCCCTCCATATCTTCCACAGGTTCACAAAGACATTTGGCCTGACAAACCCATTATCTTTTAAACTCACTGGTTCTTCAGTGAGTTTTACAACTTCCTGCAAATCCCTTTCCATTTTGTGGTTTAGTAGTATATGAAGTCTGTCTATTAAATAATGAGACTATGTTTCTACCTTTCAGACAAATCAGGGAGAACTGATTGTGAATACTTGAGTGGTGACTTTGAACACATCTGAACCTGCATGACAAACATCAACACTCTCAGCTGTTCAGTTAATTGTCAGTCATCATTTAAAGCAGCTGTGTTGTCTGTTGTGTGCTAGAAAAATGCTCAGTTTAAAAGTCGAGCAATGTGACATTCTGCAGCAACTTGAGGCAGACCCAAACCTTTTTCAAACAATCATAACTTGTGATGAAATGATCCTGAGACAAAATGACAGTCGATGCACTCACTGGAAAACACCATCATCACCAAGAATGAAAAAAACACATCAAAGCAAGTCCACATTCAAAGCCATGCTCATTGCTTGTTTTTTGTTTTTGTTTTTTTGTTTTTACATCAGGGTGTAATTTTAGCAGAATGGGTTCCAGAAGGCAGAATAGTGAACCAGCATAAAGACATTTTGACAAAGTTCAGAGAAAGAGTCAGAAAAAAAATGCCAGAAGTGTGGAAAAATGGTTTCATTCTTCATCAAAGCAATGCACTTGCCTACACAGCACTTTCTGTGAAGCAGTTTTTGGCCAATAAATGCATTACTATACTTGAACATCCTTCATATTCACCAGACTTGTCACTATGTGACTTTTTTCTTTTTCCTAAAGTGAAACTGGTGGTTAAAGAAACACGTTTTGAGTCAATAGATGCAGTACGAAGAAAACGGCAGATGTGTTGAAAGAGCTGACAGAAACTGATCTGCTCCATACCTTTGACCAGTGGAAAACAAGACTGCATCCATGTGTGAGTGTGAGCAGGAAATATATTGAAGGGGACAAGCATTGGAATTGTAATACATATAAATAAAGATGGGTTATTGTATCAGCCTCATTATTTAGACAGACCTCATATATTTCCGATTTTAATTGTTGCTGGGAGCTACTGTGGGCATCTTAAATGAAAAGGTAGGGCAATGTCTCAGGTAAAATAAATTTTATACGATCTGAAGAGAAACCAGAGTATAATAAATAAACCAGGTAAAATAAATTATTTTAGTATTTCACTGCTTCAATACTACTTTACCCTCTACATGTTTCCATATGAACTACAGCTTAATGTGTGCCTTGTCCAAACAAAGCACTCACTTTTTGGAACTGGCCTTCTTATTCTCCCTGCTGCATAAAAGAGAAAATGTAAAACCCCAGTTCTGTTTCGTGCAGGTTGCAAATTTGTTCATTGTGTTCCATTGTGCTTTAGAATGCAACTTCACAAATAAATGAATCCATTAAGAGAAGAAGAAAACATGGCTAAAGCAACAATATTTAAGCATAGAAGCTGAAAAGCAAGGCATTTTCATTACATATATAATGGTCAGGCCCCTCAAGTTAATTTGCATCAAGCTGAGAGCGACCATGAAACAATGATATTGAAAGATATTGAAAAATAGGGCAGATAGGGTAGAAAGACGAAGCACTGTATCAAACACGCCTTTCTTCTTTTCCATACAGGATCAATAGCCAGATAGATACAGCAGGATATAGACAGACAGTTTCCAGCCTAAGAACAAGGTGGTAGCTTACAAAAAGATATCTAAATAGGATATATAGAAAAACTTGCATCAATTAAAAACATACAAAAAGTGAAAATATCAAAACTATCAATAAAATTAAAACCAACAAACATGGTACCTCTCCGGGACCTGGGAATGTTTTATAGTAGCTCAAGCTCTTCCTAGTTCAGAAGCTGGTACTGGGGGATTCCTGTTCATTGCCTTGCCTCTCAGGGCTCTGCCTTATCTCCTACACTATTTAATATTTATGTGAACCACTGGGAAATTTCCCAGAGACATGGGGGCCATCTAAACAGTGAAAATACCCCTCATGGAATTTACTGGGAATACTACCTGTCTAAACAGGATGCAGCACCAATCCACACTATTCGGAAGGAGGGGGGCCCAAAATGGCAAAAACAACAGGGTAAAAGCCTTTGCAGATTTTTCCCATACTTTTTCACAAACTGGGAGGCGGGTACGCATTTTTGCTCATTTGGGCTATAGAACAATAAAAAATTTGAAAGGAAGCACAAAGCTGATTGGCTGGGCAGGGCGAGGCTTGCTAGGAGGGCAAGAACCCACTGCCACCATGTTTGATTTTCACTTTAGCAATCGCTCACTAAGGCGATAAAACAGATCAATATTTTTTGTTTTGCTTTGGAGAATCGCTCTATTGCAGCAGCGCACCTCAGGATGACTTTAAAAAAAAACAGGGGCAGTGAAGAACTAATGGAGTAAATCACTCGCAGCTGCCATCAGGAATGCAAGGCTTATGAGGGCTTCCGAAGCCAGAAAACCTGTTTGGACATGTCGCTGCTGCTGCGAGATGCCAATACTATGAGGTATTAGGGATTTTTTCCGCTCATGCAGATGGGTCCATGGAGTTTAATACTACCAACATGCTGATGATACCCAACTTTCTCCTTTCCAGCCAAATCTGAGGAAGCTGTGTCATTCTACACTAGTGTGTCAGTAATGAAATGGAAATGGATGTGGAGATTTACACTGAAGACAAAATAGAGGGCAGATCATCAAATAGGGATTTAGGCTGTGCTGGTTGGGACTAACTCTTCCTGAAGATGAAAATTTGCAGTTTAGGTGTATTCCTGGTTTCCCAGGTTTCAGTAGCAGCAAGGAGAGTATCTGAACAAGTAAAGCTAGTATATCATTTGTACCCATTCTTGGAGATGTCAGATCTGGCTATGGTGACACATACCTTAGTTACACTCTATTTGGATTCTATGGGGCTGCCTTTGAAGAGCATTCAGAAACCTCAGCTGATCCAAAATGCTGTGGCTAGCTACTGATCACAGCTGGTTACAGGAAACATATAACTCCACTATTACAACAGCTCCACTGGTTACTGCTCTGTTTCCAGGCACAATTCAAAGTGGTTTATGACCTACAAAGCCATATATGACTTGACACCAGCCTGTCCGAAGAGACCATATTCTCCCACATAAACCCGCCTGGGCTTTGAGGTCTGCAAAGAGACCCTTCTCTCTGTCCCACCACCAGCAGACATATGTTTGGTGAAGACACGGAACCAGGGTTTCTTGGTACCTGCTCCTAGATTATGAAACTCCTCTTCAAAGAATATAGGCCAATCTCATTGCCTATTGCCCTTCCATCATCAAGGCAAAGACTTTTCTATCCAGCCAAGCCTTCAGCAAGAGACTCCTTGTTACAGTCTAAAGTTTTAACATGGATGTGCTATATTTTTTTTAAAAAAAACTATTTCTTTAATAGTGTAGTGTTTTTAAATTATTTTATCTGGCGTTTCAATAGTATAATTGTGTTTATATGCAAAATCTGCTTCCCACCTTTATCCTTTCAACTTCTCTTAGACAGCAAACAGCAAAACAGCAAAAATACTCCTCACAGAATTTGAGGAGAATACAATTTGTCCCAGTCGGATCCCACATCAATCCACTGTATTTTGAAGGAGGGAGGCCTAAAATGCCAAAAACTATGTGGGAAAAGTCTTCACAGCTTTTCCTATTTTTTAAAAAACTGCAATGGAAATGCACACTTCTGCTCGTTGGGACAACCAATTCGCTTGGATGCACATTCCTCATAAGAGCAGAAGTGGAAAGCTGATTGTTTGAACATGCACAGGGAGCAGAACTTACTCGCAAGGCAAGTGCTCCAAACCGCCATGTTGGATTTTCACTCTAGCAATCATGCACTGAGGTGACAAAACTGCCTTTTTTTCTTTTCTTTTTTCTGTATTTAAGCGGAAGATCGCACTTCCACACCTTGGATATGATACACACACACACACACACACACAGTTCAGCGGCAGCAACTGGTGACAATAAAAAATGAGTAATTCATTCACACCTGCCATCTTGATTTGCAGGCATGCCCATTTGAACATCAAATGTGTATGGCTTTACATGCCTGTGATCTTGGAAAAAGCATGGAGACAAATAAAAGCTGCTGCGAACTGGCATTAGTGCACATCAATCCACATTTCATAGCCTTGTATAGACAAGCCCTTTATGTCCAGTTCATAATTAGGATACTTATCACCACAGCAACATCTTTTATAGTTCCATTACTTTTCACACTCTCTCCCAGCCCCATTTGTAAATATGTCTGTTAAAAGAGGTTTCAATCCATGCATCTTATAAAGCAGACTGAAGTCCATGAAAGGTTATGCTAAAATAAACCAGTTAATCTCACAGGGGGTACTAGATTCCTTTAGGAGTTTTTTAAAACTATAATTACTGCAGTTCATACATTAATAAGTATAATTTATTAGGCTTTTATTGGAATCTTTTTCATAATATTGGATGGCACCTTGGAAGAAAGTGGATATAAATCAAATAAATAATGTGACCCATATGTTTTCCATGCAAAAGAAGAAACAGGTATGGAGTGGAAATGAGGTTTCTGGTAGGGAAACATCAGAGAGGGGAAAGGGTTAATGCAACTTCCTCATGCCTTTATGCTGCTCAGATTTACACATCATTAATTTACACATCATGTCTACCATTCTATATTCTCCTAGAAAGTTTATCCAGCATAGCTCAGGTTGATGTTGATGGTTTTGTTTATGATTTGAATTAAACAAAAGCATGTTTAATGTACCTACAATCCTTGAAAATGATTTCACATCAGATTCAATGCAACATGAAGCAAAAACAGTAAAAAGTCAAAGTTCATCCCATTAGATAACATACCAAGTTTGATAACTCTATGGTTAGACATGTGGATTTGCACAGCACAACAGACTGACAAACACCTCAAACTATAGTAGACATTTCCAGTCTTCAGGGGAGAGTGCCAACACTTCTGTAGTTGAAACCAGCCAAAGCACCCATGCAGAAAAGACCCCATGGGCCACTTCCCCAAGTTACACACACAAAAAGTCTTGAAACTTCAAAGAGGGAATCCCACCCACCACCACCCACAAAACAACCCAATGAGGAATGAGTGCATTCACAGGCCACAGAATGCTGAATCATTTCTTACAAAGGAAAAACTAGATACTAAATAATAAGAGAAACATAATAGCTGGGGACAAAGGGAGAGACAGAGATCCTAAAAGGGCATAAAGAACCATTGTTTGAAACTGTCATTCCCTCATTCATATTGATAAGCTCTTATAAAGATGTATCTACCTACATAGTTACAGTACTGCAACTCCTCTTTAATTGTGACTCCATCCTAAAGATGTGTACTGTAGTTTGCTGAGGTACTTAATTTTTTTTTTGCTAGAGACCTCTATTCCACTCATTCTCTCCCAAACTAAGATTCAGGTACCTGAGTGCCTGTCTACACTACAGAATTAAACTGATTTACAGCTCAAACCCTATATTCTGAGGCTATCTTGGGAACTGTATTTAAATGGAATGAGTTACAGCTCTCCAACAGAGCTCACTCTCACACCAAATACAAATCCCAGTATTCCTTAGTAATAATAATAATAATAATTAAAAAAAATTATTTTTACCCCGCCCCTCTGTTAAAAACAATCGGGGCAGCTTCCAACAATTAAAATACAATAATGCTGGCTAAAATCCCTAAGCACCACCCACCCCCACCCTCCCCCCTAAAAAGATATTAAACTCATATAAAATTAAAAACCGCCTAAATTAAAATCACATATAAAAACAAATAGAGAAATTAACAGCCAGCAAGACTAAAATTAACAGACTTAGGACTCAACCATGACAACTGAAGTGGTATGAAACTGATATAATTATGTAAAGACACATTAAGTATCCAAACAGAAAGAAGTAACAGCAGCCCTAAAAATCCATTGAGAAATGAAAGATTTCCTGCATGGCAGGAGGTTGGACTGGGTGGCCCTTGAGGTCTCTTCCAACTCTATGATTCTATGATTTTGTTGTATCTGGGACCAGACACTTGTGTGTCCACCCTGCTTCCAATGGCAAAAATCTAGCAGCAACAACAAGGGTTCTTGCTCTCAGTTCCTATTAGTGAAAAACTTGGTTTACATACATCTGGGCTCAGAGATATGTGAGAATTTACCATTCTAGCAGACATTCTTGGAGGAAATAGATTACAGATTCTAGACCCATTTCAGTCTGGTTTCCGGCCATGGTGTTATACCGAAAGAGCCTTAGGTGCCCTGACTAACAACCTAATCAGACGGGGGAATACAGTATTACCTTGTTGCTGTTCCTGCTTCTTCTAGTGACTTTTGATACCATTGACCATGGTATCCTACCAGACTGGCTCTGGGGAACTGCAGTAGGAACCACTGTGGTGGTGGTTCTGCTTTTATCTACAAGGCCAGTTACAGAGAGTGGCACTGAGGAATTCCTGTTCCATTCTGTCCCTTGTGCTGCTTAATATGTATATGAAGTCCCTGGATGAGGTCATTAGGAATTTGGGAGTTAGGTGCCATCAGAATGCTGATGACACTCAGTATTACTTCTCCTTGTCATTGGAGTCAGCTGGGGCTGTGTAAGAGCCTGGCCAGTATCTGGATGCCGTAATGGCTGGATAAGGGCCAATAAACTGAAGTTGAATCCTCATAAGAGGGAGACTCTGTGGACTGGTGATTCTCAGGGTAAATTATCTGCCCTGGCTGGGATAGTAATAGGGGGCAGCTTAGAAACACACCAAAATTCATTTCTGCCACTGGAGTTCCAGGTGATCTCTGTGGCTTAGAGTGCCTGGAGCCACTAAGAATGCCTGATACACCAACTACAGCCTCTCCTAAATAGTGGTAACTTAGCCACAATAGTACATGCAAACTAGTAACTTCCTGATTAGACTACTGCAATGCACTTGTACACAGGGCTGCCTTTAAAAATGGTTTAGAAGCTGAACTAAGTGCAAACTGCAGCAGCAAACTTGCTAACCAGAACACTGAATGGAAATGATACAACACTTTCTTTAAAGAAATTGCACTGGTTGCCAATACTGTACACTTCTGGCCTGACCTAAAGTGATGGCTAATGATTACACTTAAAGCCCTAAAGAGCATGGAACCTCGATGCTTGAAGGAGCACCTTTCCCTAACCATTCTTTCGTGTTATCCATTGCTTTTATCAACACCTTGTAGGCTTGGCAAAGAAAGTTGTATACAACAATTTTTTAATGTTGTTTCATTGTTTACTGCAGGCTGAATGGCTGGGCTGAGAAAGTGGAATACAACTCCTCAACAACATAATCTATAGCTATAATTCCAATCAACACACTAGGAAAGGCAACATACCCAAGAGAATTATAGATATAGATAGAAGATTGTTTCCTCAGACCTAGTCTCAGATTAAATCAAGCCCTCAATTAATATGTGTTAGAGAGAAGAGTTGTCACAATGCTACCAGGCTGGGGGGGGGGGCATTGGCAAGACCCCTCTGCCTCATCTTGTCTGCTGTCTTGATTCCCTCTCATATTCTGGTCATTTATCCCTTTCCTCAGCACTTCTCAACTGAAAGGTGATAAACTCATCCTCCTTTCCTTCCTTTTAAAAATTCTTTTCAGATGTGGTCAGAAAAGCTACAGAGTAACCAACAAGTTCTGTAAAGTTCTGGGCAAGAACAATGAAAAGAAAAGGGGGCATGTTTGTTTCCTACTCCACCCCCAAGGCCCACTGGTGGAATGAAGGAAGATAGTGGACAAGAGTGGATACAACCTTGCTAAAAATTCATCTCCACTTACTTGCTTGTCTTTCCAACATCAATGCAACATATACATCTTGCTTTATGCTTAAGTATGTTAGAAATGAGAGCCAGTGTGGTGTAGTGTTTGAGTGTTGGACAAAGACACTAGAAGACCAGGGTTCAAATCCCTGCTTGGCCATGGAAATCCACTGGGTGACCTTGGGCATGTTGGAAAACAACTTGAAGGCACACAACAGCAACAACAATAATAACAACAGTTATCTACCTCTGGTTTAGCAGCTGCCAAGACAGGAATGACAGCAGCCTTTTCTCCCACATCCTAACAATTTCAAGAAGCAGTTGCATCTGGGAATTGGTATGTTTGTTTGCAGAAACAGACTTATCAGTCTCCTGTAAAGATTTTTAAAAACATAGCTAATCATCCCTAGCCAAGTCTGGCTCTTTGTGGACTAGAGCCCACTCCATCAGATGCATGTTTTTGATGTGGCCTCTAGTTCAAGCAAAAGTATGCCACAATAAAACATGTTAGCCTCTCAGGTGCCAGAAGACTAATTTGTTGTAACAGTCAGAAGAACAAGGTCAAAATCCACAAGAGTGCATTTAAAACCTGCAGAAGTCAAGTATTTGTTCTTCTAGATGCTCTTGCTGAAAACTGTCACTAAGCTGATGAACTTTTCACTTGTTTTTGTCTCCAGGGGCAACACATCATCTTCTACTTCAAAACTGTTTTAATCCTTTTTTTAAAAGAATCTGTTGGCATATTTTACTGTACACTGCTTTGGAGGCACTGGTTGGCAGAAAAGGTATGTATCACAACTGTTAATAAATAAAGAGTAAGTTACTCTGGCTTTATGGTTTCATTAGCCAAACTATTCATCAAATAGCAATTTGGCTTTAAAATCAGTAATCAGCATAAAGCGAAAGCCAAAATGCACAATGGAAATTTGATCGTTCAGTTACCTGAATAAGTAGCACTAGAATCTATCCAAAGTTCATGTTCTCATTCACCATCACACACACTGAGCCATCAGTCACTGCTTTTTAAACAGGAATATTCCCAGCATGTAAGAAAATCAGCTAGATCCGCATGTAACTTGCTCATGCACAAGCCTGGACACATACCTAACTCCTCACAGATAAAACAGCAGCCTCTTTAGAAAAAGACTGCCAACTACATTGAACACACACACACACAGCTCCTCCCTGGGCTTTGATCTCTTCTCTCTAGGCACTAAGTTGGCTCAAGACAAGATTAGGATAGGCAACAGTCAAGATTTAAAAATATATCTAATCATCCCTAGCCAAGCCTCTCTCTTAATAGAAACATTCAGCAATACAGGATCCGGTTAGCATGCAGACATAACAAATAACATGCACAGGTTGTGTTCTTCCCCATTTGCACAGCATTATCTGAACAGAGAGAGTCCACTTCATAAACCATGTTTAGCCACAGATTTTAAACATTCTGCTTAACCTCTAATCTGAAGCAAGGCTGGGACACGCATGATGTCCATAATGAAGTATGGTATTCTGGGATGCTAGTGGGTTTTGATGCCAGAGAATATATATAGCAAAGGGAACATTCAGCATGGTGCTCACCTATGCAAGAGTGTCTTGGTATGCAGGGTTCAACATTTCAGCTAAGCTGGTATGGAGGCAGACCCACACTGGGTCCCAGGCATCCCACCATACCAAGGGGAGACCCTGGCAGACATCAACATTGAGCACCAGTCCCCACCACCCAAAGAGAGCATGAGCCAGAAAGGTGGCTCAACTTGCCTTTGAACAGAGTCTCTGGGGACCTGCCATACAAACGACCCCCTCCCTTAAATGCCGGAGGGGGGAGGATGACCAGAAAAGGGGGCAGAGAAATGGGGGGGGGAGAGCGAGAGAGCAAGGAGAATGACATTGAGAGAGAGGTGCCTTCTCACAGAAGCCCCAGTGAAGAAGTCTCCGGCCTCCCTTGTCGTTTCCAAAGGGCGTTTTAATGGAGGGCATTTCCTTACAGCCAGAGGGAAGGAGGTGCAGGTTGGAAAGAAAAGAGGGCTTGACAGAGAGAGAGAGAGGGAGGGAGAGAGCACCACGGGAACCTCGAAAGCAAGGGCTGAAAGGCGGGCTGTCTGAGGGGAGTCGGGCTTGAACCCTGGAGATGCTTCAGCTACAGAGTCAAGGGAAATTGGACTCCGGGTCTCTGTGGGCTCAGCCCTCGAGGACGCTGCCCTGAGGGCTCGGGGCGCCTCTTCGCCGGCCTCGAGGGGGCGCCTTCCCCGTCGGTTCGGACCTGCGGTCCGAACCGACGGGGAAGGCGCCCCCTCGAGGCCGGCGAAGAGGCGCCCCGAGCCCTCAGGGCAGAGGTTGGCTGAGAGGCACGACGCCCCTACCTCACAGCCGTAGAGCTGCCCCAGCTGCTCCACTATCCACTCCTCCAACACCAGCCTCTTCCTCAGCTCTTTGCGGTCGTATTTGACGGTCACTTTGCCTTGCTGGTGGCGACGCGGCTGAGGTGGCTGGACTGGCGGCGACGACGACTCCCGGGACGCGCCGCCGCCACCACCACTCCCCCTAGGGTTCTGGAAGAAAACTCGGTTCCCACCACCACCACCTCCTCCTCCTCCGGTAGCAGTTCCGGCGGGTCCCGACTCGTTCCCCTCGGCCACCACCGACATGGTCCACTTCAGAGAATGAGAGAGAGAGCACCGTTCCTCCGAGGGCGGCGGCGGCGTTGGCTGAGGAGAAGCAACCGCGATGGCCGTCCTCGCCGCCACGCTGCCGAGACGGGCGCTTCTCGGTGGCGCTCCTGCACCGGCGGCGCCCAGCCTTGCATTGCCCTCCTCGCGCTCTCGGGCTCCCTCGCTCGCTCGCTCGCTCTCTCCGCCGGGGCGGGGCGTCTCTGGCGCTTCGGAAAAGCGAACGGGGATGGCTGAGCCTCCCCCCCCGCCCTTCCCGGGAGCGCTGAGGAGATTTCCCTCATCACACTACACATTTACAGCGCTATCATTCCACTTCAACTGCTATGGCTGCCATCTGCGGCATCCTGGGATTTGCAGTTTAGGGAGGCCAGGGCCGGTTTCAGGCACCAGCGGCGTCAGTATCCTGGGGGGGGGGTCCATCGTTGTGGGGGATCCGTAGTAACCCTCCTCCTGCCAAAACATTATTAGTAATAATCTGAATATCCTGTACTGTGAATAGCTTAGGTTGAGTTAGGTTACATTGACCTGAGATAAACATATGGGGCCCCCAAAATAAAGCATTGCAGGGGCCCCCAAAGTTCCTTAAACCGGTCCTGAGGGAGCTCTCTGGCAGAGAGTTCTAAATGCCCCTCCCTAAACTGCAAATCCCAAGATTCCACATAGGGCCGGTTTAAGGCATTGGGGGGGGCTGCAATGCTTTATTTGGGGGGCTCCCTATATTTATATCAGGTCAATGTAACCTAACCTATTCACAGTACAGGATGTTCAGACTACAGTTGTCCCTCCATATCTACAGATTTAAGTATTCAGGCTTTAAAATATTATTTAAAAAATAATGATCCGAAAAGCAAACCTTGACTTTGCTATCTTATATAAGGGACACCATTTTGCTGTGCTGTTGCGCATAATGGGACTTGAATATTCGCAGATTTTGGTATCCACTGGGGGTCCTGGAACCAAACCCCAGCAAATATGAAGGGACAATTGTATTACATAATCTGTCACTAATAATATGTGGTGAGGGTCAGAAGCCTTCCTACTAATAATGTTTTTGCAGGAGAAGCATTAGGATGGAGCCCCACAAAATGACGGGAACCCCGGAGGCTGTAGGGTCCTTAAATCTCCACAGGAGGCAGCCATACCAGCTAAAGTGGAATAATAGTGCTATAACAGGGCAGTGTGATATTCTTCCATCGTGCTCTCCACACACCTGTTAGATTATCGCACCTTTAAAGCGGCTTCCAGGGCCCATCTAAACAAGGGGGGAAAGCCGAGTACCTCGAACTAATGGCATCTTGCAGCAGCAACATGTATTAATGGTACTTTTTGCCTCAGAAACCCCCATTAGCCTGGCATTCCAGATGGCCACCACGAGTGATTCACTCGTGTTAGTTCTTCACAGCCCCGCCATTGTGTGTGTGTTTTTTTTAAACCATAGTCCGAGGTGCACTGGAGCGATATAGTGATTTTCTGATTCAACAGGAAAGCAAAACAACAACAAAAAAACCCAACCCCATTTTACCACCTTAGCAGTCACGCGCTAAGGCAAAAATCTAACATGGCAACAGCGGGTGCTTGCCCTGTTAGCAAGCCCCACCCCCGCTCTCGCCTAGCTAATAAGCTTTGTGCTTCCCTTCTAATCACTTGTCCTTCACTTGTCCTAACAAGCAGGACAACCCCCCCCCCGCAGTTTTTTAAAAAACTACAGGAAAAGCCACAAAGCTTTTCCTGCATTGTTTTTGCTGCTTTTGATCAACCTCCTTCCGAATAGTGTGGATTGGTGCATGATCCCATTTAGACAAGTAGGATTCCCACTGAAGCCCATAAGGATTTGTGTTTTTTGTGGTTTGGTTTTGTTTTGTTTTTTGACAGTTTAGACAACCGCTAGTCTTAGGAACATTATTATTTTATTTTATTTTTTAGAACATGCTTGTAGAACTTGCTGAGGCCCTAGACCAAAATTCACCAGGTAAAGCCTGGCCCCGTTGCTAATGGGGGAAAATATTTACCAGCTGAACTTCTTGCCTCCTGCTCATTCATTCATTCATTTATTCCCCACCTTTCTCCCTCTGGTGGGACCCAGGGTGGTTCACAACATTTAAAAACAACACTAACTAAAAAAAAGACACAGTACAATGAATAAGAATTGTAAAAGATGAAACCATTATATAATTAAAATTCCACATAAATAATAAAACCTTTTTAAAACTCCATAAAAATTAAAATAAATCTTAAAAACTTAAAAACAGGAGCACCAGCAGTACAACCTTCATTTGTCAGTAAAGCCCTGGTGGCATAACAATGTTTTAACCTGATGCCTGAAAAGAGGGTAAAGATGGGGCCATCCTAATCTCTCTGGGGAGGGAATTCCAAAGTCATGGAACTAGTTAAAGAGGAAAGGAGTCCTATCATGACAGAGTTGACAAGTTGGGTTCCATCCCCTCCAACTGTCCCGATTTGGCAGGGATGGTCTTGCTTCATCCTGTGTCATCCCAATTTTTGGGCTGCTTTTAAAATATCCCATCACACTTTGATGTTTCTTGGCCACACATGTCCCAGGTTTCATCTGTGAAATGTTGGAGGGTATGGTTTCCTGTTGAGAGCTAGTGTGAGGTGTTGGACCAGGTGCTTGAACCCCCACTCCACCATGGAAACCTACTGGGTGACCTTGGGCAAGTCACGCTGTCTCGGCCTCAGAGGAAGGCAATGGAAAAACCCCTCCAAACATTCTTGCCAAGAAAATCTCATGATAGGTTCTCCTTAGGGTTGCCATAAGTGACTCAGAAATTACTTGAAGGCACACAACAACTGTGGTTTCTTGTTCATGCATCCTATATACAGTTGTCCCTCCATATCCAGGGATTTAGTATTCACGGATTTAAGTATTCGCAGCTTGAAAATATTCTTTAAAAAATAATAATCCAAAAAGCAAACCTTGATTTTGCCATTTTATATAAGGGACACCATTTTGCTATGCCATTGCATATAATGGGACTTGAGTATTCACAGATTTTGGTATCCACGGGAGGTCCTGGAACCAAACCCCAGGGAATATGAAGGGACAACTGTATACGTTCTTGGCTCTAAACATCCAATTAAACCATAGCAAGTCCAGATTAAACAAGGATAGGATGGGGCTGTATGAGTTACGTGTAAAGGAGAATTTCACATCTTTTTCCTAAGCAGTAAGTTCCTAGATCTATTATTTATTCCCAAAATAAGGGGGGTGGTTATTTTGAGTAGAAAGCAGAGCAGGGAGAAAATGTTTTTTAAAAATCATGTTTGCACCATAGTCCCAGTTCAGACCTTTTTCTTAAGAAAACGATATGGCCGGTCCAAAGCACACTACTGAAACATGATACTAATATAATGTGTAGTTGGTTGTAAGCGTGAGCCTCGTTTGGGATTCTTCTAAAATATGAGGTACCTTTTCACAGCTTAGGGGTTTTGAAAGTGGATTTTTTAAAAATTGTACTTTAAGGCCCATCCAGACTGGCCAAATATGTTGGGATATACTGGATTACACGAGGTACTTACTGCTCTTATTTCCAAGATCCAAATGATATTTCACTTGTCCTGGTGTGTTCACAGTAATTCCCTAGAGGCAAGGAACTGTTGAACCAACTGATTGTAAGTAGCTCTGGCAACTTTTGTGGTTGAAGGGAAGGGTATAAATAAACAAATAAATAAATTACCCTCCAACATTTCAAGGATGAACATCAGGACATGTGTGGCCAGCAACACCAGAGTGTGGTCAAGATGGCAAAAGTTATTAATGAGGAAGACCACACAAGCGAGGAGAAGCTTCAGCAGTTTGTTTTTGTCTAATCGAATTGGGAAGGGCAAGACTTGGCTTCTCCTCTCCTCCCCCCTCGCAAGTTAATTGAATGCAAACTGCTTTTGTAATTTAAACCATTTTCCAGGATCTGATATAAGCTTAGATCAAAGGGGAAAAGTGGGGGGGGGGGAGAGAGAGAGAAACTGGGACATTTGAACAGCAGCTGAAAATTGGGATGAGAGAGGATGAGATGAGAAAATTGGGATGAGAGAGGTGTTCCCTGGCCTTACACCCCCTTCCCTCTAGTAATCCATAATTCGGCAATATTGGACAGTTCACGAGGTCTGAGGTAGACCAGGGCCAACTAAAAATGGGTTCAAGTGAAGGTCACTCAAGACCCAATGAAGTTATCTTGGAAATTCCCAACAGACACACCCAAGACAAGGATTAAGTGACATGCTTAATGTGCTAATCTACTCTTGGATGCTCTTAGCAGTGGGTCATACTCTAACACAAACAGTGCCTGGAGCCCCCATTAGCCACAAAATGTCTTTCCTCGCACCTTTTCCTCTCCCACAATGAGGAGGCTGCCATAAACCCATCAACCTTAATGTCTCAGCCATTAGCGGCAATTCACGATGTCGGAGTTTCCTTTGTTTAACTGTGGGAAACTAATCCAAGCATTGTTTTACACCCAAGTCACCCCTTCAGGGCATGATATTGGGTATAAATATTACCCTCAAATAATAGCCAAGTGTGCACAGTTCTTCATACACCATCACTCTACCTGACTGCTGTGGCACCCTCAGCTCCAAGTCCGAGTTCATTTGGTGCACGAATCTCTGCTCTTCAGACTGGTAATTATAGCCCATAACTCCCCTAATCTATTCCTTTAGCCAAGTCTTTCCGCCTAATTCTTTGTTAGTTTTGTGTGGTCACTTGTGAGTGTGAGTGCAGTGTGAATGCTTCCATGTTTATTTTCCAATAAAAAGCATTCTTATTTCACTTTAACTTTGAGTCTTGTCAGTTAGTACTGGCATACACACAGGTGTAAAGATCCCAGAAGTTACCCAACGTCTCACAGCCATACCTTTGAGCTTATTAAATACCCCCTAATTTAATATCTTAATATGAGTGTCGCTAGCAGGTCCCCACAGACACCCAGCAATTTGGGAAACACAGGATTGTCCCTGCCAAATTGGGACAGTTGGAGGGCATGGTCCTATGGTTCCATATTTGGGATAACTCATTCTTGTTACTCAGTGGGTAAGGGAGAAGGATTCTGCATATGTTGTTATATTATCATTACATTTATTTATATCCCACCTTTTCGTCAATCTGGGGGCTTGTCTACACTGGGGGTAAAAATCTGGATGAAATTCAGACTACTTTGGCCTGGAGCTGCGATGCATGAAATTTGGACTATTCTGGCCCAGATTTAAGTGCCACACCTGCCAAAGTCCAAATCTGCATTTGGAGTTTTACCCCCCAGTGAAGCAGAAAGATTTGTTTTTAAAGTGTGTTTTGAAATACTTTGCTTCCATTCAAAGCTGTTACCCACATTTAGGGCTTGACTCTGAGCTCCGTGAAAGTAAAGCCCCAGTGCTAGGTGCTCTCTCTGAAGTCAGAACAGGTGGCTAACCTGTGATGGCAAGGCTGGCTGGGTGTTCTGACCTCAGAGAGAGCAACTAACACTGAGGCTCTACCTGTGGAATGAAGAAATGGCACCGAGGAGGGGGAGAAATTGCAGCGCCTCAAGCAGCGCTTATTCTTCCTCTCCTCCCTACTGTCCATCTCCACAAATCCAGTGTAGATGGATTGTTCACACCACAGTTTTCTCTGGAGTTTCTAGCAAACTCCAGAGAAAACTGAGTTTTATAAAACCCAGATTAAGGGAATATTCCCCATATCTGGTAGATAGGGCTGTATATCGTGTGGCATTATCGCACCAGATTCAGGGGAAAAGCCACACAGCATGTGGCATTACTGGGCCAGATTCATGGGGGATATGGGGGTTTTGACTAGTGTAGACAAGCCCCAGGACTCAAGATGACTTATAAAATTTGAATCTGATTCATCTAAAAACTCACCTACACAAGTTTAAAATGTAATTAAACTCAAAGAAAAACAGCAAATATAGACAATCCAGCGTGTTTTGAAAAGGCCCTTCTCCCTGAGCAATCATCCCTCAAAAAATTGATAAAACATACCAGTTTTTATTTGCCTATGGAATGATAGTAAAGAAGGGGCTATGTTCAAATGTGCTGTTACTATTTCACAAGTTTCAGTGGCATGTTTTGAGAAGAAATATTATGGGAGAGACTAAGAGGCTTACCGCATGCTGAAGAAAAGCATCAGGGGAGCAGGAAGGTCCCGTCTTCCATGCTGCCTTACCACACAGTGGCGTTGTCCTTCCAGTGTTCTGCCATTCCGGTCCTGTGGGAGACTGAGGTAAAACCACATCTTTTTGTTAATGAGTTTTTCCAGTTAGCAAAAAGAAATGGTTTTATCTCAGTCTCCCATAGGACCAGAACGAAAGAATGATGACATCATGCAGTAAGGTAGCCCGGAAGACACTACCTTCCTGCTCCTCTGCTGCTTTATTTCAGCATGTGGTAAGCCTCTAAAACTAAAACTCTAAAACCTGCAGCTCCTTTTAATTCCTATCCCCATTACCTTCCACTTCCTGCCGAAATAAGTATAGTACTGAGCAGTCTCATGACTTGGCAGGCCTTCTCCAAATACACTTGCTACACATCTGAAGAAGTGGGTTCATATCCACAAAAGCTCATGCAAAAAGTAAAAATCAGTCTTAAAGGTGCTGTCTCATTTCTTTCCCCCACTTCCTTCCTCCTTTTTAGATTAACACTGGCACATCCTGAAACATGAGTGGATAATTACAATTTCCTCTTCCGGCAATTGGTCTGAGTTTGTCATGCAGTGACACCTGTGAATAATGCATTATTAAGAGAGGGAGAAAAGGCAATGGAAGGGGACACCGCCAACTCTGTCAGGAAAGCTAATAAAGCACAAGGTCTGTGTTTATACAGACCCTGTGCTTTGGGCCATTCTAGACTATTACAGTTTACTCTGACTGACAGAGGCTCTCCAAGGTCTCAGTCAAACCTTCCATTGACTTCTTTAAGCTGGAGATGGACCTGGGATCTTGACTGAGTTATATACCACTTCCAACTGATTTCTTGGTTTAAAAAATAGTTAGACTGCTTCCACTGATACAAGGGTGGGCATTCCTTGTTGAGGAATGCTGGGTGGGTGTTGCAGTTTGCCTACCTCTGCAGTAACAAGTGTAGATGTTACTGACAGAATCAGATAAACTGGATCCTGGGTTAAGAATACTGTTTCAAGGCTAGTCTGAAAATACTGAAAATGGAACATAAAACAGGGTGCATATAAGGCATAAATTGACAACTGGCATAGTAAGTTAGCCCTGTGGTTTTCAAGCAATGAGACCCTGGATTCCTTGAGAGGTTTCTAGAATTACATGACAGAAAGATTGATAAAGGAAGATATATTGCCTAAAAGACACCTTTGTTTGTTATCTAGTATGTACCTGGAGTGTTCTATCGAAGATATTCTCCCAGGACCAAACTACACAGTATGTTGGCTATGTTTATCTCTTGTGCAATGCCATCCTGTACGTGTTTACACTGTGTTCATCTGGGCTTATCAGCACGCTAGGTCCTGTCTGAAACCCTGGAGAGGCACTGTCAGTCAGTGGAGAAAATACTGACTTGGGTGGACCAGTAATCTGACTCACATCCATTGGCAATGCTGCCTGTGGGATTCTGGAAGCTGTAGTCCAACAAACTATTTTTTCTTGTGGTGTACATTACAATGTATTCCACCTTTCAAGAAACATTTCCATGTGGGTCTATTTGGTGGGGAACCCCTGTGTGTCACAGCAGATTCTGGGGTGCATTCCTGGCCTGCTCTCACTTTGCATGGGATACCAACCAGGCAGGTGCTTTAGGTTTGCTATCCTACCACACAAATGGAACATACAAAGTGCTGGACCTTATCCCCCAAAACAGATCCAGCACTTTGCATAACTCCTTTCAAGTTTGAACTAAAACCCAGAATGAGTTCACAGCCCCACTGACATGGAAGCTACCACTGCCACCATTAATCATTTTCTCGATGAGAGTCTTCCAAGCCCAACCTCAACACTCCTAGGAACACAGTCTGAAAAGCATACTGGAACACACAACACATTTTTTTGAGGGGGGGGGGACTACTATCTCTTCTATGTTTAGGTTTTTGAAATTCTATAAAAGCCTGCTAAATCTGCAAAAATCATAGCTGGATAACAATGGGCAAGCATACCTCCAGGTCCTTTCTTGAATTCTCTCAGCGACAAGAGGTCACAGTTTACAGGAACTTTTTGGTATTCGAGCTCAGAACTGAAACTTGATGTTCCAAATTAGTGAAAAGACTTGGCCTTGGGCTATTCCTTCTTCTTCCCCAGCTTTGAGCATGAATATTCTTTCATGCAAGCTGGTAAACTGTGGGCTACATTGTTACAGTTAGGTGGATCTTTAATTGGTTGATGGACCAATGGATGACGATTGAAGTCATTATCATGACCTATATGATGGGATAGAAAGCATGCTTTTCAAATGTGCAGAAATTATAAAATGGAGTGAGGGTAGTTAATACCCCAGAGAACAGAATCAGAGTTCAAAATAACCTTGACAGCTTGGAGACCTGGGCCAAAGCTAACAAAATGAATTTCAACAGGGATAAATGTAAGTTACTACATCTAGGCAGTAAAAATCATAGAATCATAGAATTGCAGAGTTGGAAGAGACCACTAGGGCCATCCAGTCCAACCCCCTGCCACGCAGGAAATCATGATCAAAGCATCCTCGACACATGGCCATCCAGCCTCTGTTTAAAGACCTCCAAGGAAGGAGACCCTACCATGCTCTGAGGGAGTTTGTTCCACTGCCTAACAGCTCTTACTGTCATAAAGTTCCTCCTAATGTTGAGGTGGAATGCACAAATATACTGTAGGAAGGGTGACACCTGGCTTGAAAGCAATACATGTGGAAGAGATCTAGGAGTCTTAGTAGACCACAAGCTAAACATGAGTCAACAGTGATGCAGCAGGAAAAGAAAGAAAAGAAAAAAAAACAGCGCAATTCTAGGCTGCATCAACAGGAGTATAGTTTTCTGACTGAGGGAAGCATTAGTGCCACCCTATTCTGCTTTGGTCAGATGTCACCTGGAATATTGTGACTAGTTCTAGGCACCACAGTATGAAAGATATTGACAAGCTGGAATGTATCTAGAAGTGAAGAACAACCAAGATGATCAAAGGTCTGGAAAGCAGGCTTTATTGGGAACAACTGAAGAAGCTGGATGTGTTTAAGTTTGGAGGAGAGAAGAATGAGAGGTGACACAATAGCTGTCTTTTAATATCTGAAGGGTTGCCAGCTTATTTTCACAATAGTTGTCTTTTAATATCTGAAGGGAAGCCAGCTTATTTTCTGCTGCTGCAGAGACCTGGAAACAAACTAATGGATTCAAATTACAAGAAAGGAGAATCCATCTAAACATTAGGAAGAACTTTTTTACTCTAACAGCTGTTCAACAGAGGAATAGATTGCTTCAGAGGGTAGCAAACCCTCCATCTTTAGGGGTCTTTAACAAAGGTTGGACAGGCATCTTTCATGAGTGCTTTAGTTCTATATTCCTGCAGGGCAGTGGGGTGGATTAGATGGCCCTGTGGTCTCTTCCAGTTCTAAGATTCTATGGTGATTCAAAGAGGAGACGTGTCATTGACATGGCTCATGTTTTTGTCTTGTGTTTCTTTGCATGTATCTGTCCTGAATGTATGTATGACAGGGAGGGTCTATAAGTCATTATGTCTTTGTGCTGCTCTTGTAAATGGGGATAGTGTTATCCATCTATAAAATGGATAAATAATTTCTACTTGCTTACTTCTTTGATCATATGTGTGTTCTGATCTGTGGTTTAAGGCTTGGCTCAGTTCACTGAGTTATTTGCTTTGTTCTTGTTCCATAAACACATAGGATTTACATGTGGCGGGAGGAACCAGACTGTACCTTCTAGATCCCACCTCCAACATCTGTTTGCCTGAATGAATCCATCTCAGGAGTTATAGCAGCATTCTCTTTTCCCCACACTCTCTTACTATAGAGCAACCCCAGTTGGACTTCTTGTGTACAGTTGTCTCTCCATATTCACAGATTTGGCATTCACGGATTTAAGTATTCACGGCTTGAAAATATTCTTTAAAAAACAATAATCCAAAAAGCAAACCTTGATTTTGCCATCTTATATAAGGGACACCATTTTGCTATGCCATTGTATATAATGGGACTTGAGTATTCACGGATTTGGGTATTCACGGGGGGTCCTGGAACCAAACCCCAGCGAATGTGAAGGGACAACTGTATATTGATTTGTCCCCTCGCAGCTTCTGCAGTTAACATGCTTCTGTCTGTCCCACCCTCTTTTTCTTGGGCAGCCATCTTTTCCTCCTCCTTTTCAAGCTGGTGAGTCAGGATGACTCTTTCTCCTCTACCTCATTTAAGTTAAGTTTTTGAGTTATTTTAACATAAAGCTGCATGCTTCCTCTTTTGTTATACATAGTTCAAGGGCAAAGCAATACATTTGACTGATGCTTTTAAACTGATACTCTGCTTGGAGGGAAGTTTAAAAAAAAGAATTTAACTTTTAGAGTTCCCAACACATGGCAACTCTAATTCCCCCACAGTTATGTCCTTTGTAAATAAAGTTATTGCCTGCTTTCTGATTGTAGCAGAACTGTAATCTGTCTTGTAAATGGTTATATATGATATCTACAGTAGCATATGATGACGCTTGCAGAAAGGGGTGACAAAATATAGTAAGCCAGCCTTGTCCTTGCCTTCTGGTATAACCCCTTCAGATCTATTAATGGAAAGCTGAGAGGGCTCATCAGTCAACAAGCTGAAAGGGACCCAGGGATTGCCTGATTCCCCACAGATACAACCACACCCAGTGTCACCTAGTGGCTAAACTATATAATGATACTATCCACACAGCTCTCACATTGTGAAAAATAATCAGTCTTCAATGTTAATTCTCATGTGGGAAAAACAGCTTTCACCCAATACATCTCACAAAGCATTAATGCATCTCAGAATCCATATTCCTTATCCCTGGGTTGAGACCCAAGAGGGGAGAGGGAGGGACATGTTCTCAGAAACCATTAGATATGAAGCACTAGTTTGTTAGGAAAGTTCCCATTCCTCACAGATACATACACTTCAAGTATAATGTCACTGAACAGACTTTTTCTGAAGTAATGGGTAAAGTTTAGGAAACAACAGAAAGAGGCATTTGTCACAGCAGAATCTACTGTGAAGGTATTCTGCACTAAGATTAGTAGAAGCAGCACAGTCATTTAAATATTGCTGGGATGAGATAATTTTGTAATATATCTGTGCTTGATACCAGCAGAAAATTCCATAACAGAACAGAGTCAAGGCAGTCTCATTTCCGATCTAGACAGTCACAAGTTAATGATGAAAAGCCTGTGGATACAGACCATGAAACACACTAAGCAAGACCATTCTGTCATTGTTAAAATTAGCCTTTTAATGGGTGAAACATTAAGATCCACACCTCAGATCAGGCAATGCACTGTGTTAAGAAAAATGATGTGCAATATTGAGGCTGCTGTGAAGAAAATGAAAAATATAACCCTAAAACAACATTAAAGAAGTAGGCTTGCTTTAAAGCCTCCTATTAATTTTGATAAGCATAATGCAGACATTTGGAGGAAAACAAATCCTTCATGTCATATCATGTTTGCTCATCTGAAAAATGTAGGCAGTTCTGCAAATCCACCATTGATAAAGGCAGGCAGTGGATGATGGAGAAGAATGCAGTGTTTCACAGTCATCCATGTAGTGCTGAATTGTTTAGTGGTGTAATTGCTGCTGTGATGATTAGAGGTTGTATCATGTAAGAGATCTTTCTAACCATTCTGATATATTCAAGCAAGTATCATAAAATAATTTAGGCAGTAGTGATAAGAAATCAATACTTCCACTGCTATTCTGTTCCTGCTGAGCATTGTCTCTTGCTAATTTTATTTATTTACTGGAAAAATACATTATTTCCCTTTTTCCTCTGATGTGATTGTAAAGTAAGAATTTGTAAGACAACAGGAAATAAGATTTTAAGTGGCTGCACCTTCTATGATGAATGCTGTCTTGGAGCCCTTAAGACAGAATGCTGTCTAAGGCTTTGCATTAGAGCTTAGGTCTGTGGAGGGAACTAACCTTCCTGTTGTTATAGGGCAGGGCTGAATCCTGTCCCCATTCTCCTCTCCAAGGGCCTCCTGCACAGAAGTGTTTGGGCCTGTCTTGTGCTGACTGATGTGGTGGACCTGGAAGCCTAGATCAGGAAAAAGTGTGCACCGGCATCAGACCGCTGCAATCATTCCTGGGGGCTACAACCTGACCAATCTATGAGATGTTGGAGCTGGCCATGATGACTGTGAAAGTCAAGGAATTGGGCCACTTCATATTGAGCCTTGCCATTGGCATCTAGTGTGGTGATGGAGCTTGTGAGGCCAGGAGAGGTGGGAGAGAAGGTACCCAAAGAGATGGATGGAAAGTAAGGTAAATACTAGACAGTTAACAATTAGGGCAATTCCCTTTGGGTGGTTTTGGGGCTGATAATTTCCTGAACGTAAAAGGGGAGATGCAAGAGGGACATTCATCATAGAGACAGTTAAATAAATCTCTCACCTATAGAAGCACCTTTGGTTGGCATCTCCTGCCTGCAGATTTCTGTTTTCTTCACTGGATTTAATTGGCCCTGGACATCTCTAAATTCTTAGAGTATAATGCCTGCTGTGGGAAATGCAGATCAAGTACCAAGAGAGGGGCAACAGCTAGGGTGGAAGCCACAATTTACATTTAAAAGGCTTCATATGGATAAAGTAATAGACCTAGAGATTTTCCTTGGATTTTTTTCAGGCTGTGAGGCCACGTTCTGGAATACCATAGCCTGTGGCTAGCATCCTCAGAGAATAGTTGGGTAGGAGTGTGTCTGGGGTTTATATGCTGTGAACCCCTGTAGGGGAGTGCATGTAAATTTGTGTAATTGAATGATTAGTTTCTGGGTATAGAAATGCAAGGCTCGTTAGTGTCTGTTTGGCTAATCATAGGTCCCATTATCTGCTGGGGCTCCCCTTGTCCCTGGGTGAAATTCCTTTGTAAGTGCTGAGTTTTAATTCTATTGTATTTCAAAACTGGGAGCCAGATTTTGTTTACAGTACTTTTAAGGTTTCTTCTTTCCTGTTGAAATTGTCCTATTGTTGTAAATCAGGAAAGTGAGACAGGCAAGCCATGTGCAGCCCTCCGTGCCCTCTTTTGCAGCTCCTGGAGCCTCTCCACAGTCCCAGGCACCAAAAAAATGTCCTTTTTTAAATTTTTTACAGGCATTTTTTCACTGCAGAACAGCCTCAAAAAAGGCTTGAGCTGCTGCAAAATACAGCAGTTTTACCCCCAGAATACCCACCAAGACCACCATATAGCTTCTAAACCAAAAATTCAGCTGAATTTTTTTTAAAAAAAATCAGCTCCCCCCACTCCACGGTTGCAAGATTGAAAATGGCCTCACCGACTTGCACTTCTCCTTTGCTGTTGTAAGTGAATTCAGCCATGGGAAACAGAAGAGATAGTCACTCATTGGTCTAGACTGGTGTGAGAATTGTGCAACCTTCTAGGTGTTGCTGGACTGGAATTCCCACCATCCTCAACCAGTTCTATGGCAGAGCTTAGAAAAGGGCTAAGACCCTCAAGAATAGCCTTGGGTGATTCATCCAGCCCATGGCCCCCCATGAGGGTCTTCTCCTCTTGATGCAGGGATAGCTGGATCTGATGTACCTCACAGAGTCTCTAGAAGTGCAATGGGTCTTGGGGGGGATGAATTGTGTCCCTCCTCTGAGGAGACCCCACGTTTCTTGTCTGAGCATATCTGAACCCTGAGACCCTCTTAACAAACAGATAAGGAACAAACATTCATTTAAGAACAATTTCAAAAATAAGAAAAGGCAACATATTTTAAAAGCAGCATATTAAAAGTAGGACTTCAACCCAATTAAATACACTAATTAATAACAAGTTTTAATCAGTCAGTTATACTGTATTTGCATCAATCTGCATATGCATAAAACCAACATTTCTTTGTTTTTATATGATGCATCTCAGAAGAGACATTTTTCCCCACTCTGAGGGAAGAAAGAATGTCTCTTTTAAGATTGTGGTCTGCAGTTCTTATAATGCTAGACTAGAGTGGTCTGTGATCTGATCTAGCATTGTTCTTTTTTACTATTCCCCCATTTTGACAATAACCTTTCAAAGTCATATACAATTCTTTTTTGTTTTTATTGTTATGAATAATTGTAATTATCAATAACTTGACCACCTCATTGATCCCGCTAAACTCTAGGGGCCCTTTCACATTACACCGTTATAGTGCTATGAATTATTATACTTCAACTCCATCCTAAGGAATCCCAGGATCTGTAGTTTAGGAAGGGATGTTTTGAATTCTGAGCCAGATAGCTCTAGTGTTTCACCAAACTGCAGAGCTCCAGATTCCATAGGATGTTGCCATGGCAGTTAAAGTGGAACCGTAGTGCTATAGCTGTGTATTGTGAATGAGTCCTAGGTCATTTATGAACAAGCCGGAAAGCTCTTGCTCCAATGCAGAAGCCAATATCTAATTTCTAGTTCCAGTTAGAGGAGATGCATTGTATTAGTAGAATTTACATATATGTTGGCTTACCATTCAGTAGTTGATTCAATGGGTTTACTCTAGTTGGGACTAACAATTGGATTTAGGTCAGACCTTTTGGAGAACCAACATCTAAATCTAGGCTCATGCTGTAGGAGACCTTCATATTCACTATGTGCCATTTGCATGGCAAAATGGAAGAAGAAAAAGACTTCTGTGTGTGCACATACTTATGTGTTGCATAGCTGCAAACAACCAATTTGTACAATAGCACAACCAAATGAATGGAACAGGCAAAATATTTTTCCAGGTTCTATCAGTTCTTTCCAGGGTATTCACTCCCTTAGAAGATAGCATCTCCTACATCTTGGAAGCAATACTGGCATAAATGTTGAGCAGGTGTCAAAAATGCTCTTTCCATCTTGCTCTTTAAATCAAAGGGTTAACACAGTTCTCTTTAAAGACAGCAGCAAGGCTCAAAGGCAGGACAAAAAATCAATATTACCAGAGCCTATGAGACTTTAATTGTCCATCACAGCTGTGCTTTTTTAAAAACCCTTTCTGCATTATTGATTCCCCACCTTCTCCCTATAAAAATAAAAGATGTCCACATCCTTATAAATGAAACAAAATACATCTGCTTAGAGGCATGCATACAGATGGCATAATCACAGTCAACAGATTTTCCTTTAATTTTGCATTTTTATAGTTGCAGGAGGGAAAGGAAATTGGAATGTATATACCTATTTGTGGTGAAATCTCAGAAAATAACCTGAAGAAGCTTGCTTTTGCCATATAAAAAAAGTATCCTGTCACTCCTTGCAATGCACCCCAAATATGCCATCTGTTTATGAGTGATCCTTCCTTTCCTCTGACAGGCATTCAGCCTGACGAAAGAAAATAATTAATATTCAGTAGATTGTTGGAAATATACTTAATTTATACTTTATGGAGTTTAAGCACTAAATCCTGGACAGTAATAGATTGATCTTATACACAATTAAATAACTTCCACTGAATAGAGTGGCATTTACTTCTATGTAGGCACACTTAGAATTGTCTTGTAAAGCCTGTGCTTTGGAGTTTATGCTGATAGGTCCTCAGTTCTTCCTTTGCTCCAATTCTTTTGATCAAGAAGGATTAAAGACGTATATGGAATAAAGATGCACTGGTAAAATGTATGTGTGTATGTGTATGTGCATTATCTCCCCTATCTATTGCTATAACAGGCACTGCTCTTCAGAACCACCTAGGGCTGTTTAGTGGCTAAATCCTAGTCCAGAATGAATCCTACTCATTCTGGTTCAAATACAGTTGGGCAAGGGCTTCCCTAAGACATTTAGCTGCCCACGGCGGAGTAGGAAAGAGTGCTCTTCCAACCAGCAAAGGTATATAGTACCCCAAGCCAACCATGTTATCTTGACTTGTTGTGTTGTTGCTTAGTACCTTCAAGTTATTTCTGACTTATGGTGACCCTAAGGCGACCCTGTCACAGGTCACTTGGAAAGATTTGTTGAGATGAGGTGTGCCTTAGCCTTCCTCTGATGCTGAGAGAATATGACTTGCCCAAAGTCACCCACGGAGGTTCTGTGGCTGAGCAGGGATTTGAACCCTGGTCCAGAGTCATAAATTCAACATTCAAACCACTACACCACGCTGGCTCCTACACCACAATGGCTCTTGACATAGGAGGCAGAAAATTCCTCAAGCCTTCTCTCCTCAAGATCTTTCCTGACACCTCTGATCTGTTCTCTTGGGTAGCTGTCTCACTCTACCCAGTAGTAGAGCCGGCATTGCTTTGGGACAGCTTTTATATGTAATTTCACAGCAACTGGCAACATGACTGCCTGATGTCCTCCCAAAATTTTTGAAACCTCTCCATTGGTTTTTAAAAGCAGCTGCCTTGGGGATTATATTACAGGGCCCAGCCTAGATTTGTGCTTGGCTCAGGCATTTTCATTTCATTCATTACTCTTGATCAGCAACTTTAATTTACTTGTGGGATATCATAGATCCTCTGATGTCCTGACAGTGCAGCATGCTTTGCTCTAATTTTGCCACACAGCAGGTGGAGGTAGAGCTTGGGCCAAGAAATGAAACCTGTCACATCAGCACCATAGATTGTTAAAAGAGACATGGGAGTTTTCTGACCTGGCAACACACAGCACCTTGGAAATTAGTCCTCATAAACCAAAATTGTCTTCTTTTTTTCTTTTATATCCTCTATGCTTATTCAGTGTTTTTTTGTTTTTGTTTTTAAATGTAGCTGCAGATCTATTCTTTCAGCATTTCTTTGCTAGGTTGCCAGCAAGTATAACCAAGACTCTGGAAAATTAATGGGAGCATATGTGATGTACCTTCATGTTTAGCGTGGGCTATTTCTCTGTCAGAGGGAGCAGAAGTATAGAACAGAACCTGCATCCCTTTAGTAGATTGGATTATAAACCTTGTTTTATGATAAAATATTGGAGATCTCAATTCCCTGCTAAATATATTAGTAGTTTGGTGATAGAAAAACAACATGACATTTGACCATTAAATAATAAATTTGACCCTAAATCACAAGGTTCTGTGATGATACTTCTCTGGACAGCGAAACACACACACATACACATAGAAGCTAGCATCTTGTTAGTGATTTACATACACTTCAGTGCAGCTTATGCATACATAGGTCCCTTTTTGAATGGGGTACAGTAGGCCCAGGTGCACCCACACTACACAAATAATCCAGTTTCAAACTGGATTATTTGCCTGGCTCTTTCCTATGGAATCCTGGGGCTTGTAGTTTGATGAGGCACCAGCACTCAGTGGCAGAGAAGGCTAAATAACTTGTAAAACTACAGATCCCAGGATTTAGTAGGAAGGAGCCATGGCAAATAATCCAGTTTAAACAGGATTATTTGTGTAGTGTGGATTAGGCAGTGTCAAACCCCAAGAGAGGATGCTGCTGCTCGTTCTTTGGAGAGAGAAGGGGGAAAGTGATTCAGAGCATGAAGAGCTAGCTGTTTTGAGCTCCTGGGGGGAAAAATATGGAATGCACTCCATTTGAGATCTCCCTCATTCTTCCCCTCCCTGACCAAGCTGAGACCAGTTATTTTCTATAGTCTCAATCATCTGTCCTATACCCTTTCTCCACCAGTATCCAACAGCATCAGGGACTCTTCTTGGGGTTTTGACAGCTGCCGGGAAGGGAGAGGACATGGGCTGTATCTGCACTGCAGAAATAATCCAGTTGGATGCCTCTTTAACCACCATGGCTCAAAGATATAGAATCTTGGGATTTGTAGTTTGTTGTGACACCAGAGTTCTCTGACAGAGAAGGCTAAATTTCTCACAAAACTACAGATCCCAGAATTCCATAGCACTGAACCATGGTAGTTAAAGCCGTGTCAAACTGCATTATTTCTGCACTGCACTGCAGATGCAGCCTTGGACTTGTGCAGGCATAGCTACATACTCACATAGATTTTTGACCACAGAGTTACAAGGAGTTGTTTTACCTGATGGAGCTTGGATGCTGTTAAAAGCTGTAAGCAGAGGGGGAAATATCAGTTAGATGGTGTGCACCCCATCACTGGATCTTTCTGCTGCCACGTACAAAAATTAACATCTCCTGCTAAATTCTGGTACATCAGACGGTTCTTGGGAGTATGGGTCCTTGCCAGGAAAAAAGAGGGAACACTGTTCTACAAAATTCTGCTTTTAATCTGTGTCCCTTGCAAACCTGAGTTTGTGTTATGGCTTCTTTACTGAGGATAATCAGTAAAGGCAGACAAGGTTCCCTGAGACTGTTTACCACAGATATTTCCCTCATATTACATAATCACCATAGAGACTGCTGAGCATATTTTAGGCAAAGGTGCAGTGCTAATCTGCACAGGTCCACAACCAGACCCAACTACCCTGACTGATGGGAATGATGGAGGGCCAAACCAAACTAGAGATACCTTAAATGCAAGATATTTAACATGAACGCTTGTGGGTTTTGACTTAGACTGAATCATGCAAAGAACAGGGCAATAATTAAGAGATCAGAACAGGGCAATTTAACATTCCTCCTTTGTTGTAGTCTTACGAAAAATCCCTCTTCTGGGGGAACTCCTCATTGGCACCAGATCTACACCAAGGGTAGAGAGCTGCTTTCAGTCTATGGGCAGAATTCAATTTTATTCTGTGCAAGGTGGAGTCAAAGGCAAAAGACTGGGACTGAAAATACCAATACTGTATATATTAGCTTAAAGTTCTTTTTCCCAGGAACTAAGCTTTAGGAGAGTCTTGTCAACCTTTTAGAAAGTGATGGAAAACTACCCTCAGCTGATGATATCACAGGGGATAGGGTATGACCATCTGGGGAAGCCCAGAGTGACAGGCTGGGCCCCTGAGAAGACAAGTTTCACTCCCACCACCAGAGTGTCATTGCCCAAATCTGCACAAACAGAATGTGGTGGAAGTAAGGTACAGAATGGGCTCCATGATTTCAGACTGTAGGTGGGGAATCCCCTTAAAGCACAAATTAGCACAGCCTGGAGAGGAGTGGGAGAGGAGTTCTCTTCCTAAAGGTGCTTACTTCCAGGATTTTGTTTTTACATGAGGGAACATTTTTTTTAAAAAAAATAATATGTCACACTCTAAGGAGGCACTGTCCACTCTTTATCATCCTGCCCTTTGGTGTCTCATTTTGTTGCACTTCTAGATCTGGGCATGGTCACAGAAGGTGCAGAGGCTCAAAAATAATGACTAAATTAGCCTTCTTCAGTCTGGTATCCTCAAGATGTGCTTGACTACAACATGCAGTTCTGCTGCTCTAGAGACTAGGGAGATTTTCACACTACACTGTTATAGTGTTACTATTCCACTTTAACTGCTCTGGCTTCCTCCTGTGGAATTCTGGGGTTTGTAGTTTAGTGAGGCCTAAGGTCTCGCTGGCTGAGAGTTGTAAATGCCCCTCCCTAAACTGCAAATCCCAGGATTCCACAGGAGGCAGCCATAGCAAATAAAGTGGAATAGTAACACTATAACAGTTTAGTGTGAAAATCTCCTAGGACATGTAGCAATGGACTCAAACTACAGGAAAAGCGATTCCACCTAAACATTAGGAAGAACTTCCTGACGTTAAGAGCTGTTCGGAAGTGGAATACACTGCCTCAGAGTGTGGTGGAGTCTCCTTCTTTGGAGGTTTTTAAACAGAGGCTGGATGGCTATCTGTTGGGAATGATTTGATTGTGTATTCCTGCATAGCAGGGGGTTGGACTAGATGGCCCTTGTGGTCTCTTCTAACTCTATCATTCTGTGATTCTATGTATTGCAGTCCAGCACTTCTGGAGGGCAACAGTTTGGGCAAAGGCTGGACTACATTCAAAACCCACATAACATTGCAAAAGAGAACCAGGCGTAAGCCAAGGGATAACAGAAATTAGACAAAAGATTTATCTTGCCTTGGCTTAAGCACAAATTGAAAACTGGTAATAAAATGTTACTGTTTCCCAGACATGTAGACAAATCATTACCAACAGCCTTGTACTCACAGTTTTACTCTGAAGGGCCAAGTTAATTTCTGGCTGTAGGGTTTTTTTTGGCATTTTTTAGCCTGTTAGTTTCTATTTTTATTACATATTTGGCTTATGTTTGATGTATTGCATTATCTACCTTGAGATATCAGGATGTAGCAGAATATAATAGATAAGGACCAATCAACTGATTGTAAGATTATATTCTTTTTACTTTCCGCCTTCTAACAAGGTGATAGATTAATTAACTGATAATTTGAACACTTCAAAAATGTTTTAAAAACTTTTTCTTAAGCATGAAAAACTGAAATAAAATTACCATCTATTGTTTAGGATAAGGAAAGCAATCTTGATTGGATTAATTTACTTTCTAAAGATAGCATAATCTCTTTGGATATGTGAGTCTGTCTTATTGTTTCTTGTTTGGGGGGCAATGGCAGCTGACAGGGCTGCCAACTGATCAGAAAAAAACATGACCTACTCTTGCACCTTTAATTGCAGCTTGATTCAGAAACATTAAGCAAGTGATGCTTTTAATGATTGGAAGCATTTTTGTCAGAGACAAGCATGATATACAGTACTGTGAAACTCTTTTTTAAAAAATATTCTTTATTAAAGGGTTTTCAAAACTATAAAACATTAAATTACATACATACATACATAGTACATTCATAACACTTCTGACATAAAACACATACAAACATTTAACTATTCTGCCATGCAACTTTGCATACCACACTACATACAAAATAACTTCCTTACCATCTAGGACATGAATTTGTTACCTCTGCTCTTTTAATCTTTACTTTTCTATACCTTAGTTCCATGTAATCATATAAATCAAATCGATAAATGAATATAAAATTTAATATACAATTTAGTGTAGAGTTAAGTCTACACGGTACTTATTTATTTTTATTTGCTTATTTATTTACAGGATCCCTTAAGATTTTGCTCTCATTTCCTGTTATTTTCAACTATCTTTATCCTGTATTCATATTAACCAAGGATTCCCTCCATTATTATTACTCTATTGTAACTCCTTTATATTTCTCTTATCTACTCAATGAACCATGTTGCTAAATATTCACACCATTCCAGTTTCCAAAAATCAATTAAGTTCTTCCAATCTTTCCTAAATTTGTTGATTGTTTTATTTTTTCCCCACAAAGTGAGTTGTTCCATTCTTGCAACTTCTTCAAGTTTTAACAGTGAAACTCTGAAGGTCTCCTATGTACATACACTGCTAAACTCCATAGTTAATCTAGAATCTGTCACCACCACCCATTGACTTCAATTTTCCCCTTCAATGTAACCCAATGAGAAGTTACAGGGTTCAACTTGTACTTTCCATTCTGACTCTGCTGAGCTTCACTTCCCCCACCCCTGTGGAAAGAGCACCAAGCCAGGCACATGAAGATAAAGCTAGCTCTTTTGTGAAAGACATCTTCCTTTCAGGCACACTTATGAGTTACAAAGTTACAGATAAGTCTAGTCATTCCAGCCAAGTTCATAAAATAAAAACAAATCCTCATGCGACTAAGCTAAACAATTCCCTAATCTATTCATGATGAGTGCAGCCCAGATGCGCTAGATGCTCATGGGAGTTGGGAGTCTAGGTCTTAAGGCCCAGCCTCTACCAAGTAACCCCGCCCCTTAGCTGGGACCAGAGTCACCCTGGCTCAGGTCTCTCTTTGTTCTTATTATTTGTTCTTCTTCCTACCTTGTGGCCCCTGAGGCAGTGCTCTTCACAAAAGCATCTCAAACCTCCCTCCAGGTGGTCCTCTCATTGGTCAGCTATCTTTATCAATGACTTGGATGAGGAAATTAGGGGCATACGTATCAAATTTGCAGATGACACCAAATTAGGAGGAGTAGCTAATACCCTAGAGGACAGGATCAAAATTCAGAATGACCTGGATAGATTGGAGAGCCGGGCCAAAGCTAACAAAATGAAATTCAATACGGAGAAATGTAAAGTACTGCACTTAGGGCGGAAAAATGAAATGCATAGATATAGGATGGGAGAGACCTGGATGAATGAGACTACGTGCGAAAGGGATTTAGGAGTCCTAGTAGACCACAAGTTGAACATGAGTCAACAGTGTGATGCAGCAGCTAAAAAGGCCAATACGATTTTGGGCTGTATCAATAGAAGTATAGTGTCTAGATCAAGGGAAGTAATAGTGTCGCTCTATTCTGCCTTGGTCAGACCTCACCTAGAATACTGTGTCCAGTTCTGGGCACCACAATTCAAAAAGGATATTGACAAATTGGAGCATGTCCAGAGAAGGGCAACTAAAATGGTGAAAGATCTGGAAACCATGCCTTATTAAGAGAGACTTAGGGATCTGGGTATGTTTAGCCTGGAAAAAAGACAGTTAAGAGATGATGTGATAGCCCTGTTTTAAGTATTTGACGGATGTCAGGCTGAGGATGGAGCAGGCTTGTTTTCTGCTGCTCCAGAGACTGGAACACGGAGCAATGGATGCAAGCTCCAGGAACAGAGATTCCACCTCAACATTAGGAGGAACTTTTTGACAGTAAGAGCTGTTCGGCAGTGGAACACTCCCTTGGAGCGTGGTGGGATCTCCTTCCTTGGAGGTCTTTAAACAGAGTCTGAATGGCCATCTGTCGGGGATGCTTTGATTATGATTTCCTGCGTGGCACCTAGGAGTAAGACCCACTGAACTCACTGGGACTTTTCAGTAGATACGTATATGATTGCATTGTTAATGTAAATGGAACGTTCCTCTGTGGAACACACACACCCATGCAATGTAAATAGATAGTGATCAGGAGTTTGTTACAACCTGACCTACATAGAGAACTTAAACCACTCTGCTGTGAATTGTTCAGATTTGCTCCATCTACAGCTGATATAGACCCAGTGGATGTAACTTTGTTTTCTGCTTTTCCAGTGATAATGAATAATTTTCAATTTATGCAGCCAAGGATGTGGTCAGGATCCCTGGAGAGATGGATCCCTGGAGAGGTGTCCTTCCTGGTTTATTAAATAGGCCAGAGTGAAACTGTCTGGATAGGTAAGGGGAGTGATTAATGCCTTTTTACAGCAAGAAAGGGTCCCACCATGCTTTTAGGAGGGTGTTGTAAGACCTTGATTGAAAGAAAGAAAAAACTTTCCCTGGCTCCTACTACACTGGATAACTATTGGGCAATCTCCAATAATTAGGCAAGGTACTGGAGCATGCGGTGGCCTTTTAGCTCTAGGATTTCTTGGATGAGATGGATTATCTGTGTCCATTTTAGTCTGTCTTCAGGTTTCTTTATGGGGTTAGCCTTGGACACTTTGATGGATGACCTACACTAGGAACTGGACAGGGGAAGTATGTCCCTTTTTGTTCTAATTGATCTCTCAGCAGTTTTGGATACTATTGAGCATGGTATCCTTCTGAGTCAGGGCTCTGTTACAGGGCTTGGAGACAATACTTGACTCCAGTATTTCCTGGAGGGGCACTCTCAGAAGGTGGTGCTGAGAGATTCCTGTTCAGTTCCTTGAAAATGGCATGTGGAGTCCCTTGGGGTTCTGTTTTGTTCCCAAAGCTATCTGACATAGAAATGAAGCCACTGGGAGAGGTAATCCAAAATTTAGGGGTCAGGTGTCACCAGCTCTATTACCCCTTTTCATTTAATTCAAAAGGAAGCTGGTTTTGTACTAAACCGGAGCCTGGAATCTGTAATGGACTGGCTGACAATGAACAGATTGAGGCTTAAATCAGACAAGACAGAAGTGGTCCTGGTCAGTCAAAAGGCAAATCTGGGAACACAGATTCAGCCTCTACAAATGGGGTTATGCCCATCCTGAAGATCCAGGTTCACCATTTGGGCATACTCCTGGATTCAGCTCTGAGCCTGGAGGCCCAGGTTTTAACAGTGACTAGGAGTGCATTTACACAGTTAAAGCTCATGTATCAGCTGCACCCATTCTGGACAAGTCTGATCTGGACACAGTATTACATGCCTTGGTTATATTCTGTTTGGATAATTGTAAGGAGCCAGCCTGGTGTACTGGTGTGAGCATTAGACTACGACTCTGATGACCAGTATACAAATCCCTGCTCAGCCATGGAAACCCACTGGGTGACCTTGGGCAAGTCATACTCTCTCTGCCTCAGATGAAGTCAAAGGCAAACCTCCTCTGAACAAATCTTGCCAAGAAAATCCCATGATAGGTTTGCCTTAGTGTTGCCATAAGTCAGAAATGACTTGAAGACACACAGCAACAAATGTGCTCTACCTTGGAAGTCTCTCATGCATAGGATCTTAACTTGACAGCAATTAACAATGTGCTCTATGTGAAGCTGCCTTTGAAAAGTGCTCAGAAACTTCAGTTGGCCCAAAGAGCTGCACCCAGATTACAGTTGGCCTAAAGAGCTGCAGCCAGATGCTGGAAACAAGGCGCATAGAACTCCCTTGCTGCCACAGTTCCACTGGCTTCTGTTTGTAGGAAAAAATTGAAGTGCTGGTTATAACCTATAAACCCATATATATAACTCAGACCCAACCTATATATATATATATATATATATATATATATATAGGTTGGGTCTGAGTTATTTGAAGGACTATACCTCACTCCATGAGTGCTGTTTCTTCACTCACCACCCTGCTCCCCAGCACCTCAGAAATCCCTCTGGTGCCTTCTATGAAAGGTTTTTGGAGGTCCCATGGGGAGACATGCCTGTGATGACAGAGCTCCATTGTCTTAGCTACATCTCCTGATGCAGGATCTCAGCCATATATATATATATATATATATATATATATATATATATAATTCCTGCTTTTGCATGTGTTTATAATCTGTAAACTGCTTTAATAATTTGTAAACTGCTTTGAGTCCCATTGTTGAAGGAAAAGGTGGCACCATCATCATCATTATGGTAGGTGATCCAAGGTTATTCAGTCTGTGTTGATTCTCACACTTAATTTTTCCACAATTAAATCCTTATTCAGTGGTTAAACTTGGTAGGTGATCCAAGATTATTCAGTCTGTGTTGATTCTCACACTTAATTTTTCCACAATTAAATACTTTGGTTAACTTGGTAGATGATCCAAGGTTATTCAGTCTGTGTTGATTCTCACACTTAAACCATTGGTCTTGGATTAAGTGTGAGAATCAACACAGACAGGGGAGATTATTGTGGAACTCTTAAGTGATCCCCTTGTGTATTCTAGGTGCTTGCAGCAGATACCAAAAATCTCCTTTCTTTTCACAGTTTCTTTACCCATGTTCAAATGCTTCCATTATTGCTTCCAGATAGGGAGGGCTGTTCTGCCTTCATGCTCTGTCTTGTTCTATTCCACTGCCTGTGTCTCTAGGCAAGAGCAAGTCTCTCAATAGGCTGATCTTGTTGCTGGGTGTTAAATTCTTCCAGAATTTTCAGTGGCTAGCAGACTGTGCCAGATTCAAACAAACTGCAGGACTGGGGGGAGTGGGCAGGATCCCAACATAATTGTGCCTATATCTGAAAAACATACATTTGTAGTCCTGATTGCTGGTAATAATTACATTCTAGGTAGTATGTACCCCACTACATCTTTAGACTTAGGAAAGTCTTAGAACATGATATAGTTTACTTGCTTATCTCAGAAGTTAAAAGCACTGCAATGCAAGGAAAGATTTAATCTTAAAGAAAACCATTAGAATTTGCTTCATCTTCCTTCTTACTTCATTCTACATAGAGGCTGTTACTTTCTCCACAAGGAAAACACTGAAAAACAGCCTTCCCATTTGTTTATCGATGAGAGCTACAAACATGTAGGATGGATGAATTGGTGTAATTAATTCAAGTCTGATTTGCAGGTCTGTAAGAAACATGCCTGTTAAAAGCATCAAGTCTGTGAACCAGATTGTGCTCCAAAATGAACTTTTCCTTAAACAAAGGAATACAGAATGCAGAACTGAGAGCAGTTTTCCATTCTACCTTGTTTGGGGATGAGAAGCAGCAGCAGTGAGTCAGCCATGCTTCCATAAACCAGTTGTACTTTCTGTTTCCCCCTTGTTCATTTTGGAAATGGAACTTGTGTGGGTGAGATGTACAGCTGTATGTGTCCTCCCAAGGTTTTGAAAAAGGCCAGGAGGATGGAGATTACAGAACTTGTGAGATAGTTTTGGACATGAGAATGATATGCACAGGAAAAGTTATGTGTGATTTTGCCCCCAATGCTCTATCCAAGTAATGTGTGAAGCATGCACTTTTGGAGCATGTCACACTTAAAATTTAAATATGCCTCCTGTACATCTCTTACCTTACTTGAAAATAGCCCTTGCACCTTTCTTGTGCTGTTTTGTGACATTTGCTGATGTTGTTAATGCAGAACTGACTCTGCAGAAGAGGAATCAAAATGCTATGTTATGTGTCTGTGCTGCTAGACTGAGCATCGCATCTGAAAATCTATTTTAACATTGCAATAATAGTAAAGTAACTTGCTTAAAATTGTGGCTCAAGATTGCTGGTTGAGCAGTGTTGCCAGTTTCTTATTTAACCAATCTTAAGTCAATCTTATGCCTGCATATGCCTTTGTTGGTTATTGCAGAAGCTGTTATGCCCTCCTTTATGCCACAGTGACTGAAGATCCTCCACCCACTCACTTTAGAGTTGCTGCCCCTTCCCCCACAGCCATTTTGTGACTTGTGGAGAGCAGGGATCAGACAAGTGCCTGACTATACCCCCACAGTCAGATAGGAAACAATATAATATACAGATGATATAACCGTTGGTGATAGGGACATAGGCAGACACTTGTCAGATCCTCCCCCCTCTGCCAGCTACAGAGTAGCCATTGGGGGTCTGCAGCAGCTGTACAGTAAGTTCAGGGATGGCGAATGTACAGCTGTAGCACAGTTCTACATGCTAGTATGCTATGCTGAACCATACAGGAGTCCAGTCATTATCAGCCAATAATGCCAAACCATCCAACTGTTTCGGTTTGGCAGGGATGGCCCTAGTTAATCTTCTGATGTCTCACTTCTTCATACAACAAATAACGAACCCCAGAAATAGAAGTCTGCACAAATGAAACCAATAAACCACGAAAGAGTAAATTATAACAATATAATATCCTTTGAGTATTGTCTATTCATATAAACATTATAAAGGTATATAAACATTATATAAACATTATAGATCTAGACATGAACACTACCATATAACCTATACTGTATCACACTTGTTATATTCTGATGAGTCCATAGGTAATACAAGTAATAAAGATGTTCCACAATTAAGTCCTCATTCAGTGCTTAAGATGGTAGATGATCCAAGATTATTAATTCTCCTGTGTTGCTGCTTGTTCTCATTCACACAGACATGTGATCTCACGTGTACATGTGTTAGCAACAAATGCATAAGAAGAAGGGCTCTCGTGCACAGTACACCCACTAAATGGAGAAAATGGCTACTCCAAATGAGGGAATTGGTTGGAGGACAACTATTCAGAGTAAATGACAAAAGCTTTATTTACAGTTCTGCAAATATATTACAGAAAAGAAGAATGCTTAGCTAATATAACCAACCCCCAGGCACTGCCTTCCCCAGTCTGGTACTCTCTGGATTTATTAGTCAACAATTCCCATTTTCCACCTACAGCATGGCCACTGGGAGTTGTAGATTCTATAAATCTTGATGGTAACCAGCTGAGGAAGGATACCTTCAAGACATGAGCCAGTGCATGGTCCTTTCTGCCAATAACAAAACTAGAGAAAGAAGTGGAGAATGGAAAATCTCTCATAAGCAATGAGAACAATTCTAGGGAAATGGTGAAGCTTTGGCAGGGTGGGTGGGGTACAGGTAGAGAAACTTAAGTATGAACGGTTTAAGATGGCCCACACAAGGAGTGGGATGTATAAGTTAAAAGTAGGGTTGGCAGGAAGTAAGGGACAGTGTTTCCGTCCCTTTAATCATTGTGTAGAACAGACATTTCAGCAAATGTTGCTTGTCATGCAGAAAACACCTGCTGAAATCCCCTCTTCTACACAACCATTCAAGAGACAGACCCTGTTCCCTATTTCACCTGACAAACCTATTCAAGAGATATACTGTAACCTGTGGAGACAATGGGTCTCCAATGCACTAGGAAGCCAATGGACAGATTAATAATAATAATAATAATAATAATAATATTTATATCCCACCCCTCTACAAAACACAATCAGGGTGACTTACAACTTTAAAATATACACCAAAAAAAACTCCATCCCACCCCCCTCTTAAAATACAATTAAATAATTCAAAAAAGTTAAAACATACTTAAAAATACTAAAAATAAACAATAGACGGTGGTGTAGTGGGATTGGGATAAATTTCTGATGGCCAGATATCTATTCAGGAAAGGCCCGCCAGAAGAGATCTGTCTTAAGAGCTTTTTAAAAGCTGTTTAGAGTGGTAATATGACCGATCTCGTCCGGCAGGCTGTTCCATAATCTGGGAGCAATAGCCAAAAAGGTCCTCTGGGAGGTTGAAGAAAGCCTAGTTTTTAAAGGTTGTGGTAAATTCCTCCCAGAGGACCTGAGTGCACGAGGAGGATTATATGGAAAGAGTCAGTCCTGAAGATAGGTTGGACCCAAGCCATTTAGGGCTTTAAAGGTGATAACCAACACCTTGTACTGGGCCCAGAAACTAATGGGCAGCCAGTGAAGTGATTTTAAGATTGAATGTTATATGGTCTCTTCGAGATGTAACTGAGACCAGTCTGACTGCCATATTCTGTACTAATTGAAGTTTCCGGACCAAGTACGAGGGTAGCCCCATGTAGAGTGCATTACAGAAATCAAGACAGGAGGTTACCAGAGCATGTACCACGGTCTCAAGGTCCCCGACTTCCACGAAAGGGCGCAGCTGGTGTATCAGACGAAGCTGATAACAGGCACTCCTGCCTGTCGCATTTACATGATTTGTCATCTGGAGCAACAAATCCAGGAGTACCCCCAGATTGCGAAGACAGTCCTTGGAGGAGAGCATGACTCCATCCAAGACTGGAGGTTGTATCCTAATACCTGGATTCGAGGCTGCTACTGTGAGAACCTCCGTTTTGTCTGGATTCAGCTTCAACTTGTTTTTCCTCATCCAGTCCATTACTGCCCTAAGACAATCATTGAGAGAAGAGACACCATCTGAAGTCAGAGCTGAAGACCAAGACATGGAGAAATATATCTGGGTGTCATCAGCATACTGATAGCACTCTGTCCCATGCCTCCAGATGATCTCTCCCAGTGGCTTCATATATATATTGAATAGCATCGAAGACAGGATGGCGCCTTGTGTGACACCACAATTAAGCTCTTTCCTTGCAGAGCAACTGTCCCCGAGCATCACCCTCTGGAATCTACCCAAGAGGAAGGAGCAGAACTACTGCAGTGCAGTGCCTCTGATTCCTAACCTTTTAAGGCGATCCAAGAGGATGTCATGATCTATAGTGTCAAAAGCCTCTGAGAGATCCAGTAACACCAACAGGGTCACACTACCCTTGTTGATGCTCAGGCAAGGGTCATAAACCATGGCTGTCTCAACTCCAAATCCCATCCTAAAGCCAGTTTGAAATGGATCTAGATAATCAGTTTCTTCCAAAACAGCTTGGAGTTGAAGAGCAACCGCTCTCTCGATCACCTTGCTCAAAAAAGGTAATAATGAGACTGGTCTGTAGGCCTGAAGATTCTGAAGGATATTGGGGGATCATTCTTAGACTGCTGGGAGAGTGAAAAGAGCTTTTTCAAAAAGGGTAAGTTAGGCTGACTATGTATGTTCACAATTTCCCTCCAACAATTATTTACAACTTTTTAAAAGCCCTCTGGTTTATGGGAGAAACATAATGATCTGTACTTTTGGAACAACTGTTTTATCCCAAAGGCATACACAATAGGGAGACACAGTCACTGAAGAAATCCAACAGATTCAAAGGAAGAAACCTCAGACTTAATGTGATACAGCAGTGGCCAAGAAATGTTGCATTAGTAGCCATACATAGGGTAAATGTCCTGTGCTAGTGTTATTAATGTCGTGAGTACAAACATAGTCTATTGCTGTTCATAGCGAAAACAAAGGGCCCTCATGAACACAATGGAGCTTTAACACTGTTTTTATTCATTGAATAAATTATTATCCATGCCATCGTATTTCCCATTTCTATGTATGGTTGTAAAAGCTGGACAGTGGAGGAAGCTGATAGGAAGAAAATCAACTGATTTGAAATGTTGTGCTGGAGAAGAATTTTGCAGATATTGTGGACTGCTAAAAAGACAAATGATGGGTCCTAGAGCAAATCAAGCCTGAACTCTCCCTAGAAGCCAAGATGACTCAACTGAGACTGTCGTGCTTTGGACATATCATGAGAGGACATGACTCACTAGAAAAGACAATAATGCTTGGTAAGGTAGAAGGCAACAGGAAAAGAAGCTGACTGCATTCCAGGTGGATAGACTCAATCAAGAAAGCCACAGCTCTGAGTCTGCAAGATCAGAGCAGGGCTGTTGAGGATAGTGTACACTGGAGGTCTCTCATACATCCGGTCATCATAAGTCCAAGTCAACTTGACAACAACAACAAATGATGCAAACCTTATTTATTTGAGATTTTGTAATTACATGGAATTCATAATTTTTATTACAAATATTTAAGTATTTGTATAGCCTCTCAGCCTGCCAAGGATCTGCTCAACTAACAAATTCCTCAGCTTGGCAAACACACACCCGTTACTAGGAGCTACAGCCTGCAAAGGGAGATGTGATCAAGAATCTTGTTCTTTCAGTTGTGACTTCCCCAGCCTAGATCATGTATCCATTTTACAGCTGAGTTGCCTACAGGCTTAATCGGTGATAATTTTTAAGGATACAGTTTAGTACTGTATATGAAAAAAGCCACTGGCTGTCAGAAAGAAAAAAGCAAAAAACAAAAGAAATGCCCCAAACTGCTTTCTCATAGAAGAATAGGCCTTTTGTTTACCATAGTGCAGATTCTTATATCCCAAGCTGCTTGATGAAAGACACTGAAGTAACAAGTTCTAACACATGCTGATACATGCTCCTAGTTTTCCTGAGTTAAACATTTTAGGGCCTGGGGCAAAACAGATGCACATTGTTTGGGAAACCAAGTTTTCAAGTTCTTGGCAGAGGGGTGGAGTGTGTGTGTGTGTGTGTGTGAGAGAGAGAGAGAGAGAGAGAGAGAGAGAGAGATGCCCACATTACTGTTTGCTTTATTTAACCTTTTGACCAGAAGAATGCTTTGTTTAAATTTCAACAGCTTATTCCTTGTGCTTTACACAGATTGAGTATCCCTTATCCAAAATGCTTGGGAGCAGGAAGTGTTCTGTATTTTGGATTTTGAAATATTTACAAATACATAACGAGATACCTTGGAGATATGACCTAAGTCAAAACATGAAATTTATTTATGTTTCATATACACCTTATACACATAGCCTGAAGTAATTCTATACACAATGTTTTTTAATAATTTTGTGCAATAAACAAGGTTTGTGTGTACACTGAACCATCAGAAAGCAAAGGTGTCATATCTCACCCACCAATGTGGACAATTTGGGAGTTTGGAATTCCAGATAAGGGATACTCAACTTGTATACCTACCTGAAATTGTGATTTGTTTAGAGCATTCAAAAGGTTGCTCACTATGATTCTTCTTTCACTCTCCTGTCAGCTTGTGTACCATGCCACTGAGCTGATCATTGAAAAGGTTGGCAAATAAGCCAGTATCTTATTGTCTATACATACATACACACACACACACACACACACACCCCTCTATGCTTTTATGGCAACATGCAAACACTTTTCTCCCACTCACTATGCCTTAGAACATCAGCTTCATATTGTACAGTGAATTGGGTGAATTATGCGAACAACCAACCCCCAAGTTTGGGGTACATTCAAAATTGTAGGCTTAAAAATATAGATACCTTTATCATAATTAGAAAAAAAATGATAAATCTGATGTTAAAAATCTGGCAAGGAGTACAAAACACAATGTCTCAGAAGGCACAGGGTCCATCCTGAAATGACCATTTCTCCCTCTGTCCCACCCTATCAGATGCCAGTAGTCCTCTCATCACAGGTGAATGTTACCTTATGAGCTTTCCCCACATAATTTACAGAATGATGTTATTTAAATCCACTGGGTCTGGCCAAGTGCAACAGGTATGGTGATCTGAGGGAAAATAAGGAGAGATCCTTTTGCCAAGATAGTAAGATTTTCTAGCAGAAGAAGCGTGGGCTCTGTATCAAGAAGGGATGTCTCTTCATCGGTCAATGGTCAGATCAACTCCTCCACCACCACTTCTGCTGTAATCCAGATTTTGTTTTGCTACATGGCCAACATGGCTACACCCGAATGTGTATCCTTTCTTTACTGCTAGATTAGCAGTTAGGGCTGCCAGAGTGAAAACTGGACAGGGCTCCTGTATCTTTGATTATTGTGCAGAAAAGGGAATTTCAGCAGGTGTTTCTTGTCATGCAAACAGCTAACAAGCAACGCCTGCTGAAATTCCCTCGGCTACACAGCCATTAAAGGTACAGGGGTCATCTCCAATTTTCATTAACTCCATCAATCCTATTAGCTTTGGGGTGGGCAGGGGGACACTAACCTTGTGTAGACATTCTGTGCCAAATTTTCAGTCAATCCTTCTTAATTTTAGGGGTCATTACCATGCCACAGAAATTCCAGCTAAATGCTTACCAGTAGAGGGTTGCAGACAACCCAATAAATGTGTTGTGTTTTTGTTTTGTTTTGTTTTGTTTTCCATTGGTGCAGTTAAACTCTTCTTCTTGCTCGACTAAAAAGAAGAATAGCATTCAATTTGAAAGAACCAAAGGCTACAGGAAACCATATGGGAAAAAATAATAATTTTTTTTTTAATTAAAAATGTGTGTATCCTGCCCCTCAACGGCTAACAGGCATTCCCAATAAGGCTTACAAAGGTAATGGAAGAGGACTTCTTTTTAAAAGTAAGACATACAGAAGAATCCACAGAGCCTTAAAGTTTCATTAAAAGGTCTCTAGCTTTCACTGAGTGAGTTACAAAACAGTGACTTAGAAATCAGAGGGTATGATAGGGGGCAAAGTAGACTTTATAAAACTCAGGCTGTATTAAATTTCTAAATATAAGGTACCAAAGCTCATTCCTTCCATACAATTTCACCCACTCCCCATCTAAGATGTGTACCTTTTTACAGTTTAAGTTATTTTGTTTTTTTAAGTTTAAGGCCTGACGCTAAAAGTGAAATTGAAAAATAATTCTGGATGTCAAACTTCATGCTCAGAATAGTTGTTTGTACTTCACCAAGCTTCCAGTTACCTCAAGAGCTTCTAAACTTTTTTTTTTGCATTAAAAGTTCCAGAATTGTATTGTCCATGCTATCTAGAGAATTCTGTGAGCTGTAATCCCCAAAAGTAATTTTTTAAAGCTCCAGTTATGTCTCCCCAGCTTCACTGAGTCCCAATGTTTCTTTACCAATCCCTGACAAGCTAGGATACAACATTCTTCATTCTGGGGAAGGAACCACCTTCACATTTTGCAAAGAGAACAAAATCATGCAATTTATCTCACATCTGGATCCCATATCTACTTCTGGTGTTGGCATAACCCTCTCACAATGCAGCACCACACTGTTGTAATTGAATGCCCTATTCTAAAACAGGGTATGCTGCTGCAGGAAACTATGACTCAGATGGTAATGAACATATCCAGAATTGCATTCATTGAATCAAATCCATGTATAAGGTCATTTAGAACATATAGAATATTTGATAACTAAGTATTAATGTGGATATTTAATTTCCCTTTCTTAATGAAGGCGCCAACATTGTCCAGCTCTGCCTAATTGTCCAGTTGTGCCAATATTGTCCCCCAGCAGTTTTCTGTAGGATGAAAGCAAACAACTGTCCCTCAATGACACACACACAAAAATGCATGCTTTTGTGATGAAGCTTGCTTACCTCTCATCTTCTTGATCTCCCTTACTTTCTAAGAGGTTTGCAGCTCATAATTCCACTTTGAAAAGTGTTCTGTACCAATAGTCCATGGAAGAAAAATGGTTTATTCCCCACCCCACTGAGAGCCACCGCATTGAGTAAAGCCAAGTGAAAAAAGAAATCTCTTGCACTATTTATAGAGGGCCAAATTGGAAAATTGCATAATAAATTATTCACTGCTCTCTAGCCAGTTGCTAGGGCTCCCTAAAAAGAACCATTGCCATGGGAATGTCAAGTTGGCAGGCTTGTCTGCACAGGACTGAAATAGTTTATAAAGTGTTGAAAGTAGTACGAGAAGAACATTGTTGCCCATATTATGTCCAATCATCCTATTAACTGTCTCAAATAAACAGGTTTGCACTGTTTTGTGGTGACTGGAAAATCCTGCAAAGTGTATTCAATAAGAGATGACAAAGGGGCGGGGGAGGTGTGCATATATTTATATCTGTTACTACACTGGCATCTAGATGCAGGTATACCTCAGTTAAATATTACTTCTTTAACAGAAACTTTGGTACCAGGGACAGAAATAACATGGAAAGAACAAGAACATCAGTTTAATATTTTCAGTGAACTTTTATTCAAAACTAACAATATGCAAAGGTGAAACAACCAGGTCAGGTAAGACTTGCATAAAAAGTTAAAAACATATGGAATCTTCTAGAGACCACTTGAAGGTGTCTTCCAAAATGCATCTAGGGATGACTTTTTCTTTCACCAGCCTCTATTTCTCTTATGATTTCTATTTTGGTGGTTTCTTTAACATGCTGGGTACAGCTGTTGAGTCAGGCTTATTTGCTCTCTGTGTTTGCTCTTCATGCAAACATGCATGCTCCATAAGGGGAGGTTAAATCATTGATCCTAGCTATACCAACTGAAATACCTCAATCTATTGAATTTAATTAATTAATTAATTGACTAATCTTCAAAACAAACCAGAAAATGGCATGCAGGTTGACCTCTAGTGGCATAATTTGTTATTGGCTCCTTTAAAAGTACAGTACTCTGTCACTTTAAACAACTTTAAAGTTGTTAAAGGCCTTCCACCAACTTGACACTTTCAAGATGTGTTGAATTGCGTATGGCTGGGGACAGTTAGATAAGTAGTGAAATAGCCTTCACAATCTTTTAGATCTATAAGAAAGAAAAAACTTTCCTGAACTCTGTAGGGGGTGAATAGAAACTGAGTGATCTCACGCAGCTGACTGTGTTGAAACTCTGTAACTGATCTTCTGATTCAGAACTGGCTAGATATGCCGGAGGGTTCAACTGGTTCCTTAGTAAATTTAAGCAAAGTCAATGTGGAACAAAAATTACCACCCGCTGCTAAAGTATGATAGCAAACACATCACAAATTGAACCATGGTTCAAGAAGGATATTGGCAAGCTGGAATGTGTCCAGAGGAGGGCAACCAAGATCATAAAAGGTCTAGAAACCAAAGTTCTAGGGGGAATGTCTTAGGGAGCTGGGTATGTTTAACTTGGGGCTTATCTACATGCAGATCAGGTCTGTTCCTCCCCCATTCCCTCCACAAAAAGGGAGGAAGTCCACATGGGCACACCAGCCCATTGCTGCAGCCTCCGCTGCCACAATCTCCCTCACTCTCCCGCAAGCCAGAAGCTACGAACATGTGACCAAGGCCCCCTGCATGTGACTAGCCTTGGTCACGTGTTGTGGGACTCCTTCCTGCTACAGAAGAGCAACAGTAGACCAGCAGCTGCATTTAAGCCATTTCCCCCCCATCTTAGCCCCATCATTGTCCCAAGGGTCATGAGGACTGCCCGGGGGAAAAATAGGGCAAAAGCCCCACATCATCAAGACTGCAGGGCTCTAAGATGGGGGCAAGATGGGTATATTGCCCATGTAGATAAGCCCTTGGAGAAGAAAAGACTGGAAAATGATATGATGGCCATATTTAAATATTTGAAAGGATTAACTAGATGAATGGGAGAATACCTGGAGAAAAACAAATTCCCTTATGGCATCTCAAGACGTGAAAGAGAACCATTTAGAAGTTGTTAACAGATGGTATCTTACACCTACTAGAATAAGCAAAATTTACAAAAGCAAAGATAATGAATGTTAAAAATGTAGTTATGCTCCAGGATCTATGTTCCACATGTGGTGGAACTGTTCTATTATATAAAAAAAATTGGTCTAAGATTCATAATATAATGCAAATTATCTTGAAAATTCTATTTCCACTTGGACCCCAAACTTTACTTACTTAACATGACATCTATTCTAAATAAAAAAAGATGAAAGAAGACTGGAGAATAATTTTATACATGATAACAGCAGCAAGAATAAATTCAGCACAAAAATGGAAAAATCAGGAGGCACCAACAATAGACGATTGGATTTTGAAATTGATTGATATGAAAAAAACACTTGATACTTTGAAATATATTTTAAACAAAAAATACACAAATAAAGTTAAAATGGACTGGCTCCCAATATCAAAATTTGGGGAAGAGAAATGGAGAGTTGGACAAGATATTTTATTTCAATAACCACTAAGAGTCAAATATAATAGAGCATGTCAGACACAAGCAAAGTTAAACTACAATTGAGATAAGACAGATGGGTATATAATTAAATTTAAACTTGGAAACTTTTACAAGTACAAGTACCATTGAAGAAACTTTTGTAATGTAACTGAAATGAATGTGAAAGATTAAAATCATATACAATCCTTATAAGATGGTATTACATGAGAAGTAAAGTAGAATAGAAGTTAATTAGAATAAGATGTACATTGTTTGATGGCATAATTGTACCTATTTATCTCCTATTTTGTTTTTCTCTTTTTCTCTTATTGCTTCACTATACATTTGCTTGTTAATATTTATATTTGTTTTAAATAAATTTGGAAAAAAATATTTGAAAGGATGTCATGTAGAAGATGGAAGAAGTCTGTCTTCTACAGTTCCAGAGACTAGAACATGAACCCGTGGATTCAAATTACAAGAAAAAGGATTCTGCCTACACCTTAGGAAGAATTTCTTGATGGTAAGAGCTGTTCAGCCGTATTCCCTCATAGCAGGGGTTTGGACTAGATGGCCATTGCAGTCATTTTCAACTGTGTGATGCTATGAAATTCCTTCAGATAAAAAGCAGAAATATTCACTCTATGTGGTTTTGCAATGTTGTTTCACTGCTAATGAGCTAGCAGTAATGTAATTTTTTGGCAACTGTCAGCTGAACAAGACCACTGAGTCATTCTAGTTTCATGGGAAAATGTAGATGTGTTTTTGTGAGATAAGCCCAGAGAAATTTCTTTCCTTCCAAATTATTTTTACTGGGGTATGTGTGTGTGTGGCTGTGTGTTGTCATTAAAGCTCATTCTCATATGTTCAAAGTCACAAACAGAGCATAATATTAAATGGCCCAAAACACTCCTCTTAACAACAAAATAAAGACTTTCTGGCCACAATTCAGATAACTGTGACTAATATTACATGACTAGCAGGGTTTTTAGATTATTACCTCCTACCCCTAATCCACTCTCCACACTGTTTGGGAAGCTGTTTTTAATATCAGGATAGCTCCCAAAGCGTAAGGCCTAAATACCTTAAAGGCAACAGATCCCATCTGATCTTGGAAGCAAAGCAGGGTCATCTGTGGTGAATACTTGGATGGGAGACCACTAATGAATCCCAGGTGCTGTAGGCTATATTTCAGAGGAAGGAACTAGCAAAATTGCCTCTGAGTGTTCCTTGCCTGGGGTTGCTAATAAGTCAACAGCTGTATTGAAGGCACAGACACATACAGCTTCCAGAGCAGTTTATATTGTGCTGGTGGGTTCGGAAGAGATTGTCTGCTAACCAAAGACAAAAGGTCAAAAAGTTTTAAAGTATACACCAAAACAGTTAAAGCAACTGTTTAATATTGTCACTGAAAAGTTTGTGTTTTGAAGTAAACTCTGTCCCATAGAGCTGGAAATGGAACGTTTAGATTTGTAAAAACAAAAACAAAAAAACCCAAATGGTTGCCATTATTACACCTCACCTTTAATTATGAAGGGAATAGCTTATTTTCTCATAGTATTCAAAAAGGCATAGGTTCCTTGATGGAGGAGGCATCAAAGGGACATACAATAATAGTTACCAAAGGACTGAGGGCCAAATGGGGGAATGTGCCTCAACATGTTGTTGTGGGATAAGGTGCTGTCCTCATTGCTTGAACCATGGACCATCAGTAGTAGTAGTAGTAGTAGTAGTGCTTGATGGGTTATATCCAAGTGGTCAGCTCCATTACTAGAAAGAAGCCAAAGGTAAAGGTGCTACTTTTCTGCTGATTTGTATAACATTTCTAATTTTTACAATTTGGAAAAAAAAATCATTTATGTGGTATATGTGGAACATATATACAGGTGCTTAGTGGTAAAGCACACAGTGTATGGCTGAAATTCCTCCCAACTAGAATAGGCCCATCAAACAATCATTGAGTGGTTAATCAATACATAATTATTGCTTTATTGCCACTTGCTTTAATAGTTCTACTGTAGTTGGGACAAAAATAGGAATTAGGGTTTTGTGTGTCATGCTCTGGAGAAGCACCAAATGATCAGGCCTCCTGAATGTATGTTTACTGTCTATTTACATGTGTCTGTGTTTCATACTGTTATATTTTCCTTCTGCTCCCTAGCATAAAGAAATTCAGGAACAGCATCACAGTGTTAAGACAGGGCACTGGAGATCTGTGTCATTTTTATAAGAGATATTTATATACAAGTATACAAGCAGTGCATAATGAGTTCCTTCAGGAGGCAACACAGCTGATCAGATTCCCAGAGATAGCAACTGAGCCCCAAGGAGTTTCATCTTCAGTCAGCACACAACTCTCTCCAACTCTCGTCTGTACCCAGATACAAACAACACAGGCCTGCATTTACCTACCGGTATATCTCTCTAGTTCTTCCTACAACCTTGCTGTGTGTTACATCCTGTAGACTGGACTGAAATGCCAGGATATGAAGGATTACTAAAGTTCTTCCACAGAAAACACCACCTCTACACAAAATGTGAGGAAGTTCCACATCATGCATATGAAGAGCTGGATTACAAAAATTGAGTTAAATTCTCTGTATTTACCAACATCCACTTTAATATCTAGAGCAAAATTTTTGTGTGAGTCAAAAGTTTGCATATTGGATTTCAAACACTGACATATCCAATGGAAGTTGTTAACACACTTGCTCTTTCGTGGCCTTCTAAAGGAAATGGGCTGCTTTCTGTATCATCTCACATCAGACTACGGACTTTATCAGATTACCAGCCCCCATTAGCTTTCTTTTGCTGGCATATTTTGTGGCGTTTTTATGCCAGCAAAAGAACACCCCACACACACCAGACCCTACCTTGAGCAGCATCAGAAAGGCAGCCCCAGGAGTAAAAGAGCACAAACAGCATTCTGTTTACTTCTGGGGTTGAGATCTCACCAATTCTCGTGAGAAGATGCGACTGCAGCAAATTCAAAAAAATAAGCAAAATACAGACACCAAACGTAGACACAAGCACAGAAACACACTTAAAAATTTACATGTAAACTGGGGGGTGTGTGTTATAAAAAGAGCGTCCCTACCTAGCTGTTGCGATCTCACCTGGAAGCATTGTCATTGATGCCGTATTCACGTGAGCACAATGGTGTGGGGATTCAAACAAAATCCCATGGCAACAAAGTGCCGCGGCAGATCTATTGACTGTTTGGGTCGTCAATAAAATAGAATGGCTTTTTGACAGTACGTGATCGGGAAAGGACGACGTCATTTGGTATGCATGCCTTTTGCAATCATTAGGCATCATTATGATAAAGTTGCATCGAATAAAGTCCTATGGCTGCTATCATTACACATGCTGTATATTATATGCATTGTATAACTACTGTATGCATAATATGTAATTTTGAACATATTTCCTTTTATTCATGTGAGGGTTCTGAAGGAAAAAAAAATGGGAAATGCTCCTAAAGATCTTCATTATCAAAGCAGTATACTTTTCATGGGAGAACTACTTCCAGGGGACTGGACTAATTCCAGAGGTCCTAGTCCACCACTTTAATTCACTACATCAGTATTTCTCATACCAGTTGATGTGACAAACTGGCATTTTTCCCCAGTGCACCAGGAACCTCTACCATATTTGTGCCATATTATTATCATATTTGCAGAATTTCCTGGAAAATTGCCACATACCAGCAGAGAGTCCTCACTGACCAGTTTGAGTAGTACTACACAGTGTGAATCTGGCTTTCAAATGGTGGAAGTAAGATTTATATTTCATAACAGATTACAAAAAAGTGTCTCTCCAGGGGCTGAACAAATATGGAAGACTGAGCAAGTGGCTATGACAGTACATTCAACTTGCTAGCCTGTTCAGCTGTGGCAGTTGAAGCAATCTTGTGTTCAAGGAAACATGTCACAGTATGGATTATTATGGCACCCACATTATATTTGCAGCTATTCAGTAGAGGTTGGATTTTCCTTCTAAATAGATTCCTGCTAATACTCCCTGATGTGTGAATCCAATATTGATGTTAACCATTCTCCCCCTCAAAGGGGCATGCTTATCAAGTTTGCAGAAGACACCAAATTAGGAGGGGCAGCGAATACCTCAGAGGACAGGATCAGAATTCAAAATGACCTTAACAGATTAGAAAGCTGGGCCAAAACTAACAAAATGAAGTTCAACAGGGAGAATACTACACTTGGGCATAAAAATGAAATGCACAGATATAAGATGGGTGACACCTGGCTTGATAGCAGTACATGTGAAAGGGATCTAGGAGTCTTAGTGGACCACACGCTGAACATGAGTCAGCAGTATGATGCAGCAGCTAAAAAAGCCAATGCCATTCCAGGCTGCATCAATAGGAGTATAGTGTCTAGATCAAGGGAAGTAGTGCCACTCTATTCTGCTTTGGTCAGACCTTACACGGAATAATGTGTCCAGTTCTGGACACCACAATTCCAGAAGGATATGGACAAGCTGGAATGTGTGCAGAGGAGGGCGGCCAGAATGGTGGTAAGTCTGGAAGCCATGCCCTATGAGGAGTTTTGTAAATCACTTTGAAGCTCATATTTCCAATGAGAACATGCTTTCATTATTTTAAATCTGACATTCCTGTGATATCCTGAAGAAACTATATGGGGAGAGTCAACATATTCCAGTATTCATGAACGATCTGATAAAATGACATTTAAGACTGATGATCTCTTGTGCCAATTTAATAACGGAATAAGAAGCAAAGTTCCAAGAAGAAAATATATAGCTTTTCAGTCTCATCTCTTACTATCTTTGTATCTCTTTTCTCCAAAAGGCCCAGTGTGGTATAAATGGAGATATTCTGGTGGCAGTGGTGTTTTAAAACTGTGTGAGTCTGGGGAAGCTCAGAAAAAGTGACTGCATTTACATCATCATCGTCATTGTCGTCATCATCAATTAAAGTATTTATATCCCACCATATATTAAGGGACTTCTAGGCTGTGTGCAAATAAAACAATAAACAATTTAATATGATTCCAGATTAAAACAATAAAATAGCTTAAACAGGACAAAAACATATTAAACAGGACAAGTTGAAACAGCTTAAAAGGCTACAACCTTTAAAAGACATGTACAGGTATACCTCAGTTAAGAAAGCTTCTGACAAAGCAGCTCCTTTTTCACAAATCTTTTTATGGCTGCCCATCTTCCCTTTTTCCTCCTTGTCCTCTGTCAAGCTGGAAGATCATTTATTTATGTATTTTTAGCAATATAGACATTCAGAGAATGGTAAAAAAAAGGCTGAAGAAACACAGACTTTCATTCTAGGGTTGCAGCAATTCGTGTGAAGTAAACAATGCTATAATTTGAGCTGGAAAAGAATGGGTTTGTGCTCTAGCTGATCCTGCTTTACCTGTGTGTGCCTGCTTAGAAGAGGCAAGGTTAATAGCAGCTGCTTCCAGAATCCCTTACTGAACATGCACTAACAGCAAAACAAAGAGAAAATCATAGATCTGTAGGTTTGACCCCTGAAATGGAAATCATAAGAAAAGAGGAGGCTGGTGAACAAGAAAGTCAAATCTGGATGCGTTTTGGAAGAAGACTTTAAGAGGCCTACCTCACGCCGAAGTAAAGCGGCAGCAAACCTCGAAGGTTCCGTCTTTCATGCTGCCTTACTGCACAATGTCATTGTTCTTTGGTTCTGATCCCGTGGGAGACCGTGGTAAAACCGTGTCTTTTTGCTGTTTGGAAAAAGATGCAGTTTTACCTTGGTCTCCCATGGGACTGGAATGGCAGAACAGTGGCAGAACAATGACATCATGTGGTAAGGCAGCACAGAAAGCAGAACCTTCTGGCTGCCCTGCTGCTTTACTTTGGCATGTGGTAAGCCTCCAAGTGGACTCTAGAAGGTTCAAGGTGTTTTTCTCTACTTATGCAAGTCTTACCTGACTGGGTTGTTTCATTTCACATGTATATATTGATAGTTTTTGGAGAAATGTTTCCTGAAACATGTTGAGCTGTTTTTCTTTTTTGTGGTGTAGGGACCTATCCCTATTCCTTCCATGTTATTGCTTCTTCTGGTACCAGATTTTCTGTTAAAGAGAAGGGTATACCTGTACATGTACATTTAGCATAAATTAAGCCCTAAAGGCTTAAATGTCCAAATATTACAGCTGAATGGCTATTTAAAACCAAGTCAATTCAGGGGTTGTCTAGTCAGTGAAAAATTCATCATAGAATTTGAAGAGAATGCTTTTTGTCCTAACAAGATCCTGTGGCAATTCACCATATTTGGAAGGAGAGGGGACAAAAACTCCAAAAACTACTTTTCCTGAATATTTTTTTTAAATGCTGAGGAAATGCACACACAACTCCCCTCATTTGGACTGAATCACATCGCAGTGCATTCCTGGATAAGAGTGGAAGTGGAAACCGACTGGTCGCTGTGATGCCAGGCGCCTTCCTAGTGGCATGGGGCCTTTCCTATCCCACTGCTGCCACCACTTTTGTGACACTGCACCACCATGTCACAGCCAAACTATGGTTTCCCAATGGGATAGCACAAGTAATTTGGTGTGGATGTATCTTAATGGCTGTGCCTAGTGGTCAGAGAGTCACTCATGCCAGGCTGCACGTTTTGAATTAATATAAAGAACATTTATTGGTAAAGAATAAAATATAACTGCATAAACTAGTCATTTGGCCTACACATACATTCACTCTTTAAGCCTCTCCCTCTCTGTCTACTCTCTCCAACATACAGCTTAAACCCTCACTCTCTCCACCACTGCTCAAAAAAAAAAAAAAAAAAGAATTCCCATTCTCAAAGCCTCAACTTAAACTGAACTCCTACTTTTGCTTCAATCTGTCTCTTAATCCTCCAGAAGCCCCTCCTCTTTCCACCTTCTCACAGAGGATTGGCTCCTGGAGCCCACTGTCCTCATTGGTTCCCCTAGCCATCTGTCACAGTCGTACACGGTATGGGATATTCAGATTATTATTAATAATGTTTTCGCAGGAGGGTTACAAAGCCCCCCCCAATGATGGGCCCTCCTGGGGTTTGCAGGGGCTGAGGGGCTCTTAAACCAGCCCTGACCGGGTGGGCACAGGCAGGGGAGGGAGGGAGGGAGGCACCGGCAGCAGCCCTATGGCCACCAGGGCCACCAGCAGCAGCAGCGGCAGGGGGACGGGCAAAGCGCTGGCAGGAGGGGCTGCCCAGTACCCTCCGGTGGAGGGGAGCCTCTCTCGGCGGCATCGAAGGGAGAGCGGGGGAGGGGGCTGCCCGGGTCCCAAACCGGAGGGCTCTGCAGAGGAGGGAAGAGCCAGGGCCAGGGCCGGACGGGAGACCCAGGAAGTGGTGGCATCCCTCCTCCCGCGGGCCTGGAGCCAGTGCTGTTTCCCAGGTGGAGCGACTCACCATGGCCGGGTCCCCTTTGGTGGGCCTCCCTGACACCTCCGCCTCCGCCTGGCTGGCTGGCCGCTCCAGGGCGCTGCTTCGGCTGCTGCAAAGGACAAGGAGGGGGAGGCAGTGGCTGCTGCGCCATGCAGGGAGCCGCGTCCGGAGGCAGCGGCGGGGAAGCAGCGCCAGCAGGGAGGGCGGGCAGGCCTGCAGGGCTGGCGGGCCAGCTCCACGGGTGGGCGAGGCTGGCCGGGCTGGGCCCCCCGCTGTGGCTGGGCCCCCCCACCAATGCGGATTTAGCGGTAATGGTTAAACTGGTCCTGCAGTGGTGACAGCTTGTTGAGAATAATAATACAAGCAATTTACTCCCAGCCACAATCTTGATTTGCAGGCATGGCTCTGTGTGAACATCAAACATGGATAGCATCACATACCAGCAATTTTGCAAAAACAAACAAACATGGAGATGAATAAACACTGCTGAGAATTTGCATTGATGCACAACAATTAGCATATCTTCTCACCCAAACAAGCCCTCAGTCAAAATCTAGTGCTTTGATCACTACACTTGTGTTTAGGTGTTGTATTTGGGGAGAGGTAATCACTTGAGAGTAAGGAATATGGAAGAAAGACAGTGGAAGGGAGCAGCATGCAGGGATAGTTGGAGTGGTGAGAGGACTTTATGTCAGATGACACTTGAGAAATAGAAGAGGGGACTTGCTGAGTGGGGAAAAGGTTTAGAAGATTACTAATTCTGATCACTTTTCTCTCAGACTTCAGTTTTTCTTGTTATGTTGCTGCTGGATTATGGCAATCCTGTGATAAGGTTTCCTTGGCAAGATTTATTTACAGGAGGTTTGTCATTGCCGTCCTCTGAGGCTGAGAAAGTAGGAGATTATCACACCACACTGTTATAGCACTATTATTCCACATCAACTGCTCTGGCTGCCTCCTGTATACTGATGGGATTTGCAGTTTTGGGAAGGGCATTTAGAATTCTCAGCCATAGAGCTCTTAAACCTCACTAAACTACAAACCCCAGAATTCTACAGGAGGCAGTCAGAGCAGTTAAAGTGGAATAATAGCACTATAACAGTAGTCCTTAGACTAGCCCAAGGTCACCCACAGTGTGTTTCCATGAGTGAGTGGGGATTCCAACTTTAGTCTTCCAGAAAGCTAGTCCAATGCTCAAACCACTGCACCACACTGGCTCAGAGTTTAGTTTACTGTGAATTCATTTTCATTATTACTCTATGACTGCTTTTAACTCTGGATAATTGCTGGGAAATCTTTGTTGACAGGGTCTGAACATTACATTTTTTCCTGTATCTACACAGTGCTTTTAGTGAAGGGAAGCTGTGATGTGACTCGGTACATACTAAGGCTTCAGGTCTGAATACACACATATATATACACACATAAACACTATATATATAGTGTTTCCAGGGTCTGCAGTCCATACTTCAAATCTGTCCTGACCAGAATTGTCCTGTGATTTTCAAAATGGGTCTCCTGCACCATATCCTACTTGAGAAACATCTGCACGGGAGGCATTTTCTTGTTGAGGATCAGTAGCGAACCATTTGTCCCTGTCTCCTGTTGTAACATTCACTTGGCAATATCAACATCCACCCTCTCAGCAGGTGCTTGCAGACCTTTGGCAGCATTGGTCTATTCCCTGTCATGGGTGAATTCTCCTTAAAGCAACTGACAAATTAAAAGATAAACCCTTCAAATAAATTGTTTTTTCCACTTGCCATTTGCTTTTTGAAACGAGATTTGAAGGATTTCTCCTGGCACCAATTCCTCGGTGTCCTCATCTTCTGTACCACGTGGTGTCTACCTAATGCTGTGCAGTCAATTATGCAGTATCTGGGCAGAGAAAGTCGTTCCCCCCCCCTCTCTCTCCTGTGCACAATCTCTCTCTCTCTTTTCCCCCACTTTCTCTCTCTCCCCTCCCTCTCTTCCTCCCTCAATCTCTCTCTCCCTCTCTCATATACCCATATAGTGTCACTGGCAAGCACCATACATATAGGAAAACATGTTACACAATGTTATTTTTTCTGACTAGAATTAGTGAGGAGAAGCTTTCTTCTGGCAGCAAGAGAACAGTTATGAAAACACCTTTCTTCCCCTACTTCCCCCCATGTAAAATACAAAATGCAACACATTGAGAAGGTAAATATGAAGAGGAATGTTGTGTGTAAATGTAAGTACCATTTCCACTCAAGGCCAAAGACAGCTATGGAAACAATCCAGACTGATATGAAAGGACTCTTGCCTGACAGTATTTCATATAAATGAGCGATGTGCACCTGTGGCCTCATGTTGTGTTTCTGAAGCCATTTGCTAAAATTGGGAGGGGGGTATGTGATTTTTCTGCTTATTTATATGATTTAAGCTAAAATGAAATTTAATTAACAGGGTCTTTTTGAAGGAAAATGGAAGAGAGGTTTTGTGCACGGGGTTCTGGTGAACTGATTGGATTTCAGTAGCATCCTGACACAGAATGGCAGAGTTGAAGGGAAAGCTGAAAGAGGGGCAGTCTTCTTCTACATAGTTCCTAGTATTCTTCCTTCCATTGAAACATAAATCTTGGCTCAGTGATCTGAGCCATTGGGGTATTGGTTAGGATGAATTTGCACTCACTTAGTCCTTGTATTCAGACTTGGAAAGAAGTGGTTCTGGGGCAGGGTTTATTTATTTATTTCATTTGTATGCAGCATTCCTCCCATAGTGGGACTCAAAGCGGCTTCCAGAAGTAGTCAATTAAAACCACAACCCAGAAACATCACCCAAGAAGACCTTCTGCTGTGCTTTCTGCAACCGGACTTCCTTATCTCGGATTGGCCTCTTCAGTCATCAGCGCGCTTGCAGAAAGCGCGGGATGAGTCCTCCCTGAATCTTGGGGGTTGTTTACATGGGCAAATATTCCCCTAAATATACCGCTAAGATAGCTCATAGTTCCCACGGATCGCAGCACAGCATCGCCTCATTCAGAAGGGGGGAAGGTAAAACACCCAAATATAGCGTGGCAGGGCATGTCACTATTTTTGCAGGAATATTTGCAATGTAGTGCTTTATTGGCAGTGTAAACTAGCATTCCGCTAAGGGTTAAAGCACAGCTGCATTGTGATTGGTTGATGATGCAGGGGTGGGCTTAAAAGGGGGGCAGGGAGGAGGCAAAGATAGTAGCCATTAGAGAAGAAACTTGCAAAAATCCTGTCTGCTATTTTGCGAGCCAGTTTGCAAAAAAAAAAAAAAAAGGATTCCCAACTTCTTTCATTCCTGGAGCATTCCTTCTCATCCTCTGCTGTTTTGAAAGTATGTAAAGCTCGTTCGTCACTTTTATGTTGTGCACGGGGGAGGGAGAGAAACCATTTCACAAAGGGCTGTAGCAAGATGAACTGCTATTTTTCCTCTCTCTCTCTCTGCTTGGGGGAAGGAGGGAGGGGGAAATAGAGAGACAGGGAGAGCAGCTGGAAAAACTTGCAATCCACGGCATGGTCTTTTAGCAGAGAGATTACTCTCCCTCTGCTTTATGGAGTGAGTTCATTTACAGGCAGATTTACAGAGACACACAGAGCCACACCCCCCACACTTATTCAAGTCTGAACTTCAAAGCGACATAATTAGAAAAAAAACCTGACTGGCACAGCTGCGGAAAATAATTAAACCACAAGTTGCGCAGTAAATCTGCTGTGTAAACCGGCCCCTGGTTTGCGAAAAAAAGCCAGAGAGAGAATATGTAAAACAGTTAAAATCACCAGATAAAACATTTTAAATTTATTTTAACAATAAACGAAAGTTTAAAAACATAAACAAAAGATCCAATAAAAGTCCTCCCGCTTATACATTAAAAGCCTACTTAAAGAAAAATGTCTTTGCCTGCCAGCAAAAGGAAAGCACGGAGGAGGCCAGCCTAGATTGCCACAGAAGGGAGTTCCAGATTGTAGGAGCAGCCACTGAGAAGGGCTCTCTCTCATGTCCCCACCAAGCAAGCCTGTGACGATGGCAGGACATCTTTCATGGCAGGACATCCTTACCCTCTGGATCTCAGAACTTGTTAGGTTCATATCAGAGGATACAGTCTTTCAGATAGTCTGGACCCAAACTGCATAGGGCTTTATAGGTCATGACCAGCACTTTGAATTGTGCCCAGAAATGAACATGTAGCCTGTGGAGCTATTTTAGCAAGGAAGTTATACGCTCCCTCTAACCAGCCCTGGTCACCACTCTGGCTGCAGCATTTTGAACCCACTGAAGTTTCCAAAGGAAGCCCAAACTTGTGCATCCATGCTCAGAGTTGAGTCCTAAGGATGCCGAGGTATCATCATCATTCCTAACATAATATACAGTACAGGTTAAATGAACTAATTTGCAGCCTGGATCCCATTAATGGGTAGCAAAGACAAAACAGACTAATTAATGACCCTACACTGATCACTGTAGAGTTGTGCATCTCCAGATTTATATCTATGTATAGTTGTGCATTTCCAGATTTCTATCTATGAAGATAATACTTGACAGACCTGCTCTCCGCTCGCTGGCCTGAAACACTTCATCTTCTGTATTTCTCATGCCCTTCAAAATTTCACAGATGAAAACCAGGACACATGTGGCCAAGCAACACCAGAGTGTGGTCAAGATGGCAAAACCTATAAATGAGGAAGAACAGACACGGTAGGAGAGACTGCAGTAGTTTGTTTTTGCCTGACCCAACTGGGAAAGGCAAGACATGGCCCTCTCTTCTCTTCTCCACCCTGCTGAGTTAAGTGAGTGCAAACTACTTTTGGACTTTGAACTCAGTCTGCAGCAACTGAAATAAGCTGAGGATAAAAAAATGGGAAGAGGAGAGAGAAATGGGGACATTTTAAAAGCAGCTGAAAAAGTGGAACAACAGAGGATTAAATGGGACTGTCCCCCTGCCAAATCAGGAAAGTTGGAGGCTATTCTTTCTCTTTTAACTGATGTCAGTTAATCTGTTAGCAGAATAATGTGTGGAGATTCCAGCAAAAGCTAGGAAATCCTTTTATCTTCCCATTGTTATAATTTTTCAGTTATATGACTTTGAACATTTTTAAAATTAAAAATCCATGGCTTTATAATATTCAGTAAGAATTTGCAATCTGAAGAAACAATCCTGTTAGTGTACTCAGCTAGCAATTTCACTTTTTCCAGGGTTACCCAGCAGTGGTGACAGGAAGCAACCAAAAATCTCTGAGCAGCCTATTTCTCCAGTGCCTTATACTTCCTTCATGGCCTCTGACCTTACAGCCTCATACTGCCCCGCCCCAACTCATTCAGATTTGGCAGGGACAATCCCAAGCAAACCTCTACTATTCCAGTTTTTCATCTGCTTTTAAGACATCCCAATTTCTCTCTCCTCATTCCGCTTCCCCCCTTTGTCCTCAGCTTGCTCCAACTGCTGCAAATTGAGTTCAGAGTCCAAAAGTACTTTGTACTCAACTCATTGGGAGGAGATAAGGGAGCCAAGTCTTGCTCTTCCAGTAGCAAACCAAAAGTAAACCACTGCAGTCTTCCCTAACTTGTGTGTAGTAACTCATTAGTAACTTTTGCCATCTTAATGACATTCTGCTTGGCCACATGTTCCAGTTTCATCTGTGAAATGTTGGAGGGTATGTGACCTTTTCCCTTGCATTGTCACCTACACTGGCTTGGGGACACCAGCATCATGCATCAATCAGATTCTGGCCAAAGCATAAAGTCTGTGGACCAGTTCTTTGAACAGTCTTTTTGAGGGAGAGGGTGAGAAAAACTGGATAAAGGTTTCCTGATCTTAAAATCTACATATTTTAAGCACACATTCTTGAATGTCCTCAGCGAACGTGCTGATTAAAAGAACTGAATATTATGCTTGTTGTTTATATTATAATCTAATATAAAGAATCTCTTTGTGTCTACAACAGGCATAACTCATTGGAATATAATGCTAGATGCCCTAAAATTTGAGAGTGCTTGTTGCTCAATTTCATTCAAGTAGAATTTCTTTCAGGTAAAATTTATTTCAGACAGAAACCTCTGCTTTGTGAATTATGGCAGTGCTACTCAAAGTGGTGGCCCAAAGTGGATGCTAGTCCCTAGTGAGTTTCCAGTTACAAAAGAAAAAATTCTAACCAATGTGTACAAATAAGGCACAGGTCCTTGACACATTGGGGGGAAAAAATAATTGCTGGTCCCTCACGTTTTATAGCTTGGAAAACATTGTATCATAGTTATAATATTCTCCCATGGATTACAATACTGCTGGATTATATCAGACCTTTATAGTCTAGTATAGTAAGCCTGGTGGATTTGCACTGGCTTTCTGAACTTCAGTAACTTTCTTGATTTTCCTCTTCTGAGGTTTTACAGTACATGGAATCAATTTTCCCCTTCTCTTCAAGTATTACTTAATTGTTGTGTACATGTGTGTTTTATAGTATGCATTATTTGCATATACAGTATGTATTATACTTTACTTGCAAATATTCGCTAGACTTCTTCTGATATTTGCTTCTGCTTATTTAATTATATGCTCATATCTAATAAGATTGTGAAGTATATGACTTGACCAGGCTGTAACTGAAAATAAACCTGATCTGATTTTTGGTGTGAAGCTAAGAGGATCACATCAATCAGGTTTCATAAATAGGAAGAGATTACTATAAAAAGCATAAAGGATATTAGTTATAATGGGGGCAAAAGTCAACTGTTGTCATTACACTGTTGGTGGGGGGAGGGGCTCAGATAGGTAGGAAGATGCTATTCTACCATGGTTCTGAACTATTCCAATCAGCTATATATTCTCACATGATAAATTACTGGCTATGACCTGAGAGACTTACAGTAACCTAGAATCCTGGTGTATGTGATGATACCATGGGGAAATGGAATTATAAATTACCTCAGTTGATGGTAGTAATATTTTTAGAGGAAATACCAAAGCTTTGCTTTACTGGTGTTCAGTGAAAAGGCAGCTTTTGACTTTTGGTAGAAGTTGACCATAGAATCGCACTGGAGGGATGCCTAGAGGGAACATATAAATCAAATCCATAAATAATCAAATCTGCGAATGTTTAACCCACAAATGTAGACGGACAACTGTATTTAAATCCCTCCATTTCTTCAATAACCTCAAGATGGCAGATATTGCTTTCTTCTTCCCCAACACTCGTGTGAGGTGGGTCAGGCTGAAAGAGAGAGACCAGTCAAAGGCATTCAGTGCATTTCTTAGCTCAGTGGGTACTAGAACCAGAATCTTCCAAGGTACAATTCAAATTTCTAACCATTACACTAGTCTCAAACTACAATACATGACAAAGGTAGCACATACAGTATTTATAAGAGGTACTCCCTCAAGTGGTGAAAAATATCAGTGCTTTTTCTCACCTGCATTTAGCATGCTTTGCTTTTTGATTGCTCTTTGGAAGGTAAACAAAGCCATAATGTGTGAATCTGATTGCTGAGGCCTTTCCTGGTTGCTGGAGGGGAAAGTGTTAATTGCAAGGAATACACCCTACTCTGAAGATCTAGTGCTGACTTTAGCAATAGGCAACATGAAAAACTACAGGTAAGGATGCAATGTAAAGGGAACAAGTATATGGGTTGCAATCACACAAATTAAATCTTAACAGCTGTCTGTGAAGGGGACAAATATTTGTTTATAGAGTCATAGAATCACAGAGTTGGAAGGGCCCTCATGGCTCATCTATTCCAACCCCTGTTCAGTGCTGGTTCTCTAGCTAAAGCATCCCCACCAGGCAGCTGTTCAGCCCCTTTTTGGAGTCATCCAAAGGAGATCCCACCACCTCTCTAGGCAATTAATTCCATTGTCGAACCACTCTTACTATCAAAAAGTTCCTTCTAATGTTCAATCAAAATCTATTCTCCTGTAACTTCAAACCATTAGACCTGGTTCTACCCCCTGGGACAGGAGAGAACAGGCCTGCCCCTCCTCTCTGTGAACGCAATCAGGTCACCCCCTCAGCCTTCTCTTCACCAAGTTGAACATAGTACCCAGCTCCTTCAACCTTTCCACATATGTTTTATTCTCCATACCTCTTATCATCCTGGTTGTCTTTCTCTGAACCCACTTCAGCTTGTCGATATCCTTCTTAAAATGAGGTGTTCAGAACTGAATGCAGTACTCCAGATGAGGCCTGGCCAGTTTGGGCTACACAGTTGTACTCTTCTTTGGTGATTTGTACTTCTTTCTTATCCAGCTATCTATCTATACACTCCTTTTTCTTTTCATTTCCTCCTTTAGTTTGCTGTGCAGCCACATTAACTTTTTCAGATATTTTCCATTTTTCTTCTTCCATGGAATTGTTTATGATTGTGCTTTTTGCAACTCATTCTTCAAGAACTCCCATTTTTGCTAGGTATCTTTTTTCCTTTAGCATGTCTAGCCATGGGATTCCACCCAGTACGGTAATTCCCTGAGCTGGTATCAGTTTTCCTGAAACCCAAGGTCTGTGTTTGACTATATTCTTCTTTGCTCTGTCCCACAATTACAAATTCTAGCATTATATGGTCATTTCCCCCTAAAATACTGACTGCTTTAATTCCACTGACTAACTGGTGGTTAGGGTAGGATCAAGTCCAGAATTGCCAGTTGATTTTTTATACTTCTATATTGTCCAATAGCCAAAGCTCTTTAGCTCACAAAACAGAGATGAAACCACAATGTATAAATACCTAAAACATAGCACAAAACCCTAAAACAACAGCTACATAATAAAAATTAGCTGAAATTGTCATTCTTTTTAGAAAGTGTTAAAAGAAGTTGGCTGATGAATTTCTGTCTAAATGACCTTACTAAACATTTCTCCTCAATTCTTATTCCCATTTGAAGTCCTTGGCTGAAACCTTGTTTTGAGACAGACAAACAAACAATTTACATAACTACTGGCCTCGTTTACAATAACAGAGAATTCATTCTACAGTACCAATTAACAATTAATTACTGCGGAAAATAGGATGGACATCTAAATGTATCTGATAATAAACATCATGCACACGCACCCATGTACTGAGTCTATCATAGTAGGTTGTAAGCTGCTGCCATCTTCTGCATAAAATCTAAAATTACTCTATAAATAGCAGAAACAAATATAGCTGTACTGGTACATGAGGAGGAAAATACCTACACTGGGGCAATACTTTTATTAGGACTGATCAAAATGGCATTTTAAATATCATTTGTATGTTTTTAATCTACGAATATTTTAGTTGCATTTCTTTTTATCTTGTAAGCTGCTTTGGGTTTCGAGCTTTGGGGGAAAGGTGAGGTATAATTAAATGAATACAATACCATATAGCACACAAATATAATAATGATAACTTAGCATTTATGTGTAGAGAGTGTGGTGAAGTGATCTGAGTGTGGTACTAGGACTCTGAGAGACCAGAGTTTGAATCCTTCCTTGCTCAGCTATGGAAACCCACTGGGTGACCTTGGGCAAGCCACACTCTCAGCCTCAGAGGAAGGCAATGGCAAACCACCTCTGTATTAATCTAGCCAAGAAAACCCGTTGATAGGTTCACCTGAAGATCACCATAAGCCAACAACAACATTTATGTAGTTTTTTTTTTCTTTTGTAGATTTTCCTTGGTTTTTTTCCTGGCTGTGAGGCCATGTTCTGGAATAGTTTCTTTCTGACTTTTCACCTGCATCTGTGGCTGGCATCTTCAGAGAATGGTTGGGTAGGAGTGTGTGTGGAGTTTATATATTGTGAACCCCTGTTGGGGAGTATATGTAAATTGTGTAATTGAATGGTTAGTTTCTGGGTATAGAAATGCAAGGATGATTAGTGTCTGTTTGGCTAATGGTTGGTTGATGGGCCATTTTTTGCTTTTCTTTTTACTGTGCAGGTTAGATTCATAGAATTGTAGCGTTGGAAGAGACCACGAGGGCCATCCAGTCCAACCCCCTGCTGCGCAGGAAATCACGATCAAAGCATCCCTGACAGATGGCAATCCAGCCTCTGTTTAAAGACCTCCAAGGAAGGAGACCCCACCACGTTCCGAGGGACTGTGTTCCACTGCCGAACAGCTCTTACTGTCAAAAAGTTCCTCCTAATGTTGAGATGGAATCTCTGTTCCTGGAGTTTGCATCCATTGCTCCGTGTTCCAGTCTCTGGAGCAGCAGAAAACAAGCCTGCTCCATCCTCAGCATGACATCCCTTCAAATACTTAAACAGGGCTATCATATCGCCTCTTAACCATCTTTTTTCCAGGCTAAACATACCCAGCTCCCCAAGTCTCTCCTCATATGGCATGGTTTCCAGGCCTTTCACCATTTTAGTTGCCCTTCTCTGGACATGCTCCAATTTGTCAATATCCTTTTTGAATTGTGGTGCCCAGAACTGGACACAGTATTCTAGGTGAGGTCTGACCAAGGCAGAATAGAGTGGCACTATCACTTCCCTTGATCTAGACACTATATGTCTATTGATGCAGCCCAAAATCGTATTGGTCTTTGTAGCTGCCGCATCACACTGTTGGCTCATGTTCAACTTGTGGTCTACTAGGACTCCTAGATCCCTTTCGCACATAGTCTCCTTCAGCCAGGTCTCTCCATCCTATATCTATGCATTTAATTGTTCCACCCTAAGTGTAGTACCTTACATTTCTCCGTATTGAATTTCATTTTGTTAGCTTTGGCCCAGCTCTCCAGTCTATCCAGGTCATTTTGAATTTTGATCCTGCCCTCTAGGGTATTAGCTACTCCTCCTAATTTGGTGTCATCTGCAAATTTGATAAGTATGCCCCTAATTCCCTCATCCAAGTCATTGATAAAGATGTTGAATAGCACTGGGTCCAGGACAGAACCCTGTGGCACCCCACTGGTCACATCTTTCCAAGACGAAAAGGGGCCACTGCTGAGCACCCTTTGGGTTCAGCCGGTCAACCAATTACAAATCCATTGAAGAGTTAACTTGTCTAGCCCCCATTTTACAAGCTTGGTGGCACGAATGTCATGGGGAAACTTTTCAAAGGCCTTACTGAAATCAAGGTATGCGATATCCACAGCACTCCCTTCATCTACTAAGCTGGTAATTTTATCAAAAAAAGAGATCAGATTAGTCTGGCATGACTTGTTTCTCTGAAACCCGTGTTCACTTTTTGTGATTATGGCATTGCCATCTAAATGTTCACAGACTCTCTGTTTAATGATCTGCTCTAGAATCTTCACTGGTATTGATGTCAGACTAACTGGATGATAATTGTTGGGATCCTCTTTTTCCTCCTTTTTGAAGATGGGGACAACGTTTGCCCTCCTCCAGTCTGCTGGGACTTCTCCTGTTCTCCAGGAGTTCTCAAAGATTATTGCCAATGGCTCTGAGATTACACTTGCCAGCTCTTTTAATACTCTTGGATGTAGTTCATCTGGTCCTGGAGATTTAAATTCATTTAGATTAAGAAGGTATTCCTGTACTACCTCTTTGCTTATTCTGTGCTGGATTTCCCCTATTGTGTCCTCTGTTCCATTATCTTCAGGTTGGTCACCCTTTTCCTTTTCTGAAAACACTGAGGCAAAGAAGGTGTTGAGTAATTCTGCCTTTTCCCTGTCCCGTTAGCATTTTGCCATCTTCTCCACGTAGTGGCCCTACCATTTCCTTCTTCCTCCTTTTGCTGCGGACATACCCAACAAAACCCTTTTTATTGTTCTTAACCTCTCTAGCAAGCCTGAGTTCATTCTGTGCTTTAGCTTTTCTGACTTTACTCCTACACGTGTTCGCTATCAGTTTGAATTCTTCTTTGGTGATTTCCCCCTTTTTCCATTTCCTATACATGTTCCGTTTAAAACCTAGCTCCATTGAAAGTTCTTTAGTCACCCATCCTGGTTTTTTGAGACACCTCTCATTTTTCTTCCTCATTGGTACTGTTTGAAATTGTGCCTTCAGTATCTCCCTTTTGAGAAAGTCCCATCTGTCTTGAGGTCTCTTCTCTTTTAGTATTCCTGACCATGGGATCACCCCCAGTATTTCCCTGAGTTTATTGAAATCAGCTCTCCTAAAGTCAAGAATGCGTGTCTGACTATGCCTGGCTTCTCCTTTCCATTGTATAACAAACTCCAGGAGAACATGATCACTCTCACCTAAGGATCCCACCACTTGCACCCCATTAACCAGGTCATCTCTGTTGGTTAGGATCAGATCTAAAATAGCTGACCCCCTTGTTTCCTCTTCCACCTTTTGGACCATGAAATTGTCTTCCAGGCAAGTAAGGAATTTGCTAGACCGTGATGTTTTGGTTGAGTTAGATTGCCAACAAATATCAGGATATTGAAGTCACCCATCACTACTACATCTCTCCTTTCTGCATGTGTCCATCTGTTCTAGAAAGGCATCATCCAATTCTTCCATCTAACTTGGGGGTCTGTAGTAGAGTCCCACAATAACATCCCTGTTGTTTCCCTCCCCTTTAATTTTTATGCAGATACTCTCCACCTGGCTTCCAGTATTGATGTCATGGATCTCTTCACTGGTATAAATATCCCTGACATATAATGCTATTCCTTCTCCTTTCCTGTTTGGCCTGTTTCTCTTATAAAGGTTATACCCCTCTATTCCTACATTCCAATCATGCAACTCACCCCACCAGGTTTCAGTAATGCCTATTATATCATATTTGTTTTGTAGTGCTAGGAGTTCAAGTTCATCTTGCTTATTTCCCATGCTCTGTGCATTAGTGTAGAGACATCTAAGACCATGTCCACTGCACAGGTGGTGGGTGGGCTTGCCAGCTAAGAAATGGCCGGAAGCACCATTTTTTATTTTTGCATTATTGAGTTGCATTATTGAGCTGCACTGAGGTGACCAGAGTTTTTTTATGAGTAGAACGTTGCACTTATGCACCTTTGATTTACAAATACAAAAAAATTTACTGTGCAGCAGCTACAACACGTGTAGAGAATAATAACGCGCTGTACTCTGGGCCACCATCTTGATTTGGAAGCATGGCTGTGTGTGCATTTCAAAGGTGGAGAGCTTCACATACAATAGATTTTGTCAAAAACTGTGGAGACAAATGAGCGCTGCTGTGAATTTGTGATCATGTGCATCAATCTGCATTATATCTTCTTTTCTAGATAAGCCATAGGACTCCAGAAGACCAGGGTTTGAATTCCCGCTCAACCTCAGAAACCCAGTGGGTGACGCTGGGCACACCCTCAGCCTGAGAGGAAGGCAAGGGTAAACCTTTTCTGAAGAAACCTTGTGAAAAAAATCCAATCAGGGGTTGCCATAAGTTGGAGTTGACTTGAAGGTACATACTAACAATAAGAAGAAATGGGGCACTGATCTCTCCATGTCCCTTCTCAACTACAGACATGCTTGTACATCTAATCTGGAGATTCTGGGCTTGTCTATACGAGCCCATAAAAATGGAGCCCCTCATAGTAATGACATTTCACAGCAGCTACAACCTGTCCTAATGGTTTTTCTGCCCCCTTAAGCTCCACATGCCCAATAAGAAACATGGTATCCACAAGTGATTTACTCACATTTGCACTTACCTGAATTTGCCAACAATAATCTTATTTTTTTTAAAAAGATGTCCAAAGTGCAATTGAGCAATTTTTCACTTTAACGCTGTTGGGCCCTGCATGCAGGGCCTAGCCAGATTGGTTCAGGGTGCATGGGAAGGCCCTGTTTTTCTGTAAAGATGGGTCAAGGAGAAGTTTCTACTCACAGCTGGAGACGGGGGAGGGAGGGAGAGTTGTCCCCCCATCGACTGAGGAGAGGCTAATGTTTAGATCTTGTAGCACCTGGCATGACTAATTGGCCTGAGAAAGTTTTCTTTGTTAATTAGCTCAGTTTCATTTCTCACCCACCCTGCTTGGGAAAGTTTAACCCATATAAGGTTGGAATAGACCAGGGGTGGGGCCTTTCGTTGTGTGCAGCTTTGAAGGGTGGGTATGTTATTTTCTTTGCTTTTGCTTTTCCATATTGATTACCCAGACTGCCCTTTTGCTGTTCTTAATAAGGTAGCCTACTTCATGCCCAGGACTGGTGCATGGTTATTTGCTGGCTTCATACTCCTCACCCAGCAGGCCCCCCAAGCCTGGGAAGTGCTGCCAGGGTAACAAACACAAAAGCAACAAACAAAAAACCCAACACCCTGTTTTCTCACCTTAGTGCTTGCCCACTAAGGTGAAAATCTAACACGGTGGCAGTGTGAACATGAGTCACTAGTGTGGTGCGCCAGCTAAAAAAGCCAATGCAATTCTAGGCTGCATTAATAGGAGTATAGTGTCTAGATCAAGGGAAGTAATAGTGCCACTCTATTTTGCTTTGGTCAGGCCTCACCTGGAATACTGTGTCCAGTTCTGGGTACCACAATTCAGGAATGATATTGAGAAGCTGGAACGTGTCCAAAGGAGGGTGACCAGTATGGTGGGAGATCCAGAAGCTATGCCCTATGAGGTGCGGCTTAGGGAGCTGGGTATGTTTAGTCTGGAGAAGAGAAGGTTGAGAGGTGACATGTTCTCATGTTAGCCATGTTTAAATATTTAAAGGGATGTCATAGTGAGGATGGGGCAAGCTTGTTTTCTGCTGCTCCAGAGACTAGGACACAGGGCAATGGATTCAAACTACAGGAAAAGAGATTCTATCTAAACGTTAGGAAGAACTTCCTGACAGTAAGAGCTGTTTGGAAGTGGAATACACTGCCTCCTAGTGTGATGGAGTCTCCTTCTTTGGAGGCTTTTAAGCAGAGGGTAGATGGCTATATGTCGGGAATGCTTTGATTGTGTATTCCTGCAGGGCAGAAGCAGATTGGATGGGATGCTTCTTGTGGTCTCTTCCAACTGTATGATTCTATGTCCCTGCGCTCCTCTAGCCAATCAGACTTGCGTTTCCTCTCATTTGGGCAAGTGAATCAAATCAACGTCCTTCTCCTAACCAGCAGAAATGTGCACCCCCTCATTGATGTTTTCAAAAAGATGGGTTTTTTGAAAGCTTGAAGGCTTTTCTGGTGAGGTTTTTTTTTTGCCCTTTTTAAAAAAAATTTTTTTTTTTAATTTTTTTGCCCCTCTCCTTCATAATATGGCGAAACCAGGTGGAATGTGCCATTAAGACCGGTCAGATCTCCGCATTCCGTGAGGGGTTTTCTCACGGTTTGGACAACCCCTCTGCCATCCACAGCTCCATCCAGGCCACCACCGGTTTTAAGTTTCAGTACCACATCCTGTTCAGGTCCAGGTATGCCCCCAAGGCTTGGGTGAGGAGCTGGTTGGCTTTCTGGGTGTACATGCCTGCATAGGGCTTCCCTCAACAACTGGACTGGGGAGCCCCAGCCAGTCCCATCGGCGGTGGGGAGGGCGAGGAAGGCCTCTGGCTCCCAGGCGGCCGCTCCCCGGGCCCCCCCGCCCACGGAGGGAGGCCACGACCCCCGCGGGGGTCGTGGCCTCCCTCCGTGGGCGGGGGGGCCCGGGGAGCGGCCGCCTGGGAGCTGTCCGTCGCTGGGTGGTGCTGACTGGAGCCGGCGGGGGGCGCCCTGCCTGCCTTCCCTTGGCCCTCCTCCTCTTCCTGGCCTCTCCTTCGGCTGCGCTCCCGCCCTCCAGCAGCGCCAGCCTCGTCCTCTCGCCGCTTTCCCGCCCGGCCTCGGCGCCATGGGCCCCCAGTTGCCCTGGCCACCGGCTCGCCTCGGCGCCTTGGTGCTGCTGCTGGCGGCGGCTGAGGCCCTGAGGCCGCCGTCGGCTTCGGGCGTCGAGTCCCTGCTGGAGGAGTTCCGCCGCCAACTGCAGCAAGAGCCCTCAGGCGGCGGCGGCGGCGGCAACGGGCGGGCCGAGGCGCTGGCGGACCGGTGCGGGGGCGTCTTCTCAGCCAGGCCCGACGCCATCATCCGCACCAAGGACTCCATCGCGGCGGGAGCCACTTTCCTCGGTTCTCCCGGCCCCGTGGCCGCCCCCCGCCAGTGCCTGGACGCCTGCTGCGCCGAGGAGCGCTGCACCGTGGCCGTCCTGCAGCAGCAGCAACCCGGCACCTTCCGCTGCTACCTCTTCAACTGCACCGCCCGCGGCCGCCCCGTCTGCCTCTTCGCCCCGCAGCGCGGCTACAGCAGCTACGGCCTGGAGCCCCGAAGCCCCGCGGGTAAGGAGGGCCCCGGCCCTCGCGGCCTTCGGCAGAGGGAGTGGGGTCCAGGTCTTAAACGGAAGGGGGGGGGTACCAGTAACTCTCCGCCCTGCTCTTGGGTGTGGGAAGAAAAAGGCGCTTTGTATGTGCCAGAAGGATCGGTTTAAGCCCTGGGTTTGAGCAATAGCGGTGGGTTAAGCCCCCTGGTTTTTAATAGATCCACAAGGCTAGACCAGCTGACACAGCGGCCTTGTTTACCGGGTGTTTCTTAGCCCTGTGTTGAACCCCTGGGCTAGAATCATAGAATGGGAGGAAATATAGAAAGGGCCATCCAGTCCAACCCTCTGCCCTGTAGGAATACACAATCAAATCATTCCCAACAAATGGCCATCCAGTCTCTGTTTGAAAACCTCCAAAGAAGGAGACTCCACCATGCTCCGAGGCAGTGCATTCCACTTCCGAACAGCTCTTACTCTCAGAAGTTCTTCCTAATGTTTAGGTGGAATCGCTTTTCTTGGAGTTTCAATCCACTGCTTCATGTCTTTGTCTCTGGAGCCACAGAAAATAAGCCTGCTCCATCCTCAGTATGACATCCCTTCAAATATTTAGACATGGCTATCATGTCCCCTCTTAACCTTCTCTTCCCCAGGCTAAACATACCAAGCTCCCTAAGCTGCTCCTCATAGGACATGGCTTCCAGACTTTAACCATTTTGGTCTTCCTTCTCTGGACACGTTCCAGCTTGTCAATGTCCTTCCCGAATTTTGGTGTCCAGAACTGGACACAGTACTCCAGGTGAGGTCTGACCAAAGCAGAATACAGTGGCACTATTACTTCCCTTGATCTAGACACTATACTCCTGTTAATGCAGCCTAGAATCGCATTGGCTTTTTTAGCTGCTGCATCACACTGCTGACTCATGTTCAGCTTGTGGTTCACTAAGACTCCTAGATCCCTTTCGCATGTACTGCCCTCAAGCCAGGTGTCACCCATCCTATATCTGTGCTTTTCATTTTTACTGCCCAACTGTAGTATCCTATATTTTTCCCTGTTGAAATTAATTTTGTTAGTTTTGGCCCAGCTTTCTAATCTGTTCAGGTCATTTTGAATTCTGATCCTGTCCTCTGGGTTATTAGCTACCCCTCCTAATTTGGTGTCATCGGCGAACTTGATAAACATACCCTCTATTCCCTCATCCAAGCCATTGATGAAGATGTTGAATAGCACTGGACCCAGGACAGAACCCTGTGGTTCGTGGTGGCATATATGGGAACAGTGAAAGCTGTCAAGCAAGCAGCCAAGTACAACCTTCTTGGTTGTGTGTGTGCATGTGCATGTGTGTTTAAGGTGGCCACTTTTACGTTGGTTCATTTTACATACCCCTCAAGAGTCCCAGTTTATTCCTTTGCTGACCTACTTTTTCCCTGCATTCAAAATGCCCCAGTTTCTCTCTCCTTCTCCCACTGTCCATCCCCCTTTGTCCTCAGCTTACTTCAGCTGCTGAGTTGAAAGAGCAAAAGCAATTTGTACTCAGCTGTGGGGTGGGGAGAGGGTGGAATATTGCCCTTTGTGGACTTCGGCAAAAGCAAACTGCTGCAGCCTCTCTTAGCTTATGTGTTCTTCCTCATTAATGCTTTTGGCCATTTTGACCGCACTGATGTTGCTTGCTCATTTGTGTCCAAATTTTCATCTGTGAAATGTTAGAGGATATGATTTTGGTGTTAGAATGTAGTCCCATTTAGTGTACAAGCACCAAGCAGAGACAGTCAGGAAGATGCAGTTTGGATGTATCCTTGGAGACTGATCACTGTATATTCCTTTTCAAGTGGAAATGAGTCCATGATTACCTGCAAATGAAATATGTCACTTACATGTAGGAGGTCAGGCAAGAGGTCATTTTGCACATTTCCGTATCTATTGTGGCAGCAGTTCTTCAAGGGCACAGGCAGTAGTGTCTTTTCTAGCCTTGCTGCCTGTGATCCCTTTAACTGGAGATTTCAAGTACTGGTTGTGAGAAACCAAACATGCAAGGCAGAGCATAATTTTTACATATTTGTGCCCTGTCCACTTTAGGAAGGTTTTCAGTTTCAATCCCAAAGTTTTAGGGGGCATCCACACTAGAGAAATAATCCAGGTTGAAACTGGATTATTTGCATGGCTCCTTCCTATGGAATCTTGGGATTTGTAGTTTGGTGAGGCACCAGCATTCTTTGTCAGAGAAGGCTAAAGACCTCATAAAACTACAAATCCCAGGATTCCATAGGAAGGAACTATGCAAATGATCCAGTTTCAAACTGGATTATTTGTGTCATGTGGATTCTCTCTTAAGTCTATTTGGTTGAGAAGCTACTCAGATGATCAGTGGGGTATCTACAGAACACAGTCACATCAGCTTGATATCACTTTAATTGGCGTACGAGATCATAGTATCATAGAACCATAGAGTTGGAAGAGACCACAAGGGTTATCCTTTCCCTGCCATGCAGGAATACACAACCAAAGCACTCCCAACAGATGGCCACCCAGCCTCTGTTTAAAAACCTCCAAAGAAGGAGACTCCACCACACTCCAAGGCAGCGCATTCCACTGCCCTGGATTAGGATCCTAGGATTGGCAATTTAGTGACGTATGTGACATTTTCTTTAGATAGGCACTAGACTTCTCTAGAAAAGAAGTTTACATACCTCACCAGACTACACATCCCAGGATTCCATAGGATGGAGCCATGATAGTTAAAGTGGTATGAAACTGATATAACTGTGTAGCATGGATGCATCCATCACCACACTCCCATTTGCAGCCTCAGGTCAAAAACAAGCAGGCTCAGGGTGAGTACAGGGCATTGGCCTGTGACTATAATAGACCACAGTTGACCAGATTTGTTCTATGTGAGCATAACCCACCACAGGCTTATGGAAGTGGCCTTCTTATGATGGCACACCTCCACTATGGTGACGGCTGCTGCTATTACTACTACTACTACTACTACTATTATTCACTGTATTTACATCCCACCCTTTCCTTTAGGACTTGGACACCTGGTGGTGTACCAATTAAAATGGATACCAGTAGCATACAAAATAGTATCATAAACATGTTAATTCACATATTAATAGCTTTTAAAAACATTTAATACATACATTCAAATAAAACAGTTGTAAAAAACATTTCAAAGTTTAAAAACCAGTGCAGTTAAAAGTGATATAACACTCTATTAAAAGCCCTTTCTTTAAAAACAGTTCCCCAAAGCCTGTTGGAGTAAAAAAAAAGTCTTTGCTTGCATACAGAAGAAAAAGAACAGAGCATTGAAGCAACCACAAAGAAGGCCCTTTTCTGCATTCTCACCAGACCTGGTGGGAGTCGGAGAAGGGGTTCCCACAAACATAATACCCAATCAGGCTCATATGGGACAATGTGGTTCATCAGATGGCTTTAACTTAAGCTATATGGGGCTTTATATGCCAAAACCAACACTTTGAATTGGCCCAGAACAGCAGCCTTGTTTACATGGTAGGCAGTGGCATTGTTCTAACAAGTTTTGTGCTTTCTGTAACCAGCCCCATGAGCTCTCTGGCTGGAGCTCTTTGGGTCAACTGAAGTTCCTGAACAGTCTTCAAATGGAGCCTCATTACAATAGTCCAAAGGGCCATTAATTTCATGGCCAATAAGCATGACATTTTGCAACCTGGTCCAGAGAGTTCACATGCTAAGACAGCCACTTCTGAGAGCAGGGAACACTGGCATTCAAACTGTAGAGGTTCCAGGACAAAATACTGGTTTATGTTACCTGTTGCAACTGCAACTATGGTATGTCAACAATCAGTGTACGTATTCCAAGAGTTTGAGAGAGCTTTGTAATGATCTCTTACCACAATATCCCATGTGAGCATCCCAAATTGCTCCACGTTGTCCCAACACTCTGGAAATATGTACTGGTTCTTTTGATTACCACGTTTTTTTTTTCCTTAGATGAGTGCTATACTAGTATGATGCAGAAGGTGCCCGCTTTTGCTATCTTGGATATACCTTCACCAGACCTGGTGTAGCTGCTGATTGCTGGTTCAACAGAAAGCAAACATGAGCTAGATAGGTGCCAGAATTTAGTCTGCTTTGAAGTTGCACCATCTGTCAGAAAAACTAGCTTCCTAACTCCATTTTTTTTATATCTGTGCCACAGGAACTTTGAATTGGAAGAGCATTAATGTAATATTTTGCTGCTGGGATATGCTTTTCTTAATTTTGAAAGCTAGGCCATAGCAATGAAAGTGGGTCATGAAAATAACAGCAACCTCAATTTTGAATAAATCTGTGCTTTGTGAAGTCGAAAGCTGTCACAGCCGGCATCCATAGATTTTCCTTGGTTGTTTTTTTTCCCCCGGGCTGTGAGGCTGTGTTCTGGAAGACTTTATTTCTGACGTTTCTCCTGCATCTGGCTGGCAGAAGATGCCAGCCAGATGCAAGCAAAACGTCAGAAATAAACTTTTCCAGAACACGGCCTCACAGCCCAGAAAAAAACAAAACCAAGGAAATTCTATGATATGTGCTTTGTTTTCTTTGAGTAATTAAATCACTTTATTTTGTTTAGAAACTGATGAGCCTCCCCTCAGCAAAGCAGGTAAAGATATTATCCTTCAATTGCCTGTTGACTGGGTGATTCTGGATGGCCGAGAAAGTATGGATGACCATGGAATCATACAATATGAATGGACTTTGCTTCAGGGCGCCCCATCATTTGATATGAAGGTACATCAAGCTATGCAGTGCACATTAATTCTTTTCTGCATTTAGTGCTCATATTGTAAAAATCAGAATATGATGTTTTAATTGTGTAACCAATAAACAAGGTAAATGGGGGGAGGGGTTTGAGCCTATAAGCCTGTTCATTTTATTTTATTTTATTCTACTTTATTTATTTTATTTTAAACCACCTGATAATAGTTCTCTGTACAATAAACTTTAAAAATAACAAAATACAGACTGTAAATAACAACTAGAGTACATAGAACACAAATCTATGCAATTAATTGCAGTTATTACTTTTATTATAATTACTCCCTAGAGTTAGTTCAATTATGAATTTTATTTGCTCATAGCTGATGTTTCAAATGTCATATGTTAGCTAGTTATTGAATGTCCATTGTCCAAAGGAACAGTGGTAAACAGAATTGTGTGTTTGAACAAGATAAAAGGCAGGTACTGTATTGCTTGAGTCACCTTCGTTCTGAACAAGACATAATTTGCAGTTATCAGATTGAGGTTATCAGAGTGTTGCCACTACCTTGAGGCTAGAAAATGTAATACTTATTCAGATTGTTTGGAGTAAAGGAGGGCTTGCTTGTTAAATGGCTCCAGTGTCTATAAAGCCATTTAACTGTACAACAAGTGGCATTTCATAACTACATCCTAGAAATGAAATGTCTAGTTCCATCCTGTAACATCATCATCATAACAACAACAACAACAACATTTATTTATAATGACCTTTTCACCAAAGGGCAGAATATCAACATATACAACCAAAGCCAAGGACAAGAAAACATAACACTATAAATATACATGAAATGAAATAACAAACAATGTAGTTTCATGACATGCTTAGAGTAAGAAAGAGAAGTAGGAAGGACTCTGGCAGAATTCCTTTCTGTAGTGGTATTTTGGGTAAAATGTGTGAAACTTATGTTCCAGATGTAACACTACATCAGGACTGTAACACTCCATCAGGATTGTAAAAGCCTTCCTGTTTTCTTCTTCATTCTTATCCTCATTTGCTCTAACCATGTCCTTATTGAGACATAAACAAAAAAGCAATCAGATGATAGAATCCCATGGTAGAAGCCATTGCTAGACTACCAACTGCAAGAGACCAGGGTTCGACATCAAAGAATCCCAAGACTATAAGTCTGTAAACACCTTAGAGCACAGTAGGTGTTGTGCCTTACCTGTAGGAGTCTTTGTTTGGAGGAGGAAAACTAGGAAAACAAGCCCCAGCTGGAAGACTGTTCATTGAAGGCTAAACCTGAGGTTCCTGATTACAATGTTCTGCAATGTCTGCAGGCTAAGGCTGAGATCTCCAGAGATGATCCATCTCCCTCCCAGAAACAAAGGGCAGAGGCATACTCTGAAAATGAGAGGCCATCAAACCCTGAGGGCAGACAACACCTAAAGAGGCTTGATGATCAAATTCAGCCGAGACAAAGCACCTGGCTTCATCAAAGAATGAATAATCTGATAATGAATAATGAATAAATAATAAGCAATAATCTGGCCGTATCAGTAGTATCTTCTGTGGGAGTAGCCACATACAGTGGCAGTATAAATAGGCTTGATTCCAGCCACCTATTGCTGAGTTAACACTATCCTTTATTAGCCTGATCCTTGGTCTCAACATTCCTGTTCTAGACCTCCTTGACTTCCTAGACTACTCTATCACCTTCTCTTCACATTGAATTATGACCCAGTTGGACACACCTGTTTATCTGAACTTGGCTTCTTTACTGAGCACTCCCTTTGCCAGCAACTCCAAACAGCCAGCTCTTGTGGACTCCATGCACCAACCGAGACTTGACTGCTCTCATTGCTAATCCCTTAAAACGGTTGCTTGTTTAAGGCAACTCTGTTTGTCCCTGTTGGAGCACTTACAGCCACAGAACAGAATGATAAGATGTACTCTAAACAAATATGATATTATTATCCTGTGAGAAGGGATGGTTGGTATGGGGACTTCTTCAGTGGTTACAAAGATCTGAGTTGCAGAGAGCAGTGTGAAGGCCTCCAGGGCCCAATGGTTCAAGCAGGGGGCTCCTCATTGGAAGGCATGGCACCATCCTATAAGGACCACAGGTCTTGACATTACTGATTCCCCCAAATCCTGGAAACAATGGAACAATAAGCCAGTTGCTAGTATAATACAACTGTAGAGATGTATTATAAAGTGTTTCTCTGCTGTACATCATTCAGGGCCTCCATGTGTGTTTCAGATCACATGGAAACTTAGCTGCTTTGATTTCCCTCGCTAACCATACCAACTCACTTTTTTTCATTTTCTCTCCTGTTCTTTTACTTATTTTTATCCCCTGCAGCATCTTAAAGTACATAATGTGAATGTCCTCATTAGTATTGTTAAATAGAAAAAAAATAATTACACTTTAAAGCCCCTGTATTAAATAGATGCTAACAAATGTAATTATATTCAGATGTGCGTGTATTAAGCCTTCCAGACCTCAATAATGTTTCTGGCAATTTAGCCATAATATTATTTTAAGATTATGATGAACCACAGGACATGCGGATGTTATTGTGCCTTACAAAGTATCCCTTCTCCAACCAAGATTATGGATATGATATTTGCCATTGTTTATATTTTTACTTTACTTTTGTTATAGCTTTTAATTTACTTACACAGGGACGTTTCTCGTTTTTTACTTTAAAGCATTACCACCAACAACAACCCACAATAATATCATAGTCTGTAACACATTATTTCCAGACTCTAACTCCTGGTTTTGTTTTGTTTGTTTTGTTTTGTTTGAAAATCAGCAACAGCAACAGTATTGTAGTCCTGGAGAATTTGCTTCATGCTTCATGCTTGTAGAATACCACTGTACTTCTTAGGGTAAAATGTTATTGTTCCATGTCTGTGCTATTTCTTCCACTCATCCTCAGGAGTTAACTATGGGGCAGAGGGGGGCAAAATGAGGGCATTTACTCTCCACGTAGGAATTCTGCCACCCAAATGAAATTTTCCTTCAGTCCACACATTTTTATATTTGCAGTAATTTAAAACCTTACGTGAACTTTTAAAAATACAGTTTAGCTATACAAATAAAAGGGGCAGGCAAATGTAAGAGTTCTAGGTACGAAGAATTTTCCACGTTTTACTCTCTGCAATGTTAGAAGTTTGGGGAATGAAGGAAAATTTCATTGGAGAGGTGGAATTCTGATTTGTAGTGGTTATGTCCTTATTTTGCCACCCTTGCAGCTGTACCCTTGCCTATCCTGCCACTAAAAGAGTGCTGCAGCTCTTTTGTGTCTGTGACTGTGGAGTTGCCCTGATCACAAAAGCATGGGTGTTTAAATTATTCAGCAGCAATTTACAGACACTCAGAGGAAGAGAAATAACTAGTATAGTACCATAATAATGTTACTATCTGTATATGGGTGCATCTACACTGTAGAAATAATGCAGTTTGATACCATTTTAAGTGCTGTAACTCCATCCTAAGGAATCCTGGGATTTGTAGTTTTACAAAGTCTTTAGCCTTCTCTGCCAAGGAGTATTGGTGCCTCACAAAACTAAAATAACGCAACTCAGTTGGATAAGGTAGTAGTTAGTAAGCTTATTATTCTTCCTACATGTTTATGACTTTTATAATATAATCCAGCAACTAGAGTGGATTAATTTCTTGGTTTCTTTGGGACAGGTACCTCAGCCAGGAACTCTGAAGCTCTCTCATTTGCAGGAAGGTAAATACATCTTACAGTTGACTGTGACTGACACCGCTGGCCAAAGGAGCTCAGATAATGTCTCGGTGACAGTACTTCCAATGGTTCACTCCAGGTTAGGTGAGAAAATAATTGAAACATTACTTTTGCACAGTGTGGTGTCTGTCGAATGTTTTGGAGTGTAGCTGGGAGTGAGATGGTTGGTGATAAAATCATGTGAGGTATACAGTGGCCAGTAGGGCGGCCAGTTGCAAAAGAGGCTAGAAATCCTGCTCCTTTTGTAGCTTGACAGAAGAGGAAATTTCATCAGGTATAATCTGAATGACGAGCTATGCTTGCTGAAATTATGTGTGCTGTATGACTGCTGGAGATGTAGAAGCCTCATCCCCCTTTTGCATCTGATCACACTACTGATATGTTGTTCCATGTGCACTGGCAAGAAATATGCACTTGAGCCTTGGGGAGAGGCAGGTAAGAATTATTATTATTATTATTATTCGTCAGGATAATATCCCTTTAAGTGTGGAGAGAAAATATTGGAGCAACAGACCACTTTGATAGCACAGCCGAAATGGGTGTGTGCACAGCTGTGGCTAGGCAGAAGGTGACTAGCCAAACACTCCAACAAAGATACACTCTGTGTGAGTTACTGGTGTGGGTTGGTGTCCAGGAGTGTTGGATGTTTGGAGAATTGCTGTTGGATTTGTTATTGAGGTTTGCTGTATATATTCTGTGTTTGTTTTATACTGGAACTGAAGATAAAGCCTCCAGATATTTTTGGAAGAACCTTGCTGTTTGTAGGTCTTGTTATTGTGGGTGAAAGTGTGTCAGAGCAGTGATAAAGCCTGCTAGCTGAAGCTTTTGTTTTTCAAGCCCTATTTTGCTGTATAGTTTATCTGCTGTTTGGCTACTCCTGAGTTTAGTTCATCCCCAGGCAGTGCCAGGTACCTCTTAGCGAGCCTATACTGAGTTGACATTATCATCATCATATACGCGTGATCTGTGACATGTAATTTCTCCAAATATATTTATTGATTACTGTGCAGAGTGCAGAATTGTGTTTTAATTGCTTGATACTTTGTTCCTCCTTCTTTGTAAAGATCTGTTTAGCAGATTTGAACTCTTATATGGATATGAGAGAGACATCTCACAAGTGAGAAGGTAGATAATTGTGGGAGCTTCTGCTCCTGTATTTCCAGTGCTGAACAACTACACTCGTCCCTTCACATTCGCGGGGGTTCCGTTCCGCGGACCCCCGCGAATGTGAAAAAACCGCGAATAACGACACCCCTCCCCCCTCCCTCCCCAGGCCTTCGCAGGGCCTTCCTAGGCCCCGCGGAGGTCTCCAAGGCCCTCCCTCCCTCCCTCCCCAGGCCTTCGAGGGGCCTTGCTAGGCCCCGCGGAGGTCTCCCCGGCCCTTCCTCCCGCCCTCCCCAGGCCTTCGCGTCTCCGGAGGCCCCAGGATCGCCTCCCCAGCCCTCCCCACCCCGTCCCCAGGCCTTTCTGGGGCCTCCGGAGACGCTCCGGAGGCCCCAGGATCGCCTCCCCAGCCCTCCCCACTCCGTCCCCAGGCCTTTCTGGGGCCTCCGGAGCGTCTCCGGAGGCCCCAGGATCGCCTCCCCAGCCCTCCCCACCCCATCCCCAGGCCTTCCTGGGGCCTCCGGAGCGTCTCCGGAGGCCCCAGGATCGCCTCCCCAGCCCTCCCCACCCCGTCCCCAAGCCTTCCTGGGGCCTCCGGAGACGCTCCAGAGGCCCCAGGATCGCCTCCCCAGCCCTCCCCACCCCGTCCCCAGGCCTTTCTGGGGCCTCCGGAGACGCTCCGGAGGCCCCAGGATCGCCTCCCCAGCCCTCCCCACTCCGTCCCCAGGCCTTTCTGGGGCCTCCGGAGCGTCTCCGGAGGCCCCAGGATCGCCTCCCCAGCCCTCCCCACCCCATCCCCAGGCCTTCCTGGGGCCTCCGGAGCGTCTCCGGAGGCCCCAGGATCGCCTCCCCAGCCCTCCCCACCCCGTCCCCAAGCCTTCCTGGGGCCTCCGGAGCGTCTCCGGAGGCCCCAGAATCGCCTCCCCAGCCCTCCCCACCCCGTCCCCAGGCCTTTCTGGGGCCTCCGGAGATGCTCCGGAGGCCCCAGGATCGCCTCCCCAGCCCTCCCCACCGCGTCCCCAGGCCTTCCTGGGGCCTCCGGAGACGCTCCAGAGGCCCCAGGATCGCCTCCCCAGCCCTCCCCACCCCGTCCCCAAGCCTTCCTGGGGCCTCCGGAGCGTCTCCGGAGGCCCCAGGATCGCCTCCCCAGCCCTCCCCACCCCGTCCCCAGGCCTTCCTGGGGCCTCCGGAGCGTCTCCGGAGGCCCCAGGATCGCCTCCCCAGCCCTCCCCACCCCGTCCCCAGGCCTTCCTGGGGCCTCCGGAGCGTCTCCGGAGGCCCCAGGATCGCCTCCCCAGCCCTCCCCACCCCGTCCCCAGGCCTTCCTGGGGCCTCCGGAGCGTCTCCGGAGGCCCCAGGATCTCCTCCCCAGCCCTCCCCACCCCGTCCCCAAGCCTTCCTGGGGCCTCCGGAGCGTCTCCGGAGGCCCCAGGATCGCCTCCCCACCCCTCCCCAGGCCTTCATGGGGCCTCCGGAGCGCCTCCGGGGGCCCCGTGGGCACCTCCCTGGGCCTCCCCGCTCCCTCTATGTCTTTCACGGGGCCTCTGGAGGCCCCGTGTCGCGGTTTTGGGGGGGCCCGGGGGGGCCCTCCCAAAACCGCGAATAACCGAAACCGCGAATGTCAAGTTCGCGAATGTGGAGGGACAACTGTATTTTCATTTAACTCTTCGTTTAGTGACTCGGGTTTTTTTATTATTATTATTTGAGCATTGGTCTCTTGCAGGGTGTGTTGGGATGTGTTCACGCTACCAGTTCCTCTGTGATGATGGCTGCTGTATTGATATCACCTATGCCTGTGATGGAGTGGAGCAGTGTCCTGACGGATCTGATGAAGCTTTTTGTCAGAAACGTGAGTGTACAGGACATTTGAATTCTAGCATGGGTCTATTTCATGTACATTAGCTTAAGAGTCACAACTCATAAACAGATAGGCCATAGCCGAGTGGGAGAACACATACTGTACTTTACAATGCCTCCCTTGAAAACCAACGGTGAGGAGAGGTTGAGGGATAATCACACAAGAGACAAAACAACAGACATGTAAGTAAGTGTAAGTGAGTAAAGGAATGGTCCTTGTGGTCTTTTCCAGCTCTGTGATTCTATTATTTATTCCTTCTAATACCAATTTGAGTCTTCTGTGTTCACAGCGGCAGAGCCAAATCTGTATCACCCATATAGAGCTGGGATATGACAAGCTTGAGAGATCCGAACGAGATCCGTCAGATAACAACCCTGAGTAGCTTTAAAAAAGCACTAAAGACGGATCTCTTTCGGCAGGCCTTTCCTAATTAGATCCCGGCCTCAGGGGATCCTGGCTTCTTTTAGTACGCTGGCCATTTATAGTATTTTATAGTATTTATTGTTTTAATTGTGATTTTATATCAGTTGGTTTTAATTTATAATTGTTTAATATTTTTTTATGGAGGAGGGTGGGGTGGGGGTGTTTGGGGATTTTATCTGTATTGTATTTTAATTTTTGTAAGCCGCCCCGATTGCTTTAACAGAGGGGCGGGGTATAAATAAATTTTATTATTATTATTATTATTATTATTAGATAGCAAATTACTTTTCTAGTAACAAAGCTATAACTATAGTTATATGCCAGATTAAGATGTAACTAAAAGGATAACTAAAAGTAACTTAATAGTTACTTTTCAATAGTATAACCTCATTAAATCGTGGAGGAGGAATATCCCTTTGTTCAAGTGCTGGCTCATGGTTTGCTGCACTTTGTGCTGCTGATTCTGCTCTGTTGTGGGTGTTGAAGCAACAATGATGTGGAGAGGAAGAGATTATGTTTTGTACCAGCAGTTTACATTTGGATTTCTTCAGACATAGCTAAAATTTATTTAGAAAAAAGATAGTAAAATTGCTTTTTAAAAAATCATAACCCGTAAAAGTGACCAGCAACCTGGAGTGAGGGGTTAGAATGATAACTGTTACATAATTATTTTTAAAAGCTAACTTTCTAAGTTCTCTATCCATGTATAGGAGAGATTAGTAGGTTCTGGGTTTCCTGAGGCTGGTAGATCTACAATCTGTCTTTAGAAACTCTCCTCCAAACAGCTCCATAAAGATTTGATTGCATGGAATCAGTAAGCAAGAGGAGAAAACAATTATTAATGGGAAGGAGAAGTTATATCAACTTTGCAGTGTAGAATATGGTCAATATGCCAGATAGGATTGAGGATGTGCTGAATTCTCAGAGTCAAGTTAAAGTTAATGTGTATTTCTTCAGATTAACCTGTTTTCCATTTTACATTGGGATTTCCTAAGAGTTATACCCCTCAGCAATCTGACTTGCAAATAAACCTACATTTACCATTCAGTGACCAGTCACAAAACAAAGCACTCTGAAAGCAAGATACATAGTTAGGGGAAATCACGTGTTCCTGGACAACTTTCACTATTTAAGGGAGCACCTTTTCTAAAAATTGCTAATTTGATCCTCAATCAAATTTTCTGCTCACCTCTCAGATTCCAGTATATTTAATTTATTTCCTCCTAGGATATCTAAGCATATGGAAAAGCATATGTGTTATGTAAAACGTTCCAGGTCACTCTCTGCTGCTGACAGTAGAATGTAAATAAAACTCTGCCTGAGTGTTGCTCCCACACAGTAATAGGCTAAATAAATCAGTGATCTGGCTCAATAGAGGACAACTCAGAAACAGACAAACATAAGATAAAGTGAGGCTGCAACCTCATGAAGCAGATTTTTAGTGCAATTAAAAAAAAATGTTTTCTTTGTTGTTATTGTTTTGTTATCAGGGAAGGAGAGAGAGATTTGTGGAATCTGTGGTACCTTGCTACTGTGCAGGGGGGGGGGATGGAATTTGCCACCCTGCCTCTGATAGCAAAACATCTGTAACTGCCTTTGGGATAGTTGCATCTGAGGGAAAACATGATATTGTTAATATTTTAAGTAGTAATTTCAATAAATATTTAAGGTACCCAAGTAGTTGTCATCTAAAATAATAATTTATTCAAAAATGAGTGGTGTTCATGCAAATGAGTTCTGTCTAAGTTTAAAGAAAAATGAACAGAATATAAACATTTTCCTTTTGCAAAAACACACACACACACACACAAACTTGCTTGAATGTTTTGTTTCCTTCTTTATCATCCTAAAAATGATGTTTTTGTTTTAATTTCTATCTATTCAGTTGATCCAGGACCAAAGAAAATAACTCATACAGCCATTAGCTCTCTTCAGGAAAATAGCATTGGATTACCTAAAAACAAGGAACTTGCATTTGAAATCACACCGAAAACTGCTGTAAATCAAACACCTGATACAGACAAGTTTGAACAATCATCCTCTCAGGGACCAAAGAAACAAACTACTGGGTTTATGCTAGGTAAGATTAATAGTAATATAGTTTCTGACATGTACCCCAGTAATGCAATTGTCATAGACGTGACACTGGCACAATGTCACTGCAGTGCTAGTTTAATGTTGTGTTTTGTGGCATAAGTATAGTTTTCAGTATGTCCCATTCTAAGTACTCATATACCATTATAACCACAACAGGCAACACTACTGTGCTGAGTACCTGTCCTTGGAAGACTAACATGGGCAAACATACTTCTTTTAGTTCAAAATGAATCACACATAGCCCTATGGATGTCAATGACGTTATTAATTTTAAGAAAATATTGAGTTTCTTGGGCTAGATGTGGAACTATTTAGCACAGTAAGTAAGTATTCCATATCTTACTAATCATGATAGATCTTATTGAAACACTTGATCTTGCACAATGCTATGAAGCCTCACCACTGAGAGATGCAGAATATTTGTCTGACTTTGCATAAGTCCTTTGAAAAACTTTTAATCTATATGCAACTAGGGTTTTTTCTACAATCTGTTGCATGTCAAATACAGGAGCACACCAAGTGACATCAGCAAAGGAATTCTTTCTACACAGGCATTGAAACACTTGATCCTGCACAATGCTATGAAGCCTCACCACTGGAGATGCAGAATATTTGTCTGACTTTTTGCCTGTATCACCGAAGACAGAAAGCCGTCCCGCAGCACATGAGCAAGGCCCCCTGCACGTGACCAGTCTGGTCAACATGCTGCAGTCCTGCTTCCTGGCTTCGGAAGAGCGATGGCAGCTGCAGTGATGGGCTGGCATGGTGGTGTGTCTTGTGGTCATGTGGGCCATGATACAGTTTTTGCTGGCTGAAATATTTTTTCCCAGCTATTTTTTAAAAGTGGTGTCATGGGCTTTACCCCATCGTGGCCCTGGGGGTTGTGCAGACCGCCCGGGGGCAAAATGGGACAAATGCTCTGCGTCATAGGGGCTGAAGGCTTCCAAAATGGGGCCACAACAGAGTAAATAGCCTGTCTACACAAGACCTTAGACAAGAACGTGAAGCATGATAATACGGTGTTGATGTCTAACATGTGTCCATACCTTCCTTCTCTAATGGGAAAACAACTGGAGAACTGCCATCACTATATTAGTAACAACCAAATTTCTCCAATCCTAATTTCTCCCTCAGAGCTACGGGAGCAAGGGAGGGACACTTTTAGCAGTTCTCCGGGCCTTTGTCAGGCACGAGCTTATTCTGTGCCTCCTTAAAAGCTTGAAGTGAAGGTGGCAGATGGGAACTGTAAGAGCGATTTTGTTATACTACTATTAAACAACATCTCTCTCTCTCTTTCTGGCTTTTCTTCGCAAACAAAGATTCAGGAAGGACTCATCCCGCGCTTTCTGCAAGCGCGCTGATGACTAAAAAGGCCAATCCGAGATGGACAAGTCCGGTTGCAGAAAGCACAGCAGAAGGTCTCCTTGGGTGATGTTTCCGGGTTGTGATTCTTTCTGCGTTGTCGTTTCTCCTCAAGACTTGTTCAGCATGAGTTCTCAAATAAGGCTGCAGCTTTGTGGATAGTGCGTCTCCATGCCTCCTGATGTGAGGCCAGGGCGGACCATTGTTGGTGATCAGTTTGGCGGAGCCTGAGATGTTGTTTCAGAGTAAAAGAGTAAATAGTAAATATTAGAAAACCTCATTTGGGGCTTATTGTTATATGCCAGCACATAATACATATTTATAGTTGACTTTTCCTGTTACAATTACAGAACAGTGCTTGGCGCCCCCTGATGCTGGCCCATGTAATGGGCACTTCCCTCGCTGGCATTTTGATGAATTTTTGGGAACTTGTATACATTTCATCTATGGTGGCTGCAAAGGCAATGGAAACAACTTCCTTCAAGAATCTGACTGTCTTGCTGAATGTGTAAAAGTTCATGGTAATAATCAGTCACTTTGGGATTTTTTTTAAAAAATAAGATAACAGTCTAGTGTTGCTGTCATGTAGACCCATTGGAATTGTAGGAGCTGCTTTACCAGGAGCCCTTTTACACTACACAGTTATACTGCTATGATTCCACTTTAATTGTCATGGCAAAATCCTATGGAATCCTGGGATTTGCAATTTAGGAAGGGTTATTTAAAATTCTCAGCCCCAGAAATCTGGTGCTTCACCAAACTACAAATTCCAGGATTCCATAGGATATTGTCATGCCAGTTGAAGTGGAATCATAGGGCTATAACTACATAGTGCAAAAGGGCTCCAGTTTTCTTAGTAGAGGAGAAGATACTGGCAGTAGCAGCCAGGAAGATAGGCATGATTGCACAATACATTTGCTGACTGTATTGTACACTTTTACTCTGCAACTTCAAAAGAAAGGTAGCTGTTAAGCCATGAGAAAGATCAACTGGAATTCACAGTTGGCCATAAATAATTGTATTGCCCATGTCCAATTTCAGTTGCCTGTGTGGCTTGATCCAATCAAGCCTGGCAGCTCCTGGCAGTTGCTACAAGTTCCCATTTCCTCAATGCAAGGCTGGTTCATACATGAACAGATAACTCTCAGTAGTCTGTATTTGATGAACCTGTGTCTTGTCTTTGCTTCATTCTGAAGTGCTGGTCACTATTATAAAGTACATTTTGCATCCAACATTTTGATTTCTAAATGTAGATAGTGCTACAACAAATAGAAAGCATTTCTCTCTGTCTCTCTGGCTTCTCTTCGCATACGAAGATTCAGGAAGGGCTACAACAAATAGAAAGCATTTACACTGAACTGAAATATTTTTTTTCTGCTTTGCTGCATGAGTGCTATGTAAACGTTTTGTTCCGGTTATCTGAAGATGTGTTGGCTTACAAGTACTTAAGTGTGGTGTTCAAAAATGAACTGAAATATTATCCTTTTTAGTAGTTTAACTTAGTAGAATAAGTTATTGGATATCTCTTCGGTGACTGACAGGTGAGTTTTAGATCATTCTCAGTTTGTTCTTAGACATTTTTCATGATACAGTATTGATATTTCTGGTGTATTGTGGTATTCTTCCCCCAGTCTGGTATCTTATTTCCAATACTTAAAAGACTTTGTCAGTTAATTCTGTGTATTCTTATAGTGATGATACTAGGAATAGTACAAAGTACATTTAATCAGTTATCTTCTTTCTGTAGCAAATAAAGATGAAGGTAGCTTCCTGCATTAGTTTGTTTAATGTCTTTGGAATATGACTGAGTGGTGATAATGGCTGGAGTTAAATATCTGTGCAGTGTTGGAACAAACACAGGCATCTGGCTGATAATTCTGGTACTATTAGGACTTACAGCTTTGATTTTACTAGCTTATTCTTCCACCCACCTTTAGATTATTAGACCATTTGTGAAAAAGTGAAAAGGAAGGTGGCTTTTAATCAGCAGTGTTTTCATGGTAGCTTGGGAACATAAATAAAGTCTGATTCACATGGCATGTGTATCAGTAAAAACTAAATGGAAGATAAGGATTTCATTAATTGTTCTTACAAAACATTAGTATTGAACAATTTGTATATAGATTGGGGACAAATCCCTACAAAATTGTTCCGTTTGGTATCAAAATATTCAACAACTGGATGCCAGCTCTTTACTTCCTTCATTGATGTAAGTGCTGCATTTGATTCTATAAACAGAAATTTGCTGTGGGCAAATTGGCTAAAACAAATATTGAGTGAAGGCTTCTTTTTCTTAAAAGGAATCATAATATTTGATTAACAGTTTGAACTGGGATGAATCACACATTAACTAATGAAGTTCCCACTGGCAAAGGCATCAACCAGGACTGCATCCTTGCTCCATTTCTTTTTAACTTTTATATTAATGATTTGGTTTCTAAAGTTACTGGGCAAGAGTTTCACATGCCAAAGATATCTGATACCACAATGAATACCTTTTTATATGTAGATGATATGATATTATTGCCTACTGCACAGGCTGGGTTGTATAGATTACTAAGGAAATGTAACTCATACTGTAGGGAGAATGATTTAGAAATAAACAATAAGAAATCAAAAGTCTTAATTTTTGGAAGGAAAACCTCCCACTATAGATGGTCAGGAATGATTTGATTATGTATTCCTGCATGCCAGGGGGTTGGACTGGATGGCCCTTGTGGTCTCTTCCAACTCTTTGATTCTATGATTCTATGAAATATTCCACTTTTAGACTTAAGTAGGGTGTTCTAGATAATATATGAAGCAAATTTATTTTGGCTGTTAGAAAGTATATTAGCAGTCTAATACCAGCGTGAGGGAGCCAGTGATAACTACATGCTAAACATCAGAAGATGGGGGCAAGGTGGGGTCTTGGGGATATCAGGACCACAACTGTTTTTTCCAAGGGTCGCTTGTAACTCTTGAGCTACACTATAGCCACTCCTGCCTTTGCCATAGCCAGTCATGTTGAAGAAGTCAAGTAAGTATTGGTGAGTACATTAAGTAAATAAATTACTCACCAATACTTTGTCTATATCTTTGACGTGCAAGCAGAGTAGAATCCCCTCCATCATTGTCCTCCCATAGTGTCTGAAGCAGAGAGGTTCTGTTCACATGCAGATCTCCCAGTGATTTTCAAGGATTCTTTTTCACATGAAGAGCATCCATACAAACAGGAAACCTGGAAAATCACAGATCTTGCTTGGGTGGAGAGCTGCTTCACTGCCTATTGGAGACCTTCATTATACATGCATACCTCAGGCTGCATCTGCACTGCAGAAATAATCCAGTTTGGCATCACTTTAACTGCCATGGCTCAATGCTATGGAATTCTGGGATTTGTAGTTTTGTGAGATACTTAGCCCTCTCTGCCAGAAAGTGCTGGTGCCACAACAAACTACAAATTCCAGGATTCCATAGCATTGAGCCATGACAGTTAAAGCAGTGACAAATGGGATTATTTCTGTAATGCAGATGCAGCATCAGTTAACAATGCCTCCAAAAATGAAGTGTCCTTTTAGTAAGGTTTTTAGGCATACATGACTACAAGTGGGCTCCTTTCCACTCTTCCCACGTGTGGAAGAGAAAAGCCTCCCAGTGGCATCAGCCCATTAGCCAGCCTTGAAGCTATCATGATGAATCACCTCCATATCGGTAGTGAGGTGCAGGAGACCAGCTCTTTAAGTCACTAACAAAAATTTACTGGAAATAAAACAATGTAGCTGACTCAGCACCAGTGTAGCATCACACATTCTGGCATTGTGCTATGTCCAAGGACAGTGGGAGAAAAACATCCTGTCAGTTCCACATAATAGGAAAGACAGAAGCTTGGAGAATAGTCCTTTCCCTTAGCCCAGAGCTGTGGCTGGGAGCAATAAATGCTGAGGATGCAGCATTATTTCTGCAATGTGGCAGCAGCCTCTGAAAACCTGAACACAAAGGGTTAACCTATACTGTATTGAGTTGGGAGGAGGCTGTGGGAATCCCCTATAGTGTGTGCGCCTGCAGGGGCACAGAATTGATTTGATCTACACTGTAAATATGTATGTTTTAGTTCCAGCAAACTTCTGTTACTTCCCAGCCACAGCTCTGTGCTAAGGGAAAGGACTATTCTCCAAGCTTCTGTCTTTCCTACTATGTGGAACTGACAGGATGTTTTTCTCCCACTGTCCTTGGAAAGTATGCACAGCACAATGCCAGAATGGTGCTGAGTCAGCTACATTGTTTTGTTAGGCCTCATAACAGTCTGAGCGGATTTGAGAGAGTTCATCTGCCTGCTTACTTTCCCATCCACCTGTCCATTTATTTCACTCAGCTTTGCTTCCACTCAGCCTCTTTGCTGAACCTTTCCACTGGACCTGTTGTTATCTTGACGCTTCCCTAAATTGTGCCTGAGATTTTTGTGAGGTGAGGAGAAGCTTGCCTGTTTCTGACACCTAACCTTTTACATTATCCAGGCCTGGTGCTTGGTGTCGCACTGCCAGAGCAGGAGACTTAATCCCCTTTATCCACTGTTCTCTTAGCAGCAAGAATGCTGAGGAAGGGGAATTTTTATATCACTATTTCCCCAGCAATTAGAAAACAATCATCCACTCTAAAAGTAACAGACAAGTGAGGCCCATGAGAGTAGGAAAAGAGCAAAGGCTAAATTGTAGTAAAAATTGTAAATTAAAATATAGTGTGTGTGTATGTCTGTCTGTCTTCAGTTAACCTGTTGACTTATGGAGACTCCATGAATTTCATAGGGATTTTTTTAGGCAAGGAAAACTCAGAGGTGGTTTTGCCAGTTCTTTCTTCTGAAATATAATCTACAGCACCTGGGATTCATTGGCAGTCTCCGATCCAATACTAACCAGGGCTGACTGCTTAGTTTCCAAGATCATGCAGGATCTGGTGCCTTTAGGGTATTGCAGAAGGGGTTGCTTTATGACCCCATTTCCCCCACTTTTATTGATATTTCAATTGATGCTAACATGCTTCTTTGGATTTTTTTTCCCCCCATGGAGGAGTGCTTAATCACGTGTTATTCCTATTGAAATCAATACAACATGTTACTGAGAACAAACCTGTATTTTTAAAATCCCATTTATTTCAATGGGATGAAGGCAAAACTTCACATGAATCCATCCAAAAAAATCAATTTCTGGAAAACTCTGCCTAAGACTTGGAACCTGCTTGCTATCTCTGTGTCTAACTAGTATTCTTTGGTTTGTTTGTTTTTTAAAAATATTTTTATTAATCACATAATTTTACAATCTAAACACATATAAGGGAAAAACAATAAATAACACACATGTAGACACAAAAACAAATGTTTGCATGCCATACCCACACCTAATCTAACCCTTATTATCTATTCTAACCCCCTTAACTAAACTTAACACAAAAAAAAAATACAAAAACATTTAAAAAGGATATTTAGGCTCCAGCTTTTCAGCTAAAAGGCTAGGATAAAATATCTTACTAACCCCTTATTTAAAAAAACAACAACATCCTTTATCTAATACTATATCTTGACCATGTTATATTTCTTACTATTCTAAGTTATCTCTCTATGTATGCCTCTAATCTATTACTTAAACCTTCTTCATGCTTTGTGGTTGGTTTGTTTTTCTGTGAGCTTTAACTTACCTATATAATGTAACATAATGTATAGTTCGGCAAGCACAAAAGAATAAACAATTGTCCTCTGTTTCTTCCAGTTTTTGCATTTCTGTTAATCCTTTCTAAAACACAGTATGTTTTCTTTTATATATTGTACAAAACCAACTCTAACTGCAGCATTCACTATAATTACTAAAATGTAGGAGATAGACAGACTACAGTGCAAATTATTCCTGAATTAATGAGACTTAATCATCTCCTGATTAATTTTTACAGATGCTAGAACCTCAGGGAAAGACACAGATGATAAGAATGAAAGTGACATTGTGTTGTTAAAGGGCACACAAACTGAAAAAAGCCATCCAGTCCCAGAAGCAGGTAATTATGAGACTACATTTTCAAGTAACCCTTTCCTTGCCATGGAATTAAATTTGACCTAAGTGTGTAAGAGCCATACTAGACATGGTTAAAAGCACACCTACTCCAGATGTCTGATCACACAGTGGCCATCCATATCCTTATAGGAAGCCTGTATCTGGGCATGAATGCAAAAGCACCCTCCTGCTTGGGTTTCCTAGCAAGTGGTATTGAAAGGGCACGCCGTTTGTAACTCCTTGCCACCGATATAGCTGTTGTGACTCCTTACCACTGATAGCCTTATCCCCCATGGAATCTGTCTTAACTCTTTTAAAAGCTGTCCCAGATTGGTTGCAATCACAACATCTTCTGGAAGTTTAATTATGCACTCTATGAATGTCTTTTTATCAAGTCTGAATCTCCCACCACTCAGCTTCAGTGGAAGACCCTGGGTTCTGGTGTGAGAAAAGAAGAAAAAATTCTCCATGTTCTCCGCACCATGCACAATTCTATGCACTTCTATCATGCCTCTCTGCTTACTTGCGTTTTTCTAAGATAAAAACCCCGAAGAGTTCATAGGGAAGTTGCTCCAGCCCCTTTTCTGATTGTACAATATCCTTTCTGAAGTACAGTGAACTGTAAAGTGTATTCCAAGTATGAGTGCAACATAGATTTGTATAAGGGTGTTCATATTTTTATTTTTTATTACTTTACTTTTTTTAAAAAAAGAATGTTTTTAATTAAATTAAATGTGTAGAGCAAGGTATCTGAATAACAAAATCAAATGTTGTAGCATCAGAATCCTAAACACTTGCTCCTTAAACTCAGTATACAGTAGGACCCCCTTATCTGCTGGGGTTTGGTTCGGGAGTGGGTGTGGATACTGAATGCTATGGATAATAGTGTACACCATTGAAAATAATGGGACTTCCGGTTTAAAATACTATAGAGCTGCCTTGGATGACCTAGAAAATGGTTAGAGAGGACACATTTTCTAGGAAAACTCTATGGTAGGTGTGCTATTTTGTGTCCCGTGGATAATTGAATCAGTAGATAATGAATCAGTGGATACGGGGATCCTACTGTACAATGCAGTCAAACCCCCTATCCATGAAATCAATGTCTGCGGTTTCAGTATCCGCAAGACACATAATAGGGGACACATACTATAGAGTCATGCTGGAAAATATCTAGAGAGGCGTCCTCAGATATGGGGGTCCAGCTGTACTGAAATAACATTGTTGTACTGTGAATAAGTCTTAGACTGGGTGAGTATTAAATCTATCCTTGCCTGGGGCAGCTAGTTCAAAGTACTTCCAAATTAGTGGAGGGGAAAGGATAAGGACATTGCCCTGCCAATAAGATGTCTGTGTACCCTTCTACACCCCCTGAAATTTCCCTTTGGTCTCCAAATTTCTAGCATCGAAGTAACTTAAAACTTCAGTGGAGCATTTAGAAATATAATTTAGACATTCAAAGGAAAGAAGCAGACAGGGTTACTAGAAACTTGGGGGATGAAAGAAAATTTCATTTGGGGGAACAGAATTGTTATTTGGGTGAAAATGCCTTCATCCCCTCCTCTGTAGCTACGCTGTTCCAAATTAGTCTTCTACTAAAAATGTACACCTCTTGATTCACGGACTTTCATGGAAGATCTAGTTGATGAAGTCCTCGATTTGCAGCCTTCTTCTATTTTCCAGTTGAGTCTTCTGTCTTTTTTTAATACCCTTCCCTCCCCCTTAAAAAAAAACTATTTAGAAAAGACAGAATAGCCGCACAGTGTCTTTTGAGTGATAGCAATAGGAGCGAAAAACCCTTAAGCTTACTCTTCTATAACTGGATTTAAACTGCAATTACCAGTTAGTAACTTCTGGCATGACAGCAAATGAATTTGCTGTTTTTCATTCACTCACTTTAGATAAGGAATCCATAGAACACCATCATCCAATCTTTGGTTATCCTCTATTTTCTCAGTGGCTGTTCGGTTTTTTCTCAGATCACGAAAAACCCTGCTTTTTTTCAAAAGCATGGGTGGAAAGCAAATTCTCCACAGCTGTAGATATCTTTATTATATTCTTTCCATCCTTCTAAAAGGACAGATGGTTGACATGGGCAGCAACATATGCAGAAACAGAAAACTTGCATTGTGTGTGTGTCTATGTGCCTTCAAGTTGGCGGTCAACTTATGGGGACCCCATGAATTTTTCATGGGGTCTTCTTAGGCAAGGAAAACTCAGAGGTGGTTTTGCCAGTTCCTTCCTCTGAAATATAGCCTGCAGCACCTGGGTGTTTCCTGGTGGTCTCCCATCCAAGTAGTAACCATGGCTGACATTGCTTAGCATCCAAGATCAGATGGGATCTGGTGCCTTTAGGGTATTGCAGAAGGGGTTGCTTTATGACCCCATTTCCCCCACTTTTATTGATTTTTTAATTGATGCTAACATGCTTCTCTGCATTTAAAAAAAAATTGTGGAAGAGTGCTAGCACTATAACATTGGCATACTATAATATTTCTTTTTTTATAATTTAAAATCAGTATTTTCTGGCCACCAGCATTAAGCAAGAGGGTTTCTGGATGGAAAGTTTCTAATGCAATAGATGAGAAGACACTATGAATCTGTCTTCTTCGTTGTTTTTTGGTGAAAAGACAGAAGTGAAAGAAAGACATGGGTGGATTAAAAGTGGAAGAGGACACCTTCTTGACCACCTGTAAAATTCCAGGAATGGAGCAGGTTCATTCTATGATAAATTCTTGTCTGGAAGTATCTGAAAGTATTTTAAATCCTTTTAATTGTTTTTTTAAAAATACCACATATTCCTGCATATAAGACTGCTTTTTAACACTTGAAAATCTCCTCAAAAGTGGGAGGTCTTCTTATATGCCCAGCAGATCTTTTCCCCTGCTGTGAGAATGACTGCCTTGTCTTTGAAGTGGTAAATTCCCTGGGCAGTTTCCCCAGCAGATCCTTCCCCCTGCTGTGAGAATGACTGCTTTGCCTTTGAAGTGTTAATTGCCCTCCATTTAGGGATTGTATTGTAAACTTGCCAGGAAGATTTCCATTTGCATAGTTTTGGGGATTTCCTCTCCAGGAGTTTGCAAGTCTGCCAATGTGGCTCTAAAATAATTAATGTGCTCATTCAAAAATTTGGGATTTGATAGCTTCATATTAACCAACTTCATTATTAATGAAACCTTACTTTCCAAAGATTGAACACCACAGAGATTTTTCAAACTATCCCATGCTTTTTTAGCTGTTCTCAGTCCTTTAATTTCACAGACTATTCCATCATCTACAGCCACTGAGCTGGCTGGCTGGTGGGGGGCAGGCTTTCCAGCCAGGTGGCTGGCAGGACGGGGGGGGGGGGAGTCTATATTTTAACTTAAAAATTGGGGGGGGGTCGTCTTATGCGCCCAATCATCTTATACACCGGAATATACAGGTAATTGCATTATAGTGACATAGCACTGTTAACACTTTTGTAGAAAAATGAACATTATAGCATGGGCATGTAATAAAGCTATTTCATTTAACAGGTAGAACTAGACAAGTATATTAGTGCTAATTAAAAAATCATTTTAAAGAACAAGTGGGGGTCATACAGCATGAGGTAAATGTCAAGTGAGCTTCATATGGTCCTCCCCGTAGCCACACACCCACGAATCAAAAAACCACAATACTCCCATGAGCATCTGGTAACATGACTGCTAAATGTGAATGGCAAGTTTTCAAAAATAATTTCACTAGACTAAAGTGGGAATGTGAAGAATACTTATTGACATCCAACAACAAAAGTGATAAGACATCCTAGTGAGGATAAAGGAACACCTGTGAGATTCTTCACACTTCAAGACTTTCATTGGGGAATATTGGTTTGCACGATAATACATTTGTTTTTTTTCTACAGAAAATATGTTTTGGAGGAGGAAATTTGTATACAAAATTTGATTTTGTGCAGAAAGCACATGCAGAAAAAATGCATGTATTTTTGAACTACAGGAATCTGTGTTTTTGCACAAATTGTATGAAGCTGCATACATTGCATAACATGTATACAATTTGTACTAATATATTTAGGTTCCTATGCAGAAAACCCGTGAGTGATCCCTGCATTTATTTTCTGTGCAAAAACATATATATTTTTTTGCACAGGAATCCATGTATTTTGTTCAAAATGCACAATTTTTTTCCTGCACAGAAAAGCCATGTGTTTTTGTGGAAATGAAATTTGCCTGACCAGGTCCCAGATTTTGAACTGTGCTCAAAAAGTGCACAGAATCATTTGTATTCTTGCAGAGCAGGGAGAAAATTGCTGAAATTCTTTATCATGTGGGAACAAATAAGCAAAGATATTCATCCTTAAACTACTGTTATTTATTGATGCACAAAGGGCAAAACCCACATGCCCCAGTCATAGTAGCTATTCAGGATCTTTCCCCTAAGTTCCAGCACTGAACCTGAATGGTGCTCTGCAAAATTTGGAACCACAGTACTTTACACAGGAGAAAGATTGCCTGCTAGCCTTTTTTATTAATCCTTCAGTGTGTGAACCAGTGGCCAATGCAGAATGGTGTCATATGTGCTGGCCTACATATATACTTACTTCAAAAATATACTTGCTTCAAAATTATGTTACTTAGCAATATCACATTTTTGGTGAGTTCCATTGTTAATACTTATTAACTGCTATTTTCTTTTAGGTGCAGTACTGCCATTGGCTCTGGGGCTGGCCATCACTGCTTTGCTGCTCCTCATGGTAGCTTGCCGATTGCGTTTAGTGAGACAGAAACTTAAGAAAGCACGGCCCATTATGTCAGAGGAATCAGATTACCTCATAAATGGGATGTATCTCTAAAGCAGGATTCAGGTTACTTCTCTTCTCTCGAGCTTTCCAAAAGAAAGTGTGCCTCTTGCATCTTTTTAAAATAATTTAAAACTCATATTTTAGATGAAGAAGCATCAACCACCTTTTGTAAATTTCTTTTGAGATCTGTGTATAGTTGCAACAGCATACTGAATTGCTTCTCTGCTAGAGTTCCAGGACTATCTTGAATGGCAGTAAGAAAATTTACTTTGTCTGTAGCAATCTCACAGAAGCATTTTACTGCAATTTCAGGTGTGCAGGGTTACATCATTGGAGCTTCCTCTGTGGTTTCTGAAATGCCTTTAGAACTCCTAAACCTGCTGCCCTCTCTTTACACTCCATCTTCACTCAGTTCTGATTTGTAAAATAGCTTTGTGCAATGTTACAACACCAATTAGAATCCTGGTATCTGTTTCTAGAATGGTTGTGCCATGTTGCTGTACCAGTGTAAGCACTGAGATCATGGTGCATATAGATGGGATACATCAGACTGTGGACTATTCCATCAACCATATTAGATCAGGGTGGGAATTGTCGGAGTACAACTCCCATTAGCCCTAGTCAGTTTAGCCACTGGCAAGGTGTACGGAGAGTTGCAGTTCTGCAATATCTGGAATGCCGCACAATTCCCATACCTGTACATATTTATATTATTTGCTATTGTATTGGCTCACAAGGTCAGGTGTTAAATTAGAGGTACTTCCTCTCCCCCCGCCCCCAAGAAGGATGTTTCTTTACTAATTTAATTCTTTACAGGATTTACTTTTGTAAATTACTTGGCATTGTGATCAGTTCAAAATATGTCCAACTAGAAGTATGCTACTGCTTGTGGAAATTGCTGTATCTAGCAAGCTGCTACAGGAGGATATTTGGCCTAAATCCAACTGAATCTATCAGTCTTACATAAGTGTTGATTTATCATTCACTTATTGGTTCAGTGGATCTGCTCTAGTTAGGAGTTGGATTTAGGCCTTAGATTGTAACCTCTTAGTTCAACTTACACTTCTAGAGGCCACAGTCAGACCTGAAAACATCCTGGTTAAATTATATTGAATTAGAAATGGGACACAGTTTTGCTGTGACACAGCAAGCACAATGTCTGGCAGTGTTTTGCCTTGCTATTCTCAGTGTTGTCAGCTTCTGTTGCATTGTAAGCTGTAGATGAGGATGTGACTTAAAACAGCCCTTCATATATTGAACTGTAGCTCCAAGCAGCCTTGGCCCATTTAGCCAATGATGGGAAATGCTGGGAGTTGCAATTCAAAAACATCTGGAGTGCCACAAAATTTTCACCTCACTTGTAGACACACTGTTAAATGGTCTATGCAAAAGCTGTGCAAACTTGGCTTATATACTGGGAGCCTTCATTGTTCTTCATATTTATGCTTGCTAATATCTCCGTCTATCTTTGCCTCAAGACATGACAATTTTATCACACTGTTCTGAAATAAGTATGTAACAGGCTACTTTGGACCTATCTAACATCTCTTGACAGAAGTGTGTCATCTCAGGTTTAAACAGCCCTTTCCTCCAGTTTCAGAGCTACTCAGCTTATTTCCTTCTCATTCCCTACATTTTTCAGATTTTAAAAGAAGTGACTATGGTAAAATTAGTGATAGTTTACCTAACCTCTCAAACATTTACCAGCCCATATTTTTGGTAGTATAGTTGTCCATATCTGTTAGTAATTTGTAGCACTCTAACAGCCTGAAGGGATTTTTTTGGGGGGGAACCCAAAACAAAATGGTTTTGACCTTTTGCCTTTATGCCAGAAGATACCTCTTCTTTGCTTCCTGCATTTATAAATGACAGCACAGAAGTGCTGGATTTCATTAAGGTAAAAGATTAAGCCCTTTTGCCTCATCAGTTCAGAATGTGGTAGTAAAATATCAGTGATAGGAGAAATGGACCATTTAAAACAACTGTTGAGGATGCACGTAAAATATTCCCTTACACAGAGCATCCCATGAACTAAAAAAGAAATCTAGCACAGCATGGAGAAAGACTGTAGCCAAGACTGCCCTCTGCCATGCTAGTTTTCTAATTGCAGGGATGGTTTGTTTTGGGTTTTTTATTCATAAACAGAAGTTAACATTCAACATGTGATATCTACCTTCTTTCTGAAGTGGTACTGCCAGTTCTAACAATTCATGATGGTGGTACAGATACAGTCCGGTTTCCATTTCAACAACTTGCGTCGTCGTTTCTGTGGACAGCGAGTTTGTCATTTAGTCTTGATACAACACTACCTACTTCCAAGACATTTTGAAGCTTCTTATTCATTGGACCCTCACAGCAAAGTTAAAGATTCAACAGCTACACCAATTAGGAACTTGTCCATTTGTCTTTTAAAAATGATATTGACTGCATTGTAAGAAGTTAGTGAAGTGTGTATCTACATATCAGTTTATTGTATGTGAACTCTCTTCTTTATCCAACTTCATAAATGTGTTACAGTCAGAGGGCCCAGGTACAGATCACTACAGAAAAGGCATGCAACTATTTGGTATGTTTTCTTCATTTTAATGAAATCATAACTTTGAATCTTACCACAGACTCCCAAATTGCCAATTTCATCACCCAAGTATGTTAAGAAAAATAAACTTATTTTGTTCTTAATATGTTGCACAGTACTTGTTTTCCTTTTGACAAGAACTATATAAATTTGTTTCAAGTGCTTAAGAGATGAGGTCTGTATTTTTGTAAAACGGATTAATTGATGTGAGTTCAGATAAAACTAAAACTAAATAAATAGCTACCCAGGTTTTAAAAATCTTCTCATCATTTCCATACAATGCAATGTCTTCTCTTATACCATAAAAGGAGTTATTTCCAAATTACTTTGGATGTTAGAACTGAGAACAGAAAAGAGAGATTGGGCAATGATGGAGGAAGAAAAAAAAGTTGGTGTTCAATGTGAAGTCGAAGGCTTTCACGGCCGGCATCCATAGATTTTCCTTGGGCTTTTTCCAGGCTGTGAGGCCATGTTCTGGAATAGTTTCTTTCTGATGTTTCGCCTGCATCTGTGGCTAGCATCCTCAGAGAATGGTTGTGTAGGTGTGTGTGTGGAGTTTATATGCTGTGAACCCCTGTTGGGGAGGATATGTAAATTTGTGTAATTGAATGGTTAGTTTCTAGGTATAGAAATACAAGGCCCGTTAGTGTCTGCTTGGCTAATGGGTGGTTGATGGGCCATTATCTGCTGGGAATCCCCCTGTCCCTGGGTGAAATTCTTTTGTAAGTGTCCTTCAAACCCAATGCTGCAAACTAGTCTCCTCGCAACAGAGGAAGGATGGAACCGAGAGTAACCATCTGGAAGCATTTGGACAGGAGGTACTGAAAGTACAGAATCAGGCAGAGGACCCCATCTTTTTTGAACTCGATAAAGCAGCAGGAGAAAACCCTTGCATGGAAGAGAGGGACAATTACCACCAAAAGCCTTATGTAACAGCTATAAAGAGTCTGAGTGATGTACTGCATAGGTGCAGATAACCCATTTGTGTGAATCACAGAGACCACGAAGAATGTATTTCTTCCTAATCTGTTTTGCAACAAAATAAAACAAGTTACAGCTACATTGTTAAATTTCCTAGGAACCAGTACCATGCTAACTGGCAGTAAATTTACAGCATACACTTTTGGATCTTCATCCTCAAAACTACACAACTTTCAGCATATTTAAACTGTACTTCTGTAATGTTCAAATACCTATCTCCCCTGCCTCCACAATTATTCTGTATTATCTCACATTTTGTAAATGCCATCAAAATGTTCATCTTCATCTTGAGGCAGCTGAAGAACAACAGATTGAGGTTTTCTTTCTGCAGGCTTAAAGCCATTGCCTCCCTATGTGGCCTAAAACAGTTGCAAAACAAAATCCTTTCCCCCTTCAAATGTTATTCTAGAATTACCCGGATTCTACTCCCCTAGCAATAAAATCGGACTTCCCAATCAGCACTATGATGATATAACAATAGTAGCATAAATACAATAAATTGGTGGAAATACAGAATTTACTCTAATACTCTAATATACTCTAATAGATCTATAGGTCAACCTCTGTATCTGCATTCTAAGACACACACACACACCATGGATACCTAAAACCATGGCTAATAGGGAACCCCATTATTTTCAGTGAGATGAACCCTGGAAGTTGACCATAGAATCAGATTGAAGAACCTAGCAATGCCTAGAGAGAATGTATTTTTTCAGGCATGGATAAGTGAAATAGCTGTGGATACTGAATCTGTGGATATAGGGGTCAACCCAAATTTTCAAACAGCATTTTGTTATCCTAAAAGTGGTTTCTCAAATGCACCAGGAGAAAATGAAGGTGACTTGGTAATGCAGGGGTAAGCAAATGCAGAGGGTAAAGGGGCTAATTTTCACCCTGTATTGGACTGCCCTGCCCTGAAAATCAGCTAATTTTTTCCTCAGGGAACAGAGATATATTTTAGCCATCTGCCACTCTTGGAGGCTTCCAGCAATGGCAATTGGTTGATCTGAGGCAATATTCACCACCTCAATATGGGGGGATGCAGGGGCCTTGGGATGGTCTAAAAGAGCCTCTGGCTACCCATGCAACACATACAGGCTCCGGTTTGCTGACTGCTAGTGCAATATGAAGATCACATGAATACTTCCACATTTCTGAAAGTGAATTGTGCGCCCAATCACAGCAATTGCTCAACCACCCATTCAAAAGAATTATCTGCAACACCTTTTTGTTTTCAATTTTATTTGGCAAAGCAGCACTGCATAAACTGTTCAATGATTAGGACATAGCTTACACAGTATTTGTTATTATTAAACTCAGATACATCAAGTTTGCAAGTCAGCTAGAAACAATACGTAACTATGAATCTCTAAGTTACTCTACAAAGGAAGAGAAGAAAACTATGTCAGTTATGTCCATCCTGAACAGCAGTGTCTACAACAAGAGCTGTCACTTCTGATGTCTTGAAGTTTATATACATGATTTTTGATCTGTAAAGGGAAGAAAGCAGCTGATTGTATAAACTACATGCTAGTCTATGACACCACGGTGAGAGCTTTGAAGAACTTCATCTCATTTAGTAGTATCTAGAAGACAGCTGAACACAAAGAATGTTATAGTGTGCATGTAGTGTCAGAAAGTGCACGTAAGCAGTTTAATGGGTGAACACTGAAATGGAAATAAGTGTTCATGAAAGTTTCCAAGTCCAAAATAAAAAAAAAAACTGCAGGTTTATCTGTATTTCTGCAGGCATACTTCACTTCCTTAAACAGGTGAAAATAAACGCATGTTGAAAAGAAATACATGCCCAGTTTCCATCCGTTCATTAACTTGCATTAAATCTCTACAAAATAAAAAACACCACACTTTTCCATGCTGATAACAGTGTAACAGAGTCCAAAACAAGCTGCAATGCTGTTGGTGTTGAAAAAAGCTTTTAAGAACTGGAGATGAGCAGTCCACTGTTAACACTATGTTTGGGTCAGATGACGTAGCATTTACATTTCATCCCTGAAAAAAAATAAAAAAAAGCAAAAATTACAAGTCTGGTCTTTGGATTTGTTTTTTAAAATAAATTATATGGATACTTTTTAAAAAAATGTAAACTCCTTACTATAGAGGTTCTTGCAATTGTAGGCCAATTATTCTTGGTGCAAAAGGCTCAAAGTATGAAATCTGAATTCAAAATTAGACTTAATAGTGTTGACAGTATTTCCCTCTATTGAAGCTTTATTTATTGAAGTGTGGTGGTGGGGTTTATAACCAGGTGATTTGAAGTAGAAAATCATAAAAGAGGGTTAAACCTCCACTCCATTCCTGTCTTTTATCACTGTTTTTTTTTTTAATAGAATGTACTATTTAGAGCAAATTCTACACTAATCTGGTCGACTTGGTAAAGCAGTGGACTCAGATACAATGATTTCCAGTTCATGTCTCACCAAGTGACTCTTAAGAAGTCAATTCACATCAGCTGAAACTCATTATAGAACAGGAAGAATGACATCTTTGTCACCCTGGTTGGGAAAATGAGGTAAGGATGTCAAAAGCAGTCGGGCAGTTATAGTGTACAACAAATTATAAAACTACAGCTAATTGTGCAGAACCATGCTCTCATCTAAATTTACGGTCTAGTATTCAATAAAACTTATATCAATGACAAGTCTGAAACCAAGAACAAAGATTCAGACTGAACAGATTTATGTTACTCCCCCAGCAACAAGTATTAGATCCATATATTATTCAAATGTTAAGGAAAATGCAACATGGGACATACAGTGAAAGAAATAAAATATGTATGTGAAAGTCACAATGACTAAGCAAGAGCAATTATGGGGCTACACAGGTGAAACTGCTAATGTAATCTATAAGGCCTGAGAGCCAAGGACAGAGTTACTGAATGCAGATTGGAAACACCTGAGAATCATTAAGTGTACAAGGTGAAATGTTGAAATACATGGGTTGGTCTTAAGCATGGGTGGAACTATGTGGACCAATCAGAATGGAAGTACACACCCACTGGGTGGAAACTAGCTAGTGGGTGGTGATAAACAATGGCTATAAAATTGCAATGTTTGCCAATGTATTTTTGTGGTTGAGTAGAGGTGGAATAGTTTGGAGATATTGTGGAGTAGTGTGTAGAGATTGTGATTTGTTGACCATATAGTATATTTATATAGAAGAATAAAGTAGGTTTTATATAAAACTACTGAGTTGCCTGAGTGAATCCTGGAAGACGTTTGGAGACACCTGGAGAGGAGTGAGAAGGCTTGGAGAGTTTGTCAGGATCTTCAGCCTATTCTCTGAAACTCTGCTGCTTTGGAGAAAAGCATTAACCACTGATCTAAGCTGGTCGGCTCTGCTGCATAATAAGGTGGTGAGTTTGAGCCAGAGGTGAAGAGCTACAACTCCCATCATCCCTGACAAGGGTTATGGGCCCAGTTACTAGAGCACCCAGCATCCACAGAAGCTGAAAGTTCCAGAAAGTGGAAGAAAGCTTTGTGGACGACAGATCAGAGCAAGCTGTTTGTGCTGCACTGATAAGCCTCGTGAGTAAATCATTTTGTGTTTTGCTTAAGCCCAGACGGGTCGGCTGTGCATACTCAGAAGGACTGTGTCAAATTGAGTCACTGCACAAATCAAGATGGAAATTCTAAAGTTTAGTAAATTAAATAGAAACAACTACTCTACCTGGAAGATTTATGCCCAATCTCTACTAGTAAAGGAAGGTCTGTGGTCAACAGTTGAAACAGGGCTGGCAGCTGATGCTAATGCAGCCACTCAAGAGAGAGATAGTAAAGCAAAAGCCTGTCTTTATCTCATGCTTGAAGAAGACTTAATTAATGATGTCAGAGATAAAACGTCAGCCAAGGATGTGTGGGATACCTTGCAGAGATTACACACTCCTTCAACTGCTTTTGCAAAAATGCTATGGTCTAAAAGAATATACAGGCAAAAGATGGCTAAAGGGCAGTGTGTGATAGAACATTTAAAAATAATGCAAGATTTGTTTGTGCAAGCTGAACTGAGAGGAGTGCAAATTAGCAAAGAGCAGCAATGCTACATTTTAGTAGAATCGCTAGACTCTTCGTGGGACAACATAACGAACAGCTTGCAGAACTTGCCAGAAGCTGAGCTTAATAGAGATTTAATTGTGGCCAGAATACTGGAAGAGAACCAGAGAAGAATGTCTGAGCAGGGTGACTCAGCAAGTTTAAAGACTGTGCCAAAACAACAAACAACTCCTGACTGGCGAACGCAGGAGGAAGCAGCCTCTACAAGGGAGCAACGGAGGTGCTTTTATTGTAAGAAGATTGGTCATCTGCAGAGACAGTGTAAACATTTTGCAGCTGAGAGACGCAAGCAAGCAGAGAGCAGATGGCAGCCGCGGCAGTATCAAAAACAGTCCAGACCCCCATTTTTGAGGGACAGTGGTAATAAAAAGGGGGTTGCAACCATGATTAAGGAAAAACAAAATGCAAATTCTAAATGGCTAGTTGATTCAGGAGCCTCATCTTCAATGTGTAATGATATCAATTTAATAAGTAATAGAAAATCAGCTAATGTAAATGCTGTAGTTTTGGCTGATGGGAAAGAGCTAAGTACTGTAAATCAAATGGGTACTGTGTACATTCCAGGGCTAAAAGAGAATTTTAATGATGTCTTACATGTAAAGGAGTTAGAAAATAATTTGTTATCAGTAAGCAGATTAACAGAAAGAGACTACACAGTCATCTTTGAAAAGAACATGTGTAAGATAAAACTGAATGGGGAATTGCGTGGCATAGGTTTGAAAAAGGACAAACTTTATTATTTGGAGGACAATATTGATAGCTACAGGGTTGAAGAAGCTAATAACATAGAAAATATTCCAATCCACAAAGACTGCATACACGAGCTTCACAGAAAATTTGGCCATGCGAGCTTCAAATGTTTAAAGAATTTAATCAGTATGTGTCCAGATTTAAAAGTTACTGAATGCAAAAACCACTTAGATTGTACGGTATGTCATCAGGTAAAGGTCAGAGCTTTTCCAGTAGCTAAGAAAACAAAAAGAATTGCTCAAAGACCATTTCAGTATGTACATGCAGATGTTGCCCAAGCTAATTGCTTGTCCTTAGGGGGAAGCAAGTATTTCCTAGTAATTGTTGATAGGTATACAAGGTTTGCATTTGTGAGAATAATGAAAAACAAATCTGACGCTGGGCAAAGTTTAAAAGCATGGGTAAGAATGGTGGAAAGACAATTTGATAGCAGAGTAGGCACCATCATTACTGATAGAGGAGGAGAATTTTTAAATAATCAATTGTTTAACTGGTTTCAAAAGGTGGGAATAAGGCATGAAACTACAAACCCTGCTTGTCCTAGTGAGGATGGGTTAGCAGAGAAGAAAATACAAGATATAAAAAGAATTACTGCTTGTATGATGGCAGATGCAGGGGTGAAAGATAGTTTTTGGGCAGAAGCAACTTTGACTGCAATACATATCAGTAACAGATTGTATCACTCAGAAATTGAAGACATTCCCTACAGGGTATTGTATGGGAGAATGCCAAATTACAAATACTTAAGGGTTTTTGGACAATTTGCTCATGTTTACACACCTGCTTGTTTCAGGAGGAAAGGAGAACCCAAAAGCAAAAGGCTTAGGTTTTTGGGGTATTCTGGAAATAGCTACAAGTTTCATTTGGGAGGAAAACAAGTGCAGTATTCTAGGTCTGCAAATTTTGAGAGACATGCTGGTTGGGACAAACTGCATGCCAATAAAGAAGTGTTTTTGAGATTAGGGGGTTCAAATGAGCCAGAAGCACAAACTGAACCAACCTCAGGAAACGGAGGGGTTTCAGTTAAGCAGGAAGCATCACCAAGCAGCAGTGGTAGTTCTTCTGATGATGAGATAGCATCTAGGCCTACTACTACTCGAATGACTGAAGACAAGAGATTTAGTCATAGAACTACAACTCCCAGTAGAGAAAGTGAGGATGAAAGAGACAGAACAGCAGATTTTATTCCCAGGCGTAGTCATAGAGTTAGAAAGCCTCCAGATAGGTTTGTTGTGACAAAGGCAAGAGCTTGTTTAGCAGTAGAAGAGCCTGAAAGTTTTGAAGAATTGGAAAGTTATTCTAGTGAAGAACAGGAAAGATGGTTTGATGCAATGGATAATGAGTTTGGTTGCCTGGTAAATAAAGATGTTTTTGAAATTGTTGACAGACCCAAAGACAAGAAAGTAATTGGTTGTAAATGGGTATACAAAAGGAAAGAAATGCCAAATGGAAGTATCAAATATAAAGCTAGGTTAGTAGCTAAGGGTTTTGCACAACAGCAGTATGAGAACTATGATAAGACATATTCTCCAACTGCAAAGCCAGAAAGTCTGAGAATGGTTCTAGCTGTAGCAGTAAAAAGGAATTTAGTTGTAGAACATTTTGATTTTGAGACAGCTTACTTGAATGCGGTCTTGGATGAAGAAATATTTATGGAGCAGCCACAAGGTTTTGAAGAAAATGGTAGTCAGAGAGTATATAAATTAAAGAAAGCATTGTATGGTTTAAAACAAAGTGCCAGAGCGTGGAATCTGTGCATCAATGATGAGCTAGTTAAGCTAGGTTACAAGAGGAGCATTGCAGATGCTTGTGTTTATACAAAAGGAGACATAGTATTAGTGATTTATGTAGATGATTTGTGCGTAGCAGCAAAGTCAAAACAGGAAATTGAGTCAGTAAAAAGAGAATTGTCTGAGAAGTTTGTTTTGAAGGACTTAGGTGTATTGAAGTCTTATTTAGGTATTTGCGTTGAATGGACAGAAGAAGGACATTGTTTATTAAGTCAGAGAAATAAAATTGAAAGACTGATTGAAAAGTGTGGATTACAGAATGCAAAAATAGTAAGAGCTCCAATGACAACTGGTTTTGTGTCTGAAGAAACAACTAGAGCGTTTGAGGACAAGACTCTATTCAGAAGTATAATAGGGTCTTTACAATTCATATCTTGCCACACCAGACCAGACATTTCTTATGCTGTAAATGTATTGTCTAGAAGGGTTAATGATCCAAAAATTGAAGACTGGACAGCGGTAAAACATTTATTGAGATATTTAAAAGGAACCTTAGATAGGAAATTGATAATAAGAAACAATAGTTCAGATCTAGATTGTTATGTAGACAGTTCATTTGCATCCGAATTAGGAGACAAGAAGTCAGTTACAGGAATGATAATTAAATATAGTGAAAGTCCAATAGTTTGGAGAAGTAGAAAACAAACTAATGTAGCGTTAAGCACAACAGAAGCAGAATTCGCTGCTTTGAATGAGATAGTAAATGAGGTACAGTGGATTAAGCAATTGTTAAACGATTTAAATGAAAGTTACAAGATACCAGTGGAAATTCTGGAAGATTCACAGTCATGCATAGCGATGGCTGAAACTGAAAGTTTGAAGAACAGAACAAAATATGTTGGTGTAAGATATCAAAATGTGCGAGACATGGTTCAGAAGGGTGAAATAGAATTGAGATATATAGAAACACAACACAACATAGCAGATTTGTTCACAAAAGCATTGACAGCAGAAAAACATGAAAGGCTGACACAAATGGTTGGAATGACATTGTAAGACACATACAATATTTTATTTCGGAGGGGATTGTTAAGGAAAATGCAACATGGGACATACAGTGAAAGAAATAAAATATGTATGTGAAAGTCACAATGACTAAGCAAGAGCAATTATGGGGCTACACAGGTGAAACTGCTAATGTAATCTATAAGGCCTGAGAGCCAAGGACAGAGTTACTGAATGCAGATTGGAAACACCTGAGAATCATTAAGTGTACAAGGTGAAATGTTGAAATACATGGGTTGGTCTTAAGCATGGGTGGAACTATGTGGACCAATCAGAATGGAAGTACACACCCACTGGGTGGAAACTAGCTAGTGGGTGGTGATAAACAATGGCTATAAAATTGCAATGTTTGCCAATGTATTTTTGTGGTTGAGTAGAGGTGGAATAGTTTGGAGATATTGTGGAGTAGTGTGTAGAGATTGTGATTTGTTGACCATATAGTATATTTATATAGAAGAATAAAGTAGGTTTTATATAAAACTACTGAGTTGCCTGAGTGAATCCTGGAAGACGTTTGGAGACACCTGGAGAGGAGTGAGAAGGCTTGGAGAGTTTGTCAGGATCTTCAGCCTATTCTCTGAAACTCTGCTGCTTTGGAGAAAAGCATTAACCACTGATCTAAGCTGGTCGGCTCTGCTGCATAATAAGGTGGTGAGTTTGAGCCAGAGGTGAAGAGCTACAACTCCCATCATCCCTGATATCAAATACAGTAATGGTTAGTACTGCAAGAAAAATGGTGCCTGCTTGATTTTGTACTGTAGTTGATCTTTAATGAATATTTTAATTTACTTCAATGAAGATACCGGTTCTACGGATGCTTACTCATTCTATTTTAGGCCCAAATTTTTAACATACTAAATAAAGCCATTTAAGCCCATCAGCACACAGAGAATGCCACTATATTCCTATGAATGACATAGCATCAATATCCAAAAGCACTTACATCTGCAGTATTCTAGCGTGAAATGGCAGCATGCACAACTGAACTCTAGAAGGCATATCTGCACAGAAGTAGTAAACTGGAAAAGTGAAAAACAGTATCCAGAAGTTACTGCTTTATGCAGGATTGGTTCTTTCTTACCATGGGCCTACTCAACCACCTGGATTCACACTGTCTGCCAAGCCTATAACCATGGAACTATAGTTTGAGAAGCTAATCAGACCCCTCCGCCCAAACACTGTGCAGACATGCCTGAAGAATTTTTATAACAGCAAAATTTCAATTTTACTAATCTCTCAAATGGTTTGCCAGTAACATTGCTAACACATGAGCAGAGCTGTTCTCATTTTTTTTGTCATCAAGTTGTTTTCAATCTATGATAACTCTATGAACAGACCTCCAAAAGCCCTGGTCATCAAAAAGCTCAGGGTCATGGCTTCTTTGATTGAATCAATCCATCCATTGGTAATGTGGTCTTCCAATTTTTCTATTTCCTTTCACTTTACTGATATTTATTGTCTATTCCAGTGAGTCATGTAATCTCACATCCAAGTAAATGTCTACTTATCTTTTTTTAAAGTTCTGTTTACTTAATTTTGACACTGACTTCCAAGTAAAATTCATAAAATGGGGAGTGCTTCCCTCATTTTCCAAGTAACAGAAGTGGAAGTCAAGACATTTTTAAAGTATTAGTTGTGCGTCCAAATATTCAGACATAGCCTGGTACACTCAGCGAAGACAGATATACACATACAATTTAATCAAAGAACCAAGAAGACACATTCAGATAGAAGCTACTGAAGGGGGGGAAATGGGCAAATTCACACAGCATTACTGTGACACTATCTGTGGCTGTGAAGTCATCAGTAAGGACAAGTTGCGTACCTGTACCTGTAGTTCTTCGAGTGGTCATCTGTTAACTCACACAACTTGGATTATTCCTGCGCCTGCACAGTGCACTTTGGAACCTTCTGGAATAGTTATATAATGCTTTTTGGTGGTAGCTCCGCCCATCCCAACGGTTCCCCTCAGGTGTTCCTGCTCATTTACCTCAGTTCCTTTCGTCTGCCACAACAGCACCATCACAACTTTACCAGAGAGCAGGACAAAGAGGGGAGGATAGGCGGGTTTGTGTGAGTTCACAGATGACCACTTGAAGAACTACAGTTACAGGTATGCAACTTGTCCTTCTTTGTGGTCTCTGTGACTCACACAACTGGGAGACTAGCAAGCTTTCTCACAGGAGGAAGGACTGTCATGCTCAACTAGGAGAAGAATGACAAGGGACACAGTGTAACAGAGAACGATAAGTAAATTTATTGCAACGTAGATAACAGCTCTCCCAAAAGCAGCATCACCTCTAGACCTGTTGTCAAGTCTGTAATGGGAGATGAATGTCAAAGGTGTAGACCAAGTAGCTGCCTTGCAAACTTCTTCCAAAGGAATACCGGAAAGGCAGCAGATGCAGCTACCGCCCTCGTTGAATGAGCCCAAATTTGAGAGGGGAGTGGCTTGCAAGCCAGTTCATAGGCCAAAGAAATAGCAGAAACAACCCACTTGGATAGGCACTGCGGAGAAGCTGGAGAGCCATGGTTGGAAGCAGAATAACAGTCAAAAAGATGATTCAACTTGTACAGAGGGACAGTCCGCTGAACATAATAGCAAGAGCCCGACAAACATCCAATGCATGGAGCGCACATTCAAAGTCATCAGACGGATTCTGCATCAACACAGGTAACACTATGGACTGGTTAAAGTGGAAGCTGGAGACAACTTTTGGTAGGAAAGATATGTCCGGTCGTAGTACTACCTTATGTTTGTGAAAGACCAGGTAAGGTGGATCTGGTCACAAAGCACATACTTCTCCCGCACACCTGGCTGATGTCACTGTGACAAGGAAAGCCGTTTTCCATGACAGGAGATAAAGATTGGATGTGCCCATGGGTTCGAATGGACGCTTGGAAAGCTGCGAAAGAACGAGTTACAGGCTCCACACAGGGGTAGGTTCCACCACTTGCGGGTGAAGGTTAACGTACCCCCTCAGAAACATCTTAACCACAGGTCCCGAAAGGGAGAGGGTCAACCCAACCCCTGGAATTCAGAAGAAATCACAGCAAGGTAGCACTTGATGGAGAAGTACGAAAGTCCCGAATTCGAAAGATGAAGGAGAAACTGGAGAACATTCGACACAGTGGAATCCTCTGGAGAGAGACCCCAATCTGCCAAGTAAGTAATGAACTTCCTCCACTTGTAAGAATAAGAGCGGTGAGTTGAAGGATGAAGGGAGGCATTCACTACTGCCCTAACATCTGGAGGCAGGCAATCAGGAGAGTTGCTCAAAGCTGGCCATGAATGTGAAGGAGGGTTCATGGTAGGATCCTCCAAGCTGTCAACCTCAAGGTGACCAGATCTGGGTGTTGAACCCTGCCTCTCTGAACTGTCAGGAGATCGGATCAGAGAGGAAGAAGGATGAACCAGCATGCCATGAATCAAAGGAGCAGGCCGAACCACAGTTGGCGTAGCCACCATGGCATGATCACGATCACGTTCGCTTGGTCATGGTGCAACTTCAAGATTACCCTTGTGAGCAGTGGAAATGGAGGGAAGAGATAGAGCAGGGGTGCAGTCCACTGAAAAATAAACGCATCCCCTCTGGAGCCCTTTGCACTGGACCTTGCGCAGTACTGCCAGCATTGCTTCTTGGTTGAGGAGGCAAAGAGGTCGACTGCTGGGGTCCCCCAATGACGGAAGAGAGAAAGGACTGTGGAGCATCCATTTGTGAATCATGGGACTGGAATGGCTCAGTCGCCTGAAAGAATATTTTCCTCCCCAGGGAGGTTAATCCATTGGAGAAACAAATTCCTTGGTATACACCAGTTCCAAATCTCTAGAGTGGTTGAAAGTAGAGTGGAGGACCTTGTCCCTCCCTGCTTGCTGAGATAATACATTACTGATGTTTTGTCTGTAACAAGGACATTCCAGCTGGTAACCAGAGACTCGAATGACCTCAGTGCCAACAGCTCCAAGATGATGATATGAAGTCAGCGTTCCTCTGCAGACCATGTGTCATTGATGAACTGACCAAGATGAGCTCCCCCTATCCCTGTAGGGAGGCATCTATCATAAGGGCAACTTGAGGCTGGGAGGATTAGAACGGTAGACCCACAAGCATGTTCGCTGGGTCCAGCCATCAATCCAGGGTACTCAGAAGCTTTCCCGAGGATCCTGCAGGGGATCAAACACATAGAGGAACCATGACTGCAAGCATTGGAAATGACGCCTCACATAGGGGGTCACAGCTGTGGTTGCTGCCATGCGTCCCAAAATCACTCAGACGGACCAGGCAGTCAAGTGACAGGACGACAGGACCTGTAGCACTGGTGAATGAGAGCCTTACAGAGTACAGAACCTGACTTCTGGAAGGTAGGTAGCTGCAGTGATGGAATCCAAAGACCGCCTGGATGGCATGTGCTTGTCACTTCTCTTTTTCAGAGGAGGTCAAGGAAGGATGTGATACGGTCCCACAACACCTGCTGATATGCCCCCATGCATGCTGAATAATTGGAAATGCAGAGGGTAAGGACTACAGACGAGTATAGCTTCTTGCCATCACATAAAGCTTACAGCCTTCTTTGTCAGCTGGGGTCACTTGGGAGCGTTGGAGGGTCCAAAACTGAGAGGCTTCAACAATCACCAAATTCAGCTTCGGATGCTCCAGGAGCCACTCAATCTCGTTCGGGTGCTCCAGGAGCCACTCAGTCTCGGGAAGCGAGGGAAGCGAAGAGGAGGTTTCCCACGAGCCATAGGATAGCTTCAGTAGTGAGAGCAGGATGGGCAGTCGCCACCTGTGAAGCTTTTGACTTGATCCGGTTTGTATACTGGGTGCAACGGATTGGACTCCTTCTGAGCAGTTCTGAGATCCAGGGCATTCGACATTCTAATCATTTGCTCCGAGAACACCCTTACATCATCGGTCGGGGAGGAAGAATTGTCATCCACCAGGCGGGAATGAGGGGATGGGTAACAAGGCAGATCTGATGAACCTTTAGACGGAGAAGAGCAAAGGAGACCTACTTGGAGGAAGCTCTCGCCAATCCAGATGGAGAGAATGCATGCGACAAGGGACAAGAGAACAGTCCCAGAAGAGGGCCCAAGCAGTCAGGCATCAGATGCTTAGGTGTAACTTGAATCATGGCAGCCTCCAGCACAGGCCTGGAGAGTTTGTGAGGATGGTGTCGAATCAGATTAGGCGGCAGGACAAAGGATCTTGCCGGCGAGTGAAGAGACCCATGATGATAATCCAATGGATCCAAATGTGATGGGACATCATAAATGGTCTTGTCCTTCATAATATAGTACCCCCTGTTCTTGTCAAAGTGAAGTTCTCTGTGGAATGGATGATAACAATGATGTCTTGACTCGCCTGGATCTTTCAGGGGCACAGAGACCATCGTGGAAGGAGGCACTGACAGCTTCAAGGCCTGCTTGTAAAGAAGGGCCTTCAGGCATGATTGTCAGTTCTTACGGGCCTGGAGGGTGAACGCCTTGCAATGAAGGGAAGAGGACACATTGTGCAATTCACCCAGGCAAGGAATACAATGGGAATGCCCATCAGAACCTGGAAATTTGGCCCCACATTCCACACACCGTTTAAAAGAAGCCAGAGGAACTATAAAAGATCATCAAACAAGAGCAGAGTCATCAAACAGACCAGAGTTGTAGCTGGGGTCAAAAGGAGAAACAAGCCAACGGAGCAAGCACAAGAAAATCCAAAAAGCAGTCCGAGTCAAGTGCAAGAGAAAATCAGCCATAAGACAATAAGCAAAGTCCAAAAAGCCAAACCATAGTTGAAAACCGAGAGAAAGAGCTATCCAGTACACAGAGAAAGTGCCTAGGTGCTGCTGATGCAGCGGATGAAAAGGAACTGAAGTAAATGAGCAGGAATGCCTAAGGGTAACCATTGGGATGGGTGGAGCTACCGTCAAAAAGCATTATATAGCTATTCCTGAAGGTTTCGAAGTGCACTGTGCACTGCGCAGGTGCAGAAATAACTCATTGTGTGAGTCACAGGGACCACGAAGAACCATTACTACAATAACCAAGACTTTTTCCTATGCTGAATTAAGGTAGCTGCATTTACTACTTTGGGGCATTTTGCTGTCCCATGATCCCTTGCTTTTGTTCTCCTCCTATATAGATGATGTCCTGCCTCATTAGCACAGTCCTGCCTCTCTTCATTACCCCACTCACAGTCGGCCACATTTTCTGGCTTCTGTGTATGTGAACATGCGTTCATACCACAGAAGCCTTCTGGTGCAAGCAACAGCACCTCCCAGTTTTTCCTACCATAACCTACTCACTCTCCTGTCTCCCTTTTATTTTGTTTCTCAGGGAGGATATCCACTGTTGGTAATTAGGCTTTTCTTCATGTGGTGCTGAAATCAGTGATGTTCAAGCACAAAATCCCTCTCCATTTCTCTCTCTCTCTCTCTCTCTCTCTCTCTCTCTCTCTCTCTTTTTTTTTTTTTTTTTAGGAGGGAGCAGAAAAGATACCTTCTGAGCACAGGAAGGAATACGTTCAACAGAAGCCAATAAAACGTATTTCTGAGTAGTCCCCACCTGCCACCCTCATCACGATTAAGGCTGAAATTGCAATTCTATATGAATTCGCCTAAGAGTATGTCCCACTCATGAGTACAGCTGTATTGGATTGGATTGCATAAAGCTTCAAAGCGTTACATGTTACTAAAAAAAAAGCATTTAAAAGTGACAGAGCAAATCACATTTTAATTCTAAATAACATCAAGCTTTTAAGGCATTGTACAGCTTGGATCTTTGAGGAAGATGTGGGCAACATCAGTAATTGTAGGACCACAAGATCATCACACAGGATTATTCATGCCCCTAACCACTCCTGTTTTGAGGGAATGGAAGCAATTGCATTAGCATGTGTACTTATGGGGCAATATGTCACAAGAACAAAGGAAACGTTTCCTATAACTCATGTGAATTGCTACATGATTTTTCCCCTTGGATAGCTTCACCTTGGATTTTTTTCTTTTTCTCCTCTCACTCTCTGTGTGCTGTTGCTGTGCTGTACTTTGAAGCAGTTACTATAGACTGTTTTCTGTTCAAAACAGAACTTGGAAAACTTCCTCTGGTTGGACCACAATTCCCATATGTTCTTTAAAAGCAGTACTTGCAAAAGTGTTCAAAACAGATATGGGGAAAATGTTTGGTGTGTCCCCCCCCCGCACTCTCTTTTGTTGGACATGGTGTTAATCTGAATTATATACTCTTAAGCAACTGTCTTATGCCCAATGACATCTTAATGTCTCATGCCTAATGGCATTACCATACTCTGACATCAACAGGAGCCATCTCTAGGTCTCGGTTTGGGGCTTAAAATCTTAAGGCCCAGGATGCTCCTGACCTAGCAACCCTATTCAAAGCAGTGAGCAGACTCTGGGGGTTGGAGGACCACTTTCCTCCCCTGGACCCACCATGCACCCCACCCTACAAAAAAGCCTGGAAGAGGCTGTTACAGAACACTTATTGTTCTGTAAAACTATCTGTGGAAGAAGAAAGATTTAGGGTGGTGGCATCTTGCTCTAAGGAAAATCACTGTATTTGGAAGCTTCCTGGAGAAACAATTCCCCTCCCCATTTTCTGAAGGAGGCCCTATGGCCTACAATAATGGGTGGGGTACCTGCAACCCACAGAATGTGATTCCTTCCTCTGAGATAAGAGGGCCAAGAGGGATGTTATTATTAGTGACTCAATTTGGTATTGAAATCACATTGCTACAGGACTAAAACGTGGCATAATTTAAATTAACACATATTTTGAGAAAATTGGGATACATGTGTGTCAGGAGAGGAATATCCATTTTCAGTTACAAAGCTTGTACAAAGACTCTGGGGTGGAGAGAAAAAACTCCTTGTCAAGAAAGTAAGGCGTTCTTTTGAAACAAAATATAAAAATGAACAAGAAATATTTTTCAATGCCATCTAATCCTACATATGCATACAGTCAATGTTCTAGCAAAAGAGACTTTAATAATGCTTAGTTTTTGTCTGGTGTGCAGTTTTTTTAATGCAAAGTGGGAGATGTGAGGACCTCCAGAACTGCAGCTCCCAACATTCCTCACCACTGGCTATCTGTCCAGGGCTGGTGGGAATTGCAATCCAACAATATCTGTAGGACTGCATGATTCCCTCCCATTAAAATGCTTTCTTTTCCTTACTGCAAAGCAAAAACAAAAAAAATACTATTTTTGGCCAACAAAACATTTTGAACGGTTCTGTTTTTAAAGCCATTTTTAAAATGTGTGATAGAGGTTTAGGTATTTTTCTTTTTAATTCAAGAATGTTTTTGTGTCGGGCAGGACATTAACATTGCTAGGATAGCAATACAGTCAGACCCCTGTATCTACAGAACCAATATCTGTGGCTTCACTTACATGTGGGACACAAAACAGCACATCTACCATAGAGTCTTCCTAGAAAATGCCTAGAGACATCCTCTAGATGTTTTCTAGGTCCTCCAAGGCAACTCTATGGTATTTTAAGCTGGAAGTCCCATTATTTTTAATGGCATTCGCTGTTATCTGCAGTTTTCAGTATCCATAGGGGGAAGAGGTAGAACCAATCCCCCGCAGATACAAGGTCCTACTGTATGTGTTCAATGTATTTTCAACTCTGCACTGTATTTACTCTTCCACTTTTGAAAAAACCCAATAATCAGAAATGTATATAGTAGAGAAATTTCCATGCATGAACCATCTAAATAGGAGAATGCACACACCCAGCAGCAATTTCTTTAAAACTATCTCAGATGAAACTGACTTCCAGTTTTGATCATTTTTTCATAATTCGAGCAAACTCTGAGGTTTGATTTGGGCCAACAATGGGTCCTAGGGAGTAGAAAAGGGACCTCAAGACCTGCCAGCGGTCATGAAGAAAAAATTGTTGCAGGTCCAAATTGTGGGATATGTGAAAATTGAAGACCAGACTAAAGGGCAAAAGGAGAAAAGGGAAAGTGACCTGAATGGCCGAGGAAGATGCTATCAGAGCAAAAGGAACACAATGATTTGGAAAGCACAGCATGACAATGTAACAGCAGCAAAAACTGCTGAGCTACATTATTATCTTGCGGTCATGGTCTTGTGAAGACCTGTGGTTTTGTGGCTGAACAACTTTTGCATAACACTTTATTTTGCACAATCAATGTTTAATATAGCTATAGAAACTGAAAAACACAATAATATTATTTCTTCCTATTGACTGCATTTGCTATGCTCAATTAAAATGTTTAATGTTTTACACATATGGTAAACATAGGTATATTTTGTTTGTGAGCTCATTCTGAAATACTCATGCTTTGATTTTAATTGTTTGAGGACCGATGCTTGCATAGGCAGATTTTTGCAGTTACCTTGCAATGACAGTCACCTCTATCACCAAAGGAGTAAGCTGCAAAAGTTATGGCTTGTGAAGAGAAAGCCATCATTTGAATGAGCCCTAATCTAACTTTGTTCACTGTAAAGTAAGCTGCATGCAAACCACTACTGATGTAGCTCGTCCCTCCAAGCACGAAGATACCTACAAGAAAGTCTCTGAAATGTAAATATAAACCCACTGGCCAGCTTGCTCAAACAACAGTCATAGACTTTCATTCTCCATTAGAAATGTTTGATCTTCTTTAGTACACTGGCTTTCAGCTTGTTTCCCTAAGAGCGTAAGCTGACATTTTGAAAAATATTGCTCTGATGTTTCCAACTCCTTTAAACAACCTCCTTAATAATGAATGCTATAAAATCTTCAAGATATAACCATCGCCAGCTGGCTGCTAACATACGTTGACTGAATAATGTGACTGTGGATATCTATAAACATTTTCAAACTGAAGTTCTGTTTGGGGCCCTTCCATTAAGTCTTAAAATAATAGACTGAAAACATTTTTGCTCAATAATGAGATTTTAAAAGAAGAAAATAAGATCTCTATTTATAATAAAAGGCACATTTAATTCACAAATTTTGTTAAGTATGTAATAATAAGTAATAATTTTGTCTGTAAAATGAGTAGAAATGTGCACAAAATCTGCCTTCCAACTACTAATGCAGCAGTGTATTAGCTAATTACCCCCACATGCCAGGTACTCATTTTACCAACCTATGAAAGGATGGAAGGCTGAGTGAACCTTGGAGCCCTCTGGAATCGAACTTGCAACGTGGTGACTTGCAGTACTGGTGTTTAACCACTGCACCATCAGAGCTCCAAGGTTCGATTCCAGAGAGTTCCAAGGTTCACTCAGCCTTCCATCCTTTTATAGGTTGGTAAAATGAAGACCTGGCTTGTGGGGGTAATTAGCTAACACACATTGGAAACTGCTTAATGCAGTGTAGATGTGTAAATTGCTATTACTTAAAACAATTTGTAAGCCACTCTAAAAGCCTTGTGGCTGAAGAGCGGGGTATAAATAACTAATTAAAAAAAAAGTGTGGCTTCCTTCCACTCCTCTCTCTTACCCATTTTATTCACACAGTTACACCATAACAAATTCCACATCTTAGTAGAACCTAAAATGCCTGTTACTACCCAGGAGTAGCAATGGGTACATAACCAGATATGCAACCTCCACAGAATAGAAGGAAGAAATGATAGTACTGTACTTCATACCCATTGTCAGTAGTTTGTCAGGCTAGTAACACACTTTTTGTTACAAAATGTGTCTGTAACACATTTTGAGGGGGCCCTGGTGGCACAGTGATTAAATGTCGGTACTATAGCGACAACGTTGTGACTCTGATCCCACAGGGCTCCAAGGTTCACTCAGCCTTCCATCCTTTCATAGGTCAGTAAATGAGTACCTGGTTTGTGGGGGCAATTAGCTAACACGCATTGTAAACCGCTTAGAGAATGTCTAGCGTGCTATAAAGCGGTGTAGATGTGTAAGTGCTATTGCTAAATAATTTGTAAGCTGCTCTGAGAGGCTTTGTGGCTGAAGAGTGGGGTATAAATACTCTAATAAAGTAAAAAAAAATTTTTTTACTCTGCTACCAACACAGGAGTAGTAGGCGAATATACTCTTCATCTGGAACAAGTGAAGCACTTAAACCAAGTGTTTGCCAAAGCCTTTAGGCCTTATTCAACTCAAGACTGTTATTTATAGTTTTTAAAAAATTTAACAAATGTAAAATGTTTTTTTAACTAATTGTATTGTTTAATATATTGTTAGCTTATTTATTGAAAGAAATACCTTTCTTTTTGTTTTTACCCTGTTTTAATGCTATTTGTAAGCCACCTTGAGATCTCCTGATACAGGCTGGGATATAAATATTTGAATAAATAAACAAACAAGTTCTAAATTTTTCAATTATTAATAATAAATTAGAAAGTTTCAAAATATTCATCAGTGAGAAACTAATATAACTTGATATAATGACATAACAAAATGCTACATTTCTAAATGTCAGATTTTACTACACATTTCTGGAGTTCGTACTGCATGTAGGTTCTCTTGTCAAGAAAGCCATATAACAAATATTTCTATCCAAGCAGCAAAGTGAGATTGGATGACCCATTTGTATACTAGACTGGCATGTTTTTAGTGCTGATTAGTCTGTTAAGTCTGTGTTGAACTACTGAGCAAACCTGGACAACTATTAGTTGTTTAGCTCTGCTGTGTGACCTGACGGCTTGATGAATTGGGAAAATTGCCAGTCACTTTGAAGAAAGATTGCAAACATTTTAATATTTTTATAATCAGGTGTTTTGAGAATTCTGAATATTAAGAATTTGGCTTGGGCTGCTTTTTATCAAGCAAAATATACTTGTTCTAAACCAGGACAATTATATTTTCAATAGAATTAGTAGAGATATTGCTTCTTCTAAAAGATTATTGAACAATGTTTCATGTTTGAAAACTGAGAAATGCATTTCTATTTCCTGAACAGCAGTTCATTCCTTGATCAAATTGATTAGGGAAATAAAACACAGTCTGCTCCAGGGGTATTTCACTTTATCTATCATGCACATCTACCAAATCCAAGTCAAGACAGTAATAAGAGCTTTGAGATGAAGAAATAGTACAGTAAAGAGAAGTTATAGTAGTAGTGACCTCTATAGAACACCAAGAAACCAAAGACAACTATGAAATAACTGCAATGCATGCAATGACCTTTTCTCAGTATTTAATGTGACACAGTAAAAAACATGTGCATAGTGATGGAACAACACAACGCAAGTGTGTTACTTTCAGTGGTATAGTCAAGCAGAAAGCAGAGAGAGCAAAGCAGCCTTGTAAGCTACCCTCTTAAGAATGAAGACCCTTTCACCTTGTAAATGTAAGTGTGTGGAAGAAGAAAGTCGAACAGAAAATCACTTCCACCTGGACCACTGCTTCTCCTTATCTGTTAAAGGCACATATATCACTCCCATCAGAGGCTTCATTTTGACACTGCCATCTTCTAGCTTATCGTACTGTTCCAGCATCTGGTTTCCTCCAGCAGGGCCAACAGGTAATATTAACCTTCCACCAGGCTTCAACTGATCTATAAGCTAGAATTTTTTTAAAAAAAGTTAGTCACAGTAAATGTACTTCTAAGATCCTTATCTGGTACAATGTACAAAAAATGAGTAATTGTGTAGTATAAAGTCCTGGAAAGCCCAGAACATTATAGTCCTCAAGTTTCTGTGAACTTTGTGATGGTAAGGGTTTTCAGACCTAATAAAGCCCTCTTCTTCAGCATTGTCTAGTTTTGCAAGGTATGTTCTAGAAACAAGAAAAATGGGACAACTTGGAATGGTTCAAGCCAAGTCAAAATGCAAAGGGATTGGAGACCTGCACTGTAATACGTCCTTTTATTTCCAAATTAACATAAGCTCCAATTCCAGAAGTCAGCAGTTATTAAGCATAAGTACCCAGTTTGTGGGGGCAATTAGCTAACACACATTGGACACTGCTTAATGCAGTGTAGATGTGTAAATTGCTATTGCTTAAAACAATTTGTAAGCCGCTCTGATAGCCTTGTGGCTGAAGAGCGGGGGTATAAATGAATGAATAAATAATAAAAAATTATAACTAAATATTAAATTGATAATACTAAATCAAATTGTTCAATTGTTATAATATTTTCAGTTAATACAAACCTAATTAAAGAATTCCTTATTTAAAGGTTTAAGTACTCTGCTATTTTAATTTAAAAGATACTTCACAGCAAACAGTATTATTACATATAAACCACTCACTGCTTGTGGCACAACTGGTGCAGCAGCTCCTACATGGATAGCATCATATGGTGCTTCATCTGGATATCCCATCCTTCCATCTCCCACTGCAAGAAAAAAGGACAGGAAACAGCTGACTTTAAAAAGCTCATGAAGTGTGCCCCAGATTGTTTTACACTCTCAGGCCCTCCAACCACCCTTAAATTCAAAGGGAAGGACAAACACCTACTTGTACCCTCTGAAGTCTCATGGGGCACAATTGGCTTTTATGGGCTACTTGGGGGACAGCCTTGCTGGAAGCCCAAAGGGCTTTTTTCAAAATCTATATGAAAAAAAAGGAGCCCACAGGCTTGAAATGGCCTACTGCACCCCCAAGAAGCCCTTTCTCCCTTCCCAATTACTGGGGGAAAGTAAAACGGCAGTTGCACAATGAGTACAACCCTTCAGTGATCAAGGCAGCCCCCTAGACCTTGGAAGCTGCCCAATTCTAGGCGACACAAAATCAATAAGTGAGATCATCCAAAGATCTGCATTGAGGCGACAACAATATGCTGATCTCCATTACATCTAATTCTGGTACACTGTTCTGAAGAGTTTTATCTGAAAGATATGAAAGGTACTACTGAATAAAGTGTTTCTAGGTTAAGAAGAGAAAATTAACTCAAGGGTTAATTGAGTTAACTCTTAAAATCACACTACAGGATTTCACACTATGATTCCAGTTTAACTGCCATGGCACCATCCTATGGAATCTTTGGATTTGTAATTTACGGAGAGGTATTTAGAATGCATAACAAGAGAGCTCTAGTACCTCACCAAACCACAAATCTCAGGATTCCATGAGATGTAACCAACAGTTAAAATGGAAACAGAATTACAACTGTCAGTCCATGGGCAGGAGCAACTTAAGCAGCTAATTCTGTGTCATAGTCCATTCCTGTAGTCAGCGTACATTTGGGCCTGTTTCTGAAGCTCTTGCTGACTAAGAAAACATACACGCAGCTATACCTGAGTATGTGCTGGATCATTCTTTCTCTTCTACCACAGTTGAGAAATATCATGGAGCAGTGGCATAAAGAGGAAAAGAAAGCTATACCTAAGTTCCAATTAAAGAAATAGACCTGTCATACCAACATTGCAGTCCTTACACCAGATCCTACAAGATCTTACTGTGCAGTGGCATACTATATTGCAAGCCTAGAAATATTTAACTGAAAGTTAAGTTACAGTTGGCCCTCAACTTTTGTGGGGGTTAGGGGCACAGGATCCCTGCCAAAGTGAGAAAACTGTGAATATCTTCAAGCCTTCCAAAACCAAACAGAACCCCTTTTAATGTCTGTTCATTGAATGCAGCTTTAGTTATACGTAACTGAAGAAATACGTTCTCTCTAGGGATGTCTAGGTCCTTCAGCGTGATTCTATGGTCAACTTCTGGCCACAGAAAAAAGTACAGTACCACCTCTGCTGCTGCCTAAGCCATCTTTAATAGAGATTTGTAAGGACCTTACCACACTCTGAAGAAAAGCAGCAAAGCAGCAGGAATGTTCCATCTTTCCTGCTGCCTTATCGCATGACATTGGTGTTCTTTCATTCTGGTCCCATGGGGGACTGAGGTAAAACCGTATCTTTTTGCTAACCAGAAAAATCCATTTACAAAACCACAGTTTTACCTCACTCCCTCATGGGACCAGAACAAAAGAATGCCGGAAGAACGCTGATGCCATGCAGGAAAGCAGGAAAGACTTGCTTTGGAGTCCAGTAAACCCCTAAGTCTCCCGTCGCATTCCTAGTCTCTCCGCAAGCTCACAAAACTGAGAGAGACTGCAAACACGAGGTGAAGCTTGTAAGTCCCTATTAAAAATGGCTCAAGGCAGCAATGGAGGCAACAGTAAGGCCCACCACCCACCCACTTCTGCCTTGTGAAGGAAGGTGGGTATAATGTGCAAATCATCAAATCTGCAAAGGTTAAACCTGTAAATGTGGAGGGCCAACTATATTGTGAAATGGAAAGCTACTGGTAGACTTGCTGCAGAAAATGTTAATACAAAATATTTTTAAAAATGGTATCAAACATGCATATTTCTATATCACATTTTATTATTAACATGCTTCAGTACTTACCAATCAGTTTTACTCTTCCTGAAGATAGCAACAGAGGATCATCCTTTTTGACATTATTTATTGAGTCATCTACTAATTCTTTGATATGATCAATTCCTACAACTTTTCCTTTTGAACCAACCTGAAATAAAAAATCCAGGTTTCTATTTTTGTGAAGTAACAATTATTTCTTAAATTACTTTTAAATTTAAATTACATTACTTCTAAATTTAAATTATAAGCAAAGGCTTCAGGAGATAGATGACCCTTAATCTCATACAGTGGATCCTATCTGCCTATCCATTTCTCTTATATAGACCCAACTCCAGTTTCAGCGACTTGATATGCAAACTTGTTTAGCATCTTAGGCTACTTTTGCTCTACTCAAATTTTCACCATAAATACCTCGGGGTTTCTTATTGTCTGCACTGATAAAATATTCTTCCAACAATATTTTTCTTTCATACAAAACATTATTAATTAACATAATTAGAACAAATAAATCTCTTGAGACCTACAATCCATTTAATAGATGTTGTATACTGAAATTGCATTAACAGCTGCTTATCTTGCAAGGCAAAGATTTTTGTTTTATTTTAGTTTGTCATTTCCATAGCCTTGTTGAAATGCAATATAATGTAATCTGGTCTTCTGGTGACATCTTCATCAAAGGAGTGTTACACTAGAGGCAAAGCAATTTTGTTAACTATTCGGATAAGAAACTACTATATAGATTCTGTAGAAAAACAAAATGGTGAACTACATGGGCTGTGGTGGTTCTTTTTCTTTTGAGAAAGTAGAGAAAAGGTAAGAAAAAAGAGAAAAATGATAAACATTTAATGATAAAGGAAAGGTCAAACACGAGGTGCATTTTAAAAATTAAAAGTGGGTACCATGTTACTAGAATGTCATAGGAAATTAACAGGCACTGATACATGTAACACTTCCTGCAACACACTGGAACCCCACCCAGACCTCTACTCTTCTAGTTTTAAAATATGCATTCAGGAATATAAATGGCTGAAAAAGGTTTTAAAGAATCTTGCTTCAAGACATAAATTACTTGGCTACTGTCTTTTTCATAAGCTTTTATTTCTTCAAAATATTTCATTCAACTACAGGTATACCTCAGTTAACAAAGCAGATATGTTCCCAGGGTTTACTTCTATAACAGAAATGTTGGTACCAGAGACAGAAATAACATGGAAAGAACAGGGATAGGTTCCCACATCACACATAAAAAGAACAGTTCAAAATGCTTCTGCAAATTTCTGTTAAATCATCATGCACATAAGAAACAACCAGGTCAGGTGAGCCTTGCATACATAAACAAAAGCACTCTGAATCTTATAGAAACCACTTGAAAGCTTCTTCCAAACTGCATCCGGGGATCCACTTTTCTTATGATCTCTATTTTGGTAATGAAACATATAGATCTTTCAACATGCCAGGGCAGCTGGTGAGGCAGGCTAATCTGCTATCCATCCCCCTTTTCTTTCTGTTTTGCTCTTCACACATCCTCAGTAAATGACTCTGGCTGGAATCAGCTGTTTACATTGCTTGTACATGAAGCACACACAGCTGGAGTAGGATCACCTATAGTAGAATCCCATTCTTTCCCAGGTTGCACTGTGTACTGCAGACATGTTGCTGCAACCCAACATGAAAGCATGTCTTTCTCCAGCCCTCTTTCACCATCCTCCCAATGACAGTGCTACAAAGAAAAAACCTTCCAGATAGCCAGAAGACAAGAAGCAGAGTGAGGGCTGAGCTGGACTCTTGTAAAAAAATACTTTGTAAAAAGGAGCTTCTTTGTCAACTTAACTGAGGTATGCCTCTACTAGGTAACATTCAGTATAAAAGTAAACAGATCAGAACTGGAACATAATTATCATCTTTACTGAGATATACAGGGATGTTAGTTGACAAGATAAATTTGGAATGACTAGCCAGAGCAATACATCATTTTAAAGAGTAGAAAATATTTTCCTTAACCAAAGGTCTATTAATTTGCTTGTAAAGACATTAGAAGATTCAACATTTGCAGTTAATACATATTTTAAAATGTCATTCTCTCACCATCCGTGCAAAGCATGCAGTAAGAATACCACTTCCAGATCCTACATCAAGGGCTTTGGCTCCATCATGTAACTGTTCATATAGGAGTTCTAGAGCATATGCATGCTGATCAAGGAAAAAAGGGAGAAAGTTTACTATTTTGCTCTTAGATTTGTACACTGAAATAATCATTTATAAAGTATGCAAGCTATTCACTCAGAGAATACCATAAATAACCCAGTGTTTCAACTACAAAAAACAGAAGACCTCGGGGGAAAAAATGTCAGACTTTAGGGCTGGAGTGGTAATTGTGCAGCACTCCAGCATTCCTCACAACTGGTTATGCTGACTAGGACTTCTGGGATTTGTAGTCTAAAAAAGGACTACATAATTCTAATCTTCCCTTTAGAAACTAAAATTTCAAGCCACACAGATAAAACTGAAATTACTTAATTGTTAAAGAATAAATGCATTAAAAACAAACTTATCAAATAACAGTTCAGGGCTCTACATTTCCCCTACATTCATTCAGAGGATCAAGCCCCTGGTACAAGTTTGTGAACTAAAAGAAAATGTTTTCTCGCCAAAAGCTATTAAAAAATGTGTAAGCTTACAGGATACTGAATGCAGCTGTGCTCTCCTTAGATGAGGAAGAGGCTCTAAAGCAGGGGAAGGCAAGAGTCAGGGTATGGACTGGGGACGCACTGCAACTCTGGAAGACCTTGGAAGGCTGCATCATGCCCAGCCCACCTCTGTTGCACCACTTCAAGGTGTTTTTTAAAAAAATCATTATTTTCCAATTTTTAGTTTTAAAAAATCCTCCATTTTTGCCTAAAAAATCCTTTACATGTAGGCTGTGAGTCTACTGTCAGCAACTCAAACAGGCCCACCTAAAAAACTCACCTATTCCCAAAAGGAAAAATGAAGGCAGGAGGAGAGAGGTAACTGACTTTCTCAAGCTTCCATCAATTTATAGTAAGTATCCTGAATGGCTACTTATCCTGAATGAGAGCCAGCATGGTATGGTGGATGAGCACTGGACCAGGCCTCATTTGAACCAGGGTTCAAATCCCCACTTGGCCATGGAACCAACTGGGTGACCTTGGGCACATCACATCCTCTCAGTCTTAGAGGAAGGCACTAACAAACTCCCTCTGAAGAAAACTTGCCAAGAAAACCCCATAACAGGTTTGCCTTTAGGTTGCTATAAGCCAGAAATGACTTGAAGGCACCCAACAACCATTCTGAATGGGGGAATTAGGGTTGGAATGATGCATCTCTCTCCCTTATGTAGTATAAGGAAGGTTCACAGCAAGGGAAGGCCTCATTTACTCTTTTCCTACTCATGAAAGTTCCAAAACCCCAAAGGCCTGAACTCTCATCATCCAAGAGGACTAAAAGACTCCTGTTGCAAGTGGTCCAGACCTCTGAAAAGGACAAATCACGTTACCAGTTCTGGTCCCACTTGATTTATATAAGCAAAGCTTAAATAAATGCTTCTCATAAAAAAGACACTTTCAAATTAAGTCACTGGTACTTCAAGGAAAAGAAAAAGGAGCTGGGTGGGTTGAACATTATTAAGTATAACTCCTGCTTTCAATCAATTATGAATGACCTAATCTTCACTAACAAAGAAGCCTTATCCTTTTTTATCATGTCAAAACAGTCCTAACTCTTTATACAAACGATTTTTGCAAGACAGATCCATGTTCTCTCATCTAACCTTACTAAATGTAGCAAAGCTTTTTTGTAAAATGAGAGAAAATTAATGACATCTTAACATTATCCAATCAACAGACTCTAAGGAGGGGGTAAAGGGAGAGCACATGGAAACATGCATGATTTTCTCTAAGGAAAACAAGCTATTCCCCTTTTCCTTCTCATCTTAGTATCCATTATCTGCAATAATGTTTTTAGATGCAGCATTAGCAACAACTAAGAGGATCAGGAAGTTACCACCTCACTGAAGCAACTACAGTTGTCCCTCCACATTCACGGATTTGGCACTCATGGATTTAAGTATTCACGGCTTGAAAATATTCTTTAAAAAATAATAATCCAAAAAGCAAACCTTGATTTTGCCATCTTTTATCAGGGACACCATTTTGCTATGCCATTGCATATAATGGGACTTGAGTATTCACAGATTTGGGTATCCATGAGGGGTCCTGGAACCAAACCCCAGGGAATGTGAAGGGACAACTGTATTTAATATACTAAAAAGAAAATCAAGAAGGCAGTATAGCAAATGAAGAAATACAACTGAAAGAAGGGGTGGGGAAGATTAGAGATTACGTAAAAAGGAAGGAAGAGATGTGCTTCAGAGGTGTGTAGCAACTAGGAAAGTCTACAACGAAAAAGAAAGAGGCTGTAGTCCTGGGGGGGGGGCATTCTACAGTTTAACTACATACACACAGGCTCTCCCTAGAGTCAGCAGCTCCTATGGCTGATTTCTACCCTTCCCTTTTGAACTTTGCCAGGTCCTCTTTTGGGCCTCTTTTCATCACCATCCTTCCCATCTCCTCCCCATTTAGAGCTCCCTGGAATCCCCTATTTCCTGCTTTCAAATAGGCTTTTTTCCCTTTCAAGAAGGCATGTCTGAACTTATTACACTGAAATGTAGTAGCATTTTAAGAAACTAACAAAACATAGTTAAAACTGATAAGGGGTTCTTCTCCTTGTTGTTATCTGCCATCAAGTCAGGTTTGACTTAGGTGAACCCTGTGAATGAGAAACCCCCAAGACTTCTTGTTATTAACAGCCTGTTCAAATTGATTCCACCTCAACATTAGGAGGAACTTTTTTACAGTAAGAGCTGTTCGGCAGTGGAACGCACTCCCTCGGAGTGTGGTGGGGTCTCCTTCCTTGGAGGTCTTTAAACAGAGGCTGGATGGCCATCTGTCGGGGATGCTTTGATCGTGATTTCCTGCATGGCAGGGGGTTGGACTGGATGGCCCTCGTGGTCTCTTCCAACTCTGCAATTCTATGATTCTATGAAACTGAAGACTGTGGCCTCCTTGATTGAATCTATCCATATGTAACGGGGTTTTCCTCTTTTCCTAATGCCTTCCACTTTACCAAGCATTACTGTATTGTCAAATGAGCCGTGCCATCTTATATCCAAAATACAACTTCCTCATTTAGTCATTTTGGTTTCTAGGGAGAATGTAGGTTTGATTTATGCTCAAGACCCTCTTATTTGTCTTTTTGGCAATCCATGTATCCAAAGAACTCCCCTCCACCACTACATTTCAAATGAGTTAATTCTCTTCCTGTCACCTTTCTTCACTGTCCATCTTTCACAATCATACATAGAAAAAGGGATGTTTCTTTTCCAACTTTTATTATACAATCATTATGCCTCCTTCGGTGTGTGGGTGTGTGAGTGTGTATACAGGTGATGGCACAAAGCATACACTTTTGTGAATGCCAGACAATATGGACCCTAGTCTACAATACCACAATACATCTGTTAGTGTTTAAAGTACCAAAAGGTTTCTGAGTACTTTCAAATGAAGGACTCCTAGAGTTACCAATCAAAGGTCCCATCTATAAGAGTGGAAAAAATATGAACTCCTCCGAAAAATCAGCCATTTGCAGCACTGTGGCCTGTTTTAACAGTCAAAAGAGCCCCCCTAAACTTTGCATGCCCCCTAGCCAACAAGATGGCAGTCACGAGTGATACTCGCGCTTTTAAATCTGCTGCTGCAAAAATAAATAAATAAATAAATAAACAAACAAACAGTTTACCATGGTGCACACATGTGATATTTTGTATTTACAAAAAAAAAAAAAAAAGGTGGTGGGAAGAGAGTAAAATATCAGTTTTATCGACTTACCAGACCCTCGCTTAGCCAAAAATCCAACATGGTGGCAGCAGGCACTTTCCCTGTTTCCTAGCCCCCCTTATTGTCCAGCCAATCAGATTATGCTGCCTGGTTGCAGCAATGCAAATGCAACTGTCCTAACAATCACACATTTGAATGCCAACGGAGCTGTTTAAAAAATCCAGAAGCCTGGAGGCTTCCCACACGGAGTTTAAGGTGGATTTGGCTGTCCCTCTTCTGAATTCATTCATGTGAATGTACGTTTGTACAGATTGCCTTCCATGCAATTGCCATTTGGATTATTTTCATCATATAGACAAGCCCAAAGGACATCATGTAACTATACCAAATTTTGATCCATGGGAGATGGAGGGAAGGAGACAGAGGTAACTGGAAATACATGAAGGTTACATATGGAATACAACAATGTCTGGACCTCCAGTAAACTCCATTAATGAGACAGGGTTATTGAATGATAAAAGCCTAGTCTGAAGGTGTCTTTTTGTCCATTTAAGAAACACAGGAGGACAGTGGAGAAAATGCAGAACTGTGTTGGATTACAAGAAACACGCTCTCTGTTCTCTGGAGTGAGCAAACTTATGTCAACAGACAAGAAAAAAATTTTTGGGAAACACTCCAACTTTTCAACAAGCTAGGTATCTGTACTGTGTACTAAAATACAAATAGTACCAAAATCTTCCTATGTACAGCAGTGTTTTCTCTGCAACAGAGATGAAGATGTTTCTTGGTCTCCTGAAATCAAGCAACTTGTTAACTGGCCATATCCACATCTTCAAAACTAAAGAATGCTATATGGAGAAACTATATGGAAAAACTAGAAACTTGTCAGATGGCTGACATTTAGTATATAGTAGTATATAAAATTAAAACTTACCATGTGTGGAGCACTGATTGTTGCCTGAAATCCTGTGAAACAAGAGAAATATTATCTGAATAAATCAAACTCACAATTTTTGTGAGCCAGGTATCACATCTAAAATGCTATAAACATTTTCCCAAAGAGTAATCACTTCATAAAGAGCAAATATGAACCAAAGATATGAAAAACAGAAAGTCATAATTATCCAGTCTAGCGTAAAAATGAAAAGCAACAATGACACAAATTACTAACGAGTGCTAAATATTACATAATACTGTTTCCATATTTCCATTTAATTCATCTCAAGACACAATGCCCAATGCCTATGGTTTCATCATGTTGTTCATACAGCACTATGTTTCTGTCTGTTCATATGCATAGACTAAACCAGCAAAACCTTGAAATCACATATCAGTGAACCTAACACATGAGAGCAACAACAAAATTGGAACTAGGCTCTTAGAAGCACCATTAATACCTAACTGCACCATGGAACAAGTTTGTACATTACTCTTGCCAGGCTGGATCCACTTTTGAAAAAATGTCAATTATTTTTTTCCTAGACTATTACTTTAAACACAATTGTTCTGGGAGTACTCAATAAAAAGTTTGATCTATGTAGCTTTCTGTAATTTTATATCAGTTTTTAATAAGGCAATTAGCTGTATGTTTCTTGAAAAATAAGTTAATTGCAGCTGCCAAATATCACTTTTTTCCAGTTTCCAGCATTTTGACAGGTCAGTTCTGAAGGAGATGGTGGAGTTCCCTAAATATGTTTTCAGTCACTTTACTGGCAAAAATGATACATAAAATGGATTGTAAATTATGTTGTTTGTTATATTATATGAGATACAGTATTTTTAAAATGCTTTCTTGTCAAATATATTTGAAAATCAGAAAGATCTCATTCTAACTTCAGCTACTCTTAACTTCAGCTACTGGATTGAAGAACTCTTCTTCCAAAGTTTTCAGTATTAGTCTTATTTTAGTCTACACAAAAGTACAGTTGTCCCTTCGTATTCACTGGGGTTTGGTTTCAGGATCCCCCATGGATACCAAAATCCGTGAATACTCAAGTCCCATTATATGCAATGGCATAGCAAAATGGTGTCCCTTATATAAGATGGCAAAATCAAGGTTTGCTTTTTGGATTATTATTTTTTAAAGAATATCTTCAAGCCGTGAATACTTAAATCCATGGATACCAAATCCGTGGATACGGAGGGACAGCTGTAGATGTGTTAGTTCAGTAGAATCTATCTACATGTTTGCTCATTATTCAACAACTGATTCAATGGGATTACTTTAGTTGGGACTAAGGAACATGATTCAGACCTTTATTGATAAAGATGGCTGAAACAAATTTTATGTTGGCATTCACCATCATTACACTTTATGAGCACACCTGGTCTTCTGTACATGGTATGTTTGAAGTGTTTGATATATTACAGTTTATTTGTTGTACACTGAAGTACAGCAGGAACAGGAACTGTGCAGCCATCTAGATAATGCTGAACTTCAATTTACAATAGACCTAACCAGCATTGGCAATGGCAAGGAATGCTAGGGTTTGCAGTTCAACAATATCTGGAGGGCTGCACAATTCTCACCCCACCTCCAAAATATATGTTTGGATCTTTTTTGTTTTGTTGCTTGATCTTTCTTCTTACCATCTTATATTCAACCTAGTAGTATGTTGTTGATGTGTGCCTTCAAGTCATTTCTGATTTATGGCAACCCTAAGGCGACCCTTCATCTTTCTGGGTTTTCTGAGGCTGGGAGGCCCAATGGATTTTCATGTCCAGGTGGGGATTCAAACTCTGGTCTCCAGAGTCATATCCAACACTCAAGCCACTATGAGTGTCACGCTGGCTCCATTAAACTCAGAACAAATTGTGAATTAAGCTGAAATGGAAGCCGATGAGTCAGTGTAGAAACAATACGTAACATTTATAGGACGCTAATTGTCAGAAACAACTTGAAGACAAGCAGCAGCAGCAACAACAATTGGGAATACTGTTAAACAGATACAGTTGTCCCTCCGTATCCACGGATTTCATATTCACAGATTTAAGTATGCACGGCTTGAAAATATTATTTAAAAAATAATAATCCAAAAAGCAAACCTTGATTTTGCCATCTTTATATAAGGGACACCATGTTGCTATGCCATTGCATAGAATGGGACTTGAGTATTTACGGATTTTGGTATCCACGGGGGTCCTGGAACCAAACCCCAGCAAATATGAAGGGACAACTGTAGTTAGCAAATACAGTCTTGTCAACCCAGTACACAAGACTAGATTTGTGAACTGTCCAACAGTATTCACAATTAGCTTGTTATAAATTCTATGTATTGGTTCTACACTGAATCATATTGGTTCCTGATTCAGCTTAATTCACAAAACTTGTTCTGATAGAGCCTTTCTGTATGCAGATGAACATGCAAATCTGCTCAGTTATTATCAGAACCAGAATTAACATATATTATTTTTATTTATTTATCTTACCAAAACTGTATTAGGAATAGGCATATTATTCAGATAGAGGGGGGATTAATTATATTAGATAGGGGGGAAAGAAATACCACAGCATGTTGGGCTTCCTGAACTATACCTATTGTTCTTGTTGTTTGTTGTTTACTGCCCTCAAGTCAACTTTGACTTATGGTAACCCTATGAATGAGAGACCTCCAAGTCATCCTATCATCAACAGTCCTGCAGACTAAGGACCATGGCCTCCTTGATAGAGTCCATACATCCGGAATGCGGTCTTCCCCTTTTCCTACTGCCTCCTACCTTACCAAGCATTATTGTATTTTCTAGTGAGTCATGTCTTCTCATGATATAGCCAAAGTACAACAGTCTCAGATTAGGTATCTTGGCTTCTAGGGAGAGTTCAGGCTTTTGATTTGTTTGTCTTTTTAACAGTCCATGGTATCCATAGAACTCTCCTCCAGAACCACATTTCAAATGAGTTGATTTTCTTCTTATAAGCTTTCTTAAAAGAAATTGTCCAGCTTTCACAACTATCCATAGGAACTGGAAATACAATGCCACAGACAATCCTAATTTCAGTACTGAATGACATATCTCTATACTACAGGATCTTGTCTAGTTCCTTCATAGCTGCCTTTCTAAGTCCTAGTCTTCTTCTGATTTCTTGATTGTAGTGTCCATTCTGATCAATGACTGAGGCAACGAATGCCAAATCTTAAACTATTTCAATGTCATCATTGTCTACTTTAAAATCCTCTGCGGTTATTATTTTTGTTTTCTTAACGTTCGTCTGTAAACCTACCTTTGCACTTTCTGCTTTGATTTTGTTCAGTAATCTTCCAAGTCTTTGTTATTTTCTGCTACTAGTAGGGTGTCCTCTGCATATCTTCAATTGTTGATATTCCTCCAATTTCACACTTCCTTCTTTGGAGTCTAATTCTGCTTTACTTATATGTTTATCATAGAACTTAAACAAATAAGGTGATAAAATGCAGCCTTGCATGACCTCCTTGCCAACTGGAAACAATTTTGTTTCTCTATATTCTGTCCTAACACTAGCCTCTTGTCCTGAGAACAGGTTATGCATCAGGACAATCAAATATTGTGATTTCTTTAAAAGCAATCCACAGTTTTTCACTTTTTTTGATCTACACAATCAAAGGCTTTGATAAAATCTACAAAACACAGGCTGATTTTCTTTTGAATTTTTTGGTGCACTCCATTATTCAACATATCTTTGAAATATGATCCCTCGTGCCTCTTCCTTTTCTGAACCCAGCTTGGATACCTGGCATAGCTCACTCCGTATATGGTAAAAGTCTTTGTTGTAGAATTTTAAGCATGACTTTGCTTGCACAGGAGATTAATGCAACGGCCCTGTAGTAACTGCAATTTCTGGTGTCCCCTTTCTTGTATATTGAGTGTTTCCAATTTGTTGGCCATTCTTTTGTCTTCCATATTTGCTGACAGAATTCAATTAGAACTAGAGTAGATTCTGTCTTCAGCTTGAATCAGTTCTATTGGTATGCCACCTATTCCTGGTAATTTATTTCTCCCAAGTGCTCTGAGTGCAGCTTCCACTTCACTTTCTAAAATTCCAGTTTCTTCCTTAAATAAGTTTGTCATCCTTTCATCTCTTTTATACAGTTCTTCAGTGTATTGTTTCCACTGCCTTTTTGTTTCTAGTTCATCATGTAATGTGTTCCCCTGCTGGTTGTAGAGTATCCCCACCCTTGGTTTAAATTTCCCCTTGATTCCTTGGATCTTGTGGGAGAGGTTTTTTGTTCTTCCTTTTTTGTTGTCATCTTCTGTTTTTCTCCATTGATTATTGTCCCTGCACACAAGTCACTACAAAGTTTCATTCAGGGTTCTGACGCAATTTCTTTTATCCCACCTTTTACTTTTGCTTCTCATTTTTCCTTAACTGTTTGAAGAGTTTCCGCTGTTATAAATCGAGCCTTCGCTTTCTATATCTCTTATTGCAGCTTAAATGTCATATCTGACTCTTCACATCTCCATTTTCATTATGTACGTATTTAATTATGTATTATACAAACTTTATTATGGAGGAAGACAAGATAGATACAAAACAGAGCCCATGCAATCAAAAGTCCCCCTAGCACGTCTGGCATGATAACATACCTTAAGAATTATAGACTCTCATAAGGAATTCAATGAAATAAACTTATACAGTTGTCCCTCTATATCCACAGATTTGGTCTCCATGGATTTAAGCAAACCTTGATTTTGCCATCTTATATAAAGGGCACCATTTTGCTATGCCACTGCATATAATGGGACTTGAATATTCACAGATTGTTACATTGGGAACTTACCGTGAAGGTAAGGTGGTAGGTGGCAGGAACAATCCTCTACAATTGGGAAGCTAGGACCGCCCAGCTCAAAGCAGGAAGAAGACCTTTGACCCGGAAGTTAGGGTCTTTGTTCTCCTCTCTCTCTTCCACGCGGTCTTCAGTTCTCTGACTAGCAGAGCTCCAGGAAAATTGGATTAGACACTCCTCCATTGCTCATCTTTAAGAAAAGACAACAGGTTAGTACAGACAGAAAAAATTGGTGCAGTCACTGGGTGGGCCGGATTGTTCTTGCCACCTACCCTACAGAAGGTAAGTACCCAACATTCTGTAGGTGGTAGGTGGCAGGAACAATCCTCTACAATTGGGACGTACCCAAGCCCCTGATGTTCCCCGGGTGGGGTGACTGCTATTGAGAACGTAATGTGTACTCTATTGGTGAATGACCTCGTGGAGGACCCTTCTGCCGAAGGTGGCCTCCGCGGATCTGAACTTGTCCACCTTGTAGTGTCTGACGAAGGTGGAGGGGTTACTCCAGGTTGCCACCCTGCATATCTCTGCAATGGGGGCATTCGTTGAGAATACAGCCGAGGTTGCTGCTGATCGTGTTGAGTGCGCCACGACCCCTGACGGACGTGGTACTCCTGCCGCATCGTATGCTGTGAAAATGCACGCCTTAATCCAGGTCGCCATTGTCTGCCTCGAAATCCGGGACGCCAGTGAAGAGGGGTTGAAGGACACGAATATAATAATAATAATAATAATAATAATAATATTTTATTTCTATCCCGCCCCTGTGCAACGCAATCGGGGCGGCTTACAATATAAAAACTCCATAGTCCCAGTACCCTAGCCCATGCACATCGGGATGCACGAAGAGGGAGTCGCATCTCCTGAATGGTGCCGTGCGTTTGATGTATATCCTTAACGCTCTTCTCACATCCAGCTTGTGCCACATTTTTTCCGTGGGGTGAACCGGGTTGGGGCAGAAGGACGGAAGGACTATCTGCTGAGAGACGTGGAAGGCAGAGATCACCTTCGGTCTGAAGGCTGGGTCTGGCCGTAGAGAGACCGAGTCTGGGCCGAAAGAGCACAGGTGTTCCCTTACTGAGAGTGCCGTGAGTTCGGACACCCTCCTTGCGGATGTTATTGCTATCAGGAACGCCACTTTGAGTGAGAGGATTCTCAATGGGACCTTCCTCAGAGGTTCGAAGGGGGCTTTTGTGAGTTGTTTGAGTACCAGGGAGAGTTTCCAAGAGGGAAACCTGTGTGCCACTGGTGGGGCCAGTAGGGTGGCCCCTCTCAGGAATCTCTTCACATGGGGATGTGCTGAAACTCTCCCGCCTTGAGGGCATGGGATGAAGGCCGCTAGAGCCGCCATTTGCCTCTTGAGGGTGTTCGGGCGAAGCCCACTATCAAGCCCCTTCTGCAGGAAGGCCAAGATGGGTCGCGTTGTGGCCTTGGTCGGGACTATCTGTTCCGTGGAGCACCACTGCGAGAACACCTTCCAGCTGGCTTGGTATATCCACTTGGTTGAGGCGCGTCTCGATGCGAGTAGGGTGTTGATTTCCTTTTCTTCATATCCATAGTCCTTTAGGGTTCGCCGCTCAGTCTCCAAGCCGTCAGTTTCAGCCACTCTACATCGGGGTGGCTTACTGGGCCCTGATGCAATAGGTTCCGGTGTGGTTGGAGTCTCAGCGGGGGTTGGATCGCCATCTCTGCTAACTCTGAGAACCACGGGCGGCGGGGCCAATGAGGCGCTATCAGCACCACTTGTGCCCTCTCCTGGCGAATCTTCCGACAGACCTTCCCCAGAAGTGGAAACGGGGAGAACAGGTATAGAAGATCCTTTGGCCAGGCCGAGCGAAGTGCATCCGTCCCTTCCGCTCCTGGCTGGGGGAATCTTGAGAAGAACCTTGGGAGCTTTGCGTTCGAGGGTGACGCGAAGAGGTCTACCGCCATCTCCCCGAAGGCGTCCATGATCTGGTAGAAGGTCTCCTGATCGAGCTCCCACTCCCCTGGTAGAACTGTGTGTCTGCTCAGGAAGTCCGCCTGCGTGTTCGTCTCTCCCTGTAGGTGTTGGGCTGACAGGGAGAGAACCGTTGATTCCGCCCAGGCCATGAGGAGTTCGGCCTCTGCATGCAGGGAGTTCGATCTCGATCCTCCTTGTCTCGCTATGTACGAATGTGTTGTTGTGTTGTCCGTCAGGAGGAGGACATGTGTGCCCCGTATGAGCGGGGTGAAGTGGAGTAGTGCCAGCCTTGCCGCTCTTAGCTCCAACCAGTTTATGCTGTGTTTCCTTTCATCTGCTGACCATAGGCCCTGTACCACCTGGTCTAGGCAGTGCGCTCCCCATCCCCTTAGGCTTGCATCCGAGGTCACCACCACCTGGGTTGGGGTTACCAGTGGGGAGCTCTTGGCTATGTTTTCCGTGTGTGTCCACCAGAGGAGGGAGTGTGCGAGGGGGCTCGTTATTTCCAGGATAGCGTCTTCCTTCCTTGTTATTAGGTCCTGGTGTGGTAGGAGGACCGATTGTAACTGCCTCGAGTGGAACCTGGCCCAGGGGACCACCTGGATTGCCGATATCATCAGGCCGAATAGCCGTGCTAGGGTTGCTAGTGGGGCTCTCCTTTTTCTGCTTACTAGCCGCGCCTCTGCCTGGAGAGCGCGACTGAGAAACTCGTCGTGTCTATTTGAACTCCTAGATGCATCAGCTGCTGTGATGGTGTGAGTGAGCTCTTCTTGAAGTTTATGAGGAAGCCGTGGCTCTGCAGACAATCTATCGTCTCCTGTATGTCTTTTCGTGCCTTGACTCTTGACGACGCCCTCAGTAGGATGTCATCCAGGTAAGGATAAAGGTGTATGCCCTTGGTACGGAGGTGCGCGATGAGGACCACCAATACCTTGGTGAACACCCTTGGAGCGGTGGCCAGGCCGAACGGGAGTGCTTTGAACTGGTAGTGTTCCTCGCCGAACCAAACCTGAGGAACTGTCGGCTGTCTTCGTGCATCCCGATGTGCATGTATGCCTCTGACAGATCTAGGGAGGCCAGAAAGTCCCCTTTCCTGACTGCCTCCCTTATTGAGGATAGAGTCTCCATCCAAAATCTCTTGTAGGTAACGAATGAGTTTGTGAACTTTAGGTCTAAGACTGATCAAAGGCTCCCGTCCTTTTTTGGAACTGTGAAAAAGTAGGAGTACACCCCTGAGAAACGCTGCGTGTCTGGAACTGGTTCTATTGCGTCTATCTCCAGTAGGTGGTCTATGGCTATCCTGAGATTCCTTGCCTTTTGTGGGTTGGCGGGCACGGGTGCTAGGGTGAAGCGATTCCTTGGTCTTGAGTTGAACTCCACCCTGTAGCCGTTTGCTATGGTATTCAGGACCCACCTGTCCGTGGTGGAGTTCAACCAGGAGCTTAGGAACCGGGATAGCCTTCCTCCCACTGGGATCGTCTCCGAGTCAGGATTGCTGGCGTGGGGGGTTCCGCTGCGGCTGCGTTCCCCCTTTCCGACTGGTGGATGGGTTTGAGAACGGGGCATGTCGGATGACATAGTTTGTTCTTGCCCATGCTGGTTTACTGGGGCGGTAGTCAGGCCTCCTACCACTGCTCCTGTATGGACGAAAGGAGCTCTGGTACTGTGTTGGGCGACGAAAAGGCTTCTTTGAAGATTTCCTGTTCAAGGAGGGCATCGCTTGCTTCTTATCCTTGGTCTCCACTAGTATATCTTTCAGTGTGTCCTCGCTGAATACCTTAGCGCCTTTGAAGGGGGCTGTAGCGAGTGCGTTCTTCGACTGGTTGTCTGCGTCCCACTGCTTGACCCACAGTGATCGTCTTGCCAGGTTAGCTGCTGCCGTTGCTCTGGCCGCATATGACAGGGCGTCCTGAGAAGCGTCGGCCATGAATTGTAGTGCATATTGGATCCTACTGAACGCCTTCTGGAGAGCTCTGGCCTCCAAGTCCGGTCTGTCCATTACCTCTTGTAGCCATATGATTGCCACCCTGGATATTAGCGCTGATGCTAGTGAGACTCTAATGCCCAGGGCCGAGGCCTCGTATGATTTTCTTAAGGCAGCGTCCGTCCTCTTTTCGTCAAGGTCCTTCAGGGAACCTTCCCCTTCTTTCGGCGCAAGCGAATTTGAAACCATTGAGACCACCGGCCGGTCGACGACAGGGGTCTTGAGCCTGTCCAGGATATCTGTGGGGAAGTTGTAGAACTTCTGAGCTGCAGACAATCCCCTGCGCCCTAGTGCCGGCCTCTCCCACTCTTCCGCCACAAGCCTCCAGAAGGCCTTGGGGAAGGGGAAGAGTGGGCGTTCGGGTTTGAAGGATGGCATCAATGCTGCCACCTTTTGGCTCTTGGGTGCCTCTGGGTCCCCTGTCTCATCCTCCTGCGGAGATGGGAGGGGGATCTCTAGGGCTGCCAATGCCTTGTTCAGTAAGTATGAGAACTTTTCTGCATGGAATATTCTGTCCGTGATCTCGGGCTCAGATGCCTCCGAGTCGGACAGTTCTCCTGGTTCCCTGTCTGGGTTTTCGCCTATGTCCTCATTTTCCCCGCCGTCCTCGTTGTTGAGGCCGTCATTGGGGGGTTGCCACCTCCTAAGCAGGTCCTCCCCGTCAGAGGCCTCCCCAGACTCCTCCGATGAGTGCCTCGACGGGGGCTCCTTCCTTTTCTCTCCCCTTGCCTTATCTACGTTTACCCTCACCCTTCTTTTATCCGAGGTGATGGTGTTTGGATCCGCCTTTCCAGAGCACTTTGGCCTGTTGGCCTTGGTCATGGAAGGCTTGTGTTTGCGTGAGGGACGCAAAGGCTCCTCCTTCTCATCCTCCTGTTCCGATAGGAGTGCCTCCCTCAGCATAGCCAGAGCCAATTTGATGCTCTGCTTCTTAGCTCGTGGGGTACCTCCTTTTCCCTTGCTTTTGGACTTTGCAGGTGGCTTGGGGGCCGCCTGAGTCCCCTCCCCCTCGGCATCCTCCCCCATGGGTTCCCCTCCCGATGAGGGGTCCCTAGAGGATTCCCCCTCCATAAGTTCTATCTCACTCTCACCGTCCTCCTCCTCGCTGGAGGAAATGACCCCCCTGTTTATGTTCAAAGATTGCCTTACTGAGACTGCCGCCGCTGTTGCCTGTGTTAAATCCTCCTTAGGGAAGGATTCAAAGATGACTTGGCGCAGCTCCTCCCCCACCAGGTCCCCTCTTACCGGATCCGACGTCCCCTGCCCTGCTTTGTCGTCGTTGTCGTCAGTGGTACTGTTCAGAGCACGATGGGGCCGGGAAAAGACCTCAGACCCCGTGTCTCCATCTCCGCTTTGCTGGTCGCTCCTTGTCGCCTCCTTGGCCTTCGATTTGTGCCTTTTCACCTTGGGCACGCTCCCGGAGCGGCCACTGGTGATGGCCTTCTCCGCCTCTCTCGCTGCCCTCCTCTGGGGGACCACCGCCTTGTCTGCTGAGGCGGAGGAAGGGCTGGAGGAGCTTCCCAGGCAGCCATTTTGGGTGCTGGGGGCCTCCGCGGCTGGCGGCTGGTCGCGCGCGCCGTCGCTGTCCGAAGCGGCTTGTCCCTTGCTGCCTCCCATGCTCCGTGGGCAGGACCGGGAGGGTAGCGCTAAAGCGGCGGTGGGAGCGCAGGGGGGGGGCGGTGGAAGCCACTAGGGCCTGCCGCGCAGTGGCGGGGCCTCGGGAGCCGCAGAGAGGTCGGCCGCACGGTAGCGGGGCCTTGGGAGCCGTAGGGAGGCCGGCCGCGCGGTAGCGGGGCCGAGAGAGCCGCGGCGGGGGGGCGGTCGGGGCGCTGGAAGGAGGAGGAACCGTGGGCCGAAGGAGGGTTCGGGAGAAGCGGGCGGGGGTGGCGCGGGTAGCAGGATCCTTGGGGTGCCTGGGGGGGGAGGCGGTGAGCGGAGTCCACCACGTGGAGGGTGGATGCTCAGGAGAGCGGAGAAGGAAGGACGAAGAAAGAAGGATTTTTTTTTTAGTAGTAGTAGTAGTAGTAGGGAGGCTAGGAGAGTTAAAGAGAGGGGGGGGTAAAATACAGAGTGGGCTGACCAGAGAGGCAGTAAGCTCCGGAAGAGTGAAAATCCTGTCCTTGCTGGGCGAAGCAGGAAGAAGAACTGAAGACCGCGTGGAAGAGAGGGAGGAGAACAAAGACCCTAACTTCCGGGTCAAAGGTCTTCTTCGTGCTTCGAGCTGGGCGGTCCTAGCTCCCCAATTGTAGAGGATTGTTCCTGCCACCTACCACCTACAGAATTTGGTATCCACGGGGGGTCCTGAAACCAAACCCCAGCAAATATGAAGGGACAACTGCACTCCAAGATATCTGCTGGTTAAATAAGATATCTGCTGGTTCTAAAGTTTACATTTAGGATGCTGAAAGTGTGCTCAGGAGATAATGAGACAGTCAGGACAACTGACAAGCTGCATAATGGTGATTCACTGGCCTACGATCCAATCTAGCAGAAATTTAAGATCACAAAGAACAGGGAAGACTCAGCTTTTCTAGACAGACAGAAGTCCTTAACGTCCTAGCATATGTATTAGCATTTTACAATATTTTAAATCAGAGGCAACCCGTTGTTAGTTTTTTTTTAAATAAACACTCACTACCAAATATAAATGCTATAAAAGGAAGGAGTATCGATGTTAAAGCAAGCTCCTTAAAACTCTCATTTCACAGTTGCTTCATATATCTCAACATAGAAAACACAGACAGCTAGCTTACACAGCTGAAAACAGTTTGTTGTTCCAAAGGATCACTTTTCCATGAAACCCAGTTAGTGGGTTAGAAGAAACAATCACATCAAAAACTTAAATTTCAGCATGCCTTCATAGAAATAATTAAAAATGGCACAGCAACAACCATTTGAAAACTTTTAAATAGTTATACAATGAGCATAATCAAATAAAAATGCATATTGGAGATCATATTCCATTGGAACAGAAAAACATAATATTTATATAATTGCATGTAATCTGAAATTTCTATCTCACTTTTCTTTCCAGGCAAAAATCAACAGATAACAACAGAAGAAAGCAAGAATCCATGAAGAACAGCGTTTGGTTCTGGCAAGTTTCTCTAGGGAAGATATTCATACATTTAGAGGCTCTAATTTATGTTTTCACTGATGGAAGAACAAATAATGAACACACACACAGATATCAATGAATGGAAGATTCATATGGGGAAAGACACCTCAAGGTATGTGGGGCCTAGCCCAATTTAGGGCTTTATAAATCCCATCAAGTCAACTGTCTGATGGAAGAACAGTGTGTCAGAAACAGTCCTGTCCCAGACACTGTCCCCTCTCCTGCATTTGTTCTAGGGAACTAGGCTCCTCTTTGCCCCACCAAAACAGCTAAAATATGAGTAAGCATCTGTTCCTTTGTTTTAGGATGGAAAATCTATAGTGGAAGCTGATCCCTGCTTAAACATCTAAAAGTAGCTGATGGGCAATTGTGCCATTTTCTCAAAACAGGCTTTCTATGTAACCAGCCACACACCAGATAAGGAGATGGTCACAAAAATTCTGCACGAACACCATGGGACATCTTCATGAAGTACAATGCAATCGTCAGTCTTAGAAATTACATGGGTATGTACAATAGTGTCAAATTTCCTCTCCTTTAGCAAATGCTATAAACTGCCAACAATGTGCATCTGAAAGAAAAGCACTTTGAACCACAGCTGCCACCTGCGTATGTAAAATCAAAACAGTTTTTTAAATTTAGGACAACACAAACAGGCATTCTATCCCTTCTTTCTTAAGGCTAACCTGTACAGGTTCTTCCAAAATGATTATTAGTATAAAATGAAATAGAATTTCCCCAAGATCAGCTTTAAAACACTGAATGACTGGAATCTAGGTATTAAAGAATTGTATTATCTTTACAGCAAAGCTATAAAGACAAAGAGAAATGCCTTAAAGTAACTATGGATGCCATAAACGGGGTACACTTAACCAAAATGGATTTAGGTATTCTGTACAGAGGCTTACAACATTATAGTTAACAGGCCTGAAGACTTCAAGAAAATAAAACTTTCACATAGTTAAAGATATTGGATACATAGTTAGCATACCTATTGATTGAGGAGAATCCATATATGGGTTACATTTTGCATAATGGCAACGGTCTGTTGCAAGCATTACTTCGAATACTTTATCTGATTTTATTATTCCATTTTCTGAAAGAAAGGAAATTTAGTCAAAATTTAAAACAATATTATTCCACAATATTATTATATCAAAAGAACAAAGAGTCTTTAGAAAACCAACAAGATGTTACCTACTTGATGTAATGCTGAACTGTAAATTTTGATATATATTGCATGTATTTTGAATATGTCTATATTACTCAGTATAAGGAGGAAATGACATTTTTAGAGAACCATGCCACTTGAAAATACAGCCTGAAACAACAATTTTCATTATTCCCACATCAGTTTTTCTGTAAAACAGGGAAGTCAAGATTATATAACTTCAAACTTATTTTAAAACACATTGTCAGGATTAGTCAGGAGTTGAATCAAAGAGTATCCTGGTATGTTTTATAGTGATTATTATCTCTGTTTTCATGGTATAAATCCTTCTAAGGGAACTTACAATGACTATCAAGATTTATAAAATAATAACAACAAACTCTGAAGAGTGTATCAGGATCCTTCATCAGGATCCAAGAATAGCAAAATTTTGCCAAGGACACCTGAAAGAAATATGGGAAAAGAGGACAGTCCATCTCTGAGGTGGTCTTTGCCTTCCTCTCTTGCTCTGATCTGAGATTGCACAGCACAATTGAAAGAGAGCAATATTTTCTTACTAGGCCCCCTAACCTCAATCCATCCCACGAAACTTTTTTGTTCTTCCTTAGCAGGCGTCCTATAAATGCTGCTAGATCCATCGTGGATTTCTGAATCAGCCAGATTTTGCTTGTTTGACTATCTTCCTCTACTTTCTTCTTACATCCCCTGTGCCACCATCCTTTGAATTAACACTGATGCTCATTTTGTAAGGTTATGCAACACATTTCCTAAATTCTGTTTTTTAGTAGGAGCAGCAAAGCACATGGGCCCTTGGTATGCACTAGGGTTTGGTTCCAGGACCCACTGTGGATACCAAAATCCATGGATACTCAAGTCCCATTATATACAGTGGTGTAGTAAAATGGTGTCCCTTATAGAAAATGGCAAAATCAAACTTAGCTTTTTGGGATGTTTTAAAAAATATCTTCAAGCCATGAATGATGGAATCTATTGATGCAGAATCTGTGGATATGGAGGGACAATTGTAGAAATTCAGGAAGGACTGGGACTGTGGAACAGGAGAGGCATAACCAACGTCCATATATTTATACTTCTCCTTAGTTGCAGCCAAGAAATAGGACTATATAATTTTTTTAGTTATATAAAGCCTAGTCAATCCAACCTATGCCTACTTATCAAGTTCAGCCCATCAAGAATGTGCCACAGTTTTTCTGAACAAGGTACATATACTGAGATGGTACTGCACCTTCAAACTGTATCCCTGATCTGACCTACCCCAGAATGTAAATTCTCTTTGAAGAAGCAACTAAAGAAAGGGGCCAGTACAATTTCCAGATCAGTAGGCTAAGAAATAATGGGTTCTTTTCCCCAAAAATAATCTTAGTCCAGAACCATCCTCAAATATCACCTGAGAAGATTCAAACAAAATTTATTTCTACTAGGCCACACTAGGTAAACTCTAGCAGCATATAATCTTGTTTTCTTTTCAGAGTGGAAACAGAAGAAAGCTGTATCTTAGCTGTTCAGCATACAACCTACTTTGCTATCCTTTATATTCAGTTTAGCTCCCATTTCATTTCATCATTGTTACTACCATTGCAGTACCCTAAAGGAGAAAGAAATGGTACATGCTTTCCTTTTCACTTTGCTCTGTCTGTCCTCCCCCAACTCTCATATTTAAATATAAGAATCAGTAACTACATCTAACCTTCAAATTTTCTAAGATGCAAACCACCTGGGAAAATATGAAAAATCCCATACATATTGTGTATAATCTACCCACTGTCTGGAATTCGTTCCCATGATTGTCTAGTGCATATTACAGGACAACTCAAGATTTGTGTGATGATTCCAACTAATCTGTACCCACCACAGTTTCAAATCAAAAGATTTCATAACAACAAATTTCAGAATGTTTTCTTTTTAATTTAACACATTTATATTGTACTTAAAGAGAAAATTACATGAAAAACAGATTGCCATTCAGAACCTGCAAAACAATACTAATGTCTACGTCATACTTTCCAAAGCTTTTGAGGTACTAGAATTCATGTCCATCATTCAGTGGCATGAAACAGTAAAAATGAAAAACTTAACGCTATAGTCCCCTTACAAGCACAATACATATCTACTTTGCAAAAACAACCCCCTAATAGAAATTCCAAAGCTCATCTAAATGAACCACCTCATTAATAAAGTATGCTACACCTTTTAGATCTATACCCCAGAAACATCAAGAATAAGAATCCAGGAAAAAAAAATACCGGTACAAGCCTACTATAGCTACTCTATTCCAGAAACCAAGTCCCCAAGAAGACTTTAAAAACAAGCAATTCTGCTAACTGTTATCGCTGCATTTCCAGAGGCTACAAGCAGCAGGGGTTCATAAGTGTGTAAGTTTAACTAGAAGTATTTTTAAACATTCAGTAACTAGGAAAGACTCTTCAGCAAGCCTTTTCTTTTAAATCAGATTTGAATTCTTTTTACAATTTTTATTGCATTTTATGTAACTTTATAATTATTCTAGTATTAATCATTATTTTACTATACATGTTGACCCAAATCCTTGTTAACCACTGGTATACATTTTTTAAGAAAGAAAAGATACATACAATACAGTATTTTGGAAATAAGGCAAATCATATACAACAAGAAGTCTCCAAAAACAAAGAAGACCAGTATTTACATTGCATATTTACATTTACGTCAGAATGTTGTGAAATCATGTTTCCCCTATATAAATACATTTAAGTCTTATGCCTTTTTCTCAGATGCACAGGAACTGCTACACACTCAATTCATGTACATTAAACAATCTAGCAAATGGGGTCCTATAATTTTAACAGCCTAGGTAAATCTATAAGAGGTCCTGAAACAGAAGAAATTTGTAATGCTCTGAACTGTCTATTGTACTTCCTTTATAAAAACTGCTCTTATATACCTGCTCCTCATTCCTTTACCATCCAGATAAGACAAACTGGACCTTGAAGCCATTGGCTTGGTAACAAGATGAAAGCAGGAGCTGATGCAACTGATTTCTGACATAGGCCTATAAACAAAGTACCTGTACAGTTGTCCCTCCGTATCCATGGATTGGGTATCTACAGATTTAAGTATTCATGGTTTGAATATATTCTTAGAAAAATAATAATCCAAAAAGCAAATCTTGATTTTGCCATCTTATATAAGGGTCACCATTTTGCTATGCCATTGTATATAACTGGAGTTGAGTATTCATGGATTTTTGGTATCCACGGAAAGGGGGTTCTGGAACCAAACCCCAGCAAATATGAAGGGACAACTGTACATCTTTGCTTGTGAGGTTCTCCTTTGCCAAGCACAACACCTAATGGAGCACAAGATTCTCCCTTGGCTGATCCTTAAAGACAGCAGCTCATTGTGTTGTTGCCGCTTGTACAATTCCACTTCATGTAATAATAGTCCCTAGTGCTTTCATAAGAAGCAACGACAAGACAAACATAATCGCTTTTATTTAATAAAAAAATCTAGTTATTCAAAACAATTTTAGAGATAGTCTACAAGCTTTAGAAACAAACACAATTAATTCTGTCAAACACAAGATTAAAAAAACAAAACCTTAATTTTTTAAAAATGCAGAAGACCTGTCACTAACAGAAACCCAATACAATACCCGTAAACAACTAGACTCAGTCAACTGAAATCTATCACTATTACCCATTCTGCCCAGCTTTGTTATTACGGCACTGACATGGCAACGACGCCTAGGTTTCCAGCAGCGGCCATGAAGACGGGGAGGTGGCTTCTCAGCAACCAAAGATCACGGTAACCGCTGAACTGATGAGAATCATCCCAAGAGAGTTGCATAATAGCTGGTGAGAGAGGACTCAAAGGAGGACAGCTGCCACGCTCGCCAAGGGACATTCAAACCCTTCCACGAAAAACTTAAAATCTGCTTTCAGGGCTTACAATCGGTGAGGAAGGCTTGCGAGTTCAGTGAGCCAGGCATTTATTTATGAGTGGCATGCCCGTGGCTGGAAAACTACGGTTTGTGCCCGCTGGGTACTATTTATTTATTATTTATTTATTTGTGCCATTTCTATGCCACCTTTCTCCCAAAGTGGGGCCCAATTAAGATCACAATTAAAACCAGTTAAAACATACACAGTAAAACAAACAAACCCGCACAGATAAAAACAACATTAAAAAGAATATAAAAACACACCCCGAGAAAAGCCACAATTATGTGTCAAAGGCCTGCTGAAACAAGAAGAGGCTGGGAACGGAGTCAGCTGTTTCCCCCCCCCCCTGCCTCTTTCTCCTCCTTCTCCCAATTCGGGGTGAAGAAAAAAAACCCAAGGCGGTTTTTTTTTTTGAGGGGGAGGCGGCTGCTCAGCTTGGTGGCAAGCGTCCGAGGGACACCCCCCCTTGCTCTCTTCTAGCAGCGGGGGCGGCCGTGGCTGCCCCTCAAAAAAGCTTTCGAGGCAGGGCGAGGGACACACCCGCCTCAGCAGCGGCGCAGGCAGCCTCCGCCTCCTCCTCCTCCTCCCACGAAGGGACCCCTCCCCGCCTGTATGGGGGAGACTATGCGCGCGCGTATGAGGAACAACCCACCCCCCACCCCCCACCCCCACCCGCGTTCGCTCTCCAACGGCCGCCCAGTGACAGTTGGCTCCCTCCCAAGCGCGCGGCGGCGGGACAGCTAAGGCCGACCCAAGACGCCTCACGGCCATGCCCTGGCGACGGTTTGGGACCCGCGCGTGCGGGAAAAGTGCCTGCGCGCGTGCGTGTGTGTGTATGTGTGTCTGCCTATGTGTGTGTGCCATGAATGGAGGGCACGCGCCCTGGCCCCTCCCTCCGCCTCCTCCCACCCCCACCTCCTTCTTTCTTTCTTCCTTCCCTACACAGAGAGAGAGAGACACACACACGGAGAAGGCCACTCACTGCGGAGGTTGTGGATGAGCTCGGAGTGACTGGCGCCTCCTGACTTCCAGGCCATCGCTAGACAGACTCTGCGGAGCAGGTAGAGAGCCGCCTTCAGCGCCGCGACTGCGCACAGGAGTTTCCCCAGGAAGGACACAACCTCCAGCGCCGACACAGGCGCCGCCTCCTCCTCCCCTCCCGCAGCAGCTGCTGCTGCCGCCGCCGCTGCCGGCGCGCGTCCGCCGGAGGGAGGGGCCGCTCCCCCGCCCCCCCGCGCGCTCCACATTCTAAACCGCCGCCGCCGCCGCAGCAGCAGCAGCAGCAGCAGCCGCCCGGCACCCACGGCCGCCGCCGGTCTGCGCAGGCGCAGCGGATGGCATAAAAGGGACTGGCTGGGAAAGTTGGGGGGGGGAGAAGAAAGAGGTCGAGAGGGGCGGTGGAAAGAGAGAGGGAAGGGGACTTGCAATGCGGGGGGGGGACTGCTTGTGTCATTAAAGGGAGCCGTGTGACTGGCTCTTCTTTCTGTCTATAGAAATACATAGGACGGCGTTGACATGATGTGGGAGGCGAGTTTGTGGTATTGCATGGGTGGGCGCGCCTAGCAGCCCCTGGGGGAGTTCAGGGAAAGGATCCCACAAGGTGGGAAGGCTGACAGGCCTCTAGCCTGGGGTCCTGAGCGAGCAGGATTAGGAGGGGCCCCCAGCATGATATTATTGTAAGTTTTTATTATGTAAATCCATTTAGGTTTTTGAAAAATAAATATAAATATTACTTTGGTGTCATCATTTAAACTGACTTGTTTTATAGATTTTCCTTGGTTTTTTTTCCGGGCTGTGAGGCCGTGTTCTGGAATAGTTTCTTTCTGACATTTTTCCTGCATCTGTGGCTGGCATCTTCAGAGAATGGTTGGGTAGGAGTGTGTGTGGAGTTTATATACTGTATTTTGAACCCCTGTTGGGGAGTGTATGTAAATGTGTGTAATTGAATGGTTAGTTTCTGGGTATAGAAATGCAAGGCTCGTTAGTGTCTGTTTGGCTGATGTTTGGTTGATGGGCCATTATCACTGAAGATGCCAGCCACAGATGCAGGCAAAACGTCATTTCATTATATCATGGAGATGCACTATCCACAATGCTGCAGTCTTATTTGAGAACTCACGCCAAATAAGTCTTGAAGAGAAACAACAATGCAGAAAGAATCACAACCTGGAAACATCCAAGGAGACCTTCTGCTGTGCTTTCTGCAACCGGACTTGTTTATCTTGGATTGGCCTTTTTAGTCATCAGCGCACTTGCAGAAAGCACAAATGAGTCCTTCCTGAGTCTTTGTTTGTGAAGAAAAGCCAGAGAGAGAGAGATACAGTATTTTTTAAAATAGATTTTCCTTGGGGGTTTTTCTAGGCTGTGAGGCTGTGTTCTGGAATAGTTTCTTTCTGACCTTTTGCTTGCATCTCCAGCTGGCATCTTCAGAGAATGGTTGGGTAGGTGTGTGTGTGGGGGAGGTTATATATTGTGAACCCCTGTTGGGGAGGATATGTAAATTTGTGTATCTGAATGGTTAGTTTCTGGGTGTAGAAATGCAATGAGGATTAGTAGCTGTTTGGCTAATGGTTGGTTGATGGCCCATTAACTGCTGGCAATCCTCCTGTCCCTGGGAGGAATACCCTTGTAAGTGCTGAGTTTTTGTTCTATTGTTTTTCAAAACCCAGTGAAGATTTTCTTTATTTGTAGGGTTTCTTCTTTCCTGTTGAAGTTGTCCAGGTGTTTGTGGATTTCAATAGCTTCTCTGTGCATTCTGACATGATAGTTGTTGGCCTGGTCCAGAATTTCTGTGTTTTTAGAAACAATCTATGGATGCCAGCCGTGAAAGCCTTCGACTTCACATTGACTTATTTAAATTTTTATCCTAAATCCTGCAGAGCAGCCTTTCTCAATCTTTTTATCCTGGTGGAACCACTGAAACAATTTTTAGGTCTCAGGGAAACCCTGCCTAAAAATTACTATATCTGCAGCTAAAAAAAATGTTTATTTTTTCCAATCTCAATATCTCAAGGAACTCTTAGCAACTTTTTCTGGAACCCTGAGGTTCCAGGCAACCCTGATTAAGAAACCCTGCTGTAGAGCATCACTGCCCTTAACCTTAGCAGTAGGTAGGGGCCCTGCCAAAGTTTCTGGCCTAGGGGCGTGCTTCAGGGTGTGTGGGGTATGCTGCCAGTAGAGAACAACCACAATGTATATGCCTATGTGTATCTCCAAGAAAACAGCCAATACACTTACTATCCTCTAATGGCACCATTGTGCACATTTACACCTTTGCCATGCTTCAAACGGATCAATGCACACAAGCCAGGCAGGGCCTGGGAAACAGCGGCTGTGGTCCTCCAATCCAGGAATGTAAGCTATTTCCTGATACTCTTTTCCTTCCTTCCTTCCTGCAGTAGAAGCAAAATTGTAACTTAGTTGCAAGGGCCATAGATTCCCCCCCCCCCCAGTCTGTTATGAGCATACCTGCTCGCTCGCTCTCACACGCCTCACTGATAGACTAAATCCGGTTGTTAATCTTAACCAGAGTACAGTAGATGTATTAGCTCAATAAAATTTACATGATTCTTGTTTTACTAAATTCCCATCTATACAATGGGTCTGTTTATTTGCTTTTGCTAAATTACAGAAGACATTAGCAAAATAGCTTAAAAGGCTAACCCCTATCAGGGCTAAGACTCAGCAGTGAATGCCACAGAGTTACATGGGGGCACACTCTCTACTAACCTTGTTGGGGATTGTACCCTTAAGTGCAATTTCAACGGATGTTTAGTCATCTTGTACTGAGTCCCCAGTTCAGTAGGACTTCTACTACGTGGGAGTTGCAACCTTAAACTGTAATGAGGTGATGGCGAAGATGAGCAGCACACTGGTATTTCCACCTTTCCCGTGATTCTAGTGGGGAAATGTCCGAAGGGATATAGGCACGCTCATTTTGTCTAGCTTGCCTAAGAAAACCCTATAAAATCCATGGGGTCACCATAAGTCGACAGGCAGCTTGAAGGCACATGCACACAAAACAATAAACCCTGTGGCATCTGGAAGACAACCGGATCATCAACCTGTTCGTCTTAAAGGAGCCACTGAACTCCTCGTGGAAAGGTTTGTTGATCTTGTGCGTACCACAAGAGGTGGCGCAGAGTGCATTACAAGAAGACAACCGTCCTTGTCATTTGGATCTTCCTATCATTCTAGTTTTGGGAAAACACAAGAAGAGCCCCTCCCCCTGAAATAACGCTCTTGCAGACGTCCGAGCCCGCCCGAAGTAGCCATTATTGTCTTACGAGGCTTTTTGTCCTTTTCCGGACGCCGTCTCACGTGCGCCCTGTCCTCCAATCGAGGGGGTGCCTTTGGAGGCGGGAAAGAGGCTCTGCTCGTGAGGCATGGAGGATGTTTTGGCCAAGTACGTGTCCCAGAAAGTCAGCAAGGCTCGCTGGCGGCCCCTGCCCGCCACCGCCTTGCAGCCGCCCGAGGTCTTCGCTACTGGCTCGTGGGACAACGAGGTAGGGCAGGCGAGTCCCCCCCGGGTTGCCTTTCTCCTTCCCCCGAGACGGCTTGGAGTCGCTGCCTGGCCCAGGGTGGCTGTGGCCCTCCTTTCCATTGGGGTCTGTCGACAGCCTAGTCCCCATATCGTCCGGGTTCAAAAAACCCCAACCCCACGATATACTGCTCTGGAGCGCCCGCCAGTCGGCGGCTAGGGCTGAGTGTGTTCGGTCCTGCCAGTGGGCGTTCTGCCATGGCATGCTGCTTTTTAACCACCTGCCTGCCTTGAGCCTTTCGAAGGTGTTAGAAACGGAAAATGTACTTTTTAAATGGCTGAACTATAAGGGGGCGCATGGCAACGCGTGTTTAGCTCTGCTTTGGAAATGCGATTAAATGCAGTCTTTTTCTCCTTACCTGCTTTTTGTTTCCAAAGCTGAATGGTTAGGCAGTTATGTGCCCTCCAGATGTTTTAAAGCCACAACGGCTATAAATCTTGCTCGTTGGCTATGCTGTATGAGAACAGAGTTCCAAAAAACGGGAAAACATCTAATGGCATCAGATTGCCACCCTAAGTTTTTGCAGGAAAGCCGTAGGAAAAAAATGTATCGACAATGCAGTAACTGTTCTGTGAACAAGAGAGCAAATCCAGCAGTTCGGTGTTTATTTCTACAGTTACCTGTGTGGTGCTTACTAAATGTACCATTCCAAATGTACATTCAGAACAAACCTCTGTTTAGATTTGTTGGTTATGATAAGAAAGCTGTGCTAAAATGTTATTGGGCACTTTGTTAGTGTGGCTTCTTAAAATGAAGGTATAACTGATGATGATGTTGATAGACTGCAAATTGATGAACAGGTTCATATGCAAATTCTTTCCTTAGTACTTTTTTGTAATCTTACAGGAAAATAAGGTTTCAGTTTGGTCTGTTGGAGACTTTGGAAGTTTGAGCTCAAATGGAGAATTTCATGCAGAACCACATCTTCTATGTGATATTCAGCATAGTGGCGATGTTATGGATATGCAGGTAAAATGCTATAAAATGACTTTGAACATTGCAGCCTGCATGTTATTGGTGGCAGGGAAGTTGCACAGTACAGTTGTCCCTTCATATTCACTGGGGTTTGGTTCCAGGACCCGCTGTGGATGCCAAAATCTGTGAATACTCAAGTCCCATTATATACAATGGTATAGTAAAATGGTGTCCCTTATATAAGATGGCAAAATCAAGGTTTGCTTTTTGGATTATTATTTTTTAAAGAACATTTTCAAGCCGTGAATACTTAAATCTGTGGATAACAAATCCATGGATACAAAATCCATGGATACAGAGAGTATTGCAAGTGCCATAATGCAAAAGGAAGCATCTGCAGCTTAGGAAGTCTGTAAATGGGATATTGTTTCTGTTTGATACATTATTCAAATATGGATTCATATCTGAGCTGTTTTCTTCTTAGTTTTTGGATCAGGAGAGAATTGTGGCTGCTTCATCCACTGGAAGTGTGACTGTTTTCCGGCATCATCAAAATAACCAGGTAAGTAGATAATATTTGCTTTCAGCTCTTCTGACTTTTGTACCAAAAATTACCTAGCTCTCAGTTTCTCAAGAATGCACAAAGCAGAACAAAGTTGCTTTGTGGACAAGATGGTCAAGTAGGTTGTAGCTGATCATATCCAGATGCTCTTGGATTAGATAGCTTTTACAGTTCTGTTTCAGTTTGGGTGTAAGGCTTGGTCTGGGGAATGAAATTGCCTTGGTCTCCCTGTGGAATTACCTGTGCTGGGAATTTTTTTTAATAGGGAATTTTTTATTGGAGTAAGCCCATTCTACTAAAAAATACACTCAACCGCAAAAGGCCATAACAATAATACAAAAATAATACTAATTATTTTCCTCTTTTCTTACTAATACAAAAATAAATCTATCCTAACACTAATGTATTTTTCCCTTTAATCTAAACACACTATAATCACATTATATTTACACATTATAATTATACCTACCTGTGCTGGGGGTGGGGGAGATGGAGGCAATGTAACCCCATTCATTTTCCTGGCTCTCTCAGCAGCTTTTATTACCATTGACCATGTTATCTTTTTGGAGAGGTTGGATGTAGAAGATACATATTTTCAGTGGTTCTGCTTCTACTTAGATGGCCATTTCTTAAAGGTTGTGCTGGGGGATTTCTTCTCACTTGCATAGCATTTATGCTTTGAGGTTCCTCTGGGCTCCATTTGCTTTCCCACGCTACTTTACACAGGGACATAGAACACTGCCTTATACTGGGTCACATAAACTGATTGATATAGCCCAGTACAGTATTGTGTACACTAACTGTCAGCAGCTCTTCAAATAGGTTTTTCTTCTAGCCCTATCTGGATGTCCCTGCTGGCCTCCATTCCTAACTATGCTTTTGAGATTAGGCAACATCTGTGTGAAACTGTTGGGTGAGCTCATCTAGAGATTTAGAGTGCAGTGCCACCCAGCACCCTTATAGCATGCAGCTCTGTCTCCTTTTTTGTCAAACCAGGATGAGTCAGTGGGTGTATTTAATCAGTGACTGGCTGCAGGACTCAATTTAGGCCAGTATTAAATTCAGTCCAGATAAGACTGAGATACTGTTTCTGGGCTGATTTTCAAGTTGCTGCTCCTCTAAAGGATCACTCTGGTAGCTTGGGGAGATGCTTATAGAGCCATTTTCGCCATTAGAGATACTACTGTAATTTGTACACAAATCAGTTTTTACCAGCTTAAGCTGATACACCAGCTACAAGCCTATCTGTATAGCAGGGGTAGGTAAAGTATGGCCCCCAGGCCATTTTGGCAGGTCCTAAGGGGACCCATACTCTCCTCTTCAAATTCAGGTGGGGAAGAGCATTGCCCTCCCTGCCTCAGACAACCTTTACTGCCTGAGTACTTCAAACTTTGGTGTTCATGACTCTCTCTCTCTCAATGTTTCTCTCTTCTTAGTCACTATATTTTTCTACATAGGCTGGCTATTTTAATTCTTTTTGGCTTTTTTTAGACTCTTTCCGTAAGCCAGAAGTGGGAAAATGCACATTTCTATGATCCATCTTGTGCGAATGCACCCTGCACTGGGATTATCTGCAACAGCCCTGAGATTTTTACAGTTGGTGAAGATGGAAGGATAAATGTGTTCACAACTGACCGGAAGGAAGCTGTGCGTACTGTAGGTAGGCAGTTAAGACTCTTGTACTCAAGCCCGAAACTATTGTATAAACATCCTCTTATAAATCTCAATGCAGAATCTGTTAAAGTCAAGGTAAAAGTGAATCATTTGTATTTACCTGGGAAGTAATTGTAGCATGCCTGTAGTACCAATATTTTAATGCTGTTTTCAAGTGAATTTAATGAGACCAATAATTTAAAAAACAACTACACTGTTTTGAACATAGTGAAGCAGATGTAATTCCCCCACCCCTTTGTTGTGGTACTGAATGTTTTTTGCCATATGTATGTAAACTGCATCTATCTAGAATTCCTTAGTGTGTACCATTTTGCTCACCTGAATTCCCAGGGTTGTAAACAGTATTGTCTAATAGATAAATCAACATTCTCCTTAAGATTCTCTTAAGCTTTGGACTCTGAATTTTCAGAATGTATCTTTTTTAAGGAAAAGAACTTATGCAGTTACATATGCTTAGTAGAGGGTCATTCTGTTACATAGACACTTCAGTCTAGGCACATTCTCTTATAGACTACAGTACATAGTCTAAGCACATTGTTTTTAATAGACATTTCATCCTATAAGGAATGTCTTTTATATTTATAATGCATGGTAAGGAACTTCAGCTTACGTCACTACATGAGCATCATTCATTTCACATTACATCTGTGAAAGAAACTGGACATTTCAGACAAGCATTTGCATCCATTTCTGTAATTAGTAGCATTTCCAATATCTTGTAATACAGTACATATAATGCTTTTAGCTTATTAGAAATAATTTTCAGATACTTTTAACTTTGTTTTGCATTGTGGTAAATTTATGTACACTGCATTATCGAGTAAACCTCTACCTGTTAGACTGGCATTTTATTGTAAATAAAGTATTCTCATCCATTCTGAGGCTTGCAATCAGCTAGCTGCTTTTTCTGGCACAGATGCCTATGAGCAAATCTGCCTTGAACAGCAGCACACATTCTGCTTATACAGAACTTGCAAGCAGGTTATTTACATTACACTCACAGGCAAGTTTCACTGGTTCTCTCTGCCTGGGATTTTGCTCGTTATTAAAATTTGCCCCTTTCTACAGAAGTCATGTTTGTTTCACCGTATAATTTTTTGAGAGACTGGTGGCATCTTTTCTTATCAGCTGTTGTAAGTTAGTTGACTCTAAGCTCAGATACAAACTCGAGCCTTTTCTTTGAATATTTCCCTGTCTCTATACACAGATAGTACCTTCTAAGTTTATGATTTCTAAGAAATTTTAGCTGTTGATTTCAGTATGCAGAGCACTACAGGACAAAATCATTTAATTCCCATTACAATAATATATATAATTAAGAAATACTAACATATGCTTTATATTGATGGAATTATTGTTGCTTACACACTATACTGCTCAATGCACCCGATCCTGCCCAGTCCACTTTGCTTACTTGTAGCCAAGGTAAACACTAAATAAATACCGAATAGATTGTGCCTTTGACTCTACATTTCCCCAGTAAACAATTTTGAATGTTTTAAGCACCTACAATAAATGTTTTCTAATGTGATAGCTCCATCATCACTTGTACAAGCAAATGGTATTTGTGGGAAACCCCATATAAACATGTTCTGTGCTGGTTTACATGGTAGCTTAAGAACTTGTCTGATAGTACAGCAAAGCTTCAGCAGGGATATTAATATAATAATAATATATGTGCTTTTGTTATCCATATAGAGGTGAATAGGGAATAGCCAAATAAATCATATAAATAAATAGCTTCAGCAGAACAGAAACCCAAACAAACAAAGAGGATCTCGCCTCACCACTCTTTTAACAGGTATTTGTGCTTAGTCTTTACATAAGTATTCAGTTCTCATTATACAAATTCTGGAAGCAGAATGTTATGGCTCTGGAAGTCTTGATTTGCCATATTTGTTACTATCTATTCTATTTACTGAATATTTCTTAGCTGCCACCCTCCAAAAGTATCTTGGTGTTCTTTTCCCACCCGGATTAATAATTTGTTATTGAGATATTCTAATCTTATCACATTTCTCTTTCATAATTTCCTATAACTTAAGAAAATCTATCTTTGACTAAAAAATAAACTTAGTTTCTGAAAAAGAAGACCTTGTATTACACATAACACAAATAATCAGTGATAGGGATTTCATAACATGGTTTGGGCTGCTTCTCCCATCATTGGCTGTGATGACATTTAGTGAAGATGATGTGAAACATTTGTTGTGTGCCTTTTTGGAATTTAACTGGGCAGCTTGCACTCAATTTACTATTGTACTAAAAAGTTGCATATTCTCAGTGTGAACAGTGTCAGAGAGACAGGAATGGTACTCAAGGGTATACTGTAACAGTATACTCAAGTAGTTATTTGCCTGCCATAAAATGGCCTGTAGAACATTTAATTAGCTGGCAGAACCTTGCATTGCTTGTTAGATAACAATTGTTCTTATGTTTTGTTTGCTCACTACACTGTTTCTAACATGCTAAAAAGTAACAGTTAAAAGTGAAACACTTTAAATCAAAATGACTAATATGCGTGTCTCTTCTAATTTTCAGACAATGCTGACAGCAGTACACTCCATGCAGTGACTCGACTCCGCACAACAGAAATCCTGACAGTCAATTCCATTGGTCAGCTTAAAGTATGGGATTTCAGACAGCAAGGAAATGAACCTTCACAAATATTTTCACTGTAAGCACTTCATTTTGAGTTAATGAGCTCTGTTAAAGCCAAATGTCACACTATAACTCTGTGCCATTTTGTTCAGTTAGGGCTTTGACTACTGTCTTTGTTAATTTTCCATCAAAGTATGTCTTGCTCTCTTCTTGCAGGACAGGGGAAAGAATTCCACTACACTGCGTAGATAGGCATCCCAGCCAACAGCACATTGTAGCCACAGGTAGCCAAGATGGAATGTTGAGTATCTGGGATGTGAGACAAGGTAGCATGCCAGTTTCCTTGCTAAATGCTCATGAAGCAGAATGTAAGTAACTAAATAAACAGATATAACTCTTGAGTCTTTGATGACATAACCACTATGTGTAAAATGCTCCATGTGTCCCATAGTGCTCAGTAAAGATGTCTTTCTTTACTCCTTGACATATGTGTATGGACCCATAGTTGGGTAGTCTGTACTTGCCTTCTGTATTCCCATTGATTTAGGAGGCCCACTGACTGTTGCAGTGTGACTCCATGTGTGTATTGCATGGTAGAAGAGAAGCAGATCTGTAAGCCTTCTGGAGATTGCTCCAGACACTTTGCTTCTGTGAGAAAGGGCTCATCAGGAGTTTGGAGGTGCAAGAATAGACAGTCAATTGGGACTTCTAACAGCTAGTAGGCACAGTATCTGCCCTTGGAAGACACTGTCTGGCTTAGTGTCTGCTACTGAAGAAGGCTTGCTTGTTGGAGGCACTAAAGACAAGTTAACAGCAGAAACAGAGATTCACAAGATAGCAGGGTAGCTTTGGAATGATAGTTTCTAGATTTATGAAATAAAGAGAATGATTTGTCCTACTTGGGACCATCAAGACTACGGAAGGGGGATTACAGTACTATAGTCATCCCTTCCCATTTGCGGGAGTTAGAGGTGGAGCACCATCGCGAAAATGAAAAAACGTGAATAAATTAAGCCCCACCCCAAACATGCTGTACACTTCTCTCCTATCAACAGCACTGCCAGAACCTCCCTTTCCTGCCTTTGCATGATGCCTCAGCCAATTTGCAAAGGTTTGCATGTATGCTTAAGAGCAGCGGCTATGCTTTTCTCTTGGGCTTGAGGAGAGATGTGGTTGAACCAGAGTTTTAAAGAGGTAATTCAGTTTGGAATCCAGCTTTTCTCTTGGGCTTGAGGAGAGATGGGGTTGAACCTGAGTTTTAAAGAGGAAATTTGGTTTGGAATCCAGCTTTTCTCTTGGGCTTGAGGAGAGACGGGGTTGAACCCAAGCTTTAAAGAGGCAGGTCAGTTTGGAATCCAGCTGGGAACGAGCGGTACAGACACTGTTGTTGGGACACAGGGATGCCGGAGGCAGGCGGTGGGGGGAGAGGTTTGTGTGCATGCGTGCGTTCTCAAGAGCGGAGGCTGTGCTTTTCTCTTGGGCTTGAGGAGAGATGGGGTGGAATCTGAGTTTTAAAGAGGCAATTTGGTTTGGAATCCACCTGGGAATGAGAGGCGGGGTGGTTTTTTGCCAGGATAAGAGGGCTGAGAGAAGTGCAAGGCCTAGGAACTTTGCAAATGTGGTGGAGGCATCATCGTTCAAACGCGGGAAAGGGAGAAACAGGCGATGTTGTTGGCTGGCATGGAGGAAGAGAAGGGAGAGGATGAGGATGGAGTGGGGGTGGGAGCCCATCTTCCCGCCAGAGTGGAGCAAGGTGGAGGGACCTTGCAAATCTTACAGAATCATGGTGGTGCAGGGATTGTGTTTTTTCCAGATGGGAAGAGGGGGAGGGGAAGGAAGACAAGGTCTTGCAATAACAGTACTGTTGACATATTCCAACAGTAGTTACAAACCGCAAATACACAAAACCAGAAATTGGAAAGACGTGAATGGGAAGGGACTGTATTTGTGAAAATGCTCTGTCAATAGATAATCGATAAGTGGCTTGGTTGAATTAAGAAGCAATGGAAAATAAAGCATTAGTGATCACAAGAGAACCCGTGCCAATATACAGAATAGAGTTGGGCAACTGGGATGGTCTGGGGGCCAGTTTCTGTCCCAGGGCCACACAGGTTGCCAGAAAATGGGGCAAGACCAGAAGAAGTTTGAGAGTCCACTTCTGATTTTGGAAATATTGTAATGTTAAATAGTGCAAAGATGCAGCAATCTACTTAAAAAGCAAATTGGTATTCCTAGAGGCTTCCAGGAGACGCTGTTCATCAGGGGTCTGTGGAGCCTGGAGCACCAGAGAAATAGCCTCACAATCTGTAGTGTGCCTACTTCATTGTAGAGGGTAGAAATACTCCACATTCATTACAAGAGAGAATTTCAGCTAGAAATGTCAGGTGCCTTGTATCCTGGCCTCCTGGATTTTATTAGCTTATCTTTCAGGAGACAGTAGAAACATGCTGGTGTCCTGGCAACAAAAGGTTAAATTGTTAATAGCTGTTTAATAAAAGAAAATCTGTCTACAGACTACAAAAATAAGCTTGCCATATGTTTTTTTGTTCAGTGTGGGAAGTTCACTTTCATCCTTCCAATCCTGATCACTTGTTCACGTGTTCAGAAGATGGAACTCTGTGGCACTGGGATGCTTCCACTGATGTGTCTGAAAGAAAATCTTATCTTCATACAGGTAAATCTTACTTCATGCTTCTAAGTAATTGAACAAGCATATGTGATGGCACTGGCAAGAGAGTCCCTGTCATCTTTTAGCATACTAATTTTTAACTTAGCATTTGCTGTTTGTTTCTAGCATCATATGCTTCTTCCCCAATAAAGATGAAATCAAACTTGGTATAATCTATATTTCAAGAGTGGTGTTGTTGTTTGAGTGTTGGACTAGGACTCTACATTTGATCAGAGTTCAAATGCTGCTCAGCCATAGAAACACACTGGTTGACCTTGAACAAGTCATACACACTCAGCTCGAGAAAGGCAATGACAAATACCTTATGGCTCTGAACAGATCTTGCCATAAGTCGGAAGTGACTTGAAGGCACACAACAATAATAATCTGTATTTTAAATTCAAAACATTGAATCCATTTATATTTGTGGGGGAGAAGAACAGAGAAATGATTCCTATTTCATATTTAAATTTTTCCTGATGCACAAGCTTCTCATAAAGCATGAAGATAAGAACCACCATTATGTTCTGGAGGTATAGGGTATGGACTGTGTTTCTGGCACATTAATGACAAAGCAAAATACCTTAAAGATGTTAACTATAAATTACATGTGCTTGTCTTAATTATAATATTTAATATGCAGAATATGCAGTTGTCATTTGTGAAGATAACTATTTTTGTGTTTTGTTTTTAGGTGGGAGAAGTACTACTTTTCTGCCTCAGTCTGTAATAAGTGCATGGTTAAGCAACGATCCTACTAAAGACCGCATGGAAATCACAAATTTAATTTCAAATCCAACACTGTCTGTTAATAGTTTAGATGTCTTAGGATCATGTCTTGTATATGGAACTGATGCAGAATCTATCTATGTTAAGAAGAACCTCTTTGCATAGTTCTTTTTCATTAGAATAGGTCTGGAACCATAAAGTGAAACTTTAGCTTCTAAATACTTAAATCTGTGCTATTTTATGTCACTTAGGAACATAATTTGGAATGGCAAACTGACTACAATTCATGTTACTGCTTTCATTCTGTACTCCCAATTCTTGCATAAAGTAACCATAAACATTTCATATTGTTCATAGGCTGATTACTCTTTTCCCCCATAAGTTAACCAGTGCTCAAAACCTACAACAAAGAATAAAATAACCACTTCAACAGTATTAACTATGTTGTATTATGTATTAACTATAGTGGCAACAAACCAACATTCTAAGCAAAATTTTGCTTCGGGTAAATTTGATAAATAAAAATGCAGTATATTACGTTTAAGAGACATTTCATTGATGTTAGAAAAAAATGTAATCTGGCAAAGGAGAACAGAAATAAGCTTATTAGGTATAAAACTTTTAATTTTTTTTCCCCGTGAAAGCAGAGGTGAGGAAACGTGTTCATCCACTTTATACTCATTTTCCTTCCAGCACTGACAAAACTGGGAACTGGAACCTAACATCTGGAGAACCCCAAGTTCCCTACTCATACAGTAAAATATGAAACAATATTTGGCCTATAATGTTTCATTTATATTACCACCCTGTTAAGAGTTTTTATTTGACGGTAAATCTCATGGATTTCATTAGGACTGACTTTGGGTTCAGTATGCTGAGGTTTAATCACCTTCATTAATTTTTAAAACCTGTTTGTAAAGTTCTTAAATCCCAGACTTTTTGCAGTGTTATAAGAAAACTCTTCATATTTTTTATTAAATGGTCACTAAATGTCTGTTTTCTTTTATTACCCTCAAAGAGTTACTTATCTTTTGCTTGTCCTGAGGTAAGTTAGGAGAACAACTGTGAAATCGTATGCCTGCTCAGCCCTGGAGGGAAATGGGAAAATACCACAAAAGAAAATACAGAAATAGTGAAAAAGCAACAGACATGCCTATAGCATTTCTGAAAACACTGCTGCAACCTACCAATTAGAGACTGTGTTGGCAATAATATTTACATGCCACATACAAACAGAGGGAGCCAGTGCAACTTACAGTCACCTGGACACACATCCAGCATACATCACAATACTAGAATACCAGCATTGATACAGAATCAATGTGGACTAGTGGTTAGAATGTTGGACTAAGACTGGGGAGAATGGAATTTGAATCCCTATCAGGACACAATATATCTTATTGCAGGTTTATGAGGAGAAAAATGGGGAGAAGGACCATGTCACCATCTTGAGCTGCTTGAGGGAAAGGTAGGATAGTAATGTAATAACCCTCCTTCTACTAGCTTGTGGTTCATTTTGTACAGCAGAGGTGAGCAGGCTGCATGCAAGACTCTAGCAATTTTGGGGCCCTGCCCCAGTCCCTTTTGCTATCAAAAGGTAATGAAAAGTATGCAGTTCCTGGCATTTTGAATGAGTAAAACTTTCTTAAAAACACTTCACCTATTCCAGAAGAGAATAGGTGGGTTTCATCTGAGGGTTTTTGTTTCCCAGTTTCCCGATTTTTCACTGGGAAGATCTGTGTAAGAGAAAGTTTCCCCAGTTTTTTCCACATCTTCACAGCTCTAATCCCTCCAGGTATTTTTCAACTCCCTGATCCCTTCTGTACTCCCACTTGGCTACAGCATACACTGTTAAAGGAACATGAATTACCAGAGAGGTATTTGTCCCTGCCTTTGTCAGCTGCAGCCAGATCACACAAGGGCAAGAAAAAGATAAGCCTCCTAGCAATAAAGATCTTGTGGCTAAGTTGAAACTTTTAACTTACAGCACTTGGCCTAGGGCCTGAAAGGGAAAGGTGAATATGCAGGACTGGTGCCTGGGGAGAACTAGCAAATTAACAAACCCACAGAGAAACAGTTAAAAGCATCCTGGTTACTACTGCTGATCAGTGGGCCTCGTTCCTAATCTTTGTAGAACAGGGTAAAAGTTGTGTCCTTTACCAGGACAAAAGAGGAAAGGAAGATTAGCATTCAGTAGCCGGAGCACATACTGTAGTCCCAAACTTTAATGCACAGCAAGTTTTTATGAATGGGAATGAGGGGTACTCAATAAATGCTCAGCCTTCACTGTTGGGATGTGTAAGTACCACTGCCCCCTCTCTGGAGGCTGTAGAGAAACACTGTTCCCTGCATCCAGTGAAAAAGATGCTCATGGCTATACTTGGCGTGCTTGGCCTTTGTTAATAGAGTTTACCTGTACCTCTCTGCTGCATGAAGCTGGGGGTGGGGTTTAAAGCAGCCCTGACGATGTTACAATACAATGAAATATTCAGATATAGTAAAGGAGGTTTGTGAGGGAAAAGAGATACGAGTGGCAGTTCTGGAATTTATACATTACAGCCAGTGGTCCCCTTTCCTGCTTATATGGGGTACTCTGTCCTGGCATGCACAGTTGAAACAGGGAAGTTACTTTTGGATGTTTGTGCTCAGAATCTTGAGAAAGTGTGCCTAGAAGTGTTAGCAAGGTGCACAAATCCCCATGTATGTTCAGGGATCTTTTAGCAAAGTGCCCTTTCTCTGTAGTTATCCCTCACAGAGTTCCCTTTGTTGGGCAGGGGTGGGAGGGAGACAAGAGAGCAGAAATCACGAGCTCTAGTTACCCTATATGGCAGTGTTACAGTGGTGGTCCCTGAGACACCATCTCAGTCCCTGGTGAGTTTCAGAAAAGAAAGAAACAATTGTAGCCAGTGGATAAAATTATGGTGCTAGTTTTGCACATCAGCTTGCTCAAGGAGCAGTGCTGTATAGGACTGATGTATGGGTAATGGTATATTGTAATTGACTACTAAGCTACACCATATTCTGTGTGTTATTGAGGCAGTGTGGGTGGGACAGCCTGTCAAGGCTCTTTTTGCAGTCCTCAGCCCATCCTTTTTCTAGCCTCCAAGGATGAATTGCTTCTCCTCTTCCTGAAATAGATTTTAGAGCCCAATTACGCTGTCCAACATTTTTTTAAATGCTCATTTTTCAAAACAAGTATGTTTTGGAAGTCCATGTAGTCCCCAGAGTCCCAGGGCAGAAAATTAGCCCCCAGATATGCTGTTAGTTGCCCATCCCTGATTTAGGGACTGCCCATACATAGCCAAGGATTTAGGCACTTTGTAAGTTTGTAAGAGCTACATGGTTTATGCAAAAGAGGTAAGAAAGTTTTTCATGCACTCATTTAAATAGTCTGGTCTTGTAGTGGTTGAAACCAAGTTTCCTTTGAATTCTGGAGTTTCAGCCTTAAGATTTATATGATTTGCTCACTGGCATGGTTAGGCTCTTATTATGTACTGAATGGTGAGAGAAGTGAAACCCAATTCACAGAATGACAATTTGCAGATGGGGTTACATTAGTGGGTACTTACAAATTATGAAAACAAACTAAGGGGGCCGGATTCTGGCTTTGGGGGATTAGAAAGTTTTTAATGAAATGAGACTATTCTACTGAAAAATACACCTGACCGCAAAAGGCCGTAACAATAACGCAAAAAATAATAATAATAATAAAAAATAATCCTCTTTTCTTACTAATACAAAAATAAAACTATCCTAACACTAATACATTTTTCCTCTTAATCTAAACACACTACAATGACTTTTTTCTTTTTCAATTAACATATTTACACCTTTATACTAAAATTAGAAGTTACACATTACAATTATATATATATTTGGAAAATAAAAAATTTAAAAAAGATTATTTAGCAATATGGGTGACTGCAGTGAGCCTCGGTTCATTTCTCTAGGGAGGACTGAGCCCACTCTTCCCCATTCAAGGCAAAGGGAGAAGATGCTGGGCCCGGCTCTTCCACCTGGAGAGGGAGAGAAGTTCTTGCTCTCTCCCTGCGATCCTTTGCTCGGCCAGGAAGAGGACGCGGCGGCAAGCAGTGGGGGCTCCTTCGGCCACCTCCTCCTCCGCAGCAACGGCTTGGCTGCAGCCACGTCTTGCTTCCAAGCGATGAAGAGGGCAGCAAGAAAGTGCTGCTGCTGCTGCTGCCTCCCCAACCTTTGGAAGCAACGAGCCAGGGGAGTATGTCAGGTCACTAGCCAGCTGGCCCACCTAGGTAGCCATGTTCGCTTGGGTCGCCCACTCTTCCGACGTAGGACTTTCGGGACCGCTTCTTAGGGCTGCCTACCGGCAGAAACAGCAGGCAAGCGAAATGGAGGCGGCAGCAGCAGTTGCTTTCTAATCGCCCCCTCGCCTGCGGGGATGCAATGGAACTGGGGGGCGCCACCTCCACTACGGTAGCCCACCACCCAAACCAGTCGGCCCTTCAAGCCCTCGGCAGCTTCCCGCCTAGGCCAGGGGCTCTTAACCTTTTCTTTGCCAGGGACCCCCTTTAAATATCTTTTATTGCCGTGGACCCCCAAGACTTCAGATTTAAAACAACAACAATAATAATACATGATGATGATGATGATGATGATACAATGACACCATCCATTAAACCTTTCCTCAAAGAGGCACTGGAGGGGGAAAGAAGACTTTTCTCTTGCTTCTTCCTGCAGAGTTTGTGGCTGGAGTGGATTGAATGGCAATGTGCAGGCCAAGCCAGCCAGCCTTTGCCTTGGCTCCTGTCACGTGGTGGCTCCACTGCATTGAGGAGGTGGGCCAAGCAGCCTTCAAGCCTTCCTGGACCCCCTGTGAGGACATTGTGACCCGCTGGGGGTCTCCGGACCACAGGTTAAGAACCACTGCCATAATATATTGGCAGTATTCAGACGACAAGCTGCGGAACCTCTCTGATTTCCATGCTTTCCCTCCGCCTTTCTTCCAACATACAGTGGGCCCTTGGTATCCACAGGGGATTGGTTCCAGGACCCCCGACAGATGCAAAAAAAAAGTGAATGCTCAAGCCCCTATTTAAAATAGCAACAACAACAACAGTACACCATCCATTACACCTTCCCTAAGAAGCACTGGTAGGGTAGGGATGACTTTTCTCTTGCTTCTCCCTGCAAGTTTGTGGCTGGAGTGGATTGAATGGCAATGCGCAGGCCAAGCCAGCCAGCCTTTGCCTTGGCTCCTGTCACGTGGTCACTCCAATGCGGGGAGCAGGGGGGGCTGAGCAGCCTTCAAGCCTTCGCGGACCCCAGGTTAAGACCCACTGGCGTAGATATTTAAGCCTTCCTAACTTCGCAGGATTACTCTTTTTCTCTTGCTTAGCGCTCTTCGTCCGTCCTCCCCAAAGCGAACACCCAGAGAGAGCGAGAGGGAAAGAAAGCAAGAAAGCGCGCAGCATTCGCACCCACTGCCCTTCCGCCGGCCCTCTCCCGGGAGGCGGAGGCGGCGCGGAGTGGGAATCCCTCCTTCGGCTCCCCGCATTCCAGAGGGGAGGGGGAGCAGCAGGAGGAAAACCAGCCGGCGAAAAACGCGCAAAGGAAGCCGGGAGGAGGAAGCTTTTATATCCGGGCATCTGGGGCGAGAGGCCCACCGACGAAATGGCAGCCCGGAACTGAACCCCGAAAAGGAGGAGGAGGAGGAGGGAGGGGATGAGCACCGTGGCTGCCGGGGCCCGAAGCCTTGTAGTCAGTCCTCCGAAGAAGACTGGCCGGCCTGGAGGCCTCGCCTCTCTCCCCGCTCAAGGCAGGTGGGTGGAAAGGCTGGGCTCCCGCTCCGCCGCCTCAGGGGAGGAAAGTTGGTGGCTCGTTCCTGGGAAGGCCCTGCGCACCGCGACACGCCTGGTTGGCCTGAAGGGCTGGAAGGCCCTGGGAAAGCCGCCCCGGCTGCCCGGGAGGGTTATTAAACCCGGGTTTGGTCCCCGTGTCCCCCCCCCCACCCGCTCACGCCGGCCCCCGTCTCCCTTCAGCAGCTTTTAGGTACCTCACAAGCCCCTTATTTGGGATGATATGTTCCATTGGAGCCAGACCTTTAGCCTGTATTTATTTATTTTTAAATTTATTTTGCTCCCTCCCTTTCCCCCAGTTTCATGCCATGCGAACAGATAGGATAGCCCGACTTTTAAGGCGCTTCGCTCTTTCTTGCCTTCTTCCCTCCATCTGTTTGGTGTTTGGCTTTCAAAGTCAGAAATTAGTGTCTTCCACGTTTCCTGGCTGGTGCTCCCTTTGTTTTGTTTTAAGGCGAGGCGAATGTCTCTTGATCACATCCTAATAGTCTTTAGCTAGTTTCACCTTTTCTGTGGAGAAATAAGATTATCACACTACACGGTTATAACACTATTCCACTTTAAGGGCTGTGGCTTCCTCCTGTGGAATTCTGGGGTTTGTAGTTTAGTGAGACCTAAGAGCTCTCTGGCTGAGAGTTGTAAATGCCCCTCCCTAAACTACAAATCCCACGATTCCACAGGAGGCAGCCAGAGCTGTTAAAGTGGAATAATAGTGTTATAACAGTGTAGTGTGATGATAATGTTTAAAAGTCATAATTTAGTCTGACACTGACCAGAGGCTGAAATTAGTGGCTAGTTAGTGGCTAATACAAATTCAACCATCAATCATGTTCTCCTAGCATTTGGCTTATAAAAAGTAGTGTAACAAAGTAATCACCTCTGAGTACACTACTTTGTGTTGTATGTTTGAATTTATTAATCTCTTTAACTGGTGCAGTAAATTAAAACAATATGCAGTTGCCTTTTTCAAAAAGAAACAGTTCTGGTTTTTGTGTATTTTGGTGTTGAACGTAGTTAAACATTGCCATTATTAAGTAATTAAAATTCTATCAAGTGTTGTGCAAATAATAAAGTAGTCAGGTTTTTGCTTGGATAGTTTAGTGTCTGACATGAAGACAGGTACAAGGGGAGTGAAGAGGAAAAGACAAAAGGATTTTTAGATCATATGCATCCATTTTACTTAAAAGAGGGGGAAAGTATATTGCACTTAGAAAAGGTTGCAATCCAACATATTAGGGTTGGGCCTTTTCCTTTTGTTGTTGTGGTATACCTAAATAATATAGGAATGGTTTTGAAGACAGGATAACAGCTTCAAGGAAACATGTTCTAGTTGTTAGGCATTACAGAAATAAACTGTGGGGGATTCTTTGTTCCCAAGGATGTTTTATTGGATTGGCATTTATGAGGTATTGGGTTTTGTTTTGTTTTTGTAATTTCACAGTACAGTGTTAAGTCTGAAGTAAATATCACTGATTTAAAGGGGGCTTACGCTGTCACTAATTTTTATCTTATGACCACTAACCTATGCAGACCCAAGACATTTTGCTGCCTGCAGCAGAACAGTAAATGATGTCTCCCTGCCCATCAAGGTGCACAGAATCCAACCAAGTTATTTGGGTACATGGAGCCAAAGCACACCTCTCCATCCTTGGCAGTAAAAATACAATAATAATTAAATAAACAAACTAACTTCTTGTTGTCCTTTTGAGTCTAACTGAAGTCTGAGTTTTAAGGCATCTGCCTTATTCTGCCAAATGATAAAGAGTCTGCCCTGTGCATACCTTCTTGGAGGCTAATCCCACTCAGTGCTTCACTATGTGTAAAAACATAACCTTGACCTGTACCACTATTGTAATTCATAATAGCTAGGTATAATGCTGTGTACAGATTTTGGAAGTTTAATGGGTGCTTCTCTTTCTCAGCACTTTTAATTAACTTACTCTTTTTCATCATGTCCAGTTTGCTTGGTGATAGAAGGGAAAGATAAGTGGAGACTACTGTGTTTTCTTCTTACTCCTGCCTTTGCTCAGACTGGGCAGATGAATAGTCAGTGACAGCAAGAGACAGTAGAGCCATGGTACATTCTGATGATGCACAGGCTTTGTCAAGCAGCTGATGAAATGGTCTCTCATGCCACCTCTAGTTGTATATTGTCTGAGAACAGCTTTAAACTAGCCATTTCTGATTATGACAAACTCAGAAAGTAATTGATCAGTACAGGTACTTTAGCTGCATTATCTTTCAGCAAAGAAAAATGTTTTACCAAATAGCACCTTTTCTGGCTCTCTATGTAAAATTAATATTTTCAAAAGGCAATAGTTAAACTATAACAGATGGTTCAAGAAACAGAGTACGGTATAGTAAATCTGATAGCCAGTAAATGAACCAGATGACATTTGGCTTGCTTCTTGCTCAATTTTCACATTATTTATTAATTAAATGTATACTCTACCATTCCAGGAGAACATGGCCCTGGCAACCAGCAATAATAAAATAGAAATACTGTAAATAGAAAAAAGCGCTTGTAATATATCACACTATAAAACAAAAGCAGATAAAAACAAGTCAATACAATGAGTGCCTAGGTGAAAACAACACAAGAAAATACACACATACAGAGTAATTTTTACTTGTCAGCAGGAAATCTTCTGAGAAGTGGGACTAAACAGGCTTACCCCAGAAATATACTTATTAAATGTATCCTTTGCCTTTCTGCTGCATGAGGTTCAGGTACAATGTATCTACAAAATTGTCTGATGGCATCCTGTTGATAGTAAGATTGAGGAAATATGGCATCTTGTTAAAGTGCTTTTTAAACTGTATGTTTAAAGAACAGATTAATATACTGAACAGTCCTAAACTGTTAATGTCTCTGCTGTTAACTCTGTAAAATTAATAACTGTGAGTGTGAAATGTTAGATAGTGTAAGTCTGGACATTCAGTGGGATGGGGATTCTACCCTGTATACATAATTCAGAGCAGCTGACAAGATATGTATATATGCATGTACTATCCTACACATGAAATTTAAAAAAGATGTAGAATTCTACAGCATGAACACAATAAATTGACTTCCATGCTGCCAGGACAACTGGCAAAGTGAAGACACCACAATGGCAGTTATTCAGTCTGAACAAACACCCATTCATCTCAGAAAGGAGGTTGCAGTTCCTGATGGTAGAAGTGCAGTGACTTGTACTGTTCTGTACTTACCATCTGTTTTCAGGCAATTTCTATTGAGTTAGACGTTCGGAAGCATGAATGGCACTGCTGTGTCATATTTTGTTGACTGACCTAGTGTATTGTACTTTGTAATGTATTGTTTATATTGTCTGCATAATTACCACTGATGTTAATTTCCATGTCCCTACCATTGCATATATTATATGCTGAATAGTGGCTGTATTTCCCCCTGGTTTTGTATGTGTACATGTGCACGTGTGTATAGAGTATTAATTGCTTAATGTTTAGCAAAATCATTTATTTGCAGCTAGATCTACTTACTACACATAAATAGATTAATATCAAAGAAAATGAGTTCCTAGATACATAGAACTGTAGAGTTGAAAGAACACCAAAGGGTCATCTGGTCCAGCTTGCTGCCACAGTTAAAGCATCTCTGACAGATGGCCATCCAGGTTGTTTAAAAATCTCCTGTGGAGTAGAGTCCACCACATTCCAAGCTAGTTCATTCCACAGTTCAACACCTCCTGCTGTCTGGAAGTTTTTCCTAATATTTAGTTTGGATCTCTTTCTTGTAATTTGAATCTAGTGGTTCAGATCCCCCCTTTGGAGCAGCAGAAAAGAAGTTTGTTCCACCTTCCCAGTGACATCTCTTCAGTTACTATTTGAAGAGGAATATCATATCACCTCTCAGTCTTTATTTCTCCCAGCTAAATATACCCAACTCCTTCAACCATTCCTCATAGGATTTGGTTTCTAGACCCATTACCATCTTGGATAGGCTTATCTGGATGTATTCCAGTTTCTTATCCTTTTTAAATTGTGGTAACCAGACTAGATACAGTATTCTAGGTAATATCTGATCAAGGCAGAATAGAGTGGTGGTATTGCTTGATCTCCCTTTGATCTGCACACTGTACTTTTGTTGTCACAGCATAGAATTGATTTTCTGCCCTTCTGTGCTGTCTTGTTAACTCATCTTTAACTTGTGGTCTACTAAGACACTAAATTCTTTTTATGTGTGCTGCTGCCAAGCCAGATGTCACCCATCCTTTTTCCACCCTTTTTCTCCCCCCCCCTCTTCCTCCTCTTCTTCTTTTTGGAAGAATGGAGACAGCTTGTTCACCTTTTCTCCAAGAATTGTCAAATATTAAGGATGCTATAAGATTACATTTGCAAATTTCTTTGGTCCCTTTCTTTGGTCATGTGACCCCAGAAACCTGAATGTATTTAATATAGCTAGGCGTTTCCATATTGCCTCTTTATATATTTGGGCACTTCTTGCCAGAGAAAGCTAAAGACCTTGTAAAACTATCTTTAGGTGTTCTCTCTAGGAATCTTTAGGTCTTCCAGCACAACTCTGTGATATGCTTGGGATGGAAGTAATTCATTTTAATGTTACCATGATTTCTGGTATCCACAGTAAGTCCAGGAATGTATCCCTGATAGATATGGGGGTTGTGCTGTACTTGTTGTCCCCCATCCTCTGAAATACTGCCTCCCTCTCCAGCAGGTTTCAGTTTAAAGCCATCCTGATAAGGTGTGCAAGCTCCCAACAAACATGTTCTTTCCAATTCCTGTGAAATGTTTAATTAAATACATTGCCTAAACATTTCCTACTGTTGTGAGCTGCCCAGGTACATTGCTAAATACAAGGGGAAATTGCCTAAACAAAGATTATTAAACAAACAAAAGCTGGATAGTAATACAGGCATCCCTGCATAGATGAGCTGATTAATGCATCTCGGGAGAGAAAAATTCTTTGTCCTCTATTCAAGCAACAGGAAATAGAACTGAACCTTATGACCAATTGTTGTTCAGCTGTTTCCAGTAGGAATGTATGCTTGAAGTTCTTTTGTTCAGGAATGCCCTCCTTGGAATCAGATGCAAAGTATTCTCAGAGACTGACATGTTGTCGTCCCCCCCCCTATAAAATGTGGTAGGAAATACACAAATGATAGCATATATCACATTGGATGATTAGCAGATATATAATGTGTGACAGTAGGTGAAATTATTGCATCCTGCAGTAGTGTTTCTAGAGTTGACATGGGGAGGGAGTTGGTATCTGGTCTGTCACAAGGTCTTGTTTCTTTGTATTTCTCCTGCATGTGAGTAGAGTTTTCAAGAGGGGGTTGTCTGAAAACAATTACAGGCCTGTCACTGAAACACTGTATAAGAGAAGTGTAATTGTCCAGAGTGGACTGTATATAACTAATAATACTTTTGAGAGTTTAATTTTTTTTTACTGGAAATCATAAGTGATAATCAGTGGTGTTATGTTGTTACTTGCTCTTGTTTTGTCCTGTAGAATTTCTGAGTACATATCTGGCCCTATTTTAGAATATTTTATCTGCTACACCAAGTCTGATTGTGGTAGAAAACACCCTGCATTTTCTAAAATGTTGCCAGATACGGCAATATTTAAAAAGCAGAAAGGAGCAGTCTCACACAGAATCTGGAGCACTCTTGCTGCTGTTTTAAAAGGGCCACCTAAGAGCTCTTTTGCTTGAGTGCCAAGTTCAGATTCTTAAAGAACCAACTACAATCTGCCCAAGCAGAAATCCCTTGCATTAAAACAATCTGGACTCCTCACAATAATTAATGTGTATATTAAATCCTCTGAGTCAGCTTGTTTTGGAAGTCTGCTGACCATTGCTGAAATGCCAGCAAGATCTCCAGACTTTTCTAGTCCTCTAGCAGCAAGAACATGTGTCAGATAAATTAGGCATAGTTATCTCTGAAAGGGTAACAGTTTCTCTGTGGATTATATGCCTGATTGATTCCCTTATTTTAGGTTTAGATTGTAAAGAATAAAACTGTACTAAATTTGTCAAGTGCAAATTTGTCTGTTTCCAAATATTTTAAAACTATGACTACAGTATGCTTACTATTGAAAAAAGTGAGACTTATTTATAGCTAAACATGGAGAAGATTATGTGGTTAGAGTTAAAAAGAGTAAATGTTAATGACAGAGATTTAATAAGCATATTAGTGGAGCATAAGTCTCTACCAGCATACGCACACAACCATTGCATGGACAGAGGCTGCTCCCTGTTCCCCATTTCCTCCCTAATACATAATACCTACTTGAGGGCTCGTGGACACAGCTCTGTTCCCATGGCCATTGATCAACTGCACAGGTGTGCCTGGCTGCCCTTGCACATTAGGGGAAGAAGGAGCATCCATCACCCCAGCATAAGGCTACACCTTCTTCCCTGGGTGCATGAGGGCAGCTGAAATGTCTATCTAGGTATACCTCATGCAGTCAGTCAGTGGCCACGTACACCTGTGAGTTCCCTGGTTGCTGTTGCACCTCCTGGGTCCCCAAAATACATGCATTGCTATGACCAGCATGTATCACATTCTAGCCAGTATTTTTTTAAATTTAGTAACAGTGCCTATTTTGTTTTATTTAGGTTGACTGGCTTAAGCTTGAATGAATGTTTGTACCACTGGAACCAACATCAACAGTGAAGTTTGAAGTTACCAACCAGTCATTCTTGGGTGTATTGAAAGTGAATATTTGTTAGAGGCTATACGGTTTCATGAAGAGAAGTGAGAAGCCAGAAGGGTATAGACAAATGAGGCCTAAAACTTTTCCTGCCAGTAATTATACTGGCAGTAGTCGGCAAATGTTAGAAGAAATACGAGAGAGCCTTAAAAATTTACCTAAACCCTCTGATGCTGCAAAAGTTGAGCAAAATGTGGGTAAAATAGCTACTGAAGATCCCAGACAAGGTAGAAATCCTCCTAAATTTGTTACCTACCATAAAGCTTTGGAAGAAATCAAAAATTCTCTACAGCCCTTTGCGAATGAAACAAGTTCTTCAGCGAGAGGAGCACTGGAAGTTAATCGACAAATGTTGCAAGATCTGCAAGCTGCTGGATTTGATGAGGTAAAACAGGATTGGGTTGCTTCTTGTTTTAATGTTAGTGAAGTAGGCTTAGGTCAAAAGATATGAATTTACTTTGGATATACTGGTGGTAGGGGACTTGGAAGACAATGTTGCAGATAAGATTATGCCATTTCCTACATATATTCTCCATATAAATGTAATATTTCTGTCTGGAATTCAGGAGGTTGCTCTCATTAAAAAAAAAATAACTACTAAAGCTAGTCAGAGCCAACAGGAACAAAAGAGAACATTGCAGTTGACAAATACTGTACATGTTCAGGCTATGAAGTTTCCCTTAGCTAAGTTCTGAAGCTTACAGAACATGAATCTGATTTAGTTCTTGTTAGTCTTTCTTTTTCAGATTTCTGTTAATGGCCATTCATCCCCTTCTTATTACTCAGTACCTTAACAATGTGTTGTGGGTTCTTTTACCCTTATCTTTTTGTTCTTGTTTGTTCTCTTAATCTTTATAGTGGGCACTCTGCTGGGGTTTGTTTCCAGGACCTCATGTGGATAGCAAAATCTGTTAATGCTCAAGTCCCATTATATACAATGACATACTTAAATGGTGTCCCTTATATAAAATGGCAAACAGCAAGGTTTGCTTTTTGGAATTAAAAAAAAATAATTCAAGCTGTGGATTGTGGAATCCGTGGATACCAAATCTGTGGATAGGGAGGGCCAACTGTATTTTATAATAACTTGCAGCCTTATTTAACCTTTTTTTACCTTATTTCTGTTTTCTATATCTAATATTTCTGCTTGGAGTGTTTTTTACTATGTGTGTTTTAATTATATTTGTTAGCAGAAATATCCAGCTTTACTTGTGTTAATTATTGGAGTGACCCACCAATAACCACCATAAAGTGGATTTTGCATATTTATGTAAAAGAAAGCTGTATTAACTGCCACTTTCAAGAAAATTCCACCAAATTTGGAAGATGTGTTTGGGATGGCCTGACTTTAAACCTAGAGTATCTGGGATACAAAAAATCCATTTCTAGGGCAGCCTGGTGGGATATTCCATTAATCGTCTCAAAAAAATGACTAAATAGATTCAAATTTGGGAAGCATGTGTTGGATGATCTGACTCCTAAAACAGGTTACATGATATACACAAAATCAAGTTTTGGGGGAGGGATGCGGGCTGGTGAGGCAAACTACTAATTTTCTTGAAAGTGACAATTAATACAGCTTTGTTTTACATAAACATCCAGCTGTTTTCACATCGTGCAATAACAGACAGGGAAAAAAATCTTTACAGTATTTTGTTTATATATCATTTTATTTATATAGCTAGAATCATGTAAATGTTACTTTTTGTGCCTCACCAATTCCACAACAATTGTTCATAACATTTTAAAATTTAAAAAATGCTTGTTAATTTTCCTATTCCCTCCTTATATGTAACTTCTTTCTCCCACACTTTTTCCCATGCTTAATCTGTTTTTCCATTTTCTCAAATTTGGAAGATAGGCTCTCCTCCTTTTTCCTTTGAATTCATGCTGTTGCAAACACCTGTTCAAACTTAAATGTAGCTAAAATTCTGGTTTGCTATCACAAAGACACTACCTGATCCCAATTGTTCTTTCCTGACTTGCCTCTATTCTACTTTTGTTCTTCCAATTTTTCATCTTTCTTAGCTTCACTTTTTTCTCTTTAATGCTTAACTCTGATACTTAGTGCACTTTGGGTGCATCTACACTGTAGAAATAATGCAGCTTGATACCACTTCAAGTGTTGTGTCTCTATCCTGTGGAATCCTGGGATTTGCAGGTCTTTAGCCTTCTCTGCCAAAGAGTGCTGGTACCTCACAAAACTTCAAATCACAAAACTGTAGGCTGGAGCCATAGTAGCTAAAGTGGTGTTAAACTGCATTACTTCTACAGTGTAGATGCATGCTTTGTCAACTGTTCCTCTTATTTATATCTCCTTCATTATTATATTTTTGTATTTGATTTGCAAATCTCTTCATGCTATGGCTTACTTTTTGTGGCCTTCATTATGTCAATACCTAATGTTTAAATTTTGCATCATTTCCTCTATTTCACATCACTGTGCTTTATTTTTTGTTACTTTTGGTAATAAAAATATGTTGAAGTAGGAAGGGTCCATTGCAATTGGTGACAGTTAATCCTGCTGCCTGGAGCATATATCACTGAGTTGAAACACTTACTGCACTAGGTGGTAACAATTACAGACAGGAACATGCTGAGTCCTTCTTGAGTTGTTCATTTTTTGTTCCTTTTGGATTTTCAAAATTTAACTTCTGCATGTTTTCAGATTCAGGTGCTCATGCTGGTAATGTGGGCCTCTCCTTGTTTTGACTCCAGTGTTACTAGCACAAATGCACATGACCATATAGTACTGGGAATTACAGTTTAAAGCAACATGAAAGATTTAAATAAATCATTCTGTGAGCATTTAAAGAAAATAATCTCCTACATTTCCCCACTTGTTGAAGATATGAGTGTGATGATTCAGGAACTATTGGTGTGAATTATTAAATGGTTTGAAACCTTTCTTTACATTCCATCCCCTCCCCAAACAGGATATGGTTGTACAAGCTCTAAGGCAAACCAACAGCCGCAGCATAGAGGCAGCAATTGAATTCATTAGTAAAATGAGCTATCAGGATCCTCGGCGAGAACAAATGGCAGCAGCAGCAGCTAGGCCAGTTAATGCAGGCACAAAGCAACAAGGTATGTATATCCAGTATACAGTCCTGAAAAAGAGATATGAAATGAAACTTTTTATTTTGTGGCAAAGTAGACTTGTGGCAGGTAAGAAAGAAATAAACTAAGGTAGATGCTGAGGAGTATACAATAACAAAACATCTTTAAAAGTTGTAGTTTCATTGGCATGTTGTACAAATAATTTCAAAATACTCAGTGTAACACAGACTGCTGCTATTCAATTTACTTAGTGTACTGTAATTGTTTTTTTGTTTTTTTTTAAAAAAACATGCACTATAAGAGACTGGAGCTTTATAGCAACTCCAAAAACATTTAGATTTTCAGGAATGTCTGAAAAACGGAGTTACAGATTTCATGTCAAATAAATAATATACTTTTCTGGCAGATATGCACACTAGATTGAACTAATTTAACAATCACCAAGATGACAAATTTAGATTACCTTTTTCACTGTGTAATTCATACATTCTCTGAGGGAGGGGTGATACGGGTCCTTCAGGTCTGGGTTTCGTCAGTCACTGCCCAGGTGTAGCAGGAAGTTACATCAAGCCTCTTGATATTCAAATTTCTTTGTCTTCATCTCCTCCATCCTGGAGCCATGAGGCCAGTTCTAACTTCCTGCTTCGCCTAGTAGGTAGCTGAGAAATCTCCGTCCATCCTTTGTTTTTTCCTTGTTCCTTTCTGTTTCTTTTTTTCCTCTTCCTTAAGGCCTTAATTCCTTGCTTTGGCCCTTTACTCTTTTAAATCTCCCGCCTCTTAAAAAAAAAATTCCTTTCTCCTTTCTGCAGCTGCTCTCTTTGCTTCCCCCCTCCCCTTCCTCTCTCCTCGGTCTTCCTCCTCCAGACGGCCATGCAGGCCCAGGGAGACTCTCAAGAGCCGGGAAAGGAGCTCAAACCTGAGTTCCCTTCCCAGGAGCTCCAGGTTAGCCCTCTCTCTGTAGGGTTAGTCCTGAGTGTCCTCACCCCAGGATCCTCCTACAAACCCCAAAACCCATTCGATCTGCCACCACCCACTGGGTTCAACTGGGGGGGCTTATTTCCCCCTTGGGACCCCCCCCCTTTTCACGCACAACGCAGTGGGAAGTTGTGCATAGTCTATATTAATCAGTGGCACTCCTTGCCACTATAGAATCAACTAACTCCCTCCTCCTAACCCCAGAGGAGGTTCACAGTAGCATAGTCAAGAGTAAGGCACGTGGTAAGCATCAGTATAGGAAGATAAATCAATTTACTTTATTCAAGAGAAGTAGTCATGCAATCTCACATGAGGCAGGATTCTCCCGTACCTCAGGCAGGCAGGCTTAAAGTGATAGCAATACAGAGTATCAAGATCAAAGCATTACATTACTCAGGTTACATCCAGTTACTAATTTAGCTACATTCAGCCAAAGTAAAGAAATTAAAAAGAATTCCCTAACGCAACTAAACAGTCCCTAATCTCTACTAAATACTTGCAGTTTGTTGCCTTGAGATCTTGTCCAGGCAGCTGGGAGCAAAAGCCAGAGATGGAATGGCTGTGCTCTACCAGCATAGCAGTCTTTGTTTTCTCACATCTCCCAAAATCTTTCTCTCCAAGTCCCACCTTTTTCACTGTGTAATTCATACATTTCTTCAGATATGTAGACTCTTATTATAACAATTAAGCTAGGTGATCTGTAATCATAGAGCCTTTTATACTATGGTGAAATATAGGGCTGTATCCAGGGATCCCCTGAACTGAGTTCTGTTCACAAAATAATCCCATCATGGCAGGGAAACAGAGATGAGACTTCATTTGAGTTCCCCTTCAGCACCCTACTCACATGTGCCAGATTGGCTCTGGAAAAGTGGAGGATCCTCAACAACATGGAAAATCATACAGGAGATTACAGTGGTAATCAAGGAGAAGACCCAGCAACAGTTACTTCCTTCTGCTATGAGCAGAGGTCTCTGCTGTTATCACAGATCCTTTCACAAATGGAAGGAATCTTTTACTGCACTGTATGGAGGCAAACCTTTAGTCTGATTTTAAGAAAATGTTGCCCACATCTACAAACACATATAACTAATATAAGAGTCCTAATGGTGTAATTTCTGTTATACAAAATAAGTATTTTTAAAAAAATATTTTTCAGAAGTTTAGCTGTACAGACCATGCAATGTTACCTAAGTCTATTCAGAAATAAATTGAGTACCGGTATTATATTTCTTGTTCCTACAGTAACAGTTCTGTTAATCCTGAGCTTTTAAAAAAACATGACTCTGTGATGTAATTTATTCTGACTTATATATTTGAATTTTTCCTTTGTTTCTATCAGACAAATTAGAAATATTAACTATTGAAAATTCCTAGTCTGAAAAAGCAGAGCAATCAGTAGTAAAAATATTGTAATGTGTTTTCTTTTCTTTTTCTTAAAAAAATAAAATAAAATAGGAGTACAGCCATCAGTCAACCGCAGACAGAGTTGGAAAGGTTCTAAAGAGTCTTTGGTGCCCCAAAGACATGCTCCTACACTGAGAGATGGCCTGTCTTTTCATTCAGAAAGTCCTATAACCCAGGCTGATGTAGGAAGACCCTTATCTGGCTCTGGAATAGCAGCATTTGCTCAGGCTCATCCTAGTAATGGACAAAGAGTGAATCCACCCCCTCCACCTCAAGTAAGGAGTGTTACTCCTCCCCCACCACCTCCCAGAGGAACAACTCCACCTCCCAGAGGAACAACACCACCTCCTTCTTCCTGGGAAACAAATTCCCAAACAAAACGGTATTCTGGTAGCATGGAATATATGATCTCACGGATTTCTCCAGTACCACAAGGAGCATGGCCAGACGGCTATCCTCCCCCATCGATGAATCCATCTATTAATCCTTCCTCCCAGGGACAACGAGGCATTAATTCTGTTCCTGTTGGCAGGCAACCTATAATCATGCAGAGTTCAGTTAACAGCAAATTTAATTTTTCATCTGGAAGGGCTGGAATACAAAATGGCAATTGTCAGGCTGATTATATTGTTCACCAAAATCTTGTGTCTGGTAACTCAACAGGTCGTCAACCACCACCTCCTTATCCAATGTCTCCAACGAGCCAGCAAAGCCCTACACCTTTGCAGATGCAAGCAGGAGGACCTGCAGCCCCTTCTGCATATCCTAATGGGAACATTCCTCAGTCTATGATGGTGTCAAACAGAAATAGCCACAATATGGAACTATACAATATAAATCTTCCTGGAATTCCAACATCCTGGCCCCAGCCACCGTCTGGCAATGGACATGAAATCTCAACATGGCAATCCAATATTCCAGTGAGGTCAAATTCCTTCAATAACCCGCTTGGAAACAGACAAAGTCATGCTACTAATTCACAGTCTTCTGCCACCACAGTAACAGCTGTTACTCCTGCACCTATACAGCAGCCAGTAAAAAGCATGCGTGTATTAAAACCAGAGCTGCAAACTGCCTTAGCCCCTACTCATCCTTCTTGGATTTCACAACCAATGCAAGCTATCCAGCCCATCTCTTTTTCTGAGGGTCCATGTACAAATATGACAATCATGTCACCTGCAGCAGAGGCTCCAAATTATCAAGGTCCACCACCTCCTTATCCAAAGCACTTACTACACCCAAATGCATCCATCACACCGTATGAATCTGTGGCAAAGCCTGGCAAAGAAGATCTGCCTAGTTTCCCTAAAGAAGATGATAATGAAAAGAATGAGAATAGTGAGGCAATCGATAGAGAAAATAAGCAAATAACAACCTCACCTGTCCCTGTGAGAAAAAATAAGAGAGATGAAGAGAGAAGGGAGTCCCGCATTCAGAGCTATTCTCCTCAGGCTTTTAAGTTCTTTATGGAACAGCATGTAGAAAACATACTTAAATCCCACCAGCAGCGGCTACATCGTAAGAAACAACTAGAAAATGAAATGATGCGGGTAAAGCCTATTATAATTATTATTGTTATTACTTTTTTGTGAAATATACTTTAAAATTCTTCTAATATTAACATTGCAACAAACCTATGAGGGACAGTAGCCTAACAGACAGAGATTTGTCATACGAAACTATTCTGTTCAGAAGACAAACCTATTAAGGTCAGTATGGTTTATTCCAGGGTAACGTGTGAATTTGGTATTTCAGCTTAAATATTGGCCATACTCTTCTAATGTGAGGTTCCTCATGTCCAGATCCAATAACATCGTCAGTTACCAAGGATTAATACAATATGACCCCCAGATCCACAGGACCCATAACTGCAGATTCACTTACCTGTGTCTGAGAAAATATGATCTCTCTAGGCATCTAGGTCCTCCATTGTGATGCTATGGTATGATTGGGCCAGAAGTCACTCATTTTAATAGGATTTGTTATTATCCACAGTTTCTGGTCTCCACGGTAAGTCCATGGTATCATCCCTGCAGCTGCGGGGGTTGTGCACACTTAAGATATTTTGATATAATCTGTGTTTAATTTTCCTGAGATACCATGTATCATTCAACAGTTTGGGAAGTGAAATGGATTTGATCTCCTGTATTAAGAGTGAATTTACAATGCCATCCAATGTGTATCTACTCAGAAATAAGTCTTATTAAGAAAACTGAATGTAACTCCATATTCAGCCTTCCATATTCATTTGGTTCCAGTATCCCTGTGGATACCAAAATCCATGGATGCTCAAATCCTTTTATATATAATGGTGTAGTAAAATGATGTCCCTTATATAAAATGGCAAACATTAAGGTTTGCTTTTTGGAAAAAAAAATCCTGAATATTTTCAAGTCATGGTTGGTTGAATCCGTGGATGCAAAACCCATGGATATGGAGGGTTGACTGTACTCTCTTGTGTTCCCATCAGCTGTAACTGTGAAGGTGTTAGGACAGAGAGATGGGCCTTCCTAGCAGATCTCAAAACATGGGCAAATTTGTAAGGTAGAATACAGGCCTTTAAATAACCTGGACCTGGGCTTTATAGATCAAAACTAGCTCTTTGAATTGTGCCCAGAAACGAACTGGCAGTCAGTGGAGCTGTTACAGCAAGGGAGTTGTGTGCTCCCTGTAGCCAGCCCCAGTTAACAATCTGGCTGCAGCTCTTTGGGCCAGTTGAAGTTTCTAAACACTTTTCAAAGGCAGCCCCACATAGAGTGCACTATAGTAATCCAACCAGGATATAACTAAGGCATATGTCACTGTGGCCAGATCTGACATCTCAAGGAATGGGTGCAGCTGATGTGTAAGCCTTAACTGTGCAAATGCATTATTCCTAGCTACCACTGGAACCTGAGGTATGAACCTGCATCTTCAGGGAGAGTGTAGACCCATCCAGCGCAGGCTGAATCCCTGTTCCCTGATTTGCCTTTTGACTGAATAGGAGCACCGATGTCTTGTCTGGATTAAGTTTCAATTTGTATACCCTTATCCAGTCATCTGTCATCAGTAACAGACACCAATTTAGGACTAAAACAGCTTCCTTGGCTTGTGGTAGAAAGGAGTAGTAAAGTTGGGTGTCACCTGCATACTGATGGCACCAACCCCCCAAACTTTGAACAACCTCTCCCAGCTGTTTTATATATTTCTTAAATAGCATGAGGACAGAACTAAGCCTGAGGCTAAGGGGTTGAACAGGAATGCCCCTGCACCATCTTCTGGGTTCTCCCCTCCAGAAAGAATGCAGCCACTGTAGGATAGTGCCCTCAGGTCCCATCCCAGCAAGGCAGCCCGGATGGATACCATGGTTGATGACATAAAATTCACTGAGGTCCAGCATAACCAACAGGGACACACTCTCCCGTCTTGTTCCTGGCATAGAACATCTACCAAGGTGACCAAAGGCATCTCTGTCCCATAGTCAGGCCTGAAACCAGATTGAAATAGATCTAGAAAATCCATCTCATCCAGAAGCCCCTGGAGCTGGGAGGCCACAATACGCTCCAGAACCTTGCCTCAAAATGTTAGAAACTGTGTAATAATAACCAGAATGGTGGGATCCAGGAAGAGCTTTTTTAGTAATGGTTTTATAACAGCCTCTTGCAAGCAAGCTAGACTCTGCCTTGTTTTAGTGAGGTGTTAACCGCTTCCCTCTACCCACTTAGCCAGTCTCGCTCTAGCTTTTTTAATAAGCCAGGATGGGCAGGGATCTGACATACATGTGGTGGCTCTCACCTTTCCAAGAATCCTGTCCACATCCTGTCCTCGTATTGCACAAATTGAAACGTATCCACTGTCACTGGACAAGTAGCGGCCAAAGTTACATCCACTGGATCTGTATCAATTATAGCATGCACGTCAGGGTGGATCTGAGCAGTTTTACCTGCAAAGTGCTAGGCAAGTTGTTTGCAAGCAGGCTGTCAAGTGGTCTGGATTTTCCTCTCTTGGACCTGTATATAAAAGACCCCTGATCACTTGAAACAGCTCTGCTGGCCAGCTCCTTGTAGATGTAATAGAAACAGAGAAGAAAATTGCTTTTGTTGTCTGTAGTGCCAGATAAGACCCTCAGATAAGCTGTAGCCTGTGTTTGATCGGACCCCTCCAAGTTTTCTGTCAGTGTTGCTCCAGTCTCCTGACTTGTTTCATCACCACCAGCTCCCTGGAAAACCAGAGGTCTGGTTTGGCTCCACTCCATGAAAGGGGATGCTTGGGAGTGATTGCATCCACCATCGTGGTCATTTCTCCATTCCAGAGGTCGACCAAGACTTTGACAGGGTTGCCTGCCAAGGCAGCAAGAAACTCTCTAAGAGCCATCAGGAATTCATCCAGATCAGTAAGCCTCCTGGAGTATACTATTTTAATGAGTCCTCTGCCCCCGCAGTCCCAGCAAGTCAAAACCCCACCAGTTGGTGATGTGTCCATGACAATGGAACTGTTTCTCCATTCCCAGATCACATTAATCCCGTCCACTACAGAAAATGAGGTTGAGAATGTGTCCAACAGCATGAGTATACCATTTACTACTTAGGACAGACCCATGGTTGTCATAGCAGACATGAAGTCCTGAGGTAGTCTCAGCATGGAGATGGAAATCACCCAGCACTACAAGCCAGGAGGAAAACCCCAAGACACCCCAGGTAGTTCAGGAAGGGAGACAGTTGAGCAGCAGGGTGGGCAGTACACCAACAGAATCCCTAATCTGTCCTCACCACCTAGCTTTAGGTACACACTTGAAGCCAGAAACTGTGGGATAAAGCAGGGGTCAAGTGGATTGAATCTCGATAGACTACTGCAGCTTCACCACCCTGTCCTCCAACCTTACCTGCTGCTGAACAGAGTGCCCTGGTGGACAAAGCTGAGAGAGATTAACCTCCCAGATTAATCCAACCACATCTATGGGATAAATGTCAGGTCCACATGCTCATCCAAGATCATGTCCTGAATGGCAGCAGCTTTCCCATTCACTAACCTAGCATTCATCAACAGCATTTCCAAGCCAGGGGTTAGGTTGCCAAGGCTATCCAGTTTATTTGAGTAAAGGGACAATTTAGGGACAGTTAGCACCCTAAATAGAGATTGTGAATCAGTAGGACTAATTAAGATGCATATAGATTCAAACATTGAACATACCTCACAATTGTATCAGGGTGACTCATGTTCAGTGCTTATAATTACTCATAAAAGTATACATATTTACAAGATTTGCAGACTAAAAATAATTTGATCAATTATCTTTGCATTTACATAGGCAAATCTTAATGCTTCTGTTATCCAGGGGATATTAATTAAATGAAATATGGTTTGGCTAGCTTGATTTAATTATGCTAAGTACTGTTTTCTCTTTTCAGTGTCCAGGGTTGATTGGTACATATGGTGGTCTGATTCAGTAGAAATTTGGTACAGTTTTAAATATATTTGGCATTTTATTTTATTTTTATTTATTTATTTATACCCCGCTCTTCAACCACAAGGCTATCAGAGCGGCTTACAAATTGTTTTAAGCAATAGCTATTTACACATCTACACTGCATTCAACAGTTTCCAATGTGTGTTAGCTAATTACCCCCACAAGCTGGGTACTCAATTTACCGACCTACGAAAGGATGGAAGGCTGAGTGAACCTTGGAGCCCGCTGGAATCGAACTTGCGACATGGTGGCTTGCAGTACTGGCATTTAACCACTGCGCCAGCAGGGCTCCTATTTTTCCAGCATTCCCTTTTGCCAACCAGTAACAATTGATATTTGTTCAGCGTACATTGGATTCTGAGTTTCCTTTCCACACTCATGAGTTATGGAAGAAACTCAGATTGAGCAGAGGCTTCTGCTATGGGAAGTGGGAGATTATTGCCACTTTCTTCCTGCAGCCCACAGTGTCACTTCATGTGCCATCCTGGAGAATCCCAATACTCTAAAAGGAGTTTTTAAGAGGTTAAAGGAGAATCACTGAAAACTGACTCCTTGCTTTTTTCAGGGAGAGTTTCCCATAAACAGACTTGTGTTCATATTTGCACAATTCTATATTTGTACAATTTCCAGTTCAGTCCCAGGAGTTATTTATTTGGAAGATCTATACCTCAATCATTAGTAAAATTTCCAGGCACTATTCCCATGATAATGTCATCTTCTAGATGATTCTTGTTTTCTCTGTTCAGTTTGGACATGCTAGTCTCCAGCTCAAATGACAGATGGCATACATGGCATTAGTAATTAGCATCAAGTTCTGATCTACAGCATAAATATAGCACTTAGCTTTGTCAGAAAACTTTATATTTTGACATCTGAAACCTGCATCAAGAAATAAAAAGTCAGACTCTCCAGGAAAAACAAAATATAAGAATTATTATTATTATTTATTTTAGTTATTTATACCCTGCATTTTTCCTAGCCTTGAATCTCAGAGCAGTTTACAAAAGTTAAAACGGATATATAGTAGTTGAAGTTTCACATCATAAAAGCATACTAAAGTTAAAATATCATTAATCTATCAATACAATGAATAGAAATTTAAATTCATACCCATTTTTAAAAAGCAGAAAATACAGATCATACAATGCATTGTTAAAAGTCCTTTCCCCATGAGCCGTCAGTTCCCTGAAGTGTGTTAAAACAGAAGTATCTTTGCTTGCCATTGGAAAGACTCCATGGAGGGTGCCAGTTTAACCTGTCTAGGAAGGAAATTCCAGAGCCTGAGAGCAGCCACCAAGATTACCCTTTCCCATTAGATGTACCTATGAGGGTGGTAGGATGGACAGAACGGTCTTCCATGAAGATCTTAAAACAGGCACATATGGTAAAATGCAGCACTTCAGATAAAACGGACTCACACTCTTTAGGACTTCTTAGGTCATAACCAGCACTTTGAATTGTTCCCAGAAATAGACCAGTAGCCAGTGGAGATGTTGTAACAAGGGAGTTGTACATTCCCTATAACTTCCCCCAGTTAGTAGTCTGGCTGCTGCTCTTTGGACCAGTAGAAGTTTTTGAATATTCTTTAAAGGCAGCACATTACTTTGTAGAGCACATTACAGTAATCTAAAGAGAATGTAACTAAGACATAATCTGGTTTCCCTTGGAATGGGCCATGGAAGAAATAGGCAGTCAAGAAGTGCAGTATACCAGCTTTCCATTTCATTGCTCATGACAAAGAAAATAGCTGGTAGTTCAAAGAGGGGAGAACTTAACATTGTGTAAACGCAAATACAATCAGAAGCAGGATGTTTCATAGAACTGTTCCAAAGTAATTAAACATCCGTTCTCCAAACACTAGCAATGCTAATTTCACCAGATCACTTTTCCTAAGTTTATTCTTTGAAGTCTCTGTAGAACCATCTCAGTGGATTGGGACTTTTACTTTTTCTTATGTTGAAAAAGCTGGGTAGCTAAGTTTGTGAGTTTTCCATTACCACAGTATGAACTTTATTTACTCTAAACTGTATGTTGTCATGTAGAAAGAAACTGGAAAAGTTTTCTAATGATATTATAGTAAGAATAATTCTTACTCTGTTTTGTGCTTCCTTGATTTGTTAGACATATGTTGATTCACAAAGCATTATAACTGCCTCTTTTTATCAGAGCATTAAAATAGGTATGTACATTTCAATGTCATGACATTTATTTCTGGTTTACAGTGTGCCTTCAGTCAGTGTTGCTTTTCTCTTCTTCTGCACCATATTTTAAGAAGTGCCATTTTAACTAGTTTCAACAATTCTCCATATTAAATTGTATTTTTATGAAATAGCAGCTGATATGTAAATCAAATTAAATTTCTTGTTCTTTCTATATATTCATTCTTAGTCTCTTTCCTTTTCACTTTCACTAACAGCTGATTTAAACTATTAAGGTGTTGAAGCTTTCCTGACATCTGTAACCCTCGTTACTGAGTAGGCAAGTAATACTTTGGAGCAAAGTGTTATATTTAAAGAATAGCATGGACCCTTTCTTAGGGACTTTGCATGCTTACTGGCATTTAAATTAAGCATGTTTTCTTTCATAATACTTGCATATCTTTATATGAAATTACTAATCTTGGTTTCCTTTCCCTGTTTTATAACTTTCTGTTTTTGGTTCTGTACAACTGCGGAGCACAAGTGATACAATTACTCAATCGAATGAATAAATTGTGTTCATTTATTATTGTAAATTGCTCAAAATTATATAGTTGAAAGTGACGGGTTTATTTACACATTTTATTTCTTTTGCCAGGCACTTACTCATGATGCATCTTTTTTTTTAAGTGTTCAATATAATTATAAATAAGATGCTCAAGATTGAAGAAAGGGTAGGAAGAGGAAATCCTATCCCTTAGTAGCTCTTAGTTGTGACAAGGAAAGATTACCTTAACATTTCTGTAATTAGAAAGAGCATGACAGATCTACTATAGCTGATCATTCTGTGAAGGGAAGTGTTATAGCTTTCTTTTCCCCCCAAAATAAATATGTGTGTGGGTTTTAGGGAAAATATAACTTTGCATTCAGCCTGCCTGTTTACACCAATCAAATCGTCTTGTTAAAACAGTTTTCCTTAAATCATGAGCCTTCTCATGCATGGCTCTTGATGTATGGCTGTGTTTGTAATCATTCCTTTTAACCATCCCCCCAAATTGTACATTTTATGTCACACTTTGTTTGGCAGTGTTTTCATTGACTTCTAACATTACAGTATACAAATTAAAACAATAAAAAGAAAGCATATTACGTTTTTAAATACCAGTACTTTTTTGTTTGTCATAAACCAGAGTTTTTAGACATTCCCTAAGACTACTTTGCTATTTTTCATTTTTCGATTTTTGGTGTTCATTGCATAGGTTGGCTTATCCCAAGAGGCCCAGGACCAAATGAGGAAAATGCTGTGCCAGAAGGAGTCCAACTATATTCGTCTGAAAAGGGCTAAAATGGATAAATCAATGTTTGTTAAGATTAAAACTCTTGGAATTGGAGCATTTGGTGAAGTCTGCTTAGCAAGAAAAGTGGATACTGATGCCTTATATGCCACAAAAACTCTACGGAAAAAGGATGTGTTGCTTCGGAACCAGGTTGCCCATGTTAAAGCTGAGCGTGATATTCTTGCAGAGGCTGATAATGAGTGGGTAGTTCGTTTGTATTATTCATTCCAAGATAAAGACAATTTGTACTTTGTGATGGACTATATTCCAGGAGGAGATATGATGAGTCTGTTAATTCGAATGGGGGTCTTCCCAGAAAATATGGCCCGATTCTACATAGCTGAACTGACCTGTGCAGTTGAAAGTGTTCATAAGATGGGCTTCATTCATAGGGACATAAAACCTGACAACATTCTGATTGATCGTGATGGCCACATCAAATTGACTGACTTTGGGCTTTGTACTGGCTTTCGGTGGACACATGATTCCAAATACTATCAGAGTGGTAAGAGAAACATTTTGTCTACTAGGCTATTAACATATTGAGCAACATAATGTTATTTTAATAAAAAATGCATTTTTTTACCATCTACAACATTGTGTTTTGGTTGGGAGTCATGACATTTGGTTAAACATTGATAAACACAAACATGCTCCATCCATTCTGTAACACAGAATGCCCTTTGTAATTATACCCTTCTTCAAAAATGTCAGTTACTATTGCAAAAACATATAAGTGTGAAAAATATGTCACAAAAGATATAGAGATGGAGAAAATGTTTTACAAACCTTAGCAAATAGCTTTGTAGACTGTCACCTTTTGTGAATATATTTGCAAAGCTGATATTCTTCCATCATGACTGTTATATGCACACACAATCAAGTGAATGGATATGTGACATAAATGTGTTATAAATATTATAAACATATTGCAAGGCAGCATGACTACTACATCACATTTCAGTCTACCTTGTCCCTCAGTACACTGTTTTCTTTATGAATGATGTGCAAGTGCTTTTTTAAATTAGCGTAAAAATGCAATAATTTGACTCTCTTAAAGAACCTGTTAAATGTTTTTATAGATGCTGTTGTGCTTGACAACTGAAGTTCAAACATGGTATTAGGACTTAAGTTTCTGTATTTTAGGAGACCACCCACGTCAAGACAGCATGGATTTCAGTAACGAATGGGGTGATCCAGCTAGCTGTAGATGTGGGGACAGGCTAAAGCCACTTGAACGTAGAGCAGCTCGTCAGCACCAACGCTGTCTGGCACACTCACTTGTTGGAACACCAAATTATATTGCACCAGAAGTATTGTTACGAACAGGTAAACCTTTCCATTTGTTCTAACCCTTGACAAAATCAGTTGTGTCTGCTAGCTCTGAACATTATCCTCTAAGTCAACTGGTCCTAAAATATGATAGTATTATTTTGTTGCAGGACTATTTTATTCAACTCTTACTGAACATTTAGCACACTAAAACAGAATATAAGCCTATAAATGGTAATTTATTTATTATATGTATTGATATATATAATGTGTTGATACATTTTTGAGTGATAGTCATTAATTATGAAAACTTTTGATTAAAACATATGCTGCAAGAGGGCCACTGCCTTTAAAAGTTAGGGTGGTGGTGTTTGGTGGTTTTTTTCCATTTAACTGAATTTACCACAAAACTGAGGAGTCTATGCACTGCTGATTTGGCTATGATATCAGTATTAAGTTTGATTTTCCCAAAGTAGCTCATGTATTGATCCACATAATCTAATGTGTCAATCCATGAAATATTTTGGGAAACTCAAAACTTAATACTGAAATCCTAGCTAACCCAACAGTGCATACTCCTCAATTTGGTGGTAAATTCAATTAAAGGTGGGGGAACCCTACTTTTAAAGGTAATGGCCTTGCTTTAGCATATGTTTTAATCATAAGTTTTCATAATCAATGGCTATCACTCAAAAATGTACATCCCACAAGGTTTGTTATGGAGTCTACAGTGGGATCATTTTAAAATATAAAATATTCAGTGATACATAAACATCAAAGAAAACTGGATGCAATCTTGTCTCTTTCACTCTCTCTCTCTCTCTGAACAGATGCAAAACTTGAATTTAAAGAATGCACCATTGGAGTTTTGCATCTCTTGGGACACAATTGTTTGTATCTATGTGTGTGTATGCTCGCGTAAGCGCTTAATAGTTTTGTTAACTTACAACAAATACTATGAAACTTTGTGCTATTTGTGATACAGCTGTTGAATGCAGCAAACCTGCTAGCTAGTGATTAGATTTAACTGATTTCTGTGCAGGGCAATCAGGTTGATTAGAGGAATCATAGAGTTGGAAGAGACCACAAGGGCCATCCAGTCCAACTCCCTGCCATGCAGGAATACACAATCAAATCATCCCTGACAGATGGCCATCCAGCCTCTGTTTAAAGACCTCCAAGGAAGGAGACCCCACCACGCTCCGAGGGAGTGTGTTCCACTGCTGAACAGCTCTTACTGTCAAAAAGTTCCTCCTAATGTTGAGGTGGAATCTCTGTTCCTGGAGCTTGCATCCATTGTTCCGTGTTCTAGTCTCTGGAGCAGCAGAAAACAAGCTTGCTCCATCCTCAATGTGACACCCCTTCCTATACTTAAACAGGGCTATCATATCACCCCTGAACCGTCTTTTTTCCAGGCTAAACATGCCCAGCTCCCTAAGTCTTTCCTCATAAGGCATGGTTTCCAGACCTTTCACCATTTTAGTCACTCTCCTCTGGACATGCTCCAATTTGTCAATATCCTTTTTGAATTGTGGTGCCCAGAACTGGACACAGTATTCTAGGTGAGGCTTGACCAAGGCAGAATAGAGCGGCAGTATTACCTCCCTTGATCTAGACACTATACTTCTATTGATGCAAAATCGCATTGGCCTTTTTAGCTGCCGCATCACACTGTTGACTCATGTTCAACTTGTGGTCTACTAGGACTTCTAGATCCCTTTCGCACGTAATCTCATTTAACCAGGTCTCCCCCATCCTATATCTATGGATTAAAAAGCCTTTTCAGAAAAGAAACTGCATTCAAGCCATTTCACAACATATGAAAACAGAAATAAGACACAAAACAGATATTAACAGCAATGAGCGTTTCAATGAGAAGCAATTTCAGATGAGCCTCTGTGTTGTAGTGGTTTGTGTGTTGGACTAGGTCTCTGCGAGACTGGGTTCAAAACCCTGCTTAGCCATGGGTGACCTTGGGCAAGACACACTGTCTCAGCCTTAGAGGAAGGCAGTTGCAAACCCCCTCTAAGCAACCTCTAGCCAAGTACACCCTGTGACCGCCTTTAGTCAGAAGGCATACAACAATAACAACAATATCTCAATAGCTATTGATTAAAACAACAACAGAACAGCATTTTAAGGGGTGAAAGCCAAACTATGTATAGATATTAAAGCGTCACATAAGAAGTACCATCAGCAACAATTAGCTTTTTTTTTTTTTTTTTTTTGGGAATCTACAAATAACTAACTATCTGATTTGACAACATACCTCACATCCAGATTGCCTCCACCAGGTCATTTACCTGAAGTAACCTTACCAACTACCACCTTCACACCAGGGGCATTGGCAGAACCTTAACCAATTTCCTTTCTATCCCATTATGGCATTGTCTCATTATGGTTTGATGGAATCCACAGTGTGCTTCTCCCCATGCAGTTGCTTCCATTAGCAGGCTATTGCACCTGAGTGGTTGGAGCAGATGGGTGAAACAAGCCATAACCTTTATGGCAGCAAGAGTCAATCTGACACTTGGCTCATACACACATGTATTCTTGTTTGTTAGTATTGCCCTTAAAATTGGACTAATTTCTGAAGAATAACTCTTGATTGGTGCATTTTTCAGCACTATAAATACAGTTAAATGTAGTAGAAATTTGGAAGTGGGAGGAATTGGAGTAAAATAACTGACACATCCTCAAAATAATCTAGAACTCACATTGATGCAGGTAATTATTTAGTTCTCTTTTGTTTCAGGATATACACAGCTGTGTGACTGGTGGAGTGTTGGAGTGATTCTTTTTGAAATGTTAGTGGGACAGCCTCCCTTCCTGGCACAAACACCATTGGAAACACAGATGAAGGTAACAGAAACATCAAACCTGCTTCAGAAGCAGAAAAAGCTAATTAGAAAAAACTAGTTAGAACTAATACATAAACAAATGCTACAAGCTCTATCCTGCCAATGAATTAGACTAGCATCTGTGTCATATTCTTTTCACCTTTCTTCCTCAGAACGTATTTGTAATTTCAGTTTTGATTTGAAACTGTTTCTGGCTTGGTATAGTACAAAACTTGGACACACACACCGCACCCATCCCCAAGAAGGTTGCTTGCACCCACTATGGTGTGCAAGGGTAACCTTGCCAATTCATAGATTTTCCTTGGGGGTTTTCCAGGCTGTGAGGCCGTGTTCTGGAATAGTTTCTTTCTGATATTTTGCCTGCATCTGTGGCTGGCATCCTCAGAGAAACCTTAAAAGTAAACAAAATCTGACTCCCAGTTCTGAAATACAATAGAATCAAAATTCCACACTTACAATGGAATTCCACCCAGGGACAGGGGGATTCCCAGCAGATAATGGCCCATCAACCAACCATTAGCCAAACAGACACTAACGAGCCTTGCATTTCTATACCCAGAAACTAAGCATTCGATTACACAAATTTACATATCCTCCCCAACAGGGGTTCACAGCATATAAACTCCACACACACACCTACACAACCATTCTCTGAGGATGCTAGCCACAGATGCAGGCGAAACATCAGAAAGAAACTATTCCAGAACACGGCCTCACAGCCCAGAAAAAACCCAGGGAAAATCTATGGATACCGGCCGTGAAAGCCTTCGACTTCACATTTGCCAATTCACCCCAAGCTATTTTAGGCCCAGCTGGGGGAGGGCAGCTTTTTTCAAAACCAAAAATGACCAGAACTACCAATGGGCTGCATTTTGCCCACCCCTGTTCTACAAGAACCCAGATAGCAATGTTTGTAGCCTGGGACACATATTCAGTCTCTGTTCCTAGTGCAATTTTACCTACTGTTTTCTAAGGGCTATCAGAGTGATTAAGCAGTAATAAACACTAACCTGTTCTAGTACTTCAGTTAACTTCTGTGTGGATCAAGTGAAGATTTAGTACATATTGGGAAAAGCACAAAATAATGTGGTGTATTGCAGCCCAGATGAATTAATCTGGTCTGTACTTGTGGCACTGGAACACTACACTGAGTGAGCTATAAAGAGATTTACAGAGCTAGAGGTGGCAAGTATCTTTAAATAACATCCACTATGTCAGAGGTGGGATGAGTGTGGCTCATGGACCACATGTGGTGCCTAGACTCCACTTTGGCATCCACTGAGCAGCTCTACCATTTGTCACACTACCCCCTGCATTTTAAAAAAAAAAACATGGCACAATTTCCCCCTGAAAACCATGCATAAAGCCCCCTACTCTCCAAAAACAGCCCCCCAAAATGTTTCCATTTTCAACTTCCAGTTTGGGAGGGATGCTGACAAAAATCGAGGTATTTTGGCATATTCATGGGGTGAGGGCGCAGTTCACAGGAAGAGACAGTGGAGAGAAAAATCAGGCTCTTGCCCCTGCATGGTTGCCTACTCCTGCACTATATTATGAGGCTCAGTACACCTTTGTATGTAGGATCAACATATTTTACCAATTAATTCTTTTCAAATGCTGTTACATGCTTATGTAAATTTTCTTACCTCACATTATTTTCACTTGATGCTGGCTTTCTCACTGTAATCTGAATCTACACTATTTATGAAACCAGAAACACCCCCATAGTTTACTGGTAGAGTGGCAGATGTACTCAGTCTCTCACTTTAATGCTTCTGTGTCTGTGTTCCTGCTTTGACCTCCAGAGGCAGCTGGTGTCCCCATTTCTACAGGGCATTGAATCCATGCTGGGTTTTATGAGAGCTGTCCAAGATGCTGGACCTACAAGGTGTGTCTATTAAATGAGACTGTGTTTCTACCTTTCAGACAAATCAGGGAGAACTGATTGTGAACACTTGAGTGGTGTCCTTGAACATGTCTGAACCTGCATGACAAACATCAGCACTCTCAGCCATTCAGTTAATTGTCAGTCGTCATTTAAAGCAGCTGTGTTGTCTGTTGTGTGCCAGAAAAATGCTAAGTTTAAAAGTTGAGCAACGTGTCAATTTGACATTTTTAGTACAATTGAACAAAATGCCAATGGAATCTTTTCAAATGCTTACTGAGGCCTATGAGGAAGACTGCATGTCTCGTGCGCGTGTGTTTGAGTGCCACAAAAGATTCAGAGAAGGACATGAGAATGTAGAAAATGATGAATGTCCTGAACAACCTTCCACTTCAAGAACTGAAGAAATTGTGGAAAAAATCAGCCAGATTGTTCGGGAAGACTGCCAACTCAGTGTCGAAATGATAGCTGAAGCTGTGAACATTGCCAAAGACACTGTGTGGAAAATTTTGTATGAGGATCTCAACATGAGAAAAGTTTGTGCCAAGATGGTCCCTAGGATTCTCACACCAAAGCAAAGAGTGTCGCAAGGAAATTTGCACTGGCATTCTGCAGCAACTTGAGGCAAACCCAAACCTTTTTCAGAATATCAAAATAAAATAACGAAACCTGGATCTGCAAAGTATGATCCTGAGACAAAACAACAGTCATTGCACTGGAAAACACCATCATAACCAAGAATGAAAAGAGTACGTCAAAGCAAGTCCACATTCAAAGCCATGTTCAGTGTGTGTGTGTGTGTGTGTGTGTGTGTGTAATTTTGGCAGAATGGGTTCCAGAAGGCAGAACAGTGAACCAGCATTATTATAAGGAAGTTTTGACAAGCTGAGAGAGAGAGTCGGGGGTGGGGGGGAGGCCAGAACTGTGGGAAAATTATTTCATTCTTCATCAAGACAAGGTGCCTGTTCACACAGCACTTTCTATGAAGCAGTTTTTGACCGATAAATGCATTACTACACTTGAACATCCTCCATATGCGCCAGATTTGGTACCATGTAACTTTTTTCTTTTCCCTAAAGTGGAATCGGTGCTTAAAGGAACACGTTTTGTGTCAGTTGATACAGTAAAGAAGAAAACGGGAGATGTGTTGAAACAGCTGACAGAAACTGATCTGCCCCACACCTTTGACCAGTAGCAAACAAGACTGCATTGGTGTATGAGTGTGAATGGGGAGTATATTGAAGGGGACAAGTGTTAGAATTGTAATACATATAAATAAAGATGGGTTATTATATCAGTCTCATTATTTAATAGACAGACCTCATATTTTGTAACAAGGGTTCAGCATTTTGGATACCTTTCATAAAACCCAGAGTTGTTCCTATAAAATCCAGTGTGGATCCACTGCACTGAAGGAGCGGTGCCGTCTGTTGACATTATAATTTCCTTTGCCTCCTATCTTTCATTAGGAGGCAAAGGTGTACATTTGCATATTGGAAATTAGGCCTGCTTATTTTTACTTCTGTTTTGATAGAAAGCAGACCTGAAAGAAAGAAGCGTTTCCCCAATGATAGTATACTTTCAATGAATTGTACGCATACCCAGACAACACAATGTCTGCGTGTGCGTGGTTCTCTGCCATAGAATCTAGAGACATGCTTGACCTGAGGTCTTCTGTCCTCCTGGAGAGGAAAGGGCCACCAAGAACATGGCCTTCCACATGAACTGCTGTAGCAGAACAGTGTAGACCTGTTCCAATATAATTTGGTGAGATGTTTAAGTAGGAATGACAGGTCCCAGCTGGAGAAGGTTGGAAGGTAAGATGAGGGACTTTATGGAGAAAGATTCTAATGTGAAACTGTGAAGTCTGTGACAGTACTTTTAACTCCCCAGATGCAAGTGAGAGCACAACAGTTTCATGTGTTGGAATACAGGCTAAAGGCCATTGTCCCCAATACGTCATTTTTCTGTTAAACCACTCTGGATTCTCTAGCATACTCTGGCTATAGCAGGGGTGGAAATTGTGTGGACCACAATGGACTGCCATGGTGGCCTCCCTGGACTGCCACAGACACCACCACCCCCCCCCCCACATTGTGATTTTTTTTAAGGGCTGAAAAATGCCATTGTCAGCTAAAAATAACCTCTGGGGACACAGTTTTGCTCATAAGTACAGTTTTGGTTCCACCCTACCCCAGAATAGCAAATAAGTAAATACTTTCTAGAAGTCATCAAAATTGATGTTACGTTGCTGGAACAGGCACTTCTAATTATGAATGATGGTGCTAGTGTAGTCAGCCTTAGTTAACAAGCTTCCAGCTCATCAAAATGGTCCTCTGGCCCGATTTTTGTCTGTACCTGCTGTGTTTGCCCTCAGAAAGCCCTTATTTCTGTTTGTAGCCTGCTAGAATGTGTGGTTCCTGAGAGATTTTATGGTTTTTACTGGGCATTTTGTCTGTTGTGAGGCAATTCCAATGACTTTTTGTGTGTGCATTTTTATGGATGATTCAAAATTAATTACAACTGAAGCATTGACTACTGATACAGGATAAGCTAGGATGGGGTTCAACTTAACTGAATATTTATATGGGATTTTTTAGATGAGAAATTAGTTGGCTTTGCCTTGTGTAAGTAACACTTAAATAAGTACTATAAGTACTATAAATTCATAAGTTTATTCATAAACTGATAAAGATGTAAGCTAGCATTTATAAATTTTTGTCTAGTTTAATGGGCATTGTCTTTGAATATTTTAAGTGCCTGCCCAATGCTCTTGCTCTTTCTCCAAACACATTAGTGGTGCTATGCGAATACCTGTTTATATACCTTTGACTATGTATGAGTCCATATATGAGAGATCCATTTAGCAATTAAATTAACTTTTCTTTTCATTAGTTGCTTTTAGTGCATGTTTCAGCTGAAACCTAGTATGCTAATGTTGTGTCTGTGCTTTGTTTTTAAATAAAGGTTATCAATTGGAAAACATCTTTGCATATTCCAGTACAAGCAAAACTATCTCCAGAAGCATCTGACCTTATTATTAAGCTCTGCCGAGGACCAGAAGACCGCTTGGGAAAGAATGGTGCTGATGAAATAAAAGCACATCCATTTTTTAAATCTATTGATTTTTCAAGTGATTTGCGGCAGCAGCCTGCTTCCTATATTCCTAAAATTACCCATCCCACAGATACATCCAATTTTGATCCCATTGACCCAGATAAATTATGGAGTGAGGATAAGGAAGGCAATGTAAATGACACACTTAATGGGTGGTACAAGAATGGTAAACATCCAGAACACGCTTTTTATGAATTCACATTTCGAAGGTTTTTTGATGACAATGGGTACCCATACAGCTATCCAAAGCCTATTGAATATGAATACAGTAATCCCCATAGACTGGAATCGCAGTCAGACGAAGATGACGAGAGGACCAGCAGAGAGGCCCAAAATCGTGATCTAGTGTATATTTAGTATAGAAGTTGAAATGGAGCCATTCTTTGGGATTTCTCAATATATGCTGCAAGAATACCTGAGCTGTTTTTCTGCACACTTGGGTTGGGGGGAAAGGAAATTTGATTATTGTTGGTCCAATATCATGCCCCTGTAACTTTTCTCCCCCACAGAAGCAAGTCTTTGAACATTAACTTATTCCAGCATTGTTAATAATTAGTGTAGGAAACAACAATGCTAGGAAAAATAAATTATAAATTTTAAGCTTTTTGTGAGGAATTAATTAGGAAATAGTGATTTCTTAAGGAAATGAGAAACTTGTCTCTTTGTATATAGACTGTATACATTAATTTTCTTCCCATAATTATGCAGTGGTATCTTTGCCTTGCATTGACCAAATATTGTACATGCCCAATACTTTATTAAGTTGATTGACATTTTATCTGGCTTCTTATAGTACTTAAGCCCCTTATAGATGAGTCTGGAGAGGATAAACTGACTGGCTGCCAGAGAGTCCAGTTTTGGAATAAGGAAGCCTACAGCAGCAATCCTCAGCTCACTGACTAAGACTGTAGAGAAAACATGCATAGGATTGTTTTACTCATTTGTGTTCCTTTTGACAACCAACAATCAGATTTTAGCTCATTAATTATAATTTTGCCTAACATTTTATGAAACATAATTGGATGTGTGGTGCTGTGCAATAACACAGAATTGAGGCTGGTGGTGGTGGTGGTGGTTGTGAGATGAAATTATATTGGCTTATCGCAAAGTGTCATTAATGTTAAATAAACTTTTGTTTTGTTTTTTACAAGTTGCTTCTCATCCTTAGCTTTTGACAGGAAACATTACATGAAAATGGGTGGGCTCCTGTAATGCTTAGTTTGCTAAAATCTCTTAACATAGCAGAGCATGAGGCAGGGAGAAATAATTGAGTTATGCTATCTGCAGTTCCATTAATACTATTTTGGAGCTGAATCATGCCAAACCAAAGGGCCCCTTATTTCCAGATTAACTATTTTAGGATGACTACACACTGCTCCTTGCTTAACCTCTTGAATGGAGGGCAAACATTTCTGTTGCAAGAAATTGTTCTGCCTGCAAAACTTGTGATTACAACAAGTAATTGAGAAAAGAAAAAATATTCATCACCCCAGAACTGGATTCTTTGAAATAAGGGAGGGGGGAACTACAGATCATACAACTTTTAGTCGCTTCCTTTTTAAATGCAGTTGTTCCTTCTTGATGATACTGAACTTTATTTTTTTTCTACTGCAGAAATGTATAAGTAGTTAATTACCTCTGTGACATGCCCATTCAAGCCCAGTGCTTCTCTACTTGCTCCTGAAGAATTCCAGACTCAATCCTGAGCTCCTTCTCACAGCAGTGCTTAAGTATATAGCTGTCTGTTTCTGAAAAATAATTTGATATGTTTTGAAAAATCTTCTTTACCATTTTGCAGCAAATTATTTATTATACTTATAAAGAGGCCAGAGCAGTAACTTTAGGGTAACCTTCCATTCAGATAGCTTTTCAGGGCCAAACCTGTATAGCTTCATTAGCAGAACAGAATCATATGGTTTAAAGACTGTTGTCTAAACTGCTTTTCTTTTGAACAGCTATTTGTGCTAAAACATATATTGAATCTTTAAAAGAAATAATTAGTGCAGTGTAGGCTAATGTATATGTAGTTATACTTAAGCAACTTAGTACAACCTGGTGCATGTTTATTCAGGTGTAACTCACTGTTTTCAGTAGAGTTAGCTCTTAAGTATGTATAGGATTGCAGCCTTATTGTTCCAACACCTCTTTCATTTAATGTCTGCTTCACAGTTTGGCCCCACATATGTTCTACAAGTGGTGGGTATAGAAAACAGTTAATTCTGCTTCCCCTACTTTGTGGGGGGAACTTTCTTTATGAACAGTATCTTGTTCATCACAATTCTGCACGCGTTCAAGTAGTCTTCTGCGTATCACAAATAAGTTATCTGTATGGAGCTAAAGTGAATCAGACCTTAGCATTTGTAACTTTGACATTACAAAGAAGGATGCAATCTACAGCTGAGATTTGTTTTTGTAAAGCAAGTCCTGTTTAAAAGAGGACTGTGAGAATTGTCCTTTGTGTAATATTTAGTCCTTCCAGTTAAACTGGAAAGCTCTTATTATATTTGCAATAAAGTGTAATATATTCCTAGTTAAAGCCAGATAAATTTAATCTGCTTGCAGGTAAATAGGTATGTGAAATTGTTTGTAAATTTCAAAACAGAATTCTCACCATTTAAGCCCATCAAGTCCAGTCCAGAATTAGTGAAATAGCTATCCTGTTGAAATCAGCATGTTTTAAAGTTCACCAGTAAGCATTTGAGACCCATTAATTTTCTTTGAAACTTGCCCATTACTGTTTCTGCTAAGGAACTATGATTAAATGTTCACAGATCTATATCCCTGGTTGGTTTAATTAAGCCTACTTGTGTTTATATATGCAAATATGTTATGCAGATGATATAACTTAAATTTTCTAAATTTTAAGAATAAAACTCCTGCATTTAAAACCTGTTGTCTCTTGAAAAAAAATCAGATAAATGTTGTATTATGGTGAAAGAGGATGCTAAATTAGGTTAACAAATATTGGCGGTCCTCATAAATGTAGAATATCATATCTAAAGGATATGATGGAGGTTCCATTTTTATTTTTACACCCTTGATGAACTGCCCCTTTTCACTTTTCAGACAGTATTTATTTTAAACTTTTGTTAGCAACAGCCTACAAAATCAGATGGTAACAGTTTTGTGTCCTGACATTTATTTCCAAGTTGTGTGTTGGAAGACATAATCATTTGTGTTGTTGCAGGTTTCTAAATTGAAAGCCCTTTACTGCCTCTTGTTCATGTGTAGAATGTTTTTGATATTTTATTTCAAAGTAATCTCTACTACAGAAACCGAGTACAGGTATAAAAAACAGTCTGCGTTTTTTGAGTGGAAGTTGCAGTCCTGTGTTGTTTTTCAGTTTTTCAGTATGTCAGAACACTATTGGAGTGGGGCTGAACAAAGCATAAAAATATAAAATCACTTCACATTTGGTTTGCTAATAAGCCATTTAAACATTTAAAATATAATTGTTTTGCTCTTCCACATATATACATATGCACTGTATTTATAAAATCTTCTGTAATCATGTAATTGTATTGTAAATATTGTTGTACTGTTTCCTCACTTTCCTAGGGCAGGCCCTCTTGCTGGATCTTTTCTATCTTATTTGTAACAGAACCTCTAGAATGTATGACTAAACTTCATTTTTTTGAGAAAATATCCACTGTTGCAGTGTGCAAAATTGTAATGGAGAGTGAGTTATTTGGACTTTGAAAGTGTACATCAGCTAGATAATGCAGTGTGAATGGGTTACTAGATGCTGCTGCTGTTACCCAAGGTACCAATCAAATTTTGGTGGCAAATATCTCTGAAATTTGAATCAAGACATTATTTGCTTGAATGCAACCAAAGTGAAATGATGGTATGTTTGGGTCAATATCTGTTAGTAAAATTCTGGAGCGCCTTAAAATACCCTCCTGTGAAAGGCACTACTCAAGTTTACTTTTATATTACATTTTGTATATATGCCTTTTATACTGTAAACATTCTGCTGATAAACATTACACTTCTATAAAAAGAAGCTTGGGATAAGTGCCTTGGCAGAACCATCCTTGCCTTTTTTTTTTTTTTTTTTGCATGTAATAGCTATTGGATAATCCATTAAATTCTTTCAGTGTTTTATGGATCTCTTTCCACTTTAAATCAATTTTCTCTAGTGTACTGTTTGCTCGAATAATAAAATTTAAATTCATTGAATAAGCTGCTAATCAAATATAATTTTATATTGACTGAAAGTATGTTGATTTGGTCTTCCTTCCCCACTGCTAGAGCACAAATATTACTTATGTGTAATCCAACTGCCTGGTAAACCTTGCCTGCCTGTTCCCATCTCCAAGTGTCTGCATGTGTACTGAAGGAAAAAATCAAATCCTGCTGTGGGGAAATAGGGTGAAAGACAGAATGAACAGTAGGAGGTGAAAGTGAGAGAAATGGTGAAAAAGAAGTGGAAGTTACACTTGCCATAGTCCAATTTTGCTGGGTTTTAGTTGAATTCTAACCATGCTGAATTGGTTGAATTGGAATATAGAAATCCTATTCATGTAATGTGGAACTGTATTTGTTTCTGATGCTTATATAAACAAATTGGTTATTTCCAAAAGAAAACAGGTGGTTTAATGTCTGTTTTAGAAACCGGAATACAATTAAATAACAAGTTCAGCTTAAAACAAAAACTAATGGCAAAGCACACAACCATTTACCGTACTTTGCTTGTTCGTTTTAAAACTATACAATTGAGATCACTGTCTCGATTATAATAATGTTAAAATTGGGTTATAAGACTGTAAGCCTAACAACTATTTAGATTATTTAGAAAGCATTGTGGTATGGCCTTTCCTTAGTGTCTCCAGTCTTGATTGTTGCCATGAAGACTATTGTATAGAACTGAGCATGTGAAAGTTGCTTGTAATCCTCCACCCTCCATTTCCGTAGATGGATATGGCAGTGGGAAGGATTTCACATGAGCTTGCTTGGAGCCTTGATTACCTACTCCTTTCCAAGGTTTTCTGTCAAAACTAGTTCTGATGCAGGGACATTAACAGATTATAATAGCCATGTGTAACTATGTCCTCTCATGTATATGTATAATCAAGGGAACACTTATGCAGACTTGGATAAAATGGAACCCTGCTGTTAAAGCACTGAATAGGTACTTCCTGTGTTGCTCTATATAAATCTACTCAGCAGTGAGCTGCAATGAGTTAAAAGGTGCTTTCTTAAAAGTAATTGGCATAAGCGTCTCATCCCTTCCTTGATCAAAGTCCATTTCTTAAAATGATTGGTGAGCAATCTTAAATATGCTTACCAGGAAATAAGATTCAAAGAACATAATTGGTTTTACTTTTGAGTAAATATAAGGTTATGCTTTCAACTATATACATGGGTTACTATGCATACATGTGTACCAGGGAAGTTGCTAAGCTAAGCCCCAGGTATCTTCCTACAGTTGCAAAATAAATATATAGCTTATGCAAATTTTGTGTAGATGTGTGTCCCTGTTTTTTAAACACCTGTTTCTCTTCATGCCATCATGTTTCATTAAAGTTCACTGGTTTCTTGAAGAGTTGGCAGTGAGGAAATAAATGTCATTACTAAATCATTTGATATGGTACAGTATAGTATTAATCCTTTGCGTTCCTCCCGAACCATTGCTGCCCCATCCCCATGAGGCAACTACCTTATGCACTGTTTAGCTATATGTATATTGTGTATCCTTGCATCATCAAGAAGTAAGATGCTACAGTTTTGATTTTCAAAAAGATACATGATAAAAATGGGTCTGCAGTTAACATTTGCATTTATTTATATGAAGGTTGAACATAAGTAAAAATACAGCCCAAATATTACAACAGCTAGCCCACTGCAGTTCCTTGGTCATTAAAAAAAAGCCAGCATCCTAAAATATTATTACTTTAATTTTTTAAAAAAGCATATCTGACAACAACAGTAGTCTTTTTTTTATACAAACATGATCCCAATCCATGATTATAACACTTTGGTATCATTTTAACTGTCATGGTTACATCTTATAGAATCCTGGGATTTGTAGTTTCATGAGATACTATGGCTTTTTGATAGAAAATGCTTCACAAAACTATGAATCACAGGATGGATGGAGCTGCATGGCATCAAAGTTCTATAACTGTGCAGGCTGTGAGAGACCCTGGATTACAGTATCCTTAGTTGGAAAACTGAGAGAAATAGTATTAACAAGGTTTTATCTAGTTCTGTTGTCCGCACTGGCCAACCCACACTGACAGTCCAATTTACAGAGATCTGGCAAGAGATGCACAATACTTTGAAGTCAGACTATGGTAACTCAGCTTATATCTATTTTATTTCCTTCTAAACAGGAATATGGAGAGTTTAGTTAGGGAAGTAATGGAGGTGGAAAACTGGAGACTATGGTCTCTCACAGGACAGTACACAGTTAATAGTGTTCTGATACGATTTTAAGCACTATGGCTCTGTCACGTGGAATTCTGGGATTTATAGTTTCATGAGAAACTTTTGAATTCCCTGCCAGAGAGCTCTAGTGCCTCAGCAAACAACCAATCCTAGGATTCCCCAGGATTTAGTCACAGCACTTAAAATGGGATCATAATGCTATAATTGTATACAGTACAGTAGGACCCTCGTACCCACTGACCCATTATCCACTGATTCAATTATCTATGGGACACAAAACAGCACATCTATGAGTCTTCCTAGAAAATGTATCCTCCCTAGCCATTTTCCTCCAAGGCAACTCTGGTATTTTAAACCAGAAGTCCTCCCCAAGAACCAATCCCTAGCGGATACAGGGGTCCTACTGTACTGTGAAATATAATACAGTGGGCCTTTGGTATCTGCTGGGGTTTGTTTCCTGGAGCTCCTGTGGATACCAGAATCTGTGGTTGCTCAAGCCCCATTATATACAATGGCATAGTAAAATGGTATCCCTTATATAAAATGGCTAAACCAAGTTTTGCTTCTTGTAATTTATTTCCTTTCGGGGGGGGGGGTATTTTCAAGCCATGGATGCCAAATCCATGGATACAGAAAGCCGACTTGTACAGCATTTCCCAATATCAACAGGACACCTGCTAGGAGCCATACCGTCTGGATTAATTTGTCTCTCAAGCAGGAAAAGAGCTCATTTGTTTGGACTTCCAGCCTGCAGTGAGTTTTTCTCTTTGGTTACTAATGCAAGAGATCAACTCCACTAGGTAGGCAGGCGGAAATTCCCAGATAGGGTTGGCTTCCCATTCTTGAGGTACAATGGGCAATGGCAAGCTTTTTTTCTTTTTAAAGTTTTAATGATGGATACATTCATTTTTCAGTCTAACAAGAAATTCATTTCAGAAACCCATGGCCTAATCCATACTACACAAATAATCCAGTTTGAAACTGGATGATTTGCCGTGGCTCCTTTCTATTGAATCCTGGGATTTGTGGTTTTACAAGGTCTTTAGCTTACTCTGTCAAACAGTGCTGGTGCCTCATCAAACTACAAACCTCAGGATTCCGTAGGAAGGGACCACAGCAAACAATTCAGTTTCAAACTAGATTATTTGTATAGTGTGGACGCACTCCATGAGACTCCAAAGACCATGTTCCACCTCAAATCCGTGCAGACTTTCCAACAAGCTTTCCACAGTCCCTAAACTTAGATGTTGGGTTCATAAGCATACAGGACCACATCTCTTTGCTTCCGGCAGTGAAAAGTTTCTCCTGTTTCCTCTGGTATTTATTCCATGGCTAGAAAATTTGCTCAGACCAGCAAGTGTTGGGAGGAGAAGGAAGGCTACACTTCACACTGGGGTGTGTGTTTTAAACAAAACAAAGATTGGTTTATTGCTTAAACAGTCTAATAGAAATGCTTTGAATTTTGTCTCTAACTTGCTTAACTTTAAACTGGTTGCTAGTCCAATTCTGTGGTGACCATTTAATTCCAGAATCTGCCAGACTCAAAAACAAATTGTGAGGTTCGTTCTTTCTTCTCACTGTGTCCCAATTAGCCTCTATTCCTCTTAACAATATTTCCGCTGCACAAACAATCCCCCAGCTGCACTCACAACCATACAGTAGGACTCCTGTATCCACTGGGGATTGGTTCTGGAGGGCCCCATGGATACGAAAGACCATAGATAATAACGAACACTTGCCTTGGAGAACCTAGAAAATGGCTAAAGAGGACACATTTTCTAGAAAGACTATGGTAAATGTGCTGTTTTGTGTCCCGTGGATAATTGGATCAGTGGATAATGGATCAGTGGATACAGGGTCCCACTGTACACACATCCCAGGCCTCTTCCCATCATGTCACATCTTCATCTCCCTCTTTCTTTTTTGGGGAGGGGGCTTTTCTATATATATATATATATATATAGTTTTTATTAAAGTAATTAAAAAACATTAAAAAGAGTTATGCTTTTTGTCACGCTTATATATAGAGAAAAAGGAAATAAACATATTCAAATTACATAGTTGCTTATCGTGGTAAATTTTCTACACATAGTATCAAGGTCATAATAAAGAAAACCAAAAGCAATTTCAATAATCGTCGACATATTGTAACACTGATACCTTTATCTACTCTCTTGCCTTCATTATTTTACCATAACTGATTCTGTTTTAAACAACTTCCTGACTTTAACTGGATATTATTCAGGCCATTTTACTGAACTTTGATAAAATAGTTCTGTTCTTTCCTCCCAGTTTTTAAGCCAATAGCTTATATTTCCGATTTTTTATATATATATTGAACTTTGATAAAATATTTCATTTCTGTTCTTTCCTCCCAGTTTTTAAGCCAATAGCTTATATTTCCCATTTTTTATATGGGAAATATAAGCCGGGCTGTGTGAGGGAGGGAGGGAGAAGACACAACCCGGGCGCCCTTTCTCAGCGAATTCTCCCCCCCCCCCCGCGTTGACCTGCCGCGAGCCCAAAGCAACGGCCCTCTGGGCGAGACACGGCGCCATAGAGGAGACCGCCCTTCCCAGCGATGACGTAAGCAAGAGCTGATTGGACGAACGAGAAGGGGGCAGTTGGGGGCGGGGGAATAGAGAGGGAGCGCGTCAGTGGGCGGGGCTTAGAGCGCGGTGCCTGCGTGCTCGTGCCCGCGGAGTGGGCGGGCGGTGGCGCGGCTGAGATGAGGGGCTCGTCGCGTCCTGGCCGCCGTTACCGAGCTGAGGACGCCGAGGCTGCGTGAGTGTTGCCTTCGCTGTGGGGCTCCGTTCCAGTCGTGGGGAGGGGCTGCGGTTCCCCGCTTTCCTTTCCCCGAACTCCCAGCATTCAGTCGTGCCGCCCTGTTCGTTCCGCGTGTGCTTCCCCCTCGTCAGTCCCGTGGCGGAGGCGGGTTGGCGGGAGCGCTTTCTTTGGACGGGGCTTGGCGAGCATTGAAAGGGCGGCGGGCGCTTTGTCTGTGCCGGAGCCCCTTCCCGCCCCCTCCGGCTTCCCGTTCCCCGCCCCGCTCCCACTTGAAGGGGCAGCCACACTACACAAATAACCCAGTTCGAAACTGGATGATTTGCCACGGCCCCTTCCTGTGGAGTCCTGGGTTCTGTAGTTCGGTGGAAGCGCCAGCACACTCGGGCTAAATAACGACCTTGTAAAAACTACAATTCCCAGGGTTCCATAAGGAAGGCGCCGAGGCAGAGGATAACCCAGTTTCAAACCGGACTATTTGTGTAGTGTGGACATGGCCTGAGCTCCCTTCGCTTTCTTGGTGGCGGTGGCGGGGCGGCGCCTTTTCTCTTCCCGCCGCACTTGCTCTTCTTGTCAGCAACCTGTTTCTCCTGCCCCCCTGATGCCTAGGGAGCCCTTGCCCCGGTTGTGGAGGTAGGGTTTAAGGTTGAGGAAGGAGGCGGTGCTGTTCCTGCGGTCGGGCTTCTCTCCCTCCCAGGTTTTGTGCTGCTCTCCGGAGTAAACAACACCTGGTTAGAGTAAGTGATCTCTTTTTCCTGTAGGACGGGTGATGGTAGTAGTGATGGGAGGGAGGGAGGCAGCCTTGGTTCCTTATCGTACTTTCTCTGCCTTAGCGGTGGAGTAGCAGAGTCTCTCCTTCCAGCTGAATACTTGGTGGTATACGAAGTGTTTTATTATTAAGCCCTGGTCAGGCAAATTATTTCTTATTTATTTATTTATTTATTTATAACCCGCTCTTCAGCCACAAAGGCTATCAGAGCAGCTTACAAATTGTTTTAAGCAATAGCTATTTACACATCTAACTGCATTAAACAGTTTCCAATGTGTGTGAGCTAATTGCCCCCACAAGCCGGGTACTCATTTTACTGACCTACGAAAGGATGGAAGGCTGAGTGAACCTTGGAGCCCGCTGGAATCGAACTTGCAACATGGTGACTTGCAGTACTGGCATTTAACCACTGCGCCACCAGGCTTTATTAATTAATAAAATTAAGCCCTGGTCAGGCAAATTATTTCTTCCCCACCTCTCCCTATAAATCGATATGGGGAACAGCACATCAACAAAACTAACCATCCCAATACACAAATTTGCTAACAGGAAATGAGAGTAGAATCTTAAGTGATCCTGTAAACAAATAAGTACCGTGTAGATTTAATTTACATAAGTAAATGGAATTAAAGTATAGAAAAGGAAAGATTAAAAGAGCAAAGGTAATAAATTCATGTCCTAGATGGTAAGGAAGTTATTTTGTACCTAGTGTATGTAGTGTTTTAACATTAGAGTGTTGTATGTAGTGTTTTATGTTAGAATAATTAAATGTTTGTATGTGTTTTATGTTTTTTATGTATTTATGTATGTATTATGTATGTATTATATATGTGTGTAATTTAATGTTTCATAGTTTCATAATTTTTAAAAAATAAAGAATAATAAAAAATACACAAATTTACATATACTCAACAGGGGTTCACAGTATATACCTAACCCCCCCCCATCCAACCATTCTGTGAAGATGCCAGCCACAGAGGCAGGCGAAACGTCAGAAATAAACTCTTCCAGAAAGAACACAGCCTGGAAAAAAACCAAGGAAATATTAGTTAAAAACTCATAGCAGTTAAGACTTACCGGTTTAAAAAACAAGTAGGACTAAGATATTTTAAAACAATCAGTACCCAGTTTAAAATTCACAATTTAAAATCATCTGGATATTCTGGAGGAGAATGTGATATTTTTGTAAATTAAGGATTGCTCTGTTTTTTATTCTGTGTAAGATGTGTAAAATAGCCGCTTAGGGGTTACCACTGAGAGTGGGTATTTGAAGGACCCCTGAGATATCACTGTATCAACAAGATTGCTTGGTATAAAGCTCCCAGGCAGAGCTGAGGCAGTGTGCCAGAATCAGTCCTCAATTGCCCTGCCTTATCTCTTCCAGGTATAGGAAGATGGCCAGGCAGAACATGCACTGAGTGTTCATATAAGTAATAAGACTGCTATTGAACACATGGCTTCATGTTGAAAAATTGTGGAAAAATTGCTCACATGTTTAAGTTGTCTGCAATTTATACATTACTACAGCCATAAGCAACCTGGTGCCCTCCCAGAAGTTTCTTTATTACGGTTCCTATCAGCTCCAGCCAGCACAACCAGTGGTCAGAGGTGATTGGAGTTGTAGTCCAAAACAACTGGAGAGCACTCAGTTGCCTTCTACATCAGATGTACTGTGGTAGCCACTGAAAACAGAACTTGTGGGTGTGCTTTTAATTATAGTAACAAAACCACCGGAACTTGTGATACTTGTCTTGATGAAATCATTTCATCCATGTAGGAATTGGTTTCTACAAATGTGGAATAGCATGTGATTTTTTTGGTTGGCAGCTATGCAGTAAACATAATGTCTACACTAGGCTATAGATGTGTACCAGTATATAAGGGAGCTAGTCCAAAGCTCATTCTCTTCTTGTGATTCATGAGTGTCTGGCGTAGCAGTTTGACTGACGAAAGTGTAAATATCTGTACGTATTGCAACTGCTTGAACTTGAAGATAAAGGTTCCTCCTGTTTTTGGACGTGAGTATTCTTGGGAACGGGTTGCTACTAAGTCTGCTGAGATAGTTTTTGGCTTCTGCCAGGGATTGAGTGTCCTATCATCCCCTGACATTTTAAACTATCAGGTCCTTAGAAGCCATTAATATTATTATGGATCCTTTCTATTGAGGAAGTCGGTTACAACCTTTCAGGCTTTGACATCCATTTGCTAGGATAATTATGGGAATAGTTCTGCCTGTCCTGGTGAAGGTATGAGATGATAACAAGGCTTTTAAGTTTGACTACTTGTCTGTGATTATTATCTCAAGTACAAAAGGTGTGGAGATCCAAGAGGCCAGAGGATCCTGTTACTTTGTAGGATTGGTTAGAATGTGTATGGTTTTCCAAATGTTGTCTGGTTACATCAGCAGTAGCAACATAGCCAAAGGTGAGTGGAAGTGGAAGTTGTAGTATATCAAGATGACTACAGTTTCCCTGGCTCTGCCATAGGAGAATACCTATTCATTTACTGTATATATGCTAATCAATCTGTGCAATCAAAGATTCCAGTTTAAATGCAAGACTGGGCAGTGTGGGAGTGGAGTTTGAATTACTTCTGGTCTGCAAGCTCTGCAGCCACTGATAAATGTTAGAACCGAAAGCGTCTCTTTCATTTTTGTGGGAGTAAATATACAGAATTTTTAAAATGAGGAAATAAATCATATACTGTCTAGACATTTCTTGTATTTGATGAGGCTGAAGGTGGTGTTCCTAAGAGAATTCTCATAAATTGGGCTAGCTTTTTAATTTTTTTATTTATTTAGTTAGTTAGTTATACCTCGCTCTTCAAGCCACAAGGCTATCAGAGCGGCTTACAAATTGTTTTAAGCAATAGCTATGTTTACATAGAATTTGATTCTTAGACCAAAGTACGGTATATGATTTTGAAAACAGGTGGAAGTTAGGCAGTACAGTATTTATAAATGGAACATAGCAGATTTCTATTGTCTACACTCCTTTTCAACAGTGGCTTTTATACGTGGGGAGGACAGTGCTTGTACTACTTACAAAAATGTTAACAAACTAACCATCAATGTCAACAAGTTTTGTATCTTTTCAGTTATAAATACAATTGTCCCTTTGTATCCATGGATTTAAGTATTCATGGCTTGAAAATATTCTTAAAGAAATAATAATCCAAAAAGCAAACCTTGATTTTGCCATCTTATATAAGGGACACCATTTTGCTATGCCATTGCATATAATGGGACTTGACTATTCACAGATTTTGGTATCCACAGGAGGGTCCTGGAACCAAACCCCAGCAAATATGAAGGGACAACTGTATTCTGCCTAGGCATTGAACTAATAATTGATCATAATAACATTGTTTGTCATGAAACCAGTGGAAGGAGGAAACACATCACCATTCTGAGGACTCTGGCTGATGGAGCTTACATGCCAAACATTCTGTTTCATAATTAATCCTGTTTAAAAATAAACTCTAGTGCAATTTCTCCAAACCTGCAGGTTATACTACTGTGATTCAGTTTGGAAAGCATTGCAACTGATGAGTAGACTCAAGCTATAAAAAATCACAAGTTGTTTTTTTAATAAAGTTTTATAAATATTGTTTATATTAATAAACAATATTATTAAACATTATAATATTATATAATTATTTTATAGAGTTGTTTTTAAGGTGCCATGGATCTCTCTTTTAGGAAAATAAACTAGTTCATTGATTTCTGTAACATTAAAAATAAAATTAAGTGTCTTATTAATCAGATTTTACACACACACCATATTTTATGGCTGTGTCAAGAACAGCAATCTATGTGTGTACTGGGGGGGGATTCTAAAAATTTTGAAGAGAAAGGAAAAAATACTAAAAAGTTGGTAGAAGGAATGGTTAAAAGTAAGTAGAGGTCCCCCCCCCCATATCTGTGGGGGATACGTTCCTGGACTTAATGTGTGTAAGTGAAACCACAGTTAATAGCAAACCCTGTTAAAATAAAGGACTTCCTGTACAGACATACCATAGAGTTGTATTGAAGGACCTACAAGGTGCCTAGAGAGGATGCCTCTCTAGACATTTTCCAGGATGTCCTTGTTTTGTGTCCTACAGATAACTGCTGATTCCGTGGAAATGCGGGGGAGCTGTAATGAAATATGGAGATCCAACATGGTATAAGTGGTTTGAGCATTGGACTACGAGTCTGGAGAGCATGGTTCAAATATCTACTTGGCCATGTGAAACCCACTAGGTGACGTTGAGCAAGTCACACACTCTCGGCCTCAGAGGAAGGCAGAGGCAAAGCCTCTGAACAAATCTTGCCAAGAAAACTCTGTGATAGGGTCGCCATAAATTGGAAGTGACTTGAAGGCACACAACAACAACAGCAAATAATGAAATGAAATACAGTTGGCCCTCCACATTTTCACATTTAACTTGCACAGATTAGATTATTTTCTGCCACCTCTGCTGCTGCCCTATGCCATTTTTTAAAGTTGTTTCAAGCCTTGAGAGACTGAGAACACACAGCAAAGCTTGTAAGTCCCTATTAAAAATAGCAGCTACCTGCTTCTGTCTTGCTATTAACCCCACCACCTCAAAAGCATCCACAGTGGGTTGAATCTGTGGATCATACTGTGTGCTTGTGTGTGTGTGCATGTGTTAAATATAGTTTGTAGGGTGTGTGTGCTAGAGATTTTCGTGGTTTTTCCACTTTTGTGTGGGTCCTGTATCCCAACCCCTGCAAATGTGGAGGGCCAACTGTAAACTTACCATAAATAAAACCTGGGTTACATAACTTCATTAAGCATTATCTGTTGATAATGTTCACTGTTGTTGTGCTGTTACAGTAAGAGAGGATGTCACAACTAGCTAGCATAAATTAATGTGTAGCTTTTCATCCATAATTTGTGGACCTGTGCAAATATATCTTTTTTCCATTTCTGGAATAAGCTGCCTAGTTGTATACTCCGGCATTCTACTCCAGATTATTTGTCATCACAGTTACGTTTTGGAATGTACACAGTATAGGAACATGTTCACACATTCTTCAAATGTCTTGTAATACTGCATATTTGTCAGGAGGCAAAACAGATACTCTAGGATTGCAAACTTTTGAGGTCCCCAGATCTCAAGGCAAGATGTTACAAGGGGTGGGGGAAGGCAGGAAATGTTGGCAGACCTCTTCTTTCCCATTTTAGCTCAAGACTGAAACAGATCAGGTGCATCAACATCCAAGTCAGTTTTCCCCAATTCCTTGGCCCACTCCTTAGCCTGCTAAAGTTAACAAAATAGTCTTGGAAACAGTTATGCAGTCAACAAGCATATTTTAGATCAAAGAAACATCCTTCCAAGATTTCAATGGGCTCACAGATGTTTGGGATAGGTAAAAAAGGTTCTCACACATGATACACCTGTTTGCAGTTACAAACTGATGACTAAACTATTTTGAAATTACAAGTTTGGCAAGATTATGAGAACAATTAAGCAAGTAATGGCAAGTCTTAAGTTGATCTAGGTTTTTAGATTCCAATCTTTAAATGAATCCTGCAATTCTGCATTTGAAATAAGAGCATGAAAATGGAAAGAGGGACATCTGATGATACCCTTAATATTAACAGCCTTTCAGAAAAGAAAGTAGATAATACTGACTTGGACTAGGCAAAGGACGTACAAGCCGAAGAGAATGTGAAATGACAGACTTCTCTACATTAAATGAATTGTTTCATAAAAACACACAAACCAAACAAAATAGTATATTTTTGTAATGTAGTCTTCACTGATATGTGTTTAGTTGGGCACTTGTTCCAGTGTTTGGAAGTAGCATATTTCAAGAATGTTGTCTGTAGTACATTTTTAAAAACATAACAAGGGCATAATGATGGATCTTTTATAAATAATGTAATGATTTGCAATGTCATTCCTTTTTTTCCTATTTAAAAAATAACATTTACTGATTACATTTTCTTTTAGGAGAGCTAAAACAATTTCTTTATTTTAAAAACAAAACAAACACTAAAAAGTAATACTGTAATAAGCAATTTAGACAGTAACAAAATGAGTTATCAAAATGTCCCCACTATAACAAGTTCTTTGTAACAAGTTACATAAAAAATTGGTTTGAAAAAGTAACTTTAAAAGCTTTACTTTCCTCTTAGGACTCTGTAGTAATTCTGTGTACCATAATATTAAAGATTTTTTCCTATGAAATTCATGGGGCCACAATAAGTCAACAGTCGACTTGAAGGCATGTACACATACACATTGGAAGCATGGTTAGATAGGCATTATATTTCATTGTCCCTTTAAAAAGAACCCTCTCTAACCCAGTGGCTAGACCTCACTCCATTTCGGAACATCTGCCCTGGTACATAGCTAATATCTTTTAGATATGCAGGATGAGAATTTTCCATCTGCTTTTCCCTTTGTTACAAATCCAACACTTCCCAACTGGCATGTGGAGAAGCAGCTTCAGTAGTTCATTTCCATGAGTTCCTCTGTCTTTATCCTGGGGTGCCATGCCTTCCATAGTCATACCTGATTGACTCTCTTCTCGCAGTCAGCAATACCTTCCTCCATACTATACAGCACAAAAGATGAGGTTTATGCCTTTTCAAAGTTATCACCTGTTTTCCCCTGATCTTTTGTCATCTCTGAATCTTAAATAATCTGTGGTTTTGAGGAGGCTGTGATATGCTGTCCATCCTGCACCATTTTCAGCCATTAGTGCCAATATGACTGCAATTTTTATTCATTTTGGTTCTACAGCTAGAACTGCTTTATGTAGCTAGCTTTTTTATTTTATGATCTGATTGCCTAGCAACTCTGAAAACAACACTTTTCAGTTCACAATAATAGAACAGATCATTGCTCTAAAGCCTTTTTAGCTTTGACCTTTGTTTTAAATGGATATGCAATACAAAGCAGAGAGAGAGCTTATTATCAGTTGAGACCATTCTCTGGGTTGTTTTCTCATGTTTATCTGTAAATAAGCAGAAATGAGAAGAGCAACATGTAAAGTTACCATTGAACTGAGCACACTGCAGAAACTCTAATAATTATCTTGCATTTATTTTAAGTGCAATTCCATGCTAAATCCCTCTCCTACAGTAATGAGATTATTTTATTTAGAGCATAGCACAGAAGCCTATAACATTTAAAGGTAGCTGAAGAATGGCCTTCTAGTGAAATGCTAAGTGCTATCCATGCAATATATAGCATTCACAAAGAATGACACTTCTAGAGTTAAAGAAGCTTAAAACACGTAGAACTTTCGGTGAAACTTAAACATGACTTTAAAAGGTAGATAATTTTTAGCTTATTGTTTAAAATCCAGGTTTTCTTAAGAAATCACAGTCTAATCAAGTATAATCCGCTTTCTTCAAGTGGCTCATAAGCATTCCTCCTGTTGGATAAAAATGTATATAATAAGTGTGGACAGCTCTACATAGTTAACATATTTTCAAAGATAAATATGAATTTCTAGATACTAGCTGGACTTGGTTTACCATATGGAATTAAACTCACCAAAAAACGCCTGGTAGACCTCATGACAACCCTGTACGGTAGGCTGGTGGGTTTCAATTTCTCCTCCCCCTTCTCAGCATTCCACACTTTTCCCAAAATTGCTGAGGGTGACTTGCTCTGTTGCCCTGCCACTGCCAGCACCACTACCACCACCAGTTGACTGTCTGGGTCCTGTTGCAAGGGGGCCATCACCACTGCCAGTTGACTGTCTCTGTCTCAATCTGGACCACAGATTGAATGACAGGAGTACATTGTGAGGTGGAGGGGGAATTTGCATGTGGGTGGTGATTGGTTGGGTGTGGGATGAGTGTGTTTCCTGAGTAGCCAATCAGCACACTGAGAAAGGCAACATGCCCAAGAGAATTTTATATGTATAATATAATATAATAGATTTGACTGAGGCAGAACACCTTCTGCCAGTCAGCTTCCTATTACATACCTGCGTTCAAAAACACTGACATACTGCACTTCCAACATGTAAAACTATTGTATTTTTAGTGGCTTACAGTGCATGTATCAGTGTGAGACACAATGTACATGAGCTAAAATGTGGCAATCTCTGGTAAAACAGCTTAAAACTTTAGAAGCAAACTTCTCCAGGGTCTTTTGAGAATAGTCATTGTAGAACCAAGCGATGTAAGGGGTTTTGTTTGTTTGTTTTTGCATTTGTACCGTACATATTTTTATTAGAAAAACATGTTTTATATTAGCAAAACAGAAAGTAATAGCAGAAAAGATTACAGCTGTCCCTTCACATTTGCTGGGGTTTGGTTCCAGACCCCGCCCCCCCCGTGAATATCCAAATCTGTGAATACTCAAGCCCCATTATATTCAGTGGCATAGCAAAATGCTGTCCCTTATATAAGATGGCAAAATCAAGGTTTGCTTTTTGGATTATTATTTTTTTAAGAATATTTTCAAGCCGTGAATACTTAAATCTGTGAATACCAACTCTGTGAATTTGGAGGGACAACTGTACAATGCTTTCAAATTTGCTGTCTGAGGGATTCACATAATAAAAAAGTAGAGGAAGCCAAACGTCTGGTAGCTGTTTCTTATAGTTTAATTCTGTTGCTCAATTTGCACTAACTTATCAATTGTTTTATGACAAATGTACAGAAAATGTGCCAGAACTAGATTTTTGAGCTGTCAAACCATTTAAAGGATATTCTTAAAAAACGTCTAAGACACCTAGTATGTAATTAGTTCATCATGGCTGTTTGATAATTGCACAGGCCTCAGCAGATGTTCTCATTTTGGAATGTCTTGTTTTGGGAAGATACAACTCTTTAGTGTAATTGTTGTCAAGTAATAAGATTATTTTATGTTCTCCATTAAATCCAAACATAGCACAAAACTCCGGTTTTTAAAATGAGCTCATTCTTCTCAAAATAGGTTTTTCAAAAAATAATCTCAGTATTCTCTTTCTAAAATTGCAGTACCCTTTCCTTTAACCTTTCTGTCATTTTACTATCTGGCATATTTGGCAGGCTTATTGAATAGCGTTATAGCTTTTCTATCTTACAGTTCCCACACGTCTTTATTTCCCCATACTCCAGCTTATGTTGACCATGAGTCTTGTCATGATAAGTGAAAATGTAAAGCTGGCCCGTGAATATGCCTTGCTGGGTAACTATGATTCTGCAATGGTCTACTACCAAGGAGTACTTGATCAAATGAACAAATACCTCTCTTCTGTCAAAGACGTATATCTGCAGCAGAAATGGCAACAGGTGAGTGACTTTATTTCTGCCGGTTTTCCATTTTCTGTAGAAGGATATAAACTAAATTTTACTGATTGTCTTTTCTCTTTTGACAGGTAAGTTAATTTAGTAAATGTACATATTCCTGTGGGTACTGCTTAAATTATTTATAGCAGTGTAAAATAGCTTTTATAAAAGAAGCTGCCGGTTATTGCTGCAAAGAAAACTGTCTCTTATTTTTCATTCTCTATTACAGTAACCCTAAAATAGATCCCAGAATAAGCAAGTGATGCCCCACTTCATTAAAGTCTGTTGTCACCACTTAATTAATAGCTTGCTTGATTAGTCAAAGTTTACTGCTGTCCTTGATCCATCTTAGTGAATCTGTAAACATCACAGAAATGTATGAGCTCTTTCTGGGCTGTGTCATTTCAGACTACAAGTCAGACTACAAGAAACATAAGATTTCTGTCATGTGGTTTCAAGTGACCAGTATGACCCCCGTATCCATGGGAGATATGTTCCTGGACTTACCATGGATACCAGAAATATAGCAAACCCTGTTATAATAATTGCTTCCAGCCCAAGTATACAATAGAGTTGTGCTGGAGGACCTAGAGAGAACACCTCTCTAGGAATCTCTAAGTCATCCAGCATGACTTTGGTCAACTTCTGGTAGAAGCATACCATAGAATCGCACTGGAAGACTTAGAAAATGCCTGGAGACCAGATTTTTTTCAGATGTGGGTAGGTGAACCTGCAGATACTGGTGCCGTGGATGTAATCATACTGTAGATATCATTAGAGATTTGCTGAAGGAATCAACAGAGAACTCAGGAGGCACTACCTTCCTGGAGTCTGTATTTTCCTCACTACTGAGGGTCATGGTTCAAAGCCACAAGATACAGCACATGTTCTTACATTAAATAGATGTGGGTCTGATCCATGTAGTGACTGAGAGCCTCTTGGGGGCCTCTCTGAAGAAAAGGTGGATATACAGGTAAATGCAATAATGGTTAACTGTTAGGTCTAAGTTAATGCAGGATGTTACTTCACCGGCTCAGGTAAGGTTGGGAGCCTGAGGTAAATACCCATGGAGAATTTGTGTCACATACTTCTACTCCTGCCATGAACTTTAGATAACAGGGATTGTTCTGAGATAACTGCTTTAAAGAAGACCTGCATTATCTTAAAGGAAGCTGTGGGAAGGAGCAACATGTAACCTCTAGATGATGTTGGCCTACAATTTTGTTATCTCTAACTGTTTGAGGCTTCTGGGAGTAGGAATACAACAACATTTGGATTGTCTATTGCTGATACTACAAAAAGCAAGTAACACTATGCCCTTCAATATAAAAGAATTTTCTCAGGTTAACATAACTTCCAAATACTACATGTTTCAGATTTTCTGGGGTAGGTTACATTCATAAAAGCATTAGCTTGTAAATCCCAGGTATTTACAGGGCATGAATACTTCAGACTGCTACCTCAGAAACCTTTGTGCATTGCCTATGACAAGAGGCAGAATTCTGAACTGCCACCAGTTTCTGTTTCCAGAGATGAGAACTTATTTTGTTTTCATCCCAGCAGGCATTCCTGTACACCTGTGTTGGGCAACTGCAGCCAGGTTGGGGGAGTTCTTGGGAGCTGCACTTTTGTTTTGTTTTTCTTGTGTTGCTTGTTTAGCTGAGTTTTAATCTCTTTTCCTTCAAATTCAAGTTTAAACAATGATGGGGGGAGGTGACATAGAGGCAGGAATGATATAGTAGCACTGCAGAGCCCCTCCCAGAAAAAGACAAAGTTGTCCCACACTGTCACCTGCAGCTGGCTGTGTTTTATACAGCCAATTACCTCTTGAATACCTGGCTCTGAATCTGAAGAGCCACACTCTGTACGAGGGAGTGGAGCAACTAGAAAATTGTCTAAGCTGCAACACAGGCAGTTGTCTTAATTGCCCCTGCTGCTCCTACATAACCTGACTCTGAAGACCCACAGAATCAGGTGTTCAGTATGAGCTGGCTGCTGGCATCAGTGTAAAATATTTTGGGCTTTGATTGACATGTTAGCTCACTGGAAACTCTGTACAGTACATGCTAAGAGATCGAGGCAGCAAAAAGTTGTAGCAGAGTACCCATCATCCCAGTGATAGAAAATGCAGTACGCAAACACACAGATGGTGTCTAAGTCTACTATCTTGACTGGAGCATAATTGTATATATATATATATATATATATGCAGAGAATGCTCTCTGTAGACTACATCAGGAGCAAAAACAGTTCTAGTACTGCATTACCCCAAGTACAGCATTTAATGGACTACAGAGTCACAAAACTTACTCAATAACATCCTGTTTACAGAGACATACACATTTCCCATAGAGATTACATTCTTTCAGACAGATATGGCCTCTGTCTCAAGGTTATGTTCCCACTAAACTCAACACAGTCCAGGTGCAGCCTTGTTTACACTACGCCCCCTGTAGGCAAACATATTGAGCTTCATGCTCTTATTCTTTTTACAGCATGAATTTATCAGACTGCATGTCCCATAATCCTGACATTGATCTCTTCACCCTCCTACTTCCTAGGGTGGGTTTGCAGCAGTGGGGACCATTGACCTGAAATTATGTTGAGTGTGGGGCAGGAACTCCAAATGGTATTCTCTCCCCCTTGGAAGTTAAGCCATCCTTGGCTGCTGAACTTCACAGCGCCAACGACGGACGGTCGCTTTTATTTTAATTGGTGTTGGTTGGACTCATGATGAGTTTTGGGCACATTTTGCCCACCTTGGTGTACGCCTACCTGTAACTCATCAAGTTTGTGTTTTCCACCTTGGGACTGAGTTTAACTGCAGGTCTCATGGTTTAAAACATCTAGCTAGTTTTTAGATTTTGGTGCTTCTTTTCCCACCCACCCCAACCTCACGTTCTCATCACCTAGCCTGGTGAAGAATTCTGGAAAACTCAGAAACTTCCACATTATTGTGGAATTATAATTAGTCATCATAAAGGGATCTAGTTAACTTCCTACAAACTAATTTGAAGTCAGAAACTCTACATGTAACAGAGGCCCAGAAAGTTTTGTCCACTATATATAGTCTGTTGAAGAGATGTACATCTTAACTTGACAGGTTTCCAAATGTTAACAATATATGTTTGTATTTCATGATTTTAATCAGGTTAAGCAGGAGATAAGTGTAGAAGCTAAGCATGTGAAGGATATCATGAAAACACTAGAAAGCTTCAAGTTAGACAGCACTCCTTTGAAAGCTGCACAGCAAGAATTACCAGCCCATGATGGAGAAGTCTGGTCATTGCCTGTACCTGCTGAACGTAGGTGAGAGACACTGAAAGACTAAAGTAGATCTGGGATTACTTTCAAACGGGTGAGCAGCTACTGACGTTCTGGGGGCTGCTTTTGCTCCATTTCATACAGCAGGTTTCCATGGCTGCCCCACCTTGCTTTCCCAAAACTGGAAGTAACCAGGACCCTTCAATTTTTGAAAAAGGGCTATCACAGGCGTAAAGCAAGTTGAGGGGAGATACCCTTAAATGGCCAGTTGCACCTCTCAAGGTATATACCTGCATGGTTGGCTATTTTTCGGTCAATTTTTGTTGAGTGAGGTCATGGGGGAACATAGCAGACCACATGCAGCCCAGGGGCCACACACTTCTCATCCCTTCATTAAAATAATTTACTGGTTTGAGAAAACAGCTTGGCAGTCTGAAACCGGGCTTACATGCTGCAATATGCTGCAACATAAATAGTGTGTTTTCAATTGTAAATAAGTGTCAAGGTCCCTAGGCTTGAAAGATAGTCATGTGTGATCTCAGCTGTGTAGAATTGTAAGGCATCTGCACATATACCTAGAATCTTACAGGGAAGGGTAGCAATAGCACTTAGCAATAGCATTTATATTTCTATACTGTTTATCAGTGCAAAGCACTCCCTAAGCGTTTTACAATGTGTTAGCTAATTGCCCCCAACACACTGGGTACACATTTTACTGACCTACAGAAGGATGGAAGGCTGAGTCAACCTTGGAGCCCTATAGGAACAAACTCACAACATTGTGGCTGCAGTACTGGCATTTAACCACTGTGCCTCCAGAGCCCCCTAGTAATTCCCAAGAGATATCTAGAATCTCATAATGAAAACTATTCAGAGTTTTGTGAATCTGCTTATGCTCTTGCTAGTATGTGAGAAGTTTCTGTGTTTTAGGTTTGATGACAAACATCTTAGTGTGCTTACAGTTTTTTCTTTTATATTTTCTAACTAATCAGATCTTCACCAGGACCCAGGAAACGTCAGTCTGCTCAGTGTAGTGACTGCAGGGTTCAAAACAACCGAGCAAGTGCAGCACCTAGAGTCCCTCACCGCCCCTCCTCCCGAAACACAAATGATAAAGGCAAAGTAGTCCGTGGTCGGGAAAAAAAGGATCCTCAAAATAAAGGAAAAGAGGAAAAAGTGAGTTTCACAAATGTGAACCCAACATTTTAAATTCTCACAGGTGCCCTTCTTGCCATTTGGATCTCTCAGTATTGGGCCCTGCACTACGAACATCCTAAGAGAAGTATAGTCAGCCCTCCATATCCACAGGTTCTGCATCCATGGATTCAACCAACCACAGCTCAAACATATTCAGGGAGGGGGCAGAATCCAAAAAGCAAACCTTGCTATTCACCATTTCATATAAGGGACACCATTTCACTGTGCCATTGCATTTAATGGGACTTGAGCATCCACATATTTTGGTATTCACAAGGTGTCCTGGAACTAAATCCCTGCGGATACCAAGGGCTCGCTATATAAGACTTTGGTAAAGATTAACTGAGAGAGAAGCCTAACAAAGTTATCTTGTTCATGTCTACTTGAAAGTAAGTCCCATAGAGTTGCATCTCTCATAAGCCTCAACCTGTAGTCAGGGACTAGGAATTACAGTACGTGGGCTTTGTTGGTAGAGGAAATAAGTTTTGTAGGCTGGCTAAACCTAGGATGTCAGTAGGAGACTTGGACGTCAGTCCTATTGTGAGCCTTGACTAGAGTAGAACTGTTGAATCAATTGGAATCAACTGTGTGTTGACTTATCCCTTATCAGTCTGTTCAGTGGGTCTACTCTAGTTAAAACTAACCAAAAGGATTCTGGCCTTGGTGTCTTAAGTACTCCATGGTTGTGAGTTCAGAAAATGTTCCTGAGATACATCTGATGTATAAGACGATGAGTTGCCAGACTATAGTTCATACCATGATAGAAAAAAGGAAGAGTCTATATTTTTATTTAACTTCATTAGACAAAGACATGGTGATAGTAAACTGAGAGAAGAACACACAGATGCTTTTACTCAAATGCTTCAGGTTGGCAGATTAAGGTAAAGAGACTTTGGTGGCTAGTGATTTCGGAATACTGACATTAATAAACCTGCCTGCAGTTTGGTAGGGGTCATAGCCAATCATTTTAGAATATAGAACTGTCCTACACAATGATGGACAAGGCAGAGAGAACCTGTACTTCATATATAGGCTGTTGGACTGTGATTCTGGAGACCAGGGTTCAAATCCTTGCTCAGCCATGAAAACCCACTGGATGACCTTGGGCAGCTTCAGAAAACCCCATGATAGATTCGTCTTAGGGTTGCCATAAATTGGAAGCAACTTGAAGGCACGCAACAACAGTAGGGTAAAATGTAGCATTTATTTACAGCAAAGAAAGAAAAGGAAGTAAGCAACAGTATTTTACAAATTTGAGCAAAAATCATCCTGTGCCTCTGGAAGCATTACTCCTGTGATGGGTGTAGGCTGGGTTTTCCTCTCCTCTAGCACTTACTTTTCTCCATAGAACTTATTAAAATCCTTTTAAAACAGAAGGTGGTCTGGACTAAACGATATTCAGGACATGACATATTGTATTTTTAAAAAAGGCATGTACAGTTGTCCCTTCATATTCACTGGGGTTTGGTTCCAGGGCCCCCCATGGATAACAAAATCAGTGAATACTCAGTCCCATTATATGCAGTGGCATAGCAAAATGGTGCCCCTTATATAAGATGGCAAAATCAAGGCTTGCTTTTTGGATTACTGTTTTTTAAAGAATATTTGCAAGCCATGAATACTTAAATCCATGGATATGGAGGGACAACTGTAGTTGAAACACTTTATTAATGATTGCATACTCCACTCTCTCAGCAAATATAAGAACTTTTTAGAGAAGGTGAGTGATTTGATATGACAAGATTCTAGATTAATTTACTTGAATGAGCTTCATTCTTAGCATAATTTTACAGTAGCTTCCGTGCTTAATGTGTGGAGCTAATGCAAGTGGCCTTATTAGTTGCAGGTAACCTTAAAAGTATCTGTTTGCCTCTTGTTGGCAAACTTATGGTGCTTTTCTGTTGTGTTCTAGACGTTCATCTTCATAAGCAGATTTGTGATACTTTAGTTTCTTCACAAAAGAATATGGATTTTAGTCATTCTGTACAATGCCTTATTTTTGTCTTGAATTAAGTAATTTAGGGATATTTGCATTCTTGTATGAGTAGAAACCAGGGGTGAGGAAAGTGCAAGGTGTGAGCTGCATGCGCCACCCAGGGTAATTTTTGTAGCCCGCAAAAGGAAAGGAAAAATATTGCCCCCAGTAGCCTATAGGCGACACCTTTTGTCAAAAGAAAATAACAACAAATTGACTGCCAGGTCACTTCCTGTTGGGGAAAAAAGGCCTCTCTGGGCCCAAAACATTTTAGAGGGGACCCAAAACATGGCAAATATGCTCCCATTCCCCTAATGAGCATTTTGGGGTCAAGATTCCCACTTCTCTTGTAATTATACAAGTATTAAATCCAGTTTGAAAATGAAGTACATGCTTGATATGCAAATTTTGTTTGTAATGCAGAATAAGTCCTCACCTGATATTTCAGAACCTGAACCAAAAAAATTTGATGGTACCGGGTATGATAAAGACTTGGTGGAAGCTTTGGAAAGAGATATAATTTCCCAAAATCCCAATGTTCGATGGTAAGTGAAAGCCATTTCTCTCCCTGTATAAACTTAAAAGGCTTCTCAGAAGAATATCTGGCATTCCACTAAAAATTTAAGTTGAGTTTAGTAAAAAATTGCACATCTTGCGTAAGGAAGTGGTCTTATGACATGATCCAAAACTTGTGAGATCTAGTGTAGCAGGTCCATCTCAGTGGAATAACTTTTATCTCAGACCTGGAATTCCTGCAGAGCTTAGCTGAGTTGAGCAAAAAGCTTTGATATCTAGATAACAGGTTATTATATGAGCTATGTATCTATCCTGCTGTCAGACTCAGTAGTATAATTGTTAATTGCTGCTTAAGATAGTTGAAGAGCTGCTTTTCAAACAAATTCACAGTTAATTATCCACAAAATGTATATGTGCCTATCTACACTTACTATGTAAACCATTTTTGGCACATTAGTGGCTTGAAATAGATGTGAAGAGAATACTCTTACAGAAGCTTCCCTGCTTGGAAGCTATCCTTCTCGCCACATGCAACAATCTAAGGGGCTATTTACACAATATCTGTATCATTTTCTATGAACCATCTAGATAAAGTCTGTCTTTGTTAGGCCAGAAATGTAGTCTTTTGCTAGATTATTCCTGGAAACTCTAAAAGCAAGTCTAAGGCATGTTGTCCATTCCTGAAGCAAGATTTGTAATTAATTCTCTGAAAAATATTATGCATTTGTCCTAATTATTTTTCCCCATAATCTTACTAAAGTGGTTTTACATGGAGAAAAATAAAGTTAACGCATTTTTTAAATTAAATTTTATGTAGCCTTTTTTCGGGAGACATTTGTGCCCTGAAAGTAGACAAAAGAAAACTTTTTTCAGTTATGAGTGTTTCCTTGCTTTAGCTCGCTCTTTGGAAGTCATCATTACTTGTCACACACAAGCAACTGATTTGTTGCTCTTTTTTCTGAAAAAATAATTTGTAAAATAATTTCTCCTGAAAAAAATAATTTGAATTTTATACTAAAGCTCATAGCTCTTGCTAAATCTTGAAAGTAAGCCCTATTGAATTCAGTCAGGTTTATTTCTGAATAAGTATCTGTTGGACTGTATACAACTGAGATTTCCAAAAAGCAAAAGCTAATACTTATTTGGCAAAACACTATTTTCCAAAGAGTGAAAAAGGCTGAACATTCTGAGATGGGTTGCTCCTCCCTCTCTCTCTGAAAGGCAGGAATAGTACAGACCGTTGAGGAGTGATCTCTAGTGGGAGCGCAACCCCTGGTAAAGCCAGTCTTCAATCTTGCCTCTTGCCCTGTACGTTGTGCTTTTCTCTTTCCAAGAGCTTCCATTGCTGTCTCCATTATGGCCAGAGTCTTTTTTCTCTGGAGATAGTAGTAACTAAAGGAGATCTGAAACAGCAGTGCCAGTCTAAGACACAGGATCAACAAATTGTTGCAAGCTCCCTTTCTTATGACTGGTGCCAGTTCTAACACCTCTCAGTTTCAGTACTAGGGCATAGGCTACCACTCTTGCTCTGAAAGTTTTAAATTTGTTTAAAGTCTAATCAGTGAGAAAGTGCAGGTCTGACCCAAGCAAAAAAGGAAATATCCCCTTCCTCCAGTAGTTTCAGTTTGATCTGCAGTGCTTACATACATTTGGGTATCTCTGAGAAAATCATTTCAATCTTGGTGAGAGTCCAGGAGCTCCCCCCCCCCCGACCTGCAATGATACATTCTGAGAGGGATTTAAATTAACACACAAGGGGTTAACAGTGCCAGCCCAGTCCCTCTTGAGTAGAATGGACAGCCAAGTCCTTGATATGAAATACAGGGAGTCCCTGCAGGTTATTTTCCAGGAGACAATGAGCTCTGGGGTACAACAGAAGACAACTACGAGTAGTGCTGTGACTAATGACGCAGCTGGACTCAAGCTGAAAGGACATTCAGCAGTTGATGTGCTCAAAGGTGAAGGGAAAGTCTGAAGCTGCACAACACATGTTATAGGAACATGGGATGTGTGAAGCATGAATCAGGGGAAGCTAGACACAGTAAAACAAGAAATGAAATGTATAAACATTGCAATACTTGGGGTGAGCGAGCTAAAGTGGACAGGAAGGGACAGATTGAGTCAGATAATTAGACAGTGTTTTATTCAGGAAATAAAAAGTGGCATTAATAATGAGGAGAGGACAGTCAGAGGACATAATGCAAAACCTGACCAAATTATATCAATAACACTTCAGGGAAAGCCCATCATTTTTTAAAATCCAAGTTTATGCTCCAACTACAGAGGCAGAATAAGAATTTGAGAGATTCTATGCTGGAATTCAGGAGAAAATTGATCACACACCAAAACGGGACTTTCTGTTAATCATAGGTAATTTGAATGCAAAAGTAGGAGACACAGCAGAATCAAAGATTGTAGGAGAATTTGGCATAAGTTCAAGAAATGAAGCAGGAGAGTAACTGATTCAATTTTGCAAGGCCAACAATTTGTTCATCACTCACATCCTTCAGGCTTCCCAAGAAGCAACTGTATACATAGACATCTTCTGATGACCAATATAGAAACCAAATAGACTACATAATTGGAAGCAGAAGATGGAGAGGCTCCATTCTGTCTGCAAAAACAAGACCAGGAGCAGATTGTGGCACAAATCATGAACTGCTAATATCAAAAATTAGAGTAAAGCTAAAAACGAACATGAAACCAACCATTGTGTCAAAAATACAACCTGAAGAAAATTCTTGTAGAATTTACAGTGAAAAACAGATCTGCACTATTAAGTCTAATTAACTGGGAACCAGAAGAACTTTAGACTGAAACCAGGGACATTGCGAGAGAGGAATACAAAAAGACACTATCTGCAGTCAAAAAGAAAGAGAAGCTTCAATGGATGGAAACTAAAACTCTTCAAGCAGTTACGGTTAGATGAGAAGCAAAAGTAAAAGGGGATAGAAATAGAGTCAGAACCCTAATGCAACTGTTCAATGACTTGTGTGTAGGGACAAGTATAGTAGGGATTGCTAATAATAATCAATGCAGAAAAATAAAAGATAACAAAAAATGAAGAACAAGAAACTTATTACACAAGATCTGAGAACTCAAAGGGAAATTTAAACCAAGAATGGTAATGCTATACATCCAGCAGAGGAATACATTACAGTCGGCCCTCCATATCCACAGATTCTGCAGCCACAGATGCTACCATATATGGCTTGAAAATATTCCAAAAATAAAAATTCCAAATAGCAAACCTTGATTTTGCCATTTTATATAAGGGACACTATTTTGCTACATCATTGTATATAATGGGACTTGAGCATCCATGGGTTTTGGTATCCACAGGCGGTCCTGGAGCCAAACCCCAACGTATACCAAGGGCCCACTGCACACGAGTAAGTGGGGGGGGGGAGATAATGGAAACAATACTCTGGAGAACTATATTAAAAAGATGAAAGGGTGACAGATTCATTCAAGGAAGAACCTACAATTTTACAAAGTAAAGTGGAAGCTGCATTCAGAGCACTTGGGAGAAAGAAATCATGAGGAACATGGCATACCAATATAGCTGCTTCAAGCTACAGAGACAGAATCTACTGTAGATCTAACTAAATCTGTCAACAAATACGAAAAACAAAACAATGGCCCACAGATTGGAAACACTCAATATATGTTCCAGTCCCCATGAAAGGGGACACCAGGGATTGCAATAACCACAGGACCATTGCATTAATTTCCCATGCCAGCAAAGTGATGCTCAAAGTACTATAACAAAGATTCTTACCATATATGGAATGAGAAATGCCAGATGTCCAAGTTTGGTTTAGAAAAGGAAGAGGCACTAGGAATCATATAGCAAACTTCACGCTGGTTAGTGGAGTGCACCAAAGAATTTCAAAAGAAAATCAGTCTGTGCTTTATAGATTCCATCAAAGCCTTTGATTGTGTCTCTCTGGCTTTTCTTCGCAAATGAAGATTCAGGAAGGACTCATCCTGCGCTTTCTGCAAGATTCAGGAAGATTCAGTAAGGACTCATCCCGCGCTTGATTGTGTAGGTCATGAAAAACTATGGATTGCTGTTAAAGACATGGATGTTCTACAACATTTGATTGTCCTGATGCGCAGCCTGTACTCAGGACAAGAGGCTACCATCAGGACAGAAGAAGGAGAAACAGAATGGTTCCCTATTGGCAAGGGGGTCAAGCAAGGCTGCATTTTATCATCCTATCTGTTTAATTTGTATGCTGGACATATCATACTTAAAGCAGGATTAGATTCGAAGGAAGGAGGTGTGAACATTGGAGGAAGGAACATCAATAGTTTAAGATATGCAGTTGTTGCTGTTATTGTTATTTCTTACCCTTCTTCCCTGTGCATTGAGGCAGGGAATAGCAGATTATAATACAGCAACAAATAGACACATAATACAGTTTAAAAACATGAACACCATTGAAAAATAAATAATTCATTAAAAGGGCATGCATATTAAAAGCAATCAATTCATAATTTAAAAACCATCTGAACAGGCCTGCCTATTCTACTACTAGCAGAAGATAGCAAAGACATGGAACGATTACAGAAGAAAGTCAAGGAAGAATGTGCAAAATCAGATTTACAGTTGATCATTAAGAAAATAACAAACACAGATGATTTACATAACTTTAAAGTAGACAATGACAACATTGAAATAGTTCAAAATCTCCTATATCTTTCTTTAATCAGAATGAAGGCTACAGTCAAGAAATCAGAAGACTAGGACTTGGGTGGGTAGCTATGAAGGAACTAGACAAGATCCGGAAGTGTCAAGATATCTAATCGAATATTAAAGTTAGGATTGTCCATGCCATCGATTGTCCATGCTGTTGTATTTCCAGGTTCTACATACGTGTGTGAAAGCTGGATAGTGAAGAAAGCTGATAGGAAGGAAATCAATTCATTTGAAATGGGGTGCCAGAGAAGAGTTCTATGGATATTGTGGACTGCTAAAAAGACAAATAGATGGGTCCTAGTACAACTCAAGCCTGAACTCTCCCAAGAAGACAAGATTACTAAACTGAGAGACCATCATACTTCAGACAGATCATGAGAAGACATGACTCACTACAAAAAGACGATAATGCTTGGTAAGACAGAAGGTAGTAGAAAAAGAGGAAGGCTACACTGCAGATGGATGGACTCAATCAAGGAAGCCATGGCTCTGGGTCAGCAAGAGCTGAGCAGGGTTGTTGATAATAGGGTGTCTCTCATTCATAAGGTTGCCATACATTGAAATCAACTTGGTGGCAGTTGACAACAATGTTAACCCCACCCAGAAAGTAGAGTAACAAATATAAAATCTTTCTTCTAAGGAGAGGTTCTCAGAGATAGAAGGGGTTAAAGGTTTTCTAATCAGAGCAAAGAAGTTCCCTTCACCCTAGAAGGACTTTCTATCCCCCCTTTTTTTCTGAAGTAACTAAAACAATAAGAACAGTTTGTTTCATGAAGGAATTGCCTCTCCACCCCCATTCAGACAAGCCTTGAGGGGGTTTGCCAAGAACAAAACAGAAATACAGGTCAATCCCTGTATCCATGGGGGATATGTCATAAAAAGCTTCAGAGTGCGTTCACTCTCTGTCCATCCGAGCAGAGATGCATGCAGCGAAGTAGCATGGGCTTTTGAGCAAAGCCATGCACACCTCTGGTGCAAAAGAAAAGACCATATTAATTCTCTTTTATGGCTTTATTAAAGATAAATGAAAATAAAATAGACAGCAGAAGACATTCATCCATGCTTCTGTATGCTCCAAGGTTCCTCAGGAGCTAAGAGAAAAGAAAAGAGCCCCCAAAATGCAGAGGGCACACACAAACTCTAAAATCCCCTCCCAGTTAAATATCTTTCCAAAACATTCAATCCTTCTGAGAAATGAAACAAGAAACTGGACCCTTAGTTTTGTTTCTCACTCTCAAACTCAGAAGGATAAGAAAACATAACAACAAGAGACAGATTTATGAGTTCTAATAGACAAGCTGGCGTCTTCAGTGCCTTGGTGAATAAAATTACCCAAAGGGGGGAAACAAACTTCTAATTACAATATCTATTTTCCCTGACAGGATATGGTCCCAGACTTACGGTTTATAAATGAAACCACAGCTAATAACAAACCCTATTAAAATAAAGAACTTCCGGTACAAATATACCATAGAGTTGCATTGGAGGTCCTAGTGAATTCTAAAGATTACATCTCTAGGCATTTTCCATTGGGACTCTATGGTATGTGTCCCTATTTTTTCAGCTGCGGATGACTCAAAACTGGATATTGGTTCTGTGGATACAAGGGGTAACATGTACCTGTTAACTAGTCTAAATAGTTATTTTAAATAAGAATTCGCTCAGATAGGCCTATTATTCCACTGGTTCTTGGTTTTGTAATCCAGAGCTCTGAGTAAAATTGAACCCTAGTCTTAAGAGGCCTTGATTGTTCAGTCTTACTGAAGAGTATTTGTCCAGGAATCCCTGGAACCTACTTCATAGCAGAATGTATTTCTCTACATGTGTTCAGGCACAACAGCTAATTCTTTGCCCCTATTGCTGTTATAAGATCTGTGTGTGTGTGTGTGTATGCACATGCGCATGAGTGCCTTCAACTTGTCTGTCAACTTGTGGCCACCCCATGAATTTCGTATGGTCTTCTTGGTGGTATGTGTGCGATTTTTCTTGGAGGAATTTCTTCCTCTTCTATAACAGAAGGATAACCCTACTAAGTCCTTCATTAGTTTTCCATGACCTTTTAGTCAATATTCCATTATAGAGTGTTCTCAGTCTTACAACAGAATGATAATAATCTGTTGGCATGGAATTACAGGGTTTTTTAAGTGGTTGATCAAGTTTTTCCTCAGGTAAAACAGATATAATTCTGGAAACAGTTCCTATTAACACAGGGTGCATCCATGCATTTGTATGGATTCACCAGTGTCTACAGGGAGCAAATATTAACCTGATCTCCCTTTTACTTAACCATGACAGTAGTCTTATTTTTTTCCAGATATGCAGATAATCCACTAAAGAACTTCTCACCATTCTGGCTAAAATGTTTGTTGGATAACAAGGATTATCTTTCCTCTCCTAAAAGTGATAAACCCACATCACTTATGAGATAGAGTTTCTGCAGCTAATACAACCAATTGATAATTGTGAGGTGGCATTATTTCCAGTTATTTAGATTAGATTTCACTCTGATTGGTAACAGAATCTACCAGAGTGAATTTTAGATAAGCAAGCAATCCCAAGGCTCCATAGGGCCCAGCATAATTCTGACAAGTGAGCCAGATATCTTTCTAATCCTTTATACCAGTGCTACTCAAGGAGGTAGTCCCTAGACCAGGGCCAGTCCCTAAGCCATTTGCTGCTGATCTCTGGTGAGTTTTCCTGGATAGAAAAAAACCAAAAACATTTGTAGTTAATGGGCACAAATATAGTGCAGGTCCCTAGCACATTTTGGGAGTAGGAGGGGAGAACGCTTAGCCTAAGAAGCACTGCTCTATAACACATTAGACAGCCTTCTCAGCAGGTCAAATCAAAACATTGCCCCATCCAGCAGAAGGCAAGGTATCCTGTTCATCCTTGGCCTTGCATCTGCCTTATGCTTTCAAGTGATAGGGAGCATACTAGGCCTGATTTGGGTGCCATTGGGGAAGGCATGTACTTTCTACCACACTTGAATGTTATCAAGGAAAGGTTCTGTTAGCAGCACCCTTCAGTCCCCACCTATACTGACGATGATAATACAGTTAAGACTTTCTCCAATAAGTGTAAGAAGAAAGGGTTGGACTTACCAAAGTGTCTGTGACTCCTAACTTCCTTACAGGATGACCTGAACCAAGAAACAGTGACCTAACATTGGCAAGCGGCTACACCTTCTCTGTTTTTAATATTTGACAAGGGTCATAAATCAGCTTCTGTTCCATGTACGTAAGGAGGTGCTTTTTTAAATGGGTGGTTGTCTCCCCAGTTAAACCCTCATGGTTGGTCAGCAGAGATAGACTGTGGCAAGAATTTCCCTTCTCCCTCACAAGCAAGGGATTTGCCTTTCTTGCATCAGCATGGAAGGTGGTTCATTGGGGCCTCTCCTTAACATCATTGCCAGCTAGCTGCCCACTACTACCCATCCTGGGACCTCCACACAGTCCTAAATGCTTTGATGGTGCCACCTATCAAGCCTTTGTATATAATACCATGAAATACCTATCCTGGAAAATAGTCTTCTGATGGCTATTACCTGTGCTCATAGGCTATGAGAACGGGAAGTCTTTTTGGCTAGGAAAGAACTGGATGTCATTTGTACAAATGCAGTGATTCTTCTACTAGTTCTTCGATTCCTAGGTAAACACTCCTTTTCAAAAGATTAGGAAGTTATTTTTTGTCATCTTTGTCTTCATCCCAAGAAACCATTCAAGAAAATCTCACACATCTTGGATATATGAAGGGTATGCCAAACTTATCTAAAGAGAGCAAAGGAATTCCTCCTGTCTGAATCTTCCACTTTTCCATCGGCTACAGTTCATAGGGAAGAATGTTTTCAGCCTTCCCATTCAACAGGTAGTTCAAGGCCTGCATCACTTCATGCTGTGTGTCCTCTGAGTCCTTGCTACTTGGGGAAGTTGTCACTCACCCAGGTGCGAGTGCTGTTACATCTGTGGCTCTTGTCAGTACAGCTCATCTGGTGGATATCTGTCAGAAAACAGCTGCCTGGAAATCAGACATACCTCTGTGAGGTGCTGGGAGTCGAGTGCCTGTGTCTCTTCCAAAACCTCTTTCAACAAGAGATTACTCAACAGACAGTTGGTAATAGCTTATACCAAGGATGCCAGCAGTTTGTTTTTCCATCCTTGATTTAGGGAGTTCTGGTATATCCCATCTCAGGATGTTTAGCCTTTCACTGCCTGCAAAAGAAACATTGGTCTTACCTGTGATGTGTTCATTTCCAGCAGTGAAAGATGAACATTCTCCACATCTAACATACAGGTTCCTTGATTCCTGCTGGTGTAGGCTCATTACATTACCAGTTGACAGCATGGGAAAACCCATTTTCTTCTTGTAATACTGTATGTCTTCTTGAGTTTTAATTTTTTTTTTTTTTTTTTTTTTTTTTTAGCATTAGCTGATAATTTGACTGGTTGCTCCCACTAGAGGGTGCACCTCAAAGTCTGTACCATTTCAAATCAATGGCTGTATTCACATGGAGAACAGTAAGTCAAGTCTGACAGAAATAAGGTTATTGTTCTTAAAATGTATTCCTGCCTTAATGGGAACTAAATAGATTTAGCCAGTTTACTTCCCACCCATTTCTGACTGCTGTACAAAATGCTAAGGGCAGCATCATCGGCGAAGAGCAGCTCACGGACTAGATAGTTTAGAGTCTTAGTGTGAGCCCTCAGATGGCTTAAGTTAAACAAGCTACCATCAGTACGGTAGCGTATATAGATGCCGTCGTCTTCTTCAAGCTCTGCCATAGCCCTTTGGAGCATCGTGCTAAAGAAGATTGTAAATAAAGTTGGTGCAAGAACACAACCTTGCTTCACTCCATTAGTTATTAGAAAGGGCTCTGAAAGAGCATCGCCATATCTGACTTGACCACGCTGTCCCTCGTGTAACAAAATAATCATTTTAAGGAATTTGGGGGGACATCCTAGTCTTTCCAGGATCTGCCACAGGCCTTTTCTACTTACAGTGTCAAAGGCTTTGGTGAGGTCGACAAATGTTACATAGAGACCCTTGTTCTGCTCCCTACATTTTTCTTGCAGTTGCCTAAGGGCAGATACCATGTCTGTAGTACTCCTATTGGCTCTGAAGCCACATTGGCTTTCAGGTAGAAGTTCTTCTGCAATAGCAGGAACTAATCTGTTCAAGAGTATCCTTGCAAGGATTTTTCCAGCAATAGAGAGCAGTGTTATGCCTCGATAGTTTAAGCAGTCGGATTTTGCTCCTTTTCTCTTGTACAGGGTGATGATGACTGCATCTCGGAGGTCTGATGGCAGTTCCCCTTTTCCCCAGCAGCTCTGCAGCGCCTAACATCCTGCTTTGCAACAGCTGCAGAGCTGTTTGGGCTAGAAGTCAACCTGAAGAAAACAGAAGTTCTTTACCAGCCTGCACCACAGGACGAACACCACCATCCCCACATTGCCGTCGGCATATCTGTGCTCAAGTCCGTTCAGCAGTTCACCTACCTGGGAAGCATCATCTCCTCAGATGCCAAGATTGACAAAGAGATCGATCACAGATTAGCAAAGGCATATAGTGCATTTGGAAGACTTCACAAAAGAGTCTGGAGCAATAAACACCTGAGGCAAAGCACAAAAATCAGTGTGTATAGAGCCATCGTACTGTCTATCCTCCTTTATGGATCTGAAACATGGGTCACCTATCGCCACCACCTACGACTCCTCGAGCGCTTTCATCAGCGCTATCTACGTACAATCCTAAATATACACTGGACTGACTATGTGACGAATGTTGCTGTCCTTGAGCAAGCAGGGATCACCAGCATTGAGGCCATGATATTGAGAACACAGCTGCACTGGGCAGGGCACGTTTCTAGGATGGAGGACCATCGCCTCCCAAAAATACTACTCTACGGTGAACTCGCCACGGGTCAGCGTAAGAGAGGCGCTCCAAAAAAGCGATACAAAGACTCCCTGAAACAACATCTCAGGCTTGGCCAAATTGATCACCAACAGTGGTCCGCCCTGGCCTCACATCGGGAGGCATGGAGACGCACTATCCACAATGCTGCAGCCTTATTTGAGAACTCACGACGAACAAGTCTTGAAGAGAAACGACAACGCAGAAAGAATCACAACCCAAAAACATCACCCAAGGAGACCTTCTGCTGTGCTTTTTGCAACCGGACTTGTTTATCTCAGATTGGCCTTTTTAGTCATCAGCGCGCTTGCAGAAAGCGCAGGATGAGTCCTTCCTGAATCTTCGTTTGCGAAGAAAAGCCAGAGAGACAAAATGCTAAGCAACCAGAAACTGTTTAGTTTGTAATCTGAACTTGGGTTCCTAGCTTGTTACTTCCTTTTAAAGCAAGGATTCATGAACCATAAGCAATCTTGGTTTAGAATCTGGCTTATAAATGTACTTGGAAAGGGGACAACAAACAGACCAAACAGCTTATAGTCAAGGGAGAACAAAAGGCTTGAGTGCAGCAGCACATGTCTGTAAAGCTAAGATTCGTCAGAATCCTGACGTTGTCGTTCTGTGTGAATGTGGCCAGTACATTATTATCACTAGCGTTTTGAAGGGAGTTCCAGTTATTCTATTCATAGATGTTTATTCTACTCATAAAAATTAAGCAATTTCTTTGTATCAGTATTTTCTGCCTATAAAGAAATTACGGAACAAAATGCAAATGTATTTTAACAGTGTTGCCCTCTGAGAATGAAGGTAATCTAAATACAAAATAATTTGATATTTCACTGTAGTGCTTCATAGAGACTTTCCTTTTGTAGGGGCAGGAAATGATCTGTTACAGTACTATCTAATGCACAATGACTGTAAAATTCTTGGAGCCATTAATTTCTTTTCTTTTAATTCAGGGATGATATAGCTGACTTAGTGGATGCTAAAAAGTTACTCAAAGAAGCAGTAGTTTTACCCATGTGGATGCCAGAATTCTTTAAGGGCATTAGAAGACCTTGGAAGGTAATACCATTTTTAAAATATTAATGTAGCTTACATTTTTTCTGACCTGGGCAGCAGATTCTTTATTGAACAAAAAATGAAGTTCGTGTTAAAACCTCAAGTGTCACTAGAATATCTCACTAGTTGACTATTTCCCACTGGTTGAAGTAATGTTTATGAGACTCCTCCAGTCTCAGCAATGTGGTATGTTGATGAGGAATCTTTGTAAATATAGCAGCCTTCGTTTATTTTACTTTCATTTTACTATAATCTTATTTTAGCAAGAGAGAGTAATAGAATTAATAAAATATTACATTTGTTCAATATAGTTAATTGAACAAGAATTATTACATAAAAGGTACTGCATGCATGATAGAAAAATTTGAACTGTCCATTGTTATGCTAGCAGAAGTCTGCTAGTCCATTAGCACAACTGATTTTTTCCTCCCCTATCTGCTGAGATTTTGACAAAAATCTGCTGCAATTTCATGATTGTAGCCAAGTGTATGCTACTAAAATATTTCTGATGGAAAATAAGCTCTGTTTCCTAATTTTATAATGCCAAATGAATTCTAGGCATTTTAAATAAATGGCTTTCTCAGTTATTTTTTCTGGATCCTTTTGAATAGGGTGTTTTGATGGTTGGGCCTCCTGGCACTGGAAAAACTCTCCTTGCAAAAGCTGTAGCTACTGAATGCAAGACAACCTTTTTCAACATATCATCATCAACGCTCACTTCGAAATACAGAGGAGAATCTGAAAAGCTTGTTCGTCTGTTATTTGAAATGGTGATGTAGTTATTCTTTTAGAATTGTGTAAAGGAATAATAGGCTGTATAACTCTGGAACAGCTAAGCTGAAGTGTTTTTAAGAACTCATGATTTCACATGAAATTTGTTTTTACCCTAATGAAAAACCAGACTTCTTTTTTGTTTCTAGGATACTCATATAAAACACAGGACATATACCTTAATTGTATCAGGACCAGTGACCATCATTTTCTTTTGTTTGTATTCATATTTAAACAGGTTATAAATATGCAGGCATCTGTTGTTTAAGAAAACCCACTGAAACATGTTAAATGGGTATTTTATATTCTTATGGCCTTTCTGTTTTAATTTTTGAAGACTGTTCCTTGTTTTTAGCAAAGATGAATCCAGTGTGGACACAGACATAAATAAACCTCTTGATTTTAGCAGAGGTTTAGGGTATTATGATAAATGTTAAAAAAAGTGATAATACTCCCCACTCTTTTAATTTTTGCTCAAGAGTATTGAACCTAATCTCACACTGTGTTGTCCTATTATAATAGATATGCCTTCTAAATTATTTGGGTTGAATGTAAATTCAAAAATAATATGCAGTCGGCCCTCCACTTTGCTGGGTTCCCTTTCATGGCTTTGCTTACTCATGAATTTTATTAATAAGCCCTCTCTAAGAATTGCTAGGTCCTCCAGCACGATTCTATGATCAGCTTCCACTAGTGGTGCTTAGAGAAGTGTCCTCTCAGGTTTAATTTTTTTTTTAAATAATGTTTGTGATTTTTTAAAATTTTCATGTTTTTTCCACTTTTGGGGATGGGGATGGGGCTGCGCCCCTAACCCCCACAAAAACAGAGGACCTACTTTACTATTAATGGTGACTGTTGAACAGTGGTAATGTGTGTTTCCTCCCAATGCCTGTTGTTTCATGTCAGAAATCTGGTTTAAAAATGTATACTGACCTTCTAAAATTAATTCAATACAGGTACATTGTATGTGTTGAAAGTGATTTTTTAACGTAAATGTTTTTTTCAGTATAGTACAAGGAACATCCATTGAAACATGTTCATTTCCTATATTACCAGGCTCGATTTTATGCCCCAACAACAATATTTATAGATGAGATAGATTCAATCTGTAGCCGTCGAGGAACGTCTGAGGAGCACGAAGCTAGTCGAAGGGTGAAGGCAGAATTACTTGTTCAAATGGATGGTAAACAGACGTTACACATTGTTATGGATCAAGTAGGAACTTTGATACTGTGTTGTCATAGCAGCAGTTTTAGGTCTAAAATATATAAATTGAACGTATCTTTGTGTTTGTTGAATTTGTACTTTGCTATTTTTTGAAGAAACTGTGACATTTTTTGCTTAGGTTAGGCTGAGGGATGGTGATGTCCTAGGCTACCTATTGACTTGTACGTTTGGATTCCATTTAGAAAAAGAATGGCCTGTTGTTAAAGATTGAGTCTCCCTTATCTAAAATGTTTGAGACCAGAAGTACTTTGGTATTTTGGAATATTTCAGATTTTAGAATACACTCGTCCCTCCCTAATTGCGGCTTTCCCTTTCGCAGTTTTGTGTATTCATGGAAAGCTGCCAGGGGTGTGCTCTGGCCTTGGCTCCCCCCCCCCCAACAGGGAATGTGCAGCTTTGCAGCAAGTAGTGGGGGGTTTCCTCGGCCTTCGTTCATGGGGGGGGGCGAAGCCCGAGCAAACCCCTGCGCTGGCTGCAAAGCCACTGAGGGTGTGCTTGGGCTTCGGCTCCCCCACACACAGGGAATGCCTGTCTTTGGCTTCCCCCTCCCGGGAATACATGGCTTTGTGGCCAGCGCAGGGGTTTCCTCGGCCTTCATTTCTGGGGGTGGGGGGTAGCTGAAGGCTGAGCAAACCCCATGCTGGCCGCCAAGCTGCCAAAGGTGTGCTCAGGCTTTTGCTCCCACCCCCCACAGGGAATGAAGGCCGAGGAAACCCCCAGCGCTCACTGCAAAGCCACACATTCGGGGGGGGGCTTAATTTATTCACGTTTTTTTCACATTGGTGCTCCATCCGTAACCCCCGCAAATGGGAAGGGACGACTGTACTCGCATATACATAATGAGATACTTTGGAGATGGAAGCCAAGTTTAAATTCATTAATGTTTATACACCTTATAAACACAGCCTGAAGGTAATTTTATACACATTATTTTTTAATAATTTTGTGTATGAAACAAAGTTTGTGTGCATTGAACCATCAGAAAACACATAAAACATAAAATGCCCTGTTATATCAGTGATCAAAGTTACAGATTTTGGACTATTTTGAATTTCAGAATTCCGGATAAGAGAGACTCAAATTGCATGCCATTCTGCATAATTTAGGATTCTGAAAAATGTGGGTACAAGCAGAGAGAGGATAAATAGAAGCATATATAATCAAAAATATAGAGCAGTGATGGTTATATTGTTACCCTCCAGATATTGTGCAACTTTAGTTTCCATGATCGTTGATTTTTGGCCATATTGGCTAGGCTGATGGGCACTGAAGATAGGCTAAAAATATATGGCGTGTCATTGTGGTCGATCACAATGCAGAGAAAAGGCCATGTCAGTAGGCTTTTGACATATCATTTATTATCCCTTCACTTTTCAGTTTATCTGTAGTTAAAACTTTGCAGAATGTTTTAGATGCAATTTCTTTTAATTAAAAAAAGAAAAGTTGCATTTTTAGGACTTCCAGAGTAAATGAAGCCCTGTACACAGATGCAGACTCAATAATAATAATAATAATAATAATAATAATAATAATATATTTATTTATTTATTTATTTCTATCCCGCCCATCTGCAACGCAATCGGGGCGGCTTACAGTGTAAAAATTCCATAATTACATTAGTACCCTAACCCACCCACCACTTAAAACAATATTAAATTAAAAAGATTAAATCCCCAGTCTCACTTTTGATGTTACATTTTATTTCTTGTATTCTGAAAATGAAGAGGCAAAATGTTATAAAAACAGGAAGACACGCATTTTGAAGCATTTTATTCAGCCAAAATATGTCTATCCACAAGCTTAAGAGCCATTTCAGATGTCATATTTCTATTTAAGACTATCTTGTCAAGTGGTGTGTGTGTGTGTGTGTGTGTGTGTGTGTCACCTTTGGGCTGCATTAGTGCCTCAAACTCCTCCACTCCCATTTTCCCCTTTATATTCACCCTAAAATGGCCAGTAGTGTTCCAAAGCCACTGAGATGGGGCGGTGGGGGGTTCCCATGTTTCAACCTCATACAATTCCTCCCCCCCAAGTTGAAGTCACTGTCCATGTTTGGTTATTTATTTTTTGGGTGAACAAAAAGTGAAGGCCAAAAATGGGGATGTACTGTTTTATTGGCTGCAATTTTTTTGCCCACTTACCTAAACTTGTCACAATGCAGTTATTGAAGATGGAATTATAGAGCTAGATATATGAAAGTATTACAGATTACAAACCTGTTTCAGTAAGGATTTAATTGTACTCCCAGGAATATTCATTGCCAACAGAAGTATTTCTGAGGTGCTGGAGAGCAGACAGTGTGCAGTGATGCCTCCAGCCCTCTCCTGGTAGGAAGGCATTTTTTGCAAAATGCCTATCACATCATGTTTCACTGTCGGGAAAGGGCTGGAGGCATCATCGTATACAGCTCTGCTCTCCAGGACCTCCAAAACCCTTCGGTTGGCAGGGTGAAAAGGTGGGTATGCAAAAACCATAAATGTGAAGCCTACAAAATATACCATGTCATAAATCTGGCTTATGACATTGTAAATACCAAGAGGATACCAGCCAATACTTCTGTGGTCCTGAATGACTGAGCATTCTACTAAATTTGCAGACCAGTGGAGAAGCTTCTTACAAGCTTTCTTTTCCTGCAGGACTTTAGGGCTTGATGCTTCTATTTTTAAATCATATCTGGCTTTGTTTTATTGTTGTGACCAATCCAGAGATCACATGCTGAAGGATAGGATATAAATTTCATAAACAGTCAGTGTTCCCCTTCTGGCAGGGCTGAAAATAGTTCTGTTCCTTTTTAAAGAGTAACAGGGCAATCTTCTACATATCTAATCAGAAATAATCCTCACTTGGAATACTTTCAGAAGTGTGGACTTGAACATGTAACCTTCTATCTTTCGTTTAATGTCTTCTTCTGATGTAGGTGTTGGAGGGGCTTCTGAAAACGATGATCCTTCCAAAATGGTTATGGTACTGGCTGCTACCAATTTTCCATGGGATATCGATGAGGCTTTACGACGTAGGTTGGAGAAGAGAATTTACATTCCTTTGCCATCAGGTATTGAGCCTTCATTTCAATAAAATCCAAACTTTTTTTTTTCTATCCTAAATGTTGAATGCCAAACTTGACTTGGTGATTGCCATTTATAAGGACTTGGACAAGGGGAAAGAAATGCTTTGAAGAGGAATCCAGACAAAATATGTTTTCAAGCAGTTGAATTGCCTGTACCATGGGGTTTACATGGAGAGCTTTAAAGTTCAGCTGAATTATGGAACTTTCGGAGATTCTAGGATGGCAAAGAGCAAAATTAAGTCTGTGTTTAAGAGCCTGTCTTTAAAGCTTCAATGTTTTAATTAAAATGAATATAGGATGCTACACAAAACAGTTTCCATTTTACAGAATTCTACCTATTATCTGGTGCAGGAACTTAGCTCTTTTTCTCTCTACATGTGTTACATTTTGATTGTTTTGTGTACTCTTTTCAGCCAAAGGTAGAGAGGAACTTCTAAGAATAAACCTACGAGAGTTGGAGCTTGCTGATGATGTTGATCTTGCCACTATAGCACAGAATATGGATGGTTATTCTGGGGCTGACATTACCAATGTGTGCAGGTATGCTGAGACTGCAGAACTTCCATTTTTACTAAGGCCCCAGTTCTAAGCATATGTATATGAAAATGTCATACATTTGGGGTACTTGTCACAATCCAGATACTGCTTATGTAAAGCTGGGGTGGGCAACACTCTGTAGATCTTAAACTGCAACTCTCATCCTTCATCATAGCTTATGCTAGTCAGTACTGGTGAGTGTTCCAGTCCAACAACATTTGGAAGGCTACAAGTTGCCCACCCTGATGCATAGGCATTAAAGTTGACCACAGTTTGGGGGCTGGTGGTAGAAATTACTTTAAAAAAATTTTTTTAATGAGTTTAAAATGTAAATTATTTTTTTGAAGTCAGATTTCAAAATTTTATCAGTGATTAGTAAAAAAAAAAAAAAAAAGGAGCCTAGGTCAAGGATGTAATCATGGATCCTAATTCCATGCTGTGGATACATTAGCAACTTATAGACATGGGAGATAACCTGGTCATTGCTATTCTGCAGGTGACATACATGAATACATACATGTGCTTTCTCTGTCCCCCTCTCTTCCTAAGTGTAAAGATAGAGAAGGTCAATGAATAGAATATTGGGGAGATGAAGTAGGTTTGCATAAGGAGGAGTCTGGATATAAATGCAAGAGATCCCATTTTTTGATTAATTGAGAATCTGAAAACTTGAAAATCAAGCTAATATTAATTATGTACTTTAACTAAGAATGACAAGTTAAAGAGAATCTTCCTCACTAGTGATTTACATAATTAAAACAGTCCTACAGAAAGGGGATTTAAATCATATCAATCCTACAGTTAATCACTGGTTAGACAACTTATAAAAAAATATTTTAGTAGTTAAAAGTTTCCCAGCTGGACAATCTTAATTTTCCCCTCTCACCTGTAGTGCTAGAAGAGCATGCAGATTTACTAAGGCCAGGCTGGTGATGTGAAGGACATATAGCAAGGAAGTAGCTACCTGGTTCCCTGCCCAGGAGGCCTCATATACAAAAGCTATACTGTTTTTCCCAGTGCAGGATCTCCAGCAACCTTTCCAAGCAGCTAGTGGAAGCTGCTAGAGTAGTTAGCCCTGGTGCTTCTTGGACACCTTTCTGTGTTGAAAAGCCACAAGTGCTAAGCTATCCCTTTTCTTTCTTTAATATTCTACCATCTCTCCCTAGCGTGTAGTCTAAATGTGGCATTGTTTGTTCACTTCTTCATTTCCCCCCATCCTATATCTATTACTACCCAGTTTTGTTTTTCTGCTTTCACTTTTCTTTCTTTCTATTCCTTCATTTCCTAATTTGCTAATCTTAAACCATCCTCCTTCTCCTCCCCCATTTTCTCTCTCATTTCTGTGATCTCCTTTTTATTCTTTTGTCTTTTTTATGCATGCCTTTGTTGTCAGTCATCCACTTTTCTCTCTAGTCTTGGTTTGCTGCCACATTTTTGCATTTTGCTTTTTGATTCATACTTCTTTCTTTAATGTCCTGTCTAAGGCCTGTCCCAGCTAAACAATGTGCTGGATTTTTCTAATTGTTTTGCTGGGATTTGTATGTATGGCTAATAGTTCATATTTTAATTGGTTTTAATAACAATAATACATCCTTTTCCTGGGCCATATTGTTTTTTCTCTCTTCTTTTCTCCTTCAGCTTTCTTCCTCCTCTCCATTATGGTTTTCCTGTCCCAAACACAACTTTGTTCTCTGCCTCCTAGTCCATCTTAGTTATGCAACAGGTCTCTTCCCACTAGGTGAATCCATGGAGCCTCTCGCAGAATAAAATGAGTCTCAAAATAGAAATGTATCCTGTATTATCATGCCGACAGAATTTGCCTCCCCTTCTCTGGTTAGCCTTCTGGATATTACTCAAAGCACTAGTAAGATCTTGAATTCTTCTTTGTCCCTAAAAACAGTTTTAGCATTCAAAAGGGAGAACTTAGAAATGTTATAACAATCCCTGAGAAGAAAAACAAGACATGACAAGAGAGAGAGAGAGAGAGAGAGAAGTGAAAAAATGATTGATCTCTGCAAAGTAGAATTGCATGTTTAATGTGAGTTTCAAAAAATTAAGGATTATTTCAGTAGCTTTATCTGGCATACTGAACCCAATATTGCATAGGAACATTCACGCTCCAGTCATGTGTCGAAAATCAGAATGGCTACTTTCCTGAGAGCCCAGTTTGACCTTTTAAGCATTCCAACTGTTTATCTGTAATCTGTAATAAGCAGTTACTTTAGTGTCAGTTGTTAGTCATTGCATATTTTCATTAAAGCATCACTTTCCCAACAACAGGGATGCTTCGCTAATGGCTATGAGAAGACGTATTGAAGGCTTGACACCAGAGGAAATCAGAAATCTTTCCAGAGATGAAATGCATATGCCAACAACAATGGAAGATTTTGAAATGGCTTTAAAGAAAGTTTCAAAATCAGTCTCTGCTGTGGACATCGAAAAATATGAGAAATGGATATTTGAATTTGGATCATGCTAAGCCTTCCTACCTTGAAAAATCTGCCTCAAGTCTTCAAACAATTCTATAAGTAATGAAAAAGTAGTGCTCCTGGGCAATGAGTACTATTTTTTAACTTTTGTAATTACACAGGAAAGCAATACACTTAATAAAGTTAGTTTTTTAACCTGCAGCTCACTTTTTTCATCTTGGGCCAGTTGCCCCCACTGCACAGCAGATTTTAAAATGTTGAACTTTTTTTTTAAAGCATTTTATTTACAAGATGCTTACTGGATAAACTGAATAGGTTATGGCAGCCTTACTTCATTTCTGTCTGTCTGTTTGGTCACATTTCAGCATGTGCCAAAACTTTCCATTTTTCTCATTGGTTGTACTTTCAAGAGATGGGTTCTACAATTCTTACAGTACAGGCTAAGTATACCTCTGCTTTTGATGCGGATCAATATGTCTTTCACCCCTCTAGCAACTCTGCGGTGGGAAATCTTCTCACAACACTGTTTTATCATGAGGAAAATGATCCTGCATATCGGCTACCCAGCCTAATGCATTTATTACAACTAGAATGTGTGACTTGTTTTTTTACAAATTATAGGACAAAAATATTTTAATGTTGATCTACAACAGGTTTTGTGTGTTTATACACACAAATATATATACACTCAGTTTATACTGAGTAAGCTTGTTCTTCCCTTTCTCCCTTTGATGGGAGAAAGTGTGGATATCTCTTAATTCCAATGGAGCAAGCAGTAGGCTACAGTGATGCATTAAGTGGTTACTCTGATATAGGTGAATTCCGACAGCTCTTTCATATATGGTAACTTTAAAGGTGGTTGGTCATAGAACTGAGGTAAAGGGGGATGAACTTGGATTTAATCTGAAATGCTGCCCAGGACTCAGTGTAAAATTTAAGTGTTTAATAAATTGGGCACATAATGTTATAAAATACAAAATGTAATGGACACTTGTCAAAATTCAACATAGTTGCATTTGATTTCTAAGAGAGTACTTTTAAAAATTTGTGAATTTGTGCGCCACCAATCAATAAATGTCTCTCTCTCTGGCTTCTCTTCGCAAACGAAGATTCAGGAAGGACTCATCCCGCACTTTCTGCAAGTGCACTGATGACTAAAAAGGCCAATCCAAGATAGACAAGTCTGGTTGCAGAAAGCACAGCAGAAGGTTTCCTTGGGTGATGTTTCCAGGTTGTGATTTTTTCTGCATTGTCGTTTCTCTTCAAGACTTGTTCGGCGTGAGTTCTCAAATAAGGCTGCAGCATTGTGGATAGTGTGTCTCCATGCCTCCCGACGTGAGGCCAGGGCGTACCATTGTTGGTGATCAATTTGGCCCAGCCAGAGGTGTTGTTTCAGGGAGTCCTTGTATCTCAATAAATGTATTGCAAGTTTAAAATAATTCCCAAAGGATAAAGCTGTAAAATGGGGTTGCAAAGTACAGCCCATGTGCTGCATGCAGCCCTCACAATTTTTTGCTTCCCTCCCCAAATGACCATTAGGAGGCATGAGGGGCATTTTTGCCACATTTGGGGGCACTGCTGGGCCATTTGAGGCTTAGGAGAGGATTGTGTGTGTGTGTTTTAAATGGAGATGACTTCTGCTTACTTCCTGCTGCCCATGCCCCCTAGAGGGCATTTAGAGGCAAAACCATTTGTGGATGGATGTTGTAGTGGGGGGTGGCCCTCCAAGGTCTCCTAAGGGTTCATGTGGCCCCTTAGCCTCCCACAGTGGGTCGTCCCTGCTATTAAAAAAGCTCAGTTCCAAAAATAGAAGCATTCCTTATATGAGAAGCAAATTCTGTGATTCGATATGTTTGAAACTAGAACTGGTGCTATGAAATACCATTTTGTGGTCTGAATACATTAAGAATAAATGAAATTATTCTTGTTGACCATTTGAAAAAAATACAAAGGTAGAAAAGATACAAAAAAGGGGTCACTAAATTAACTGAGATTAGGGAACTTTTCTGTGAGAAAAAGATACAATTTTTGAAACATAGTTTAGGAATACAGTAGCTTCTAATGAAGCTGTGAGGTGTTATATGTAGTAAGGCAAAAATGAATACAGATTTTTTCCCTCCCTTCTAATAGTACACGTGGGGGCCATTCAGTGATAATCGACAGGCAGTAGTCTACTACTTGTTCATGTAACTGATTCCATGCCACTTGCAGTATTAGAAGGAACAAGCAAAAGTACAAAAACAAAAGGAAATAACCGTTTACCATACATGGAAGTCTTTAAGCAGTTTACTGCCAAAAGATGTGTTTATGGCCACAAGATTATATGGCTTTAAATGGGGATTAGACAGCTTTATATGGATTAGTTCCATCAATGGAACCTCCACAAAGAGATGGCAGTGTGCCATTGAAAAGCAGCTGCATGTGAGTAAGAATGGGAGAGGGCTACTGCCTGCAAGCCTTGCTTTTGGGATGCATCTGGTTGAGTATCATGGAAAGGAGAACATGGAAACTGGATCTGTATTTGCTTTGATCCTTTATTTTGTTGTCTTGTTGTTTCTCTTTAGCACATTGGACATTAGACAAACATTCCTCTAAAATCAGTGTTTAGATGTTGAATACTTGTGCATTCAGGTGTAAGTGTATCACTACAAAAACTAAATGACACTTGATAAATGCAGTGAGTTAATCCATATTCACTCTTCCACAAATGGAAACACTCCATCCATTTGCGGAAGTGAATCAGTGTGTGTAGCATAAATATATGTGCTACGTGTGCATGAGTATAGCAGGGGTATGGGGAACTGCATGGCAACTCACACTCACAGGAGGAAATGGTTTGTGCAGTTCTGTTCTATCCAAATCTAGATCTTATCTACAGTTGACCTTTGTAAAAGACAATGCAGTGTTGGTTGGAAAACAAAGGTGGCCTCATAGACCTGCTCAAGAGACAATCTTGACCAAACAGCAGTAGTTTTAGCATGGTAAATGTGTAGCACAGTCGTCCCTCCACATTCGCGGGGGATAGGTTCCCCAGACCCCCGCGAATGTGAAAAATCCACGAATAATGATTGCCCTCCCCCGCCAAAGTGACCATGGGGCCTCCAGAGGCCCCATAGTCGCTTTCTCCGGACTCCCCAGTCTCTTCCTAGGCCTTCATGGGGACTCAGGAGACCCTCCCGAGGCCCTGTGGATGCCTCCCCGGCCCTCCCCCCTCCCTACCAAGGCCTTCATGGGGCCTAACAAGGCACTGGGGAGGCCTCCCCGGCCCTCCCCCCTCCCTCCCAGGGCCTTCACGGGGCCTCCGGAGGCCCTGTGTTGCGGTTTTGGGAGGTCGGGGGGGGGGCTCCCAAAACCGCGAATATCCAAAACCGCGAATATCCAAAACCGCAAATGCTGACTTCACGAATGTGGAGCGGCAACTGTACTTTCCCTTCTTACTACTGTTGCAGTTACCCAGAAAATGGGGAACATTGTATTGAAGGAGTACTTTCATATAAAATCTTGGAACACATTCTTCCACAGCAAAAGGTGCAGGTCTCCTATCTACATGAATCTGCATTAAGCTCTCCCTGAATGTCACAAGCTTCAGAGTTGTGACAGGTACTAATAAATAGGGGTGTTTTTTTAAAAAATTGAAAGCCTTTGAAATGCTTTTCCTCAGAAACCTACGATGGCTTGAATTCACTTGGTGACTTAAGCCTCAGGAAATAGAATTAAGCCATTTTGCAATATCCATATTCAGCATGGGACTGCGATTACGTTGCTATGTAGGGAAGCCAGCAAAGTGACCCTTGCCAATTGGGATCTGATGCACAATGGGACTGGTGACCAATGGGAGCCAATGCACATTGAACACAAGTTAGGGAATGCCAATGCATATCAGGACACTTGCTGCTGGTCCAATATGCATCTCTGCAATTTGCTAATATAATTCTTTAGCACCTCTTCTGCATAGCTAAGTATGCATGATTGTGCAGTGTAGACCACAATAGAGAATTCTGGCCTCTTTTTGGCCCGAGGTAAATCTTTTGATTTTCCCAGGGCTTTAAAAAGTTTTATACACTTAAATAATTCTTTATACCATTTTTGGCCCTGAAAACACCCCCGAAAGTAGCTTCTACTCTATTGCTGAGGCTTTAGGTTGTCTGCTGCTGTGATTTTATATTTTTTTTTAGTGTTGCTGCTTTTACTGAATGAGTCTTTAAAAATATTATTAGCTGCCTTCGTGACACCAATGTTGAAAGGTAACATAGAACAGGGATGGGGAAGATGTGGTCCTTCAGATGTTCAACTGCAAATGCCATTGTATTGCCACTGGCTATCTGGAAATCTGCATGTTCCCACTCCTGGTCAAGAACTTTGTGAAATTACCAACTGTAAAATATACTATTTAAACCAGTTTTGCAGGCATTAGTCCTAATCCACATTCAGAAAGGAACTATACATGATCTCTGGTTTCTCTCAACAGGTAATGATTTATTGTAAAGTTGTGCTTGTATAAATCTGTATGTAAAACTGTTCCTAGTATGTGTAAATCAACATATTTTAAAAAATGGGCTCTTGGTTGAGATACATTTATACTGTACTGCAACTTTAAGAAGCACAGTTTTACAAATACTTGCTACAATTAGAGGGGCCTTACTTTAAATGTCTGCACACAGTGCTGGTAAGGTCAGATTGCCATTTGAAAAATAAAATAAAAATAACAAAGCATTTCACCATTAACCCATTTATTTTAAGATCAGTATGAAAGCTCTTCTGTTGACCTCTCTCATAAGGCACGCTTAAGAACAGCAGGCCTAAACTAGCTTTTTTTTTTTTTTGTCACAAGTGTTTTCACATTTTTACCGAGTTCAGTGTTGATAGGACCTAATTGCTTTCTGTTCATCTGTTGAGCTTAAGGCTGTTATCTTAAATCACATTTTCATGTAATCATCTTTCTCTGGATATTTCCAAGCACAGGTTATTTTGACTGGCATGGCAGGTTTATGCAGCCAGCATAGCTGGGATGATTAACTGTATAAAGAATAGGGAAACTACTTCACAGAAGTTAGAGTTTACTGAAGTCCTTTTGTAAGGAAACAGTTACCTTTTCTGTCTTTTGTCAAGAATGGTTGAAGTAGAGAGAAATATGAGTTATTTTAGACCTCATACTTATATCCTGAAACATTGGTAGTTCATAGGCTTAATGTAGGGGAAAGTACACAATATATTAAGAATTAAGTGGCAACTATCAGGTGAACAAACTTATTCAATTGCAACAATCGTGTTTTAAAATACATTTCTCCTGTATAATGTCAGTCTTCTTTGGCATTTCTGGATGTAAACTGATTGAAACCTCAGTTATGATGTTGACATCAAGCTGAAGGACTCCCCTAAGAAAAACAGAATTTGTCATTAAAATCTAAACTTCTAATATGCAAGTTCTCAATCTTACATCAACTCACCATAGTATAAATATCTACATGTGAATCTATGTTACCCCCACCCCCAACTTACTAAAGACTTACCCTCTATATAGCTGCAACCCTAGTCCCTGGAGCTTGGTGAACAGACAGCAAACGAACAGGTACTTTGCAATGCAATGGTGAAATTGTGTTGGTTGGGTTAAACCTCCCCAGCCCCAGAGAATCTTTTGGAAGAGTTTGTTGGGCTAAGTTGTCTTATCTGTTGGGCTAAGGCTGTTTGCTCATGTGCTTGTTAGCATTCTGTTCCATTGTGTATAAGCCCAGGTTCTGTACCTAAGCACATGGTCTCGGGGGGGGGGGGGCGCAGAGCATCTGTTGAGAGGAACTGAGTCAAGAGACTTGGTTGTGGGAGGAGCTAGCAGCCACTAGCTCTATATAGCTGCAGCCCCAGTTCCTGGGGCTTGGCTAACAGGAATATTGCATGGGCATTTAGCAGGGTAGCTTTGAGGGGGATGCGCAGAGTTCTGTTTCAGTGCCAACTTAACGACTACTGAATATGGATGGTGAGCAAGCTGCTTCAGTCATCACTGCTGCACTATGTTTGTGTTGTTGCCAGAGGATGTGGGTAGCTGCTACTGCAGCAAGTGCTACTGCAGCTTTATTGAAAAAGAATGTCCAGCAACTTGAGGCCCATGTATTTACTCTTCAGTATATTAGAGAGTATGAAGTTTTCTTTGACAGAGTGCATCAGGCTACCTGGATGAGGAACACACAGGGGATGTCTCAGAGGAGGAGGTCAGTTCCCAAACATAGGAGGTAGACCATTGGAGGAATGTAACACATAGAAGTAGAAGGACCAGAGCTCATTCTTTGAGTCCTGACAGTAAGAGCTGTTCAACAATGGAATATGTTTGTTTTTAAACACAGACTGGATGGCCATCTGTCAGGAGTGCTTTGATTGTGTATTCCTGTATGGCAGAGGGTTGGACTGGATGACTTCTGGGCCTCTCTCAGCTGTTGCCTAGTGACAGCTATTCCACCAAAGCAGATGAAAAAAAAAATAGCAAGTAAACCATCACCTTTACTGAACAACCAGCCCTGTCCCTGTCACCTAGTGGCATGTATTCTACTACTGTTGTTCTGTACCTTCAAGTTGTTTCCAACTTATGGCAACCCTAAGGTGAAACTATCACAGGGTTTTCTAAGGCTGAGTGTGTGTGACTTGCCGAAGGTTACCCAGTGGGTTTTCATGGCCAAGTGGGGATTCAAATCCTGGTCTCCAGAATCATAGGTCATCATTCAAACCACTACGCCACGCTGGCTCCTCACTATCTGAACTACAGTTGTCCCTTCACATTTGCTGGGGTTTGGTTCCAGGACCCCCTGTGAATACCCAAATCCGTGAATGCTCAAGTCCCATTATATTCAATGGCATAGCAAAATGGTGTTCCTTATATAAGATGGCAAAATCAAGGTTTCCTTTTGGGATTATTATTTTTTTTAAAGAATATTTTCAAGCCGTGAATACTTAAATCCATGAATGCCAAATCCGTGAATATGGAGGGACAACTGTATTTCTATCCTGCTAGTCAGAATGTATTAAATATAAAGTTATAGTAAAAAAAATCTGCACAAACTTAGATTAAAAATTTTGGAAAACTTATTAAAGGTTTCAAACGTTGTAAATAAAATAACAAAAGGGAGTTAGCCAAACTATTTTAGAAACCAATATAAGGATTAAATAATTAGAATTTAATTTTAAAAGTTTATAAAAATTTAAAAAGATGGTAAGAAAGTGATTTATAAAATCTAAAAACCTACCGTATTTATTTGAAAATGTTATATACAATTTTTTTAAAGAAAAACCTCTTGAACAGCAGTTTTTAACCTGGAATCTGTTAAAGTATATATCTGTTATACTTATAAAGTATAACATGCAATTTCAGGATCTGGAGCATGCACCTTCCCCATTTTCCATACACAACAGGCCAAATGCACCTGATTACAAAACCAGAAGATCGCTTGTTTCAGACAAAAAAATGCTATTTGAGGCTTAAAGGAAGTGCAGGAGGATGTCAAATACCAGTAACATGCAAGTGGAAAATCGTGCCTCTTGGCTGGAAATTATTTTTGGTGGGGAGATTCTAGGGGCCAGGTGCAGTCATGATCATCCTTTATGTACTGATACCTTGTGTTTGTGCGTATCTTCAATTAAATTAAGGTGTCTACTTTTTTAAAAAAAAGAATACAAATAAATGGGATCCCGAATCTGCTTTTCACAGATGGGATGACTCTTTTCATACACGTGGAGGTTCTGATCTAGCAGCAGAATTACAGTGACATGAAGGAGACAGACAGTGGTGATCTTTACTGATTTTCCCCTACAGCCTCTTTGAGAAGGGGCAGACCAAAGGTAGGTTGGAATCTACCTGTGGATCTCTGGGTGATTTGTAGTTGATCCCCAATTACAAACTTATGATTCCCAATACTTGAATAAGAGCATAGGTTTCAAGGAAGAAAGTGTCTCCAATCATAGCCCTGTGCTAATTCCTTGTCTGTCAGCTTCAGCATCAAGTCACAAGTACTAATTTTTCACCAGGTTTTTGTTCAGCTCTGCCAGCCAATTTTGGAGTGTTGCATTACAATCCCTTCTCTCTAGTGGCTCACATCTAGATTTGTATACAGTATATGCTATTGCAGAGTTAATGGGATTCAGTAGATAACTTATTTGAGATGTGGTTTGGTGTCTGGCCCTTGTTTGTAGATCTCAACATTCTAGGAAAAAACAGATGCAAAAAGCCTGAAGTTTGCCTGACCTATGGTTCCTTCTTCACTGAGGGAATGAGGACTCTCTGGAACAGTGGTGGGAGCATAGGATGGGGGCTCAACAAAGATTGCCTCCCCTACTGCTTTCCACCAGCAGGAGTTTGAGCAGAATTATGCTCAGAGAATTCTACCAGCTAAAATGAAGCTGGATCTGACCAAATTAGTCTATGTTTCTATTATAATCAGGGTATGTTTAGGACCATTTAATTATGTTTAGATTATCTTAAATGGATAAGAACTTAGCTCTTCCTTTCCATTTTTGGTTGACTAATTCTGACAAACCTCGTAATAAATATGCTTTAGAATTGGGTTGCCATAAGTCGGAATGACTTGAAGGCACACAACAACAACAATAAATTCACACACCATCCCAGGCCTTGTTCACACAGTCTGTTGAGCATATAGAAATATTTGTAATCAGTTTTATTCTGTTTGTATTTATAGAAGTTTGAAGTATGTGGTGTTTCAATAACTTTTCCCTATGCACTTTGAAGTTCCCTTTTCCTTTAGTTAATGGCTTGCTATTTTTATTGACTGTGTCTCTGGAACTATGAACACACAAGGACAAGACAGACAGACTGAGAATACAAAAAAATGAGCTTAAAAGATTAAAGTATGATTACATTCAGGTTTTATTTCCCCCTTATAATATCAATAATCTTGGGAGAACTACATTTGCAAAGGTGGACTGCTTTATAGCATTTGTAGCAGAGGAAGGAAAAGATTCTTTATTTGTTAATAATCAAAATCCAACTCATATTCCAGAAATAAAGTTGCTTCTAGAGGTGGAATATAATAACGTACTTACCTGGGTTCACATGAGGGACAAAAAACTTTTAAGACTTTTAGGATTAAAGCTGCTCCTATAACTCCAACCACAATGACCTCCATAAAGTTAAAAAACACTGGGTAGGACTTAAGCCAGAATTTGCATAGCTCTTTCCTTAGGTCTTCTACCCACTGGCACATTAACTGAAAGAGTAACAAAACTGCCACTGAAGTTTAACACATAATCATAAGTGGGAAATATTTGTCCCCCTCCCCAAAGTTATGTCTGCAACCTCCCCAACACCTCCCCTTTAATTAAAACTTGAGAATTGCATTTTGCAAGGCACCCTATACCTTGCTTTGGCCAAAAAAACCAGGAGCATTTCAGGAGGATCTGCTACAGCTTGCATGTGTCCAGTTTGCAGAAAATGTCCCCGCAAGCCCTTGGGAGTTGCTTATCAGCTAGGCTGTGCATAGAGTGATTGCTGTACAAGGAGGTACTGGATACTTCCTTCCACAATTACCTTAAAAGTACATACACTGGTAGATATATGAATATCTAATGCAAGATTCTACTTAGAATTTGTGCTCTTTGCATGCAGTTTTTTGGTTAGGATATTTTTGATCGTTGGACTGGTTTTCCATTTGCTTTTTTTGCTTATCAAATTTCTACCCTGTTTTCAGCTGGAATAGAGGTGTGACACATGCGACCCTCCAGATGTTGTTGGACTACAAGTCTAATCACCCCTTGCCAACATATCCAATAGTGACGAATGTTGGAAAGGACAGTCTGAAGGGTTGCATGATTCCAGCCCCTGAGATAAAGCAAAGAAGCACCAGCCCTTAAATCTCATTCACTTTTCCCCCTTGATTTGCTTAATGACCACATGAAGCAGGGGGGAAAAGGACTGTGTCTGCCACTCAAGCCCCCAGTCTCCAGGGAGTTCAGTTAAAGGTAGAAAAGGAGCCTGGAAGGATCTTATGTCCTGGGAGGAAAGGAGGTAAGAATTACACAATCCAGACACCTGCCAGCCTAAACTCCAGCCAGCTAAGGGCTTATGCTTCTGTCCATTTCTAGTATTAAGAGATGCTTACACGCAGTCCTTGGCATTCTTAATGTTTTGAGATTTTGGAGAAAGTGGTGTTCTTGCAGAAAAATATTGTAAAATCAACAGTAACTATGATTTCCCTCCCCCTGGCATGATGAGGGGCTGCAAATCAGCACAAGATAACATGTACAAAATGTGCTAAGTTCAATCCCTGGCAGTTTTAAGGTGTGGGAGAGGGGTTGGGCTGTCTGTAGCCCATGAAAGCTATCTCCTGTCTGTGTAGACAGGACTGAGCTAGACAAATGATCTCATCTGGTATCAGGCAGTGGCCTATGTACCAATACTACTTTGTGCTCCTGTTTTCTCATCCCTGCATCATTTAGCCACCTGGAAGATTTGCAGGTGTGTCAGTTCACCCAAAGAGGGATGGTGGCAGAAAACATACCTTGTAAGATGATGGAGGTTTGGTTCTCAAAGGAGTCTCTGGCAATTTGCCAGGTACTGTCTCTTCATCGATGGTAGTTTCTACTTGTCTGAGAAGGTAGTGACTGGTAGTTTGTAGTGGACTTTCAATATCTGCTCAAGCAAAAATTTAAAAGGACGGGACAGTTTTTATTATTTTTTGTTCTGTTTTATGTTGCTATCATACTGCATTGATTTTAATCCATTGTGAACAATCAGAAAGCAACCTCACACCCTCATCCCCACTTGTGAAAATAATAAAATGTTCTCCCTTATGCTGTAAAGAGTCTAAGAAGTGTTATGGGAAAAATTAAAATCCAAGAGCAAAAAATAAACTTGAATTATAGTAACCACCTTTATAACAGAAAACAGAAGACCAAGACATTGGTGATACACATGATCAGGTACCTTTTCCTGCTATGTTTGGAAGTGTAAATAAGACATCATTGTCCCTGGGGATGGAATACAGCATGCTTTCTTTCAGAGGAACAGTATAATTTGTATGCCTAAGGACTTGTACATCCTTTACCAATATGTCTATTTCAGTCACTTCATCTTGCTGAACCTGTGAAAGAGAAATGTTATTGGTATGAGCAATCCCCTTGGAGAAGAAATTATAGAGGCTGTTCTGAGGTGGTGAAAACAAAGAGAAAATATATAAAAGGTATACAGAATTTGAAGATGAGAAGCTGATTTTCTTTAACAATGAAAAGGTCAACTTTAATCATTCTTCTAGACCCATTTGGAGAAGCAATTACAAGAGGAGGAGGCAGATTGGTATAAGACCCTTTCTTGAAGAGGAGCCCATTCTCCTTCTCTCCTATCACCAGCCTTTCATTAACCTATAAGTGAAAGTGCACTATTCCCTTCCATCATAAATAGGCTGGTCTCCACTGGGATGAGCATAGGGAAGTACAAAAACAAAACAAGAGAATTTGAGGGAGAGGGAGAGGGAGGGTGAAAGGAAAGAATTACTGTATAGCTGAATTTTTTTATCAAATGCTAATATCTACATGAGCATGAGTTGAATTATCCATTTCAGTGGAAGAACTCAATTCCTAGTATTTTGAAAGAGAAGATAATCCTGTTGTTCATTTGCCTTTTTTCCAATCTGAGACTCAATGCTACATATAATAGTTAAAAGAGACATATATGTATGTATATATATATATATATATATATATAATACAAAAGTTGAAGGTATTGGCCGCAATTCTAATTCAGCTACTTAGTTATGTAACTACCTTACTTACATAGTTAAGAAGCATCTTCTGGCCCCATCCCCCTACAATCCAGACTTACTAGGCAGCAGCTGCTGTGAGCCATAGGGGTCTGTTCTCCTGTCGGTCAGGATGCAGCAGACTGCTGTTCACACCCACCCCTCCTGAGAGTGACCTCTGTTGTGACAGTGAGAAGTAGGATCCCTGCTTCAATATCTCCTCACACCGGAGACTGTTCACGGCAAGAGGTGGGAAAACAGTCTCCTGTGTCCCAGTCAACAGAAGAACAGATCCCTGTTACTCACAGCAGCTGCTGCCCAGTTAGTCCAGACTAGAAGCTTTCACAATTCCAACATATTCCCTATAGTATTGAATACGTAAGGCTTGTGAGTATGAACCAGTCATAAATGTGTAACTCTAGGTCCCCTTGAGCAGTCAACCTTTGAAGGCCTGGCAAAAGGCTACTTGGAAGAGGGGTGAATGTCACATCGAGTGTGTACAAATAGTAATCTGAAGACAGTAGTACTGGACAATGCTGAAAAAGGAGGTGGAAAGGAGCAAAATAACCTCCATGCACTATTTGTTTATTTAAATATTTATATTCTGCCTTGTATCTAAGGATCTGAGGGTGGCATACAATAAAATCAGTTTAAGACAATATATAACTATTTTGAAAAACTAAAATTATATTAAATCCTATATCACTTAAAATCAGACAATTTTAAACTGGTTAATGCAATTTAAAATAATGCCAACCACAGACTTCATTTGACAGGCACATATAGGAAGAGACATCCCTCAGGTATGAAGGTCCCAAGCCATTTAGAGTTGTAAATGTCCTCACCAGCAGCTGAATTCAGACCAAGTGTAGATGGGCAGCCAGTGCACTTCCTTTCAAACCAGTGTTATATGGTTTTTGTATGGTGTTCCTGTCAACAGTCTAACTGCTGCATTTTGCATTACCTGCAGTTTCTATGTGGTCTTCAAGGGCAGCCCCACACAGAGTGCATTGCAGTAGTCTAACTGGGAGATTACCAGTGCACAGAATCCTGTGGCTAACTTATCGCTATCCAGGAAAAGCCTCAGCTGGAAGATCAGTTGAATCTGGCCCCAAGCATTCCAAGCCATGGAGTCTACCTGGGCTTCCAGTAACAAGGATGGTACAAGAGTCTGTACTCTACTATGAGGCATCTGCATTGGCATCTGGCTGGTAGAAATAAGCATGGAACAATAGTGATCTGTTAACCATGGCTGAGTTAAGGAACAAAAAAGTAGACTTATGTTAAGACTTCACTTTGTTGTTTGCTGATATGTATCTTCAAGTCATTTCCAACTAATGGCAACCTTAAGGCAAACCTATCATGAGTTTTCTTGGCAAGCTTTGTTCAGAGGGGGTTTACCTTTGCCTTCCTCTGAGGTCAAGAGAGTGTAACTTGCCCAAGGTCACCCAATGGATTTCCTTGGCTGAGCAGGGATTTGAACTCTGGTGTCTTGAGTCCTAGCCTAACACCCAAACTACTACCCCAAAGTTCCAGTCCTCCTTGCTAAAGCACACCACACTGGTTGCCATACTTAAGCATGATTAACAATGGACATAAAGCACTTGGCAAGTACTGCCACACAAGCTGCACATTTCCCCTAACCAAAGCAAATGACTCTGTTACCACCAGTGTACCCAAATAAGGGAAAGGGCACGCCACAGATTAGCCTAATGGTACTTTCTTACCTGCAGGTTTTTTTTTTTTAGTTTCTTTCCTGATTATAACAGTGAACTTGTCCTTTTAGCTAACACTATGTACTCAACTCAAATCAACTCCTCGAATGCTCTCATCAGCGCTGTATACGCACAATTCTAAATATACACTGGACTGACTATGTGACGAATGTTGCTGTCCTTGAGCAAGCAGGGATTACCAGCATTGAGGCCATGACATTGAGAACACAACTGCGTTGGGCAGGGCACGTTTCTAGGATGGAGGACCATTGCTTCCCATTGCTTCTCTACGGTGAACTCGCCACGAGTCAGCGTAAGGGGGTGCCCCCAAAAAATGATACAAGGACTCCCTGAAACAACATCTCAGGCTCAGCCAAATTGATCCGCCCTGGCCTCACATCGGGAGGCATGGGGACGCACTATCCACAATGCTGCAGCCTTATTTGAGATCTCATGCCGAACAGGTCTTGAAGAGAAATGACAACGCAGAAAGAATCACAACCCAGAAACATCACCCAAGGAGACCTTCTGCTGTGCTTTCTGCAACTGGACTTGTTTATCTCGGATTAGCCTTTTTAGTCATCAGCGCACTTGCAGAAAGCGCGGGATGAGTTCTTCCTGAATCTTTGTTTGCGAAGAAAAGCCAGAGAGAGAGAGAGGGGTACTCAACTTATTCCCACCCCTTCAAGCTTTTTCACTATAGCCTCAAGATAGTTTTCCTGGGTTGTCAGAAACAATACTATCATATTATCACCATTTCTTCTGAATTTGGAAGCTGAATAGGGTTGCGTATGATTAATACTTCAGGTAGGACTGGGAAAGAATCCGACATGGAACCCAGGACATCCACTGCTGCTAGTCAGAGTTCATAATACTGGGCTAGAGGGACCCACGGTGTGATTCTGACACAGTACAACACAGTTTCTTATGCTTCCTGTGGTGGAATTAGGATAACATAACAACTGAACAGGATAATGGTAAATGAAAGTCACAAAGTTATCGACACTAATTTGCAGAATAGTGGATTCTGACTCTTACATCAGTAGATTTTCTTCTTTTTCTTGCAAAGTGCTGTTATTAAATATCTCCCTAAACAGGAGACAACGGAAGGGAGAGCCTTTTTTGAGTTTCTTGATTAGAATAATCCTTTTCTTTAGTACAAAGGTACCTTTGATCATAAACTCTAATTACAACTGAAAAGAGGTATATCCTGGAAATCACTTCTCACACTTAGTTTACATGTCTTGTATTCCACACTGAATACAGTACATCTGTTTTGAAGAGTGTCTAAATGATATGGCCCCTTCTATTAAAGTGATAATTCACATAAAAATAATGGAAACTTCAATAACCTGCATAATTTATGAATACTGTAGTTCATTATGTATTTCATAAAAGCATAATTACATTGTACTTTCACTAAAGAGAAGCTATGATTGTTTTCCCATTCTGTATTCCAACTTGAAAATATTATTTATTTAGTACATTTATATATTATATACTGCATTTACTCCCTTTTTCATGGAGTCCTGGATGGCTTTCATGGTCAACAAAGAACCAGAACTTGGACATACATTTCTTTCATGTTACAATTTGTTAGCACTAATATGTTAAAAATATTAACAGCAATTTTAAAAGTTGTCATTAAAATTTTTGACAGCAACAACATAAATGGATTCAGTAAATATTACTGTGTAATGTCTGAATTTCTTTCTTTGGGGCAGGTAATTTGGGGTGGGCATGTTTATAATTTCAATTGATTTTTTTAAACTTTAAAATAAAGGCTACTAACACATTATCAACAATTAACATAACAATTTGATTATTTTTTACTAAAACAATGATAATGAATTTACTTTTTTTGAATTAATATTAATGACAATCAATCAATACTAACATTTTCACGCTCCACATAGAAAAATGTTAGATGAAGAATTAAAACATTAGTTTCTGTTAAATGCTGGAAAAACTGTGCAGATGTCTTGATCCAACAGTATTTTCCCCCCTTTCTAAATGTGGATGAACACCATTTTCACTGCAGAACCCCTTTACCAAAGAACTATCTTAAATGCACAGTGTTCTTTTCTAATCCTGCTGGGAAAAGTTATGCCTACATCATCATCACCAGAAGAATATACAGTGAGCCTGCAGTACTTGCAGGCTCTGCACCTGTGGATTCAACTCACCACGGATGATCATCAGCAGCAGCAACAACAACCAGAAAGTCTTGCACAGCTGGCAAATTCACCATTCTGGGCAGCAGTGCACTGCTAAGGAAAAGCCCTTCTGGGGACTCCTGAAAGATGCTGAAGTGTCCATGTTCACATTGCCGCCATTTAATAATATGGGCTTGATCATCCATGTTCTTTTGTATCCATGTGGGGTCCTGGAATCAAACCTCTACAGATACAGTAGACCCACTGTATACACCATCAGAATATTCAGAGCGAGGCAGGAAGGACAAACACCCCTTTCCCAGTACCACTGATTAAAGCAATTCTAAGAATCAACAGCTTTGTTGAACCCTTGTCCATATGAATATAGAAATCCTTGCAAGGCAATTAAAGGCTTGTGTGTCTTCTTCCTGTAATTACTTGATTAGTTTGCTAATTAATTAAAAGGTTTGAAAAGTAAAATAGATTAAGGGCACAGGGCCTACATTCATTGAACAAACAAGATATGTAAACAGAGAACATGAGGACTGGTTTGGCAGCCAAAGAACTAAGCTGCATGTTCACACTGAGGGTGAAATGGGCTCCAGGGGATTTCTAACCAGGCCAGCAAATACAATGATGTAAGCAAACATACTTTACCTGTTTCCCATCAATTTCTGTCACTTCCTCCTGAACAACAATCAACTGCAAGCTGGAGCTGGATGCCATTGGCCACTCATGGACCATAATACGAACGCTTACGATTCCTAATCGCTGCTCGTCTGATCCAATGTCAGAGTTTCCACTCCCCACTATGAATAAACAATTCTGTGTGATATAGGTGTCATGCAGAGAGACATTATCTCTAAAAATAAGTTACACACAAAAAGCTAACTGATGAATGGCAGACTGGATCTGGCACTGCAATACAGCATGGAAACATTACTTGTTGCTTTCAGGAGAAATGGTCAAAGAGCCCAATGGGCTGCAGAAGCTTTACTGACTCCAAACAGGAACATTATCCATATGCCCACCTTGGGATCTAACATTGTACAATGGGTCTTTTCCTCCCAGGCCCACCAAAATCTGCTCTGAAGCTTCCGCCAACCTCTGAATCAGATTTCAGGGGTACAAAAGGTTCTGTGGGAGAAAAGGGCAATTCAACCCCCCCTGATCAGCTGATGGAAGCCAGACCATTGATGGGAGAAGCTAAAGGGTTACAGCTCTTAATATTTCAGGACTGAAAACAACTGAGCCCCGCAAGGCAATACCCTTTCCCTCTGTTAAGTTGCTATCAGCAGAACCAGGGTGGATCTCTTGGCAGTCACCAAAAATGGAAAAGAAGAAAGCTTGAAGCTGAGAGAGCATTTAAGAGAAGATGGTGGCCCATACTTAACACCCTCACAGAAATTATTTGTAATAGAAGATATTCTATATTTGAAAACTATTCATTCGGTAAACTTTGAAGTATGCATGCTGCTGGCATTTTCTGTTTGTCAGCTCCATATTGCTATCACCATAATGAGACAGTACAAAAGAGGCAATTCCTATCTTTTTTATCCCTCTTCTGTTATGAGCACGTACATTTATTTAAGTGGCAGAGCAGATACAGTGATTATCACCATGCTGAATTATTTTTCATGTGGCATAACTATTGCCAGGAATATGTCTGGTCACAACTTTTGAGTGGCATCTGTGCACAGCTTTCATCTCCCATCAGTTCTTGAAGATGTTACTTTTATCCCCCAAAACAGTACTATTTTTCTGCAAGGACTAGGGGTCTGTAGCATTGGTAGAAACTCTCTTCTCCCATGTTCTCATCCAGTAAATCACAGTGGATGTCTGCATGTAGGCATACCACTGTACACATGTAGGGGAGGGGTAACAATATCCTCTATTGCAGTGCTACTCAAAGTGGTGGTCCCTGGACTGGTGCTGGTACCTGAACCATTGACTGGCAGTTCCTGGCAAGTTTTTCTGGAAAGGAACAGTTGTAACCAATGGGCACAAATATGCTCTTTGTCCCTAGCACACTGGACAAAAATAATAATTGCTGGTTCCCTACATCAGATAGCCTGAGAAATACTGCTCTATTAAATGATCTCAGAATCGTTACAAATTCAACCGAAATGAAAAGGCAACTTGAATTTATACTGAATGAAATAAAATTTATTTTATGATTGTTTGAGAGTTGATTTCACTGAAATAAAATAGGGGTCTGTGTGATTGTTAAGCATGTTTACTCAGATGCAAGTCCCACTGAGTGCAAGAGAATGTACTTCCTTCAAAAGTAAACTTTAAGACTACATCCACACTGAAATGATAAAGTGCAGGATTGCTTCCATTATATCTGGCCCCATGAACCATTCACTGGTCTCCCTAAAGGGAACTATGTTTTGTTATTAATGCATAAAGCTTTAGGTTTTCAAAAGCCAATTTCAAAAACACATTAGCAGGTCTTTTAGACATGAGCTGGTCATAAAGAGGAGATGATCTCAGAAGCTAACCTTGAGACTAGCTATAACCGGCAGATCAAGAGACTACTCCATTTATGAAAAGTTCATCAATGGTGTGCAATTGCTCCAGCTTCATTAATTATGCACAATGTTGCCTGCACACACAGATTGGGATGTTTCAGTCCAATGCAAGATAAATGAATGCAAAGGAAGCAATAAGAATTTCCCTTCTAGTAGTAACAGCAGTTCTTAATACTTCCATCCTTTCACAAAAACTTTCAGTCCTAGCATAAACAGATACAACTGAAACTAAGAAAGCATCAAGGAAAAAAAGTGTTTTGCAAAGATTATATGAACCTACTCTTACAATGCTGTATTATTATTTCTTCTACAGCAATGAGTCTGGATATATGCCAGCTTAAAAGAGGAGAGAGACAGGACTTATCAGGGTGGAGTCACATCCTTGCATTTATACTGCCTAGTCTCTTGCACAAATTCTTTGCCTTCGACAAATAAATTAACTGAACAGGAACTGTGCTAAAGGCTTCTATAAAGCCAGGATCTGAACTCAATTTATATTTCGTTATGCACAGACTATGTGAGCACTGTGAATGAGAACTAGAAAGGGTATCCACTTTTTCTTTCCTCTATTTAAAATATATTAACCCTAATAGCAGTGGTTTTTTTAAAAAACAGAACATAATGTGCAGAGAATGTAAAGCCACATACTTATTATACCACTTTTCATAAGCCGCAAATTGCATAAAAGCAACCAGGAATTAAACAATACTCACATATTAAAGTTTGACACTTTATCCGGGCAACTCCACTCCTCAGCGGAAAGTCATTGACATACACCTGGCCATTAACATAGGTGATATTAAGGACAACCTAAAGAAAACAAGAGACTAATGCACATTTTGAAACACACTGAGAAGGGTAATATTTTCTTTATTTCACATATTGACAGCAATTACCAGAATTTAGATAAGAACTTGATTATTAACTTGATTATTAAGAACTTGATTATTAACTGCATTTTACTTAAGCTGTCCTGTGTTATAACAAGCAAAGCTTATCTCATTAAAGAAAACCCAAGAAACATAAAACATCAAAAGCATCAATTTATCTCACACTGAAATCAGTGTCTTACCCTCTCACAAATTGCACAGGTTGTGAAGACCACTCTAAACATTTTAACCTAAAGAAGTGAATACTCCAGATGAAAAAGCAATATGCAAGAAAATATATGAGAGACAGTGTGCTCTGGTGACAAAGGGCAACCACCAGACCTGGAAAACATGGGTTCAGACAGCAGTGCTGCTCCTAATTCATTGACTAGCCACTGTTTTTTTGGTGCCAGTTGACTTCCTTAAAGTGGGAGCAGGTCATTATTTCAGCCCTGTTCCCAGGACCTGTGACCAGCAAGAGTACTGAGAAATAGATGTTATATAGCACTGTCATGCCAGTGCTTCCAACAGCTAAGCGTTCAAAACTGTTGACTGTATCTATCAAAAGCAGAACATCTACTGCATATCCTGGAACTTTCTACTGCCTCCATCATCTTTGGGGTGGGAATCAGGAAATGAAGTCATATGATACTGTCGTGACATTCTAAATGGCTGAAAAGCGGGGTATAAATAAATAAATAAATAAACCTATTATTGTGATGGAATTAAAGTGTATATTATCATTATTATCTTTATTTCCCCCCCCCTTATTTTCCCAAGTCTCAGATTCAAGGCAGCTTACAAAAGTTAAAACAAATACAGCCAAAAAAACCACCACGCATCATAGCCTTTACAAGCCATATAAGACAGTATGATATGTAGCCAACTATTTATTCAAAGAGATGGCTACTTAGAACAGCCATTGCAAGACTCTTGCAAATATTTATAAACTATTTATTAAACATATTTCTATCTTTTTCTATCCTTCACAGCTCTAAAAACAATGCACAACAAAAGGAGACGACATACAATTTTTGTTTACACTGAATGAAAAAGCTTAGCTTTTCTGGGGGGAAAAAATCTGATGGCTGGCATCCTACTGGGTAATTACAACTGCATAACCAAAAGTTATGCATTCATGACTGCTTCATATTCACAATCCCTATGTATTTCTTCTTCTGTCATTTACGGGATACATAGGTACTGTGAAAGTCCCTCAATCCTCACCAGACAGCAGGCACTGTGATGGACAGGGATCTATTCCTCTGTCACTCAGGAAATAGCTGCTTGACTTTCCCACCCACCCCTCATCCTTCGAGTGATCTGTGCTACAAGAGGGGATTGTGAAAGGGACCCAGTTTCTGCCTGTCACAATGAAGCTCATTCACATGGGGGTGTAAGAATGTTAGTCAGGCACTTCCTGAGCATTAGGGGAACAGATCCCGGTCACAGTGACTAATGACCAGTAAGTGGGGATTGGGTGGAGACCAGGCTGGGTTTCACTACATAGCTATATACCTACCGTAGTTACGTAGCAACATAGTGCATAGAGGATTCTGGCCAATATTCTTTAAAAACAGGTTAAAAATAATCCTTAAAGCCAGTTTCTAAATCAGTCTTAAAGTCAATGGCCAAATGAAATAATATACTGTAGCTTGGTGCCTGCTAGAAGCTCAACAGAGGTGGACTTAGTAAATTTACTGGACTATTACCATGTTTAATATGAACCTAATAAATTAATATATTTTGTTTTTATTGAGGAACCACAATATAGAAACAAAGTAGGGTGTGCTACAGCAAGCACAGGAAGTCTGACATACCTGTTCTTCCTGAGTATCCCCATTGTCTCCCAGCATATTAACTTTAATCTTGATGCTTTCCTGCAGGAGCATAAGGAAAGAGTTGTGAAAGAAATGTTTTATAGATTTCTTGACAAGGAATCACAAAGAATACACGGGTTCCTTTCATACCATGCAAGTTTAGTGCTGTTAAAGTGGAATAACAGCCATAGTTCCATTCTCTGGAAGCCTGAGATCTGCAGTTTAGGGAGACGTGTTTAGAATTCTCAGCCAGAGAGCTCTAGTGCCTCACCAAACTACAAACTCCAGGATTCCACAGGAAGCAACCATGGTAGTTAAAGTGGAATTGTAGTACTATAGTTGTGTAGTATGAGAAGGGTCCAGGTATTTCAAGTTTCAGACAGAGATCACTGTGTGTTCCCTATATGGCATGATTTATCATGTATTACAGTTCTTTGGGAGGAAGAATGAAGAACTGGTGGGATGAGCAAAACACCATCATAATTGGCAACAGTGATTCCAAGGAACAATGGAAGCCAGTGCTATTGGTAGGATTTAAGGTCCCATGTACACATTTGAGTAAATGTCTTGTTCCAACACACACCTGACCTGTTTTTTGTTTTGTTTTGCAATTGGTAGCAAAATGTATAATCTGATGGACTTGCAGTCAAGTTACTTGCACATTCTGCCTGGATTGTGGCCCTGATATTGGGCAGCTATTTCCATATGAATCATGCTGTTAACATAGCCTAGCAAGTTCACAGTTGGTTGTATCCCATATTCAGGTAAACCAGTGCTCAGTTCTGATTGCAGATCACATCATGCTGAATCTGTAGAGCACAAGTGGGAAGCCTTTTCAATTTCAAAAACATTCCTGAAATTTTGCATACCAGTGATAGGCATGGCCACTGACTTAAGCCACAGGAGAAACATTTTTAACCTTTTAGAATAGAGGTGAAAACAGTACAAATTTGGATCCACTAAAAATTATGTCCTGGGGAATGGGGTGTAGTTTTCTGTGGAATTCCAGAAGGGCCAGATTCAGCCTGAGGTTTCCCATCCCACTAAAGAGATCCGTGTGAGTGGGGGGCCAGAAACAAAGCTTAGATATCTCATACAGAACAGCCACATGGTGGTGAGAGTGTGCTGTTTGGGGATCCTGGGGTGTCAGAATGCTAGCTCTTTCTTCTAAGTGGGTCATGTTTGCAAGCAAAATCAAGCTCCTTTTTAAACCACAATGGAAAGGGTAGAGGGTCTCCATGTATGAGAAACTAACATCAGGTATGAACATGATCACAAAAATAATCCATAAGGAAGTGATTTAACAGAATGTTCCTTGCCCCATTCTTGCTCCTGCAATAAAATTCATGCCCCCCCATCCCACATTGCTTTTCAGTTTAAAACAATATATTGGGTCTAATCATGGGTCTCCCTCCTCACACAAGAGAGTCTGGTCCATTCATTTTGATTATAGCCATAATCCAGGGGAAATGAAGCACTTAGATCTATTCTGCTGATAAAAGTTTATAAAAGCATGGGAGGGGTGGCTCTGGGTGCTACAAGAGGAAGAGAAAACAAAGTTTGTATCTGAACCAAGTTTATTCCCCTATTTAGTACCGTTTTTAAAATTTTCACCAAAAAAAATATGTAACACCATACTGTGATTGCTATTTACGTATCTACTTTCCCAATGAACACAAGTTATACAAATTATTAGTCTGTTGCAGCAAAAATATCAAAGAGACCCATGGCACTTTAAAGGTTAACAGATTAATTAAACAATTTTGACACTTCAGTTGCTTTGAAAACATCTGCATCTCAAAAACGTGATATAACCATTACTACATTCTACTTAATTAAATGAGAAATAAACATTCTAACAGTTAGTAGACATACAACATAAATTCTAACATGAACAGCATGATGTTATGGTTATTATGTTTTCCCTGTGTAGGAGAATTTTTTAAAGAAACAGCAACATTCAAACACTTGGCTAATCTGTAATCCTGTTCACTTAAATGAAATTTTTCACAGACTGTATAAAAAAAAAGCAATACCTAAGAGAAGAGAACATGAACATGTAAGAAAATATCAGTACTATATTACCAGTAGGCACCACCTTACATTCTTTTTACCTACTACATTTATTTAGAGCTTGTGGGTGTTACTTTTTGGACTGTAACTCCCAGAGTCTGACAGGCAACACTGCCTTTGGTTGGTGGATTCTGGGAGCATTAGTCCAACGCAGCAACTCTTCCAAGCTGTGCATGCACACATCAGTGGTAATTGATGTCTTTTCCCTTGTGGCTTCCTAGCATTTCTTGCCAAGCACATACAGTACTACATATGCTACATGACTAGGTGAAAGTGTTTCCTGGTTATACTTTATTTAATCAAAGCTTCCTGTGCCTTTTCTTTATAGTTCTGTGTATTAGATTCCACAATGTTTCCTTTGTGACTTGAAGGCAAAGAATGACCGACTCACATCAACAAGGGAGGTAGGAGGGAGAAGGCAGCTGTGAAGCCTATTCCAACTCAGAAAAAATGCAAGAGCAGGAAAGTCCGTATTGCATAAGTGGTTTGGAATGACGCTGGGATTGTGAAACAAGGGTCATGTAGGAGGGCTGACTCAAAAGCAAATGTGCACATAGTATTAATTTTTCCCCTTTCATTTTTTTTTTATTCCTTCCAATAGTTTTTCAGAATGAGATGTTTCTAATATCACTATACAGTGGACCCTTGGTATCTGCTGGGGTTTGGTTCCAGGACACCCTGTGGATACCAAAATCCATGGATGCTCAAGTCCCATTATACAGTATACAGCGGCGAAGTAAATAGTGTCCCTTATATAAAATGGCAAAATCAAGATTTGCTTTTGTATAATTTGGGGGGAGGGGTATTTTGAAGCCATGGATGGTGGATTCTGCATCCATGGATGTAGAGAACCAACTGTATTCTGAGTCTCCCTTATCCAAAATGCTTGGGACTAGAGATATTTTGGATTCTTTCAAATTTTGGAATACTTATATATACCTAATGAGATATCTTGGAGATGGAACCCAAGTCTAAGCATGAAATTCATTTAGTGTTTCATATAAACCTGAACTTGAAAATACTTTTTTGAATTACAACTCCTCATAGCCCCCAGCCAGTGGGAACTCATATCTGTAACGAACAACAGCGGAGCCGGTGTCAGAGATTGTGGACACAAGGACCTTCTGTATGGTCATATGGGGAGTGTGGCGGTTGGGGAATAGGGGTACTGTTTAGGTCCAGGAACAATCTGACCATTGATTTCATGTTAGAAGTAGTTTTGGGGAGGTTGGTGGTGGTGGATTTTAGTATGGAGGAAAAGCAGAAAGATGGAAGAGTAGAAAAGAAAGCTTTCAGGCTGTGTGGGCTTTATGCTCCTGTAAAATATGCCGAACGGAAAAAGTTTTGGGGGTATTTAAAAAATCAGTGTAACACTCGACGACATCTTATTATCGTAGGAGATTTCAATAACAGGGCAAGGATGATGGACAGGAGTGCTTACGCAGACCAGAAAGAGCGGACAAAGTTGTCCCTGCCCAAACCCCTGACAGCAGAAGAAAGAGAGTTGGAGTCTTTTCTAGAGAGGCAAGGTCTTAAGGATGCAGCTCTTGATGTGGAGAATGAGTTAGAATTTTTTCCTGTTTTTTGCAGAAAGGCTTTTGGTTCAGATTTTCCCCCAATGGAAGGAGTTCGATTTACTCATTATCACAAAACCTCAGCCAGCAGAATAGACCGTGTGAGAACAGTGAAGGAAATGAAGGTGGAAAAGTGCACTGTTATGATCACTCCTTGGTCGGATCATGGGCTCTTGGCTGTAGAGTTCAGTATAGGTCAGGTTTACCCCAAAGGAAGACCTCTCTGGAGGTTGCGCCCTAAATTTTTGGAAGATGTGGCATATAAAGAGCGCATCGCCTCAGCACTAGCCCACAGCCTAACTCTTGCGGACATGTACAAGGATGATTTGTGCAGGTGGTGGGAACGTGTGAAACGCGCAGTTCGGGCCACTAGCCGGGCCTACGAGACCAACATTAATGGGAAACAGATTCAGGAGTATCATTTGGCCATTTATCATTTTTTGAAGTGTCATTATCGATTGAACCAAGGTGTTCCTTTTTCAGAACAAGAGCTTAACTGGGCGAAGGGAGTGATAGCAAGATTTTGCCAAAAGCAAAGACAAAACAGAAAGAGGAGTAAAAATTTCAGGACTCGAGGTGGTGTGGTTGACATGGATGAGTGGGCAGGCGCCCGGAGTCCAAGGGCTCCGATTGAATTAAACGGCTTGAGAGCCTCCGAGTCAGACCCTATTGTATTTAGACCAAGTGAGATGCTGGATATTATGGAAGGATATTACAAGCAGTTATATGCTAGGAAAAATATAGATATAGAAGAGATTAAGGGTTTTTTTCAAGCTTTTTCAGAGGACCAGATGGGCACCCTCTATAAGGGTCTGAGTCCAGAGGATAGGAAGAGGTTGGTCTCTCCTATAGAAGAACAAGAAGTTCATGAGGTCATAGTTCAAGGGAAGGGTAAGTCTGCCCCTGGCCCAGATGGCCTCAGTTGGAATTTTTATAAAGTTTACAGGAAGTGGATTGTTCCCCCTTTAACAACTTTGTTTAATTTTTTGTGGGATAATAATGAGCTCCCTGAGACATTTTATCAAGGGGTCCTGATTTTTTTCCCAAAGGAGGGTGATCCTACCCTCCCAAAAAACTGGCGCCCCATAGCTCTGACCAACGTAGACTACCGTATGTTGGCAAAAATACTGAACAATCGGCTGGCTAAGGTGGCTGATAAGATTGTGATGGAAGCACAGACCAGTGCTGTGCCAGGTAGGACTATGGTGGACTCTCTTTGTTTGTTTCGGGAAGTGTTCCGACTCAGCAAGGAGGGAGATTGGACTGGTCAAATCCTACAGGTCGACCAGATGAAAGCTTTTGACAATGTAGATCATACGTTCCTATGGGAAACTCTCAAGTGGAAAGGGGTGCCAGAGAGATTTATTGCTTTAGTTAAATTGTTTTATAGGGATGCAGAGGTAGTTTTGCAAGTCAATGGTCATAGAGGAAAGAGGATTAAGTTAAATTCTGGGGTGAGGCAAGGTTGTCCCCTAAGCCCTCTTTTGTACGTTATTGCGTTGGATGCTATTCTGTGTAAGATTAGTTTGGACAAGAGCATCTCGGGGATCCAAATTCCGCGTCCGTTGGACAGTTCATGGTTGGTTCGATATGAATCTGTTAAATTTGTTGCCCATGCTGATGATGTGTCCTTCTTGGTTAAGGACAGGATGGAAGTTAGAAAGATTAAAGATGCTTTTGAGGCCTACGGTCGAGTTTCTGGTGCTCGACTTAACATGGAAAAGAGTTTTTTGATCAGGATTTTTGCTGCAGAGGACAAGATGGCAGCTATTCCTCTAAAGGACGTAGTTGGAGAAAAGGAAAGGTGGCAAGCAGAGCAAGAGGCAAAGATGGATAGGGTGAAGATCCTGGGGCTGAATTTTGCGTTGGCTCCAGAGGGATGGAAAGAAAATTGGTATCACTGGTTGGAAAAAGTGAAAGAGAGGGTGGCCCTCTGGCAGAGATGGAAGCTGACCATTTACCAGAGAGCCGCTTTTGTAAATACCTACCTGCTTCCCGTGGCAGCCAACTTGGCGGCTGTTTTCCCACCTCCAGATTCAGTGATTAAAGAAGCTGATCGGGTTCTCTTCAAGTTCCTTTGGGGAATGGCCACGTTCCCCCTGGCAAGGGCAGTGGCTTATGGGCAGGTAGAACAAGGGGGCCTGGACTTCCCAGCCCTGGGACCTAAGTTCATCGCCATCTTTTCTGCTCAAAACTTTGGGAAAGTTTCTCTGTTACAAAAGGGTCAGATTCAACCTCAGGCTTGGCTAGTTTTGTTTTGTGAGTGCTGGATAGGGACTAGATGGGGAAAGACTTGGTGGGAGGAAGGCTCATTAAGTTTTAGGTTTTCTTTGCCTGAAAAATTGAAAGCACCAGATTATTTGAAAGACTTTGTTTTTTACATAAAGAAATATAAAATTCATGCTGAGGAGTTGAAGGGGGAAGACAGACCAGGTCAGAGCATCAAGAGGACTTTGTACAGGAAAATAGTGGAGGAGATTTATGTTAACCCGTTTTTGCAAAAGCGTCAGGCCAAACTAGATTTATCAGAATACCTAAATCACCAGACTAACCCAATTGAGTATTTCATGGACAAAAGGGTCCCCAAAAAGTTGTGGGACTTGAGGTGGAGGCTCTACCATCAGGTTCTTAATCTGAGGGGAAAGAGACCATGGACCGCAGAGGATGAGCAGACCTGTCCGCGTCTGAAATGTAAAAAGGCTGAGATTTTGAGTGGCGTGGCACAAAAGGAGACGATCAGACATTTTGTCCAGGACTGCCCGAGTGCCCGGGAAACATGGGAGGAGGTGGCCCGGGTCCTGGATTGGCCCGATTTGGCACAGCAGGCTTGGGAGACAGTGCTTTCAGGGACTGAGCCTCCAGAGGGTGTCAGGGGACCCAGAAAGTCAGTGGGCCAAAAGAGGAAGAGGAAGGAGTCTGGTTCTGTGGCTGAGAGTTTTTGGAAAGTACCCTGGTCCACGGTGCGCCTGGTAAACCTTTATGTGATGTTAGGGTTAGTTTTCCAGAGAAAAAAGGAGGTGAAAAGTCAAAATCTGCAGGATGTAAAAGGCACTGCCTATTATGTGAAGAATGTAATTGAAAATTTAGCTCTGAGTGAAAAAGAGAAATTGCCAAGCTATCGTTGGAAAAAGTTTTGGCCGTGGTTTAGTGAGACGACCCCAGCAATAACATAAAATGATATTTTAAATAAATATTTTATTAATTTTGTATTATTTTGTATTATTATTTTTAATTAATATTTTATTGGTTTTTTTTTCATTTCTAAGTAGGTATAATTATAATGTGTAAATATAATGTGATTATAGTGTGTTTAGATTAAAGGGAAAAATACATTAGTGTTAGGATAGATTTACTTTTGTATTAGTAAGAAAAGAGGAAAATAATTAGTATTGTTTTTGTATTATTGTTGTGGCCTTTTGCGGTCGGGTGTATTTTTTAGTAGAATGGTCTTACTCCAATAAAAAAATTCCCTAAAAATTCCCAGCCAGTGGCCATGCTAAGGGATTCTTGCAGTTGTGGTCCAAAAAGGAACTTTTCCAAGCTCTGGATTTAAAACTTCAAGAAAATACAAATATAACATTTATTTAAATATTTCTGTATCACCTCCCAGCCCATAAGGGTTCCCATGACAATGAACAAATAAAAACAATTAGAACAATACAAAGATAAAACATTTTTAAATACATTAAAATAGTCTTTAAAAACTCCTAAAAGCACTGTAAAAACAATCCTAGAATCCAGTTTTGAAACAATTAAAATAGCAATGTCAAACATTGAAAGCCATGAAGAACATCCAGTCCTTAATAATAATAATAATAAAATTTATTTATACCCCGCCCCTCTGTTAAAACAATCGGGGCGGCTTACAAAAATTAAAATACAATACAGATAAAATCCCCAAACACCCCCCACCCACCCTCCCCCATAAAAAAATATTAAACAATTATAAATTAAAACCAACTGATATAAATCACAATTAAAAACAATAAATACTATAAAATACTATAAATGGCCAGCGTAGTAAAAGAAGCCAGGATCCCCTGAGGCCGGGATCTAATTAGGAAAGGCCTGCCGAAAGAGATCCGTCTTTAGTGCTTTTTAAAAGCTACTCAGGGTTGTTATCTGACGGATCTCGTTCGGCAGGTCATTCCACAATTTGGGGGCGATTACCGAAAAGGCCCTCTGGGAGGTTGCAGACAGCCTAGATTTTTGTGGCTGAAGCAAATTCCTCCCAGAGGACCGGAGACTGCATCCTGACAACAATTCAGTCCTACCATAGCATCCTTGGCAACAGTTGTAAAGATGAGATAGAGCTGGGTATAATCAGCAGGCTCCAAATGTCCTCTCCCAGCAACTTCATATAAAAAAGTTGAAAAGCACAGGGGACAATATTGACTAATTGGCTAAACGATAGTTCCCCCAGTACCATGTTCAGCCAAAAATGACTAGTACAGTACCACTGCAAAGCAATGTCCAACAAGCCCCATATAAGCCAGACAACCCATGCAATTACCTCACAGCTACCACTATTCACACACAAAATCCATATAACATATCCACAAGTTCTCCTTCATATTTCATGAGAAACCTGTTTTGCTCTTGTTTGTTGACTTATCTTTAAAGACTTCTTTAATAACAAGACTTAGACTTATAGGTGTCATACCGACCTCTACACAAAAATGTAGGATATAAAATTCTCAATCTCAACATCCAAACTATATTATGTACTGTACAAATAACAGCTAATATTATGGTAAGCTATCTACTGAAAGGGGCAACTTGCTTTGGCGCTGTATTTATGGCATAAAGCATTCAGTCTCTCTCCTACACTGCAGGCATGTGCTACCAACGAATACCAGGTGCTGTAGTCTATATTTCAGAGGAAGGAACTGACAAAACCACCTCTGAGTATTCCTAAGAAAACCCTTATAAAGAATCCATGGGATCACCATAAGTTGACAGGTGACTTGAAGGTACATACACAAACACACACACACACACACACACACACACGAGCTTTATGCAGAATACCCAAGCAACACAAAACGGGATGCCTACACACACACACACACACACACACACATAGAGAAAGCATCCCTACATGTGTAACTAGATTACCGTATATGTTACATAGATATATATTTTAACACCATAAAGCCATACCTATGCATAACTCCGGTACATCATGCTCAGACTTATAAGGGCACTTGGCAATGCTATCTGAAGAAGTTTTAAAAATGCTATATTGTGTATACTGTATCTCCGATAACAGATAGCTATACAAAACACCCACACCCAGCCACCCACACACACACTGTACATATATTCTTAGCACAGTGGTTCTCAACCTGTGGTCCAGGAACCCCCAGGGGTCTGCAATGCCCTCACAGGGGGTCTGTGAAGGCTTCAAGGCTGCTCAGCCCACCTTCTCCCTGCAGTGGAGCTGCCACTTAACAGGAGCCAAGGCAAAGACTGGCTGGCTTGGTCTGTGCATTGCCATTCAATCTACTCCACCCACAAACTTGCATTAAGAAGCAGGAGAAAAGTCTTCCCTCTGCTTCAGTGCCTCTGAGGGAAGGTTTAATGGATGGTGTAAATGGATGATGATGATGATTTTAAATCTTGAGTTAAGTCTTGGGGGGACCATGGTAACAAAAGATATTTAAAGGGGGTTCCTGGGAAAGAAAGGGTTAGGAACCACTGGTCTAGTTCTATTTTCCCTTCAGGTAAGACCCCCAGCTCTGGAGAATTGTAAACGGAAGCCTCCTTGTCCATTGGCTGTCATGAAGAAAGGGTGCACATTGTTCACACGAAATAAGCTATGAAAAAGAAAACGCATGACCTCCGTCCGCAGGAGAAAAGTCTTCCCTCCCCCTCCAGTGCCTCTGAGGGAAGGTTTAATGGATAGTGTAAATTGTATCATCATCATCATCATTAGGTATTACTGTTAATACAGTATTATTATTAGGGTTTTAAATCTTGGGGGCCCATGGCAACAAAATCCATTTAAAGGGGGTTCCTGGGAAAGAAACGCTTAAGAGCCCCCGCCCTAGCAAACATCCAGGGCCCGCTGGCCACACAGGTTTCGCTGTGGCCTCCCCGCGCAGCCCCCTCATGCCGCGCCTCCTTGGCCTCGGGCTCGCTCGTTTGTTCTCCCTCCGCGCTCTCCCGGCCAGTCAGCCCACCCGAGAAAGGGGGCTGCCAGAAGGCCTCTCCCCAACTTTTCCCTACCTGGCTAACGAGCTGGGCGGAGGGGTCCGGAGCGGCCGGGCAGGGGGGCGTCAGGAGTAGGAGCCCGGCCACCAGCCACAGGAACTCGCGTGGCCCCGCCGCCGCCTCCATCTTGGGAGCCGGGAATTAAAAGCAAGTGAAACATCAACAAAGCGAGAGGCGGCGGCAGGGGCAGGCGGAGCTGAAGCGGGGAGGAGTCTGGCGGGAGGTAGCGAGAAGGAGGCAGGAGGGAGCGCGGGAAGGCCGGGGAGGAGGCCGAAGGGGGCCGCGCTCCCTTGCGAGAAGCCTGCGAGTGGGAGGCGAGGCTCCGAGCCAAAGAGAGGCGAAGGCGGGAGCGGGGCAGGGGGACGGTTTGTGCGGGGCCAGAGCCCGGCCTCGGTTTAACACCCGTGATAGTGGGGGGCGGGCGTGTCTCCTCCACGTCACAATCTCTCACTTTATTCAGTGGGACTGGTTTCTAAGTGCACTTGTCCCTCCCTATCCACGGATTTAAGTATTCATGGCTTGAAAATATTCTTGAAAAAAATAATAATCCAAAAAGCAAACCTTGATTTTGCCATCTTATAGAAGGGACACCGTTTTGATATGCTATCATAGGACTTGAGTATTCACGGGTTTTGGTATCCACGGGGGTCCTGGAACCAAACCCCAGCGAATATGAAGGGACAACTGCACTGTACTGGCGCGGCTATCATGATTATCATCTTTATTTCTATCCTGCTTTTTCCCAATTTGGGACTCAAAGCGGCAGTACAATAAGAAGACATTGTTAAAATCAGCCAAATACAAAGATTAAAACAGAATTAAGCAACAGTAGCAACAAAGTTAAAAACAGCTAAAAAAATTAAAAACGCACATTTATAACACGGCTATTCCACTTTTAACTTCCATGCTTCCATCTTATGGAATCCTGGGATTTGCAGTTTAGGGAGGAGTATTTAGAATTCTTCCAGAGTTCCTCTGTTACTCCCTCACAGAACTACAAATGCCAGGAATGTAGCCACGGCAGTTGAAATGGAATCATAGCGATATCAATGTATAGGACTTTTCAGACGGGGACTTTTACCCTGTTTCTGTCTCACTAACCACAGTCCTGCCTCACTCCCATCCCTGCAACAAAATAAATAAAAAAGTTTCAGACACCTACCTTTTCCCAAAATAGAAACAGCTCCCCCTCCCCTCACTTGCCAGGAGTAAATGCAGCCATCATAAAGCTGCATTTACAACCCAGAAAGCAAATCCTGATCGTGGGAAATGTAAAAATTAAAGTTAAAAAAAAAAAAGATTTTAAAAGTACACCAAGCACAAAAACAGATGTTAAAAATCCCAAGTAACCCAGAGAGGGCGGGGGGGGGGGAAGGGTGCCACTTACCTTGATGCCCTGATCTTGACCAGAAGTCTTCTGCACGGACCTCCCTCCGCAGCTGGCATTGCGCCAGCATAACGGGAGAAGAACAGGGTGCTTTTCAGACCACCCGTGATTCCGTGACAGAAATGGAACGGGTGGTCTATTCACAATTTTTCCCCATGACTACAATATCATGGAAGTAGCACAGGAGCAGCACAGGATGGGGACAACATCGTCTGAAAGGGAACCCTTTCTCAACCCTGTTCCATGCCTGCCACAGATTAAAAACCCTGTCTGAAAAAGTCCATAGAGTGAAAGGGCCCTTGATGCTGTATGCTCTGGTAATGAAAGTTTTGGAACTCTCTTCATTGGCAACCCCACATATAAAGATTTGCAGTAATCTAAACACAGGGCTACTAGGTCCTGGATTATGAAGCCTGACTGGTTCTATTCCAATTGTGTTGTAACTGGCATACCAGTCTAACCTAGTAAAAGTGACTTGGTGCCATACAGAATTCAGTGTCTTCCAGTTACAGAAAAACAGGTAGGTGAGGATAAAACTGAAGAATTTCAGTAGTAGTTCCTAAAAACAAAAACAAAAAGCAATCACACCTCTACATGTGGCACCCTGGGGATGTAAAGAGTAAATCACTCACTAATTAAGATAATTCCCACTAGACCTTGATCTGGCAGAACAAAATGGTTTAAGAGGAATCATTGCTTTCCCTCCAAAGATTTATTAATTCCACACATTCTCAAAATAGGCTTTAACTCAACAGACAGACTGCTAAATTAATATTAATATTTTTAATGGGTAGATAACATTCTTTTCTTTCCAGGCAGATGGTAATTACAGATTTCCTCTCATCAGTAGCCTGGTTGGTTTAAAATGGGATTAGTATGCTCGATCCTCCAGCAAAGTTATTTCTCTACCCCATCTCCCCACTTCAGTCTTTGTAGCAAGATCCATATGGATTTTGTGAAAGGACCTAAGATACATTTTACTTCCTAGAAATCATGCAGAAAGCATAACTGAGTTTTTGTTGTCGTGAAATTCCTCATTAATTGTTAATTTTCCCATGCATAAACAACAACAAAAACAAGAGTTCTATGTAACCTCAAAGACAAACACATTTACTTTAGCACAGGCTTTTGTAGATTATAGTACACTTTATCAGCTGCATGTTATCCAAAATTTCAGGTATATATAAAGTAAGGGATTGTAGACCGTGAGGTCAAATTGAAATAAATTGTAGAAAGTACTGACAATCCCCAGTCATGGGTACTAGATACAGTATATACTGGGAACTCTGGATATGCCTGAAGTTTATCTGCAGGGATAAATTAAAGTGTGTATGGCATTTTAGATCATTCATAAAACCATAGAGTTAGAAGACCACAAGGGCCATCCAGTCCAATTCCCTGCCATGCAGGAATAAACAATCAAAGCATTCCCAACAGATGGCCATCCAGCCTCTGTTTAAAAACCTCTAAAGAAGGAGACGCCACCACGCTCTCAGGCAGTTCATTCCACTTCTGAACAGCTCTTACTGTCAGGAAGTTCTTCCTAATGTTTAGATGGAATCTCTTTTCCTCTCATTTGAGTCCATTGCTCCATGTCCTAGTCTCTGGAGCAGCAGAAAACAAGCTTGCAAGGGAAGTATGACATCCCTTCAAATATTTAAACATGGTTATCATGTCCCCTCTTAATGTTCTCTTCCCCAGGCTAAACATACCCAGCTCCCTAAGTCACTCCTCATAGGGCATGGCTTCCAGACGACCCACCATCCTGATTGCCCTCCTCTGGACACGTTCCAGCTTGTCAATATCCTTCTTGTATTTTGGTGCCCAAAACTGGACACAGTATTCCAGCTGAGGTCTGACCAAAGCAGAATAGAGTGGCACTATTACTTCCCTTGATCTAGACAATATACTTCCATTGATTCAGCCTTGGCTTTTTTAGCTTCCACATCACACTGCTGACTCATGTTCAGCTTGTGGTCCACTAAGACTCCTACATCCCTTTCGCGTGTACTGCCATCAAGTCAGGTGTCACCCATCCATCTGTGCATTTCATTTTTACTGCCCAATTAATTTTGTTAGTTTTGGCCCAGCTTTCTAATCTGTTACAGTCATTTTGAATTCTGATCCTGTCCTCTGGGGTATTAGCTACCCCTCCTAATTTGGTGTCATCTGCAAACTTGATAAGCATGCCCTCTATTCCCTCATCCAAGTAATTGATAAAGATGTTGAATAGTACTGGGCTCAGGACAGAATCCTGTGCCACCCCGCTAGTCACTTCTCTCCAGGATGAAGAGGAGCCATTGGTGACTACCCTTTGGATTCGGTTGGTTAACCAATTACAAATCCACCTAACAGTTGCATTATCTAGGCCTGTGGCTCTAAACCTTTTCTTTATCAGGGAACCCCTTTAAATATCTTTAAATATCTTTTGTTGCTGCAGACCCCCAAGCCTTAACTCAATCATCATCATCATCATCATCGGAGCCATTGGTGACTACCCTTTGGATTCGGCCCATCAACCAATTACAAATCCACCTAACCAGTTGCATTGTGTAGCCCGCATGTCACTAACTTTTTTGCAAGAATATCATGGGGGACATTGTCAAAGGCCTTACTGAAATCAAGATACACTACATCCACAGCCTTCCCTTCATATACCAAGTATGTAACTCTTATTTTTAAAAAAGAGAGATAAAATGAGTCTGGCATGGCTTGTTTTTAAAAAACCCATGTTGACTTTTAGTGATCACAGCATTCCTTTCTAAGTGCTTACAGACTCTCTGTTTAACGGACTGCTCTAGAATCTTTCCTAGTATTGATGTCAGGCTGACTGGTCAGTAATTATTTGGGTCTTCTTTCCCCCCCTTTTTAAGATGGGGACAGCATTTGCTCTCCTCCAGTCTGCTGGGACCTCTCCTGTTCTCCAGGATTTCTCAAAGATTGTTGACAGTGGTTCTGAGATTTCTTCTGCCAGTTCTTTTGTACCCTTGGATGTAGTTCATCTGGACCTGGAGACTTGAATTCATTTATACTGGCCAGGTATTCCTGAACAACCTCTTTACCAATTCTGTACTGCATTTCCCCTACTGCATCATCTACTCAATTTCCCCTAGGTTGAGCACTGTTGTTCTTTTGGGAGAAGACCAAGGCAAAGAAGATGGTGAATAGCTCTGCCTTTTCTCTGTCCCTTGTTAGCATTTCACCACCTTCTCCCCACAGCAGTCCTACCATTTCCTTGTTCTTTCCTTTGCTATGGACATATTTTAAAAAGCCCTTTTTATTGTTTTTAACATCTCTAGCAAGCCAGAGCTCCATTTGCGCTATTGCTTTTCTGGTTTTCCCCCTACATGAGCTGGCTATTTGTTTGAATTCTTCTTTGGTGATTTCTCCCCTTTTCCATTTCATGTACACGTCCTTTTTAAGTCTTAGAACTCAGTTGAAAGTTCTTTAGACATCCATCCTGGTTTCTTCAGACACCTCCCATTGGAACTGTTTGATGTTGTGCCTTCAATATCTTTGAAACTCCCATCCATCATGTACTCCCTTCTCTTTTAGTATTCCTAACCAGGAGATCACTCCAAGTCATTCCCTAAATTTTCTGAAATCAGCTTTCTTAAAGTCTTGAAGGCATGTCTGACTATGCTTGGCTTCCCCTTTCCTCTGTATAAGAAACTCCAGGAGAACATGGTCACCAACCCTCAAGGATTCCACACTTCCATCCTATTAACCAGATCATCTCTGTTGGTTGTCTGAATTTTTTTTTTTATTCAGTTAACCGGGACGGGAGGGGGTGGGGTGGGAACTGGGACAGGAACAGGTTTTAAGAGCCTGTCTGATAATCTCCCAAATGTGTGGTCATCTCTTCTAGGAAGGCATCATCCAAGTCCTCAGTTTGGCTTGGAGGTCTGTAGTAGACCCCCACAACAACATCCCTGCTGTTTCTCTTCCCCATTATTTTTACCTAGATGCTCTCAACCTGGCTCTCAGGACTTAAGTCATGGATCTGTTCACAGGCATACACATCCTTAACGTATAATGATACTCCACTAGCCTTCCTGTTTGGTCTATTTCTCTGAAATAGGTTATACCCCTCTATTATTACATTCCAATCATGAGGCCCATCCCACCAGGTTTCAGTGATGCCTATTAAATCATATTTCCTTTGCTGTGCTAAGAGTTCATGTTCATCCTATTTATTTCCCATGTTCTGTGCATTAGTATAAAGACATCTAAAACCATTGGCCATTGCTCCATCTGTCTTTTAAAGGTTTATTCCTCCCACTGTTGGGTTCTTGTACTATTTGCCTTGTTGTCTGTATAACATTTGGGTTATTATCTCCAGCACTTTATGAACTCCTGTCCTCATGAATACTGTCTTCCTCCCCCACACAACTTAGTTTAAAGCCCTCCTGATCAGATCCTTCAGACGCTTAGCAAAAACATTCCTGCCAACTGCTGTGAGGTGCAACCCATCCTTCACATCCATGAAACCACACCCCATGGACCAGGAAACCAAATTGTTCCTGGTGGCACCATCTGCATAGCCAGTTGCTCACCTTCACTATCTTTCTCTCCCTTCCTGGCCCATGCACTTCCATGGGAAGGACAGACAAAATGATAGCTGTGCATCCAAGTCCTTCAGCTTCTTACCCAGAGCCTCATAATCCCTTTTGATATTCTGAAAGCTGTGCCTTGCAGCATCATTGGTTCCCACAAGGACCAAAAGGAAAGTATAATGGTCAGTAGGCTTCACAAGTCTCGTCAGCATCTCCGTTACATCGCAGACTTTTGCACCTGGGAGACAGCACACCTCTTGAGACATCTTATCAGGCCTGCAAACTACTGATTCTGTACCCCTCACCAAAGAGTCTCCTACCACCACCACATGCCTCCTCCAAGGATTGGCAGAGGCCAATCTGTGTGCCGAATGGTGCAAGGTCTCATGTACATTCTCTGAGGCCTGGCTCTGCTGCTCTCCTTCCCATTCCTTGTTATCACTGATAAGGGAGAGAGCTTCAAACTGGTTCTGTAGTGACAAACTCGTAGAATGGCCCCTGCTCCTTCTACTTCTGCAAGTCACATTCTTCCAAATATCAACCTCCTGTGTATCAGAACTAACCTCCTCCAGAGGGTCATCCCCTGCATGTTCCTGAACCAGGACCTTCTGCTCTCCTCTGTCTAAAGAGATTTTCACATTACACTGTTGTAGTGTTACTATTCCACTTTATTTGCTATGGCTGCCTCCTGTGGAATTCTGGGATTTGCAGTTTAGGGAGGGGCATTTACAACTCTCAGCCAGAGAGCTCTTAGGCCTCACTAAACTACAAACCCCAGAATTCCACAGGAGGCAGCCAGAGCAGTTAAAGTGGAATAATAACACTATAACAGTGTAGTACGAAAATCTCCTAAGAAAACCTCCTGCTCCCTAATATGCTGTATAGTGGCTAATCAAGCCTGAAGTTGCTGGACCTTCTCTTCCAGCAACACCACCAACTTGCACTTGCTACAATGTAGCTCTGCACATCCACAGCCAATAAAACAAACATAATACAGCTGTTGCAGGTGACTGCAGCAGTTCCCTCATTGTCCATATTGAATACTCTGAAGTAGGCACTAGAACAGAACTCTGTGGCCCCCCTCCATCTTCCCTGCTAAGCACCCACACCAAACACCCCTGTTGGCCTCTCTCCTGTCTGCCCTGCTCCTGTACACGGAGCTCCAGGGACTGGGACTGCAACAATATAGAAAGCTACTGGCTGCTAGCTCCTCCCTCTGCCTCTCACCTACTTCCTCTCAGCAGTCTCTGACTCACTTCCTCTCAACACAGGCTGCTCACCAAACAAACAAATGCTAATGAGTTCCCCCAGGCAAGCCTACACTCAAACCACACAAACAGCCTTGACCCAAGCAAGCACACTAGTGTTAGCCCAAGAAACTCTCCCAAGAACTCTCTGGGGCTGGAGAAGTGTAATTCAACAGCCACAAGCTCACCTAACACTGTCTCTTCCACACACCCACGCCAAACACCCCTGCTTGCCTCTCTCCTGTTCTCTTCGTTCCTGTATGCTGAGCTCCAGAGACTAGAACTGTAGCAATATAGAAAGCTACTGGCTGCTAACTCCTCCCTTCAGCATCCGATTATGTGGGTTATAGTCCTCAAAAATGTGAGCTGTAATACATATGATAGCCTTTAAGGATCCACATGGGTCTTCGTTCTGGCTACTGCTTTGGAAAGGAAAATGTTAAAATGGAAGGCACTCTGAGGGCAATTAGCTAACACACATTGGAAACTGCTTAATGCAGTGTAGATGTGTAAAGTGCTATTGCTTAACAATTTGTAAACCACTCTGAGAACGTGTGGCTGAAGAGGGGGGGTATAAATACCTTAAACAAATAAATAAATAATTTGAAAGGGCCCTAGAGTACTGACTGGAACTGGGGGTCATGATTATATTACACCACTATTGTATTATTTTCATTGGCTTTCTTTGTTTCCAGGTCTGGTTCAATGCTGCCTGTTAACTCATCACAGCTTGAGGGCATAGTATCTGACACAGTGCCTTTTTTCACATTTCTTCTTGAACTCTGATATTGTCATTAGATATCCTGCTCCAACTGCCCTTGAATGCTGAAGTAGAATGGGTGACTACTTGGGAGTCTCCCCATTCCTCCTTGGTTGGGGAGTACTGATATGGATATTGTTTCTATGCAGCATATAGTTTTGTATAGCCTAGAAGTAGACAATCATGCCAATAGACACATCATGCCACATTTTATACCTGGGTTGTGGTATCAGTTGTATAGTTTATGAAATGGGTAAATCAGATGTTTTTAAATTTCAAAATATATTGAATTTGAATTGAATACTGAATTATTATTTGGAATGTACCCAACTGCCTCAACCAACAGAGACAATTCTCTGCTTTTAAACAGTGCGGTGTCACAAATAGGCGGTTGGAAAACATTTGAGATGAGCGAGGGAGTGGCAAAGATAGATATCCTTTAGATTTTTACAGCTGGGAATAAGGTAAAGACCATGCAGAAAAGGTGGGCTTTGAGGACAAAATTTAACAAAGAGTGAGAGAAAAACAGCTCCTATATTATAGATATGCTTGGTTTTTGTTCTTGGATATCCAGGTCCAAAACTGAGTAGATGCTAAAGTGAACTTGCCATGCCTTCATGTATTTGTATGAAATTCTCAAAATTTTAGAACTATCTTGAGCAAAAATGACTACATGATAATGTAATTCTGGACCAGTTTGCAGGATTATCATAATTAATGGTAATGTCTGTCCTAGCTTGTATTATTTCAGGGTGCATGTTTCCTGCATGATCTTGAATATTTTGAAAGAGTTTTCCCACACAAGCAAATATCAAGGAAAAGGTTCAGTCTAGCTTCCTAACATGAAATACGAAATAGCCGTGTTAGTCTGGAATATAAGTAAGCAAGGGGATCTAGTAGCATCTTTGAGACTGTTACTCTCAAAGGTGCTACTAGATCCCCTTGCTTAGTGTAATACTACAGTCCAGGAAAACTTATTTTTTAAAAAGGAGGAAGAGAAGGGGAGAAAAAAGGAATGTGGCAGCATGTTTAGGACTGTTATTTATTTTAGTATGAGCTTTCGTGGATATAAACCAGCCCACTTCTTCAGATGGAGTACAGGGTGATATTAAAGCCTCAGGTTATAAAGCATATTTGTACAGTTAGGGGAGTGGGGTACAATGTAATAGGATCCAGAAAGATGCAAATCATGTCCCATGCCCTAAATTTTCAAAGGGCTTGGTGGGGTGATACTTTATAAAGTGGCCCTCAGTGGCAAACACCCTCCTGAGGATAGAAATATTTGTTTGAAGCGAGCTCTCTTGAATTGCACCACTGGTACAACCCAATTTCAAGGCTTTCAATCAGAGTCAGTGAACCCGACTTCCATGTTGAACCAACCACCAAGCAACTACTGCAGCATGAGAGATTTGCATAGGGCGAACCTCTTCTCATAGCCCTAATTTATAGACAGGGTCTGTCAGAGTCACAGTTCTCTGGAAAGAGAACAGTCTGGACCCTTTTGATGCTATGCCCCCCCACAAGAAGCAGAAGTAAGACCTCTTGCCTATAGAAAACAATTAAGAAATTCAGCTCTTTAGCAAAAGCTGTGGTGACATGGCAGCAATTTTGCCAGGTTTTCAAAATACAGTAGCAATAAGGGATGGTCGAAATTAATGAAGTGAATGGTCAACAGTTAGGAAGTACCTATAAACAAATTTGTGTGTTCCACCTAGAAATCAAATGAAAGTACTGATTTTCATTAATTCAGTCATGCACATCTTTGTAAAATTAATATATTATCCACATTCATAAACTGCATGATGCACAACTTTCTGTCTTTATGACAAACCATAGCTAAGTTTCTCTCTCCCTCCCTCTCTTTTGGCATTCATCGTCACCCCAAATCCATTTTAAATCATATCTTAATTATCTGTATTGGCAGTGAGCTTCCAACAGACTCCCGTAACTTGGCCTCATTTTTTCACAAAAGGCCCACACCCCAAAATACAGGATTTTTTGGCATCCAGTCTGTATAAAAGGATATGCGTTTCAGCCCTCAAATGAGGGAAAGCCATCAAAGGGCCATTTGGCAACCCTAAACAACAACATGTTCCATCTGGAAGCAAAGTGCAGTGAAAACAGGGAGGTTTATATTATATATAAAGCCTAATCCACACTACACAAATAATCCAGTTTGAAACTGGATTATTTGCCATGGCTCCTTCCTACTGAATCCTGGGATTTGCAGCTTTACAAGGTCTTTATCCTTCTCTGCCAAGGATTGCTCGTGCCTCACCAAACTACAAATCCCAATATTCCATAGGAAGGAGCCATGACAAAAAATCCAGTTTCAAACTGGATTATTTTGTAGTGTGGATGCACCCTAAATTAATCCACATGAAGAATGAGTGTGCCTTGGTTTAAATGGAGGACTGTAGTAGCTCTTGCCATTGGCTAAGGGTGACTGGAGTTCCAGTCCAGTATAATAATAATAATAATAATAATAATATTTATTTATACCCCGCCCCTCTGTTAAAACAATCGGGGCGGCTTACAAAGTATATTCCCATCCCTGGTTTACAGTATCCTGGCAATATCAATATAGTCCATTATTCCCCTATGGCAAACAGGGGGACAGTGGCTGTGTCAAAGAATGTGGTTTACTACAGCTCCCCCTACACAATTCATATTGCAAAGTTGAGACAGTGAAGGCTGGTTTGGGTTTCCAACTAAAAAGCTGCCAGCCATGCAAACCGCTCCTCAGCTTGCAGCAAGGTTTAGTCTAGTTCCGTGGTTCTTAACCTGGGGTCTGTAATGTCTTCATAGGGGGTCCGCAGGGCCCGTTTAAGGCACCGGCAGCAGCAGCAGCAGCATCCGCAGGGGGCCCCATCATTGTGGTGGCCCCATAGCAACTCTCCTTCTGCAAAATTATTAGTAATAATCTGAATATCCTGTACTGTGAATAGCTTTTAGGTTGAGTTAGGTTACATTGACCTGAGAGAAACAGATGGGCCCCCAAAAATAAAGCATTGCAGCCCCCCCCCAATTCCTTAAACCAGTCCTGGGGGTCTGTGAAGGGTTGGAAGTTGCTTGGCCCATCTCTGCCCTGCAGGAGCCAAGGGAAAGGCCAGCTGGCTGGCTTGGCCTGCGCATTGCCATTCAATTCACTCCAGCCACAAACTTGCAGTAAGAAACAGGAGAAAAGTCTTCCCTCTGAGGGAAGGTTTAACGGATGGTGTAAATGGATGATGATGATGATTTTAAATCTTGAGTTAAGTCTTGGGGGGACCATGGCAACAAAAGATATTTAAAGGGGGTTCCTGGGAAAGAAAAGGTTAGGAACCACTGGTCTAGTTCAATTTTCCCTTCAGGTAAGACCCCCAGCTCTGGAGAATTGTACACGGAAGCCTCCTTGTCCATTGGCTGTCATGCAGAAAGGGTGCACATTGTTCACACGAAATAAGCTATGAAAAAGAAAAAAGCATGACCTCCGTCCGCCGCTGCTCAATCGCATTTATGGTAAAAAGTCTTGCCTTTCCCGCTTATTCTTCTTCTATGGTCACCTTTCCCGTCCAACTCATCCCGGAAGTCTGGCCCTTTCCTTTGGCGCGAGGCTCTCTATAAGAATGAGTCTATGAGAGCGCAGTCCAGGTGGGGAGGGGGAACTTCCGCTCGGGCGGAGACGCCGGGCTGGTTGGGGTGGTTTCCTTCCGGGGCCAAAGGGGACGGAGGGGGGCGGAAGAGGGAAGCGGGGGAGCCATGGCGGTGCTCTTGGAGACCACGCTGGGCGACCTGGTGGTGGACTTGTACACCGAGGAGAGGCCTCGAGGTGGGTGAGGGAGCCCCTCCGGCCGGCGCCCCCGTCCTTGAGATGTTCAGAGGGGCAGAACAAAGGGAGGCGCCGTCTGCGCCTGCGCCGCGGAAACAATCCAGTTTGACACCGCTTTAACCGCCATGGCGCCATCCTATGGATCGTGGCATTGGCAGTTTGTTGGGGCACCGGACAGAGAAGGCTAGATCTCTCACAAAACTACACATCCCAGAATTCCACAACACCCAGCCATGGCAGTTAGAGCAGTATCAAACTGGGTTATATCTGCAGTGCAGATGCAGCCTGAAACTCCTAAAGGAAAATCGCCTTAAGCAGTGTAGTGGATTCTTCTCTGGAGTTATAGATGCCTTTAAAAGTATTTTTCCTCCTCAGCTTGTCTTGATTGTGGAGGACTTCCACCACATTGCGGGTTTTCTTTCTGTTGGCCCTCTTGCTGTGCTCTTTAACTTAGCTTGGCATTCTCCAGACACTGTTCTTTCTGCCTGTAATTCCTGTGATCTGTATCATTTCTCAGTGTCAGAGGATGCTGTCCAGTATGAAGGACTGCTTATTCTCCAAGCCTGCTTGGGCAGGTTCACCGTCAACACTCCCTGTTTGCCCTGTTTCTCTGGCTAAGCCAGGAACATCCTTGAACTCTATAATGCAGACGTTAGGCATTGTGGGTCTGAGGAAGGAATCCCTAAAATTGCACTCCAGGATTCACCGAGTATTCAAAAAAATATAGGTGTTATGATTTTTGATTTCTTAAAAAATGAGTCTGTTTTATTAACAGGTAAAAACTGAGGGTTTACAGGTGAGGAAACAAAGATCGATATAGGTCAGAACTGAGAATCGATATAGGTGCTTTATGCTTGTGGAGCATGTGTAATAGTCATGCCTAGCTGATGGCAGCAGAAGCAAAGTTCTGCATGCAGAACTATTGTGCATGTTGTAGCATTTTCACATTTAGAGAGCACAAGAATACAAGTGCATTTCATGCATGTGCATTGTGCATATGCATTATAATAATAATTTTTTTATAATAAATTTTTATTTTTAACCCGCCCCCCTGCTCGGCAAGGGGCGGCGTACAACAAGATTAAAACACAGTAGTTAAAACAATCCTTCCCATTCCTAACCCTCCCACCCCTTAAAACTAAATTAAACTAAATTATTAATAGCATATGTACACTGCACAACATAATGACAGTTGTGTGCCTTGGTCTCCAGTGTGCATTTGTTGTGCTACGTTGCTACCCAGTATGAGAGATGTGGAACATAATTCCGCTGGCGGATATTTAACACTACAGTGAAGCAATGTAGGCCTTGGCCATAGAGAATATATATTCAGAAAAAGGGAACAGACTTGCTGCATTCTGTAGAGACTCTCATTCCAAGCCTGGTATCATTTAAAGAGCAGTATGACTAGATATGTATGGTAGAAAGGGAATGCTTATATAGAATCCATTACTTTCTCCCTTTCAGGCCTCTTTCAACTGACAAATCCCAATAGTCTGATTTTCTCTTGGAGGAGGGGCCCAGCTGTCAAATCTGCCACTTTTTTACAACTTCCATTAGCCCTAGCCAGCATGGCCAATGGTCAAGGATTATAATTGTAGACTACCTTGACACCAGTAGGAGAACACTTAGTGTACTATATTTAAGGCTGCTGTTGAAGACACAGGAGAAAGTGGAAGTAAAAAAAGAGGAGGGCAAATTGAATGTAACATCTCTTGACTGTTTCTAAAGTAAAAGAAGCAGCTGTCTTTTTGTTACATTTGTCAGAAAATTGACTAATGAAATCTGAAAACCTCTTCCCTTACTCCCAGCTCTCTTTAGTTGAAATAACTCCATATTCTTTTCCTGTTTCTTTCCAACGCCATTTCGCTCTCTTTCTATAGTCACCACTGTGTTGATTAGGTTGTATGCAGTTGGACAGAGAGTGGTTCTGTTCCATGAAACATAATCTGCATTGATAATGAAAATTATGATACTGTGGAAATCACTTGTGGTTATTTAACAATGAAAGTAAAGTGCTCAAATGCACTTACCAGTTTTGCCATGTCACATGTTCCAAAGCTGATTGTTCGTATTAGGAGATAAAAGTAGTCTCAAAAAGTGGGCTGGTGAATTCATATTAAACATTGTTGCTTATAACGGATATTATTAAGTAATAGGATTTGCTCAGGACTGTAGATAGTAATATTCATTCTCACAGCATCTTTCACACTATTGTTAAATATTTCCTGCCTTTTCCCCAGTCTGAGACTCAAGGCAGCTTAAAAAAAGTTAAAACAGATAACACCTCCCCCCGCCCAATACAGCATACAAAATTTAAAAATATAATTAAACCATGGGACCTCCTTGTTCCATCAGTAAGGGAACTACATTGTGGGAGGACATGGGAGAGGGCCTTTTCTGCAGGGGCACCTGAGCTGTGGAATTCCCTCCCCCTGGAGGCCTGATTGACACCAACATTGGAATCATTTTGGTGCCAATCTAAATCCCAGTGATTTTTACAAAAGCTTGCAGACTAAACTGATTTTTTTGTGGGTTTTTTCTTCAGAGAATGGTGGCAGTGTGGGTGTGGGTGGTTTATATACTGTGAGTCCCTGTTGAAGAGGATTAGCATGCACAGTATATAACTCCCCCCCACACACACACGCAAACACTGCCACCATTCTTTGAAGATGCCAGCCACAGATGTAGGTGAAACGTCAGGAATAAACTCTTCTAGAACACGGCCTCACAGCCTGGAAGAACCCCACAAAAAACCTATGGATGCCGGCTGTGAAAGCCTTCAACTTCATATTAAATTGATTTTGTCCAGGCTGCACATGTTTTATGGTTATATTCAAGATTGTTTTAATGGGTTTTAAATTGCTTGTTTTTAAATTGAGAAACTATTTAATAAATTTTAACCTTTTAAAACTTTTGTAATTATTTATTGTTTTAAGTTGATTTTATTGTAAGCTGCCCTGAGAGCTTCAGATAAAGATATAAATATTTTAATAAATAAATAAAACTTTCAATAAAATTAAAAGTGGGTAAAAGCACAAACATTTTAAAAGGAACAAGAAATATAAACATGAAAGACTCTTTCTTCCTGAACAGTCAACCCTGAAAGTCCTGCCAAAACAAAAAGGTCTTCACTTGCTTGCAAAAAGATAGCAACAAAAATACTAGTCTAGGCACTCTGACAAGAGAGTTCCAGAGCTTGAGGGCGGCCACTGAGAAGGCTGTCTCCTGTTTTCCTCCCAGATGTACCTGTGAGGGTGGTGGGACAGAGAGAAGGGCCTCCCCATAGGATCTCAAGATATGGGCAGACTCAGATAGAGAAATTAAGACACTAAGTCTTAAGAAGGCAAAAGTTATTTACACCATTATTTCATTAAGGACAATTTTTATACAGAAGTTTGACTTGGGGTTTGTCAATCTAGTCAGGATATACACTTCTTATATTTGTTATGTTAAGTTTTGTGGCATACAGTTTCTAGTCAGTTTTGAAGGAAATTCCTAGGAGTCCTTTTTTCTTAGAGATATACAAAGTGTTTCAGTTGTTTTAATTATTATTTTTTTGCAGCTTGCCTAAATTTTCTGAAGCTGTGCAAGATCAAGTACTACAATTACTGCCTTATACATAATATACAGGTAAGGTTTTTAAATGTTTATTTTCTGTTTCCCCTGCTAAACATTTAAGGAACAAACATCAAAAATTGGTGTCATAAATGTGTAATAAATGGGAACATTGGAGCTGATACTAGGAGATATATGTGTGTGTGTGCCCGCCCTCCTGAGCTTGTCACTTCATTTATAAAATGAGAATTATAGCAGCATAATATGGTTATTGTCAGGGCAAACAATGAAGACTGTAAAGCCTTTAGCAAAAAGAAAAGTTGTCTAAATGGTAATATCAGGGTACCTTTATGTCTTACACTGTTTCAGAGAGACTTTATTGTACAAACTGGAGACCCCCAGGGAACTGGCCGTGGAGGTGAATCCATCTTTTGGTGAGTGTCCTTTATGCATACCTAGTTGGAAACAAGTCCCTTTCAGTGCAGTAGGTTTTGGACCCAAGTAAATGTGCAATCTGTTTGTTAACTAAGTTTCATTTGAAGTACTGGTATATTTCATCTGGACTGTCCTGGAGTTGGGGCTTCTTTGTAGTTGATCAGTTATTTCACTTTCATCAAAACAGAACTGGACAGCTTCAGAGGGTCCAGGGAACATTTCCCATCAACTCTCCTAAATCATTCCAGTCCCTCCAGAAAAAACAGAAATGAGCAGAAAGTCACATTTGGATTTAAAACCCCATTTTTTGGGGTTAAGACAAGGGAGATTTTCAGACTACCTTAAAATACCTGTTCCTGCCTTGCTAGCACCCTCCCGCCCTACTCCCGTCCCTGACACGGAATAAATTAAAAATGTTTGCACACCTACCTTCTTGTGGGAGAGAAACTGCTCCCCCTCCCCTCAGCTTCCCTGCAGTAAATGCAGGCATCATAAAGCTGCATTTACTACAGGGAAACCAAATCCTGCCTGTTCTCGTGAGAGAACGGTCACATGGGGAATTTAAAAAACACACCAAAACAAACGTCAAACAGCAAAACTAAGCACCCGAACACACTTTAAATTTAACAAGTAACCCAGGGAGGGTAAAACAAAGGGTGTTACTTACCTGGATATCCCGATTGTAACTGGAAGTGTTCGGAACCTGATCGTGCGAGCATCACAGGGCATCGATTCGCACTCCTGTGATCACGTAATGGAAACGCAAGAAGAGGTCCATTAATGATCTTTCCCCGTGAATAAAAATAAAACAGAAGCAGCACGGGGAAGCATGGGACGGGGACAACGTCACGTTGAGTTGTGGTTTTCCATCTGTTCTTCCATGCATTAATTGTCCTAGGCCTTGTATAGGGGAAGCACTGGGGTGGGATGGGTGGGTTCCATGTGGACTGTTTTCATCATACATTAGGACTCCCATATCCACTGATTCATTATCCATTGATTCAGTTATCCACGGGACACAAAACAGCACACCTACCAGAGTCTTCCTAGAAAATGTGTCCTCTCTAGCCATTTCCTAGGTCCTCCAAGGCAACTCTATGGTGTTTTAAACTGGAAGTCCCATTATTTTCAATGGTGTTCGCTATTATCCACAATTTGCAGTATCCATGGGGGCCCCCAGAACTAATCCCCAGCAGATATGGGGGTCCTACTGTAGTTCTTTCTGAAACTAAGTTACTGAAATGTAACTCATAGAAGTACAACCTGGACTTTCCATCTGCACTGCAGCCAAGTTAGTCTGCAATGAAAAAGAATTTTCCTTTTAGAATGCTGTGCTTTGCAGGCAGTATGAAAATAATAGGGACAAAGAACCGAGAAAAGTAAGACAGAACATGCCTTCACAATATTGCAGACAAAAATATTCTTTATTCCCTTCCTCCTTTTCCCCCCATCTTAAATCTGAATTCAGCAAGAGATTCAGCAAGAGATTCCATAATACAAAATGTTACTCTTTTAAGCATTGGATGATATATTTATTTCTCCTGCTTGTATGAATTTCCAGATACCCAATACATTAAAAATCACCACACTCTTGTACAGCTAGATCTCATTAACTAGGAAGATACATGCACAGATTATATTTGCTGAATCGATACACATGCGTGTTAAAGCAATCTTTGAGTGCAAATGGGAAGGTAGTTAATTTCCCATGTGTTCTGATTAGTGAGCACAGAACTCCTACGTGATTGAGGATCCTCATTCATTTAAAAGTAGAGAATGGAGCTGAGTGCAAAAGAACATGACCACACATGGCTCTCCTCTGTTGAAATGAATTCAAGCAGAGAAGCTTTCCATTTCTGTTGGAATGTGTTCAACTGATTCAGGTACCTGCAGTAAAATTTACAACTTGAAATACTGCAAACACCAATCACTAAACATTTTTTTTAATTCTGTAAAAATGAATTCATTTCTAAGAGAAGAAAACACATGCAAATGTGCACATATCATAAGCCAACCTGATCAAATGACAAATGCCCTCCCCCCCAATCTCAGTTACCCTAGTTGGTATTTACAATGTGTGTTGTTGCTATTATACCTCTGTGTTTCTTTGGAGCAACCCCTGGAATTCTGCCAAAAACTCTTTCACTAGCAGAACAGGGAAAAGTGATTTCCCCTTACCCAACAATCCCCAGAGCTACCTTCCCTGCTCTGCAGAGTCTTTCAGTCTTCCAGAACAGATTTTCAGGGTTATAGGAAGAGCTCTTCTATCCACAAATTCAAGATCTAACCTGAAATATGGGGTTAGGTTTAAGAACAAATGTCTTTGCTTACTGTAGACATTAAGAAGTAAGCTGAAAATGATTATGTGGGTAGGTGTTCACAAGGACATGTAGCTATAAATGTTCCAAAGTCAGCAACTCAGTTTTATCTCTCATCAACAGAATATAATATTTAGGCAGTTTTATAACTATTAACTGCCATGTGTATGTTTCAGCAAATTGTATGGGGACCAAGCTAGATTTTTTGAAGCAGAAAAAGTACCAAGAATCAAACACAAGAAAAAAGGGACAGTGTCAATGGTGAACAATGGCAGTGACCAGCATGGATCTCAGGTCAGTCCATGTTATTGTGATGAATAAAACATTGTGATTAATTAAGGCTGAGTTTCCTTTTGGTACCAGGGTCTTGTCCCTATATTTGTATATCTGTTAAATGTCCTTTTGTAGATGGGTTAGGTGGTTAGGAGGCCATCTGTAAGGAAATAAAGGCCTACCAGAGTCCATGCTATTTTCCAGAACTAGTTGTAACTGTTTGATTATGCCATTTGAGTGGTCTCAGCTGTGGGCTGTAAATGAGAACTAGTTGTCATCTTCCAGCATTTGTCTCATTGAAAATAATAAGGTTCCCTATTATCCCCAGTTTCAAGTATCCATTGGGTTCTTGGAACATATCCCCCGCAGATACGGGGGTTGACCTGAACTGTACAGTGGTGTCAAGAAAGTGAACTTGTTGTGTGAATTAATCCAGGTTTAGGGTGATTGTAGTGTGAAAGTTGTTAAAATTCTGGTGGAACTTCTCAAGTGATCCTTTTCCATGAGTCCAAATAATATAGATGTTGTCAGTGTATCACCAGTAAAGTTTTCTAGTTGCAGGAGCTGAGTAAGTATTAATTAATTAATTATACTTGTTATTGTCCAAAGCAAAGTAGTTATGCACGAGTTCAAAGTGACAGAGTTTGATGGCTGGATGTGCTGTAGACTCATTCAGAGTGGTATTGTTATTGGCTTGCAGTCTGTCCTTGGGCTGTATATTGTTGTACAGTGATTCCACTTAGATTTTGAATACAATGGAAATGGAGAAGAATGAAGGAATAAAGCAGTACCTTTTAGACTGAGCTTTCATGGATATCAATCAACTTCTTCAGATGCTCTGGAGGAGTACAGCCACAGGCGTATTGGGGTATAAGGTTGGAAGAAGAGATGTAGCGTAGTTCCTCCTATGGAACTTTTACACTACAATATGCAGTAAAGGATCTTAGCATTAATGACAACCAAAATATTGTTGTCTTACTATAAACCTCTTGATCAGTGCAAGCATAAATAATCATAGACTAATACAGACATCACCCTCAAGAGTGTGAAGTGGCGGGGGGTGGGGTAAGAGGTTGTTCATCCAAGGCTGTGGTATGTATGAAGGGGGCAGTAATACTCCTGCTTATGCTATGGAGAAATGACAACTTTCTTCAAATGAAATACATCTTGATAAAATGGCACCTAGCTGTGTCAAAAGCTTGAAATTCCACTATGAAAATAGCCAATGTTGTTCTTTGTTATTCAGTTCTTCTTTCTTATAGGCCTCAGCTGTAGTGGGATGTTGTCTTGAGAGTTGCTAAGGACACACAGAATATGCCAAGGGCTAATTTTGCAACAAATGTAAAACTTTTAATACTGGCTCTTCTTAGATTGCAGGCAGTGTACAACAGATCACAACAAAGTGCATGATAAAACAAATCTATTGATATATATATTGCTCTTAGGTATGTTGCCGTTTCCAGTGTGTGGATCGGTTGCTTAGGAAACCGACCAACCAGTCAAAGCTCTGTTGGGCAGCCAATCAACACACTGGGGGCGGGACCATGTGGAAGTTTCACTCCTTTCTAAACATGGCGGAGGCAGAGGGTGTGTGAGTTGCATGGGGGATGTGGCATGGTTTGTGCGTGTGTGCGGCGTGTACAGGGTGTGGGGAGCGCAGTGCAAGTGCAGGGAGGCTGGCACAGGGCGGCGCGAGTGTGGGGAGGGCGGTGCATGTGCAGAGAGGGCGGCGCGAGTGCGCGGAGGGTGGCATGAGTGCGGGGAGAGTGGCACAGGGTGGCATGGGGTGCAGGAGGGCAGTGCGAATGCGGGGAGGGTGGCACGGGGTGCAGGTAGGGCGGTGCAAGTGCAGGGAGGACAGCATGTGGCGGTACGGGTGCAGGGAGGGAGATGTGAGTGCAGGGAGGGCGGCACAGGATGGCATGGAGTGCGGGGAGGGTGGTGTGAGTGCGGGGAGAGCGGCACAGGGTGCAGGGAGGGTGGTGTGAATTCAGGGAGGGTGGCACGGGGTGTGGGGAGGGTGGCACAAGCATGGGGAAGGTGGCATGGGGCGGCACAGGCCACGGGGCGGAGCACGAGCACAGGGAGTACGGCATGGGGTGTGGGGAGGGCGGTGCAAGCATGGGGAGGGTAAGCAAACTGACTCATAATGAAATATTGTAAATTACATGGGGGTTCTTCACCATTCTCCTAATTCTAAAAAGCATTTCTGTCTTCTAGTTTCTTATTACTACAGGAGAAAATTTAGATTACCTGGACGGTGTGCATACAGTGTTTGGTGAAGTAACAGAAGGCATGGATGTCTTGATGAAAATTAATGAGGCCTTCGTTGACAAGGATTTCGTTCCCTATCAAGACATCAGGTTCGATTTTTTTTTTTTACAATATAGAAAGCCAGACAAAGTAGGAAGATGTTGGAAGATTTGCTCTTGATCATATCAAAGATCCATTGAGTCCAGCATGCTGTTCTTCTCAAGAGGTCTGCCAGATCCTTCTGGGAAGTCTAGTAGCAAGGCATGGAAGGCTATAGGCTTCGCACCTGTTGCCTTCCAGGAACTTGTATATCCTGGCATATTACCTCTGACCCTGGACTTTCATTTTGTTATGCCTAAAGTTTTTGATAGATCTGTACCCCCAGGAACTTATATTTCAAAGCCCTTGAAACAGTGGCCATCTCTGTGTTCTGTGACAGTGAATTCTATAAATGAATTATGTGCTGCTTCATTTAGGTTTTTTGTTTTTGTTTTTGTTTTTTTGTTTTTTGTTTTGTTTTTTGGTCTGTCGTAAACTTATGCCTTGGGTAGCATAGTAATGTTCTGTTTACCACCTATTCTGGCAATGACTTGCACCCTTGGCAGTTAATTTTTCTATATCTGCTTATAGTTATTGGATGGTGGGTAGATGACTGTGTTTTTTGGTGTGTCAACAAATGCATCTGCTTCAGAAATAAAAGGTGATTTGTTATAAAATAATATTGAGATGGTATTTGACACCAGCAAGATTGCATAATATAGATAAGAATAACTCTAAATATTGTTGGAGAGGTTGTCAAGAAATAGGTACATATATGCATATGTGGTGGAATTGTAAATCTGTACAGCAGTTTTGGGAAATTGTTTTTATAGAAATAGAGAATATTCTGAATAGAAATATAGAAAGGAAACTGAGCATAGCATTGATGTCAATTTATAATGGAGAGAATGGGAACCAAGCAGAAAAGGATTTAATAACAAATTTATTAACGGCAGCAAGATTAATTATAGCAAGACATTGGAAAATGCAAATAAATGTACAAGTGGAGGAGTCGTATAAAGAAGTTTGGAAAATGGCAATAAATGATAAGTTAACATGTAGAATTAAAGTAAGAAGAGGAAGTTGGAAAGAAAGTGATTTTGATAAAATTTGGGAAGTATTTGTTAAAAAAGTATTAAAGACAAAAGATGGGAGGTTACCTCCACGAGAAGAAATGAGATTCTGGAAAGATTAGGTAAGGGATAATGGCTCCGGTGAAGGGGAGCACTGAGGTGGGGGGGTAGGGGAATTAATATTTTTGAATAGAATTATAGTAAAGAATCTATGTTAACTTTTGAAATTAGTTAATAGAAAAATTGCGATGTTTATAGTAATTTTATGTGTTATACTAAATAAGTATTGATTAGATAATATAATGTATGATTATAAAATTAATAAAATATATTTAAAAAATGAAAAAAAAGAAATAAAAGGTGATATGGTAGTAAACTGAATCTACACTTCTTACATTTCCTATTTAGAGTAAACCATACAGTGATCTTAGATGATCCATTTGATGACCCCCCTGGTTTAACAATACCGGATCATTCACCAGAGCCTACAAAAGAACAGTTGAATGTGAGTGTTGCTCTTACCGTCTTGTGATAGCAGGGGAAGGGGAGGAGGGGATGGAGAAGGTAAGAGGAAGATTAAATCCATGTCCATGTTATATCATATATGAGAGAGAGAGAGAGAGGAGAGAGAAATGTAACACCAAAGATGGAAGAAGAAATGTATGTCAGTCTATCTCTCTGCCTTTCAAAATGTATAAAGAAAATGGGATTTATTTGTTTATTTATTTTAGGTATTTATACCCCGCTCTTCAGCCACAAAGTCTCTCTGAGCGGTTTACAAATTGTTAAGCAATAGCACTTACACATCTACACCGCTTTATAGCATGCTAGGCACTTGGTGGTTTCTAGTGTGTGTTAGCTAATTGCCCCCACAAGCCGGGTATTCATTTTACCAACCTATTAAAGGATGGAAGGCTGAGTGAACCTTGGAACCCCTGGGGTTGAACTTGCAATGTTATGCCTGCAGTACCAGCATTTAACCATTGTACCACCAGGGAACAGTACTTGCTTTCATTATGAAGGTGGGGGGAACAAATGTTGTCCTGTAATGCATGCTGTTTAAAGAACCAATGCTACCTTCATCTAGAAGGCCCTCATCTTGTTTGTTTCAAGTACACATTATCCAGGAGAAAAAATTGAATCAATGCTGATTTGGAGGGGGGGGGGAAGTTCTTTCTTTTTTCTTTTTTCTTTTTTCTTTTTTTTTTTCTTTTTTTTTTTGGTGGGTGGGTGGGTGGGAGGATGCAGTCCTCCAAGGCCTTCTGTGGTGTTAATGCTTCCCTTTAGCCTCCCACAGTTGCCCACCCTGGGTCTAGTGTTATCAGTCAAAAGGTATTCTATGGCTATTCTGTCTTTTCCTCTTTAACATACTTTTAATGGGTAGAGGATGTAGTAGTGGTAAACCACAGGCTTGTCATAAGTGGGAAATAAGAATTGACTCATAGTTAGTGTGGCAGAAGAGGCTTTTAATGGTAGCATTCTTTATCTTTTTTATTATGTTTTAAACTGTTTTAACTTTGTGCTTTTCATAAAATTCTTCATTTTTTTAAAAAAGTTTGTATTAATAGGGTTTTTTTAGCTGTACCTTTTTAATTGGATGTCAGTCGCCTTGGGTCCTGTGCAAGGAGAAAGGTGGGATATAGATAAAATAAAAGAAATAATGTATGGACTAACACCAGTGCAATACTTAATGGGGCTTAAGCACAGTCTTGTCCACTGTACTGTGGACAAAATGAAGTACATTTACAGTAATTCTGAGATACATCTGTATGTCAGTCCTTTCAATCATGTTGGTACATTCTTTTACATTTCTGCTGTTTTATTTAGTTATGTTTTATTGCTTTACTAATGGACAGGGGGAGTGACAAAATGTATGAATTGTGTTAAATAGCTGTTATCTTTATTAATTTTAATATAAGACAGAGTGGAAGAATAGGAGCTGATGAGGAAATTGATGACTTCAAAGGAAGGTCTGTTGATGAAGTGGAAGAAATTCTTGCAGAGAAAGAAGCAAAAACACAAGCTATTCTTTTGGAAATGGTAAGCATGTTTGGCTTATTCACCGAAAGTAATACTCCCAGATGTGCACTTGTTTTGCTTCATGTGTTCAAGATTTCATGTTAAATAGATTTAAGTTGATATTCTAACTCACTATGGGATTTTCATCATGTTAAAATACCTTTTAAAAGTATAACTGTGTGGCTGAATCAGAGCACTGGTTGACAGTTCATTTTACTGCATGACTGCTCCTCAGGAGAAGATGGGGAGTATGAAAATAAGCCTCCACTTGTATTCCTTAAGCACTACATGCTTAGGCATATGTATTTCCCATACAGGGTTTTGGCCCTTGACACTAAGAGGTACAAGATGAGAGCAGAAACAGTAACTTGTTGAACATTGGAATAAAGAATTTAGGGTATGTTCATGTGTGTGCACACATCACTTTCTCAGCTTTTGATTGCTTGATGACTTGAAGCAAAACATGTAGGACATCATTTGATGGAATACAAAAATTCTGTCTCCCTGTGATGTTTTATCTGTGTTTGTTCAGATAGTGAAAAAGATAGGATATAAATATAATTATGATAATGATGATAATGATGGTAACGTAAGTAACAAGAGTAAAAATAAAGCCAACGCTATGAAGCCTTGTAAGTTGCCGCATGATACAGCAGCTAGTGAGTAATGTATCTGAATCATCTCTTAATCCAGGAATAGGCAAACTACAGCTCTCATAATCTCTTGTGATCTCTCACCATTGGCCATGCTGGATGGAGCCTATAGGAATTGTGCAAGAAGTTTGGAGGACACCAGCTTGCTGACTCTTTAGAATAGCCGCCTCCAAATTGGGGAATAACCTGTCAGAAGAATCCAACAACTGGATTCATTGTCTGCGTTTAAAACAGCTTTAAAGACCAATCTTTTCTGGCAGGCTAATCCAGACATTTTACAATTATGAATTGATTGTTTTTAATATGTAGCTTTTAAATTCATGTTATGCTCTTTTAATGGATTATGCATTTTTAATTGATGTTTGTTTTTTAACTGTGTTATGTGTTTACAGTATTTGTTGCTGTATCTTAATCTGTTTTCCCCAGCCTTGATCCGTAGGAAGAGGCGAGTAAGGAATAATAATAATAATAATAATATGATGATGATGATGATGATGTAATAATAATAATTATCACAACATTATCAAATAACCACAATTTTCCTTTGCTCTTGAGCTGCAAGTTCACTAGAGTAGCTAACAGTCTTCCAGCACCTTTTCACTTGGAATGTGAGAGCAATGAATGTTTAAAAGGGCATAAAACAAAGATTTCTCATTTCATTCATCTTTAGGGCTTCAGAATAACAATAGACTGTCATATTTGCACTGCACACTTCTGAACATCCTTTAAAAATGTGTATATTATGCAAACATATCTCAGCTCATAAATGTGAATTGTCAAGGGTTTCTGCATAAACTAGACCTCAAATACCATCTTGTATCACTTTTTATACTTCAGGTTGGAGACTTGCCTGATGCAGATATAAAACCACCGGAAAATGTGCTTTTTGTCTGTAAGCTCAATCCTGTAACAACTGATGAAGATCTTGAAATTATATTTTCCCGGTTTGGGCCAATAAAAAGGTAGTTATACAAAATCTGCAAAAGAAACAAGTTAGCAAATCTGTTTGAAATTCTTCGTTCCCAGGATTGGCTTGCTTACATTTTTTCTGGTCCTAAATCTTTAGTTTTAATGCTTGACTCTCAGGAATTAACAAGATTGAACAGAAGTGGCTGGTGTTGATACCTGAGACTCAGAAACATTGCCATGGCTCAGCAGTACCGCTTGATGTCCTTGCATTTATAATCTGTGGCAACACCATTATAGAAGAGACACTGGTTCACAAAAAGGTCTTTTGTAGTGCTATCTTCAGAGTCCCTTTTGCTGCTAACATTTTTTCTTTCGTCTTGCTCACCCACCTACCTCCTGGGCTTGGCTTGCATTTTAATTTTATCAACAAATATGTCTCAATGTAGTGTAAGACTAGAGTGCAAAATTCACCTCTTCCTACTGAACCACTGAGTTGAATTCCACTTCCCTGTATTGAACTCTGGGGAGTAGTATTGAAATATTGTAGTATTGAACCCTGGGGAAAGATCCTCTTCAGCCAGATAATTTTCTCCTTCTAATAGGACAAAGCATTGAATCCTATTCTAATATATTAGAAGAGTATAGAGAGTAACACATGTTTCTTTTGCATCTCAAATAATTGTGCTCATAAGCAGAAAATACAGTGGTATATTTTGGTACAAGTACTAACTTGGGAATACAGTATTTTTAAGCTTAGTACACTTTCTGCTACTATTTCCAGGCTAGCCCTTGTGATCTTGTCCTACTCAACTAGTTTAGCCTAATTTAAAACTACCGTATATTCCGGCGTATAAGACGACTTTTGAAGCCTGGAAAATAGACTCCAAAGTCAGGGGTCGTCTTATACGCCGGGTACACGCTTTGCCTCACCAGCCACCCAATCTCCTGCCTCTTCGCTCCCTTGCAAATGGACCGAAGATGCAGGAGATTGAGTGGGGGGGGGGTGAGGCAAAGCGTGTACTGGTACATTCGCCCCTCTTCTCCGCGTTCTCCCCCTTTGGGGAGCAATCAAAAACAGAGGAGAGGTGCGAATGTAGAGCTGCTCCGTCTCCCCGCCTGCCTGCTCCTGCGCTGGGTCAAAGAGAGCGCCGGCTGGCCAATTCCTCAGGTGAAGCGGCGGCACCCCCGACCCAGCCAGATCCTTCCCCGCACGGCTTCCTCCCTTCTCCTTCAGCTGCGCGGGGTGTGGGGGTCTTCTCCGTGGCTGCTAGCCCCGGAGAAGATCACCTCCCAGCCCGCACAGCTTCCCCCACTGCCTCTGGAGCCGTGCGGGGTGGGAGATGCTTGTCCGTGACTGCCAGCCACGGAGAAGCCCTCCCCTCCCCGCACAGCTTCCCCCCTTCTCCTTCAGCTGTGAGGGGTGGGGCTTCTCCGTGGCTAGCAGCCATGGAGAAGCCCTCCCCTCCCCACACAGCTTCCCTCCTTCTTCAGCTGTGCGGGGTGGGGGGGGGGCTTCTCCGTGGCTGGCAGCCATGGAGAAGCCCTCCCCTCCCCACACAGCTTCCCTCTTTCTCCTTCAGCTGTGCAGGGTGGGGGGGGGGGGGCTTCTCCATGGCTGACAGCCATGGAGAAGCCCTCCCCTCACACACAGCTTCCCCCCTTCTCCTTCAGCTGTGCGGGGTGGGGTGGGGGCTTCTCCGTGGCTGGCAGCCATGGAGAAGCCCTCCTCTCCCCGCACAGCTTCCCTCCTTCTCCTTCAGCTGTGCGGGGTGGGTGGGGCTTCTCCGTGGCTGGCAGCCATGGAGAAGCCCTCCCCTCCCCACACAGCTTCCCCCCTTCTCCTTCAGCTGTGCGGGGTGGGTGGGGCTTCTCCGTGGCTGGCAGCCATGCAGAAGCCCTCCCCTCCCCACACATCTTTCCCCCTTCTCCTTCAGCTCTGCGGGGTGGGGTGGGGGCCTTCTCCGTGGCTGGCAGCCATGGAGAAGCCCTCCCCTCCCCACACAGCTTTCCTCCTTCTCCTTCAGCTGTGCGGGGTGCAGGGGGGCTTCTCCGTGGCTGGCAGCCATGGAGAAGCCCTCCTCTCCCCACACAGCTTCCCTCCTTCTTCAGCTGTTCGGGGTGGGGTGGGGGGCTTCTCCGTGGCTGGCAGCCATGGAGAAGCCCTCCCCTCCCCACACAGCTTCCCTCCTTCTTCAGCTGTTCGGGGTGGGGTGGGGGGCTTCTCCGTGGCTGGCAGCCATGGAGAAGCCCTCCCCTCCCCACACAGCTTCCCTCCTTCTTCAGCTGTGCGGGGTGGGGTGGGGGGCTTCTCCGTGGCTGGCAGCCATGGAGAAGCCCTCCCCTCCCCACACAGCTGCCCCCTTCTCCTTCAGCTGTGCGGGGTGGGGGGTCTTCTCTGTGACTGGCAGCCATGGAGAAGCCCTCCCCTCCCCACACAGCTTCCCCCCTTCTCCTTCAGCTCTGCGGGGTGGGGGGTCTTCTCTGTGACTGGCAGCCACGGAGAAGCCCTCCCTCCCCGTGTGCTTCCCCCCCTTCTCCCTCAGCTCTGCGGGGTGCGGGGGTCTTCTCCGGGACCGGCAGCCACGGAGAAAATCACCCCCCACCCCGCGCGGCTTCCCCCACTGCCTCTGGAGCCGTGCAAACGCTCCCACACCGCTGGGGTCCCTCAAGACTTAATTCAAGATTTAAAGCCCTAATAATAATAATAATAATAATAATAATAATAATAATAATAATAAACCATTACACCATCCATTCAACCTTCCCTCAGAGGCAGTGGAGCAAGAGAGAAGACTTCTCCTGCAAGTTTTAGATTGAATGGTAATGTGCAGGCCAAGTCAACCAGCCAACCTTTGCCTTAGCTCCTGTCACTGCAGGGAGGAGGTGGGCCAAGCAGCCTTCAAGCCTTCACAGACCCCCACTAATCACAGGTTAAGAACCACTGGTGTGGGGGAGTTTGGGATATACTTGCCATATAAGAGAAGGGGGGGTCGTCTTATACAGCGAATATATCCCAAACTCTATATTTTAACTTAAAAATTGGGGGGGGGGTCTTATACACCCAGTCGTCTTATACGCCGGAATATACGGTATCTCTCATCTGAATTTCTCAGCCCACAAGTCACTTATATGTCTTTAAAGAGTGGAATGAGAGAGTACTGAGTACACATAATTAACATGGTGCAAGGGGTGAGTACTATCTGGAGTTTCTTAGTAGCCATCCAGCATTTTGCCACATCTTATGTGAGTTATGCTTCCATATTTCATCTTCCGAGGTCTTATGAAATGTTTTATGGGAGAGTTCTATATCCAGATTGTGGATATGCCTTATGAAAGAGCTCCCTATACAGAATTATGATGTAGAAAGGGACCCCTGTTTCTGATTTTAAAGCACATTAAGGTCACTAATATGAAAGCAGTCCATGTGAATGGATACAGGTTCTTTCTTTGGAGTTCTGTTAAGAAGGTTTCATTACCATTTTAGTTCCTCATAGTGTCTGCTAAACAGTTGTTGCTGCTTTTCAATATTCACAAGGAAATATGCTATTTTTCCAGTTGTGAAGTAATTCGAGATTGGAAAACGGGTGAATCCCTCTGCTATGCTTTCATTGAGTTTGAAAAGGTATGTAGCCTTGAAAATACATTGCTGTTCATTAGGTTACATAATAGCTGTAATATCTAATGTTCTAATCTAATGTTAGAGGTATGCACCACTGTTCCTCTTTTGAATATATTTTAAGTACCACCTTACTTGAAAGGCATTCCAAACATCAACACAAGCTCCCAGAACACCCCCAGTGCTACATAATGAAACTTCCTCTGTTTGATCTTTAAGAAAGTATTTTCTGATTGAAACTAGTCTAGATTGAAACTAAATTCAAACTTCTAGATTGAAACTAGTCTGGATGGAATGTGTAATTTATCAGGGACACCTGTACTCAAATGTCTGCACTTTACAAACAGGAGAGGAGCTTCTAGAAAGTCCGGTGATAAATGATCACCTTGTGGGTTTGTCATTATATTCTTAGTACAGGCATCCCCCGTTTTTCGATGCCTCGCTTTTTGATGACCTAATCTTTTGACCATTCTAAATTACTACCCACTACTGTATATTCAACATGTGGTCTGCTCTTTCAACCATGCATCAAATTAATGGCTTCTGGTTACATATAATTTAAAAGGGTTTAAAGAGCGGTTCGACTGCTGCAACTACTATAGTACTGTACTTTGTTCAGACTGAATGAAAAAATAGCACTTTGCATGATGCTTTTGTGACCCTATGCACTTTTCCCCTTGACTTGACACCTTCTTTCATTCAGTCTGTGTACCGTGCAGTACAACAAACCTTGCAGCCATCTCCTTGTTCTCTTCCTTCTCTGATGCTGGGGGAGATGGTTGGGAGGGATGATTGGCTGTACCTAGAAGCACTCAAGAAACTCAGAAGTAGCTTTAAAGGAGTAAGCGGAGTGCCCCAGCTTGCTATGCTGAGGAGTGCGCAGAAGGGGAGAAAAAAAGACAAGCAGGTTGAGGGAGAAAGCAGAGTGCAGAGTAGGCACTGTAAATGAACATGTTCGTTCCCCATGGCTCTGGAAGGTGGGGGAAGATTGAGGTGGAAGGAAAGGATTGATTATGGGAGGGTGTACCTGCTTGCTGCTGCCTCCTCTGCCTGTCCTTCACCTGATGTTGTTGCTGCCACTGCTGCCACCACTTCTCCTCTGCCTCCCCAACCCCCTGCGCCAAGCTGTAAAAGGGTGGCCTTTCCTGCTGCATTCCAGGCACTTCTTGCTCAAAACAGCATGTCATGTTTGCAGAGGAATGTGCTGCCTGGTTTGGATGCTCTTTGTCTGGAGGGTGGGGAGCAGTGGGGGCGGGGGGAGAAACCCTTGAGAGTTTTGCATACAAGGCATGGGTGCCATTTGCCTCTTCAACCCCGCTCCCCACCTCTGGAAGGTGAGGAAACCAAAACGCCTTCATGGTGACTTGGCAAAAGCTCTTTACTACGAGTGGGGAGTTGGGTTGAAGAGGCAGAGGGCTCCGATGCCTAGTGCACTAAACACTCAAGTTCTTCTCCCCACCGCTTTCTGCCCTCCAGATGAAGAGTGTCCAAACCAGACAGCACATCCTTTGCAAATGCAGTGTGCTGTTTTGTGCAAGAAGTGCCTGGAACGCAGCAGGAAAGCCCAACCATTCAGCTACCTCGCAGCTTGGTACAGGAGAATTGGAGGAGAAGTAGTGGTGGCAGCAGCAATATCAAATGCTACTGGGAGGTCCAGAAAGCACCAGGAGGGACACACTCCCCCTGCCAATGCTCAGGCAAAGATCCATCCACTAAAATGACCATAGCAGACTCAACTCTGCATCCTGCTCTGAAGCCCATTTGAAAGGGTCTAGATAACTTATGTCATCCAAGACTGCCTGGAGTTGTGAGGTGCCTGCCCTCTCAATCACGTTGCCCAGAAAAGGGAAATAGATATATGTCTGTAGTTGTTTAAATCCAGGGGATCCAGGGAGGGTTTTGTAAGAAGTGGTTGTATCACTGCTTCTTTTAAACTAGATGGAAAACTTCCCTCCCTGAGAAGTGCATTAATAATACATTGCAGCTGAGATCTAACTGCATCTCCTCCCTCCTCTAACAAACACAGGGATCAAGAAGACAAGTTGTCTTCCTTACTTCTCCTCACAGCTTGTCCACATCTGTCGTACTCACCAACTTACCATTCCATAAAGAAATAGAGAGACTTCTGAAAATCACTATGAGGTTGTTGCTGGAATGTCCTGGGTTCCTTTGGTTGTATGGAGAGAGACTGGTATATTTTTTGTGACAATGGCTCTCTAGGGACATCTGTTCTTTAATTATGTAACAAGGCCTGCCCAGATATTGAAGTGCTTAGTACAGTATTTTGTTGCCAGACTTTATACTGACATATTTCTCTACAGTGAAAGATGGCATAATATTTTGCCAGAGCAGCTGTTGGTATTTTCTATCCTAAATGTGTTTGGTAGGGCAGGATGTTTTAGCACTTTATTGGACTCCTATGCTTATACTAATTCCTTTTCCCATTCATATCAGGACTTCAGAAGGTGGCTATTAAGTTATTTTCTAACTAGCACTTAACTTTTTCCTTGAAATTCACACCAGGAGGAAGACTGTGAGAAAGCTTACTTTAAGATGGATAACGTATTAATAGATGACAGACGGATACATGTGGATTTTAGCCAATCAGTTGCAAAGATTAAATGGAAAGGAAAAGGTAACTTTTTAATGTATGTGTTGTGTCTTTAACTTCTTTATTACAATCTCCTTAAATAAGAAGCATTATTAAGAGTACACAAGCATCTTTCTTTTGGTCATATATAAGTTCACCTTTATGAAGTGAAATACAACCTCTTCCTTGTTACCATCCTATAAAGACATACTCGTATATCTTCTCAAAGTAGATGGTATCTGGTATCTCAGACTTCAGGAAAGAATTATCCAGTAGTGGGTTAACTCTCACTGCTGCCCAGGCTGTCTGTGGCGTATCTCTGTGAAGAAGAGAGGCATGACCTAAACGATGTGCTTCAAAACTACTGAAACCCAGCACCACCTCTAATTCTTCTTCTTGCCCAGCACTTTTCCTCAGCCTTATTACCTTCATTCTTAATCTTCCTTAGCCTTATTTGCACTCCTCCTTTCTTCCAACTTTCTTAACTTCTTCTGCATTCTGTTAAAAAAACCTTTTTTTGTTCTGTTCTATCTTCCCCCAGTTTCCAAAATTCTTCCTATTTTGACTGGAAATGGCACCTGTGGGGAAAAGTGACTTCTCTGATGAACAGAGCCCAGATGATCTCCTGGGGAGCAAAGGCATCCCCCTAATCTTCCGCAGTTGCCCTGCTCTAAATGATATGTAACAGGACATGTCTTCACCTTCACAGTTGCGATGGATGGAATGTTTGGAGGCTGGGGATGGGAAATTGGCTACTACAGCTAGTTTAAATGTGGTAGTAAAAGGTCAGGAAAAGGCTGTGGCTGGCATCCTGTTGGTAACATGTGCAGGCATATTTCCACCTTACACCTGCACCTTACATCTTTTTCTGGTCACTGCATAGGTTGGTATTCTCTCCTGTCCTCCACAGTGAACAGACACCCTCCCCCCATGGTTTACAATCGTACTATAGTAGCTCCCCAATGGTAATTCCGTTTGTGATGGAAAGTGGAGGGTCTAGGAGAAGGGTCTGGCAATGTTCCCATAACCAGATAACAGACTGACTGCATCACATGCTGAGACCTCCAGGGGACCCCAACAGATTTCAGTGGAAGATATACCCAGTTGCATCCATTCTCTGATTTCCCACCACCACCACTCTCCACCCGGAACAGAATTGCTGGGGGGAGCTATCACAGTATAACAGTGAGTCCTGGGATTGGGGACAGGGAAGCTGTAGTGGAGTCCCACACATGGAAATCTTATGCTGTGCTCAACCATATAGGAGCTCAACTTTTATGTCTTCAACAAAAGAGAGAGAGACTACCAAATCCGAATGGAAGGTACAAGGCTTCTCTTCCTTTGTTGCCAGTGGGTATTGTAACAGCTTTGCAATGTAAGCCAGCCATTTTGAATTTCCCCTCCGTTTTTCTGATATCCAGGTAGTCCTCCTCTACAGTGGGGAATGAAGGGTACCATGTTCTTGTCTGACAGGGGAAAAGGCAGGAAATCACTCCTGTCTCTCATTCTGACCTGTCAGAACAAGATGCTCCCATAAAGTTGGTGCAGTTATAAGGAAATCCTTCAAAACATGTCAGTCTGAAATACTCTCTATTGGTGTAACTTGAGAAGGTTGTTCACCATATCAGTGATTAATTGTACCAAACCTCTTCCCTAAGAAATCCAAGTGGTTATTAAGTCTGCTAAAGAAGCCAGGGAATTCCAGAACTTACTTTCTGAGGACACCATTGGACTCCCTTCATCAGAAGGGAAGAATAAGCAGTCTGGTGGTAGAAAACAATGCCAGAATCTCTTTCCTGTTGTTTTATACAGCCTTTCCCTCAGAATCAGAAGGGGCAGAGAGCTGTCTGGGCAGAGACAGGTATTTTCTTTGAGCTGAGAACTTTTCTGCCTCTTTTCTATGAAGTTATTAGAACAGGTAGCAAGGTTAATCTGTTTCAGCACAATATTAAAGGGGCAGGGGAAGGAGTCTTATGGCAACTTTGAGATTAATAGATTTATTTTGTAATAAATTGTAATAAATAATAGATGTATAAATGGTAGGAACAGTTTCTTCTTTTTAGGAAGCCTTCCCCTTCTCTGGGTGGTGAGAGGAGGAATCCAGCTATGATCCTTACACTTGGGTTATGCCCCTCCACCACCCAGAGTAGAGGCAGGAGATTCAAAACTAATGACATGACCACTAGGGCTGCTGGTTCTTCCCCTTTCCCTGGTCATTGTCTGGTCAGTTTTTACTCCTGCCTCACCCAGAGTGGAGCATTTTTGGATTCCTCCTGGTTTTTGGCTTTCCTTTCCCTTAAAGTACATTTCTTGATCTTTACCTTTCCTGTTGACTGGGTTTTCCCTTTCTTATTCTTCCTCTCGTCTTATCCTTTAAAAAAATTCCGAACCATGGCCTCCTGTCCTCCATTCTCAGCCCCAGCCGATCTCCCCCTCTGGGGGTGGGGGTCTTGGCAGATCCAAGATGGTGACCGCCATTGGGGCTGGTCGCCTCTGCCACGTGGAGCAGCCTCCTGGGGTCGCCCTCCTCCCCCAAGGAGTCCTCTCTCCCATCGCTACTCCCATCCCAGTCTTCCAACCCCCCAAGGGACTCTAATTCCGCCTACTCCACCGCCTCATCTTCCCCGCCTCCCCCTGACCAAGCCGCGTTCACTTTCCTGCTCTGGCTCTCCAGTCAGTAGGGAGGCCGGTGTGGCAGTGCGGTCGTTCTCATCTGTCTGCTGAGCAGAGCTCAGCGGCTGGAAGTCTGGGCCACTGCGGCCTGTGTCCTGACACCTGCAGAGCAAGGCTCTGCGGCATGGAGCTAGCTCCTTTGTGGCTGTGCTCAACACCTGCTGGCTAGCAGTCAGTGGCAGAGTGACCTGTTCTGGTTGCCCCTTGTCCATCTGGGGCACCTTCTTCTTTTCCTTGTTCTTCTGCCCAGTAGGGGCCATTGAGAAGGGAAAGACGGGGGGGGGGAGGAGAGAAGTAGATGGCTTTTTTTTTAAAGGATAAGACAAGAGGAAGAATAAGAAGGGGGAAACCCAGTCAACAGGAAAGGTAAAGATCAAGAAATGTACTTTAAGGGAAAGGAAAGCCAAAAACCAGGAGTAACCCAAAAATGCTCCACTCTGGGTGAGGCAGGAGAAAAAACTGGCCAGACAATGACCAGGGAAAGAGGAGGAACCAACAGCCCTAGTGGTCATGTGATTAGTTTTGAATCTCCTGCCTCTACTCTGGGTGGTGGAGGGGCATAACCCAAGTGTAAGGATCATAGCTGGATTCCTCCTCTCTACCACCAACAGAATGCAGATTCATGGTAAGTACCAATGTGGCACTCTCTGTACATACCTTGAAAGGCTTGGGGGTTTTCAGAGGGAACAGCAGAATGAACTTGTTGGCTTCTCTAAACTGATGCTAATCTAGGATGAATAAACAAATAAGAATTGCCTCATGACTGAGTATTCAGAGTTCCCCTAATGCATGGCTGGTTCCTGACATTATGGTTCTAAAGCTGCGAATTAGCCATGTTCAGCTTAGCTGTGAAGATAGTATGATCATTCTGTTTGTTCCTATACTATAGTTTCAAGTCTTTTACCTAAGAGATTCTGAAGCATGTACTTGTCAGAACTTGGTTCTTGAGGATTTTGGCAAGTTAGCTAAGGTTGCTGCCATAATTGTGGTTATGGGTTTATTTGGTGTGTGTTTTGTATCTGCATGTTGACAGCAAATATGCTAAAACTAAATGTGCAGTTTTTATATAGAGAGTGTATTCTTCCCTTTCCTTTGACAAATGCATGTTTTGGAAGAAAATGAAGTGAACAAACAAAAAGATTCATTGTCCATTGCCTAAATAAGAAATACTTTCAAGGCCTTTTAAAAGTTATTTATGACCCATAGGCAGCAGTTTTAAGTGGAGGGGTTATAATGTTTCTGCTGTTTTTTACAGGATCCTCTAAAAGGTAGAAAGGTTCAAAAAGCTTCACATTGTGGAAAAATGTTTTCTCCACAGATAGGTGATTTTAAAGGATTCATGTCATTGTTTGAAAATCACTGGAGTTTTTATAAGAAGTACTCTTCAGCCTTGCTTTCAAGTTGTTGACCTGTTGTATGTACTGTACCTCTCCAAGATAAATCCCCAGATATTTATTTACTTGATAGTCTTGTTGTTATACGCAAGCAGTATTCTCATCACACTTGGGGAGCAGGACCTATATAGGTCCCTTGGCAAGAGACATGCAGAGAAGAATAACTGCAGCCCCCCCTGAATATGAGTCCCAGGAGGAAAGAATGCTCAGTATTCTGTAACATGGGAGCTCTCCAGTTCCTGCAGATTTTCTGTTCCCTTAATCCTGTAGTTCTCCTGCTAAGTGCTATTAGTCCAAGTTGTTTGCATACTTCCCATTGACTCACTGATGTCTGCAGGGAATTCGTGTTAATCTATATTATATCTAGTTATTGCATTGTTGTTATTTTCTACAAGTATGCAGATGACCTGGTAAAGCACTAGTTATCATTCTTGATGGAAGTATTAGATTTGAGAGCATATATCCAGAACTTCTGCTACTAATTGCTGTTAATGCAAGTTGTTTATATGTCTCCATATTCTTTCCATTACACTACTTTCTTGCTTGGCAAAGCCTGCCTTGTTGTTCTAGACTTTATGGGACAGTGTGTTCTAGCTAGTTTGGAAACTCAAGTTGTTCTCTAATCATTAGTATTGAGGTACCAACTTGGACCATAAGGTGGCAGCACTTACTTGAAGATTTGGTTGAGATTCTGTTAGCACAGACCACCAACAAAATGCATCTATGTGTATGTGTGTGTGCGCGTGCACACGTGTGTGTATATGCCTTCAAGCAGGAGAAAAAAATGGCATCTGGAATCTGACCTTGGTTAGACTCATTATATTGCTGGTCTCTTGGAAGTGGAGGGCAGGAGGAAAGGGGAGCTTTTTCTTGTAGCTGCCCCACCCCTAGCCCCTGGGGCTGCCCAAAAACAGACTCTAGAAGGTTTCCCAAGGGGAAGGGGAAATTGCAACCCTCCTTATTCCCTTTTGTTCCCGTAGCAGAAGCTCAGCATTGATTACTGACCAATATTCCTATTAAACCCATCTCATCAAAGTCTGCAGTGTAATAGCTCATTTTGTTCAGTTTGAATATAGTAATCCTTATGTATCACTGTGCTAAAGATAACAGCAATCTTTGTGTTAGAAGCTATTTCTCTGAGGCCAGCATTATGTCAAATCTCTCCTGGAACATTAAGAGAGACTCATGCAGTGGTTACAAAACTGATGTTAAGGTTTTTCTTTAGAACAGGTTCTATCTGTGTCCTATTTGAATTCATGTTCAAGATCAATATTTATTTCTTCTTGTAAACAGGTGGGAAGTACACAAAAGATGATTTCAAAGAATATGAAAAGGATTGTGACAAAACTTCTAAACTGAGTCTCAAGGTGAAGGCAAAGCCTAAACAAGAGTATCCTTAAGAACTAAATGACTGCAGGTCGTGTTAGAACTATTGTTCTAATTTACTTTTTTAAATTATAATTTAAAAAGCTGCAGCCTGGGTGTATGTATCTTTCAGAACTTTTGGAGTACATTTCTAGTTTATTGCAATAATCTACTCACAAATATAAGTAGAAAATGTTTTTAGGATAGGAGTATCAGATCAGACACCAAAAAAATCTGACCTCCTGTTTGTAAAAAGTATTTTGACTCCATGTTAAAGGATAGATTTAGCAAACATCTGTAATGTTTTGTCCTAGGTAGTTCAGTAACTACTTCTCTTGAGGCTGATAGTTTAGGCATATAAACTCCCTTGCTCTACAACTTTTGAATGTATATGTGTAAGATGTTAATTTATTTAGCTGCTGTCCAGGTTTGATTTAGAAGACATATAAAAGTGCTTTCTACAGATGTTTGTTGTTCCTTGTTTTAAAACACAGGAGCTCAGCTAAATGTCTCCATTCTGTCATATTGAAACCTTTGGGGCTGAGAAAGAACAATGTCTTCCTCCGACAGTGGTAGGAATCAAAGTGGTTGACACTGGAAGAAAAAATGTTTCCATTTGGTGAGAGTTCCCCACCACATATGCTAGTATTTGTATTCTACTTCCTATGTAGATTAGGTAGATCCGGTGGTGAGTGTCCCCACCATTGCTACATCTCCCAGTTCAAGAAGGATATTGACAAGTTGGAATGTGTCCAGAGGAGGGCGACCAAAATGGTGGGAGGTCTGGAAGCCATGCCCTATGAGGAGTGGCTTAGGGAACTGGGTATGTTTAGCCTGGAGAAGAGAAGGTTAAGAGGTGGCATGATAGCCATGTTTAAATATTTGAAGAGATGTCATACTGAGGATGGAGCAAGCTTCTTTTCTACTGCTCCAGAGACAAGGACACAGAGGAATGGACTCAAACTACAGGAGAAGAGATTCCACCTAAACATTAGGAGGAAGGAACAGCAAGAGCTGTTCGGCAGTGGAACGCACTGCCTTGGAGCGTGGTGGAGTCGTCTTCTTTGGAGGTTTTTAACCTGAGGCTGGATGGCCATCTGTCAGGTGTGCTTTGATTGTGTTTTCCTCCATAACGGTGTGTGTGTGTGTTGGACTAGATGGCCCTTGCAGTCTTCCAACTCTTATGATTCTGTGATTTTTATCTCTCCAACTCACAATACTTGTATGGATTGTCTTTGTGGACAGGCTAGCTGGGCCAGAATGGAAAGTGTGCCATTGAGTGTCGCCAACATCAATGTGCAGACATATTTCCTAGCAACTAGAAGTCACTGCTCATACAGTTCGAATTATGCCTTTGAAACATTGAGATTCACTCAGGTTGCACACATATGTACAAACTGGATGTTTAAAACATTAACTAGCTTTAACCTGGAGAAGATGAATGCAGAGATGCATTGAAATAGACTGTTCTGTTCTTGGTTTTATTTTTCAGAATCTTATTCATTCACCTGCTAGTGTTGCAAAATGAGTGATTCTTTTGAATTTAGCTGTCTTGTTTAAGCACAGCTTCTGTTTTATGAAGTTTTCCCTGCTACTGGCCTCTGACATACCAGATGACTGCCTCCATACACTTTCCTTAATTCACTACTGCAGCTCAAACTATGACCTTATATTGGAGGATGAGGCGCCAGAAGCCAAAACAAGTCACAGGCACTCTAACAAGAAGAGAAAGAAACACCACCATTCAGATGACAATGATGACAGCGAGAAGAGGAGCAAGAAATCTAAGGTGCTGGATTCTTGCCCTTTCAGCCTAAGATTATGTTTTAATGACTTACTGTGTAAAATAAAAGAATGAGTGTTTCCCCTGGCTCACTTAAAAGCACTTTGTTGTCCATACCTGCTAAACATATCAAGAATGTTCTAACAAACATTTCCCCAATATCCACTCAGATATTACTCTAGTCTTGACTCTATTGAGTCCTTACTTTGCTCCTTTCATGTGTGTGTAACTCCCTACATCTCACTGAACATTGATCTTTGGGTCCTCATCCCATCTTCATATGGGCTTGTTACTGGAAATGTTATTTCCCTTCAAGTCAGCTTTAACTATGGTGCTCCTTGCCAATTGGAAGCCATTTTGTTTCTCTATATTGTGTCCTGACAATGGCCCTCTGTCCTGAGTACAGGCTACAGAACTCTTAGGATTCTTCACAGCACTTCTGTTATTCTGCATATCTGCCCTTACTCTTTGCCTTCCGGATTTCAAGAGCTCTGTACAGAGACTCCCCTTTGAAACTTTGTACATGCAAGCTTTCTTTCTATATGTCAAGCTGGAAGGATCAGATATGTGTCAAAAGAGTGTGGCCACTGTCAGAATACACTTGGTGCTTGCCACTTTTCACAGTGAATTGTTTGTCCAGAACTGAACACAGTATTCCAGGTGAGGTCTGATCACAGCAGAATAGAGTGGAACTATTACTTTCCTTAATCTAGACACTGTGCTCCTATTGATGCAGCCTAGAATCTCATTGGCTTTTTTAGCTTGTGGTCCACTAAGACCCCTAGATCCTTTTCGCATGTACTGCCCTCAAGTCATGTGTTACCCATTCTATATCTGTGTTTTTCATTTTTACTGCCCAAGTGTAGTATCTTACATTTCTCCCTGTTTAAATTCATTTTGTTAGTTTTGGCCCAACTTTCTAATCTGCTAATGCTATTTTGGATTTTGAGACAGTCCTCTGGAGAATTACAGTTGTCCCTTGACATTCGCGGGGGTTAGGTTCCACGGACCCCCGCGAATGTCAAAAAACCGCGAATATTGATTGCCCTCCCCCCACCCTCCCCAGGCCTTCACGGAGCCTTCCAAGGCTCCGTGAAGGCCTCTGCAACCCTCCCCCCTCCCTCCCCGGGGCCTTCACAGAGCCTTCCAAGGCTCCGTGAAGGCCCCCGCGGACTCCCCCCACCCTCCCCAGGCCTTCATGGAGCCTTCCAAGGCTCCGTGAAGGCCTCCCCCCACCCTCCACCCTCCCTCCCCGGGGCCTTCACGGAGCCTTCGAAGGCTCCGTGAAGGCCTCCCCCCATCCTCCACCTTCCCTCCCCGGGGCCTTCACGGAGCCTTTCAAGGCTCCGTGAAGGCCTCCGCAGCCTCCCCCCACCCTTCCCAGGCCTTAATGGAGCCTTCCAAGGCTCCGTGAAGGCCTCCCCCCATCCTCCCCCCTCCCTCCCCGGGGCCTTCACGGAGCCTTTCAAGGCTCCGTGAAGGCCTCCGCAGCCTCCCCCCACCCTCCCCAGGCCTTAACGGAGCCTTCCAAGGCTCCGTGAAGGCCTCCCCCCATCCTCCCCCCTCCCTCCCCGGGGCCTTCACGGAGCCTTGGAAGGCTCCGTGAAGGCCCCTGCGGACTCCCCCCACCCTCCCCAGGCCTTCACGGAGCCTTCCAAGGAGGCCCCAGGGAGGGAGGATGGAGGTTGGGGGGAGGCCTTCACGGAGCCTTGGAAGGCTCTGTGAAGGCCTGGGGAGGGTGGGGGGAGGCCACGGGGGCCTTCACGGAGCCTTGAAAGGCTCCGTGAAGGCCCTGAGGAGGGAGGGGGGAGGATGGGGGGAGGCCTTCACAGAGCCTTCCAAGGCTCCGTGAAGGCCTCCCCCAAACCTCCATCCTCCCTCCCTGGGGCCTCCCCCCACCCTCCCCAGGCCTTCACAGAGCCTTCCAAGGCTCCGTGAAGGCCTCCCCCCAACCTCCACCCTCCCTCCCCGGGGCCTTCACGGAGCCTTCGATCCGTGAAGGCCTCCGCGGCCTCCCCCCACCCGCCCCAGGCCTTCACGGGGCCTCTGGAGGGTCTCCAAAGGCCCCGTGAACGCCTCCCCGGCCCTCCCCGCTCATTCCCAGGGCTTTCAAGGGGCCTCCGGGGGCCCCTTTTCGCGGTTTTGGGGGGGCTCGGGGGGGCCCTCCCAAAACCGCGAATAATTAAAACCGCGAATGCTGAGTTCGCGAATGTGGAGGGGCAACTGTAGTTACCCCTCTTAATTTGGTGTCATCTGCAAATTTGATAAAAAATACCCTTTATTCCCTCATCCAAGTCATTGATAAAGCTGTTGACTAGCACTGGGCCCAGGACAGAACCCTATGGCACCCTGCTAGTCATTTCTCTCCAGGATGAAGAAGAGCCATTGTAACTACCCTTTGGGTTAGATCGGTCAGCCAATTACAAATCCACCTAACAGTTGCATTGTCTAGGCCACATGTTACTAACCTTTTTGTAAGGACGTCATGGGGGAACTTGTCAAAAGCCATACTAAATCAAGATACACTATGCACAGCATTCCCTTCATCTGCCCAGTTTGTAACTCTATCAAAAAAAGGGATAAAATCCGTCTGGCATGATTTGTTTTAGAGAAACCCATGTTGACTTTTAGTGATCATGATGTTACTTTCTAAATGCTTATAGACTGTCTAATGGTCTGCTCTAGAATCTTTCCTAGTATTGGTATCTGGCTGGCTGGGCGGTAATTATTTGGGTCTTCTTTTCCATTTTTGAAGATGGGGACAACATTTGCCCATCTCCAGTTTGCTGGGACCTCTCCTGTTCTCCAGGAATTCTTAAAGATTATTGCTAGTGGTTCTGAGATTATTTTTGCCAGTTCTTTTAATTTAATACCCTTGGATGTAGTTCATCTAGTCCTGGAGACTTGAACTAATTTATACTGGCCAGTTATTCCTGAACTACCTCTTTATCTATTCTGTACTGCATTTTCCCTACTGCATCATCTGTTCCATTTCCCCCAGGCTGAGTACTGTTCTCCTTTTGGGAGAAGATCAAGGCAAAGAAGTTGTTGAGTAGTTCTGCCTTTTCTCTGTTCCCTGTTAGCATTTCTCCATCTTCTCCATGCGGCAGTCCTACCATTTCCTTGTTCTTCCTTTTGCTACGGACATAACCAAAAAAGCCCTTTTTATTGTTTTTAACCTCTAGCAAGCCTGAGCTCCATCCGCGCTTTGGCTTTTCTGACTTTTCCCCCTACATGAGCTGGCTATTTGTTTGAATTCTCCATTGGTGATTTCCCCCTTTTTCCATTTCTTGTACATGTCCTTTTTAAGTCTTAGCTCAGTTGAAAGTTCTTTAGGCATCAATACTGGTTTCTTTAGAAATGCCATTTTCCTCCTCATTGGAACTGTTTGAAATTGTGCCTTCAATAGCTCAGTTTTAAGAACCTCCCATCCATCATCAACTCCATTCTCTTTTAGTATTCCTGACCATAGGATCACCCCCAGTAACCCCCTAATTTTTCTGAAATCAGCTTTCTTAAAGGCTAGGGCTTCCTTTCCTCTGACAAACTCGAAGAGAACATGATCACCCCCCCCCTTTAAGGATCCTGCCACTTCCACCCCATTAACCAGATCATCTCTGTTGGTTAGGATCAGATCTAAAATAGCTGATCCCCTTGTTGCTTTTTCCACCTTCTGGACAATGACATTGTTTGCAAGGCAAATGAGAAATTTGTTGGACCTTAATTTATTGGCAGAGTTGGACTTCCAACAAATATCAGGATAGTTGAAATCGCCCAGTACTACAGTGGATATACTGTTAAGCTTATTTGTTGCACAGTTCTTAAAGTTTTCCCCCGCCATAAGTCACACTTCTGGAAGCTACCCATATGATACTAACAAATGTTTAATCCTCTTGTTTCTCTTCTTTTGGGATAAATTCAAGGCCCTATGTTTGCATGTGAATTAGTCACCAGTGCTTAAGGTCCGTCCCAGGTTTCCATAGGTTGCACCCCCATCAGGATCTCAGTTTATGGCCTTGTGAGTGTTCCTCATCTACATATTTTGAATAGCCATCTTTATTCAAGGAGCCAGCTGAAGAATGCTATCTATGCTTAGTGCTATCTATGCTGAATGCTATCTATGCTTTTCCCATGTAGGAAAAAGCTAGTCCTGAAATAAATAAGAGACTTGATCTTGCCTGCTTGACTTCCTTCCTGTCTGAAGTTTCTCTGATTACTCTCAGTTACTTCTCTTACCTGTCTAATTGCTCATTTGCATAACATAACATCCAGCATGCTGGCAGACTTCACACTAAGCATTTCTGGACCTGTTATCTTTCAAGAGGGGTGGGCATCTTCAAATGGTCCGGTTTTTTGCCTTAGAACAAACTGTGAGCTGCCTTAGCTGTTAGAATGCTTCTTTGGGAAGAAGAAAATGCTGGAAGTGTGTGAAAGTCTACGTATGGTTTTGTTTGATAGCAGTTGCTTTACTTTCAGTGACTTGGCATTCACCAGCAGCATTTGGGATGCAGAGGGTCTGTTGCCAGTGCTATCCAAGTTACTTCAACTGGAGGAGAGATTAGGGATAAGCAACACTTGTTTATGTCCCTTCTCCCATAAAAATGTAACTGTCTCCCATATCTCCCTATGTCTGTTTACAACTGTAGTAGCTCTTCCCCATGTTCCATCATCTGCTTCCGCCCTTTGAAAGCACATTTTCCTATGGTAGCATGGCAGTACCTTAAAAAATGTTAAAAGGAAACAATCCTGCAGGCAAATGTTAAATGAAAGCAGTCCTCCTCCCCTCTGTTGAGTAGGGGACAGAGCCTAGCCCTCATACTTCTACAAAATGGTTTCCTCCAAAGGAGAAAAAATGTTTGGAGTAACACAAATCCTTTTGCAGTGACCCCACCTGTGGTAGGGTTATCCCCACAATAGTCTTGTTTATATTCCCCCAGCTAAGGCAGATGACACAATTGGGTTGGCAGTGGGGTAATACTGGGAATAGCTGCGTCATGGTCTTGATTTTGTAAAGAGGCAATTCATAGTTTCAATTCAGGAGTCCTGGTGAAACAGAGGTAACAACAGGACTGGTCAGCTGGTACCCCCTCTTGCCTTCCAGTTCTAGCTCCCCTTTCTCCCCACAATGCAACATCTGTGCTAAGGTTCTTATAAGAGAAATTTGTAATTTGTTTCTTTAATCCTATTTTTATTTTGCATCATCTATTTTATCCTCCTATATTTCCTCCATACCTAAATACCCTAAAGTTACCCGATCCTGTCTGATCTTAGAAGCTTAGCAGAGTTGGCCCTGGTTAGTGCTTTGATGGGAGACCGCCAACAAAGACCAGGTGTTGTAAGCTATATTTCAGAGGAACAACCTGGCAAAACCACCTCTTGAGTATTCCTTGCCTAAGAAAACCCTATGAAGTTCATGGGATCTCCATAAGTCGACAGGCAACCTGAAGGCATACACACATTTCCTCCAATCATTTTTGGTATTTCTGTGCATTACTCCATTCAAGAAGATTTTAGGTTTATGTGAGGTGTTTTTTTTTTTAAGTAGCTTTAAAAAAAAGTAGATTAGCACTTTGGTTGTAGATGGATTTGAGTGAAAGGGACTTTTAGATCAGCATATAAAGTCCCTGCACACACACTTAGAAACATCCAAGACAAATTTATTAAACAAATATTACTGCTCCTAAGCAACAAGTAGACATGCACAGAAAACTGGGGAGGATAAGAAAGTAATAGTTAGGCATTCAGCATGCATCAGAAATAAAGTCAAGTATCAAATCAAAATAGCAAATATTAGTCCCAGCTCAAAAACCAACAGCTTTTTGTACAAAATTTAAAACTCAACCAACCACTGGATTGATCATTTTTTAAAAGTAGCCTATTTCAAATTTTCAGTCCAAACATGCAGGAAAGGTAAACATGTCACAGAAAGCTTGAAGTAAAATTTCATGAATATTGATGCATACGCATCCTGCAAAAGATAAGAGATGGAGAAATGGTGATAGGGAAGTCCCATGACTATGTAAGGAAGAGTGGTGTTATGTTTTGGAAATAACTTGTTGTACTGTTATACAATTTTGCCTCCTGTTAAACTAAATGGTGCTTCTCTTGAGAGTCCAAGTACACGGTGTTCAAAAATAGATGTATGACGCAACTAAGTTCAGTTATAAATTCACAATAATGTGCTGCATCCAAAAGTAGTGTAAGTGGAAAGTTGCTCTCCTTTCCCCAGAAATCCACAGGGTGAGGGGTTATGGACCGCCATAAGAAGTCCAAACAATTGACTGTATTGCACTGAAAAAGTGAATTCCCCCAAATGGGCAGAGGAATTTTGACAAAGTAGCGTACCATACACCATTAAGAAACTCCCCAAAACATTTATGGTAGACCTCACGACAACCTTGTAAGGTAGGCTGGTGGATTTGAATTCCTCTTTCCCCTTCTCAGCATTCCACACCTTTCCTGGAATTGCTGAGGGTAACTTGCTCTGTTGCCCTGCTGCCAATGCCACCAGTTGACTGTCTGGGTCCTGTTGCAGCAGCAGCAGCGGCTTCCCGTTGCCATCTCCAATTGACTGCCTTGGCCCCGTCTCAGCAGCGAGGTCCCTCTGCCAGTTGGCTGCCTGGGTCCCATTGCAGTGGGAATGAATATATTACTGTGTAGATTTAGGTCATAAGTGGGAATTGTGCAGCCCTGAGACATTGGTAAACTGAAAAGGCCTGCAGTCTTAGTAACTATAGCCAACACTGTAGCACATTATTTGGTTTCTCCCAGTATGACATTGGATTATATAGATTTGCATGTGGGTGGTGATTGGGTGAAGGAGTGGTTGGCTATGTTTCCTAAGCAGCTAATCAGCAAAATGGAAAAGGCAACATCTCCAAGAGAATTATATGTATAGATTATAGCCCATTGTGGAGACCTCTGCAATGTAATTGGCTCTGTTCTGAAGGGACTGCTCATGAGGTTTTGGAGGAACATGGATGGCCTTCCAGTTGTGTGAACATTTTATGGCCTTTATCAATCCTTTATTAAGGACTGTTTTTTTTTAAGTTTAGAATCAAATGAAACTTTTGTAATGGAGTATTTAAGGTCATGCTGATGTTGTCTGAGGCCATGCACAATGTCAGCAAGGTTTATTCCTGAAAATTGAAGTTTTTTTTCTCCAGTTTAGGAAGCCACTTTACCTGTTTGCCTGCTTCTGGGCCTTTGCATACTCACAGAGATAGCCTGGGGAGGTTGTGTTTCAGGAGGTTCTGTAAGGAGTGGAGCAACAATGCTTTAACCTTGCTGGCCAGGACAGAATGTATGGGTGCTGGGCTCCCCCATGCTCTACCCCACCAATATTTAGTTACCCTTTCTTATTTTCGCGTGTCTCAGTGGGAGAGAAAATAATGACAGGACTGGGATAGCTTTTCCCACCTTTTTTTAGAGGCATAGTGGGACAATGGAATGGCTTTGGATTCATGGCTTCCCCTTACTAGGTCCTTTTCCACCCCCAGTGCTGTTAGAGCAACAACAGCCAAGCAATGACAGCAGAGTTTATTGCCCCCACGATGAGGCTTCTCCACTTGCAGAAAAGGAGCCTTGCTACGGCCTTCTCTCTGAATTAGGATTACTTCCTTGAACAGGTAAACTGACTTCAACTGCTATTTAGCTATAGCAGCTAATATCTGAAATAATTAGGAAGGACAGCAGTGATCATGGATCACTCTAAAACTTTCTGATTTACCTTTTAGAAAAATAAGTCTTCATGAAGGTTTCTGGATCTGTTCAGGAACTTTACATCACTAGTTAAAAAATATTATAAATTACACAGTAAGCCATTTGGGGTATCACATTGGGAGAAAGGCAGGATATAAAATAAAATGAAAAACAAAGAGCCTTCCTTTTATATCAATGTGGAATGAACTATTTCCTTGTTTTTAATGTAAACTCCTGTGAAATTTGCAAGCTTGCATACACTCTTCCCATTCATTTGTATTTTCATTAATTCTCTAGGATCAACACAGAAAGATCTAGTCATGTCATGAAGCATTGGAGCTGTTCCTATTTCTTTCCAGTCCTTAGAAGCCTTCATATAATATGCAAGTAACATCCTGATTCTCATTTCTCCTATCAGGACCCTGATCGAAGGCACAAAGAAGAAAACAGTAGAGACAAAAGGAAAAGTGACAAGCGAGAGAGACATCGAAGCCGTAGTCGTAGCCAGTCTCGGAACAGAGACAACCGCTATAAGAAGTCCAAAGATAAACATCATGAGGAGCCCTGGGAAAGAGAACATGAGGAGAGGAGGAAATCCAGAAGCCCTAAGAAATCCAAAGATAAGGACAAGTCCAAATACAGATGAAGGAGAATTAAGAAACTCTTCCCTGCTACAGAGAATTCAGACTGTTCCACCCCCACCCCCACAAGACTTCAGGTTCTGTCTACTGATGACGTTTCCTCCTCAGGTTCATAGGAGGACATCTTATAGTGTGGAGGCCAGTACAGTTTGAAGTTTGTAAACATCTTGTTTTTCATTTGAATTATAGCAAGTCACAGAGTCAAGGAATTCAAGTTTCTACTTAAACAGTGATGAGGAATTTGGAGTGTTCCGGTTATAGCTGTCACTCATCACTACCACCAAAAAAAAATCCTACCTAATGTCAGCCTTTAATTGGAGAAGGCATTGAATTGACCTTTTTACTCTAAGGCATGATGAATTTCCTATTCTGTTATCATATCTGCAGAGGAAACTGCATCTAACCAAAGAGTATCCAATTATGTATACTTATTTGGATATGGGAACTTAACTGAAGTCTGGATCTTTCCACTGTGTGCATGCATATTGAAAGAGACTTGTGCACATTCAGAGAGTGTAAATACATTTGATTCCTATACAGAAGTGATAACCAAGTATAAAGTGGCTCCATATTACTTTGCTATTATGAGGCTAGTGAAGGCAGCCATTCATAATATAAAATTTGTATGCCAGAAGCGTGGTTTTTATTATATTTCTTAGTTCTTACTGGAGTAGTTTGCTGTCTTGATGCATCTACATTGTTGTTGTTTTAAAAAAGGTCTTCTCTGGATGTATTAGAAAGAGCAATCCACTATACAAATGGCTTATTCCCTCACACCATCTAGATAGGCAGGAGATGCTTTGCACACAATCTGGAAATACAATTGACATGTTATGATGCATATCAGTTGGGAAAGTGTAGCAGTGACATCAAGAAAATAGTGTACTCTTTCTCCTGTCCTGTTCATCTTAGTCCAAGAAAAAAAACCAGCATGGTAAAATACTTCACAAAGAAGTATGTTTTGTAGCCATATAAATGCTTAATGGGAGGAAAAAACAGGCCAGTATAGGAATATACATTAGCATATGGCTTTTTAGCTTGCTACTAATGCTTTCAAGAATCTATCTATACCCAGCCATTAATAGAAACCTACAATAAAAAACCAAGGCTCTTTCTGCGTTGAAGAACTGACTTCTGTAAGCAAACACAGTACTAGCAGAAAAGGAAATGCTTATTTAAACCATAGCCCTACATATAAAATACTGCAGGAATGGGCTGACATCAATTTGCTGCTTCTCCAGAAGTTTTTACTATACACCATGTGGTCCACTTGTTAACCTATGAAAACTACAAAACAATAATACATAGGTTCTCCCAATAGTTGTGTTAAATGATCTTAGCCATCCATTTTTGTGTGAGGCACATCCTTTCCAAATTCTAGTAACTGACAAGTGATTTCTGCCTGTGCTTGAAGTACTGTGTTTTATACAACGCTAAGAACGATTTGTTGCCATTTTTGTTTCAAAAATGCGTCTGTTGTTTTTCATCTGAAAGTTATTCTTCCATGTGGTCTACTAATATTTTTCAGATTAATCTTTCTGAATAAAGAACTGAGTGAAAGGAAAATAATTTGTAATGATCGTGCTGTGTAATTTATCAGCTGAAACTCTACCAGAAACATTTCCATGCATTTCCCACTTAGCCCTCTGCAGTGCTTCCAAGTCTTAACGTACATTACCTTGAGAGGGTAAGCATTTACAGTAGCAGGAATTCACTAAGGCAGGTACAAATGTGTAACCACCTTAGTTACTTAGCTATGTAGTGTCTCCTAGCCCGACCTTCCCAATCCCTACTTACCAGGCAGCTGGCAGCAGCCATATGGGGCTCTGTTTCCCTGTTGATAAGGTTAACTGACATTTCCACCCCCTTCCATGAGTAATCTCTGGTGTGACAGGATCCCTGTACCAATTCCCCTGGCACCAGAGTTAGCTGCTTCCTGATCAACAAGGGAACAGACCTCTGTTGCACATAGTATCTGGAAGCACATAGTATCCACTGCCTGGTAAGTCGGGAACTTTCACAGTCCTTACATATCCCCTAAACTGCTGGATATATAGGGATGGTGAATATGAACCAGTCATGAATATGTAACTGTGTTTGCACTAAAAAGGATCAGGTACCTCCTTGTGTGAGCAGTTCTCACTGCTCCACACTCCCCATTAAGCCCAAATGGCTAGTGGTTGGTTCATGAGGAGTGCCAGCAAGCTGCCAGCCACTGCACTGCATCCTCCTCCTTTCTATTTGCCATACCTGCCTAGGTATAAAAAGGGCTTTTTGCTCCACTTTCAGTAAGTGGAATTTAGAATAATAGAATTGTAGAGTTGGAAGAGACCACAAGGGCCATAAATCACGATCAAAGCATCCCTGACAGATGGCCATCCAGCCTCTGTTTAAAGACCTCCAAGGAAGGAGACCCTACCACACTCCAAGGGAGTGTGTTCCACTGCTGAACAGCTCTTACTGTCAGAAAGTCCCTCCTAATGTTGAGGTGGAATCTCTGTTCCTGGAGCTTGCATCCATTGCTCTAGTTTCTGGAGCAGCAGAAAACAAGCTTGCTCCATTCTCAATGTGACACCCCTTCAAATACTTAAACAGGGCTATCATATCGCCCCTTAACCATCTTTTTCACAGGCTAAACATACCCAGCCCCATCATTTTATCTGTGATCTTAGGAATCTGTTATAGCTTGATATAGAGGAAGTTCTAAAAGAGCTGATACCATTCTCATTACAACCAGCTTAGTTTCTGGTTACCCTGACACTTGAAGGAGGCACGATGAGTGAATGTTTATATTTTTATCTACAGGTGAAAGATTGCAACACCCTGAAATATCAGTTGAGCTATCTGACAACTTGTCTGCTTCCAGTGGTGTAGCTGTTGTTGATAACTGCACAGTGGGCACACAGTTTCTACCACTTCTTCTCCTGCAGCCCTGTACTTTCTGTGTAAAGGAGCATGAGGCCAATTTTTTAAAAAATATGTGACTGCTGAGAGATTGCATGTGGCTAAATCTGAATTGTAACAGCCCTCAGATCAATAAAGAGAAAGAAAATAGAACACTTACAATTTAAATCAAAGAAATGCTGGAATACAGACTATAAAGACATATTTAAAACTGAAGTTTGCCCATAATCATGTTAATAAGTGTTCCAATAAAAGATAAAAGCACCTTTGTAAATATTATCTGTACTTATCATTATATGGCTATGGCTTTCTGCTGATACAATGTTTCTCCTCCCCTTTTGCAGAAAACCAAAGTCTAATTAAATTGTACAAGCTGCCCAATTAAGGAAGTAAAACTATTCCCATGAAATGAGCTGTAACTTGCACATTGCACTTTCAGTTGACACCAATAACACTATACCTTAAAAAAAATTAGGTTCCACTTCCTTGAGAGAATAAAATTGCCACTTCACTACAGCCTGCTGTGTGAACTGGACAACAGCAATGTCCCAGCCAGCATGGCATGCCTGCGGCCACTAAGGAAAGACTTTCTGTGAGTACAATTTGTTTTAACCCATTACAGCTAAGGCAGTAAAGTGGGTGAGAAAAACAGGACTTAAACTGCGGCTTAGACTTTGTTGCATTCATAATCACAGTTGATTTCTGTCCTTCCTCTATAGATAATACCTTTGATGCTGAGGCGAGAGCTCCTTTCCTCTGGGTATCTCATACCAAACTTCTTCTTGTACCTTCAAGTCATTTCTGACTTACAACAACCCTAAGGCAACCCTATCATGGGGTTTTCTTGGCAAGATATTTTCAGAGGGAGTTTGTGTTTGCCTCCCTCTGAGGGTGAGAGTGTGTGACTTGTCCAGGTTTACCCAGTGGGTTTCCATGGCTGAGCAGGGATTCAAACCCTGGTCTCCAGAGTCATCCCTCTCTGGCTTTTCTTCACAAACGAAGATTCAGGAAGGACTCATCCTGCACTTTCTGCAAGCCTGCTGATGACTAAGAAGGTCATAGTCCAGTGCTCAAATCACTCTACCGCACTGGCACTCTCTCCAAATTTCTATCCATCTGGAATTGTATTTGGCATGTGAGGTCCATCATTGTATGCAGTATCCTTTTGGTTCTTATACAAATTCATGTTTTTCTATGCTCGTGAAAATTATGATGTTCATGCACAACAGGGTTGTATCAGCAAATATTTGGGTAACACCATGTTTTATAGGACCATGAAGATTCAAAGGGGAAAAAATGACAGGAGGATATGACCCAAAGGATATTGGGAACTCAGTGACAGAGAATGCAAGGGCTTGGAGAAGAGAGGAAGAGAAGGAAGTGTTAGACGATACACAAACATCCCATTGGACAGGTCATTTCCTGATTCACACTGAGAAACTATTTTAAAATGTTTCCAGTGGCAGTTATGAGAGCTGCTTATCGGCAGCAACTGTGAAATCTAAAATTTTAATGGAGGTTTAGACTCTGCTTTTAAAACACCATGGACTGTCTGATATTGATTAACTTGGCAATGAAACTGATTATTTCAAGCTCTCACAACAATTGACAGACTTACATTTCAGCTCTGCAATGATCAAAGCTTGCATGCTATGGCAGCCTCACAGCTTTATTTTTGAAAGTGTGTCCCATCACAGGTGGCAGTACATGGATGCATGTGTGTGTGCGTGTGCGTGGGCACCTTCAAGTTGCCTGTTGACTTATGGAGACCCCATGGATTTCATAGGCTTTTCTTAGGCAAGGAATCCTCAGACGTGGTTTGGCCAGTTCCTTCCTCTGAAACATAGCCTTCAGCACATGGTATTCATTGGTGATTTCCCATCCAAGTACTAACCAGAGCCAACCTTGCTTAGCTTCCAAGATACTTTTTTAAAAAGTTCAATCAGCTTATACAGACCCCTGTAACTAAATAAGTTGCAGTAATGCTGTGAGGAATGGAACGGCATGTAAGTATGCTTATTCCAAACCATGGATAAGAACTAACTTGATTATGTCTATGTAGTTCCATACATCTAATCCATTCTACCTCCTTCCTTTTTCACCTTTCCTTTTCCCTATACAGATAGAAAAGGGGAGGGCTGATACTTTAATTACAAGTATATGTACATGTTTTATAGAATTGGAAGGGGCCTGATGAGCCATTGAGTCCAACTCTCTGCTCAGTGCAGGCTCTCTAGCCAGAACTAGAGTAGACAGCTGTCCAGCCTCTTTCTGAAGACATCCAGAGAAAGAAACCCCACCACCTCTCCAGGCAATTGGTTCCATTGCCAAACCACTCTTACTGTCAAGAAGTTCTTTCTTATGTGTAATCGAAATCTACCCTCCTGTAACTTAAAGCCACTAGACCTGGTCCTACCCTCTGGGGAAGCAGAGAACAGGCCTGCCCCCCTCCTCTCTGTGACAGCCATTGAGGTATTTAAAGAATGCAATCATGTCACCCCTGAGTCTTCTCTTCACCAAGCTGAACATGCCCAGCTCCTTCAACCCTTCTCATATGTTTTGTTCTCTGTACCTCTTGTCAGCCTTGCTGTCTTTTTCTGAACCTGCTCCAACTTGTGTATGCCCTTAAAAGGAGGCACCAGAACTGAACTGAGCCTGTAAAGTGAAGAGGTCTGTCTTAGCCACTGTTTGTCTTCCATTTGCCAGGAGCATCTAGTCAAATACTGGCTGGCATCCTGTTAGGGACATATGTATAAGTGCCCTTACACATGTGGCTGTACATTTTTGGTCATGGTGTAACATCTGTATTCAGTTTAAGGTTGTGGAAGAAGGGTTGAACATGTGGTGCCATTGTTAATGTGGTATCATTGTACGTTGCTGTCAAGATGGAATGCCCAACTCTATCACTTACAGTTTACAGCACCTGGAAAATTCCACTCCCTGCTTCCCATAGCAACAGGTAAGGTTGGAACTTCATTTCTTAAACATGACATCACATCACCTGACTGGACAGCCAATCAGATCTGGCAATGCTGAACCAATCAACATTAACTAATGGAGTTCCGAGTTTCTGAATTTATTTGTTGATGCCACATGGCTGAAAGGAAGCAAGAGGGACACATGGTTACTGAGGTCTGAAGAGCAGACCTTCCACATGGGCTCTATAACATCAAAGAGCCACAAATGACACCATGAAGGGAATAGACTTCTCAATGACTCTGAATTTCCATCAACAGAGACTGATACATAATAATTGTAAGTCAGTATTTTCTTAGCTTACGGAATGTGGTTAGTTAGAAATGCGTTAGTTTTTGTGATTTATTCTAATCCTATGACTGAATGTATTTTATGTAGCCGTAAGCTGAGAACCTGGAGGAGAGATTTCCCTCCATGCTAACTGTTTTATCACTAGAACTAAAATAAAGTCATCCTGTTTCTTAATCTCCATGTGCATGTGCCTGGCTTGGGCTAGATATCTTGTTTCTCTTTGGAATAGAGACGGAGGGGTTAGGGGTAACCCTCATTTAAGGCTGGAAGTTTAAAAGAACAATGTGATTGTCCCCTTGAAATCACATTTCACAATTCATATCAAATCAGGGGGTGGTGGCAGAATACCAAAGTTTTCAGATTGTACATGAAAAGCTTTGAGCCCTCCTTCCCCTCTCTGTGAAGGTGGAATGCACAGAGAAGGAGGGGGCTCAAACTTCACAGTTGCGTATACAGATGTGCATTGTGCATTGCAATGGTACATTTCCTATCTGCACATTCAGTTGCATGACAGTACAATTCACTAAGGCACAATTGTCACATAACTCTGTGAGTGTCAATTCACACTCTCATCTCCTTGATGTTGGATCTTGGCTATCATTTCCTAAGACAGCTTTGGTGTGCAAAAGGATACTGTTCTTGGCTCTGTGTGCAGTCTGTTCGCAGACCTGTTGTATGGATGGATGTATGTAGACAACAGATACAGGTGACAATGTTGTTCCCTAAGATGATGGTGCACAAGTAAACAGAAGCAGCAACACAGAACAATGAGCAGATGCTCTCATCCTTAAATCAATTTAACTCTTAGTTCTATGGAACAGTAGCTGCATAGATTAGAGTTTATTGGGCAGTAACCCATTGCAAAATGTGCTGTAGAATGCTTTCTTATCAAGGTTCCAGTCACTCCAATTAGTTATTTCCCCCCTCCATAAGGCTTTCTCTGGGTGTTGTGTGTGCTGAAACTGGTTAGGCACTCTGATTAATATGTGCTCAAATCAGTATAAGGATAAGTAAATACAGTAAACTGCAGTTGTGCCTCTTTGCATTATTTTTTAAAGCTACCTTTAGGTATATGCCATGGTGGCATACAAGAAACAATCATTATAGGATCAAATATAATTCAACTTAAGGGGATTAAAATATGACCAGGATCCCAAGAGTTAAGAAAAATGCTGTGACTCTTCAGAGCTTTTCAAGACATCTCCAAAGCAAGAGCCTGACAAACCCTTCATGGAAGATAAAGCCAGCACTGAGGATCCAGTACGCGAAAGTCTCCATTCTGTCTACTCACCAATCTAACCACCCAGGATGGTCAGCAAGTGAGAAAGACTTCTGTTGATGACCTCGGGTAGTTTTACAGATCAAATATTGCAATTAATCAAGCCTCAAAAGAAAATAATTCTGCAACTTGTCTCAGGGGTAGTCCAGACAGTGAAAAAAAAACCTCTTAAAATCCACAGGGAATCCCATGCATTCAAACGGGATCCCACAGTGGTCTGTCATTTTTTGGAGGGAGGGGGAGCAAAATACAGGAAAATTTCATGCTTCAAGACCTTGGGGTTTTAAAAACCCCTACAGAAATGTGCACCCTTGCTTGTTAGGACAACCAAATCGCATTGCATTGCATTGCCAAAGCTGATTGTTGATTGGTCAGACATGCGCAGGGGACGGAGCTTGCTAACAAGGCAGCACCCAGAACCACCATGTTGGATTTTCGCCATTGTGATTGTGCACTGAAACAATGAAACAGGCTTTCTTTTTTATTTGTTTTTCGTTATTTAAGTGGAAGATTGCTCTTCCTCACATTAGATATAGATTTTTTTTTAAAAAAATACTGTTTGACGGAGGCAAGTTGGGGAATACAAAACTGCGAGTAATTCACTCATGGCCACCATCTTGATTCTCTGGCATGCCTCTGTGTGAACGGCAAACATGGATAGCTTCGCACACCAGTGATCTTGTCAAAAAGTCGTTGAGACAGATGACAGGTGCTGTGAATTGGCATTTCTGCATGCCAATTTACATTTTATTCCCTCATCTAGTCTGGCCCTCAGTGATGCCAAGGAAGGCCATTTATATCTGTGCTTGATTTTGCCTCACATGTTCTGCTTTTGCTAGTCATGGTAGAGATGCAGGAAGTTAGGCTGTGAACTGGAAGCCTTCCCCCACAGGGTGAAAACCTTACTGAGCTCCTCCCCGTCATCCAGCTTTTATCAGATGGTACCCAGGTATTTTGACACCCATATCATGCATGTTTGTGTTTATCTTTGTAGCCATAAAGGTTAGACGCTTGCTTTACACAAATAAGAAGAGTAAGAGTTCTACCTCTGTTGCCCAGTCCCAAATTTTTCTTGTGTGCAAACTCCTAGATTACAATGATGCCTACCAACAGATCTTCTTTATAATGGGCAGGCGTAGGCTAGGTGCTTCTCTACTCTGGCAAAATCCAATTTAGGGTAGAGAACCTTATAGCTAAACTTGCATTTCAGCTCCCATTGATACTTACCAGCCTAGTCAATGGTTAGGGATGATGGGAAAAGTGGTCCAGCAGCATCTGAAGGTTTCCCATCTCTGACCTGCTTGATATCTTCTCCTTTCCACATCCTGCACTTGGCTGGGAGAGCAGGAAGAGGAACAAGGGACATGTACATTTTGCTAAACCCAGGCTGCCTGTTTTCTAGACATGGTGAAATGATTTGTGTTTATCACTCAAGCATGGGCAACCCTTATTCCTATACCCCAGAAGGCACAATTGCACTGTATTTTGGGCCTGATAGTCTGGTTTACTTCCTTTCAGAAGATCATGCTACATCTAAGAATTTGGCAATATGCTCCCTGCTTACAAAAGAGTCCATCCACAAAGTAAAAGATAAAATAAATGAACAGTTTTAGACAAAGGGCAATTGAGTGTATTGCCTTGACAGTACAATGCCTGTTATACTGCCAAGGCCAGTGACAAGTCAAATGGTAACTTTTTAATCCTCTGGCTCATTTTTTAATGTCATACAATGCTGGAGCAAAAGTGGAGGTATTCAGCACGTCCCCATTACAAGGATGCACCTAACCATTGTTATGAGGATGCCTGTAAAACAGAAGCCAATACTGTGCTGAGCAGTCTGAGAGTTTTTCCTGCTCAGGTTTTATGATGTAAACATACAGACTAGAAGGAAACCACAGCACTTACCTCAAGGCAGCAAGCTGTTTTGCAAAATAAAGTTTACAGAGGTCACCTTTTCTGTCCCATTTGTGCCGTTGCCTTTGAACTACTGAAATACTATTGTTCTTAACTCTGATCTCATTCTCTGTCACACAAAACATTACAGCAGTAGCAAATATGTGGGGATGAGGGAGAAATGGTGGGCAGGGAATCAGCCCTCTCAATAGTTGTTAGAAAATACACAGCTGTACAAGAAAAGGGGTTAGTTGCAACAATATTTGAAAGATCTACTGATCTTTTTTATATTGGATTTAATTGACTTGGACTTATTGATTTTTTTTATTATAAGATAGAGACATCATGAGAAACTATTTGTTTTGTCAAGAGAGGCACTGGATTGGACAAAATAACAACAACAACAGGTTTTTGGTTGCCAGGTGCTTTAGTGGTGGATGTGGGAAAATGTCTGTATTTTAAGAAAGCGGGGGCACCCCTCTGCGCCCAGCAGAGTCAACCTTCTTTCAAGTAGTGCTTGGGGAACTAAGAGAAATAAGAGGAATGTTAAATTCCATGTCAAAGTCCCTTAGATATGAGATATGGATACTAAAAGACACTGAATATTCTGAACAATCTGAAGAGTATAAAGAGGAAGAGATGGCCCAATTATTTCATGATCTGGATGCTGTGGAACTGCAAGATATATTGCCAGAGGATGAGAAGGAAAATGAAGATTATGTAACTCTGAAACCAGATGAGGAGCCTAAAATCATACTACAAGAGGATGAAAGAGGAGATGGCAGAGACTGCACAATGCTGACATTAGATGAAGAGGAAGATTCCAATAAGTAGGTGAATGAAGATCAGGATATTATGACTGAGGGCATTGGAAATATGAAAATTATCAGTGATAATGCTGAAGCTGTGATAAAAGAGATGAGGGATGAGATTGGGGGAAAATATTGGCCATTGATCAATGAGGAGGCTGAGATCAAGAGGGGGATCATTGTGGAAAACCGTATCCGAAGTATGTATAATAACACCCCCGCATCCACGGAAGATTGGTTCCAGGGGTGCCCGCAGATGGTGAGTTCTGTGGATAATAGCGAACGCCATATGGGGGACCATCCCAGGGGAAAGGGGGGCGAGTTTGCTCCTCTGCCCCCTTCACCTCCATCATGGCCCCGCAGCAGCGGCGATCACGGGGGCAAAGGGGGTAGGGGATGAGGCCAGTTCACTACTCCCCCCCTCTTTGCCCCCATGATCACTGCCATGGTGACAGGAGCCCTCCCAGGGGAAGGGACGGGGGAGGTAAGATCCCTCCCTTCCCCTCCCTCCCCCCATCCCCAACCGCAGATAATTGAATCCATGGCTGGCCAATCAGCAGATATGGGGGTGCTACTGTCTTCTTCCCTCCCTTTTTAAAGATGGGGACAACATTTGCCCTCTTCCAGTCTGCTGGGTCCTCTCCTGTTCTCCAGGAATTCTCAAAGATTATTGACAGTGATTCTGAGATTACTTCTGCCAGTTCTTTTAATACTCTTGGATGATGTTCATCTGGACCTGGAGACTAGAATTCATTTATACTGGCCAGTTATTCCTCAACTACATCTTTACCTATTCTGTGCTGCGTTTTCCCTACTGTGTCATCTGCTCCATTTCCCCCAGGTTGAGCACTGTTGTTCTTTTGGGAGAAGACTGAGGCAAAGAAGGTGTTGAGTAGTTCTGCCTTTTCTCTGTCCCCTATTAGCATTTCACCATCTTCTCCACACAGTGACCCTACCACTTCCTTGTTCTTCCTTTTGCTACAGACATAACCAAAAAAGCCCTTTTTATTGTTTTTAACCTCTCTAGCAAGCCTGAGCTCCATCTGTGCTTTAGCTTTTCTGACTTTCCCCCTACGTATGCTGGCTATCTATATATATAATTCTTTTGGGTATGTTGCCTTTCCCAGTGTGTTGATTGACTGCTCAGGAAACACACCCAACCAATCACTACTCACATGCAATCTCCCTCTCCTCCTCACAATCCACTCATGCACTCAATTAGCACTCAATCTGCATCTCCCAGCCTTTCAAGGGCCCCTCCCTCCCCTCATTCCCTCAGCCACTCACCAGTCAGGGGCTGCAACGGGATCCAGGCAGTCAAATTGTCATAAGGTCTACCAGGCATTTTTGGGGAATTTTTTAAATGGCATATGTTATGCCAGGTACAGCTAGATTGTTTTAATTCTTCTTTGGTGATTTCCCTCTTTTTCCAATTCTTGTACATGTCCCTTTTAAGTCTTAGCTCAGTTCTTCAGTCCTGGTTTGTTTAGACTCCTCCCCTTTTTCCTCCTCATTGTAACTGTTTGAAATTGTGCTTTCAATATCTCATTTTTAAGAAACTCCCATCCATCATGAACCCCCTTCTTTTTTAGTATTCCTGACCATGGGATCACCTCCAGTAATTCCCTAAGTTTACTGAAACCAGCTTTCTTAAAAGTCTAGAATGCATGTCTGACTATGCTTGGCTTTCCCTTTCCTCTTTATAACAAACTCCAGGAAAACATGGTCACTCCCCTCTAAAGATCTCGCCACTTCCACACCATTAACAAGGTCATCCCCATTGGTTAGGATCAGATCTAAAATAGCTGATCCCCTTGTTGCTTCTTCTACCTTCTGGACAATGAAATTGTCTGCAAGGCAAGTGAGGAATTTGTTGGACCTTAAATTTTTGGCAGAGTTGGACTTCAGCAATATCAGGATAGTTGAAACCCCCCATTACTACTACATCTCTCCTTTCTGAACGTGTGGTCATGTGTTCCAGGAAGGCATCATTCAAGTCCTTAGTTTGGCTTGAAGATCTGTAGATGTCATTATGTGACCCACATAATGACATCCCTGCTGTTTCTCTCCCCCTTGATTTTTACCCAGATGCTCTCAACCTTGCTCCCAGGATGTAAGTCATGGATCTGTTCACAGGTATACACATCCTTAATGTGTGTGTATATATGTGTGTGTGTGTGTGTGTATACGTCATTCTTGCACACCTCTGTTAGGCATATACCTGATGTTCTGACGAACATTGGTTGACAAAAGGATATATTTGCTAGGAAAGGGGTTCATTTGCACTCAAAACCTCTGAGAGATGATTAACAAATATATTTTGATGTTTGTCTTAAAAGAAGAAATGAATTTTTGACTTAACAAAGTATATGAAATTTTACGTTGGGGTTATACCACGGGAAAAACTGGAATTATTTAATGTGGATAATGGATTTTAGCCATAGAAAATGGATAATGGATTTGTTAAATTGTTAATGTTTAAATATAAAATTTTAGGATTGCTTGTGTTCTGAAGAATGGAGGATCATTTTGTTTGAATGGAATTATTACCATTAGCTATTATTAATGGATAGATATTAGAAAGCTAACTTTTTACAAGTTGAGTCTCCCTTATCCAAAATGCTTGAGACCAGAGGTATCTTGGATTTTGGAATATTTCAGGTTTGGAATACTAATAATAATCTCTCTCTCTGGCTTTTCTTCGCAAACTAAGATTTAGGAAGGACTCATCCTGCGCTTTCTGCAAGCGCGCTGATGACTAAAAAGGCCAATCCGAGATAAACAAGTCCAGTTGCAGAAAGCACAGCAGAAGGTCTCCTTGGGTCATGTTTCCGGGTTGTGATTCTTTCTGCGTTGTTGTTTCTCTTCAAGACTTGTTCGGTGTGAGTTCTCAAATAAGGCTGCAGCATTGTGGATAGTGCATCTCCATGCCTCCCAATGTGAGGCCAGGGTGGACCATTGTTGGTGATCAATTTGGCTGAGCCTGAGATGTTGTTTCAGGGAGTCCTTGTATCGCTTTTTTGGAGCGCCCCTCTTACGCTGACCCGTGGCGAGTTCACCATAGAGAATAATAATAATAATAATAATAATAATAACAACTTTATTTTTGTACCCCACCTTTTGCCTCTTAGGCAATCAAGGCGGCTCACAACAATTGGATATAAACAAATAAATCCATAACAACAGTAATAACTTAAAGCAGTTTACCCCCCCCTTAAAGTTACATATAATAGTACATATATTTAAAAATAATTGGCGAATTCACCAGTAATATAAAATACTATCCTAAGACTTTAAACTATAACATCAAAATATCAAAACATACAAACATAAGCATAAAACATTAAAACATAAAAAGAGGGAGAAGCATCCATTAAAATGGTATATTCTGTTCAAGGAAGGCCTGCTGGAAGAGATCTGTTTTTATGGGTTTTTTGAAATTCTCCAAGCTAGTTGCTTGTCGGATTATATAATGAGGTATCTTGGAGATGGGACACAAGTCTAAAAATAACATTCATTTTATGTTTCATATACACCTTGTACACATAGCCTGAAGGTAATTTTATACATAATTTAAAAAATAATTTTGTGCATGAAACAAAGTTTGTGTACATTGAACCATCAGAGAGCAAAGGTGTCACTATATCAGTACTCTTCCAATTACAAGAGCCGTGATTGTACCAAGAAGAAGAAAAATTCCAATACAAACCAGCCATGCTCAGCGAAAGTGAATGACACCCACATCCTGAGCAGATTAAGAACAACAACAAAAAAAAAACTTCACAAGAACAAAAAAGCAGAAGTCGTGTGTTTGTTTTCACATGTTGCCAATGACACATTTCTCTGATATCACTGGCAGTGTTTACTCATTGCTAAGTACTTGTAGCGTTTCAGATTAGCGCCACCAGTTCAGCGATTATATCTGTACTTCACCAACCACACTGTAGCAGTGCAATCCCATGGTTAAGCTGTTTTCAGATGTTTTCATCAGAGATAAACCTCAGATGCCTGTGTGCATACGTATATGTACAGGCCTGTGCATACGTCATTCTTGCACACCTCTCTTAGGCATATACCTGATGTTCTGACGAACATTGGTTGACTAGAGAGTATATTTACTAGGAAAGGGGTTCATTTGCACTCAGAGAGGGAAGAACTGGAATCCTCTGGTAAGTCAAAATGCAGCTAATATGATCTGAGATAAGCCACAAATGTCTTCATGAGCGTTTCTTCACTCAAGAGAACACTAAAATTCTTTGGGCCTCACAAACTGTAAATAACACTTAGTTTAAGGAGAAGACAGCTTAGTGCTCTTGCTCCCTAAAGGGCAAGTTACCATTTCCTGATAACTAGGATGCCAGAGTCAAATATAAATACATATGCCTTAGCTATCTTTGGCCCTCAACAGCCTCAGTCAGTGTTAAGATGTGCAAAGGTGCAATTGGGGGTAAGAACAGGTACTCACTCAGCAACCTGCCAGCTATTGAAGGAGCACATCAAATAGGTTTTGCTACTTTGTTAATGATTTCTTGCAGTATTATGCTGATGTATTGGTGTTTTCTACTTATTTTGTACAGTTGACCCTCTGTATCCACGGATTTGGTATCCATGGATTTAAGTATTCACGGCTTGAAAATATTCTTAAAAAAATAATAATCCAAAAAGCAAACCTTGATTTTGCCATCTTATAGAAGGGACACCATTTTGCTATGCCATTGCAAATAATGGGACTTCAGTATTTATGGATTTTGGTATCCACGGATGGTCCTGGAACCAAACCCCAGCGAATATGAAGGGACAACTGTATTGTATTTAGAAACAAGATTTCTATTGTACAGTGGATACAAAATACAAATCAGGTTATGCCTTCAGATTCCATGGCAACTATCAATTCTGCATTGAAAAGCCATCTATTGTATTTTTATCACTTTGAAGGATTTTTCTGTCTTTGGGATTTGGACTTGCAGCATCAACTTTATTAAACATTTATTTTCTTTTGTTTCTCTCCAAAGTAGATATTGAAATTGGCTGCCACTGGATCAGCGCTATTGACTGGAAATATCCCATAAAATGTACACACAGCCAAACACCTGGAGCTTGTTTTCCACTTATTAAAATACTGTTCCTGACAAACTTTCCTGTCCTTGTACAGAAATGGAGGCTCAACAGAACAAGCTGGATTTTTTCCACAAGCTGGGCTATGACAAGGGACAAGTTTGCAAAGTGCTGGAGAAGCTGGGTCAAGAGGCCTCAGAGAATGATTTGCTACAAGAGCTGATTCAGATGGGAAACAGGCCTCAGGATGAGGAGAAGAGGTTGCAACGTTTTCATCCTAACTCTGTTGGCCATGGATCTTGTCGCACCCTGACAGCTTCCCAATTGCCTTCTGAGGAAGGCAACGACCCTCCCAGTAACCTGAGACCTATTGTGATTGATGGCAGCAATGTTGCAATGAGGCAAGCAGCTTTCCATTTTCATATCTCAAGTCCTCTCTTCCTTCCTTTCCACTGACTCTTTTATCCTGTTTCTCAAGAATGATTTTATCCTCAGTTTGCTAAACATGTATAAGAAAATTAGAGCAATGGGGAATGGATTATGGGGTTTGCAGGATGACCACTCTCATTTTTGGCATGCCATATTATGTTTGAAGTTACATGAGCAAAGTGGTATGGAGATTGATCTATGGTGGCACTTTCTCAAAGGTATGCCATCAGTTGAGCAGAAGTTACTCACACATGTGTCTGTATGGGCTGTGTAAATGATGGCTGAGATCCTACATCACTGTGCGTACCATAAAACCTCCACAGAAAGAATTATGCTACGGCTCCCCTGTCACCACCCCTAGGACTGTTTCACTGTTATAGCACCCCCACCACAGCCATTTGGTGATTGGTGGAGAGCAGGAGTAGGGGAATCAGAGAAACATTTGGTTAACTCCCCATAGCCAGATGCAAAACAATGACATCATCTACTAATACCTGCTATGTTCCTCTGGAAGCTGCAGCTGATGATGTAACTGTTCTGCAGCTGGCTATAGGGACGTATCCAGCTGCTTCTCTGACCTCTCTCCACCAGCCACGAAATGACTATGGCAGGGAGCTATTGCAGCCAAACAATGAGTGCTTTTTCGGGGGGGGGGGGAAGGTTGGTCATTGCAGAGGGAGGAAGTGAATACCAACTGCTTCAATGACACAAAAAAGCCATATGCAGGTATACGTTGGACTTACGCTTCTATATGTCACTAGCAGGATGTCAGCCAGTTAATAGTAGTGTAAGTAGGATGAAGAGGTGATTAAACAGCTGGGCCCTTAAGAGAGAAAGCATATTTAAGAAATGTAATTTGAGCTCTTCTCTGTGTTTAATATCACCACCTCCTCTTCTCAATCTGCGTGATTTTCCTAATCCGACACCCATCCCATCTCCTCCAGTCCTCAGTGGAGGACACAGAGGCCTGTCCATTAGGAAACTGCTTTGCTGCTGCTTGCTTTGATGCAAATTTACATACTCCATAAAGAGATAAGCATTTTTAGTCATGGCACCCGGTTTCTATACCTACTGCAGACTTCCTGACAATAAAGAAATTTGTAAGTGATACAGGGAGGAGCTCAGAGCTTCATTCTTGCATTTAACAGAAATGTGAAAATAAAATAATCAGGTATGGTAGGCGGTGCCTCACAGCTAGACAGATGAACTTACTATAAAGTTCTTTAATTACTCCGGCAGGGGTTCTCAAATGGGGACTCCCGCAGAGGTATATGTCTGCTATAGATTTAAACTAGTTCAACATAATCCCTCTTTCTAAGGAAGAGCTGAGAATGATGGTTCTCTAAAGAGGGCTGGGGATTTCTAACAGAGAAACACTGTCTCAAATCACAATTTCCACAGTTCTTTTGGGGAAGCAAGTGTAACTGGTAAAAAATGTATTAAAGTTTATAGTATAGGTTTACTCCAGTAGGCTATAGCATTGTAAGTTTTGGTTAAATGGGTTGGCAGCCATTCAGTAGCCATCTGGTCAGCCTGGTGTCTCCATCTTTTGCAAGGCAAAATATTCAGACTTCTTTGTGTCCATTGCACCTGCTCCTTCACCATGCTGGCACCATGACCTTTTGTTTCAGCGACCAGAAATCTGCAACTGTGGTATAGCTGCTACATACATAAACACCACTGTTTATGGACTATTGCTATTGTGGACATGACACCTTCCACTTGGTTTTGTCTTTTCTACATCTTATGTATACGTGGATGCAATCTCTGTCTCTTGCCCATGCTCTTGAGTTCTTCAGAAATGTCACATTGGTCAAAGAGTTCCTCCATGCATTATTTTTCTAGTCATGCTCTTTCCCTCTCCTTCCCTGCAGAGAGACCTGGTTTTCTTTTTGTGAATGCCACTACATGATCAATTACTAAGGGACATGAAAGACATTCTAAATTAGCTGAAATCTCTTGGGGGCTGTTTACACGGCAAAATAAATCCTCAAAGAATTCGACAAGGCGCCTGATAGTTCCCACGTATTTCGAAGCCACAGCGCCCTTTTCAGAAGGAGGAGGAGCAAAAAACCCATAAGTCGCACAGTATCAGCTTTCACTACTTTTCCAGACTTTTTTTCATAAAGTTTGCGAAAATGCACACAATTGATAGTGTGAACTTACATTTCGCAAATGTCTGTGTGAACTTGCAGCGACATTCCCGAAGCAGCCTGAGCAGAGCTGAATCCTGATTGGTTGGACTGACCATTGTGCCTCCTCCGAATTGCCGGAGGGGTTGCAGGGAGAAATCCACTGAGCCCGCCATTTGCTCCTTCTTCTGCTTGCAGCCCACTTCAGTAAATCTGCTCTGAGCCCTTCCTGTCTGCTTGAAAGGAAGGCTTTGGGGGCAATAGCCCGGGGAAGACGGTTGGGAATGGGGCTAGCCCCCACTTGGGTGGTGTATGTGTGTGTGTGTGTGAGCCTGACTGGCTCATTTGCTGCTTTATCCCATGGGGAAGAGGAGCTCACAGCTTGCGAGGGACAGTATGTACGGGTCCCACCGGGCTGCTAGCCCCTGCTTGGGTGGTGTGTGTGTGAAAGAGCATGGCATGCTACTTCGCTAGCAGCAGCCACGGAAAAAATCCAGCTGTTTGCAGCTTGCTTTGCTGCTAGGAAATAAGGAAGCTTGTGTGTGTGTGTGTGATTGGTTGGGATGTCTAAGGAAGGGGTGGGCTTGCAAGAGATGGAGGAAATGTTTTCAGCCACAGAAAAAAAACCAGCTGTCTGCAGCTTGCTTTGCTGCTAGGGAACAAGGAATCCCAAGTAAGCGTTTGTGTGTGTTCGGTGGGTGAGGGGAAGGGGGGCTCCATACCTGAAAGGCAGGCATTTCTAAGGCATTCTCTCTCTATTTCCCTCCCTCTATCTCATTTTCTCTCAGATGTGCTTGGGAGGCCATGCCCCACCACCTTTGCTCGTCTGAACCAAAAGGCGAAAAAATAAACAGAGCAACTGATTTCCCAATAAATTGTCTAAACTACCCGGCACTGGTGCGAAAAAACGCTAAAGCACAAATTATCACAATAAAAACTGCCGTGTAACTGAGCCCCTGGTTTACATATTCAAGGGGTTGTATTCAAGGGATCTAACAACTGCTAGCAAGATCAAGGGCAAATGACTCACATGTTTTTTAAAAATTCTGGACAAGGCATTGTGTAAACAATTCTTAGGTTGCCCTTTCTCTCTGTGTGTGGAGGCTGGACCTCCCAGTTTCACAGGAAACATAGTGACCTGTAAGGGAGAATTAGCATGGCTTTTAGAACTCTTAATGAAGCAACAACAGTGACTGAGGACAACAACCCTCAGTTGTTGGGGGAACTCCAACAACATGTGGCCCTCCAGATGTTGTAGACTGAAAGCCCCATCAGCGCTAGCCAGTATAGCTAATGGTGTGGAAAGTTGGGAATTTCAGTCACATTTACTACCTCAGAATATATTGGATGGGGGAGTTCTGAGGATGACCATTTGAACTACCTATTAAGACCGGTGGTCACAAAGTGCAGAATCCTGAAGTGGTCATTCAGGAGAACCAGGAAGGGCTCTCTCCAAAACTGGCTGGAGGGCTGAGAAGCTCTCTGGAGTTGCTTTTCAGTTGCTCTGGAACATTTGAGTTGGGCCAACTAACTGGCAGGCAAGCAGCTTTCAACAGGTGGGGGCTCTAGAGGTTTGTGGTTTTTTAATGTATGTGATTTTGAATTGCTTACAGTTCAGTTGTGTTTTAAGATATTTTATTTAATTGAGCTTCAGTATTATAGCTTTTTGTGTTTTTATCTCTGTTTTATAATCTTGTTGTGAACCTCCTTGCTCCCCAGTTTGGGGAGAACAGAGGGATATAAATCAAATATAAATAAAGTTGCTTCATACAACTTTCTTGCTACAATACATTAGAAAATTAGTGCAGGCCTTGGCTAGCAAGCCATGAGCTAAAATGGCATTGTTGCCCTCTTGTGTAGTTTTGGTGAGTCATAGAATGAATATGATAAAAGAACTTTCTAATTAAAACTACAGATTCCAGTATTTTTACAGAGAGATTAAGACTACAGAAATTATCAGGGTTTACTTTTCAGTAAACAGAGTTAAGTCTAAGCTGTGAAAGGAGCATAAGGTAGTAGGAGTATGGATTCATGTTGCAGCTAGATTGCAGAATCAAACACAATTTATCATGGAGATGTAAATATGCAGCTATATAGACATATTTAAATTAGGAATTTGTTACCAAATGGTGTCACCTGCAAGATAATTATTGCTTCCTATTCTATGTTCCAAACAATTTCAAGTGTAAATAGAAAAAAACGAAGAGGAGAGCCCTGTTTTGTTATCCCAGGACCTTTGAACTGGTGTATCTGAGTATAGTTGTTACTGTGCAAATATGGAGGGGATTTATGGCCTTTTACTGACACAGCTGAAATGACTGTGTTCAGTTCAGTCCACTTCCATGAGAACAACAAAACAAACGTGTGCCCAAATCATGATAGCCAACAAGAATGTTGGGATACAAACATCTGATAGTTAAAACAAAAAAATACGACTGTGGATTTTCCAAATTCTTACATCTTCAAGCCATGACTGTTTTAAAGGGGAAGTTTTATGGGTGGGGGTGGGGGTGGGGGGGTGTCTACCTGTCTCAGGCTCTCTGAGACTGCCCTCTTTCACTAATGTGAATGAGATTTGGCCACAGTTACACATATTGTGTTGAGCACAAAGAGGTTGAATTACCTTAAGTAAAACACTTTAGAAATTACCATTGATGCAGATGACAACAGCTAGGTTGTTTATTATTATGAATAATATTATGAGTGGGTTTAATGAGTCATTGTAATGGGGCTCTCCTCTTTGCTGTTTTCTATTTACACTTGAAATTGTTTGGAACATAGAATAGGAAGCAATAACTGTCTTGCAGGTGACGCTGTTTGGTAACAAATTCCTAATTTAAATATGTATATATATTTGCATATTTACATCTCTATGTTAAATTGTGCTTGATTCTGCAATCTAGCTGCAACATGAATCCATACTCCTACTACCTTATGCTCCTTTTACAGCTTAGACTTGACTGACAAATATCTTGTCAGTCTTAGGCCCCGTCTATACGAGGGGGGAAATGTGAATTGATGCAAACTCATGCAAATTTGAAGCAGGATTGACATGTCCAAAGGCTGTTTGGTAAAATCGCAGGCATGCGAGGCTATCCGCTTTTGCTGTCCCAATGGGCATGCCTGTGATTCAAGATGGCGGCTGCAACTTGCATCTTTATTTTCGTCAGTTGCCACCATCGAACAGTATTTTTTTTTTTAAAAGGCATATCTAAGGTGCAAAAGTGTGATATTCCACCTAAATAAATGTAAAAATAAAAGAAAAAGGCTGTTTTGTCTCATGGTCGCTCCCTTGCTAAGCCAAAAATCCAAGATGGGGGTTCCAGGGCACTTGGTTTCTAAGCAAGCCTCGCCCCCTGCTCCCATCCGGCCAATCAGCTTTTGACTTCTGCTTTTCTGGGGTATGCGAATTAATGTGATGGCTTGTCCTAATGATCGCTAATGTGCATTCTCCATGGAGTTAAAAAAAAAAAAACATTGGGGAAAGCCCCAAGGGCTGTTCCCTTGGGGATTATGGTGGATTTGGACGCCCTCCTTCTGAATATGGCAGAATTATGTGGGATCCCATTAAGACATGAGGATTCTAAGTGAATTCTAAGAGGACTATTTTCACTGTTTAGACAGGCCCTTAGAATAGTACCGTACCTGATGACCATTTTTGAGGTGGGGAGGGAAGGGTGCACAATTCAAAATGCCAGCTTTAACTTGAACTGTCCCTAAACAGCCCAAGACCTATAATACTTTAGGCACCTCTTGCTTTTGTACTAACCTGCCTTGCTTTTTAAGTGCCTTATAGGGCTCCTGCTCAGAGCATCTCCAGTACTGAAGGAGTAGTAATAAGGAGGGAAAGGACTTCTTGGTGGTGGCACCCAGCCTATGGAGTCTCTTCCTTCTGTCTCACCATCCTACTCCATTCTTCATGTCTGCTTTGAATAACATTTGAGGCTCCTGTTTATCTGTGTTTGATTTTATTCCTCCATTTTGGGAGCAGTGGGTTTAATGGGTCATTGTGATGTTGTGTGTGTGTGTGTGTGTGCATGAACTGTGAGCTGCCTTATGAAACTTTTTTATTTCTGCAGCTGGATAAAATTATCATAAATAATACACATGTTAATTCCTGTTTTGATTTTTCTACCTTGAGGAACCATAATTAGATGGGAGCTGAATTCCTCAATCCCATTGTCCTTTGTGAGCCATGTCACTCAGAACAGGCCAGAAAGTTGAAAAATCAATAACCAATGACACACATGAATTTGAAATGATAGTTTGAAGCAGAATACTACATTTTTGAACTTAAACATTTTCAAATAGAATGTGAAAGCAAGAATTCTTCAAGCACTATAAATAAAAATGTTCTACAAATTTAGGGAATAAAGCCCCAGTTTTAAAAATCTTTAAAATGGAACCAGATATAACCAAAGTAAACATAAAGCCACTTTGATTGATGAGTTACATTTGTTTTGCATTTTAAATCCAACTACTTGTGGAATTAAATTAATTTGTCTTAGTTGAAACTGAACTTCAATTCTGTCATTTTATTCATATTTCTGATACAACTGCCTCCATAATTTGCGCATTGCTTCTCATAGCAGTTGGTCTTTCATCTGTTTAAGGGTTGCTATATATGAAAGAGAGTCAGTGTGATATAGTGGTTTGAGTGCTGGTCTAAGAGTCTAGAGACCAGGGTTCAAATCCCCGTTCAGTCATGGAAATCCATTGGATACTTGGGCAAGTCACACTTTCTCTGCCTCAGAGGAAGGTAGATCCACTTTGTAGGTAAAACCTCAAGTTACATCAGTCAGAGCCAAGTACAAAAATCATGTGCTTAGCTTTATAGCATATGTTGCCTCTTAGCACATTACAAAGCTAGGAGTTTATTTTCAGTACTTGGAAACCACTGTGATAGGTTCATCTTAGGGTCACCATAAGTCAGAAATGACTTGAAGGCACACAGCGACCAGAACTGAGGATACAGTCCCATTTGACACAAAATCCATTCCTGTTTCTGCATCTCCCCTCAGTATTTTTTTTTTTAAGCAAGGGCAGGCATCCTCTGTCTTACCCACTTTTTCACATACAACTGGCTCCTTTTGATTAAATTTTAAATAACTGGAAGATCACTTCCATTTTGTTCAAAAAAGGCTATTTGGAGCCCTAAGCCAAATATGAAGGGGCAGCTGACTCCAAATATGGAGTCAGAGATATACTTGATAGGAGAATTTTGGAGGTCCATGGAACGGTTTGATTGTAAGTTGGTATGCCTGGGCTATCGGCAATCAGATTTCAGGAACATCTGAACCAGAAACAATCTTTGCTCACATGTTTTAATTTTTCAGTAAATAATTTGAGAATCCCTGGTTGAGAAATGTTTGATGTTTGATTCTAAGTAGGTACATAAGGCTATAGGCAATATACAAATGTAATACTGTAATGATTTTATGCAAACGATATTATATATTTATTTGTTATTTTATACAGTCCTCTGAAGAAAGCCTTAAAAGCACCCATAGGCAGGAATACACCAAACTTTTCTACCGATAACCATCTTTTGAGCATCTTGAGATGTTCCTTGTTTTTCCTGTGATCTTAAGAATCGCCAGTAAATCTGAATCCTCCTTCAGCTCAGCACTAATAAAAAAAATCTCATGCAATGTCACAGGCAGAAGCTATTAGAAAGCAGCAGAACTTTCTGGTATTAAAATGTCATAATCGTCATCTCCCCTTTCTCTCATTTTCTATTTTGTAGCCATGGAAATAAGGAAGTGTTTTCATGCTTGGGAATTCAGCTGGTGGTGGACTGGTTCAAACATAGAGGTCACCAATATATCAAAGTCTTTGTCCCATCTTGGAGAAAGGAACCAAGCCGATTTGATACCCCCGTTACAGGTAGACATGTGCTCAACAGGATTTTACAAAAAGTGTTACCAAATTTTAATTCCCAGTTTCATGCAACTCATACCCAGTGGAGTTAACAGAGGGCTGATCCAAGCCAGGACTGCTGCAGAAAATGGCCCACCTAGTTGAGCCACTAGCCAGGGGGCACTGCCCCTGTTGCCTTCATGTGTGAATCCCCTGCCACCACTACACACACCCTTCAGCTCTTGAGTGCATGGTTGGATAGCTAATTGATCCAGCTTACATAGTACTAAAAACAACACATGGAGGGTGGCATCCTGTTGAGCAGTTACAAATGTGTAAGCTAGACTTGCACATTCATAACTGTTGAGTATTAATGTTTACGACTGTGGCACTATTGCCACGATCTCAAATGCCATTTCCCAACCTACCTTAAGAGTCAGCAGCCTCACCAAGCCATGGAGGTCTGCTCTGCTAGCAACTGGGATGCTGCAGCATGACATTTCCAGCCCCCTCCCACCAGCGATCTGTGATGGGATGAAGAGTTGTGACAGAGGTCCTGCTTCTCATTGTCATACCAGGGATCGCTGGCTGCAGAGGGCTGGAAATATCCTGCTTTGCCCCAATCACCAGCACCACTCTATTGCTTGGTGTGAGTTGCTTGCCAAGAGAGGTCTGGGGAGTCAGATTAGGAGATGATGCATAATTAAATATTCTTAATTACATCTGTGATGTAGGACCTTGACTGGAATCTATAACAGACACCAGTGGTATTTGGATCTTCTGAACATTTACCAGATAATCTACTCAGTTCAAATTCCAGTTAAACTGAATCAATTACAACACATTGAGTCCCTCAGATTTAATGTCAGCTATAGATTGTACTGTTTATTATCAATCAACAGATCTAAACTCTTAAATGTATATTTTTGGTGTGCATGGAAGTGTGTTCAATTCCAGCTTCTGCTTTTGCCTGGGACTTTGTTTTGTGCTTGTTAACATTGTTGATTCCTTTCTCTTATTTTTACTTTTAGATCAGCAGATCCTTGAAAAACTTGCAAAAGAAGCAATTCTCGTGTACACACCATCCCGCAAAATGAAAGGCAAAAGGATGGTGTGCTATGATGATCGCTACATAGTTAAACTGGCTTATGAGCTAGATGGGATCATTGTCTCCAATGACAACTTTCGGGACCTGCAGAACGAAAATCCTGAATGGAAATGGTTCATTGAGCAACGACTACTGATGTACTCCTTTGTCAATGACAAGTAAGAGACCAGCATATTTTCAAACATCTCACCTTGAGTCATTTTTATACTTCCAATTGCACCCTGCCATGGTCATACTCTTGTTTTCATTGGGTGATAGCCAGAGATTTTATTCTGCTAGCAGAAATGATGGAGCGGAGTTGTACTTGGAAAGTGATTCATTGAACATATGCTGCCTTTTCCACATTGCTGAGATAGAGGAAGTATTTGTGGAAAGGCCTTAATTCCCATTCATTCTTATGTACATGAACTAAAATACAAAACTGAACAAGTGAGAAAATGATATTGCAGTGGTTTTCTGTATTGCTTGGCTAGAGGTAGTATCTGCTGAAAGACCATGAGTCATATCCCTATTCACATTCATGAAACGAAATGAGAAAGAACAAGTGAGAAAATTATATTGCCATGGTTTTCAAAGTGATCTTCAGGGAACCAGATAGATGTGCCTGCTGAAGACCTCTTATAGGTCTGTTCTTGAAACCTTTCAGAGTGTACAACAGCCTTCCCCAAACTGATGTCTTCTCAGCTGTGGGAGACTACAGTTCCCATCATTCCCAGTGAGAACTGGGAAAGCAAAATATGTTAACTCTCTCCCTTTTCTGTGGCACTTCTGGGTGCCTAACTTTGACTGTATCATTCCCAGGTATTTACGCGTGTACTTGCAGATATCTCCTTTCATTATTGCTGCTTAATATTCACTCATCTGTCAGTCAATAATTTGACCAAGAAGACTGCATGAATGAGTAGGAGGTGGGAAGCTGGATTTTTCCAGATAATAGCTTGTTCCAGATATAGCCCTGGCTTCAAAATGTTTGTTCTATTTAAGTGGGGTGGTCAAAGTATTATTGAATGACAACTCCCATTATCCTTCACCATTGGCTATGCTACCTAGGTCTATTGGGACTTGCAGCCCAACATGATCTGGAGGGCCACAAGTTGTCCACCCCTACAGGAAGGGTTTGAGATTTGCTTCTAAGGCACCAGTTGAGGGTACAGCCATAAACTACAAATTCTCCTCTTTCTTCCTTTTTGCCTGATTCATGCTATTATGTATAAAATGTTGCATGTTCTCCTCTCCTCTTACCAGTGTTAAGATTGCAAACTTTTTTAAAATATTATTTTGTATTAGTGGTTTGACTTGAGTATCATGCTAAAGTGAGGCTAAGAATCCGTACTGTAAACTTAAATGCAGTTCAAAAAGCAAGTTTATGAATCTTGTTTAAGTAAACTCTGACCATTTTTATTTCTAGATTTATGCCTCCTGATGATCCCTTAGGCCGGCATGGACCCTCTCTTGTCAACTTTCTCAGGAAAAAACCACTTTTCCCTGAGCCAAAATGGCAGCTCTGCCCTTATGGTAGGCTTTGTTCAATGTCCCATATTGTTTCTCATTGACTTAGCTTTTGGGTTCACAAGCAAGTTCAGACAGTGCAGAAAGAGCCAAGATATGGTGATTCATTCACCTGTTTTTCATGTTTCTTGTGTGAAGCCCAAATGGGGAACATGCACATGATCACCCACCTAGACATTCTCAGGTTTCCCTGGTATTTGACGCACATATATCATTCCCCAGAGGGAGGTGTAAGTGACATGTCCTTACGCCTGATTTCCCACACATTATATAGCCACATAGCTTGTTTTTAAGGACAATTGTACTCCTGTATGATTCTTGTTGATATACAGTATATAGAGCTACTGTGTGTATAGAGCTATTGTATCCAGAGAGGCACAAAATAAGGCTATTGCCTCCCCAATAAAAATTCTCCAGCAGTCCCCATATTTCTAGCATTGCAGTAACTTAAAACTTCAGTTGAAGATTTAGAAATAGAGTTTAGGTATCCCAAGGCAGGCAAGGTCACCAAGGGAATATGAGCACAGCAAGTATAAGAGTTCTAGTTGTGAATAATTTCTAATATCTCATTCTCTGCCATGCCGGAAATATAGGGAATGAAGGAAAATGTCATGCATGTCAGAATTTTTATTTTGGGAGGCAATGCTCTCATTTTATCCCCCTAGTAGCTGTAGCCCCAGCTATATCGCTTATTTTCTAGCCATAGGCATATAACTGTGCCTCTTTTTTGCTCTGTACCAAGGAGTTCACTCTACAATGATATCCCAATAAATGCAATATCCTGTCTTGCCAGTGGAGGAGTGGTCTGGTAGCAGTACAATTCTATCCTTTGCTCAGCATGGAAAGAGGGTTTAATATCCAATTTTGGTGCCACATTTCCATTGCATGTGCAAAGCTACTTGCACCTTACTACAGGCTTACCTAGGAGAAGCTTGCTGTTCTGATAGCAACCACAAGGGGGCTGGATGGCTCATCGTTTTCCATCTCTGACAAAGTAAAAGCTCCAAGTCAGCTGAAAATGTGCATTTGAAAAATGGGACATTCTCCATTCACATTAATTACTCTACACCAATTATTCTCAACCTTTGATCCTCCAGATGTTTTGGACTTACGTTCCAGAAGCCCCGGTGAGCATGGATAAAATATTCTAGGAACTGAGGTTCCAAGGATCTGGTGAACCAAAGGCTGACAGCCACGTCTCTCCCCCACCCCTTTCCTGTATATATGCATGTATACTATTGTGTGCCTTGAAGTTGTTTCTAACATATGGCAACCTTAAAATGAATCTATCACAGGGTTTTCTGGGCAAGATTTGTTCAGAAGGGGTTTGCCTTTGCCTTTCTCCGAGGTCGTATCTTGCCCAAGGTCACCCAGTGAGTTTCTATGGCTGAGCAGGGATTCAAGCCTTGGTCTCCAGAGTCAGGGTCCAACTCTTAAATCATTACACCACACTGATGTGTGTGTGTGTGTGTGTGTGTGTAGAATATCACACTCTAGCAGAGAACTCTTAATATTTAATGAAACTATATATCTCGGTATTCCAAATGATAGACCCATGACTGTTCAAGTGGTATCAAACTGCTATAGTAGTGTAATGTGAAAGAGACCCATGACCATGTGAAAATCCCTTTCAAATTACTTGATACATATTAGCTAATTATCTGCTCCTTCCCCCTCAGAGAAAAAATGCACATATGGGATCAAGTGCAAATTTGCCCACCCAGAACGACTGAATTGGGATCATACTGCTGTAGCTGATGAGCTCCGAGCTAAGATGAGGACATACTCACCCATTCAGAGGACAGAAGATGAGCTGGGAAGACCAAACTCCATAAAGAATAGGGATGTGAATACATCAATTCTAGGTGGTCCTAGAGGTGGCGACACCATTGGCAACAGAAGCACATCAGGATCCAGCTTGGCCATGCCTCACACTCACTCTCCACAATGGGAAAGGGAAGATGCCAGGGCTTCAGCTAAAGAGTGGCCAAATGGACATCAAGGCAATTGGCAGCCTGAATCAACCATTTTACAACAAGGTCAGGCAAGACAGGTAGCAGCTATCTCAAAACAACTCACTGCATTATCTCTCAGTGCAAGGACCCATTCTGGAGATATTCTTGCAGGACCAGGTACATACAAAGGCCTCATGGGTAATCCACCCTGGGACTGCCATCTTGCATACAGCCAGAGTCCACCTCTGCCTCGCCACAGGCTGTGTTGGGACTGCCCGTGTTTACAAGTATGTAACTTCCAAGGGTGTTGCAGGATGCAACCACCCGCTGTACAGACCTCACAGATAGGAAGACGAGGCTTGAAGACCCAACCTGAAGGACAACACAGCTCCACAGTTTCTTCAGCTGAGCTGTTTTCATACTCCAAGCATGGAGACATGCAATATCCTGAAAGTCTGCAGGTCACAGCTTATGACCAGTTACTGTTGTTGGATTCCAGCTCACTTGGAACAGTAGAACACTATGCTAAGTCTCCTGAGAATGAGCCCCAACAGATTTTGGGTCTAAATCCACTTTCTGGGGAACAAACGGATGCCCAGCAAACTTTGTGCTTTGGCTTTCCATACAATGGGTTACACCAAGCTGCATCCTCCTTCTCTTCCAGATATGAGGATCTTAATGCCATTGGTTCAAAAGCATGGGAACCTTCAGAGCAGTACCCCCAGTAGAAAGCCATGGTAAAGCGATGGGATTCGTCATATCTCATTATTAAGCTTCCAACATTGATCCACCTGTATGTTTAATTCAGAGCTTGGGAAAATTATTTGGGGGGGGCTACAACTCCCATAAGTCCAACCCCCAGCCAGCCAACTGCCATAAACCTCCCATAATGTCCCAAACCTTCCTTTCTCCCTGCCCAACCACCATTTCTCCCTTTTACTCTTCCATCTCTAGAAACAGCTTCCAGTCCTTTCAATCTATCAAGACAAGTTGTATTCTCCTTTTGATCCCTCTTGTGTGTCCATTTCCCCCACAAAGCCTTTCCTAACCCACCTCAGCTGAATAATCCATTATGACATGAGATCACAAGTTAACATTTCTGCCACAAACGACCTTGCTGCTCCTTTATCACCTTCTGAACCCTTCTGTCAGGTTTTGTGTCTGTGTTGTGATCATTTTAGGGCACTCACATTTAACCAGGGCACACTGATGTTAACATGAGTACAGTATAGTACAAGCAAGAATGTCAAAACTATGATATTTCTGAACACTTGGGGACATACTTGATTAGCTGGGCTCCAGGATATCTGCCCATTTCCTATTTAGAAATGCAGACTAGCCATTCACACATTGTTTTCCCAGCAGTGAGCCTATACAACTGGGTACCTGAGATCCGGCATAGGGATGCTCAAGCAATGTCTGGGGTATGAAAAACCTTTCCCTTTGACTGGTGCATTATTTCTGGCATTTCCTGGATAATGGTGATCTTTCCATGATAATAAGCAGGTTAGATTACTGCAATATATACAGTACATTTGCCTACCTCTGAAAAGCTTGAAAAACCACAAGTGGCCAAGAGTGTGGAGGTGGCTGTACTTTAACCGGACCCTCCATATTTATCATATTTCAACAGTGCTGAAAAGATCTTTGCTGGTTTCTAGGAATGATGTGAAGTGCTGAGTGAATGTGTGTGTGTTTGTGTGTGTGTGTGTCTGTGCATGTATACACATAAGCATGCATGCATACATACACACTTCTCTCCCTAAATAACCTAGAATGATAAGGTTATTATTCTGTCTAAAACCAGGATGAGGAACCTTTCTGATGTGGCACTCCAAGTATAGAATACCCTCTCCTCATATCTACCTGGTTTCTTTCCCTACTAGCTTTTAAAAAGCAGATGCAATCATCTCTCTGTTCCCAAGCTTTCATGGGGCTATAGTACGCAATTGCTTCATTTTTACTTGCCATTTCTTGCTGCTGTTTTGTGTGTTCATGCACTTATTTTGTTTATTCTGTTTCATACATTATTCTTGCAGGGCTTTCACAATTTACATGGAAACTACTCAAAGGATCAATTGATGGTTGGGAGAAAACTATTTTAAATAAAATTTAAAAAGTGTTAACCCACCACTGTCATATTTCATTCATCAAAATAGGATACTCCAAGGAGCCAATCTGGGTGCAAATGCAATTCCATTTCTTTTAAAGTGTCACAAACAGCTGTGAGCATGGAAAGTCTGAGCCAGACTGAGATCTCATTATGGTGGAGAGTTGGGAGTAAGGAGGGCATTCCTCTTCATGCTATTTTCTCCAAAGGAAACTGGCTCCTCCCATTAGTGAAAACACACTGGCATATATCCACAGCTAGTAGTGTCAGACCACAACTCTGGGAGACCAGGGTTTGAATCCCTGCTCAGCCATGAAACCCACTGGGTGACCTTGGACAAGTCACATTTTCTCAGCCTCAGAGGAAGGCAATGGCAAATCTCCTCTGAGGAAATCGTGCCAAGAAAACCCTGTGATAGGTTCACCTTAGGGTCATCATAAGTCAGAAATGGCTTGAAGGCACACAACAATAACAACCTTGGCTACCATTGTAAAACTTAGGCACAGCAGAGGCCCCACATCTCTATCGTAATGTAGTCTTGCCCTATAAATCTGGGCAGAATGCCTTTTATTACTTGCTAGGAAAAGAAAACAATTATTACACAATTGCACACAATAAGTATGCACAATAAGGCTATATCTGTAAACTGTTTGTTTCTATTTCCCATGGGAGGCTTGCATTGCTAAGAGTCTTCCCTAATAATTAGATGATTCCCCACTTGGCATTTCTAGCTCATTTTTCCTTATATCACAAGTTAGGTAGTTGAAATAATGCAAGAGTACCTGTGATATCACTAATCTAAAATTATATTATCTTATAATATTAGAGTTACAAATGCACACTTTCTGTCATTTTAGCAGAACTTTCATTTGTCCGAAACCAAAAAGCAAAGTAGGCAAAACGTACTGTATCACAAAACATATACTGAAGACTGAGAACTATCACTTTTAAAGATATGGGTCCACACAACACACATTGCTATTTCAAATAACTTGCAGAGCTTTTCTGACTCCCTCAGACATATGGCTGAAAGAGCTTAGAGGTAGAAGTGCCCATGGTTGGCAGTGAGGAGCTTGGCCGACAGTGGAGAGGGAGGGAACATGGCCACCCCAAAAGCCCTCCTAGACGTGCAGAAAACACTTTGTCAAGTTCCACAGGTAGCATTTGTACCAACAGTAGCACATGATTCAGAGCATACTAGGACAGGATGTCCAGAGGAGGGCGACCAAAATGGTGAAAGGCCTGGAAACCATGCTCTGTGAGAAGCGGCTTAGGGAGCTGGGTTTGTTTAGCCTGGAGAAGAGAAGGTTAAGAGGGGACATGACAGCCATGTTTAAATATTTGAAGGGATGTCATACTGAGGATGGAGCAAGCTTGTTTTCTGCGGCTTCAGAGACTAGGACATGGAACAATGGGTTCAAACTACAGGAAAAGAGATTCCATTTGAACACTAGGAAGAATTTCCTGATGGTAAGAGCTGTTCAGCAGTGGAATGCACTGCCTCATAGTGTGGTGGAGTCTCATTCTTTGGAGATTTTTAAGCAGAGGCTGGATGGCCACCTGTCAGGCGTGCTTTGATTGTGAGTTCCTGCATGGCATGGGGTTGGACTAGATGGTCCTTGTGGTCACTGCCAACTCTATGATTCTAGGGCAGGGCAAGGCAGACTTGGATTTACCAGTCCCTGGCAGGCACTTGGATCAGAGCCATTAACTAAACCAGACTGAGGCTGGCAAACTTAAATTTCCTCCCATTAGCGCCAGTGATAAACTTGGAGGGGGGGAGGTTGCCAGCCCCTCCCTTCCACAAGTCCCTTACCCACCCACATGACCCTGTTTGGAGTATCCCAGCAGGACTATGGAAGTGTTCAGTGGTTTACCACACACCTCCTCACCTACCCCCAACTCTCTCATGATTGCTCTGCCCATTTTTAATTAAAAACCCTGCAGTGTGGGATCAAGTCACTGGGAGATAAGTGCCGAAAGTTCATTATAGTGTATGATATTTGAGTCTTTAGTTTCAGAATTTTCTGATATTCTCTCTAGAATATGTAAGGAAACTAGAATAATACCCGAAAAAATTGATACAGCTAGGGAGAGAACTGAAGGTGCTTTCCCCCTTCTCATATTTCTGAGCACTCTTACTATTCAGTGCTTGGAGAAAATTATGAGGGCTCAGCTACTGTATGGAAACTCAGTACGAATGGAAGATTGTGATCCATAAAGTTACTACCGCACAAGTAGTGGTGGAGAAATTGCAGTGGGGAAGAGAATTTGGAAGATATGGTTTAGTACTGCCAAGATACACAGAATTATTGGCACCAGAAATGACATTAGATGAGAAATGTGTGCTTCCCACAGGAGGTCATCTAAGGATGAGATAATACTATTTAAACAGAGAAGCAGAGAAAGGAGCAGAAATATTATTCCAGTAAAGCAAACAGTCTTGATAAGACTGTGATGTACAAAACCCCTTACTCACTAAGGGTATCATAATTACATTACATGGCATACAAGATTGGATAGCTCCTTTGCTGACAACGTGGTATAATGTCAGCTTGTGAATTCCACATTAAAGGGAGGGGGAAATGAGGAACACAGTAGAGAACTGGAGAAAAAGTGTTTTTGATCTGTCTAATGTGTGAGTGATCACAGCCCTTGGACACAGAGGGAGATGCTATAGGATTCAGCACAGAAATAGATACTGTAAAAGGGAAGAAAGATTTTCTTTTCTCCTCTCTTGAGAGAGTAATGTAAGAAAGAAGAATGATAGCAATGGAGATAATGAATAGTATTTATAATATAAACATTACATTAAGGATATTAAGCCAATCTGCCAAAATGTTTATGTTCTCATTTGATGTGCTATCAGTTTGAGTTAGGGAAAGGTTTAAAATATTTACATAAGGATTTATCCTTTTGTTGTTTTTAGCTGACTCCTCAACCTGTAGGAAGTTTCAATTTTATGGTGTTAGTGTGTTTAATTGGTTTGTTTTAAAATGTAACTATTTTAATAATAATGTTTGTTTAATAATGTTCATTTAATAATGTTCGTTTATTATGTTTAGTATACATGTCTATGTGGGGTTCTTTTTGTTTGTTTTTGTTACGAATTTTTAAATAAAAATATTGTGGGGCGGAATAGATAACAGTGCATACACTTTGTCAGTCCTTCATCCTGACCATTATCAAAATGTGCACCTGCACAAGAGCTAGGACTTGGCTCCAATTCCAACTTTTGGTAAGTAGGCAGGTGTGACTATCCTTTATAGACATATTGATACAAAAAGGTTAGAGGTACTCCCCACCACACACCACCTCTTTCTTCCACACCTAATGATATAAAATAGGCAACAAGAGTGAGCAGATTGAGGCCATAGCAACTCTTTTTGTACAGTACTAGAAAACAAAAATACAAGCATTTGAAATGATTAGGAGAAACAACTTGCCTAATGCCAAGCAAACTTGAGAAGATTTATGACCTGGAACATGTCAGAGGTATGGTTTTCCAGGTGTTGATTATATTCATATGTTCTGGCAAACGGTGAAAAACACTCCTTCCTGAAATTTGGTTCTGATTTAAAACATAGTCACAAAAATTGACTAAATTTAATGTAAGATTAAAATTAAATATAAAATATCTATAAAAATAAGATGATATGTGCTCACAATGTTTCCTCTTAGAGTTTTGCTTAACTAAGAGATTGTGTGCCAGGGGGGAGGAGCCAAGCTTCCATGGCGTAGGAAGATTTCTCCAGAACGGGTGCTCAAGGTAATGGAATTAAATGAATAATTTCCCCTCAAAAAGGCATGAGGAGAGTTTTGAGGGAAGATTTATGGCTGTGAATCACTAAGGAATGTTAATGGAAGAGAAAACTGCAGTTCAAAGAAGCCTAAAGTAAACAAATAGTTACTTTCGGTTTTGCCCGATAGTGGAGCTGCCTAACTAAAAAGAACATTTTGCTAATAATAAATCACTAAGATTGGAGGAAGCAGCGAACAATTGTAGGCAAATGAAAAGGATGTTTTAACAGGAGAAGGAATAATTGATCTAACTGGAGAACAAGTGGAAATATTTTAAAAAAATAATAAGTGGTGGAGGAAGGAGGGGCCATACACAGAAGGGGAGGAACGAAAGTTTGGAGTGTTCTGATTTTCTTATGTCTAAAAAAAGAAGAAATATTGCAGGAAAAAGTTGGTTGAGGCCACAAATATCAGATAAGCCATCGGATAGGTCTCACAAGAGGTTAGAAAGGATTTGTTTGGAAACACAGAATAATAAGGGGTAACCAGAAGAGCTAAGTATGGAAAAGGGAACAAGCCCCAAAACAAGCCCCCAAAAGAGTGGTCTTTCAAGTGCCTCTGCTCCTGATCCTCTATCCCCAAGGGGGAGGGAAAGAAGAGGAGAAAGTACAGAGGATATTAAAACTCATATGGATTCTCTCTTTACAAAAATGATGACAGAATTTAGAGAAGAAAAAAAGAGAATGTTTTTAGAGTTTGCAAGTATAAGAGAAGAAATGCAGAAGGAGAGGAAAAGATCTGAAGAAAGATTTGTGGAAATGAGTACAAAAATACAAGGAATACAAGGAGATATTCTTAATATAGTAAAAGAGAACAAAGAAATAATTAAAACCCAAACACTTCAAAGCAGCCAGATCCAGGATAATATGAAGAAAATCACAGATATGGAAAAAAATATATATACATACAAGATTTTCAACGCAGGAATAACTTTAGAATAAGGTTCCTGCCAGAATCTGTGGGGAAAGATCAAGGATCTAATCTGAAATCTGAAGTGTTGAAATGGCTACAGCAAGTGACTCCAACTGTGAAATGGAGGGATGAAGACACTGAGCGGATCCATAGAGAATTGACAGGAAGGAGAAGTATGTTGCCAAGAGATGTTATTGTTAGAGTTATTAACTACAATAACAAGGAGGAATTGATGAGAACAGTCAAGAAATACCCAGAGAGACTGAAGTATGGAGATGTAAGGGTGGAATTATATAATGACTATTGTCCACAAACAGTAATTTGGAGAAAATCGATGAAGCCTTGTATTGCTACTCTTTTGAAAGCTGGTATAAAATATGCTTGGGGATACCCAGTGTTTTTGAAATTTGAATGGGCAGGAAAAAGATATAGAATGGAAACGCCAGAAGATGGACTGCGATTGTTGGAGGAGTTGGGAGTATATAAGAAGGAGTATGGAGCAGATGGAGGAGCGGACAGTGGAGGAGGAAAAGTTTAGACAGATGAAGAAAGCAGAAGGAAGAAGAAAAAAAATTACAGGGGAAAAAAAGAGGGGAAATGTTTTTATTTTTTATTTTTATGAGCACTCGGGGGGAGGGAGTTGTTCTGGGCCAGTGGATGATCTCCTTGCCACTCCTCACCTGGAAGACCTGGGGGGTCATGAGCAAGGCAATTTGCCTTGGGAAGACAAGGTGGGGAGATAAAGAAGGGAAAGGGGGGAGGGGGGAAGGGAATGGGGGAAAATTGGGAAAGGGCGGGTATGGGGAAGGGAGGTCACTTTTTGGAGCCAGAAGATCTTATAGAAAATGTAATAAGGGATCTAATGGTTAACAAATTAAAGATATCAACCTTAAATGTTCATTACCTTGGCACGGTAATAAAATGAAAAAGGATTGAAGCACTATTGAAGAAGGATCAAGCGGATATAATATTTTTGCAAGAGACACATCAAAAAAGGGAAGGAATAAATGAATTGAAATTGAATTGGGTAAGAGTATGAAAAAGCATATGGGAATTCAAAAGCTAGAGGGGTAGCAATATTAATAGCAAAAAAATGTAATTTTGTTATTAAAAAGGTGAAAAAAGATGAAAATGGTAGATATATTATAATGCAAGGTGAAATGGGAGAAGATAAATATGTTCTAATGAATGTATATGCTCCAAATGAAAAACAAGAGGAATTTTATGAGAAAGTATTTAAAGAAATGGAGAATATGCAAGAACAAAATATTGTTGTAGCAGGAGATGTTAATATGCAAATGGAAAGAATAAAAAACAAATCAAATTATTCATTAAGGGATAAATATGATAATATTACAAATTTAAATAAAATAATAAAAAGAAAGGGGTTGAAAGATGTGTGGAGATTGGTAAAGGGAGATGAAAGGAAATATACATACTTTTCAATGGTACATAAGAGTTATTCAAGAATTGATTATATTTTTGTATCAAAGAATTTGATTGATAAAATCATAAATTCAGAGATAGAAAATATAAAAGTAACAGACCATGCCTTGGTCAATGTGGAGATTATAATGAAGAGAGATTATGAACAGGTGAAAAGGTGGAGGTAAAGAGAGAAAAAAAAAGCTTAGGTCCACGCTATATGAAAGAACGTATCTCCCAATATATGCATGCCAAGACCCTGAGGTTCACAGGAGAAGCCCTTCTCTCAGTTCCCCCACCTGCCCAGGTACAGTTGGAGGGAAGACGAGAGAGGGCCTTCTCAGTGACCACCCCTACACTTTGGAACTCCCTCCCTAGCTAGGCTAGAATGGCCTCCTCCTTGCTGTCATTCCAATGCAGGTCAAAACTTATTTCATTGAGACAGGCTTTTAGAATTGAAAAAGGATTGCAAGTGCTGTATTGTTTTAATTGTATTATTCATTGCTTTTAAAATCTTTTAGAGTGTATGTTTTTAATGTGGTCCTTAGTTTAATTCAGTTTTAACATGGTTTTTGTATGTTTGTAATCTTTTTAATGCATAAGCCATCTTGAGTCTTGGGAGATTTTCAGACAGGAACGAAAAAAGTGTTCCCGCCCCTGTCACGTGAAAAAAGGAAAACTTTTCAGACCTACCTTTTCTGCACCTCGTTCCCTCGGCAGGGCAGCCCAGGGGTGAAAAGAGCTTGAACAGAGCTCCCTTCACTTCCTGGGTTGAAATTCCGCTGCTTTCGCAAGAAGAGGAGAGCACGGAAAATTCAAAGTGTAAAAGCAAAATACAAGACAAAGAGTTACACTAAGCACTGAAACACACTTAAAACTTTACAAGTAACCTGGGGAGTGTCATAAAAAGTGTGTCACTTACCTTGATGTCCCGATTTCATCCGGATGTGTTCTGGCATGGACCTCTCATTGATGCTGGCATTGCACCAGCATAACGGGCACCTTTTCACTTGTATGACATTCCGTTACATCGACGGCTTAGCCAGTGAATAAAAAGAAGCACTGGCATAATGACAGCTGAATGGGAGCATGACGACACAGGAACAACGCCATCTGAAAGGGAAGCCCTTTAGCGATCTCTTGGCATTCGTGTAACACCATATTTAGCGTGTCTGATAATCTCACCAGTCTTGGAAAAAAGGCGGGATATACATAAAGTTAATAATTATTATTAAAAAGGCAGATTGGGAGCTCTTTATTATTAAACATTTGATTGCAGCAACAGCAAATAATCCAATCACTTCACTTTGGAGAAATATTTCGTCCTTTTGTCTCATTAGTACTTCAGATATGGCCCTTTGGAGCATCATGCTAAAGAAGATTGTAAATAAAGTTGGTGCAAGAACACAACCTTGCTTCACTCCATTAGGTATTAGAAAGGGCTCTGAAAGAGCATCGCCATATCTGACTTGACCACGCTGGCCCTTGTGTAGCAAGGTAATCATTTTAAGGAATTTGGGGGGACATCCTAGTCTTTCCAGGATCTGCCACAGACCTTTTCTACTTACAGTGTCGAAGGCTTTGGTGAGGTCGACAAATGTTACATACAGACCCTTGTTCTGCTCTCTACATTTCTCTTGCAGTTGTCTAAGGGCAAATACCATGTCTGTAGTACTCCTATTGGCTCTGAAGCTACATTGGCTTTCAGGGAGAAGTTCTTCTGCAACAGCAGGAACTAATCTGTTCAGCAGTATCCTTGCAAGGATTTTTCCAGCAATAGAGAACAGTGTTATGCCTCGATAGTTTGAGCAGTCGGATTTTGCTCCTTTTTTCTTGTACAGGGTGATGATGACTGCATCTCGGAGGTCTGATGGCAGTTCCCCTTTTCCCCAGCAATTCACAAGGAATTTGTGGAATTTTTCGTGGAGTGCATGACCTCCGTGTTTCCAAACTTCAGGTGGGATTCCATCAATCCCAGCTGCCTTGCCGTTTTTCATCTGTTGTATGGCCTTAAGGGTCTATTCCAAAGTGGGAGCTATGTCCAATTCAGTTTTCATCAGTTTTTGTATCATATGTTGGATAGCTAAGCCTTGAACTACTCGGTTGGCGCAGAGCTTGAAGAAGACAACGGCAACTATATACATTACCGTACTGATGGTAGCTTGTTTAACTTAAGCCTTCTGAGGGCTCACACTAAGACACTAAACTATCTAGTCCGTGAGCTGCTCTTCACTGATGCTGCTGCCCTTGTTGCCCACACAGAAGTAGCTCGGCAGCGTCTAACATCCGTCTTAGCAACAGCTGCAGAGCTGTTTGGGCTGGAAGTCAACCTGAAGAAAACAGAAGTTCTTTACCAGCCTGCACCACAGGACGAACACCACCATCCCCACATTGCCGTCGGCAAATCTGTGCTCAAGTCCGTTCAGCAGTTCACCTACCTGGGAAGCATCATCTCCTCAGATGCTAAGATTGACAAAGAGATCGATCACAGATTAGCAAAGGCATATAGTGCATTTGGAAGACTTCACAAAAGAGTCTGGAGCAGTAAACACCTGAGGCAAAGCACAAAAATCAGTGTGTATAGAGCCATTGTACTGTCTATCCTCCTTTATGGATCTGAAACATGGGTCACCTATCGCCACCACCTACGACTCCTCGAGCGCTTTCATCAGTGCTGTCTACGCACAATCCTAAATATACACAGGACTGACTATGTGATGAATGTTGCTGTCCTTGAGCAACCAGGGATCACCAGTATTGAGGCCATGATATTGAGAACGCAGCTGCACTGGGCAGGGCACATTTCTAGGATGGAGGACCATCGCCTCCCAAAAATAGTACTCTACAGTGAACTTGCCACAGGTCAGCATAAGAGGGGCACTCCAAAAAAGCGATACAAAGACTCCCTGAAACAACATCTCAGGCTCGGCCAAATTGATCACCAACAATGGTCCGCCCTGGCCGCACATCGGGAGGCATGGAGACGCACTATCCACAATGCTGCAGCCTTATTTGAGAACTCACGCCGAACAAGTCTTGAAGAGAAACGACAACGCAGAAAGAATCACCACTCGGAAACATCACCCAAGGAGACCTTCTGCTTTGCTTTCTGCAAACGGACTTGTTTATCTTGGATTGGCCTTTTTAGTCATCAGCACGCTTGCAGAAAGCGCGGGATGAATCCTTCCTGAATCTTCGTTTGCGAAGAAAAGCCAGAGAGAGAGAGACTTCAGATATGGGATATTTGCGGATATTATGAAAATGACTTATTAGATAAGAATAAAAGAAAAATGTATGAAAATGGGTTTATAAATTGATGGACAGCTTTGGTATCCTCTGGAAAAATCTATGTGCTGCCAGTATTAATCTACAGTATATTCCTGGTGTTCCATTTTCAAATGTAATTGAACAGCAAATATCTATTTAATAAATGACTTAATAAAATTTTGAAAAGACAACTTAGTGGGGGGCTCTGTTCTAAAATTCACCTTCTAAATTACTGAAGGATTTTACGTTACTAATTTGCAATTTGTCACGTATGTGCTATTGAAATGGAATTAGAAACCTACTTTCTACAAGAAACAAAGTCAATGTGTGTTATTTGGAATAAAGTGCAGTATGTATAATAAACCACGCAGTGTCACTGTAGTAATGCAAAGTTTGTTTGTGCAAGTCTGATGCTGCAGGCCCTGAGGTACCTCATAATGCCAAAGTACAATCTATCAGTGTGTGTGTGTGTGTGTGTGCACACATGTGTAGTGTAGTGTTTCCAAACTTGTTTTTGTGGGAGCAAGGGCACACACAAACTTAACAATAGAAAAGCTACTATTATTAAAAACAGTAAATGCCATGACATTAGTACATTAATTTTGGATTGACAATCACATCATAAATCAAAACAGAAAAGCATAAACAAATAAAAACAGAAAAACATATACCTGCACAACCATATAGGCTTAATATGTAGCACTCCACAAATATACCCATGTATTAGAAGCTCTCTCAACAAATGTACAATTTTAAAAGTAAGTGTGTGTGTGTGTGTGTGGTGGTGGGGGGGCAATTACCTATGATAGCAAGTTGGAAAGAGTTGGTTGTTGGCCTATGCTGGCTGAAGTTATGCTTGGAGTTATAGTCCCAACAAACTAACTTCTCACAGCTCTGCCTGATAATAGAATCCTAAACATGTGGGTTTATGTATTTATTGAATTTATATCCTGCTTTTCTCCTGGGATGGGATCCAAGGTGACTTGCACAAATATAAAACAAGGTTACATTAAAAAAAAATCATATTCTACAAAAGTTTTTTTTAAAAGACAATTAAATGCCAATGTTATTAAAGTCATAATTAAAACATTTAAAACATATTTAAGACATAAATTACTAATAAAAAATAATAAAATATAGCATACCACTTCACACGTACTACTGCTATGTAATTTACAACTCCCTGAGTAAAAAGGTCTTCACCTGTCCATGCAAAGAAAGTAGGGAGGGGGCCCATTGGACTTCGCATGGAAGGGTTTTCCACAGCCTGGGAGCAGTCATGGAGAAGGCCCTCTCCAGTGTCCTCACCAAATGTGCCAGTGAAGGTGGTGGGACTGAGAGAGACCCCTCCCCTGCAGACTTAAAAAACCCATGCTGGCTTGTATACAGTCTTTCAGATAGTCTGGACTCAAGCTATTTAGGGCTTTAAAAGCCAAAACCAGCACTTTGAATTGTGTCCAGAAATGGACTAACCACCAGGGAAGTTGTTTCAACTCTCTCTCTCTGTGTCACATGATCCCTGTAACCAGCCCGTCAACAGCCTGGTAACAGTATTTTGGACCCACTAAAGTTTCCAAAGAGTTTGCAAAGGCAGGCCCATATAGAGCACATTATAGTGATCCAAGTGGGGTGTAATCAAGGGATGTGTCACCATAGCCAGATCTGACTTCTCAAGGAACAGGCACAACTGGTGCACTAGTTTTAACTATGCAAATGCATTCCTGGCCACTGCCAAAACCTGGGCATCCAGGCTCAGTTCCAAGTCCAGGAAGATGCCCCAGCTATGATTACCTGAGGGTTTTTTGTTTTTGTTTTTTTTTTTTGGCAGGGGGAGTGTAACCAGATCCAGCACAGGTTGAATCCTTATTCCCTGATCTGCCCAGCAACTGACCAGGACCACCTCTGTCTTGTCTGAATTAAGTTTCAATTTATTCACCCTCATTCTGATCTGTTGTATGACTGTGCCTCTGGATCAAGACTAGGAAGGACAAATAATGGTGGTGAGTAAGAGCAGGTAGTCTCACCAGATAATATGGCTCCAGGCCTCATTCCAGCAAGACTTTCTGATCCCCACTTCCACCATCTATAGCACCAACAAAGTTGTCTGCGTGGTGATGGGCCTGTCACTGCACTATACCAACTCCTTCCAACTTGCAGTGTTGCAGGACTAAAGAACCCTTTGTATTTATTCACGCATTATGAGCACTTGTATGAGTGTTGGACTTAGGGCTTGTCTACACTATTAAAAACCTTGAATTCCCCTGCGAATTCCCCTGAATCTGTGGTGACCCGGCCACACAACATACAGCCTTATCCCTGAATCTGGGGCGATCAGGCCACATGTCACATGGCCCAGATTCGGGGCATTCTGGGATGTTTTACCTAGATGCAGTTTTGACAATTCAAGGTTTTCTCTGCATTTTCGTCCACTGCCTTCACCACTGCCGCCGCCACCACCATGACCATTTTAAAACTCAGGAGGCAGTTCCTGACTAAAGGGAGGTTTTCTCGCTTCCCCTGGCTCAGCAGCACTGCTTCCACCTGCTCTCCACTCACCCGTCAAGCTTCTGTCACTTTCTTCAAGCACCTCTTCCTCCAACAAGAGAGTGGGCGGAGGGCAGAAAGTCTGTGGGATAAATCTCTCCTAGGGGAGGACAACTTCTCCAAAAATTTGTCAAAAGTGGAGCTCAACATTTGCAGTGGTAATGCCACAATTTATGTTTTTTGCCAAAGAGTTTTGGGGTTTCTGCAGCACCAATACACATGGCAGCAACAGTAACCATGCTGTTTGGCCACCATGTTGCATCCTCTACAATACCCCATTCATAGCACCATTTCCAGGAATAAAGCTGCCACAGCATTCACAAAAGAGTGGAGAACATTTTGCAAGGTGGACTTCTGTGTCTAGGGTAAGGATGGGCAACTATGGAAGGGTGGGAGGCTGCATTAGCCCCCCATGAGACCCCTGCCGCACCCACTATCTCTCACACACAAAATCATTTTTTTTGCCTCAAATGCCCTCAAGTGGACAAGACGTCATTTTCACCATGTGTTTGGCCCTTCCTGGGCCATTTTACACCCAGAGAGAGGTGTAAATTGGCCCAAGATGTGGTGGAAATGCATCCCCACCCCTTAGAGATTTTGGGCCAAAAAGGGGCCTTCAAACATGCTGAAAATGCCCTCCACACCCCTACAAGGCATTTTTGGGCATCTTGAAGGGGGGAAAGAAAAAGGAAAGTAAGTTCTATTTTTTAAAAAATATTTTAATCCCCTAGGAAGTCCTGGAGGCCACAAAAATGGGGCACCTCATGCAGCTCATAGGCCACACTTTGTCCATCCTTGATCTTGGGAGTCCTGGTGTCAAAGCCAGATTCTTTGTGAAATACTATACAAAATACAGTAGTTCTCAGATGGTATAGCTGATGTACAACTTTGAAGTCTATCTACCCTCAACACTCATGCTTGTTCCACTTTATCCAAGTGGGAATAAAACCATCAACACAAGCTGAGCTCAGTTAACAGTGGACTGTTCACTATTATGAGGGAGCCCTGGTGGCGCAGTGGTTAAAATCCAGCACTGCAAGCCACAAGGTTATGAATTTGATCCCAGGGGACTTCAAGGTTGACTCAGCCTTCCATCCTTGTTGGAGTCAATTTGTTAAAATTTTTTTATAAACCGCTTAGAGTGCTTTGGCACTGATAAGCGGTATATAAATATCAATGCTATTGCTATTAAACAGATATGTGCAGAAAGACGCTTATCACTTCAAGACAGTCCTGCCTGGTAGCTTACTTTCCTGCAGAACAGGTAGCTGTGATCTGAGTTTATATCTGCCTCTGAACAGATTAGTTTTCTTGGGTGGGCAGAGCAATTTCCCCACAATACATTTGTTTTTGTAGTTCCTGTGAGGCAGGACACTGTATTTCTTCTTAATCTGGGACAGAGTGTATCTTCTTCCCAAGACTATTGACTGCCTGACCTAGCAACTTAAAATTTCAGGAACTTCTCAATGGCCTTACCTTAGTTGGAACCACTTGGCTTCAATATGAGTGACCACAGGGAGTGGTATCTCATTTTTGCAATTATCATCAAAAATTTGTAACTTTACACCACAGGAAAAAACCCAGGCTCCCTCTTTTTGCACAGGTGTCACCAATGATCTGCTAAAGTATGGGCTCACCCAAATCTTTCAAGTGGTATCTCAGATTCTGCATAATAGTAAGATAAATACACATGCTTGGAAGAAGTCTAGAACCCTATACACCAAACACATCAAAGCAGACTCCAGAGACTCCCACAGTAGGGTTACTCTTTACAGTAAATATGGATATGACTCGAAGAGAAGAGGCCTAAACCAAATTTGTGTTCACAAATTTCAGAAGTTCAACTTCAATGCTTTAAAATGTAAATGAATGCAAATTATTAATACAAATTAAGTCTAGAAATAAATACTGCCATGTCAAAACTATAGCATGAACACCCAACATAAATGCAAGTTTTATTCATAGAAATATTATTGTGTGTCAAATGTATTAACATCTGTTGTTTTGTACCAGCAAAGAATAAATGAAAACACATTTCATATGTCGTAGTGATTCTCAAACTCTTGTTTTTTAGGTGTTTGGACTTCAGCTTTCAGAATCTCCCAAGCATTGGCCATATTGGCTTGGACCTCTTGCAGTTGAAGCCCCAAATATTTGGAGGACTAGTCTGAGAATCACTGATATAGGGCACAGCTATGGTACACAAGTGTGTTTTGTGTATTTTGTGGAGCTTCTGTCCTCAGCTCTGGGACATGATGTGAAATTAGCTCTCTGCTAGCAATAATGGCAAGTAGGACCTAACCAGTTCTGACAGGTGTAGGCCAACATTATACAAGGAAAATATTGGCCCTGAAAAATCACTGCCCTGAAGGTTCACATTATTAAAACAAAAATCTTACTTTACACATGCAAATATCTATATCTATGGGGACATGCACATTATAATACCTGCCTAAGTAAGTGTAAAAGCAATTTGCTCACAAGAAAAAGCAAGACCAGGTTATAAGATCACCTATTGAGTATTGGACTGCCTTTCTGGAGACCTGGGTTCAAATCCCTGCTCAGCCATGAAAACCCACTGGGTGACCTTTGACAAGTCACATACTCTCAGCCCATTGAAAACCCTGTGATTGGTTCACCTTAGGGTCGCTGTAAGTCAGAAATGGCTTGAAGGCATACAACAACAATGGCCCGAAATCTTGTTTGAGTGTTATGTTCAGAGTGCCTCACAATTTGGTACTGACAATTGCTCAACATGGCTGTTGCTTGCATTGAGTTCAACTGTAAAGTGCACTACTTCTACATGTTTACGAGACATGTTAAAGCTTATAGCTTATTTAAGAGGTGGTAAGCTCAGGTGCTGGAGGCTATATTACAGAGGAAGAAACGGGCAAAACCACCTCTTAGTATTCCTTGCCTAGGAAAACCATACGAAATTCATGGGGCCACCATAAATCATCAGGAGACTTTAAGGCACATACACACACACACACACACACACACAAGCTTTCTTCAAACGGTTTTACATTCTTGTTAAATACTACAGTACAGCTACATTCTAGTCCTGCATTTGTTTAGCTCTCTTTAGTATAGCACAGACCAATTTAATGGCGATTTCAAACATCTTCCTCCAGGTACAGAAGGGGATATACAACAAAACACAGGACTGAAAGATAGAAATATAGCTGTTTGAAAGGAGCAAGTCACAAACAAGTTAACTTTGATACACTCAGAAAAGCCCCTTGTGGTGTACTACAGCAATCCATATTAGCATATTGCTGTTTATATTCTTAATTATTGGTACAAAGTGGATATACTTCCAAATATGTAGATGTGACAATACTGTGTTAAAGTGACTTCAGTCACTACAAAGGCTATGGTTAGTAGTGAAAAAGAGAAATGATTAAGATAAATACAAAATTCCACAAGAGGAAACATTACACATAGAATTAAAAACTAATCAATGTACAGAAGTGGAGAACAACCGATCAGCCAGAGCTCCTTGTAAAGAGTCCTCATAAAGCTCCTCTTGTGTCAACAAGATTATGTTTTTAATTTAAAGGTTTGGACCACATTATATTAGATAATAAAAGAAACAAGAACAGCTTGGAGGAGCTGATATATTTAAACAGTGGGTGAAAGATATGGACATCTTTAAAAGAAATGCCAAGAAAGGGAGACATGCAGCAAATAGTTTTACAACTACAGGACAAAAATGGATTTATAAAAACTCACTTAAGAGAGAAGTTTCTTAGTAAAATGCATCGCAATGGAGATTGTGGTATATTCTCCTTCACTTTGGCAGGACATTGTGTTGAACCAGTAGTCTTCAACATTTGTTAGATAGGGAACCCACCATTAACCCCTATTTGTAAAAAGGAATCCACTTTTAATTTTAAAGTACTTTTTTTAAAAAAACTTTTCTTTTGTTTAGGGTCCACAAAGTAGTGGTAGAATTGATATGACCCACTTTCAGGTGTGGCTGTTAAGTCAGAGCCCAGATGAAAACCAACACGCTGAACAACCATGGTTTCTGCCAATTTAGATTTCATCATGTAACATTAAAGTTAGTTGATACAGACTGTATTTCATGCCAGCAATGCCAATGTATTACTGAAGGTTCTGATGCCACAGGATACTTCCACAGGTATCTATCCCATGTCTAGAGCTGAAATAATTGCACCTGAAGCTTAAGATGCAATAGTGCAACTAATGAACTCTTTTATAAATGATTCTTTATAGACAATCTGAAACTGTAAGATTACAAAGACCTGGTGACAAAAAAATAATCTCCAGGGGTATGAATTGCTTGCCAGTCATTTGGCTCATGGCAATCAGTTCATCCAAAAAGCTATAGGACATGCTAGTCAACTCAAAATAATAGGTTCAGAAACCTAATATTTCAGAAATTATCAGGGTTGTCTTGCATTTAGATTAAGAGGAACCTAAGTAAAAGCAGGGATGCTAGCTCCAATGCATTAATGGTAGACAAATAATCATAGAATCATAGAGGTGGCAGAGATCACAAGGGCCATCTAGTCCAACCCCATCACGCAGGAATACACAATCAAAGCACTCCCAACAGATTGCCATCCAGTTTGTTTAAATACATCCAAAGGAGACTCCACCACACTCCAAGGCAGCATATTCCACTGTTGAACAGCTCTTACCATAAGGAAGTTCTTGCTAATGTTTAGGTGGAATCTCTTTTCCAGTAGTTTGAGTCTATTTCACTGCATCCTAGTCTCTGGAGCAGCAGAAAACAAGCTTTCTCCCTCTTCAGTGACATTCTTTCAAGTATTTAGACATGGTTATCATGTCACCTCTTAACCTTCTCTTCTCCACACTAAACATACCCAGCTCTGTAAAGCCATTCCTCATAGCGCATGGTTTCCAGACCTTCACCATTTTGGTTGCCCTCCTCTGGACATGTTCCAGCTTGTCAATATCCTTCTTGAATTGCCGTGCCCAGAACTAGACACATCATTCCAGGTGAGATCTGACCAAAGAATAGAGTGGTACTATTACATCCTTTGATCTAGACACTATACTTCTATTGATGCAGACTACAATTGCATTGGCTTTTTAAGCTGCACATCATACTGTTGACTCATGTTCAGCTTGTGGTCTACTAAGACTCCTAGATCCCTTTCACATCTACTGTTGTCAAGCCAGGAAAATCACCCATCCTATATATGTGCTTTTCCTTTTTTTCTGCCTAAATGAAGTACCTTATGTTTCTCCCTGTTGAAATTCATTTTGTTAGTTTTGGCCCAGCTCTCCATTCTTAAGGTCATTTTGAATTGTGATCCTATCCTCTGGGGTATTAGCTACCCCATCTAATTTGTGTCATCTGCAAACTTGATAAGCATGCTCTCTATTCCCTCATCCAAATAATTTATAAAGATGTTGAATAGCATTGGGTCCAGGACAGAACCCTGTGGCACCCTGCTGGTCACTTCTCTCCAGGATGAAGAGGAGCCATTGGTGAACACCCTTTAGGTTCTGTATGATGCATTAGCATTGATCCTGACCTCGGATAATCCTCAAGTTTATTTGCTCTGTAATATGAAATTTGGATCCTTCTTCATTATCTCCCAGACAGTGCAGATTCTTGTGAAGATCTGATAATTCAAAGGAAGTGACATATTTGTTAATTTAACTAAGTTTTCACTAACAGGGAAAAAAAGGTTGTGTTTCTTTGGGTATCCTGAACTGGGACCCAGCACATGTAGTCATTATGATTTAGTATCTGCAAGTGTTATTATTACCAGCTTTAAAAGCACCAGTGATCCACCATTAATAAATAAAAGCAAGCATTAAATTATCTATTGTGTCCAGACTTTAATTTAGCTGCCCCTCTAGAAAGAACCCTCTGAGAGTAGTGATCTGAAAAACTGTTGAATAAGAATTAGTCTGCGTTTCAGTGTTAAATGGCAATTTTAACTAATATTAATATCTACAGGAAAACTTAGTATTGTCTTAGTGGATTTCTCAAAACAAAACAAAACAGGAAAAAGTAGTTGGCTATGCAGTCTTTCTCTCAGAAGAAGACGTAAAGTCTATCTCAAAGTTCAATATATTCACAGCATGTTGTTGGTGCACCAACAAGATCAGTTAGTTTATATTATTCAATTAAAGCTTGGCTGAACGTATAGCTGGATCCAAAGTTAAAAACACACAGAACCAAATGTTACAATATTTTTTTTAATTTTTATAAATAACTTATCTGTTACAAAGACAGTTTACCCAGCTAAAATCACAAAACCATCAACTCAAGATATCCAAATTAGGTTTTATTAATAAAACAGGTAAAAATTGATTTGTCAATCTTCACAGAGAACTGCAGATGAAGCTGAAAAACAAAGCTTCTTCTTTTTTTTTTTTAATAAACACAATGCATTCAATGCAAGTACTTTGGGTCTACTTGGGATTACTTTAACTCCCATATTTTTTAAAAAATGCAAAACCTTTAAAACAAAGGCTTTGGGTATTCACATAGATCACTTGTAAAATTCCTCTTAAAAATGTCCACTGGCAAATATTTACAGTGGGTGACAGTCTACTTTGTCTCTTGCTACATTTAGGCTGCAACCCTATACCTGCTTGTATAGGAGTAAGCACCACTGTTATCAATGGATCTTACTTCTGGGTAAACAAGTATAGGATTGGGCTGCTAACCATACCCTCCTGACTCATCTCAACAGACACCTTGTTATTTGTATAGAATGCAAGAGAGCATATAAAAAAATATAAAACCATGTTCTTGGTTGCAGTTATAGGTATTCCTGATCCCCTGAATGTTTTCCTTTAAAACAAAGAGCCCTATAAAAATAAAGAGATGTTTGGTATTGGTTCAGTGTTCAAGTCTGCTTGGTTTCTCTTTTCCAGCCTTTTCAGTCTGCCTTAATGATTGCTATTCTCCACCAAACCAGGTTTAGAAATTGGCTGCCAAGTTATTGATAGCACTGTTGTTTTATGCTACTGCTGCTATTCTTTGTACTGTATATACTTCCCCAGTAATTCACTTCTGAAGAGCTGTGCATGATATCCAGCAAATGAAGCAAGCACATCAAGATGCAGATCTGTTGGTGGGTTGAATTATTTTAACTTTTGTTTTCTTGTGCCAGACAAAATATTACATTGTGTCACCCACCGTAAAAATCAGTGTACATAGTGAACTATATGTATAAACTCCAACTTTTCCTGCATTTTCACTATGCTGCATCTGCAGGCCTTCACAGATTATCAGCATTTACAAGAGCAATGTATAGAATAGGCAGTGGGAGAGCTATTTTATGCACTGTTTCATCATTACTGCTCTCATTTTAAGGCACTGCTTCTCTTAGAACAAAAGCTTTTTTAAAAAAGGGTCATGATCGTGCTTAATCACTTAAAAGGAAAAAGAAAGTTAACGAAGACTATTACACTATACATTAAAAGTACAAGAAATAATAAAAGGTGAAGAAAAGTAAGTCACTTAAAGCAGGCTCTAGAGCTATGTACAGTAGGAAAAGCTTTGGGGGTATTTCACTGTGAGTATTGTACAGACAAAGCATGCAGTTTTCTTTTTTCTCATCGTCAGACAAATGTACTGATTTGTGTCAGCAGAGCTGTTTCCTGGGAAGACAAGGCAAAGAGTACCACTAATTTGTGAAGTAGTTCTACAATCCACGGGCCCTGTGTGGCAGCAAAGAGTGTTAATACACTTCCAACTTGTTCCTTTCCATTTCCTCGGTGAATGTAGTGTTTCACTGAAAGCTTTACAAACAACAACAAAAGCTATCAATCTAATTCCTTCTTTCCCCTGTCAAAATTCAGTAGTGACTTCTGTGGAGAAAGGTGGTTGGGGAACACCCAAGCACTGAACATGGTAAGAATTATTCTTACTGGGGTTCCGGTAATACTGTACATTATTCAGGCAGCTGGCAACCAAGTCTTTCAAGGAGATTACCTTCCAGCTAATGAATTTCAGCTGCCTGCAGCACAACACTGAGGTATTATCTCTGTAGCATGACATTTAATATTAGTAATAAACCTTGTCACATGTTCAATTTTAAAAAAAATCCTATGCATAATTGATTATTTATCCCAAGGAAATGACTCAATAGTCAAAGGTTGGATTTACAGAAGATAAGTGAGCCTCCCTGGCTCAGAAATGCCTGGGCATTTCACACTGTTCACAACGGTTTAAGGCTGGGTGATTTAAAAAAGTACAAGCAGTACAATTCCACTGAGCTCCCTCATCTTCCTCTGTATCTGGTACAGTCTTTGGTGTTTTGATGATGGACCTTTGATCTGCTGGAGTGAAAAAGAACAATTATTAAATATAAATAGTAGAAGAAACAATTCTGTGCACTCTTTTACTCCTATATATGAAGCAAAATTGGGTATTACATGCTGGAACCATGTTGTAAGTTAATTCTTTCCATTGCTATTTACTTAAATATTAAATAATTCAGTAACAAAAACAAAACAAAATGCTTTGCCCTATGGTTTAGCCTAGATAATCTCTTGGTCTCTGTACTTTAAAAATGAGCAGAATTTAAGTGATCCAGCATGTGCAAAGGACACAACTCCCTTCCACAGGTATGTCTAAGTGACAGAGAAAACAAATGCCCATACTGTAATAAAAAGAAATTATGATCTGATTATTTGTAAGCTGCAGACCCTCAACAACTTTATGAAAAAATGACAGTATGTGTGTGTGTGTGTGTGTGTATATATATATATATATATATATATAGTAAATGCAGTAAAATATAAGTTTTGATTCCATATGTTAATTAACTTTCGTAGAAAATTTTACTCATTTTACCTTTGGGCTTTGGTGGTACAGGACCTAGAAATCCAATATTGTCATAAAAGTTATGGATGGCACTGGGATTAAAATGTGGTCCTGGAAGAAAGGAAACATACAGCTCAATGACAGAAAAAAGTTAGTACAAAAATGTACTTAAAGCTGAAGCCCCGGAGGTGCACCTATATGTTCATGGAGGAACCATTTCTAGAACCTTTTCATTTGAGGAAAAATTACTTAGGCTACTGAATGAGCTCTAACAATTTTGTACATCCATGTATGGGCTCACCTTTGGTACCCATATACCACATTGTTTAACTGAATATATAGGGAAGGAAGAGAGAGGTGAATATAATCAAACAGAAAGCAAAACAACCTAGGTTGCTGCAACTTTCAGGTTTTACACTAAACCTCAGTTCAAGTTATCAACTGTCATGTAGAATAATGACGATTCTCTCATAGTGCTGCAGAATCTCTAAGAAGAGAGCAGGCATTCAGTCTTTTTGGATGGACAAAGAGCTCTGATGCAAAACAAATGGTAGGCCAACAGTAAGTGCCTAATCTTGTTTAATTAATCTTTAACACTCTTGCATTAGTATATGAACACTTACACAGCTTGTTTTGAAGGTGGTTTTCTGATCGCAATGAGAATTTCCATGTATTGTAGAGTATAAAAATTCCCTACGCCCAAATGATTGTGTGTGCAAAATTAAGTGTGCTCTGCTCAGATAATCAGAGCCAAAAAACAAGGTGGAACAAAATTAAAATGTAATCAGATAAAATTACATTAGATGAAATTTTAAATATGTATACAGTTGCCCCTCCACATTCACGAATGCTAAATTCGCGGTTTTGAATATTCGCGGTTTTCGGAGGGCCTCCCCCCCGCCCTCCCAAAAGCAGTGACAGGGCTTTAGAAGCCTGTGGCCGCTTCTGGGGGCGGGGGGAGAAGCAGGCAGGGCAGGGGGTGAGAGAGGTGGCGAGGGAGCTTTCTGAGGTCCCCTCGCCACCTTAGGAGGCCAGGTGCGGGGTGGGGGATGTGGCGAGGGGGCCTTGGGAGGGAGAGGGAGGGCTGGGGAGGCGACCACAGGGCCTCCAGAGGCCCCATGGTGGCCTGGGGAGGGAGGGGGAGGCGGGGGAAAATGACTATGGGGCCTCTGGAGGCCCCGTGGTTGCTTTGGTGGGGGAGGGCAGGTCTTATTCGCAGAATTTTCACATTCGCGGGGATCTGTGGAACCTAACTCCCACGAATGTGAAGGGACGACTATATTTCTTGTATTGTGAAGTATTTCCTGGCCATGATAAATACCAATGTCTCCACTAAGTCCCTGAATGGAACCAACCTATTAACAACCAGGGTACCTCAGTTCTTCTTTGATGTATCCTGGAGTTTGTTTACAATGGGAGTTCAGTGCACATGCCCCTGAATTCCCCGACGCCCTGCACATTATTATTTTTCACAGGGACGTGGGGTACCTTGTCTTCACTGTCCCTGTGGGGTTTCTCCACCACCGATGCTGCCACCACCATGACTACCTCAACCATAATTTAAAGCTCTGGAGGCAGTTCCTTACCGAAGTGAGAGATTTTCTCCCTTCCCCTGGCTCAGCAGCACCGCCTCCGCTTGTTTTCCTACTTGTCCGCTTCAGGAAGAGGCACTTGAAGAAAGCGATGGAAGTGCTTGGAAGTGACAGGCAAGCAGAGAGCAGATGGAAGCAGTGCTGCCGAGCCAGGGGAAGGGAGAAAACCTCTCCCTTCTGCCAGGTACTGTCTCTGGAGTTTTAAATTTGATTATGGTGTTGGTGGCAGCAGAGGACAAAAAAATGGGAAAAAACTCAAATCCCACACACTCTGTATTTAGGTAAAATACCCTGAATCTGGGCCATGTGATGTATGGGCAGATCTCCGCAGATTCAGGGGTATTTGCATGGGGATATGGGGTTTTTGATAGTGTAGACAAGCCCCTGATTTGATGGCACAGAACATTTCTTGTATCAAACATTACATCGGCTGAGACAAAAAATAATAATGAAATAAAATAAAATAAAAACTAAAGAAATAAAAATGCCCCAATGGCAAAAGCCAGTATGATTTGTTGGGACATTTTTTCCTCACACCATTTAAAAAAACAAAAACAAACAAACAAACAAACAAACAGAAAAAACTGAAATCTGGAGACAACTTTTACAACTTGTTCTGTATGGATTCTGGAACAAGACATGACACTGGGGGACTTAGCCCACATATGTCTTTCTATAACAGACAAGGTAAACAACAGTTGTCTCCAGAATCCTTTACACAGTATGTGTGGAGAGTAAAACAGAGAGAAAAGGGAAAAGCAGATTACCTCCACTTATTACCCCTACCTGCTACCTCCAGCATATTTTAAAAAGCATAGCTCTGTACATTTGTCCACCAAAATGGAAATCATGAGAAAAGTGGGGGCTGGAAAAAAAAGTCATTCTTGGGTGCACTTTGGAAGAAACTTTCAAATAGTCTCTAGAGAGTTAAATTTAAAAAAAAAAACTTATGCAAGCCTTCCCTATCTGGGTATTTTGTTTCTCAAGTGCATATTAGTTTTGAATGAGAATTTTGTTGCAACATGTTGAACTGTGTTTGTTTTTTTTAAAATGGGAACCTCTTTCTGTTCTTTCAATGTTACTTCTACCCCTGGTACCAAATTTTCTGTTAAAGAAGTAATTCCCAGGAACACATCTATTTCGTTAATTGAAGTATTAATGTTAAAGTTTTAAAAAAATCAGATCATAAGTGGTGAGGACTATATTCAGAACTGTTTCAAGTTGATGTGCTATGGGTTATTTTTACACATTTTGAATGAAGAAGCATGACTAGCTCAAAGGTTCCAAGATAAACAACAACCTTGCTTTTAGAATTAGTTGCTGCCTTTTCTCCAACCGAAGGTTCTACACTGTGAAAAAGAATTGACTCTCACATTTCCTCTCATAAAAGGTACATCTGGAATAGCCAGTTTTGCGCCACCCTTGCCTACCCTATTCTTAACTCACATCCTAACTTCTGGAAATGGCAGAGTAGCATTATAACATCACTTCCCCTAAACCTCCTGAAGCAGGCTCAAGACCAAGTGTTACACGCTGGACATTATTTTTTTTTATATGTACTGTATTTTGCCAATGTTGGGCCCTGAGGTGGGTTGTGAATAGTAAGAAAAATGTTAATGGAAATGTATATGTAAGCTGGGCTAATGAAAATAGTGCTTTTGTAAAGTTAAAAGGAATAGTGGACACTTCTGTCCCGTACCTGATGTAACTGTAAATATCAACAATAAGAAAACCAAGAAGGAGAGAGGACCCCCCCCCCAAAAAAAAACTGACTAGATTTGCTCTTCAGCAAACTGGTCCAATCTCTTTCCTGCTGCATGAGGCAATAACTGAAAACCCTGAACTCCTGGTGTGGAAAGCAGTATTCTTTCTTGATGTTTTGATTAACTGTCCCCCAAACACAAACTGGTATATAAACAAATTAGATATACAGTTTAAGATATGGGGTATAGCTTTATAGGGTATAACTTTTACATTCATTGCATATCATGAAATACATGTATGAAATGTGCCTACATGTTTGTTAATTGAACTTCTAAGGAGAGTGTACCTAACCATATTGAACACATTAAAGAGAAATAAATACAGTACTGATTTATGCATGGTTATTCATTTTGGGACATCAGACCAGATACAAATTGACAAGCATTAGGCAAAGAACCTTCAATCTTCTACTTACAAGATATAAGGATGGAGGAACCATACCTGTACCAAAAGATCATTTCTCTCCACACAGGGCCTCTTTTGGTGGCCATTAGGCCACCTAATGTCAGGCAGTGAGCAGCCATAACACTGTCTCTAAGTAAAGCTACTTTATCAAGCTATCTTCATGTGCACAGTCCTGCCTTGTGTGCTGTTTTGTTGGCCACTTCTGACTGTGACAATGCTATCTGAAACACATTTTTATTCTTAAATCCTTGGTTTGTTTTTCTCTTTACACACAACTATGTATACCTGATGTCTTACAGAGAAAGAATCCCAAATCAACAGGGACAAGGGAAATGTGCACCCCCAAATAAGGGAGGGAATTGGTTGGACATTTTTGTTACAAATACTGTTAACAGCATGCTAACAAATCAGTCATCACATACTAAATTCATAATGTATAATATTCAAACTCTAAGTCATCCAGCTGAATGGAGGAAATTATTCATACTGATATTACGGTACCTCTTGCTTGAAAAAGATCAATTTCTTTGGTTAGGCAATCTATGTCTATCTGAAGCTGTCTGTTACAGCTTCTTAACTGCTGCATTTCTTCAAGCTGAAAAACATGGAAAAACACTGTGTATTAGACTACTAATTCCGTATGTAGGCATGATAAAAATTAATCCATTCAGACATGACAACATTCTGTTCGTTCATGTAATGTAGCTGTTGAAGATCAAATAATCCAACTCACACTAATTACTAAATTGACCACTAAACCATCAGTTGACAAAGGAAATTTGCTTTAGCTTTTTCTAGTTGACTGATCCAGTACAGGTTGCTCCCCGTATCCATGGTGGTTCAGTTCTTGGACTCACCGCAGATACCAGAAACCACAGATAACAGTGAATCCTATTAAAATAAAGGACTTCCAGTACAAACATACCATGTAGTTGTGTTGGAGGACCTAGCGATTCCTAGAGAGGAACCTTCTCTAGGCATTTCCCAGCAAGACTCTATGGTATGTGTCCCTTTTTTAGCCACAGATAACTGAAACCATGACTACTGGTTGAATGAATACTTTGGTTCAATGACCTGTATAAAGCTTTGAAGATGAAATGCTTTCTTTTAGATAATTAAGTTATATATCCTAGAGTGTATCCTCTAGGAACAGTCAAACAAAGACCAGACCTGATAAGGGCAGAGGTGAGACTTATCTATGTTACCTTCAGAATAGGTTACAGAAAAAAATACTGTGACTGAATTTTAAGGACACCCCACTTTACTCCTCATTTATGCAAGGTATTTGGCAATCAAAGCATATTCAACTTTTCAGCATAACAGGTCATTTTTTAAATTGAAGATCAAAATTAAATTTATGACCTTTTAAAAGCCTCCTGAAATTCTGACTTACTGAAGGAATTTGGGAAGCAGAATTTGATCTTTTCAGCCGCCTTCGTGTTAGATTATTCTCCATTTCATTGACTTCTGTTTTTAGTTTATCCAGCTTTTTCTTTTGAATCTCAAGTTCTCGCTGAAGTCGGTCCATCCTAGCCTTCTGGTGTACTAGTAAAGCTGAAGAATATTAAGATACCACTTTAACCAATGTACTGTTCTCTTCACAGCATCATTTGATTTAACACAGTCCAGTCCTATGACAAAATAATTGCATGAGAATTTGACCCAGTATGAAACTTGAGACCATATCAAGTATCATGTGGTTGCTCCAAAATGTGAATAATAATCAAGATGACAGCCTATAATCTCAGGTTTTTGCTTGAAACTGTTCCACCCTAGCCTTCTGGGAGTTCATATAAATACATTTCAGAAATGTGCAGTCTTGACAATTTACTTAACATTAATGTGCAATTTAGACCCTCCCATTACTGCCTCTTTAGTTAACTTACTGGCCCAGAGTCGTCATACTTCCTAAATACTCCAGAATATTGGCAGACAAAGAGCCCACCTAATCCCTATTGTCTGATTCAAGTTCCCTCCCTTTCTTACTTCCTACCTTTTCTTTTCAGTCTTCAACGTTTTCCATCCACCCTTTCATGGATACATCATTCTCAGTCTGTAGCTCCCCTTCCTATCAATCTATCCCGCCCCAGTTCCTAAAAACAAGACAAAGTTATTCTTGCCCCAAGCTTAATACAAAGCTCTCTCAAGAAAAACGAATTACGAAATCCCCACCACCACCACCTCTCTCACACACATACATACACACCATACTGATTTTCAGCATCATTTTGCAGGCTCTTTCCTATCAGCAGGAGAGAGAATGCTGATCACTGAGAATGCTGGACCTGGAGGCAATTGGTTGTTTTTAGCCTTCTATATATAGAAAATATTTGTTGTGTGAAGCTCTTGTAAGAGATCTTGCAAGTTTTGACATCTGGTAGAAACAAAAATATTTCTTTGAACCATGCTAAATTATTTTCAAAGAAATGCTGTTTCAGTATCAACAGGAAGCAGTATGTAACTTTGATAAGTCCTGTTTAAGGTATGCCAGCCTCTTGAAGCTCAATAGGGAACTCTGATATCCATCAGGAAAAAGTTTTGACTCATCAGTGAGTTAGAAAATTTAAGACACAACTGTATGAAATGCAAAAGCATTAGGATAAACAAGTTTTCAAATCAATTTGAATTAATTATTAGTATGGGAAGGCTTGTGGGTGTTCATAATTTTGTTTTCTAAGCTTAAACTTCCCCGCCTCCGAAGTCTGGTTGATGTTCAGATTTATTTAAAAATAAACACAATGGAAAAATAACCACATGTACCATTTATTTTATTTTGGATATATAATCACAATGAAGAGTAAACTATAAATATGTAATTTGGTTATCATATGCAACTAACATGCATGCCATTGACAGCTTAGTGGTGAACCAGTTGACTCTCAGAAATAAAAATTCAGTGGCCACTCTAACCTCCCTATGGGCCTCCCTACCAATGGAAGTAGGCTGGCGGCCTTCCTGTTACCTTTCCACCAACAGGCAAAGATCTTTTTCTATTTAAGCAGGCCTACAGAAGTGAAGCTGGTGTGCTAAAGAGGGCTTTTAATCTAGGTAGGCATTTCTTTCCCTTCCCCTTTATACTGATTTATTTTAAATGCTGTTTTAATGTCTTTAATTGATCTGTTTATGGTTTTACATGTTTTATTAATTTTACAATAGGACCCCCATATTCATGGGGGATTGGTTCCAGGGTCCTGGCGGATAATGCAGATAATAGTGAACGCCCCCATCACCATTCCTGCCACTGACAGCCATCCCGGGGGTGAAAGGAGAAGGAAGGGAGAACTCCTCTTTCTCTCCCTTCGCCCCCCCCCCCCCCGTTGCCACCACTGAGAGCTCTCCCGGGGGAAGGGAGAGGGCAGGAGATCCCTTCTCTCCCTCCCTTTGCCCCCGCCACAACCGGAGCTCTTTCAGGGGAAGGGAGGGGTCAGGCTAGATCCCTCCTCCCCCTCCCTTCCTCCCACCATAGCCAACTGCGGATAATTGAATCACGGTTGGCGAATCAGCAGATGCGGGGGTGCTACTGTATTGTTAATTACTGTGAGTCCTGTATTCGGATACAAATCTAACGAGATCAGATCAGATCAAATCAAAAAAATAAAACTGCAGCTGCAGAGAATTTGGCTCAGCTCTCCTAATGTTACTGATAACATTCTCTGCCCTATATGCAGCACATCCTACTTTCTATGTCATGCTTCTAAATCATGTGCATACAAAACATGATGCACTGTGGCATGAGAAGCAAATAATGAAACCAAACCTGTACTGAAGAAAATTTTTGGATTGCTAATTAATTTATACAGTGTTGAGACAACCGTTAGTAGAGATTTCTGTATAAAACAGAACAGCAGCAAACCAACTTGATCAATGCTCCTTCTAAGAAGCATAAGTAATTTTAAAAATTCCCCTTTAAAGGAATGCACCTAGTTCTACATCTTATCTAATAAATAATACAGGTCGCCCACTATTTACGTGGGATCGGTAGCCATGGTTTCACTTACCCGCAATCAGGAGGGAAAGTCTCTCTAGGCATCTGGAAGACCATAGAGTCACACTGGAGGTGGTTTCGCTAGGCATCGAGAGGTCCTCTGTGAAACTCTATGGTCAACTTCTGCCGGATCTTGGCTACAGAGCCATGCCAGATGCCTAGAGATGCGCCCTGTCTAAGCATTTTCGAGGTCCTCCAGTATGATTCTATGGCAGTTCATTAATATACATGGTTTCACCTATCTGTGGTAAGTCCAGGAACATATCCCCTGGGTAAATGGTGGGTGATCTGCAAAATTAATTCAAGTAAGTTTAGTTAAATTGGAAGTACATAGCTCAAGTGTTCTGTATTAGGTACACAGACACTATAGTACAATTAATAAACAGATGGCTGTTTTTGAATTCTTTTATTTATCAGTTTTAAATTGTTTAAAAATTGTTTTCTACTGTTTTACTATGCTACTAGATGTACTTTTTAGTGTAAACTACCTGAACATTTTACTACACTACGTATTGTAAGTAAACACAATCTCTCTGGCTTTTCTTCGCAAATGAAGATTCAGGAAGGACTCATCCCGCGCTTTCTGCAAGCGCGCTGATGACTAAAAAGGCCAATCTGAGATAAACAAGTCCGGTTGCAGAAAGCACAGCAGAAGGTCTCCTTGGGTGATGTTTTTGGGTTGTGATTCTTTCTGCGTTGCCATTTCTCTTCAAGACTTGTTTGGTGTGAGTTCTCAAATAAGGCTGCAGCATTGTGGACAGTGCGTCTCCATGCCTCCTGATGTGAGGCCAGGGCGGACCACTGTTGGTGATCAATTTGGCCGAGCCTGATGTTGTTTCAGGGAGCCTTTAAGTAAACACAATAAATAAGCAATAAACCCTCATTAAATCTCTTCCTTTCTCCACTTTTGACTAAACAAAGATTCTTGTTCCAGATGCATGAAACCAGGAAGAATGCTTCAGAACCAAATATATCTATTTCCATTCATCCTAAAATTTATCATATGGTATATCATATCATAGAGGATGGTATATAATTTTCAGAATTTGGGCTTGGATTCTCAGTATGCCCAGAATACACATCTGAATTAATGAGGTGGGGAATGAGCTTCTGAAATGTGGAACAATTTTTGAATTAGAAAAAACAGGAAGCAACATTGGTCTGTCCTTCTCAAAAATTTGATGATGTAGCTCCTTTGAGCAAGGTACCATGTTCCTCCTTGAATGCCCAGGATGCAGTGTCACTCTGGAGGACAAAATGTCAGCTGTCAAGAAAGTTGCCATTTCACCACCAGAATGTCCAGGAATAAAATTGTGCCCTTAAAATAACTTATTACTCTGAGGAATAAATGGTGACCATTATTACGCACTGGAAAACCACCTGCAGCTAACACTTCCCAAAACTGCCCCCTCCCCCCCAAAAAATCATCAATGTGGTTTCCCAAATTTGCAAATTTGGTTGAGAGGGACTTTTTTTCAGCACTATCTGGAAATAGCTGGCTGGCTTACTATTGATTGGTACATGGTTGGTCTACACACTGATACTTCAAAAACTGTAACACTGTGAACATTAGTGAGCAAGTAAGTACACATTTCCTTAGCAAAATCTGCAGTCTCATTCAACCTTTAAGCAGTTTTCAACAATGGTCCAGGAAAAGTCTTGGATTTCTTAGAAGCTTACCAAAGATTTCTTAATTGGGAAAAAAAACCCAGTAATGGCAAGCAAGTATCATCACTGCTGATCTTCCCTTGCAATGTGGCACTGCAAGACCATGTTTAGTATACCTATGGGCACATTCTCAGTTTATGTCTGACACACTGAGATTTGACCATTCTGGCCAAACTGATGTGGAAAATGCATCTTGAAAACAAAAGCTTGAAACCACCTTTTCAGAATTATCTACTGTATCCAAGATAATCACTTTAAGGAATTTGGGGGGACATCCTACTATGTGACGAATGTTGTTGTCCTTGAGCAAGCAGGGATCACCAGCATTGAGGCCATGATACTGAGAACACAGCTGCGCTGGGAAGGGCACGTTTCTAGGATGGAGGACCATCGCCTCCCAAAAATGGAACTCCACGGTGAACTCGCCATGGGTCAGTGTAAGAGGGCTCCAAAAAAGCGATACAAGGACTTCCTGAAACAACATCTCAGGCTTGGCCAAATTGATCACCAACAATGGTCTGCCCGGGCCTCACATTGGGAGGCATGGAGATGCACTATCCACAATGCTGCAGCCTTATTTGAGAACTCATGCCAAACAAGTCTTGAAGAGAAACGACAACGCAGAAAGAATCACAACCCAGAAACATCACCCAAGGAGACCTTCTGCTGTGCTTTCTGCAACCGGACCTGTTTATCTCAGATTGGCCTTTTTAGTCATCAGTGCGCTTGCAGAAAGTGCGGGATGAGTCCTTCCTGAATCTTCATTTGCAAAGAAAAGCCAGAGAGAGAGAGACTGTATCCAAATAAAAATTAAGTAAATCAATTAATGATTATGTCTATATGAGCAGTTGTACTTATTCATGCACCACCCTTCAGTTAAAAGAGCTGGTGAACCACATATCCAGGTAAGAAAAGAAAGAAAAGTCAGTAACTATTTGCTCTCATCTGGCCTGTCACATTTCGGTAAGCCTCAATGCTGAATAATATCTATCCTAACTGAACAATTATTTAGGTTAAATACTGGAAATATTGGGAAAAAAATAATGCTTTAGAACTTAGATGCATGTCATTGAAAAAACCCACGTCATTACTGATGCTAAACATCATGGTGCTCCTTTTAAAAGGTTTCCTTGCATTATTACTGACCTTATAGAGTAGAGTGTATTGCACTGAATAAGCTAAAAAGCTTAAGGCTATTACAAAAGGTAACATGGAATAAAATTGATAAGGACAAATGTAGTAATCAACCGATATGGACAAGTATTACCAACTGTAGCAAACCTGAATTTAGTTCTGCTAAGGGATCCTTTTTATGTAAGTAAACCAACCTTATTACGAAGCCTCAGCCAGGGGCATGAAACACTCAAAACTGCTTTCCACATATAAAAATGTGGAGATATAAAATGAACCCTTTTGCAGAAGCAGAGGGTCTTGCTATAGTTGAATATGAATTTACACCAATTATTAATATTGACCTAAGTCCAAGTAGAATAGACTTGTTTAATCAACTACTAAATAGTAAATCAACATTTAAGAAAATCCTACTGATTCAATGGGTCTACTCTTGCAATTATGGCCTACATGCCTATGATATAAGCTCCTGAAGATGATACACAGGATTGAAATGCATTCAATTTATTCTATTTTATTCTTGCAAAAAACAAAGAAAGAATTGGCACTATTATGTTATTTGATAATTTTTCACAAAGTACTAGTCACTACTGATTACGTTTTCCCATATCTATGCTGTCTATTAAATGTGCTCATACCTATCTCATTACATATTCTTTAGTCTTCTGTTTGACTGCTAGGAATTTATCTTGGGTGAGGATAGCCTCTCAATATTGGATTCCAAAAGGTTTTATTACAAAATAAAGTCACAATGAAAGGCATTAGCTGTTTCTATTGCTTCTACAATGCAAGTTCCACATCTTAGATCATACAATTTTGGGCAATGAGTGGTAGTAGATGAGAAATACAGGTGGACATTTGTGCTGGTTTATGATCACAATCAAGAAATTAATTCATTCAGGTGGACATAATCAATGAAGCCATGGCCCTGAATTTTCAAGACCTGAGCAGGACTGCTGATAACAGGATGACTTGGAAATCTCTCATTCATAGGGCTGCCATAGGTCGAAGTCGACTTGACAGCAGTTAACAACGAAGATGAGAAAGCTGAGTAGTGAAGTAAATCCCAAGGGGTACTTTTAGAGGTACTAGAAATCCTGCTGGAATAGTAAGAATGACAAACAGTTGAGGTCATTTCCTCCTCATTGAATTTATTTGTTTTTTTTTATTGCTGTTCCTGTGTGTTAATCTCTTTTAAAAATAAGCCTTCTACTTCTTATGGTTATGTTGGAAGTGCTAAAATCAAGACTGCAATAAATCTGAAAGCCTCATACAAACAGAAAGTTCTTTACCATGCTGAGCTGGGAACAAATTCAAAAAAATGCAAGCTCACTACCACCGTGGCTTTTCCTACTTTAGCAGTTCAATTTTGGGAACTCAACTTCTTTATTTCACCTTGTGTGTTGGTGGCATTATATGGGAACCATGTACATTCTCCTTTTCTAACTCACTGTAGTAGAGATTTTAAACAACTAGGACAGGTTAAGGACAGAAAATGTTGTCTCGCCAAGTATTTTCAACAACAGGTCCCATAACCCTTATTACTGCCTATGCTGTCTGGGGCTTTTGGAAGTTCAAATTCAAAATATAGGGAGGGTCAAAGTCCAAAATGGGAGGGGGAACTACTGTTATGCTTTAAAAGAGTATGACAGTGTACAGTTTAAGCTGATTTTCTGTTCAGTGTTTTCTCCCACAAATAATAATTCTACCAAGGAGGACCAAACAAGCTTGTAAAATGTGGGCTAGACAAGTTAACTGTTAAATGGATTTGTAATTGGTTGACTGGCCAAACCCAAAGGGCAGTGGCTCCTCTTCCTCTTGGAAAGATGTGACCAGTGGGGTGCCACAGGGTTCTGTCCTGGGCCCAGTGCTATTCAACACCTTCATCAATGACTTGGATGAGGGAATTAGGGGCATACTTATCAAATTTGCAGATGACTTATTTTTATTTTTTATTTTTAATATTTATTTATTTATATATATTTATATTTATATTTATTATTTATATATTTATACATATTTATATGACACCAAATTAGGAGTAGCTAATACCCTAGAGGACAGGATCAAAATTCAAAATGATCTGGATAGACTGGAGAGCTGGGCCAAAGCTAACAAAATGAAATTCAATACGGAGAAATGTAAGGTACTGAACTTAGAGCAGAACAACGAAATGCATAGATATAGGATGGGGGAGACCTGGCTGAATGAGACTACATGCAAAAGGGATCTAGGAGTTCTTGTAGACAACGAGTTGAACATGAGTCAGCAGTATGATGCAGCAGCTAAAAAAGCCAATGCGATTCTAGGTATAGTGTCTCGATCAAAGGAAGTAATAGTGCCACTCTATTCTGCCTTGGTCAGGCCTCACCTAGAATACTGTGTCCAGTTCTGGGCACCACAATTCAAAAAGGATATTGACAAATTGGACGTGTCCAGAGAAGAGCGACTAACATGGTGAAAGGTCTGGAAACCATGCCTTATGAGGAAAGACTTAGGGAGCTGAGTAGGTTTAGCCTGGAAAAAAGACGGTTAAGGGGCGATATGATAGCCCTGTTTAAGTATTTGAAGGGGTGTCACATTGAGGATGGAGCAAGCTTGTTTTCTGCTGCTCCAGAGACTGGAACACGGAGCAATGGGTGCAAGCTCCAGGAACAGAGATTCCACCTCAACATTAGGAGGAACTTTCTGACAGTCAGAGCTGTTCGGCAGTGGAACACACTCCCTCGGAGCATGGTGGAGTCTCCTTCCTTGGAGGTCGTTAAACAGAGGCTGGATGGCCATTTGTCAGGGATGCTTTGATTGTGATTTCCTGCGTGGCAGGAGGTTGGAATGGATGGCCCTTGTGGTCTCTTCCAACAATACAATTTTATGATTCTATGAAATTGTGTAATTCTGAGTTGCATAACTGTGCATGTACCAGCTTAATTTATTTCTGAATAAATACAAATGTTGACACTAAACATCACATTTTGCTCATTTCTAATTTTAGTAATCAGTGTATGACTTTCTCTCATTAGGGACAAAACATGAATTCAGTCTGCGATTAATGCTCAGTAGTCAACAGGGTCACCACTGCAGGTACACATCTACTGACCACTGAAATTCCAACCAAGCTCCATATTTGTTTGTAATATTACACATGGTTTATGATTTCCCAGTGCTTTATCACTATCAGGGCCAGCAACTTGTGTTCCCCTATCAAATATATGCAGATATTCTTAAAATGCCAGATTCATTCCTACAAAAAGTCCTTGATTCCATAATAATCTTTCATAGGATCATTGGCTTTTTAACATGTACTGTTCAAAAGGGGCATAAAGTCAAGACTTTCACAGTGAGCACCACCTCTCTCTATGAGTCTAAGTAACTTTTGTGCCCTGACCTCTGTAGTTCACCCATAATTAACATGGATGAACTTTGAAAATGTGATTATATTATCATGGCATTCGGAAAGAACATAACACTCAATGTTTCTCTTTTAAGAATACAAGACAAACAAATGGACTCATCTGCTCACCAAGTGTCAACCATGTCTCTGGTGAAGACAGTGAGGTGACCCAAGACTCGTTGGTGCAGCTGTTCTACACACCAGAGGCACTTAGAAGCAGCAAACAGTTTTGCTGCTTGGGAGATTCCAGAGCTTAGTACATATCTCCCCTGGCTTGAGAAAAGCCATGCTGAGGTTAGAAGCACTCGAGTACAAAGGATACTTGCTGCTTCCAAAGCTCAGCATAACATCAAACAAAGGCTCTATTCCTTCCCTGACTCACAAGGGGAACAACATAAATGGTGAATCCAGCTGCCACAAGCTGGGAAACTAATTTATGGAATTCTGACCTTAACTCAGCTACAGATTTACTAGTTGTATTCTATGAGCTAACTCAAGGAGGGCAGCTCTGCAAACACACACACACACACACACACACACACACTACGGCTGATGTATCAATATATTTGTGGCTCATCTGGTTGATAAGACAACCTCTAATCATTCTGATGTTGATCAAAATGGAGGATGAACACAACAAATTGCTGAAGTTACTATCTACAGAAGATAAGCTTCTTTTCTAAGCTTCTTTAATATAACCAAAACAAACCACTGACTGTTTTAGAGTAGGGAATACACTTGAAAGGAGTTTAACTGAAAACCCTGTGTTTCAAATATAATCTCATTTGTGGTTGGTTTTGATGAAAACTTATACCTCACAGTGCACTTTTGTAACACAATGAACATCTGTTTCTTATTAACAAGTAATCTAAAACTGAGGGAGTATATCAACTGTCATCGGTAAATCTGAAGATGTTTATTAAGCCTCAAGAAATGTTAGGTTATTTACCAGCTGTCACACCTGCCTGTATTCAACATATGCCACAGAATGCAAAAGCTGCAATATGCATTATAGATAAAATCCATATTAAACAATCTTGAGCCCCATGGTCACATTTGTGCTGTCAATGCATGTGCTTATGCTTGGAGAGAGACTATTTGTGTTTAACTTATATACTGTACTGTATGTTCCGGTGTATAAAACGACTTGAAAACCTTCTGAAAATCTTCTCAAAAGTAGGGGGGCATCTTATACACCGGGTGTTGTTTTATAGGGCTCCCCATCGTGGCTTCACGATGGGGACGGGTGGGGACGGGCTAGATGGGGGGAGGCTTGCCAACACCCGCCCTTCCCGGAGCCGTATCATCTCCACCCTGCACAGCCAGCCACTCCTCCGTGCCCCCCGAACCTGCGATTGGGAGCCCGAATGTGGTTTCGGGAAGGGCGGGTGATGGCTGGCAAGCCTGGCCCCCTCCAGCCAGCCACCCCTCCACCCTCCCAACCACGGCTTCGGGAAGGTTGGAGGGGTGGCTGGCTGGAGGGGGGCAGGCTTGCCAGCCACCTCCCGTTCTTCCTCAACCCGCGATGGGTCTGGAGAGCCCCAATGCGGGTGGGGGAGGCACGGAGGGGTGGCTGGATGGGCAGGGGAGGCTTGCCAGCCACCTCCCATGCTTCCCGAAGCCACAGTGGTGCTGGGGAGCCCGATCGCGGCTTCGGGGAGTGCAGGGGGTGGCTGGCTGGATGGGGGGGGGCAGGAGATCTGAGAGGTAGAGAAGCAGGGGTAGTCTTATACGTCAAGTATATTCCAAACTCTATATTTTAACTTAAAAATTGCGGGGGGGGGTGTCATCTTATACGCTGGAAAATACAGTACATGAGTTGTCTTTTTGTTCTACATTTTCTTAAGGAAATTCTATTTTAACACCATGGGCATCACAATTCTTATACAATGTTATTATCATGTCTTTAAGTTTCTGAAAAAGAGATAGCCCTGACAATCTCCATTTGTATTAAACTAGTCAAAGAAACAGATTAATATTCTGAAACAACTTCTAAGATAGATACTAAGCAAGTGTCTTGTTAGCAGATAAGATGGTGTGTGCGTGTGTACAAATGTGACTTTAAATTGCCTGTCAACTTCTGCCAACCCTGTGTATTTCACAGGGCTTTCTTAGGCAAGGAATATTCAAGAGATGTTTTTGTCAGTTCCTTCATCTGAAATAGATGGTACAGATACAAATTATGGATGAATCTGGCTTCAAAGCATAGTTTAACTGTGATACTGGCTGGGTCTTCTGGACAAAGAGATCTTTCTACCTTGTATTTCAATATAACAGGAGGAGAGTTTACAAGAGTTAGTACAAGAAGCAATAACCAGTCATATCTTGATCCTGAAGGATAAATGCTTTCAAACATGCAAGAGAACAATATGCCTATATTTGCGCTTTTTTAAAACAGTAGAGGAAAGTGGCAAATGGGCATCTATACTACAGGTTACAAAGTTTGGAACTATTTGGCTCAGAGAAAAAAGGGGAAATAGGAGTACAGTAGGACCCCCGTATTTGCTGGGGATTGGTTCGGGGGGGGGGATGGATACCGAAAACTGTGGATAATAGCGAACACCATTGAAAATAATGGCACTTCCTGTTTTAAATACCATAGAGCTGCCCTGGAGGATCTAGAAAATGGCTAGAGAAAACACATTTTCTATGAAGACTCTATGGTAGGTGTGCTGTTTTGTGTCCCGTGGATAATTGAATCAGTGGATACGGGGGTCCTACTGTACAGAATTATGCATGACGGCAAGAAAGTGGATAGGGTAGAGCTTTCTTCCCTCTCTTATAGTATTAGAACCTGAAATCATCTACTGAAGCTGAATGGTGGAAAATTCAGGGCAGGTAAAAAGTAAGTACTTCAGTGCAAAGTTAAATTATGGAATCACCACCAATGGTTATAGTGATGGCCAATAATGTGGAAGTTTAAAATGGTACTGGGCAACTCACAAAAGATGCAGTTATTGGTGACCCCCTAGTTAATCATGATATTTATTCCCCCCAGTCCCACAGGAAGTGTATCAGTTGTTGGAAATATGGGGTGGGGGTGGGGAATTTGCTGATTAACTTGTGTCCTCCTTGTGGGCCTCCCATACAGAACTGGTTGGTACTATGTGCATGTTAAAAACTGTTTGGGTGGACCCAGTACAGCTTTTTTTTTTTTTTAATGTTCTTACAAGTGGAAATACCAGTCACAGACCTGAACTATCACAAGAGCATAATATGGCTGGGATGCATGTCAACAGAATCTGTTACTTGGCATAGTAGAAAACAAATTAAAAACCAGAAAGATATTTAAGAATTAAGATATAATTTAGCTCAATTCTAAATTCTGATGGGCACTGCTATCCTAAGTGGATACACATATATAAACTTCACATCAACTGGAAGAATTTTGCTAGCAAAGAAGAGAATCTGTGTCCTTTGTAATCCTTCACTGCAATCTTCAACCTCCCAAACTAACTCTGTTCCAAAGGTTTTGAGGGGAGTCCAGAACAGTGGGGAAGGTGATGATGGAGAAAGAGGGTGAATCAAAAAGAGTGCTTCCTCCTCCCCACTAGGTGTCTTATCTGAACAGAACACCATCCAAGGAATGACTAAAGAACTATCAGAGACTAAAATGTGTTTAACCTTTAACTATCAGAAAGGGACTTTAAAAAACAAAAACAAACCCTCAAAACAATTATGAAATGAGATTATCTTACACTAGCAGAAACAGGCCAATACAATACGGTCACAGCTAATGCCTGAGACCTAGTTTTGGGGAAAAGGAAGAATATAAAGATGAGGATGATACATGAAACATCAATTATTAATGTTAGATGCCAAATAATCTTGGGACTATTCTAATACATCTCTCTTAGTCCTCTGGTGTGACTAAACTATTATTGAAAACATACCTGTGAATGATTTGTTTATCCACCAATATGACATACGCTTGCTTAAAATAAACATCTAGAACCTTCTCTTCGGAAAAACAGATTAGAATGTGATAAAATAATTTCTCTGAATCAGCTGATTGAACTAGCATTTTCAGGTCTGCAGCACAAACTCAGAGTGATCCGGAGAGCTGCATGCAACTGAGTTGTCAGAAGTAGACTTCTCTCCCCTCTTGTTCTCATAGCCACCCCACCAACATCTGAAAACGGTTCACAGAAATTCTTTATTGGGCTGCTTTGTAAAGTCACATTGTAAAATTCAGATTTTTTTCAAAAAGACATGTTATTGTTGTGTGCCTTCAAGTCTTCTGACTGATGGCAACCCTAAGAGGAACAGCTTAATAGAGTAAGATGAGATGCATGAGGTGCTAACAGGGAATGAGGGACTCCCCAAAACATGGTAGATGTGCCCTCTATGAGCAGAGTGCAGGCTAGAGGAGAAATTTTGGGAATTTCTCTTACATCATAGCCCTGACACTCAGTATATATTTCTGGTGCACTACAGGAAGTGCAACGTATGCTCCATTTAACCCAGTATACATGCAAAAATCTGGATCTACAGATAGCATTAGAATATTTACGATGTAGCAACTGGAAAATAATCAAGAAAATCCCATGACAGGTTCACCTTAGGGTTGCCATAAGTCAGAAATGACTTGAAATTGCACATAACAACAGCCTTTATTAGATCAACTTGAAAAGGCACAGTATTCTCTGTGCTAGCTTTAGAAACCACTGGTTTCTTTATTCAGCAAAAGCGATTAGACATATGCTATGTTACTGTCACATAGTATGCATGTTGTGATAGCATACAGGTGGAAGGATGAAGGAAGATGGGTCCTCAGCAAATGGAAGCATTACATCTGAGTATATGAAGTTTGATTTTATAATGGAAAAAAGGGGTGTACTTTGGGCAAATGAAGGATGAAGTTTGGTTCAGGAAATGGAAAATAATGAATGAGTGTGTAGAAGAGAGAGGCCTACAAGGATGTAAATGAGACAGCCAAAACAATCTTCCACATGAAAGGAAAATGAACTAAAAATTAAAACTGTTTTTCAGGGGGAGGGACAAGAACTATTAAAGAATAAAAAATGGATATAAAAGGGGTTGGATTAAAATGCATTAACAGATTTTATTATAGACTGTGTAACTTGAAGTGTAGAATATATTGTTATAGTAATCCAATAGCGGTAATTAGATGAAAAATAAATAAAATTAAAAAAACTGATAATCAAACCTCCCACCTCCAAACTCATAGTCTGCATGTTGTCTTGACATGATGTGGAGAAAGAGTCTTCAGACTGTCAAATTAGGCTCATCAGGCCATACCCCAAACCTGCTCTGAACAAATCTTAACAAGAAAACCCCATGATAGGTCAACCTTAGGGTTGCCATCAGTCAGAAGGGACTGGAAGCACACAACAATAACATGTCATTTTGAAAACATCTGAATTTTAAAATGTGACTTTACAAGCAGCCCAATAAAGAAATATAATACATTGACTGAAGCAAAAAGGTGTACATCTCTACAACTTACATAAAGTTATTACCTTGTGTATAGGCAGCATCATCAGATCCCATACTCAGTTTTCGTGCCTCACTAATCCTATCGACATGTGCTAAAACAGGGTCAGTAAGGTGTTGGATACCTTCCGTTTCTGCAAAGTGATCAGGAAGGTTTAGAAGATTTGTAGGTTCAAAGGTTGGGGACACCACACCTGGTGAAACTGCAGGGGGTTTATTTGGAGAAACAGTAATTTTAAAAGTGTATTTTGTGTTTGGTTGTGTAACCACCACTCGGGGAGAAGTGGCAGTGGCATTGTTTCCCACTGCTCTGCTCTTGGGAGGGTGATGGTGAATAAATGCAGGTCCCATGCTTACTTGACCAGACATATTCCTAGATGTGGCAGTAACTCCTGGATTGGTTGATATGAAAAGGGTGGGCTGATTCCGTACAAGTTGCTCATCTCCTGTTGAGGCATTAGCTGAAATGTAGACCTTAGGTTGACTTCGTGTGATAATCTCATCAGTATTTGGTGGACTGGCAGCTATGTAAACAGTAGGCTGACTTCTACTTAAAGTCTGGCTGTTGTTAGAAGAGGAATTTGAGGATGAGCGAGGGCCAGTTGAACGCAGTTTTGAGGAACTATTTCTCTGTGGTGGTTCAAGTTTGATTTCAATTTGATTTTTACGAGGTCCTGTTGAGATATTTTGAATATTGTATTGGCTCTGAGCAGAGGAAGATTGTGAACTACCAGATGAATGAACTGTAGGCGCTTGTGGAGTTGTAGGAGAACTTATAGGCATATAGACATGGGAGGTCTGATGGCCTTGCTGGTTTGGCTGTGCTGTTTGTTGTGATGAGGTATGTGATGAGGAACTGGTTGTGGGGATAGCTGTCCAGGGATTTGGATGTGAAGGTTGGTAATTTTGTTGAGAATGCACGGGATTAAACTGAGACGTCCAACTAGGATTCTGTTGATTCTGGCGAGCTGTACCACTTGGATTTGTAATATAAGGTCTAATATAGATAGAATTGCCTTGTGGATTGTTTAATGGAGGTACACCATGTATGTGCAAAGATGTAGGCGTATTTCGACCAGGCTGAATATTTGGAGCTAAGGTTACCATAATTGGGTTGAACCTAGGAGTTTGTTGAGTCAAACCAGATGTCCCTTTGCTGCCCAAGTGAAATCCAAAATGCTGCCCTGGATTAGAAGTATTAACAGTATTAGATATGCCAAAGAATCCCTGTGGAACTTGTACTGGAGCAGTCTGTGGTTCCTGATGAAACAGTTCACTGTTGGACTGGCTGGTTTGAAGGTGTCCATCACTAATGCTATGAGCTAAAGTCCTACTTCCATTCATTCTACTTCCTTCTCTTCCATGGAGAATCACATTCTGTGACTGCAGATCCAAATTAAGGGATGTCATGTGATTTCGCAGACTGGGAATCCCAGAATCATCTGAAAAACCAATGTCTCCTTCGCCGTAGAGATATTTTGTGCTCTCCTTAGAGAGAACTGCACAGCAGGCATCCAAGTTATTATTATTCTAGAAGAAATTACAAAAATAAGTATTAACAGAAATCATATGGTTTCAAAACATTTAATTCCAAAACTTAATGAAACACTGGGTTTCAGATGTGCTGTATGAAGACAGGTTTAAAAAGTGGAGAAAAACAGGGCAGAGGGAACATACTATAGAAGACTAAGAATAGTTTTTATTTTGCTGGTTGGGGTTAAAGGAGAACTCTGGACATAACAAGACAGAAGACTGAAGTTAGTACATAACACATACTCATAAGCACCTGGTTATTAAAACCTTTGCTGTACTAAGACTACTGTTGTTGAAAAGATAGAGAAACACCAGACAATAACATTAATATTTGAGAAGTACAATTCAATAACAAGGACAAGTAGCTGCAGAGTATGAAGGATGGGTAATACTAGAGAAGAGAGATGGCTGGATATGGCAGGGAATGAGGCAACAGGATATGAAGTGTTCTTTGTTATATATGACTATCTGTTTACTCAACAGGATGGTAGGAAATCCATACTCTTGTATAGACACACACCATGTGTAGACACACACCATCTGTAGCTAAATATATGTTCAAATTACATCCACTTGAAGAAAAATTGATTAGACTGGCATTTCATAGAAACTTCATGAACTTCCAACAACACACTACTTCAAAAACCTACATTTTAAAATTATAAAACTTTTAAATATGCAGGAAATCATAAGCAGTATTTTAAAACTGGAAGACAAACATTCATACCAATGAGACACAAAGGTTTTTCTAAAGAGCCATTTCTATTTATAAGCATATTGGAAAGTATACTACGTGGACATGACTAGCTGAGACTATTATGAGCAGGAATGGAACTGAAAGAAGATAGAAGAAACCTACAGCACGGCTAATGAGCAGGAAGTCTGGCACATTCATCCTAACCCAAGGCACCCTTTACACCTCTTGATTTTCAATGACCTCACTATCTAGATAAAGAGAATGGCTCCAGATGCTCGGAGAGGGATTTCAAATTCTCCACCTCCTTACAGATTAGATGCTCTGGCATGGAGCCAGACCACAAATATAGTACAATCCAGTGATGGAAGTGGTAAATACTTTTATGAAATTCTCATATAAGAGACTGTGTGTGTTTCTTAATATCTGAGGTCACAGAAACCTAAATATTTAAAAGACTGTGCAATAGGACAGAAAGAAAAGTTAAATATTGGAATGGGGTAATATCTACTCTAGAAAGTCTTTCTAAACTTAACAGTTAGTAGCAAACACCTTTGTAAGTAATTTTAAATATCTACACTATAGTAAAGTGCTTGCAAAACAATAATAACATAGCACTGACCTGTAACATGCATCTGGACACAACAACTTCAGGTACCTCAGGAAACTTTTGGCGCAGGTCATGTAAAACCTGAAAATCAATTTGCTGGCTTCCTTGGGCCATTCGTATGTTGCCTGGTCAGGACTTTTTTTCAATAGGCAGTTCCAGGCCTCAGTGTACATTAACAATCATCTTTTCTGTCCCAACATTTTCTGTAAGACAAAATGAAAACATGAATAATAAAATAAAGCCATCACACACTTTGGAAAACAGCTCTCTCACTATAAATATTGTGCCTTTCTCTTCATAATGACAAATGTTAGTGATTGATATTAATTCATTATAATTAATAGCAATTCACTTATATCCTGCCTCTTCCCCCAAACTGGGATTCAATGTGGCTTAAAATAATTAAAACAAATACAGAAAAAACACATGCAAAAATGATTGTACAGTGGCCCCTTGGTATCCACTGGGGTTTGGCTCCAGGACCGCCCCCCCCCCATGGATACTCAAGTCCCATTATATAAAATGACACAGTAAAATAGTATCCCTTACATAAAACGCAAAATCAAGATTTGCTTTTTGGATTTTTAAAAATATATTCACATCACGGATGGTGGAATCCATAGATACATAGCGCTGTATAATGATAGATTAAAGCCATTTATTTCACCTGCTGACAGAAGGACAGAAATGAATAAACCATTCCAGCCTCCCAATGAAGAGAGTTCTAAAGTCTGAGGAGATTTTCACATGGGGAAATTATTCTCCGGGGAGATCGGGACAGAAACGGGGCTGTTCTAGTAGCAGCGCCCCATTTTGCATGCCCCCTTCCTTCTCGCGATATCCCGTCGTCTTCCCTCCGTGCTGCTTCAATTTCTCTCCCAGTAAGTTCCGTGATTTTTTTTTACTAATGAAGAACTTTTGTTAGTAAAAAAAATCACGGAATTTACTGGGAGAGAAATGGAAGCAGCATGAAGGGAAGATGACGGGAGATCGCAAGAAGGAAGGGGGTGTGTGAAACGGGGCGCTGCTATTGGAACAGCTCCGTTTCTGTCCCGATCTCCCCGGGGAATAATTTCTCTGTGTGAAAATCTTCTGCGTCAGTCACCACCCCCATGTTTCCAGCAAACAAGTGTGTGAAGGTGATAGGACCTAGGGAAAGACATCCTCTAAAAACCTTAAAGCGTAGATACTATAAAGGCACCAGCTCCCATCTGATCTAGAAAGCTCAGCAGGGTTGGCTTTGGTTAGTACTTGGATGGAAGACTGCCAACAAATACCAGTTGCTGTAGGCTATATTTCAGAGGAAGGAAGTAGCAAAACAACCTTGCCTAAGAAAACCCTATGGAATCCTTTGAAATTCATAGGACCACCCTAAGTCAACAGGTAACTTGAAGGCACACCCACACACAGAGGCTCATACAGGAAGATGCAATACTTCAGACCATGGAGCTTGTTGCCTTCTTAGTCATTACCTCGAAAGATGTCTCACTTCACTATATGATGAAAACCAGTCCACAACAGGGTGGATTTATAAGGGCAAATTTAATTATAGAGGCACTGGAAAGATCTGGATAAATCCCCATTCACATTTAAGTACAGTACAAAGAAGTTAACCTTTATGTGCATGAAACTTCATTATATGACTCAGTGCTGTCATCAATGCACATGATGCCACTAAACAGGGCAAGGCTAAGCTTCATTAAAATTATGATAGAGGAACAAAATACAAGGGTGTCAATTCCCAAGTGTAAAATCAGATGGAACCCTAGGCTTCAACTGGGAACCATGTAAAGGATCACCCCCATATCCACAGATTCATTATCCGCTGATTCAATTATCCAAGTGACAAAAAACAGCACACCTACATTAGAGCATTCCTAGAGAATGTGTCCTCTTTAGCTAGCCATTTTCTAGGTCCTCTGAGGCAACTCTATGGTATTTTAAACTGCCACAGTGCCCCCAATTTTTAACCCCTTTATTGGGAAGAAATGTCATTTAAAATGCCCCCATCTTCCTGCAACAGGAGCAAATTTTGCAATATGTTGGGCCATATTTTGGACAGGATGTTTTAAACCCAGAAGAGACCATTCTTCCAATAAGGAAGTAAATCAGAAGTTCCATTTCTCATTCTGGTTGATAAAAGGCCTCTCTTGGGGCTAAAACAGACCAAGGGAAGACAAAACCATGGCAAAATTGTTATGGGGACATTTTTACTTAATTTTTTTAAAAAATCAAGAACTATTTTTGCAAAGCATTTTTGGAAATCACACAATTGGGTACTCATTATACATTGGGTAACATGCGCAGAACAGCATTCGGAACATTCTAGAGCACAGATTTTCCTTGGTTTTTTTCCAGGCTGTGAGGCTGTGTTCTGGAATAGTTTCTTTCTGACGTTTCACCTGCATCTGTGACTGGCATTCTTCCGTTCCATGAAGAAGCAAGCCACAGATGAAGGTGAAACATCAGAAACTATTCCAGAACACAGCCTCACAGCCCAGAAAAAAACCAAGGAAAATCTATGGACGCTGGCCGTGAAAGCCTTCAACTTCACATTCTAGAGCAGTTAGGCAAAGCTTTTTGGTGGTAGTCCTGCCCACCTCCCTGTGGTATATAAATACCAAGCATGCCAAAAATACCTCAGTTCCATGTCCACTGCATAAGCAGCATCAATGAAACAAAGGAACAGATGGACACATGAGGGGAGGATGGGCGGGTTTGTGTGATTTCACAGATGACCATTCTCAGCACCCCAGAAAGAAACAATACATAAGACACATAGTAAGGTGTAAACAAGACAGTGTGTGTTGGAAGCTTAGTTGTATAGGAAAGGAAAAAACAAGGATAAAACATGTCTGGCACATAAAGCACATGAGTAAACAAGACCCTGTGATTACAACAGGATAAAAGCACATTGTTTTAAATATGGCAAAATAACAGAAATACAGGCTACCACCATGTAATAGTGACTAAGGTACAAAATAACAAAATGAATCATAGCATATGCATCCTAAAAACCAGAGAGAAAAACAAATCACTTATTAATGGCACAAAGACATGATATCACCACACCCCTGCCAAAACCAGCATCAGTTTTAGAATGAGTATCAATATAGCAATGCAATACAAATGTGATGGGTTGGGACCAAACAACAGCCTGACAAACAACTGACAACAGAATGCCTACCAAAAAGGTAGAAGAAACACCAACAGCCCAGGTGGAATATCTCCAAACCTGAGGAGGAGGTTCAATGTGAGCCAGTTTGTACACAAGGTGGATCATGGATACCACCTACTTAGTCTGAGGAGAGTCGGGAAGTCTACGTTTATTCTGCGAATAACAAACAAAAAGACGTTATGATCAGTGAGAGGAAGCAGTCCAGTCTACATAGAAAGCGAGAGCCCTGCACACATCGAGTGTGTGGAGCTTTCATTCAAGTTTAGTGGAAGGGTTTCGGAAGAACACCAGGAGTATAATATCCTGGTCCAGATAAAAGATATAAACCACATTTGGAAAAAAAGAAATGTCCGGGCATAGGACAACCTTACTGTCATGGAAATGCAGGTATGGTTGGTCTACATGAAGTGCACAGAGTTCACCAGCTTGATGAGCCGAAGTGATTGCCACAAGGAACACTATCTTCCAGGAAAGAAGGCACAGGTTGCAGGAGGCTATGGGTTCGAATGGGCTGGGGGAAATTGGGAAAGGACCAAATCAAGACTCCAAGGCAAGGTCCATTCCATATTCATGGATTTGGCATTCACGGTTTTAAGTATTCACGGCTTGAAAATATTCTTTAAAAAATAATAATCCAAAAAGCAAACCTTGATTTTGCCATCTTATATAAGGGACACCATTTTGCTATGCCATTGCATATAATGGGACTTGAGTATTCACGGATTTGGGTATTCACGGGGAGTCCTGGAACCATACTCCAGAGAATGTGAAGGGACAACTGTAGTAGAGGACTGTTTCAGTTGAACAGGAAGGCACACCTTTTTGAATCTGGGTGAGGAATCCAAGAGCAAAACTCTTTTGACAACAAGTGTTCTCTGTGCTGGCAAACAGGTCTATCTGAGGAGTCCCCCAGTGGGATAATACAAGATGAAGGATCGACAGGTGTAGAGTCCATTCATGGCAAGACTCTTTCAATTGGCTCAGCGCATCTGCCATGGTGTTCTTGGTACCGAGGAGATGAATTGCAGAGATTAGGGTGCATTTCGACAAACACCAGTTCCAGATTTGAAGAGTGAGCAGAAGTAGGGTGCAGGACCTTGCTCCTCCTTGCTTGTTTAAGTAATACATTATAGCGGTGTTGTCTGTGAGAAGTTGGATGGTATGATTTTGAAACAGCTGAACAAATGCCCAAAGAGACTTTTCCACTGCCAGCATCTCTTGCATGTTGACATGACACTGCTTCTTGGCCTGTGACCAGAAGACCTTGACAGACAGTCCCTGCGTGTGTGCAACACTGTGGTCAGAATCACCTGAGGTTTCAGAGGCAAGAAGTGCATCTCCACCAGAATGCAGAAGCAGCAACTACGGCTATACACTTTGTGAATACATGTGGAGCAGTGGAGAGTCTGAAAGGGAGAACACAGAAATGAAAGGATCTTCCTCCTATAGCAAACGAAAGGAAATGGCAATGACATTCTTGGATGCCAATGTGGAAGTATGCATCCTTGAGATCGAGAGTTGCCATCCACTCTCCTTTTTGCAGGAAAGGAAGTATTGTTGGAAGAGTCACCATCTGGAATTTCTTTGGATGAATGTATGAATTTAGCTCTTTTAAGTACAGGATGGGGCAAAGACCTTTTTTCTTGATGATAAACCAACGGGAGTAGAAGCCTTGATGAGCCATGGAAAGAGGAATGAGTTTGATCTCACCTTTCTCCAACAAAGAAGAGACTTCTTGTAAAAGAACTTCAGAAGGAGGAGTAACAGAAATAAAACCGGTGGGAGGAAGTTCTTCAAACTTGATGTCATAGCCTCGGCACACAAAGTCTAGCACCCAGGAGTCAGTGGTAATGGTCTGCCAAGCAAGAAGCTGGTGAGAGAGTGTGTCACCAAAGAAGATCCCGGAGGGAGAAGGAGGAAGGCCCAGCAGTAAATCAAAGGCAACACTTTCCCAAATCTGTTATCTCTTTCTTGGGCTGTAGTTGGTACCAAGGAGGAGCTTTGCAGAGAGGAAAGGAGCAGACTGACCTGACTTCAGGTGACAGTACCGAGCAGGGCTGGCGCCTTACTGGGCAGATGAGGGCCTGGACCATCCATAACAGGATTTTGGTTGGAAGTGTGGCTGGGCTGGAAGCCAAATTTGCGAGCTGTGGTCTGCATTTTATGAGCCAGCTCAAGCTTACTGTCAGTCTCTTTGTGAAAGAGCCCTTCCTCATCAAAGGGTACATTCTATATAGCGGTCTGAGGCTGGGAGGAAAGAGCAGAAGACTATAACCAAGCACGATGTCGAAAGACAATGGACCCAGCAAGAGTCTTGGCAGCACTATTATGAAGTGACAGATATACTTAATTTGGCGACTTGCTAAGGAATGAATTTTGTTGTAGAGGGCCATGTCCAACTTCTTGACATTGTCAGGCAACTTTTCTAGCATAGGAAAGACTTGCTCCGGTACACAAACACATATGCCGAGAAACTAGTGATCCAGATCCTGAGTGCAGCAGAAACAGAGAATTTCTTACACATAAGAGTCCAGCTTTCCACCCTCACAGTCTGAAGTTGTATGAGTTTTCTGACGAGATTTGGACTGGGAAGACTCAACAATGATGGAGTTAGGTTCTGGGTGATGAGAGAGAGCCAGTCAGCCTCTTGTTCGGCAATCCGGTAAAGGGTGACAATTTTCTTGGAAGTTGATGGAATGGATGAAGGAGTTGACCAGGAACAATGAGCAATATGTCAAACAGAAGAAAGCAACAAATAGAAAGGGGGGGGGGTTTGGAACCCTGGTTTGAATATGGCTGTAAATGGAATCAACATGATAATATTTAGAACGGTTCATCTTCAAGTCCAAGTGGTTAGCCATATGAATGATTTGTAATGCAAAGGCAGTCACATTGTCAGTTGGAGATGAAGATTCATGTTCCCGAAGGGTTTGAGGAAAGGAAAGGAGGTGGTGGGACATGTCAGTGTCAAGAGAAGAAGCATCCGAATAATCTTAAGAAGAGTGCCCGCTATGGCAAATTCAGTCAGAGTCAGACCGGTGAAAGGAACAAGGTGATTGAATGGGAAGATTTTTCCCTCCGAATAAAGCTGGTGTCAAGCAGTTGGTTAGCAACGACATGGAGAGAACTGTACTGAAGTAAAGGTTGACGATCCTTGGAAAGGGGATGTCTAATAACTGAATGGGCAACTAAAGAAGAATGAGAGTGGGATCTATGCCTTTTTCTGGCCGGAGAGCATCTTCAAAGAGAAGAATGCCAGTGTCTGGGAAGATAGTATTGGTGGCCAGAATATGACTCATACAGGTACATAGTTTCTGGGTTGTCATAGTAAGAGTTGTAGGAGGATGAGCTATGACATTGATGACGCCTTGAATCCAAGTGACAGTGTCAGTTCTGACAATGACGAGTATTGCACTGATGTCTAGGGTGACCATGCCTGGAATGACACCAGGAGCCAGAGGAGTCGGACCAATCCGAACCAGATGATAAGGAGAAAACAGTACCAGGAGAATAGGATTGTGGGGTTCAATTTTTCTCTGGAGGTGGAAGAGGTAGAGAACATCATTGAGGTTTGGGCTGCTTGATGGAAGGAAGTGCCACATCAATAACTACAACAGTAGATTGTTGAGTGGTAGATTGTTGCATGGATTTGATGGAAACCAGAACAGTGGATTGTTCCACCTCGGAGTCAGCAGATCTTTGTCAGTTGCATGTTCTGCAGGTATCTCAATCTGGATAATATTCAAGGGTTCAACCACAGGATGAGATGGAGAAGCCAACACCTGAACTGGAGACCTGACTGGTGTAAAAGCAGGAGACAGAGGTGAAGAGAGACTGTCAGCTGACTTGTCCTTTTTCTTTTGATGTCTACTCTTTTCGGAGTGGGCAAGGTCGGCCTCAACTGACTTTGCCAGAGTTGGAGGGACAACAATAGGCAATTCCTGACCCTTTGACTGGAGGTGTAGCAGGAATCTTTGAAATTGACAATACAACATCACCACAAGATCACTCTGAGGTGGAGGTGTGGGCATCTGCCTCACCATGGGAATGCTTCAAGGACGTGTGAGGTTTCAAAGCTGGATCAGAACAAGAAGTGCCAGGAAAGGATCATTGAGATGTGTGCCTGGAGGGATCCTTCAAGGCAGTCTGTACCAACACAGATTGAGTCTTGGAATCACAACGAGGATCAGAATCCTTTGAAGGTCGAGATGTTGAAGAAATGTCGGTCAGTTTCAAGGACTGCTTTGATTCCCTATTCCTTCAAGCTTGAGGAGTAAAGGCTTTGCAATGTTGGCATCAAGCAACGACATGGGACTCACCCAAACAGAGAAGACAATTCAAATGCCCATCATGGCCTGGAATCTTTGCACTGCATACCAAGCAATGCTTGAAGGAGTTCGAAGACATAATAGCAACCAAAGAGAAAACTGAAAGAGAAACTAATGAGTCACAAAGAACGTTCTATAGCTGCTAGTGGAGCGGACAGAAAAGAACTGAGGTACTTTTGGAGGACTCGGGAGGTGGGAGGAGCAATCGTCAAAAAGCTTTACCTCTATGAACTGCTCTAGAATGTTATGAATGCTGTTCTGCGCATGCATAGTGTTATCTAATTGTGTGATTTACCAGAGACCACGTTGAAGAACTACACATTGTTACTACATATACAGTACCCTATATATTCACTATCTTAATTTTCATATAATAGACCCCCCACTCCAAAGGCAACAAACTTATTTCCAGTAGTCAAACCACAGCTCTGAGTTAGCCAACCTATGCTACATATATAGCTTCTATAGGCAAACTGATTTGACGATTAACACCTTTACACAGCAGCAGCTTTATTGTCCCAAGTAATTTCTGGATATTTTGTATTCTAGGATAAAAAAAGTATATCTTAGTTAAACGGATCAGCTTAAGAAATGACAGGAAACTTTTGGTGATGCAAAATGAGCATAGAATTCCCTATTCGAGGTTTATTGAATAGAGCAGGGGATCTATACGTTTTGGTTGGGCTTAATAGTCAGTCATTATTTGTGGTCACAAAGATCCAACAACCTCAGGGAGAAAGGAAAGAAAGCAAAACTTTCTTAAGTTCTCCAGCTGCAGAGAATTAAGGAAGTGAAGGGTTTTACCTGTTTTCAGAATGGACTTTTACAGGAAGTGCAAATAATGCTTCACAGCTTCTGCAAAAGCCAAGATGTGAAAAGTCTCGCATCTCCTCCCCAAGAATTCCCATCAGGCCTAGTCAGCATAGTGAATGGTAAGGCATGATGGTAGGTGTAGCCCTACCATATTTAGAAGGCAACAAAATTATCTGCTCCTTACATAAATGATTCTGAACAAGATCTCTCAAGGACCATATTTTCTTGTAGTTGTCAGGAAAGAGCTTGCTAAACTGCTCTGAATGAAGAGATGTGAAGGATGGAGACCTGAAATGAAACCCTGTCAGCAACATTCAGATTCTGGAATTTAGTGCTTTAGGAAATCCATCCATTCACTTCACTGACCATGTTGAGATAGCATGTTAAAGTTTCTTCGCTTGAACATGTAATTAATGATACTACATGATATATCTGATGGACGCTTTGCTGTATTTTAATTTTGTGTTATCTTTTGTGTGTTAACAGCTGCAGCAGCAGAGCAGACTTGTCCAGCCATGGCCTGAGAGGAGAGGAGATGCCGCAGCGCCTGCCGCTTCTGTCCTCATTGGTGGTGCCAGGCAGACCCAGGCAGGCAAGAAGCCAAGGCGAGCCAAGCAGTGCCAGACTGGGGAAGCGGACAGATGGACTGAGGGAGGCCCAGCTGGGCTGGGGGCGTGGGAACCCAAGCGGGATGTGGCAGGGATGATAGGAAGGTGGTCACATTGGGTGCTATGTGTGCCTCCCAGCTGGCCCTGCCAAGGGGGAGGAGGAGGGGGGAGTCCTGGGGAGGGGGAGTCCGGCCATAGCCGCAGCGGGGGCAGGAGAACCACCGTCAGCCCTGCCATAATTGCCATACCACCACACGCCTCCACCTGCCTGTCCAGTGCATTGCGAGCGAATGCTGCAAGTGTATGGTGGGGTGGCTGGTTGTGGTGCTGCCACCCCTTAAACCTGGCTTTGGATGCCTGTCACTCCCTCCACAGAGTTGCCAACGGGTCCACGAATACACAAAACCATGAAAGGGAAATATGCAAATGGGAAGGGGTGACTGTATATATTAAAAAAATATTTCTACTAAAAGAATAAAGTTACCATCACATAAATAAAAAAAAAAACAACAAATTGTTTCATGGTTATGATGATTACATTATATAATAAAAAAAGAAAATTTTCTATGTTCCCATCTTATTTTAATGAATCTTCCATTTTTGGCTTCCTTTCCTATATCCTGGATGGCTTATTTCTTAACTTACAACTCTAACAGACTTCTGCTTAGGTCCATGTTCTACAATAAGATGCCCAATCTACACAATTGTTTTTAGTTTTGATCATAAAAAATTCGCTGTCTAGGAATTTAGGATGGTTAAGGTTAAGAATTAAGACGGCTAAGGGGCGATATGATAGCCCTGTTTACACCCTCCCTCAGAGCGTGGTGGGGTCTCCTTCCTTGGAGGTCTTTAAACAGAGGATGGATGGCCATCTGTCAGGGATGCTTTGATCATGATTTCCTGTGTGGCAGGGGGTTGGACTGGATGGTCTTTGTGGTCTCTTCCAACTCTACAATTCTATGATTCTAAAGAATTTCCTTCTTTTAAAAATGGATTACACAGAAGAAAGGCCTACCACAAAAACTGAACATCTGACCCTAAGAAACACCTGCTCTGGTATGTGTGTGTGTGTATGAGAGAGAGAGAGAGAAACAATGAGTTGCCTTTCAGCTCAAATAAGACTCTAAAGCAAGTTATAATTGAAACCTGGAACAATTTAGATCTAAAATATCACAAGCAAATAGAAGAATTAAGAGCAAGAGTTAAGCTTAAGAACAAAGTGTATGCCTAATATCTTTAAAATACTGTAAGAATAGCATGGAACAAAAGTCTAAAACTGACCAAAAAATGGGCCCATTTATAATTTCCGCAGGGAGAGAATTCCACAGGTGAGCTGCCATAGGAAGGCCCTGTCACTTATTTCCACCAACCAAGCCTCTCTTGGTGATAAAACGTACAGAAAGGTCTCTAAAGATCTTTAAGTATTGGAAGCTTTATATGCGATGTGGACTTTCTGCTGGTTTTTAAAATCCAAAAGGTTCTGCCCAGGAAACACTGCATTTTATGGGGAAAAACCATTTCTGTGCAAAAGTTTTGATTTTTAAATGTTTTTGCACAATATACACAAGCTTCCTTATAATATATCGCTTAGCAGGGATTTTTTTAAAAAATTAACTTCTCACGCATGAGAATTAAATAAATGAAGCTGTACATCTTGCATGCACACTTACAAAAATCAATTTTTTTAAAAAAAAAAGTTAAGTCAACACCATCAATGAAGATAAACTACATCAGTATACATAATAGGAAAAAAACCCTCATCAGTTTGCACAACTGTTTTTAAACAAAAGGCATGGGTGAGCAAGTAGGCTGATGAGGACAAGGAGGAGATTTCTAGATTTATGTTGCGCTTTGGAAGTCCTCATCCCCTCCTGATGACCAGAACCACACACCTATTCTTGCCCCATAAAGTTTTAAATTTAAGAAATAAACACTGATGTTTGGTGACAGCATTGTGCGGGTGGGGGAGAAAATGTCCCACAGAGCAGCAAACTTGAAGTTCAAATTGCATTGCAATGCGACAATGCAAGACACTTGCATTGAGATGATACTAATATGTTAACTGGCTTACCTAGGGACAGGATGTTTGTGTTAAAAGCAATGCTTTTCTGAATGGTCTATGTTCACAATTGTAACTATCATTGCCAGTACTTTTTTGTACTTTGACTGAACAGCCTCCAATCCTGTGCCCAACTCTGTGTATTGTATTTACACTTGAAACTCTGTGATCAAGGCATCTTCCCTGCCACGTAAGTAGCCAGAAAGTTAGAAATCTGTATGGAGAAGAAATCAGATATATTTGTTAATACCTACTGATAAATTGTAACGGAACTTTTACTCTATAATGTTTTTCAATAAAAATAAAATAGAAAAAAACAACTCTGGATGGCATTTTATGCATCTGCTGAACTAGGCTGTAGTCTACAAAAGTTTATGCTATAATAAATTTGCTAAATTTGCCCCCCAACATGTATGTGTGAAAGAAGTTAGGAGTCTTTATTGATTAAATATCAGATTTATTAATGTTCTTCAAAATTAGAAATACAATACAGGTTGAGTATCCTTTATCCAGAAATCCAAAACTGTCCACATGGGTGGCTGAGATAGTGACACTTTTGCTTTCTGATGATTCAGTGTACAAACATTGTTTCATGCACAAAATTGTTAAAAATGTTGTGTATAAAACTACTTCTAGGCTATGTGTATAAGGCATATATGAAACATAATAAATTTTGTGTTTAGACTTAGGTCCCATCTTCAAGATCTCATTACATATATGCAAATATTTCAAAATCCAAAAAAATCCAAAATCCAAAACACTTCTGGTCCCAAGCATTTTGGATAAGGGATACTCAACCTGTAGTATCAACCATTTATATTTGATCACTTAATACAGATTAGGCCTCAAGTGATCAACAGTGGCTCTTAACCTTTGCTTTACCAGGGCCCTTTAAATATATTTTGTTGCTGTGGACCCTCAAGACTTAACTCGATTTAAAATCCTAACAACAACAACAACAACAACAACAACAACATCTGATGATGATGATAATACAATTACACCATTAATTTGTGGCTGGAGTAGCTTGAACAACATTGTAGAGGCCAAGCCAGCCAGCCTTTGCCCTGACCTGTGTCACATGGGCTGAGCAGCCTTCCAGTGTTTGCGGCCCCCTGGGGGTCTTTGGAGGACAGGTTAAGAACCGCTGATCTATACAGTCTTTTATACAAACTATGTGATGCAGTCCTATAAGCTGGTATGAAATAGGAGAACAAATTGTGTACAAGTCTCTTCTTACTATATACTCCACACTCTCATCTTTTCAGTGACCCTTTCAAAATATGTATCATGTGCAATCTGGAGTTTTAAAAAATGTTCAAATGCTGTTTTAGAATATTCAAATGTACAATTTAAAGCAAACAAGTTACAGGAAGCCCCTGCCTTTTGATGCCCCTTTATGAGGTCTCTTCCAACTCTATGATTATGGTTGATCTGATGGCTTGCTCTTTCAATGCTTGCAAATTAAGGAAAGTTCAATTAATTCTACAAGGGGCCTTCTGTTTCATCAGTTCTTCTTGCTTACAGGCTTGCTTGGGACTGGTTGTGCATGCATGCACTGCTTGCAAGCCAGCTGAGGTGCGGCGGGGGGGGGGGGAAGGCACCAAACCTACTGAGAGACACAGCAAGCAGCGGGAGTACGGGCAGTCCCGAGCAAGACACTGTAATTCCCTCATGTTCCCTACATGGGTTCTGCTTTTTGGCCAATTCCGGTTTCTGATGACGCTAAAGTCCCTAAACTGTCAAATAAGTGGGGAGCTTCCTGTATTTCCATGCTGTCTACTTCTATATCTGTAACAGATACTTCTACCTTCACAACAATCTTCAGGGCATTTTCTGTTTAAGATTATTTTAACAGCAATGGTTCTTTCATTTCTGTATCTTATTCAAGCATCTAAAAGATGCAATGGATTTTCAGTATCTCATCTATAATCTTTTCAACAGATTAAAGTACTCTAAACATACGGCAATCTTTCAAAGTGAAGTCGAAGGCTTTCATGGCCGGCATCCATAGATTTTCCTTGGGTTTAAAAACCCAAGGAAAATCTTTTAAAGGGTTAGAAAGAGCTCTGAAAGCAGGGAAACTTTTTTGCATTGTCAAATGAAACTATGGAATAATTTATACTTAACATGGCTTGGCCATACTTTGAATGGGCCCACTGAAATAAATGGAACTTAAGTTAATCATCTGAGAAACAGAGACCTTAAAACAAGACAAATGCTAGCTTGCTGCACACAATCCAAAACCTTTAATTTCATCTACTGTCGTGTGGTATCTAGTAAGCTTACATACCATGAAACACCCTTGACAGCTATGCAACATATAAACTACAAAAGTTTTAAATGTCACTGTGATCTTGTCTGATCTTGGAAGCTAGGGTCAACCTTTGATAATCTATACTGTAATTTAAAGTGTTTGTCAAATAAACAAGCATAGTTTATAGTTTTGGTCCCCCATCAAGCTACTGATTCTGTGATCAGGCATGTATGGCATTATCAACACACACTTTACAATTACAGTATCAATTCTCAAGAGAAATGACAGCGCTTTCCTACTCCAGAATTCAGAACAGTCAACTGGACAAGAGAATTCCAAGATCAGCTTACTGCTCCCCATGAACCCTGGGGACTTTGAAGAGCCTGAGTTCAGTTGCTTCTCTTGCAGAAGTGATGGCAACAAGGAAGACCACCTTCAATTAATTGACACCTTCAGGGTAAGGGGACATTCATCTATAGTTGCAAGGGGCTCGAAGGGCTTGTGCATCAAGTGTGATAGGACCAGCAAAAGAGACTAAGGTGGATTTGGAGGTGAAGCAGTGGGTAGAGATGTTCTAGGCCCATAAGAAACCTCTTCACTATCGAGTCTGAGAAAAGAGTAGTGGAAGAAGGAGACATTGACTGATGAGATACAACTGCAGCTAAACATACTTTCAATGAGGAAAATGCCAGGCTCCACTCTTGAAGATGCAGTAAGAAGTGCAGGATTGTGGATACTCTTGCTGGAAGAGAAGGTTCAGACCTGGAGGAAGCAAAGGAGCAAAGCCATTTCCACTTATAAACATAAGATCTTCTAGTGGATTCTTTTCTTGAGGCTGACAGGACCTCTGCCAATCGAAGAGGTCCTGTTAGCAAGGTGTCTTTAGTGATCACAAGATGGGTCTGGAGGCCAGAATGGCATTCTGGAAAGAAGATTCAGAGGTTTCATCCACCAAACAAGAGATCAAAGCACTTGTCCGGTATGGTTAACCTCTTGTATTGGTGATCCCGAAGTGGGTTCCAGTGCCTGAGAAACCAATGCTGGAGAGGTCAGAAGCTCAGACATGTTAGATTTGTAATTGCCGTAGTGGTAGTCATGATGCCTAGAAGTCTTTGTACTGTAAGGGCAAAATGTTGAGGATGAGACATTACTGCTTGTAACTTGTCTCTGAGTGCCTCTGCTCTGCTGATTGGAAGATAAGCCCTCCCCATGAAAGAATATAATGTTGCACCTATAAAGTTGATCACACCCTTGTTCATTCCAAGATAGACTTCTGGTACTTGACATTGAGGCCCAAGTCCTGGAGGAGTGATGGGGTTTGATGAATGTCTTGATAGAGCTTGCTTCTGCAGGATAATACCAGCAATGAATCATCTAAATATGGGTAAATCTGTACCCCTCAAGTCCTAAGAAAGGAGATTACTGCTGTCATACGTTTGGTAAGGACGCCACTGTTGGGATGAGAACAGATGAGAGGAGGTGTGTGAAGTTCTAGATGGTGACTTGGATCTACAAAAAGATAAAGGGGGTTTCCATGAAGATCTGTAGGGCTGCTGTTCCATGCCAAAGCCCATTTTTTGCTGTCAGTCTGGCCTTGAAAAGCTGGCCCATGGCACTGTCCGTCTTGGAATTGAACAAGCCCTCCCCATCAAATAGATGATCTTCAGTGTGATTCCTAGTGTTTTCAGACAGTGCAGCAAAACATAGCCATGCATAATGATAAAGTGCAACTGTCCCCAACATAATTATAGCAGCACAGTCAGCAGAGTGGCAAGCTGACTGTATTTGTTGAGCTGCTAGGGAATGGGCTTCCTGCTGAGAGAGCAAAGCCATTTTCTTTTCGTCATTGGAAAGGTAAGAAATGAACACAAGCATCTTCTACCATAAGAAGTGTTGATATGCAAACATGCATGCCTGCATGTTGGCTCTCCATAATGCAAGGGCCATTGAAGAGTAAAAATGGCACCCAAAGATATCCAGATGCCTGCCTTCCTGATCATCAGGTGTGGAATGGCTCTTATGCTCTTATTTGGAGTGGGTAGATCAAGAAGTCTTTGATGCCTGCATTGGAGAAGTTGAACACACAGAATCCCCTGCTACTGAAACAGCAGTAGACAGGGTTGAAGGCAGCAGTGCTGAAGAGGCAGCCACTGATACCAAAGAAGTCTGAGTTGGACATGAAATCATTGTTGGTACCGAAACTGATAGGCAGTGGGTTTCCAAGACTTCAATGCCATTGTAGAGCCCAATAAAAGAGGTTTTTATCCCACAGGAAGATCAAAGTTTAAAGAGAAGTTGATGCCAGAAAAAGGCAAGAAGAGGAGCAGAGAAAAAGCTTTCTACAAAGAAAGCTTTTTAAAAAATAGTAGATAAGCAGAATCAGCAAGAATAACTTGTCTGACCCCAAGCAACAGTGTCTTAAGCCATGGAGGATCTGTAGTTTTTGTTTTAGCTGTTCCTGCTTGCAGGAGAAACCAGTGGGAACGACTGGGAAGGGTACTCCTCTCATAAACAATAAGAATTCTTTGGAATCCTGGCTTCTTGTTGTACCCACATGTGGCCACAACAGGAACCAAGTTCTCGTCATATAAATATCCTATGCCCAGTAAAATGAGCTGGAATCCTTCTCAGCCTGAAAAACTCCCCTAATCTGTACTACAGAAGGAATGGCTATTGCCTTACAGATCTAGAGTGTATTCACGCATTTAATGTCATGTCTGACTCAGCCATGGTTGGTGGGCATAAAAGATCCTGTCCTATTCTACATGACCTGTAGGGTTTTACTGCAGTGGTCAGCATCTGAACAGGCTTCACAGTTGAGCTGAACTACTATGTAAGGAAGAAATAAAAATCTGGAATTGCAAGTTACATATATATTCTTTTCCATTCAGTAGTCATCCTTTTAAAAGAAGGTGATATAAAGTCCTATACTACATACTTATAATTTTGAGGGGGGAAATGTTAGCTTTTCCAAGATCTACCAATTGAGAACAGTTTAATTTTCCTGACTTGTCACATAACTTCCTGAAGGCAACTGAGAATATACATTCAAAAGAAATGTTCTCTTTAAGGCAGTAGAGATCATGCATACCAATAGGATGTTAAGCAGTAGCAAGGGGCTGACCTTATTTTAGTATATCAAAAGACTAACACTACAGATGAAGTAAGAAAGTTTTCTGAAATATTTCAACAAGCATAGCAACTAAAATCAAGAAGCTATATCACATAAATGTTAATTCTGCCTAACAATTTGAAGTGAAGAGGAAGAAAGACTGGATAGAAAAAAATCCTACATATTTGCTAGCATGCTTTTCTGTTAGCAAAAGAACATAATGTACCCACAAACTAGTATTTACCAAACGTGGCAGAAAGATCAAATTACACCTTCTTTGGCTTTTGAATAAGCAGCGAATACTGAATGCACATGTGCCAATACAAGAAGCCACAAGGTTTTAAATTGTTTTAAAGAAAACTCAAATGAGTTGTTTTTTTGACCAGAAATCCTATATTGCTTTTGGAAGATGCATAGGCTTTGCTTTGGAAAAGTGTCCAAAGGGAAAGAATCTCACTGTTTGGTGGGAGACATCCAGAATGCCTTTCCACTTCTGCCTTATGAACTTGGCACAGGCACTGTATGGGTCAAAAGCATATATGCTGTGATGCTTAAGGTGGCATACAGAGGAGAAAGAGCTGTTGTAGGTACATAATGTCCTTGAGTAGTGCCTTAAAGTCTGACAAGGCAATGAAGATCCTGAACAACTTTTGTCAATGTTATTTCATCTCTGGCACAAAACAAAAAAAACCCAAAACCCTTCCTACTCCACTCAGCTTCACACATTTGGGTAGCTAAGCTTCAAAAGTAAAAAAAAAAAAAATGAAAACTTTAATCTGAAAGGAAAACTCAAGGACTCTCACTTTGTGATTTCTTTCCAAAGTAAAAATGTCACATCTAGGCAATTACTCCTTTACACAGTAATTTGCACATGCAATGCTCATAGCTGCCATGCCCATTTTGTTGTTGTATGCCTTCAAGTTATTTCCAACTTATGGTGACTCTATCACACTATCACAGTACTGTAAGTCAGTGTCAACAAAATCTTAGTGAGTCATCTTAAAACCATCCTCATAAAGCAGGTACATCTTACCGAAGAGGATGGTTGGGAGTAACTGCGCAAGTGGGCCTCTAACAGAAATCTATGACATGAAGTCTTTGGAATAATATATTGTGGAAAATTATAGCACAACAGATTAATTCACAAGAAGTTATGGTTAGAACCTGCAAGATAGCAATCTTGTGCTAAGGTTAGATATATTTCTTTAATATCCAAATGAAAATATGAGTATCTAGTTTACCACCTGCATTAAAATTCAGTGTTCTTTTAATCCAATTGTTAGGGGTCCAACTAAAAAATAAAGTAAGAAAGATCTTCTGATGTATAAGGGCAAAGAAAAATTCATTCTGCAGAGCCACCCACAGCCTATTCAGTCAGCAAGTAACAGAACATATGCTTTCATGCGTGTAATGTGTAATTTTGAATTTAATTTGGGTTTACATAAACCACCACTGGGGACCTTATGAAAAGCATAATGATTTCATGTAAATATAAAAACAAAATAAAATGCAATTATTCAAAAGCATACCCCATTTGTAACTATATAGTACAGGTTGATTATTCTTCATTCGGATTCCAAAATCCAAAATGCTCCAAAATTCAAAATACTCCAAAATCCAAAATTGTCCACAGGGGTGGCTTAAATAGTGACACCTTTGCTTTTTGACTTTTCAATGTACACAAACTTTGTTTCATGCACAAAATTATTAAAAATATTGTATATAAAATTACTGTCAGGCTATGTGTATAAGGTACCCCCTCTCTTTCTCTGGCTTTTCTTCGCAAACGAAGATTTAGGAAGGACTCATCCTGCACTTTCTGCAAGCGCGCTGATGACTAAAAAGGCCAATCCGAGATAAACAAGTCCGGTTGCAGAAAGCACAGCAGAAGGTCTCCTTGGGTGATGTTTCTGGGTTGTGATTCTTTTGTTTCTCTTCAAGACTTGTTCGGCGTGAGTTCTCAAATAAGGCTGCAGCATTGTGGATGGTGCGTCTCCATACCTCCTGATGTGAGGCCAGGGCAAACCATTGTTGGTGATCAATTTGGCTAAGCCTGAGATTTTTGGCTAAGCCTGAGATATTTCAGGGAGTCCTTGTATCATTTTTTTTTTTTTGGAGCACCCCTCTTACGCTGACCCATGGCGAGTTCACCGTAGAGTACTATCTTTGGGAGACGATGGTCCTCCATCCTAGAAACGTGCCCTGCCCAGCACAGCTGTGTTCTCAATATCATGGCCGCAATGCTGGGGATCCCTGCTTGCTCAAGGACAGCAACATTCGTCACATAGTCAGTCCAGTGTATATTTAGGATTGTGTGTAGACAACGCTGATGAAAGCGTTCAAGGAGTCATAGGTGGTGGCGATAGGTGACCCATGTTTCAGATCCATAAAGGAGAATAGACAGTACAATGGCTCTATACACACTGATTTTTGTGCTTCGCTTCAGGTGTTTATTACTCCAGACTCTTTTGTGAAGTCTTCCAAATGCACTATATGCCTTTGCTAATCTGTGATCGATCTCTTTGTCTAAGAGCATAAATGTATAAGGTGCATATGAAGCATAAATGAATGTCAAGTTTAGATTTGGGTCCCTGTATAATCAACAGCCAGACAGGGACATTAAGACAGTACTTTTATTAAGAATAATGAACATTTATAAAGTAGCTTGTTAGCATATGAATTCTACAGAACTCTTCTTTGGTCAGAAAGGTGAGGGTGAGAAAAGAAATCTTTCTGGTAGGGAGTCGTGAAAATAATCTTCATCAGGCAAGCAATCTGCACTGTTACTGCCAGCAAAGTTCCAAGTTACACAGTCTTGAATTAGACTTTAAAATTTTCATTTCCTATTCCCTTTTGCTTTTAAAGTAAGTTTCTTCCCAATAAGGAATGAAAATTGCTATTCTTTCCATAAAATAAGTCACTACCAACTTCAAAATGAACAGTTGGTTACATTAAATGAGGTGGTATAGTTAATTCCTGATGTGGAAATTTATTTCAAAGATTTTTTAAAAAAATACTGTGGTTTTCTTTATCCAGCAAAGCCTACTGGCTCATCTTGAAGGAAACAAGCAAATGAACAAGTTTAAGTCTACACAAAAACACCTAACTTTAAACTGGCAAGTTCTTTGAAAAAGATTTCATGCAGGAAGCAAAGTTGAACATAGAATAAGCCAACTTTTCAGTAACATGATTTCTTCAATCATTTCTTCTGTACAAACAAACTTTCCACTTGAAAGCACTGCCACCCCCATTCTCCATTTTACAAGACTAGAAACTCAACCATGCAGAAAAAACTAATGAAGGTTCAAGAACCCACCCTCTCTCTCTAAAGCAGAGGTACACAAAATCTGCAAGGGTTGATTTTCACTGAGAAAGTGGCCATTTTTGTTGGCATCTGGCTGTTTGCAGCCATTGTTTCTTTATCTACTATTGCTTGAGATGGGGAAAAAAGAAAGCAGGAACACTTTCCTACCTTCCAGGCAGCTTCATTTCCCATCAGACTATGCACCTTAATCCATCTCTACCTGTAAGTAGTTGCAACAGACTACCTGGAAGAATGGCTGACAATGTACATTTCAGGTACATATCCAAATGCATAATCCACTGAAAGTCAGATATTAACATCCAAACCAGGTCCATACATCCACATTATACCGCATTAAAGAAAACATGCATTTAGATGCACAATCCCATATTGCTTCAAACTAGTCAACTAAGCATATCTGGGTCAACAATACTGACTCACTTGCTCACAGACCAATTCCCTTTTCCAGATATCTGATAGCTGCAGAATACTTTCTCAAAGTCTACAAATATGCATTTCATTTGATCTCAGTATTGGGCATTTACAAACTTTTTGACTTAAAATGGGTTCTAGATGGACTCCTTGCAGAGCAAGTCTACCCAGTAATAAGTCTCACTAATTCAGTGAGGATCAATCCCAAGTACATATAAAGGATCAAAACCTTTATAATAAAAGGGCCTTGTACTTTTTATCTGACAACTTTCTAACCTAAAACGGAGAGGATAAAAACATTGTATCCAAAGCTGTTTTCCATGAGGAGAATGGAAATCATTACAGTTACCCCTCCATATTTGTGGTTTTGACTATTTGCGGTTTTTTCTGTTTCTGGGAGGGGCGGGGGGGGTTGTGGGAGGGCAGTGGTGTGACCTATTTTTTATTCGTGTTTTTTTCACATTTGTGGGGGTCTCACAGCCCTAACCCCCGCAAATGTGGAGGGACTATAGTTGGCAAGATTTGTGCCTCCTCCTCTGCAGCTCTTAAAATTTGCTCAAGTAGGTTGGAGACCTTCCATATCAGTGTGTAGGGAGAGGCAAGCAAGGGGAAATCCCATTGCACAACACATTGTCCACCCATATCATTCTGGATGGAGCCAAGCACAATAACATCACAATACTTTCAAAAACCATAAAATTATGAACCTGGGATTCAGGAAATCTGACTTCTAGTTTCATCATGATTTGTAACGTTTAAACTAGTAATATCATGTAAATAGATTCAAGTAGTGAAGGACTTCTCACACTATTCAGTATCATCTGAGCAGAACAAAGAATGAATAGAGGTGGTGTTAATGTTATTATTCCTCCCTACCTTATAACAAATATATAAGGGTGGCTTATAAATAGTATTAAATAGATTTAACAGTTTAAAACAGTAAGATCATTAAATAAGCTAGTAATACTTAACAGCTTTGAGTATAAAACAATCTTCTATTGAAGGAAAAGATAGGCAACATTATTTTATAACTATCTTTTTGACATGGTACCTCAAAAGAGTTATAACCATACATTTATATGAAGGTGACTGAGTTGCACTGTTAGAATTTTATTTAATTTTGGTCATGCTCAAGTATATGAATTACAGTTAAATGCTTGGATCTATCAGGAAAATAAATAAATAAGCAAGCAAACAAACAAACAGGCATAATAAAAAAAATAAAATTGCTGAATTTTAAATCTAATTATGCATTTTAGCCCTTTAGTTGATTCCATTTCCAAACTACCTTAACAGCATCTGCTTCTGTTTTGTTTATGTGAACCATTATGCTCAGCCAAGATGTACACAACATATAGCAAATCACATTTCTCCTAGATTAGGTCCTCAATACAGAACATGTGGCTTGGTTAGGAAAAGTTTCTAAAAATTATATCACAGTAACCATAAAATATTTGTATTTTCCCAAAAAAGACAGAACAGAGTGTCATTTAAGGTGGATGGTATATGAAGCTACGATTCATGTAGTTTAAAAAGACCCACGTGTACGCCTGGTAGAGAAAATAGTATGTAATGATAGCGTGATGTAGATCAAAACTCAATCAAACAGTAGAGAGACAGATTGTTACATTGGGTACTTACCGTGAAGTTACTTTCTGCAGGATAGATGGCAGGAACAATCCGGAGGTATTGGGAACCTAGGACCGCCCAGCTCAAGCAGGAAGTAGAACAAAGCCTCTTGGGAGATTTTAGCTCTTTGTTCTCTAGTCCTCCTCTCCCACGAGGCCAGTTCGCTGACTAGCAACTGTAAAAAAGGTAAGAAACTCCTCGCTGTTGAGAGAAAGAACACACATTGTTATAAAAATACCTTCACCACTCCCTGAAAGTGACCTTCCTTGACAGTCACAGGATGGGTCGGATTGTTCCTGCCATCTATCCTACAGAAAGTACCTTCACGGTAAGTACCCAATGAAACATTCTGTAGGTCTAGATGGCAGGACCAATCCGGAAGTATTGGGACGTACCCAAGCCCCTTGTCTCTAGGGTGGAGAGTGACTGTTTGCAAATTTCGACTACTACTGTACCACCTCATGAAGAACTCTTCTCCCGAAGGCAGCTCAGGTTGACTTGAACTTGTCTACCTTGTAATACCTGATGAAGGTAAACGGTATACTCCATGTTGCTTCTCTGCAAATTTCCTCTATGGGCGCATTTGTAGAAAATACAGCCGAGGTGGCTGCCGATCTGGTGGAGTGTGACATCACCCCGGATGGGTGTGGCGTGTTCACAGTGTCGTATGCCAAGAATATGCATACCTTGATCCATGTTGCCAGAGTCTGCCGAGACACCCTGGCTCCCATTGATGCTGCGGTGAAGGATACAAACAGGCAGTTGCATCGTCTGAATGCTGCTGTGTGTTTGATGTAGATCCTCAAGGCCCTCCTGACATCCAGCTTGTGCCACAGTTTTTCCGTAGGGTGGGCCGGTCTGGGGCAGAAGGAGGGTAATATTATTTGTTGTGATACATGAAATTGGGATAATACCTTGGGTTTGAAGGATGGATCTGGCCTAAGGTATACCGTGTCCTCTTCGAAGGAGCATAAGTGCTCCCTTATGGAAAGTGCCTTGAGTTCCGACACCTTTCTGGCTGACGTGATTGCTACTAGAAAGGCCACCTTGATTGTCAGGAACCTGAGTGGTACCTTCCTCAGTGGTTCAAAGGGGCTTCTGGCTAGTTGGTAAAGCACCAGGGACAGGTTCCATAATGGGAATCTATGGCGTACTGGTGGGGAGATTAGTGTCGCCCCTCTTAAGAATCTCCTGATGTGTGGATGCAGTGAGATCCTGCTTCCTTGCGGGCCCTGTATGAAGGCCGCTAGTGTGGCTACCTGTCTCTTCAATGTGTTCGGCCGGAGGCCCTTATCGATCCCCTCTTGCAAAAACTCCAGAATATGTCTTGTCAAAACTTCCAGTGGGTTCACCTTTGCAGTTGTGCACCATTGCGAGAACACTTTCCAGGTCGCCTGGTATATCTTCCTCGTAGATGGTCTGCATGAGGCCAATAGGGTTTCTATTACCTTGTCCTCATATCCGCAATCCTTTAATGTTCTCCGCTCAACCTCCATGCTGTCAACTGAAGCCATGTCACTTTGTGGTGTGTGACTGGGCCCTGGCGAAGGAGATCCTGGCGAGGGAAGAGCCTCATGGGTGGCTAGATGGCATCTCTGTCAAGTCCGAGAACCACGGTCGACGTGGCCAGTGTAGTGCGATTAGGACCACTTGCGCTCTTTCTGCTCGTATTTTTCTGCACATCTCCCCTCTCAGGGGGAATGGGGGGAATAGATATAGTAGGCCTTTCGGCCACTGGGATCGGAGTACGTTGGTTCCCTCCGCACTTGGATGGAAGAACCTGGTAAAGAAATGCTTCAGCTTGCTGTTGTGATGAGACGCGAACATGTCCACTGACATTTCCCTGAATCTCCCCTGAATGTCTGTGAAGGCCTCCTAATTCAGTTCCCATTCACCTGGGAGTACCGTGTGTCTTCTCAGGAAGTCCGCTTGCGTGTTGTCCTTCCCTTGGAGATGTTGGGCCATCAGGGACAGGACTGTCCTCTCTGCCCAGAGGAATAGAGTTACTGCTTCTGTGTGTAGTGACCTGGATCTGGACCCTCCTTGTCTCGCTATGTAAGATCGAGTCGTTGTGTTGTCCATGAACAGCAGAACGTTCATGGCATGCTGGAAAAGTGCTTCAGGGCAAGTCTGGCTGCCCTGAGCTCCAGCCAGTTGATGCTGTGCTCCTGTTCTTCCTTCGACCATAGACCTTGTACCACCTCGCCTTGGCAGTGTGCCCCCCCATCCTCGGAGGCTTGCATCCGACGTGACCACTATCTGGTGGCTGATTGTCAAAGGAGATCCTTTGGCTATGTTTCGTGCTTGCATCCACCAGGTGAGTGACTCTCTCACCGTGTGCAGGATGTCTAGGGTGAATGCCTCCTTGCGAGATATTCTTTCCTGGTACAGAAGGAGTAGTGCCTGGAGAGGTCTGGAGTGCAACCTTGCCCATGGGGCTACCTGAATTGCTGATATCATGAGGCTGAAGAGTCTCGCTAGTGATGCGATCTGTGCCCTCTGTTTTCTTCATGCCATCACGGCTTCCCTTTGAACGGACAACTGTCTTTCTCTGGACAGGGCAATGGAGTAGTCTATGGTGTCTATTTGCACCCCTAGGTGTATTATGTTTTGTGACGGCACCAGGGTGCTTTCCCTGAAGTTCACCATGAAGCCGTGTCTTTGCAGACACTCAATTATTATTTGTAGATCCTGTAGTGCCTTGTCCCTTGATGGTGCTCTCAGCAGTATGTCATCCAGGTAGGGATACAGGTATATCCCCTTGGTCTGTAAATGTGAGATTAACACCACCATGACTTTGGTGAAGATCTGCAGTGCCGTTGCCAGGCCAAAGGGGAGTGCCTTGAACTGGCAGTGTTCCTCTCCGAACGCGAATCTGAGGAACCGTCTGCTGTCCGGGTGCATCTTGATGTGGAGGTATGCTTCCGATAAGTCGAGAGAGGCCAAGAAGCCTCCTTCCTGTACCGCTTCCCGTATGGACGAGAGCGTTTCCAGCTTGAAACGCTTGTAAGTGACGAATGAGTTCGTGAACTTGAGGTCTAATACCGACCTTAAGCTTCTGTCCTTTTTTGGCACTGTGAAGAAGTAAGAGTACACCCCGGAGAAACGTTGCATGTCTGGTACTTCTTCTATGGCATCTATCTCCAGTAGGTGGCTTCTTGCTGTTCTCAGGTTCCATGCTTTCAGCTGGTTTTCTGGTACCGGTGCTGGGAGGAACCTGTTCCTGGGTTCTGTGTTGAATTCGATTTTGTACCCATGGACAATGGTCTCCTGAACCCACTTGTCCGTGGTGGATGCCAGCCAGACGCCCAGGAACTTTGACAGCCTTCCTCCCACTGGAGATCTTTCCGAGTCAGGACTACTGGCGGGAGGAACCTCTCTGTGACTGGGTCCCCCCGTGACTTGAAGATGGATTGGTGTAAGGGGCGTGGTGAATGACGTAGTTCATTCTGGCCCACGCCGGTCTGGTGGATCTGTAGTCCACTCTCCTTCTGTTTCCCCTGTAGTGACGAAAGGAATTGTTGGACTGGGGTGTTCGTCTGAATGTCTTCTTGTCTTGGTTTTGCCCCGCTGTTGGCATGGCCTGTCTCTTGAACTTCATTTTGACCAGTATGCCTTTAAGGGCTTCCTCTCCAAAGAGCTTGGCCCCTTTGAATGCAGCAGTAGCCAAGGCATTTCTACATCGTCCATCGGCGTCCCACTGTTTCACCCAGAGGGATCTTCTTGCCAGATTGGCTGCTCCTGATGCCCTAGCAGCGTATGTTAGGGAATCCTGTGATGCGTCTGCAATAAAGCTGAGAGCAAGTCGGATCCTCCTGAAAGCCTTGTTCAAGGTAACGGTGTCCAGGTCCTCGGCCTCCATGACCACCTGGAGCCAGATTATGGCAGCCTGCGATATCAGTGCCGTGGCCAGTGAGGACCTAATTCCCAGGGCAGATGCATCAAACGATTTCTTCAGAGCGTTATCGGCCCTCTTTTCATCGGCATCCTTGAGGGCGCCATTCTCTTATCTAGGTGCCAGAGAATTGGAGACCACAGAGACCACTGGTCGGTCAACCACCGGGGTCTTCAATCTGTCTAGCACCTCCTTGGGAAAGCTGTAAAACCTTTGGGCAGCTCCCATGTCCCGCCTTCCCAAGGCTGGCTTGTCCCACTCTTCTGTCACCAAGTTCCAGAAGGTTCTTGGGAATGGGAAGAGAGGCCTCTGATTTGTTTGAGGGCATCAACGCTGCCGTTTTCTCGCTCTTGGGAGTGTGAGGGTCCTCGGCGGTGTCTTGTTTGGTCACAGGAGGGGCAATCCCAAGTGTGGACAAGGCCCTGCTGAGGAGGTTCGAGAATTTGTCCCCGTGGAAAATTCTGTCTGCAGCCTCTGGGTCTGTTATTTCCGAATCTGAGAGTTCCCCTTCCTCTCTGTCAGGGGTGTGAGTCTCATCATTGTCCCCTATGATATCTAAGTCCGGGTTGGTGTTCTGGAGAAGGTCCTCCCCTTCTGAGGCCCCATCCGACTCCTCAGGTGAGTGCCTCGAAGGTGGATCCTTCCTTTTCTTGCCCAGCTGATTCCCCTTGTTGCCCTCTATTGGCCTGATAGGGTTGGGGGACGCCTTATTCCTTTTTGGAATGGGTGTCTTTCCGCTTTCCTTTCTTTTCCTCAGAAGGTCTGAGCAGTTAAGGGTTGCCTCCTGTTCCTCCTCCTGATCTGAGTGGAGGGCTTCAGAAAACATCATCAAGGCCAACCTGATAGACTCCTTCTTGGCCTTGCGATCATCTTCATTTTTCTTTGCCTCTTCCCCCTCTTTTCCTGTGTCCCCCTCATCCTCATCCCCTTGATCATCTGCATCAATGGGCTCTCAATTGTTAAGTTGGCCAGTGTCCTGGTCATCCTTTCCCTCCATCCCCGTGGGGATGTCCCCATCCTCCTTCTCCCCTTCGCTTGAAAACTCCAGGGTGTCCAGGATGTGCCTGGACTTCGATACCGCCACTCCCCCTACCTTATCCCGGGTCTTCTTTAAAAGGACATCCAGAAGGTTGGTGTTGCTGTGGGAGGTCCGGGGGGGAGCAGGGAAGAAACCTCAGCCCTCGCAGTTCCCAGGCCCTCCTGCCGTGTGGCTCTCCGTTGCAGCTGGCTGTTGGTGGCTCTGGGGGCACTGAGGGAGCAGCCACTGGCCAGGGCCCTCTCCGCTTCCTTTGCGGCCCTCCTCTGTGCCACTGGGGCAGGCAGGAGGCCAGCGGAGGCATCACTGTTCAAGGGGAGGTTGCGGCTGCCATTATGGGAGAAGGAGCGCTCCTCCGTCCCCCTTCTCTGCGGCCTCGTGGTGCTCTGGCTCACACCGGCTGAAGACAACTTTGAGCCTCCCATTTCCTCACCAAAGCGGCGTGGGAGGGAGGGCTTAAGCAGAGCAGGCGAGCAGGGGAAGAGAACGGCGGCTGGGCGGCTACCGAGAGAGTGCGGGGGGAGAGCGAGCATGGGGGGGAATCAGGCCAGAGTGGGGGAAAAGTGAAGCAAGATCAGCTGGGAGGAGCAGTCTTGGTCGGAAGGACGGTTGCAGGAGGAAAAGGTTTTTGTGGGGTTTTTTGGGTGGGGAAGAGGAGTAAGAGGAGAGGTTCAGAGAGCAAAGCTAGGGGTAGAGGCGGGGGGGGCTATAGGCAAAGGTTAGAAGGTAAAGATAATCCGGAGGAGCTGGAATACCTGCCTTGCTGGGCTAAGCAGGAAGTAGAACTGGCCTCATGGGAGAGGAGGACTAGAGAACAAAGAGCTAAAATCTCCCAAGAGGCTTTGTCCTACTTCCTGCTTCAGCTGGGCGGTCCTAGGTTCCCAACACTTCCGGATTGGTCCTGCCATCTAGACCTACAGAAAGTATTGATTCATATGTATGCTTTCCACAAGCATGATGAACACACCTTACATTTATAGTCATTATACTATCTGTAATACGTAATACCTAAAACATGTAATATGACTATACAAGACCAATGTTCATGGTTATGCAGTGACACAAGAAAATAGGAAAGTAGAGATTAAAAGGTACAGGAAAAATAGTCCTGGACAATTGGTGGATATTCTGGAACATGAGGACCAGAACAGCTTTTTAAAAGGTTGTGCTGTATATCAGATCCTCCACTCTTTAAAAAAAATAATCTAAAAGTTATGACTATAACAATGAAAAACATGATTACAGAACACAGATCTATGAAGTATTCTGATACTGTACAAAGAAGTCCAAATTCTTAGGATTCAATCCAGTTCATCATAGGCCCAATGCTCCTGTGTCTAGGGCTGTCATAAAAATCCTGGTTTGCACCACTGCACTTTTGGTGTGCCTACACAGATACTCAGCAAACAAAGCTACATACTACAGGTGGTGGAAGCCACGATGTGCTTCCCAAATGATGATCTATGTGCCCCCTCACATCTTCTCTAGGTGAAAGCAAGCATGCTATTCTATGTGGATCCTGCTGCAACTGCAGCTGATCACCAACCAAAATAACAGATTTAAAGACAAGTTTATTGCTCACTTTGTCACAGAGAATACCAAAAAAGCTGTAAGATTCACGAGATTTAACCATAAATAACATGACCTGCACTACAGAATTAAGGTTACTACACTAAGGACAGCAATTGCTTGATTTGGTATTCATTTTTGTTTTAAATTCAAAGGTAAATAACTGTGATAACAGGCCTTATCACTGCTTGGTATTGAACAGGGTATGTGAACATTCATGTGGAAAATGCTACTAAAATTTTGCACAGAACATTTCACAACTTTTCCATCATTACCCCATCAGTTCTAAAGGCCATGCATTCTGGTGCTTGCTAGTTTCACTTTTCTCCCTATAATTTTCAGCAAACTTACTTTATATTGAATTTTCTATGGTACAAAGCCCCATACCCACTTCTGTTATCTCTGGCTTTTCTTCACAAATGAAAATTCAGGAAGGACTCATCCCGCACTTTCTGCAAGCGTGCTGATGACTGAAAAGGCCAATCCGAGATAAGCATGTCGGGTGCAGAAAGCACAGCAGAAGGTCTCCTTGGGTGATGATTCCCGGTTGTGATTCTTTCTTCGTTGTCATTTCGCTTCAAGACTTTTCAGCATGAGTTCTCAAATAAGGCTGCAGCATTGTGGATAGTGCATCTCCAAGCCTCCCGATGTGAGGCCACCCGATGGCAAACCATTGACAGTGATCAATTTGGCCGAGCCTAAGATGTTGTTTCAGGGAGTACTTGTATCTTTTTTTTTTTTTAGCGCCCCTCTTACGCTGACCTGTGGCGAGTTCACCGTAGAGTACTATTTTTGGGAGGCGATGATCCTCCATCCTAGAAATGTGCCCTGCCCAGCGCAGCCGACCAGTTGTCTGGGAACAGACACAGGCGACAACCAAAGAGTGGAGTCTAGAAAGGGAAACAGAAGAATTCAGAAAACCCATGATTCAAAACCTTCTTTTGCCCTGGTCCTTAGACCTCTGCTTCGTGGATGGGCGGAAGCGAGACGTGGAGGACTGGCTCCTCACCGAAGGGGTGGCCAGGGGTTGCTGCTGGTACTGAGACCACCTCGAGCCCTGTTGGCCATCACCCCTTCAGACAGAAGAAGGGTAGTACTGTTGCCAGGGGGTAGTACTTGGAGCGGTAGGAAGTGGAGGAGGGCATACCATACTTTCTAGCTGTTGACTGCATCTTCTGGGTAAACTCGAGCTTCTCGTCCATAGCGGAGTTGAAAAGACCTGAGTGATCGAAGGCCATGTCCTCGATGGTGGAGGCGGCTTGAGGGGCGAGTCCCGATGAGCGCAACCATGCATGTCGCCAAAGGGCTACAGATCCAGCTATAGTTTTTGCCACACAGTCGGCTACATGCCGGGCCGAGTTCATCTGCTGGCCTGCTAAAGACTGGGCTTTGTGCTGGATGACCTCAGCCATGCAGTGATGCTCCTCAAGAAGGTCTTAGATCAGGGGCTCCAGCCACTACCAAAGGACCTGCTGGTAGGCCCCCATGCAGGCTGCGTAATTCGCAATGCGAAAGCTCAGGCCGGCCGCTGAATAAATTTTCTTGCCAATTTTCTTGTCAATCTTACAACCTTCGGGGTCTGCTGGGCTGGCCTGAGGTCAGTGCTGACGGTGGTGCTGAGGTGCCTCCACCACAACAGAGTTAGGTCGTGGATGTTCATGGAGCCAGCCAATGTCATCCCCAACATCTTATAGAGGCGGTCTATCCTCTTCGAGGTGGATGGTATGGAGGACGGGTTCTCTCAACTGCCTCGGGTTAGCTTAAGTAGGGACAGCAATACCAGTAGCTCGGCCAGGGGCAGAGCCTTTGACTTCAGGTGGTGGTAGATGGGATCTAGAGGGTCAGAATCCCTTTCCGCCAGTTTGAGTTGCAACGCATGAGCCATCCTTACCATCTGCTCCAAGAAAGCCCATACGCCGTCCCACGGTGACGAAGAATCTTCGTCCAAAAGTTCCGGAGGCGATGAGGGTGCCCTGGGAACGTATGGCGAGGGGGAGCTTGACGAGTCCGGGGACGAATCTGAAGACGGGGACGGGCTGCGGCTAGCTGGAGAAAAAGCTCGACGGTCCTGGTGAAGTGCTGAAGTATGAGCAGGAGGCGGTGGAAGTAAGGGAGGCAGCAGTCTAGGTCTTGGTGAGCCGGAGAAACCTGGCTCCCAGTGTCGATTCGGAGGGGCCCTTGAGGCCAACTTCCAGTGTCAACTTGGCTGCTGGTTATCGACCAGGAGGGTTCCCTGAGGAGGGTTCCAGTCAGAGCGAGATTGGTCCAGAGCGTGGAATGATAGGTGGGGAGGGGAGTGGTAAGTTCTCCGTTAAAGCAGGTCCTTGGTCTCCGAGGACCTGCTGCATAGTGCTGCCGGTGCTGCATAGTGAAACCCTGAGGCCCTGTTGTAGGGGAGCGGAATCTTGACCCCAAAGCAGCACAGGCAGTGTCAAAGGCTCCATGTGTGCTCAACTCCATATGTGTGTTCAACCTCTAATACTCTACAGGTTGCAGAAGGCACTGGAGTATGACCAGAAGTAATGGCCCCTTGAGAGGATGATTCGACGTTGATTACAACTGCCTCCGAGCTGAGAAGTTCATCTCGAGACACATCAGGGCCGGGGAATAAGCACGAACTTGGACATGTACCGGCTCCTCTTCGGAAAGCTCGCCCTCCTCGAGTTGGACTACCTCAAATGAGGTATGACCTGACACCTGGTGCCATTTCTGAAGTTCGAGAGTGGCCAAGCGGACTTCAACAACTTGGAGAGGAGGCCGAGGAGAAGCATGTTCGGCCGTCGAGGTCATAGGAGTTGCGGCCGGGGATTGCGATAGACCCGTCGGTATCGGGGCAGAGGTCGGTACAGATGAAGGGATCTTGTGTCTAGGCGAGGTATGTTTGACCTTCTTCTTAGCCTTGTCCTTAGAGGAGGTGGAGGTGGTACGATCCCGGCTGGTTGTCGATGTCGAGGGTCGGTCCTGGCTTGACGTCGAGGGTTTGACACGGTCCCTCTTCGAGCCCAAAGCTATTGAGTGCTTATGAGACCTCCGCACTGCCTTGGGGTCGGAAGCCACAGCCTCTCAGTACTGAAGACTCGAGGCACGGTGGTGATTTTTCGAAGGGCTGACCCCTGGCGAACGACCACGTCTAGGGCTCAACTGTTTCTTCAGAGGAGCCAGAGATGGAGAATGGGCTGTCTTAGGAGGGGAGACCACACTCATTGACATTGTGGTGGCCGGGCACAGTGTCTTTTCATATAAGAAAGACTTCAGCCTGGACAGGTGTTGTTTACGGGGCTGCAGCGTGAAGCTGCGGCAGTGGACACACGCGTCCACGTTGTGTGCCTTCCCGAGGCAAATCAGACACTTCAAGTGCCCACCTGAGGCAGGTAGTTTTGCCTGGCAGGCGGAGCATCGTTTAAATCCTGCCAATTTTGAAGCCATTATTAAGAGAGATCAAACCTTTCCAAGTCGAAGGTCCAAATCCGAGTCCGAAGTCAAGCCAAATCACAAGAGAGAGAATTGGCAAGCACAATCCGGGTCAACACGGTGAGACACAAAGCCAAATTGAGATCCAAATCGTAGTCAAAAGTACAGTCTGAGTCAAATTCTGAGAGAAAAAAACCACTGAGAGGGAAAGCACTAGCAATAACGATTCCTAATGTGCTGCTCGCGCAGCAGACAAAAGGAACCGAGGGGATTTAGGCAGGAGCGCCTATATAGGGACCGTTAGGAATGAACGGAGTTACTGCCAAAATGTTGCAAAGTCAATTCTACCTAGCGATTCTAGATGGTTCTGAATAGCGCAGGCACAGGAGTAACCCACTGTGTGGATTCACAGAGACCACGAAGAAGATCTGTTAAATTAACAATTTGTAATCCACTCTGAGAGCCCTTGTGGATGAAGAGGGGGTTATAAATAGTCTAAAAAATACATGTATATTTAAAATAAAATAGATGGATAAAATCTCCTCCATTACCTGCTTATTAATAAATTCAAAAGTTATCATAGAATCATAGAGTTAGAAGAGACCACAAGGGCCATCTAGCCCAACCCCTTTGAAATGCAGGAGTAAACAATCAAAGCATTTCTGACAGTTAAGCCACCCAGCCTCCATTTAAAAACCCCCAAAGAAGGAGACTCCACCACACTACAAGGCAGTGCATTCCACTGGCGAACAACTCTTACCATCAGGAAGTTCTTCCCAATGTTTAGATGGAATCTCTTTTCCTGTAGTTTGAGTCCATTGTCCATGTCTTTGTTTCTGGAGCAGCAAAGTAGAAGCTTTCTCCCTCTTCAATATGACATCCCTTCAAATACTGAAACATGGCTATCATGTTCCCGTTTAACCTTCTCTTCCCCAGGCTAAACATAACCAGCTCCCTAAGCTGATCCTCATAAGGTAGTGAATGAAATTTTATTACAGTCAATGACCAGCATAAACAATATAAAAGTACAGTGTAAAATAGTACAGTATTATGCAATACAAGAAAATTGTACAATGAACAACAACAACAACAACAACAAGTTAAGATACCATTTTTCTTCGGTAAGCTATTGCAGCAATGCAAAAACTTGCCACCTTGGCTGTAATCCCTGGTTGCTGGTCAGCCAAAAGATAGTCAATGTAAAATCAGATTTACCTGGCATTTTTTGCAACATTGGTACTATAAAACAATGCTGCAGATCCAGATAAAAAGCACAGTACAATAAAACATGCCCCACAGATTCTACCTCCCCAGACCCACAAGGACATAAACGTTCACAGAGAGGCTTGTTGTTATATCTTCCTGTTAGTAGTGCTAATGGGAGTACATTGAATTTGGCCAGGGTAAAGGCTTTCCTATACTTTGGGTTGGTTAGATTGTTCAAGTATGCAGCAAGGGGAAAGCCTCTCCCACTGTCTTTGAAACTTGAGCGTAAGGATGCTGCACATATGATTTTGTAATTCTATGTCCTGTATGCGCTGGCGGATGTTTTCTTTGGCTTTTGCATACCCCATGGCTAGGATAACAGGTTGTGAGAAGCCCAGGGATTGCATTTTTTCCTTAACCATTTTTTTCCATCTTGACTGAAATGTATCACTAAGAGTCAAGGGGGCTAGACCTTTGGGAGTAAATAGCATCTTTAACCAAAAGTCTAACTTATATATCCATATTTGTGCTTCAATAGAAATTAAGCCTGTTTCTAGCCTTAGTAAGACATTTGACACACAGTTTGGGAGGCTGAGAACAGGTCTCAAAAATTTTGTTTGAACAGTTTCCATGGCTGCAATATTTTTGAACGTACATATCTGCGCACCATATAACATTTTTTGGGGGATCTTTGCTTTAAACACCTGTATAGCTGAGGGAATGTGTTGTCCCCCTTTGCTGTAGAAAAAAGAGGTTATTGACTTATAACTTCGTTGTATGTTTGCAGTTGCATAAGAGATTTGGGCTCTCCAAGAACCTGTACAATGAAAAATTACTCCCAGATATTTATAAGATTTGACCTGTTCAAGTTGATGGCCATTCACTTGCCATCGATGTTTACATTTTTTTTTTTGGTAAAGATAAGAACTTTAGATTTTTCATAGTTAATTATTAATTGTTCTGTATTACAATATGTTCTCAGTGTTCTTAAGAGACGTCTCAGTCCTACACAGATTAAAGACAGGAGAATAGCATCATCAGCATAGAGAAGTGTAGATATAGGTCTCCCTGACAGTTTAGGTGGATGGAAGTTTTCTTCAGTCAATGCTCTAACTAATGAATCAATGTAGATATTAAATAAAGTAACACAACCCTGTTTTACCCCTTTATATGTAGGTATTACATCTGTCAAATGCCCTTCTTGATCACATCTTACTCTCAAAGAGATTTGGTTATATAGGCTTCGTATGAGAGTCAGTAGACGTCTATTGATGTTAGTGGCCTCCATTTTTTTGCCATAATCTGTCTCTTGGAATTGTATCAAAAGCAGATTTAAAATCTATAAAAGCTGCATAAAGTGTCCCCCCCCACAAGGGATGAATATTTGTCTAGTAGGTGTTGCAATATAAGACCCTGATCCACAGATGAACGCCCTTGCCTGAATCCTGCTTGTTCTTCCCTTAGAAGGTTATCTTCTTCTATCCAACACAGTAATTTATCTAGAAGGTGGCTCGCATACAGTTTACTGATTATACTTAATAGACTTAATAGGTCTGTAATTGGCTGGATCAGATCTTCGACCTTTTTTGAAAATTGGCACTGTAATTGCTAGGCCCCAATCAGATGGAATAGAAGCTGTCTGGTTTATGTGTGTGAATAGGGCAGCTAGAACTGGTGACCACCACTCAACATTTGATTTTAGTAATTCTGGTGGTATAAGGTCGTATCCGGGGGCTTTGTCAGGTTTCAGGAGTGCAATGAGACTTGCTATTTTGGATGTTGAAACAGGGAGCCAAGTAGGAAGATCATCAAGGTTCTGGATATTTAATGTCTCTCCTGTTTTTCTTCCAGTTTCCAAAATGTGGCAGAGTAATGTTTGTTTGAAGCATCAATTAACCTTTGCCAATTAGTTCTCACCGCCTGGTTCTTTTTTCCCTTAATTAGTTTTTTATATTTCGTTTTTAGCACAAGCCAATCTTTTGGTTAAGATGTCATATCAGAATTTCTTTATTGCTTATATTTTTCCATTAACGTTCTTTTTAGGGTTCTGCATTCTTTATCAAACCAAAAGTTGGTCCTTAGGTGTTGGAGATTGTGTGTATTACTTTTGTTTACTGACAAACAGCCTTGAATATGTGCTATTAACTTCAGATAAGAGCTTAGGATCTGTTCTGGTGGACTTTCTGAGAGAAGAGATTCTCTTAATTTGCGTGAGCTATCTAGATGAAGAAACTTGCTTACAGCTTCATCTAGTTTAATGGTCCATTTTACACGAGAAAAGTTAGGAGCTATTTTTAGATCTAATCCTGGTACTAAATCAGCACGTATATTTTGTGCCCTCAAATTTAAAGAAACAAATAAAGGAAAGTGGTCACTTTCAGTTCGGATTATCACCTTGAGTTTTAAGATCCCATTTAATAAGCTGTGTGATACTATGAAGTAATCTATTGTTGAAGCTCCGTTTCCAGAGACAAATGTAAACTCTCCTTGTTTATCTCCCCCAGTGCTTCCATTTAATATCACTAGATCTAAGTAATTTATTAGTTGCAGGAGGCAAAGACTGGAGAAATTGCAAATCTTATCCTTGGATTGCCTGACAGGTATCAAATGGTTATTTTCTATTTCAGGGGGATGTTCTCCAAAATGATTGTAAATTGCCTCATCACTAGGTCCAAGTCTCGCATTATAATCACCTGCGATTATTACAGATATGTCTGGGTGTAATACAGTTATGCTATTAATAAAATCCTGCAGTTTAAGCCACCTATCCTTGATTGATTTTCTTTGGCGAAGGGGGGAGAAGTATACATTAACCAGTAGCAGTGGAACATGATCTAGTTTGACAACCATAGCAATTGCAACATTTTGCAGTAAGTTAATGCTGTTAACAGAGACACGCAACATAGTAGAAATCAAAATCCCAAGGCCACCCATAGCTCGGCCACCCCCTGCACTAGGCTCTGCTTTTAGGGAATATGTCTCAAAACCATTTGATTCTAGATTCTCACATTCCCAAGTTTCTTGTAAGAAAATGATGTCAAATTTTCTTATGAAATTGTTGAATGAGTGGTTGGCGCATTTATTGCGCCATCCAACAATATTCCAGGATAGGAGGTCTAATTTACTATTCTTCTGAGCTGGCTTATGTCAATCTGTATAATATAAAGATTTGCCAAAGGGGGGTTCCACAGTGCTATCTTTTAAAGAGTGGCCCTCTCTTCGTCTCAAAGGACGCATGGCCATTACTGAAAGATTGTCAGACTCTGATACCATGTTACTCTTTGTTAGAGGATGTAAATGGCACTCAGATACTTCTGGAGTGGCAGGTTCTTCCAAATTGTCTTCAATAATAATCAAGGAGGTATTTATTCTGCTTACATTTGATATATATGGCTTAATGATGTCACATGGTGGTATTTCAGCTGTTTTATGCGGGGATCCTAGTTCCCATTCTCCAAGCTTTCTCATTGTGAGCCATGCAGATGTAGTATCCTTGCCCATATTTGTAGGATGTGTTATAACTGCAGGGACTTCAGTTATATCTGTTTTATCATAGTTTATCATAGTTCTGTAAAAGAGGGTTTATTTCTGCAGAAAATTGATGGAAATGGGCAGGTGGCTTCTTGACCCACAATTTTAACTCATGATAATACGCTTGCTCTATTGATTCTGGTGTCCAGAGCAAGTTTTGTCCTTTTGGGGTCTTCATCCCTTCCGTTATTTTTTGTAAGTAGGATCGTAAGCAATCTAATCTGAGTAGGATATCATTCTGAGTCTCTATTGATAATTCACTGAAAGAGTGCAGCACGTCTTTTTCAGTTTCATTAAAAAGATCCTTTCCTGGGATCATTGAGAGCAAGGGTTTGAAGACCCCAAGACTGGTATTCGTTTTGGCTACAGCTGTGGAGTTATCAATTCCCCTAATACATTCCAAAGATGGATTTTACGTTCCTCATGAAACAGAATACCTGCAGGTCTTGGGTAGTTTAGTAAGGCTAATTTGGTTTCACTTAATTTTAGTTTCCAATGACCATCTGTCTTACACCTCTCCTTAAGTACTCTGGTTGCTCTGGTTTTGTTTTCTAACAAGACCTGTGCCCTTGGGTCTTGGACTAATGAGTTCTGTAAGAAATCTGTGTGTGATGAGGGGGGCAAATTTGGGGAAACCAAGTGTCAGCACATTAATTTAGGTGATTCCTGTTTCTTTCTTGCACTTGTCTTTTTTGTTGTTGTTCTAGAGAGGTTTTTTGATCTTAAACTACGGCTGCCGTCTAGTAACTTCCAAAGATTTTTAAAGCTTGTTCTTTTTTTCTTAACTACTTTGCAAGGTTTAACAATTTTTTTTCTTTCTTAGCTTTGATAGTGCTCTCTTTAGCCTTAGCAGTTCTATGACTCTCTTCCGATGGGCTGATCTCAATGTTCGAAATGGGGCCCTTGCAGTCATTTGCAAGTTTACAGGTGTCCACTAAAAGTGTAATGACCTTATTGCAATCTCCCAAGAAACTTTTTATTTGTTTAATATCTTCTGTCAAGATGGCCAGCCAGTCAATGATTGGTAAATCATCTGAATCCATTACATTATGGAGTACAGATGAACTTGGGCCATTGATTTTTGTTGAAAATTCAGAGATTTGCCTTAACATTAACTCCTCTAGTTGGTCATTCTGATTTCTCTCACATGTTCGTAAGTTTTGTATGGAGGACATGTTAGAAGCTATACTATCTGTGTTGCTATCTACACTGTTAACATCAGTATAGGCATTGTTAATGGGGGGGTCCCTTTAAGGTCAATACTAAGTTCTTGGAGCTCATGGTTTGATGTCACGTCCTCTCATTCTTTATTTGTATAAAAGTGTGTAATTTTTGTTTGCATCCTCAGCTTCCTTAGAGGAGATTTAATTGATAATGGAGTAATGCCATGGCATTTATAGTTACTCCGAGTCATCACCATAGCTTTATTTCTTCGGTATTTCTTAAAAGTTTCTGCCTGGGGTTGTGGATGGAGTTTATTAGCACCTTGGTCTTATTTTGAGACTACAGGACATTAAAGCCTTCCTACATATCTTTCAAAGTCTTTCTACAGATCTTTCTAATTTACTTAAAACTTTTGGGGTCTCGTCACTAACAGTTCTGAGGCAAAATCCTTAACATTCATGGTCAAATTGCTTGCTTGGCTTGCAAAGTCTGTGATGAAGGTAAGGGCCTTTGTAGTTTTCTCTGTGGGCTCTTCCTCTCACTGCAGTTTGTGGAGAGCTGGTGTTGAAGGTAAGGCCTTTGTAGTTTTCTCTGTGGGCTCTTCCTCTCACTGCAGCTTGTGGAGAGCTGGTGTTGAAGGTGAGGCCTTTGTAGTTTTCCCTCTGGGCTCTTCCTCTCACTGCAGCTTGTCTCCTCATAAGGTAAGGCTTCCAAACCTCCTACCATTTTGGTCGTCTTCCTTTGGACATGTTCCAGCTTGTCCATATCCTTCTGGAACTGTGGTGCCCAGAACTGGACACAGTATTCCAGGTGAGTTCTGACTAAAGCAGAATAGAGTGGCACTATTACTTACCTCGATCTAGATACTATACTCCCATTGATGAAGCCTAGAATCACATTGGCTTTTTTTAGCTGCCGCATCACACTACTGACTCATATTCAGCTTACAGTCCACTAAGACTCCTAGATCCCTTTTGTAGGTACTGCCATCAGGCCAGGTGTAACCCATCCTATATCTGTGTTTTTCATTTTTACTGCCCAAGTGTAGTATCATACATTTCTCGCTGTTGAAATTCATTTTGTTGGCTTTGGCCCAGCTTTCTAATCTGTTATAGTCATTTTTAATTTTAATCCTGTCCTCTGCGGTATTAGCTACCCCTCCTTATTTGGTGTCATCAGCAAACTTGATAAGCATGCCCTCTATTCCCTCATCCAAGTCATTGATAAAGATGATGAATAGCACTGGGCCCAGGATAGAACCCTGTTGCACCCCACTAGTCACTTCTCTCCAGGATGAAGAGGAGCCATTGGTGACTACCCTTTGGGTTCGGCCCATCAACCAACTACAAATCCATCTAACAGTTACATTGTCTAGCCCACATGTTACTAACTTTTTTGGAAGAATATAATGGGGGACTTTGTCAAAGGCCTTACTGAAATCAAGACACACTACATCCACAGCATTCCCTTCATCTACGAAGTATGTAACTCTATCAAAAAAAGAGATAAGATTAGTCTGACATGACTTGTTTTTCAATAATACTTATAATTCACACAATATACAGTAAATTCAATACAATACATTCAATGCAACACAATTCAATTTTTAATATAATACATTTCAGAGTACATCCATGAAGACAATTGTACAATGTGAGTGCCAATAGATGGCGCTGCTGGCATGCAAACAAGAGCAATACTGCAGACTGCATTATACACTAATGACTGCTGCTTTTTTTGGAAACAGAAATTAACAGCTTCAACAGTATGTTGCCCCAGCTCTTTATTATGCTGGTACTCATGTTACCATCTTATGGAAGGCTGAGTTGAGCTGGGGGGGGGGGCTGGAATCGAACTTATGAACTCAAGATCTACAGGAGTTTTGGCTGCAGTTTTGGCTTCATTAGTCTACTGCGCCACCAGGGCTCATGCTGACTTTTGGTGATCACAACATTCCTTTTTAAGTGCTTACAGACTGTCTGTCTAATGAGCTGCTCTAGAATATTTCCTAGTATTGATCACATAATCTCACATATTACAATTTCTGTTAGCATTTTTCCTTCAAATAATTTATCATAGTCTTCCACTCCTTCTTACACTCATCAATAATTTTATCATTTAACAAAGTAGTCAATTTGTTCATCTCAATCATATCAAGAAGTTTTAATGTCCACTCTTCTATTGCTGGAACAGTCTGTAATTTCCATTGCTGAGCATAAATTAATCTTGCTATTGTAGTCATGTATCTAATTATCTTCCCAAATTTCCAGTCTTAGTTCAAGTTTAATTTTTTAATATTTCTTCCATAGTCATGAATCAATGTCTAAAACTTGTTTATAATATATAATATCTCTTTCTGAGATAGCCACCAACTGATTCCATCCCCTTAATATCACCAAACAGAGACAGGTACAAAAGATATGGACTAAGAATTAAAAGTATTCTGGGTCTATGACTTTGCTTTGAGAACCAGAAACAAATACTCACTCCTAGTTACCAACACCATGCTCTCTTTATTTCAGCAGCATTTACACTTTGGCATTATTTGTCTACCAGTCTATCATTACATCACACTCTTATGCTATTTATCATCTCACATTTAGGTTTAGTTCAATGTTATATGAACAAATATAACTGATGGTGGTGCAGTGGTTAAATGCCAGTACTGCAAGACACAATGTTATGAGTTCGATCCCAGAGGGCTCCAAGGTTGACTCAGCCTTCCATCCTTCCGTCGGTCAGTAAAATGAGTACCCAGCTTGTTGGGAGAATTAGCCAACATGTTGTAAACTGCTTAGGGAGTGCTTTGGCACTGATAAGTGGTATAGAAATATCGATGCTATTGCTAAATATTGTGTTGCAATATTTTCACATCTTTTATAATTTTCTTTCTCTTTGAACCAAATGTGACAGCTTATTTCATCCAGTACAGCTGTAACAGCAACTTGCTAACAGAGGAAGGGAGCCCACTGCATGGTTTGAAACCATGTTCTGGAAGCACAGCAAAGTTATGTCCAAATCATTCCCTAATTCTTAAGTATAGTTTGAGACCCTGGAAGCATGGTCTTGTCAGGTGTAAATCTACCCTTAAAATTTACTACTAAGGCCAGGATCCAACTGTAGCAATACAGTAGTGCAACTCTCATTTGGTTGCACCTTTTCAAAGCTTGACCATAGGCGACATCCAATAGAGCCTTGGATAGGTGGGCTGTCCATTTGGGACTGTGAGACAGGCCAGCTTACCTGCCTGTTGGGTGACCATTCCCTGGCCAAAATGAGAAAGACAGAACATGAGACACAGGATGAAAGGAGGAAAGAACAGCGTCACTTATTGGATATAAAGTTTTATTAAAGTGGAACACTCTTGTACTAGGACTTTTAACAGATGCCTCACTCCTCCTCCCTAGCCCAAGATTCTATATAAGTACACTGCAAGGGCTTTTTATTCTGCAAGTTTTCCCAATCATTCCATGTCACTAAGAAACAAGTTGTAGCCCCTGTACCATATTTCTTCAAATTAATAACACCTAATTTTGCCCATGTTTATACAATCTGAAGTCGAAGGCTTTCACGGCTGGCATCCATAGATTTTTTTGGTGGGGGGCGTTATTTCATGCTGTGAGGCCATGTTCTGGAAGAGTTTATTCCCGATGTTTCACCTGCATCTGTGGCTGGCATCTTCAGAGAATGCCACATTGGTTACTTACCATGAAGATGCATTCTGTGGGGGTAGGAGTAAGATGAATCTGAGATCCATTAGTATTGGGAATTACTACCATTGCCCAGAGGAAGCAGGAAGTTGCGACATAGCCTTCTTGGAGATTCAAAATCCCCTTTGTTCTCCCCCGTCATCTCTCCAAGAAGCCAGTTCACTGACTATCAAAGCCCTGAAGATCTGAGATGAGGACCTAAGGAGAGACGTACTACTGGTTAAACAATACACAACTGCATTATCCATGACCCCATATAGGCCAGTAAGTGTGGCAGTCACTGGGTGGGGAGGATTCGTCTTACTCCTCCCCCCACAGAATGCACCTTCGGTAAGTAACCAATGTGGCATTCTGTGGTGGGGGAAGAAGTAAGACGAATCTGAGATCCATTAGCATTGGGACATACCCAAGCCTGAGACCGAATCCGGGTGGGATTGATTGCCATGGCCAGAGAACTAGTCGTGTACAACTTCATGGAGGACCCTTCTGCCAAAGGTGGCCTCAGTCTCTCTGAATTTATCCACCTTGTAGTGATGTATGAACACCGAAGGGGAACTCCATGTTGCTGCCCTGCAGATTTCTGTTAGCAGGGCGTTTGGTGAGAAAACCGAGGTAGTAGCCGCTGACCTTGTTGAATGTGCCATGACCCCCGATGAGGGTACTTCCTCTATGGCCGCTATCTCCTTGAGGTGCGTGATGGTCGTCCTGAGGTTGGCCACTTTTTGTGGATTGGAAGGTATTGGGGCTGGCAGGAACCGGGACCTTGGTCTTTTGTCAAACTCAATCTTGTAACCATTTGATATGGTGGAGATTACCCAGTTGTCTGCCATTGAGCTTGACCAAGAGGTGAGGAAACCAGTTAACCTGCTGCCCACTGGTAGTGGACTTGAGTCAGGATTGCTGTCGGGGGGTGGCCCTCTGCTGTTGGGTGCTGCCCCTATGACTGGATGAAGCGCTGGAGAACAGTGCCTGACAAATAACATAGTTGGTTCTTGTCCAGGCGGGTTTCGTGGGACGAAAGTCCCTTCTTCCAGTTCCTTTACTGGAGCGAAAGGAGCCATATGAGTGAAAGGAGTGACGGCTGTCCCTCTTGTCTGTCTTCTTGGAGGTTGAGGGCATGGCCTGCTTCTTCTCCTTTGGCTCAACCAGAATGTCTTTGAGCACTTCTTCGCTAAAGAGCTTTGGTCCCTTAAATGCCGCCGTTGCTAGGGTGTTTCTGGACTGGGTATCCACCTCCCAGTGTTTCAACCAAAGGGATCTCCTAGCCAGGGTGGTTGTTCCCATGGCTCTGGCTGTAAATGACACAGCATCTTGAGAAACATCCCCGGTGAAATTAAAGGTGTGCTTGAATCTTCTTAGAGCGTGGTGGAGGGCTTTAGTATCAAGCTGAGGTGTGTCCATGAGCTCCTGGAGCCAGACTATCGAGGCTCTGGAGAAGAGGGCCATAGCCATTACTACACTCAGACCCAGAGTAGATGCCTTGTGTGCCTTCTGGGGGGCCCTGCCTGCTCTCTTGTCATCAGGATCCTTGAGGACCCTTCCCCCTCCTTTGGCGTCCGCGAATTGGAAACCATGGTGACAACCAGATGGTCTACCACCGGGGCCTTAAGTTTTTCTAGTGTCTCCTTAGAGAAGTCGTAAAACTTGCTTGCAGCCAAGTTACCTTTCCTGCCTGTGCTTGGCTTGTCCCATTCTACGACCAGGTTCCAAAAGGGACCAGGGAAAGGAAGCGCGCACTTCTTGGGCTTGGTGGATGGCATCAGGGCGGCCACCTTTTGGCTCTTGGGGAATTGCGCACTACCTGAGGTATCGAGCTGTGGTGCCGGGGGATCAATTTCTAACGCATCTAAAACCTTGCTCTGTAAGTGGAAGTATTTGTCTTCTTGGAACAAGCGGCCTCCCACTTCTGGCTGTGACACGTCAGAGACAGAGATTTCCCCCTCTTCCCTGTTGCTGAAGATGCCCATGAATCCTCATCATTGTGGCTTTCGCCTCTGATGGCGTCCAACAACCTCCTTTCTTCCATTGAATCTTCTGTAGAGTCCTCTGAGGAATGCATGGAAGGGGTTTTTTTGTGCTTTTTTGAACTTGCCTGGGAATGACCTGAGGCACCAGCTGTGGTACTGGTGCCCTGTTCCCCCCTGCTAGTGCCAGTTTGCGAAGTGGAGGCTTGCTTGGGCATAGCCCCCCCCTTGTTGCCGCGGGAGTTGGGAGGGGGCACCTCTGGCCGCTGCCGAGGTTGAGGCTCCATCCGGTGAGGTTTGGGCCCGGCTCTGAGAGTAACTGCCTCTGAGAGTAGCCTGAGGGCTGCTCTCAGTACGTCCTCCCTGTCCAGCTCCACGGGGGGGGGGGGGTGAGTTTGTGGAGCTGCCCCCCGAGTTGCCTCCTCCCACTTCTACAACCTCTGCCACGTCCGAATTGTCATCATCGGAGGTCCCTGCCGAAGCGCTGCCACGGTGTTCGGCAGTGGTTTGGGAAGCATGGGACTCCCGTGCCTCAGAGGAGGAGGCCCCCACCGAGGCCTTGCCATGCTCTTCGGTGGCCGTCTAGGTACGCTGGGCAGCCTGCGCCATTGCATGGGAGAATTGGGAAGCCCACACTGCCCCTGAACGATCCTTCCCCCAAGGTTCCCTGGTACCTGTGATGGGGTTCCTACCCCATCCTGGTTGTCGTTGCAGGTGACTGGCCGGTGGAAGAGGCAGGGCAGGGAGGCTGCCTCCATCCTCGTGGACCCTTTGCTCCCCTTTGCCGGGTTTTCCTTTGCTGCCACGGCAGCCGCTGCCTGATTTTTTGTTGCGTTCCTTTTTGTGTCCTGCAAGGAGTGGGGGCGGGTTGCAAACTGGGGTACAGGGAGGGGTAGTGGGCTGGGAGCTTAAGCCTCTTGAGCAGCCACTCAGCCGGAGTTCTTGAGGCTCTGTTCAGTCGCAGATCCGTGGACCTGCTCCTTCGAGGAGCTGGACTTCCTGGAGTGCTTCTTTGCCTCCTTGCTACTGCCCATCAGGAAGGAAGGTGGGGGTTAGAAGGAGGAGGAAAGCTGGGTCTGAGGAAGAGCAAAGAGGTTGAAGGAAAAAGTTCACAGAAAGTTATATTTTTTTAAGTAAGAGGGAGGGAAGAAGGAGACAGAAAGAAGCCAAGGCAGGGGGTGTAAGAACTTGGAATTAAAGGGTTTTAGAGAGAGGATGGATGGAGGAGATGAAGCCTGATTCTATCTGGACGAAGTAGAAAGTTGAACTGGCCTCGTGGAGAGACAACAGGGGAGAACAAAGGGGATTTCGAATCTCCAAGAAGGCTATGTCGCAACTTCCTGCTTCCACTGGGCGATGGTAGTCATTCCCAATGCTAATAGATCTCAGATTTGTCTTACTCCTCCCCCCACCACAGAATGGTGGAGTAGGGGTGTGTGGGGTTTATATACTGTGAGTCACTGTTGGAGAGAATATGTAAATGTGTGTATTTGAATGGCTAGTTCCTAGGGTGGGAGGATATGCAAAGAGGATTAGTGTCTGTTTGGCTAATGGTCCATTGTCTGCTAGAAATCTCCCTGTCCCTGGGTGAAGTTCATTTGCATGTGTTGAGTTTTGATTTTGGTGTTTTTTCAGGACTGGTAGCCAAACTCTGCTTACCTTAAGCCAGGGTTTCTTTTTTCCTGTTGAAGTTGTCCAGGTGTTTGTGGATTTCAATAGCTTCTCTGTGCATTCTGACATGATAGTTGTTGGCCTGGTCCAGAATTTTGGTGTTTTTAAATAACATTTTGTGGCCAGGTTGGTTTATAACATGTTCTGCTACTGCTGATCTCTGAAGATGCCAGCCACAGATGCAAGCAAAACGTCAGGAATAAACTCTTCCAGAACATGGCCTCACAGCCTGCGCCCCACCACCACCATGAAAAACGTATACAATCTCTTTTTCTGAGATAGCCAGCAGCTGATTTACTTATGTCCAATTTATTTATATGTTTTAAGATAAAATTAAGCTTCTTGACAATATTTGTAAGAAACTGTCACACACACACACCATTCTGTTTTCAAAGTTACACAAGGGTAAGTCTCCTCACGCAAGAAATCTCCCACCTTCTGCTCCCTGCTGCAGTTCTTTGTACTCCTGAAAAGCTTTGGTGACTACTGAAGGGCTCTTAGAAAAGGGTTGTGGAACATTAGTGGGGGGGGGGGGAGTTGAAAGAATGTTACATTGGGTACTTACCGTGAAGGTACTTTCTGTAGGGCAGATGGTAGGAATAATCCGTAAGCATTGGGAACTTAGGACCGCTCAGAGAAGCAGGAAGTTGACCATTGATCTTGTAGAGTTTAAATCCCTTTGTTCTCCTCCATGAGGCCAGTTCTCTGACTAGCAAAGCTTGGTGATCAGTGAGATAGCTTCTTTCCTTTAAGACAAACATGCATATTAGAAGCATAGTAAGAAAACAATTATGACCTGTATGGACCCTCCTTTGCAGTCACAGGGTGGGATGGATTCTTCCTGCCATCTACCCTACAGAAAATACCTTCACGGTAAGTACCCAATGTAACATTCTGTAGGATGAGATGGGCAGGAAGAATCCGTAAGCATTGGGTCATACATACCCAAGCCTGAGAATCACCTAGGGAGGGTGTGACTGCGTGTGATAGGAGGAACTAGGTGCGTACAACGACATGAAGCACGCTTCTTTCAAAGGTGGCTTCCACGAATCTATACGTGTCCACCAAGTAATGTCGGATGAAGATGGACGAAGCGCTCCAGGTCACGGCCCGACAGACGTCTGTAGCCACTGAGTGGGTTGAGTGAGCGCGACCCCCTCGAGGATGGGAAACTTTGGCTGAGCCGTAGGCCTCAAAAATGCATTCCTTCTAATATCTTCTAATATCTAATATAGAAAGATAACAGAAAAAATTTAAAAAGGATATAGTCTTGGAGGGAACAGAAGAAGAAATGAATGAAGTGGACAAAATAATATGGGACAAGAAAGGAAAATGTATAACAAAAATGTATTAAAAAAATCTTGGAATTGAACTCAGAACAAGAGACAGTAAAACCATACATGACTGCATGGGCCCGCGATTGTAAAAACCAAATACTATTAGAAGATTGGGAAACCGCATGGACAAAAAATATTGCATTTACAAGAAGTAATGATTTAAAGGAAAACTTTTATAAATCCATCTTTAGATGGTATCTCACACCGTTAAAATAGCGAAAATAAGAAATAAGTAGTCAAGATCTAAAAATTTACAGAAGGATTATACTTTATATGATAACGGCGGCTAGAGTAATATTTGCAAAAAACTGGAAAAATGCAAAGTCCCACAACTGGAAGAGTGGGTTTACAAACTCTTTGAGATGTACGAAATGGACAAACTAACAATAATTTTGGATGAAAACAAAACATTAAAAGACTGAAATTTGGAAGATTTTGATACCCCTATGGAAAGAAATAGGGGAGAAAATGTAACGATAAGCATAGAATAACAAATTATAGAGACGTTCAAAGAAAGGAAACAGAAACTACATAAAGTAACTAAGAGAAGGGATGAGAAGAAACATGAAATAATACACTTGAAGAAGAAGAAACTAAAGGAAGTACAGTTTTATTTGTTTGTCTAGATAGGTATGAAGAAGTATATATGTTGGTTTGGTTTTTTTTATGTTTGCTTGTCATTTGTATGTTTGTGATTGTGTCATTTGTATTGTATGTAAATTGTATTTTTTATATTATATGTATTCATGTATGGAAAATTGTAAATAAAATTTTTTAAAAATGCATTCCTTGATCCATTTTGCGATCATTTGCCTCGATACCCGTGTCCCCATCGAGGCTGGGTTGAAGGATACAGAGAGTGATTCGCGTCTCCTGAAGGAAGCTGTGCGCTTAATGTATACTTTCAGTGCCCTCCTGAAGACCATCTCGAGTCATAATATCTCAGTGGGCTGGGATGGAATGGGACGGAAGAATGGAAGGGTAAGTTGTTACGCAATGCAAAATTCGGATAGAGATCTTGATTTGGGACCCCCTTGTCTTGCTATGCAGGGGCAGGCTGTGTTTTTGTCTGTCCGTAGCAGGACGTGTTGACCCTCCAGGATGTGTGAAAAATGGGCTAGTGCTCTCAGTTCTAGCCGATTTATGCTGTGGAGCTGTTCTGTCTTGGCCAGGTCCTATGAACCACCTGATCCAGACAGTGCCCCCCCACCCTCGGAGACTGCGTCCGAGGGACTTGCAACTTGCAACTGCCTGGTGATTGATGGTCAGCGGGGGGGGGGGGGGGCTTTGGCAGTGTGGATCTGCTGGATCCACCCTAGGAGCATCTCTTACGGAGATCGGGACGAATATGGAGAGAGCTCTATATTCGAGCTATCTGCTCCTGAAATGGAAGGAGGGATGCCTGTAGGGGACTGGGGTGGAACCTGGACCACCGAACCACCTAGATTGATGACCCCCTCAGGCCGAAGAGGCATGCTAGAGGGTTTATGGTTCCAAGCTCGAATCTGTCCGGCCTCCCGCCTTAGTACTGGCTGACTTTCTCCTGGGAGGGCGACCTGGTATTTTACCTTGTCCAACTGCGGTCCTAGCTGTGAAGGGTCCAGAATGGTTTCCTTGAAGTTCTCAAGGAGGCCATGGCGTTGTAGGAAGTTGATTGTGTATCTCAGGTCTCTGTTCTTGCTTTCGACGGTGTTCGGAGAGGAGGGTGTCGTCCTGGTATGAATGCAGGTGTATCCCTTTGGTCCTGAGGTGTGCTGTTAGAACCACCAGCACCTTCGTGAACACTTGGGATCTGTCAAGAGACCCAAAGGAAGAGCCTTGAATTGGAAGTGTTCCTCCCCGGATCCAAACCTGAGGAAGTGCCTGCTGCCTGGATGAATCTTGATGTGTAAGTAGGCTTCCGACAGGACCAGAGATACCAGGAAGTCTCCTTCCTGTATGGCTCCCCATATCGACGAGAGTGTTTCCATCCAGAAAAGTTTGTAGGCAGCGCATGAGGTTGTGTACTCCGGGTCTAATACCGACCTGAGGTTTCCGTCCTTTCTGGTACTGTGGAGAAGTATGTGTATATCCCAGAGAAAAAGGCTGGGATGTTGGTACCTCCTCTATGGCTTCTATTTCCAGTAGGTGATTGATGGCTGTCCTGAGGTCTAATGCCTTCCTTGGGTTTGATGGGATTGGTGCCGGTAAAAAACTGGTGACCTTGTATCCCTGTTTTATGGTGTTCAGGGTCCAACTGACCTAGGTGGGGTTTACCTATGAGTCTGAGAACCTGGGCGGCCTTCCTCCCACTGGTGTCTTGTCCGAGTTAGGACTGTTGCCTTGAGGACCCTCTTTGGGATTGGGATCCCCCTCTGCGACTTGCGTTTGGGTTGGTGAATGGTGTGTGTTGAGTAACATAATTGGTTTTGGACCAATTAGTTTTGGTTTTGGTTTAGTTAATTGGTTTTTGACCAATTTTGGACCAATTGGCTGGTCTAGAGGAATGAAAGTCTCCCCATCTACCATTGCTCTTGGGTGTCGAAAGGAGCCAGGGTACTGAAAGGCTGCTGAGAAGGCCGCTTCCCAGTCTTCCTGTCCTACTTGGGCTTGCCGAAGGCATCGCTTGTTTCTTATTTTTGTTTCCACCAGAATATCCTTCAAAGCATCATCACTGAACAACATGGTTCCTTTGAAGGCTGGTATAATAAGGGCATTTCTAGACTGTGTCAGCATCCCAATGTCTGATCCAGATGGATCAGCGCGCCAGGGTGGGGCCCCCCGCTGCTGTTGCAGACTTCCTGGAGGCTTTCAGTTAGTCAAGCTACTGGGCACCCAGGTACTGGACTAGATGGACAGTTGCTTTGAGGCAACAAGAGTCTTCATACATTTTTAAGAAAACAAATGGTTGCCCAGATTGATAATGTACTGTTGTTAAGGTAGTTCACAGAACTACAGACAAATATTTGCAAGTCTGGTTACCTCCAAACTGTGCCATGTCAGCTCTTACATGGCCATCCCTTGCAAAAGACATAGAGATATATGGAGTCACCCGTCTGATATGCTGGACTCCGACTCCCATAATCCCAATTGGTTGAGGATAACAGCTGAAGATGATGGGGACTTGGATCTGATACCTTTGAGGAGCGCTAGGTTGGAGAAGACTGTCTTATTGTGACTGTGTTTATTAATATGTCCTCCTTTAAGAGGAGTTTACTTCTGTGTAGAAGACAGCATGGAATCATCTTATAATAATAATAATAATAATATTTTATTTATTTATTTATGTATTTATACCCCGCTCTTCAGCCACAAGGCTATCAGAGCGGCTTACAATTTGTTTTAAGCAATAGCTATTTACACATCTACACTGCATTAAGTAGTTTCCAATGCGTGTTAGCTAATAGAAAATATGTACTGTGAAAACAGTAGTGGAGTTAGTGAGGCGTAGTGATCTGGGTGTTACAGGGCTCTAGAGACCAGGGTAGTGTCATGCTGTATCCCTGGAGGGGTGACCTTCCATATCAATGCCTTGTTACGTAGGTAGGAGAATTTGTCCCCTTGAAAAATTCTCTCCAAAATCTCTGGTTCCGAGGTTTCTGAAGCAGGGAGCTCCCCATCCTCTTTATCTTATGTGTCCACATCGGCATCAGGCCCTCCCCCTCAGATACTTCCCCCAATTCCTCAGAGGAGTGTCTGGAGGGGGGATCTTTCTTTCCTGGGGGCCTATTGGGTGAGGTGGCACCCCTCCACTGGAGGTGGACGGCTGAGTGTCAGCCTGTGGTCTCCCCTTCCAGGGCCTCGAGGGCCTTTACCAATTTCTGGAGGCCCTTGAGCCCTTAGATCTACTGGCTGAAGGCTGCCTCCTGCCTGCGCCCCTTATTTTTGGGGAATGCCGAGCCCTCCTGGTTGGAAAGGGGGGCGTTCGACAACACTTGGATCAGAAAGCCTCCCCCTTGGATGGGGTACTATTCCCCCATGCTTCATCATCAGAGTCCCCGAATCATCTAAGAGTCAGGGTTCCTCCTCCCCCTCCCCCCAGGTGGCGTCTAACTTGTCCCCCCCCCGCTCCTCCTCCACGCTGATGAGAGCTCGAGCGCTGCTGGGGGACGAGGTTTTGCCTGCGGTTGCCTGTGAGGCGGCAAGGCTGTGCTTCGGGAGGGGATCCTGGGTTGCCGCTCGCATCTCCTCCCCCAAATGGGTCCCTCTTACTTGTTCAGAGGCTCCCGCCTCCTGGTCATCGTCCAGGCAGCCTCTGACACCAGCCTCTTCTCCTCTGGTTGTCGAGCGTCCGTCCGTCTCCTTCCTGGAGGGATAGGACCGCTTCTTCAACCGGGGCTGCTGGTTCCTTTGTGGCTGCTGGTGCGGCTTGTTTTTCGGCACGCTTTGCAAGCCACCTCCGGTCAGGGCCTGTTCTGCAATTCTGGCGGCTTTCCTCTGAGCCCCCGGGAGTGCTGGGTGGCTGGAAGAGGAGGAGGAGCTGGCCCACATGGTTCCCTCCAAGCCGCCATGGTGGGAGCTCTGGGGAAGAGAGGCTGCCGTTTGCTGCTCGTTCACAGCCTGCTGCTTGGTTCCATCCGTCCCCTTCGAGGATCCCATAGTGCGGGAAGGTGATGGGGGGGGGGGGAGTAAGGTAAAAGAGATATCTAAAAGGAAGTTGGGGAGAAGCGGAGCGGGCAAAAAGAAGGAAGGTTTTTTGTTTGTTTGTTTGTGTGTGTGTGTTTTTAAGCATTACAGATAGAAATAGATCTAAAACTAAGAAAGAATGAGGGGGGGGGCGAGGTAGAAGAAAGTGGAAAGGTGGAGGAGCGAGATCCTGATCTTCCCTGGGCGAAGCAGGAAGTTGAACTGGCCTCGTGAAGGAGAACAAAGGGATTTAAACTCTACAAGATCAATGGTCAACTTCCTGCTTCTCTGGGCGGTCCTAAGTACCCAATGCTTACGGATTCTTCCTGCCCATCTCACCCTACAGAAATGGGCTTGCACAAACAGGATCATCAATACATTAAAAAACACACACGTACAAACATATTATGTGACAAAGCCAAAAAACGGCAGCTAACAGTTTAAGATATTCAGAAAGAGCCCTCAATTCATTTTTAAAAGATAAGCTGTAGAAAATGTGTAACTGCTACCCAAAAGAGAAAGCTAAGCTAACATTCCAAATCTCACCAACTCCAATTCCCTAATGCATTCCCAGAAAAAAAAAATTGTGGGTTTTAACAAGCATAATTTGAAAATGCAGATGTGGGCTTTTCCTTAGAAAATGGCAAAAATAAGACACTAACTTCAGCATAAAGTTTTATATGGTACAAGTAATATGTAACAAATTAGAACTCAGGGTGGACTGACTTAAATCACAAAGAGAAAACTCCAGCTTATGTCACTAATTTCAATAAAATTCCTCCTACTATTTCTGAACAATTTTAGAATAATGGTGCAAATCTAATAAAATATGTCTATGTACAGCTCATAAAGGCAGTTTATAAGCTGTAGGAATAGACTATTTACTTAATGTTAAAAGGTATTTACTAATTTGGAAAACAGTAACACATCAGTACTCATTACAGCTATATTCTTCTACATTCTACTGTCACATTTATTTCTAGACTAAAACAAAATAGTGACTTCTCCTGTTTCCCATGTATGTGATTGCAGGTAACTCAGCATGTGGATTTGACAGAGCCATTGATTAATCTTGATTAAACAGTAAGTATATGTTTAGCTAGACTGTGATGTGATTTCATTTTAACTGTTATTTTTATATTAAAATTGATAGAAAAATTCAGTATTTTAAACTGAAACCAAACAAAATTTTAAATGGAATTGTTTCATGGGGGTCTTTTAAAGGGGCATTGTGCTTTTAATGTAACTGTGATGTTTTAAGTGCTTTTAAACTGTTTAAAATTAGTGCTGTTTTTAATAGGATAGCTTATTTAATTACTTTTAACTTATTCATCATAACTATTTTTTAAGCTGCATTTTGTTTTAACCTATGTTGTGAGCAACCTCTCATACTTGGAGAAAGATACATACCAGTAGTTTTCCAACACCGGAAAAAGAAATGGAAACTTCAGTGAATGCAGAAAAAATGTTGCTGAAATATTAGAACAAGTGAAATGATATTTAAGACAAAATTTTACTCACTCAAATAAGGGGAACTTCATAATATAAAGATGAGGTATGTAAAATAGCCTAGGATTAGAGAACAAAAATTCTTATGTACTATATACTGTAGACATAAATGCAAAATGCATTTCTGCATCAAATGAGTGCTACCAATTCATACAAGACTCCTATCTTCCAAAGACCATGAAAATAAAAATGAAGACTCAGATTCAGAACATAGTCAGAACATACATACATACATACACACACACATATATATATATATATATATATATATATGATTCCATAAAGCAAACCATGATTTTGCCATTTTATATCAGGGACGCCACTACGCTAATATAAATAATGGGCCTTGAACAGCCACGGTTTTGATATCCACAGGGGGTCCTAGAACCAAACCTCAGTGGATACCAAGGGCCCACTGTACACTATTGAAAAGTTCAATACTTTCAGTGCTGAGTTAAACTTTAGAGCAGGCCTTTGGTATCCACTGGGGTATGGTTCCAGACTCCCTGTGGATAGCAAAGTCTATGCATGCTCAAGTTCCATTATATACAATGGCATAGCAAAATGGTGTCCTTTAAATAAAATGGCAAAATCAAGGTTTGCTGTTTGGAATTTTAATTAAAAAAAAAATATTTTCAAGCCGTGAATGGTGGAAACCGTGGATGCAGAATCCGTGGATATGGAGCGCAGACTATACATCCAAACATGCTAGCCTTAGTTCAGATGGAAAATATAAGAAACCCAACGGACTACATGATTGGAAGCAGAAGATGAACAAGTTCCGTTGCGTCTGCAAAAAGAAGACTAGGAACAAACTGTGACACAGATAATGAACTGCTAACATCAAAACAGAGTAAAACTAAAGAAGTACACTGAGTCATTATGCCAAAATACAACCTGAAGAATCTGAAAATTATGTAAAGAACAGATTCACACTGCTAAGCCTAAATGACAGGGAACCAGAATCAACTCTGGACCAAAATCAGGGAAGAATGCAAAAAAACAGTATCTGTAGACAAAAAGAACAAAAAATCTTCCTAGATGACAGATGAAACTGTTCAAACAGTTAAGGACAGATGAGAAGGAAAAGTAAAAGATGACAGAAACAGGGTCAGAATCCTGAATGCAACTGTTCAGAGATTTGTTCAGAGGGACAAAGAAAACTTATAATAATCAATGCAAACAAACTGAAGACAATAGCAAAAAACAAAAACAAAGGGTAGAACAAGGAACCTCCAGCTACAAATTTGAAAAACAAAACAATGGGCACAGACCAGAAATGCTCAATATATACTCCAATCCCTAAGAAAGCAGATACCAGGGACCGTAGTAATCATCAAACTATTGCACTGATCTCCCACTGAAGGAAAGAGCTACTCAAGATTTTACAACAATGAGAAATAGAAATTAATTAAAAAACTCATTTAACCTACCCCATGTTCCATAGTTTTCCTGCACTGTTTTCTGCTTCTGTTACATTTACATTTTTTCTATCGTTGATCTTTAGGTTGTCCCCAATAGTCTCCACAAATTATTTTTGTGACTTTATTATTTGCATGCCAACCTTTTTGTTCTTTATTTCTATTCTCATTAGGGTAAAACTTCAATTTTATGATGGGAGTTTTTTGTCTTTTATTGCTTCCTGGACTCCTGTTAACCATGCTGTGGACCGCACTGCAGCACAGATTGTAGCTGGGCCTTGCTGTGGAGATTTGTTCTTTTCAACTTCCTTTTTAGCAGTTCCTCATTTTTTGTGCAGTTTCTTATGTTGAAGTCAAATGTGACTGCACTGGACTTTCTTTACAACTGTCAACCTACATATATTTTATAGGAATGTGGTCACTGTTCCTGACGATTCAACAGGGCTTACTCATCACTCCATCTTCGGGGGGGGGGGGAAGCATTTAGTATTATAAAAGGTATCTACATCCGGGTTGCCTCACCTTAGGATAGTTCCATGACCAACTAAGGGGCAGACATTTAAGCTACAGTCACCCATTATTACAAAATTTCAAGATTCCTTTTTGTCAGGATGACTATACTGCTTCCCTAGAACTAAATCAATTTGATAGTCTGGTACAGTAAGTTTGCTATAACACATTTTTACAGTGTGAATTTTTATGTGTGAATTTTTACAGTGTGAATTGGCAATAACCAAGGTCTGCCTTGGTCAGACCTCACCTAGAATACTGTGTCCAGTTCTGGGCACCACAATTCAAAAAGGATATTGACAAATTGGAGCATGTCCAGAGAAGGGCAACTAAAATGGTGAAAGGTCTGGAAACCATGCCTTATGAGGAGAGACTTAGGGAGCTGGGTATGTTTAGCCTGGAAAAAAGACGGTTAAGAGGCGATATGATAGCCCTGTTTAAGTATCTGAAGGGATGTCACACTGAGGATGGAGCAGGCTTGTTTTCTGCTGCTCCAGAGACTGGAACACGGAGCAATGGATGCAAGCTCCAGGAGCATGGTGGGGTCTCCTTCCTTGGAGGTCTATAAACAGAGGCTGGATGGCCATCTGTCGGGGATGCTTTGATCAAGATTTCCTGCGTGGCAGGGGGTTGGACTGGATGGCCCTCGTAGTCTCTTCCAACTCTACAATTCTATGATTCTAACACAATTAACAGAGTAACATTATCCACAGAACATGAACTTTTAATTGAATATAATGTGATTCCCATCTTGAACATTCAAAATTGGGAAACTGGTGCCTGTCCACATCTCAGCTGTTAAGAAGCAACCCCCCCATCCTCTCAGTTGTTCAGTTCACTAGTCATGTGGGCCTGAGAAAGTGTTCAGAAGTGACTCCTAACTTGTGGTGTGGGGGGGGGGAACAGGGGAATAAGATGAGCAGAAAGAGACTTGGGGACCAAAACACAGCCTACTTCTCAATTCTCAACTGCTATGGCACCAACTCCTGCACCAACAGTTGCCAAGAAGGAAGATTCCTGCCAGCTCCTTTCTCATAGTTTTGCACAAACCACAAGGCAAGTTTTCAGACCTGGCAAATAGGTTGCCTCTACCGGCACCCCCACCCTCTCTTTCTATACTGCCCTGCCATCCCCGTCAAAGTACTGCTTCTCTTTTCTCCCTACCTCATTCTAGTCCTCAACCACCACCACCACACAATTTGTCATCACCACCTAGCTGAAAAGTTGCCACAGGAATTCTGCCTCATACCTTACCCTCTTCCTTTCCCTCCTGCCCTTTTCTCCATCCAGTGAGCCCTGACCAGTCACCAACTCCTGCAATGTGTGGAGGTGTAGCTTTGCTGCTCCTGAGAGCCAAAGCATAGCTAGTTTTGTGTGTTGAAGGAGCAAAGAAATATGCAGGCAGGCACAGAAACTCCCAAGCCCCAGTCAATTTTATTCTCAGATTAAAATCTGTGATAAGTTAAACAGTAAGTACAGTACCTACCCCTGTGAGTCTGTCTCGGCCCTGAGATCCCCAAGAAAGGACCTTCTCTCTGTCCCACCATTTTCACTTGTACACTTCATGGAGACACAGGACAGGGTGTTTTCAACAGCTACCCCTAGGCTTTGTAAGTCCTATGGAGGCTACAATGGCCCTCTCCTTGCTGGCCTTCTATCAACAAGCAAAGTATGTATGTCTGTATGTGTGTGTGTTTGTGTGTGTGCGCACGCTGACAAGCTTTTAGAACTGAAGGTTTTAAAAGGAAGAGCTTTAAAAATTGCTGTACTTTATTTGTACAGTTTTTAATTGCTTTTTTACCATTTTAAGTATATGTTTTAAGTCAGCTTAATACTGCTTAATTCTATTTTAATGTTATTAAGCTTTTGAATATTTTTAACTATATTGTACTCATTTTAATTTGTAAACCACCTTGAGTCCTGGTTTTGGCAAATAGGCTGTGACTAAATAAAGATAACAACACCCATAATAATATTGTTGTGGACTGCAATTCTTAAGGTTTTCTAGTTTATTGTACTTTATGCCCCCTGACACATAGAAATATGTCATTCCCAACAGACTCTTCCTTATTCTTTCTAAAGGTTATCCCTGTATCCAGGGTTAACCATATCACTTAATCCATTTTACTTAGTTTCCTGTATCACTGTTATGTTTTCATTTTTTCATGTACAACCAAGCACTCCATGTGCATGGTTCTAGCAACAGGTTGTAGAGATCATTACACTGTGCTCTTTAGAACAGTCTTCAGCCTGCCATTCCCTACGTGTACACTCACTACCAAGTTACATCCCATTTGAAGGTCTGAGACACCCTTGGCCATAATGGATTATTTCCCCCAAACTGGGTGGCTCCTGCTCTTAGTGGCCTCCCTGCAGAAGACAATTTAAAAGATTCTGTGTATTAGGCATCAGCACTATGGTTCCACCTCTGTTCAGGTCTGTCTGATCAGAGTCTGTCTTCCTTGTATAAAACACTCCCTGATACACAATCTTAAGTCACCTTCTCTTGACAGTATGTTCCGTTTAAATGTTGAGATTCTTTAACTCTACCTTTAGTAAACCTGGTGCATAGCACAGAAAGCATTTCTAAGAACTACAGGGATACCTCACTTAACAAAGCCTCTGATAAAGAAGCTCCTTTTTGTAAAGTGTTTCCTGCCTGCCCAGCCCTTTTCTTCATTATTCTCTGTCTAACTGAAAGCTTTTTAAGCAGCATTAGCACTGGGAAAATGGTGAAGGAGCAATAGCATTGATATTTAAATACCACTTATCAGTGCCACAGCACTCCCTAAGCAGTTTTATGATGCATTCGCTAATTGCCCCCAACAAGCTGGGTACTCATCTTACCGGCCTACAGAAGGATGGAAGGCTGAGTCAACCTTGGAGCCCTCTGGGATCAAACTCATAATATTGTGGCTTGCAGTACTGGCATTTAACCACTGTGCCACCAGGGCTCCTGGAGGGTTGGAAAAATACAGACTTCCAGTGTCAGGTTACAGCAGTATGTCTGCAGTAAATGCAATAAGTAAAGCTTGAGCTGGAAAATATTATTTGTGTAGTATGGATTCCCCCTAACTCTACCTAAATAATGTGTAGTTATCTTCTACTTTCATATCAGCCAAACAAGTAATCATGCAGTCAATATGTCCATCACAAATGCATCTCTCTGTTCCTGATCTTCAAAAGTTTGACGGCCCTACACTCAATTCCCTCCAGATGTATTTTCATTGTATAATTATCATCCAAGGAAAGGGTCCTCTAAAAGATAGCTATCCTCTTTCTTTGATTCTTTCCTGAGATCCTCTTTCTCCGTGACAGAGAAAATGTTGGAAACTGGGAAGAGGTTGCCCCTGTCATGTCCCTGAAAGTCTTAATATACATCCCTTCTTTTCCAGGTCAGTTACCTTTATCTCAAAAGGAACAAACTTATTTCTTAACAATTAAGAGCACGTCAAGCACACTCATGACTTCTGCTTCAGAGGCACACTGCTGTACATATAACACTGCAATACAATGACAATTATCAGACACCCTTGCTGGCTTGTTTTATAACCACTTTGAGCATCTCTTTGGCAGAAAGGAGGGGCATACATCTAACATAGAAGCAAACAGCTAGATAGGCAACCTACTCATTTGTAAAATCTTTTGAATGCAAACCGAGTTAACAAGCTTCACTTCTCTGTGGTTAAAACCTTCACAGGTATTTAACCAACATGGTCAATTACTGTTTTGCTCAGACCTCCAATGCCAGGGTTGGGAAAAAATTACTGATTTCAGCTCCCCTCCATCAGAGTTTATGTACAGTTAAAAGTGCCCCAACCCTCTAGCAAGGTAGCATGGCCAGAAGCATTTCAGATTCCTTTCTCTGGGTTATACACAAACTACAAAAGACTTTGGACAAGGATCTTCTGTCAAACTGAGATGTGAAGTACACAGAAGCTTCTGCTTACCTGAAATCTCAGTGCCACATGAGATCTCCCATTTTCTTCTCTTATGCAGTAGGGGTGGGGATAGTTCTTCTGTTACAATAAACTTTGGGGCACATGAAGTTACAGATGTACTGTACTTCCATCCAATCCAAAGACAAATACACACTCTAAGTGCTCTTGCAGGTGCAAACAAATTTTGAGATTGTCTCATGTGTTGAGTTTCAGAGTAGCACATAGTATCTACTGGTCAAATCAACTGGCATGTGGAAAAGATTTGGCAAATGACTAGAGACAAATACAGGTAACAGATGGCTACACAAACAAAACAAAATCTGAAACAACACATTTATCTGCAAGGCACAACCTAAAGTCACACAATGTCATTCTGCTGTCAAAGCTAAGCAGATCTAGCCCTGTTATTGGCCTTAACAGACCATCACCTGGAAATGATATGCAAACTATGTAGAGGTTGACCCATATATCGGCAGAGGATACATTCCAAGACCCCACATGGATACCTGAAACTGCACATAAGGAACCCTATTAATTTCAATGAGATGAACACTGGATGTTGACTACAGAATCAGATTGGAGGATCTAGAAATGCCAAGACAGAACATACTTTTTCAGACATGGATAAGTGAAACCATAGAATATGGGGGTTTTTTTCCCAACCTGTAATTACTTGAAGAATGGCAAAAACACAAGTTTGATAACTATCACAAAAGAATAAGTTTTTAAACACAATGTTTAACACAGTAACTGTGCTAGTCTGGATTATGCAAAGGGATCATGTAGCACCTTTCAGACTGAGAGAAAAAAGTTGGTAACAAACTTTCCTGGATTAAGTCTACTTCATCAGATGCATCTGATGAGGTAAACAAAGGAGATTTTCAGACGCGATAAAAGACCTCCAGGGAGGCTGGGAGAGGTACGCCGCTATCCCGCAGCAGGGGGTCAGTTTCGGACACCGCCGTCCCCCTCCCGTCATCCTTTGCGTTGCTTCCGTACTCGATCAAAGGAAAAGGCACCACTTTTTACTCTCAGAAGTTTTTCATGAGTAAAAAGTGGTGCCTTTTCCTTTGATCGAGCATGGAAGCAACACAAAGGACAACGGGCGGGGGGGGGATGGCAGCATCCGAAACTGACCCCCTGCCGCGGGATAGCCACGTACCTCTCCCAACCTCCCCGGAGGTCTTTTATAGTGTCTGAAAATCTCCTTAGTCTTTGAAGGTTTGTACTACCAACTTCTCTCAGTTTCAAAGGAGTTACAAGATCTCTTTGCACAATGTCTGAATGACAGCTCTACCAAGAAAACTAGAATGTAAGCATTATCTATTTTTAAATTACAGCCACCATTTGGTAATTAAGAATATGGTGATAGATCCCAAAAGTTTGTTGTTCTGATTCACACAATCCAGAGGCAGCTCTCATGAATGAAGAGAGTGAAGAGAGGTAACTTCAGATCTCTGCTGCACAGGGTTGGCAATTTCTCTGGAAATAGTTTCCAAGGTGGGACGGAGACTGCAGTGGAAGACAGAGCTGGTGAAAACCATCTCCCCAATTCCATTTACTCCAGCCTTGTTGGATGAAATATACCTGTATAACTGATGAACACCTTCATCTGCAATCCGTAAAAGATAAGCATATCTCATTATAACAGCTGGTGAAATCTAGGGGGAAAAAAACACACACACAGTGGACCTCACTAGAGATGTCCATATCAGCCCTGAAAGGCAGAACGAAGGGAAAATATTTTTCCAGATCTAAGACAATAAATTGCTTATGGTATGCAGGACTCAGGTAATTTAGTGGTCCAAAATTATAAACAGCACACTTTGCATATGTCTCAAGAACAAATACATATCAATGCAGTTGAATAATCAAAGAAGATAATTTTTGAGACTCGGTCACCAAGAAACAGACCACAGACATCTATATTATCTAGACCTTCCAAACAGTCTTCTTCAAGTCATTTCCAACTTATGGTGACCCTAAGGCAAATCTATCATAGGGTTTTCTGAAAGTGTGTGACCTGCTCAAGGTCACCCAGTGGATTTTCATGGCCCAGCAGAAATTCAAACCCTGGTCTCCAGGGGCACAGTCCAACACTCAAACCACTATGCCAGCCTGGCTACTAGTCTATAGATACAGCAGGTGGCCAAGACCATATCCTACTCAAGAGAAAAATGCAGCTGACCCTCCTAGTCACTGCTTTAAAATTAGGCAGCAATAAAGGGTCAAGGAACACCCCAAATTGCAAAACAGATTTTCAGCAGGAGCAGGATCTAAGACAATTCTGACATAACCACTTTTGCCTTGCCTGCTTTCAGTTTATGATACTGGGCAATACTCAGTATAGAGTATATTACATCAGAAAATTATTTCCGTAATTATGAAGAGAAAATAAATTCCCTGAGCAAGCAAGATATGAGACCAGCATGCATTTAGCTTGTTTTCTTGTGACTATATGTTTACTATATTAGCATTTCATTTATTAATGTATTATTTTTAATTCTTACTATAAACTATCATGTATTTGACAGAATGTTTAAAAGGTTGTAATAAAAAAAAAAACAAATCTCAGATGAAGACATTAATCTTTCCTATTTGTTACCGTATAGGAAAAGTTTGTATCAAATGTTTATTCAATTAATATATTCTATAGATATTCAGATTAGAAACACTAAAGATGTCTGATTCCCTTTATATTTCCCTATACAAATTACTCTTTAACAGGTCTTGTGATACAAACAGTATAGTTTCTCTTTCATTCCAGTCCACCCACTCAACTTGATTTGCCTTTCTTCTACTTACAACTACATCAAGTATGCAGAGAGAAGCAATGAGGTCTCATTAACAGCCATGGTATAAAACAAGGCCTCTTCTGCATCAGCCAACTGGTTAAACATCAGGAAACTATGTTTCTCTGCAAGATAGATCTTTCATTGTGGGAAGCTGAGCACATGGATCTGTATCAAGAACCAATGTGTTTGAAATCATGATACAAATCCCTAAAGGAAAACTGAATCTAAACCACTGATTTATATAAAATCCCTTCCATTTTTAAAAACATTTTTTAGAACAACAGTGCAAATCATATCACTAAAATATGCTATCTACAATTCAATTGTTGAGCCTAAATCCAATTGTTAGTCCCAACTAGGGTAGACCCATTGAATTACTTTATATCCATGCTTATATAAATGCCAATCGTACAATAAGTCTACTGTGATTGGGATTAACAATTGAATTTAGGACAGTCTTAAACATTACATAAATGTTTCACTCTTGCTACTGCTGAACGCTGTCTTTAAAACATACATATATGCTTACAGAGCGTCCATGTACCCATCCAGGGCAAACTACATGTTTTACATAGGTATTTGAGCTGGGACAATTCATCCAGGGGCTCAGAGAGGCACTAGCAAACACAGAAAGCACAACGGAGTGATATGGATGTAGACATTGGTGAGTCCTGAATTGGGCATCTGAGGCCAGAACTTAGACCACTTGGCTACCAAACCATTCTGATTATATAACCACACCCTCAGTGGATCAGACCAAGCAGCTCTCTTGGCTGGGGAAACCTGTGGCCCTACAGATGTTGTAGAACTCTGCATTCCCATCAGCCTGAACAATAGAGAAAGATGATGGGAGCAGTGGTTCGGCAACATCTGGCAAACTACAGGGTCCCTACCCTGCACTAGCAAGTCCATGTTCCACATACTTTCCTTTATGTATGGGGGTCACCTACTAAGTAGGACATTACAGTGTTGTCTTTGGAATTGTAAAACAGTCTCTTCTGAGAACTTTCTTTCTTGATCTTCTTTTTAAATAGAGTAATGATTAATTTCTGTTGGCTGCCTGGGGTTCTGTGAAGAATCTTATTTTTAAATGTAAGATGTAGTATTTGCAAGTTGAATTCGAACAGTATAGCCTCTACTCCCAGATATTTTAGGGAGCAGATATTCACTGCCACATCATTGTGTCAAAGAGTCAGTTTTGCCAGCAACATGAAGAAAGGAAAGACAATTTTATCAAGCCTCCTCTGGGAGCAGAGCTCAGAAAGTTAATTGTAAAAAGTACCGGTAGTTCACTTTCATTATTCATTACAGTTTTTGATAAATAATCACTGTTATTGTTAGAATCCTAGGGTGGGAGGACGTTGTTACATTAATTGTTCCACTGTTACTTTTCTACTACTTTCTGATATTTGTGAGAAAAACCATGGTAATTGGTGAATAGTCTAATACTTTAAAAATTCCTGTTAAAATCCCTTTAAGAAAGCCACGTAAAAGTAAAATCTAAAAATAACTATTAAGTGTTACTCATTATACTAATAAAGTTACTTCACTCTTGTTATATTACTTTGGAAATGTGAGTTTGACCTACCCTATCTCTAACTTCCAAGTCAGATTATCAAGTATAGAGAGAAGAGGTCTCCTAATAATAATAATAATAATAATAATAAAATTTATTTGCATCCCGCCCCTCTACAAAATGCAATCAGGGTGGCTCTTCCTTTGTTCTAGGATGAAACCTGTGCTGAGACTGTAAACCATTCTATTCAAACAAATCTGTCACCTGCTATGAAAACCAAAATGGTAGAAGAGCACAGTAGGAAATAATCCAAAGAAAATAATCAAAATAATGTGAATAACATGTACTATATCACTAGATTAAAAAACAGGAAAAGCCTAATTCACATACAATTTCATACATTTATCAAAAGAAGCTTCTTTCTACAAATTTAGCATTTATTCCCAAAAGTTAAGTATTAAACATATATCCCATGCTTTTACCAAGTATCAGAAGTGTGGTTTTAGCACACAACAAACTTATGAGGTACTTTGGGCATTGCTTCTCAGCATAAGGCCATCCACTGAGCTCTATAACATAGTGAGGATTTTAATCTGGACATTTCATACCCAAGCTCATTACCAGAAGTGGGAAATGTATGCACTTACAGATGGTGATGGATTCCAATTCCCTTCAGCCAAAGCCAGCACAGCTAATGGTGAAAGACAATGAGAGGTGCAATCCAACAATACCAGCAGTTACAGTCAGCCCTTCATATCTATGGATTCTGCATCCACGGAGTCAACAAACCACGGTTTGAAAATATAAATTATATATAGAAAAAATCCAAAAGCAAACCTTGTTTTTGACATTTTATATAAAGGACACCATTTTACTATGCCACTGTATATAATGGGACCTGAGCATCCACAGGTTATGGTATCCAGGGGGTGGTGGTCCTGGAACCAAACCCCAGCAGATACCAAGGGCCCACTGTAATACTCCTTCCTCTTCCATGCTTCTACACATTGCAGGATTTCTAGCTCTTAGTATACTCTGACTTCCGTCAAGTACCTCAACTGTAACAAGGTGAAAGCAGAGGGAGAAAGTAGCAATATGTTCTTTGGAACTATGGAGGAAATGTGGTCTGAGATTGCCAGTCTATATAGTTACTGAAGAATAAAGACTGAGATCTGCGAAGAGCAGACAATGAGACCAGATGATAATCCAATGTTCTCAGTTCAAACTGTTACTTACATATGCATCTTTTTTACATGTACGTGTAATAATGTGATGAATGCAATAAGTTAGTTGGCTGTGGCTCACCACTGTGTGCACCAACAGTGGCAAACATACAATTGTTGTTGTTTAATTGACCTTGAGATACAGATAATGGCTTTAAACAAAGCTTCTCACTCCTAAATCCTGACAGAATCTATGTCTGAATTTGGCAGAAGAAAAAGTACAGTCTCAGTGCAAGGTCCAGAAAGGCACAGATCAAGGAACAGATAATTCCCTGGAGCTAAAGAGAAACCAGATGTGCAACCACCTTCCCCATCCCTTTTATAAACAAGATTGTAAGCAGGCTGGCATCTAATTAAACAATCACTACTAGCATTTCTATGTTACTTTAATCTTCGGACAAACACCAACAATTGCAAACTTGAGGTTTTCTGGCACCCCACCATTCTTTAAAAGCTATCCATATCAGACCAGTCAGTAATGAAACTTAATTTATCTCAGTGGGGTTTTCACCAACCAAAACTGGCACAAGTCAGATACAAATGGCCACCTGCATAGCCTCAAGCATGTTATGCCTCAGTGAGTTACACAGATTGAAACTGATCCATATAAACAGGACAAGATAATCTCTAATACAGAAAAGGAATTCCAGGTATCTAAAATAGCAGTTTTTCTTTGAGAAAAATGTTACCATTTGGGTGTGCAACCCGGCCACAGCAAGCAACCAATAATTCTGAAGTAATTTTGAAAGGGAGAGGGTGAAACAAAAGATTCAGGCAATTACTTCCCACATATACAACAATTCTTACTATACAACATCACAAATGTGGTGCCTACACTCTTACTGTCACTGTTAGTGTCTTCTGCAGGGAAACTATGCTAAACAATGTTAGTAACAGTTTCCCTTTCTGTCTCATATACAGGTTTCAATGACTTGTAAAGGAAACAAATTTGGTACAAATCTGTTACACAGTCTCCTTTAGTGAGCCTTTAGACTGGTGTCCTTGCAAAGCTTTAACTCAATTTGTTTGAAGTCCTTACTCTTCTAGCTGATTTTTATTTCAAGCCAGACGTGGTAATAAGGTATTTATATGGGTGTTATGCAGAAGTGAAAAATACCTTTTAGATACTGCCCCTTTCCCTGGGATCTAGTGCAATGTTTTTCTATGCAACCAATGAACCGAAGGTCTTGTGCCTTTACCCAGGTAAGCTCAGACACCTACAAACCCTATCAGTAGCACTGCCTCCTCCTGCCTGTGCACAGGAAATGGTAGGAGGAACTAATGCAATTCTTGAGAAAGTATGATACACTGGTTAGCACATATACTCTCTCTCAAAACAAATTTCCTGTTCAAGAAAACTCCCTCCCTCTGTTCTAGACAGATTGGACCATTCTGTCAAAATCATGCTTGTCCTGTTCTTACTGACAGACTCCATCAAATCTCACAACTATTTTCAAGAATGTGAATGTCCCATGTACATATGCAGAAATAAGTTTGCAAATGCATTATCAAGCATGGTATTCTATGTATCCCTGCCTGGATAAAAACTGATTTAAAAAACCAGGGATTCATATGACAAAATAAATTTGTTTTTAAGATATCATGAAAATATTAAATTTCTCTCTTAATTCTCATTTTAAAATATCAATTAAATAAAATTAGCTGGTAACTTTGCAACAGTAAAATGAAACATTTCTGTACCTTTTAAGATGTTTAATAAACTATGGCATAAATTTGCAGTATCTGTAAACCCAACTAGAGCAGATTCACCGAATTGATGGTGTTTATATAAATGATAACAGAAATACAAGAACATTGATTAAAATATGTACAAAATTAAGATTAAATTGTTTTAGGGATCATGAAACTAAAACTAAAGCTCTAAACAGTACTGCATACCTATATCTCTCTGATTTTGATTGGATCTGTGTGAGAACATCATAGAAAAGTATAATTTAAAAAATCCATCGACACGGTCAACTCAGTACAAAAAGAAATGCACTTTCTGATACTGGTAACTGAGCATATATAATCATTGGCATTTTTTGTAAGAATGCCGCACTCTACAAGTTCAAAACAGAAGCTTTACTCATGTTAACTTTTAATCACAACAACAGAAGTACTGTTCTTATGCGTTTATTTCCTTGCTCTAACAGTGGACTGAATTCCACACATGCTCTTAGCAGGATTGGGTAAGTTTTAAATTACTTATCACTAAAGAAAATGAAATTTGATCTGCATGTGTGTTCAGGAAACAATAGATACAGTTTTCCATATTCCTATTAAAATTGACCATGCGTGGCTGTTTTACTGGAGTGCAATGCTGTTTTATTTGCAATATAAATTGATTTTCCTTGTACATGACTCAATTGTTTCTAGAACTATTAAACTGTTGTGTCCTGCAGGAGATATACTTTCCCCATACTTTATTCAAGCTTTCTGATAAAAACCTTTAGATACCTAGAGCAACAGTATCTGCTCCATGGAGGAAACCTGATTACTGTACCACACTACAGTAAAGTGCATCTAGTTGTGCTATGCAGGAAGGCTTTTCCTGTTGCAGTGCATATCATACGATCTTTCCATGAAGATCAGAAAAGTCCCCAGCATATGGTGCTTTCTTTGCCATCTTAAAACTCATTTGTTCATCTAGACATTGTCCTGATCATTAAAGATGTCATCCTCCCCTGGTGAGTTTAAAGAAATCTTTTTATTATTAATTTATTGTATTAAATGGCTTTGCTGTAGTTGCTGGTTTTCTGTTATTAATCACGTTGAGAGGTTTGTAATAAGTGGTATACAACAATTCTTAAATAAATAAATGTATTACACAGCTGATGTGGTGTCAACTGTGCTTAACATTTCACTAAAATACAGGATCACAAGTCAGTGGGAAGTAACTAAAAGAGCTGCAACCTTAAGAAATTGGTTTGGAAATATGTTCTGCTACACTCAGCAGGATGGACCAGATTTATACTTATATTAATGCAATTACAACTGATTGAACTTCAGTTAATGATTACTAATTTTAACAGGCCCACTATAATTATTACTAAATATAGATATATTTATTTCATTATAAACAGATGAGAGCGAACACTTGTACAAACCAGTTTACGAGTGTGATAACCTGAGACAACATAAAAAGCTTTATTTTTTAATAAAATAGACCATGTTGGTATAGACGTAAAATTCCCTAATTCATGATCAAGAAACACCATTATTAGGGATAACTAGTTTTTTTTTAAACAAGACACCAACCATTTTGCTTATTCTACCCCAAAACAGTATCAAAGGAAAATTCTCTTTTAATAAACACTTTTCTTCAACTAATATTTCTCAGGACATTATTTATTCTGTCAACAATAAATATATATCAAGGAGGATTAGGTTGAGTTTACAAAACCTTCACTGATTTTACTTTTAAAATAAAACTACTGCGGTAACTATTATTAGAGAGAATAGCATCAAAATAGTAAGAAAAACATAGGACATAGCTTATGCCAGTGCTGGAGTAAACAAATTTCAATTTCACTATTTAAACATTTGCACTCTGTGTACTGTATAACTGAAGAGCACATTCAGGCTTTAAATCACTGGAATAATGTTTTTAGTTCTATTTCCTATAAAAACAACTGCGGTGACAGAATGTTTATTACAAGTTCTCAGCTTAAGCATTTAGTCATTAATTTGAAGTGAGCTCAGAAAATGGAATTAATTCTAATTCCTCATGTCAAAAGACTACTATGCTATTCTGAAAGTTACACCATACTACTGTGAACACACTCAAACCTATCTGACTTTTGGAAGCTATGCAGGGCCAGGCCTGGTTAGTATTTGGATCAGAGACCAGCAAGGAATATCCAGGAAATCCAGATAGGGCTAGGAAAGAATCCTGGGTGAAACTATGGAGAGCTACTGCTTGTCACAGTTGACAATACTGGATTGTATGGACCCATTAGCTGATTTAGTATGAGCGATTGTTATGTTTCTTGAGCTAGCATCTTGTAGCAAAGGGAAATCTCTCCCATCCAAATATCAGACTAGAAGCCCCATCAATTCCAGCCAGCATGGCCAATGGTGACACCTGTAGTTCAACAACAACTGGTGGTGCATAGGTTCTCCATCCCTTTCTTATGCATTCATGTGTTAACACATTCTCAATTTATCAATGTTTATTACAAAGTGTGACTTAAAAAAAACCCCCTCTTCAACTAACAAGTGTTTATTTAGGCGTAAAGCATATCAGCAATGATCTGCTAAGCCAGATGTCATTATGTGTCATGGAAAGCCTTTAAATTTCTCAAGCAAAGGTCTAGTGCAGTACTAGTAGTGGTTTCTGGACCAGTGTTGGTAGCTGAGCTACTGTCCCAAACAGTAACAAATATGATGCCAGTCCCTGGCTCACTGGTAAAAAACTAATTGCCAGTCTTTCTACTCAGATAGTCTGAGAAGCACTGATCTAGTGTACACCTATAATGAAAGAAAGTATATGGGGAAAATTCTAGCAAGAGGTTTCGAGAGCCCTAGTCAGAAATTCTGTTTTCATTAATTAGAAATAGGTATGACAAATATGAAGCACTCTGCTTCCAGTAGGGGGAATTTGATAAATTCCAGAATATAATATATAATTGAAACAAACATTATACATAACATGTTAGTATCTATCCTACAGAGGCCTTTTACAAACTCTGCTAAACATCTATATAACTAAATCATCTTTTGTATAATACTGAAAGTAACAGTCATGTTTTTCCTTCGTTTTTTTCCGGGCTGTGAGGCTGTGTTCTGGAATAGTTTCTTTCTGACATTTTGCCTGCATCTGTGGCTGGCATCCTCAGAGAATGGATAGGTCGGAGTGTGTGTGGAGTTTATATGTTGTGGGACCAGGCCAACAACTATCATGTCAGAATGCACAGAGAAGCTATTGAATTCCACAAACACCTGGACAACTTCAACAGGAAAGAAGAAACCGTAAAAGTAAACAAAATCTGGCTCCCAGTTTTGAAAAACAATAGAATCAAAACTCAACTCTTACAAAGGAATTCTACCCAGGGACAGGGGGATTCCCAGTAGATAATGGTCCATCAATCAACCATTAGCCAAACAGATACTAAAAAGCCTTGCATTTCTATACCCAGAAACTAACCATTCTATTACACAAAATTTACATATACTCCCCAACAGGGGTTCACAGCATATAAACTCCACACACACTCCTACCCAACCATTCTCTGAAGATGCCAGCCACAGATGCAGGCGAAATGTCAGAAAGAAACTATTCCAGAACACAGCCTCATAGCCTGGAAAAAACCAAAGGAAAATCTATGGATGCCGGCCGTGAAAGCCTTCGACTTCACATTTAACAGTCATGTTGTTATGATACACTATGCTACTAATGGAGAAGCTAGATAACAACCTGCTACAGAGATCACTTCATGTAGGAAAATGTCATTTTAAAAGCAGGTGCTAGATCATATCCAAATAAGAAAGAACGTATTCAATGTAAAATCTATAGACTTGAGATAAAAAAAAATATCTCTCACTGCGTTTTCTATATGATGGGCAAACATTTGCCTACTATGTAGAGAAAAGGTGACAAATCATGTTGCCCTACAGGTTGACGGCACATATCCAAAAAATAGTGTGGTAACAACTCACTTGTGGGTTCTTAGAACTGGAGCTCTTTCAAGCAGGACATGCAAATTTGTTAACTGTTCCATTAAAAAGAATTGGCGTCCTTTTAAAAAAGGGAGTGTTTCTAGCCTTCATAGTCACACAGGTGTATGTTAGAATGTGTTACCTGAAGTTCTAGGAGTAAAGGAAATAATGTGGTACACAAGACAACCAAATTCAACACTTTTGAAAAATATGTTTTACACATAAGACTTCTGCAAAAAGCAATTTAAAATATATCAAAGCAACGCTAAGTGTCTCCCAAGTACAGTCTAGTACCTTTGAAGACCAAAACCTTATATAATTATAACATTAAATACAGGGATCAAACCTCCCAATTCAGAACACCACCATTCAACTGAACCCTAATATTACAGGGACTGGATGCAAGTATTCAGTACTATGGAAAATATGGTTTGCACATTCTGAAAAGAATTCTCTCTAAGTCTTCACATCTTGCAGGGCTACAGTCTGGAGAGTGTTTCCAGGGCTAAATATTCCGTTAAGCAATGAGCCATTAGCTTATGACACATTTCTGATGTGCCCCAGAATACTGAGTAACAGCCCTATCTACATCTTTCCTAATCCTACTCACACCTCCAGCTGCTGAGAGTAGAAGAAATTATGCTGTGCATCCTCCAGAATAGATAAAAGGTTACAAAAAACTATACAGGGGCAACAATCTTTTAAAGAGTACGCTGTTAGGGCCTACAACAAAATCAGTTTAAATGTTTCATCACACCATCATTTAAGAAAGGTATGAGAACAGAAAAGGCAGCAATTAATAGTTTACAGATGTAGGACGCCAACATTAGCACTTGAAAGGGAAAGCTGCAATTCTCTACATTTGCTAAGTTTGAAGAAAATTGATTACAACTGATGTAACTAGTAAAAATTAGTTCTAACCTTATCTAAAGTCTGGTAAGGTAAAGTCTGGTAGTTCTTACCTAAAGTCCGTTAAGGTTAAGTTCTGACTGCAAGGCAGTTGCCAAGATATCCAAGAAAATTCAAAATCTTGCCAGTGAACCCAAAACAACCAACTCTGCAGAAGTACCCCAGAGAAGAAACAAAAGAAAAAATAGAAGTAAAAAATATTTCAATAAAGCCCAGTGGAAACTAAGCATAAGCAGCCCCAAATGTTGCCTGGCAGCTATAAAACAGGAGGGGAGAAAATGAAATGGAGCATCCCAAAAGAAATAATGGTTAGAACACTCCACATTGGAACATATTGTTGCAAGTTTCAATTGTTATTAGTATGACTGAAGCAACATTGTAAGATACCAATTAAAACATTTTCTGTATGTCACACTACTGTCCAAGGCTTAGAGCTAGAACTGTTATTACTGTACTCCTGTTCAAAAAACATTTCATTCGTTTCATAAAGAGAGTAAATTATCAGTGCACATGATATTCTTAGCTCAAACACAGAATTTGCATATTGTAGCCAATATGGGTTAAAGACCAGACAAAGATCTGTTTTTTTTTTATGGTTTCTTAAGATATGTACAGTAGTAATATATGCAGAGTACAACAGTCACTGCTTTCTTTTAAAAACACAACCCCCTAGAAAAATTGGCTTCAAAACAAGTCGACTTGAAGTCAAACATACACAAACATACAACAGAAAAAGAAAACTAGTATTCACATGTTATTAAAAGGAGTATTACAACTTTTACCCATTGTGTATTAAATTCAAGTGACATCTAATTATGAGTCAACAAAATTAATTCTTGAGAAATTTACTTACAAGGTTTTCAACAACTGCTGACCTCCTCCTAAAAATGTTCTTGATCTAGCTGTTAACTTCTACCAGCATGATAAAAGAAGCAAACCAGCTGTTCCAATAAGTAGAATTAGCTTTTCACTAACTAAAATTAACCCAAACAAGGAAAATTCTACCATCCAAAAATATAAGCATGATATATATATTTGCACCAAGCCTTTAACCCATAAGTACTATCACCAAATTTGGTATATAACACCATCGAGTATATAATATAGTAGATCTACTATGTAACAGTCCTTACCAAAAAAAACATAAGCTCACCTCTTTGTTCTGTGATTTAACACAGTGAGGGATACTATCCAATACTGCTGATGGTGTATACCATGTGCTTCAAGTTGTTTCCAACTTATGGCAAACCTTAAGGCAAACCTATCATGGGGTTTTCTTAGCAAGATTTGTTCAGAGGAGGTTTACCTTTGCTCTCCTCTGAGGCTGAGAGAGTGTGACTTGGCCCAAGGTCACCCAGTGGGTTTCCATGGCTGAGCAGGGATTCAAGCTCTGGTCTCCAGACTCACAGTCCAATACTCAAACCACTACATCACACTGGCTCTACTGTTGATTTACAAACAAAAATGTTTTAGCAAATAGACTCACACTGTTGCAATTCTATGCTGCTTAAGTGATGTCTGAGTAGACAGTGACAGGACTGAACTGCTACAATAGTTAGTTGCACATCCTTTTAAGAAAATACTTTCACCAGCAACTTCCTCAACATACAGGTATATGTATACACATATAGACAAAAAAAAAAATGCCTGACAATGCTCAGAACAAACTCCTTCCTGCTAGTTCTACTGGACCTACTGGTAGTTTTCAGTATTATGATCATGGGAAACCTTATGATAGAGCTAGGGCACTGTTTCATGGTGATTAGTCCCTTCTGGGGGATTAGTTCCAGGAGGTGGTTGAGGAGGGGAAGGACACAACTGAAGATCATAAGGAATGTTCTGGGATTTTACAGGATTCTGTTCTGCCCTTCTGTGTCAAAGCGCTGAGAGAGAGGTTGGTAACGGGTGGACTTTCAATATGAAACCAGCTCTATATCCCGTTTTACTGGGGAGTTCATTGGTAAGTTCTTAAACCAGTGCTTGAGAACAGCAATGGACAGGACTCCAGAAAGGAAAGAAACTACTGATCAGCAGTGAAGTTTCTCCATGAGTAAGTAGCATCTTTGACAGTGCTGCAATCTTCTTGAAAAATCAAGTTCACAATCTGGGAGTGCTTTGCTCCTGGATGCTGATGTAGCAATTATGGCCAGGAATATTTATGCTTAAGAGAGGACTGATCTGGTCACTGTCACATGTACTGTCTTGCTCATCTGGGCTAGATTACTGCAACACACGATAGGGGTCAGCTCTTGAACAGTGCTTGAAACCTTCAACTGGAGAAGAATGCAGCAGTAAAAAAAATAATTGAGACAAACGAAGAGTCCATGTGATTCTGTTATTACCTCAACTGCTTTGACTTCTGGTTCACTTATAAGCCCAATTTAATACGCTGGTTATTGTATTTAAAACCTAAAATGGCTTATAGTCAGTGTCACCTTTTACCTAATGATCCTGCCCAGCTGCTCAGAGTTTCTAGCAATACTTTTTTTTCCAGCATCTCACTGCTGACTTAAAAACAACTTGTGGATACTCAGAATAAGGTTTTCTCCAGTGTGGTGTCCCTGCTCTAACATTCCCTATGTCAAAAAAATTCACCTTAATGATTATCCAACATCTGATAAATACCATTCTGTTTTGTAAGGATTTTAGGCTATGATTGCTTCCCACCCTCCGATAGTAACAACAACCTATTTGGGTGTCTGAATATTTTATTTTGTACTGCTTCTAATTATTTATCATTGTTTTAAGTTAAACGTTAACCACCTTGAACATTCCTTAAATGGAATGGAAAATGTGAATATAAACATTTTAATAAATAACCAACCCAGCTGTCTAGATGCATCAATTTCAGACATTTTGAAGACTTAGAGCAGTCTTTCTCAACCTTTTTACCCCAGTGGAACCCTTGAAACAATTTTCAGGTCTCAGGGAACCCCTGCCTAAAATTTATTATATCTACAGCTTAGAAAAATATTTATTTTTTTTTCAGTCTCAATGTATTGTGTAACCCCTAACAACCTCTTGGGGAACCCTAGGGTTCCAAGAAACCTTGGTTGAGAAACCTGGAATTGGAGGGTACCAGTTACGGGGGCGGGGGGAATGAAGCAAAACACAGCTTTTCACGTAAAATTCCTAGCAGAAGAAAAGCATACTTGACACCCTAAGGCTTTCCCAAAGCTAGCCTGAGGCCACCAGGCCCTACAGTACAGTAGGACTCCCGTATCCACTTGATTCATTATCCACTGATTCAATTATCTACGGGACACAAAATAGCACACCTACCATAGAGTCTTCCTAGAAAATGTGTCCCCTCTAGCTATTTTCTAGGACCACCAAGGCAACTCTATAGTATTTTAAACTGGAAGTCTCATTACTGTCAATGGTGTTTGCTATTATCCACAGTTTTTGGTATCCACACACCCCAGAACCAATCCCCAGCGGATGGGGGGGGGGTTTTCCTACTGTACATCCAAGAGATTAGAATTCTGGATCTGAGTTCAAATTCTAACTCATCCACAACATGGGGAGGCGGCGACCCATCACAATCCCTGCACTCTCGCCCATAAAATGGGACCACACCACCACTTACCTCAGGCTCACGCTCTGCGGCTGAAAAGGACCGTGATAGCAGGGCCTGTCCCGCTTGGGAAGGGACTGTCCCGCCTAATATAACCTCGGGGGTTCCCCAACAGTCCTTCCCTACCTATGCTCTGGGGAAGGAGGCCGGAGTGGGCCCAGCCAGCCTGGGGAAGGGGAATACCCGGTCCCTCTCAGGCCTCTGGGCCGAGTGGCTTGCAAGGAAGAAGCACAGCAGCAATAAGCCACCGCCAGGCCTGGCACGGGGGGGGGGTCGCCTTACCCTTCTTCTACGCCGGCTCCACCTCCGCCTCCAACCGGCAAGGCGGGCACCGCCGAGCCACCGCCGCCTCCGGGGAGGGGGTTCCGTGCGGGGGGGCGGCTGCTGCTGCTGTTGTGGCGGGCAGAGAGGAAGGGGAGGCTCGGGCGGCGCTGGGGTGTCTTGCAGACGCCGCTCCCGACCTCCTTTGGAACCGTTCCGGCTTCCCAGTCGCTCCCGTCCCTCCTCCTCCTCCTCCTCCTCCCCTCCTCCTCCTCCTCTCGCTCCCTCACTCGCTGCGCCTCTCCGCTCCCTCCAGCCGAGTCCAAATCAAAATAGTGTCACACAATATGGCGGCCACGCCAGTTGGCAAGCCTCGCGAGATCTCGCCCCGAGTGCCTAACGGGATAGAGCTGGAAAGCACGGGAGGGAGGCGAAGATGCGCGGAAAAGACGGGAAGGGCGGGGGGAATCTCCTCCTCCTCCTCCTCTGTTGCCTAGGCGACAGCTGGTGAGGCTGAACGGATTTGAGGCTGGTCTGGTCTCTCGCAGTTCTTCCAGGGAGCGGAGTAAAACGGCCTCTTCTCAGCTCCACCTGAAGAGACAGGGAAGGGGGGTGGGTGGGAGAGCAGCGGTGCCTTTATTATTATTATTGAGGAACTCTCATAATAATAATAATAATAATCATAATAACTATTTAGTATTTCTTACCCGCCTCTCCCCATGCATCGAGGAAGGGAACAACACACCCACACAAAATAATAATTATCAGTAAAAATACATAAATGCTGTACATCAAAACACACAAAATGACCATCAGCTTGTCTCTTTTTGGATATTATCTGCCGCCTCCTCTCCACTTCTGGCCCAGGTTAAATGCTCATTTGCCCTCCTTGTAATTTAAACTTAAAAAGGGATGGAGAGGTGCGGTTCCTTTCTTCTGCTGCTGCTGCCCAAGGAACTCCCAATAATAATAATAATAATAACAATTATTATTAGTATTATTAGTATTTCTTACCTGCCTCTCCCCATGCATAGAGGAAGGGAACAACACACCCACACAAAACAATTATTATCAGTTAAAATACATCTTGGTTAAAAATGCATAAATACATAAAAACACATAAAATGACCATCAGCTTGTCCCTCTTTGGATGTTATCTGCCTCCTTTCCACTTCTAGCCCAGGTTAAATGCTCATTTGCCCTCCTTGTCAATTTAAACTTTAAAAGGGATGGAGAATGAAGAACACAATGGGTATGCAGACCATAGAACAAACAAAAGCTAAGCATACTTGATTTGCAAATTAATTTTTATAAAGTGATTAATAGTTTACATTAAGTGCATAGGTAGGGTTTCCCAAGTTTTCAAAACTGCAATAAGGGTCAGTCAAAATTCATGACAGACAGGAAGTTACTATTATTAAGAAGGGGTTATACCTGAATACCCAGAGAAAAGTATTGATTTCAGTTTACTTAGCCATAAGTAAAATAAGATATTGCTCACATTCTCCAACATACCTAAGTTACATGATGCACTTGATGAACATTCATATTTAGGGTGTTGGGGATTTTGTTTGTTGGCATGCATCAACAAGTCTGGATCTGTTTTAATCATATCAAAAATGCCCAACAGTTATGATTAAAATTCAAAGTAGCCTGAATCTCAGGCCTCATCTGTGCAGGACAAAAAAAGCAGATTGCTCCACCGTAACGGCAATTTGCAGCAGCTGCTATATGTCTTAATAGGGGTGTTTTTTTTTTTGTTTTTTTTTTTTGCAGAGTGCAGGAATGCGAAGCTATCAGCATTTGCTGTGCAAACAGGCATGCCTGTGAATCAAGATGGTGGCTGTGAGTGAATTACTTGCTTTTTTTTACTTGCCTCAGTTTGCTGCCACTGAACATTTTCTTAAAAACGATATCCAATGTGTGATAGAGCGATATTTCGTCTTAACCCCCCCCAACCAATGCCCCATTTTATTGCTTTAGCGCTCGCTCGCTAAGACAAAAATCCACCACGGTGGTTCCCAGCGCTTGTCTTGTTAGCAAGCTCTATCCCTATACTTGTCTCACCAATTGGCTTTCAGATTCCACTCATATGTGAAAGCTAATACATTTACGCCACTTGTACCAACAAGCAGGAATGTGCACCCCCCCACACACACTGTTTTTAAAAAACTCCGGGAAAGATGCAGAGGCTTTTCCCACAGAGTATATGGTGTTTTTGCCCCCCCCCCATATCCTTCCAAGTAAAGCGAAACAATGCAGACTCCCATTAATACAGATAGCATTCTCCTTGCATTCTGTGAGGAGTATTTTCACCATTTAGACAACCCCCTAGATTTGGTTAGATTTATAGGACATCTATTCCTCTAATCACTCCCATACCCCAAAATATGTTTATTTGTGACATTTCGTTCAGTCCACATAAGTGACATGCTTTCTGGCCTCAGAGCAGAGACATCTTTTACAATAAGGGACACTTACCCACCCTATTCATAGCGGATATAATATAGCAAGGGGGGAACTTTATCTAGATTCTTCCATTGTATACCTTCAAAGGAATATTGTGCAAGCCTAAAGACATATGTGCAATGTCAAAAACTCACTATCAGCTGCATAGGTATTTGCCCCATTTGCTGTGATGTGTCTAAATAAGCTCTGTTGCATCCTATTGCCTCCAGAAATCACAGCAGCAAGTGAATGGTGTCCACCTATCTGCAATGCCAGTGCCCCATAATCTCATATTAAAATATACCTGGTTCTGAAAGGCCTGAGAATTTCTTGAAAAGAACATCTAAAGGAACAAGAATCATGAAAACCAAGGAGCAGTCAAAAGAATTCTGGGACAAAGTGGTGCAGAAGCACCAATCAAGGTTAGGGTTGTTGCTTTTTTACAGTCCAAACTATGAACATCCCCCAGAGCACCATTAAATCCATTCTTCTAAAATGGAAAGCACTGCCTGCCACTCAGTATAGGCTCACTGAGAGGTGAGTGGCACAGCCTGGGGGTGAACGAAACCCAGGAGTAGCCAAACAGCAGATAAACTATGCAGCAGAATAGGGCTTGAAAAACAAAGGCTTCAGCTACCAGGCTTTATCACTGCTCTGACCCACTTTTACCCACAATTAGAAGACTTACAAGCAGCAAAAGTATTTCCAATAATATCTGGAGACATTATCATCAGTTCCAGTACAAAACAAACATAGAATATAGACACCAAACCTTAATCACAAATCTAACAGCAATTCTCCACAATACCAACACTCCTCTGCACTAACCCACAACAGTAACTCACACAGAGTATATCTTTATAGGAGTGTTTGACTAGTCACCTTCTGTCTAGTCACAGCTGTGCATGTACCCACTTCAGCTGTGTTAGCAGAGTAGTCTGTTGCTCCAACATTTTCTCTCTGCACTTAAAGGGATATTATCCAGATGAGAACTTATCAGACAAGAACACAATCTCCAGCCCTGTCCCTGTCCTGGTACAATAACCCTCCCCATCAAACTTACATTCTCTTACATCCAAAGGCAGCCCAGGAATGAACGGAGCTCTAATGGAGTTCTGTTCACAACCTGGCCTGAAATCCCGCCCATTCTCACGAGAAGACGTGAGCGCAGGAAATTCAAAAATAACAAGGAAAAGGTTTACATATAAACACACTAAAAAAAAAAAAAGTAACCTGGGGAGGTTCATAAAAAGAGGGTAGCCTACCTTGTTTTCACGATCCCACCTGGAAGTGTTCTGGCAGGCCCTCCCATTGATGCTGTATTCACAGCAGGACAATGGTGCGAGGTTTCAAATGCTGGCAATGACGGCACAGAAACAGAACAGGTGATCTTACCAGCGAAACCCAAAATGCTGTCATCATCTGATATTGGCATCCTTTTGCATTCTGCTGGCATTCTTATGGTGCCACATTAGCATCTGATAATCTCCTTTATCACACAACACTGTTATAGCACTATTATTCCACTTTAACTGCTATATCTGCCTCCTGTGGAATCCTGGGATTTGCAGTTTAGGGAGGGGCATTTAGAACTCTCAGCCAGAGAGCTCTTAGGCCCAACTACAAACCCCAGAATTCCATAGGAGGCAGTCATAGCAGTTAAAGTGGAATAATAGCACTATAATAATCACATTTGAGCACACTGAATTGTGCTCAGTCACAACTTTGCCCAGAGAAGGCTGTCTACCAAGCCTAGTGACTAGGCATTAGTAAGGAATTTGTCAGAGAAGCAAACAAGAGGAGAATGGTAACTCTGAAGGAACTGGAGATATCTGCAGCTGAGATAGAAGAAACCAGTTGTGGGACAGCTACCACTTGGATACCCCATGAAACTGGGCTTTATGGAAGAGCTGGGACAAGAAAGCCATTGCTGAAACAAACCCATATTAAGTCAGTTTGGTGTTTGCTAAAAGGCATGTGGGTGACACAGCAAACATGTGGGGAAAGATTATCTGATCTGTGAGACCAAAGCTGAACTTTTGAGCCTATTAGACCACTTTAGAATATTACTTAGCCTACCACATTAGCTCAATAGATGTTACAGCCAACCTTTGTGAAAGAAGCAACTAGCAACTATCCAGTGAAAGCTTCCTGTTGTCAGATAGGCACAGCTCAGAGCATTCTATCAGCATTCAAAAACATTACCTCTGTGGTTTTTACATAACTTTGTGAAAGATGGGAAACACTGTTTTGCTTAATGGCTATGGAAATGTGTTGAGTGGCAATGGTTTTGAGTTTATATGCACAAACATCTTTTGAAAAAAATGGCTTTATGAAATATTTATCCATTCAAATGAGCTTAGACTGCTGCAAGACTGCTGCATGCTTATATTGTCATTTGATGTAATCATGAGATTTGTTAGTCCAGAATGTACCACAAGACACTTCTGCCTTTTTTTTAGTGTCCACCAATTATTATTTGCCAAGAGTACACATAAGAACTTGTTTTGATAACCTCCTTTGTCAAGAAAAGCTATAACAATTATTTAATAATTACCCTGCCCTTATTGGTAGAGTAGAGACCATGTGGTCCTTCAGTTGTTAAACCACAATTCCCAGCATTCCTCAACATTGGCTATGCTGGCTAGGGTTGCTGGCAGTTGCAATTCAACATCATCTCAACAGTCTCTGCCCAGTAAGCATTATCTTTCCTTGCAGAGCTACATGCAATTGTAGCCTAAGCTAGTGCTATTCAAAGTGGTGGTCCCTGGATAGGTAACAGTCCCCAAGCCATTAGCTGCCAGTCCACAGAGAGTTTCCAGGAAAGAAAGAAACAGTTGTAGCCAGGAAAGAGCAAAAGAATCCATTGTATCCAGAAATGAATAAGAGAAACATTTGTAGACAATGGGCACAAATATGGTACCAGTTCCTGACACAATGGGGAAAAACAACTGCCAGTCCTCCGCATCAGATAATGTGATGCCTAACCTACCTCTAATGTGAGTGCTGTCCCAGTTCTGAGCTAATCTTATTGTAAGCCACTCAGAAATCAGTTTCAGCCTAAAAGAGATTATCAGACAGGAACACAAAAAGTGTTCCTGTCCCACAATCTCCACTCCTGCCCCTATCCTGCCACAATCACCCTCCCCACCGTGCTTACCTCCTCTTCCATCGTTCTGGCAGCCCAGGAGTGAATGGACTCTAATGGAGCTCCATTCACTTCCTAGAGTGAAACCCTGCAGATTCTTGAGAGAAAACGCGAGCATGGGAAATTCAAAAATAAAAATAAAAAGAACAGAAAAAAGTGACAGCAAGCACAAAAACACACTTTGAAATGTACAAGTAACCTGGGGAGGGTCATAAAAAAGTATGTCACTTATCTGGATGTCCCGAACTCACCCAGAAGTGTTCTGGCAGGGACCATCCAATGACGCTGGGATCTCGCCAGTGAAACGGGGCACTTTGTTGCACACAGGAAAATCCATGACAGAAACAGAATGGGGAATCTATTGATGTCTCCTCCCATCAATAAAAAGCAGCTCCTGCAGAAAGGCAGCAGAACAGGCGCACAACAATGGGGGAACAACGTCGTCTGGTAAGGGAGCCCTTTTGTGATTTCCTGCTGTTGCTGTAACACCTCTTTTGACATGTCTGATAATCTCCTAAGACGTGAACATTCACTTTATGAGAATATAACCTATGCACCAGACTCATGGGATGCCCATTACCTCCAAAATAATCTGAATTCCTGGTCCTTGTTACACTTTAACATTTTCAAAACTTAGAAAGTAACTGTACATAACTGTTTCCCCAGAAGGAAATACAACACAGGGAAGACATTGATCTAAAGTCAGTAAAAAGACTTGTATTTAATTGTGTCTGTTTTACTCTATTTTCAAATGCAACACTGTTCTCTCTGAAGACTTGGCCCATTTTCCTCATCTCAGGTCATGGCAATTAGTCCCACTTGCCCTTCTATAGATTTTTCACACAGTCTGTGCTAGAAGAATGTAGAAGAAAATCAATGGCACTGCATGAATCCAAGTACTGGCTGCATTCTGTTGAATGTAAATATTACACACTTTTTAAAAGAGGAAAAATTAAAACTCAGTTGCAAAAGAAAAAGATAATGTGATTATATTAGTATTACTGTTGATTTAAGTAGAATGGAATCTTTGGACCAAGCTGTGTAACAGTTGCTGGATTTGACAGTTGGATCTAGACTCAGACTCAACAATATTTTAATTCCACCTTATAACATGCCTTTGTTGTTTCTTTAATAACATAGTTGTACACTGTAGTTCTTATACAGAAGTAGTTTAACAGTCCACACTACCAGGTATGAACTACCTGTACTTTGTTTCGAACTGTAGCATGAAAGGAACAGAGAAACTGTGAACAAGTTATTCCTGTTAAATGTTTATCCCTAACTCTTAGGTAATTTTGCTGTCAAGAACAAGAAAGGGTTTAAGCAGGAAAAACAACTATTTCTGATACTGATGAGTCAGCCTGATAAGCCAAATCTTTAAAATACATTAGTTTCTTTGAACTTTATTGCATCATATTGTGTACATCTTTATAATTCCTCTGAACTGTGTTCTGAGGACAGAATATGTTGATGCTACAGAGTCAAAGACTGCAAAATATTGGCTACTGCAACTATAATAAGAATAGAAATGTACTTATTTTGATCCCAATATAAGAGAAAAATCTATGAAATGTTTCTGTTAAAGGTGAGTGACAATGACACTGTTGCACTGCAACGGAAGTGATGAAGATGATGCACAGATAACAATACTGCCAGTACAGGCAAAAATGTTATGGCAGGTCTAGGAAAGGGTCATGTGTAGAAACAGCTGAGTAACAACTATAAAGACAGCTTGTAGTGGGAGCACAAAGAACATCATCAGGGAAAACTGACAGTTTTGAAGGAAAGTCAGCCAAATTACCGCCTCCAGTTTGGAAGCTAATTTCACCTAAGTTACTTAGGTAGAGTGCTTTGTCAACTTGAACACCTATAATGGAGGACCATTCACATCTGACAGCAGCCAGTGATCACACATGATTTTGTCATTAGAAAGCTGCTTAGCTTTTTGGTACCTTATAATTTGTTATTTAGACCAGTGGTTCTTAACCTGTGGTCCGTGGACCCTTAGGAGTCCGCGAAGGCTTGAAGGCTGCTGGGCCCACCTCCTCCCTGCAGTAGAATGGCCATGTGACAGCAGCCAAGGCAAAGGCTGGCTGGCTGGTTTGGCCTGCACATTTCCATTCAATGTACTTCAGCCACAAACCTGGAGGAAGAAGCAGAAGAAAAGTCTTCCTCCCCCCTCCAGTGCCTCTGAGGGAAGGTTTAATGGATGGTGTAATTGTATATTGTTGTTGTTGTTGGGGTTTTAAATCTTGAGTCTTGGGGCAACAAAAAAATATTTAAAGGGGGCCCCTGGTAAAGAAAGGTTAAGAGACACTGATTTAGACAATTGTATTTTTCTTCTCCTAAATTCATTGAGTTTATGTAAGGGTAAAGTTTTATGTAACATAAAATACACACGTACAGTATTTAATTGGCAACAATGCAGCTACAATTTATTTTAAAAAGCTACTGTATACTAATAAAAACCACATTCCATGGACAATAATCTGAGCTGCTCTGGTATCAAATCCATAGCAGATTGCAAGCAAGAGAAGCAATGTATTCCTTAAGAGAGGAGTAAACAGTAAATTTATTTATCTCTTTTTGATGTTTTAATTAGTTGTGCAGCAACATTTATTTATTTGCCAACAGCATTATAAGTTACGAAGCAATATGGAGAAAGTACATAGTGTTTGCTGTTGTGAAAAATCAGCTTCAGAATCTAAAATCCTTGGTTTTTCAATACAGAGAAGAAGAAAAAGAAGTCTAAAATATTTGGGCAAGCTAGAAGATACATTTCTGTGGGTCAGTTTTATAAACAAGTGGGTTTCAGTAAAGTAAGGCTTAAAACAATTTAAAATTGTCCACAGTAGCTGCTTTTTTAATGCATAGCATAAAACAGGTCTGAAGTACCCTCTGTTTAGGCAATCTCCTCAAGCTTCCTTAGCTGCATCCCATGCAAATTTCGATAATGTGCTCTGTATGTGGCTGACTTTGAAGAGTTTGGAAATTTCAGTGGGTCCAAAGAGCTACAGCCAAAGTGATAACAAGAGTTGATGGTTATAGAGAATATAACATTCCCTGTTAAAACAGTTCTGCTGGCTACCAACCCATTTCCAGGCACAATTTTAATTCTGTCTTGCCTAGCACACTATAAAGTGGTGTAGATGTGTAAGTGTTATTGCTCATCAATTCGTAAGCTGCTCTGAGAGCCTTTGTGGCTGAAGAGCGAACAAACAAACAAACAAACAAATATCTTTTAATACCAGCAATGGAAGAATGGGGTAAAAATACTTTAAGGAATGAAAGGGTGTCAGGAGAAAATTATGTCTTGATCATTTTACTGTTTGTAATATTTTTCCCCCATGCTGGTTGTCTTCTTTTTTTCTTTCCAATCATTTGTATAGTTGGTAGGTTGGCCATTCTTGTTATTTTTCTGTCTAATGGAAACATTAAACTGAACAGCAGAAAGGGATATGAAAAAGCAAATGATCCTTTAAACATTTGCTTTAAAAATTATGCAGACTATTAGATTCTTGAATCATTAAAATTATAATGGCTCTTTCTATTTAGCTGTCCCAAGAACTGTGTTTTCAGATTGGGGTGTGAGACATTCAGTGCTCAAGAGGCTGTTGGATTGCAACTTCCAAAATTCTAAGTAGGCTGGCAACAGCAGCTGGGATGTGCAGCCCAACAACATCTGGATAGCCACAAAATTCCCACCCTTGTTCTAGACATTTCTTTTCTCTATTAAAAAAGAGGAAACAACCATGCATTTACATATGTATTTATGTACAGCCTTTATAGGGTACTTTATAACAAAATTCTCAGGGTAGTTCATAACAAGAATGTTTAATTAAAAAAAAGGATATAGACAATAATACAGGAGTCCCCCACTTATTTGACAGGTTAGGGCACTGTTAAAAAGTGCAAATAATTGAAAAGCAGAGCCTGTAGTGCTCTGGTCCCTAATCTGTTGAATAAGTTGGCAATGTACCTGGAAGTGCTTGAGAAAGCAATATATGGTTGCCAAAAAAAAGCGTCATTTTTTTCACTCAGTCTGAGTACAGTATGGTAATAGCTGCACCCGCCAAACTGTTCTTTTGGTCCTTTTAAATTATATGTAACCAGCACCCATTACAGTAAAGTAATTGTGTGTGTGGTCAAAAAAGCGGACCATGTGTTCATTATACAGTACTGGGTGGTAATTTAGAATGGTCGAAAGAGCAGGTTGTTTAAATACAGGACATCCCTGTACAGTAAAATACAGTATAAACAAATGTGTAGAGATAAAGGGCCCTATCACACTACACTGCTATAGCACTATTATTCCACTTTAACTGCCATGGAAATATTCTGTGGAATTCTGGGGTTTGTAGTTTACTGAGGCCCAAGAGCTCTCTGGCTGAAAATTCTAAATGCCCCTTCCTAAACTGCAAATCTCAGGATTGTATACCATGGCAATTAAAGTGGATTAATAGTGCTATAACATATAGTGGTCGAGGATGCTTTGATCGTGATTTCCTGCATGGCAGAGGGTTGGACTGGATGGCCCTCGTGGTCTCTTCCAACTCTGCAATTCTATGATTCTATTATTCTAGTGTGATAGGGCTCAAAGTCCATCAGGTTATATTTGATAAAGAACCAGCATGCTGAAGTGGTTTGAGACTGGGATTTGAATTCCTGCTCAGCCATGGAAACCCAGTTGGTGATCTTGGGCAAGTCACATTCCATCAGTTTCATTGGTGTATGATAGCTTCCATGTTTAAGCCTGGATTTTCAAAGGAGCTCACCAAGAAGCCAAACCCTACCCATAAAATAGTTTCAGCACTTTGAGTATGAGAGCAGTGTAGTGGTTTGAGAGTTGGACTAAGACTATGGGAGGCCAGGGTCTGAATCCCTCAGTCAGCCATGCATGACCACTAGGTGAGCTTGGCCATGTCACAGTCTCTTAGTTGGCCAAATCCACACTACACAAATAATCCAGTTTGGATCGTTTGGCATGGCTCCTTCATATGGAATCCTGGGAATGTAGTGTTACAAGGTCTTTAGCCTTCTCTGTCAAAGAGTTCTACAATCTCACCAAACTACAAACCCCAGGCTTTCATAAGAAGGCGCCATGGCAAATAATCCATTCCAAACTGGATTATTTGCATAGTGTGGATTTGGCTTTAGAGAAAGGCAATGACAGGCTTCCTCTGAATAGCCCCATCAAATGAATTGGTTTTACATATGTTTTGATATACCACTGAATGATTGGTCTAATCTAGTTCGGCATAGCCAACAGGATTTCAGCCACTGTATGTCACCAAGAGAGTTTTTACTGAAGAGCAGGCAGCATATGAAATTTCAAAACAAACATGCAGCCAGATTGTTGATTTCAACATTTTCAAAAGTTCAGCAAAGCTGGAAAGGCACTGCAAAAACTGCCTCCTCTTATGAAACACTATAAAAAAGTCTGTCCATGATAACAACATGAATTTTGTGAATGGTTCTTGCTATCTTTTTCCAGCTGTGCCACTATTTTCTGGTCTCAGGCACATCTACATCTAAGAAGTGGTGAAAGTACTATGGATCTGTGGCAAGCAGATTTGTTGGGGGGGAAAGGAAATGGACGAGACACAAAATACTGGGACTTACTGTCCAAACGTGCAGCATGCTGGTAGTATTTTTTTTCTTATTCAATAAGTTATTTTAGCAACAGTTATGAAAAAGATTAAGTATATTAAACAGAACAGCACAAATAAAATAAGACATTAACTCACTGGCACAGAATGACGTTTACAGCTGAATGTCTAGAAAGAGGGATGGAAGAGTTTAATTTTGGAATCTATCAAGTTACACATTATTTTTAGACTTCAATACTGTATGTTTTGACCCAAATGCAGTAAAAAATATATATTTGAACTTGCATATACTATGCAAAGTGCCATTATGACTAGACACTATAAACTAAGATTGGCATAGAATTTCAGGGAGAAGAGACTATTAGTATGGAGGGTAATTTTCTCTTTTCTGAGATTAGTGAAATGCTATAAATGAAACAAATCCTTTGAAACAGAAACAAACAGCTAGACTTTCAAAAATACCCTCATTTTGTGATACCTTGTAATCATGAAAGAATTCTTGATAATTAAAACCAATTTACCAAATGTACTGCATTTCATCAGAAACAAAGATGATATGGAATACACATCTGCTTTTACAATGAAAGAATTAATGTCATATATACTGTAGCCAATGGCTATATTTGCTGGGAAACTATGAGACTTGTAATTCAAAATATAATGTTTCCAAGCTCTGATATTTATTTTTCAATTTATATGTGTGTCATCTGTTGAACTGTAGTACTGTAGACTTCTGTGATATTCCAGCTGAAAATAAAACAAATAAGTTCTGAAAAGAGCAAACGGAAAAGAAGAGAAAACAATATAGACAGGATTTTTGAAGACCTTCTGCTCTTCATTATGGATAAGTCCACACCACCAAAATATAGCCATACAATTTCACTTTAACTGCCATGGCAACATCCTATGGAATCCTGGGACTTGTAATTTAGGGAGGAGTATTTAGAATTATCTGTCCAAGAGCTCTAATGTGTCATCAAACTACAAATCTGAAGATTCCATAGGATGTTGCCATGGCAGCTAAACAGGAACAATAGTACTGTAATTATGTGGTGTAAAGGGGCTCTTAGATGTAGTGCACAAGTTAGACTGTTTTACGTGGTTACTATTCCTGCAGTGCAAGTAGCAAAAATACCTTCTTTAACTCTCTTATCAAATTAGTCCCATATTTGTAGACAGTTATATAATGGAAGAAAGACTAGGGGTGCCTTCATATTATACAATTATAGTGCTACACAATCGTAGTTTTTTTCATTTACTATACCATGTCGAATCTTAATAAGAGACTTTAAACATAAATGCAAGTATTCTTTTAAAGATGGGCAAACAGTGTGATTGGCTAGATCATGAGGATGTTTGTGATGAGAGCAGAAGAAAAATCACTGCAGCAACATCTGAAGGGCACTAGATTGGAGACGTCATAGAATCATATAGTCATAGAGTTGGAAGGGGCCCTATGCACCCTCAGGTCCAAAGTCTGCTCAGTGCAAGATCTCCAGCTAGAGCATCCCCAACAGGTAGCTGTCCAGCCTCTTTTTGAAGATGTTCAGAGAAGGAGAAGGAGATCTCCAGTGTATCTACACTGTAAAAATATTACAGTTTGACACCACTTTAACGCCTTTCCACCATCCTACAGAATCCTGGGTTTCGTAATTTGGTGAGACACCAGCACTCTTTGGCAGATAAGGTTAAAGAGCATGTAAAATTACAAATCCCAGGATTCCATAGGACTCTTATCCGAAAGGACTCGACATAGGAACTTTCTTTGGTCCTATCGAGAGGCAATACGTGCAGCGCAGAGATCCTTCTCCTCTGCACATATTGTGTCTGCAGAGTCCCATCCAGCAGAGCTGTTTAGGATGGTAAGGGAGGTGACGCAGGTTATACCTGTGCAGAACCCATTGCTTAACCCAACAAAGGCCTGCTGTGATGCATTTAGCAACTACTTTGCAGATAAAATCTCTCGGATAAGAGCCGACTTAGATGCCAGTATTTTGACAGAAATAATTGATGAGGTGTCCAGCAACTCCGTTGATGTAAGTTTACTGGATCAGTTTCAATCTGTGAGTACCAAGGACGTGGGCAAGCTATTTGGTAGGGTGAGGAAGACAACCTGCCCTTTTGATCCTTGCCCTTCATGGCTGGCCATCCGGGGGGTGCCTTGATAGTGTTCCTTAAGGATATCATCAATGCATCCCTCAGGGAAGGGTGTGTTCCATCCTGTTTAAAGGAAGTGGTGGTTAGGCTGCTCCTGAAAAAACCTTCCCTGGACCCCCTGGATATGAACAACTATAGGCCGGTTTCTATGTTACCATTCTTGAGCAAAGTAATCCAGAGGGCAGTTGCTCTTCAACTCCAAGTGGTCTTGGATGAAACTGATTATCTAGACCCATTTCAAACTGGTCAGGATGGGATTTGGAGTTGAGACTGCCATGGTTGCCTTGACCAATGATCTGCGTTTAAACACCGACAGGGGTAATGTGTCCCTGTTGGTGCTTCTGGACCTCTCAGTGGCTTTCGATACAATAGATCATAGCATCCTCCTGGATCACCTGAGTGGGTTAGGAATCGGAGGCACTGAGCTTCAGTGGTTCCGGTCCTTCCTCTTGGGCAGGTCCCAGAGGGTGCGGCTCGGAGAAAGCTGCTCCAGCAGAAAGGAGCTTACTTGTGGTGTTCCGCAGGGTGCCATCCTGTCCCCAATGCTGTTTAACATCTATATGAAGCCGCTGGGTGAGATTATTCGGAATTATGGGGCTGGGTGTTATTAGTACGCTGATGACACCCAAATCTATTTCTCCTTGTCCAGATCATCGGCCTTGAATTCCGATGGCGTTTCTCCTCTTAATGACTATCTTAAAGCAGCAATGGGCTGGATGAGGAAAAACAGATTGAGATTAAATCCGGACAAAATGGAGGTGCTCATGGTAGTGGCCCCAAAACCAGAAGTTGGGTTGCAACCTACAGTCCTGGACGGGGTCACACTCTCGGTTAAGGACTGTGTTCGCAGTCTGGGGGTGCTCCTTGATTCATCACTTCAGATGATGAGTCAGGTGAATGTGACAGCCAGGAGTGCTTGTTATCAGCTTTGGCTGATACGCCAGCTGCACCCTTTCCTGGAAGTGAGGGACCTTGAGACTGTGGTGCATGTGCTAGTAACCTCTCGTCTAGATTTTTGCAATGCACTCTACATGGGGCTATCCTTGTGCTTCGTCTGGAAACTTCATTGGTACAAAATATGGCAGCCAGAGTGGTCTCGGGAACATCTCGGAGAGACCATATAACTCCAGTATCGAAATCTCTCCACTGGCTGCCTATCAGTTTCCGGGCCCAGTATAAGGTGTTGGTTATTACCTTTAAAGCCTCTAAATGGCTTGGGTCCAACTTATCTTCGGAACCGCCTCCTCCCATACAGTCCTCCCCGTGCACTCTGGTCCTCTGGGAGGAATTTGCTTCAGCCACAAAAATCTAGGCTGTCTGCAACCTCCCAGAGGGCTTTTTTGGTAATCGCCCCCAATTTATGGATTGGTCTGCCAAACGAGATCCGTCAGATGACGAGCCTGAGTAGCTTTAACAAAGCACTAAAGACAGATCTCTTTTGGCAGGCCTTTCCTGATTAGATCCCGGCCTCAGGAGCTGTGTCTCCTGGCTTTTTTTTTTTTAATCATGTGTATATTTGTTTTTAATCTGATTTTAGTTAGATGGTTTTAATTTTATATTGTTTAATGTCTTTTTATGGGGGTAGGTGGTGGTGGTGGTGTTTTTAGTCGTTATTATAATGTTTTAATTGTTGGAAGCCGCCCTGATTGTTTTTAGCAGAGGGGCAGGGTATAAATAATAATAATAATAATAATAATAATAATAGAGCTATGAAACTTAAAGTGGTGTCAAACTGCTATAACTGTGCAGTGTAGATACACCCTTCATTGCCTCTCTAAGCAAGTGGTTCCACTGCCGAACTGCTCTCACTGCCAAGAAATTCCTTCTAATGTTCAACTGAAATCTACTTTCAAGTAACTTAAAAGCATTCAACCTAGAGCTCTCCCCTCTGAGGCAGCAGAGAATGAACCTGCACTTTCTTCTGCTCACATGTTTTGTTCTCTTTACCTCTTTATCATCCTCATCACCCTTCTCTGAACTCTGTTGTTGTTGTTTTGTGCCTTCAAGTTGTTTCCAAATTATGGCAACAGGGTTTTCTTGGCAAGATTAATTCAGAGGGGGTTTGCCATTGCCTTCCTCTGAGGCTGAGAGAGTGTGACTTGCCTAAGGTCACCCAGTGGATTTCCATGACCAAGTGGGGATTCGAACCCTTCTCTCCACAGTCGTCGTCCAATGCTCAAACCACTACACTACACTGGCTCTCTCTCAGAACTCTACTGAAACCATTATCTCTATATTGTTTATCCTTGCTTTGTAAAGGCAGGTGTGCATTTGTATATCTAGAAAGTCAAGCCTTGCTCCAAAAACTAGTGAAATCCACAGAAAGGAAGATGTATTACATCAGGTCCAGGCTGTGGTAGCATTGCTAAATATAGTAAGCACTTACTTTACTGAATGATGAGCCAACAGTTTTGCAAGATAATACAGTAATACAGCTAGCTTTTTTTTTTGGCCATCCAAAATTCTTTCCTGTGTGGTGGACAAAATGTATCTCATTCATTATCTCTTCCCTCCTAGCTCTTGGCTCATTCTGTTTGTTCCTCTTGTAGCAATTACAAGAAGAACTAAGTACAGGTACATTTAAATCCCAGGGATCACATGCAAGCATGGTTGAAAGTAAATAATATTGTTTTCCATTTGGCTTGTGTGTGTGTGTGTGTGTGTGTGTGTGTGTGTAGAGAGTGGTGGGGTGATGGTAAAGGCTGGGTTTCCGCCAAAGGGCATTTTTACATTCTTGGCTGCAAATAGATGATTGGGAGCCAAGCAATGAGGAGCCTTAACTAATTTCAGCATTCACTTAAGCTAAATTATTTATGACACTCCCCATGCAGGCTATGAGATACATATATATATATATATATATATATCACTCACACACACACACACGCACACACACACCCTAGTGCTCTAAGTGGGATCCCAAAGCAAAATAAAGGACTAATTCTGCAACCCAGAATCAACTAGCACAGTAATTGAGGCCAATAGTAAGTGTGTGACATATTCAGAAAGACTAAAATGGATAATTCTGCCATTTTCAAAGCCAGTAAATCACATTCGTTAATGATGAGAAAGCTTAACATGCTCACATAAGCAGCTGAAACAACATTAGAAACATTTTCTACAAATATAGCCAGCCACTCCTAACAAAAATGAGACCCCTCACCCTTATAACAATGCCACAAAGATTTTAAAAACAGGAACTCTGGAACTGGTATTTTATACACACGCACACAGAGACATTGCTAGTGGAATTTTGAAAATGAACTTGTCAAACTGAAAATTCAGAGGAGTAAAAGAGAGATTTCGATCTTTCTTTTGGGCTAATCACCAAAGGCCGGGGCTTCACATACATTTTGAAGCATGGCTGACATATAAATGTACATTTTTTTTTGAGACTGAACTTGGAAATATTAGTCTGGAGAACTACTACTCCCATAGCCCTCCAGCCAGCATGGGTATTGTGCATGTTGGCTGGAGATTTTTGAAACCGTAGTTCAAATAAGTAACTTTGCGATACACTGCTGGAACCTATATTCCACTCTTGAATTGTAATTTACCAATCTACAACAGAAAATGTGAACGTTTCTATTCACAGAAAACACTGAAAAAATTCATATTTTGGAGTTAATTTTTAAGGGTAGCATAGGTATAAAACAAACAGGCATTACATATCTGAACAGAATTTAAACATGACCAAGAAATCAAGGATTGTCTCCTTCCCTGCTTCCTTATAAATCAAGGGTAGAGCTGTGGGCCTTCAGAAGTTAGTTGAATCCTATGTCTATCTAGCATGAGCAGTGGTCAAGGATGATGGGCATTATAGTCCCACAACATCAGGAGAACCATAGTCCCCTCATTCCTGATTTATAGAGAAGGTGCAATGTTGTTTTTTAAAGGGAGTCTACACAATTTTATCAGTATGCTGTTGATCTGGGCCAAATCTACACTATACCAATAATCCAGTGTGAATCTGGATTATTTCCCTTGGTTGCTTCCTATGGAATTCTGGGATCTGTAGTTTTGCAAGGTCTTGATCCTTCCTTGCCCAAGAGTGGTGGTACCTCACCAAACTACAGATCCCAGGATTCCATAGGAAGGAGTCATGGCAAATAATCCAGATTCAAACTGGATTTTCCTTGGCTTTTTTCTGGGCATCTTCAGCGATCTTCAGAGATGCCAGACACAGATGCAGGCGAAACATCAGAAAGAAACTATTCCAAAACACAGCCCCACAGCCTGGAAAAAAAACCCAAGGAAAATCTATTAATGCCGGCTGTGAAAGCCTTTGACTTCACATCAAACTGGATTATTGGTATAGTGTGGATTTCGCCCTGATCTGGTGAAACTAAAATTTCCCCTGGATGTTGTGAGAGGGGAGGGGAGGGCCTTTAATTTGGGGACTCACATAAAGCATTTTGGGACTCACCTTTGGGTCAACACCACTAGTTTGAGTAGGAAAATGTAAAAAGCAAAACAAATGGTTTTCTAGAAATTACAAAATAAAACAAAATCAACTTCAATGACTGTGTAGGTTGCCAAAAACAACAGAAACAGGGAATTCTGCTCTGCTCTGTGCTTTGAAGAAGACCCGTCACTGAATTCTATAAAAGCAAACTTGGTGAATGTGTACATTGCTGTTTAGGGAATGGCTGTGTGTACTTTTAAAAATCCAAGGAACTTGATGAGAAGCAAAAAGGCATTTCAATACTGGCCTGGCTAGATATCAAGTGGGAGATCCATGATCACAATCGTCTTCATTTTAAATTATTATCCAAAGCAGACAGAACAGGGATTAGTTGGATTAGGGAGGTGATTCTGAGAGCAGCAATGGGAAAAGTTACTTTTTTTGGACATCAACTCCCAACAAAATCCTTTGGCAATATACAACAGAATACTCTTTGTTTCCTTATTGTCAGTGGCCATGTTGCTAGATTCCAGGAGTTGTCATTCCCCAAAAAGTTACTTTTCCAGAACTCTGGCTTTAGCCTGGTTTTTGGCAGAATCCAATGCATGTTTATTCAAAAATAACCACATTATATCAAATGGGGATGGCTCCCAAGTTGGCTGTATATAGATAGGATCACAGCCTTAATCACACACAAACACACACACACACCTGTATGATTTCCTTGGCAGGACAAAGAACAATTTTGGAAGGGAGGTGATTTAAATCAAGAAAACAGTGCAAGGTGGAGAGTTAACCCTCTTCCCCTCTTCCTTACATACCTATATACAGAGTCAGCACATTCAGACTGCACAATTATAGCAGTGTGATATCCCTTTAACTTCCATGACTCCACCCTATGGAATTCTGGGATTTGTAGTTTGGCGAGTCACCCCCTAGTCCGCTCCTCTACACTATAGCACAAGAGCCCTTCAGCAAAGTATTCTAAGTAACTCATGAGACTACCAACCCCAGAATTCTATAGAATGGAGCCACTGCAGATAAAGTGGAATCAAAGTGCTATAAAGGTCAAGTATGACTGTTAGAAGGGAGAGATTCTGATCTCAGTTCTCTTATACCTTGTGGTTGCAAAAGATTCAAGGAATAGGGAAGACTAGAAGAACAGTTTTTCTAAGATTAACTACATTGTTCAGCAAGTGATGGGTGAAGATAAGCACATACTTGTACAGAAGTCTTTCTGATCTTCTCTAATGAAAAGCCAAAGCCTGGAAAAGCAGTTTTTTTGGACTGCAATAACCAGAATTTCCTGACCAGCAGGACTGGGGGGAATACTAGCTTCGGGGAATCCTGGGAGTTGTAGTCCCACTCCCCTAAAAGCCCCTTTTCCAAACTCTATAAAAACAACTGTAAAATGGAAATTAGTTGTTTCCATCCCGGACAAAGCCTTCCTCCTCCGGGTCCTCTCCCTCGGTGTCACCCCCTGGGGGCAGCCCCTCCGGCAGTCCATTTGGCATCCCGTTGCTGGTTTTCTCCATGGCCAGGGAGGGGGGCAACGGGCAGCTCCCATCCTAAGAAGACACGAAGAGAGGGCAAGTCAGAGGGCCTCCGACCGTCCCCATATTAGCCCTACATGGCTCAGACCGGATCTCCCCATATGATCCCTCAGGCCCTGTGAGCCTCAGAAGAGGCTCCACACTCAGCCCACCATCTTAATGGGTATTGACAAATTGGAGCGTGTCCAGAGGAGGGCGACTAAAATGGTGAAAGGTCTGGAAACCATGCCTTATGAGGAGAGACTTAGGGAGCTGGGTATGTTTAGCCTGGAAAAAAGACGGTTAAGAGGCGATATGATAGCCCTGTTTAAGTATTTGAAGGGGTGTCGCGCTGAGGATGGAGCAAGCTTGTTTTCTGCTGCTCCAGAGACTGGAACACAGAGCAATGGATGCAAGCTCCAGGAACAGAGATTCCACCTCAACATTAGGAGGACTTTCTGACAGTCAGAGCTGTTCGGCAGTGGAACGCACTCCCTCGGAGCGTGGTGGGGTCTCCTTCCTTGGAGGTCTTTAAACAGAGGCTGGATGGCCATCTTTCGGGGATGCTTTGATCAAGATATCCTGCGTGGCAGGGCGTTGGACTGGATGGCCGTTGTGGTCTCTTCCAACTCTGCAATCCTATGATCCTATGATTACATAGAGAGCATTCTTGTGCACTATGCTTTATCTAGGCTGTACATATATACCTTACCTCTTATTTTAAATGTTTAAGGAGGACCTTGATGATATGTGCCTTGTGATTTATCATACTCTTCCAAGCAAGCAGGCAACTTGTCTAAAACAAATCCCACAGGAATGGTAACACAACTTGTCTGCTTGTTATCTACAAATCACATTAAAAAGTACTCCAAACAAGCCAGAGGAGACCCACAAATCATGAAGAGTTGCCATGGAAAGGGCAAGAACCTGCTTTCCCCTCCCTATCATGGTCAAGTCAAGAGATAAAAGGTTCAGATGGCAGCTCAGATGGTTTTGCCTGGAGGTTAGGAAGAGCTTTCAAACTATAAATAACTCCAAGCAATGGAACAGTTTGCCTAATGACAGGACTGGGTGGCTCACCCCCATTCCCTGGTGGCTGCATGTGGCAATAAACAGCAGACCAGGGGCTGTAAACCAGGTGAATATGGCCAAGGCTAGCATCTTCTCACTGCCACATATGTGAGTTACAAGTAATATACCTGCCCTTAACACATTCTTTTTTAAACAAGATAAAAAAGAAGTTACATTTCACAAGTAATATAACAAGAGTAATCAAAGGAAAATTTAAACTAAGTGTGGGGATGCTCTACAACCAGCAGGGGAACCCATTATATGACCAACTAGAAATAAAAAGACAATGGAAATAATACACTGAAGAACTGTATAATAGAGATGAAGGGGTAAAAGAGTCATTGGAAGAAGAACCATATGAAAACTAATCTCCAGCTGTAGAAAGTGGAGTGGAAGCTGCACTTGGAGCACTTGGGAGAAATAAATCACCAGGAACAAATAGCATACCAATAGAGCTGCTTCAGTCTACAGATAACAAATCTATTCTTGTTCTAACCAAAATCTGTCATCAAATATAGAAAACAACAAAAAAAAATGGCCCACAGATTGGAAATGCTCAATATACATTCGAATCCACAAGAAAGGGAACACCAGGGATTGCAATTACCACAGGGCCATTGCATTAAATTTCCCATGCAAACAAGGTGATGCTGAAAAATCTACAACAAAGACTTTGACTATATATGGAGCAAGAAATGTCAGATGTCCAGCCTGGTTCAGGAAAGGAAGAGGCACCAGGGAACATATTGCAAACATACATTAGATAATGGAATGCACTAAAGAATTTCAAAAGAAAATCAGCCTATATTTTATAGACGATAGCAAAGCCTTTGATTGTATAGATAATGAAAAATGATGGATTGCTTTAAAAGAAATGGGTGTTCCACAACATTTGATTGTCCTGATGTTTAACTTGTACTCAGGACAAGAGGCTACCATTAGGATGGAATACGGAAAAATGTAATAGTTTCCAACCAGCAAGGGGGTCAGGCAAGGCTGCATTTTACCACCCTATTGGTTTAACTCGTATGCTGAATGTATTGTATGTAAGCAGAAATAGACTCGAAGGAAGGTAATGTGCAAAGAACATCAATAATTTAAGATACTCAGATGACACCATACTACTAGCAGAAAATAGCAAAGAGCTGGAATGATAACTGAAGAATGTCAAGGCAGAAAGTGCAAATGTACACTTGAACATTAATAAAACAAAAATAATTACCACAGGTGATTTATATAATTTTAAAGCAGAAAATGACATTGAATTAGTTAAGGATTTTCTGTACCTTGGCTCAGTCATTGATCAGAATGGAGACTGCAGTCAAGAAATCGAAAGACTAGGACTTTGTAGGGCAGCTATGAAGGAACTAGACAAAATTCCAAAGTGTGAAGATATATCATTGACTACTAAAGTTAGGATTGTCCATGTCATCGTATTTCCCATTTATGTAGTGGTGGTGTAATGGTTTGAGCACTGGATCATGACTCTGGAAACCAGAGTTTAAGTCCCTGCTCAAGCCATGGATACCCACTGAAGGACCTTCGGCAAGTGACACTCTATCAGCCTCTGAGGACAGCAAAAACAGACCCCCTCTGAACAAATCTTGGGAAGAAAACCCCATGGTAAGTTTGCCTTAGGGTTGCCACAAATTGGAAATTACTTGAAAACATTTCAACAACCATGCTTCTAATCCAGGGCCTTTGAATACAGCCTCCACCCATTTGGGGGGCTCTCCCCCTATTGCTCCCCAAAAGTTATTTAATGTAAAATACGGAGAATTCTTCCCCTCAAAGTTCCAGGAACTGCAATTCATCTTCAAAAGGAGGCATGCAACCCATATATGCCCTGTCTTACTGAAAAGGGGTTTAAATAAGGAAGTGGTCTTCTTTTCACTTCCAGTTTTGCTGTGACAGGATGGTGCCAAATTAGCTCCCAGACCAGCAGATAGTCCCACCACTATTCTAAATATCACCACAATGGAGTTGCAATTTTTATTGTTATGGTGTGCCTTCAAGTCATTTCTGACTTATGGTGACACTAAAGCAAACCTACCACACAGGGTTTTCTTGGCAAGAGTTCTTCAGAGGGTGTTTGCCATTGCTTACACAAGGCCACCTAGTGGGTTTCCATGGCTGAGCAGGGATTTGAACCCTGGTCTCCGGAGTCCTAGTGAATGCTCAAACCACTATGCCACATTGGCTCTCTGTCCTTTATTATTGTCTTTGTCCCCAGTTTCCACATGGCTAAGAATGGGAGTGGCTTTTCCCTGCCTTGATATTTATTTATTTATTTATTTATACCCCACTCTTCAGCATCAAGGCTATCAGAGTGGCTTACAAATTGTTTTAAGCAATAGCTATATACACATCTACACTGCGTTAAGCAGTTTCCAATGTGTGTTAGCTAATTGCCCCCACAAGCTGGGTACTCATTTTACCAACCTATGAAAGGATGGAAGGCTGAGTGAACCTTGGAGCCCGCTGGAATTGAACTTGCAATGTGGTGACTTGCAGTGCTGGCATTTAACCACTGCGGCCAGTTTAAGGCACCAGCAGCGTCAGTATCTGCAGGGGGCCACATAATTGTGGGCCCCCCCGTAGTAACCCTCTTCCTGCAAAAACATTATTAGTAATAATCTGAATATCCTGTACTGTGAATAGCTTAGGTTGAATTGACCTAAGATAAACATATGGGCCCCCCAAAATAAAGCATTGCAGGCCCCCCAAAAATTCCTTAAACCAGTTTTGGACAACATACTAAAGGGATGAAAAAGATGGTACTCTAAAGTTGCATGTTAGAGCCAAAAAATGGATTCAGAAGCAATTGCATAGAATGTTATGCAGAATGTTACAGCACACTTCCTGCGTTTCCCCTTTAGCAAACACAGTAATCTTTTTAATGTCCTTCTTTTAGGAATAGCATCCTGCATAATTCCTGCAACTCATGTCAGTAAACCTGCAGTAAACCAGTAAATGCAAATAATAATCCAGAAGTTCTAATCAATAATGCTTTCTCTGCGCTGGTTAAACTGATCTATAAATCATATCTTGACACTGCACTTCTGCTTCATATGCATCACCCTTCTGTAATCTGTCCAGTTCATTTTTTGCAGACAGTACTACATGTCCAACAATGAAGAAAGTTGACAGGGAAAAAAATAATAAACTCATTTGAAAAGTGGTGCTGGAGGAGAGGCCTGTTCTTATTATGGACTGCCAAAAAGACAAATAAATGTATCCAAATCAAACCTGAACTCTGATTGGAAACCAATACAATTAAGTTGAGGTTATAATGCATTTGACACATCATGAGATGCAGTGACTCGTTGGAAAAGACATTAATGCTCAATAAAGTTGAAGATAGCAGAAGAAGACCACTTTGGGGTGGATAGACCCAATGAAGGAAGCCATGATCCTGAATTTGCAAGATCTGAGTAGGGCAGTTGATGATAGGGTGTCTAGGAGGTCTCTCATTCATAGGGTCGCCATAAGCTGAGGTGGACTTGACAGATAATAACAATGGCAACTGCAAACTACATAACACTACTCCTCTCTCTCTCTCTGGCTTTTCTTCGCAAACAAAGATTCAGGAAGGACTCATCCCACGCTTTCTGCAAGTGCACTGATGACTGAAAAGGCCAATCCGAGATAAAAAGGTCCGGTTGCAGAAAGCACAGCAGAAGGTCTCCTTGGCTGATGTTTCTGGGTTGTGATTCTTTCTGCGTTGTCATTTCTCTTCAAGACTTGTTCGGCGTGAGTTCTCAAATAGGGCTGCAGCATTGTGGATAGTGTGTCTCCATGCCTCCCGATGTGAGGCCAGGGCAGACCATTCTTGGTGATCAATTTGGCCAAGCCTGAGATGTTGTTTCAGGGAGTCCTTGTATCGCTTTTTTGGGGCGCCCCTCTTATGCTGACCTGTGGCGAGTTCACCGTAGAGTACTATTTTTGGGAGGTGATGGTCCTCCATCCTAGAAACGTGCCCTGCCCAGCACAGCTGTGTTCTGAATATCATGGCCTCAATGCTGGTGATCCCTGCTTGCTCAAAGACAGCAACATTTGTCATATAGTCAGTCCAGTGTATATTTAGGATTGTGCGTATACAGCGCAGATGAAAGCGTTTGAGGAGTCGTAAACATTGGCGATAGGTGACCCATGTTTCAGACCCATAAAGGAGTATAGACAGTACAATGGCTCTATACACACTGATTTTTGTGCTTCGCCTCAGGTGTTTGTTACTCCAGACTCTTTTGTAAAGTTTTCCAAATGCACTATATGCCTTTGCTAATCTGTGATCGATCTCTTTGTCAATCTTGGCATCTGAGGAGATGCCCTTGTTGCCCATAGAGAAGCAGCTCTGCAGCTGTTGCGAAGCAGGATGTTAGGCACTGCAGAGCTGCTTCTCTGTGGGCAACAAGGGCAGCATCATCAGCGAAGAGCAGCTCATGGACTAGATAGTTTAGAGTCTTAGTGCGAGCCCTCAGATGGCTTAAGTTAAACAAGCTACCATCAGTACGGTAACATATATAGATGCCGTCTTCTTCTTCGAGCTCTGCCGTAGCCCTTTGGAGCATCATGCTGAAGAAGATTGTAAATAAAGTTGGAGCAAGAATACAACCTTGCTTCACTCCATTCGCTATTAGAAAGGGCTCTGAAAGAGCATCGCCATATCTAACTTGACTGTGCTGGCCCTCATGTAGCAAGATAATCATTTTAAGGAATTTGGGGGGACATCCTAGTTTTTCCAGGATCTGCCACAGCCCTTTTCTACTCACAGTGTCGAAGGCTTTGGTGAGGTCGACAAATGTTACATAAAGTCCCTTGTTCTGCTCTCTGCATTTCTCTTGCAGTTGTCTAAGGGCAAATACCATATCTGTAGTACTCCTATTGGCTCTGAAGCCACATTGGCTTTCAGGAAGAAGTTCTTCTGCAATAGCAGGAACTAATCTGTTCAGGAGTATCCTTGTAAGGATTTTTCCAGCAATAGAAATCAGTGTTATACCTCAATAATTTGAGCAATCAGATTTTGCTCCTTTTTTCTCGTACAGGGTGATGATGACTGCATCTCGGAGATCTGATGGCAGTTCCCCTTTTCCCCAGCAATTCACAAGGAGTTTGTGGAATTTATCATGGAGTACATGACCTCCGTGTTTCCAAACTTTACATGGGATTCCATCAATCCCAGCTGCCTTGCCGTTTTTCATCTGCTGTATGGCCTTAAGGGTCTCTTCCAAAGTGGGAGCTATGTCCAACTCATTTTTCATCAGTTATGTTGGATAGCTGAGCCTTGGACTACTCGGTTGGCACTGAAGAGACTTTTAAAATGGTCAGCCCATCGATTCAGTATGGAGGTTTTATCAGTAATTAATGTTTGAACATCTGTACTGTATAAGGAGCTTTGGACCTGATAAGTAGGTCCAAACACTGCTTTAAGAGCTTTGTAAAATCCTCTATGATCACCCAGATCTGCACAGTGTTGTGTCTTTTCTGCTGTATTGATCCACCACTTGTTCTGCATGTCTCAGAGTTTGTGTTGAAGTTTACTACATGTGAGATGGAAAGCTGCTTTTCTTACATGGCAACTTGGCTGGGCGAGGTATGCCTGGTGAGCAGTTCTCTTCTTTGCCAACAGCTCCTGGATCTCTTAGGACATTTTCAGACACCGTTTTAGCGTGGCTACCGTGGGAAGAGCTCCCGGGAGATTTTCCACAAAATATATATGTTATACCTTCTTGAGTATCAAACATTCATGTCAGTAGCTCACATCTGTGTTCAGCCTGGAAAAGTTCCTTTTTGCTCTGTAAGACCTATAATCCTTCAAACATCATGAACACTAGCCAAGGTGGCTGGTGTCTTTAAGGGGCTTATCTACACTAGTGAAAAACCCTGAATCCCTTCCCAAATCTGGCCCGATAATGCCACATTATGTGTGGCCTTTCCCCTGAATCGGGTGTGATAATGTCACATGACATACAACCCTATCTGCACTAGGCTCAGGGAATACCACCTTAATTCAGGTTTTAGAAAACCTGCAGTTTTCTTCGGGGTTTGCTTGAAACTCCAGAGAAAACTGTAGTGTGAACAATCCATCTGCACTGGATTTGGGATGTGGGGAGGAGAGGAGAGATGAGTGCTGCCTGAGGCGCTGCCATTTCTCCCCCTCCTCAGTGCCACTTCCTCATTCCAAAGGCAGAGCCTTGGTGCTAGTTGCTCCCTCTGAGGTCAAAATGACCAGCCAGCCCTGCCTTCATGAGGCTGGCTGCCCATTCTCACTTTAGAGGGCACAACTAGCTCTGGGGCTCTCCTTTCATGGAGCACAAATTACTCTCTCTGAGGTCAGAACAAGTGGCCAGCCCCCCATTGCAAAGCTGGCCACCCATTCTGACTTCAGAGACAGTGACTAGCACCAGGGCAGGTAAGGTGTGGTGCTTAAATCCAGGCCAGAGTAGTCCCAATTTCATGCACCACAGCTCCAGGCCAAAGTAGTCCCAATTTCATCCAGATTTTTACCCTCAGTGTAGACAAGCCCTAGGAGTTGTAGTTAAAAAAAAACTTTTCTAAACTCTGCATCTGTGACTAGGAGGAAAATGGGTTCTGATACCATCTCCAGCAATTGTGCCATGATAACCATCTCCCCACCCCCGTTATCATAGCCAGGAGAAGATATTGGGGTTTGTGTCATGTCCTTAAAAGGGATAAGATCAAACATTCCTTGAGCAAGTCTCTGATCACCGGTAATTTAGGTGGTGACTGCTTGAAGTGCTTGACTGGCTTCTGCCATGACTTTATAAAGAAGTGACTATATCTGATTATTCCGTGCCTAAGAAACCCCTGTGAAATTCATGGGGTCACCATGAGCCAGCAGGTGACTTGAAGGCACACACAGGCACACACCCACACCTGATATGAAGCTCCAACACCACCTTTATTTATTTATTTAGGTATTTATACCCCGCTCTTCAGCCACAAAGGCTCTCAGAGTGGCTTACAAGTTGTTGAGCAATAGCATTTTACAAATCTACACTGCATTATAGCGTGCTAGGCACTAAGCGGTTTCCAATGTGTGTTAGCTAATTGCCCCCACAAGTCAGGTACTTATTTTACTAACCTATGAAAGGATGGAAGGCTGAGTGAACCTTGGAACCCTGTAGGATTGAACTTACAAGGTTGTGGCTGCAGTACAGGCATTTAACCTCTGCACCACTAAGGCACCTTTGCTCATGTCCCATCTCTCTCCATTTTCTGTTTTAGTTACCTATTACTTTGCCTGCTTTGAGGAGGCTTCAATATTTCTCCAGCCAGAGCTTCCTCAATTGCAAAAGCCTCTTTAGTTCACATTTACACAGTTGGCAAAAGAGCAAACATTTCAGGATAAAATTCAAAATGTATTAATAGAATCATAGAATCATAGAGTTGAAAAAGCCCACAAGGGCCATCCAGTCCAATTTCCTTTTGAAGTTGCTTCAAAAACTACCTTTCCAAATTTCTGCCAGTCTTGGGGCTCAGCTAGAGAGGAGACTTAATTGTGGGAAATAGCACATTAACTCACTATTGCAGCAGTGTTCATTTGTCCCCACAATGCATTTGCAAGATCACTGGCATGGGAAGCTATCCAAGTTTGAAATTCACACAGAGCATGCCCGCAAGAAAAGTTGGTGGCCATGAGAAAATTACTTGTGTTATTATTCCCCAAAAGCTCCCTCCATTTCCCCCTTTTTTGCCTTGTTAAATAAGAAATGTGGAAGAGCGACTTTATGCTTAAAAAACTTTTTTTTTGCTCTGCCACTCAAAAACAGCACACTACCCCTTCGATGGAAGACAACAATGGCAGCTTCAGCCACTTCATCGCTGACAAGCCCACCCCTGTGCATGTCCGACCAAACATGTTTTAACTTCCAGGATGTGCCCCAATTCGAATTGGTTGTTCAAATGGGCTGTAATGTGCATTTTCACGTACTTTTAAAGAAAGGTTGCAAGAAACAGCACAAGCTGTTTTCATGAAGTACTTGGAGTTTTCGGTCCCTCTCCTTCTGAACATGGTGAATCCTGTTCAGGATCCTCCTTCTGAACATGATGAATCCGAATCCTGGCAGGAGCTCATTTGGACAAAAAGTATTCCCCTCACCTTTCTTGAGGATTCTTTTCACCATCTAGACAACACCTTCTCTCCTGTGTAGTCATATCCTTGAGCATGATTTTGAACCAAAGGGATTTAACAATATTTGTACCGACCCAAACTACCTGCTATCATGTGTTCAGTATCAGGCTGAAGTTACCTGGTGAATACACAGGTAGGGAACACCTTCCTTGGGAACAGAAACATTGGTTCACTCGTGCTTTTGTACCTACAAAGGGCACCCAAAATGTGAACATCTGCGCTTGCCCAGACTCTCTTCAGACTGTTACTGAATACAGTATGCAATTGGCCATGAGTCGCAGTCGAGAGCTGGGGCTCTAGGAAAGATAGAATATAAATATAATAAGAATAATAATTAATCATTTGACATATTTCAGTCTCCATAGACACCAAATGTCTGAGCATGACTAGTGTGCATTAAACTGCTGCATGATGCTGAGGAGGAAGAATAAGCTTCAAGACTGGCTGGTTGACTTCATTTATTTACTCACTTACTGATGCTGAACATTAATAGCCCACTCTACAGCTCTCTGGGCTACTAACAGATGATGATGATTAACATTAAAAAGAAAGGTCATGTTTTGCTACTGCTGATTTTTCTGGTTAGCCCAGTCTGCAGTGTCTCTCATGTTCCTTGATTCATGTTTGCACACTGCATTTTGTGGTCCCTATGTAAACTTGTCGACAGCTGCATGATATTCAGTAAACTCCTAGAGCTGTGAGAGGGTCTCTTTTGTCCTTTGCTGAGCGTAGCATTTTGTGGATTTTTCTGGTTGGTCTATAGATTCTTTGGAGGCTGTGTTTCCTCATCAGTTTCCCTATTCTGTCTGTGACTCCTTTGATGTATGGCCCTGCAGACTGGGCCAACCAGAAAAATCAGCAGCAGCAGAACATGTTATAAACCAACCTGGACACAAAATGTTATTTAAAAACACAGAAATTCTGGAACAGGCCAACAATTATCATGTCAGAATGTACAGAGAAGCTATTGAAATCCACAAACACCTGGACAACTTCAACAGGAAAGAAGAAACCGTAAAAGTAAACAAAATCTGGCTCCCAGTTTTGAAATACAATAGAATTAAAACTCAACACTTACAAAGGAATTCCACCAAGGGACAGGGGGATTCCCAGCAGATAATGGCCCATCAACCAACCATTAGCCAAACAGACACTAACGAGCCTTGCATCTCTATACCCAGAAACTAACCATTCAATTACACAAATTTACATTTACTTCCCTACAAGGGTTCACAGCATATAAACCCCAGACACACTCCTACCGAACCATTCTCTGAAGATGCCAGCCACAGATGCAGGTGAAATGTCAGAAAGAATCTATTCCAGAACACGGCCTCACAGCCCGGAAAAAACCCAAGGAAAATCTAAGGATGCTGGCCATGAAAGCCTTCAACTTCACAATCAGATGGAAGTTCTTAATGTGAAGAGGCACCTCAGCCTGATGGGGTTGGGGCATTTGGGGGGAGGCAGAGCCTGATGGAACTGGCTTTTCAGGAAGGCTAATGATGGCCCTACTTTCCTTCGCTCTCTGTGTCATCTTGCATTTTCTCATTGTCCAGGAAGGGGACACAGTGCAAGAGAGAAGCTGCCTGAAGATTTACTGACATACAAATCTCTAACTGAACATCTTCTCTGAGGAGGACAAAGCTGGGTTGATGTTACTGATTCTATCCCCCCAAAAGTAAGAAAGCTGCAAACTCCAGAAGCATGAGTTGCTGGGCACCATGGTCAGATTTCTGTTAGTATCTTACACATCTGTTAAGTGCCCATTTGGAAATTTGTGGTTGTTGGGTACCTTCAAGCCATTTCCAACTTATGGTGATACTATCATAAGATTTTCTTGGCAAGATTTATTCAGAGGGGGGTTACCATTGCTTTCCTCTGAGGCTGAGAGTGTATGACTTGCCCAAGGTCACCCAGTCAGCTTCCATGGCCAAGCAGAGATTCAAGCACCCCATCTCCTGGAGCCCTAGTTCAACATCCAAACCACTAGATCACACCGATTCTCTCTTTTGGAAATGGTTGGAATTTTTTTTGTCAAGGTACATATCCCACATTCAGTTCAAGGTTGCAGAAGAGGAGTTGTATATGCAATGCCATTGCACATGCAGACAGGCATGCTCAGCTGATGGAGAACCATCTGCCCCTGCTGAAAGTGGAGGTAGTACACCTTCAGTTGCACATTCAGTTGTGAATTTCGTTGCACATTTGGATGCACACTCAACTGCACAATGTTGCCATTCAACACAAGGCTCATGTAATCCAATCAATGCATAGCTCTACACATTGAGATTTATGGTACCCACCAATAATGTGCCATCTTGGACCATGCTGGGCTGCAACACTAACTCTTTTCTTTCTCTTCCTGTTGGGGCTGGGGGCCAAAAGAACTGAGGAATCTCTGCATTAACCCTGTATTAACCCTTTTACCCCAGAAGCAGGGAATTATAGGAAATTATCAGACATGGGGAAATGTGGCAGAAAACCACACCCCCAACTGCATCAGATCACAAGGAGAACAGAAAGAGTGACATTATCAGTATGCTGAGGCAGTTCCTAGGGTGTAGCACTGCCACGGACGAGGCTTCCCTTTTTCATTGACAGGGGCAAGCCACCAATAAAAAGGGATGCCTTACTCAAGCCTACGCTATGCCCCCAGGACACTGAAGGATGACATCATCTAATAATATCCCCCATTCCTGTTCTTGTCACAATCTTCTGACACAGTTTGTGCCACATCTGATAATCTCCTTTGGACCTTTGGATGTTTTTGTCTACAGCTCCCATCAGCTCCATCCAGTATGGCTGATGGTAAGGGATTGTGGTTCATAAAAGAAGGCTTCTTAAAGAGCAGAATGAGCTGAATACGCTGTTTGACCGAAATAAAACAATGACGCAGGAACTATAATCTAAAATTCAGACTAAAACATATAGTAGATTCACCAACCCGCTGACACAGAAGCTACCAGCAGCTACTGGTTAAAACAATCTCCACCTGCAAGTAGGTACTTGCTTTTTACACACACACCCTAGTTTTAGATATCTACAGAAAATGGAGATGCTTAAAAAAAATTTGAATAGGTTCAATATGAGGCATACTTTCTCAGTTAATAAACAATTCACACCATTCTCAATGAATTCACTTTGGAAACAGAACAAACAATTTCTTACATAAGGAACTCAAAACTTTTCACGCTTTAAAAACAGCCAGTTCCAAGTGCTCTAGGACAGTGGTCCCCAACCTTTTTGGCTCCAAGGACTGGTTTCATGTGTGTGTGTCCAAAAATGTGGGCCCTTCAAAAGGATCCAAGTGCTCCTTTATATGAAAAACCCTTCTATCCCAATTTTTATCTTGGACTCCATTTAAAGTTTACCCACCATATACTGAATAGATTCTAGAACGATTTTTCTCTCTCTCTCTCTGGCTTTTCTTCGCAAACGAAGATTCAGGAAGGACTCATCCCGCGCTTTCTGCAAGCGCGCTGATGACTAAAAAGGCAAATCCGAGATAAACAAGTCCGGTTGCAAAAAGCACAGCAGAAGGTCTCCTTGGGTGATGTTTTTGGGTTGTGATTCTTTCTGTGTTGTCGTTTCTCTTCAAGACTTGTTCGTCGTGAGTTCTCAAATAAGGCTGCAGCATTGTGGATAGTGCGTCTCCATGCCTCCCGATGTGAGGCCAGGTCGGACCACTGTTGGTGATCAATTTGGCCAAGCCTGAGATGTTGTTTCAGGGAGTCTTTGTATCGCTTTTTTGGAGCACCCCTCTTACGCTGACCCGTGGTGAGGTCACCGTAGAGTAGTATTTTTGGGAGGCGATGGTCCTCCATCCTAGAAACGTGCCCTGCCCAGCGCAGCTGTGTTCTCAATATCATGGCCTCAATGCTGGTGATCCCTGCTTGCTCAAGGACAGCAACATTCGTCACATAGTCAGTCCAGTGTATATTTAGGATTGTGCGTAGACAGCGCTGATGAAAGCGCTCGAGAAGTCGTAGGTGGTGGCGATAGGTGACCCATGTTTCAGATCCATAAAGGAGGATAGACAGTACGATGGCTCTATACACACTGATTTTTGTGCTTTGCCTCAGGTGTTTATTGCTCCAGACTCTTTTGTGAAGTCTTCCAAATGCACTATATGCCTTTGCTAATCTGTGATCGATCTCTTTGTCAATCTTGGCATCTGAGGAGATGATGCTTCCCAGGTAGGTGAACTGCTGAACGGACTTGAGCACTGATTTGCCGACGGCAATGTGGGGATGGTGGTGTTCGTCCTGTGGTGCAGGCTGGTAAAGAACTTCTGTTTTCTTTAGGTTGACTTCTAGCCCAAACAGCTCTGCAGCTGTTGCAAAGCAGGATGTTAGGCGCTGCAGAGCTGCTTCTGTGTGGGCAACAAGGGCAGCATCATCGGCGAAGAGCAGCTCACGGACTAGATAGTTTAGAGTCTTAGTGTGAGCCCTCAGACGGCTTAAGTTAAACAAGCTACCATCAGTACGGTAGCGTATATAGATGTTTATTGCATTTATTTGCCACCTTTCTCCTGGTGTGGGACCCAAGGTGGCTCACAAACAATACAGCAGTTTTTTAAAGCATAGCAATAAAATTAAAATACAATTAAAATATTGCCATTTTCAGAATCATACATTAAACAATATAAAATCATTTAAAAACATAGAAAAGTTAAAACTAAAGTACCCACTGCCATAAGAAGGCTCCTTGCAAGGGAACCTCTTTCAGCCCAAAGACAAAATTCAATTTCAAGGAATTTCTTAATGGGCCACACTTCACTGGTGGGCAGAGGGGGGGAAATCTCCCCTCATCTCCTTTTTTGAAGTGGCTTTCTAGCTGCTTGCTCACTAAAATCCACAGCAAAGGGAAGACAGTAGCCATCAGGGGAGCCACTTGGAAAAGGGAGGGGGGAATCCTAGCTGGCTCCTGCCTTCCCTTTGCAGCTGGCATCGGAACCAGAGGCTATTGTTGGGAAGGATAAAGGTTTTTCAGACCTAATATCCAGATGAGTCCTTCTCAGATAAAAACAGTGGGGATGTCTTTACATAAAAAAATAAAAATAAAAATCGCTGTGACTTACACAGTGGTAAGGGAGGTTACCGCTGTGTAAGAGGGAGGTTGGAGTGAGCAGCTACTACCTGGCATAGAAGAGAAGGTTGCTTGCTGTGTCTTCTCTTCTCTGCCTCTTCAAGCAGCAACCAGGCAGCCAGGCTGAGAGAGAGGCTGCTGTAGCTTCCCACCAAGCCAGCCTCGTGGCCATGCGTGATAGGCTTTTTGCAAAGTTTTTGCAAGCTCTGCAACGCTTTTTGCAAGCTCTGTTCACTTCCTTTCAAGCATTGCTGCTTGAAAGGGAGTGAACAGAGCTTGGAAAAAGCAGCAACCAGGTGGCCAGACTCAGGCTGACTGCCAACTGAATACCTTGCATGATGCCCTATCCCTAACAGACCACAAACCGGTACTGCTCCAGGGAGAGATGGTTGGGGACCCTGTTCTAGGATATTACCATTCATATTACCAAAAATGCTTTCCTGGATACTACATACTGAGGAGATTATCATATGAGGCTTTATTCCAGAATTACATGAAGAATTACAGAATTAGCAAATTTGGCCAATACTAATTGCACAATGTTGTCTCTATCCCATTGCTGGTTTGCATTCCAGGCATTTCTGTAGTGCTCCTCTTCACTGATGGGGAAAACCTGCCAATGGTTCTCAATACCACTGCCGTGCCAGTATCTGCCTTCATACAATAAGTCCTTTCCATGGCAGTAGTGGTATGACAGAAGTCATGTGGCACGAGGGGGCGGGATCCTCCCCGGTCTCTCCCCTCCCCCTCACTATTCCTAAACTGACCAAGATTTTTCTTCTCCATGCCTGTCTTTTTTTTCTTTTCTTTTTTCTTTTGCTGTGATTATGTAATACAGGAATACAATAAAATAATTTTTAAAAATCTCTTACCCATAAATGCACAATTATGGCAACAATTTTTTTTAAAAAAAGAAAGGCACACATGTGCTAAAGGCAGGGTTATGGAGTCGGTGTGGAAGGACAGGTGGTTGGCAAAGCACCATAATCACCGTGTACTTGTGCAATTAAAGAGACACTGTGATAATGATTCCCACTATGTATGTTCCCACTAACACCATTGTTACGAGAAAGAGGTTGGTGTGATAAACTCCATAGTCCTAGCTAAATCAACTAAATGGTAACTATTATGAAATGATGTTTGAATGTCAAAACCTACAGCTTATCAGATTTCCTTTTTGAACTAATCTCTTCTATGATCCAGTAGTTAAATTGGGTTTAAACTAGATTGATTATTTTAACATGATTTTAAAATAGTGACCCAGGTTGAAAGTGGAACCATTACTGACAAATGCAACTAACTAACTAACTAACTAACTAAAGTTTTCCCCTCATGCTGCACTGTGAAAAAATGGGAACAACAATACCAAAATGCAGGACTTATCTACCGGACCATATGCTGCAGGTCTTTTGCCCCAATGTATCCCCAGACAGTCCTCACTACCCCAGGGCAGATATGGGGCTGGAATGGGGGAAAGCCAGGATAGGGCCATTTACTGCATTTTGTTGCCAGGATGGAACATGTGGTGCCCCACATGTCCATGGGAACCCATCTTGGCATGCCATCCCTTGCTACTGCTGCTAGTTACCCTCGATCTTCTGGGACCAGGCCATGGGCCTGCAGCAAGGCTGTCACATGTTGCAGTCAACTGCCCAGACCTAATAGAGCAGGGAAAATTGTAGTGGTGGTGGCTGCAGCAACAGGCTGGCATTCCTGTGTAGACTCTGGTTTCTTCAGGTAATGGGGGCAGAATAGGCCATCTCTGCAGCCAGGATATGCTGGTGAGGAGCCGCTGTATCATGGCTGGTATAGATAAGCCCTCAGAATATCACAAATGTTTTCCCCTTTAAGGATCTTTAAGGAGTGGAAGCTAATACCTCAGAGGACAGGATCAGAATTCAAAATGACCTTAACAGATTAGAGAGCTGGGCCAAACTAACAAAATGAATTTCAATAGGGAGAAAAGTAGGATACTACACTTGGGCAGTAAAAATGAAATCGACAGATATAGGATGGGTGACACCTGGCTCAATGGCAGTACATGCCGAAGGGAGCTAGGAGTCTTAGTGGACCACAAACTGAACAGGAGACAGCAGTGTGATACAGCAACTAAAAAAGCCAATACAATTCTAGCCTGCATCAATAGGAATATAGTGTCTAGATCAAGGGAAATAATAATGCCACTCTATTCTGCTTTGGTCAGACCTCACCTGGAATACTGTGTCCAGTTCTGGGCACCACAATCAGGAATGATATTGAGAAGCTGGAACTTGTCCAAAGGAGAGCAACCAGGATGGTGGGAGGTCTGGAAGCCATGCCCTATGTGGAGTGGCTTAGGGATCTGGGCATGTTTAGTCTGGAGAAGAGAAGGTTGAGAGGTGACATGATAGCCATGTTTAAATATTTGAAGAGATGCCATACTGAGGATGGAGCAAGCTTGTTTTCTGCTGCTCCAGAGACTAGGACACAGAGCAATGGGTTCAAACTACAGGAAAAGAGATTCCACCTAAACATTAGGAAGAACTTCTGACAGTAAGAGCTGTTTGCAAGTGTAATACACTGCCTCATAGTGTGGTGGAGTCTCCTTCTTTGGAGGTTTTCAAACAGAGACTGGGCGGCCATCTGTCAGGTATGCTTTGATTGTTTATCCTGCATGGCAGGGGGTTGGACTGGATGGCCCTTGTGGTCTCTTCCAACTCTATGATTCTATGATTCTGTGATCTGGTTATTAAAATGCTGAAAATCTTCAAATATTAAAATATAAGTTACGCTTTAGAATAAATCCAGAATAAATCTGTGTCTCATTAAAATGACCTCAGTGATAAGATCACCCTTCCTGAGTTCAACTAATACAGCACACTGTGCCTTGAATCTAACCACACTATGTAGTGGAGGTCTCTCATAAAAAGTTTCACTAGGGAATTCATTTGTAAAGAGACCACCCTGTTCTGTACTCAGCTGCACTATCAGTGCAGACTGTCATCAGGCCAGATTAGGTCTTTGAACTTCTGTAAAACTTCTTGGTCATATACACCATAATGACAAATCTATCTGGTGAGTATTGTTGCATTCATTTATTTGCCCTGTAGAAACAAAATTTACAAAATAAACTCGTTGGGTTTTCCCCCTCTTACAAACAAGCAGAGCAGTGAAATGGGTTACAGTATGTTTTTCCTTAGATATTATTCAAGTTCTGATATATTTTGACTTGTGGGCAGACATATGCTGTATTTTGTTTTCATTACTCTCTGGCTCAACCCTAAGCATACATGTGAGCAAGTTGATTGCTGTGCAACATGGCCTTGTAAACATTTTATTTATTCATGCATTTATTTAAGCATGTTTACTCCACTTTTTGGCTGAAAAGGCTGCTGGAGCAGTTTGCATAATAACCAAGAGTCTGAAAGACACAACACAAAAGGAAGAAAGGGATGGGGAGGGAAGATGAAAACATGTAAAACTCAGGAAGCCATTCTCAGAATCATGAAATTCATAGAACAACCACCTTGAATTGAAACAGTTGAAGAAATATAGGGACCAAATGGAGATTCTCTCTCAGCTGAGCTAGCAAGTAGGTCTTGCTGCCCACCTATCCTCTCTTACAGCCAGGTAGCTCCTGTGAGATCTTCTTATGTCAAGGGTTACCTGCTTCAGAGGATCCAAGGGCCAATCCCCTCCAATCCACTGCAGGCTACAAAACACCCCCAAATTTATGTGTGGTGGTGGGGAATCAGACCAGAAGTGGCTCAAAATCCACTCCTTGTTTGGGGGTGGTGGGTGGTGCGGAGGGTTTCTGGGGTCCTGTGATCCATTGACTTAAGAAATTGCCTCTCCTAATTTTTTGGTTCAAATATTTTTGGTGGGGGCATTGGGATCCTTGGATCCTGGGACACGCTACATGTCACTTATGAGCTGCATTTTGCTCATGCTTGGAGATAGTATGAGAGGAAGCTGGCTGAGAGGATGAGGTGATGGGGAGTCTCAGACCTAGGCTACTGGCACACTTCAGAAATAATCCAGTTTGACACTGCTTTAACTGCCATGGCTCAACACTGTGGAATTCTGGGATTTGTATGTGAGATATTTAGCCCTCTCTATCACAGAGCTCTGGTGCCACCACAAACTACAAATCCCAGGATTCCATGGGATGGAGCTATGATAGTTAAAGCAGTGTCAAACTGCATTATTTTTGCAGTCTGTCAGCAGCCTTAGTCTAGTCATGTCTACTTCCTGCTAAGGAAGAACATGAGAGGTCTCAGGGTCAACCAAGGCTGACCTCTGCAAATTCTTCTGTTTTAAAATGAGAATTTTTGGTAAAGTTCAGAATGTTCTAATGTTCATCTCTGGAAATAAATATATTCAGTGCCTTTAAAACAGAGATAATCAATAAACACATATGAACCTGCTTAGACAACTGGACATACAAACTCTATTAGGTTTGGTAGGTAGATGCAACAGAAAGAAGCTTTTCTGTGGTGGTCAAATTCTTATGGGTGCCAGTTACACGACAGAAATTGTCGCGTTGCCTAGCGTGACATAGTGATCACGAATCCGTCCCTTTCTGTTTATATGATTTATGTCTCTGATCTGGATATCCTGGGTGGTCCCGTGACTGATATTTACACATCCATAGTTCCGGTTTTGTTTAGATTTTAAATTTTTTGGGGGGTTGTCAATCAAAGATGCGATTACTCGTGTTTTCACAACCTCAGTGACGCACTTCCTTTAGAGTTCCGTGCCACGAGCGATGCTATTGGCTGGCTGGGGGGCGGGGGAGAGGGAGGCAAAGGTTTGTTATTCCCCCTTGCTTCTTGAACATTTTAACCCTTTCAGAAGAGGCAGAAAGCATTTTGAAAGATCCAGACAGATCTTTCGCTCAGATGCAGGGCTTTCCTTTTGAAATCAAGCTGAGTGCTTTGAAAGCAAGCTGAGTGCTTTTCTTTTGAAATCAAGCGCTTGGTTTTCCTCTTGCCTCTTTAAAATATTAACCCCTACAGCTGGCTGCAGAGATGGCTATAGGCAGGTGTTTTGAAAGACACAAACACAGAGAGGGTGAATTAAAGGGTGCTAATTCGCTCAGAGGCTTGAATATTTTAATGTGCCAGGGAGGTGACCAAGCTACTACGATCTCTCTGTAACATACAGTTGAGGAAAAGGTAAAGCTGAAGGGTTTGCAGTGTAGAAATCCATTTAAAAAGGTAATTGAGTACACGCGCGTGCGCGCGCACACACACATCAACCTTCATGAAGCTGGAAGGGATGCCTTTGTTTTCGGCTGGTGAGGCTGGATCTGTTGAATGGGTGACTGACCCCTCCTTTTCTGGTCCCTGAGCTCTAAGCCCACCCCCAGCCACCATTTCCGGTCATCCCAGTACCGAGACTTTTTGTCCCACGCTGTTTACATTTCCGATTTTCCAAATCCTCCCGTGACTTTTTTAAAAACCGGCACAAACCAGGGGACTGGAAGTCCTGCAGGTTGAGGGATAAAAGGTGGCCCCCCTTCCGAAAATCACGTACCCGACCCGACGTACATGTAAACTGCCAGGGATCGACACGAATTCTTCCCAGGACATTTCCATCGTGTAAACGGCCCCATGGAATTTGCTGCTTTGGGATGTGTCCATGGCCCTCTCTTGTACCTGTTTTAAAATTGTCTTTAAAGAGTTGTGTGTTATTAAAGGAAGCTCACTTTTATGTTATTACAGTATTGTAAATAATGCTATTGTTTCAAATATATTCCACTTCTGCTTCAGCTATGTATGTTTCAATTTTTACTGTTTTAATTTTTTTTTTGCATTGTAAACTGCCCTCGAGAGGATTTGCCTTGAAAGACAGCATGACAATATTGCAAGTGAATAATAAAACTGTTGAAAGGGATGTACAATTCCTGAAGGCATTGGCTGAGATCCTAGATGGTGCATGTGGAATGCAACTGCTTCACATGTAGAGTTCCAGGCCTTCCTTCTCCCAAGCTAGCTGCTCCTGTGGCTGGCCATTAAACAGCTTGGAGCAGAGAAGGGAGGGAGGTGACTGGGGCTGCCTCTCCTTCTGCTGCAGTTCACTAAAGAGAGGCAGATGAGTGACATCCTCATTCCACTGCTCCTCTCTTTCTTATGAATTTCAGGAGGACAAGAAGCAGCCCTGTTGCCCAATTGTAGCTGCCTCCAGGGGTCGTGATTTAGGATGAGGCATAAGAAGCTACATAATAGCCCCCCGTACAACATTTTCAAAAGTGCAACTATGTGTTGGTAAAGGTAAATGAAAGGAAAAAAACATATTTTTCAATGGTACATAAGAGTTATTCAAGAATTGATTATATTTTTGTATCAAAAATTTGATTGATAAAATTATAAGTTCAGAGATAGGAAGTATAAAAATAACAGATCATGCCTTGGTCAATGTGGAGATTATAATGAAGTGAGATTATGAACAGGTGAAAAGGTGGAGGTTGAACACAAAGATTTTAAATTATAGAGAAATAGAAAAAATTGAGCATGAATGGCAAGAATTATGGGAATTAAATGATAAAGAAGTATCAAAAGGAATTTTGTGGGATACTATGAAAGCTGTGACAAGGGGAATATGCATAAAAGAAACTTTTAACTTAAAAAAAGGCAAGAAGAAAGAAAAGGGAAATTAGAAAGGGAAATAGAATTATTGTAAAATAAATATATATTAGATAAGGAAAAACAAACTTATATAGAGTTACGAGCAAAGAGGGAGGAATTGGATAAAATGGAAGTAGATGAAGTACAGGAAAATTTAATTTATATAAGAAGGGAGTATTTTAAATTTAGTAATAAAAGTTAAAAATGTTGGCTAGATCCACACAGAAGAAGAAAATGGAAAGTATGATAAATGGGATTAGAGATAAATCAGGTAAAATGTGTAGAACAATGAAGGAAAAACTAACAATTTTTGAGGAGTTTTATAAAGACTTGTACCAATCATGGAATAAACCAGTGGAACAAATAGAAAAATATGTAGGGGAAAATTGGAAGATTAAAATAGAAGAGGAAGATACGGATTTATTAGAAAAACCAATCACGAAAATGGAAGTAGAGGAGGCAATAAATAATTTAAAAAGTGGGAATGCTCCAGGAATGGATGGGTTAGGACCAGATTATTATAAAGTATTTAAAAAGAAGTTAATACCTAAATTATTAGAATTATATAATAATATAATAACTGGAGATAAAATCCCTCCATCATGGCAACAATCTTTGATAATATTGATACCAAAACCAGATAATGATTTGATGGACCCTGGATCATACAGGTCTATATCATTGATGAATGAAGATGCAAAGTTACTATCAGCAATAATGGCAAAGAGAATGAATAGTTGTATGTATCTCTCTCTCTCTGGCTTTTCTTCGCAAACGAAGATTCAGGAAGGACTCATCCCGCGCTTTCTGCAAGCGCGCTGATGACTAAAAAGGCCAATCCGAGATAAACAAGTCCGGTTGCAAAAAGCACAGCAGAAGGTCTCCTTGGGTGATGTTTTTGGGTTGTGATTCTTTCTGCGTTGTCGTTTCTCTTCAAGACTTGTTCGTCGTGAGTTCTCAAATAAGGCTGCAGCATTGTGGATAGTGCGTCTCCATGCCTCCCGATGTGAGGCCAGGGCGGACCACTGTTGGTGATCAATTTGGCCAAGCCTGAGATGTTGTTTCAGGGAGTCTTTGTATCGCTTTTTTGGAGCGCCCCTCTTACGCTGACCCGTGGCGAGTTCACCGTAGAGTAGTATTTTTGGGAGGCGATGGTCCTCCATCCTAGAAACGTGCCCTGCCCAGCGCAGCTGTGTTCTCAATATCATGGCCTCAATGCTGGTGATCCCTGCTTGCTCAAGGACAGCAACATTCGTCACATAGTCAGTCCAGTGTATATTTAGGATTGTGCGTAGACAGCGCTGATGAAAGCGCTCGAGGAGTCGTAGGTGGTGGCGATAGGTGACCCATGTTTCAGATCCATAAAGGAGGATAGACAGTACGATGGCTCTATACACACTGATTTTTGTGCTTTGCCTCAGGTGTTTATTGCTCCAGACTCTTTTGTGAAGTCTTCCAAATGCACTATATGCCTTTGCTAATCTGTGATCGATCTCTTTGTCAATCTTGGCATCTGAGGAGATGATGCTTCCCAGGTAGGTGAACTGCTGAACGGACTTGAGCACTGATTTGCCGACGGCAATGTGGGGATGGTGGTGTTCGTCCTGTGGTGCAGGCTGGTAAAGAACTTCTGTTTTCTTCAGGTTGACTTCTAGCCCAAACAGCTCTGCAGCTGTTGCAAAGCAGGATGTTAGGCGCTGCAGAGCTCCTTCTGTGTGGGCAACAAGGGCAGCATCATCGGCGAAGAGCAGCTCACGGACTAGATAGTTTAGAGTCTTAGTGTGAGCCCTCAGACGGCTTAAGTTAAACAAGCTACCATCAGTACGGTAGCGTATATAGATGCCGTCGTCTTCTTCAAGCTCTGCCATAGCCCTTTGGAGCATCATGCTAAAGAAGATTGTAAATAAAGTTGGTGCAAGAACACAACCTTGCTTCACTCCATTAGTTATTAGAAAGGGCTCTGAAAGAGCATCGCCATATCTGACTTGACCACGCTGGCCCTCGTGTAGCAAGATAATCATTTTAAGGAATTTGGGGGGGCATCCTAGTCTTTCCAGGATCTGCCACAGACCTTTTCTACTTACAGTGTCAAAGGCTTTGGTGAGGTCGACAAATGTTACATAGAGACCCTTGTTCTGCTCCCTACATTTTTCTTGCAGTTGCCTAAGGGCAAATACCATGTCTGTAGTACTCCTATTGGCTCTGAAGCCACATTGGCTTTCAGGGAGAAGTTCTTCTGCAATAGCAGGAACTAACCTGTTCAGGAGTATCCTTGCAAGGATTTTTCCAGCAATAGAGAGCAGTGTTATGCCTCGATAGTTTGAGCAGTCGGATTTTGCTCCTTTTTTCTTGTACAGGGTGATGATGACTGCATCTCGGAGGTCTGATGGCAGTTCCCCTTTTTCCCAGCAATTCACAAGGAATTCGTGGAATTTTTCGTGGAGTGCATGACCTCCGTGTTTCCAAACTTCAGGTGGGATTCCATCAATCCCAGCTGCCTTGCCGTTTTTCATCTGCTGTATGGCCTTAAAGGTCTCTTCCAAAGTGGGAGCTATGTCCAATTCATTTTTCATTGGTTTTTGTATCATATCTTGGATAGCTGAGGCTTGGACTACTCGGTTGGCGCTAAAGAGACTTTGAAAATGTTCAGCCCAACGATTTAGGATGGAGGCTTTATCAGTAATTAATGTTTGACCATCTGTACTGTATAAGGAGCTTTGGACCTGATAAGTAGGTCCAAACACTGCTTTAAGAGCTTCATAAAATCCTCTATGATCACCCAGATCTGCACAGCGTTGTGTCTTTTCTGCTATACTGATCCACCACTTGTTCTGCATGTCTCGGAGTTTTTGTTGTAGTTTGCTACATGTGAGGCGGAAAGCTGCTTTTCTTACATGACAGGTTGGCTGGGCGAGGTATGCCTGGTGAGCAGCTCTCTTCCTTGCCAACAGTTCCTGGATCTCTTGGTTGTTTTCATCAAACCAGTCTTGATTTTTCTTGTGGGAGAAGCCAAGGGATTCTTCTGCAGACTGGAGGATACTGTTTTTGATATGTTGCCAAAGCACTGTAGGAGAAGGATCTGTAGGGTGGTCTTCAAGTTTCGTTTGTAGATTTGCCTGGAAGTTGTCTCTCATGGTAGCTTGTTGAAGATTGTTGACTTGGAGTCTCTTCTTTAAGATGCCACCCCTCTTAGGTTTGAACTTAAGATGAAGATTTAGTTTACATCTGACAAGGCGATGATCTGTTTGGCATTCTGCACTGGGCATCACTCGGGTATGACGGACATCACGAATGTCTCTCTGACGGACTAGAACGTAGTCAATGAGGTGCCAATGTTTGGATCGGGGATGCATCCAGGTTGTCTTCAAGCTATCTTTCTGCTGAAAGATTGTGTTTGTAATAGTCAGCTGTTGTTCTGCACAGAACTCTAGAAGGAGGCGTCCATTATCATTGCAATTTCCAACACCATGCTTGCCTAAGACACCTTTCCAGGCTTCGGAGTTCTTTCCTACTCTGGCGTTGAAGTCACCAAGGATAATAATTTTATCTTCTACAGGGACTTTTTGTATGAGTTGGCGTAGGTCTGTGTAGAATTTGTCTTTCTCTACAGGGTCAGCTTGCATAGTTGGGGCATATACACTAAAGAGAACAACATGTGGGAGGCGTAAGGAAATAATGCGATCAGAGTGTCCTGTTGGCAAGGTTTCGAGTTTGGAGGCAATGGAGTTTTTAATCATAAAGCCTACTCCTGACAGATGTTTTTCGGTTTTGGGTTTGCCAGACCAGTAAAGTGTGTAGCCGGCGCCATGTTCTTTAAGGCTGCCTTCCTCATGGAAGCGAACTTCACTAAGAGCAGCGATGTCAATATTAAGCCGTGATAGTTCAAGGGCTATTAGGGCAGAACGACGCTCAGGCCGTCCACTATCTTCAGAGTCTTGCATGGTTCTGATGTTCCAGCATGCAAGTGTCAGTTTATTTACACCTTTGGAGGCCGGTGTGTGCCTTTGTTTCTTTGCCTTGGTTTGACCGCATCAGAAGATTCCCGTTGGCCGCAGCTAGCCAACCAGGTAGTTGGGGATGAGCTTTCTTTAGGCCACCTTTTCTAGGCCCCTCTCCATGTGGAGCAAGCAGTGCTCTCCTTAAAAAAGGCTGCTTGGTCGTTCAGAATGCTGCCGAACAAGACTGTCATCTCCCGGGTCAGGCTTGAGCGACCAATGTCCTGAACCGCCTGCATGCCAGTGCATCTTTACACCTGCCGGTTTCGTCCCTCGCCAGTCGCTACAGGGCTTTTTTGGAAATGGATTTGTCCTTCGAGCCTGTGCAATGGATTTTTCTGGTGGAGCGCAGCGTGCACAGAACTGGCCTCACCCTTTAAACCAGAGATTCATCTGCCGTGGCCTTGCAAGCATGGACGTGGCAGTGAGGTCCTCGGGCCGTAGGTTTGATTAGAGTTTCCTTCTCTTAGATGGTTGACCTTACAGGGTTGGACGAGCACCATCTGCCCGGGTTTGGGATTGGAGTTTTCCTTCTCCTAGGACGGTTGCCACAAGGCTGGAGAGCCCATCCTGCCCTTTGACGCTCTTTGTCAGACCCTTCGGTTTTGACCTGTCTGGCATGGGAGACCCTACCAGTGGCTATTATGCCACCGCCAGCATAGCTCAAAACATCATTAGGGTACGCAAGCCTCTCTCCCACGACAAGGGGGCGTCAATGGAGAGGAGTTGTATGTATAAATATATATTAAAGGACCAATGTGGATTTGTGAAAGGAAGACAAATGTCAAATTTAATAGGAAGGGTGTTAAAAATTACATATAATCGGTAAAACAAAATTAAAGGCAGGGATATTAGCATTAGATATATTTAAAGCATTTGACTGTGTGGAATGGCCAACATTAAAAATAATACTGAAAGAATTTGGAATGGGGAAGAGATTTAGAGGATTAATAAAAGTGCAACTATGTCACTAACAGGATTGTGACCACTGTCATGAATCTACTTTGAATGTGGCACTTCCATTAATACTAATATTTTATTATTTATTCCTTTCATTTCATTTCATTTGTATGTTGCATTTCTCCCTAGATGGGACCCAAGGTGGCTTCCATAAAGCAAATTAGAAACCCCATGCATACTTGTAAAATATTGAAAATAAAAGTTAAAATCAGATTAAAACATAATATAAAACAGGTTAAAAATGAAAACATACCAAAAAAACAAAACAAAACACACCCACCAAGTCCTGCTGCTAATACATTAAAAACCTGCTTAAAAAGAAAAGTCTTTGCGCAAAAGGAAATCAGGGAGGGGGCCAGCCTAGCCTCCCATAGAAGGGCATTCCAAAGGGTGGGAGCAGCCACTGAGAAGGCTCTCAGTGACTGTTAACCTTCAATACATGCCACCCATTTTTCCTGGAATTGGAACCCTTCCAATGTGACATCAAAACTCACATACCTGTACCACTACCACTCAGACAGACACAAACTAGTGAAATTCTCTAAAGATGCAAATAATATCATTCTGTCTTTGGAATGGCCTCTAAACTCCCTATTCTTGTTATGAAAAACATGCAGTCTAGTTTCTAGTTATAAAGGTGCCTTCTGCTTGCTGGGCTGGTATTGTTTACTCTGATGTCAGCATCTCTCTGGGGTCTCAGGCAGAGGCCATGACTTACTGGATACTGGAGATACCAGGGATTGAACTGAGGATGTTCTGCATGGAAAGCATGTGTTCAAATACTAAACTATGGTTCCTTTGCAAGAGAACTGGGCTATTGGACAGAACACATTTCTCCTGGACGTTAAGTTCAGATTAATGTTCAGTTTTATTATATATGATCTGTTGGCAAGTGAGATACTATATTTAAAGAACAATATTTTTGTGGTATTTATCATAATGGGCTACAGTTAATTACCAGCTGGTTATTCAGAATTACAGAAGGTTGCTTCCCGCTGGCATATTCTGTCTCTAGAGGTGGCCTGGTTCTTCCTCATCTCCTGTTACCTGCAGAAAATGGGTGGTAGTCCGAACAGGACACCAGCCTGTTGCTGAAGTCACTGCTGCTGGCATTTCCCCCACTAATGTGGAACCCAGGCAGGGCCAGACCCCTGCATGTGACCAGCCTCAGTCATATGTTAAGGAACCCCTGCCTGGCTTCTAGAAGAGCCAGGGAGCAGGCAGCAGCTATGAGGAGCAGCATACCAGATGGGCTCCTGTGGACATGTGGAGCCCAATCCAGGTTTTTCCAGGTAAACTGGGGTAAACCAGGTATTTTCCTATAATGGGTTATCAAGCCCTATTCTGGCTTGCACCCATTCCAGTCCCATATCTGCCCTGGGAGTCATTTGGACTGCCCAGGGGCAGATTGGGGTAAATGCCCTGCATTGTTTGGATTACAGGGCTCTGGAATGGGGGCAAACCTGGCTATTTGGCTGGTGTAGACAAGTTCTTAGTTTAGCAGGGGCCCACTCACACTGTACAGTGGCAGGGCTGTGATTCCACTTCGACTGCTATGGTTCCATTCTATGGAATTCTGGGATTGGCAGTCTAGGGAGGGGCATTTAGAAATTTCAGCCAGAGAACTTTAGTGTCTCATCAAACTACAAATCCCAGGATTTCATATGATACTCCCACAGCAGTTAAAGTGGAATTGTAGTTATGTAGTGTGAAAGGGCCCCAAGTCATTAACACATAAGATAACTGTTCATCCAAAATTTTATTTGCATTGCTGACTTCAGTTTTGTTGACGTGGAAGGACTGAGAACTGGGTAGAAGAACTGGGCATTTAAAAAAAACACCTGGGAAGTGAAACCCCTTTGTTTTAAAATATGTACGGTGCAGTTGCCAGTTTAGACAGGAGGGATGGTTAGTCCTAATCTGTATGGTGTTGTGAGGTAGACCATATTTATTGGTTAACCAGTGGATGTCCCTGGATAAGAGAAATATTTGATAGAAAATGGAACAAGAACAAAGGTTTGTTTCACACCACATTTATAGCAATTTGATATCCTTTTAACTCCCATGGCTCCATCCTATAGAATCCAGGGATCTGTAGTTTCATTAAGCATTTATAATTCTTACCTAGAGAGCTTTAGTGCCCCCCCCCAAGTTAAAAATCCCAAGATTTCTATAGGATGTAGCCAATGCAGTTAAACTGATATCAAAATGCTATAATTGTGTGCTGCAAAAGAGGCTTATTGTTCTCCGCTAGGATCCAAAAGCAAATCTTTTTGATTTAAGGTAATATAATAACATGTCAGTCACTGAAATCATTAGAAAGTAAGGAATAAACTGAATCTGAAAATTTAGCACTTTGCTTTAGGTGTAAAATATAAAAAAATAAAATTGGAAGGTAGAGAAATTTCCCCCTTGGGATTATAATTATGGGGTTATTACAAAGGAAACACTTAGGTGAAAATGGCTGGGCACTAATACAGTTCTAGTATTTTCGGGTAAAAATGGTGGTCATGACTTATAAAGCTTAGGTCCAGACTATGTAAATGCCTGTATATCCCAATGGGGTGTCTATATGAGAAAAGCAGCAGCTGCAATTCATCCTAATGTGTTCCCCCACTCCCCGGGCATAAGCTTTGCAGATCCAGATGGCGGCCGTGAGTGAATTACTTGTGTTTTAACTTACCACAATTTTCCACTGCCAAACTTTTTTTTTAAAAAAAATCCCAAAGTGTGATAGAACAATATTTAATCTTTACGAAAAAGAAAACAACACCATCCCGTTGTATTGCCTTAGTGCTCACTTGCTAAGGAAACAAAAATCAAACATGGCAGCCTTAGGCACTTGCCTTGTTAGCAAGCCTGCCCCCTGCACTTGTCCAGCCAATCAGCTTTGTGTTTCCACTCATATGGGAAAGTGAATCCCAACACTTGTCCCAACGAGCAGGGATGTGCATCCCCCCTACTGTTTTTTAAAAACTCCAGGGAAAAGCTGTGAAGGCTTTTCCTTTTTTGGAGTTTTTGGGCCCCCTCCTTCCGAATATGGCAAAATGATGCAGGGTGCCATTAAGACAGCTCATATTCTCCTCGCAATTCGTGAGGAGTATTTTCGGCATTTAGAGAACCTGTATATGAACCTGCCAGAATCTTAAGATCTACAGGTGCGGGTTTCCTCTCAGTCCCACCACCATCAGAGGCTTGCTTGGTGAGGACACGAGAGAGAACTTTCTCGGTGGCTTTCCCACCCTCTGGAATTCTCCTCCATGGGAGGCTAGACTGGCCTCTTCCCTGCTCTCCTTTCTCTGGCAGGCAAAGACCTTTATATTTAAGCAGGATTAATACATAATCACTCACAAGGAGGCTTCTTATTGGGATGTGTAATTTATTTTATTTTTTAAACTTTTGTATGCTTTTAAAATAATTTTATACTGTTTTAATGTGATGGTTTTAATTGTTTGTTTTTATTGTCAGGTTTTAATTCATTCCTTTTGTGAGCCATCTTGGGTCCCATTCTGGGAGAAAAGCGACATATAAATGAAATGAAATAAATTAAAATAAAAAATAAAATGCCATGCCTTTCAAGAGCTAGGAATGCAAGCACAGTCAAATATATAATTGTAAAAGTTTGAGAGCTGCTGTACAAGCCACACAGTTTGTGAACTCTTGGGACATTTTCAGACACGTCTTACTGGCTACAAGCTTGCAGGAGAGCTTTGGTGCTGCCGTGTGGCAGGAACTCCATTTTGGACGATGCCGTCCCTCTGGCGAAATTGTCCATGTCACTTCTATGTAGGATTGGAGCCGTACGTGCCAGATTTTGCCAGATTTTATTCACTAATGTTGTCCGTGAATAAAATATGGCACGGCCGGCTCCAATCCTACATGGAAGTGACACAGACAATTTCGTCAGAGGGATGGTGTTGTCTAAAATGGAGTCCCTGCCACGTGGCAGCTCTCCCAAAAGCTTCTAGAGTGGTAAGACGTGTCTGAAAATGTCCATGGACAAACATTTGTGGAACAGGGCTTGGGGCAACTTTCCTTCCATGTGTACCCAGCCTACTATAAACTATATAACTGCCATGCAAACCTTTAAAGTTGAAATGCAGGATACTAATATTTTAAATAAAGAATAAAAGTACTAGATTTATCTTCCTCATGCATGTTGGGCCTGTAAAATGAAGATAAGCAGGAGAAAAATATGCCTTGGAGGTTTTTCCCTAGGAACTGCTGTACAGATGCTCAGTAATTAAGTTGTTCTCAGACTCCTACACATGTTTTAAGGTACACTGGGGCCATGCAATTGCTTGCCAAGTTCTTAAGGCACTAATACTTCATGACACTCCCAAGGAAGATGCCAGATGCTGGTGGAATGTTCTGAAGTTCCTATTTCAGCCTATACAGATTTTTCAAATAGTTCCAACTACAGATTTAGGTTGCCAGCATTCATTTATGTATACCACATGGAATATAAACCATGAACCAAATTAGAAATTTCAGATCTTTTTGCTCCTGGAGGTAAAATATAGAAGAATATGCATTCCCCCCCCCAACTCCAGGCCTTGCATTTTTAAAATTTATGCATTTATTTTAGAAAAATAAAACCACAAGTGTAGCAAAAGCAAAACAATCCTCCAGTTCTCCTGGAGCATGAAAAAAAGGTGTTGATGACTACATTTAGAGGGATTTTTATGTTTTGAAAGACATTTGAGCTTAGTAAATAAGATAAACACAACTTTTATAAACTGTTTCAGGGTGGGTTAGTAAAACATACTCCACCTATAGGCAAGTTTTATTACATCCCATTGCACTGAGTACAGTAGGACCCCCATATCCGCTGATTCATTATCCACTGTTTCAGTTATCCACGGGACACAAAACAGCACATCTACTATAGAGTCTTCCTAGAAAATGCCTAGAGAGGCATCCTCTCTAGACGTTTTCTAGGTCCTTCAAGGGAAACTCTATTTTAAACCGGAAGTCCCATTATTTTCAATGGTGTTCGCTGTTATCCATGGTTTTCAATATCCATGCCCCCCGCCGAACCAATCCCTAGCGGATGTGGCGGTCCTACTGTAGTTAGTTTCCGGGCACAGTACAAGGTGTTGGTTTTAACCTTTAAAGCCCTACATGGCTTGGGTCCATCTTATCTCCGGAACCGCCTCATCCCATATGATCCCCCCCGCACACTTCGGTCATCTGGGAGAAACCTGCTGCAGCCTATGAAAACTAGGCTGTCGCAGACCTCCCAGAGGGCCTTCTCTTCTACGGCTCCCAGACTTTGGAATGGCCAAAGCGCTAAAGACGGATCTCTTCCGGCAGGCCTTCCCGGAATAACTTCCCGGTTCAAGTGGACTGATTGCTACCCACCCCCTTGCCGTCGTTGCTTTTATTTATTTATTTATTGTATTTTATCTTTGTTTTAACTCTCCATTAGTTTAATTTAGTTTTAAGGGGTGGGAGGGTAGGATGGGGAAAGACTGTTTTAACTTGATGTTGTTTTAATCTTGCTGTAAGCCGCCCCGGTTGCTGAGCAGAGAGGCAGGTTAAAAATAAAAATTTATTATTATTATTTATTATTATTATTGGTGTGCATATCAAAAGAAAAATCTCAACATGCTTTACCTACAGAAGGTCCTAGGTTCTTTCCTTGACTTCAGATAAGTATGGGAAAGTTCTAGCCTGAGGCTTGGAGAGCCACTGCCTGCCAGCCAATGGCCAGCATCCTCTTGGTGATTTATGTTGGTGTAACTGCAGGACAGGCACAGAAAGTAATTTCTTGGGCACTGAGCAAGGAGGCATCTGGTACCTCCTTGTGCAACACCTTTCCCACAACTGTGCAATAGCAGCTGGATGACAGCAGGTTGCAGCTTTGACCATGACCCACTATCACCCAGCTATCATTGCAGAGATTAGGGGAAGGGATGCAGCAGCCTCTGGACCACCCCCATTGCATAGGGTCTCAGCCAGTGTCAGCAATAATGGATGAGAGGGAGCAATGGTCTCACTCAGGGCTTTATTAGACGAGTCCCTTAAAATGTTCTTTTGCTGGCATAAAAAAATCCATTTTTATGCCAGCAAAAGAATGCCCCGCACCACACTTACCTCTAATCCCAGCAAAGGCTTCCCCAGCAATGAAAGAGGTAGTGAATGGAGCTCTTCATTCACTTCCTCATTCAAAATACCACAGATTCTTGTGAGACTTCATTGTGCAGGGGAACCCCCCCAAAAAAGAACACACAAAAAGTTACACAAAGCACATACACACAGTTTAAAACTTACAAGTAACCCAGGGAGGGTCACGAAAAGTGCGTCACTTACCTGGATGTTGTGATCTCACCTGGGAGTGTTTGTGCTGGAGCAGCCATTGATGCTGCATTCATGTGAATACAATGGTGCGAGGTTTCACACGCCAGCAATGCTGGTACTAAAGCGCCACTGGGGATCTATTGATGGCTTCAGCTGTCAATAAACAGGTACGTGTTTTGGCCAGGACATAAACATGAAAGGGCGATGTTGTGTGGTACGTGCACCCTTTTGTGTTTATGTGGCATTGTTATGATGCTGTATTTAGTGCATCTGATAAAGTCCTCAGTATAAGGCAGTATCTAATATTTATATGTACCTTTTACAAATTTGTGAACTGTCCAAATAACTTTTTCTGATTAATGGCAGAGATTGGAAATTAGAAATAGCAAGTATTTCTAATCTCTAATGGGTGGAATCAAAATGTAGGAAAGAGACAAAGACAAAAGAGAAATTACGTGTGTATTACGCACCAGTTTTGTCATAGGCTGATATTTAATTCAGGGCTGATCTGTAATGGGGCAAATCTACACAAAAACACCTAAGTAACCTTGGTAGCCAGCAAAGCTACTGGTCTAGTATTGGACAGCTTGTATTTTCTTTGAGCCAGAACTGGATGAAAGTATGTGCAATAGGATTCTTTTCCCTTTCTCCTTCCCTTTCTAGCCTCCTGTGCCTCCCAAATCTTCTCTGGGATGATTCCCAAACTCTCTGGAATAGATTTTGAGGGTACATAGTTGGGTTTCAGGGAGAAGGCGAGACGGCCTCCTCTAAATTCCAGTGAAGGAAGCATTTTGGTCAGCAAAAGAAAAACTCCCTCTGAATTAGTTTCAGTCTTTGTAGCTTTTGATTCACTTATTCTGCATTTTGTAAACGTGGACACGTGCTGGGTGTTACTGCAACTCCTCTTTTCAACACTATGGTCAGTTGAGGATCAGAGCATAGAAAAATGATTTTATTTTTTTTTGGACTACAGTTCCCCAAATCCTGGGGACTCTGGGAGCAGTAAATCAAATAAGGTAAGCTCCAAGCTGTGTGTTAAAGACAATGTTTGGAATCTTGTTGATTAGTCTCAACTAGAGTAGACCAATTGACTCAGTTGTTGAGCAGTGAGTCAACAGGCAGTTAAATCCAAATGATTCTCTAGTTAGGACGTATAGAATTTAGACCCCATCACACTCTCTCAGCCTCAGAGGAAGGCAAAGGCATGCCCGTCTGAACAAATCTTGCCAAGAAAACTCTGTAATAGGGGCACCATAAGTTGGAAATGACTTGAAGGCATATAACAACAACAAGGAGTAAAAAAAGAAATCCCTGCCCTATTTTTAAAAATTCCATTTAATGTGCAGATTGGTTTTCTCTATAGTGGAGAAGTGACTCCTACGACAGTCCAGAATATACAGGAGGTCAAAGTTGTCTCTGTGTTTCCAGCTGAAGAAATGAAATAGATGTTGCCTTGGCACCACCTGCCCTTCCCCAGTGTCTGGCTTGCTATGGGGTGTGTGTGCTCTGGCATGGAAAATGTGTGAATACCTTCTTGCACAATGTCCTTTAAACTACTGGAGTCAATGAGACTTATAACACGAGGTCAAAACTGCAGAATTACAGCAGGATAGTAGCATGAATGGCTTCCTGTGTCACCATCCCCCCATGGTCTGTGTGTGCTCCAACCGATAATTGCATGTAACTTTTCATTCATGGACAAAAGGCATGAATAGCTCTCAATAGCACTCTTTTCACAGTATTGATGAGTGTGTGATAATTCCGTCCCACTGTAGTTCCAATATTACTTCGAGAATGGGCCTTATTCCCTCTTTCCCCCCTCCTCATTCCCAATGAGAACACATAATTATTAAACTTCCTTGGGAGAGCATGAAGAGGACCTCCAGGGCACTCTTTTAATGAACTGTCACCTTTTCTTGGAATGTTTTTGTTTGTTTGCTTGCTTAATTGTTGGTTTTGGTGTGTTTAATCAAAATGGTGTCTGCATGAGAACAGCTGAAATCTCACCCATGCAAAATCGTGGAAGTAGGAGAATTTTTTTTTTAAAGGCACATGCATGGGCAATCTTGAAGCGTTAATACTCCATCATTACAATACAATGCGAAAACAAGTGTTACTATAACATGAGCTTAAATCCCGTTCTTAAAATGCTAGTAGGTGGTCATGCAATCTTCCGTTAGCGGTAGTTTTGTGCAATTACAGCAATGTGTGATAATTACTGTAATCATATCACTATGTTTCCATTTTCCTCAGTTGTGGAATTACAGCATTTTTAGATGCTCCTGTGATAAAGTCCTTACATTCATTCTCAAATCAACTCAGATTACAACTACAGCTTGCAACTGATTGACTGGCTTGTTCAACACTACAGTGTTATACTCTGTGTTATTATACTCTACAATATTATACATTGATAGTATTACATTTGGGGCTCCTCCAAATGGAGGGAAATATGTCAGAAGGTGGTCATATTTGTTGCTGAAGTTTTTGTTATTTTTTTTAAAAAAATATTCAAATGATGTTTCTATTGTTCCAAACTATTTTTGGCAATTCGTGGCACCAGCTGCAACCTTTTATTCCCATCCTCATTCTCATATCAGACCAAAAAGTCTTCTCTTTCTGTCTTTCCTTAAAAAAAAAAAAGAATTACAGGTATACAGTGCATCAGTGAAATGACACTTCTAGGACTTTATCAGATGTGGCAAATATGGCATCATAACGACGCCTAATGAACGTGAAAGGAAGTGTATACCAGACAGTGTTATCTTTTTGCCATCATGTCAAGTCCAAAAGCCGTTCCTTTTTATTGATGGGCCAAGCCATCAATAGATCTGCCATGGCTCTTTGTTGCTGGCATTGCTGGCATTTGAAACTTCGTGCTATTGTGCTCACATGAATACAGCATCAATGACACAACACTTCCAGGTGAGATCATGACAGCCAGGTAGGGGATGTTCTTTTTATGAACCGCCCCAATTCACTTGTAATTTTTAAAGCGTGTTTCTGTGCTTGTGTCTACGTTTTGCGTCTTTGTTTTTCTCCCCCAAATTTGCCGTGCTTGTGTCTTCTTGTGAGAATTGCCAGGTTCTGGAACCTGGAAGTAAATGGAGCTCCATTTGTGCTCCGTTGCTGCCAGGGCTGCCTTTTCATGCTACATAAGGTAGGTCTGATGGGGGGCCGGTTCTTTTGCCGGGACAAGTTCACTTTCAGCTTTGGTGGACAGGAACATTAATGGGGGTTAGGTCTGATAAAGTCTTTACACTATAACAGTATTAGATTTTAAAAAAAATTAAGAAATTGGACCACCTCAGCAAACCATGCCTTGATTTTAAAAAAGATCACTAGTGCAGATCCAAGAAATTGCTACAAACAGTGCCCCCTCCCCCTCCCAAATGGAACGAATAGGCACAACAACTGGCAAAATCCAAAGAGATACTGCAAGAACTCATAATAGTTTAGACCAATCTGGATGACCACTTGGTCAAACTGAATAGTGCAAAGTGGGGGATGGAATGTGTTGCCTTCCAGATGTTGTTGGACCACAACTTGCATTCTCCATTACCATCCACTACATTGGCTAGGACTGATGGGAGTTGCAGTCCAAGAAATCTGGAGAGACACTCATTTCCCACCCTTAGTATACAGAGTCACAACAAAAAATCCCTTATATAAGAAGTACCTGTGACTGAGGCCAAGTGGAAACAGCTTATAATTCTAAAAAAGGAAAATTTGCTTGATCACTAAGCAGACAGAAAGCGCTTTTATATTGGGTTTATTTTCTTTAATTTCTCTAAAAGAGGTAGAAGGCCTTAGGGGCAGCATTACCTATATATAATGATCTAAAAGTAAATACTATTGGGAATACTTTGTGTTAGAAAAAGAACCTGGCCATTCAGTCAGATGAAAAAAAAAAGCCAGACATTTCTTTATCATTCATACCCCATCTGTGTTCTAGTTTACATCTACACATTGGAAATAATCTGAAATTCAAGAGGTTTGTTTACTTTTCTGCTTAAGTACACTAACACCTTGTTGGGCAGACTGCAGGGGGCGGGGGGAGAAGAAAGTAAAAATATCTTCCCTGCATGTTTCAGCTCTGCAGTGATCAAAATGACCTCCTTGCCATTCCTCATTAGTGGTCTTGTTTTATATAAACTGAGGTGATACTGACACAGCTTGAAAAAGTTTCTTTTTGGACTATAGCTCCCAGAATTGTAAATGGAATTCTGGAAGTTAGAATTCTGGGAATTGTAGTCACAGAAAGTAAAGATCTTGGGGTTGGTTTTATGGGCTTTCAGGGCCAATTATGGTGAATCCATACCATGCAGTTATAGCAGTTTGATCCCACTTTAGTTGCCATGCTTCCATCCTAAAGAATATTGGGATTTATAGTTTAGTGACGTACTTACACTGCATTAAAAAGCCTTACTGGAACAAATCTAGAAATATAACCCATGATTTGTCTTAAACTCCTCCCCAGCTACATACATTTTGAAAATGCCATTTCCCACCCACTTCCCCAAAGCCCCTTCCTCTGCCCTCCCACTGTCCCTTCTTTAACTGACTGATTCCTAGTTGGAATCCAGCAAAAAATCACAGGGAGAAGAGCTTCAGCATCCCATTTTCAGGGACAGATGAAACGTCTATTTGTGGTGTCTGGTTTAGAACACAGGGCCGCTTTATCTTCCAGTACATTTTTGCCCTGCATTTCTGTCAAGCTGTAGAACAATTTCAGCTCGGAAGATTTCTTTCTTGGAAGTACAACTCCCAGAATCCATCCATCTGAAATGGTTAATAGAACCCTGGAAGAAAACCCATTGCCCACTGGTAAATTCAGTCTACCGAAAACATCTAAATAAGGGGTAGTGGGCCTCAAGTAGTCCAGCAGAATTTTCTTGGGAAAAGGTGGGTGGGTGGCTCTGCTGATTATTTTAAGCAGAACTGGAGTGGGACACTTTCTGTTGTGAACAACCTGCTGCTTGTCTGTCTCTGCCTGAGTCCCTTTCCCCCCAGTTTGGGAAGACACTCGCTCTCTGGTTGAGAATTCGAAATGTTTTCAAGGAAACCTGTCTCTGCATGTCTATCACCTTTTTGGCTCAACAGGACTGAAAGGTATGCACCTTATTCCTTAATTCTGTCTTTTTAAACTGAAGTTGGTATCTAATAAAAGTAGTACTAATGTCCTATCCTACTCATTATAGCAGTTTGATATACAGTTGTCCCTCCACATTCACGGATTTGACATTCACGGATTTGAGTATTCACGGCTTGAAAATATTCTTAAAAAAATAATAATCCTAATAGCAAACCTTGATTTTGCCATCTTATATAAAGGACACCATTTTGCTATGCCATTGCATATAATGGGACTTGAATATTCACGGATTTGAGTATTCACGGTGGGTCCTGGAACCTAACCCCAGCGAATGTGAAGGGACAACTGTATATTGTGCAACAGAGCCATATTGTTGTCAGTACCTTTATAGAGGTTGTAGGGAACACTGTGTGACACTCCAGAAACTACACTCTAACTCCCATGATCTCCAGCCAATATAGCCTTTGTCAGGGGAAGTGAGAAAGTTTGTGGTCCTACAACATCTGGAGCACTCATGGTCAGGGATCATAGAATTATAAAATCATAGAATTGTAGAGTTGGAAGAGACCACAAGGGCCATCCAGTCTGACCTCCTGCCATGCAGGAAATCATGCTCAAAGTATCCCTGACAGATGGCCATTCAGCCTCTGTTTAAAGATCTCCAAGGAAGGAGACGCTACCACACTCCGAGGGAGTGTGTTCCACTGCCCAACAGCTCTTACTGTCAGAAAGTTCCATCTAATGTTGAGGTGGAATCTCTGTTCCCGGAGCTTGCATCTATTGTTCCGTGTTCTAGTCTCTGGAGCAGCAGAAAACAAGCTTGCTCCTTCCTCAATGTGACATCCCTTCAAATACTTAAACAGGGCTATCATATTGCTCCCTAACCGTCTTTTTTCCAGGCTAAACATACCCAGCTCCCTAAGTCTTTCCTCATAAGGCATTGTTTCCAGACCTTTCACCATTTTAGCACCCTCCTCTGGACAGGCTCCAATTTGTCAATATCCAATATTCAACAAGTTAATGTTTCTGCTCTTATCTTGTACCTCTTACTAGGGTGGTAAGTGTCAAGGCCCAAAACCCTGTATGGGAGATACATATGCCTAAGCACTGTAGTGCTTAAGGAAGACAAGTGGATGCTTATTTTCACACTCCCCATCTTCTCCTGAGGAGCAGTCATGCAGTAAAATGAACTGTCAACCAGTGCCCTGATTCAGCCACACAGGTATACTTTTAAAAGGTATTTTATACACAGCTAGCTATACCAATCCATAAATGAGGATATAGATTTGCATGTGACTTTCTTGTACTAGCAACTGATACATCTGTTGAAACCTGCTCACAATCATAAATCTCCTTAATGTGATCTAGGCATGAAACTGTTACGAACATACACTGAATTTTATTACATAAAGGTTCTCTCATTTATCATTGCTAAGTAACAAGAGATATGATGAAAATCCCATAGTGAGTTAGAATATCAACTTACATCTATTTAACATGAAATCTTGAACACATGAAACAAAACAAGTGCACATCTGGGAGTATTACTCTGGGCGAAGGTCCTCCTTCATTTAAGACTAGGAGAGCACACCATTCTCACAGTTTGCAGGGGAATTGGTTAAGCAAACTGAAACAGCCTGTTATCCTGGGATGAAGAAGCATAAATGCAAGGAATAACACTAAGACCTGAGAGTTAAATAAAAACAAAGACCAGAGTGATGGAGGAGGGCATAATCTAAGTGGAGAGCTTTAGGGAATAAACATGCAGAAGGTGGCAGCAGCAACCTTAATTCAATGTTATTAAAGCTTACCTTACAAAGAAAGGACTGTAGCTTTTAAGCAAGTTTTCCTCTAGCAGATTAACTTCCATTTTTGTTCCTCATGCCATATTTAAACAAAAAATATTTTCTTGAATCTCTCACAGGAATATAAATAGACATTCAGCTTTTGCAAGAATAGCTGGTAGCTGTAGTGTAGAAAGACTATTATTTGAAATTTAGATAAACCCCCAAAGCAAAAATAACTGTGAGGATTTAACCACGGAGGAATTGGAATCTGACAGTTTTCGCCAATCAAAACTCTGAATGTTGACATTAGTAAAAGACTTGCATATCCTGTTCTGCAACATGCTTATATCCCCAAGTCAGCATGTGTCTAAGGCAAATAGGTCCATTCATAAAAATCATTTTCATGTGCTGGGTAGAGAAAAAAAGTCTTGAAAAGCAGCGTGTGCTACAAATACTATTCACTTACCTTTAAAAAACCCCACAAACTAGTCCTTCACTAACAACCACATATATTCATCCCTCCTGTTACCTGAATTGCGTGGGGTCTGCAAGGATCCCACTAATGTCCTAAATTACTATGGGGAATATTAATTAACTCACACATACCAGCAAAAGGTCAGGTCAGTGGGATCTTTTAACCTGTGTATACCAGTAGTAACGGGGGAGACTCTAAGCCAGAATGTACAAATAAATGATCTTTATTGGAAATTAAAATAAACACTCACACAAGGCTACCGAAGATAGTTGGAAGTATTTGGATAGAGGAATAGAGTAAGGGGATTGCAGGTTATATTGTACAAGATCCTGCAGATGTGAGACCGCAAAGTAAACCAACAGTGAAGAGGTCCGGAAGATGGGATAGCTATACAGTCTGACGTGAAGTCAAGAGGAAGATGAACTGTGGGCATTTGGGTGGTGTTTTAGGGTGATATTTATATGAAATAATTCTTCTGAAGGGATAGGATTTTCAGTGGAATACAAAGTTCCTCAGAGGTTCCCAGGTCTAGACAGTGGGTGCTCCTGAAGACTTAATGGTCATTAATGGGTGCTGTATTTGGAATTGAATAAGAGCAGGCAAGGTCTTTTGTTGGAAAGAGATGAGGAAAGGAAGGGCCCTTTTTACAAGCACCAAGGACTCTGCTATCGTTGAGTGAATTAATGAATGACTCACCACCAAATGTTAAGTTTTAACCTGAGTATTTGTTTGGTGAATTTCCAGAGACCTCTCCCCTGGGCATACATGACTCCAACCTTGGTATTTGGGGATCCCTGGTTTACCTGATAACCATGTGGAAAGCCACATTAAGACCAATTATTAAATATAGCCAATTATTTGATTGATTGATTGATTGATTTAGATATTTATACCTAATTATTTGATATGCCAAGATGGGGGCTATCAGGGTAGGTAACACTCCTTCCCTCCCTCCCTCCCTCTCTCTCAGACACACACCATTTTAAAGGGACAATGTCAAATGGAGTACCACTCCAAGAATGGGAGAAAGTGTGGGATATAGAAGGGAATTTACTTTTAAGTTTCTTCCATCTTACATTCCCTCCCCTGCACTTTGAGTGACATTCTCCAGAGAGAGAGAGAGAGAGAACTCCATGAAATGTTCCATTCTCCATACAGAACTCCAGAATGTGCAGTTTTACCCAAAGGTCACCAGAAAGATACACAGCATCCATTCAAGTGTATTGTTTGCTCTGCATTTTTCCTTAAAAAGGATTTTACATAACTGAATTATTATAGAAAAAGAATTATGCTTTAACTGTTGTTATGTTTGCAAATCTGATTAAATCTGCCTGAAATAAAACCACCAAATCCACTTTATTACTGGGGGGGGGGCATTTTCTCTCAATGTTACCATATCAAGTTTTGTTGAAGATGGATGGGAAAAAAATGTTGGCAGCATAAAAATCTGTTTAAAATGCAGGCTGCCTAGGACTTACCAGCGGCCTCCTTTGCGGCTGGTGAAGCCCCCAGCTCCCAGTCCCACCGCATGGCGGGCATGGGCACCGCCATGCCTGCCGGTGTCTTCTTCCCAGCATGCTCTGGCAGGCTGGGAAGAGGATCAAGGGCCGGCTGATCTGGAGAGGGTGGCTCTCTCCTGATTGGCCGGCTTGCAGCATCCTCAGCCAATCGGGGAGGCCGCTCCTGGAAAGCCTCTGATTGGCTGTGGGGCAGGGCTAGTCCCCAACATGGTCCGGCAGCCAGGAATAAATTCCCGGCTGGTTTACGGACCCAGCCAGTTGGTTTAGTTGCAGGTCATGCCTGGGTCAAGTTTTTTGTTCATGACCATGGAGACCCCACCTCTTGGGGGAATGGGCCACATGATTTGTCACGTGATTTGGCCATATGATCTGTCTCATGATATGGTCACATGATCTGTCACGTGATCGGGCCACGTGACCGGGCCATGTGATTTGCTAGCAGGTGGGCTGGCAGATATGTCATTGGCCAAGCAAGGGTGGTGGCCTTGCTCAGATTCAACCCATGCCCAGACCAACCACAGCAACTATCACCAAAAAGAAAGTTGTGGCCAATTTCACCAACATTTTAATCATTCTTCCTTCTTTATCTGTATTAAACTCCATTTGGTGCATGTAATCACATTCATTGTCTTTTCTGGGGGGCAGGTGGGGCCTAGGGAAAAGGGGGGGTATTTCACTCAGCCCGCAAATCTTTGAATGTGTAAGCCATTACTAACTTTCCTGAAAAATTGGACCATTATTTTCAATTATGAATTGATGTCTGGTTTTGGATATAGATCTGAGTTTGGAAATGTTACTTTTTTTAATTACAACGCTCAGAATCCCCCAACCAGTATAACACCAGTCTAGAGCCTAGACAATCAATTCCTGTAACTACTATATGATCAGGGCTCCTGCTCTGACTGCTAGCTTTCCAGTTGTCTTCTCTCTATATGACAATGTGATGCTTGATGAGTTTATAGTAGAGAGCAAGGGACCAAGAGGCAAGAACTTGATTCCTGCATGTATGCTCACTTGTGTGCATTCAGGCAACACTTGTGTAGGGTGGCTGTCTTGGACTGTGGTCTCTTTGAGTTTCTGCCCAACTATGAATTAATTATATTTTTAGAAGTTTCTAAACGGCATTTTCACATGATAGGTTTTTTTAATTACTTGTGAGTGGGGTCACACCAAGTTATCAAAAGTTAGAATTGAGTGAATGCATTTATCAGAGCCACCAAAATGCCACAAAAATTTGCTGGCTTTCATGTTCTCCAGAACTCTTCACTTGTCTGGATAGTTCAACAAAATAAGGAGTGGAGGAAGAAACAAAAAGTCTGAAAATCTGGTCAGATTATGGCGCTATTTTATATGCAGTTCTCCTAACTCCCAAGATGGAGATTTTACAGACTTAGTGATGACAATTTGAGTGTGTGAAGGCACCAATTCACAAACAGTGGTGTTCTCCTGGATGTGTAGTCAATGTCTACTCATAGGCTGCCTGAAATTTATAGATGTACCAATTACCTTTATGAAGACTTGACTGACAGATTCTCACATGAAGTTATAAACTTATTTTCTTCTCCATCATACTATTCACTATGCACATCTGAATGAGTTACATGTATTTATTTTCAGCAATATTGTCATTTACAAATGTGTCCCCTGCTCTCTCTGTGTGCATGTGTGTGAGAGAGATGTCCCTGTCTGTATCTTGAGAAGAGATACAACATAGATTAAGCCACAAATTGCTTGTGTGAATTCACCCGTCTAAGCAAACCAAGTTTTGGAAGTCTCAAAGAACAGAGGCTTATTCTCTTGATAACTATAATCTGTGCTGCACCAGTACTTCACAATGCTGATAAGAGTGCAGAATTTACATGCTAAGAATAACTTTTTTTCCTCTTTAAGGTCAAAAGGAATTCTTAAGAGATTTGAACTTCCGTAGAGTATCTTGAAATCAAGGAAAGGAACAAGAGCTCTGGCTCAGTGTGAAATAAGCAAATAGTAAACCCTGTAGAGGATGCCGATCAGATTAATGTAATCCCTTTCATGTCAAGGAATAACAGGGTTCTGGACCATTTTGAGGGAAGCAGATAAGTGCAGATAAGATCAGAGGGTTCTGGCATTCAGTCAAAACAGGCAGGAGGTTGCTGAGGAAAAGAATGTGGTCTGCCCAAGGAAAGCTCTCTCTCAGCAAGCTGGACAGTCTAGGATACACCTCTCTTAACCAAGTGCAAGCTTCATGGGTGGTACTGCTTGCTGGCATATCACTACTGAAGGAACTTCAGGGCAACAGGCCTTCAGCCTGACTTTCAAAACATTCTCTTCTCATTCTGTTCTTCCTACCTTTCTCATGTTGCACCCCTATCTTAGAACAGTTTTACTTAAACTAATGGGACAACATTTGAACTAATGCCATATTCACAAATGCACCCTGTATAGTTCTTTCCACTCAGGTTTTTAAATAAACTGAAACAAATGGCAGTGTCCTCTTCCATTGCATAGAAACTCACATCAGCATTTAAATCAGGGATGGGAATTATCCAGTACTCCAGATGTTGTTTGACTACAGCTCCTAGCATTTCTCATCACTGACTATGCTGGCCAGGGCTGCTGGGAGATACAGGCTGCATGATTCCTGTTCCCAGTTCAATTGACACAGACATACATTCTTTCCCTCAGAAACTACAGTGGTCTTTTCTCACTGTATTAAAGCACTTTAACTGCCACAGCTGCATCCTGTGGAATCCTGGGATTTGTAATTTGGTCAGACACTAAAGGAGCTCTCTGGCTGAGAATTCGAAGTGCTCCTTCCTCAATTTACAATCCCAGGATTCCATAGGATGTTGCCATGGCAGTTGAAGTAGAATAATAGTGCTATAAGTGTGTAGTGTGAACCAGTATTAAGATTGCAGTGAACCCACTTTCATTATTTCCAAGTTCCAGTTTGAGGTTTTAGGGCTGTAGAGTCTAATCTTACCAAATTAGACAACATCACCAACATTTTAAAAGCTACCGTAACTAATCTGCTTTTGAAACCCAGTAATAAAATTTAAAAGAGTCAGGAGTGTGGCATGAGTATCATTACCTTTCATAATTGACTTTAAGAGTTCCAGTATTAAATGGAATTTCTGGCAGCCCATGAAGATGACTGGAGATTATCAGACACAGCAAAAACCATGTCAAAACAGAGCTGCTCCAAGATGTTTTGCTGCCCAAGGCAAATGACAAGATGCCCATTCCCCCCCACTCCAGTATATAATGTATGGAAACAGAAAAGTTGAGTAGTTGAAACTCATTTTAATGTGGTTGAAAGCTATTTTAGGGGACACAGAACATGTAGTGGTGTGGTACAGATACAAAATAGGCCTTCCAATTTGCCACTTCATGGCCCTTCAGCAATTGCTCCTTCACCCTGCCTAATGTTAGGGCCAGACCTGCTTCTGAAAGATATTCAGGCTCAAGGTGCACCAATAAAATTGGTTAGTATAATATACTATAATATAAATAATAGTTTTTAACTGATTTTAATTTTATTGATAGTTTAATTTTATTTTAATCTTTTGTATGATGTAAGTTTTTAGCTGTACCTGTTTTAACTTTTGTTAACCACCTTGAGTCCCAGATTTGGAAAAAAGTGGGATATAAATAAATCTCCTCCTCTTAACTTGCTTTCCTGTTTAGGGCGGAGATCAAACCATTCACATTGGTCTAGATGGGCCAGAAGACCTGTGCTATTGAAGAGACTTTGTCGTCATGAAGATATTTCGATGACAACTTTAACACAGATTGTAATAGTTGTGAAGAAGGCAAATTCTGTGCTATGGATTACTAGGAACAGGAATTTTTTTTAAAAACCTATTGCTTTGCCATTATCATAACTTTTATGATGCAGCTATGCTTGTATTCTACAGCTACAGTTTTGATTGCCCCACTTCCAAATGAGTGCTCTAGAGAAATGTCCAGAAAGGAGCAAAAAAGAAAAAGAAAAAAGTGAACAGTGGACTAATGTAATAACACACAGGGTCATAAAGTCAGTGTTCAGTGGTTTTTATGTAAAAAATCCAAGCTTTAAATTCAGTAAGTCAAACCTCCTGCAATGCAGAAATACACAACAAAAGCACTCATGAAAGATGTCATCCAGCCTCTGTTTAATGACCTACAAAGGCATACCACCATCCAAGGCAGTCTAATCCACTGTTGAACAGCTCTTACAGTAATAATGTTCTTTCTAATGTTTAGGTGGAATTTCTTTTCTTGCAATTTGAGTCCATTGGTTCATGTTGGATGTTCATAAAATGTGCAGGGAAAGTAGATGCATTTGGACCTAACAACCCCACCCCTTCTTGTGCTTGTATTCCTTTGGTGGTTTCCCCCTTCTTCCATTTCTTATACGTGTCTCTTTTAAATCTCAGCTCATCTGAAACTTCTTTGTATATCTACCCTGGTTTCTTTAGATACCTGCTGTTCTTCATCTTTGGAATTGTTAGGTTGATACTAATTGTTAGATTAATACTAAGCCAACAAAGGTTAACACCTGAATAGCAATATCCCATAAGTATGTTATAGTGTTCAAATCATTTACCTCTTTTATTTACTTTTTACATGTATAGCCCATCTTCTTAGGAGCACAGTGTAGTGTAGATGGTTCTCTTTGTCACTGTGAGGCAGGTTAGACTGAAGCATAAGGAATGGGCCAATTTTGCCCAGTGTGCTTTCTGGTGCAGGTGGCAGTTTGAAGCTGCCTCTCTCCCACTTCTAGTCCAACACTCTAACCCACACTAAATAGCCAGCCCTGGAAGGCTGATCTGCACTGGGGGCTTAAAGCCTTAGGACCCTACTATGATCCCAGCCCTCCCCCACACCTGGCATTTGCATGGGCAAAAAAAGCTTTAATTTGCTGCAACTGGACTTTTTTGCATGTACAAATGACAGGTCTGTGGGAGAGATGATCCAGGACAGAACCACAGCAGGAGGCAAAGGGCTAAAATCTATGGCCTTGTACTGGCTGTTTCTGGGGTGGTGGTGGGGAATCCATCAGTCAAAGACAAATTGTATTATTAAAGAAGTACTGTATATGGCTATAAATGGTTAGTAATCAATGATGGTTATACATTACCTTCCATATCAGAGGCAGGATACCTTTAAATCTTAGTTGCTAGGAAATACAAGCAAGGACTCTGCTTATGTCCCCCATGTGGGCCATCTGGCTGGCTACTGTGGGAACAGAATGCTCTTTGTTGTTCTAATCCAGCAGGGCTCCTCTTTGGTACAAATAGCCTGGTGCTAAAAGAGATCACAAAAGAGTTGCAGGAGTCCAGTATTCCCAACTGTATATTTGTGTGTGAGAATCAACCAATTTAATATTATCCAATAGTACAACAACAAAAATACCTACAGTATATGCACATTACACAATGGTAGCACTTTGATTGTGCTAATTTTCATGGCTCCTTCCCATGGAATTATGGGATTTATAGTTTCATGGGGAGCTTAGAATTCTGTGCCAGAGAGCTCAAATGCTGTATATTGGGAATGTAGACTAAAGAATCCCAAGCAGCTCCCCAGAATTCAATAGGATGGAGCCATGGTGGTTAAAGTGGTGCTATATGAGTGTGCAGTGTGGGTACACCACACGTACACATTCATTTGTAACTGTCTTATATGGAGCCAGACTGCTAATGTATCTGGTTAAATATATTTATTTATTTATTTATTTATTTATACCCCGCTCTTCAGCCACAAGGCTATCAGAGCGGCTTACAAATTGTTTTAAGCAATAGCTATTTACACATCTACACTGCATTAAACAGTTTCCAATGTGTGTTAGCTAATTGCTCCCACAAGCTGGGTATTGCTAATACTGACTGGTAGCAGTGTCTAAGAAGAGAGAATTCTTTTATTTGCCTTGTTCCTATATTGCTTTTCAGTAGAGATGTTGGGGCTAGATGCTGAAATGTTTTGCATGCAAAACATATTTTCCAGCAAAGGGCTATGGTTGCTACATATAGATGGCTTGCTGCATAAAAATAATACATTGTCTTCCTATAGAATCATAGAATCATAGAATTGCAGAGTTGGAAGAGACCACGAGGGCCATCCAGTCCAACCCCCTGCCACGCAGGAAATCACAATCAAACCATCCCCGACAGATGGCAATCCAGCCTCTGTTTAAAGACCTCCAAGGAAGGAGACCCCACCATGCTCCGAGGGAGTGTGTTCCACTGCCGAACAGCTCTGACTGTCAAAATGTTCCTCCTAATGTTGAGGTGGAATCTCTGTTCCTGGAGCTTGCACCCATTGCTCTGTGCTCCAGTCTCTGGAACAGCCGAAAACAAGCCTGCCCCATCCTCAACGTGACACCCCTTCAAATACTTAAACAGGGCTATCATATCGCCTCTTAACCGTCTTTTTTCCAGGCTAAACATACCCAGCTCCCTAAGTCTCTCCTCATAAGGCATTGTTTCCAGACCTTTCACCATGTTAGCCACCCTTCTCTGGACACGCTCCAATTTGTCAATATCCTTTTTGAATTGTGGTGCCCAGAACTGGACACAGTATTCTAGGTGAGGTCTGACCAAGGCAGAATAGAGCGGCACTATCACTTCCCTTGATCTAGACACTATACTTCTATTGATGCAACCCAAAACCGTATTGGCTTTTTTAGCTGCCGCATCACACTGTTGACTCATGTTCAACTTGTGGTCTACTAGGACTCCTAGATCCGTTTCGCATGTAGTCTCATTCAGCCAGGTCTCCCCCATCCTATATCTATGCATTTCATTCTTTCGCCCTAAGTGCAGTACCTTACGTTTCTCCGTATTGAATTTCATTTTGTTAGCTTTGGCCCAGCTCTCCAGTCTATCCAGGTCATTCTGAATTTTGATCCTGTCCTCTAGGGTATTAGCTACTCCTCCTAATTTGGTGTCATCTGCAAATTTGATAAGTATGCCCCTAATTCCATCATCCAAGTCATTGATAATGATGTTGAATAGCACTGGGCCCAGGACAGAATCCTGTGGCACCCCACTGGTCACATCTTTCCAAGACGAAGAGGAGCCACTGCTGAGCACCCTTTGGGTTCGGCCGGTCAACCAATTACAAATCCATTGAACAGTTAACTTGTCTAGCCCACATTTTACAAGCTTGTTTGCAAGAATGTCATGGGGAACCTTGTCAAAGGCCTTACTGAAATCAAGGTATGCAATATCCACAGCATTCCCATCATCTATCAAGCTGGTAATTTCATCAAAAAAAGAGATCAGATTAGTCTGGCATGACTTGTTTCTCTGAAACCCATGTTGACTTTTTGTGGATAAGGCTCTCTTTTTAATGATTTGCTCTAGAATCTTCCCTGGTATTGATGTCAGACTAACTGGACAATAATTTTTGGGATCCTCTTTTTCCCCCTTTTTGAAAATGGGGACAACGTTTGCCCTCCTCCAGTCTGCTGGGACTTCTCCTGTTCTCCAGGAGTTCTCAAAGATGATTGCAAATGGCTCTGAGATGACATTTGCCAGCTCTTTTAATACCCTTGGATGTAGTTCATCTGGTCCTGGAGATTTAAATTCATTTAGATTAAGAAGGTATACCTGTACTATCTCTTTGCTTATTCTGTGCTGGATTTCCCCTATTGTGTCCTCTGTTCCATTCTCTGCAGGTTGATCACCATTTTTCTTTTCTGAAAACACTGAGGCAAAGAAGGTGTTGAGTAATTCTGCCTTTTCTCTGTCCCCTGTTAGCATTTTGCCATCTTCTCCGCGTAGTGGCCCTACCATTTCCTTCTTCTTCCTTTTGCAACGGACATACCCCAAAAAACCCTTTTTATTGTTCTTAACCTCTCTAGTGAGCCTGAGATCATTCTGCACTTTAGCTTTTCTGACTTTACTCCTACATGAGTTCTCTATCTGTTTGAATTCTTTTTTGATGATTTCCCCCTTTTTCCATTTCCTATATATGTTATGTTTAAAACTTAGCTCCATTGAAAGTTCTTTAGTCATCCATCCCGGTTTCTTGAGACACCTCCCATTTTTCTTCCTCAATGGTACTGTTTGAAATTGTGCCTTCAGTATCTCCCTTTTGAGAAAGTCCCATCCGTCTTGAGGTCTCTTCTCTTTTAGTATTCCTGACCATGGGATCATCCCCAGTATTTCCCTGAGTTTATTGAAATCAGCTCTCCTAAAGTCGAGAATGCGCGCCTGACTATGCCTGGCTTCTCCTTTCCATTGTATAACAAACTCCAGGAGAACATGATCACTCTCACCTAAGGATCCCACCACTTGCACCCCATTAACCAGGTCATCCCTGTTGGTTAGGATCAGATCTAAAATAGCTGACCCCCTTGTTGCCTCTTCCACCTTTTCGGCCATGAAATTGTCTTCCAGGCAAGTAAGGAATTTGCTAGACCTTGAAGTTTTGGTTGAGTTAGATTTCCAGCAAATATCAGGATAGTTGAAGTCACCCATCACTACTACATCTCTCCTTTCTGTGTGTGTGTTCATCTGTTCTATGTAAAGGATGTTGTTTTGTGGGTGGAGAATAGTCACGTATGGACCACTTCAGGAAATGGAGGTGGAGGTTGCAGTCCAGCAAAAGGTTTAGCGCTTTAGGTATAAGCTCAGATCCAGGTTATCTGGCAGATTGTATCTTCCTCTATGAACCATCCCGGGCCCTGAGATCATCAGGAGAGGCCCTTCTCTCAGTCCCACCACCATCTCAAGCACGGTTGGTAGGGACATGAGAGAGAGCCTTTTCAGTAGCTGCCCATAGACTCTGGGATTCCCTCCGCAGGGAGGCCAGATTGGTCCCCTCCCTGTTGTCCTTCACGCGGCAGGTCAAAACCTTTTTATTCAGGCAGGTTTTTTAAAAGAATAGGCTGGGGTGGGGGTGCTGTGTGGTTTTGTTGGGCTGTTTTAAAAGCTTATTACCTTAAAAAAAATTTAATACTTTTTAAGTATATTTTGTTCTTTTAAATAATTTGATGTTGTTTTCATGATGCTATTGGTTTAATTCTGTTTTAATGTGCACTTTTTGTATGTTTTAATTGTGCATTTTTAAAACTGTGAGCCACTGGGTCCAAGCCTTGAGAAAAAAGCAGGATGATGATGATGATGATGATGATGCCCATGCCACAGCTGGGGACTATTGAGAACTAGGCTTGTCAGGTCCCAGGACACCAGCTGAAGTCCCAGGGAATTGGCATGGTTTCCAAATCACAGGGATTGGGGGCTATTCCTCCCCTGGTGGGCTGCACTGCTGCACTGTTACATTTCATCACATAATCCCACTTTGGACAATTTTTGACCTTGTCTGAGTTTGTTTGCTTTTTTGGGGGGGGCTGGGGTTGGACTGCTGAGTGGGGAAGTAAACTGCTGCATCTGTGGTTGGTTTTTGGTGCTTTCGGCCAGTTTTCTGCTACAGATACCTGAAAATTAGTATGCTTTTTAAAAAAAATTTAGGTGGTCAGGGAGCTTTGGGGGGATGAACTTTGGGGTCCCAAGGGCCACATGTGCATCACACTTTGTCTACTCCTGCTGTGAAGCCTGGCACCCATTTTCACCCACTCGTGGCCGGCTCCTGGACCCTCAGGCTTAGCGCGAAGGTGTTGTAATGCTTGTGCAATGGTGTTGTACCAAACAAAACAAAACAAAACAAAACAAAACACCAAAGACAAAGGGGAGGAAATGGCAAGAAAGATGGTGCCCAACACACTCAGGGCCATTATGTCACTTGGAGCAAAGCAGGGAGGAGAATATTGTTTTTAATCAATCAATCGATTAATTAATACCCCACCTTTCTCCCAACATGGGAGAATATCAGCACCACTACTTGTGGGCCTTTTCATAAGCTGAGGGTAGCTTGTAAAGCATGGTCTGTCAGGAGAAAAACACATTGTGGCTCACATTCAGCAAAATGCTCTTCTGAGGTAGGGGTGAGAACTGTGTAGCTGCCAGATAGACTGCAGCTCCCATCTGTCCTAGCCAGTATAGCTCATGGTGAGAAATACTGGGAGCTACAGACCAACAACTTTTGGAAGACTGTATAACTCCCATGATTTGGAAATCCATAGGTCTCCTAATGTCAGTGGATTATAATTCCTATCAGTCGTGCCCACCATGACCTATTGTCAGGAATGATAGAAGCTGTTGTTTGACAAAATCCGGAGGGCCACAGGTTCCCTAGTTCTCCCCCAAAATAATGCATACAATATTCATTTTTCATGAACGGAGACTAAACATTTCAGATGTCCCTTGGGTAGATGGGGAAATCTTTTGTGTTGCAATATTTTTCTCTTATTTCCTCTTGCCCTCTTTAACTCTCTTTTATGCCTCAGGACAGAAACCCTGGTTTATGTCTCTGTGTTTTTTTCCTTTTTGACAGACCCTGCTCTGCAAGCTGCCCTCAGGTTTGAACCACCTCCCAGTGTGACTTCTCAGACAATATGCAGAAGAAATTGACAAAGAAATGCACTTGTAAAACAGAAGGAAGACATGTGAAGGCAATGAAGGAAGTGGAATTTTTTTTGCCTGCCAAGGGCTTCTCCTTAACATGTCAGTATGGATGAGTACTGCCACCCAATTGTGCAGCATTCTTAGATGCCCTTAGTGCATCACTGTACTAGAGAATGGGATAGCTTTAATTAAAATATAATACAGATCTGGAAGGCAGGAATTAAATTGCTATTCCAGCTGGTCTTCCTCAGACATCTTAGTAATAAAACAGTGACTTAATTCAGGAGGTACTTCAGAGAACTATGTTTGGTCTATTTTTTTTTAATTTCTTTGTAGCAGAGGATAGATATTTTCCATCACACTACTTCCCAAATATGTTCTTTGACAGCATTTTGTGGTCATTTGCTACTACATGGCCATTAAGGCTGCCAGAGCTTAGTTCTGGTGCTGTATATTTTTAGCTCAAAATATTAGCACACAGTAGTAAGGCTAGCTACAGGTTTTTGTGAGTCCTAAACAAGAAACACCCACCGTTTTTGGTGTGTGCATGTGTGTGTGTGCGTGCATGGGTTTGCCTCTCCTGTTTTTGGTGTTGATATAGTGGAAGGGGAGCAGCAGCAGAATACCTTCTGTTCTTAGTGTGAGGATGGCCTTGGACAGAGGGCAAAGAATAAGTCAGAAGATAGTTAGAAGGCATGTGTCTAGACTATCTAGGCTTGCAGAGTGAAAACTTAATGAAAACTGGCATGGGGTCATAGAGAATCATAGAGTTGGAAGAGACCACAGGGGCCATCCAGTCCAACCCCTTGCACTGCAGGAATCCATAGTCAAAGCACACCAAATGGATAGGCATCCAGCCTCTGCTTGAAAACCTCCAAAGAAGGATAGACTACCACATTCCGAGGCAGTGTATTCCACTTCTGAACAGTTCTTACTGTCAGTAAGTTCTTCCTAATGTTTAGGTGGAATCTCTTTTCCTGTAGTTTGAGCCCATTGCTACATGTCCTAGACTCTGGAACATCAGAAAACAAGCTTGCTCCAACCTCAGTATGACATCCGTTCAAATATTTAAGCATGGCTACCATGTCGCCTCTTCACCTTCTGTTTCCCATGCTAAACATACCCAGATCCCAAAGCTGCTCCTCATAGGGCATGGCTTCCAGACCTCCTACCATTTTGGTTGTCCTCCTCTGGACATGTTCCAGCTTGTCTATAGCCTTCTTGAATTGTGGTGTTCAGAACTGTACACAGACAGTATTCCAGGTGAGGTCTGACCAAAGCAGAATAGAGTAGCACTATTATTTCCCTTGATCTAGACAGTATACTTCTATTGATGCAGCCTAGAATTGCATTGGCTTTTTTTTTGCTGTCGCATCACACTGCTGACTCATGTTCAGTTTGTGGTCCACTGAGACTCCTAGATCCCTTTTGCATTACTGCTGTGAAGCCAGGCGTCAACCATCCTGTATTTGTGCATTTCATTTTTACTGCCCAAGTGTAGGACTCTAAATTTCTCCCTGCTGAAATGCATTTTGTTAGTTTTGGCCCAGCTTTCTAATCTGTTACGGTCATTTTTAATTCTGTATCTGTTCTCTGAGGTATTAGCTACCCCTCCTAATTTGGTGTCATCTGGAAACTTGATTTTAAAAAATCCGCTGTTCCCTCATCCAAGTCATTGATAAAGTTGTTAATAGCACTGTGCTTAGGACAGAACCCTGTGGCATCCCACTAGTCACTTCTCTCCAGTATGAAGAGGAGCCATTGGTGACTACCCTTTGGGTTTGGTTGGTCAACCAATTACAAATCCACCTAAGAGTCACATTGTCTAGGCCAGTTGTTCTTAACCTTTTCTTTACCAGGGAACCCCTTTAAATAACATTTGTTGCCATAGACCCCCAAGACTTAAAACAACAACAACAACAACAACAACACAATTATGTCATCCTTTAAACCTTCCCCCAGAGGCACTGGGGGAGGGAGGGAAGACTTTTATCCTGGGTGCCAGTTACACGACAGAAATTGTCGCGTTGCCTACCGTGATTTTGTGATCACGAATCTGTCCCTCGCTGTTTATACGATTTATGTCTCTGATCTGGATATCCCGTGTGGTCCCGTGACTGATATTTACACGTCCATAGTTTTGGTTTTGTTTAGGTTTTAATTTTTTTTTTTTTTTGGCTGTCAATCAAAGATGCGATTACTTGTGTTTTCACAACCTCGGTGACGCACTTCCTTTAGAGTTCCGCGCCACGAGCGATGCTATTGGCTGGCTGGGGGGGGGGAGAGAGGGGGGCAGAGGTTTGTTATTCCCCCTTTGCTTCTTGAACATTTTAACCCCTTCAGAAAGCATTTTGAAAGATCCTGATAGATCTTTCGCTCAGACGCAGGGCTTTCCTTTTGAAATCAAGCAGAGTGCTTTTAAAGCCAGCTGAATGATTTCCTTTTGAAATCAACCGCTTGGTTTTCCTCTTGCCTCTTTAAAATATTAACCCCTACAGCTGGCTGCAGAGATGGCTATAGGCAGGCGGTTTGAAAGACACAAACACAGAGATGGGGAATTAAAGGGTGCTAATTCGCTCAGAGGCTTGAATATTTTAATGTGCCAGGGAGGTGACCAAGCTACTATGATCTCTCTGTAACATGCAGTTGAGGAAAAGGTAAAGCTGAAGGGTTTGCAGTGTAGAAATCCATTTAAAAAGGTAATTGAGTACACGCACACGCGCGCATGCACACACACACACATCAACCTTTGTACAGCTGGAAGGGATGCCTTTGTTTTCGGCTGGTGAGGCTGGAGCTGTTGAACGGGTGACCGACCCCTCCTTTTCTGGTCCCTGAGCTCTAAGCCCGCCCCCAGTCACCATTTCCGGTCATCCCAGTACCGAGACTTTTTGTCCCACGCTGTTTACATTTCCGATTTTCTGAATCCTCCAGTGACTTTTTTAAAAACCGGCACAACCTGCGGGACTGGAAGTCCCGCAGGTTGAGGGATAAAAGGTGCCCCCCCTTCCGAAAATCACGTACCCGACCCGATGTACGTGTAAACTGCCAGGGATCGACACGAATTCTTCCCAGGACATTTTCATCGTGTAAACGGCCCCCTGGTTCTTCCTGCAAGTTTGTGGGTGGAGCTGATTGAACAGCAACCAAGTAGCCTTTGCCTTGGTTCCTGTCACATCACTGCTTCACTGTGGGCCAAGCAGTCTTCAAGCCTTCTCAGAAGCCCCGTGAGGGCATTGTGGCCCTCGGGGGTCCATGGACCACAGGGTAAGAACCATTGGTCTAGCCTGCATGTTATTAATTTTTGGGGGAAGAATTTTATGAGGGACCTTGTCAAAAGCCTTACTGAAATCAAGATACACTACATCCCTTCATCTACCAAATTTGTAACTCTATAAAAAAAAAGAGAGAGAATCTTTCCTGGTATTGATGTAAGGCTGACTGGGCAGTAATTATTTGGGTTTTCTTTTTTCACCTTTTTGAAGATGGGGACAACATTTGCCCTCCTCCAGTCTGCTGGGACCTCTCCTGTTCTCTAGTAAGTCTTGATTATTCCCAGTGGTTCTGAGATTATTTTTGCCAGTTCTTTAAATACACTTGGGTGTAGTTCATCTGGCCCTGGAGACTTGAACTCATTTATACTGGTCAGGTATTCCTGAACTATCCCTTTACCTATTCTGTGCTGCATTTTCCCTACTGCATCATCTGCTCCATTTTCCTCACGTTGAGCACTGTTCTCCTTTTGGGAGAAGACCAAGACAAAGAAGGTGTTGAATATTTCTGCCTTTTCTTTGTTCCCTGTTAGCATTTCACCATCTTCTCCATGCAGCAGCCCTACCATTTTCTTGTTCTTCCTTTGCTATGGACACAACAAAAAATGCCTTTTTATTGTTTTTAACCTCTCTAGCAAGCCTGAGCTCCATCTGTGCTTTAGCTTTTCTGACTTTCCCCCTACATGAGCTGGCTATTTGTTTGAATTCTTCTTTGGTGATTTTCATGTCTTGTACATGTCCCTTTAAAGTCTTAGCTCAGTTGAAAGTTCTTTAGACAACCTTTAATAGTTGTGTAGAAGAGGAAATCACAGTAGGTGTTGCTTGTTCTGTAGTTGCACGATAAGCAATAACTGTTGAAATTCCCTCTTCTACATAACAATTAAAAGTACAAGAGCCCTTGTCAGGTTTCACTCTGGCAATCCTAAGACTATCTGAAGGACCATGTTTCCCTATATGGGTCTGTCTGAGTTTTAAGAGCTGTTTGGTAATGGAAACAATTATCTAGAGTGGTAGTAGTCAGGTCTCTTTCTCTAGATGTCTTCAGAAAGATGATCTAGTTGGTTTTCCTGCACTGAGCAGGTTGGATTCGATGGGGGCCCTTCCAACTCTATAATTTTATCATAAGATCCTTGAGAAAACTTTTTGTCTGGGCCCCATCGCTGTTACAGACACATCTGATGACAACACATGGGAGGGCCTTCTCAGTGGCTGCTGCCAGACTATGTAATTTCTGCCCACAAGAGGTGAGGCTTGCCTCTCTCTGTTCTCTTTCCACTGGCAGACAAAGACAGGCTTTGGGCTATTAGGGTGGTGCTGTTAATAGATAGATGCTGTACTTCATTCTCATTTTTACGTTTCAAAATCTTTTTATACTGCTTTGAATGATTATTTTTGTAACAGTGTCATTCATTTGTTTTTCAGACTTCCTTAAAATACCGATTATTTTTTAAAAAGCTATTCTTTGCTTTAATCTATTCTGTTAGCTGCCTTGAGAGAAAGGGGTATGTGACTAAGATATATATTAATAAATACACAGTTTAGTAACCTGCAAGGCTGGAGCTACTTAATGGTCAACAGCTGCGGTGTGGCTGCACAGTTGCTAAGGTAGATTTCTCTGCAGCTGCTGAGCTCAGTGTAACATGGAGGAACAGCCCCCACTGCACCAGAAAGCTGGTGTCATCTGGGCAGAACCGCCATACAATGAACTGATAAAAGGCAGGCCAGAAAGGTGGGCTTCTCACAATAGCACCGTGGATACCTTTCCTCTCTTACAGGAACCGGACATCTGGGGAGACATGTTACTACACAGAGTTGCCAGAGTGAAAACTGGAAACACCTCCTGTACCTTTGATACCTTTGATGTTTGTGCAGATTACAGATTTTCAGCAGTTGTTGTGTGTCATATAACCAGGTAATAAGCAATAACTGCTGCAATTATTTATATAACTATGCAACAATTATAGGTACAGGAGCTATCTCCAGTTTTCACTCTGGCAACCCTAGACTAGCTTCAGCCAAAGGCAAATGACAAATGTCTTCAAGTGGCCCAAGAATGGAAAGTGACATTTTGTAAGTAATCTGCTCCATTTACTGCCTAATAGTGTTTAAGCAATACATTGTCAATTCTTGTTACAAAGTAAAGCCAGGTGTTGTATTCTGTTGCTCATTTGTTGATATACACACACACACCATGTGGTTTTTTGTGTGTGCAAGATTGCTGCTTTATATGTGAGATTTTTGTTTTGCAAAATTTCTAGGGTGTGTGTGTGTGTGTGTGTGTGTATAGGAAATAGCAATCTTGCACACACACAGACCCAAAACCCACCCATGCCTGGCTGTCTGGAAATAGTGTTTTTTGTCCAAACCCACACAAATGACAAGGTTCCCCATGACATTCTTGCACACAAGCTTGTAAAATGTGGGCTAGACAAGTTAACTATTAAATGGATTTGTAATTGTTTGACCTGCCAAACCCAAAGGGTGCTCAGAAGTGCCTCCTCTTCATCTTGGAAAGATGTGACCAGTGGGGTGCCACAGGGTTCTGTCCTGGGCCCAGTGCTATTCAACATCTTTATCAATGACTTAGATGACAGAATTAGGGGCATACTTAGCAAGTTTGCAGATGACACCAAATTAGGAGGCATAGCTAATACCCTAGAGGACAGCATCACGATTCAAAATGACCTGAATAGACTAGAAAGCTGGGCCAAAGCTAACAAAATGAAATTCAATATGAAGAAATGTAAGGTACTGCACTTAGGGTGGAAAAATGAAATGCACAGATATAGGATGGGGGAGACCTGGCTGAACAAGACTAACTGAGAAAGGGAGTCCTAGTAGACCACAAGTTGAACATGAGTCAACAGTGTGATGCGGCAGCTAAAAAGGCCAATGCAATTTTGGGCTGTATCAATAGAAGTATAGTGTCTAGATCAAGGGAAGTAATAGTGCCACTCTATTTTGCTTTAGTCAGGCCTCACCTGGAATACTGTGTCCAATTCTGGGCACCACAGTTCAAAAAGGAGATTGACAAATTGGAGCGTGTCCAGAGGAGGGCAACTAAAATGGTGAAAGGTCTGGAAACCATGCCTTATGAGAAAAGACTTAGGAGCTGGGTATGTTTAGCCTGGAAAAAAGATGGCTAAGGGGTGATATGATAGCCCTGTTTAAGTATTTTGTAAGGGTTTCACATTGAGGATAGAGCAAGCTGCTGCAGAGACTAGAACACGGAGCAATGGATGCAAGCTCCAGGAACAGAGATTCCACCTCAACATTAGGAGGAACTTTCTGACAGTAAGAGCTGTTCGGCAGTGGAACACACTCCCTCGGAGTGTGGTGGGGTCTCCTTCCTTGGAGGTGTTTAAACAGAGGCTGGATGGCCATCTGTCGGGGATGCTTTGATTGTGATTTCCTGCATGGCAGGGGGTTGGACTGGAGGGCCCTTGTGGTCTCTTCCAATTCTACAATTCTATGATTCTATGAAAATTATCTCACAAAAAAGTGTGTGTAAAATCTGAGCATAATTGCACAGTGGAGAAAAAATTGTGGAAATTATTTGCCCTCACTTTCAAGGACAAAATGGCCAAATATTAACATCTCCATTGCTACCACCACGATTTTGGTGACAAGCTCCCACCTCTGTGCAGCCAGTGGGTGACGAACTGAATATTGTTGGAGACTGATTGACATACATCAGAACTAAGTACGACAACACCTCTGCAAGCTAACAAAATGCATTAACATTTAAACTTAGAATCCCAAGAGGGAGAGACAGACTAGACAGAATACATAAATTGTCTTCCTGTGTATGACAGACAGGAAATTAAGCAAATGTACATACCAGGTTGAGAATGACTTTTTTGCTAACATTGCTGACTCCCAAATGGAGTCTGGATACTGGAAATTGACAGTAGTTGTGTCAAGCATCACAGCTTCTCCATTTCATGTTCTGCCCCATTAAACATGAGGTCTATAAATTAACCTTATTCCTTACCCCCTAATTGCAAGAAGTTATGTGGTGAAGAATGGCAGGTGAAATGAGAGAGTAAACATTTTTTTTTCTTGTCTTTTTAAAAACTTTTTAAAAAAATGTGTTTGCTCCATTTGTAGATGAGGAGCAGTTCAACATGTTTCAGCAATTGTTTTATTCAGAACTAACTAATATGTACAACTAGACCAAGAAACAACCAGTTAAACAGAATAGATAAATGGAAATAGTCTGAACCTTTTCCAGTGCTTTCCATTTTAGTGGTGAAACTTATAGATCTTAGCATTTTTAACATAGTGGGGATGGGGGTGCAGCTACCAAGGCAGGTTTACCTGCTTTTCCCTTTTATTTCTGTTTTGCTATTCATGCATACTCGGTAAGGGATTCTGGAAGCAGCAGCCATTTATCTTACCTGTTATAGGCAAGCTCATGTGGCTACAGAAGGATTAGCTAGAGTCGAATTCCACTCTTTCCCAGCTCAAACTTTTTTGATTGCATTGTTCACTACAGGCATGCTGTTGCAATCCAAAACCAAAGGTCTGTGTTTCTTCATCCCTCCATCACCACCCTCTCCCTTGCTGATGCTGCTAAAAATCCTCCACCTAGACAGAGGATGAGGAGAAAAATGGGATTGGGTGCGTGTAAAAAGACTTTGTAAAAAGGAGCTACTTTGTCAAAGGCTTTGTTAGCTGAGGTATCCCTGCAGTTAAATAAGGGTGGGCCTGTATGGGTTCTACTTTCTCTGTGCAGTGTAGGGTTGCTGAATTTTTGTCTCATCCACAAAAATTGCTGCTAAGATTCTCCCTTTTTTTCTATAATCAACATTCCTTAAGGCTGCTGAAAACTGTAAATATAGTAGATCTTGGAATCACTATCTGTCCCAAATTCCACAAATAGCTCAAATGATGTCTGGCTTGTCTCTTTTCGTGCATCTTTTAAAAAACCAGGAAGGTGCCTGTGCAGAGACAGAAGGCACAAAATTAAATACCAATGACAGAAAGAGATTATTAAAACAATCCCAATGCCCTGTGCATTGCTTTGCAATACATCTATAGTGGTCAGTCATTTGCAGATTTCCTTATTTTCTACACTGGAAAAACAGCTCCAAGAATGTGCTTCTTTATATGCATGGGTCTCTCACTCTGCTGCCATAGATTAGTAGGCTTCTATAGGTGGAAGAACATTTTGCATGAATCCACAAGCTTGGAACAGAACTGGAAAGGAAGATTTTTTTTTTTAAGTCAAAGCTTTAAAAGTCAAATTCTTGAGACTGTGCCATACTAATTTGAAGGCATTTCTTATTTCACAACTCAAGTTTTTTATGTGGTCCCTTTGTAATATCTAGCTATCTTAAAATCCATTTAGGCTCTATCTTTATAATGCAGGAAGAGAACAAATTAAATAATGATCCCAGAAGCACGATCCTGCTTTTTCAACAGAGAAGATGGCTCTCAGAGTCTCTGAAGAATGTACAGTAAGTTCTGCTATAACGTGACAGTTGTATTCCTTAAAAAGCCCATGTTATTAAAAAAAATCACGCTCTAAAAATAACAAGACTTATGGTGAAAATAGGGTGAGGTGTAGATCTCAAAAGAAGTATATTACTGGAAGCGAAAATAATTATTTAATTTGCTAAAATTTTAATGAATAAATTTTAATTATAAGCATAAGTGGTTACTCTTACCATTGAAAAACATGAGGACAACTATTTATGGCATGGGTGCCAAAGTACGTCCCCAAAGCCTCTGAAGCCCCCTCTGAAAAATGGAGAGACCCCCAGTACTTTAAACTGCTAATAACACTTGCTATGCCTTGGCACAGACGAGCCTCTGCTTGCTGCAGTGCAAATGCTCCCTCCCTCTCTTCCCTCTCACTCACTCCTGTCCCAGCTTAAAATCTCATCTCTTGCAAGCGCCCCCCCCCGTGCCCCCCTTCCATCCACCTCATTCATTCCTGTCCCAACTTAAAATCTCATCCCTGGCTTGTAAATGCTCCCTCCCTCTCCTTCCATCCACCTCACTTCAGGCCTCACTTCTCAAGCCCACACAGCTGCTAAGATGAGGGGAGGTGGGGTTGCCACCTAACAGCTGAGATGCCCAGAGGCGCCAATTTTCAATGCTATAGCCAATTAAGAGTTCATGTTCTGCAAATAGTAGTCCTCTATTAACTAATCATGTTATTACCAATTTGCATTGTAAAAACATGTGTTCTACTAAAACTTACTGTAGCAGAATCCTTCCTGCTTCACCACTGAAGAAGAATAGCATGCGTCTTTGGCTTTGGACAACAACAGGCAACAGTGGGTCTGGCCTTAGCTTGTTGCTAGCAAGCTTGTCACTTTGAAAGTCTCTACAATAAGCAGAATGCTCAGATCTCATTTTGTGTTATCTCACGTATTTTCTAAAACAGAGAGCGAAAAATGAGGTGGCTGTTGTGTTGCAAACTTCTGTTAGCTTGCTGGGAGGCACTATGGGTAGGTTTGGTTTTATTTTGAAAATATGGATGATCTGTGATCTGAGTTGCAAAGCAAACAGTTTTGAACTTGAGGAATAACAAACTACTCCCGAACAAACCTTTCCTTCAGCTGTAGTTTAGGGTGTGCATATTGTACATTAACAAGACTCCTGTAGGTGTGTGTGTGTGTATATTCAACATCATCTTTAGCAGTGGGGGGAAGGAAAGGTTATTTCTCATGGAATACAGACATAGGTCTTTCATCCTGCTCTTACCTTTGGTCAACCGTTTATTTAAAAACAAAACATAACCCTGCAAAGCCTATTTACAAAGAGGGGAATTCAATGGCAATCAAACAAATTCAATGGCAATCAAACAAATTAGCCCTTTTCAAAACTTCCCTGATCTATCTGAAAAATAAGTATCTCCTGTCTGCAGCCAGAAATTTCAGTACAAATTTGTAAAGCATCACTGTTGTTTACCTGTATCCACTCACTGTGAAAATTTCAGGATGTCCATTGTAAAGGTTGGGCAAATCTGTCTGCTTTCTCCTACAAATGATTTTTAATTTTTTAAAATAAATGTTGATAAAATACAGACAAACTTCTCATTCATCCTTAAGGACAGACAATGGGTCAGTTTCATTATCTCTCCCATATGAATATTTTTTTTAATTTAGTTATTTATACCCCGCTCTTCAGCCACAAGGCTATCAGAGCGGCTTACAAATTGTTTTTAAGCAACAGCTATTTACACATCTAACTGCATTAAACAGCTTCCAATGTGTGTTAGCTAATTGCCCCCACAAGCTGGGTACTCATTTTACCGACCTACGAAAGGATGGAAGGCTGAGTGAACCTTGGAGCCCGCTGGAATCGAACTTGCAACTTGCAATGTGGTGACTTGCAGTACTGGCATTTATAAATTGTAATCAAAATTTTAAACAGAACAAAGTTCTTTCCCATTGCTACTGTTGTAATAATTATTTTGGATGAATATATTACCATGACTTTTTGAACTATGGACTTTTACAGTAATGCAATATTCATAAACATATATTTGGGAAATCACCAAAGAGGAATACAGTACAAACAAATACCCAGTATTTGTAGGAGGTAAAGTCAGAAAAGCTAAAACTCAGAAATAGCTCAGACTTGCTAAAAGGGTTAAAATAATAAAAATGGGGGTGTTCTGGCTAAGTTTGGAACAAGAGAAAGAACAAGGAAATGGTAGGGCCACTGTGGGAAGAAAACAGTGAAATGCTAACAGGACAGAGAAAAGGCCGAATTGTTCAATACTTTCTTTGCCTCAGTCATCTCTCAAAAGGCGAACAGTGCTCTACCTGGTGTAAATAGAACAAATGGTGCAGTAAAGGGACTGCAGCCTAGAATAGGTAAAGAAGTAATAAAGGAATACCTAGCTATGCTAAATGAGTTTAAGGACTTTATAAGATGCAGTCTTTAAAACATTATTTAGCCTTCACACACACACACACAAAACCATTTTTATGCCAGCAAAAGAACGTTCCCCCCTGCACTCGCATCCTTTTTTTATTTTTTAAAATTAATTTTGTAATCATACATTTTAACATCCAACCAATACTTATTTACCAAAGCACATAATATTACCACAAACATAAGAATATTTTTATTAACTAATTGCAAAAGTTAACATAAATTATTTACTATAATTCTTTTCAACAATATTAATTCCCCTACCCCCCCCACCTCAGTGCTTCCGCACTCACCTCCTTTCCCGGCAAAGGCTCCTCTGTGAATGAAGAGGAAATGAACAGAGCCGCGTTCACATCCTTGTTCAAAATCTTGCATGATTTCATCATGCTGGAAATTCAAACGTTAAAACAAAAATAAACCTTAAAAAGTGAAAGAAAGCACATACACACATTTTATAAGTCACAAGTAATCCAGGGACAGTCATAAAAAGAGTGAAACTTACCTGGATGTCCTGATCTGACCCAGAAGTGTTCGCGCCAGAGCGGCCGTTATCGGGGTAAGTACAGTTGTCCCTCCACATTCGCGAACTTGACATTCGCGGTTTCGGTTATTCGCGGTTTTGGGAGGGCCCCCCCGGGCCCCCCCAAAACCACGACACGGGGCCTCCAGAGGCCCCGTGAAAGACATAGAGGGAGCGGGGAGGCCCAGGGAGGCGTCCACGGGGCCCCCGGAGGCGCTCCGGAGGCCCCATGAAGGCCTGGGGAGGGCTGGGGAGGCGATCCTGGGGCCTCCGGAGCATCTCCGGAGGCCCCAGGAAGGCCTGGGGACGGGGTGGGGAGGGCTGGGGAGGCGATCCTGGGGCCTCCGGAGACGCTCCGGAGGCCCCAGGAAGGCCTGGGGACACGGTGGGGAGGGCTGGGGAGGCGATCCTGGGGCCTCCGGAGACGCTCCGGAGGCCCCAGGAAGGCCTGGGGACACGGTGGGGAGGGCTGGGGAGGCGATCCTGGGGCCTCCGGAGCATCTCCGGAGGCCCCAGAAAGGCCTGGGGACGGGGTGGGGAGGGCTGGGGAGGCGATCCTGGGGCCTCCGGAGCATCTCCGGAGGCCCCAGAAAGGCCTGGGGACGGGGTGGGGAGGGCTGGGGAGGCGATCCTGGGGCCTCCGGAGACGCTCCGGAGGCCCCAGGAAGGCCTGGGGACGCGGTGGGGAGGGCTGGGGAGGCGATCCTGGGGCCTCCGGAGACGCTCCGGAGGCCCCAGGAAGGCTTGGGGACGGGGTGGGGAGGGCTGGGGAGGCGATCCTGGGGCCTCCGGAGACGCTCCGGAGGCCCCAGGAAGGCCTGGGGAGGGCTGGGGAGGCGATCCTGGGGCCTCCGGAGACGCTCCGGAGGCCCCAGGAAGGCCTGGGGACGCGGTGGGGAGGGCTGGGGAGGCGATCCTGGGGCCTCCGGAGACGCGAAGGCCTGGGGAGGGCGGGAGGAAGGGCCGGGGAGACCTCCGCGGGGCCTAGGAAGGCCCCGCGAAGGCCTGGGGAGGGAGGGAGGAAGGGCCGGGGAGACCTCCGCGGGGCCTAGCAAGGCCCCGCAAAGGCCTGGGGAGGGAGGGAGGGAGGGAGGGCCGGGGAGGCCTCTGCGGGGCCTCGGAAGGCCCCGCGAAGGCCTGGGGAGGGAGGGGGGGCCTTGGAGACCTCCGCGGGGCCTAGCAAGGCCCCGCGAAGGCTTGGGGAGGGAGGGAGGGAGGGCCGGGGAGACCTTCGCGGGGCCTAGGAAGGCCCCGCGAAGGCCTGGGGAGGGAGGGGGGAGGGGTGTCGTTATTCGCGTTTTTTTCACATTCGCGGGGGTCCGCGGAACGGAACCCCCACGAATGTGAAGGGACGACTGTACGTGATTTAAAGAGACAGAGGTATCGCATGCCGGCAATGCTTGCACAAAAGCAGCAGGGGATCTACTGACGGTTTAAGCCATCAATTAAAAACCACAGCTTTTGGGTTCTTTATAACCATGAAAGGGCAACGCTATCTGATCCATGCACCCTTTTGCGGTTATGTGGCATTCTTATGATGCCGTATTATGCGTGTCTGATAAAATCCTAAGTCTCCAGGGATAGATGAATGGCATCCAAGAGCATTATGAAACTTCCAGATATATGAGGTCTGTCTATTAAATAATGAACTGCGTTTCTACCTTTTATACAAATCAGGGAGAACTGATTGTAAACGCTTGAGTGGTGACCTTAAACATGTCTGAACCTGCATGACTCTTGGCTGTTCAGTTAATTGTCAGTCATCATATAAAGCAGTTGTGTTGTCTGTTGTGTGCCAGAAAAATGCTAAGTTTAAAAATCGAGCAATGTGACATTCTGCAGTAACTTGAGGCAGACCCAAACATTTTTCAAAAAATCATCACTTGTGATGAAATCTGGATCTTCCAGTATGATCCTGAGATAAAACGACAGTCAATATACTAGAAAACACCATCACGAGCAAGAATGAAAAAAGCACGTCATAGCAAGTCCACATTCAATACCATGTTCATTGTTTGTTTGTTTGTTTACATCAAGGGTGTAATTTTGGCAGAATAGTTTCCAGAAGGCGGAACAATGAATGAGCATTATTATAAGGACATTTTGACAAAGGTGAGAGAAAGAGTTAGGAAAAAAAGGCCAGAACTGTGAAAAAACGGCTTCATTCTTCATCAAGACAATGCTCCTGCTCACACAGCACTTTCTGTGAAGCAGTGGCCAATAAACACATTATTGCACTTGAACATCCTCCATATTTGCCAGATTTTGCACAATGCAACTTTTTTCTTTTCTCTAAAGTGAAATCGGTACTTAAAGGAACATGTTTTGAGTCGATTGATGCAGTACGAAGGAAATGGTAGATGTGTTGAAACCATGCCTTCGACCAGTGGGAAACAAGACTTCATTTGTGTGTGAGTGTGAATGGGGAGTCCATTGAAGGGGACAAGCATTAGAATTGTAATGCATATAAATAAAGATGGGTTATTGTATTATTATTTATAGACAGACCTCATAATAGGACAGCCACTGATCTTGGAGAATAATCTTTGAGAATTCTTGGAGAACAGGAGAGGCCCCAGAACACAAAAAGGGCAAATATTGTACCCATCTCCCAAAATGGCAAAGACAAGGAACCAAGCAACCACTGACCAGTCAGCTTGATGTTGATACCTTTGGAACAGATCATTATACAGTCAGTCTGTGCACTCCTAGAAAGGAATGCTGTCATTACTAAGAGCCAACGTAGCTTTCTCAAAAACAAGTCATGCCAAACTAATCTTATCTTTCTTCTTTTATATACAGTTACAAGCTTGGCAGATCAGGGGAGTGTTGTGGAAGTAGCATACCTTGATTTCAGTAAGGCTTTTGACAAGATCCCCCATGATATTCTTGCAGGCAAGTTGGTAAAGTGTGGGCTAAACGGTACTACTATTTGGTGGATTTGTAATTGGTTGACAGACTAAATCCAGAAGGTATTCACCACTGGTTGCTCTTTATCCTGGAGAGAAGTGACTAGTAGGGTGTCTCAGGGTTCTGTTCTGGGTCCAGTGTTGTTTAAGTTAAAAAAAAAAAAGGATAGAATTTCAACAGGCATTTGTTCAAAGTACTACATGTAGATAAGGAAAAAAAATGAAATGTACAAATATAGGATGGATGACACCTGGCTTGAAAGCAGTATGTTTGAAAAAGATCTAGGAGTCTTATTAGACCACAAGCTAAACAAGAGTCAATAGTGTGATGTAGTGTCCAAAAAAGCCAATGCAATTCTGAGCTGCATCAACAGGAATATAGTGTCCATATTGAGGGAAGTAGTAGTGCTACTCTGTTCTGCTCTGGTCAAATCTAACCTGCAACACTGTATCCAGTTCTGGGTACCACAGTTCAAGAGGGACACTGGGAAGATGGAACATGTCCAGAAAATAGCAACGAAGATGATCAAAGGTCTGGAAGCCAAGTGTTATAAGGAATGGCTTAGGGAGACAGATATGCTTAGACTAGAGAAGAAAAGGCTGAGAGATGACATGACTGACAAACACCTGAACAAATGTCATGTTGAAGATGGAGCTAGCTTGTTTTCTGCTACTCTAGAGAGTAAAACACAAATCAATGAGTTCATTTTTTTTAAAAAAAAAGAGGTTTGACCTAAACATTAAGCAGAACTTCTTTACTGTTCAACAGTGGAACAGACTGGTTTGGGAGGTGATGGTTTGAAAGCCTTGAAACAAAGGCTAGATAGGCAGCTTTCAGGCGTGCTTTAGTTGTGTATTCCTGCAGGGCTGGGGATTGTACTAGGCAGCCCGTGCAGATCATTCCATCTCTAAATTTCTGTGAAACTGTATTTTTCACTGGGATTTATAATCTTCAGGCAAAGTATACAGCATAATCTCCCAAAGAAACCAAAAAATGGTTAGAGAAGAAAATCCTTTGTGTTTTGATTGGCTACAATGAATTGATCATAATACAAGTAAATAACACATCCCAAATACTTTCCTCAAACTCTCCCTCCAACTCATGCCAGTTTTTAGCTCCCAGAGCATTTAACAGGGAAGAACTGCAAAATTCTATAATTTTAATAGTAAAAAAAAAGTATTTGAATTCTTTGTCTAACTTGATAGCCACCTTAAAGGGGGAAGGTAATGGTCAAACTGAATTTCTTCTGTTTTCTTTAATCTTCATAGCTTTCTTCCCTTAGCTCTTTTATTTTATTTCCTACATCTTTCCACTCTACACAGGACCTTATAAATCAGAGGAACATTATATCTGTTAGGATGTTCATATTTTGCTTTACTTGTACATTCTTTCTATTTTTTAAAAATTAACTTTTTAACTTTATATGGTTAAGCCTGAGCATATTTTTCTGCTTTAGCATTTTCCAATGGTTTAAACGATAGAGTATTAAATTGCCATGGGGGGAGGTGGCATTAAATATAACAGCTATGCTCAACTTGAATGAGGCAAAGTAAATCGGGAACAGATTTCTGAAATGGATGAGCAATGTTCCTTGCCGAATCTGACATTCCAGTGCAGCGATCACTCATGTGTTGGGGGGCAGGCAGGCAGGCAGGCAGGCATAAAACTGCTGATAATTTAAAAAATCTCCTTGAAATACCCACCCAGGAACACAAAAGAGCTATTAAGTCTCTCCTTGTGCTGTATAATTTTAAATCACCTCCATATACTTCTGACAAGGGATAATGTGTATGTGTGTATACACATCTTCAAATTGCCTGTTGACTGATGGCAATCTCATGAATTTCATAGGGTTTTCTTAGGCACAAAATCCTCGGGGGTGGTTTGTCATTGCCTTCCTCTGAAATATAGCCTCCTGCTCTTGGTATTTCCTTGGCGATCCTCCATCCAAATACCAACCAGGCATGACCCTGCTTCACTTCCAAGATCAGACAGGATCTGGTGCTTTCAGGGTATTACCAGTGTGGAAATGTAGAAAAAGGGACTGTGTTGCATTTATACATAAGGGTAGTTATACACATTCCATAAATGTAAAATGTGAGGGTGCTGGCAGGATACAGAAGCCATGTCAAGGGGTATCTGGTTACACTTGGTTGACTTTTAATTCACCATGACTAAGTAATCCCACCAATAACCAATGAGAGAACTCCTATCAGATATCCTATCTGCCTCAGTGACCTCTGTTGTCCCTCTGTAAAGTACCTGTCAATGTTTCTGTTGCAGACATCAGGAGAAACACTTCTCCTGAAAACACTGCAGTTGCAGCAGGGACACACAGTGGTATAGTGATAAGTTTTGAAATGTAGCTGCTCACCTTAATAGTGTGGGTAGATCCCATTCCACAGATTGCTGCAAGATAATGTTAAGATTTGAATTAGAAATGCAAACAAGCTTGCTACCTTTTAATAGAGGTGGGAGAGAATCAAATTTCTCTGTATTTATTCCTCCTCATCTTGAAACTTCCATATATGCTTACCTGTCACAAAACAAAGGAGAACCTGAGAGCCTCCATTCACTTTCTTAGAGCAAGAAGGATCCATCTAGTGCATCAGTGTGTGATGTCACTGTTCCTGCTATATTAAAAAAAAGTCCTAAAGGGTCCTTATTTCCGCACCTCCTACACTAGTGAGAAAACTAGAAATCATTCAGGGATCTTGTATGGATCAGTGCCCCTGCCAGAGAGAAAAGTGGTATATCACTCACTCACTCAATCAATCAATCAATCAGACCAAACCTGATGTAAATTGGGACTTTTAGCCCAAATGAGCCTGTGACAAAGCTCTTACATTCCCATCAAAACATGAGATGGAGATTAAATTTATCTGAGAAACTTTGTGGTCTGTACGTTACCTATCGTTATTGTGGGATAAAATGGATACCTTCACTGAAGCTCTCTGCACTGCAGCTGTAATGCTGCTGGCATTCCTCCCAAGCCCATATCTATTCATATTGAATATATATTCTTCCTTTTCTCTGAAACACACCCCACCACCAGTTGTTGTTAACTGCCCTCAAGTTGGCTTCAACTAATGGTGACCCCATCGATGAGGCATCGCCAGACCCTTGTTCTCAACTACCCTACTTAGGTCCTGCAGGTTCAGGCCTGTGTCTTCCTTGATTGAGTCTATCCGCCTAGTGCATGGTCTTCCTCTCTTTCTTTTCCCCTCCACCTTTCCTAGCATTATTGACTTTTCTAGTGAGCCGTTCCTTCTCATGATGTGGCTGAAGTATGACAGCCTCAATTTGGTCATCTTCACTTCTAAGGAGAGTTCAGGCTTGATCTGTTCTAAGATCCAGTACTTAAGCAAAATCAATCAGATGGTGTACATTCTTTTACCTAAATAGGAATGAGGCAAGTTTTTTTCACCAAAGATAGCCGTGGAGGCCAAGATCTTGATTTCTCAGTTGTAACCTTCAGTGATGGAGCTCTGTCACTGTAGTTACATCTGACAATGCCACTCACCAAAATCTACTGAGATGCCGCACATTGGGGCACTGGGAATGATGTCTGCAGCACTTTCCTGGTTATGAGGTGTGTTGAGAACAAGTAACTGGAGAGATCCCCTTAGGGTCCTGCCACAACTGCTTGTCTTAAGGTACCCTGCAACTGGGAGAGTGCTGCAGATGTATTTCCCAGGCTCCTGATCTGCACAACTTGGAAATCCTTCTGTTGAGGCACTGCAAGACTGAAATGGTTGGTTCTGAGGGTCACATTCTGCCATTAACTACCATAAACTTGGATCCCCAGCAGTTATGAGATCATTAAGCCTAGCTTATGATCTCATAACTACTTAGCAGGATGCCTGCTGAGGTCTATAACATGTCTTTATTTTTTAAGAAATACATATGTACACACAGGCATACTTTGATTAATGAAACCTCTGACAAAGAAGCTTCCTTTTACAAAGTCTTTTAATGCCTACCCAACCTCTTTCCCCTTTTTCCTTGTCCTCTGTCTATCTGGAGGTTTTTAAGCAGCATTGAAATTAGGAGAGTAGTGAAGAAGGGCTGGAAAGACAGATTTTGAGTGTTGGGTTGCAGCAAAGTAAACAATACATTAAGGCTTGAGCTGGGAAAGAATGGGATTCTACTCTAGGTGATCCTCCTGTAGCTGCGTGGGCCTGCCTACAACAACAGCTGCCTCAAGAACCCGTACTGAGCGTGTATGAACAGCAAAACAGAGAGAAAAGGGGAAACCAGATTATCCTGCCTCGCCAGCTACCTCCAGCATGTGAAAAAAGAATACTCTCCAAACGAAAAGCATAAGAAAAGTTCTTGGATGTAGTCTCTAGAAAGTTCAAAATGTTTTTGTTTACTTCAGAAATGTCTACCTGAGCTGGTTGTTTCATTTCTCTTATGCTTATTGTTAGTTTTGACTAAATAGTTTGCTGAAACATGTTGAACTGCACTTATTTTCTGTGATGCAAGAATCCATCCCAATGTTATTTCTGACTCTGGTACCAAATGTTCTCTTAAAGACACAATGCCCAGGAACATATCTACTTTGTTCACTGAGGTATACCTGTATTTACTTGTGTGTTAAGGAGTAATGGCTAATTAGATTGTAAGGCTGTGTCTATAAAACAGGATAGTGGAGAGAAATTGTTAAGGAGCAGGATTTTATTCTCTTCCTGAGTGTTAATCTCAAGATCAAATCAGTAGAGACCACAGAAGCTCAATGAGTGTTCCAGGTGAAAAAGGTTCCAGCCAAATCACTAAAAAACACAAGAGAGCCCCCCCACCATCATAGGCATACAGTCTGCAGACCCCATGTTTGAGTTCCAGGAAATACTGTACATTCCACATGGCTAGCTAGCAAAACGAACTTGGGAGGTTTCTCATCGAAGCTGAATGCCCACTGATTTTATTTGGAATTCAGTCTCCTTCATCCATGCCTCTCACCTAAAATAATATGAGACTCCAAAGGGAAATGGGAGGTCCTATGCTGAGGATGTGATTCACAACCACGCAGGTACACAGACTTCCACTGCTGGCTGAAGCAGATGAATCTGTGTAACCCCATTGCATGTGTCCCCCTCTTCATAACCAACACTGGGAGAGCCCTGTTTATAAATAATGATGCAAATCACTGAAATAATACTATATTCTCCAGCTGAACCTGCTTTGTAGAGCCCTGTAGGAAGTCTGAGTTGCTAGAGGGGATTGCTGACATTCTTATTTGATCACTATCAGGGGAAAACAGTTATTGTTGGTTGAAAGAGAAACGTCCACTAATATAAAACTCCAATAACCCGCTTGCACCTCTCTTGTCATCACTTTCCCCAACATTTGCAGTCAGCCACAACAGTCTTAAATCACCACAGGTGTAGAAAGCAGCTGGAAAGGATTACCTAGTAATCTCTAAAGAATGTAGTAGCACTGTGGCAACTATTCATGTACCTTCTCCTTGTTTGCACCACAAAACAGCAAAGGCTTCAAAAGTCAAAGGGATGGCTGATTGCATCTTAATCCATGTAATAAAATGGTACAGTCTCTTTCAGATGATCATGCATCCACCTCTCCATACTGTGGCAATGCCATTAATTTAAGCCAACCCCTGCCAAAAGGCATAAAGATATGTGCAAACTTTCAAGACCTCTAGGTCCCTTCTTCAGGCACAATGTCACAAAAAGTAGGTGGGGAAAAGGGAAGTGGTGTCCAGACTTGATCTTCAGGTTATGTAAGAATCTGCATTTTTACGAACAGATGTAATGAGAAAGGCCTCAAATTTCACCCTGACTGCCCTGCTCTTCTATCTTTCTCTCTCTGGCTTTTCTTCACAAACGAAGATTCAGGAAGGACTCATCCCACACTTTCTGCACGTGCGCTGATGACTAAAAAGGCCAATCCGAGATAAACAAGTCCAGTTGCAGAAAGCACAGCAGATGGTCTCCTTGGGTGATGTTTCCGGGTTGTGATTCTTTCTGCATTGTTGTTTCTCTTCAAGACTTGTTTGGTGTGAGTTCTCAAATAAGGCTGCAGCATTGTGGATAGTGCGTCTCCATGCCTCCCAATGTGTGTCGAGGGCGGACCATTGTTGGTGATCAATTTGGCCAAGCCTGAGATGTTGTTTCAGGGAGTCCTTGTATCGCTTTTTTGGATCGCCCCTCTTACGCTGACCTCTGGTGAGTTCACGGTAGAGTACGATTTTTTTGGAGGTGATGGTCCTCCATCCTAGAAACGTGCCCTGCCCAGCGCAGCTGTGTTATCAATATCATGGCCTCAATGCTGGTGATCCCTGTTTGCTCAAGGACAGCAACATTCGTCCCATAGTCAGTCCAGTGTATATTTAGGATTGTGCGTAGACAGCGCTGATGAAAGCGTTCAAGTACTCTTAAGTGTTGGCGATAGGTGACCCATGTTTCAGACCCATAAAGGAGAATAGACAGTACAATGGCTCTATACACACTGATTTTTGTGCTTCACCTCAGGTGTTTATTACTCCAGACTCTTTTGTAAAGTCTTCCAAATACGCTATATGCCTTTGCTAATCTGTGATCGATCTCTTGTCATTGTGCCTTTGTGGGCACATTGTGGGAACCAATGATACTTCAAGGCACAGCTTTCCCAAGATCAGAAGAGATTATGAGGCCCTGGGGAGGAAGCTGAAAGAAATGGATGCACAGGTTGTCATCTCGTCTCTTCTGCCAGTTAAGGGCATGGTCCAGGAAGGGAGAGGAAAATAGCTGACGTAAACAACTGGCTCCATAGATGATGTCGCTGAGAACAATTTGGATTCTTGGATCATGGGCTGCGCTTCCATGAGGGGGGACTTCTGGCAAGAGATGGGGTCCATCTTATGATAGTTGGAAGAAACATTTTTTCCAACAGTCTCAAGAATTTGATCAGGAGGGCTTTAAACTGAGTCAAATGGGGGAGGGAGACAGTATTCTAGAAGGCAAAAGGGCTGGAGAAAATAGTCAAACTGTCATAGAGGGAACAAGGCAAACAGTGCAAGGACCCAACAGTGGGAGGCAAAAAAACTTGTACAGGGAGCAAGTAAAGGGAACACATGGTCTTAGATGTCTCTACACTAATGCACAGAGCATGGGAAATAAGCAAGATGAACTTGAACTCCTAGCACTACAAAACAAATATGATATAGTAGGCATTACTGAAAACTGGTGGGATGAGTCACATGATTGGAATGCAGGAATAGAGGGGTATAACCTTTATAGGAAAAACAGGCCAAACAGGAAAAGAGGAGGAATAGCATTATATGTCAGGGATATTTACATCAGTGAAGAGATCCATGACATCAATACTGGAAGCCAGGTGGAGAGCATCTGGATAAAAATTAAAGGGGAGGGAAACAACAGGGATGTTATTGTGGGACTCTACTACAGACCCCCAAATCAGGCAGAAGAATAGGATGATGCCATTCTAGAACAGATGACCACACACGCAGAAAGAAGAGATGTAGTAGTGATAGGTGACTTCAACTATCCTGATATTTGCTGGCAATCTAACTCAACCAAAACTTCAAGGTCTAGCAAATTCCTTACTTGCCTGGAAGACAATTTCATGGTCCAAAAGGTGGAAGAGGCAACAAGGGGGTCAGCTATTTTAGATCTGATCCTAACCAACAGAGATGACCTGGTTAATGGGGTGCAAGTGGTGGGATCCTTAGGTGAGAGTGATCATGTTCTCCTGGAGTTTATTATACAATGGAAAGGAGAAGCCAGGCATAGTCAGACATGCATTCTCGACTTTAGGAGAGCTGATTTCAATAAATTCAGGGAAATATTGGGGGTGATCCCATGGTCAGGAATATTAAAAGAGAAGAGACCTCAAGACTTTCTCAAAAGAGAGATGGGACTTTCTCAAAAGGGAGATACTGAAGGCACAATTTCAAACAGTACCATTGAGGAAGAAAAATGGGAGGTGTCTCAAGAAACCAGGATGGATAACTAAAAGAACTTTCAACAGAGCTAAGTTTTAAATGGAACATGTATAGGAAATGGAAAAAGGGGGAAATCACCAAAGAAGAATTCAAACAGATAGCGAACACATGTAGGAGTAAAGTCAGAAAAGCTAAAGCGCAGAATGAGCTCAGGCTTGCTAGGGAGGTTAAGAACAATAAAAAGGGTTTTTTTGGGTATGTCCGCAGCAAAAGGAGGAAGAAGGAAATGATAGGGCCACTATGTGGAGAAGATGGCAAAATGCTAACGGGACAGAGAAAAGGCAGAATTACTCAACACCTTCTTTGCCTCAGTGTTTTCAGAAAAGGAAAAGGGGGACCAACCTAAGGAGAATGGAACAGAGGACACAATAGAGGAAATCCAGCACAGAATAAGCAAAGAGTTAGTACAGGAATACCTTCTTAATCTAAATGAATTAAAATCTCCAGGACCAGATGAACTACATCCAAGCGTATTAAGAGAGCTGGCAAATGTGATCTCAGAGCCATTGGCAATAATCTTTGAGAATTCTTGGAGAACAGGAGAAGTCCCAGCAGACTGGAGGAGGGCAAACATTGTCCCCATCTTCAAAAAGGAGGAAGAAGAGGATCCCAACAATTATCATCCAGTTAGTCTGACATCAATACCAGGGAAGATTCTAGAGCAGATCATTAAACAGAGAGTCTGTGAACATTTAGAAGGCAATGCCATAATCACAAAAAGTCAGCATGGGTTTCAGAGAAACAAGTCATGCCAGACTAATCTGATCTCTTTTTTTTGATAAAGTTACCAGCTTGGTAGATGAAGGGAACACTGTGGACATCGCATACCTTGATTTCAGTAAGGCCTTTGACAAGGTTCCCCATGACATTCTTGCAAACAAGCTTGTAAAATGTGGGCTAGACAAGTTAACTGTTAAATGGATTTGTAATTGGTTGACCGGCCAAACCCAAAGGGTGCTCAGCAGTGGCTCCTCTTCATCTTGGAAAGATGTGACCAGTGGGGTACCACAGGGTTCTGTCCTGGGCCCAGTGCTATTCAACATCTTTATCAATGACTTGGATGATGGAATTAAGGGCATACTTATCAAATTTGCAGATGACACCAAATTAGGAGGAGTAGCTAATACCCTAGAGGACAGGATCAAAATTCAGAATGACCTGGATAGACTGGAGAGCTGGGCCAAAGCTAACAAAATGAAATTCAATATGGAGAAATGTAAAGTACTGCACTTAGGGCAGAAAAATGAAATGCATAGATATATGATGGGAGAGACCTGGCTGAATGAGACTACGTGCAAAAGGGATCTAGGAGTCCTAGTAGACCACAAGTTGAACATGAGTCAACAATTTGATGCAGCAGCTAAAAAGGCCAATGCGATTTTGGGCTATATCAATAGAAGTATAGTGTCTAGATCAAGGGAAGTAATAGTGCCACTCTATTCTGCCTTGGTCAGACCTCACCTAGAATACTGTATCCAGTTCTGGGCACCACAATTCAAAAAGGATATTGAGAAATTGGAGCATGTCCAGAGAAGGGCAACTAAAATGGTGAAAGGTCTGGAAACCATGCCTTATGAGGAAAGACTTAGGGAGCTGGGTATGTTTAGCCTGGAAAAAAGACGGTTAAGATGCAATATGATAGCCCTGTTTAAGTATTTGAAGGGGTGTTACCTTAAGGATGGAGCAGGCTTGTTTTCTGCTGCTCCAGAGACTAGGACACGGAGCAATGGATGCAAGCTCCAGGAACAGAGATTCCACCTCAATATTAGTAGGAACTTTTTGACAGTAAGAGCTGTTCAACAGTGGAACACACTCCCTCGGAGTGTGGTGGGGTCTCCTTCCTTGGAGGTCTTTAAACAGAGGCTGGATTGCCATCTGTCGGGGATGCTTTGATCAAGATTTCCTGCGTGGCCGGGGGTTGGACTGGATGGCCCTCGTGTTCTCTTCCCACTCTACAATTCTATGATTCTATGACTCTTTGTCAATCTTGGCATCTGAGGAGCTGATACTTCCCAGATAGTGAACTGCTGAACGGACTTGAGCAAAGATTTGCCGACAGCAATGTGGGGATGGTGGTGTTTGTCCTGTGGTGCAGGCTGGTAGAGAACTTTTGTTTTCTTCAGGTTGACTTCCAGCCCAAACAGCTCTGCAGCTGTTGCGAAGCAGGATGTTAGGCACTGCAGAGCTGCCTCTGTGTGTGCAACAAGGGCATCATCATCAGCGAAGAGCAGCTCACAAACTAGATAGTTTAGAGTCTTAGTGCGAGCCCTCAAACGGCTTAAGTTAAACAAGTTACCATCAGTGCGATAACATATATAGATGCCGTCTTCTTCAAACTCTGCCGTAGCCCTTTGGAGCATCATGCTGAAGAAGATTGTAAATAAAGTTGGAGCAAGAACACAAACTTGCTTCACTCCATTCGTTATTAGAAAGGGCTCTGAAAGAGCATCGCCATATCTGACTTGTCTGCGCTGGCCCTCGTGTAGCAAGATAGTAATTTTAAGGAATTTGGGGGGACATCCTAGTCTTTCCAGGATCTGCCACAGACCTTTTCTACTCACAGTGTCAAAGGCTTTGGTGAGGTCGACAAATGTTACATAGAGACCCTTGTTCTGCTCCCTACATTTTTCTTGCAGTTGTCTAAGGGCAAATACCATATCTGTAGTACTCCTATTGGCTCTGAAGCCACATTGGCTTTCAGGAAGAAGTTCTTCTGCAATAGCAGGAACTAATCTGTGCAGGAGTATCCTTGCAAGGATTTTTCCAGCAATAGAGAGCAGTGTTATGCCTTGATAGTTTGAGCAATCGGATTTTGCTCCTTTTTTCTTGTACAGGGTGATGATAACTGCATCTTGGAGATCTGATGGCAGTTCCTCTTTTTCCCAGCAACTCACAAGGAGTTCGTGGAATTTCTCGTGGAGTGCATGACCTCCGTGTTTCCAAACTTCACGTGGGATTCCATCAATCCCAGCTGCCCTGCCGTTTTTCATCTGCTGTATGGCCTTAAGGGTCTCTCCAAAGTGGGAGCTATATCCAGTTCATTTTTTGATCGGTTTCTGTATCATATGTTGGATAGCTGAGCCTTGGACTACTCGGTTGGCACTAAAGAGACTTTTAAAACGTTCAGCCTATCAATTCAGGATGGAGGCTTTATCAGTAATTAATGTTTGAACATCTGTACTGTATAAGGAGCTTTGGACCTGATAGGTATGTCCAAATACTGCTTTAAGAGCTTTATAATATCCTCTAAGATCACCCAAATCAGCACAGCATTGTGTCTTTTCTGCTATATTGATCCACCACTTGTTCTGCATGTCTCGGAGTTTTTGTTGAAGTTTACTACATGTGAGATGGAAAGCTGCTTTTCTTATATGGCAAGTTGGCTGGGCGAGGTATGCCTTGTGAGCATTTCTCTTCTTTGCCAACAGCTCCAGGATCTTTTGGTTTTCATCAAACCAGTCTTGATTTTTCTTGTGGGAGAACCCGAGGGATTCTTCCGCAGACTGGAGGATACTGTTTTTGATATGTTGCCAAAGCACTGTAGGAGAAGGATCTGTAGGATAGTCTTCAAGTTTTGTTTGCAGAGTTGCCTGGAAGTTGTCTCTCATGGTAGCTTGTTGAAGATGGTTGACCTGGAGTCTCCTCTTTAAGATGCCAGCCCTCTTAGGTTTGAACTTAAGATGAAGATTTAGTTTACATCTTACGAGGTGGTGATCTGTTTGGCATTTTGCACTGGGCATCACTCGAGTATGACAGACATTGCGAATGTTTCTCTGGCAGACTAGAACATAGTCAAGGAGGTGCCAATGTTTGGATCGGGGATGCATCCAGGTTGTCTTCAAGCTATCTTTCTGCTGAAAGATAGTGTTTGTAATAGCCAGCTGTTGTTCTGCACAGAACTCTAGCAGGAGGTGTCCGTTATCATTGCAATTTCCAAAACCATGCTTGCCTAAGACACCTTTCCAGGCTTCGGAGTTCTTTCCTACTCTGGCATTGAAGTCACCAAGGATAATAATTTTATATTCTACAGGGACTTTTTGTATGAGTTGGCGTAGGTCTGTGTAGGTCTGTCTTTCTCTACAGGTTCGGCTTGCATAGTTGGGGCATATATACTAAAGAGAACAACATGAGGTAGGCATAAGGAAATAATGCGATCAGAGTGTCCTGTTGGCAAGGTTTTGAGTTTGGAGGCAATGGAGTTTTTAATCATAAAGCCTACTCCTGAAAGATGTTTTTTGGGTTTGGGTTTGCTAGACCAGTAAAGTGTGTAGCCGGCGCTGTGTTCTTTAAGGCTGCCTTCCTCATGGAGAAAACTTCATTAAGAGCAGCGATGTCAATATTAAGTCATGATAGTTCATGGGCTATTAGAGCAGAACGACGCTCAGGCCGTCCTCTATCTGCAGAGTCTCGTATGGTTCTGATGTGCCAGCATGCAAGCATCAGTTTATTTACACCTTTGGAGGCCAGTGTGTGCCTTTGTTTCTTTGCCTTGGTTAGACCGCATCTGAAGATGCCTGTTGGCCGTGGCTAGCCAAGCAGGTAGATGGGGATGAGCTTTCGTTAGGCCATCTTTTCTAGGCCCCTCTCCATATGGAGCAAGCAGTGCTCTCCTTAAAAAAGGCTGCTTGGTCATTCAGGATGCTGCCGAACAAGACTGTCATCTCCCAGGTCAGCCTTGAGCGACCAAAGTCCTGAACCGCCTGCATGCAGGGTTGGGTCTGCGGCTTCCAGTGCATCTTTACACCTGCCGTTTCGTCCCTCGCGTATCGATACAGGGCTTTTTCCGAATTGGATTTGTCCTTTGTGCCTGTGCAATGGATTGTTCTGGTGGAGCACAGCATGCACAGAACTGGCCTCCCCCTTTAAACCAGAGGTTCATCTGCTGTGGCCTTGCAAGCATGGACGTAGCAGCGAGGTCCTCGGGTCGTAGGTTTGATTAGAGTTTCCTTCTCTTAGATGGTTCACCTTACAGGGTTGGACGAGCACCATCTGCCCGGGTTTGGGATTAGACTTTTCCTTCTCCTAGGATGGTTGCCATAAGGCTAGAGAGCTCATCCTGCCCTTTGATGCTGTTTGTCAGACCCTTTGGTTTTGACCTGTCTGGCATGGGAGACCCTACGGTGGCTATTATGCCACCACCAGCATAGCTCAAAACATCATTAGGGTACACAAGCCTCTCTCCCACGACAAGGGGGCATCAATGGAGAGGGCCCTGCTCTTCACTAGCTGGGAAAAGGATTACAAGGTGACAAACAGTGATTCTTTCCCCTGATAATGCAAAAGTTCTCTATCCAGTGCTAAGCTCACAGGCTCCCTTGTAGAGAGAGAACAGAGATTCGCTAAGCAGGAAGTGATGTCATATCACTTCCACTTGCCTTTTTTTGGGCTGCTTTTGGTCTGGAAAATGCAATTTGGGGCGACTGGAAGGTTCTGAGGGGATGCTAAAGCCATATCATTGGATCAACAAGTGGTTTTCTCAAGTTTGGTGCTATTTCTGCCCATATGAGTCTGCCCAAGTCTTACAATGTTGGGGATTGGCTTTTCTCATGGTCCCACCACTCTCAAAGGCTTGCCTGATGAGGACATGGGAGAGAGACTTTTGGTGGCTGCTCCCAGGCCATGGAGCATTCTCCCAAGGGCACTTTGGCTGGCCCCTTCTCTGTTCTCTTTCACCAGCAGGCAAAGACCTTATTTAAAGAAGGCCTCCAATCTTTAACTGATTGGGGCAGAAGGATGTTCAGTGGGTGTGCTGTAATTTTAAATACATATTCATATGTATTGAATGTATTTTAAACTATTGTTTTAACTGGATAGGTTAACACTTTTAAAACTTTTGTACTACATACTCTTTTAGTGATTTTCTTTTAATCCATATTAAGCTGCTTTGGGTCTCATATATTGGGAGAAAGGCAGGAGTATAAATTAAATAAATAGAGAAAAAAATAATAATTTTGGGATGGAAAATTCCCTGAAAGTTGCCCCAAATTTAAATTGAAGGGATCAGGTGAATTCAAGGGAATGCCAGGTGGCTTTCTGGGCTGCAAAACTGGGGTTTGGGTAGGCATATGGAGTATGGACCACATTTCCCCCACCTCTGCTTCAAATGGACAAGGCTTGATATTGTTTGGGTCATGGGTTAGGTCAAAGAAGTCAAGTGAAGCCACATTAGGAAGATTTACTGAGGTCTGTCTAAACAGCGAAAATAACCCTTACAGAATGCAAGAATACCTGTTGTCCCAATGGGATCCTGAAGCAACTCAATGTATTGTGAAGGAGGGGGGTCCAAAATGCCATTTACTTTGCAGGAAACGCCTTCACAGCTTTTCCCATATATCTATCTATCTATCTATCTATCTATCTATCTATATATATTAAAAAATTGCACTGGCAAAGCACATTCCTGCTCCTTGGGACAAGTGACTGAATTGATTTGTTTTCCCAATAAAAGTGGAAGTTGGCAGATGATTGGTCAGACAAGTGTGGTGGTGGAGCTTGCCGGTAAGGCAAGCACCCAGAACCACCATCTTGGATTTTCCCTGTAGAGATCGTGCATTATGGCAAGAAAACAGCCTTTTCTTTCTTTTTTGTATGTTTGCTAAAGAGGAAGGTTACATTTTGGGGCAACTGGGGGAAAATAAAATTGCCAGTAATTCACTCTTGCCCACCATTTTGATTCGTAGGTATGCCTGTGGGAACATTGAACGTGGTTTGCTTTGCATGCCTACGGTCTTGCAAACAGACCATCAGGACAAACAGAAGCTGCTGTGAGTTGGCATTACCCTGCAGCAATCCATGTTTCTTCCTCCCTGTAGATGGTTCCCTATTTTGTTGGTGAACCTTCAGAAAACAAAGTCCCAGTTTCCAGTGATATTAAATCCCCTTCCTTCCATCTCTGAATGGCTAAAAATGTCTTTTTCCAAGTCACCCAAAATTCAGGAATAGCTGCAGTGGACATAAGACAAATTTCATATTGTGGTAATACTTACATTGAACCCATCAAGAAACCTGTGCAAGTTTTCAAGACCACCAGGCCCCTTCTTCAGTTTATGTCTTTTCATGTTAAATTCACTTTAAGCATATTGGCATTGTGTCTGTATTTCAAAGAAACTGCCATTTCACATTTCAGTTTAGCTCAGGTTAAAGGGAATAATGTTGCACAGCCTCTCTCAGTGCCTCTTGTAACTGCTGATTAAATCAGAAACATTTAATTCACAGTTATCCTTGGGCTAGAGAATGCAGTAATGGATGCTCAGTTGAAGAGTGGGAAAAGAGTCTACATCAGTGCTATTCAAATTGGTGGTCCATGGACCAGTGCCAGTTCATGAGCCATCAGCTGCTGTTTCCTGGAGAGTTTCCAAGAAAGAAATAAACAATTGCAGCCAACAGGCTCAACTATGATACTGGTCTCTGGCACGCTGGAGGAAAAAACTGCTAATCAGATAGATTGAGAAGCAGTCTCCTACATGGTCGTTTGATTATGGAAAAAGTGTGTCCTTGCGGGTCACCCTTCAAGCCACCCCATAGAGCTTGGAATAAAAAAATGAAGTGGGCTTTGGTTGATGTTGCATTCAAAAATTTGTCCTAAGTGAATTTCAATCAAGCCTGAAACAAGACAGCATGGGGTGAGGTGGGGTGGGAACTACTGGCTATGATGTTTGTAGGCATGAGAATTGCTTCTCTGCAGAGCTCAACTGCTGTGATATAATTCAATGATGTGATATACGTCTTGTTATTAACTATGGGGAGAAAGGAGATTGAGGCTGCAGTCTCTGCTTTAAAGAAACATGTATTAATCAAACCTTCTGAAGACAGCTCCTGTGCATAAAACTGATGAAGCAAGCTCATGAATGAGGGGTAAGGATCATGAAGCCCTCTAGATATTGCTGTGCATTAGCTCCCAGTATTCCTCACCATTGGTTGTGCTAGCTAGGGCTGCTGGGAGCTGCAGCCCAACAACATCTGGAGGGCTGCACAATCCCCACCCTGACATAAAACAACTATCATCTTTCCAAGAACAGCTTGAAAAACAAGCTCTAAGAAATGTAGGCTATACTGTACAAAACTTCAGATGACGTTGGATTAAAAGCAGTTATAATAAACGAGGGAGCCAGCATGGTATAGCGGTTTGAGTGTTGGACTACAACTCTGGAGACCTGAGTTTGAATTCCGGGTCCATGGAAACATACTGGATGACCTTGGGCAAGGCAAAGGCAAACCCACTTTGAACAAATCTTGCCAAGAAACCCCTGTGATAGGTTCACCTTAGGGTCTCCATATGTCGGAAACAACTTGAAGCATAATAATAAACAACTACAGAATATAAACTCTTTTCAGCACAGGTCAAAGTGCCACTTAAAAACCACAACAATGACCAGTAAGGATTCTGAAGGCCATTACCCAATAGTTTTATGCTCAGTGGAGCTATGAACTATGAAAATCGTCAATGAATCATCCTTTTAGAGATCACTACCAAAGACTGGGCCTACTGTGTGTGTTGAGTAGCTGCTGATATTTTCAAAATCACTGTAGAAAGGCTTTGCCATTTAAAAAAAAAACTTTTTTAACTGAGTCAGCCAACAGTCTGAACTCCACAATGGAAAGGGTTTTACACATTCCTTTCTAGTTTCCCTGACTTTTTGTGTCTTTAAAAATAAACTATGGTGTAACGTTACATACATACTCATCAAGGCACTTTTTCCATTCTTGTCTCTTCCAGTAAAATATATTGTTCCTGTGATTCCTTCAGCAACAATTAATCCCTGCTGCTTTGTTTTGTCTACTCCCCTTTCTCAAGATTTTCCCAGCATCACCCCCTTTCCTTCAAAACATGAATAAAACCCTCTTTACTTCTTTCAGCTAGGCCAAACCACAGGCAGTAACTGTACAGTGATTAACTCATTACTGGGTGTTCTAACCACCACCACTATCATCATCATCATCATCATCATCATCACCTTCACAATCTACCACAAGTTACCAACTGGAGTTTGGCACTATCAATGATTCAGGACATTATCACACAAGCCCTGTTCTTGTCACAATCGCGTTAGCAAAAGTAAACGGACACGTACCTGTTTGGGAGCCCTCAGTATCTCATGCCCCTTCAATAGCACAACTGGGGCTGTTTCAGCCATTGATGGTTCCCTGGCTCTCCTCTGGACTCCCCCTTAACCCTGCCTCCCTACGTTATTGCCTACCCATCATAACTTTCATATTTTTTAATTTTTATTTTTTAGTTGCAACACAATTTAGCAATTATGGCAATCCGATTTAGTGAAAAAAAATTAAAATAAAAGGGAAGAAAATGGAAAAAAAGAGCACCAACCTGTTTGGGGATAGCTGGTGGGGTGGGGGTGGGGGGAGAGGAGGAGACTGAGACCATATGACTGCCCAATGAATGCAGCTGGAGAAATCTATCGCATCCGAGGTCTCATGGCACAGTAGCATGGCACAGGAGCTTATTGATGAGTGCTTCCCATCAATGGCAAGGGATGTCCTAGCCATACTTTGGAGGCATAGCAGCAATGATATGGAGGCGACTTCATGTGTTGAGTATCACCAAAGGCGCTATTATCCAGCTTTATTTCTGATTTAGAAGGCTCATGTGACAAAGCCCTCAGATTCTATCCAAGAACCTAGGAATCATTGAGGTATCATTAGCTAGTGTGGCATATTCCAAGCAGTGTTGCTCTTTGTACATGTGCTATTGTGATCCTATCTATGGTGATTTTATTCACCTATTGTGTCAGTCCATTTGGAACTGTGCTCAGACCACCTGTCCCTACTAGCACCACACTTGTTTACTTAGTCATCACCACCACCATCATCATTGCTATAACCATTACTACTTTCCTTAGTACTCTTCATATCTGATAACTACATCTGAAGATCAACCGATGAAATATAAAGGTTTAATAACTTGTCCATGCCATTTTGTCTACACATATGCACAGGAAGCTCTGGGAAGAAAGGGACTGTCTCCTCTTATATGCCTATCACACAAAATGAGCATGTAAGAGGAGAAAGCTGCTTTCTTCATGGAGCTTCCTGTGTGTAAGTGTAGAGTGGCATAAATAAGTTATTAAACTTTACACAGTTATTAAACTTTATTAAAGTTATTAAACTTTAACCTTGAGGACAGACGCTGAATAATATTTAAGTAAACAGAGTACTACCCTAATTACATTTTTATCAGTACTGTACTTTTAAAGTCATATCCCACACTTAGGTCTGTCGCATGCAGGTTCTGTGTAGACTTCGTTTTTAATGGAGAAAAATCTTCACATATTTTTGCACACATTTTCTGAATTGCAGCATGTCCCCAGTGACTAAAGCATCTTTGTGCGTATTTTAGAAATGTATGGCATTTTTGTGCATTTTAAAAACATGTGCATGTTGCTGGAAACATTTTTTCATTCTTTCATGGAATGCATCAGAAGCCCAGAAACTTCTGGGTTTCTGATCACCAATTAAGACTGTTTCCTCATTTGTTCAGTCTGCGAGGTGCAGGTAAGATAAATCTGTTTTTAAATCCTATACCTTGGTAGGGTTAATTTCTACACCTTGATGGGGTTAATTTCTCTCCTAGTCTGAGTTTGTGTTGTTATTGTTGTGATCAGGGCTCCCTCTAGTGTACAAGAAACACTCTAAAAACTTAAATTCAGATACCACTTCCCATAATAAGAAACTATCTCACATAGGTTTTTATACTATTAAATTTGCATTTTATTTTATTAGTTTATTTCATTCTCGCACTCAGTTACACAGAATTGAAAAAGTCTTCTCCTGGCTGGGTAAGATTATGGGAGCTTTTGCACCAGGGCCATATACACTGGCGGTTCTGGGAAAAAGAGCAATGGCTGATCACCAGTTTGGCAAACAAAACTAAACAAAAGGAAAAACGGTGGTGCCCTATATCTGGCTCTCATTTTGAGCAACCCACATGGGTTCCTGGTTAGCAAAGGAGCAGAAATAAAGAGAAATGCGAGGCTTTGTCAGTCAGACATTAATTTGAGTTTATTGGGTTTTTAAAAAGGTCAGTTGTCTAACATGACCTACATTTCTTTCATGCAACACCATTGTAACACTATAATTTTACTTTAATTGCCATGGCTGCCTTCTATGGAATCCTGGAATTTGTAATTTGCTGAGGCACTACAGCTGTCTTGCAGAGAATTCTGAATATCTCATGAAACTACCAAGCCAGGATTCTATAGGATGCAACCATGACAGTTAAAGTGGTATCAAAGAGTGAAAGAGACACTAGTGATTGGAAGGAACAGTTAACAGGGAAAAGCTCTGTGGTAGTCTTTCAAAGTGCATGTATCTTCCACAGAAGTGAAGTGAGGGAGCTGGCTGATTAGAATCTCTGTCTGTTTATGCACAATGGAAGAGAAATAATGCACCACAGAAGACAAACTGGAAGTCATATTATATGCTGCTGTCATTGAAGAAAAATCTCTTGAGATTTCCAGCTATGGAGATTTTCAGACACGGAAAAATCGTCCCTTGCCGCGCGAGCAGCCTCCCGAAACTGCTGCGCGGCAAGGGTATTTTTCGGACGACGCTGTGCCTCTTGCGAAGCCGTCCGTGTCACTTCCGTGAAGCTTGGGACGGCTCCGCGCCATATTTCAATCACGGAGGCTGCCCGTGCTTGAAATATGGCGCGGAGCCGTCCCAAGCTTCACGGAAGTGACACGGACGGCTTCGCAAGAGGCACAGCGTAGTCCGAAAAATACCCTTGCCGCGCAGCAGTTTCGGGAGGCTGCTCGCGCGGCAAACAGGGATTTTGGCATGTCTGAAAATCTCCTATGTGACTGAAAATAACCTTCCCTGTTGTATTGACCGTACTTTCTCTTCCATCCTATTTGTTTTGAAAATAAATCTGTGAATACAAAGAGGCAAAATAAAACTTGTAACATGGATGAATTGCTTCCTCCTCTGTCCTGCTGAAAATGATTGCTCTCCTCTAACAATTAAAGCCTTTGTAACCTCCATAATGGATGATATTTTCCCCTCCTAAACAGGATGCTGGAACATCATGGGGTAGTCTAAACAGACACTTCTCTTGAACTCTTGGAAGGAATTTTCACACAGTGACAATTCAGGCTGTTAAAACTGAAAAGACTGTATATCAAGGTGGGAATGTACATGTACAGAAAATGAGGAACTATTTTTTCTGGAAAAAAAGTGAATTGGTGTGATGATTTCACAATTTTGAAATCATTTAAAAATCATAGGGTTGCCTGAATTTCAGATGTGTGGGGAAAAGATTCAGGTAGCCCTGGTGGCGCAGTGGTTAAATGCCAGTACTGCAAGTCACCACATTGCAAGTTGCAAGTTCGATTCCAGCGGGCTCCAAGGTTCACTCAGCCTTCCATCCTTTCGTAGGTCGGTAAAATGAGTACCCAGCTTGTGGGGGCAATTAGCTAACACACATTGGAAGCTGTTTAATGCAGTTAGATGTGTAAATAGCTGTTGCTTAAAAAACAATTTGTAAGCCGCTCTGATAGCCTTGTGGCTGAAGAGCGGGGTATAAATAAATAAATAAATAAATAAATAAATAAATAAAAAATAAGGTTTCCTTGTACAAGGCTGTTTATTCAAGATAATGGGTGTGATAATAGCCTTTCTACCAGAGGATAGGAATGCAGAATCTACCCATAGGTCAACAAAGCCTACAGGGAGCTGGCCATTCCAGGACTGGGGGAAAGGTTTGCCACCCTTAATGGCACCTTATGAAGTGTGTGTTCTGGGAAGGAACCAGCTACATTGGTGCACCTTGGGCTCCTACCTCCAGTAATTGTAAGGCAATGGCATTCTGTGTCATGTTCCTGTGCTACTGAAGCCTGCACTTACCTGCCCCCCAACAAATCCAAGCTCAGTGGTGCAGTAGATATTTTTAGAGGCCATGTTTTTATCCCATGGCCATGTTTATTACTGCAGGATAAAGCAGACAAGCATTTCCTTATCTACTTTCTCTGCATCTTTATATATGTTGCTGTTATGTCTCCCTTTACTCCAGGGGTGGAAAAATGCACCCCTTGGGCCACATGTAGCATTTTTGTAAGCCCTAAGGGCCAAATTTGAGGAGCTCCAAGGAGAGCATTTCCTAGGAAGGCATTTCCCTCATGTTTGGAAGCCCTTTAGGCCCCCTAGGTGTCATAAAAAGTCATTTTTTTTTTGCTCCCAAATGCTCTCTACGAGCCCAGGCAGCCCCCAAAACACGCTAAAAAAGCCCTCCCATACCCCCCTAGAGAGCATTTAGGGGCATTTGTGGGAATGTTGTTTTGGGGGAGCAAGTGTAGTGGGGGAAGTGTGGCTCTCCAAGGTCCCCTGGGGGCTTATGTAGCTCTTGTCCTTCCACAGTTTCCCACCCCTACTTTTCTCACTAAATAGCCTCAAATGGCAATTGCTCCAGTCCCTTCATAATGCTCATTGTCCTTTCTGCATTAGTTTTACATCACTCTTTTTCAGCTGCGGTGATCAGAACTGTACACAGTATTCCAAGTGTGGTCACACTATAGATTTGCATAAAGACCATATAGAAACATAGAATTGTAGCGTTGGAAGAGACCACAAGGGCCACCCAGTCCAACCTCCTGCCACGCAGGAAATTACATTCAAAGCATCCCTGACAGATGGCCATCCAGCCTCTGTTTAAAGACCTCCAAAGAAGGAGACCCCACCACACTCCTAGGGAGTGTTCCACTGCCGAGCAGCTCTTACTGTCAGAAAGTTCCTCCTAATGTTGTGGTGGAATCTCTGTTCCTGGAGCTTGCCTCCATTGCTCCGTGTCCTAGTCTCTGGAGCAGCAGAAAACAAGCTTGCCCCATCCTCAATGTGACACCCCTTCAAATACTTAAACAGGGCTATCTTTTTTCCAGGCTAAACATACCCAGCTCCCTAAGTCTTTCCTCATAAGGCATGGTTTCCAGACCTTTCACCATTTTAGTCTCCCTCCTCTGGACACGCTCCAATTTGTCAATATTCTTTTTGAATTGTGGTGCCCAGAACTGGACATAGTATTCTAGGTGAGGTCTGACCAAGGCAGAATAGAGTGGCACTATCACTTCCCTTGATCTAGACACTATACTTCTATTGATGCAGCCCAAAATCGCATTGGCCTTTTTAGCTGCTGCATCACACTGTTGACTCATGTTCAACTTGTGGTCTGCTAGGACTCCTACATCCCTTTTGCACATAGTCTTGTTCAGCCAGGTCTCCCCTATCCTGTACCTATGCATTTCGTTTTTCCACCCTATGTGCAGTACCTTACATTTTTCCATATTGAATTTCATTTTGTTAGCTTTGGCCCAGCTCTCCAATCTATCCAGGTCATTTTGAATTTTGATCCTGTCCTCTAGGGTATTAGCTACTCTGCCTAATTTGGTGTCATCTGCAAATTTGATAAGTATGCCCCTAATTCCATCATCCAAGTCATTGAGAAAGATGTTGAATAGCACTGGGCCCAGGACTGAACTCTGTGGCACCCCACTGGTCACATCCTTCCAAGATGAAGAGGAGCCACTGCTGAGCACCCTTTGGGTTTGGCCGGTCAACCAATTACAAATCCATTTAACAGTTAACTTGTCTAGCCCACATTTTACAAGCTTGTTTGCAAGAATGTCATGGGGAACCTTGTCAAAGGCCTTACTGAAATCAAGGTATGCGATGTCTACAGTGTTCCCTTCATCTACCAAGCTGGTAACTTTATCAAAAAAAAGAGATCAGATTAGTCTGGCATGACTTGTTTCTCTGAAACCCATGCTGACTTTTTGTGATTATGGCAGTGCCTTCTAAATGTTCACAGACTCTCTGTTTAATGATCTGCTCTAGAATCTTCCCTGGTATTGATGTCAGACTAACTGGATGGTAATTACTGGGATCCTCTTTTTTCCCCTTTTTGAAGGTGGGGACGTTTGCCCTCCTCCAGTCTGCTGGGACTTCTGTTCTCCAGGAGTTCTCAAAGATTATTGCCAATGGCTCTGAGATTACATTTACCAGCTCTTTTAGTATCCTTGGATGTAGTTCATCTGGTCCTGGAGATTTAAATTCATTTAGATTAAGAAGGCATTCCTGTACTACCTCTTTGCTTATTCTGTGCTGGTTTTCCCCTATTGTGTCCTCTGTTCCATTCTCCTCAGGTTGATCACCCTTTTCCTTTTCTGAAAACACTGAGGCAAAGAAGGTGTTGAGTAATTCTGCCTTTTCTCTGTCCTGTTAGAATTTTGCCATCTTCTCCACGTAGCGGCCCTACCATTCCCTTCTTCCTTTTGCTGTGGATGTACGCCCCAAAAAACCCTTTTTATTGTTCTTAACCTCCCTAGCAAGCCTGAGCTCATTCTGCACTTTAGCTTTTCTGACTTTACTCCTACATGTGTTTGCTATCTGTTTGAATTCTTCTTTGGTGATTTCTCCTTTTTTCCATTTCCTATACATGTTCTGTTTAAAACTTAGCTCCGTTGAAAGTTCTTTAGTCATCCATCCTCGTTTCTTGAGACACCTCCCATTTTTCTTCCTCATTAGTACTGTTTAAAATTGTCCCTTCAGTATCTCCCTTTTGAGAAAGTCCTACCCGTCTTGAAGTTCCTTCTCTTTTAGTATCCCTGACCATGGGATCACCCCCAGTATTTCCCTGAGTTTATTGAAATCAGCTCTCCTAAAGTCAAGAATGCGTGACTGACTATGCCTGGCTTCTCCTTTCCATTGTATAACAAACTCCAGGAGAACATGATCACTCTCACCTAAGGATCCCACCACTTGCACCCCATTAACCAGGTCATCCCTGTTGGTTAGGATCAGATCTATGATATGGACAGTGTTGTTTTTGCTTCCTTTTCTAATTATGCCTCCGTAGAGTTTGTGTACAGTGCATCAACATTTTAATTGGTCAGTTGCTTCAGCTCAGATCCCATCAATATACATTGAATGCCAGCCTTTATTTTCTTGCCCCAGTGTGCATCACTTGACCCTCCCATTTGCCATTTTAATACCCCTTCTCTCAATCTGGTGAGATCTTTTTGGAGGCCTTTAAAATTATCATGCTGATATTTGTTCAGGCTTTAAACTACATGGAGACAAAGGTACAGTCCAATAGGTGAGAGATTCAAATTATAGGGTTTATGATCCTTCATTACTTTCTTGCAGTGATTTTTTTTAAAAAAACAAACAGGTTCACATACAACTGCAGATTAATGGCAGCACTTGTTCTGCTTTTGTACATAATAGGCACTTTGAATACAGAATATGGTGAAGAACAAACTGGTGTTTGTTTTTTAAAAATTGCACAGAGGGCCTGACATTTTTTCTCATCCTGTAATAGAGTGCACAACAATCTAGATAATAATCTCTCTTCCAGGAGTCTTCCTTCCACACCAAAAGTAAAGAGAACTGTCAGTGTGTAACTTCCCCATCCATATTTTACTCAATTATTTATTTCAATGTAATTATATGTATATTGAATATTATGTATAAAAAATTACATTAATTGCTGATATGTGCTAAGAAACATTTCAGAACAAAAAATGAACATCCTTATAATTTCAGGAAACAAAGGACATTGGCTAATTTCCTTTGACTCAAAAGAGTGTTGCTTTGGAAAAAAAGAGAGCAGGCTGGATGATTATTTCTTATTCTTGTGTGATAAGGAGGCATGCGCAAATGCTGTTTGACACTGTGATATTTGTAAAACAAAGTTAAGGTCAAAGTTGCTGAAAAGCTTCCAAATTCCAGTGTAGTTTATCATAAAGAGGCTATTGCTGCTGAAGATCTAGTTGGTTCAAGTCTCTGTCTTGCCATCCGTAGATTCAATCATACACCCACACATTTGCACTCCTTTGCCAATGCAATTTTTTTTAAAAAAATCTAATGTATTATTCACGGGCTTTGTTCACACAATTTTTTAACAAGTTATCCTTTTATATGAAATGAGTTTTCATGCCTACAAGGGACACAGCTTCAAAATCTTTCAGATTTGCCAAGATTGTAGCAAAAAATGCATACGGCTATTTTTCAGAGTAGGACTGAAAGAAAAGTTGGCATTCATACTTCAGTTTCCCAAAGCCCCTGCCCCATGGTCTTCAACAGGGCAGTATTGTCTACCAGGGTGAGCACAGAATTTGTTGTACAGTTTGAAAAGTAATCCAGTAATACTATTAAAAAATAGGGAGAGTAATTCACTATCACTAGCACTAATAATTGAAATAATGTAATTCACTTAAGTAACATTAATTAATCTAGTATTTAATATGTCTGTGTTCAGAAAGGACCATGGGGTTACAGTCAATGGCATAAAGGCTGCCAGAATTGGCCCTTCAGGGCCACATTTTGTTATTGGCTTCTTCAAAAGTGCTCTTTTTGTTGTTTTAAAATTTGCAGAGGTGTATGAAAAATTAAAAAATCAAGCCCAAGGTGCAAGCCCTTTAGGAAGTTTTCTTCAAAGTTAAAACGGTCAGAGATTAACTTCTAGTATAGCAGAGTCACAGAGACTGGAAACAGGACAGGACTTAATTAATAAAGCACTTAGAACTCAAGCCGCTTAACAACAAAAGACTAACAAACACCATCTTCTTGAAAGAATACTTAAGCATTTACTAATGGCTTTTCAATCTACATATGCATGGGAAGCAACATTATAACTAATTAAAGGATTTGGGTTAGGATAGGTATCATGACTCACCATTCAGTGAGGCCCAGGAAAAATAGATAAGGCAGCCATCCCTACAGGAGCATGGAGGGATGTTTCCTTCTTCCTTGCAGAACAGAACAAAAAATCAAAGTCATCTTGGACCATGAGCTCAGTAGACCTGGGTCACATGATGACACGATGATCATCCAGCTTGGCTGTGACTGAGATACAAGCCAAGCCCACTATGGATAGTGTGAGGAGAAGGGAAGGAACTCTTTCACATGCAGGAGGGCCCTAAAAACTTCCTAAGACTTGCTTTGCTCTACTAGCAAGCAAGTGGGGGCATGCAGGAAGAATGCTGGTTTTTCCAACAAAATTGCCTTCCTCTAACCTGATTCCCCCCCTTCCCCAGATGGACTACAAAGACTGCTGCCACACTGCAGAAATAATCCAGTTTGACGCTGCTTGAACTGCCAAGGCTCAATGCTATGGAATTCCAGGATCCAGCAAATCACATTCTCTCAGCCTTGCAAAGAAACCCTATGATAGGGATATCTTAAGTAAGAGTTGATGTGAAGGTGCATAACAAAAAAAAAATCCAGGGCAGACAATGTTAGGATTTGCAGAGTGCTAGAAATGAAAAACAACCAAAATTGTGAAACTGATAGCATCAGAACTCAAATACGTAAACAAGGAAACGTTTATTTTCAGACATTTTCATGGACTAAGGATATCTGCCAGACTTGTGCTAGATCAAATTATAGCCAAATATAACACTCCTAGAAAATGGCAGTAGTGGCCAGGGGCAGGATCAGTCTACTGGTAGCTACAACTTGATGATGAAAACAGTCCACTAATCACTTTCAATTCATTTTTAGGAAGATGGAGAGTCACTAGGGTGCCCTTTGGAATTTTGTCCATTCACAAAAACTTCCCAAAGAAGGTACTTGAGGTGCTTAGGGGACTGAAAGGATGTGATGTAAAGTCACCATATTTTTTTATGTAATTTATGGGGCCATAAACAAAGAGCATGATGAAGTTTCACAGCATTATTAGAAGAGCATGCAAATGACAGAGTATCATATTTAGGACATACACTAACAAAAGTGGGTTTAAAACCAGAACTGGAAGAAAGTGTAGGAGTGCAACAAATGGAAAGTCCTTGAAAAAGGGTGGCATTAGAAAAAGCATGTTAAATTATTTTGAAAAGTTCTTGATTGGAGTAGCACCAATATCTGTAAGTGACACTAAGAGAGCTTCTGAAGAAAAATGAACATGGATATGGAATGACAACTATGAGACTACACCAGCAGGTAAAAAACCTCAGTACAAATGTACCAATACTGTAGAACTAAGAGACAATGATGTATTCAAGACTTTTACTACAGGTATCAAGTTGAGTCTCAAATCCTTGCAAGATATTTTCAAGTTGAGTCTCAAGTCAAGTCTCAATTCTGGCAGCTAACTTTAACAGAAAAAAAAGGAGGTAGTGGTGGGGTGTGTGTGGAGTTTTCTTAACTAGAAAATCAAGAAGATGTGCACAAAGTTAAGCCCATTGCCAAACAAAGAGTCTTGCCTGCTGCTCTTAGGAAGAGCCTTTACCTAAGACCAGTAGGCAAGACTCAATCCCAGAGTGTGGGACGTGTTTCTCAGAGGGAATGCAGCCAACACCTTAGGCAATGGGCTTGAGGTGGGGGTTGAGGTCTGCTTGGCAGACTGTCCTCAGTGCACTTCAGAGGAGCCTTCTAAATCTTTTGAAAAGCTTTAGAAGAATCCTTCTACCTCAAACCCACTGCCTAATGCATTTGCTGTTACCATTTCCATAATGTGATCAGTAGGCAAAAAGAAGTGAGATCATGGAAGCATTGTTCAAAGGAGGAAAATAATTTTCTGTTTTGTAATGTTTCTAGACAAATGCGTTATGGTGCTAAACCAAGGCTAGCAAGTCCATTGCTAAAAATATGTTAAGTCACAAGCTGAGTCGAGTCAGTGTGTCATTTATTTTTGAGTCGAGGCCAAGTCAAGTCATTGAAGTTATGTGGGTCTGAGTCAATTGCCTCGAGTCTACATCACTGCTAAGAGATAAGAGGGTTGCAGTATAAGTAGATTCATCTTACTATGGAATACTAAGAGTCCTATTGCAGGAAGAAAAACTGGTAGCATGTGCATCATGCTCACTGACAGCCATACGAGAAGAACTGTGCACAAACAGAGAAATTACTATTTACTGTATCTGTGGAATGCCACCAATACATTTATGGCAGACATGTAACTGAACAAAGCTGTCACAAACCACTGGAGAGCATAATGAGAAAGCCATTAGTATGTGCTCTATCCAGACTACTAAAGAATGTTCTTGTTAAAGAAATATACAGTATTACGAAGATAAAGTATAATCCATGCAAGAAAGTCTTAGTAGCTGACACTTTGATTATGACAACTCTACTTAATTCCTATGAAAGGGGGGAAACAGATCTGAAATTGGACATTTTGCAACAATACAAAGTAAACCAGCACATGAACTATCTGGAAATCTCTAGAGACTGTAAGACATGAGTAAACCTTGTTAGTGTGAATTTCAAAACTATTTGCTCCTTGAGTGAGGGCTGGTACCTGGAAAATTCTTTAGAGGTAAGAACAGGAGTAGTTTAGAGGTGTGAGAAAAATTTGTATTATTAAAAAATAAAACAAAATGAATGTGCTTAATCATCTTTATATTTAAAATTAATTCTTCAACTAGACTATGTTATCAGCCACTCAGGTTAAGGATACAGCTAAGACAAACTATGTTCACTTATACTCCTACTGATGACACCAAAATACAGAGAGAGGAATACATATACTCAAAAAGGACAGACTGTACAACTGATCTTTGCAAATTACAGGCTTTTATTAGTTTGCATGGAATTTAATTATATTCAAATGTACTTTTGGTAGACAATAGGCAAGATTAGACACCCCAATTCAATGTAGATTCTCCTAGGGAATCACCTGTTGTTGTTGTTTTTTAAAAAAGTGGTGGAACCTGATTAGACTTTTATCAAATGAATGCAACTGAACACAAAGACCAGATGATTATCAAGATGTTAATGGAAATTACAATATTCCAAATGTACATTTAAAAGGAACAAAAACATTCATGATTGTACAATGATGCACATGCATTTTAGATATCTGCAATGCAATTGTATTTCCTTAGATTAAATGGAAATAAATAAAAAATGTTCCATTTATTAATCCAATTTTTGCATTCATAGCATTAAAATTTTTCTTGAGTGTATTTGGTTTGAAAGCACTTTTTAAAAAGCTCTTTTTAAATGCCTGAGGACGCTAAAGAAGTAGGGGGACTGAGACTGGTTATCAAATAATATGACACCCATATCTATGTTAACTAGTCAAAAGCAATACATGGGTTAAAGCTGTTGCCATTATGCATTAGAAATGATACTACAACAGCAGTAAAACACATTGATAGGGCAGGGCACTTCCAAACATTTAATGCATTTCTTGTAGAGTAAAAAAAAAAAAGCTTCTCTTTTGGGCCCCATGCTTCAAATTAATTCAAGGTATGACACAGTTGTCTTAAATAGCCTTAAAATAGCCTGCTTTCAGGATGGCCATCAGCCAAGAAGCTACACTTTACAAAACATCCTTTTCTAGAAGTGACTCAAAGGGAAAACTCCTTAAATTTTACATCTAGGAAAACTCTGTGTGTGTGTGAGAGAGAGAGTGAGTGAGAGAGAGAGAGAGAGAGAGAGAGACAGAGAGGGGGGAGGGAGAACTGGATAGTTTCTTGTTCTGTGAAGAAAAGCACAGGTTCTAAATTGAATTATTAATGGACTAAAATAAAAAAGCTGGATGTTTTATACTTTAATAATGAAATGAATAAGTTAAGGAATATTTAATTCAAACAATGGTTGCTTTCATTTACAACTAACCTAATGTACATATAAAGTATGCTCTGTTATTTTCAGTATGCCAAGAACTCACCTTCTCTCTTTCACAGAGATTTATGAACATGTATGGTGCTTCCTAGAAGGTTGTCATGGGCTGAAGGCTTTGTAACAGCAACCTTTCATTTTAAAAAAATTAATCATCAGACCAAAATAAAATCATTTAAATGCATGCCTTTCCTGAGCAACTTAGAATTTGGAATGTGCTGAAAAGCTACAATAAATAAGTCAAAAGATTAACAAACTTAAAATGTGCTTCTAAATTCTTTAAAGTAAATTATAAAATCTATTTCATGACAGATAAATGGACTGTTGTGTTAGGAATCTCAAAAGCTTATGTGCCAAATAAATTTATGAAGTACCTTTCTGGAAGTAGAGTCAACTTTGCTTGTATAAAAATTACACAACATTAAAACCTAGCAAGTAAATCACCTGACAGCTGTTGATTTTAACATTGCAAAGTATCCATGCAAGGAATAATATTAAATAGAATGATAAAAATAGATTGAAGCAGCAGTGAAACTGGAGAGAAAGTGAACATGTTAAGTGACCCAGGACTCCTGCAAAAACAGATTTTAAAAAATTGAACTTTAAAAAACAAAGAAATCCAAAGTATGAATATTGATTTGCTTCCCAAAATAAACAATTCCACAGTGTGTAAACTAATCATTACTTTTAAAATGTAATTTCATAGAAACCACTTAAAATATACAATGCAGCATCTTGGTTAAATATCACTGTATTTCCTGTTCCCAGAGTGTTCCTCCAGAGTAGTGCATTGGAACCACAAAATTAGGATGATAGTGACAAGAGAATCCACCCATAGTTACTGTTGATGCTTAACACAATTGTGTGATATTCAAATCCTGCTAGTAGTACAGCAAAATAACCAACCCAGAAAACGATAATGGCTTTATATAATACTAGTTGATGCTTACAGGCTCTGAAAAGGGAATTTCCCAAAGATGTGTTGACAAAACAAAACCCTCGAGAAGTAGTACCTGATAAACAAAAATAACCATATTCTAGCCCTTTCCCCAAGAGTAGTAATATAATATCACCCATCACACCATATGTGTTGATTGTATTACTGTGATCAAAACACATCTGAGTGTGACAAAGACACTAGTGACTGCTTACTCCCTAGAGGACCTGCCCTTAGTTATATGCAAAGTTTAGATGTCTGATACTGTGAAAACAAAGAAAGGTTGTGGCACCTGCTGTAACTCTTTTTTTAAAATCCTGTAATCACTGAATCACAAAATATGTCCTAATTTTGTTAACTGGTATCTGATCTCCATTAGTCCAGAATATCTGAGGCATACTCATGACATGCTTCTATCATCATCCCTCAATCAATCAATCAAAGGTTGAAAAAGAAACAACCTTTCTTTTTCAAGATAACTGAATGTTCCTGCTGCCCTTCTTTAAGATGCCCATCTGAACATGCCTAGAAATAATATACCAAAAAGGATTTCTCCTTTTTAAAAATAAATGTCAGCATCTCCCTTTCCCCCTCATAAGTCTTTTTTGAACATCCCCAGGGAGGAAAACCTAGATTCCACAAACATATGTTCTTTCTAAGTTGCAGTAATTTTAAATGCCATTGCGCTTTGAAGTATCCAGGTACATCACACCTCATTACCTTAATTTCTCCTCATTCCTAGTTGTACTGGTGATAATGCTCATATTACTGACAGCTTCTGTGTGAAAAACTTAGCATGATTTTTCTACAATCTGTGGTGTAGTGGCAATATTTATTATTATTATTATTATTATTATTTTGACACAACAACATTCCCTACTCAGGTGATCACAACAAACCTCCCAATATCTTAATATTAATTTCAGGTGCTAGGATGAGATTGCAACAGATTCAATATAAACATTAAAACAGGCAAACACATTTTGTGAAAACTGTAAATGATTTATGTTGTGATCTGTATCACCCTGCAAGTATGTATGACATATAGCAATATTTTACAGTGAAACTGTTAATTGTAGTGAAATAGATGGCACATTGAAAAGTATGTCCTAGCTACCATGATCCTATGGAGCCAAGGAAAACAAAACTAAATTTAAACAAATAAACCATTTCCAAAAGCAGTCTCATTCTATCAGTTCAATCTGGGAGAAATTTCTTTTTAAATGCTGCTGTGCATTAATTCACTTCCTGAACAAATTTTCTTAAGAGTTTTTTTTAAACCTGGGAGCTTGAACAGAAAGTGATGTTGGCATCACCTCTTATAGATATCTTCCAACCACTTTTCATCATCTTGCTCCTCATCTTCTGCTACTGGCTCTTCAGTTTCCAGAGGAGAAGGAATGACAAATTCTGGCCTAGGAGAAGAGTTACTGTTTGAAGATCTGAGTCCAAATTTGCGCTTTAGCAAGTGAAACTGCTCTTTGACATAGTAGTAAAACTCATATTCATATCTCATGCGTTGGTACAGGAGCTGTATGGATTCTGGAGATGGGACGGTCTTTTTCACGGTCACAGTTAGATTGCCAAGCTTCCTATGTTCTGTAAGAGATTTCCATAAAGAGAAATATGGTCAACATCCACAAAACAGAGATAATTTTGAAATGAGATTATAAATATGAAAGGGTACATGAACTGTTTTAAGGAATAACCGTTTCTGAATTAAGGAAACTTTATTATATGCCCTTAGAATTCCAGTAGTAGAGACATAGTTCACACTTCATGTTATATCCACAGGCTAATTCAAGATGACAAGAGCTAAAGATCAAGCAGGAATCAACAGATTGGATGAATATTTAGTCGCATTTAGATTCCTTAACTTTTCACATTGTTATAGCAATTTAAAGTATACCATCCTGCAGATGAATTACACTGGCATAACTGGAGATTATACCAGCATACATGTTGAGGGCTGTTACAGAAGGAGATATCAATTAGCTCCTTATACAGTGCTCCCCACTGTGCAACTAGAGCCTTGTAGTGCCAGGCCTACCACCCAGCAACCGAATAGCTGGGAAATAGGCACAGCTTTCATCCTCCAAAACTCCATTGAGTATGCTGGAGGTCCAGGATAGCAAAGGTAGCCAGATGGCATTGGGTATCACTTGTCCATCTGGCCATTGATTGATTGTGGGAGCCCAGGTGAAGGTAATTGGGAAATCCTTTCAAATGCAGCAAACTGGGAAGAACTGGAAAGCATCATAACGGTCCTTGGACACATGAGTGTGTTCCACACAGATGTCTGTGTTCCATATCAAAATGTTTTGCAGTCCAAATTAGAAAACAGGTCTCTCAACACTTTCTTTCCTTAAATGTAAATGGAAAAGAAGGACATGGATTGGGGCCTGTAGTTCCTTGCTGTTTCCCCAATTAAAATCATTCACAATAGTTGCTAATAGCCAATGTTGTTGCTGTTGCTGCTGTATGCCTTCAAGTCATTTCTGGCTTATGGCAACCCTAAGGTGAACCTGCCACAGGGGTTTTCTTGTCAAGGTTTGTTTAGAGTGAGTTTACCTTTTGCCTTTGCCTTCCCTTGAGGCTGAGAGAGTGTGACTTGCCCAAGGTCACCCAGTGGATTTTCATGGCTGAACAGGGATTTGAACCCTGGGCTCCAGAGTCATTGTCCAACACTCAAAACCACTACACCACACTGGCTTTGCTAATAGCCATTGAAGGGAAAAAATAGGTACAGCATAACTAATAGGAGTGTTACAGTTGGGGCAACGCTATGATTTAGATCAAGGAAATGGTGTGCAAGAAGGATTCAATCTTCTGTCTTTGAGTCATTCAGCTTTGATCCAGACTCCCAGAGCCCAGCAGCAGCTTTAAGTAAAGAAAGAGACATTGGAACATCTGGTCATGGACCTGCTATGTCATTTCCAGTTTGGTCCTCTGAGGATCAATCCAGATGTGATGTTATTCATATATTTAGTCTGTACATGGTTGAAATCTGCTCCTCTGGTCTGCTATTTGGATTAGGAGGAAAGTTCCATGGATCGCACTGTCAGGTAAAGGGATACATTCTCATGCTTTCCCCTTTCTCCCGCTACCATCGGCCTGAACTATCTACCAGCTATGTATTTTGAAAAATCAGTGATCCAAAGGCTCAAAACATGCATGTCAGCTAGACCGGCCCTGATTTCTGAAGGAAATCAAAGACATTTGAGGAGCAAATGCTATACTATTCTTTCCGTGAAGCCTGTTTATGGAATGTTTCATCCTATTTTAAATATGCTCCTTTGCGAACACTTCAATTCACCTCCCAATATTATTTTCTGCATCAAGGAGCTTTTTAAAAAATGTCCTATCCCTGAAAGTTAGGTTTATTTTGCTGAGGGATAAATAAAGTATTTCTGCTTGCAAATCTATATAGTTAATTTGGTCTTTGTGGAAAGGCAAAATAACACACACATACCCATACCTCATGGGGTGTAGGTAATAGTCACTTGCCATTATACATTATAGATCTAGGAATAACTGGTAAAGTTACTAACCTCTACATTATTAGAAACCTCTACTTCTCATTTTGTTTATATTACTTTATACTCACTTTAAACAACTCTTTTAATAAAAGTCTGAAGTAACTCACAAATTTGCTCCTTGAAGTTACCCACCCCCAACTCTTCATCTATCAAATGCACATAATGGAAAAATTATGCAGGGCTGGCTTCATGCCAGACTAAACACACTAAAGATGCTGTGTAAACCCAGCTGTTCCACTAGAAGACGGGAGACCCACACTTTATGACCTTCTAGACAGTGAGCCATATGGAGGGCAACAAACTACACTATTTACTTTTCAGACTTTATTTTGTTTTACAGTGTTTGGTTTGGCTTTCACATTACTTTTAAAAAGTATACTGTAGTACTATGACCAGAAGATGCTTAAAACCTGCTGAAACACAGTTTGTATGTTTGAAATTGGTGCTGAAAATGGTGGCGGGCGGGCGGGCGGAAGAATAAAATAATGACATATATTTGTCATGCAAAGTGAAACACAAACCTTCTTTTCATACCTGTTACAGCAGAGCAAAACCAAAGGCAATGCTAAATACTATATAGTAACTATAGAGTCTTTGTCTGAAAATGAATTGACTTTGCAAAACCTACCCACACCTACAAAACCCACATCTATAACTTTCTGCAGTATGGGGAGCTTTAAAAACCATTGACACAGCAATCATAAATCAATTGTCCCTATATACTTCTACAATACAAAAGTGGTACCTTTACATGTGACAGTATACTATCTTTACATGTAACAGTATAAAAAGAGAAAAACAAAATCCCATAAGGTGAGCTTTTCTGGGGAGTGTATTCTACAGATACAGTTCCACCATGGAAAATGCCCTCTTTCTTATAACACCAACACCATCTCTTTTGGTACAGGTACATAGAGGAGGGCCTCAGGTGATAACCCTAGGGCCTGGAGAGACAGAACTGAGAAGAACAGTTCTTGCACATAACCTGGCTGCAAGCCATTTGGACCTTTAGAAGTTAAAATCAAGACTCTGAATTGGACTCAGAGACAGATTGGCAGTCAGCATAGATGGTAAACTACTGACACAATATGAACGTATTGATCAGTCAAAGTTAGTAGTCTAGCTTATCTATACTGGGCTAGCAGAATTTTCTGGACCATTTTCTAAGATCCCCTCTCCCATAACTGACTGAAGCAAACCAAATGGGAGATTCAGTCCACTACCTGCCTAAGCACTAGTTCAAATCAATGGCTTTCCTGTATTAGATGATACGAGAGGTAGAGATGTTGTCACTTAGACTACATTCCTGGATCTCTCCAGTGGTTTCATGCAGATGTTAAAAAAGATGGAGGACTAAACAGAACCCTGGGGATCCCACAGCACAACTGAGCAGAGCAATAATTGTCCAGTAGCACCTTCTGGAATCCAAGTAAGAGCAGAACCACTGCAATATAGAACTCTCATGTCCTAATTCAGACAGCCTATTCCCTAAAGATACTCAGTGATGGGCAACCTTTTGAGCTTGGTGTGTCAAACTTCGCCAAAAAACTGAGCATAACTTGGGTGGTGTGTCACTTTGAGGAAAAAACATTATTTTGTGATATTTATTGTTTAAATAACATAAATGTATAATTGTTTTATATATAATTGTATTTAATAAACCAAAAACTAATTATTTAACTTACCTGCTTAGTGACTTCTTTGTTCATCTGTCAGTCGGTTTCTTTTGTTGGTCTTGATATTATTTAGCTTGTGTGGAGTGCCGTGAACTGAGATAAGTGAGGGGGAGGGGGAATTCTTTTACTAACCTACAGACCTCCAGCACAGAGTGTCTAATAGGGGAGGATGAAACATTTGTGACTAGAGTCTTAGGACATTTTCAGACACAAAAAAGTCGTCCTGAGGGCTCAGGAGAGGTATGCGGCTGTTCTGAGGCAGGGGGTCAGTTTCTGATGATGCTGTCCCTCTCACGTTACCCTCCGTGTTCCTTCCACGTCGCATGGAAGGAAAAGGCACCACTTTTTACTCACGGAAATTCTTCGTGAATAAAAAGTGGTGCCTTTTCCTTCCATGCAACACGGAAGGAACACGGAGGGTAATGCGAGAGGGACAGCATCATCAGAAACTGCCCCCCTGCCACGGAACAGCTGCGTACCTTTCCCGATCCCTCAGGATGACTTTTTTGTGTCTGAAAATGTCCTTAGAGTTAGACTCTAACTCCAAGACTCTAGTCGCAAATGTTTCATCCTCGGCTGCACTTGGCTGTGCAGGGGTTGAGGATGAAACATCCTTCTCGACCAGCAGCCGCGTGTCATCAAAAATGGCTACGCGTGTCAGTGCTGACATACGTGTCATAGGTTCGCCATCACTAGTTTATGGTATCAAAGCTACCAATAGTACCAAGAAAACCAACAGCGTCACACTCCTGCTATCCCTTTTGGAGCATGAATCATCCTACAGGGTAACTAAGGCAATCTGCATTCCAAAATGATACATTAAACGAGACTGAACCAGATCTGGAATCCATTTAATCCAAGAGAGCTTGGAGTTGTACCTACTTGTATGAGTACCTTATGCAGGAAAAGGGATGTTAGGAACTAGTCTATAGTAGTTTACTGACTCAAGTTAGAGGCTTTTAAAAGAAATTTGGAATTAACTAATTAAAAGTAACCAGTAAATCGTAATTAGGCCCTTCTTCTAATATTAAAGGTGTACAGTATGTGTGCCTTCAAGTTCCCTGTTGACTTAGGGCAACCCCATGAATTCCACAGGGTTTTGTTTTTTTTAAGGCAAAGAATACTCAGAGGTGGCTTTGCCAGTCCCTTCCATGATTATAATTTAATAAGAAATACCTTCACTTTTCTTTAACATTTTATTTAAAATTTTCCAGATACATATGAGGTCTATTTACTAAATAATGAGACAGATACAATAACTTATCTTTATTTATATGTATTACAATTCTAATGCTTGCCCCCTTCAATATACTCCCCATTCACACTCACACACTGATGCAGTCTTGTTTTCCTCTGGTCACATGGTGCCAAATCTGACAAATATGGAGGATGTTCAAGTGTAGTAATGCATTTATTGGCCAAAAGCTGCTTCACAGAAAGTGCTGTGTGAGCAGGTGCATTGCCTTGAAGAATGAAAACATTTTTTCACTTCCCCCCCTTGACTCTTTCTCTCAGCTTTGTCAAAACCTCCTTATAATAATGCTGGTTCACTGTTCTGCCTTCTAGAACCCATTCTGTCAAAATTATGCCCTTGATGTCAACCCCCACTCCCACAATGAGCATGGCTTTGAATGTGGACTTGCTTTGATGTCCTTTTTCCATTCTTTCTCATGATGGTGTTTTCCAGTGTGCTGACTGTCGTTTTGTCTCAGGATCATACTGGAAGATCCAAGTTTCATCACATGTGATGATTTTTTGAAAAAAGTTTGGGTCTGCCTCAAGTTGCTGCAGAATGTCACATTGCTCGACTTTTAAACTTAGCATTTTTCTGGTACACAACTGCTTTAAATGACGACTGACAATTAACTGAACGGCCGAGAATGTTGATGTTTGTCATGCAGGTTCAGACATGTTCAAGGTCACCACTCAAGCATTCGCAATCAGTTCTCCCTGATTTGTCTGAAAGGTAGAAATACAGTCTCGTTATTTAATAGACAGACCTCGTAAATAGGACAATGATGCTATATAACAGAAAAAAGAAGAAAAAAGAGAGAACTTGAAAGAAAAGAAAGACAAGAAAAGAAAGAGCTACAAGTAAAAGAAGAGAAAAGAAAAAACCCATAAAAAGTAAAAGTGATTTCCAATTTTCTCTTCAACAATACTTCCCCCATTGGACTTGTGGGATCCCACCCCAGAGGTTCAGAGCCCAGGGCAGCTGGCAGCAAGACTTTGTGCTAGCAGAAAAGCAGTGCTGGGTCTGGTTTGGGTGGCCAGCAAGGACCTCTGGGAGTCCCTGTTGCCTCCCTGGGGACTGATTTAAGAAGGATATGGACAAGCTGGAATGTGTCCAGAGGAGGGCAACCAAAATGGTGGGAGTAATTTCCATCAGTCATAATTTAAATCCCACGGTTAGTTCATTTTCTAGTCCTGTTACGTTAGGTGAGTTTCACTTGCTGAGGCCTGAGAGTACGGAAAAGATGCTTAGCCACAGTTCAGCCAACCACTTGGATATCTGATGGCAGTTCCCCTTTTCCCCATCAATTCACAAGGATTTCGTGGAATTTATCATGGAGTACATGACCTCCATGTTTCCAAACTTTAGGTGGGATTCCATCAATCCCAGCTTCTCCTTCTTACTTCTCCACTGACGCCCCTTGTTGTGGGGGAGAGGCTTGTGTACCCTAATGAAGTTTTGAGCTATGCTGGCGGTGGCATAATAGCCACCAGTAGGGCCTCCCATGCCAGACAGGTGAAAACCAAAGGGTCTGACAAAGAGTGTCAAAGGGCAGGATGGGCTCTCTAGCCTTATGGCAACTATCCTAGGAGAAGGAAAACTCCAATTCCAAACCTAGGCAGATGGTGTCCGTTCAACCTTGTAAGGTCAACCATTTAAGAGAAGGAAACAGGGGTTGTATTGTATATCTAAAGAGCCTTGAAAACTAGTTATTATCTCCATCCAAAGGTACCCTCAACTCTTTCTCTGGGCCAAAGTCCAACAGGCCCTTCACTAACTGGAAAAGCTCCGCTGAACAACACTGTGAAAATACAGTGGAAAAAGATAATAGGTCCTTCTTTGCCATCTCTGGTGACACACAAGCAGATTTATTAATGGGCTGTAAGCTGTGTTGCTAGGAAATGTTGTGACTCCAAAGTTCCAAGCACCTTGCAGACCCCAGAGCTCTCTCTGTACAGTAGAAGTAGCCATATGTAGCCTTTACATCTCTCTCTCCTTCACACACACACATTTTTGCAGGTCCACACAAACCTTGTTTTAAAGGTAAATAGCTGGTGTGTCAGTGTGGCAGCAAATTTGAAAACATAATAGGGGTACAACATGGATAGACAACTGTCAGGAGATGGGGGTGACAATGGCCCCCGAAAGGACCTTAGAGAACCTCACATGCTTCACCATGCAATTAACCCCACTACATCTGTACGCATCCTCAAATTTTATTTTTAAACTTTTCCCATTTTTGCTTCTCACTCCCCTCACCTCCAGGGACTAACTGTTTTAGATCCAGGAGAGGCCTTTATTTAACCAGAAAGTTAAATGAAACCACCTAGGAGCCAGTGTTGGGTGAATTAATCTCTATCAAGATATATTTATGGATACCTTGAGCAACACATAAGACTGCAGGCAGAGATCTCGCAGTGAATAATAATATATTCAATATGTGCCCTCAGCTTGGCTGTTGTTGCAGCTGGTTAATGGTTAAAGAGCTGATGAAGAAAAATCAGTTCTGGAGGGCCATGAAGGTATTCAGAGTATTACCGAGATACTGGTAGAGGACACATGCTAGTAAGTGGTAGGGAGAACAACCCAACAATAGTTGAAACACAGTTTTCAACACTGATCCTGGGTTGTCCAACAAGACAGGGTTAAAACAAATCCTGGTTTAGTGTTACATGTGAATGTGGCTATGTCCTGCCCTTTCCAGTACATTGTAGTTGCTGGCCTAAAATGTGATTTGGATTTAGATAGGTAGTCTACATTCTTTCATAAGATTTAATGCATTACAGTCCATTTCCTCCATGGGCTGTAGACCACAACAGCTTATGCTGGAATAAATTAGATAGCCTTTAAAGGACCGAAATAATCCTTTTTATATTGAAACAGGCCAACACGGATCTCTGAAAATGGTGTTCTTTCATGCTTCCTTAAAGTTTCAGAACTAGAGTTCTCCTTAGCTACTGTTTGTAAACTTAATCTAATATCTGAGCTTGGCTTTTTTAAGAATTGGTCTATTTGGTTTCTTTTTTTAAAACATTCAAATGTGAAATCAAATGGATGTGGAAATTCTAAAGGTAACACTACATTCAACAATTAAACATTAAATTACATAGTCATGTAACCCTGAGACCTGGCTTTTAAAATCTGATTCTACAACTCTTCTCCATCAGAAACTGATACTGAAGTTGAACAGTAACAGTAATTACCACAATCCAAAAACATCACCCAAGGAGACCTTCTGCTGTGCTTTCTGCAACCGGACTTGTTTATCTCAGATTGGCCTTTTTAGTCATCAGCGCACTTGCAGAAAGCGCGGGATGAGTCCTTCCTGAATCTTCGTTTGCGAAGAAAAGCCAGAGAGACAGATTGTACAATTAAAGAGCAGACAACATTGTCTGCAATGGCAGACAATAACAGAAGACATGAGCACCTTAAAGTAGGTTTAATTAGTAATACTGTCAGCTTTAAGACTGGCAGGCAGATCAGCCTAGTTACTTAATCACTTTGAGGCCATTTTTAATGGGTGGGTACATTATTGAGGCACATACAATGAATTAGTATTGTATTACAATAATAGGGAATTAAATAGATACATTACTTTCAATATTTCAACAAGAAACCTATATTTTTCATAATACACACAGTTTTCTAAATTTGAATTTAAGGAGGTATTACATTTCACATGATTGCTGAAGCTATAATTCGTATGCTATGTTCCAGAGGACAAAATTATTCCTGGATTAAGGGAAAAGTATGTAAAACTCTGAATAAATGTATGTAGGCTATTTGAGTCAACAATTGAAAATTTAAATGAAGGTCAAGGTATTTTAAACGATTCTGGAATGAAGCTTGAACTAAGATGGTTGGCAATCCTTTCTCATTGTTGTGATATTTATCCTGTATGTTAATCAACTGCAATGTTAATTAGTAATTAAAATTTTATTAATTACTAGACTGAACGACAAATGTGAAAAACTACATTATTTAACTGGCTGACAGTTTTAGCCTTTCAAAAGTAAAAAGTTTTTTTTCCACAGCATCCTTACCAAAATAAAAAATATATATTCTGGACAATATCATGTCAACAGTGCCCAGATTTCTCTTTGTGCACACATACATTGTAGATTTCCCCTTCATTACTCTGGCTGATTAACCAGCAATGCAGAATGAAGGAAAACATGGGCCTCTGTTACATGCTCAAGATATGATTCTGCTAGGCTGACAGTACAGTAAGACTCTGATTCTGATCCTACTAATCTGTATATGTACAACCAAAATATCTTACAAAGTAAAAATCTACCATCAGCAGAGTAAAATATCAGTCATAAACAAATTAATAAATTAATCAGTAGCAATAAAATAGAAACAATTTATCAGGTATAATTAACTTGAAGTATCAGACCATTAGACATCCAATGATGAGATTTATTAAGAATAAGTTATTAGTGATTTAGATAATATCCTTTAATATTTTTTGGCTGCTCGTAATTAACAAGTTGATAATGAAAAACAATCTTAGGTAATTTCAAAGGAACTTTACATTGGCACAGCAGCTACATACGTACATACAAGACTATTAATTGAAGCTCAATTTAAAACTGACTATAACCATTAGCATTCTTCAAGAAGGAAAGAGTTCTCATAAAAACCACTTAGGGTAAACATGTCAGTAGGAGTTAATTTCTAACTCAGAAATTATGCTGCCTAGGGTGAGTCTGGAAGCTGAAGTCCAAAAAAGGAACCTCCCCAGACTCTTCAAAAGGGCATGTTGGTGTCAAGCCCCTGAGAATGGCAGTGGGATTTCTTCAGCCAGTTCCTTTGTTCTGCAGTATGATACTGCTGGCAATTCAGAATAACTACAAGGGGGACCTAATGAACGGCATTCTTCTGTTTCCTTTTTCAACCTGATTTAATGAAGAATAACAGTGATGATGGCTGAGAGTTAAGTATTAGAAAAAGAAAAGCTCCCATTTCCCCTTCCTCTTAAGTCCAATCATTTGACAGCACTTTGAGGGTGGCCAAAAGCTGGGAACATCTGGCATTGAAAAATATGATGTGGGGAGGGGGGAAGAATATCAAAAGGAGAAATGAAAGATTGTCTCTTTAAAGCACACGGCTTTTGACATGGAGTCTGACTCTTCTGGCCAGCAGCCAGGGAGTTAGATCCAAGGCTTTCCTCAACCCAACCCTAAGGGGAAAGAGCGCCAACTGTTAAAAACTAAGACTTGCTTCAGAAAACTGAAGTTAAGTAAACAAAATTAACAGGGAGGAAAAAGGGACCCAAAGCTTCAGGATTCCCTAGTGAAATTAAGCATAGCTCCTCAACCCGCCCCCCTTCCTATGTCACTTGGAAAGGGAATTCTTGGCTCTATTCTTCTTCTTGACTAGGATGAAACAGGAAGCAGTGGATTTATTTTGTGTGTTATTACCAGAGTTTCTCATAGTCTTTATGCATCTCCAACTTCTTCTTGCTAGCTGGAGATTCCCTATGTATAAAAGAAAAACTACGATTACATGGAACATGGCTTTTCTTGACACATATCTTTCTGCTCATGAGTCCTAACATACCAATATTCCTGTTTCTGGCCAGATTTTTTAAAAAGCCACACAACACCTCACAAACTTATCCAAATAAAAGGATGCTGACCATAAAGGTTCTCAGATTAAGGGCTTGTCTACACCATCAAACACCCCAAATCCCCATGTGAATGCCCTTGAATCTGCTGCAATCAGGCCACATGTAGCATGGCCTTTCCCCCAAATCTGGAGTTATCTGGCCACATGTGTCATGGCCCTGATTCACAGCATTTCAGGGTATCCTACCAGGATATGCAGCATGTGGTGTTTTCTGTGGAGTTTTGTCGGCCACTGCAGCCGCCGTCGCTGACACCATATCCAATATTAAAGCTCAGGAGGTAATTCCTGGGAAGGTTTTCTCTCTCCCCAAGGCTTGGCAATGCTGTCTCTGCCCGCTCTCCTTCCTACTTGGCCATCACAGGAAGTGACAGGCGAATGGGAAAACAGGTGGAGACAGTTCTGCTGAGTCAGGGGAAGGGAGGAAACTTTTCCCTTCCACTGGGAACTGGCTCCAGAGCTTTAAAACTGGTGGTGGTCACGGCAGCAAACAAAACTCCACAGGGACAGTAAAGATATGCCCCTACGGAGTACAATAATGTGCAAGGCTTTGGGGGCAGATGCGGGGGAAGGCAGTGGCATGTGGGCAAAATTCCATTCAGAGTTTTTGCCTCACATGTAGACAAGCCCTAAATCTCTTAAACTAAACCCACAGTTAGTTCTACCTAAGAATAGGTCCACTGCCTAACAAATCCCAGTCGTTTCCATGCTCCAACTATTGCAGGTTTGCTGAATCAATGGGAACTTGACAACTCAACATTTAAGTAAGTGCCATTGATTCAGCTCTAGGTGGAAATAACAACTGGCTTTAAGCCAATGGCTCTGCAGGGTCTGCTTTAGGTAGGTGGTCTGCTCTAGGTATGTCTGCTCTAGGTAGGACCACTGTTGCTCTAGGTAGGACCACTGTTCTGCTCTAGGTCTGCTCTAGGTAAAACACTGTTGGATTTAGCCACTTGAGGTACTGGCCACATAGTTAAAATGGGTGAAACAGAGGATTAACAGCATTATTATAGGCATCAAACTAAAAAAGAAGCGGGCAAGTCTACAAACTGCTCAGTGAACATGTATATTCATACCTTAGTGGGTAAACTATTTAACATAAGGAAAAAAAATCCTGTCCCAGCCTCAGACTATAAAACATCAGTCTCTTTATCTGATACAAAGCATCAGCTAATCTAAGTTACTGTGAGGCAAGGCTTATATTCATCCCATGAATATACATGGAGCATATGATGACAATTAAAGTGGAATTTAAATCAAACATTTCTAAGCAGCTGGTATCTCTCACAAGAAAATTGACTTAGACTTTATTGCCACCTACTGGACATCAAGGTATACAATTAACTCCCCCAAATCTATATACAGTAGTGTAGTTTCTTGCTTCCTGCGGATTCCATCTCAATTACCCAACAGTCTGGGGAAAAGGCACAGTCAATTTTAAACCAAGACCTCAGTTAAAATTTGGACAAACAGAAAAACAGAATCAACGTCAGGCCTGAAGCATGTACCTACCTTTTTTGTTCTTTTCATTACTATGGGAACTACTCTACGTTTCTTGAACCTCTAGTCTAGTCTATAATGATATGGCAAAAGCAACAAAGGGTCTTATAGCTTGATGTCTACTGGCATCTGATGTCTACTGGCATCTTTAATGGGGTTCAAATTGTATGGTAATCTACCTGGATTACCATACAAAATTAGGATACACAATATAGAAAATAAATCAGAAAGACAAATATATACAAAATTTAACACTACTGAAATCTACACACTAAAACGTAGTATCTCTAAAATTAATATATTACAACAAATCACATTAAAATCAATGTCACAACACTGTAATGCACCAAAACCACATTAGAAATATGACACAACCAAATGTATTTTGATCTGAGTCTTTTCCAGAGGTGTAAAATATGGGCCGCATCTGCACTGCACAAATAATCCAATTTGACACCGCTTCAACCACCATGGCTCAATGCTCTGGAATCCTGGGATTTGTAGTTTGTTGTGGCACCAGAGCTCTCTAACAGAGAAGGCTAACTATCTCACAAAACTACAAATCCCAGAATTCCATAGCATTTAGCCATAGCAGTTTAAGTGGTGTCAAACTGGATTATTTCTGCAGTGCAGATGCAGCCATAGTTACCATTTTGCATGGCAATCCAATGGTTAAGTTTTGGGATAAACTTCCTCTGTGCTTTTCATCTTGCTGAAATACACTGTTCCTCATGGTTGTGTTTTACTATTATATATTCTTCCTTCTGGAAGTTGCGTTGAACATCACGGATGTTGTATGCATTTTTTTTAAAAAAACACAAAATTAAATGTTTAGTTGTCTGTATTTTTCAATGCAAAGAATCAGAAATGACTTATGTCTACAGTACATTTCTTTGTGCATGGATTAATACTTAATAGCTATCTTCTCTCCAATGTATGTGAATATCCTGAGGATAATTTTGTTAGCTTATTGAGTATTGAAACACGTGCAAACATGGACAATGGGGCATTATCACAAAAATAAAACATACGTGTCAGGAATCCTGTCTGAATTAGGCCTCACTTAGCCTAAGTCCAGCCAGGGTCCTGTCATATGCAGTCTGTGTCTGGGTATTGTTTATGTGCTGGGAGAGGGGACTGAATTGTGAGCACCTTGCAGTTCCCAGGCCTGGAGAGAGTACAGCCTATCTCCAAGGTCACACATCTGCTGGAGGCTTGGGAACCGGGAAGGGGGCTGGTAAGGGGGGTGACTCAAGCCACTGATTTAAACCCTACATTTTTCCTGTGAACCAGTTCTGCCAAAGATTTTGGACCTGTTCACTTCTTTACCTCTGCAATAAAATACTTTGACTAGTGATTGTTGTTTGAGTGAATTGAAGGTCTGACTGGATCCTTACAATGTCCAGATAAAGAATTCAAAGGAGAAAAATATTAACAAGGAGTAAGTTACATGAGAAGAGGCAGTCAGAAATACTTTCAAGAGGTGCTCGTTTCGGCAGCACATATACTAAAATTGGAACGATACAGAGAAGAGAAATACGGTACTTTCAGGAGACTCCTGCTGTTCTTTTAGGTAAAAAATAAATAATAATTTGATCTTTTGGAATTTCTTAAGCTTCATAAGCTTACTGGAGCAGGAGAAATGCCTAGGCATTTGCTTTTGCCAAATGAAAAGTAAAGCAACTCTGAAACCATAAATCTGTTATAAAATCTGAAACCCCTCCTATACTCCTGAACGTTAGCATGTAAATATTTTAAAACAAAATTTCCTTTAGAACGTAACCAAACATGTTAACTAATGGCAACAACTAAGAAAGATGGAGCAGGGAGTTTTGGGATATTGATTAAAACAGTGGCCTTCCTCAGTATTTCCCCAGTCAAGATCAGGATACTGTACAGTACTAATGATGTAAAATCCAGGACTGCTCAACTCTCAGGCATTTAAAATGCAAACTCCCCAACGTGGGTGATCAAATTGTTCTACCTTTTCTATGATGGTGTGTGGGGAGAGGAAGGTCATTCACTGGTTGCCTGGAAGTCACTGATGTACTTCTCAGTTCCAGCATATCATATCTCCATACCTCTGCACTTTTGAATGATGGAAGGTCAGTAAAGATAAGAGAGGGACAGTTCCATCCTGCTTTCCAACAATAACATATCCTTGAAGGTATAGTTCTGAAGTAGGGAGGAACAAACCACTGCAAGTTCTACTCCTGTTCAAAATCACACACTTTCTTCTAGGCTTGTCATTTGGACATAACTGAGTTATCTTTTTCTTTCTGTTAAAGGTCCAAAGCACTGAAGTCAAGGCATTTAGCACTTAGTGGAGTTCTGAACAAGGTTACCTCCCCTGTTGCCATCTTCTTTCCCCACACGACATGAGCTGCAGTGAGAATTCCAAAATCTACCAATCTCATTTCTGTCTATGCCAAAATGCACCCTAAGTTTGTTACAAATCTTATTTCAGCTGCTAAGACCCAGAAAATATTGCACACTTAACATCTAACCCATTAAGATGCAGAACAGGGATGTACCAAAGCAACATAGAGTCACCTGAATATAAATTTGAACTAAAAACCCAAGGAAAAATTTAGCTGAGGCCAGCAAAGTCTGAACTGACTCAAGTTACAGCCACAAAGAAATGTGCTGAGTATGATTTTTAACAAAATATCAGCATGTGGAGAGGGAGGCAGTTATTTGTAGTTCAGCCCAGATTTGTGGAAGACTGGCAAACTTTTGGTGAATACAATGGAAACCCAGACATGTGGAAACTACTGCAACTTTGCACAGATTTAATGGTTGTTAATAGGTCATTCAAAAGTTATATACCTGACTTTTTTCTCTCTCTCATCTCTCTCTCTCTGGCTTTTCTTCACAAACAAAGATTCAGGAAGGACTCATCCTGTGCTTTCTGCAAGTGCGCTGATGACTAAAAAGGCCAATCCGAGATAAACAAGTCCGGTTGCAGAAAACACAGCAGAAGGTCTCCTTGGGTGATGTTTCCGGGTTGTGATTCTTTCTGCGTTGTCATTTCTCTTCAAGACTTGTTCGGCGTGAGTTCTCAAATAAGGCTGCAGCATTGTGGATAGTGCATCTCCATGCCTCCCAATGTGAGGTCAGGGTGACCAGGGTGACCATTGTTGGTGATCAATTTGGCCGAGCCTGAGATGTTGTTTCAGGGAGCCCTTCTATTGCTTTTTTGGAGCGCCCCTCTTCAAAAGTTATATACCTGACTTTTTTCTGTCTCTCATCACATACAGCATTAATGCAGTAATCCCCTCATTTCAACTTCCCACAAGTCATTTATTTAAAAGTTTTTTAAAGGTTGCCTTCAGTAAAACTATCAAGGTAACATACAACACAATAGCATAACAACAACAACAACATACTGTCACAATTGAAAGGATCACAGATCAAAATAGTGGCATCAACATTCAGCAGAATGTATAATGCGTACTCAAATCAGCCAGTTTACATTTTTTTGCTGAAGTGACTAAGCAAATGGTGTCTTTGCCTGTTGCCAAAAAGACAACACATCTGGTGCCAGGCAAGCTCCCCCTGCAGAAGGCGTTTCACATAAACTTTGTGTCATGACTGAAAATGCACTCTTTCTAGTCACCATCTGTCTGAATTCCAGGTAGTCAGAAGATCTGAAGGAAAGCCTCAGTCATTTAACACAGCATTAGGGTGGAATGTAATTCAAAACAATGCAGAAAAGCCTGTGGCTTGCATGTAGCCTCCAGCTGCTGTTCATATTCCCTCCTCCTGCTGATCTTGTGGGATCCTACCATTTTCCCTTGCAGCCTATCAGGCAAAAGATGCAGTGTTTCAAGCACTACTGGGACAACAATCTCAATTATGTAAGTGGTTTGAGCATTACACTAGTATGCTAGAAAACACTGGGTGACCTTGGCCAAGTCACACTCTCTCGGCCTCAGAGGAGGGCAAACCCAAACCCACCCTTAACACATCTTGGCAAGAAAATCCCACGATAGGGTCATCTTAGGGTCACAGTAAGACGGATACGAGGCACAACAATGACAACCACTTTCTGCTGGTATGGGGCCCAAGGTTTGCTGTGGGTGATAAGAGGTGAAGGATTCTTGCTAATACCAGCTATGCTAGACTGCTGGATTGCTGTTTTCCTGCTGCTAGTAGGAGTGGCTACCACAGAGAGTTTTCACTTCTGCCACTCAGTGATTGTGGCAGAAAAAGCAGAGGTTTAAATCTCCCCAAGCCTACATGCTGCAATGCACAAAGTGCCTTCCACATTGCAAGCAATTCAAGAATGCTGATATGACACAACTTCTTGGTATCGGTTCAGCAGCCAGGAGCCATCAAGTCCACAGTATTGGCACCCCAACCTGACATAGATGTATCTGTAATGAGGACCAGGGAAGGCACAGGGTACATGAAAGACCTGCCTTGCATGCTGTTGGAGAGATTGGTCCACCAGTGGAGGGCGCGAGGTACTGAGAAGAACCTGCCTGGACTGTGTGGTTGGGATCAAACTGATCCAGAAACCACTTCAGAAGAGGTCTCATCTGGAGTTGGACAAAGAAAACGATCGTGGTAGTTGATGCCATGAGACTGAGGAGAACCCGAATGAATCTGGACTTTCTGCAGCAATTCTTTAAGAATCTTAACTGCGAGTTCTTTATCCTGTGGTAAAAACACTCTGGGGAGAATGTGAAATTGATAATGCTTCAGTTTGATACAGAATCAGAGGAAGCGTCTGCTGGAAGGGTGGGTACTGAAATAAAAGTAAGTGTCCCATAGGTCTACCAAGGTGAACCATTTTCCTTTGTGGAGAAGGGGAAGGATATTCAACAGAGTAGCCCTCCTGGACCACCTTTGGAGAATGAAAGGATTAAATTCCCTGAGATCCACGATCAGGCACAAGCCTCAGTCCCATTTGGGGATCATGAAGTACCTTGAACAGAACTCGAGAGGTGACAGGGATGGGAGGATTCACTCTATCAGATCGTTCTGTAGGAGCATAGCAATCTCCTGATCAAGAGGGCCCCAAAACTGTGTGAATTCATGGATTCACATTGGGGGCAGTTCACAGAACCCTATGGAATGCTCTTGTCAAATAATATGGATGACCCATGCATTGGTAGTGACAGTATGCCCTCTGCCAAAAAAGGGCACTAACCAGTTGTGGAACCAAAAGAGGTCGGTATCTGCTGGGTGATGGGGGAAGTGGGAAACGATGCTTGGAATCATGAGATGGTTTTTTGTTGGAAGAAAGATGTTTGGGCTGACCATAAGTACATCAAGAAGAGAAGGGAACTTGAGGGGGAGGTCTGGAGTGTTGATGAGGCAGAGATCCATTTGGTCATGAATGGCTTGAACCAGAATGTCTTAGCTTTAGCTTGTTGAGCAGGCTGGGATTGAAAACCATACTTCCTGGCTACAGACCTCATTTTCTGGTTGGGCTCCAGATTCTCATCAGTTGAAGAGGGGAAAACCACTGTTCATGAAACAGAAGGTCTTCAATGGTTGACCTTGTATCATGTGTTAGGCCTGTGGAATGAATCATAGAATCATAGAATTGTAGAGTTTGAAGAGACCACGAGGGCCATCCAGTCCAACCCCCTGCCATGCAGGAATACACGATCAAAGCATCCACGACAGATGGCCATCCAGCCTTTGTTTAAAGACCTCTAAGGAAGGAGACCCCACCACGCTCCGAGGGAGTGTGTTCCACTGTCGAACAGCTCTTACTGTCAAAAAGTTCGTCCTAATGTTGATGTGGAATCTCTGTTCCTGGACCTTGCATCCATTGTTCCGTGTTCTAGTCTCTGGGGCAGCAGAAAACAAGCTTGCTCCATCCTCAATGTGACACCCCTTCAAATACTTAAACAGGACTATCATATCGCCCCTTAACCGTCTTTTTTCCAGGCTAAATATACCCAGCTCCCTAAGTCTTTCCTCATAAGGCATGGTTTCCAGACCTTTCACCATTTTAGTCGCCTTTCTCTGGACACGCTCCAATTTGTCAATATCCTTTTTGAATTGTGGTGCCCAGAACTGGACACCTCAAGTGAACCTCCTTTAGTATCAGAACTGATGTATTTGAATTGTGGTGCCCAGAATGTATCTAGGTTAAGTCTACAAAGCGCAGTGGTATTAGCCATGGACTCTGCATTACTGTCTTCTGCATGCTTGGTTGCGGTAATCTGCTGAGCTGCCTATTTATGTACTTGCAAATCTGCAAAAGCAGAGCTGGCTTCTTATCTTCATCAGAAAGATGTTCCATGAGAGGCAAAACCTGCTTCTGAAGGAACTGTTGGTAGGCCCCATACAGGCTTGGTAATTTGCTATTCTGTGGGAGAGAGCTGCTGTGGAATACGTTTTATGGGCCATGGCATTGATCTTATGCCCTTCCTTATTGCTTGGAGAAGTATGAGTCTTCTTGGAAGACCCAGATTGTGCCACTTCGACAAATTTGGCTGGTGGTGCTTTAAAAAGCACATCACAGTCTTCCTCTTGCACTTGGTTGCTGCTGTTGCTGTGTCACTTCAAATCATTTCTGACTTATGATGACCCTCTCACAGGATTTTCTTGGGAAGATTTGTTCAGAGGGGTTTGCCTTTGCCTTCCTCTGAGGCTGAGAGAGAGTTGCATCAGTGTTACAATGAAGAAGGTTGTGATGAAGTTGAGATGATAGAGGTCAATTGGATTGGTGGAAGCAGAAGTCTAGAAATAATAGCCTATGGACATCTAAACTTGGATGCATGAGAGTGAACTGAGGATGGAGACGGGGAGTGATGGTGTTTACCACAGTACTCACAAGTCAAATAGTAATTGTATTACAGGTCCCAACCATAACAATGTGGATGATGTAAATACGTTGGTATTTGGTAAATAATATCCCAATAATAAGGTGGAGAACATGAATGGTCCTTATAATAATGATGATGTCTTGGGTCCCTATAATAGGGAAAGAGGAAGAATGATAGTATCAAGATCAGCCATCCTCCTGGGACCAAGACCTACTCCGGTATCGGGACAGGATGAGAGATCCAGGTTCCCTATCAGATTCGACACATTCCAGCACCTCAGGAACAAAATGTGTTCGGTGTCAAACTTCACAGTGACTAAGAGATGTATTTCAGGAAAGGGAAGATTTGTCACTCATCTCCCCTCTCCAAGTAGGAACTGATGACTTAGACCTTGTTGATCTGCACATGCAGATCACTAATAATTCTTTCCAATATTGGACTTGGGGAAGTGAGGATGCAAGAAAAGTATGGGTGGGGTTACTGAGTGGAAGAACTCAATATAACTGAAGCTTCAGAGGATTTCAGAGGTTCCTCCTCTTCCTCCTCCATTGAAATCAAAGAGGATGGATATTTCACTTTTTGCAGTTGTTTCTCTAAGAACCTGATTTAGGAACCTCCTTTAGTATCAGAAACTGACGGCCCCAATTTGTCCTCTACTGAGGTTTGAAGAGGTGCAGGAGGAGTCTGGCTCACTGAAGGCTCTGACTACTGCTGCATAGCTGAAGCTAGCCACCAAAGCTGTATGAAGCAGCTTATTCTGTGCTGCAGTCTGGAGGGCCTCTTTCCACTGCAGAGCTTTACAATGGGAAGCTCTGTTATGCCTTGCTTGCCATGTAAAGGTCTGGCAAAGCAGGCATGAGTCAACCGCGTTCTCCTTACCCAAACAGAGGACCATTAGCCAACCATTAGGCAAACAGACACTAATCCTCCTTGCATTTCTCCACCCAGAAACTAGCCATTCAAATACACAAATTTACATATCCTCTCCAACAGGGGTTCACAGTATATACCCCCCCACTCCTACCCAACCATTCTCTGAAGATGCCAGCCACAGATGCAGGCAAAACGTCAGGAATAAGCTCTTCCAGAATATGGCCACACAGCCCGGAATCTCCCTCCCTCCCACTCCTCTCCTCAGGGGCAGGGAAGCCCAAACAATGCATGCCTGGCAGCTGGAGCTTACTGCCACCTCCACTGCTGTCCTATGCCATTTTATTTACAGGTACCTGTTCTGTATTCCAAAATCCAAAAAAATCCAAAATATGGAATACTTCTGGTCCCCAATATACTCATCCTGTACACTATATCCTGTAATATAATATGTTATGTATTTGCTATGTTAATTGTTACTTCTCTGTATTATATTTTGCTATCCATGTTTGTAGTGGCCTATGGTTATATGCAATACAACTCTGGATTGGGACTGAATTCATCTTGCTGTTGCCACTGCCTTTCTTTTTACTGCCAAAGTGTTGCCACAGAATCCTCACCCATCACCTGGAGTCTGAGCCACTTAGCTGAAAGTCAGACTGTGGGGGGCTCCAAACCTGGATGATTCCAGTGTGAGATGAAGGCCTGACAACTCTATTCTGGCCTTTTCTTTGAGAACACTATAGAATTAAGAATGACTTTCTACTTAAAAACTTTGGGGTTTGCTCTGCCGCTTGAAAAATAGTGCTCAATCTTATCCCCGAAAAAACAATGGCAGCTCCAGCCACTTTGTCGCTGGCAAGCCTGCCCCTGCGCACATCCAACCAATCATGTTCTGACTTCCTGGATGTGCCCCAATTCAAATTGGTTGTTCAGGCATCCTGATATGTGCATTTTCATGTACTTTTAAAAAAGATTGTGAGGAACTGCGAAAGCTGTTATCGCGAACTACTTGGGAGTTTTCAGTCCCCCTCCTTCTGAATATGGCAAATCCTGGCAGAAGCTTAGCTGGACAAAAGGTATTCTGCCCACATTCTTTTAGAATTTTTTCATTGTCTAAACAACTCCAAAATAAAGGCTGATTAGCATGAAGCTGCCTGGGTGAAATGCCACTGAAAAAATGCATAGCTTTGACAGTTATCTATGCAGCTTCAGTGACACTAAAACATTCCTTGCCTCATTTAACAGTGCATACTGATATTCTCCTTCTGTCCACAGACAAAGACCTTTCTGTTTATCCTTTGAATGATAACTGTCTAGAGCAGGAGGTCTTTTAATGCTGGATTTGTATTTGTACTTTTATCATTATTTTAATGCTTTAATATCCTTTAAAAAACTGTTTTAAATTAATATTTTTATTGTGACTGTTTAATTTTTGAAAATATTTTGTACTAGCCGTAGCTTGTACTAGCCATAGTTTGAACTGTATTTGGTTTTAACTGAAACTGTAGTTGTCTTGGGTGCCATATTGGGAGAAATACAGGATATGAATAAAATAAATATACAGACAGCATTGGAGAGTCAACAATATATGGCCTAAAATGTAGCAGCTGTACAGTCATGACAGAACTTTGCAGGAACAGGATCACATATGAGTTAGAAGTCTTTTCAGTGTCACAATACTACTGTGTTGCCAAGTTAAAGGCTTCCAGGTCATGCCGTATATAGGAGTTATCACTGAAACTGGGATATAATCACCTTGGATGCTGAGTCACACTGCATACATAAACAAGAAACCATGGTCCCCAGAGCTTAGATTATTAGATATGAAAATAAGTACATTAATGCTGACCATTAGAATGGGAAATTAACTTGGTGCCATTAACATTGATAAGTGAAATCATTTGAGTAATGGTAGTTAATGAATACATTAATGCAGCAATTTTTAGTTTTACAGTTTTAATTACTGTAGTTTGCTTTACAATATGGGATTTATAGAAAATGGCATAGAGGATAATGTCATTTATCCCCTGGGACACAAATACTTTTTGTTTATTTAAAGTTCCCCTCTTCAACTGGGATTTTTTTTCCAGGTGCACTACAAATCCCACAATATCATTGTTGCCTGGTGATGGCAGGAGCCCAACACATCTGGAAACCATCAGGTTGAGAAAGGTTATTCCAAAACAAGGGTTCCCATGTTGCAACCTGTTCCATGGATTTTCATGTCTTCTCTTCTTCCCCTTCAAATCCCCTTTTTGGGGATTTAGGTTAGTAAGAAATGGTTCTATTTCTTCTGTTTCTTGTATTCTGTTTCTTCCTAACTGTCCCACTAACCGCTGCACCTTTATCACTTTTAGTACTTGTTTGCGTAAATCTTTTAACTTTGCATTGAAAGGTGAATTAAATGAAGTGATGCTTGTGAGCATTCATTTTGCCGTCTGTCTCTGTTTTATGTGTTACCCATGAAAACTCTGTAACAAAGGTACAGGAAGGTATTTAAGCAGTCCAGGGACTGCTGAACACATTACCAGCCCTAAACATCTAGTCTAGCAGACTAGTCTTGCTGGTTCTCCTTGGCCAAGCACTAAAATGTCCTGACTAAAACCTCCCATCAATCACCTAAGAAAAATGGACTTATTAGAAATGGATACAGCAATCCTAAATTGACTTATCTTGGGAGTAAATCTCATTGAATTCAATGGGACATATTTCTGAGTAGACTAAGTAGAAGGGGGTTGAACTGGATAGCCCTTGTGGTCTCTTCCAATGTCACTAGTCACTTCTCTCCAGGACAAAGAGGAGTTATTGGAAGTAACCTTTGGGTTTGGCCAGTCGACCAATTACAAATCCACCTAACAGTAGCATTGTCTTGCTCATATTTTACTAACTTAATTGAAAGAATATCATGGGGGACTTTGCCAAAGGCCTTACTGAAATCAAGATATGCTAAATCCACAGCTTGCCTCCCTTCATCTATCGAGTTTGTAACTCAACCAAAAAAAGAGATCAGGTTAGTCTGTCATGACTTGTTTTTGAGAAACCTGTGTTGATTTTTAGTGATCACAGCATCCCTTTCTAAGTGCTTACAGACTGTTTAATGATCTGCTGTAGAATCTTTCCTGGTATTGATGTTAATTCCTTATTTTGCATTCTTATTATCTGTTATTCATGTTGTTTTACAAATAATACCTTTCTCTGAAATCACAAAAAGACAATTTATCTTGAAAGTGTGCCTGAAATTTAAACTCTATGCTACTTATGCATTAATTTTGAACTTAATATTTGGAATAAGTTATGCTTATCCAAGCGTGTCTTTATATATCTGTCCTACTATCTGTTTAAAGAAGTACCTTATGCTTCCTAACATATATAATGCATAGCTGTAAGAGTGTATGTGTGCTTCCTCTTGAATATAGGCTTATTTTCAAGAAAAATAATACCTGCTAAAATGAAGCGTCTGATAACACCACCAACTTAACACAAAAGTGGGACTCAAAGGCCATCCATATATTGTTGGACTTCTCATCTCAGTGTTCTTCACTTTGGCTATGGTGGCTAGAGCTTCGGGGACGTGTGGTCCAACAACATCTGGAGGGCCATGATTTCCACTTTGACTTAACAAACAAAAGAAACAGATAAGAGAATGGAGAATTATGTACATGTTTTCTAAGTTACTAGCGTATTTTCCAAAAAATCATAGTAAAGAGACTCTGCAACATGTTCACTTTATATAATTGAAACTGCAATGAATAATATGGTCCTAAAGGTCTTTTCATTCTTGCCCTATTTTGCTCCTAATTGTGGTTTAGGTTCCCAATGAAATTCAAATATTCCACAACTTGTTTGCATGCATACAACAGCAATCAGTTAACGGAGCATGTTCAAATTCTCCTTCAAAAGGAGCTTTTAGTGTTCAAATTCACACATGAAGGTAATCCATAGGAATTTATCGATTGATATTCATTGCTTATTCCTTCACCAATGAGCCTACCATGATCAAATGCTGGTAAAATATATCGAAATACTATGAACAACAGAAAAGGAAATAACATACCATACATGCTAACATCTCTATACAGGACAGAGAATGCTTTGTACTTATTTGGAACTAATATATCTACTATAATACAATATGAAATATGATAAACATTTATGTTTCCTTTTAAACAAGTGGATGCAGTAGTACAACCCCCATATCCATGGGGGATATGTTACTGGACTTACTGTGGAAATGCGAAACTGTGGATAATAGCAAACCCTATAGAAATGAATGATTTCCAGCCCAAGGATACCATAGAGTCATGCTGGAGGTCCTCTATGGTAAACAACTGGTAGAGGCATACCATGGAATCATGCTGGAGGACTCAGAAAATGCCTAAAGAGAACATATTTTTCAGATGCAGGTAAGAAAACCATGGGTACTGGCCTCAAGGATATGGAGCTGTTACTGTATGTCTTATCTGAAAATACTATCTAAATTTTAACTAAATTATAACTTAAGACACCACCCCCAAGCTGTTTTAGGTATGTGACTCAGAGCAGAGTCTCTTTCTCATTTTTGCAATGGGACAAAACCCATTGTTAAAACAGATAGAATTAGAAGCAATTGTACAAGTGAAAATGCAGCACTGAGAAAAACATGTCACATCCCCTCAGTACATGTACAGGCAAATATGTGTTGCAACTTCTTTTTGTTAAAAACACTGAGTACTCAAAATTTCAGCCAACAATGAAGAACCTGTCAAATTGATGCCAACTCAGAGTATAGGTAGTAAACCTTCTATAAATCATGATTTGTAGAAAAGAATGTTAATCATTAAAGCACTTTAGGTTTGAACACATTCAAGTCCACAAGTTGAACATGAGTCAACAGTGTGATGTGGCAGCTAAAAAGGCCAATGCGATTTTGGGCTGCATCAATAGAAGTATAGTTTCTAGATCAAGGGAAGTAATAGTGCCACTCTATTCTGCCTTGGTCAGGCCTCACCTAGAATACTGTGTCCAGTTCTGGGCACCATAATTCAAAAAGGATATTGACAAATTGGAGTGTGTCCAGAGGAGGGTGACTAAAATGGTGAAAGTCTGGAAACCATGCCTTATGAGGAAAGACTTAGGGAGCTGGGCATGTTTAGCCTGGAAAAAAGACAGTTAAGGGGCGATATGATAGCCCTGTTTAAGTACTTGAAGGGGTGTCACATTGGGGATGGAGCAAGCTTGTTTTCTGCTGCTCCAGAGACTAGGACACGGAGCAATGGATGCAAGCTCCAGAAACAGAGATTCCACCTCAACATTAGGAGGAACTTTCTAACAGTAAGAGCTGTTCGGAAGTGGAACACACTCCCTCGGAGCGTGGTGGGGTCTCCTTCCTTGGAGGTCTTTAAACAGAGGATGGATGGCCATCTGTCGGGGATGCTTTGATTGTGTATTCCTGCATAGCAGGGGGTTGGAATGGATGGCCCTCGTGGTCTCTTCCAGCTCTACAATTCTATGAGTCTAAGTCAAGCCTGAGTTATTGCATTATTATTAAAGTAAAGTTGGTATCAATGATAACAAATCAGTTTGATAAGCCATTATATAACCACAGGGTGGCATGTAAAAATTCTCTTGAGACTAATAGAGTTGCAGGAATGATCAATGCTTAACTTCTAGGAAAAGTTATGCTAAGCCTTTAGTTAGCTATAAACACCACCCTCTGTTCTTTGAACCTGACTCTCTTATTTTTGCATGTGTGCGCGCAAGAAAAGTCTCCACAGTTATAAGGGAAATAGACTCTGTATCAACCCAAGAGCACTTTTTATGAAATCTTGCATTCAGCTTTAGCAATGAAAATAGATGCCAAGGCCTAGTCCTAACAGAAATTAAAACAAGAGTAAAATATTTACTAACAATACTTCTGCACTGATTCCAACCTGGTTTAAAACGAGTTTATTCCATGCCACCGAATAATTTGATTCTGTTCTGAACAGTTTCAAAACTGGTGGAGTCTCAGTCTTGAGAAAAAAAGCAGGGTATAAATAAAGTGACTGATTGATGGAATGACTGAGATGCACATAGTATGAAAGGAATCATGGCCCCCACATCCTGAAGCAGACCCGCAGGCCAGGATCTTTGGCAGGCCCCCTACCTCCTGTTAAGGTGAAGGGCAGAGAGATGTTCTACAGGATTTAGGATTAAAAATTAAAATAAGTCAGTTTAAATGATGACACCAAAGTAATATTTATATTTATGGTTTTTTTTTAAAAAAACTAAATGGAATTACATAATGAAAACTTACAATAATATCATGTTGGGCCCCCCTCCTAATCCTAGGCCCCCAGGCTAGAGCCCTGTCAGCCCCTGCTGAAAGGAATACAGTTTCAGACAGCATCAATGAAGGAAATATTTAGGTTACTAAAGGGTAGCATGTATGGAGCTGCTCTTCAAGGAATGCATCCTGTTGCTTCTTAGAACTCTCCCTTTGCTGTGAGATGTTGTATACATTATTTCACCATACATCCTTTAACACAGAGGCCACAAACAGCTTCAATTTGTGGCACATTTTGATGGAAGCAGAGAGGGTTGTAGACCTGGCTACGACATACAGTCAGGCCTAACTTTGGGCCAGAGCTCAGAAAAGTGAATATTACAGTTATTATGGCTGGTGACCATGCTGGCTGTGGGATTCTGGGAGTTGTGGACCCAACAATTAATTTTCCAGAGTCTGCTCTTGGCTTCACTCCCCAGCAATATGCTATCAAAGGCAATGCATATGCACAGACCATACAATAAGTAGTGGATACTGAGGGCCTGTCTACACGGTAAAAAAAACATGAACGCCATTCAGAAGATCGATCTTCCATACACATGGCCTTTCGGATTCGTATGTCATTCAGAAGGGGGGTAGCAAATCCCCCATAAACTACATGGATTCGGCATTTGGAAGTAGCGGATCTCGGCATAAAATCTGTAGAGCCGTTCGAATTGCTGGTGGTTTGTATGCCCCGTTTGCACACATATGAACAGGGAGTGTAATCTGATTGGCTGGCCAAGTAGAGGGGCGGGGCTAGCAAGGAGGGGAACTGAGAACGCCTGCCATGTTGGATTCCCGGCTAAGTGAGAGTCTGGTAAGTCTGTGAATTTTATATATATTTATTTTTATTTTACATTGTAAATAGGGAAAACCGAATGTCCGCAAAGCAGGTACCTTTTTAAATTAAAAAAAAAAAGCGGTAGGAGATTTAAAATTGCTGCTTGGCTTGCTTGCTCCAGCCAGCTGGGGAAGGGGAAGTCATATGGAGTTTAGGGGTGGTGGTAAAAAACTGTGTAGGCAGATCGTATGCATATGAATGACTGCCTATTCGTATTTTTTACCCCCCAAACGGATATTTTTTAATCGTATAGACAGAACCTGAGTTGACACTCTCTGATACTTGGAGATGAATTACGTGAAACACATGCCCCAAAGGCTGGAAATATTGCTTTATCTATTTTAACATCTGCTCACCTGCTCATAAGATCCTAGAAATGGGCTGTGCTGGATTGAAAACCTGCTGCAAATTATGAAACCTCATGTGCATTTAGTGCACAGGCATGCAATTTGTCAGCTTTCTTCCAAGAAAAATACACTAAGATTCTTCACAAGCCTCTTTCCAACAGGCATCCCTGTGGTTTAAAAAGAATGCATACATACACATGTACTTTCACTTACCCTGCATCTGCATTTATATTTAGTTGTAATTTCATATTTATATCATTTTCAGCTGGTGAATAAAAACATGTCATGGGCAAGTCCAGAGAATTCAACAGACAAGGCCCTGGTGCTCATATGGAATGTATTTAGAGAAATGAAGGTGGGTGGGGTAGAGGAGAGACTCAAACTGAACAGCTATGCTTTTTAAAACAAGTTTTATGTTTTATGAGTACAAGGCTGAGCTAGAATTCAAAGTTGGCTTCTGCTTGATTTCACCATAAAACATGTTATATGAGGAGTTGCTGCTGCTGCCACTAGCGAAACAGCTGCTGTTAGAAAATCAGAGACCAGTGCTCACTAAAATTTCTTTTTCATCTGGCAAGTATGCCTAACAAATGAGATTCAGCATTGTATGGAAAAATTAACATTGTTTTCCATCATTATGGAGACCTCATATTTAATGGAAATATGTATTTCATACCCTATCTGGAAATTAGAGCCATGTCCTCCTACACCAGATCTCAAAATTGTGCTATTTCCCCCAGCCACAAGAATTGTATTTGGTGGTTGTGTCATAGCTAATTCATTTTTGATTGCTTAGAAATTGTGCTTATTTTAATGAAAGAGCACACTTGAAATCTAAGACAACCTAAGACCATAATATTTTCCTGGTCTACTTTCAGTTTTGCAAACTGGAAATCCACATTTGACACTGAGCTACACTGAATTCTATGCCACAGACCAAGCAAATATCAGGCTGTGGCAATGGGAAGGGGGTTATTTTTCAAAAACAGAAGCAATCCACAGACCTCCTATTTCCTGGCAAAGTCTCTGAGACTACAGCCTAAGCTGCCTCACATGAGTTTTGTTTTTGTTTTTGTACTTAGGCTATGATAGCCTGTACAAACACATCAGCTGCATGTCAGACATGAAGCACACATTTTCCAGCTCTTGGTCTTTCAAAATATAACCAAGTGTGGATCACACATCAACAGGCATACTAACTGTATAAATCTGACTCTCAAGGACTGATAAGACTCTTCATTTACTTTCAAATTATATTTTTGATACACATCAGAAGTTAAATCAGCAGTATTGGTCTGAGTGTTGAGTGAAGTTCGCAATTATACTTCTACATAACCATTAGCTCTTGATATTTTAATTGTTATTTCTTAGTGTTATGGGGATGTGATCTGTTTTAACCATTTAGTGTTAAACACCATGAAACACTATAGACTGACAAGTAATACCTGTTATCTGAAAGGTGATATGCAAATGTTATAATTAATAATAAATCAATGGTGTATACCAGTTGTCCCTCCATATCCATGGATTTGGTATCCATGGATTTCAGTATTCATGGCTTGAAAATATCCTTTTTTTAAAAAAAAAAAATCCAAAAAGCAAACCTTGATTTTGCCATCTTATATAAAGGACACCATTTTGCTATGCCATTGCATAGAATGGGACTTGAGAATGCATGGATTTTTTTTATCCACGGGGTCCTGGAACCAAACCCCAGCGAACATGAAGGGACAACTGTATAAATATATGGTGTAAATGCTGACATTCACAGGCCTCTTAGAGATGGCAGCTGGTGATCAATGCCATTTGGCAAGGGTATCAGATGGTAAATTTTTACAAGTCTACCACTAGGAGCAAGGACAAATGCACTAGGACAAATGCCTTTAATTTGATTTTCAAAGGGGGGGGCACCTGGAAGACTTATGTAACTTGGTTACATAAACATGGGACTTTCCACCCTGTTCTCCACAGAAGCATGTGCAAAGATCTGGTAGTGATAGTCTGTATTTTTGTCATAAGCACAATCCCAGGCTTTTTCTACTTGCTTCAAAGACCAGAATATTATTGAACATCCCCCCGCTTAACTTCTCTGGCATAGAGATAATGAACAAATACCAGGTTTGTTAGCAATCAAAACAGTGGCCTACCAAACCTACTGTAACTACTCTGCTTACAAGACATTAAATGGAATTTCAAGAATATTCATCCTAAGTATTTGCCAGTTTCAGAAATATAATGAAAAAGGGTTTAAGTTACGATGTTAACAAATAAAAGGCCCAAAACGGATGCCAAGAACTAGGGAAAAGACTAGGAAGTTGAGATAGCGGAGGATACTGGCACAAGTAACTGCTTTGCAGAAACTGTACTCCTTTAGATGAAAACTCAGGCTGCTTCCTGACTGACCAATAGTCCCAGTAAATGTCAGGCTATTCTGTGACTGAAGTGCACGATTCAGTGGGATTGTTCCAGCCCACACATCCAGCCATGCCTCAAATGTACTGGGGTTGCTGTTTTGATTAATATGTGGTGTGGGTAGGGGTTTCTCCCCTCCCTAGATGTGTACTGAGGTCAAGTGGGAAAGGGCACACCTTCATCCATATTGTCACCAATGAGGACTACCCAGAAGTATGGGAGGAACCAAGACAAGGAAGACGGATGGAATATTTATCCCTGCCTGTCTCAAAAGCTCCTGGGGGCTTCAAAAGAGCCTCCTCCTGCCCTGTGTGCAAAAAGTTGCTGTTGAAACAAGAAAAACACATGGTCAAAGGACCAGGACAGCAGGAGGCTTGTCTGGATCTTTAAAAAATGTGTTCAGTACAGTGATGGGTCAGGTCAAATCCTGGGGATTTTGCCCAGCTTGAATGAGCCCTTAGATATTAGCTGCATCTTGGCCTGCTGATGAGTGAAGGTCTTTGTCCCAGTTCACATTAAGAAACAGAACCTACAAGATATTAGGTACAGCCAGGGCCGGTTTAAGGAATTTTGGGGGCCCCTGCAATGCTTTACTTTGGGGCCCCCATATGTTTATCTCAGATCAATGTAACCTAACCTATTCACCATACAGGATGTTCAGATTATAGTAGGACTCCTGTATCCATGGATTCATTATCCATGGGACATGAAACAGCACACCTACCATAGAGTCTTCCTAGAAAATGTGTCTTCCCTAGCCCTTTTCTAGGCCCTCCAAGGCAACTCTATGGTATTTTAAACCAGAAGTCCCATTATTTTCAATGGCGTTCACTATTATTCATGGTTTTCAGAATCCACGCCCCCCCGAACCAATCCCCAGTGGATAAGAGGGGCCTACTATATTACATAATTTGCCACCAATAATTTACTTTAAAAACTATATTATAGGCACTAACATAATTTTTTTTTGTTTATTAGCAATTAATGTAATGGTGTAGGTTTCCTCAAAGAAAATAAAGAGTAGACTACAAGCTAAACATGAGTTAGCAGTGTGATGCAGCAGCAAAAAATGCCAATGCAATTCTAGGCTGCATTAATAGGAGTAGTGTCTAGATCAAGGGAAGTAACAGTATCACTCCATTCTGCTTTGGTCAGACATTACCTGGAATACAATTTCCAATTCTTGGCACAACAATTCAAGAAAGATACTGAGAGGGATGGTGAGAGGTCTGGAAGCCATTATGCCCTATGAGGAACGGCTTAGGGAGCTGGGTATGCTTAGCCTGGAGAAGAGAAGGTTGAGAGGGGACATGACAGCCATGTTTAGGTATTTGAAGGGATGTCATACTGAGGATGGAGCAAGCTTGTTTTCTGCTGCCCCAGAGACAAGGACATGGAGCAATGAGTTCAAACTACAGGAAAAGAGATTCCATCTAAACATTAGGAAGAACTTCCTGACAGTAAGAGCTATTTGGAAGTGGAACACACTGCCTTGGAGTGTGGTGGAGTCTCCTTCTTTGGTTTTTTTTAAACATAGGTTGGATGGCCATCTGTCAGGAATGCTTGGATTGTGTGTTCCTGCAGGGCACACGCTGATTGGATGGGGTGGCTGTTGGGGTCCCTTCCAGCCTTATGATTCTATGATTCTAGGCTGCATTTAGAGCCTGGGAAAGTTACTCTTGGATTACACCTCCCAGAATCCTCCTGCCAGCACCCTTCTCAAGGTCTGGTTGCACTGTTACTTTTCCAGCATTCTCTAGCCCAGTGGTTCTTAACTTGGGGTCCGCAATGTCCTCACAGGGGGTCCACAGAGGCTTGAAGGCTGCTTGTCCCACCTCCTCCCTGTAGTGGAGCAGCCACATGACAGGAACGAAGGCAAAGGCTGGCTGGCTTGGCCTGCACATTGCCATTCAATCCACTCTAGCCACAAACTTGCAGGAAGAAGCAAGAGTGTCTCTGAGGGAAAGTTTAATGGATGGTGTAATTGTACTGTTGTTGTTGTTAGCTATTATTATTAGCTATTATTATTAGGGTTTTAAATCTTGAGTTAAGTCTTGGGGCAACAAAAGATATTTAAAGGGGGCCCCTGGGAAAGAAAAGGTTAAGAACCACTGCTTTAGGCCAATGCCTCTCACATAACACTAATGGAATACTGGTGTTTTAGTGACAACAATAAAACCATTGTTCCCAGTAATATTACTCCAAATTTTAATGTATATTCTTTATATTCTTCTGTTAAAAGAGCTAGAGTGTTGTAGAAGTTTCAGCATTGCCCTATGACTGTGGAGACCAGGGTTTGAATCCTTACTCAGCCATGAATACCCACTGGCTGACCTTGGGCAAGTCACACTCTCTCAGCCTCAAAGGAAGTCAAAGGCAGACCCCCTTTGAACAAACCTTCCCTAGAAAATCCCATGGTAGGTTGGCCTTTCTCAGAAATGACTTGAAGGCACATAGGCAAACACACACAAATTTCTTTTGCAGGCTGAACTCAGTTGGCAGCAAGGGGAAGAAGCTGAAGAAGACCAAGGGGGAAAGGGAGGGGAGAGGAACCAAGACATGTTAAAAGCAGCTGGAAAGATGGGCTGGAGGGGATCTATGTGCAAGGAAGGGAAGGGAAGGAAAGGAAAGGAAACGAAAGGAAAGGAAGGAAGAAAGAAAGAAGCCCTTTCTGAGGGAGACAACCCTCAAATTCCCTTTCTCTCTCTCACACACACACTCACCCTCTCTGATGTGACTCTCCCTCCAGCTTCTGCCACGGAGGGTTGCTATTTCTTTTTCTTTCTCTTTAGTTTTGGAGAGGCTGTTTTGTTTGATTTTTAAAAAAAGCCAGCAGGAGGTTTTTTGGAGGAGGAGGGTAAGAGGGGGATCCTCCTGGCTGTCTCCTTCGTCAGATTAAGGAGGCCAACATGGGGCTCCCTCTTGACCTCGGGGGCCCCTGCCAATGCTGATTTGGCAGACAGGTTAAACCGGCCCTGGGTACAGCCTTTGGAGGGTGGATAAGAATGGTTAAAGTGACAAGAAGTAAGTAGAGAGCTGGAGGCAGTGAGTCTTCAGGATCAAACAGCAAGGTAAGTAGGCAGTAGGAGAGCAAAATATCAAGGTCAATAGCTGAATGCTATGCTGAACTTGAGACAGCCAGCATGGTGTAGTGGTCTGAGCATGGACCATATGACTCAGGAGACCAGGATTTGAATTCCTACTCAGGAAACTCTCTGGGTGGCGCTGGGCAAGTCACATACTCTCAACCTCAGAGGAATGTAAAGGGAAATCCACTCTAAAAAATCTTGCTAAAAAACCCCTGTGTTAAATTTGTGTTAGGGTCGCCATAAGCCAGAAACGACTTAAAGGCATACAACAACAAAAATGCTGAACTTGAGTCACAGTCCACCTTAGCCCTTATATCCTACAACAGCTCTGATCACTGTGTGATCTGCAGTTCTTAGCTTAGGTTTGTGGTTTGAGGCAATGATAGTGTCCAAGTTCAGAAGTTGGAATGAGCTCAGTTTAGAAAAATCCCAAAATCATTATGACTGTAAACTATTTCTCCTACATGACAGGTTTTCTGGTCACCAGGCCAGCACTTCCTAATGCTATTCTCAAATCTTAATAGAGCAGGCATGGGGAATGAGATGAGGAGGATTGACATCTGATCAACATACTGCTTTTTTAAAGAGCTGCACACTTGCAAGGAAAGTCTACTGCAAAGCTTGGAATGTCGCTTTTAAGAGTATTTCAAGAGTAGTGAGCTGCTACAGTGTTTGAAAAGTAATTTGATGTCATGACTCATAATGTTCTAAAACTAATTATTGTATTGCTATTTTTTCCTTCCTTTTTTGGTGGTGGGCAAGACTGATAAGAGAATGGTGTAAAATATGAAACTACCACTGAAACTGCCCCTTAAAAGTAACTTTTTATGGTAAAAGTACTGTGATTCATTTCAGTAAACAACATTGCTTGTATCTTATCACTTCCCAGGTCCTCTGATGCCAAGAAGCATAGGAGATGCAGTTCCCAGTATGTCCCACTGTACAAACTATACAGGTCGACCCCCATATCTACAGGGAATACATTCCAGGACTTCCCACAGGTATGTGAAACTGCAGATAAGAGAATGCTCTATTTTCACATTTGTAGCAAAAATAGAGCATTTGCCATTCCACCCGTTTCTCAACTCACCTGCTGCCCCATGGAGGGGAGAGGAGCTGAAGTTCCCCTGCTTTGTCACCCAGTAGAAGGGGGCAGCTTCTTTCTCCTCTCCCTGTGACAGGGCTCTGATTGCTATGCTTCATCACCCAGGAGAAGGCAGGGTCGTGAGGCAGAATCTCCCTGGTGATGAAGTGCTTGCCTGGGAGAACAGAGGGCAGTGCGTGTGGATTCTTCCTGGGGATGAAATGCTTGCAGTGTTTCACTGTCCAAGAGAAGGCGGTGGGTGGGTGGAGGATTCTCCCCGATTATGAAGTGCTTGCAGTGTTTCACTGCCTGGGAGAAGTTGGGGTGGCAGGACAGCTTCTCCCCAGTGACAAAGTGCTTGCAGAGTTTCATTGCCTGATCCTCCACCTCCACTGTCTAGCTTGTGCCCAGGGGCTTTCTGCCTCATCCCCCACTGGTGGGCCTGCCGGGAGAGATGTGGCTGGGCTTCAGGTGGAAAAAGTAGAGAACTCTCCTGTCTGCCCAGAAAGGTGCAACCAGCCTTACCATGCCTTTCTGGGTGGGGGAAGGGGTAAACTCTTCCATCTGTCCAGAAAGGTGCAGCCAGGTTTGCTCTTCACCTAAATATTAGAAGAGAGTAAGAGCTGATTGGCAGTGGAATGCACTGCCTTGGAGTTTGGTGGCGTTTCCTTCTTTGGAGCTTTTTAAACCGAGGCTGGATGCCTATCCATCAGGAGTGCTTTGACTGGGTATTCCTGTATGTCAGGGGGTTGGATTAGATGACCCTTGTGGTTTCTTCCAACTCTATGATTCTATGGGTGGAGGAAAGGGGTGAACTCTTCTGTCTGCCCAGAGGGGTGTTGCTGAGCTTGCTGTGATTCTCCGGGCAGAGGAAGGGATGACCTCTTCATTCTTCCCAGAGAGGCATGGCCAGGCTTCTCCCCGGCTGGCCTCCTGTTCTGGCCCTTGCCCCAGCTGTGCCACATCACTACAGCTGCCATCTTCCCCCTGGCCCCTACCAGTATAGCTCCTCTACTGTATATGAGGGCATGGGCTGCCTATCAGCTTGCTGGCTTGCAGGAAGCAGATGAATGGGGGCGGGAGATTTTCAACTGCGGGTAATCGAAACCATGTCTACCAATCCCGCATAAATGGGAGGCAACTTGTACATGTAAGTTTGCAATGTCTGTGCTATTTCCAGCTGGAATATGTGGAATCTTGGGCTTGGGACAAATATTTTGGCTGGTCTTCAGATGGGCTCACTGTAGTTGTGGCTGGAACATTAGAACTATACACCTCTAGGGCCATGAAGGCCTTCTCAAGGAAGACTCTATCATCATCTGCGGATTTTACTCTGGGCAGACTCATTATAGCTATTTACAACAAATCTTGCTTTGTGAGATTCCTAAAAGTAATCTGCCATAGAAAAAACTATACAACTATTTATTTCTTTATAGATGCAAAGGACACAAGTCTTTAACTAGTTGGTCCAGGACACAAATACATTTTAATTTTTACAAATTTTCTATGTTTTTCTTAGAACTGAACATTTGGATTAACTCATTTAATGCTGTTTTTAGAGTGACTTTGAAAGTGGAAAAATAATCTATACAGTTTTGTCATCTGGACTTCCTATCAGATATTATACAGGAAGCAAACTAAAACCACCACAAGAGAAATATATATGTGAAATCAAACATAAGACCTGGAATCTAAAATATTTTCAGAACAGAAAGAAAATAAAAACTTGATAATGAAATTGTTCTCATATTTTACGCATGGCTTACTACATTTAATACACGTGCTGAGATTTTCCAATGCATAATGACTGGTTCAGTGTGCAGCACAGCAAGGAAATGTGTGGACTTGTGTGCAGGGGTGACAGAGAGATGCAATCCCATGGGTATGGCTTTCAGTAATCGCTAGAGTCCTGAAATCAGATAATGCCTCAATTTTATATCCAAAGGGAATAAAACACAACTTTTTTTCTTTTTTGCAAGCAACTGAAAAATGAGCTCGAAATCAAGTTCAGGGAAGATGGTGGCAGAGAAACAAAGCAGCCCATCAGCAGGCTGACCCCATGAGACGTAATTGTACAATAAAGCAACTGCTGTGCCAAGAAACCAGATGCGATCACTGAAAGAAATAGCTGCACAGCTTGGTATTCTGAGCTGGCTATAAAATGTCAACAGCACAGTGTTAAGCCAAGGAGAAATAAAATGATCCCATAAACACGAGCACACTTTATATTTTAAGACACCAAATTTAGCCTTACTAGGCTAACTCATTCTATTCCATGAGGAATGTATGATTTTAGTTAGGGAGCAATGGACTGAATCCAAATATGTTTTTCACACAAGAGATGTTTCCCATCCCCTCTTTTCCACTATAGCCCCCCCCCCCAAAGCTTCCCCACACTGTTGGAGACTTTCCTGAACAGTATGGCCTAAAGTAAGAAGAACTGGGGCATTGCCTGAAATTGAGCTGGGACCTCTTGTGTGAACCGGGCTCTGTTCATGTAAAGTTTTGGTGATTCACTTTGCAATCTCACCCATAGTTCAGGATGATGTCCTGACCTTACATACAGGCTTTCTGGAAGAGTGCAGTGGATGAGAAACATCCATTTACAACTTTGAATCCAATCCAGTAAAAATAAAAAGCCACACAGCTATTTTCAGATTTCACCTTCCAATCTGCCTCTTATTCTCAGTGAGATAAGTATACCTTTTAAAGTTGCTATTGGTCTATCTCACAAGTGAAATCATTAGTTATATTGGACTTCAGATGCATGTTGTGGTATTACAGTAATCAATGCAGCCAAACTGAGGATGCCCAACCCTTTCCAGCATCCATGTACCTATAGAAAGGGTAGTGAAACCTTTTTTTCTTCTTTTTCTAATGATGGTCACATTCCCTCATAGCCCATTGGCTGTGAAACTGCCTGGCCTCTTATGAGGAAGGGAGAGGAACAAATTGCAATGATGATGATGATGATGGTGATGATGACGTCATTATTTTTTTTTTAATTTATTTATACCCCGCTCTTCAGCCACATGGCTATCAGAGCGGCTTACAAATTGTTTTAAGCAATAGTTATTTACACATCTAACTTCATTAAACAGCATCCAATGTGTGTTAGCTAACTGCCCCCACAAGCTGGGTACTCATTTTACCGACCTACGAAAGGATGGAAGGCTGAGTGAACCTTGGAGCCGGCTGGAATCGAACTTGCAACGTGGGGCAGGGCCAGAGCCAAAACTGGGTGGGTTACCTTTTTAAAAAATTTTCTTGTCCTCCTTTCTCTCTTCTTCTCCCACACCTTTTTTGTCCCTCCACCATTCTTCTTCTTCAGCAGTATTCCACAAAAGGAACAAAATAAATTTTGCCAGAGATCTGAACTTGCAGGTGGCTTCTGAAACTGGTACGAGTCTGCATGTAGGCAGGATTTTTCCAGTATACCTCTTCCTCTAATACGTGTATGGAAGCATTCCTTGACATTTTGTACAGCCAAGGAGCAGTCACGTTTACACTCTGCATGTTCTTCTAGTAGGTTGCTTGTGCTCATGGACAAGATGAGGCGTTGATATTGTGTTATAGCTTGTATTATGTCATGCAGTCTGGAGTCTGTGTGTGCTTCATTCTACATCTCACATAGTTGTGGTATGGGAGTAGACAAACTGCAATGCTGCACTGCTCTGGATGAAGTGGATGGCACTGCTCCAGCTAAACTCACAGCACCTTTGGCAAGGCTACCCATGTGCATTGCGTCTGTATGTTGTTCTCTAGACACAGTATAGGAGCTGAAATGTGAACAGTGTTATCTGAAGCAGATTGGCCCATGCCCTCTGGAAGCCTTACAATCCAAGTAGGTGTATACAAAGGAACAGTGTACAAATGAAGCGGAACAAAGGAAATTGATGAATTAGCACTTCCTTGGACCAAACAGAAGTTCTTTATAAGACTTTTTAAAGCCAGAGAATGCTCAGTTTTGACACTTTATAAGCAAGCACAATGCTGACAGAAATTTCATAGCTTGACCAAGACAGCCTTTGTGATTAAGACTGAATAACATTTTAGGTTGGAAATAAGTAACAATTCTAAGGGTTCACAAATGTTTCCTCTCTACTGTAAGTCGGCTTCTTGATCTTACCTACTCTATAAGCCTTTTTAATTCTGGCCTAGTTTCTGGCTCATGATACAAATTGCTTGGTGTGGACCAAGATTCCTTTCCCACATGCACTGTTTCTATTTGCAGTTAGGAATAGGCTGACCCACAAATCTTAAGTTTTCTCTTTGTTGCTTGTTGCCGATCCAACTTATGGAACCCTCCCAAAAGAATACTCAGAGCTGGTTTGCCATTGCATTTCCTCTGAGTGGCCTCTGGGGGCCATACAGTTTGCCCAAGACTGCACAGGTGACATAGCATGTGACATTGACCAAACTCTGGGCTGAAATTAGTTGACCTCTCCCCCAGGAAGTACAACGGGGATTTGAACCCAGGCCTTAATTCCACCCACTGTGCTATATAGCAGCTTTTTTCAGGATCCAAATACTTCACGTCCAAGAACACAGAGCTTCAATGAATAGCTACATTGTCTGATGTCCTCCAAATAATTTAATGTGTGCAGGATTGTGTGATGCTATTGCGTGTTCATGCCTTCCATTTTAATGTTGTTTCCTTGCCAATTTTTATTGTTTTATCTATTGTATTTTAGATTGATGTCTTCAATGTTTTACTGTGTTCTTTCCTTTTTTACTGTGCTTTTAGTTTTGTATTTTTCCAATAAAAATATTATAATTAAAAAAAAAAGCTATATTTCAGGTAGGCTGCAAACAGTAACTAACCACATAGTAGGTACTCACTAAGCTGTAGCTACTCACACAATCAGTGCTTGCTGTGAAAGTCTGGGAATACCACTACCTTTTGTAGTTTTTGACCACATAGTGAACCCAGTGTAACATCCAACAACTTGCCAGATTTTTCAGCAAGAAAGGACAGTAGCTTATTATAAGAGTGGAGATGCAGACAACTGCTTTTTTTTTTTTTTGCATGAAATGGTAGCTGACAGACTATAGGTTTTTCAGCAATCACTGCATTATTAACTGTCTGTTTCAATCTATGCACTACCAACAACAACATCTTCGTATGCTCTTAGGACTTAACCATAAGCTAGTTGCGGACATTCCAGAAAGGTTTAGCGTGCAAGTGCTATGCTACTCATAACTGTCAAAGCAGATACAAACGTCTCAAAATAATGCTGTCAAATTCTTCACTACTACTTCAAGTAATCCATGAACTAGACCTTGGTTTAAGACAGAGGTAGGCATCTGTGGAAGGGGAGGGGGGCATTCTCCCCAATGTGCCTGCGCTGAGTGTGTTTTGGTGCACTGGAAGTGGCGTGACTTTGGACCAATTTTATTTGGGTTGGTGTGGTTTGGATGGCTCTGGGAAGTTGGGGGAAACAAAAAGCCACATTTTGAGGGAGTTTGAGGAACTATGACTGAGTTTTCAAGTGAAAACTGCCTGAAAATCAGGCCAGGGGATGGGCAAGGGGCTTCTGGGGCCACATTTAGGAGTCCCAATGACAACTGAAAATTTACCCACTCTGGTCTAAGACATATTTTCCTGCTTCATGATAAATTCTATTGGGACAAACATTTTTGGTTTTGTTGCTGATGTAATAACCATAAAGCTCTCATTTTAGAGAATCTCTACAAAATTAAAGTTTTTTCAATAAAGATTTTCAATAGAAACTTTGTTGATGGCGACTCCATGAATTTTTCACAGGGTTTTTTTTACGCAAGGTAAAGTCACAGGTGGTTTGCCAGTTCCTTCCTTTGAAATATAGCCTACAGCACCTTGTATTCATTGGTGGTCTCCCATCCAAGTACTAACCAGGACTGTCCCTGATTAGGTTCCAAGATCTGACAGTGTCTGATGCCTTTAGGATATTTAGGTCCTATTTAGTTATAAAAGTATCTAATATTTATACTTAAAGTATCCAAGTATTGAATGTTTGTAAACTAAAAGTGAATGGTTATATAAGATAATCCTCCTCCATAGAATACCATGGCCATCACAAAATATGCAAATATATACAACACAAATTAATCATGCACAACTACACTTGCATATGCCATAGGTATGCTCACTCAAGCTCACTCTTGAGTGCTCACTCATTTTGTAAAATATAGTCCTGTGGCAAACAAAACATTCTTTTGAGTCACTAAATTTCACAGATTAAAGAGGAAGAGGCATGGGACAATTCAAATTTATATACTCCTTTTCTTTTCACTGAACAAAATGCAACATACGAATACTTAGAGGCAGAATAAAAATCTATGTTTGTTCTTTCTAGTTCCCAGCTTTATAATTGTATGAGAAAAGAAGAGAGACAATGCCATCTTCTGGTCAAATCCTCTTAGTACTGAATATTGGGATTAACAGTCTTTAAAACAGATTAGTTTTAACACACCCACCCCACTGCCCAATGGTACTGAATATTTTTCTGTAAGGAATAGCTTTGTGTACATAAAAAAATATACCTGTAATGCATAGAATAGGCCTATTCACTCTCCAAGCACATTTTTTATATTTTAAAAATCAGCTTAATCAAATCCATTTCTTTATCAGTCAAAATATCCATCCATCCATCCATCCATCCATGGATAGGTATAGATATTTATTCACTGGATTTATAAATTTCATTCTTTAAATAGTGGGCACTCAAAAAAAATGTTAAAAACTTCATATAAAACAAGGAAAAAGAAATAAAAAATAAAATTAACAAGCAACAAGGAAAATTGAATAGTTATTAAGTTATTCATGTTTTGGAAAAAAAACCAACCTGCTGGAATAGGACAGTTTTGCTACCTATCTCAAAGAGGCTGAACAATCTCACTTCCTTCTGGAATTCCACAATTAAAATGCCTGTCTCAAGTGCCCGCTACTTTACCCAACTCTGAGTAGCAGGAGGTACAGCTGGGCTTCCAAGATGGCCTAAAGTTAGAGAACTACATATGGAACAGCCTAAAGTTAGAGAACAACATATGGAATAGGTCCTACAGATATTCTGGCCTCAGAGAGTTACATAATAAAATCCTAATAAAGCAGCAGGAAACCTTCCCTGAATTAAACACAAACATATTTCAGCACTGATCTAAAGTTCTGAAAGCTTGCAGCAGTTTCTTTCCATGGATAGTTCTAACTGGCAACCAGTACCTCTGGTGTCATCAAGATTCTCCTCCCCAAATAAAATCCTAAATGCAGTATTTCACTTTTAAAAGAGCATTTCCTTTGTGAGGAGGGGGATGACAGCAGTGAGCTAACAGATCTGTTGCCTTTAAAAATAAGGAAGGTTGAGAGGCTACTGGAAGTATGGGAGGAAAGGCAAGTCAGCATTCAATTACCACCTGGCATTTCAGCTACGCAGTTGGGAAGATGCCCAAACTACTTGATGGCTAAGATAAATGGTATGAGCTTTCTTTTTATATTACGACCCTGTTGCAGAGGTTGATCCTGTTGCTAATACAGATTTATTTGAGATAGGAAAGTTCTTCTGAGACACTCTCTGTCTGCCACTCCTTGTGAGTTATCCCTACCATCTCAAATATTCATTTTAAAAAGATGTTCCTGGGCAGCCTAGGGTCCTAGAACTGTTATCAGAAGTTTCTCAATAAGATGGTTCACCAAGGATGGACATGAAAACTTGGTTCCTTTCTATGCAATATTGCATATACTATTTTGCTGCTTATTTTGCTTTTCTGAATGCATCCTGTTCCTTTGTATCAGTGTCAGGGCTGTAATATAGCCTTCAAAGCTACCAACTTGGGAAGACTGTGATAGACATTATTAGTAAGAAACATGAACACTGTCCATTCTGTCTCTGTGTAGCAAAAATTTCACCTGAAACTAAGCAACATAAACTACAAACAGGTTTCACTAGTACTCCATGTAAACTAAAAGTGTGCCCTAGAATGCATTCCAGAGGTAGAATATTCTTTATGAGACCAACAGATGTGTAAAGGGTTCTCTGAGGCTGGCAGGCTGAAAACTAAAGCTACGTGTTACTTGCATCTGTTGTTTTATTTATTATATTTTATGTAATTATTATTACTTTTTCATCCCACATATTTATGAAAGACAAGAAGTGTCCAATTTGGGTAACAAACATTATTAAAAACAAAATAAATACAAAACAAATTAAGCAACAGAACAATTACAGTAATCACCAGGATCAAGATTAATAAAACATCAAGTCTCAAAACAGTTGGAAAGGTCAGTTTGAAGAGAAGTGCCTTCACATGCCCCTCCCTAGAAGCAGCAAAAGAGGGACTGAGAGGTGTGTGTTCCATAACCTGGGAGTAACAGATGTGAGAGCCCTCCCCACATGCCTGTCACTCTACTACAACTTTGTTCTAGCAGTCCCTGTAATTGGCAACTATAGTACTTCTAGCCACATTGCAGAGTTAAAGCAGTTTGACACAACTGTAACTGCCATGGCTCCACCCTATGGAATCTTGGGATTTGTAGTTTGTTGTGGCACCAGAGCCTGCTGACAGAGAAGGCTAAATATCCAACAAAACTACAAATCACCCTTCTGTATCTTGGATTTGGTTTTTTAAAAAAATACTGTTTGACCGGGGCAATTTGGGAAGTATAGGACTGGCAGTAATTCACTTGTTCCTGCCACCTTGATTTGCTGGCATGCTTCCAATTGAATAGCAAACACGGAGAGCTTCTCATACCAGCGACCTTGCAAAAAAATTGTGGAGACAGATGAAACTTGCTGCAAATTGACGTAGGTTTGCACCAATCCACATTTTATTCCCTTGTCTAAACCAACCAGTAGTCTAATTAATACCAAGTGCCTAACACTACTTTTAACAAGCATTAAATGACTTATTGTATTGTTGGCTTTGTCAGATGCCTAGAGATTTTTTAAAAAAATATTCTAATGGTATTGAAGCTATGCTAGGTTTTTTTCCATGTTCTACATCTACAAAATTGGGTATTTTAGAAGCACAGGACACAATGACGAAAATTTTATCAGATGTGTTTCAGTTCTAGTTAATTCATGGTCCAAATACTTTAACGCTTGGAAATATTTATAAAGTAAACTTATACTGAATGCCTGGTGTTTTGTATAAGCATTATTTTAATTCCTTATTTTATAATACTTTAATTCTTTGGCATGATTCAAAATGAATCCATTGAGTGCTAATCTGGATCCAGCCCTATTTTTCTTCTTCATACAGGTTGAGATCCCTTACCTGGAATTCCAAAATTTTAAATATTCTAAAATTGTCCACATGCGTGGCTGAGATAGAGACATCTTTGCTTTCTGATGCTTCAGTGTACACAAACTTTGTTTCATACATAAAATTATTAAAAATATTGTGTATAAAATTATCTGCAGGCTATGTGTATAAGGTGCCTATGGAACATAAATGAAACTCATGTTTAAACTTGTGTCCCACCTCCAAGTTATCTCATTATGCAAGTATTCCGAAATCTGAAAAAATCCAAAATATGGAACACTTCCGGTCCCAAGCATTTCAGGTAAGGGATACTCAACCTGTATACTTTATTTGTTATTCCCCCACCCACCCACAAGTATTTTAAAAACTGTATAATGTATGTTCTTTGTTCCAAACTTCTAACACTTGGGAGACAATAAAAACTACAGAACATCTAGATAACAACTTTGTCAAATTTCTTACACAGCTATTTGGCTCAGATAATATTCAGTCTCAAAAGATATTCAATAGCATGATGAGATCAAGTTATTTACATTCTGCGGTGTTCTTTAAAACTTGTGTCTAAAATTTAGACTCTAAATAGTCTAAACACAACTATGGCTATTAGTCTATACATTTTATAATAGAATCTTTTAATATTTTTGTTAGATAAAAAGTAGATTCATTCAAAATGGTAAATTCTGCCACCTACAGAAGATTTCAAATAAAGCAATTGTTTTCAAGCTGAACTATGTGCATAGAATACATTTTGTTAAAAGCAAACATTTACAAATGACTTCTTGTTCAACATGTAGAGGAATGGCATTTATGAATCTTTAAATGAAATAAGAACATCTACTGAATAATGGCATTCTGATAATATCAGTAGGCAATTACCTGGATTTTTGTAGATGCTGAGTACATCCTTGAAATAATGAGGTAAAAATCTTTCTAGTAAAAGCAGCACATCCTCCAATTCTTCCAGAATCCCCACAAGTAGGAAATTTTCATTCACATTCACTTTTGCTCTTTCGAGGGCCCACTCACCAGGCTCCCTTAAAAAAATGTTTGAGACATTTAAAAAATTTAATTTCACAAACAAAAATGTTATTCAACAATAAAGGTGAACATATTTCTTTATAGCAGAGGAAAACCTGCTAGGAAACTTGTTATCAACTATGGAGTGTCAGGCATTTAAAATACAAAGGGTCTGATGAGTTACTTAAAGTGTTTCAAATCAAGCAATCAGTATAGCTGAGAACCAGCATGATGCAGTGGTTTGAGTGTGGGACTAGGACTCTGAGAGACCAGGGGTCAAATCCCCATGCAGCCACAGAAACCACTGGGAGGCGTTGGGCAATTCACATTCTCTCAGACAAAAAGGAAGGCAAAGGCAAACCCATTCTGAACAAATCTTGCCAAGAAAACCCATGATAGGTTTGGCTTAGGGCTACCATCAATTGGAAATGACACAACAACAAATTAGATGTGCTGATGTACACCCTAGGGCCTAATCTGCACAGTGAAGCTTATTACTTTAAAGCAACAAAGGATTCAATTGATCAAATCATCAATACTGGCCTATTTGGGGTCTTTAAAATTGTATTACCCAAAGGATTTTGTTTCCTGAAATAATCCGACTCAACTGGATATTCACTTTTAAATGGAGTAGAATTAAAATTTGGGGAAATGTAAAAAAATATATGCACATTTCAAATTCTACTCTCCAGGATCAGTTATTACATTAAAAAAAGGAAGAATTTGTTCAGTGAATATCATCAGGTAGTTTGTCCTGTGAATAAACTGGCTAATGACTTTGGGACTTATTTATCCACTCCCTTTCCATTTGGTACAGCTTGTTTGCTATCATGACTAACTGGCATTCTGCATGACTCATTGGCCTTCATGCCAACACTGGCAAGATATGGTTTGAGTTCCTAATGCTATTAGTGGGAGGCTCTAAAACCAAATTCTCCTGCCTCCAGTAAATGGTAAACTCTGGAACAAACAGAGTTGAGAGTAAAGATTGAACATATAGTTGTTACCTGCATCTTGGATGCTGTCCACAGAAATATGGAATAATATAAAATAATCTGGGATTGGAACATTCAGGATAGTTCTCAAGAATACATACATTAATATCCTAAAAAGAAAGGGAAGAAGTAGGGTAGGGGAGAGAAAAAGAAAAATGATTTTGAGTGCAGATCTTAGGCCAAAATTCCCAATATATATAATAGGCATATATATATATATATATATATATATATATATATCTGAATATGGGATTCAGTGAATCTTGATGTCTGCGGGAATTTCAGGTTTGTGTAGGCATATATTTCTCTTCAATAGATGTTCCTGTTCCATTGCATTAATTCTGTAACTGTCATTTTCCTCAAATGGCTTAGATTCAAATGTAGGAGATTATCAGACAGGCTAAATATGGCGTTATCATGACGCCTGGAGATCCCTAAAGGGCTTTCTTTTCAGACGACATCATCCCCCCCCTCAGTTGTCATGCTCCCGTGCTCCTTTCATTCTGCCATCGTTATTTTTTTTATTCACGGGCTAAGCTGTGAATAGATTACCCATTCCGTTTCTGTCATGGAATGATGGGCAAGTGAAAAGGTGCCCGTTATGCTCACGCAATGCCAGCGTCAGTGGAAGATCTGTGTCAAACACTTCCGGGTGCAATCAGGACAACGAGATAAGTGACACACTTTTTTGTACCCTCCCTGGGTTACTTGTACTTTAAAAAGTGTGTTTAGGTGCTTCCTGTAACTTTTTGACTTTTATTTTTCTTTTAAACTTTGAATTTTCCCCACGCTCATCCTCTCAAGAGAACGACTCAGGATTTCAAACCAGGAAGTGAATGCAGCGCCATGAGAGCTCCATTCACTCCAGGGCTGGCAAGGGGAGGGAACAGGCATGGAAAAGGTACGTCTGAAAATTTTTCTTTTTGTAGCATTACAGGGACAGGAGAGGGGCAGGAGAGGAGATTGCAAGACAGGGACGCTATTTTTGTCCCCGTCTGATAATTTCCATAGACATGGGATAATCCATGAAAGTATGTATGAAAAAAATGCATTACTACAGTTTTTAAAAGGTATTTTAGTCAATTTGGGTTGAACACTTTCAACCAGCTATACTATGGTGTAGTAGATTATAGAATACCCAAATAAGAGCTGGGAGACCCAATTTAATACTACAGCATATACTGGATGCCTTCAGCCACTTTCTCTTAGCATTCTACCTGTCCATAGTGTTGTTTTGAGTATAAGAAGAGGAAGGGACATTTACTCCATCAAAAATCCTTGAATAAAAGGGAGGATAAAAATAAGCAGATAAAAATGTGGATAATAATAATTCTTCTTGCTATCTTGGTTAAAAAAAATTGTTACTACCCAAACAAGCTTTTTATATGGGCCTGGTCATTCATACAGTCCTGAAAAATGGAGCTGCATAATAATGACACAGAGTGGACATAGCTACTCAAAGATGTATCCATCCACTGAAGCTTAATACCAATTTCATGGTTCATCAATTTTATCTTGAAGATTCTGGACTATCTTTGCATCAACATGACTTAGCATAGCACTGATGCTATTCTCATATCGTATCAGTTTTGTTATTGAAAGCTGTAAAACACTAATCTGTCTAATCAGTTTAAGAACAAAACATATGGCTTTGACTGAACATTTAAATTCCAGTGCAATTAGCAAACCATATTTAAGTACTTCAGTGAAGGAAAGAAACTGTAACAGTCATAGACGGGAATGTATTAACAGTATGAGAAACAAAAATTAAACTACACTTTTACTTAATATAGGAAGTAATAAACTTTTGATAAACAGATTTGCTGCCTGGCTATCTAAGGGACTACATGTCTGGCTAAGAACCTGCCTGGCTATTAAGAATGAGTGGAGAGGCCTTTCATTCTTCTTGAGAATCCCATTCCCTGTGGAGGCCCCTTGGACAGGATGCAGGAAAAACCTTTCTCCAGCATTGCTCCCAGACTTTATAATCCACTCTTCCTTGAGTTGTGATCAGTTCCTGCTCTTGCTGCAGGGTGTGAAGACAAAACCTCTTAAAAACTTTTTTTTGCTGTTTTTAAATTGGTTTGCTGTTTACTGATTTTAAACTGTTTTGCTGCTTATTGATTACTGTGATGATATTAATAGCTTTCCTTATTGTGATGATTTTGACGGTTTACATTATTGTTATGATTTTAATGGTTTCATTGTCTGTTTTGTGTTTATTAGCTATCTTGAACACTGGCATAGAAACATAATAAATAAATATATATGAAATGCTTAGAATGAAAATACTGATTGTACATTGTGAAATCGAAGGCTTTCATGGCCGGCATCCATAGGTTGTCTGTGGGTTTTTTCCAGTCTGTGAGTCTGTGTTTTGGAAGAGTTTACTCCTGATGTTTCACCTGCATCTGTGGCTGGCATCTTCAGAGAAATGTTGGGTAGGAGTGTGTGTGGGGTTTATATACTGTGAGCCCCTTTCTCTTCAACAGGGGTTCACAGTATATAACCCCCCCACACACACACACTCCTACCCAACCATTCTCTGAAGAAGCCAGCCACAGATGCAGGCGAAACATCTGGAATAAACTCTTCCAGAACACGGCCTCACAACCTGGAAAAAACCCACAGACAACCTATGATTGTACATTGTTCATATTAATGCTGAAGGAATTATACAAGCAAATCTATAGAAGGAATTATTACTGGGGAGAAAGAAATTCGGCAGGAATAATAGTGGAAACATATGCTCCTTTACAAAATTTCTAGCTACAAAAATATTTGTACTAAATTATATATCCCCTTATAACAATGGTATATACACATAGAGGCAAATAGATAACTGTAAATTGGGATCCGTCACTCAACACCCTCCCCAATCCTCACTACAACCTCACCAATTGGCTACATTGTGTAGTTGTCACAAGGGGTTCACAATGATTCAGCAGAGAATGTTTGAGTAAAATAGAACTTTGCACAACGCTAGTGTGCTGTTAGTAGAATATGGTCGGGGAAAACAAGAGTCTGGGGAAGAGATAAAACTAAGCTGCTAGCAACCTACAGTCTCAAAGTTGAAATTATATTGTTCCATCACAGAAAGCATGGTATGCCACCATAATCATGTAAGGTTTTATAAAAATGCTAACTGTAAATCAAATAGACAAATTTGGCACAGCCTTAACATTCATGATACATTTCCAATAGTACGCTCTGTGCTGAACAAATTTATGGAGGTGTTCCAGAAATGAAGCAAAGAGCTTTAACAAACATTCACAGGAATATCTGGCACATTATCTCTCTGCTTTCAAACACACAGTATTCTAATGCATCAAAGACAGTCCTTAAATTGAAAAGGTTTTGAATATCTAATCTATTCTAATCCAATCTGTCAGCCCTATCAACACACATTTAAAGTATACAACTCAACAATACTGGATTGTTCTAACTGATTTAAAAGTAGTACTTCATTATGTTGCTTTTAAAATTATTCATTATTTTAACTTAGTTCTTAACTCTGACCTGTTGATGTGGAATAAATGATCCTAAACTACTGATTACTAAATTTTGTTACAAAGGTTTTCCATGGTTTTTTCCGGGCTGTGGAGCTGTGTTCTGGAAGAGTTTCTTTCTGACATTTCACCTGCATCTGTGGCTGGCATCTTCAGAAAATGGTTGGGTAGGAGTGTGTGTGGGGTTTATATACTGTGAGCCCCTGTTGGAGAAGATATGTAAATATGTATATTTGAAGGGCTATATGTATATTTGAAGGGCGGAGCCCAATACACACCCACTCTGTCCTGTGTTCTTCTCCGATGGCACAACGATATTACTGCATAAGAAAGTATGGTTGTTTCACAGTGCTACTGATTTCATTCACAGGGATTTGCCATGAATGAAAAGGAGCGCTACAAAGAAACCCCACAGCTGAACCAGCAACAAAAGGGAAGTTGTATCGTGCGATTGGGAAGAACTCATTCTTGCAATCATGCGCAATCATGACTAATGGATAGTGCAACAAAACCCCATGTAGTAAACCTCTTACTCCCTACAAAAATGAATGTGGAGCCACTGAATCATTGGGATTTAGCTACATGATGACTCATTCAACAATTGATGCAATGGGTCTATTCTACTTAGAACTAACCAATAGGATTCAGGCCAATATCTTCAACATAAATGTAATAAAAGAAAAATAGGATCGCTGGGATAGCCAAATTTAAAGTAACTTCTGAATCCTGACTGCATGAAGATATCAGATATACCAATATCTACAGTACTCCATTCCATCCTAACTGCATGTAAAGTGATACATTTTATTATGAATGATAAAACATGTTTATTTAAAACAGTTCAATACTGACCTTCATCCAAAGGCTGCCAAACTTTTCATAATACAATCCATTTTTTTAAAAAATCCAAATGCAGAAGCCATCAGTATAACCCAATAAATAAAACACAGCAGATCAATAAGAACTAAAGTAATGGTTACTTCTTTTTCTCTAACCTTTGAAAACTTAACCATATACTTCCAGAAGTTACCCAGCTTTGATTCATTCTTTTTAAAAAATCTGACCAAAGACATACATTATGACTTTTTTTTTTTTACACAAAATATCGTGCCTTAACTGAATATAACTGCCTTTTCTACTTTCATATATATTGCCTAATGAAGACAAAATAATATATTAATTTAGGGCATTTGACAAGGGCTATACAAGAAGCAGTGAACTAAATAAATGGTTTAGCTAGAAAACAGTTTGGGAAGAGGGGATTGAATAAAAATCAATGTGGAAAATCAAATGGTGACCTTAACCAGCAGGGAAATTTCCTACTAAATTTCCTACTGCCTCTTCTTCCCAACACAGAGCTTGTGTCAATAGCTCTCATCACAGACAGCCAAAGAAAACTTCCTTGCTCATCTGAGAATCCTAAAAATCTCTTACTATAACTGTTTACTCCCCTGCTTCCAACTGCTCAATATTGACAAAGTGTTGTCAATTTACTGTAAAATCTAAGTAAACTACTTCTGAATTGCATATACAAGTCAAGATTTCTTCCACCTTGTCTGGCATTCTCTCGCACCATCTTCTCTTCTCTGCATCTATAACTAAGCTTGTAATTAATTCTTCGGTGATGCTTCCAAAATCTCTTGTAGATGTTAAAATCAACAAAGGGATTACAGCAAAATATGGTCCAGCAAATCCTTCTCTTTGCTATGATTTGCTACTCCTTTGCTTTAACCCTTTAGTTTTACCTTACCATCTATATTTTAAGGTGTGGACAAAGATTATTCTCATCTCATGGTGCACTGCTGATACTTAAGTTCTAGATCACGGCATGGGAACAGTCCAGCCTGTGGTACCACACACAGTTCTCCAAGACTGTTTTTAAGGCCCCAAAACTTACCCATTTTTCCTCTCATTTGGAGGAGAGGGATTGCTAAAAATGGCTTCCCACACTGCAGAGGGTTTACTTCCTGGTTAAATAAAGGGTTTCTCTGGGTCTAAAACAGCCCATGCCATGCATGTCAGGAGGATTTCTGCCTTCCTTTTTATTTCTCACCTTAGGAAATGAATACATTCACTTAAAGGACAGAGGTGGGCAACTGTGAAAGGGCAGGGGATCATATTAGCCCCCTGCCCCCACGGAGACCTTGGAGAGCTGCGCTCCAACTGGATCTACTTCTGCCAAAAAAGAGAGAGCCCTGAATGCCTTCTAAGAGATAAGGGAGTGTTTTCACTGTTTTTGAGGCTTGATGGGCCATTTTAGGCCCATGAGAGGCCTCTGTTTAATAACAGGGAGTGAGTGGAAGTGGCTTATTTCACAATGGTCTCACTTGGGCCTACATTGGTCTAGAATGGATCCAAAATGTGGTGGAAATCCTGCTACACCCCCAGAGGGCATTGGGGGCAAAAAGGTTTCTGAAAAATGTGAAGTCGAAGGCTTTCACGACCGGCATCCATGGGTTTTCTGTGGTTTTCCCCCCCCAGGCTATGAGGACATGTTCTGGAAAAAATTATTCCTGACATTTTGCCTGCATCTGTGGCTGGCATCTTCAGAGAATGGTTGGGTAGGGGTGTGTGGGGTTTATATACTGTGAGTCCCTGTTGGAGAGGATATGTAAATTTGTGTATTTGAATGGCTAGTTCCTAGGGTGGGAGGATATGCAAGGAGGATTAGTGTCTGTTTGGCTAATGGTTCATTATCTGCTGGAAACCCCCTGTCCCTGGGTGAAGTTCATTTGCATGTGTTGAGTTTTTATGTTGGTGTTTTTCAGGACTGGTAGCCAAACTTTGTTTACTTTAAGGGTTTCTTCTTTTCTGTTGAAGTTGTCCAGGTGTTTGTGGATTTCAATAGCTTCTCTGTGCATTCTGACATGATAGTTGTTGGCCTGGTCTAGAATTTCGGCATTTTTAAATAACATGAGAGACACTGCAGACTGGGCCAGCCAGAAAAATCAGCAGTAGCAGAACATATGATAAACCAACCTGGACACAAAATGTTATTTAAAAACACCAAAGTTTAGAAGACTGACTTCAGGGAGTGCAGCTTTTTCCAGTTCCACACAAAAAGTGGTACTTGTCAACTTTTCTTCTGCTACTAAGTGTATCTCTACATTGCCTTCTCAAACTGATTTGACAATCCTCTAGCTTTCTGACAAACACTAGAACTTTAATATTGTACAGGGTGTGCACACTAGGAATGTTAGGTAGAATTGCAGCATTTCCATAAATAACAAGTGTCAGAATTTGGAAGGGGAGAAATGATCATCAGTTAAATTGTCTTGCATTTCTAATGAATGTATAATTTTAAAAACCTATCTGTTCCTAAGATTATCTTAAACAGAGAAATGCCTGCTGTTTACCAGAAATAATGGATCTTGAAAAATTATCCTCTCCCCTTTCACACCCACTTTTTTGGAATCATAATCATTAGACTGCAAGCCACTGACAGGGACTTTTTTCATGATTCAGCAGCTTAGTTCAGCATTAGTATAATGAACAGGCTGGTTTGCATCAGCTCAATGCCATTAAATGTCATGATGCAAAGGCTTTAGATCAGCAACATATGGACAGATATGGCTGCTAATAATTGGTTATTATACAGATAATATTATAATCATCTAAGAACAGTTTCTATAAGCCATTTTAGAAAATCTGTTTTCTTTTGCATTAGTATGTAAAAATGGCAATATTTCAAATATATGTCCTAGTCCTTCTGCTTCTGTTCCTACATATTGTCAATTCTCATTGTTTCTCATGTAATGGACCACATTTTTGATCTAAGCAGCAACTAGATCTAAGATTGGCAGGGTAAATCCACCTTTATTTTTGTAGGACTACTACCTACTTTTTATAATCCTTATTTTTTTGTGTGTTTTTTCCAGAATGCAAAAATAGGGCATGAAACAAAAAGAAAAATTTGAGCAAGATGCACACCTTAGAAAGAGTAATTTCCCCCATCAGAGGAATGTTGCCTCTAGTTACATTTTTTTCTTTTAGCACTATTGACCCATAGTTTTTGGATATGGCATGCTTCTACCTTGGTTAAAATAATTCCCAAATATTTAAAACTAGAAAGTTAATAGACAACCCTGATAGCTGTTGCAGACACCATTGGTCTTCCACACACATATTGAGGCACAACAATTCAGACTTACTATAGTTTTTATTTAAACCAAAGTAATTCAGCAAGTAATTCTGGGATTCTCTATACTATTGAAAACACCCGAACCCTCCCCCCCCTTAGAATCTGATCTGATTAGTCCACACTAAGAGTGGCCTTTTCCCCAGATCTGCTGTGATTAGTCCACACACCTTATGGCCCTATTTGCCCCACACTCAGGGCATACAACCTTAATCTGGGTTTTAGGAAACTTGCCTCTCCATTGACGCCCCCTTGTCGTGGGAGAGAGGCTTGTGTACCCTAATGATGTTTTGAGCTATGCTGGCGGTGGCATAATAGCCACTGGTAGGGTCTCCCATGCCAGACAGGTCAAAACCGAAGGGTCTGACAAAGAGTGTCAAAGGGCAGGATGGGCTCTCTAGCCTTGTGGCAACCATCCTAGGAGAAGGAAAACTCTAATCCCAAACCCGGGCAGATGGTGCTCGTCCAACCCTGTAAGGTCAACCATCTAAGAGAAGGAAACTCTAATCAAACCTATGGCCCGAGGACCTCGCTGCCACGTCCATGCTTGCAAGGCCACGGCAGATGAATCTCTGGTTTAAAGGGTGAGGCCAGTTCTGTGCACGCTGCGCTCCACCAGAAAAATCCATTGCACAGGCTCGAAGGACAAATCCAGTTCCAAAAAAGCCCTGTAGCGACTGGCGAGGGATGAAACCGGCAGGTGTAAAGATGCACTGGAAGCCGCAGCCCCAACCCTGCATGCAGGCGGTTCAGGACATTGGTCGCTCAAGGCTGACCCGGGAGATGACAGTCTTGTTCGGCAGCATCCTGAATGACCAAGCAGCCTTTTTTAAGGAGAGCACTGCTTGCTCCATATGGAGAGGGGCCTAGAAAAGGTGGCCTAACGAAAGCTCATCCCCAACTACCTGGTTGGCTAGCTGCGGCCAACGGGAATCTTCTGATGCGGTCAAACCAAGGCAAAGAAACAAAGGCACACACCAGCCTCCAAAGGTGTAAATAAACTGACACTTGCATGCTGGAACATCAGAACCATGCAAGACTCTGAATATAGTGGACGGCCTGAGTGTCGTTCTGCCCTAATAGCCCATGAACTATCATGACTTAATATTGACATCGCTGCTCTTAGTGAAGTTCGCTTCCATGAGGAAGGCAGCCTTAAAGAACATGGCGCCGGCTACACACTTTACTGGTCTGGCAAACCCAAAACCAAAAAACATCTTTCAGGAGTAGGCTTTATGATTAAAAACTCCATTGCCTCCAAACCTGAAACCTTGCCAACAGGACACTCTGATTGCATTACTTCCTTACGCCTCCCACATGTTGTTCTCTTTAGTATATATGCCCCAACTATGCAAGCCGACCCTGTACAGAAAGACAAATTCTACACAGACCTACGCCAACTCATACAAAAAGTCCCTGTAGAAGATAAAATTATTATCCTTGGTGACTTCAATGCCAGAGTAGGAAAGAACTCCGAAGCCTGGAAAGGTGTCTTAGGCAAGCATGGTGTTGGAAATTGCAATGATAACGGACGCCTCCTGCTAGAGTTCTGTGCAGACCAACAGCTGACTATTACAAACACTATCTTTCAGCAGAAAGATAGCTTGAAGACAACCTGGATGCATCCCCGATCCAAACATTGGCACCTCATTGACTATGTTCTAGTCCGTCAGAGAGACATTCGTGATGTCTGTCATACCCGAGTGATGCCCAGTGCAGAATGCCAAACAGATCATCACCTCGTCAGATGTAAACTAAATCTTCATCTTAAGTTCAAACCTAAGAGGGGTGGCATCTTAAAGAAGAGATTCCAAGTCAACGATCTTCAGCAAGCTACCGTGAGAGACAACTTCCAGGCAAACCTACAAACGAAACGTGAAGACCATCCTACAGATCCTTCTCCTACAGTGCTTTGGCAACATATCAAAAACAGTATCCTCCAGTCTGCAGAAGAATCCCTCGGATTCTCCCACAAGAAAAATCAAGACTGGTTTGATGAAAACAACCAGGAGATCCAGGAGCTGTTGGCAAGGAAGAGAGCTGTTCACCAGGCATACCTCGCCCAGCCAACCTGTCATGTAAGAAAAGCAGCTTTCCGCCTCACATGTAGCAAACTACAACAAAAACTCCGAGACATGCAGAACAAGTGGTGGATCAATATAGCAGAAAAGACGCAACGCTGTGCACATCTGGGTGATCATAGAGGATTTTATGAAGTTCTTAAAGCAGTGTTTGGACCTACTTGTCAGGTCCAAAGCTCCTTATACAGTACAGATGGTCAAACATTAATTACTGATAAAGCCTCCATCCTGAATCGTTGGGCGGAACATTTTCAAAGTCTCTTTAGCGCCAACCGAGTAGTCCAAGCCTCAGCTATCCAACATATGATACAAAAACCAATGAAAAATGAATTGGACATAGCTCCCACTTTGGAAGAGACCCTTAAGGCCATACAGCAGATGAAAAACGGCAAGGCAGCTGGGATTGATGGAATCCCACCTGAAGTTTGGAAACACGGAGGTCATGCACTCCACGGAAAAATTCCACGAATTCCTTGTGAAATGCTGGGAAAAAGGGGAACTGCCATCAGACCTCCGAGATGCAGTTATCATCACCCTGTACAAGAAAAAAGGAGCAAAATCCGACTGCTCAAATATCGAGGCATAACACTGCTCTCTATTGCTGGAAAAATCCTTGCAAGGATACTCCTGAACAGATTAGTTCCTGCTATTGCAGAAGAACTTCTCCCTGAAAGCCAATGTGGCTTCAGAGCCAATAGGAGTACTACAGACATGGTATTTGCCCTTAGGCAACTGCAAGAAAAATGTAGGGAGCAGAACAAGGGTCTCTATGTAACATTTGTCGACCTCACCAAAGCCTTTGACACTGTAAGTAGAAAAGGTCTGTGGCAGATCCTGGAAAGACTAGGATGTCCCCACAAATTCCTTAAAATGATTATCTTGCTACACGAGGGCCAGCGTGGTCAAGTCAAATATGGCGATGCTCTTTCAGAGCCCTTTCTAATAACTAATGGAGTGAAGCAAGGTTGTTTTCTTGCACCAACTTTATTTACAATCTTCTTTAGCACGATGCTCCAAAGGGCTATGGCAGAGCTTGAAGAAGAAGAAGGCATCTATATACGTTACCGTACTGATGGTAGCTTGTTTAACTTAAGCCGTCTGAGGGCTCACACTAAGACTCTAAACTATCTAGTCCGTGAGCTGCTCTTCGCTGATGATGCTGCCCTTGTTGCCCACACAGAAGCAGCTCTGCAGCGCCTAACGTCCTGCTTTGCAACAGCTGCAGAGCTGTTTGGGCTAGAAGTCAACCTGAAGAAAACAGAAGTTCTTTACCAGCCTGCACCACAGGACGAACACCACCATCCCCACATTGCCGTCGGCAAATCTGCGCTCAAGTCCGTTCAGCAGTTCACCTACCTGGGAAGCATCATCTCCTCAGATGCCAAGATTGACAAAGAGATCGATCACAGATTAGCAAAGGCGTATAGTGCATTTGGAAGACTTCACAAAAGAGTCTGGAGCAATAAACACCTGAGGCAAAGCACAAAAATCAGTGTGTATAGAGCCATCGTACTGTCTATCCTCCTTTATGGATCTGAAACATGGGTCAGCTATCGCCACCACCTACGACTCCTCGAGCGCTTTCATCAGCGCTGTCTACGCACAATCCTAAATATACACTGGACTGACTATGTGACGAATGTTGCTGTCCTTGAGCAAGCAGGGATCACCAGCATTGAGGCCATGATATTGAGAACACAGCTGCGCTGGGCAGGGCACGTTTCTAGGATGGAGGACCATCGCCTCCCAAAAATACTACTCTACGGTGAACTCGCCAAGGGTCAGCGTAAGAGGGGCGCTCCAAAAAAGCGATACAAAGACTCCCTGAAACAACATCTCAGGCTCGGCCAAATTGATCACCAACAGTGGTCCGCCCTGGCCTCACATCAGGAGGCATAGAGACGTACTATCCACAATGCTGCAGCCTTGTTTAAGAACTCACGCTGAACAAGTCTTGAAGAGAAACAACAACGCAGAACGAATCACAACCCAAAAACATCACCCAAGGAGACCTTCTGCTGTGCTTTTTGCAATTGGACTTGTTTATCTCGGATTGGCCTTTTCAGTCATCAGCGCGCTTGCAGAAAGCGCGGGATGAGCCCTTCCTGAATCTTCGTTTGCGAAGAAAAACCAGAGAGAGGAAACTTGCAGTTTTCTCTGGAATTTGCTTGAAACTCCGGAGAAAACTGTAGTGTGAACAATGTATCCACCCTGGATTTGGGGGGGTGGGATGAATTCAATTATGGTGTAATGATGTTGGAATGGAGAAAGGCTCTTCCACAGTGGAAAGATTTATGAAGACAACAAAAGGGGGTAGCAGTGAGCAAGGTATCGTAGGACCAAATCTAATTGCTACTCCCTACTGGAGTAGATTCTAGGAATCGATGGAATTTACATATATGCTGCTTTACTGTTGATAACTGGTGCAACAATTCTACTCTAGTTGGGATTAGCAATTGGATTTAGACCAAAGATGGGAATAATGTGGGATGCCAGATGTTGCACTGCAACCCCCAATATCCCCAGCCAGCATAGGCAATGCCAATGACAAAGAATGATGGGTGCTGCACTCCAACAACTTCTTGGGGGTCACATGATCCCCACCTCAATGTAGACCCTAATTTACCAGATGTGCCTAAAGGTTTTTTTTTTTTAATTAAAAGCCAAAGATGCCCATGTATCAGTTGCTGTAATTAATGCTACTTTAGATATTAATGGAGGAAGGAATGGTTTCTGTTTTTCCTTTCCAACTGCAGGCTTTCATCCATGTTGAATTTTATTCTCAAAGTTATACCAATATTTAGGAATACAGTCTGAGAGTGGGAGAGGAGCTGGGGCAATGGAGACAGGGAGGGAGTTATATTGCATGCAGCCTCTATTTTACATTTGTAAGCATTTTTTTTTTAAAAAGATGAAATACAAATAATCTAGTTTGGTTACCTTGTTCGCAGATCAAGATACATTATTAAAATATGTTCCAGAGAAGTGCATCATCAATTTTTAAAAACTTACTTTTTAAATCTTAGCTGAATCTGGTCTATGCTTATCAATGCAAGGATATGGCTAAAGGGAACCATCTGGTGAGCAGCTGCAGTGCAAGCCTACACACACACACTGCCAGTATTACTCAAGCCAAGGTTTTGCAGCCAGTACTATTCCACTGTGGGGTCCAGTGGAAGGAGATGTGCCAGTTATAGTGCATTGTGCCAGATTATGTGGGTGTTTCTGTGAAAGGGTAAGCACCCACTAGAGACTAGAATAAAACCAACAGTACTATTTTAATGTCCACAGTAGTCTTCAGTATATGGTCATAAACATGACTAAAGTTTCAGCATTACAGCTGAAGTAAGTAAGATCAAAATAAAACATGTTACTCACATCCTTCTTTTACACTGTAGCAATGTATAAACTCACAAAGTAGGGGTCTATGTAACAATATTACTTTTACTGGGAGGCAATTTGGTTCAATGAGGCACCAGACTGGAAAAAGGTGAATTCCGAGTCTACTGTTGCATTTATTTGATTTGTATTCTACCTTTCTCTGAGAACTGTAAAGTGAAAGTAGCTAGCATAGTATAAGTTAATATGGTAGCAAGATATTACAAAATTATGATAATGGAACAGGGGTGGGAATCATGTGGCTCTCCTAAAGTTGCTGAATCACAGCTCCTATTAGCTCTAGCTAGCATGGGTTTTCTCTTTTCAAGAGAAAAGTGAGTTAATCAAGTATAGTTCAAAGATATACACAATTACACTACATACGCATCATAAGCAAAAATAGGGTTTCCAGTGCGGTCGCGACTGCGCTGTAGGACCCCCTTTTGAGGGAGTGCAGGATGGAGGACTGTAACTTTACCTCAGCCCCTGTGCTGTTGCCAGGAGAGCAGAGGGCAGGGCTAGAAGGGATTTAAGTTTAACCCCCCCCCTCTGCCTCCTCCTTTTCATTGCTTTGATCGGCCCACACTCCTGCTGCAAAATCAATGTGATTTAATTGATCACTTCAGGGCCAGGTAGGAATTTTTGCCCTTTTACCTGGGGTCTTTTTGCCTACCCTACATTGTGTATGTGGACCTGACAATTGGTTTAGGGTGGTGTCTTAAATAGGTGATCACTTGGCTGGTAGAAGGGGTGATTTTGGTAGTTTGGTGAGCACTTTTGGCACCTCCCCTTTTTTGGAGGTGAAGTGGGGGGAGCTAGAACTGTCCCTTTAGTTCCTGCAAACTGAGGGGTGGGGAAAGTGATCTCCTTTGGGGAGGGACTCTTGGGCTTGCCTTCCAGATGCAGACTGACTAGGGAGCAACCCAGCTTATGGGTTCTCCCTGAGATTCAGGTGTTCTCGCCCAAGGGAAGTTGGGGAGGAGGTCTTGACCTCCTGCTCCAACAATTCCCACACTAGGTTGCTCCCCCATCACAGATCTTTCAGAATGGGGTTAAATAGGTTATAGCTAAATAAAAGTGGCCCTTTATATCCCAGCTATATGTGTGGTCTCTTTTTTTGTGTCTGGTCTCCTTATTCCTGCATCTACCATCAAATAAATTTGATTTGAATGTGGGTCAAAAAGCACCCTGAGATCTGATTTAACTCAGGACCAGACATCAATTTACCATTTTTTCCTCTGAAAGTTCTAAATGCATTTCTGATTGACAGCACCTTTTGTGAGTTTTGAATTTTCATAATTGGTGGGTGCTACTGCTATAATAAGAAATCTCTTCCCCTCAGTCTAGAAGACAAGCAAATCCCTTAGCACCTGGAACACTTGGAAGTGTACCTATCACAGTGCACCAAATTTCCATAGGGAAACTACATTTCCCAGTGATTTGTCTACTGTAGAGAGGGACAGATAAAAGAGACTGTGCCTTTTATCCCTCTGTGCTGTTGCAGCATCAACGCTGCTGCAGCAGCAAGTGTTGGGACAGCAGCAGTACAGCAGTACAGTGGTTGGAGGGATACTATGAATCATAGAATTGCAGAGTTGGAAGAGACCACGAGGGCCATCCAGTCCAACCCCCTGAGCCAAAGAAGAACTCGGGAATTAGAATGGTTGCCCTAAGAACTGGAAGCAAGGACATTTTAAAATCCCAGCTATATCTTAAATGTCAAATAAAGTGGCATCTTAAGTGCTATAATTGTGTAGTGTGAAAGAAACAAACATTGCAAGCACCCACTAGGTAGCACCCCTGTAACCACTTTTAGATTGCATAATTCCCCAGTTTATTCTTTGGAACTCAACTCAGTTTTCAGAAGATATAATTACTTGCAAACTCTCATGGTGTGTAATGTATTCTCAGTAGATTATGTCCCCCTTGATTTAGCCTTTTTAATTCATAGACTTGAGTGCTATTTTATTGCCCTGAACCATATTCTGTTTTCAATCATTCTGAGAATTATATAAGCACTTTCCCAGAAGGCTTTGAGCCCTGCCTCCAAGAACTTCATAGTCTGTATTCCAGTTGGCACTCAGTTGCATGATTCTTATTTGCTTTAAAAACACAGACACTTAAAAATTCAAGCAATGCATTTTCAGCTTATAGTATTTTGCCTTGTTATGCAAGCTATTGAAGCTAAAAACATTCTCTGTCTTTTCCATGTGTCTGGTTCTTTGTATATTTTTCTTATTAGATCTGTTTATATCTGTTCATCTTATCATTTAGGACTTTACTTTTACCCATCAGTTTTCATAACCTTTTGCAAAATTGGTTCCCGTTTTCCAAACATGTAAGAAGAAGCTTTCTTTTATCTTGGATTCTATGATGAATTTTTCTAGATAGATCTATAAAAGGATGATCTATGATAAGTTCTGATGGATGACCTGTTAATGACTAGTTGAAATTAATGCTGGAGCTTCTAATGCTCATACCTCTTATAGGAAACTGGTAGCTCAGTATGCCTCTCCTTTGTCAGTCAGGTACTTTGTCAGTTTACAGCAAATAATTTTAGAGCTGGGGCTAGATATTTTGCTGCCTAGGGGAAAAAAAAAAAAGGCACCCGTAGGCTGAACTTGGCGTTTTATGACATATAAAAAGAAAAAGTAATTGTATTAATTTTGGGGGTAATTTTGACTGTTGTTACATACAATATAATAATAATAGTAGTAGTACAGTATAAACATATTAAATAGTAACCAAAGCATTTTTTAAAAATCATATTATTTAAAAATTGGCAAATATAATGTGGATTTTGTAATAACACTGACAGAATTCCCAGCTAATTCCATAAGTTTTTTTTTGTTTTTTTTTTTAAGATAATCCCCTAGTCACATGTACCTGGTCTAGTTGTTTTCTCCTCCATCTGCAGTATTCTATACCCTGAGTGTTCTATTTTTTTCCTCTCATAAAATATGGACTATTTTTGAACAGTTACATGCACAACTTACTTTTGGGACACCATTTTTTCTTTTTCACTTTATAAATCCAAGAGGAAGAAGCAGGCAGGCAAATGCAGCACCAGTGCCCGCTCCAGGTCAAGCGGGACCATTTTTGGTTTATAAGTGTAAGATATTTAATGTATTTACAGCATTCATTAAATGTGAGTGGGACATAAATCTCCTACATAATTAAAATAATGGGCTTTGCTGTCATATTGTTTATCCTTTCCACACCCAGCACAGTGTTCATATATTCCTTTTACAGCATATTTAACAGATGGAAAATTAAGACAGAGCATGACTTTCTCCAAGACCACCCAGAGATTTCATGGCTAAGCAGTAATTTCTTTGAAGGCTTTCTACTCAAAATATCAAATGGAGAATACTGGTTATATGTAAACACTGACCAGCATGTGGTTGTTGTTATTGTTGCTGCTGCTGCTGTTGTTATTTACTGGCATGATGGGAAAGCTGCTATGTTATTCTGAAGAAATGTGTCATTCCTTCTAGTAGTGAGTTCCTGCCTCCTTGTAAACAAAACAAACGTGAGGTTTCTACGTATTTAGTGAACACTATAGGTATGCAGAGGCATACATATAACTTTTTAAATTTTAAAAAAGAACTGGTAGTAGAAATTTCTGAAAATCTGCTTTGTTGGGGTAAAAATCCTATATATGTGAGACCAAAGAACAGTATTACCCCTTCATTTCAATTATAGTAGAAACATAAAAAGGGGTGGGTAAAACCTTTGACACAATATTTCCAGAGGGAAGAGCTATAAAAAAAAAAAAAAAAAAGAGAGAGAGAGAGAGAGAGAGAGAGAGAGAGAGAGAGAAAAGAGTCTTGTTGTATTTAAGGACTAACACATTTATTATGGCATATTCTTTTTATACACAAGTTTATCCCACAATAAGTGTGTTAGTCTTTCAGCTGCTGCTTTGCTGGAACAGACTAACACAGCTACCCCCATTGGAAACTGTTACAAATCACAGACCTTTGGTTAAGACATTCAAAATGGAACTGCTGGAAGAAAAACATATGAAGAACAAGAAAGCATTTAACTGTCCATTGGATAGGGATAGGGATTCCATTTGAACAGATGTTTATATTCTAACTGCCATTAGCACTAAGTTGTGAGATAGCTAAATAAGAGTTTGTATATGGAATGAAACCTATTTTTAAACCACATGAAGTTACACTTCAAAATGAGAAACAAACCACCTCTTGTTTTATGACCTACACACTCAACACTGTAATGAGTAGGGGGATCTGTAAAACATGACAAGGTTTTGAAAGCTTCCAAGGGCACTATAGTACTTAGTAACATCTACATACTCTAGATTCAAGGACAGAAGACTGCATTTTTTTCTCCCCTCTCTTTCTCACACCTACACACATTTTAGAAAACAGAACCAAATGTGTGTAACAAAAAAAGGGTAACAAAACTGTGGCAAAATAAATGGAAACAGACAATAAGAGATATAAAAAAAGAAAAGAATTTGAGCACATGACATCAAAACCACTAAGACCAAGAATTATGTATGCGTGTGCATGCATACGCTCAAACATACAGGGTAATGAGCAGTTGCACTGCTGGACAAAGGACTTAAAGGTGTGCTAAAGAAAGAGACCAATGTTGGAGAAAAGCTGAACAGATTCTTCTGATTTGCCTTCACTACAGATTTAGGACAAATACCTATGCCTGTACTATGAGTTTTAAAGAAAAGGAGCCTTAAGAACAGAGACAAACAATGGCAACAAGATATTAAGCTGTGCAGCCTTTTCCAAACTGGTGACCTCCAGACATTAAGAACTAAACTTTCCTGTCACTTGCCCATAGTGGTCGGAGCTGATAGAAACTAACAACCAAACTGGAGGCTGACAGATATAGGAAAGGCCATCCCAAACCTTATGGACGAATTAAATATTAATACTGTAGTTCGTACATTTCAAGAAGTACACTTCAAGGGGGGGTGGGATGGAGGGTTTTATATATATATATTAAATGTTGTAAGCCCCCCCCCCGATTGCATTTTATAGAGGGATGTGATATAAATACATTTTATTATTATTATTATTACCCAAAAGATTTTATGGAGCTCAAAACGTGACATATCTGAGCTCATGTAAATACAGTTGTCCCTTCATATACACTGGGGTTTGGTTCCAGGACCCCCATGGATACCAAAATCCATGAATACTCAAGTCCCATTAGATGTAATGGCATAGCAAAATGGTGCCCCTTATAGAAGATGGCAAAATCAAGGTTTGCTTTTTGGATTATTATTTTTTAAGAATATTTTCAAGCTGTGAATACTTAAATCTGTGGATACCAAATCCATGGATACAGAGGGACAACTGTATATAATTTGTTCCAAAGATTGGAACTAGAGAGTAGCCAACATAACACAAAGGCCTAGAAGCAACTGCTAATCCTAACTAGAATAGACAAATTGAATCAACGGCCGAATGGTAAGTCAACAGTTTTACTTCAATGGGCTTTGTGAAGCTCTGACAGACAACTGAGCAAAAGGCCCATGGAACAGCGTGTGAGGAGAAGTTTTAAAAGGAAGCTTAAAAAACAGAAAGGCATAGTGGAGAAGATAATGGGAGAGCCCATTATCACAGGTTGGGATTAGCAACTGGATTTAGGCCCAATTTTATAAAAGGGATCCAGGAAATTATAGATGGGGTAACTTATGTGTTGTAGTTAACATGATTAAAGATGAAATTAAGTATACAGAAGAAATCTTGCTGAAGATGCACAAGTAGCTTCTGAAAAGGAAAGTGTTTTTTTTCACTAAAATTTTAGTTCTTTCAGCATGTTGATAAGTATATGAAGAGGGGTAACCAGAATGACACAGTATACTTGGCTTTTCAAAAACTTAGTACTCAACAGTTAAGAAGAATTTCAACTTCGTATATCCAAAACATGCACAAAAGGAATCCTATCTTCACGTACACACTGATGGGATCTGAACCGATAGTGACTGAACTGGAAAGTCATCTTGGGTCATGGTGAGTTTATTTATTTTATTTATTTCTTGAATTTATACCCCATCTTTCTCCTGGGATGAATAAGTTAACTGAAAATGTAGAGCCAGGGTAAGATAGCTGTGGAAAAGGCCAATTCCACAGTAGGGATAATCAAGAAATAAACTGAAAATAAAACTATGTTGTGACCACAGATGGAATATTATGTACAACAGCCATAACTGTATTTCAAATGAGTTATAGAGCTATAGAAGAGCAACCCAAATGAATAGGATCTGGAACAAATCTACTGAGGTAGGGCAACAGTGTCTGGGGCTTCTTAGTTCAGAAAAAAAACCTTAAGGTGGAACATTATAGAGATTTACAGGAGAATACATTGAATGGAGAAATTTGGAAGGTTTGTCCCCTCTCCATCATAAATTTTGAACTTAGGGTTATCAAGTGGTGAAAGTTTCAGAACAGGTAATAGGAAGTCCTGCATCCCGCCAAGATATGGAATTTTCCCAAAAGATATGGTGATGGCCACTAACACGGAAGGCTTTAAATGGGAATTAGATGAGCTCATGGAAGATATTGATGTTTGCTGCATAGCATTCTCAGAATCAGCTTCTGAATATCAGTTGCTGGGGAACAACAGCTGGAAAAGGCTATTTCCCCTCATGTCTTGCTTCTGGGCTTCTTCAAGATAGCTGGCTGGCCAAAGCAGGAAACAGAATGCTCATCTAGAGAGATCTTTGATCTGATTCTGAAGGGCACTTATGTTCTTGTGTACAAAGATGTGGTTAAAATAAGATGACCACATTGAGAAACAGTACTGCATGGACCTTGGGAGTCTGAAACATCCTCATGCCCTCTACTCTCAGGAGTGCAGTGAATGTCTTCTCGACATCTACTGGGCTCAAACATAATGCAATGGCATCCCGGACTGGCAGTGGGTGCAAGGCATATTTACTTGTTCAGAGGGTGACAGAGAGAGACATTAAATTCAGCTTGTTTTAGCAAGAGTGACTGTGAGATTCTTCCTAATTCAAATACCAATGTTACATGTATAACATGTAGCAGCTGATTCTGTTGTATCTGGCTTTGGATAAAGGATTCACTGGCTTTGAGTGACGTCTCCAGTAAACACAGACATTCACCAAAACACTTAAAGCAAGCTTAGCCTACATTTTGTACAAATTGATGTTTTCTTTGGAGTAGACTCAAAGCCTGAAACTATATTTACACTAAGATCCCAAATGGGCAGTGGAATTTAAAATAAAAATAAAAACCTGGTATTTCAAGACCAAAACCAGAGCACTTTCAGGCACTAGAATATCACACTTAGTAATACAGTTAGTAGTGAAAAGATTATCCTTGTTTTTTTAAAACAGAGTAAGTAGGGTAAGCATGAGGTGTTAAAGAACATTTTTGGCAGACTAAAATGTTAGGATATATCACTTAAATTTGTTACAGTGTCTTTCTCCTGAGTGCGAAGAAGCAGCCACCAAGAATGTAATTTCATTTCACTTGTATAGGACATGTAATAATAGCAGGATCATGCTTTTATACTGAAGTGAGCAAGCCTAGGAGAAATGTGTGGCTGGTAATGCTGATCTCACTTCACTTTAACAAGATGTGTGGTGTTAGCAAGATGTGAACAAGGTCACTGTGGAGCAAGAAAATGTGACCTGAAACAGAATTTTTTTCACCTGTGTAGGCAAGCCCTAGGAGAAATGTCAATCAATGACTGTCAAAAAGGGAGGATTATAATAGAATAAAATGATTAGGGTTTTAATACAAAACCTTAGGAACAGTAAGGCTTCATCTAACAACATTATAGCCTAAAGATAATTAAGACCACTGGACTATAACAGAATTTATTCCTGAATGTACACACAGTAGGCAATCCCAAAATCTTAAAAGCTGGCCTGGACAGCATTATGCTTTATGAAACACTACTTAGTTTATTAAATTAAAGAGCCTTCTCTGGAAAGGCATCCAGCATTTGATTCTTCCTGCATATGAAACCAGAGCCTATTCAGCACTTTACAAGGTGGTGAGGTACAATTTATACTAGTAACATCACCATTTTGCTATGATGAAGCACCCAATGACTTTGGCTTTTCCATACTTTTCTGTCTTCCATGCATATCAATGAACATAAACACAAAGAAACAGAAAACATAATGGAAAACTATAAATATTGCTTCCAAAAAAGTGACATTAAAATTAACTACCTCAGTAGACTCCCTAAAGATATCTCCAGATATGAAGAAATGTTTACCAGGATTAAGGAAACATATAGCAGATGGAATGGCAGTTTGAAGAAACCATTGTAACAAAGCTAATAGATTAATTCCAACATCTATTTTACACTTAGTTTTTGGCAAATCACAAAGTGTTCTATCAAAGTAAAACTATGCATAGTATGGTAGAGGGTTTAAAAGTTTCCACATGTGTAGTAAAAAAGAATGGATGACAGCAATATCCTATGTTAAAATCCACTACAATTCATGAGATACAATGAATGAATATAGTCCATTTAAATTTACTAAGTTCAAAGATCTATACACTGTAATCAGACTTCTGATTAGTGTATATACTTGTGTATAAATCAACCCCATGTATAAGTAGAGGGCAGGTTTTCGGACCAAAATGATGGATTTTGGTAAGACCTGTGTTTAAGTCAAGAGTAAAACTTTGGGGCTCTTCAGATCCATTTTGTGGAGAGGCAAAAGTGCCAGCACTGTCTCATGGGACAGCTGCCCCTGGCTGACACCCCTTCTGCCATTTTCCCACCCAGACATTCAAAAGGACCTTTTGCCACTTTACCACTCTAAAAAAGCACGGCTCCCCCTCTACTCTCCCTGGTTGCCTTTTGCAATCCCTGAGTGGGAAAATGGCAGTGATGGTGGCTCTTTGGTGCTTCCGCCTTGTGGCAGAGAAGTGACCTCTTTCTGCTGCTGTGGGAAAGCTCCAAAAAGAGCCACAGGAGATAGAGCAGAGGGGGATTTTTTTCAGGTTCTCCTGACTCTTTCTAATCCCCTACCCTTGCGGGCAAGCACCAAAGAAAGAATGGGGGAAACTGGGGCTTCTTTCCAGTTCTCCCAACTCCTTCTAATCTCTCTACCCTAGTGGGCAAGCACCAAAGAACCACTGCCACTGTGGAGAGAATGGAGTGGGCTTGGAGTTTCTTTTTACAGGAGGCTCTCCATGGATGGAGTAAGCTCTGTGGTGCACCCAGAGCATTATCCCATGCCGCATGTAGATGAACTATTAGAGAAACTAGGACATGTCAAGCACTTATCCAGTTTAGATTTGACCAAAGGCTACTGGCAGGTGGCCTTGGCCAAAGAGTCGAAGTACCAAACAGTGTTTATCGAATTTAACGAATTCAATGAATGAATTTAATGTTCTTCCTTTTGGCCTATGCAATGCACCAGCAGTGTTCCAGAGGCTAGTGGATCGTCTGCTGAGAAGCTGCAGTGACTTTGTGGTGGCTTACCTGGATGGCATCACAGCTACCTTTACAGATTTGACAGGTTCTAAGAAAAGGAAAGTAGTAAAGTGGACAGTGGAGTGTCAAGAAACATTCGAGGCCCTAAAGCGAGCTCTCATGTCCGACCCAGTGCTGATGACACCAGACTTCAACAAGCCATTCATTGTGGCTACAGATACTTCCAACAGAAGGATTGGAGCAATATTGTTGCAAGACGGTCCAGATGGCATCTTGCACCTTGTCTTGTTCCTCAGCAAGAAGTTGAATGTGCGGGAGTCCAGCAGGTCCATACCAGAGAAGGAGTGTTACGCCATTGTGTATGTGCTGGACAAGCTGAGACCCTATGTTTGGGGATGCTGCTTCACACTGAAGTCTGACCATGCTGCTCTTCAGTGGCTCCACACCATCCATGGAGCTTACAAGAAGTTACTCCATTGGAGCTTATCCATTTAAGACTTTGACATTCAACATGTGTCTGGAAGCTCCGCAGAGGACTGACCGGGGGGGGGGGGGGTAGGGAGGGGCATGTTCTGTGACTATGGTTAACCTGTACAGTTTTGTGTTTGCATTCATGTTTTAACTCTGTTCTTTTCTAGCTCACAGGTTGAAATCCCAACCAGTTTGGTTCCAGCTTCCAGCTGTTCCCAAACTGTCTAAGATTTGGGGTGTGTGTGATGATGGGGAGACTCCAGTTCCCTGCCAGCTCCGCAATCAGGTAAATGAAGGGTTAACTAGGGTCTGGGAGAAAGGTAACACCTTTAGGGTCAGCAGCATCGCTGAGGTCACAAGTCAGCAGAGACAGATTGACCAATCAGGACTTACGGAGTGGCAATTTTAAAAGGCAATAAAGACTGCCTCAGAACCATGAGGAGAGAGAACAAAGAGGGTCCTGAGATGAGCACATTACATTTCAGGTGGAATGAGAAGAAAGGACCCCCAAATGGAGGATGGCCTCCCTCTGAATCCTGCATATTGAGTGAGTAGATTAGGAAATAGGGAATTTATGGTTATTTTCTCATTTGGCTGAATGTAACTTAATGCTTTACTATTTCTGTAACTCTAAGAATGTAACTGGGAAAGGAGAGCTTTTCTGCATGCTTTTGACCTCTGTTTGGAATAATATCCTTCCACATATTATTGTAGTGTGCTCTGTACAGAGTTTCCCTTGAGGAATGCACTGAAGCCAGAACTAATGAAGAATATGGGATTTAGGCTACTGTATGGAGTAACTTACAAAAACCATTTTATGTGAATTTCACCAGTTGCCAAATTTAAAGGTGATGATGATGGAGTTCAAAGCTCTAGGCATCTTAAAATCTCTACATATGAGGGAGTACCTCTTTTCAATCACATCATGAGAAGACACTGCTCACTTGAAAAGTCAATAATGATTTGAAAGGTGGAGAGAAAAAGAAAGAAAGGAAGACTGCACATCAGATGGATAGACTCAATCAGAGAGGTCACAGGCCTAAACCTGCAATACCTGAGAAGGGCAGCAGAAGACAGGGGATCTTGGAGATGTATCATTCATGGGATTGCTATGAGTTGAAATCAACTTGAAGACAGTTAACAACAACAAACCTCTCCCTGTATATACTTGGTTGATGGATCATTAAGATCTGCCAAGGGGGCTTTCCTCTGTGTTCCAGGCATAGGGAGCCCTGGTGGCACAGTAGTTAAATGCTGGTACTGCAGCCACAATGTTGTGAGTTTGATCCTGCAGGGCTCCAAGATTGACTCAGCCTTCCATCCTGTAGGTTGGTAAAATGAGTACCCAGCTTGTTGGGAGCAATTAGCTAACACATTGTAAACTGCTTAGGGAGTGCTTTGCACTGATAAATGGTATAGAAATATAAATGCTATTGCTATTGCTAAATGCTATTCCATCATTGAGAATAAAACACATTGTGGATATATGGAAGAGGGCCTTCACTGATGTGATGTCCCAGTTCTGGAACACCCCTCTCGTACTGAGGACTGATGGCACCAACATTAGTCTCATTTCAGCACCAATTGTAAACTCAGCTTTTCACCCAAGGTTTTGCAGCTCCGTGATCATACCATGGTCTGTTCTATTGTGGGCTGTATTTTTATTATTTTGACCTGTTTTAATCTATTTTAATAGTCTTAAACTGTTTTTAAACTCGTTTTATTGACTCTACCATGTGCTGAGATCTTTGAATATTGGGCACAATACAAAAACAAAACAAAACACTTCTATTACAATAAGTGTCAGGTAACAGCATACAGATACCTAATATAGCTGTAGAGAAGGCAAAACTATCTTTAAATAGATTTTTCTTAATTAAGAATATAGGATTTCAGGACAACTTACTAAATATCTCTCCTCTTGTCTCATGCTTGGGGTGCGGATCATATGGTTCTGCTCCCCTCTCCAATCTCCAAAACGGCGAAAAAAATAATTAGATAAAAACCGATTGATGGGATCTCTGATAATATTGATGTATACTGGTTGGTCTCCTCCAAACCTGGCAAACAGGAAAAAAAAAAATTAGAAGGCTGCAGAAAGGCATTTCAGAATTTCAAAACCTAGTGTCTCATGAGATGGATGGGTGGCTTGCTTTTTAGAAAGAAAACTAACACAAACACATACATGCCTTAAAACTATAATATTACTTCTGAAGCCAAATGGATAAATTGTTCTTACACTTAAAGGTTACTAAAGCAGGAGTTAAATAGTAGGCATAGTAGTACTGTACAGTTAACTCTACTTTACAAGGCAGGGGTGTGCAAGCTGTGGAAATACAACTCCCAGCTTACTATTGGCTATCTAGCTAAGCATGATGGGGCACACAGTCCAACAACACCTGGAAGACGACTTGTCCACCTTGCTCTAAAAGCTTTACAGAACAGCTTATTTTACTAAAGAAAAGGTACAAGATTGCAAGTTTCATATTTAGTCAACACCTGTACATCTAACATCCTGTTTTAAGGTATTCTTGTTACCAGTGTAACAGGAATCATAAAATAAAGCAAACCAGAAAAGTGATAATGGTCTTTAAAAAAAAAACTGTCCCTACTAGAGTAGACTCACTAAATCAATTGAATATTGGTAAGTTTTATGATGCAGTGGTTCTTTCAGAGTGTCAGATGGATTTATGCCATTATATTTATATTCTGTTTCTGTGAAGGGCTCCCAGCGGTTTTCCATCCAGACAAAATACTAACGAGATTCCCATCCACTTACCTACAAGATGCTACTGTATCTTTAGTAGCAAGATGCTACAAAAAATGGCATTTTTAGACTATTCACAGTGTCTGTAGTGACTACTGTTAAAATCAAAAGTGGATTTGAAATAGTAAATCTCTGCAAAAAATGTTAATGCTTGCGTTTCCCAAATAACCATTTTTTGTTATCCTTTCATTACTCAGAAGAATAAATGTATACTTTTCAGTTTATGAGTTAGTGTCAGGGGGAACAGCAAACGTAGCACAAAGAATTTTTAGCATTCTTTCTCTTGAAAACAAGGGCCCATATACAACAGGATAAAATATAAGAAAGTCTGACCGAGTAGCAAAGCAATATACTCAAATGTGAAACATCCTGTACAACGAAAATCTTGGGAAAATTGATAGCCCTTAGACCAGAACTTATTTTATTAAATATGATTGATGCTGAAAATATAGTTGAAAGGGAAAATAAAACTTGAAATAATTATATAATTACAGCTGCAGGGATAATTTACACGAGACACTGAAAAAAAAGAGACAAACCCTAATATTTCAGAATGGATTGAAAAATTGATGGAATTGGTGATGTTGGATGAATTAACTAGTTTTATTAAAGATAAAGGATTAGAAAAATATTTTAAAACTTGAGAACTCTTTAACGAATTATATTAAGTTATTAAGAGGAGACCTGGTGATTAGTGGGTTTAATTTGTAATAAGAACCTTTTTGCTTTGTAAGGAAAAGGGAGTTTAGAATGGTAATAGAATTTATATTAATTAAGAGGTTTGTCAAGAGTATTATGATAAGCAACATCAATGTAGACAAACGGAAAGTATTTTTTAATCACTATTTTGTTTCTTTTTTGTTTTTTGTTTTGTTTTTTCCCCTTGTATTTCTTGTATTTCTCATTCTCTTTCATTTTTGTTTTATGGTATTCTTTAGATATTGTTATATGTCAATTGATAATAATGTTATATTGTACTAATAAAAAGATTTGGCAAAAAAAGAAAAAGAAAAGAAACATCCTATACAACATGTCACATGACAATATATAATATATCAAAATATTTCCAAGTTCAACATAACACTTAGCTTTGTGATCTTAAATAGAGTTATTTGAATTAAAGTCGCTTTGGACTGTCAAACAATCACCATGGTTCAAAAGAGCATGGCTAGCCTACAAAATGAGCCAGCTACCAGCATTTCCACATATGCAAAAGGTTTCAGATATTCAAGAGGGTATAAGGGTGTAGGCAATGCACAACTACTCATCAATACAAAGAAAAGAAAAGAAAAGAAAAGAAAAGAAAAGAAAAGAAAAGAAAAGAGGCCAGAACTGTGAACCCCACTACCTGGAGGACGAACCGAAGCACCTAAACTGGGCCCTACAGGCTAATGGTTGCTCCACATCAGAAATCACAAGAGCAGCCAGACCCAGAAAAAACCACAGGAATGAAGAAGAAAAACAGCCACTGAAAGGGAAGGTATTTTTACCATACATTAAAGGAGTCACAGGCAGAATAGGGAAACTGATGAGGAAACACAACGTCCAAAGGATCTACAGACCAACCAAGAAATACTATACTCAGCTCTCACAGCTGCAGGGGTTTACTGCATACCATGCAGCTGTGGACAAGTTTACATAGGGACCACTAAACGCAGTGTGCAAACACAAATCAAGGGACACGAGAGACACTGCAGACTGGGCCAGCCAGAAAAATCAGCAGTAGCAGAACATGTTATAAACCAACCTGGACACAAAATGTTATTTAAAAACACAGAAATTCTGGACCAAAACAACAATTATCATGTCAGAATGCACAGAGAAGCTATTGAAATCCACAAACACCTGGACAACTTCAACAGAAAAGAAGAAACCCTTAAAGTAAACAAAGTTTGGCTACCAGTCCTGAAAAACACCAAAATAAAAACTCAGCATTTACAAAGGAATTCCACCCAGGGACAGGGGGATTTCCAGCCGACAATGGACCATTAGCCAAACAGACACCAATCCTCCTTGCATATCCTCCCACCCTAGGAACTAGCCATTCAAATACACAAATGTACATATCCTCTCCAACAGGGATTCACAGTAAATAAACCCCACACACCTCTATGCCACCATTCTCTGAAGATGCCAGCCACAGATGCAGGCAAAATGTTAGGAATAAACTCTTCCAGAACATGGCCTCATAGCCTGGGGGGAAACCCCCCCACAAAAAACCTATGGATGCCGGCTGTGAAAGCCTTCAACTTCACAGTAGTGGGATCCTCACACACCCCACACAATTTGGGTAACACGGTCCCAAACAAGCTAACAGGTTTTTCCAGTCACAGTTCTCTGTAATACCTGAATTTGGGAGAATACTGTTTATTTAAACTACCTTTAGTAAAAATAACGGATCTGAAAGACTTGAACACAGCTTTCCAACTAAGCAGATTTTTTGAAAGCGACAGTTTCCACAGTTTAGATGTCACATGGGAACATGGTTAGTTTAAAATGGGAAACTGGTGTCTTTTGTCTCCTCAGACACAAAACAGGAAAAGGAGAGGAACATGCAAACCTAAAGCTGATGGAGACTCCCATCCAACCCATGGAGACTCATTCTTGGCCTCTGTGCGATAAGGAGGCGTGCTCAAGATTCTCCATGCGTAGGCTTCTCCATGAGGCTAGGAAACTTGTGCCATCAGTGTTTGGACTGCAAAGAGAACTACAGTATAGTCTTGCAGCTATAAACAAGTATAATATTGGCACTATTACAAAAGCAGCACTGAATCCATGAATCAAGCCATTTCTTAAAGAAGAAAATTTAATATATTTAATAAAAGTAAACTTTTAGAAATAAGTCTGAGATTGACAACATTAGCAATTTAGGAGATAGCTGCACAGAGCTAAATTTTTATTTTTGCCAAACACCACTTCTCTCATCCCAGTAGATCTGAAGGGGTGGAGGCATACTGAAAACACATCCCAAAGGACTGTTATTCTTCATTCCAATGGACTGCTGTTCTCAGAAAAAGAGCTTAACATGTATTTTTTTTTCAAAGATTGACAGTTGATAAAATAGGGAGTTAGCTGGTAAATGGGAGTTTGTTTTTTAACAGTACTAAGAACACCCAGAGGTTTTTATTTGGTTGGTGGTGAAGTGATTCTAAGTAAGAAAGCACCTCAGTGACTTCATCCAGAGAAGCTTCACAGATGCCAATCTTGTTGTGTTTTTGTAGCCAGGCAAAGGCCTGTGTTAATTCCACTCAAGTTTTTTTAACATCTAAATCAGTGGTGTCCAACCTGTTGCCCTCCAGATGTTTTGAACTACAACCCCCAGAATTCCTAACCATTGGACCAGCTTGTCATGCCCTCCCTCTCAGGGGACAGTGAGGAGAAGCCTAAAAGCCCAGAGAGTATGCCAGGGCTAGGGCCAAAGGAACAGAGTGAACAGCAGCTTCAACACTCTCAGGGACAGTGTGTCCAGCAGGCTCACTCCTCTGAGCAAACAGAATGTCCAACAGCCACAAAATCCTGAGAAATAAGAGTACAGATTTACCTAGCTTCACTCAGCATCGACAGGAAAAGGAGTCTCTCAGGTAGTCACAATGCTTATATAGGAAACACAAAGCAATTAGAAATCACCTGCAAGACTCAGCTCGACCATAAATAAGCAGCACATTCTCCAGAAGAGTATGGCTGACAACCAACCTTTTTGGGTGAAAGCAATGCTTGACTGTTCTTTGTGACCATCTGCCTGCTACCTTTGACTCTGCCTTTGTCTCATGCCTTGCCTTGGAATACCCCTTGGTTTGTTTGCCTGGCTTGCTGCTCAGCCATGTATGACCTAAGATCCAATTGCGTTTATTCTATGTTGCCTGGTAAGGTGAATAAGACTCTGCTTCTCCTTTTGAACTATGAGCTGATTTACTGGAATTCTGCAGCCTGCCTTGAGAAGAACAGGACAGAGCTGGCTCAGGCTTCTGGAAGTTGGAATCCAAAATGCCTGGAGGGCCACAGGTTGGACAACACCACTGCTCTAAATCCAACTGTTTGCCTCCACTAGAGAAGAATGATTGAATCTATGGTGATGAATAATGCCTGTAAAGTTCCCACTGATTCAATATTTCTACTCTAGTTGGGCCAACAATTGTATTTAGACCCTTGTAATGATTTATTTCTACTGGTGAGATCTGTTCTGAAACCTGTTTCATAATCCACCACTCACAACTGTCCTTGTGCTCTCTTTAAATGATACGAGGTCTGTCTATTAAATAATGAGACTATATTTCTACCTTTCAAACAAATCAGGGAGAACTGATTGTGAACACTTGAGTGGGGAGCTTGTCTGAACATGTCTGAACCTGCATGACAAACATCAATGCTCTCGGCCATTCAGTTAATTGTCAGTCATCATTTAAAGCAGCTGTTGTGTGCCGAAAAATGCTAAGTTTAAAAGTTGAGCAACATGACATTCTGCAGCAACTTGAGGTGGACCCAAACCTTTTTCAAAAAATCATCACTTGTGATGAAACTTGGATCTTCCAGCATGATCCTGAAACAAGACAAGAGTCAACACATGTTTGACTGGAAAACACCATCATCACCAAGAATGAAAAAAGCACGTCAAAGCAAATTATATTCAAAGCCATGCTCATTGTTTTGTTTTGTTTTGGCTTCAAGGGCATAAATTTGGCAGAATGGTTTCCAGAAGGCAGAACAGTGAACCAGCATTATTATAAGGAAGTTTTGACAAAACTGAGAGAAAGAGTCAGAAAAAAATGTCCAGAACTGTGGAAAAATGGTTTCATTCTTCATCAAGACAATGCACCTACTCATACAGCACTTTCCGTGAAGCAGTTTTTGGCCAATAAATGCATTACTACACTTGGAACATCCTCCACATTTGCCAGATTTGGCACAATGGAACTTTTTTCTTTTCCCTAAAGTGAAATTGATGCTTAAAGGAACACATTTTGAGTCAATTGTTGCAGTACGAAGAAAACGGCAGATGTGTTGACACAGCTAACAGAAACTGATTTGCTCCACACCTTTGTCTAGTGGAAAACAAGATTGCATTGGTGTGTGAGTGTGAACGGGGAGTCTATTGAAGGGGACAAGCATTAGAATTGTAATACATATAAATAAAGATGGGTTATTGTATCAGTCTCATTATTTAATTGGCAGACCTCATATTTATTCATTTATCTGTTTATCTGGTATCTGAATTTCTCAAAGTTTCCAGGGTAAAGTGCAGTAAGTAAAAGTAATTTTAAAATTAAAACAATGCTAAAACCAAACAATTTAAAATAGTGCAACATAATTGAAACAAAAGGAAAAAAATAGAAGCAGATGAATAAATGCTCAATTGAATAAGTCAAAGGCAAACTGTGATCACTTGGACACAAAAGCTTTTTTATATCACCACATGTTGAAATGATTCAAGCTCCCACAGGAAGTATACTACACAATAAGGATGCCACAGTTGAGAAGACCCTCTACTATGCTTCCATATAAACGTGGGAGACAGAGAAGGCCCCATTGGCGATATGAATTTTCTATCAAGTATTTAAGTCCCAAGCTATTTAGACCTTTAAATATCATTGTCAATGGACCAAAATCATACTGTTAGCTCAAATTCCTTTAAAACAAGTGTAAAAAAGTTCTGAGAGCCAGCATGGTATCATGGCTCGAGTGATGGACTAGGACTCTGAGAGACCTGGGGTTCAAATTAATAATAATAATAATAATAATAATAATAATAATTTATTTTTACCCCACCCCTCTGTTAAAAACAATTGGGGGGGGGGCTTACAAAAATTAAAATACAAATACAGATTGAAATCCCTAAACACCACCCACCCCCACCCTCCCCCATAAAAAGATATTAAACCATTATAAATTAAAAACAACTAATCTAAAATCATATTAAAAAATATTAAATAGCCAGCAGACTAAAAGAGGCCAGGAGCGCCTGAGGCCTGGATCTAATTAGGAAAGACCTGCTGAAAGAGATCCATCTTTAGTGCTTTTTTAAAAGCTACTCAGGCTCGTCATCTGACGGATCTTGTTTGGCAGGCCATTCCACAATTTGGGGGTGATTACTGTAAAGGCCCTCTGGGAGGTTGCAGACAGCCTAGATTTTTGTGGCTGAAGCAAATTTCTCCTAGAGGATTGGAGTGCGTGGGGAGGATTGTATGGGAGGAGGCAGTTCTGAAGATGTTGGACCCTAGCCATTTAGGGCTTTAAAGGTAATAACCAACACCTTATACTGGGCCCGGAAACTGATAGGCAGCCAGTGGAGAGATTTTAATACTGGAGGTATATGGTTTCTCCGAGATGTTCCTGAGACCACTCTGGCTGCCATATTTTGTACCAACTGAAGTTTCCGGACCAAGCACGAGGGTAGCCCCATGTAGAACGCATTGCAGAAATCTAGACGAGAGGTTACCAGCGTGTGCACCACAGTCTTGAGGTCCCTTACTTCCAGGAAAGGGCGCAGCTGGTGTATCAGCCGAAGCTGATAACAGGAGCTCCTGACCGTCGCATTCACCTGACTAGTCATCTGTAGCGATGAATCAAGGAGCACCCCCAGACTGCGAACACAGTCCTTAACAGAGAGCGTGACCCCATCCAGTAATGGAGGTTGTGACCCAATTCCTGGTTTGGGGGCCACTACCGTGAGCACCTCCATTCAACCTGTTTTTCTTCATCCAGCCCATTACTGCTTTAAGACAGTCATTAAAAGGAGAGATGCCATCGGAATTCGAGGCCAATGAATTCCTGCTCAACCATGGAAATCCACTGGGTGACACTGGACAAGTCATATTCTGTCTCAGAGGAAGGCAACAGAAACCGTCCTCTAAACAAATCTTGCTGAGAAAACTCCAACATAGGTTTGCCTTGGGGTCAACATAAGTCAGAAATGACTTGGAGGCAAACAACAAGAAGATAGTTTCTATAGGATGATCCAGACAGCAATCTAGCTGCTGAATTCTGTGCTATCTGCTGCTTCTGTGTCATCCTCAAAGGCAGCCTCATTTAGAGAGCACTATGTAGTGTAGATAGAATACCAATTACTGTGGCCAGGTTATCTCTGTCCAGGAGTAATTGTAGCTGAAGAAAACAGGCAATCAAACCAAGGAACTTTAGCTATTGATGCTACTGGAGCCTTTGATATCAAAGACGAATTTTGGAGTAGTTCCAAGGTACACCCACAATCCATCATTTAAGAGTGCAATCCTATCAAGGACAAGCTGTTTACTCAGTTTCTGGATCTAGGAACAAGCAATACCTAGAGCCTCTATCTTATTGGCATCCAGCTTCAGTTTACTGACTTTTATCCATCCCCTTACAGCATGCTCGATGCCATCAACACACTAATGGCACCCAACTCCAAAACTTTGGATCATCTTACCCAGCAGCTTCATACAGATGCTGAATAATACAGGGCATGAAATGGAACCCAAGGGTACCCAACAGACTGAGAGCCATGGACTGAACTGAAATTTGTTAATGCCACTTTATGCAGCTAGCTCTATAGGTAGGAGTGGAACTACCATAAGATCATCCCTCCTCCTCCCATTCCACAGAGCCTATCTAAAAAGAAATCATGGCTGATGTTTTCCAAAGCCACTGAGAAATCCAAATGATTAATCAGGAAACATCTTTACTCCTGAGTATGTAATCTGTCATGTTAACCAAGGCTGTATCTGTTCCAATCAACAGACTGAAATCAGACTGAAATGAGTTCAGATAACCTATTTCACCCAAGAAAGCCTGAAGTTGCCTAGCCATCTCCTATGTATCTATTTTTTTCCTATGTATCTATTTTTTGGGGCCTGGAGAGTCAAATGGTGCCGGGACACAGGATCTAGTTGCTTTAAGTTCCCACAATAGTCTCGATGTAGTGTCACTCCAGGGCACTGTGGAATATTAAAAAATGATGGCCCCTAGCCACCCAAGTGCTGCTTGTAGATCATCTGCCAGGTAAGCCTGCCATCATAATTCAACAAAGGAATTCACATACCAGAGTCCATTTCTGGCCCCAGGCTCCTGAAAACCTGGAGCAACGTCTACCGGTAATTGCCTCTCGCTTTTCTAATGCCTTTGTGGACTATCTTATCTGACTGCAGAAGAGAGGAAATAGCATAACACTTTTTTTCTTCCAGCCATATACTGTTATCTAATGTATCTATTACAACTGATTGATTTATTGATTCATGGTGGAATTCATTTATGTCCTGTCACTAGAACCTAGGTAGAGGAATTCCCTTTCCCCCTGAACCTCCAAAATATGTCTTGGAGTTCTAGAAGATTGTCCAGAGTGACTGTCCAGTGTACGTGTGGGTGGCGGGGGGAGAAGCAGGAAGCACCACTATTAAGTTGGCACTGGGCAAAGTTCTTAAAGAACCTTGTGCCGTCGAGTGTCTGCTGAAAAAATGTGGAGGAGGGGCACAAAAGTATGACCAAATCTTTGGTAAAAACAAAAGTTGCAGTGAAAGACTGGATGATAATGGGAAGGATTACTGCAACATGATGGAATTCTGAATGTAGTGTAGTCAGTGGCAAACTTCCCATTGACATCAAGGAGTGTAAAATTTCATCTATAATTAGCAATAAGTACTGAAGTTCTCAACATCTTTCCAGAACACACATCACTTCTTCATGATACATACTGTAGTGTATGTACTGTACTGTAGGCACCTCTACCCCTCCCTTGTTTACATTCTCACAACATGGCAACTAAAGCAATTGCTTAAGCTAAAAAGTATTTATTGTATTCCTCCTCCCCTCAAGGTAGTAAAGTTTTTTTTTTTTTTTAAATAGGCAGCTGAGGGAGGTTGAGAGCAATGCCCTCTCAACTTTATAAAGCTATATTACATACATGTCATATCCCAACTGCAAACACTCTAATCATCTGCTTGTTTATGCCCATAATCAGGGAAATCCCCTTAATCAAAAAAAAAAAAAAAAAAAAAAAGAGGGTAAAAACCTTATATTTCTTTCTTGTCCCTTAAAAATATTCCCCGTTTTACAGTCTGAATTTTGCTAACTGAAGCAGAAATTTCTCAGTCTTTAAACCTTCTGGTCTTCTGAAAAATGACTCGGATCTCTTTTGGTTATTTAAGAGTCCAATTTTATATAAGCATATTTTATTTCCAGTGGTATTCAACATGCCCTATAAAATGTTGAGGGTCATTTAAAACATTTGTTTTTCTAGCTTCTAATATATAAAAAAACATTTTCTGCTAAAGCTATCGCTAGAGGTATTTAAGACATGACGATACTGGAAAACATGCAAAGTAAATGCCTGCCTTCTTCACTCTCTATACTAATAGCTACAGAGGTTCTAAGTTACAGTGGGCCCTTGGTGTCTGTTGGGGTTTGGCTCCAGGACCTCAACATCCATGGATGCTCAAATCCCATTATATGCAGTGGCATCGTAAAATGGTGTCCCTTATGCAAAATGGCAAGTTCAAGGTTTGCTTTCTGGAATTTTTTGTGTGAGAATATTTTCAGTCTGTGGATAGTGGAATCCGTGGATGCAGAATCCATGGATATGGAGGGCCAGATGTATTTCTAAGTTACCTCAGACCAATCAATACCATCCCCAGATAAAATAATTCTTCTACTGTTAAAGGACTACAGCAGAATGTAAAATATTATTGCTAAGGTACATCTGTTGTTGAGTCATCACTGGCCATTCCCATACTGAAGAATTTTCCTTTCAAAAACAACAATGCTTTTGTAGGAAGAGTTTGATTTCTCCCAGTCATATTTCCCTCTTTCTATTAAGTTTTCCTTTCCTGCTTAACTCCCCACAGTTGAAAGTGAAGTTGTAAGCTCTGCGGGAAAGAACCTGTTTATGCTTTTTCAAAAAGAGCCATCCACATTGATATCTAACATATAATTACAGTCAAATGTAAAATGGCCAGTCTGGGGTGGGGGTTGTTAATTTTGTATTAACATTTTGTTTCCCAAACAAAACAACTCACCCAAAGTAAATGAGGAACAGTGGAAGAACAATATGAAATATGGGAATTTCAAAATGTTGTTCCAAAATGAACTGCTGAACTCCCGAGTTGAAAATGCCCACCCCTAGTTTGAAGTAACCTGCAACTTTGATGATCCTCCATCTTATCCTCTATCTAAGCCATTTATAAAGAGGCTAAACAACATTAAGCTCAGGACAGAATTGTGTAGCACACTTCTCCCCAGGATAAGGAAACATTGGCACACACCCTTTGAGTCTGGTCCATCAATCAGCTGCAAATCCACATAACTATAGCATTGTCCAGCCTACATTTAGCTTGTCTGCAAGAATATCATGGAAGACCTTCTCTCTCTCTCTCTCTCTCTCTCTCTCTTTCATTCTTTCTCTCATTTATATATCGCTTTCCAACCCACCAGCCCCCTCAAGGCAATGCACAACAGGTAAAAACATATAAAACAATACAGACATTAAAATTTTGAAAACAAATTCAAATACTCTTTTAGAGTACTTTTTAAAACAATCTAAAAATAGTCCTTAAAGTAATTTTAAAACAGACAACTAACTAAAACAAAGCATTTTCACACCTTGTGAAAAAGGAACGTTGGTCTTACCTGTGATACGTTCTCTTCCAGTGGTGAGGTGAAGAGCATCTGATAGCTCTTTTAGCTTGTGTTGTCCCTCCCCACTTGCTCCTAGTAGGCAGGTAAGAGGAAACCTTTGGCACTGTCCACCGGTGAAGTCATCTGAGAGGGACAACCCCCCTGGCTGGCCAGTCAATATCACAGCCTCGTGACACAGTAGCCTCCTTTAGAAGAAAAAGGCCAACATGTACCAGACCACTGGAAATGCACCCTTGCCTCTGGTGTCTGTCCTTCTCATTGCAGAAGTAATGTTGACCGTCACCCATGGTGTCTTCAGTCTACCTCACCCACAGTAGGTCCAGATGCTCTTTGCCTCACCACTGGAAAAGAACGTATCACAGGTAAGACCAACATTCCTTTTCCCAGTGGGGAGGGCTCCAGAGCATCCGATAGTTTGGGATGTACTAAAGCTTCAATCCAACACAGTGGGTCTGGTGAGGCAAATTCTATTCAAGCTTGCGTCACGTGCTGCAGGACTCTTCTGCCAAAGGCCGCCTCTGCGGACTGCATCTTGTCCAGCCTGTAGTGTTATACAAACGTTGATGAAGACTTCCGCATCGCAGACTTGCAGATCTCCTCCAATGGTGCATCTCTTTCCCATGCTGCTGATGTTGCTGCACTTCGTGTAGAATGTGCCATAATCCCCTCCAGGATTACCAGATCCAATGATTCATAGTATGTGGCAATGAAACTTCTTATCAATCATCCCAGCATAGACAAGGAAACGTTTCTTCCAAGATACTTAGTATGCGGGGAGACAAACCACGCCTCTGACACCCTAAACAACTTGGTCCTTTTGATACAAATGCAGAGCGCCCTGTGGACATCCAGGATATGCCAAATTCTTTCCAACTCCCTCTCGGGATGTGGACAAAAAGAAGGTAGGATAACTTCCCGTGACCTGTGAAACGCCAAATTCACCTTCGGTTTGAAGTCTAGTCGAAGTCTCAGGACCACCGAGTCCGGTCTAAAAACGCAGAGGTCCCTTCTGATCGACAAGGCCGCTAGCTCCAAGACCCTGCATGCCGATGTGATCGCCACCAGAAAAAGAACCTTCTATGTCAGGAACTTCAGGGGGACTTCTCTAATCGGTTCAAAGGGTCGCACTGTTAAAGCCTTTAGGACCATATGGAGATCCCAAGACAGGAACCCATGAACTGTTGGCAGGGCTAAATTACTCAACCCCTTTATAAATTGGCAGAGGTGGGGGTCAGAAGATAGCATCGATGCCCTCTCTGGTGGCAAGAAGGATGTGATGGTCACTATCTGAGTCTTAATAGTGTTCGGTCGTAGCCCCACTTCCATCCCATCCTAAAGGAAATCCAACAACATGGGGATCCTGATTGCTCTGAAGTCCAAGCCCTTTTGTTTGCACCAGTATCGAAACACCCTGAACGTGTATTCATATATCCACTGTGTAGACTCCTGTCTAGAGGCTAGTATGGTGCCAACCACTGTCTGTGAGTAACCCTCGCTCTTAGCATCTGCTTCTCAACTTCCACGTGTGGAGCTGAAGCCAAGCTGGATCCGGATGATGTACCTGGCCCTGCAACAGGAGATCGGGATCCTCCAGAAGCAGAATTGACGTCTTCATTTCCAGGACGTCCAGAAACCAGGACCTCTGAGGCCATTTTGGGGCTACTAGAATCACCTCTGCTTGCTCTGCATGGATTTTACTGAGGACCCTGGGAATGAGTTGCCAAGGGGGGAAGGCATACAACAGGCACTGTGGCCAAGAACTCATTAGAGTGTCCATGGCCTCTGCACCCTGTCAGATATCAAGAGAAGAAGCAGAAGAACTTTGTGTTCACTGGAGACTCGAACAGGTCAACTGATGGACACCCCATCATGCGGGTGATGTTGTTGAATACCTCTGGATGTAGACCCCATTCTCCCTGGTCGACGTTTGCTCAGCTGATCCAATCTGCCTTGAGGTTGAGAGAGCCTTGGAGATGCTCTGCCTCTATCAAAATCAGGTTCTTCTCCACCCATTGCAATAACAGAGTCACTTCCACCATGAGCGCCCACAATCTGGTACCCCCTGGAGATTTGTATGTGCCTTCATCGTGACGTTGTCTGTTTGGATCAGGACTGCCTTGTCCTTGAGCAGATCCCTGAAGGCCATGAGGGCTAGCCTAGTGGCTTTTAGCTCCAGCCAACTGATACTGTGTACTAATTCCACTGCAGTCCATCGACCCTGAGCCAGGTGGGGTCCGCAGTGGACTCCCCACCCTTGAAGTCTTGTGTCCATGGTGATCTGGACCTTGTGCTGTCTCCACAGTGGGTGACCCCTGTGAAGGGGCGGTGATAACCACCATTGGAATGGCGTGATTACCTCCCTCGTCAGCCTCACCACTTGGTGCCTTTTCAGTGATCTCTTTCTGGAAGGGAAGGAGAAACCATTGCAACCTCCTGGAGTGAAACCTTGCCCATGGAAGACACTCGATAGCCACTATCATTAGGCCCTGAAGATGGGCTAGTTGCATGAAATCCGCTCTGGGGCCTTTCTTGGCCCTGAGTACTGCTCTCTGGATAGCGTCGACCCCCTCTGGGGGATGAGATACCTGGCTCTCCACCGAGTCCACAATCGCCCCCAGATGATGGATGTTTTGACTGGAAACTAGAAGGCTCTTGTTGAAGTTGACCTGGAAACCATGTGTCTCAAGTGATTCCAGAATCAGGTGGATCTCCCTCTCTGCTCACTGTTTTGATGATGAGTGGATCAGAAGGTTATCCAAGTAGGAATAGACATGCAGCCCCAAGCGCCGCCAATAGGCCACCAAAGCCACCATAATCTTTGTGAATACTCTGGGCGCTGAAGAGAGACCAAAGGGAAGAGCCTTGTACTGATAATGCTTGTAGCAGAAGTGGAGGAACTGATGAGGATCCTGATGAATTGGGATGTGGAGTTAAGCATCCAGCAAGTCCAGGGTGGAGAGGAAATCCCCTGGCCTTATAGCTTCCAAGGTATTTCGCAGTGTTTCTATCCTGAATTTCCACTTCCGAACAAACTTGTTCACGCCCTTCAGGTTCAGTACCGCTCTCCAAGTCCCATTCTTCTTCAGGACCAGAAATAGAACTGAATAGCAACCCCTGTTCCATTGAGCTCTTTGGACGTCCTCTACTGCGCACAACTGTAACAGGTGTTGGATGGCATCCGCCATCAAGCGTTGCCTCTCTGGATCTCTCTGGGTCGGCGTGGGGATAAACCAATGTGGAGGTTGCCAGGAAAACTCTATCCGGTAGCCTTGCTGGAGCGACTGCAGGACTCATTTGTCCGAGGTAGAGGTTTCCCATATCTCCACGAAGGCCTGCAGCCTTCCCCCCACTGGGAGGATACTGTCATTGCTGGCCTCTTGTAATTGCTCTTGGGAGGCTGAGTCTGTGAATTTTTTCCGGATGCTCCCTGCTAGCTTCTGCGATGGTATCCGTTGTTCCCCCCCCCCCCATCGTGGTCTAGTGGGTCTGAAATCTCTGGAACCAGAGGAACTTGAGGATGGAGTGGATCCCTGGTGTCCCCCTGAGGATGGTGATGTCTTGCAAATCTTCTCTCCTCACATCTACGGGCTGATGCTAAAGTCTTCTTTTTCTTGTCTTTGTGCTCCACCAGAACTGGCTCCAGGGATTCACCAAATAACTTCTCACCCAAGAATGGTGATAACACCAGGTTCTGTTTTGATTTAAAATCAGCATTCTACGACTTCAGCCAAACTTGCCTTCTGGCTTCCACGGCCACACTTTGTGCCCTAACATAAAACTGAATTGTGTCCAGTGTGTTATCAGCCAAAAAAGCCGAGACCTTAGCCAATTTGTACAAATCTTGTCTGATCCTGGTTTGCGACTTTGGCACATCAGCTAAGGTGTCCTTGGACCACTGGATCATGGCCCGAGCCATCATGGTGGTGGACGTTGATGCTCGAATTGCTAAGGGCCCTCTTAAGAGCTACATCTTATGAGCCCTCTTAAGAGCTACATCTATGCGTCTATCCTCAGGGATCTTCAATGTATCTTCACCATCGCGACAAAAAATCACAGAAGACACTAGGGCCAACACTGGTGCATCGATAAGTGGCACCTGCAGTTTGTCCATCACTTTCTTGGGAAGCGAATATAGTTGTTTTGCCAAGCTAGGTTGCAGCCTAGCCATGGCTGGTGGTCGCCATTCATCACAAACCGAATGAATCAGGGCCATTGAAACCGGCATCTCCAGTGCCGTTGGCTGAGAATCAGGGAAAACTCATTTGAAATCTCTGACAACTCTGGTCCATCTGGGCCTGCTGCGCAGCGGGTAACTTCAGACCCAGGGTCCTAACCACTTTCTTGAGGAGGACCGAAAAATCCTTGGCTGTGAAGTGCTGGGAAGAGGGGCGTGGTGTGTTAACCGACACACCCTCCTCCTCCTCTGACAACTCACCCTCCTCATGGTCAGAGGGTCTGTGAGGTTCCGTAAGGTCCCCCACTGATGAGTACAAGGAAACCACATCTTCATCGTCCTGAGGCTCCTCTTCCCCCTGTGTTCTATGGGGCTTGCTAGGGGGGATATTCGGCTCCAAGTCTGACTGAAGCCCACCGGCCATCTTCCTCATCACTGAGAGCTCTGGCCAATTGTGTCTGGGGGGCTGTGTGAAGTGCACCACTCGAATTGGGGCCTGGGTCATTGCTGTGTCCCTTCCCCGTTCCCCCGCGGTTGCCACACGGGCCGGGGGACGCTTGGCCTTTTCCTTGTCCACCTCGTTGCCCTTGCCACCTCGCTGTGGATGCCTGTGTCCCTGGGAGACCTAAGAATTTGTGGAGGTGGCAGGGGGAAGGGAAGCTGCTGATCTGGTTCCCCCCCATGGGCAGAGCTGCCCCCCCCCCACAGTCTGGCTGTGATAGTGCAGTCACCAGGGATTGCACGGCCTCCCTGGCCAAAGCTCCTTGCAGCCATTCCGGCATGGCCAGGAGTGCTGGCTCCCCCCGGCGCTCCCATCCCCGGAGCATCGCTACTCACGGCATCCGTATCCTGAAGCTTGGGAAGAATGCTGGCTCCGGTGCCGCTGCTGGTGTCGGAGGCTAGAGAGGGCCACCAACGTGGTGGAAGGCTCCCCATTCCTGGGGGCAATCCACACCTCCTCGTCATGGAGTATCCGTGTGGCTGGCTCTTTGCCCCGTCCACATCCATGTCTGTCCGGGAGGAGCAGGACTGGGGTGGAGCCGCCGGTGGCTGATGTGTGTGGGGGTGTCTCCCTCTTCTTCGGCCTCTTCCTGCCTCCACTGCTCATCGCTGGGTCTCCCTTCCTGCTGCCAGCAGCAGTCTTTCGAGGTTTGTTCCTCCCTCTGGAGGACTCCTCTGCAGCACCTGAGCTGCCGCTGGTCTGGCTTCTTCTGGCTCTAGCACTGCCGATCACAGCAGCGATAATTGTGTCTACCTCCTCCATCGAAGTCATCCTGCTTCATCCTTCCATGAGGCCTTTTCCCCTTTCTAATCTGAGATCTCTCTCTCTCTCTTTTTTTTTTTTTTTTTTTTTGTAAGGGGGTTTTAAACAAGATGGCCCTGGCCACGTGGAGGGAGGGAGACAGAAGAGAACAAAGAAACATATCCTACCAGGAGCATAGGCAGGAAACAGAGTGGCCAGCCAGGGGGGTCGTCTCTCTCAGATGACCTCACCCGTGGGAAGTGCCAAAGGTTTCCTGTTATCTGCCTAGTAGGAGCAAGTGGGGAGGGACAACCCAAGATAAAGAGCTATCAGATGCTCTGGAGCCCTCCCCACTGGGAAAGCTTTACACTATATTCTCAGCATTCCATTGATCTATGAGGTTTGCAACCATCAAGGAATAATTAAATAATTACAAGTGTACAATTTAAACTAACAAGGTTTGTTTTTATGTACAGTAATTTTAAAATATAGGTCATGCCTCCCTTTCTCTCCATCTTACAAAAATTAAAAATTTGTCAGAGTGGAGGGATCTCTTACTCTCCAGGGCTATATGGTCAGAAAGAAAATATTGTAAAGAGTATCACTGCTGAAGCAAGGTTTGGTCAGTGATAGGTATCTACGTCCATGGCCATGGCTTCTTGTGGCTACCTTAGACAAGATGATGGCTCTCTTAATTTGTATTTAGAAGTTGAAATTACTTCTCACTTTGATTTTCAGTTTTTTCCCCTTAAAAATTCACTTATTCCAGCAGAATAAGATTTGAATCTCTACTCAGCCATGGAAACCGAATGGGTGACTCTGGGTGAGTCACACTCTCTCAGCCTCAGAGGAAGGCAATGGCAAATTTTCTCTGAATAAATCTTGCCAAGAAAATCCTGTGACAAGTTTGCCTTAGTGCTGGAAACAAAATGGCTTGAAGGCACAAGGCAACAACCAGCTAGGAGGGACTAGTTAAGTAAAAGTCATGTATCTAGCATTGCCCACAAGGTTCTGCCATTTTCTCTCTTTCGCTCTCTCCCTCTATCTCTCTCTCACACACACACATTGCAATAGCCAGCAAAGACAAGGCTTTACAAATCCATTATCTGCAAACTTCAAGTCATTAGATAAAATATTCTAAAATGAGGAAATTGCTTACCTTGAGAAATTGAGGAAATGTACGTGCCTAGTGAATAAATAGGGCTGTTCAGCAGTACTTATATTTTTAATCAATTCCATCTAAAAAAAAAGAGAACATATAGATTAAAAAAAAAACCTAGAAAGTGAAGTCCCCAAATAGCAGCCCTGAAGAAAGATTTGTTTATGTTAGGAATTAGACCCCAACACAAACCATCAAGGGTAATGTCCAAGTTACATTGCAGTTGGGAAAAAGAAGAGCCATTCTGTGGCCTGCTGGCCTGCCCCACACATATACAAACACCAAAGATGAATACACTTGTTCCACCATGCTTCCTACAATTTTCATCACTTTATTAGTTTCCCAGCTGTGCTTTCGCTACAGGGCTTGAGAAGAAACAAGCCTATTTCTCAAAACAGAAGCATAAAGCCTGGTGGCAGATGGGACAGTTAAGTCAAAACAGCAGTGTTTTAAGGCCAACCTCTTACATCTGAAATAAAGATTCACTGCCTTCAGACAAGAGCATGACCATATATATGTCTTAGAAACTGGTGGGAGAGACTCAGTTTATGCTTGGTTGGAGGGAGCTGGTGCCATGATTAATAAAACACAGTTAGAAATCGTCACCTTCAGATATTAACATATCCAAATATGAAATGCAAATTTCCACTTCTCAGGAAGATAACACTTCCTATATTTCATTAATTTAGAAGTTTATCACTCACTCCTCATAAAAAGTGTACGTACAACAAGTTTATTAATACAGCACCATCAGTATATACATGAACACTATCAATATATACTTTCCATTATTTTAAGGAAGTCTACACTCCTTCCATAGATAATAAATTTTCAAAAACTGGTCTCAACTGCCACATGAGTTTCTTCTACTCTCTTCCCCTATATTGGTGTACGTGTGATAGGTCATTCCACCAAGTGTTGTCTGTTTAGTTTTATATTATTAAATATTAAGATGTCTTTATGAAAGATCATTCATTTACAAAGGAGACAGCTATATAGTTTTCATACAGTCTTATGGTTTTTAAAAAGTTCTGTAACATTTCAGCCTCCCCAAAACATTAAATGGGACACTTGCAAAAGAATTCCAGGCATATTTGCAGCTCAGATTTCTTGACTTCTGCTCTCCTCTCATTATTCAAACTGACTGTATAAAAACTGCAAATTGAATGTACAAGTGAGCTGCTACAATGTCTTCAACTGGAGACCCCAGAAATTGAGCACAATCCTACATATCTGTGTCCAACTAGGTAATATAAATAAACTGCACAAAGTAGAAGTAATTCACAGGTTAAAGAAAGATGGCTAATAGGAATGTTTCTTGAGAGGTTAAATTCCAGGAGTCTTACCGGCAAGGATGGCTGACTACATTTGAAACACTGTTCTAGCTTGGATACATTTTAAAATGGACATGGTCTCTGGATGTAAAACAATAGTCACTGTGTACTTAATTACTTCACTGATTTCAGAAGTGGGTTAGTGAATTCATCTCGTTATCATAATGCTGAAAATAAAATCTGTAGATTATTTCCAGATAGTAACTTATAATACTAAAACCCAGAGGCATCTATTCAAGCTGAATGGTGGCAGATACAGAAGAGATTTCTTCACACACATACATCAACACTATGGAATTTGTTGTCACAAGATGAAGGGATAGCCAACAGAATGGACCACTTTCAAAGGAAACTAGACAGATTCATGGAGGTTGCTGCTGTCAGTGGTGCTTGTCATGATGGATATATAATTTCCTCAATACTAGAAGCAATGTGTCTCTGTATATTAGTTGCTGGGGAGCAAGGTCAGGGTAACAGCTCCGCCACAGCACTTCTGTTCTACTTGGGGATTCCCATAGGCATCTGGTTAGCCACTGTATAAACAAAATGTTGGAGAAGATGGACTGTTGGTCTAATCTAACATAACTCTTCTTAAGAACCCCATACTTTTTTTTCCTATGCTTGCTCACACTGATAAAAGAATGGAAGCACAGTGCCTCTGAGAGGACAGAAGCCATGGCAGATGCTGATACTCAATTAACTTGATGGAACAGTCTGTTTCATATGTTTAACTGTCTGTCCATCTGCATGTATTCTGTGGTCACAGATGATTAAAGTCTGTCCCATATGCCTAGAGACACCCACCCTGGAGCATGCCACTCCTTCTATCCCCTAAAGAGTTGGGCGAGAGTTTGAAATGGATTAACATGTCCATTTCACTTTTTCTAATCAGCTACACTACCTTAATTTCTCACCACTGAAAAACAAACAACTTTGTGGGCAGAATGTATGCGGATATGGCAACTTGATCGTGAGGATCTGTAGGGGGGAGTCACTGGAAGAGGCACACTTTTGACTCAGTGGTAGCTCTTCTTCTACGACTTCAGGCTGCAGCCATTGAGTTGAACAAAAAAAGGGAATTGCCTCCCATAGACAAAAGGGGTCCTTCTGTCAGTGGATGAATTCTGCTGGCAGAATGGAAGCAGCAAAAATCTTAGTGAATTTTCCCTTTCTATTACAGTTCTCCATGACCCCCATTCCCCAATTCTTCTCCAGGAGTTTGGAAGGTAAGTCCAGAATAGTGGGGAAGGTAGTGCTGGGGAAAGCAGGAAAGAGCAATAAATCAAGATTGTCTCTTCCTCTTTCTGGCAGCAAGAACTGTAGGGTTCTATATTCTACATTCTCAGGAGATTGTCCTGCCTTCTATTTGTCTAGATCCCAAGGCCACAGGAAAAAGAATGGCACAGATTAAATGTGCACAGGGTCTTGAAATTCTATATAGACAAAATGAAGACTTCCTGTAACTCTGACTATATGTTTGTCTCTTTTCAAGAGTCAACTAAGGGCCACTTGTCTTCTACTTTGTCTCATTGGATGCAACAGTGTATTGTGTTGGCTTATGTGCATAGTTCCAAACAAGCTCCAGAAGGGATTCAGGCACACCCTACTCATAGTGCTGCCACTTCTGTGGCCTTGTGCATGACAGCTTCTTTGCTGGAGATTTATAGAGCAGGCACTTGGGCTTTTTTAAAATCAGACACTCCAAGATTGACACATTTGCTTTATCTTTATTTTATCTTACCATTTGTCTTACTCATACTACTATATACTACAGAAAAAGAAACACTGTAATAGTATAGGACAACAACATAGCACTGTATAAACCAGTTCTAGGAACTTTGCTAAAATCAGACAGAAATCTGTATCAAATCTGGCTTCAGTGCTGTTTTTCCCCCTAAGCAGATTTAATGAAGTGATCAAGCAAACAACTGCTCCAACTACCTCTACCCCAAGGGTGGGCCAAATTAGGTCTCCAGGAGACCCTAGAGGGTTACACTTGTAGAAAATAAATAAATAAATAAATAAAAATCAAAAACTTATTTTGTCTTCAAAAATGTTGGAGACACAGGAGGTGTAGGGTCATTTTTGTAATGTTTTTAGGCCTACCTGGGCCATTTAAGATCAAGAGAGGTCTTTTTTAACAACAGAAAATAAGCAGAAGTCACTTTCAGGTTTTTTTCCCTGTTATTAAAAAAAAGGTCTCTCCAAGGGGACAAAAATGTTCCCCACAATCCCTAGAGGGCATTTCGGATATTTGATACCTGGACACCACAAGCAGCCTATGGCCTGGTATGTAGCAAGGCTGGCAATTTGTGGTCCTCTAGAAGCTGGACTACAACTACAATCATCCCTATCCAGCACAGCCAAATGTGAATGGTGATGGGAGGGAGGTTCAATCCTATAACATCTGCAGGGCCACACAATACTTGTACTTACACCAAACTCATGGCATAGATAAGGAATGAGGAACATCTAACTCTCCAGATGTTTTGGATTTCATATCCTAGAAGCTCCAGCTTCTTATGTTAAGTGAAATCATGCTCTAGAGATCATGCCAAGTGCTCATGGGGATGTAGTCCAAAAATCTGAAGGCCAAAAAGTTCCTCACCCCAGCACTGGCGTTTATTTTGCATTACAAAAATTTGCAATCATATGGGCGGCAGAATCCTGCATACGATTAAGGAGAAGTAAGTTACACTGCAGAATGGGGGCATACTTCCCAGTAAGTGTATTTAGGATTGCAGCCTAAGGCAACATTTGTCTTATGTCTTTTTAACATATGTATATCCTTCTTCCTCAGATGACCTGCTAAGGAATTATAAAATAGTTCAGTGTAAGATCAGGCTGCATTTTCACTATAACTCCACCTGGTGGCATAGAGAAATGAATCACAGTAGGAAGGGGGGGGGGGCTATTTGAAAGCTGCAAAAAAACTACAGTTTTATCCAAAGAAAATATAATTTGTTGTTTAGAAGTAAAATAACCTTTTACTGTCTCAACACTTAATCCTAAGGATTTCCAGATCACTGTTTTCTTATTTTCAAAGGGAAATGAAAAACTATTTCACTCACATAAAATCTAGAGAAAACTTTGCTTCAGTAATTTATTTATAATTCAAACATCTCTCTTAAAAATCCCAGTGCTTACACTGCATAATAATATTTGGTAGCCAATCTTTTGTTTTTGTCTTTTTACAACAATATTTTTTAAAATTTGCAAATATCTAGGAAACAATAAAAATAAATAAAAGATTCTGTTTGATATATGTTGCTATGAAACCCTTTGGAAAACTACTGGGAAAACAAAATAATTAAAATCAAAGAGTTAAAGCTAGGTGATTTAGTAATACTAGACTCCTATTGATGCAGCCTAGAATCGCATTGTCGTACATATTCTACTAGAAGGAAACTATGGACTTTTTCAGATGGTACTTACCGCGTGAGGAGGTCTTGCTAGAGGCACGGTGCTGTTGCCTGGCAGGGGGTCCGTTTCAGACACCACTGTCCCTCTTCTGAAATCATCTGTTTCACTTCCGTGAAGGATTGGAAGTGGCTGTGCCATATTTCTCCAGATTTTATTCATGGAAGTTGCCCGTGATTAAAATATGGTGTGGCTGCTTCCAATTCTTCATGGAAGTTAAACAGATGATTTTGGAAGAGGGACGGTGGCGTCCGAAACAGACCCCTTGCCACACGACAGCGCCATGTCTCTAGCGAGACCTCCTAGCACAGTAAGTACCATCTGAAAAAGTCCTATGATTCAAAACTGTAGACATTAATAAATCTGCATGACTATTTGCATGTTGAACTACCTTCTGTGTCTGCAGGCTGCCAGAAGTCCCTTATGGAAGGTATGTGACCAGGCAGTAGCAATTTCTAGGTCCTTTTCCCTCTAAATATAGAAATCCACAACAACACTTTGCATGTATAATAAACCAGCTTGTTTTTGCCTGATGCTTATTTTCTCATTACTGTTCTGCTCTTCTTTATCCCTTTCCTCCAAGTCTCCTTTAATATCTTGGCCAAACTGATTCATCGAATCAGGCTTGTTCATGTACTGTACTCTTGTACTGATTAACTCAAGCTCTTGGACTGAATCTAAATTTACAGGTTTTAATTTTAAGGCTTTTACCATAAATCTGTCTCTTATTAATGCTTTGGATGTTTAGTAAATACACAATTTCACTGATCCTTACAACATGCAGCAACTGCTTTATTCTGAAACCAACTATCAGTACTGTAACATTTTGGGGTTGCACCAAATGGTTAGCCATTTGGGCTTAAGCACAAACAGTAGTGCTTTGAGGGCAAAAATAATTTACTTCAAATTCTTTTTTTTCAAAAAGAATTTCACATCTTGTCTGATCATAATATATCGGCATAAAATATCAATTACAGACTTCTATTTAACCAATTCAAAATTAGCACATCCAAAAAGGGCACAAATAACTTACCTGTTCATTCTTGGTAAGTCTAGTTTTATTATGAATATCTGATGTAACCAAGTTGAATCCATGTCTTTCAGACAGAATTCTTAACAGCAAAACCACAGTCCGACTCCCACACTTTCCAACCCTGTTGTACACCACTTGGCTAGGGAATGGAAGTACCTATATTTTAAAAGATTTTTTAAAAAACACATTAGCCTTTTCATTTGAAAATCTTTATGTCCATTAAATAATTTGGTTGAGTCAAAAGATAAGCATTTCAAAACCAACTGTACATGTTCACACAACCCAAATTCCATAACAGAAGCTGTATTATGTTATTATTTATAGGAGAAAAGAGTTTCTGGGCATGACAAGACTAAGAGTTATTTTAGAACAGAGCTCGTCTAGCTTATTACAAAAAAAAAGTCACAATAAATTGGTAAGCCAATGGGATGACACAGTGATTCGCTATATTCAGAAGAAGGGCCACCCAAAACTCCAAATACTCTGCAGGAAATGCCTTTGTGTCTTTTCCCGAAGTTTTATAAAAACTACAAGGGAAATGTGCACTCCTGCTTATTGGGACAACTGATTCGATTTGTTCACAGTCCAGAGAGGGTGGAACTGGAGATCTGATTGGTTGGACATGTGCAGGGGTGGACTTTATGTCAAGCAACAGAAGCACTTTTCACACTAGCAATCATGTGCTTTTTTGAACTGTCAGTTCTTCATGGTGGCCACCACGAGGAACAGGAGGAGAGACCAAACTGCTAGCTCTTCACCCATCCCAGTAGTTGTGGCGGCAGCCGAATCTGTCTGCAATTAATGGGACGGGAGTAGCTACCTGGCCAGCCACTGGTTGCGGAGAAGGAAGAGAAGGGAACCTCTTTGATGCTCCAACTTCATCTTGCCTTCAGAGCTGGGCTTCTCCTTCTCTCATGCCTGTCCCATGGCTTATGAGCTTGATGTCAGAGGGCTTTGGCGGGCATGCGACAGGCATGAGAGAAGGAGCAGCCCAGCCTGGGAAGGCAAAATGAAGCCAGAGCATCGAAGAGTTGCCCTCCTCTTTCTTCTCCACAACCAGTGGCTGGCCAGGCGTCTCCTCCCATCCCTTTAATTGCAGCTGTATTTGGACAATGATGATGCTGGGCTGGCAGCTCAGTCTCTCCTCCTGTTCTTCGCAGTGGCTGCCCTCCTCATCTCCAGATGCTGCTGGGTTCCCTTCACTCCCCTGATCACCCCCAACCACAAAAACAAAAACAAAAACATGGCCACCATCTTGATTCATAGCCATGTGAACATCAGGTGCAGAGTGCTTTGCAGCATATTGTTTTTGTGAAAGACACAGTAGAAATAAAACAATGATGCTGTGAATTTCCTACAATGCACAGGTATAGGCATTATTTCTTCTTGTCTAGACAAACCCTAGGATTTTTTACAGTATTAAATTTTTTTCTCTGTCAAGTGTCCAAGATTTAATAATAATAATAATAATAATAATATTTATTTCTATCCCGCCCCTCTGCAACACAATTGGGGTGGCTTACATCATAAAAAATCCCATAATTACATTAATACCCTTACCCACCCACCCCTTAAAACAATATTAAATTAAAAAGATTAAAATCGTACAATAATTAAAAAGAGGGGGGGAAATGAAATAATCCAGTGGCCACTTAAGGGAAAAGGCAGCCAAATCTTTGGGCCAGGATAGCTATTCAGGAAAGGCCTGCCAGAAAAGATCTGTCTTGACAGCTTTTTTGAAGCTGTCTAAGGTGGTAATAAAACGGATATTGCCCGGCAGGCAATTCCATAATCTGGGAGCAGCAGCAGAGAAGGCCCTCTGGGACAGCCTTGTTTTCATAGGTTGTAACAAGGCTTGTCACCGACAGCCTTGTTTTCATAGGTTGTAACAGATTCCTCCAAGAAGACCGAAGTGCACGGGGAGGGTCGTATGGAAGGAAGCGGTCCTGGAGATAAGTTGGACCCAATCCATGTAGGGCTTTAAAGGTCATAACCAACACCTTGTACTGTGCCCGGAAACTAATAGGCAGCCAGTGGAGAGCTTTTACCACAGGTGTTATATGCTCTCTTCTGGAAATGCCAAAAATCAACCTGGCTGCCATGTTCTGAACTAGTTGAAGTATTTATTTATTATTTATTTAGTAGCTTGGCTGCTTTCTGCAACCGGACTTGTTTATCTCAGATGGCCTTTTTAGTCATCAGCGCACTTGCAGAAAGCGCAGGATGAGTCCGTCCTGAATCTTCGTCTGCGAAGAAAAGCCAGAGGGAGATTTAGTAGCCTGGCTACTTTCAGCATGTGACCCAAAAGGCTGACTCACAAAAAGGCTAAAACAAGATAAATCCTGATATAAAAAGTTAAAACAAGATATCACTACTACATTTTTTTAAAGTGTAAAGTCATTTAAGTGCATAAGAATACAGTTGCCCCTCCACATTCGTGGCTTTAAGATTTGTGGTTTTGACTATTCGGGGTTTTGGGAGTGCCGCCCCGCCATCCAGAAAACTGCAACGGGGTTGCTGCTCCTGGGGCAGGTGGGAGGGGGTGGGAAGAAGCAGCGACGAGGCTTGCCAAGCCCCATCCCTGCTACTGGGGGGGGAGGGAGGGGTGGGAGGAAGCAGCGACCAGGCTTGCCAAGCCCCGTCCCTGCTCCTGGGGGGGAGGGGGGGGAGGAAGCAGCGACCAGGCTTGCCAAGCCCCATCCCTGCTCCTGGGGGGGGAGGGGGGGGAGGGAGGGGGGGAGGAAGCAGCGACTAGGCTTGCCAAACCCCGTCCCTGCTCCTGGGGGAGAGGGAGGGGTGGGAGGAAGCAGCGACCAGGCTTGCCAAACCCCGTCCCTGCTCCTGGGGGAGAGGGAGGGGGGGAGGAAGCAGCGACCAGGCTTGCCAAGCCCCGTCCCTGCTCCTGGGGGAGAGGGAGGGGTGGGAGGAAGCAGCGACCAGGCTTGCCAAGCCCCGTCCCTGCTCCTGGGGGGGGAGGGAGGGGGGAGGGAGGGGGGGAGGAAGCAGCGACTAGGCTTGCCAAACCCCGTCCCTGCTCCTGGGGGGGGGAGGGGTGGGAGGTAGCAGCGACCAGGCTTGCCAAGCTCCGTCCCTGCTCCTGGGAGGGAGGGAGGGGTGGGAGGAAGCAGCAACCAGGCTTGGCAAGCCCCATCCCTGCTCCTGGGGGGGAGGGAGGGGTGGGAGGAAGCAGCGACCAGGCTTGGCAAGCCCCGTCCCTGCTCCTGGGGGGGGCGGGGGGGGAGGAAGCAGCGACCAGGCTTGGCAAGCCCCATCCCTGCTCCTGGGGGGACAGGGTGGGAGGAAGCAGCGACCAGGCTTGGCAAGCCCCGTCCCTGCTTCTGGGGGGGGGGCAGGAGGTGGTGGGAGGAAGCAGCGACCAGGCTTGGCAAGCCTCATTGCTGCTCCTGGGGGGGCAGGGGTGGTGGGAGGAAGCAGCGAGGAGGCTTGCCAAGCCCTGTCGCTGCTCCTGGGGGCGACCTAGTGGTGAGACCTAGTTTTAATTTGCGTTTTTTTCACATTCGTGGGGGTCTCACGGCCCTAACCCCCACGAATGTGGAGGGGCAACTGTACAGTTAAGCATCAGTTAGTTAGTGGTGTTCCCATTTCTTGGGAAGAACAATGGGCTGAGGGCATATTTCATGAACAGTGATGATACCCTTTATATTCTCTATTCTCAACTGATACACAGCAGAATATAAAATCGTATGCTTTGTATCAAAATATATACAATGTGCTTCAATTCTACTAATTATAAATGTCATCAGCGCTGTACACGCACAATCCTAAATATACACTGGACTGACTATGTGATCAATGTTGCTGTCCTTGAGCAAGCAGGGATCAGCAGCATTGAGGCTATAATATTGAGAACACAGCTGCGCTGGACCATCACCTCCCAAAAATAGAACTCACCACAGGTCAGCATAAGAGGGGCGCTCCAAAAAAGTGGATACAAGGACTCCCTGAAACAACATCTCAGGCTCGGCCAAACTGATCACCAACAATGGTCCGCCCTGGCCTCACATTGGGAGGCATGGAGACGCACTATCCACAATGCTGCAGACTTATGTGAGAACTCACGCCGAACAAGTCTTAAAGAGAAACAATGCAGAAAGAATCACAAGCCAGAAACATCACCCAAGGAGACCTTCTGCTGTGCTTTCTGCAACCAGACTTAGTTTATCTCAGATTGGCTGTTTTAGTCATCAGCACACTTGCAGAAAGCATGGGATGAGTCCTTCCAGAATCTTCGTTTGCGAAGCCAGAGAGAAATGTCCTCTTAAAACATTTCATATCACTCAGCTTTAAATCCCCTTATGCCAATGGCACTACCTTTCCATGGTTGTGGAACTGCATTTTCCTGTAAAGCAAGAGGCTATGCTCACGGCAGCAGTGCTGCTAGTAGGGTCTCCCATGTCAGACAGGTTTTTGCTAAGGAGCCAGACTGAATGTGCCACAGAGCTATCGGACAGTGGGGCGGGGAGATATCTGCGGAGGATTTCTCAGAGACAACAGCAGTGGCATTATAGATAACATTCTTTAGTACTGTGCAGAGGAGGCACAGTAAATCACTTTTGAATGTCTTTTACCATGAAAACCCTATGTGATCAGACAATCTAAAATGAAACAAGAGATAGTGCCAGAAGACAAAACTCCCAGGGTTGGATGGCACTCAATGAACTAATGGGGTACTGCAGAGGACAACTATGATAGTGCTGTGGCTAATGATGCAACTAGACACAAACCGAAAGGACGTTCAGCTGTTGACATGCTCAGAGGGGAAAGGAAAATCTGAACCCACACAACACATTATAGACACATGGGATGTGAGAAGCATCACTCAGGGGAAGCTAGATATAGCAAAACAAGAAATGGAATGTATAAACATTGCAGTAACAGGGGTGAATGAGATAAAGTGGGCAGGAACGGGACAGTGTTTTGTGTAGGAAATGAAAATCTAAGAAGAAATGGGATGGCATTAATAGTGAGAAGAGATGTAGCAAAAGCAGTCGAAGAATATAACGCAAAGTCTGACCAAATCATATCAATAAGACTTCAGAGAAAATCCATCAATACAACCATAATCCAAGTTTACAACTACAGAGGCAGAAAAAGAAGAAACTGAAAGATTGTATGCTGGAGCCCAGGAAGAAATTGACCACATAGCAAAACAGGACTTCTTGTTAATCATAGATGATTGGAATGCAAACGTACGAAAAGCACAATCAAAGATTGTAGGAAAGTTTGGCATAGGATCAAAATGAAGCAGGAGAGTGACTGACTGACTTTTGCAAGGCCAACAGTTTGTTAATTGCAAACACATTCTTCAGACAACCAAAGAGATGGCTGTATACATGGGGATCACCTGATGGCAGATAAAGAAATAAAACAGACTACCTAATTGAAAGCAGAAGATGGAAAAGCTCAATTCTGTCAGCAAAAACAAGACCAGAAGCAGACTATGGCACAGGCTAGGAACTCCTAATATCAAAACTTAGAGTAAAACTAAAGAAGAATACTAAACCAACCGTTGTTGCAAAATACAACTTGGAAAACATCCACATAGAATTTAAAGATAATGTTAAAAGAAAAAAGAAAAATATGTTAATAGTTATGCACTATTAACATAATTGACCAGGAACCACAGTAAATCACTTTTGAATGTCTTTTACCATGAAAACCCTATGTGATCAGACAATCTAAAATGAAATAAGAGAATAACTCTGGACTGAAGGCAGGGCCATTGGCAAAGAGGAATGCAAAAAGGCACTATCGGCAGACAAAAAGAAAGAGAAGCCTCACTGGATGACAGATGAAACTCTTGAAGCAGTTAAGGAAAGATGAGAAGCAAAAGTAAAAGGTGACAGAAACAGAGCCAGAAACTAGAATGCAACTGTTCAACAACTTGTACACAAGCACAACGAGAAGTACTAAATAATCAATACAAAGAAACAGAAGACAACAAAAAGGGACAAGAACAAGAGACCTCTTCCACAAGATCTGAGAAATCAAAGGGAAATTTAAACCAAGAATGGGGATACTCTATGACCAGCAGGTAAACATGTTACATGACCAAGCAGAAATAAAATGATGATACAAACAATACACTGAAGAAATTTATAAAAGAGATGAAGGGGTGACAGATTCATTCGAGGAAGAACCATATGAAAATGAACCTCCATTTGTTGAAAGTGGAGCGGAAGCTGCACTCAGAGCACTTGGGAAAAATAAACCACCAGAAACAGATGGCATACCAATAGAGCTGCTTCAAGCTACATAGACATAATCTATTTTAGTTCTAACTAAAACCTGTCAACAAATATGGAAAACAAAACAATGACCCACAGATTTGAAACTCTAAATATACATTCTAATCCTCAAGAAAAGGGACACAAGGGATTACTGTAACCACTACACCACTGCATTGATTTCCAATGTAAACAAAGTGATGCTCAAAATTCTACAACAAAGACTGTTACCATTTATGGAGCAAGGCATGCCAGATGGCCAAGTTGGGTTCAGGAAAGGAAGAGACACTAGCGAGCATACTGCAAACATACATTGGATAATGGAGCACACCAAAGAATTTCAAAAGAAAATTAGCCTGTGCTTATTAGATGATAACAAAGTCTTTGGTTGTGTAGAAGAACTATGGCTTGCTCTTAAAGAAAGAGGTGTGCCATAACATTTGATTGTCCAGATATGTAATCTGTACTTAGGACAAGTACAGGGCAGAACACCAAGAAATGAAATGGTTTCCAATTGGCAAGGGGGTTAGGCAAGGCTGCATTTTACCACTCTATCTATTTAATTGATTCTCTGAACATATCTTATATAAGTAGACTTGGAGAAAGGAGGCATGAAAATTGGAGGAACATCAACAATTTTAGATATGCAGGTATCATACTACCAGCAAAACATAGCAAAGACTTGGAATGATTAATGAAGTAAGTCAAGGCAGAAAGTGCAAAGACAGGTTTACAGTTGAACATTAAGAAAACAAAATGAATAACCACCAATGATTTACATAACTTTAAAGTAGATGATGAAAACATTGAAATAGTTAAAAGATTTTCCATCTCTTGGCTCAGTCATTAATCCGAATGAAGACTGCAATCAAGAAATCATTAAAAAAAAAGTAGAACTGGGAAGGGAAGCAATGAAGAAACTTGACAAGATCCTGAAGCGTAAAGATATATCATTGAACACAAACGTTAGGATTGTCCATGCCATCATATTTCCCATTTCTATGTATGGTTGTAATCTATCTTCACAGCGCAGGAGAGGTTGTAAGGATAAAGGCATCACCTTGCATTTGTGGCTCACTTGCCCTGGTGTTAAAGCTTTTTGGGAGCAATTTTGACTTTCATCTCCAAGATGACTAACCAAAATATTGCTTCCTGTGGTTCACTCTTATTATTGTCTATGTTTTGTGATGGTAACACAAATGTGATAAACAAGGACCTTATAAAAATGCTTATAGCAGCTGCGAGACCAAAGACTGCATGACACTGGAGACTATTACCTTGACTGGTACTGACTATCAAGAGTTTGGAATATAGACTTATGCAAAAAAACCTGACATATAAAATGAGACAATAGGCAAGGAAGGATGAAGATGATGACTTTATTAAAACATGGTATTCATTCATCATATTTGCCAACAAGAAAATATGAATACTGTACACTCTTCCTGACAACCTGAAAAAATTCTGGACCAGTTCTTTTTGACAGGATACCACAACTGAGCCCACACAGAACTTCTCTTCCCTCTCCATTGGACTAGACATTAACAACAAAATAATTATAACTTAAGGTCTCACTGCATCCCTCTTTGTTAAGTGCTGTTTGTTATGGCTTGTAAAACTGCCATCTTTCTATGGGGTTGTCTAAACAGTCAAAATAATCCTCATAGAATTCACTTGGAAACCAAGCTATCTTAGTGGACATCTGCACTGATGCACTATATTCAGAAGGGGAGCAGCTAAAAGCTCCATAAACTGGCACCTGGAGAGCTTTGTGGCTTTTCTTGGAATTTTTAAAAAGCTCCATAGAGAACGCGTGTGTCTGCTCATTAAGACATTGCTGCGCTTTTCCATAGGAGAGACAGCGCAAGCTGATTGGCTAGATGAGCAAAGGGGTCAGGGCTTGCAAACAGAGCAAGCGTCTGCTGCCGCCATGTTGGATTTTCGGCCTAGTGAGCAATCTGTAAGGCAATAAAATGATAATCTTTTCCTCTCTTTTCTCTTTTGTAAATGTGAAATATTGCTTGTGTGTACCATGGTAAACATTTTTTAAAGAAGTTTGGCAGCGTCAGATTTAAAAATGTGAGAAATTCACTTGTGGCCCCCATCTTGGCTATGGGGGGGTATGCAAAGTTTATGGGGGCTGTAAAACAATTAAGATAGTTTGCAGCTGTGAATTGCTACTACTAAGTAGCAATCTGTTTTTTTCCTTGTATACATGAGCCCTATCTATCTATCTATCTGTCTGTCTGCCTATTTGTCTGTCTATTTGTCTATCTATCTATCTATCACTATAATTATATAATATTTAAAATTTAATTAAAATGCAAAAAAGTAAGGTTTCAGATTGGCTTATACCCTTTTAAACATAAAATTTTCCAATGAAATCAAATTCACACATTCAGCTTCCAAAACTGAATACTAGCTTACTAAAGACACATGAATGTGTGAGTTGGTAGCATCCAACACAATACAGTATTATGGAGTTTCAAAATACACTATAGAACACAGTTGTTATGTTTTCAGTTGTTTGTCTTATTGTGCCATATTAAATAATGTTTTTTTTAAAGGGACAACAGATCTTTCAAATAAATAAATTCTGTTGAATATAACATCAGAACAGGCAGAGTGCAAAATGCTTTTGTCTTCATGCGGTTTTTATCTGACGTGCTTCCCTCACCAAAGCAGCCTTTCCACATGTGCATATCATTTTAAATACCGTAACATTAATGCAGTCTCTAACAGGCTGACAAGTTAATAAGATTTTTCACAGAGAAAACTGGCCTTTGGGAAATCATACCTTTCATTTACTTTTCAATTTAATTTTTAATACTTTGAATTATTATTACTTGTCCACCATTTGACACTGAAAGTCACATGGGATGCACCTGAATGACATCCTGTGGCTAGTTGCAGGAATATTATTTATTCATGAATAATATCTTGCATATCTGAAAGTACCATTCTTTGGATGCAAAGCTTCATTATATACTTGTGGAATTTATTTTGTTGCTTCCTTCACCGTGTGACTAGAACATATGAGCTATGTGAGGAAAAGGAACACAAGTAACTGCTTTCATTAAGTACTCAACTATGCTTTAGTCTTGTGACAATCACAAAGATGTATCTTTTGAGAATCATCCAGATCTATTATTTCTATCTTGGAAAGAGGTTCTTCCCTCTCACAGCAGCTCTATCTATTGGTGTAAGTATCTTTCAAATTTTATCTTAAAACATTAAAAAATGTTTGTTAACTGTTTCCTAATTATTACCAGCAATAAAAAATAAGCAATAACTTTTGCAAGAGATGGGCTATAAAGTTTAAAACAACAGTGTAAAAGCAAGCAAGATGGGTTGTGCATTGGCTCAATGGCAATTAAAGAGATACACTTTCAGTAGACTAAATAGTAAATCCAAGAAGCTACGTAACATAGTGGAGATGTTGTTGGTTTATTTCTGGAATGTTAGTTAAAACTGACCACAGTTTAGTATTTAAATATAATATTAAATTGTGGTTGATTAAAAGCTTCTGGCTATGTTAGAAGTGAGGGAGTATGCCACTTCTCAATATCTGAATGGAGCCAATGCATTTATTCTGGCCAACTAAAGCACCCCAAAGCAGTGGACCAGCTTTTGAATTTCATAAGCCTTTTGCTGAGGTTCAGCATTAAAACAAACAGAGAAGGAAAAGGGAGCGATTTCCTAATAGAGTTCTCTGAAGAAGCTCAGTTTACAGTATGTTACTGTTATAAGATGATGATGCTCAGTTTTTTATTGCATTTTAGTTGGACCTAATTTTCATATTTGCCTACAGATATTCATCTGTGGGCCAACCCACCAATCTTTTTGCTGTTTTATGATAATGATAATTCAAGAATCTCTTTCCAAACTAATTAGGTACATGTACCCAGCATGAATAATTTCAGGCGGAACTAAAGCATGGGGTACTTTCTGATTTTTTTTCCATTTAAGGGGGTACATGACAGAGGTGTCCTCTCTTCCCCCCAATATTAGACATATGTTTGAAATCACTGGTTTGTGCAATTAAGTAAAACCCAGAAATGTTTACGTTTATAACTCTGAGCATTCCTTGCCTAAGAAAACCAAATGAAAAATTCATAGGTTGCCATAAGTCAACAGGTAACTTGAAGGTGCATCCGTATATGGGCGTACACATACACAAACATGGAAAATATGAATATAAGACAGTATGGCATACTGGTGAATGTTTGTCATTTATTTCTAGGCCAGAATCCTTCTCATCAGAATTGATAAAATTAATAATGCCAGGCCTCTTTTGGGCTATTCTTTAATTGATCTAAATCTGAGTCCTTGCTCATATCTTATATAATCCCCCCCCCCTTTTAACTTTCTTTACTGTTACCTTTCTTTGTCATCATACTTTAAAAATCCAGTTGAAAAAGCTTGCGTCATAACATACAGGAAAGAGATTTTGGTTCATGGACATGAGCCAGCTAGATCTAAATACTTCCAGGCTTTCTGGTGGAGGAATAAGGAACATATTCTTTTTTGGGGGGGTGGGGGGAGCAGACACACAACTGTTCAATCACCGCTATTAAACTCCTAGATTCTGAATTACGTATATTCAATGGGACAGCAATCCTTGCTCCATGGCAACTCCACTTTCTTTTTGACAACATGACTAGCTCAAGCTTTCCTAAATCTCAGCCATAGCAACTATTTCTTTGATTTGCTAAAATTTCAGCAGCGTAAGGTTGTTTCTCACAAAATAAATGGGAAGAATAGTGTTTGTTGTACTTCACATTTTAGTTTCTATAAGGGGTAAAGAACAACTTAAAAATGGATTTAAATGATAGAAGTCTAGGGATCATAAACAATCTGCAGACGTGAATGCTACACAACCAGAGTAGGTGATTTAGCCAAGTATCCCATGCAAGGCTGCATGCTTTATGTATGCATCTCATGCATATACTAATTTTCCCCCTCTCTTCCAAGAAGCACTTAAAATTCCTTTTAGTAAACACAGCTCAGCTTGCTTTTCAGTGTCCTTGGCATTCAAAGCAAATACTCATTTCATACAATATTGAATAAAGAATGTGATTTTAAAATACCACAGCAAAGAGAGAAAGCTTCAGTGCTTTTACCCTCTAACAATGCTTGTACTTAAACCCTGATCTTGCTATTTCCCCCCCTCCCAGTTTCCTACTCATTCTCTGCTCTTTGCCTGCGATTCCATTATGTGAAGAGTGGCTCAAAAATAAACTCATGAAATTAGCTGGGCTATCCTCTCACATGTAGACTAACTTCATGGAATTACAGAGTTGAAAGGGACCCCAAGAGTCACCTAGTCCAATCCCTTGTTAGCATAGGAATCTACCACCAAAGCACCCCAATGGGTGGCCATCTGAGTTCTGTTTAAACATCTCCAATAAGGAAGAGTTATCCACCATCTGAGACAGTCTAATCCACTCTTGAACTATTAACATAAGGAAGTTTTTCCTAATGTTTAATCTTGTATGCCAGCCTGAGATTTTTTTTAAAAAAAGTATTTTGAATCCAATTGTTCAGTCCTATCTTCTAGAGCATAAGAAAAGAAGCTTCCTCTGTGCTTAACATGACATCTCTTCATATATTTAAAGATGGCTATCATCTCACCTCTTTTCCATGCTTAACATTACCCAGGTCACTCAATGGCTCCTCATATGGCTTGTTTCTAGATATTTTACCATCTGACTGCCCTTCTCTGTACACAACACAGCTTGTCAATGTCCTTCTTAAACTGTGGTGACCACAACTGGAGACAATATTCCAAATGAGTTCAAACCAAAGCAGAATAGAGTGGTACTACTACTTCTCTTTATTTGAACAATACAGCTATGTTGATTCTGCTTAGAACTGCATTGTGTTTTTTTGCCATTGCATCACACTGTTGAGTCACGTTAAGCTTGTGGTGTACTAAGACCCCTAGAGCTTTTTGACATATACTGCTATCAAGGAGGTTTACAACAGATTCATCACTACTAAAAGTCATTTAGTTTTGTTTCAGCTCTCTAATCTGTTATGGTCACTTAAACCTTTATTTCATCTTCTAGTTTAGTGTTTAGCAGTTTAGTGTTATCTACAAATTTGATGAGCATGCCCTCTATTTCATTATACATGTCATATATAAAAATACTGAACAAAACTAGGTCTGTAGCACTCTAACTTGGTACTTCTTTCCACAATCATAAGGAATGTCATGAGGGACCTTGTCAAAGGACTTACTGAAATCAAGATGTACTACATCCACAGTATTCTCTTCATCTAACAAGCCTGTAACTCTATTTTAAAAGGCAATAAAATTAGTCTGGCATGACTTCTTTTTGAGAAACCCATGCTGTCTCTTAATAATCACAGCACTCTTCTCAAAGTACTCACAAACTGTTTAATGATATGCTCTAAACCTTTCCTAATATTGATGTTAAATTCACATGTTGATAGTTGCCTGGGTCCTCTTTTTCTTCCCCTTTTAAAAGAAGGGGACACTATTTGACTCCAGTCTACAAGAATCTCACCTTTTCTGCAAGAAAAATCAAAGATTATACATAAAGGCTCTGAGATTCTATCTGCAAAGACCCTTCAGTACCCTTGGATGGTTCTGAAAGATCACTTCAAACAATATAAATTGAACCCTTCACACTGTTCTGTCTCAGTCCTTATGAAGCAAAAGAAACAATATAAACAATTGATTAGACTTAAAAAAAGGAATGCTATACAAGATTCCTGGGGAAAACTAATAACGGCAGCCAGTACAAATAATCCCACTCTTTTCTGGAAAGAGGTAGCCCCATCCTTCCCTAAAAATGTACAAAATCCTTTGTTCCATATCCCAACTAACATATGGGAAAACCATTTTGCTAAGCTATATGAAAATACTGAGAAATCACAAATAGGACAAATGTTGGATGCTACTTACTCTGCCTTTTTGGCCACCTGTCTCACATTCTGAAATTAAGAGCCTAATAAATCAACTCAAACCAGCAAAGGCCCCCGGCGTAGACTTTATTACTTATGAGATGCTTAAAAATGATTTGAATTGGTGGATACCTGTATTATCCACACTTTTCACTGCAATTGACAGATCAGGGAGGATACCAACTGACTGGGGTCTTGCAATTATAATTCCAATATTCAAAAAAGGCAAAAGAGATGACCCAACAAACTTCAGACCTATTAGTCTCCTTAGCCAGATTAGCAAAATGTATGCCAAACACCTGCAAGCCAAGTTAATGGACTGGCTTGAAACAGAGGAGATTTTGAAGGATGAGTACGCAGGTTTCAAGGCTGAAAGGTCAACACTTGATCATGCGTTGGTACTACAACATCTGGTAGAGAAATACTCCCACAAAGGCCAACCACTGTATGCAGCATTTATAGATTTCAAATTGGCTTTTGACACTGTTTCCAGAGCTAAATTGTGGGACAAACTTATGAATAGTACGATCGATAAACGCCTTCTCTTACTGCTTGTTAAGATGCACGAAAACAACCGCTTGACGGTGAGATGTAGTTTGAAAGGACACATTTCCAAAGAAGTACAAGTCAAGAATAGAGTCAGGCAGGGGTGTGTGTTGGCCCCAACACTATTCAATTATTACATAAATTCATTAATTCCATTTCTGAGTAATCCTTCTTATCATCCTCCTAAAATAGCAAACAGACACATCAATGTGCTATTATACGCTGATGATGCAGCGATCTTATCTCTAACCCCAATCGGCCTCAAAAGAGCCCTGAAGTCTCTAGCTCTTTATTGTGTGGAAGAAAACCTAACAATAAACTACACCAAAACCAAAATTCTCTCTTTTGCCATATGTCCAAAAATGAGAAAATGGACGATGGGAAAGCAACCTATCGAACAGGTCAAAATCTTTAAATATCTAGGGAGTGTATTTCAATCCACAGGGAGCAGAAAAGCTAACCTGGACTATGTCACCCGGAATGCCCAAAGATCAGCAAATGCTATCCAAAGGTACTTCTTCACCAAGGGAGCCCAGTTTGTTCCAGCTGCAATTAAACTTTTTTTGGCCAGAGTAAAGCCACAATTACTCTGTGGAGCTCAAATAGGATCCTATAAAGATCCTATTTCATTAGAACAAGTCCAAACTAAGTTTCTAAGGAAAATATTTCAAGTAACCTGCTGTGTACCAAATGCAGTAATAAGAAGGGAAGCAGGAGTTAGTAAACTCGAGACAAGTATGTGGATTAACACTTTCACATACTGGCTCAAATTAAATAAAAATCCTGGTGGGCTGATTAAATTTGTCTTGGCAGATACCTTTAAATCTTTGTGGGAAACAGCAATAATTAAGAAACTGAACACACTGGGTTTCTCTAGGGATACCATCTTGAAATTAAATCTAGACCATGCAAAACTGGCCATCAAACAAAGATTGTTAGATATCGAAGGCCAGCTAGAAACCGCTGCTTTCCCCAAACATATTGTAGCCAATAAACAAATTCGAGTTACTTCACCTGCAGTATATCTGTCCCAAATCACAATGCCTACATTTAGGAGAGCCTTTTCCTTGGCCCGGTTCAATGCCCTGCCCACAGCAGTCTTGGAAGGCAGGTTTAAGAGAGTGCCCTACGAATCCTGCCTTTGTCCTTGCGATGAGGGTGCAATTGAAATCATTGAGCATGTCTTTTTGTATTGTCAATTTTATAGAGACATCCGTCACCAGTTGATTACCCCCCTTCTAGAGAAATACCCTGGTCACCCTGATGCCTTTTATATCCACAATCTTCTAAATAATCGGGTACCTGAGGTTGTATTTAAGGTAGCTAAGTTTTGCTATATTGTATGTAAGCTGCGACCTCAAATGGTTAATGGGAATTAATGCAGGCAAGCTGTGTGTCTGTAAGACTGAGGCAGTTAAGGATGGAACCAAGGAAGTCATGACGTCTGGCCCTGGGCATGTCTGAGCTTCTAGCTCTCAACGCCAAAGATAGTGATTGTAATTTCTTAGAATATGGCTGGAAATCGCTGTTTTCTATTGTGGTTGCCATTTCAGTTTGATTATGCTGGCCGTATATGGTTCTATATGAGGTACCAATTTTGCTATATTGTTGATATAACCTCTTTACATGGTCATTGGGAAATAATAAAGTCAATTTGGTAAAGACTGAAGGGGAAGTAACGAATCTCAGGAGAAATGGCGTATGGCCCTGGACATGCCCAAACTTTTATTCTGAAGTGCTAAAAGATATTTTTTTACTTGTATGATTTTAATGTTTAATAATTGTGTTTAGAAATTCTTGATTTTTTATTGTAACTGCATTGTATTGTACCTATAATTTTGATTCTGCTGGTCAATGACCGAATAAATTTATACTACTACTACTACTACATGAACCTAAGATGAGCCTGGATGGATCAGTCCAAAGGACTTTCTAACCCAACATTTTATTCCTACAGTAGCCAATGAGATGCCAAAGGGAAGTCCATGAGCAGGACATGAAAACAACAGCACCTTCCAGTTTATGTTCCTCAGCAACATGAAATCATGAGAAGCAATCATTGATAGTTGCCTTCCATGGAAAGCCATCATGAGAAGCAGTCACATGAATTTGCCCAATACCCTTTCAAAGTTGTCTAAGTTGATAATTGTCACCTCACTTTGAAATAGTGAATTCTACAATTTTAACTATGCAATGTGTAAAGTGCGTATTTCCATTTGGCCCATCATTCAAATTCAGTGCATGATCCCAGTTTCTAGTATTAAGAGAGGGAAGAAATACATTTCCATTTTGAAGCCATTAGATTTGATAGGATTGAACATACCCTCCATAATGTTGTTATTAACATGCTAAATTAAAGCCAGCATGGTGCAGTGTTTTGAGTATTGAACTACGACTCTGGAGATCAGGGTTCGAATTCCCACTTGGTCATGGAAATCCACTCGGTGACATTTGATAAGTCATACTCTCTCAGCCACAGAGGAAGGCAAAAGGAAACTCCCTCTGAACAAATCATGCCAAAAAAAAACCTCATGATAGGTTTGCCTTAAGAGTTACCATAAATTGGAAATGACTTGAAGGCACACAACAACAAGTATGCTAAACAAGAAACAAAGGCTTATGAATTGCATAGTGGGCTGCACCAGACTTCAGTGAATGGAAATTTAAAAGAACATTTAGATCAGTTCCTGTCCACCAGGAATGGAGTTTGTTTACTTATAGAACTGATGAGTTGCTGTTAAGGAGAGGATGTGAACCCCTCTGAGAATGTGTAGATTCACTCTAACCTGCCTCATACATTTTTCTAGATTTATGCTCTAGCTTTTAAAACCAGGCTTTTAAACTGAGATGAGGCCTAAAATTATATTGTAGCTTGTACACTGTACTTAAAAAGCTTAAACCGAGCCTGAACTGAAATCACTTGAAATAACTTGGAAGGGGGAAGGGAACATAGGACATTGAAAATAGATCAAAAGGAAGCCAATATTAGTTTTGTTTTTGTTATATTATAAACCTCATTCAATAACAGGAAACAATTATACAACCAAATTTTCAAAAGTCTCTACTCATGCCACCAACACTGAAATAGATAGGGCTCAGGCTCCAAAGTGCTCTGAGGGTCAAACTTGGGACATTTTCAGGACTTTTGGATCCCACTGGCACCAAGTTTATTTAGCAAGACAAAGAAATACAATGTTCAGACATAAATTAATTTATTCTAAATATCAAGAAAAAATGAAGACAAAATACAACTACAAGAACATTAAATGCACTTAAATGTTGATTTCATGCTCTTCCAATGGCAAGAAACCCTCCTGGCTCTTTGGGGGTTGAGCTTTTTCCTGCTGAGAGACAAGACGCCGAAGGGGAAGAAGGCCAAGGGGAAGAGGGTGGGCCAGCTCTGGCTGTAGTCAACAAGGAAGGGGAAGAAGGCCAAGGGGAAGAGGGTGGGCCAGCTCCGGCTGTAGTCAACAAGGAAGAGGGCAAGAACGTGGTCAAACCCCTCTTTGAGAAGAGGCCCAAGAACTTCGACATTGGGCAGAACATCCATCCCAAGTGGGACTTGACTTGTTTTGTGAAATGGCCACATTACATCTGACTCCACCCCCAGGGAGCAATCCTCTACAAGTGGCTGAAGGTGCCCCTGGCCATCAACCAGTTCACCCAGGCCCTAGACCGCCAGACAGCTACTAAGCTTTTGAAGTTGGTCCACAAATATAGGCCGAAGACAAAGCAAGAGAAGAAACAGAGGGTGTTGGCCCAGAAAGAGCAGAAGACTGCTGGGAAGGGTGATGTTCCTACCAAGAGACCTCCTGTGCTAAGAGCAGGAGTCAGCACAGTTACAACCCTGATGGAGAACAAGAAGGCCCAACTGGTGGTGATCACTCACAATGTTGACCCCATTCAGCTGGTTGTCTTCCTGCCTGCTTTGTGCCAAAAAATGGGAGTCCCCTATTGCATCATCAAAGGGAAGGCCAGGCTGGGTTGCCTTGTCCATTGAAAGACCTGCACCTGTGTGGCCTTCACGCAGGTTAATACGGAGGACAAGGGAGCCCTGGCCAAGCTGGTGGAAGCCGTCAAGACCAATTACAATGAAAGATACAATGAGATATGTCGTCACTGGGGAGGCAACATTCTGCGGCTGAAGTCAGTAGCTTGCATTGTTAAGCTTGAAAAAGCTAAAGTAAAAGAATTAGCCACAAAGCTTGGGTAGATGCCCTTTCTGTACATTAAAAAAAAACAGTTCTTTGGGGGTTGAATTTAAAATAGAAAATATAAAATCCTTATAGCACACTTTTTCCCCCAAAGGTCTGTACAGAGCAGAAGTATACAACCCACATTTCCTATGCTTTCCTTCCCAATCAATGCTGCTGTATATACACAAAGTAGGATTAAGGCCTGGGCAATTATACGTGTCTTCACCATACGTTCCACATGCAAATGAAGTTTGAAAAAGGGGAATGGTGCGAGGAAGTTGGTAGGTATGCACAGTCGCTCAGTTAGGGACCAGTAAAAGCTTAGATTCAGGTCTTGTCTATACGAGAGGGGGGGAAATATGAACATGTCCAAAGAACAAGGCATTTGCAACGATGCAACCTGTCTTCATGGTCAAAAGATCCCTCTAAATCCTGCATGACCCCTAGCAAAGATGGTGGCCACAAGTGATTAACTCATGATTTTAAATCTGCTGTTGCCAATTTTTTTAAAAAAACAAAAACATTCCCATGGTGTGCACAAGCGATAGTTTGTATTTCCAAAAAAAAAAAAGGGGGGGGGGAAGAAAGAAAGAAAAAGGAAAAAGAAAGAAAGAAAGAATATAAGATCGCCATATGATCAACCTACTGGACCCTCGCTTAGCTGAAAATCCAATATGGCAGCCATAGGCACTTTTCCTGTCTGCTAGCCCTACCCCATCCTCATCCAGCCAATCAGATTATGCTACCTGTTGGTATCTGTGTGAATGTACATGTTCGCACAATCACATATTTGCATGTCGTACAGAACTTTTAAAAATATCTGTACGAAGCCCCAGACGTGACACACACAGACTTTGCAGTGGATTTGGCTGCCCCCTTCCTAATGCCACGTATTTGTGCAAATGTCTGTATGAACTGGTCACCTTACATTCATATGCGATTGTATTATTTTGACTGTGTAGACAAGAACTTAGTTTCCATCAGGCCAGTTTATATATAAACTACGCAGTTAGACATTCTACCATATGCCTATAAAATCAGTACACAGAAAATCCAGAATTTTATTTTTTAAAAATAAAATCCCAATATAAAAAACATTGCAACCCAAAAGTCATAATAAAACAGGGGTGGGGAATGTTGCCTTGAATAAGTAAGACAAACACCATCAGGGATAAATGGATTGCCCCTTCAGGGATCTCCACAGTTGACTATTACTAATAAAATTTCTGTGCATCCCAGATTTTTCTATTGTAAGGGACAGAATGAAAAGTAGAATTTTAGCTTCCTTTGAGACTGAGAAAATGTGACTTGCTCAAGGTTACCCAGTGGGTTTCCATGGCCAAGCAGAAATTCAAACCCTGGTCTCCAGAGTCATAGTCCAACACTCAAACCACTACATCACATTGGCTCTCCTAAGATATATATAGCACACTATTTGATCTACAGCATGTGACCCCCCACTCTGTTTGCAAAGCCCTTTTTCTATCACAAAACAATGCTCATTATTTAAAAAAAGAGTGATGCATCTATGTGCTGGACTACTCACCCCTCTCAAGCATTAGGACACCACCTCTGCAGTAAATATAGAGTGAAATCTAGCTGTGCCAATTTGCATCCACTATATTCTAGCAAGCCTTGGAGATAGAACCAGGTTCTAGCTGACCATTTACAGAAAAGAACTGGGTAGGATTCTAGAAACATCCATAGTATTTGATTTTATCAGTAACTCAGTATAATAATGTTCCATTTTCTGTTGGCTGTTCTCCAACACTTACCCTTGACTTCAAAATATGAGAGCTTTTTGCTGAATAATGGTTCCCTATTAGTTTGCCAGATGGAATCTCATCTGTCTATTTTCCTATCACTGTGACTGTTTTTCAACTACTTGGGTTTTTTTTACATCTATTGTAAAAGACATGTTATCAAAGAAAAATGTTTCTAGTGGTGTGAGAGTATGTTTGCATGTATGATTGTGTGTATGTATGGGTTCCTGGTGAAACAAGGGCCTTAAAATGAACCAAGAAAATGGATGCCGTGCAAAGCATTGCTTGAGGCGTAACTTGGAAGCCGGACCGAGAAAAGGAGAAAACTTGGAAGCTGAGATGAGGTGCTGGCCAAGCATAACCAAAGACGATGAGACCTGATAACTTGATTTGGGAGCGTTCTGTACAAGTGAGTGGACTGCTGGCCAGGCATGACAGAGACAATACCAGCTGTCAGCATGACCGAGGAAGTTCTGAGAGAACATGGAACACGCCTTGATCTGCCCAAGGAACTGTCATGAGATCAAGCCAGCTCGAAAAGCATGCAGTTCTCAAGGAAAGAGATGGAAAAGGTATAAGAGCTGGGACATTTTCGGCTTTGCTTTCACGATTCCTGAACCCACAGCAACGGACCATCCACCCTTCGTGGATCACTGGATTCAAGAGGGTCGTATATGAGTATGTCTATGTGAGAGTGTGTGTGAATGGAAAAGAGATCTTGACACTTAATTGAATGTTTAATGTCTGATGTCTAAATAAATGTTACATGCATAATGACTGAAAACCAAATTTGGTCTCTCTCTGCCTTTTTGCCCGTCACTTGTCTTGGAAAATCTTAAACACTACCTGATTAAAAGGACCTTTATGTGGTCATAACAGTGGTAAGTATAAGATTGTTCTTGTGCAGGGGAATGTTGTGTTTGTAATCACTCAGTCACCTTGTTCAGCCTTGTTCCTAGCCATTTTAAACATTATCTACATTATAAAGTACAAAAAAATTACCCCAAACCTCTTTCAACACGCATCATCACATGAAACTTTAACATAAAAGGTGATGCTGGTTACAAGCAGTAGTGTAATAAGGCAATACAACAAAAGCAAAAAGCAGAAACCACAACTAGAATGATTTGACTGTCACATAAGAAATATCCAAGTTGTCCCTAGCAGGAAAAGCATTTGATCAAGTTAGTAAATACGGCTTCTCCCCTCTTCATTGATACCCCTTGTTGTGGGAGAGAGGCTTACGTACCCTAATGATGTTTTGAGCTATGCTGGCGGTGGCATAATAGCCACTGGTAGGGCCTACCATGCCAGACAGGTCAAAACCGAAGGGTCTGACAAAGAGCGTCAAAGGGCAGGATGGGCTCTCTAGCCTTGTGGCAACCGTCCTAGGAAAAGGAAAACTCTAATCCCAAACCCGGGCAGATGGTGCTCGTCCAACCCTGTAAGGTCAACCATCTAAGAGAAGGAAACTCTAATCACACCTACGACCCGAGGACCTCGCTGCTACCGTCCATGCTTGCACGGCCACAACAGATGAACTTTGGTTTAAAGGGTGAGGCCAGTTCTGTGCACACTGCGCTCCACCAGAAAAATCCATTGCACAGGCTCAAAGGACAAATCCAATTCGGAAAAAGCCCTGTATCGATAGGTGAGGGATGAAACGGCAGGTGTAAAGATGCACTGGAAGCCGCAGACCCAACCCTGCATGCAGGCGGTTCAGGACTTTGGTTGCTCGAGGCTGACTCGGGAGATGACAGTCTTGTTCAGCAGCATCCTGAATGACTAAGCAGCCTTTTTTAAGGAGAGCACTGCTTGCTCCATATGGAGAGGGGCCTAGAAAAGGTGGCCTAACGAAATCTCATCCCCAACTACCTGGTTGGCTAGCCATGGCCAACAGGCATCTTCTGATGCGGTCAAATCAAGGCAAAGAAACAAAGGGACACACCAGCTTCCAAAAGTGTAAATAAACTGACGCTTGTGTGATGGAACATCAGAAATATGTGAGACTCTGCAGATAGTGGATGGCCTGACTGTCGTTCTGCTCTAATAGCCCATGTACTATCACAACTTAATATTGACATCGCTGCTCTTAGTGAAGTTCGTCTCCATGAGGAAGGCAGCCTTAAAGAACATGGCACCGGCTACACACGTTACTGGTCTGGCAAACCCAAAACTGAAAAACATCTTTCAGGAGTAGGCTTTATGATTAAAAACTCCATTGCCTCCAAACCTGAAACCTTGCCAATAGGACACTCTGATCACATTATTTCCTTATCCCTCCCTCATGTTGTTCTCTTTAGTATATATGCCCCAACTATGCAAGCCGACCCTGTACAGAAAGACAAAATTCTACACAGACCTACACCAACTCATACAAAAAGATCCTGTAGAAGATAAAATTATTATCCTTGGTGACTTCAATGCCAGAGAAGGAAAGAACTCCAAAGCCTGGAAAGGTGTCTTAGGCAAGCATGGTGTTGGAAATTGCAATGATAATGGATGCCTCTTGCTAGAGTTCTGTGCAGAACAACAGCTGACTATTACAAACACTATCTTTCAGCAGAAAGATAGCTTGAAGACAACCTGGATGCATCCCCGATCCAAACATTGGCACCTCACTGACTATGTTCTAGTCCGTCAGAGAAACATTCGCAATGTCTGTCATACTCGAGTGATGCCAAGTGCAAGAATGCCAAACAGATCATCACCTCATAAGATGTAAACTAAATCTTCATCTTAAGTTCAAGCCTAAGAGGGGTGGCATCTTAAAGAAGAGACTCCAAGTCAACAATCTTCAACAAGCTACCATGAGAGACAACTTCCAGGAAAATCTACAAACAAAACTTGAAGACTATCCGACAGATCCTTCTCCTACAGTGCTTTGGCAACATATCAAAAACAGTATCCTCCAGTCTGCAGAAGAATCCTTCGGGTTCTCCCACAAGAAAAACCAAGACTGGTTTGATGAAAACAACCAGGAGATCCAGGAGCTGTTGGTAAAGAAGAGAAGTGCTCACCAGGCACACTTCGCCCACCCAACTTGCCATGTAAGAAAAGCAGCTTTCCATCTCACATTTAGTAAACTTCAACAAAAACTCCGAGACATGCAGTACAAGTTAGTGGTGGATAAATATAGTGGAAAAGACACAACACTGTGCAGAACTGGGTGATCTTAGAGGATTTTATGAAGCTCTTAAGGCAGTGTTTGGACCTACTTATCAGGTCCAAAGCTCCTTATACAGTACAGATGGTCAAACATTAATTACTGATAAAGCCTCCATCCTGAATCGATGGGCTGAACATTTTCAAAGTCTCTTTAGTGCCAATCAAGTAGTCCAAGGCTCAGCTATCCAACATATGATACAAAAACCCATGAAAAATGAATTGGACATAGCTCCCACTTTGGAAGAGACCCTTAAGGCCATACAGCAGATGAAAAATGGCAAGGCAGCTGGGATCGATGGAATCCCACCTGAAGTTTGGAAACACGGAGGTCATGTACTCCATGATAAATTCCACAAGCTCCTTGTGAATTGCTGGGGAAAAGGGGAACTGCCATCAGTCTGTGAGCTGCTCTTCGCTGATTATGATGCCTTTGTTGCCCACACAGAAGCAGCTCTGCAGTGCCTAACATCCTGCTTCGCAACAGCTGCAGAGCTGTTTGAACTGGAAGTCAATCTGAAGAAAACGGAAGTTCTTTACCAGCCTGCACCACAGGATGAACACCATCATCCCCACATTGCCATCGGCAAATCTGTGCTTAAGTACGTTCAGCAATTCACCTTCCTAGGAAGCATAATCTCCTCAGATGCCAAGATTGACAAAGAGATTGATCACAGATTAGCAAAGGCATATAGCGCATTTGGAAGACGTTACAAAAGAGTCTGGAGTAATAAACACCTGAGGCGAAGCACAAAAAATCAGTGTGTATAGAGCCATTGTACTATCTATTCACTTTTATGGGTCTGAAACATGGGTCACCTATCGCCACCACTTACAACTTCTCAAACACTTTCATCAGCGCTGTGTACGTACAATCCTAAATATACACTGGACTGACTATGTGACGTATGTTGCTGCCCTTGAGCAAGCAGGGATCACCAGCATTGAGGTGATCAGCAATCTCATGATATTCAGAACACAACTGTGCTGGGCATGGCACATTTCTAGGATGGAGGACCATTGCCTCCCCAAAATAGTACTCTACGGTGAACTTGCCACAGGTCAGTGTAAGAGGGGCGCTCCAAAAAAGTGATACAAGGACTCCCTGAAACAACATCTCAGGTTCAGCCAAATTGATCACCAACAATGGTCCGCCCTAGCCTCACATCGGGAGGCATGGAGGTGCACTATCCACAATGCTGCAGCCTTATTTGAGAATTCATGTCGAACAAGTCTTGAAGAGAAACGACAACGCAGAAAGAATCAGAACCCGGAAACATCACCCAAGGAGACCTTCTGCTGTGCTTTCTGCAACAGGACTTGTTTATTTCAGATGGCCTTGCAGAAAGCGCGGGATGGGTCTTTCCTGAATCTTCGTTTGCAAAGAAAAGCTAGAGAAAAATACGGCTTCTCCACAGTTTAAATGTATTTAAAAGTTCTGCACGAAACAAAGCAAGAACTGGTCTTATATGGACCACAGCAGGAAGAGGTCTTATATGAAGCAGTCCTACAGGTAGTGCCTCACTAAGGTAGGGATAGGCAATGTGGGAATTGCCACATATTTGGAATACAACTTTAAGAAGACCGAGAGAACATGACTAATGGCCACAGTCTGTGGGAGTTGGAGGGCATCAGATGGCTGACCCTTTATCTAAGTTCTCAAATGTTTTCCATATCCATCACAGTATACACAGTAAAATTGGTATCATCTTAGAAACATTCTGCAGTTCATTGTTTATCAAAAGCCCATTTCAAATACTGCAACTACTGCCTCTTCCGGATACTTATTGAACAAACCCCTAATTTCTATAGAAATAGTTCTAGTTGACTACATATGCAGCCTCACAGCAGTCATTATGAAAAACTGGGAGGTTTCATCTACCCACTTTAGCCACTCATCCCTCTTTGCATCTAGCATTCTAATCAGCACCTCCAAAAGTCAGCATGGGTTTCAGAGAAACAAGTCATGCCAGACTAATCTGATCTCTTTTTTTGATAAAATTACCAGCTTGGTAGATGAAGGGAACGCTGTGGACATCACCTACCTTGATTTCAGTAAGGCCTTTGACAAGGTTCCCCATGACATTCTTGCAAACAAGCTTGTAAAATGTGGGCTAGACAAGTTAACTGTTCAATGGATTTGTAATTGGTTGACCGGCCAAACCCAAAGGGTGCTCAGCAGTGGCTCCTCTTCGTCTTGGAAAGATGTGACGAGTGGGGTGACACAGGGTTCTGTCCTGGGCCCGGTGCTATTCAACATCTTTATCAATGGAATTAGGGGCATACTTATCAAATTTGCAGATGACACCAAATTAGGAGGAGTAGCTAATACTCTAGAGGACAGGATCAAAATTCAAAATAACCTGGATAGACTGGAGAGCTGGGCCAAAGCTAATAAAATGAAATTCAATAGGGAGAAATGTAAAGTACTGCACTTAGGGCGGAAAAATGAAATGCACAGATATAGGATGGGAGAGACCTGGCTGAACGAGACTACGTGCGAAAGGGATCTAGGAGTCCTAGCAGACCACAAGTTGAACATGAGTCAACAGTGTGATGCAGCAGCTAAAATGGCCAATGTGATTTTGGGATGTATCAATAGAAGTATAGTGTCTAGATTAAGGGAAGTAATAGTGCCGCTCTATTCTGCCTTGGTCAGACCTCACCTAGAATACTGTGTCCAGTTCTGGGCACCACAATTCAAAAAGGATATTGACAAATTGGAGCGTGTCCAGAGAAGGGCAACTAAAATGGTGAAAGGCCTGGAAACCATGCCATATGAAGAGAGACTTAGGGAGCTGGGTATGTTTAGCCTGGAAAAAAGACGGTTAAGAGGTGATATGATAGCCCTATTTAAGTATTTGAAGGGGTGTCACATTGAGGATGGAGCAGGCTTGTTTTCTGCTGTTCCAGAGACTGGAACACGGAGCAATGGATGCAAACTCCAGGAACAGAGATTCCACCTCAACATTAGGAGGTACGTTCTGACAGTAAGAGCTGTTCGGCAGTGGAACACACTCCCTCGGAGCGTGGTGGGGTCTCCTTCCTTGGAGGTCTTTAAGCAGAGGCTGGATTGCCATCTGTCGGGGATGCTTTGATCAAGATTTCCTGCGTGGCAGGGGGTTGGACTGGATGGCCCTTGTGGTCTCTTCCAACTCTACAATTCTGTGATTCTATGATTTTTTTTTGGAAGGATTCTTGGACAAAATTATAATCAGCTTGACCTGAAATTTCCTTCTTAAATCCACCCAATCCTCTTTGCAATTATTTTGTTTCCCTTAAAGCATCCTGTAATTCCCAATTACATGCTATGTGCGTTTAAAAAGCTGGGGAGCCCAGCAGATTAGCAACAGATAAAGTAAATAAGCAAAGAGTACAAAATATATTACAAAAGAATCCCACGGATTTTGAGACAGGACAGCCCTCAACTAAACTAAACTAAACTTGTAAGCCTCACAGAGAATGTATGGTGATGAGCAGCCATTTATCCTTAAAAATGCCAAATATTAATTTATTACAAAATCTTTAACTGGTTCGTTTTAATATTACCACTAACAGTAACAGAGACAGGGGGTCCACAAATTGTATCAGCTATTCATAGTTGTAAATTATCAGCTCCTCTTGCCTAGACAAATGATACACTTGAAAGATTCAGCTTTTCATTCCTAGCTCTGGAGGCATGTACATGACAGAAAGGTTCCTGCTGCTTCAGACTAACTCCCATGATCAGTAAGAAGCAAAATTGAGCCCTATCGCATGTTCTCTGTGTGTGCCATGGAGCTCAGGGGAGAAATGGAGTCTGTCTCTCCTATGCATAATAAAGTGTGAGACTCTGCTATGAATCTTCTTGCTATGTGTGAAGAATTTACAGGGAAGTTAAGAAGAAGGTTCTCTCAACTTTCTGCTGGGGGTAGGTTGGTAGTGATTGGATAAATCACCTGACTATTGAAAGAACTTTAAAACACATAAGCCCAACATTATTTAATATTTTTTTTATCACCCACTAAAAAATATTTATTATAAAGGCTTCTTATAGAAGGTAGTAGTACTTTATTATCCAGAAGACCCATACAGCAACAAAAAGTGTTGAACAGTAAAATGCACTTGCTTACTAGCATGCAGAGGCTATAACTCATATATTTTATATTAGTAAAATCTATTGAACTTAGAGGGGTTATGTCTGAGTAAATAGCTGGCATATCAAGCAGGTAGCTGGCAATATCCAATGTTGCAAAACTAGACTTCTGCCTGTGTAACAGGACTTTCCTATCCTCCACTTGCAGACCCTTCAAATGTATTCCAGAGGATTCCCCCAACCTATCACTGGAAATGTTTAATTAGCTACAGTCCAGGGTCTTCACATAATATGGCTTACATCATCCTTGAAAATTAAACTGTGTAAACTACTAGCCATGAGCAATTTAAGTCGCTGTGTGATATCAATAGCTGAGGGAGAAAAATAAACCAGTTATCAACTACAGTAATGTAATTTATGGTCAACCTACAGGGCAGCTATAAGCCTAGATCACACAGGACAATTTTCTGACACATATATTAATTTCAAATATTTCTACTCTGCCTGTTTAAAGGCAAGTCCACCTAGAGTTCACTCTAAATATAATTTACATTAAAGTAACAGTTGGCAAAACATTTGGTTTAGTTGATACAAAAGAAGGAAAATTAATAAAGGCAACATGGCTCTACTGATACAATTAATTGAAACCATCTCTTCCAATTCTTCAATCCCACAATTATTTCAATAAACCTTCAGACTTTAGAGAAATGACTCAAAGTCTAAGATACTTAAGAATTCTCTTTGCCCTTTTGTATGGTTCAGTAGGCAATTAACAGCCAGACTGAGCTAAAGAAAAGGGGCAGAAATCTTTATGGCTTCCAGGGGCAATCAGCTCAACATGATTCCACACTGGAATCTCAAAATAGCTGATTCAAACTGTGAAGATCAAAGTTACAGCACACCAATTTTTCTGACTAGATGTACTGGGTCCTAAAGACCACAGCAGACAACAGAAGCATTTGGTGAAAACATCTCTAGTGTTCCATGTCGGGGAATTGTTTTTCTTTGTTTAAATATCAACTATCCTATAATTATAGGAGAACGTAATTCTTAAGCAAAAAAGAATAAGGGTGTCAAGTCTTTCATATACTGGATTGTCTATACTTGATATATTGAATATACATCAAATATTGAATATAACTGGAATCAAGGGCTTTAAATGAGCAAGTGGGTTGGTAAAGATAAGAAATACTGTACTTTAAACAGTGTAGTGGTATGAGCATGATTCTGATTCTGGAGATCTGGGTTTGAATTCCCACACAGCCATGGAAACTCACTGGGTGACTTTGGGCAAGTCACACACTCTCAGCCTCAGAAAACCCTGTGATAGGTTCATCTTAGGGTAGCCGTAAGTCGGAAATGACTTGAAGGCACACAACAACAACAACAACAAATAGTATACTACAGTGAACGGCTTCTATAGCTATGTAACTATGTTTTATAGAGACATCGCATCCCTAGCTGCTTTTTACTTGGTGCAAAAACCAAATGTACAGTACTTTCCCTTTCAGAATAAATGTAAGATTCCAAACGTTTGATCCCTGATTTACAGTAACTTCCCTATTGACAGAAGAAAGCTCTGAGCACTAAAGCAGAGATAAAATCATTGTGCCAGTTAAGACAGAAGCACCATTTGGAGCAGGGGCCATAGATATGAAATTCCTTATTTCACTGATGCCACAACTATGAAGGATAGCAAGGACGTGATTTCCAATCTGATGGATAATTATTTAAAGGGAAGCAGACACATTTCAGTATGCAAAATGCCTTTTAATCTACATATAAATCTTTTCAAAGTTTTAGATGTTTTTAATGATAAATCAGAGATGCCAATGATCATATAGGTAGATATAAATGAGACTATTTTAAAGAACTGCAGTTGCACAATCCATTTAATTACATAGAAAAATGACATTTTGTGTACCAGATAATTTTTAACTGGTTTCTACATTGGATATGTTTTGCAAGTACATATTCTTATCTACTAGCTAATATACCCAGTGTAGGATACACCGTTCCCCCTGCCGCCCTCCCTGCCCCCCTGCGTGCACACACACACGCCTCTCCCTCCCCACCCACCCCACCGCCTCCCTCCCCTGCCACCTCCCCCCCATGAGGTATCTGCCCCCAACAGCCCTCCCGCCCCCTGCCGCCCTCTGCCCACGTGTGTGCACACACACATGTTCCCTCCCCCCACCTCCACCTCCCTCCTCGCACACAGCACCTGTCCCCCCCCCACGGCCCTCGCCACCGCCTGCCGTTCTCCCCGAGCCCTGCACACACACCATGCCACACACACACCCTGCTACTCATTCCTTGCTGGCAGCCATGTTTACACTGGAGGTAAAACTCCACATTCTCGCTTCCAGTGTGCTGATTGGCTGCCGAACCAAGCTGTGAATGGTTGGTCAGTTTCCTAAGCAGCCAATCAGCACACTGGAAATGGCAACATACCCAAAAGAATTATATATATAGATTTCCCACCTATTCTGCCCTCTCCCTATGTGGCCTATTGACTCTGCTAAAGACCTTCATGTTATAAAAATCATTTTTTTAAAAATTGATTTGAAATTGAGTATTAAAACACAGTGTTTACAACCACTGATGGAAGACACACTTCCCTAATGGGGAAAAAGATAGTGTCATCACAACTTTTCACAGGAATGTATATTTCAGTGGAGAACGGAGTTGTTTAGAGAAGAATTTGGTTCAGGCTGAACTATAAAAGCAGCTCACCTTACGAGGGGGTGGCCCGTGGTCATCCAAGTAAGTGGAATTTCCTAAAAAGAAAGAAAAAGGGACATGTAACCTTAAAATGTCAATTGTCACATATTAGGCAAGTAGCAAACACATGGTAATCAACTTCTACAGTATACGCTTCTTTGAAGAGTTATTTATATGACCAACTCAGCCTTTGGTTTTCTTAAAGAGAGTAGTAGTCCTGTACAGAGACTAGAGAAGAATATAACAGTAAAAGTGCTCTCACATTTTTTCAGCCTAAATGAATATCTATATGCAAACAAACTCCAGAAAGAAGTGATCTACAGCAGCAGTTGGCATTATAATTTATCCTGTATTTCTCCCAGTCTGAGACTCAAGTCAGCTTACAAAAGTTAAAACAGATTCAGCTAAAATATTTACAGTCGTCCCTTCACATTTGTGGGGGTTAGGTTCCCCAGACCCCGGCGAATGTGAAAAATCTGCGAATAATGATTGCCCTCCCCCTCCCCCACCAAAGCGACCATGGGGCCTCCGGAGGCCCCATAGTCGCTTTCTTCATACTCCCCAGTCCCTTTCTAGGCCTTCACGGGGCCTCAGGAGACCCTCCCGAGGCCCCGTGGAGGCCTCCCCGGCCCTCCCCTCCCCCCCGAGGCCCCGTGGAAGCCTCCCCGGCCCTCCCCTCCCCCCCAAGGCCCCGTGGAGGCCTCCCCGGCCCTCCCCCTCCCTCCCAGGGCCTTCACGGGGCCTCCAGAGGCCCCATGTCACAGTTTTAGGAGGGCCAGGGGGCCCTCCCAAAACCGCGAATATAAAAAATCACGAATGCTGAGTTCGCAAATGTTGAGGGGCAACTGTACATTGTGTGTATACACATGCACATGTGCATGCTTATGGCAGCCCCATGAATTTCATAGGGTTTTCTTAGGCAAGGAATAATCTGGGGTGGTTTTGCCAGCTCCTTCCTCTAAAATATAGCCTATAGCACCTGCTATTCATTGGCGGTCTCCCATCAAAGTACTAACCAGGGCTGACCCTGCTTAGCTTTCAAGATCAGATGGGATCTGGTGCCTTTAGGGTATTTAGGTCATTTACATCATACAAAAGTTAAAAATATAATTAAGCTATCAATAAAATTAAAAGCAGTTAAAATAAGAACCACTGAAGAGAAGAGCAACATACATAAACAACATAGCACATGAATGACTCTTTCCTCCTGCAATCAGCAATCAGCCCTCAAAGGCCTGCTGAAATGAAAAGGCCTTCACTGGTCTATGGAAAGATAGCAAGGCCAGTGTCAATCTAACCTCTCCTAAAAAGGGAGTTCCAGAGCCTCGGAGCAGCCACCGAACAGGCCCTCTCCTGTGTTCCTACAAGATGTACCTAAAAAGTGGTAGAACAGATGTAAGGGCCTACTCAGAAGATCTCAAGAACAGACAGGCTCATATAGGAACATAACAGTCCTTCAGATATCCTGGACCTGAGCTGTATAGGTCATAACTAGCACTTTGAGTTGCGCCTGAAAATGGACTGGCAGCCAGTGGAGCTATTGGCACAAGGGAGATATGTGCTCCTTGTAGCCAGTGCTGGTTATCAATCTGGTTGGAGCTCTTTGGACTAGGCTGAAGTTTCCAAACATCTTCAAAAGCAGCCCCATGTAGAGCACATTACAGTAATCCATAACTTAGCCATGAGTCACCATAGCCATATCTGACATCTCAAGCAAGGGATGAGTGGAGCTGGCACACAAGCTTTAACTGAGTGAATGCACTCCTGGCCACTGCTGAAACCTGAGCTACAGACATGTGTTTTCAGGGAGAGTGTAATCCTATCCAGCATCCTGAATGTTATACTTTTTGAATACATTTTGCTTGCACACATTTCACTTACATTTGAAAATGAAATTTCATGTAGAATGGTTTCGAAAGGGCAAGAAGCACAGCCAATACTAAAACTACATGTAAAATCTGCCATATACATCTATCTTGATAGGTAGATATGAATATATAGATGAGTTGTTTCAAGATGGTCTTGATGGTTTCCTACTGAAATTTAAGATGGATCCATTCTAATAATATTTTTTTTCCTGGCACAGGTCTTCTTCAACATCATAAAATGCACTCGTTATCACTGATATGAATATAAGAGCTCTTTATTCTATTCCATTTTTATTTTATTTTTTAGTGAGCGCTTGTCCTTGTCTGACTCATTCTTTTAGTATTTAGGTAATTTAAGCAAGTGAACTATTTTTCCCCCTCTATCCAGTAGAAGATTGTGGAATTAAATGTTACAAGACTGCATCCAAACTATATTTAAAGTTAATATAAAGGACTCTTTGGAAATTCATACAGTATAAATGACACCAGGTTTATCTATAATGATTCATATTAGAACTATTATAATTTTGGATTGTTATGTTACTTTTATGAGTGTAGACATTAAAGGAGTCCTGAGCAATCACTGTAATTTAAAAGATTTTTTTTAAAAAAAAATTAGGATCATTAAAAAAATTATTCAAACATATTTATGTAACTTGTAAGCTGTTAGGACATTGGGGCCAGGCTGTATGAAAGGCCATATTTTCATATACAAACCTGCCTGGGTTTGAAATCTGCAGGGGAGGCCCATCAAAGGCATGTTCAGTGAGGACATGAGACAGAAGCTGTTCTAAACTGCTTCTCCCAATGGTGGAACTCCCTTCTAAGAGAGTCAAAGCTGGTCCACTCCCTCTTATCTTTCTGCTAGCAGCAGGACTGGTTTAAGGAATCTTAGGCCTCCCTGCAATGCTTTATTTTGGGGGGCCCATATGTTTATCTCAGGTCATTGTAACCTAACTCAACCTAAGCTATTTACAGTACAGGATATTCAGATTATTACTAATAATGTTTTTGCAGCAGGAGGGGGGGTACTACGGGGCCCCCACAATGATGTGGCCCCCTGAGGATGCTGATGCCAACGGTGCCTTAAACCGGCCCTGGCTAGCAGGCAAACACTTTTTCATTCATGCAGTCTTTCGGTAACAGACTGGCTGTTCAAGACAGAGCTATTAACAGATAGATGATGTATTTTTAATGTTTTTGGTATCTTCCAATAGTTTTGAAAATTGTTTTTAACTTCATTGTCTTGTAATACTCTAATGGATTAAACTGTTTCTTAAGATTAATTTATTATGTTCTTACTTGTACCTAATATTAACATCTTGTGGGCTGCATTAGATCCCAGTTTTGGGACAAAGGTGAGATTTAAATCAAATAAATGGTAAATAATTCTAAAAATGTGTTTTACACAAACCACTCTGATGTATTTCATTTGTATAACAATTTTATGCCATAAGAATGTTTCTGGTTGAAAATTACATCTGCTAAAATTCAAACCCTAGTTCCAACTAGAGCAGACCCATTTAATCAATTGCTGAAAAGCAAATTAGCACTTGTATAAAACCCACTGATGTAGGATTGCCAACTGGCAGACATTTTTTAAAAAACTTGTAATAGTTCCTCCCTTTAAGTCTTCTGTTAAAAGAGATCACAGGTTTTGCAGTTCAACCTCAAAATTCACAGGGAGAAAAAATACATTGCTAACATCACTTGGTTGATAGGAGACCCTACTGGCTGCTACCTTTCACCCTTCCTGTAAAGTGAATATTCTCTCCTGCAGGAATACATTAGGAGTAACAGGTGATAGAGGTCCTGTAAAAATTTCAGGATGTTATACCATTCATTTTGAATGTTCAAAAGGCCAGTTTGTTTTGGGAATAAATACTGAGCTCCTCAACCATGCCTATTATGAATATAACTCTATTATGAACAGTTGGAATTTTCTTCCAAACATATCATTTAAAAACTAGGATGTACAATATGGGTTCTGTTTTATTATTTTTTGCATGTAATTCTAAGGGTTACATAAAAATTGTATAAAGTAAATAAATATTTTAAAAGGAATATGGAATTACAGTTCTGCCTTTGAATAATCATTCAGATACAATCAGCATTAAAACACACACAAACAAACTTCTGACAAGCTAAATTTATGTTAACGGCTTCTCTTTTCAACACTAGCAAAAGCCTACATTACCCTATGATCCAGCTGTTAGTACACATCAGATTTCTCTAACAAGGAGAAGTCTGTATGAAGAAGCAACCCTCTTTGTAATTAAGGCAGTCAACAAGAAGCTATTGATGTAAAAAGAAAGTTCCTAGATTTCCCTGTTTCACAAAATGTGTTCTTGACTGCTTTAAAACAAGAAATCTTTCAGTATACAGTACTTAGATAATAGCACATTAATAGTTTTATAGACCATGTGCAAACATCGCTATCATTTATAGTACTGAAACATTTAGTATAACTCAAGAATTGCAGAATGCTTGCTTTTTCATGGATTTGTTTCATGTAGTCAACCAAAGAGAACACCATAATGTAGTTTTCATGAGATGATGGACTGTTTTACCTCATGTATTTAAGCTATAAGCAGGAAACAGCAAATAACACCACCCTATGTACCAAAAGGGAATAGTATGTAAGGGGTAGTGCAAATATTGCTCTTTGGAGCAAACCCAACTTCCTCAGGGATGCCACTGAAGCCACCAATCAGCAAACCAAGATTCAAATGTGTATTTTTTTTCATGTACTTACATGTCCTACACACCCTCATTTCTGATCAGATACTATAGCTTCTAAATCTAAGGCATACTTCAGAGATTATCAGATGACCTAATATGGTGTTAAACAAATGCCAGGAGATCACTAAAGGGCTTGATTTTACTTGACGTCATCCCTGTGTCACTATGCTCTCATGCTGGCATCGTTTCTTTTTATTGACGGGCTAAGCTATCAATAGATCGCCCATTCCATTTCTATGATGGAACGATGGCAAGCGAAAAGGTGCCCCATTATGCTGGCACAATGTCCAGTACACTTCCGGGTACGATCTTTCCCCCCTCCCCGGGTTACCTGGTATTTTTAAAGTGTGTTTTTCTGCTTGCTGTCATTCTTTAAAGTGTATTTTTCTTTTTCTTTTTTAATTTCTCTCGCGTTTATCCTCTTGCGAGAACAGCCCAGGATTTCAAACAAGGAAGTGAACTCCTGGGCTGCTGCGGGGAGGGAAAGAAGCGGGAAATGTAGGCGTCTGAAAGATTTCGTTACCATGGCTGGACAGGGATGGGAGGGGGGCAGGATAGAATGTAGTGAGACGGAGATGCTATTTTTGTCCCTGTCTGATAATCTCCTAAGTGATCTGGAGGAATGGTGTGCAGTGTCACAAAATCTGCTTGTTTACAGATTATTTCGGCAGTGGAACACGCTCCCTCAGAGCGTGGTGGGGTCTCCTTCCTTGGAGGTCTTTAAACAGAGGCTGGATTGCCATCTGTCGGGGATGCTTTGATCAAGATTTCCTGCGTGGCAGGGGGGGTGGACTGGATAGCCCTCGTGGTCTCTTCCAACTCTGCAATTCTATGATTCTATGATTCTATTCTCCATGTATTCAAACTCTGCCTTAGTCTTTCAGGTGAAAATCCAGACTGGGTGTTTGTGGGCACATGGAATGGCTGGAAACAGCAAAGATAGCCCACCTAACCTTCATCCTGCATTGCCTTATGAAGAATCAGAGCATTTCTGCATTACAAGATCAGGGTGAATTGTGTGCCACTCCCAATACAGTACTATTAGACTGCAACTCTCAACATCCCCAGCCAACATAACAAATGAGGAGGAGTGCTGGGAGTTGTAATGCATCATCTGAAGGAATGCACAAGTCCCACTTCTGGGCTAGATAAATCCTGTGAGTTGACCCACACCTCTTTATGGCTTACATTGATAGCTAGCAGGATGGACTCAACATTGGAAATTTTCACTGCATTTTCCTGTTTATTTTGAAAAATGGAATTTACAACATTATAGGGTTGTAAATCTGAACCTGTCACCAATGTACCTCAGTCTGCTTTCTTTAAAGACATTCTATACCAGGCATAAGCAAATTGTAGTCCAGGGCTGCATGGCACTCACAAGATTGTTTTTATATCCCCAACTCACCTGGCTGGCATATTCTGGGCCCCCAGCTGGCCTGCCCCCCCCCCCCAGTTACCATGCTGAAAAGTCCACACGCAAATGCCGGCCAGTATTGGCAGGCACCTCCCACACTGTTGTGTGTTACTCCTTTGACGCCAGGAAGGAAGTCCTCAGCATGTAATCAAGGCTGGTCAAATTCAGGGGGCCTCAGGTACAGTAGTTATTTGCCTTGCAGAAAAGATGAAGTCTCAAGAGTGATAGTTTACTTTTTTACTAGGGTGAAGACAAAAGAAAAAACAAACAGTGACGTCTACAAGAGAAATGATTTACCTTTCAAATAAGTTGCACCCACTCATTGTTTAACAAGAATAAAATCATGATTTTAATTAAAGCTCCACAAGGGGCCTTTGTGTGTGTGTGAACTTTTCAGTGATTTAAAAAATGGGCAGCAATATTTCCTTATTAGAATAAATCAAAAGCATAACAGTAGGATATTTTTACTAGGAATAATTAAATATCACACTCTAGCAAGCTAGATTTTGAAATGTCCAGAATACCTCTATACACTGTATTATAGATTGAAAAGTAAAGGTACAGAGATGTTTATTGAAATCCCACTTTTCCAAGTTACAGTGAAGGTTAGAAATTGAAAATGAGGCTGCAATTCTATTCTGATTTATAAGATTAAATTAGATTAGCCCATGAAACAAATTACAAATTACATTGTAAAGGAGAAAAGCGGAAACAGAGTCTCCTTACATGTTCTAGATCAGTGGTGCCTATGGACTTCTTTCCCCACAATTCCGACAGCTTTAATTTTAAAAAATGAAAAAATATTTTGTGGTGGAAAGAACAGTTCAAAGTTCTTCAAATACAGTTGTCCCTTCATATTTGCTGGCGTTTGGTTCCAGGACCTCCCCGTGGATACCAAAATCCATGAATATTCAAGTCCCATTATATGCAATGGCATAGCAAAATGGTGTCCCTTATATAAGATGGCAAAATCAAGGTTTGCATTTTGGATTTTTTTAAAAAAGAATATTTTCAAGCTGTGAATACTTAAATCCGTGGATACCAAATCCGTGGATATGGAGGGACAACTGTACCTCTTTTCTTTATTTCCTAGAATGCTTCTGACCCAGATATGGACCAAGACATTCTCAGGAAGTAAAGATGCTATATATAGAGAGGTGAACACTTTGACTGGAAGCTCTCCATGTCACCCAAAGAAAAAGAAGAAAAGGAGGAAGGGATGTTCCCTATTGCTGCTGCCTGGCTAGTAAGGGCAGGTAGATCTGAAGTTGAGGTACAGAAACCAGGAGAAGGATATGAATGAGGTAATGGAGATGGAGCAAGAAGTAGGAACACTAGGACTGAGATATGGAAAGTTGTACAGAAATGTATTTATATTTTAAACCAACTATTTGCAATGCCCAAAGTTTAAAATAAAGCCATTATTAATATGAAGCAAATAATTTAAAGGGCTAGGTAAAATTGTTGAAAAGTTACAACAAAAAAATTATCTATCTCTATCTATCTAAAACTCTTGGGTATGTTTCCTTTCCCAGTGTGCTAATTGGCCATTTAGGAAACATACCTAACCAATCCCTCTCACTCCCTCAGCCAATCACCACCCACATGCAACAGCATTTAGCAATAGCATTTATATTTCTATACCACGTATCAGTGCAAAGCACATCCTAAGAGGTTTACAATGTGTTAGCTAATTGCCCCCAACAAGCTGGGTACTCGTTTTACCAACCTATGGAAGGATGGAAGGCTGAATCAACCTTGGAGCCCTGTAGGATCAAACTCACAACGCTGTGGCTGCAGTACTGGCATTTAACCATCACGTCACCAGGGCTCCTTTTTAATGCAAATGCCCTCTCCACCTCATAATCCACTCCTGCCACTCAATCTAAATCTATACCCCCAGCCTCACAAGGGCCCCTCCCTCCTCTCACTCCCTCAGCCACTCACCACCCACATGTAAAACAATGCAACATTTTCCCTAAAATAATATCATGTAGCTGAACCATGTGAAAGGATTCTCAGAAAAAAACATGTAAAACAATTTATGAAATATATGGATAAATATATAAATTGAGTTATTAATTTATAACCTTTACTATCTCCTATAACAGCGTATGTTACGCAGGGTACAGCTATCCTAGTAGAACTTAAATAAGCTTAAAGATATCTTTTATGGATGCCTTTATTCGGTTCTGTGTGTGTGTGTGTGTGTGTGTTCATTCTTTCTGCTGAGATCCGGTTTGCTTAAAAATTCCCCAGGTAGCCTTTTCTAGTCTCTCCCCTTTCTATGTGTGAGAAGAGAAGGTGAAAACCCTAGCAGCCAAGCAAGCTGCAGAGATTTTTTTCTGTGGCTAGTTTGATTACCTTACATAACTACCTTTGTATTCTTACTTACTTGTAGCATAATACCTAAAGCAAAATCAGCTGCACTAAATAGCATTGTAGCATGAAGTGTACATCTTCTAGACCGTTTTCCAAAGTTGAAAAATGAACACAGAACTCACACACATCATATTCTTTAGATAAAGGCTGTAAATGTTTCAGATAATCAGAAATATTTTTCTCCCTGCACACATGAAGATGTAATTATTACAGTGGCAAAACACTCTCATGTTGTGGTTACTTAATTTTTGTCCTCTTCATCCTTCCCATCCCATAAATCACAGAGTTGGAAGAGACCTCAAGAGCCACCCAGTCTAACCCCCTGCCAGACAAGAATACACAATTAAATCACTCCTGACAGATGGCTATCCAGCCTCTGTTTAAAAACCTCTAAAGAAGGAGACTCCACCACATTCCCAGGCAGCAGCAGATTCCACTGTCAAACAGTTCTTACTGTCAGGAAGGTCTTCCTAATGTTTAGGTGGAATCTCTTTTCCTGTAGTTTGATTCCATTGCTCCATGTCCTAGTCTCTGGAGCAGCAGAAAACAAGCTTGCCCCATCCCCAGTATGCTCCTCATAGGGCATCATGGCTTCCAGACCTCCCACCATCCTGGTCACCCTCCTCTGGACACGTTCCAGCTTCTCAATATCCTCCCTGAATTGTGGTGCCCAGAACTGGACACAGACTTCCAGGTGAGGTCTGACCAAAGCAGAATACAGTGCCACTATTACTTCCCTTGATCTAATGATGAGTCAGTTTGTTATTCAGTTTTGTTACCTACCCTGACACCCCCAGCACCATATCTATAGTAACATCTATAGTAATAATTGGCAATATTTAATAATGGGGTCAACATGTGGTCTTCCATGCAGTGTAGCCATTAATAAAAACCTGGGAAATTACTCATCTAGCAAACCCAAAGACAAGCACAACAGGGGCCCTTTGTGGCTATGGGTGCTGTGGGTGCCTTGGGTTTCTAAATGGCACTAAATCCTCATTCTGCTTGTGTGTGTGTGTTTGCCTTTCAATAATTATTAAGGTGTAGAGGAAACCATTTATTTATAATGGGTCAGGTTTGCAGTTTGCAGAAGGAACAACTTCACACCCTTCCTGCAACCTGACTAAAAGAGGAGCATATCTTTCCTCTGAAGTACTTCTTACCTCTTGAAAACAATAGCAGCAATATATTTTTTTAAAAAATGCAGAGTGGCTGATGGGGAGGGGGAGAGAAGGAGGTATGTGAAGGTAGCAGTATTCAAAGCATGTATAAATATATCTTAAAGTATTTAAGAGGAAGTGACATTTGGAGCATTCCTGACACTCGTCTTTGGTATGAAAAAAAAAAAAAAGAAAGGAAAAAGCCTGGCTGAAGAGCTTTCTGGAGCACATCCTAGAAGTGCTAGATTATTAAAACCTCAACTGCGTTAATGTAAGTGCCATCTGTCTTCAGGCCCCTAAACTACTTGGGATGAGACAGCAATGATCTGAATAAGAATATGTAACAATATGTAAGACTGAGATAAACATAGGGGGCCCCAAAACAAACCATTGCAGGGGGCCAGGAAAAATCCAGGAAAATCCAGGAAAATAGCAGAGCTCTTATACACAAGTTCCTGCTAGATCGGAGTTATACAACTTAATGCCAGTTAAACCTTTCTGTGCAGATCCTATTCTAAATTAAGTAATGATCCAAAACATACAGATGCTCTTAGGATATGTTTCTTCATCACTGTGCAACAACAACAACAACATTGAGAATTTTCCTGTAGGTGGTTAAAAAATATTTCCACTTAACATGCCAGAAAAAATAGATAAAAGTGAGGTTAACAAGTCACAACAACAAACATAAAAGGCTAAAAAAAATCTGAAAAAAGGAAAACAAAAAACTTGAAACACTAGAGAACATTATGGAACCCCCCTCAAACTACTTCTTTATCACTGTTGTGGTTGTGTCCTCAAGTTGTTTTCAATTTCTGGCAACCCTATCATGGGTTTTCTTGATAAGATTTGTTCAGAGGCAGTCTGCTTTTGCCTTCCTCTGAGGCTGAGAGAATGTGACTTGCCCAAGGCCACCCAGTGGTCACTCTTTTACCTTTATCATTATATTATCCTCAACTATTTTGCTATTGCAGCAGCCAGTTGAAATGTTTACTTCTGTTTTGTTTTCCATAGAACCCTGCATTTTGCCCTGCTAATGGCATATTACATGCCCATGGATTAAATAAGTTTTGCTTAAAAGACAACTGTAAGCGATTTTTAATAATAGTCAGTTTGTCAAATGCTTTGTGACACACTTAGATTCAACATCTACTGTTGAAAATCATTCCAAGAATAATTTAAAAAAGCAACTCAAAGTCTTACAAATAGGTATGCTAGCCAAGTACCATCTAACTGTACCAAAGTTGAGAGTTCAAACTGTACCAAAGTTCAAGTTCAAGTGCAAAGGAAAAATGTGTTCCCTGTAACTGTCTGAATGACAAAAGTCAGTATTCAGCATTCATCTGGAGACATTCAAGGTATTCAGTGTCAAAAACAAAACAAAACAAAAAGGTGGAAATCACCACTAGCTTAGAAGATTTCCATGGAAGGCTAGATTTGTCAATTACTACAGTACTAGCTATAAGGTTAAACTGAACCATTCTTTTCAAAGGTAATCTGTTTATTAATAACTTCTAGGGTCAGTGTGGCTGTGTTGGGGAATGTGGGACACATTCGGAAACTGGCAAAGATGGATGATATTAACCTTTCATCTGATACACTTTCATTTCTTCCCACATGCTTAGTGGTGAAAATGACCAGTTTCACTTCCTACACAAATTCCCTACTTCCTCCAATCATGCTGAGAAATCTGTCCTTCCCATCCTTTTTTTTTTTAATTTGCTGCAATGCTTTATTTTCCTATCACAATGACACGTTGGGCATTATAATTCTCAACTTCAGGATAACCTACAAGTTTTGGTTTCCTAATATCATATGACAACATTAAAACAACATACAAAAAATCTTGCATAAATTAAATCTGATTATTACATTTACAGGTGACAATGCAAGCACTGGAGCAACTCAAGCTGAGCAACATTTTGTCCTGTGATGGCTTGGTGAGATACAGGTGGCCAAGGAAAGAAATTCAGGTTCATATGACTTGGATGAAATATGTTTCCAGCCCTGTTAGAAACAGTGGCAAGACAAAATTTGCCATGCTTTTCACAAAAACTTGCCAGACTGAACAATACTGATCTAAAATTCTTAGCACATTGTGTAGTTGAAGGTCTGATCTTTTGTTACCCTGTAAAAATCTAGCCTCAAACTCTACTGTTAACACTACTGGTTACACTGAGACCACAGTCCCAGGCAGTTATAGACACAAGTTAAATCTCTGTATTGTATAAATGTTGTCTGTACTAGGTCCTAGGCCAGATGTGTACAGGTTAGAGTTATACTGATATGTACAAAGGGGAAACTTAACTTGAGTATAGATCATATCAGCAACAAGACTGATAAGTAGGGGCATACTTATCAAATTTGCAGATGACACCAAATTAGGAGTAGCCAATACCCTAGAGGACAGGATCAAAATTCAAAATGACCTGAGTAGACTAGAAAGCTGGGTCAAAGCTAACAAAATGAAATTCAATATGGAGAAATGTAAGGTACTGCACTTAAGGCAGAAAAACAAAATGCATAAATATAGGATGGGGGAGAACTGGCTGAATGAGACTACATGCAAAAGGGATCTAGGAGTCCTAGTAGAGCACAAGTTGAACATGAGTCAACAGTATTATGTGGCAGCCAGAAAAGCCAATGCAATTTTAGGCTGCATCAATAGAAGTATAGTGTCTAGATCAAGGGAAGTAGTGCCCCTCTATTCTGCCTTGGTCAGGCCTCACCTAGAATACTGTGTCCAGTTCTGGGCACCACAATTCAAAAAGGATATTGACAAATTGGAGCATGCCCAGAGAAGGGCGACTAAAATGGTGAAAGGTCTGGAAACCATGCGTTATGAGGAAAGACTTAGGGAGCTGGGTAAATTTAGCCTGGAAAAAAGACAGTTAAGAGGCAATATGATAGCTCTGTTTAAGTATTTGAAGGTTGTTTTCTGTTGCTCCAGAGACTAGAAAACGGAACAATGGATGCAAGTTCCAGGAACAGAGATTCCACCTCAACATTAGGCAGAACTTTCTGACAGTAACAGCTGTTCGGCAGTGGAACTCCCTCCGAGCGTGGTAGGGGCTCCTTCTTTGAAGGTCTTTAAACAGAGGCTGGATGGCCATCTGTCAGGGATGCTTTGATCATGATTTCCTGCATGGCAGGAGGTTGGACTGGATGGCCCTTGTGGTCTCTTCCAACTCTACAATTCTATGATTCTAAGACAGTCATCCTCCCAGGATTACTGGAGACAACTTCCCAATGACAAACATTTTGAAGAGATGGCTTATTCCATTTTCATGAAGTCTATATGTTTGCCCAGACAAATTTATAATGGTGAAAAAACTCATACAGCAAATCCTGAACATCTGCCAATAGTCCATTCAGAAGCGTTTGCTGTGGACAATGGATAGGCCAGACTCATAATATTCCTGCTTGCTGATCTACATACAGATCCTTCCTGATATCTTCATCACATTTCATGACAGACTTGAAAGTGGTCTCAGGACCACCACAGGATTCGATAATTAGGAAAGATGGTTGGAACAGGGCTTCTCGACACCTAAACCTCTAGTTTTCAATGGTTATCACCTGACCATCAGGCAATTCATAGCTCTTATCTAGGGAAGCAGCAGAAGCTCTGGCTATGCTCAAAGTCTAAGGCAACATAGCACAACTTCTCCTTTATGTCACACACAATTTGCCTTTCAGCTGTGATGGTAAAGCCATAGCCTCTTTCTGTCAGAATCTTCATGAGGCAGTCTGTGAGGATGGCATGATCAAGGGCATAACCCTCACAGATGGGTACAGTGTGTGTAACACCATCTCAAGAATCCATTACAGTACCTGTGGTATGACCAGAAGCATACAGAGACAATTCAGCCTGAATGGCTATTTATATAACTAGAGTGTTCAATGTTTCAAACAGGATCTGTGTCATCTTCTCTCTGTTGGCTTTGGTGCTTCTGTAAGCAGCATATAGTGTTTCTCTGAAGTGATGCAAAGCTCACTATAGAATGTGTGATGCCAGATTTTCTCTATGTCATCCCAGTTGGTGACAATGCCATGTTCAATAAAGTCCATTGGGGTCAAGATCCCTCTCTTACTTTGAGCCTCAGCCCCTACATTGCTACTTTTCTGGCCCATAACAATCATACAATCATAGAGTTGGAAGAGACCTCAAGGGCCATCCAGTCCAACCCCTTGCCATGCAGGAATATACAATCAAATCATTCCCGACAACTGGCCATCCAGCCTCTGTTTAAAAACCTCCAAAGAAGGAGACTCCACCACACATCAAGGCAGTTGCATTTTCAGGTGAATTTGGAGAAAACACTTGAAGTATTTGTTGTGTTGAGCTATTTCAATTGCTTTTCTTTGATTTGTTCATTTCAAACAGCTAAAAAAAATCTGTAAATTTTGACAATAAACCTGATTTGCAATGGGGGTTGAGTAAAATTGTTTACAACTGTAAGGGATGTCATTTTATTACACCAACTGTATATAAAATGAAGAACAGCAAGCTTTTCTTTTTGGAATCCACCCTCCCCCATTATTTTCAAGTTGTGGTTGGTTGAATCTATGGAGGCAGAACCTATGGATACGAAGTGCTGACTGTATATGTATTATCATATATGTTTTTGTATTTTCTCCTTTTATTTCTTTCTCTCTTCCATTTTCCCTTTTCTTACTTTTTAATCTTTCTTGAATTTTAGTATGTTTTGTATTCTTGTATTGTCCAAAAATATAATAAAAAGCATAATGCAAAAAAGGGGTCAAGGGTCATGATTTGCATGCTTCAGGATCCCATCCCACTCCCACAACTATAAATATGCTTCATCCTTGAGGCTTTTAATATCACTCTGTACTTCATTGAAGAAATGGGTTTATAGGCACAAAAGTTCATGCTAAAATAAAAACCACTTACAGTAGTCTTAATGATTTTGCCATATACCTTCTCCACTTCCTCCTTTTTATGCTACAAGAGATTAACACAGCTACTTTTTTGAGAACTACAACATGTGGAATGTGCTCTGAAATTTAGAAACATAAAGGTAAGTATTCCTTTATTACTTCTTCCAAATGTGCATGCCAAGTAATGCATGCCAAGAACAAGCTGACCTGCTGACGAAGACATGAAACACAGGAAGGATTGAGAGGACACTATATTTTAGCAGTTACTTTCAAAAACTTGGAAGGCAATCAAATGAACACATGCAGTTTTGCTCTACTTGCTGGGCAGCCTCTATCTACAGAAGCTTTTTGCTGGTTCTTGAGCTAAAGGCATACAGTATCTATTATTCTTAAAGGGAAAAAAAGAGGACAGCCTTGAAAGTGTCCAGCAGGAGCCATAGGAAAGTCCTGCTGCTCCTTCTTGGCAGAAACATAAGGAAAGAACTTTCTCAGCATCTACCTATAAGATCTCTTTCAAATGAATCATTTAATCTATAAAGCTTGATCTTTGTACTACAAAATTCTGTACTACAAACCCCTGTATTTTCAGAACTGCAGCCCAAAGGAGAGGTCACACATGCTTGTTCACACTTTGATAACTGTTAACATCACATCTTGACTTTCAAGTGTGAAATAGTATATATGTTATCTTGCAACAAGCTACTTTGGTGGCCCCTCAACCCTCCAGACTTCCCATCATGGTTAGAAAAAAAAGAGTGAATAGCCTCTCCTTGAATTCCCTAAATTAAAAAGGGAATGTGGGGTAAAGAAGGAACTAATATAAAATATTAAAACAACAACAACAAATAATCTAGAAACAAAAAATCTGAATATACAAAATCCTTGGTGGACTTCTGGCCACTTTCTTTTCTTTTTCTTTTGGGGGGCATTTTTGGTGGTTGTGTGGTAGTAGGCACAGATAATTGTTCCAAAGAGCCAAACCAGTTGCCACTTAAAATCTCTGTGTAGGTTGCATCATAAATTATCTATTCATGGGGATTATGTACTATGTTATAATAAAAAATGTTTTCTTTGCAGTTCAAACATTGTAGTTAAAACAGTAAGAAAGATAACATTATAGACCTAAAAGTTAAAATGTTATAGAAATATGAAATCTAAAATGCCTCACGGAAGAGAACTGTTTATACCAAGGACTGAAAAGATAAAGATTGTGTCGGGTGGACGTCTTTAGAGAAGGCATTATACAAATGGGGTGCTACAACTGAGGAAGCTCAATTTCTTAAAGACCTCCATTTTAACTTCATTTAGGAGGGGCACCTGGAGGAGGTCCAGGCAGGAACATAGGGGAAGATATGCTCCTTCTATTGCCCTAAGTTATTTCGGGCTTTCAATGTTGACATCACTCTTCTGTATTAAGATCTAACTGCAGCCACAGGAAATCATCTGGGGGAATGTGAAATAGTCACCCATTCCAACTAGGAGCTTCTCTACACTATGAAAAGCCCCAAAGCCACTTGCAAAATCCCCTGAATCTGTGGCGATCAGACTACACAACATACACACTTTCCCCCAAATTTGGGGTGATCAGGCCACATGATGCATGCCCAGATTCAGGGCATTTCAGAGTATTTTATCTTGATGTGGAGTTTTTGGGATTCAGGGCTTTCTCTGCATTTTTGTCTGCCACCACTGCCACAGAAGCCACAACCATTTTAAAGCTCGGGAGGCAAGTTCCCAGCTGAAGAGAGAGGTTTTCTCCCTTCCCCTAGCTCAGCAACACTATCTCTGCCCCCTTCCGCTCACCCGTCGCAGGAAAAAGTGCTTGAAACAAGTGATTGAGGCACTTGAAGCAAGCAATGGGAGAGCAGAGAGCAGGTGGAAAAGGTGCTTGAAGCAAGCCATGGACAAGTAGAGAGTGGGTGGAATTGAGTTAATACTATCTAGGCAGCAGAGGTCCCCTCTCCAAATACTGTGAACACTGTCCTTTAGGAATGGTGGTTTTAGAACACTGTAATACAGTTAGTATGCACAAAAAGTCCCTGTAGAAGATAAAATTATTATCCTTGGTGACGTCAATGCCAGAGTAGGAAAGAACTCCGAAGCCTGGAAAGGTGTCTTAGGCAAGCATGGTGTTGGAAATTGCAATGATAATGGACGCCTCCTGCTAGAGTTCTGTGCAGAACAACAGCTGACTATTACAAACACTATCTTTCAGCAGAAAGATAGCTTGAAGACAACCTGGATGCAAACATTGGCACTTCACTGACTATGTTCTAGTCCGCCAGAGAAACATTCGCGATGTCCGTCATACTCGAGTGATGCCCAGTGCAGAATGCCAGACAGATCATCACCTCGTAAGATGTAAACTAAACTTTGATCTTAAGTTCAAACCTAAGAGGGGTGGCATCTTAAAGAAGAGACTCCAAGTCAACAATCTTCAACAAGCTACCACGAGAGACAACTTCCAGGCAAATCTGCAAACAAAACTTGAAGACCACCCTACAGATCCTTCTCCTACAGTGCTTTGACAACATATCAAAAACAGTATCCTCCAGTCTGCGGAAGAATCCCTCGGGTTCTTCCACAAGAAAAATCAAGACTGGGTTGATGAAAACAACCAAGAGATCCAGGAGCTGTTGGCAAAGAAGAGAACTGCTCACCAGGCATTCCTTGCCCAGCCAACTTGCCATGTAAGAAAAGCAGCTTTCCGTCTCTCATGTAGTAAACTTCAACAAAAACTCCGAGACATACAGAACAAGTGGTGGATCAATACAGCAGAAAAGACACAATGCTGTGCAGATCTGGGTGATTCTAGAGGATTTTATGAAGCTCTTAAGGCAGTGTTTGGACCTACTTATCAGGTCCAAAGCTCCTTATACAGTACAGATGGTCAAACATTAATTAATGATAAGGCCTCCATCCTGAGTCGATGGGCTGAACACTTTCAAAGTCTCTTTAGTGCCAACCGAGTAGTCCAAGGCTCAGCTATACAACATATGATACAAAAACCCATGAAAAATGAATTGGACATAGCTCCCACTTTGGAAGAGACCCTTAAGGCCATACAGCAGATGAAAAATGGCAAGGCAGCTGGGATCAATGGAATCCCACCTGAAGTTTGGAAACACGGAGGTCATGTACTCCACGATAAATTCCACAAGCTCTTTGTGAATTGCTGGGAAAGGGGGGAACTGCCATCAAATCTCCGAGATGCAGTCATCATCGCCCTGTAGAAGAAAAAAAGGAGCAAAATCCGATTGCTCAAACTAGCGAGGTATAACACTGCTCTCTATTGCTGGAAAAACCCTCGCAAGGATACTGCTGAACAAATTAGTTCCTGCCATTGCAGAAGAACTTCTTCCTGAAAGCCAATGTGGCTTCAGAGCCAATAGGAGTACTACAGATATGGTATTTACCCTTAGACAACTGCAAGAGAAATGTAGAGAGCAGAACAAGGGTCTCTATGTAACATTTGTTGACCTCACCAAAGCCTTCAACACCATGAGTAGAAAAGGTCTGTGGCAGATCCTGGAAAGACTAGGATGTCCCCCCAAATTCCTTAAAATGATTATCATGCTACACGAGGGCCAGCATGGTCAAGTCAGATATAGCGATGCTCTTTCAGAGCCCGTTCTAATAACTAATGGAGTGAAGCAAGGTTGTGTTCTTGCTCCAACTTTATTTACAATCTTCTTCAGCATGATGCTCCAAAGGGCTACGGCAGAGCTTGAAGAAGAAGAAGGCATCTATTTATGTTACCGCACTGATGGTAGCTTGTTTAACTTAAGCCGGCTGACGGCTCGCACCAAGACTCTAAACTATCTAGTCCGTGAGCTGCTCTTTGCTGATGATGCTGACCTTGTTGCCCACACAGAAGCAGCTCTGCAGTGCCTAACATCCTGCTTCACTACAGCTGCAGAGCTGTTTCGGCTGGAAGTCAACCTGAAGAAAACGGAAGTTCTTTACCAGCCTGCACCACAGGACGAACACCACCATCCCCACATTGCCGTCGGCAATTCTGTCCTTAAGTCCGTTCAGGGGAGGTTTCACTGTGAACAGTGCAAAATAGTTACAGAGGAAATATTACTGTATTATCATCGAACTCAATAAAAAAGAATTAATTTTCTATGAATCTCCAATGTATATAGTGATTCTAAATGAAATTAGTTTTAGTGCATATATTATAACAAAGTGTCACATGCAATTAATACATAAGTACATATACCCTTTTCACAATTTGTTCGCTTAAAAAGGAATTCAACACATCAGGACTCTTTCATGTCTGCTGCAAATGTTTATGAACAAGAACTATTAGATAGGTTTTATCCACAAAAAGTGATTTCAGCTGCCAAAATTAGGGCCATGAACCAGGACAGACATTCCCTTTTTAAGAGTCAGGATAAAAAAACTACTAGTAAGGATTACTACATCCTTGGAGTTTAACCAGCTATCTCAAAAAATAAGAAATATTATTTTCAAACACTGGCATTTGGTGCAAGATATTCCAGGGTGTGCTCTGCCTCCTATAATTGGTTTCAGGAGAACAAGAAATCTAAAAGATTTCTTGGTACACTCAGATATAGTAGCACCTGACAAACAACCCATTTCAGTGACTGGTCATTATAAATGTGGGAATTGCTCTTGTTGCAATCAATCACTAAATATGAAGCACTTTATACACCCTCAGACAAAGCAAAAGTTTGTACTAAGAGGTTTTACAAATTGTGCTTCAAAAAATGTGATATATGTAATCATGTGCCCATGCAATCTTCTGTACACAGGAATGTCCAAAAGAGAAGTTAAGACCAGGGTTATTGAACAGAAATCTCGAATAAGAAATCAGACATTAGGATGTCCTCTGGTAGAGCATTTTTTAGAGATGAAACACCCCCCAGAGTCTTTAAGATTTTTTGTGATAGAGAAAGTTACTGCTAGTTCTAATTTCATCTCACTAGCTGAAAACAAATTGCAACAAAGAGAAGCATGGTGGATCTTTAAGTTAAATTCTAAGAAACCAGCAGGACTTAATGAAGTAATTGATTTTACTGTTTTTTTATGAATGAACTAGTTTTTGTGAATGATGTCATTGTAGCCATGCATGGACTGACTATGTGACGAATGTTGCTGTCCTTGAGCAAGCAGGGATCACCAGCATTGAGGCCATGATATTCAGAACACAGCTGCGCTGGGCAGGGCACATTTCTAGGATGGAGGACCATCGCCTCCCAAAAATAGTACTCTATGGTGAACTCACCACGGGTCAGCGTAAGAGGAGCGCTCCAAAAAAGCGATACAAGGACTTCCTGAAACAACATCTCAGGCTCGGCCAAATTGATCACCAACAATGGCTTGCCCTGGCCTCACATCAGGAAGCATGGAGACGCACTATCCACAATGCTGCAGCCTTATTTGAGAACTCACGCGAACAAGTCTTGAAGAGAAATGACAACGCAGAAAGAATCAGAACCCGGAAACATCACCCAAGGAGACCTTCTGCTGTGCTTTCTGCAACCGGACTTGTTTATCTTGGATTGGCCTTTTTAGTCATCAGCACACTTGCAGTAAGCACCGGATGAGTCTTTCCTGAATCTCCATTCGCAAAGAAAAGCCAGAGAATACAGTTAGTATGCACAGGGCAATCCTTGCACATACAGTTGCCTCCATGGGGCTTGGCATATCACATACAACATTAACATATATCATATGTAGTAAAATATAGACACTGAGATCATCACTAATAGATAGGACAAGTATACGGAAGTTCTTTACCAGCCTGCACCACAGGACGAACACCACCATCCCCACATTGCCGTCGGCAATTCTGTCCTTAAGTCCGTTCAGGGGAGGTTTCACTGTGAACAGTGCAAAATAGTTACAGAGGAAATATTACTGTATTATCATCGAACTCAATAATAAAGAATTAATTTTCTATGAATCTCCAATGTATATAGTGATTCTAAATGAAATTTATTTATTTATTTCATATATTTAATGGCCTCAAGGCATATCAAAATATTCATCTTTGGCTAGATCATATGCAACACCTTTTAAAAAATGTTAAAGACCATTAAGTGGACAATATATTATTTTTGTAGTATTTTATGAGAATTGAAATTTTTCTTCTACTTCGCCAAGACTGTATAGCAGTTTTGCTATTATCTCTATTACAGGGTTCTTCTTTATGATACAGTAGGGCCCCTGTATCCACTGATTCATTATCCATTGATTCAATTATCCATGGGACACAAAACAGCTACCATAGAGTCTTCCTAGAAAATATGTCCTCTCTAGCCATTTTCTAGGTCTTCCAAGGCAACTGTACGGTATTTTAAATTGTAAGCCCCATTATTTTCAATGACAATTGCTATTATCCATGGTTTACAGTATCCACAGCCCCTCCCCTGAACCAATCCCCAGCAGATACAGGGTCCTACTGTAGTTCTGTATGTTATTTTGTATGAATGTTGAGAATTTACATACACTGGCTCTAACAGATGGCTCTAACAGATGAACCTTTGAAATCTGCATTTTGTGGTGATGTCAATGAGTCACCATCCTTAATACTGCATTTACTCATACAGAAATAGGAAAGGAACAACTCCTCCATGCACAAAAACATAACTTGCAAACCAGCCAATGGTCAAGAAGTATTGTAGCTGTCCAAGACTTCCCAAGTGCGACTAAGCCAGCAGACTGGGCCAGCAGCACTTCTCAGAAATCTACTTGGCTATAGGCTACAATGCGCTCTTTCCTGGAAACAACTGCAGTTATACACCATGATAAATCAAGTAATCTAGCCTGGATTACTGACACATAGGTCTTTTTCTGAAAAGGTTTTAGAAACTTCAATTAATGCAGAATGTAGCACCTACAGTGATAAGAGCCATGTTAGGTGAGACCAAAAGCCTATGTAGCACAAGTTAGCTGACCACATACCCACCAATAGGACCTTAATGCAACAGCATCTGCTTGCCTGCATTTCTCACCAAGTGATATGCAAAAGCATATTGCTGTTGGTCCTAAAGAGAATTCATATCTGTTATGACTAGTACCCATCCAACAGGAATTTGTTCAGTCCCTTTCTAAGGAGCGATCCAAGTTGGCAGGTCCTGACTTCATCATGTGATAAGCAGATTTCAAAGTCTGAGTATGCACTACGTGAAGTACTACCTTTTATCTGTCCTGGGTTTTCCAACATTCACTTTAGTGCATGAGCCTGGCTTCTCATGAAGTCCATTTCCACTTCATTCCCACCGTGGATAATTGTATGCACCTCTATGATGTCTCCCCTTAGTCATCTTTCTTTCTATAACCAAAAGAGTCACAAATTGACTGTGAGGAAACTGTTCCAGCTCCCTGATCCTATTGGCTGCCCTTTTCTGAAAAATTTCCAGCTCTAATAATGCTTCTATGGGCATTATTACTCACTAGGATCAGCATCTATGGACATTATTACTCAAATGCCATTCAACCACTCCCTCCCTCCCTCCCCCCCCCCCCTCTGGTGTATTCAAGGTTGTTATTATTATAAAGCCCTAAATGGTTTGTGGACAGAGCCATATCTGCAGGGGATATGTTCCCAGACTTACTATGAATACTGGAAACTGGATAATACCAAACCCCATTAAAATGAATGGCTTTTGGCCCAAGCATACCAAAGAGGTGCACTGGAGGACCTAAAAAAATGCCTAGAGACCATACTTTTTTGGACGTGGATAAGTGAATCCACGGATACTGGTCCTGCAGATATGGGCATTGTACTGTAGAAATATCTTCTCTTGCATGATTCTGCCCTTCTTTACACTGGTATCTGAGGCCTTCTTCTGTATCCATTTGGCTTCAGGGCAAATTTGAATAGTGGTTTTAATGATATTATTTTAATGTTTGTAGATTATGGATAATGTTTTAAATGATGTTTGCTGCCCTGATCCTCATGGGAGAGGCGGGATATAAATAAACATTATTGTTGTTGTTGTTGTTGATTGGGATGTATAGGACTTCAGCTTTTTTAAAACTCTGTTTGTCTGCTCTTATTGATTGATTTCACTCTTTTGTGTACCTATTGTGGCTAAGATGTGTGATACAGATTCTTAAATAAAGAAATACAATAGCTTCTAGATCAGAGTGAAGGAATTAAATGTAAGCAAACAGCCTGGAAGACTGTCATTGCCACTGACCATTAGCTGTGAGGTCATGAGCTTTATGTAACACATGCAAACACATATACATGCATGAAACAGTTAGGCAAGTAGTTATTGGAATGGGTTTCTATGTCAGACACCTACTACAGTGACAGCATGGGCAGCTTTAAGACGGAAATCATATAGGCTTAAGATGGGATACCTGGATAGTGCTTCAATGGAATTAAAAGTCTGTTACCAGCTATTGGTCCTTCTCCATTACCACTGAGACATTACCACCAAGTCTGAGGACCAAGGGAAAACAGGCACATCCAGGAATTTAAACTGAAGATAACTTTGTTTAAAAACCCACAAAGAACACAGCATTTGAAACCCGAAATCCATGTTGAATAAAAACAAACATTATGTATAGCAAAACAATTTTGCTGTAAACCTGCATGTTCTTTAGCATCAGTTAATCTGTTTTGCCTCAGAATCCATTAACTCTATTATCTTCAGTACAATGCAATTATATTTTAACTGTCTGTATCATGTTCTATGAATGCAACCCTAATTTAGCATACAGAGAATGTGAGAGAACAAATGGCAAAACAGACTAGCACCTCTTTTTCTATTATACATTTTCATAATAGACTAGCAGTCATTTGTGAAACATACAGCTCCAGATTTTGAAATTATGTGGTCAGATGTTAGAAGAGTTTGTGAACAGAATGAACCTAAACTGCTAATCCAGTTAATACCATTCATACAGATTGAACTCCTATGGCTCCAGGCTATGAGTTATGCCTCGACATGACATTTTCTTGTAAAAGGACTCCTAAAAAGCCCACACACATCCTGACCTACCCTGAAGGTCCAACAGACCCACCCTGAGCCACACATGAAATGCTGGTGTGACCTATAAGCCAGACAACCTCATAGCCCACTACCCAAAGGCATCAGAGGAAACCTGTCAGACATTATAACATTTTCCCAAATTGCCTCTGAAGTCCAGCATGGCTATGAGTCATACAGGTGACCAGAAAAACCCAGAACTCAAACTGCTAGAAAAACATACCTTACATTCCATTAAACCAAGCAAGGCAGCTGTTGGTACAGTCAGGCATACTTCAGAATGGCCAGAATGAGAAGGAAGAGTGTAGATAGGACATGATTTTCATAAGGTGCTGTATTGTTTTAAATTGTACTGTTTTCTAACTGTTTTTAACCACTTTTTTTCATTTTATGTGTATGTTTTAAATTGTTTTAAACATTGTCAACAGTTTAATTCTATGTTAATGTTGACTTTTTGTATGTTTTAATGATGTTATAATTATTTTAATTTGTAAGCCACCCTGAGTCTGCATTTTGGAAAAAGGCAGGGTTACATGATTTTTAATATTACAGTTGTCCCTTCATAATTGCTGGGGTTTGGTTCCAGAATCCCCCATGGATACCAAAATCCATGAATACTCAAGTCCCATTATATGCAGTGGCATAGCAAAATTGTGTTCCTTATATAAGATGGCAAAGTCAAGGTTTGCTTTTTGGATTATTATTTTTAAAGAATATTTTCAAGTTGTGAATACTTAAGTCCGTGGATACGGAGGGACAGCTGTAATTTTTAATTTAATTAGGTATTTATACCCCATCCTTCAGCCACAAAGGCTATCAGAGCAGCTTACAAATTGTTTTAAGCGATAGCAGTTTACACATCTACACTGCATTAAGCAGTTTTCAATGTATGTTAGTTAATTGCCCCCACAAGCCGGGTACTCATTTTACCGACCTATGAAAGGATGGAAGGCTGAGTGAACCTTGGAGCCTTCTGGAATCGAACTTGCAATGTGGTGACTTACAGTACTGGGGTTTAACCACTGTGGCACCGGGGTTCATCATGATGATGATGATGATGATGACGACAGATGGAAGACTGGCAAACCAGGCATATTTTAGCCCTATCTATCATTGCTCCTAAGCTGCCTTCACATATTACTCACATTGAAGGGTTTCATGAAATTCAAATGACTGCCATATGCATTCTCCTAGCCCCGTCCCAACCTTCATACATTGAGAGAAGCCTGAAGTAGAAACCAAACTGAAGGGTTCTGCCAAAAAATAACCAGGATAAACTAATCCCACTCCCAATCATGAAAAACAACAGTATGAAGAAATGAAAGGATAACTAAACCCTGGAGCAGAGAATCCAATAAAATTAAAATTTCTAAAAGGGTAACAATACCCCACTGAAAAGTGTGCAAATGCTAAAATTATTAATAGTGAATAATAAAAGCTCAAGGCCAGACGCGTTTCGACAGCAGTCTTCCTCAGTGGCCTACAAGCATTCAAAATGTATAATAACTCAACAGCTCACACAAAGTTTTTCAATGTCCTTCTACATCCTAAGTTTTCCCTAGGACCTTTTCTTTTCTTGAGTCTTGGCAAGATCGTTCCCATTACCAGTTCAGTTGGTTATATAAGATACTCTGTGAGCAGGAGTAATAATTGTTGCTTTGGAATTGAGCAGAGTCACATTGTGTGAGCTGTTGAGTTATTATACATTTTGAATGCTTGTAGGCCACTGAGAAAGACTGCTGTCGAAACGCGTCTGGCCTTGAGCTTTTATTATTCACTATTAATAATTTTAGCATTTGCACACTTTTCAATGGGGTATTGTTACCCTTTTAGAAATGTTAATTTTATTGGATTCTCTGCTCCAGGGTTTAGTTATCCTTTCATTTCTTCATACTGTTGTTTTTCATAATTGGGAGTGGGATTAGTTTATCCTGGTTATTTTTTGGCAGAACCCTTCAGTTTGGTTTTTGGTTATATGTTTTGGGTTTTCTGGCTGTAGGGACTTTTGTTGGAAGCCTGAAGTAGAATCATAGAATCATAGAGTTGGAAGAGACCACAAGAGCCATCTAGTCCAACCCCCAGCCATGCAGAAATACCCAATCACAGCATTCCTTCCTGGCAGATAGCCATCCAACCTTTGTTTAAAAGCCTCCAAAGAAGGAGACTCCACCACACTACGAGGCAGTGTATTCCACTTCCGAACAGCTCTTACTGTCAGAAAGTTCTTCCTAATGTTTAAGTGGAATCTCTTTTCCTGTAGTCTGAATCCATTACTCCATATCCTTGTCTTTGGAGTAGCAGAAAAACAAGCTTGCTCCATCCTCAGTAGGGAGTTTTTCAAACGTGGCAGGGGTTGGACTGGATGGTCCTTGCAGTCTCTTCCAACTCTACAATTCTATGATTCTATAACCTGCTGAGGAGGCTGGGAGAAGAACGGGGCTGTCGCACCCGCAGCGGCCCATTTCAGACAGCGCCGTCCTCCTCCCATGCTTCCTCCATGCTGCGGGTGCCACTTTTTATTGATGAAGATTTTTCCTCAATAAAAGTGGTGCGTTTCTTGCGCCCGCGGTACCAAGGAAGCACAGGAGAAGGCCAGGAGGAGGACAGCACCATCCAAAACAGGGTGCTGCGAAAGCGACAGACTCGTTCCTCTCCCGACCTCCTCAGGAGGTTTCCCACCATTTGAAAAAGTCCCAGGACATCCCTTCAAATATTTAAACATGGCTATCATGTCGTCTCTCAACCTTCTCTTTTCCAGGCTAAACAGGTACCCAGCTCCCTAAGCCACTCCTCATAGGGGATGGCTTCCAGACCTCCCACCATTTTGGTCACCCTCCTCTGGACACATTCCAGCTTGTCAGTTCCAGTTCACTGAGTGCAAACTACTTTTGTACTTTGAACTCAGTTTGTGAACTCAGGGCATATTCACAAAGATTCCTCCCACATTCTCCCAAGACAAAACAATAACTACAACTACACTCTAAATGGCCATCCTTCAGGTTTTGAGCCTATTCATGATAGCAAGAAAAAGATGTGGTCCATCTGGCAGTTGGAGAAATAGCAGCAGCTCCTCTCTCTTGTACTCTCTTGCTGCAGGAAAGCAACTCAAGTCTGACTGAGTAATGCTAGAGTAAAACAGAAATAAAGCCATGACAAAAATAAAGGCAAAAATCCCTTTCCTCCAGACACTGGAGACATTCTTTACTAAAGTCAGGATTTTATATTTTTAATTTCCTGTTTGGCACAGGCATGCTTTCCTTTTTGGATGGCCACTATTTCTACAAGGATTATCAACAGCAAGAAGAGAACATTCTTGTCACTCCACATAATTGCAGGAATGATACTACTGAGAGCATCAGTGGCCATGAATTAAAAGAGGGCTTTTCTTAATTCATTTAGAATTGCAGCTGAAAATGCACTCTTTAGCCCACCAAATTATATATAATAATATAAAAACAAACAACAATAAATCCACGCTACCAAGATATTCCATGGAATCATGAACAATTTCAGCATTTCTTCTCACTGTATAGATGCCATTGAAGGTGTTTTTAAAAATCACCTGCTATAATAGATATTGAATAAAAATAATATCAGTTTCACAAATGGAATAAAAAAAGAAAGCTGCTTACATTGATTGTTGAAATACACTATATTTACATCACTGTACAACCTGAATGAAAAAAGGCCAGAACACTGGTAGTCAATGTAAGGGCTGCAGGCCACCTCCACTCTTCTGATGTGTTCCCCAAATCTTTATTTCTCTAGTAATCCCTGTTACACAGAAAAAGTAAGTGGAAACTCAAAATTCCACAGAATTCAGTGGAAACCCAAATTATGAGAAGTTTGAAACTATACACCTTGTTTAACCTGTTCATTTTTACTCAATCAACACCCTTCAGGATCTTCTTTGGGATCTTCTCTGCCCATCTCTGAAACTGTCTCCAGCCTGTATACTATATCAAAAGGAATATTTTCTATTCATTTACCAGTTCCACAAGTTTACCAGCTACTTGATATCCTAGAGTGTGCAGCATGCATACTTCTGTAAAATTATGCAATCATAGAGCCATATCATATATTGCTTAGGTCTTTACTTCCTTGATAGCATTGGCCATATTTACTCAAAACAGATACCACCAACTGAAAAGATAAATTAAGCAGCCCTCAGAGACGTTCTGTGTTTTGTAGTTAAAAATCCATTTGGCCTAACATAAAAAAAAACCCTCTCTCACACAACAAGGCTTTTCTCCTCTCTATTAAATGGCTTTTCATTAGTCTCCAAATCTCTTTGGTTTCTTTCAAATCACCTCAGTGAGTGTCTCCTCTCTATCTCCTCTGTTGGACGTAAAGCTGGGTTTTACAGTCATTTCAGCCCAACTTCCTAGTGACTTTTTTTGCTCACTGTCAAAGAGGACACAGAGTCAAAAACAGTTAAGCTATCATGTACTAAAAACACAACACTGCAGTGCACACTTTTGGAAGCCTAAAGACCAGGGTCTCACTATCCCAGTACTATGGGAGATCTATACAAGTAACATTAATCATTAAATAAGTTTGCAATTAAAATCCTTATTAATTGCATATATAATCAAAAGACTCAACTAAGTTAACATTATGGGCAGTGATGCAGACTTGAGTCTACTGACTCAGACTCAAGTTGCTTCAGTAACTTGACTTGACAATAAATGACGCACTTACTCGACTTGACTCACAACTTGATCTTTAGTGACCAAATTGCTGGACTTGGTTTAGCAACATGATGCATCCATCATGACACTTTATGGAATGCAAAGCAGTTTTCTTTCTTTGAACAGCACTTCCATTATTTCACTGCTTTTTGCCTACTGGTCACATGACAGAAGCGGTAACAGCAAATGCTTTTTGTAAAATCTTTAGAAGGCTCATCCAATGTGCAGAACTCAACCCCCACCTCAAGCTCATTGCCTAATGTGTTTACTGATCATTTATTTCTTTAACCTAACTTTTGTGTATTTCTTCTTGATTTTCTAGTTATCAAAACTCCATCTCCCCCAATCACTAGCTCCTTTTTTTCTGTTAAAGTTGGCTCCCAGACTTGAGACTCACCTTGAGACCTGACTTGGCCACATCCACTATATAAATAATCCAGTTTGAAACGGAATTATGTGCCACGGTTCCTTCCTATGGAATCCTGGGATTTGGGTGTTAGCCTTCTCTGCCGAAGAGTGCCTCACCAAACCACAAATCCCAGGATTCCATAGGAAGGAACCACAGCAAATAATCCAGTTTCAACCTTGATTATGTAGTGTGGATTTGGCCTTGAAAGTATCTTTCCAAGGACTTGAGACTCGACTTGAGACATGAAGGTAAAGACGTGAGACCTGGAGTACATCACTGCTATGGACGCATCGACACTGGCACCTTAATCTGGGGTCAATCTGGAACATAATGCTCTGGGCTGGCCCAGAATCAACCACAATGGTGGCCACATGCACCAGCCCGCATGTGTTCCAATGGTGCACTGTTGTCCACATGGGCCAGCTGGGCCAATCCTGTGTCAACCCTGCTTGCCCATCACCTGTTTTCAGAGCTATCACTTGCTGCCATATCGCCAGCCAAGCAACTCCCCGTGAAAGCCTGGCCAGTGCTTTTGCTGAAGTCAGAACAGGGCACCCAGACATGTGATCAACAAGGAGGGAGGCTGCCTTCTTGTTGATAGCATGAGTGCCCCATTCTAACCTCAGCAGAAGTGATGCCACTGGCCAGGTTCTCGCAGGGAGCTGCTTGGCTGGCTAGGTGACAGCAGCTCCAAAAGGAGGCCATCCCCTTTCCTGCACTGCTCAGTGCAGAGTAAAGGCGATCATGTCACATTTGCATGTGGACAACTGGATCAGGCTGAATTGAACCCAATCCAGCTGTCCAGACAGCCAAAGAACCCGAGGTCACTCTGGAGTTTCTGGGAAACCTCAGCGTTTTCCAACTTTGCTTAGTTCAGAGCAAAGTCAGGGTAAGGGCAAAAAAAAGTGGTTCCTCCCCAGAAGTAGCTGTATATCATCTGGACTACTGGCAGCAGATTAGAGGCAAGTCTGCAATTTTTTTTTATTTTTTTTTTTTTGGCTGGTGTAGACAAGTCCTACCTCTAAAATCAAGCCACAGGAAATTTCTAGACCAGCATTTTTCTTCAAAGAGGGTTCTGCAGAATTTTCTAATTGTTTTAACTACATTACTTATTAGCAGTTGTCTGTTTTGTATAAACTTTGCATGGGAAGCAGAGAGAGGGGTCTGGAGGTTCCACACGATATCAAAGCATGTTACCGGATTTCCTCAGCCAAAAAAGTATTGATAATCACTGCTTTAGATATTCACACAGGATATAGTAATGGATTGCTTCCACTGTGTACAAGCTAGATTTACTATTGCAAAAGAAACTTTCAAATAGGATAACAATCAATTTTAAGAGCATGAATAGAACTATGCTGGATTAGACCAAACAGATAATAAACTTAAAGGAAAATGCAGTCCTCCCTTAGGGAATTGTATGGGAAAGAGGCTAAGAGATGTTCAACTGAGCATTTGAGCATCTGCACTAACCACAGCATAGTGGTGTTTTGGTAGTGTGCTGTGGAAGAGAAGTATTTATTTATATCCTGTCCTCCGACTGCACCATCATCACCACTTAAGAGTGGCATGTAACATATTAAAAACAAAATTAATAATAAAAATAAAATGAACTATTAAGAGATAGCTGAAAGCAGATAAAAATCTTGAGGAACAAGGGGCATGTGGCTTCTTTACAAAATGTTTACTCTCCTCCATCTACTCACACTAGTCTATGACATGCTCTGTTGACATGAAATAGCTGCGCTGCTTCCTGTTATACAGCTGTCCTTGTCCCTAGAATGTGCAACTTCAACGTACTATTTTGCAGTCTTGCTGACTCCGACCTGATGAACTGTTGTTGCTTCTGCTACCATTATATTTGATTATTGTATAAATAAGCAAACATCTATGTGTATTTGTGTGCACATGCACATGCACCAGCTGGTCTTAGCTGCATAATGATGCAGCCAAGTTTGCCAATGACACTAAATTATGTAGTATGGCAAGAAGAAAAACAGACACTGAAGAGCTCTAAAAAGATTTCTCCAAACTGGGAGAATGAGTGAAATGGCAAATGAAAATTCAGTGCAAATGTAAAATGATGCATATCCAGGTATAGAATTCATACTTCACATGTACACTAATGGGATCCGAGTTGGCAGCAATAGACCAAGAAAGACATCTCGGGGTTGTGATAGATAGCCTAAAAGAAAATGTCAACCCAATGTGCAGCTGCAGTTTTTTGTGTGTTTTTTAAAAGGCTAACTCCATGCTGGGCATAATTAGAAAGAGAACTGAAAATAACACTGCCAGAATCCTACTGTCCTTACACAAATACACAGTGAAACCAAAACTGAAATACTGTGTACAGTTCTGGTCACTGCACATGAAAAAGGATATTCTAGAATCTAGAGATGAAAAAGATGCAGAAAATGCCAACGAAAATTATGAAACAACTGGAGCAACTACCCTGTGAGGAAATGTTATGATGTTCAGCTTGTTTCACTTATTTAAAAAAAAAAAAAACAGGTAAGGAGAAACATGATAAAGGTTTATGTAATTATGCATGGAGTGGGGTGGGGAACAGATTAGAGGTACTCTTCTCCCCCTCTCATAAATCTAGTTCCTGGGATCATGTACTGGAGCCAAATGATGGGGCAGAAAAAAGTAAGTACTACTTAATGTACTGAGTTCAACTGTGGAACTCAGTTCTATAAGAGGTACTGATAGCTACCTAGCTAATGGCTTTAAAAGGGGACTGGATACATTTGTGAAGGCTGGAGTTACCTGTGGCTGTTAGTCAAGATGGTTATGCATTGCATTGTATTTCTCTTGATGGGAAGCACAAAATGGGAGGCTGCAGATGCACCTATGACTGCTGGCAAGTTTTCTGTAGGCAACTGATTGGTTACCATGTAAGCTATGTTGGACTAGACAGGCCTTTGGTTTGGCTCTTATGTTTTTAGGCCTAGACTAAATGATCACCAACCCTGCCTGCATCTTATCTAGATTGCAGATGGTGGTAAGAAGAAGGCCCAAATAGGCTTCAGAAATTCAGAGAACCATTGCCTAGGTGTGGCCACATAAAAGGCCCTCTCTGTCATCACAAGAAATCATGTCTGGTATCATTCTGATATAGGTTTCTGGTACCAATCATGACAGATTATCATTCTGATATAAGTTTATAGCAAAGGTATATCCTTGCTTTTTTCCTGCTTTTCTAGTTCTTTCATTTTTTTCTTAAGCAATCCAGATAATGTGAGTGTTTATCTCACCATCAACCTCAATTTCTGCCTCTTCCTGGCTAATTTCATTTACATGAAATTAATTCTATTTGCCATCCAATCTTTCTGGAACTGAAAAACCATAAAACACCAAATCATACTAAGAATTGCGTATACATACTGTATAGCAAAAAGAATGCTCTCCACAGGTCTACCACAAAAATATGTTTCAATAAAGCCTGTTGCATATTCATCTGACCTTCTGAAATCCTACAATTGCTATACAGTTGTCCCTTCATATTCATTAGGGTTTGGTTCCAGGACCCCCTGTAGATACCAAAATCTGTGAATACTCAAGTCCCATTATATGCAATGGCATAGAAAAATGGTGTCCCTTATATAAGATGGCAAAATCAAGGTTTGCTTTTTGGATTATTATTTTTTAAAGAATATTTTCAAGCCATGAATACTTAAATCCATGGATACAAAATCCATGGATACAGAGGGACAACTGTACTTACTTTTAAGAAAAAATAAATCAATGTTATAAGTTATTAGGTCTGTCTATTAAATAACGAGACTGTGTTTCTACCTTTCAGACAAATCAGGAAGAACTGATTGTGAATGCTTGAGTGGTGACCTTGAACATATCTGAACCTGCATGACAAACATCAATACTCTCAGCTATTCAGTTAATTGTCAGTCGTCATTTAAAGCAGCTGTGTTATCTGTTGTGTGCCAGTAAAATGTTTAGTTTAAAAGTCGAGCAATATGTTAATTTGAAATTTTTAGTAAAATTGAACAAAACACCAACAGAATCTTTTCAAATGCTTACTGAGCCCTATGGGGAAAACTGCATGTTTCGTGCTCATGTGCTTGAGTGGCACAAAAGAGTCAGAGAAAGACACGAGAATGTGGAAGACGATGCATGCCCTGGACGACTTTCCACTTCAAAAACTGAATAAATTGTGGGAAAAAAATCAACCATTTTGCTTGAGGAGACCACAACTCAGTGTCCGAATGATAGCTGAAGCCATGAACACTGACAAAGACACTACGTGGAAAATTTTGCATGAGGATCTCAACATGAGAAAGGTTTGTGCCAAGATGGTCCCTAGGGTTCTCACACCAGAGCAAAAAGAGTGCTACAAGGAAATTTGCACTGACATTCTGCAACAGCTTGAGGCTTACCCAAACCTTTTTCAAACAATCATCACTTGAGATGAAACATGGATCTTCCAGTATGATCCTGAGACAAAACAGCAGTCAATGCACTGAAAACACCATCATCACCAAGAATGAAAAAAGCACATCAAAGCACAGAAATGGTTAAAATACCAGATAAAAATCTTTAGTTTTCCTCAAGTAAAAATAAAAGAGACTATATGCAGTAGGCATCACTCTGGTAATCTGCCAAGAAAGCTGTGATACAATTGATACAAAGAAGGAAGTACCAGTCATAAGAAATTTGCATTTACAGTAGTTTCAAGGACAGGGGCATGAAAGACAGTGGGAGATTATCAAACCACTCTCATGCCTAATGCCAAATCCAACTTCAGTACAAAACACAATCAGGTACTGATTGATTGATTTTAACCATAAATGTTTGGTGGGAGTGGACAACAAGGGGAAAGGCAAGCAAGTTTAAATATGGATTAAATAATATTTTTAAAAAACATTTGTATGAGGAAAATGTTGCAGCTAATTTTTGCTGTTGTAAACCACCTTGAATCCTGGACCAGGAAAAAGATGTAATATAATATAATATTGTATTGCATCGTATTATACAATGTAACTGTATTATAATTGTATATTGTATTACAACAGTTAAAACAAATATAGCTAAAAAAATTCTCATACAAAAATTAAACATGTAGTTTAAATGATCAATAAATTTAAAGCCAATTAAAACCACACCCATCAAATTGGTATTAATAAGCTAAAAATATAGTTCCTTTCTTATTCAATCACAACGTGCTTATGTGAGCCCAAGTATAGTGTCCCACATGCAGAAAGAAAGAAATAGAAGAAGCCCAAAGGGCACTTCAGTGCAATTTACAGCCTGAGTAAGAAGCTTTACTGCAAGCCTAAAGATATAAATGCGGAGGGGTGGGGGCAGTATGTTTGCTTTGTTTCCATGAATATGTACTTTCTAGGCAACAGAACAAAGACAAATTGAATGATTTGTTTGTGTGCTACTTAATTTGCTACAAATAGATGGATCAAACATGAAATTTTTGGAAGAATGAAGCCTGGTTTACACATGCAGTAAAATGAGCCAGTAGAATGGAACTTATGATGCATGTGGGAAATTCTATTTCTGGACACTTTTTCCCTACCTGAAATTAAACAACAAAGAATACCACCAGCAAAGAGACTTCTATCGAGGACCATGACAAGGTCTGTAAAAGGAGACATTTCAGCACATGGAGGTGTGGGAGGGAGTCCACAGGAAAAGACAAAATGAAGCTATCTCCTCTCTTTCATATGTTTGGGTGGGACAATTTTTAGTTTGTAGCCAACAGGAACACACAGCAGCACTATATTTTACCTTCTGCCTTTGAATGGTCTCTTCTTCTACACACACTGAAAATGGTCCTCCCACTTTTGCTCTTATTGTCAGAATGTTACTCCTAATGTTGAGGTGGAATCTCTGTTCCTGGAGCTTGCATCCACTGTTCCATGTTCTAGTCTCTGGAGCAGCAGAAAACAAGCTTGCCCCATCCTCAATGTGACACCCTTCAAATACTTAAACAGGGCTATCATATTACCCCTTAACCATCTTTTTTCCAGGCTAAACATACCCAGCTCCCTAAGTCTTTCCTCATAAGGCATGGTTTCTAGACCTTTCACCATTTTGGTAGATGAAGGAAATGCTGTAGATACCACATACCTTGGCCTTTGACAAGATTCCCCAAGACAAGGTTCCCCATGACATTCTTGCAAACAAGCTTGTAGAATGTGGGCTAGACAAGTTAACAGTTGAATGGATTAAAATCCTAAACAGCAAGGAACTGAAGGACCATGTACTTACATTTTATTATGATTATATACAGTATTTTTAATAGATTTTCCTTGGGTTTTTTTTTCCTGGACTGTGAAACCATATTCTGGAATAGTTTCTTTCTGACATTTCGCCTGCATCTGTGGCTAGCATCCTCAGAGAATGGTTGGGTAGGTGTGTGTGTACAGTTTATATGCTGTGAACCCCTGTTGGGGAGGATATGTAAATTTGTGTAATTGAATGGTTAGTTTCTGGGTATAGAAATGCAAGGCTGCTTAGTGTCTGTTTGGCTAATGATTGGTTGATGGGCTATTATCTGCTGGGAATCCCCCTGTCCCTTGGTGGAATTCTTTTGTAAGTGTTGAGTTTTGATTCTATTGTGTTTCAAAACTGGGAGCCAGATTTTGTTTACTTTTAAGGTTTCTTCTTTCTTGTTGAATTTGTCCAGGTGTTTGTGGATTTCAATAGCTTCTCTGTGCATTCTGACATGATAGTGGTTGGCCTGGTCTAGAACTTCTGTGTTTTCAAATAGCATTTTGTGTCCAGGTTGGTTTATAACATGTTCTGCTACTGCTGATTTTTCTGGCTGGCCCAGTCTGCAGTGTCTCTCATGTTCCCTGATTCGTGTTTGCACACTGCGTTTTGTGGTCCCTAGGTAAACTTGTCCACAGCTGCATGGTATGTGGTAAACTCCTGCAGCTGTGAGAGGGTCTCTTTTGTCCTTCGCTGAGCATAGCATTTCTTGGATTTTTCTGGTTAGTCTATAGATTGTTTGGAGGTTGTGTTTCCTCATCAGTTTCCCTATTCTGTCTGACTCCTTTGAAGTATGGTAAAAATACTTCCCTTTGGGTGGCTGTTTTTCTTCTTTATTCCTGTGGTTTTTTCTGGCTCTGGCTCTTGTGATGTCTGATCTGGAGTAACCATTAGCCTGTAGGGCCCAGTTTAGGTGTCTCAGTTCATCCTCCAGGTAGTGGGGTTCGCAGATCCTTTTTGCACGGTCTACCAATGTTTTTATTGTGCTTCTTTTTTTGTCCTGGGTGATGATTGGAGTTCTTGTGTAGGTATCTGTCCGTGTGTGTGGGTTTTCTGTATTTTTTTATTTAAAGGAGTTGACTTGCTTATTGCCTGTCACCTCACCAGAACTCCCAAGGCAATGTGCCACAGAGAAAAAAACATTGCTAGGGAGGCAATATGGACTGCATGAGGACTGAAACTTAATCCAGACAAGACGAAGGTGCTCTTGGTCAGTCAGAAGGCAGTGAATAGGGGACTCATTCTGTCTTGTTATTGGGTTCCATTCTGCAATAACCCCAAAGAGGCACATTTGCACTCTGTGCATATTCCTGGATTCATCATAGAGTTTGGATTCTAAGGTTTGACAGCAGCATGGAAGGCTTCTGCACAATTAAAGCTAGTGCAGCAGTTTTGCCTGTAGATATTGGACATAGCCATGGTGACATATGACATATTTTAAAGCATTCTATGTGGTGCTGCCATTGAAAAAAGTTTGGAAATTGAAGTTGGTTAAGAATGCTGCAGCCAGACTGTTGACTGGGGCTCCTTACAGGGAGCACACAATGCCCTTATTACAACAATTCCACTGGCCTCCAAACAGTTTCTGGGAACAATTAAAAATCCTGATTAAAAGCTATAAACCCTATATGGCTGGGATACTGGTTATCTGACGAATAGCATCTCCCTACATGAGCCTGACAAGACTTTAACATCTGCAGGAGACCCTTCTCTCAGTCCCAGAATCTTCAGGTGTATGATGGGGAGAGGAGACAAAGGAGAAGGCCTTCTTGGTGCCTCTTCCTGTCCTATGGAATGTCTTTCCCAGAGAGATGTGGCTAGTTCCCTCCCTGTTGGCATTTTGTAAAGACTATGTTTTTAAAAGTCAGGCAGGCCCTAAATCTGCAAAGTGCAAAGTGCAGCCCCCAAAGCCCCCTAGTAGTCCTCCAAAGTTTCCCAAACTCCAAATTTTAAAAAAAATGAATGCAGACTTTCAGGTGATTTTTGGGTGATTATGCATTAAAAACCCCCAACAAATTGCCAATCCCCCACACAATTGCCCACTCTACGTCTAACAGACACACACACCCCGGATCTTTAAGAATGGTACATCCGGAGGAGGTGTTTTAATGATGGGCAGGGAGTCGAGCAAAGGGGTTTGCCAGGGCGTAGGCATGCCCTGGCTAAGAGGAGGCAGGGGCGGGTTCAGGCAGGGCCTATTTTACCCTTTGCCGCCCCTGGCTTCCTCCTCTTTTCCACTAGATTGTCTAAGTAGACACTTGCCCCTTATCTGTGGCAGGGAGTGGGGAGACAATGATCCGGTGTTCACCTATGGCAACCTCAAGTTGAGTGGAAGGATGGACCTTACTGAACTGTACCGGCATCTTAACGGATGGGGTGCAGCAAGGTAGGCTATCCTTGGGGCCAGCATCAGGTTGCGATCCTCCTCAGAAGCTATAAGGCTTGAGAATTTGCGGCCTGGTGCCAGGCCTTCCAGCAGATGGCGCCCAAAGGGAACCCCAGGTACTGGGATCCCCTTCGGGGCTCAGGTGATTCGCCCAGGGAAGCTGGGGGATAGGTCACATGTGAACGTCTGCTCCAGCTGCCCCTGCACTGGGTCTCCCCTTACTGGTCCGCATACCATAAGAAATAGACAAATATATAGGTAAGATAACAATAAAGTGGCCCGTATTTCAACCCAGTCTTCTGTGTCTTGTCTCATTACTCCATGCATCAATCATTAAATAGGCAGTTGCATCTTCCATCTTCTATTGTATGTATTTTAGTGTTTTAATTACCTTTTAAAAGTAATGAAATTTTGTGTAACACAAATAAAATAAAATAAAGAAATAATATACTATTAGATTTAGGGACAACAAATCAGGCTGAAATCCTACCTTATCAAAGTTTGAAGTCCACACTTTGACCCTACACCAAGTTATTTCAGTGGGATTTACTACTAAGTGAATGCACTAGATTACAACTTGCACACAAAAGAGCTCACTCATAGAATCACAGAAGCATAGTGCTGGAAGAGACCACAAGGGCCATCCAGTCCAGCCCCCTGCCATGCAGGAATACACAGTGAAAGCATTGCTGACAGATGGCCATCCAGTCTCTGTTTAAAAACCTCCAAAGAAGGAGACTCCACCACACTCCGAGGCAGCACATTCCATTGTCAAACAGCTCTTACCATCAGGAAGTTCTTCCTAATGTTTAGGTGGAATCTCTTTTCCTGTAGTTTGAGTCCATTGCTACATGTCCTTGTCTCTGGAGCAGTAGAAAACAAGCTTGCTCCATCCTCAGTATGACATCCCTTCAAATATTTAAACATGGCTAACATGCCACCTCTTAACCTTCTCTTTTACAGACTAAACATGCCCAGTTCCCTAAGCCACTCCTCATAGGGCATGGCTTCCAGACCTTTAACTATTTTGGTCACCCTCCTCTGGACATCCTCGAGCTTGTCAACATCCTTCTTGAACTGTGGTGTCCAGAACTGGTCAAAGTATTCCAGAAGAGGACTGATCAAAGCAGAAGATAGTGGCACTATTACTTCCCTCAATCTAGACAATTATAGTCCTATTGATGAAGCCTAGAATCACACTGGTAATGATAGAGTACAACATCATCAGCTTTATAAAAGGATACATTAAAAGACATATGTGTATCTGTCTGCCTCTGCCCCAAATCTCAGTGGTCAAGAATAGCAGCAGTGCACTGCAGTTACGACAAAACCTCACCATTAACAGCCAAACCTCCCTCTCCCAGTTAATAGCTCAATTCATTGAATAGATAATGATTTGGAACAAATACGAGTACACAGAGCTACCAATATTTGCTACCAATGAGTAAACAGAGCTACCAAAAGCTATCGATATTTCTTGCCACCAGGTGCTGTTCAGCATGGCATGTTATAATCTGTGCTTACAAACCTGTAGAAAATTGTAAATAAAAAAGTTTGTATTTAAGAAGCATACAACTATATGTTAAATAAAAAAAAAGTTTGTATTTAGGAAACATTAAAAAAAACCACCTATTGGCAAAAACTATAGTAAGTCTTTGGAATCTCATTCAGTCAGGTTACAACATCAAGGACTGTGGTAAAGTACTCATATTTGAAGAAATGATATGTGGTAGAAAAAAAATGTTTTCCTATATCTTTAGCTTGCACTTCTGCTTCTCTCAGAAGCAAATACATTTTTTTTTTCCAGATACGCATGGTGCAGGAAAAATGAAATGCTGGCTGTGAAAACTTGATCATCAGGGATAAAGAAAAGCTGGGGAATGTATGTTGGGCAATGTTCAAGATGCAAGGAGGGGGGAAATGCACCTGCTCAATATTCTGCATAAACTGCAACTGCAACCAAGAGGTTGGGGCAGGGGAAGCAACCTCCAAGGAAAAATGTACTGTATTTTTCAATTCTGCCTTTTTATCTTAATGCATCCTACCTTTTTTTCCCTATCTGTCCCTTAAAGCTCTTTCTCTAATTTGCATCTCTTATTTTTATTACTGAATCAACATACTGTTGAACAGCAATTATAATTGAGGACAAAAAGTGAATAAAATTATGAAATGAAAATGAATCTGCTAGATTTCCTCTCCCCCCCCCCTTATTTTCTTTTCCTTTCCTTTTCTTTTTTTGCTGGTACTGACAAACTAATCTGTTTGAAAACTGAATAAAATCTGTTTACAAGTATTATTTGAAGAGCAAGAAATGAATAAAAGGATGTCTCATACTCTGAGCTTTACAATATGAGATTTTTGCTTTTAGCATTATGTTAATGGTTTTTTAAGTAGTGGCAAATATTAAAACAGAAATAGTAAAGACTTTTTTTTCTTATTCACAGGCCCTAAATCTGGGTTTGGGAAAGTGCAGCTTCTAAAGTCCCTTAGCAGCCTTCTAAATTATTATATAGTGATTAAAGAAGTCAGTAACTAGTTTACTATTCCCACTGGGTGACTTTGAGCAAGTCACATTTTCTCAGCCCCAGAGGCAGGGAAAAGCAACCCCCCTCTGAACAAATCTTGCTAAGAAAACCCTGTGATAGGTTCACCTTTCAGTTCCCATAAGTCGGAAATGACTTGAAGGCCCAAAATAACAATTAAGTATTTAGGATCAAAGTGAAATATCTCCATATTTTGGATTTGGGACAGGAATATATAAAGATAAAATTTGCATGGAACTGTAGGGTACAGTTTATAACATGTTTCATTAAGGACATTTCTTATGAGAAACTTCAACCTTTATTACCTTATCCACCAAAAACAGGAGTATGTGTATATGCTAATTATAATCTGAAACTTTGGAAATGCTTTCCAGCTGTAATCATCATAAAATATTCAGATCACGATGTATGATAAAAGCAGCCCTTTTGAAAAATTTGTATACATACAACTTATGCATATAGATATGCTGCAGCTAATCAATGATGTGCACAGAAGTTTTTCCCATATGTTTGTTTTCCCCCACAATTTATGAACCAAATCACTTCCACTTATTCTTAAACAGTACTATTGATTATCTCTATAAAGCACCTACTTTGCTAGAATACTCAGTTCTGAAAGTCTGATACTTAGCAATTCTGTGTTACGCTTTACTGTTTTCTGTTGCTTTCAAATGTTCAATTCCAACAAATCTCACTTTTTAAATGTATGAAACAAGACCCACATAATGTTTTCCCACCCTCGGCTTGGCTCTCTGCCCAATGTCCCACATCTCCTTCTTAAAAGCATGGCCTGAGCCACCCACCTCTAAAACTTCGCTTTGAACTTCCAATTTGTTTGCCACCCACAGTGACGTTTTGAAGAGAGCTACTAGCAAATACTTCTTGGTCATTTAATTAATCAAGGCAGAATAATCTTCTTCCTAAGACCTAAAGTAGCAACAGTCATCAAATGAAACTTAAATTCGTCTTAATCCCTGTGCTTCTTTCTGAATAACAATAATGCAGATAAAAGTACCTCTACGTGAGTGCTGTTGATTAAAAAATGACAATGAATATCTGATCTCTATTTTTCAATTTTCTACAATACTACTTTATACACATACTTTTTTGAAACAAAGATATTTCAAATTAGATAACCCAAACCACCTCCACCTTAAAATATGGTTCTTTGAATAGTCATCTTTTTAGTCACACTTCTAAGTCCCTGGGCTTTGCCTTGGAGTGTTGTTTGCAATCATCTGGTACTGTAAGTTTGATGACTCAGACCAGATGTTTACTGTTGCAGTTGTCTTTTAATTTTCACTCAGTTTTCCAACACTATTTTGCCCAGGTTTTTATCAGTAATTGTGAGAAAATGATATGAAAAACAATGAGGCTGGAGCCCAATAAAAGGAAGAGGGAACCTTCTCTTCCCAAAAACATGCTCCAGAAGGCTGGGAAATGCCTGTGAGCATATAAGGGGACTTTCTTAAATTCTATGATATGCACTAGTATCACAATAAATTTAAACCACCGAAGTTACTGTTAAGCATCAAGAGTTCTGTTACTACGATGCTTTTGCACTAAACTCTACTAGAGTGCCTCAACTCTTTTCAAGCACCAATCCCCTCTAAACTAGCTACTGGGTTTACTGTATATGAACTGTGCAAAATCATTTCAAAATAACAGGTAAGATCAACTAGGGAACAGAAGAGGGCTTTTCCTTGGGTAGCTCCTCAAAAAAACTGTCATTCTTTCCCAGTGAGGTCCATTAGAACCTGCAGGACTAAGTTAGCCACTGGAGAGTCTAAGCCTGTAGGGTTAAGTAATTGCTGAAGAATTTGTTAGTCATCATTAGATATCTTGACTTCTAAAGTAGTCTGCTAATACAGTTTGCTAATTGTATAGTACAGGTAATATCTAATACTGAAGTGTAATTTTAACTGCAACTTTCTCTTTGCAGAAAGGTGAGATACTAACACCTAAACTAACGTTTAAAAATTCTCAGGATCCTAGAGTGAACTGCCTCACAGTAGGGAGTAATCCAGAACAGGAATTGCTGAATTATTCTTTTTTGTTTCTACTATTGCCTCCTTCTTCTTGCTTTTCAGGGTGAAGGAAGAAATTGCTTCCCCATATTCAGGATTACTAAAGGACAAAAAGCAAGAGAAAACCAAAACTAAGAGCCAAAACTAATCATATCCAGATGAAATTGCAGACAATACAGAAAGTGAGCTGGTTATTTCAGATGATAAATAGAAGCATAGGTTCAGTTAGCATTAGCAGGTTTTATTTTGAGAATACTGTACATTTGAACAACAACAAAAGGCAAACACCTTACTCTCACTTCTGTTTTGCTCCTCAAGCCACAAACAAAAGGTTGTATTAAAGCAGCATCTGCAGCCAACAGCTATAGTTGACTTATTGTTTATCATTGTTTCCCTTGACCCTTCCAAATACTTCTCATAAATTTTCCTTCCAATGCATTTTCCACCCCCAGCCAAAAAAAAAAAACCCAAATCCCCAGTGCCTCAGCTTTCCTTTAGTTCTGCTTTAACAAGGCAGTTGTAATACATGTTAAAGCAAGACAAAACTATTCCTACCCTTCACAAAAGAACAAGGCGATTGGTTTGTTTACATTATATAACTATGAATACATATACAGTATTTACTTTATTTAATTCTAATGTCCAAAGCACTGGAGGCCAGCGTGGTGTAGTGGTTTAAGCATTAGACCACAACTCTGGAGACCAGGGTTTGAATCCCTACTCAGCCATGGAAACCCACTGGGTGACCTTGGGCAACTCATACTTTCTCATCATCACAAGAAGGCAAAGAAAGGTAAACCCCCTCTGAACAAATCTTGCCAAGAAAACCCTGTGACAGGGTTGCCATAAGTTGGATACGACTTGAAAGCACACAACAACAATCCAAAGCACTACAAAAGACATGACTACAAGTAACCATAGAACAGTATATCCAGGTCAACAAGGACTGTTATTCCCATATGAGAAAACTAGGCATCAAGAGGAAGAAAATAGCAGATTGTCCAAAGGCAGTGTGTGACAACAAAGACTAAATTTGAACAAATAGTCCTAGCTACTATGTTACATCTCACAGATCAGTGCGTAACTGGCTAACAGGCAATTTGGCCATCTGCTAGAACATTCAGAAGACCACTGTATTAAATACACACTAAAAAGGCCCTATACCTTACACACCACCACATTAAAAAGTGTATGTAAATAATGTTTGCATGTGAGTTCCTAGGTGTAGCCCTTCACAAATGTCCTTCAATACAGTGCTTCTCGTGCTGTCTGATTTAGTAGAACAGCAATCATTTTCTCCTAAAATGCCACAGACTGGTACCATATTTATGTCCACTGGCTATAACTATTCCTTTCTTTATTAGAGACTCTCCATGAACTGGCAGCTGACAACTCATGGACCATCCCTGGCCCAGGGACCACCACTTTGTGTAGCATTGTTTTAGTACAAATAGCACTGTCTCCTAGAGAGGACACATAAGAAGGATGACGTCATGTTTCTAAATGGACTGCATTAGCAAATGTGCTTATATATGTCCCAGAAAACATATGTGTGTACATGTGACAGGGGGATAGATCACCACAGAGACCATGGCTTTTAAATAAAAGGTGAGGCATAACAAAGAACTCTCCTTTGGTTTATTTCAGCATAGCCCTTTCTACTATTTTAAAAAATCCATAAACAAAGATCATTTGATGATAATGTATTACTAACAAACTGGCTTGCTGTTACAAAACTTAACTTACAACTATCACTACAAGTAACTATCTCTGTTGTGCCACTAAACTGACCAGATAGTATGAACATAAGGCACTTAAACGTCCTTACAAAGCAACAGCTTATGAACAAGTTGGCACAAGCCAACATAAAACATTATTTATGGAGGTGGTTTCTCCTCTAGTCAATGCACAGTGAAAATATTAGAGCTTTCCTTTGCCTTAGTATGTAGGTCCACACCGTGCCTGTATGCCACTTCAGAAAAGTGCAGTTCCACAAGTTTTCCTTTTTAAATCAAATAGTATATATGTGTACTTTGGCACAACAGGGAGGTTTCACAGAAAAAGAGTCAGACCACCTGTGAGTTGATTTCATTAAACAGGCTCCTAATCCTCTCATGCATGTCAAAAACATTACTATACTTTAATAGCTGCTATCCTACAAGGGGCACAGAATTTAAAACTATTCTGTTGACAGGCCTTACTATACTGTACTTTAGTTGACATAATTAGGAAAAATCCAAGATAAATAATGGATTACATCAAAAACCTGAAAAGACAGTACGGCAAGTGCAGAAAGAAAAAAGAGACTTAAAAAAAGTGAAAACGTAATTTATCAGCCAATACTGTCCAAGTTAACAGTATTATATCTAGCACACATGGAAAAAGGAAAGGTATGCCATTTACACCAGTAGACAAAAATTATTTGTGGTATTCATAAAAGATTCAATAGTTTCATAGAATATAACAGCTGCTAAAGCAACCACAAACATCAATGGAGTCTTTTAAATGTATTTTACCACAGAATATTTCAATGCCTATCTCTGAATCATAACTACTATATGTGGAGAATGTACCATAAAATAAGGAGGAAGTCCCACATACCAAACTCTAGGCGTTTTTGACATTCAAATGCTGTTTTATGGGATGGTTTACCACAAAATATAAGCTTGTGTTTTCATCATAAGCAGTTTGTTAACATGATAGAGAACTTCCCATTCTCTTTGCACTAAACTGATAACCAGGCATGTTACAGACCTGTACCTGATAAAACTGTAATCCTTTCTCTCCCCTGCTTCAGGTGTACCATGTGTTGGGATAATCATGGCCTCTAAGAGCCCATTTCTATGGTGTTTGTTAGGCAATACACATATATTACCAAGGGTGATCAATCTCTAGTAAGGGACCGTGGGAATTACAAAATAATTACAGACCACAGGGTCCCCATCTTAACTTATATGTTTCAAATTCTCCAATGTCAGTAAGCATGCCATGCCATTTTGTAACATATACTCACTATTTTTTTATATGTACATAAGGCTTATAAAATCTAAAATACTGTTTCATGAAAGATAGGCATTATTCAATAATCCTGTTTATTTTGCAACATGAATGATTTTATTAAATTTCCTGTACCATGTGCCTTCAGTTTACATGTTGGGATCACTTATAGACAAGAGAAAATCAAAATACAGAAGCATAGTGTCCCATTTTTCCTTCCACATAATTTTGCTGGCTAAGTTACAGTTTTATTTTAAATAGCCATTGTAACATAACTGCTTTATGCCCAAACACATAGCTACCAGAAGTTCAAAGATATTCAAACTGTACTTTTATTAGTACAGCACTGTCTGAATCACAATGTACTGCATAATATAAGCAACACAGTAAAGGCAGCTAAAAGCCTTCACTTAATATTATGTTCTTCAAAACTTCAGTGTTGAAAATACATAAAACTGAATGAATACAGGTTGTTTTTAATAGTGTCCTACAGCCTTAAGATATGTGTGCACAACACACATGCAGACAACAGAGGCACTGGGTGCAAGCTAGCTTGAGAAGATACTGAAATTGTTGCTAATGTTGAGGAATTTTGCCTCAGTGGAGAAAGGTTACTTTTAATTCCCCTGGACACAAGAGTTGCAACTGATGATTTTGCAATAAAATGGAGAAGGGTTAGTGCTCAAAAACCACAAAACGGATTGCACTCCCAAAGCAACCAAATGCTCTTTAAATATATCTCAGCAAGCCAAATGCAGTCAGCAGCATCTTTTGGAAAGAACTGTTAATAGTACTATGCAGAGAAATGTGAAGAAGACATCCTGCACTAACTAGACAGGAAAATCCCTCCTATCAATCAGACGCACTAAACAGACAACAAATCCTATGCTCATTTTGATTAGTTCTACTAGAAGACATGGATACTTGCTTCTAAGTGGATATGGGAAAGGAGTTCATGCAGCTGCAACTCCCAGCTGCAACTACAGCTCCAAGCATTCTTCTTCACTGGTGATGCAGCTATGGCTACTGGGACATTTGTAGGGCCACCTGTAGTATATGACTGTGCTCTCATAGTCCAATCTGTATGCAACTGATAAACTAAATGTAATTAATTAATGTGCCATGAGTCAAGTCAGATGTGACTCATTGTAATTGAGAGGGTCTATCTGTATTGATTTCCCATATGTTTGTCATATTGAGTCTGTAGAACAAAAGACCTAGTCTGCCAAAATATGTCTGTGTCAGAGAAAGCTGAGAGATATAACTGTACTCCTTCCAGCTTAGCCAGAAGCCCAGACACATAGAAAAGATGCTATGCTTGAAACAAATAATATGGTTTGGTTTCTGAAATCAAAGACATGGTCTTCCCTGCTAGCTAAATTTAGTACACAATAGTTCATTCATTTAACCTAGGCAAGCCCCTGAAGTTATCTCCTCCTGGGCAGACTGCCCAGTTCAGCTGCCTGAGAGATCAAAATAAGAAAACACATAGAGCTGACAAATGATTTCTGTTGTCTGTTTGGTAACCACTATAATACACATGCGCAGTGCTGTAGATTTTTTGGGTTCTGTTTCTGTGTAATAAAAAGCCTGTGTGCCCTTAATTCTTTGGCACAGTTTGGCAGGAATGATCCCCCTGTGTCATTGCTAGCAATAAAGGTCATCTGAATTGAACCTAGACTTTTGAGCTTCATTGTTTGTTACCCAGATAGACCTTAACATAATCACCACTAGGAGGACACTGCCTATCAGTGCAGCCGTATGGTAACATACAGGTCGCCCCCTGTACTCCTAGACTTACCATGTGTAAGTGAAACCACAGATAATAGCAAAGCCTATTAGAATAAAGGACTTCCTACACAAAAATACCATAGAACTGCATTGGAGGACCTTGAAGATGTGTAGAAGATGTGCTGGGGAAAGGGAGGTATGGTCGGAACAGAGTGAACAGATGTTACAAAAGAAGGCAGTATCGCTGTTTGTCAGCTATCCCACCTTCAGTTCACCCTGTTTCCCGGAATGGATTGGAGAGTGTACCAACCATTCCACAGAACCTTACTTTGCTTCTCTGCAATGCCAGGTCGGTTAAGAATAAAACTCATATAATTTACGATCTACTCTTGGATGAGGATGCCGACCTGGCTTGCTTCACAGAAACCTGGCTGGGAGAGGATAGCGCTGTCACATGGGCGCAGGCCCTCCCAGCCGGGTATTCTGTCAGTGAGCGGGTGAGGGGAAGTGGGCGGGGGGGCAGAGTGGCTCTGGTTTATAAGAACAATCTGACCTTGACCAGGATACCTGTCCGAAACACAGTCCACTTTGAGTGTATGTACCTTAGCCTAAGGACCAGGGATAGTTTGGGGATTCTGCTAGTATACCGACCACCCCGTTGTCTAGCAGACTCCCTAACTGAGCTGACACAGCTGGTCTCAGAGTTGCTGTTGGAGTCGCCCAGACTTTTAGTTCTGGGCGATTTTAACATTCCACTCGAGACCAGCTTGACAAATCTGACTGGTGCAGCTCGGGAGTTCATGGAAACCATGACAAACATGGGCCTATCCCAATAGGTCATTGGGCCCACACATTGTGTGGGTCATACTCTCGATGCGGTCTTTAGTACAGAACAGGAATATCCGTGGGCGGCGGTTATTAAAACCGCCGCATTGTCATGGACGGATCATTTCCTGGTCAAGACTGAACTAAGAGTCTCTTCCCGCCCCACCAGGGGTGGTGGACCCATTAGAATGGTCCGCCCCCGAAGGCTAATGGAACCAATAGGATTCCAGAAAGCCTTGGAGGGTTTAATGGTTGGCAACGCCGGTGACCCTGTCGAAGCTTTGGTTAATAATAATAATAATAATAATAATAAAATTTTATTTCTATCCCGCCCCTCTGCAACGCAATCGTTAATACCTGGAACACAGATCTTACCAAGGCTATTGACACGATCGCTCCCAAGCGTCCTTTCCAACCCGCCTCTAACCATAAGCCATGGTATACTTCAGAGCTTAGGAAAATGAAGCGGGTTGGACAACGACTAGACCGCAACTGGAGGAAAACTCGACTCTTATCCGACAGGACTCGACATAGGAATTTTCTTCGGTCCTATCGAGAGGCAATACATGCAGCGCAGAGATCCTTCTCCTATGCACGTATTGCGTCCGCAGAGTCCCGTCCAGCAGAGCTGTTTAGGGTGGTAAGGGAGATGACGCAGGTTATACCTGCACAGAACCCATTGCTTAACCCAACAACGGCCTGCTGTGATGCATTTAACAACTACTTTGCAGATAAAATCTCTCGGATAAGAGCCGACTTAGATGCCAGCATTTTGACAGAAACAACTGACGAGGCGTCCAGCAACTCCGTTGATGTAAGTTTACTGAATCAATTTCAATCTGTGAGTACCGAGGACGTGGACAAGCTACTTGGTAGAGTGAGGAAGACGACCTGCCCTCTTGATCCTTGCCCTTCATGGCTGGCCATCCAGGGGGGGACTGCCTTGATGGTGTTCCTTAAGGACATCATCAATGCATCCCTCAGGGAAGGGTGTGTTCCATCTTGTTTAAAGGAAGCGGCGGTTAGGCCGCTCCTGAAAAAACCTTCCCTAGACCCCCTGGACATGAATAACTATAGGCCGGTTTCTATGTTACCATTCTTGAGCAAAGTGATCGAGAGGGCAGTTGCTCTTCAACTCCAAGTGGTCTTGGATGAAACTGATTATCTAGACCCATTTCAAACTGGCTTCAGGACGGGATTTGGAGTTGAGACTGCCATGGTTGCCTTGACCGATGATCTGCATCTAAGCATCGACAGGGGTAATGTGTCCCTGTTGGTGCTTCTGGACCTCTCAGCGGCTTTCGATACGATAGATCATGGCATTCTCCTGGATCGCCTGAGAGGGTTAGGAATTGGAGGTACTGCGCTCCAGTGGTTCCGGTCCTTCCTCTCGGGCAGGTCCCAGAGGGTGCGGCTTGGGGACAGCTGCTCCAGCAGAAAGGAGCTTACTTGTGGTGTTCCACAGGGCGCCATCCTGTCCCCAATGCTGTTTAACATCTATATGAAGCCGCTGGGTGAGATTATTCGGGGTTATGGGGCTGGGTGTTATCAGTACGCTGATGACACCCAGATCTATTTCTCCTTGTCCCGATCATCGGCCTCGAATCCCAATGGCATCTCTCCTCTTAATGACTGTCTTAAAGCTGTAATGGGCTGGATGAGGAAAAACAGATTGAGATTAAATCCAGACAAAACGGAGGTGCTCAAGGTAGCGGCCCTGAAACCGGGAGTTGAGTTGCAACCTCCAGTCCTGGACGGGGTCACGCTCTCCGTTAAGGACTGTGTTCGCAGTCTGGGGGTGCTCCTTGATTTATCGCTTCAGATGACGAGTCAAGTGAATGCGACGGTCAGGAGCACTTGTTATCAGCTTCGGCTGATACGCCAGCTGTGCCCTTTCCTGGAAGTAAGGGACCTTGAGACTGTGGTGCACGCGCTGGTAACCTCTCGTCTAGATTTCTGCAATGCGCTCTACATGGGGCTACCCTCGTGCTTGGTCCGGAAACTTCAGTTGGTACAAAATATGGCAGCCAGAGTGGTCTCAGGAACATCTTGGAGAGATCATATAACTCCAATACTAAAATCTCTCCACTGGCTGCCTATCAGTTTCCGGGCCCAGTATAAGGTGTTGGTTATTACCTTTAAAGCCCTAAATGGCTTGGGTCCAACTTATCTCCGGAACCGCCTCCTCCCATACAATCCTCCCCGTGCACTCCGGTCCTCTGGGAGGAATCTGCTTCAGCCACAAAAATCTAGGCTGTCTGCAACCTCCCAGAGGGCCTTTTCAGTAATCGCCCCCAAATTGTGGAATGGCCTGCCGAATGAGATCCGTCAGCTGACGAGCTTGAGTAGCTTTAAAAAAGCACTAAAGACGGATCTCTTTCGGCAGGCCTTTCCTGATTAGATCCCGGCCTCAGGAACTCAGTCTCCTGGCTTTTTAAAAATTATGTATATATTTGTTTTTAATGTGTTTTTTTAGCTAGAAGGTTTTAATTTTATTGTGTTTAATGTCTTTTTATGTGGGTGGGTGGGGGTGGGTGGTGTTTTTAGTCATTATTATAATGTTTTAATTGTTGGAAGCCGCCCCGATTGTTTTTAGCAGAGGGGCGGGGTATAAATAAATTTTATTATTATTATTATTATTATTAGAAAGAATGCCTCTTTGGGCATTTTCCAGAGCAACTCTATGGTATGCGTCCTTTAATTTGTGTCTGTCAGATAACTGAAACCGTGGGTATTGGTTCTGCAGATACGGGGGTGACCTGTACTTGCAAACAGTACAAGTAGTCTTTGTTAAATATGTGTACTAGGGGAGAAAAAGAAGCATGCAAATTTTCTCCTGGTTGTATAAATAAAAATCTAGTGTGTGCCAATGAATTATTACAGATTGCACTAAAGTCATGAGTTACATAGCAGTGCAGGCTAGTTTGCCCATGCCTGACCAAAAAGTAGAAATCTCGCTTTATTTTCACATAAAATCACACTCCTTTTTTATTATATTAAAGGATGACCTAGCATATGAACAAACAATACTACAGAGCAATATCAGAAACCTGTCTTTTCCAGCCCTTTGAAAAACCTAGGAGGACAATTAAGAAAGGTATCAGATGTGGTACAGAGAGCTGCAGTACAAGAGAGGAACTAAAGACTTATCAGCTTGGATAATGAAAGTTTGGTGGCTTGAGTGGATTTCTACTCACACAATTCTTAATATAATCCAATGAAGACAGGTTTACATAAACTGCTTCTAATCTTCCTTATTAAAGACAAGTGCACTCCATAATACATCACGCTATTAATAATGGCAATATTTATTAAATTAACCTGTAAATGTGTTTGAAACTCTTCACCTTTTTAAACCAACCTTTTAATTTTAATTTTAATCCTCTAAATATCATGCTCTTGATGTCAATCAACTGGGTCAATCTATTTAATGATTTTCATAGAGATGAATTAGATTGTAATTATTACAGCATGTCTGGCCTGTTAAGAACTAAATTGGAGACAAAATTAAAAAAAAAAAAGTAACCCTGTCTCAAATCTACTGACATATTCCCCAACACGCCAAAAAAGTGAGGTCTGTATCACCCATGGTTATGCCAATGAGATGTATATAATGAAGAATGATTTCGATGTCTGTTGCTCAGTCAGGGACATTATGGCTCCCTCTGTGATTCAAAACTGTAGCTCAACTCAAGCAAGGGAAAAACAGCCCTTTTAAAAAGATAGCTAGATGCAGGGGGGGAGGGTGGAAAAACAAACACTTTAAACTTACTGAAAATAACAAACCCCACAAAAATAATGGCTTTAATTATTGTCATATACTACCGTATATTCCGGCGTATAAGACAACTGGGCATATAAGGTGACCCCCCCCCCCAATTTTTAAGTTAAAATATAGTTTGGGATATACTTGCCGTTTAAGACTACCCCTCCTTCTCTACCTCTCAGATCTCCAACCCCCCTGGTCCAGCCAGCCACCCCTTCACCCTTCCCAAAGACGTGATGCCCAATCATGGCTCCAGGAAGGGCGGGTGGTGGTGGAAAGCCTGCCCACCACCAGCCAGCCAACTCAGAGGTTTGGCTGGCAAGGGTTTCCCCAGCCTGCCTGCCAGCCTGCCTGCCAGCCAGCCAGCCAGCCAGCCAAAGCTCCGCATTTCATCTTGGCTTTCATAACTTTGGCTGTAGATGATGGAATAGTCTGTGAAATTAAAGGACTGAGAACAGCTAAAGAAGCATGGGATACTTTGAAAAATCTCTGCAGTGTTCAATCTTTGGAAAGTAAGGTTGCATTAATAATGAAGTTGGTTCATATGAAGCTATCAAATCCCAATTTTTTGAACGAGCACATTAATTACTTTAGAGCCACACTGGCAGACTTGCAAACTCCTGGAGAGGAAATCCCCAAAGCTATGCAAATAGGAATCTTCCTGGCAAGTTTACCAAAATTCTACAATCCCATAATAAATACCTTGTAATTAAAGAATGATTTTAACTCTACCAGAAGCTTTTATTCAGATAAGAGAATTTCATCATAGACAAAACTTGATGCAAAATAATAAGTTTGAATCCAGAAATTCTAATTTTAAGCAACAGGCTAACTTGGCTGAAAAGAAACCTCATTTTAAATGGACAGTTTTTTTCTTTCCTGAGCTAAATGGAAGGCAATTTAACACTTCGAAGACAAGGCAGTCATTCTCACAGCAGGGGAAAGGATTTGCTGGGAAAACTGCCCGACGTATAAGAGGACTCCCAACATTTGAGGAGATTTTCAAGGGTTAAAAAGTAGTCTTATATGCCGGAACATACAGTAAAACACTGGTCTGGAACTTAATCTGGGCCCATAACCTAATGGAGAATGTTTAAAAATGGTGCCAAAGAAACGGTTGGCTATATTCTCCTTAATGGTAAAAATAAGCAAAATTAGCAGAGTATATATTTAAAAACAGACAGCAAAGTGAAGCAGTTCCAAACACGGAGACAATTTACAGCCATCCAACCTTTTTGCCCCCACTTTCCATACCGTATCTAGCAAAAACAAAGAAAGTACTTCACAGCAGTCTTAAAATCATATAAAAAGTACTTTACTTATGAACATCGTGTGTATAACTTCAATACACAGGTACAAGACTTGAAGATATGCAGGAATAACAAAAATAAATGCTGATTGCTACATTTCTAAGACAAAATATGAAGAGACCCCTTCCTGAGTCATCCTGCCTGCAGAAGATCTCAATGGCAACTGAGCGTTGTGTCTTCCAAGACAAAAGACTTCAAGGAAAGACTCCTTTTCTGGAAGACACATTGAAAATATCTTAGGTTACAACAGGAAATTACCTGATCCTCTCTGTTACATTCAACCTAACTGCTCTCTAAGAGTAAACAATCCAGCATGTTAGATTGCAACTAAACTCCAACAACATAATCATATTTCACTGAACATGCATCTTGTTATGGTCTTGGGAATGCCAGCTTTTGTTGAAAAGCTTTTAACTACTTTTGTTTCACAAGTTCTAGAAAAATGATGAAACGTATTCTAAAAGATACAGCATACATACAGCCAACACAAATAATATAAATCTTATTATCTCTGTTAATCAATATCAGCAATCTTTAACAAATGCCAAACATGATACAGTGGCCTCTTGGTATCTGCTGAGGTTCCCATGGATACCAAAATCTGTGGATGTTCAAGTCCCATTATATACAATGGCATAATAAAATGGCTTCCCTTATATAAAATGGCAAAATTCAAGGTTTGCTTTTTTTGAGTTTTTTTGGGAATATTTTCAAACAGTAAACGGTTGAATCCGTGGGTGCAGAATCTGTGGATACGAGGGCCAACTGTATTGTAACCAGAGAGAAAGCCACACTTAACAGTTACTTCAAGTTAAAGCTGATTCAGTACCTCAAAATCTGTGTGACCTTAATAATGTTAATAAAGAAAACTTAACAGTTTCAAGAAGATTCCTTCTTCTCAAATAAAATTCTTCCTTTCTGAGTTACAGTATGCCCAGAGAATGCACCCTTATCTTTCTGGTATCCAATTATTGTAAAGTAATTTGATGACACTATAAGCCTGAATTCCAAACAAAATAAATCCCCAATAAAGTAATAGAAATATTTAAATAATTAAACATATATCCAAAGGTACCGTACTTTAATGAGAAACTACCAATTGTATATTTCAGGTTAATCTGGGTGAAGATTTTTAAAAAAATTATCAATTTACTCTCTCAGCAGGATGCTAAACTACATGGATTAGGGAAGTGAAAACTGCATCAATGTATTAAGATTTTTTTATTTTTGTTATAACAAGCACTTTGCCAAGATCAAGTTTCAAAACAGGATTAAAGTAATACTAGAGATAAGGACTATATTTTCTTTGACAAAAGACACTGAAACATAATTCAGAACCTTCAAGTCATTTTACCTCTTTGTTCATTTTTATAAAGTGTTCTTTGTAGTTAATCCCTGAATGAATGGGTTTAACCTTGAGTCAAGAAACATTCAAATCTTATTCAGAATGAATCACCATAACACATGCAGCGCAATTCCATACATGTCTACTAAACAGCATTTACTTGCGGGCAAGTAGATATGATTTCAACCTGAATATTCTGGCACAATAGAATACAGTCATCCCTTCACATTCGCGGAGGTTAGGGGTGGGAGACCTCCACGAATGTGAAAAAACCACGAATAATCATAGTCTTCCCCCCACCTGCCTGCAACAGCCCACTCCGTCGCCACTCACTCCCATCCTCCCACCCTTTCCAAAGTGGTGACGGGGGCTTCAGAAGCCCCCATCGCACTCACTCCCCTCGCTGCCTTGGGAAGCCCGCGCTGCCTTGGGAAGGGACTGGGTTGAAGAGCAGGTGGGCAGGAGGCTTTCCACCCCCCCTACCCAAGACATTGACGGGCTTTGTGAGAAACCCTTTGCTGCCTTGGGAAAGGACAGGGTGGAGAGCGGGGGGGGGGGCAGGTGGCTTTCTGCGAATAATCGAAACCACAAATGTGAAAGTCATGAATGTGGAGGGGCAACTGTACTGTAAAAGCAAGAAAAGGGTTCAGAGCTTTTGGCTGCTGACATACAGCAGAACTAATGCAGTTTGATACCGCTTTAACTGCCATGACTCAATGCTATGGAATTCTGGGACTTGTACTTTTGTGAGATATTTAGCCTGCTCTGTCAGAGAGTTCTGTCAGAGTGCTATAACAAACTACAAATCCCAGGATCTGAGACAGGACAGTTAAAGAGGTGACAAACTGCATTATTTCTGCAGTGTGTCTTTGTTATAGAATGCACAATGAACATTTCCAGAACATAAGTTGAGAACTTTTCTATATTACAAAATGTCAATGAAAAATGAATGCTTTGGTCCAATCTTATTACTGAAGAATACCAGGAAAAAAAATTAGCTTTGAAACTCTACAACTGAACATTTTTCCCTCAAAAATGAACAATGGGCAGGAGGGTCCAGTCTATACATTAAGGCAGATAAATCAAGTAAATCTGCATTTATATATCCTATATAATTCAGGCTTTCGAAGAAATCAGAAATATTTTATTCATGAATCAGTGTTGCACAAGGCAACAGGAAGGACAGGTCTGTAACTATAGGTCTTTGAGTCGTCATCTGTGATCTCACACAAATGGATTCACTACACCTGCACAGTGCATCATTCAGAACCTTCTAGAGCTGTTACGTAATGTTTTGGTGGTGGCCCTTCCTCTCCCGTCTCATGCAACTAGGCTGATTCCTGCTCAAACCTTCATTTCTCTGGAACCAAGGAGCTATGGAGAGCTGGACACAGAATGGGGAGGAAGGGGGGGTGTTGTGTAAGTTCAAAGAAGGTAAGCAACCTGTCCTTCTTCATGGTCTCTGTGACTCACACAAATGGGAGACTACCCAGCTACTCACCGTAGGAGATGGGAGCGTCATACAACACAAGAAAACAGTACAGCTCTCCGAAAGGAAGCATCAGCCCTGGACCTTGCGTCTAGTCTATAATGGGTAGGAAGGGGGCTCACCAGCTTGTTGGTGAGCTGGTTTGCAGCCCAGCCAGCACCCCCCAATGCTCCTCGTCTGCGACCCCCATCGCCCACATGGCTGGCTGACATGGGGGCCACCATTGCTGGCCTTTTCCTTGCTGGCCTGCCTTGCAGCCGGGAGGGCGTGGGAAAGCACGGGCCAATCGGGGTGGGCCTGTCTTGCTCCGATTGGCTCCATGCGAAGAGTGAGGCAAGTCATCTGGCCGCACTTCTGATGCAGTCGGATGACAAAGGAGCCTGCAATGGGGCCGGTATTTAAGCTGGCCTCTGGCACAGGTCTCTTTAGTTGGCACATTGTGAGCCGAAAAGGAAGACCTGCGGGAGCCAGTGGAAGAGAAAGGGCTGGGGGAGGCCCAAAGCAGCTGGCAGTTTTGGATAGGCCTCGTTCTCCAGCTGCCCGGGCTTCTCTTACCCTTCCCCCACAGGCGAGCAGCAGTTCCCGGAGTGTCAGCGGCTGGTCTCAAGTGGTGAGGTTGGGGGGGGGGGGAGAGGCATCTCCCCCTCTCCCCCTCCCTTTCCTTTTGTTTCCATCCGCAGGTCTTTGGGCCACAGGTCGGCGGCTGGCAACTAATAAAATTTAGGGGCCTACGGAGGGGGGAGGCCTGGAAAAAGGGGGTTACCAGGCTGGGGTATTTTGGCTAGCTGCTCGGGGAGCATAGCAGCACAATCTAGCAGCCACGCTCCTCTGGGACTGTGGGGGGGGGCTTCGCCAGCTGGGCCAGGAGCATGGGCACCCTCGGTCGACAGGGGTCCTGCCATCTCTCAATTTGTCCAGGCACAGGGGAAAGCCACATGGGGGCAACCTGACAGGGGGAGGGGCAGCGGTGATGTGAGGCCGGGCTGGCCTCAGCGGGAGGCGCCTGCCCTCAACTGTTCCTCCCTGGCAGGGGATAGCGCCATGTGGGCAGCTAGATAAGGAGACGGCAGAGGCAGGAGCAGCACTGGGTTGGGGTACCTGCCCTTCCCCCCAGTCTTCATTGGCCACACTGTGTGGGACCAGTTGGGTAGTACACGTCCTCATACCCACGCACACATTGCGCACACATACAAAATACTACTACTACTACTACTACTAATCCTATTCAACTGATAGACACAGCAATAGGGGCCACAAATGCTCCACACCACCGACAAGCTACATTTGGGGTATTGGGAACAAGTTAGTGGGGCACACAGCACCATGCATGGTCATGGCTCCGAAAAAGGCCACGCAAAAGAGATGGCACCTGAATACACCGCCAATGGGGGAGTGGGACTGGCTCTGCCTGCCGATGCGGCGGGGCCAATTGAACACACAGAAGTGGGCGCTCTCGGCGATCGCAATCTCGGGGCAGCAGTGACTCCAGAGATTCCAGGTGCTCTTATTCGTGCCACCCCTCATCCAGGCAACACAGCGGATCCCGGCAAGGGCAGAGCCCGAGGAGGAAGCGATGGAGGTCACTCACTGCAGAGGTTCCAAATCCAGTTCCTGCTCTTCCTCAGGTGAGTCTTCGGACAAAGACTGCAGCAAATTCAGGTACTGGGGAAAAGGGGCTTTCAAGCCAGTGGTCCTTGTGGTTGCAAAAAAAGCCAGGTGAAGGCAGAAGCGGAAAAAAAGGAGTGAAGGTAAGAACCCCTCCTGGCAAGGAGCTTGTGGAAGCCAAATCCAAGGAGGACTCCCCGGGTGGTCATCTGGACAGGAAGGTGCATTCCAAGATTTTACAAGGGTATTATGTAGACATATTGTCGCTTGCACCTCCTCCTAGCGAGGAAGCCAGGGTGCACAAGGGCAACAAAAAGGAGAATGAGAAATCAAGAGCTGATGCAATGGAGCACACCTTTGCCAAATGGCTTGGGGGGGGGTACACGGTTTTCACGGGGGGGGTGGCCTTGGTCTTCCCGGAGCAGGCTTGGCACCTGATCAACCACCTCCCTCAGGTCTTGAAGGTAAAGGCATAGGCTGGAGATTTGGTGACAATTCTGTACAATGTGGAATGCAGAAAGAAGGCCTCCAGGTCGGCCATGCACAGGTGGGAGGCCGCTGATTACCCAACTTGGTTGGTTGCCACAGGATCAAATAGGAGGGCCAACAGGTTTCCAGGGTGCCCAAGAAGAAGGAAGGGAAGAAGTCGGTGTGTTGGGAGTACAATGAAGGTAAGTGAACCAGATATTGATGCTGGCTTGATCACACATGCGAAATCTGTGGGGGGTGGCACTCCCAGGTGACTTTTTCCAGGCAGGCTGGGGGGAGCCAGTCCTTTCGGAGCAGTCGTCCTGCTTTATCCGATGCCAGGAAGGAGGCAGGGTCTGGTAACAGCACCAGCCCAAGCAATGCAAAGTGAGGTGGTACGTAAGGTCCAAGTACGGGTCACATGGCCCACATGACAGTGAAACTGGACGCCTACATGCCAGTGAAACTGGACTTGGATGTGGCCTCACCTTGCAGCCTACTCAAAGTGAAAAGCTGCGGCCTACATAGCTGACGGCTTTGAATTTGGCTTTCGAATCCCTTTTGAGTAGCCGAGCAAGGCGTCTGTGTTGGGCAATTTAAAATCAGCAACGCAGATGCCGGAGGTGCTTGACCTCAAAATTGACAAGGAGAGGGAGGCAGGCAGAACTGCAGGCCCTTTTGATGAGCCACCCATGCCCAACCTGTGCATCTCCCCATTGGGGGTTGTGCCCAAGAAAAGCCCAAGGGAATACCACCTGATTCACCAGCGATTCTACCAAAGGGGGCGTCTGTCAACAATGCTATCCCACCGGAGCTATGCATGGTGCGATACTCATCGTTGGAGCATGCCATATGGCTGCTCCAAACTTGCGGGCCAGGGGCCCTCATGGCAAAATGTGACGTACAATCAGCTTTCCGACTGCTTCCGGTGCACCTGGATGACCCTTGCCTTATGGGCTTTAAATTTCAGGACAAGTGGTGCTATGATATGGCACTGCCCATGGGTTGCTCCATCAGCTGTGCAGCCTTTGAGGTGTTTAGCACATTCTTGGAATGGGCCCTGAAACACAGGATGGGGCCCCCTTTGTAACCCATTACTTGGATGATTTTCTAATGATGGGGCCAGCAGGGTGGGGGGTTGGGTGTCTCATTCCTTCCTTCCAGTCCCTGGCTGAAGAAATTGGTGTCCCCCTGGAACCAGCAACATCCCTGGTTTATCTGGGGATAAGCTGGATTCCATGCTGGGCATGTCCCGCCTGCCTGAGGACAAGCTGGCGGCTTTGAAGGAGATGCTGAGTGGCCTCCTGAGGTGGGAAAAGGCCACGCTGAAAGAAGTGCAATCGTTGCTGGGTCACCTGAACTTCACATGCCGGATGGTGTCTCCAGCAAGGGCTTTCTGTGCGCGGCAGATAAGAAGGGGAGAAGGGAAACAATTGTACCAATAGTACAGTGAATGCCTGTGATGCGTCTTGTACCACTCATAACCTCTACAGCCATAGCACCCAAAATCACAGCCATCCCAATATTGGTAGCATTCATAACAGTACCAACAATGTGGTGGTAACTTTGACCAAGGTCTGTAAGACCATGACGATTACAACCCCATCCCTCAAGAGGTAGGAGGCCAAAGAAGAGCATGGCTAGTGATGTCAAACAGACTGACATGATGGAGGCAGAAGAGGAGGAGGATTATTCACTCAAGGAAGCAGTGTCACAGGAGACTGAGTGGCATGACCCAAAAAGGATAGGTAGGCGACCTATCAGGTGAAGCTGTAGGAGATTCAACTATCTCCCCCTTGGAAGTAGTACCAACGTGGACTACTTGTGGGGACTGTTTGACCAAAAACATAGCTTGCACTTTGAGATGCAGGGAGGATCATCTCAAATCTACAGAGACTGGTGCCAAGGCTTCCCTCTCCAGTACCAACACCACTGGAAAAGGCTAGGCAGCACATTCCAAAAACATGAGGCACAGGGGGGGGGCGATATAGACCGTGGTCCCTGTGCCTGTTTCTTCTTTTTATGCCACTTCTTCTTAGCCCTATGGCTGAAAATTGAAGCAAAGGCCTCTAATTCAAATGATTGACCAACCTGGTGTTGAAAGAACATGAGATTGAGCCTCTGCATCTATGGCTTGAACTGGTACTGATAGAGTTCAGCATGGATGGCAGAGTTGGAGGCAGGCCACTTGGAACCATCCCTAACTTTCTCTGGTCAGTTTCCTTGAAGGTTTTCCTTCACTGCCACCTGGACTGAGGAACTGGAGGTGAATATGGCTTAAGAAGATTGAGGGGGTAAAGATCCACAACCCAATTCAGAGGGCTTGTCCAAGGCTGTCAGGGCTTGCTTGAGCTTGGATGAGTGGTTCTTATGCACTTATGGGGTGAAAACCCTACAGTGGACACAGGACCCACATTATGGCCTTCACTAAGGCACAACAAACAAAGCAAATGACCATCCCACTTGGGAATGTTGGCCCCACAGGAGGTACAACACCTGGTATTTGTTGGCAGTTTCCCATCCAAGTACTAATCAGAGCTGACCCTGCTTAGCTTCCAAAATCAGTCAAGATCTGGTGCCTTTAGGATAGTACCAGGTTGAAATGAATTCTCTAGAACAGAAAGGGTACGTCTTCTTTATGGAAGAAGTGTTATTACCACTAGTTTTTACAAATTACATGGAACTGTCCTAAAGGTTCAGATGTCTATGAATTCAGAAATTTAAGGGTGTTTTTTTAAAATAAAAATCTGAAGAGGAAAAGGGAAGCAAGGACTTTATTATTTGTTTACAGTAGAAATTTGGAATACCCACCAAAGCATGAGCCAAAGTGACAGTGCTATTAAGTCTGTCATATTGGCATGATTTTCAAAGGAATGATTTGACCTCATATTAATACCTTGCAAATATTATGTTTTAGTTAGGATTTGCACACCAGTAGTTATATGAACATAATGAAAGCGGACCACTTCTTTTACCAAATGATTAAACTGGCATTTTAAAGTTTAGCAACAAGCACAGATAATATAGCCTGACAATACTGCTTGTTGTTCATCCTGCCAGTTTCCATTAGCAAAGGTCTTAGAGCCAAATTAACATTCAGAAAAAGCATATGGCACAGTTCTCCTGGAATACTACCATTTCTGATTATAGTGAGGACACTTCTTGTTTTAATGCTTCCCCACATCAAAAGTTCAATGCATTGAGAAAACTGTCTCATGGGAACAGATAGATCACATTAGAATGTGATCTACAGCACAACATGTAAACTGTCCACGTGCAGGAAGGCTTTTATATAAACTTTTGACAACTCTCAAACCTGGTCTACATAATGAGGGCAGGGGGAAGGATACAGATTTTCCAAAGGACAACACCATTTCAGCTGACAGAAAAGGGAACATTTAAAATGGCATTTTCTGCATTTAAAGATCCCTCTCTTAAAGTAGGAAATTAAGGACTTTTTCGGACAAGTAAAATGCAACGGAAGCAGCCTTGCCACGTTGCGAGACTGCTGCACTGCAGGGCATCCCTTTCGGATGACGCCCGTCCCTGCCGGTACTGTTGCGGTACCTCAGGGACATTTGAGTGTAATATTTTGGTGATTTTTACTCACAAAAGTTGATCGTGAGTAAAAATCACCAAAATATTACACTCAAATGTCCCTGCGGTACCGCAACAGTATCGGCAGGGACGGGCGTCATCTGAAAGGGATGCCCTGCAGCGCAGCAGTCTCGCAACGTGGCGAGGCTGTTTCCGTTGCATTTTACTTGTCCGAAAAAGTCCTAAGATACCAGCAAATAGATTCAGCTAGAATCTCAAACACATATGCATTCACTATCTATTTGCAAGTCTATAGGTACTGTAATCTGTACATGGTCAATTCTCCCTCAGATATCACTACCCTGCAACTGACTTTGTAGTGTATGTAATTAGCCACTGTATGGCAAACATTTGGCAAGATGGGGTATGGTTATCATGAGTTCCAGAGCATCATGAATTTAGCTGAAATAAAGCAACAGTTTGTGTCCTTTTAAAACTATAGGTAAAAACTAGCATATTGGGCAGGTAATTTTAACAAAAGAAAACAGAAGCAGAAAATAGTGCAAATCCTAGTGATAATGTAAAAAAAACAGAAGTAGAATTTATAAACTTTTAAAAAATAAAGAGCAAAGATAAATTTTTAAGACTGCACTTTTCAGTTTCAGGTACTACACCTTGTTAAAAAAAAAATCCACAGAAAGAGAAAAATGTATTCCAAAGTAATCAATCATTCTGATCAAACAGCCAGGAATAACATAAGGAAACCCACCCATAAATTTGGTATGGCATACCGTCCTACTATAAAGTAAATTCAACATAACATCAATACTGCATGCTTAGCATTCCTTGGAACATTTTCTGCCAGCCTGAGGTCTGCCAGGCTGGAAACACATTACAACTTACCTAAACATTTGCAAGCTGGCTACACAAAAACAAACAATTCTGAAAGTCTACATTTTACACAGAATTTTAAAACAGTTGAAATATTTCTGAATCATAAGTACAACTGTGCACAAAGAAACACACCAAGATCTATGTCAAATTAACAATATTGAAATTACACAACAGCAAAAACCTTTATTATTAATTCTGAGAGTTTCACTTGAAAGTAAAAGTTTGAAAATATGCTGTAATTTGGGCAGGATCATGGATCAACAAAATCCAGAAGAATTAGGAGGGATGTAACCCCTCCCGTATCCTACAGCTACATGTGCATCCCTTAAACCTGAGAAACTTTCTGGAAAAAGATTTTGGGCTGTTCTGGGGGCTGCAGGAAGAAGAAGGAAATTATGATGCTCTCATTCTAAATGTGCCTAATGTTTGGGTCTGTTGCTTAAATCTCTAAACCTCTGGACCCTAAAATGCCACAACCACACTTAAACTGCACTTTAAGGTCATGGCACTTTCTTCCTGTTTCTCACTTCTGCAGCCCTCTGCGCCTCCCGTCTTCCATCTCCTGGGAGCATATTTTGGGGGGGATACACAAAGTATTCTTCCTTGTGCTGCTGGCAGATGCAGTTCCATCAGTAGACCAACCCCATTCGATACTGAAAAACACACTATATCTGTGTATCACTATCCTAAGCCACACCATACAATTCAGTTGTTTAGGAGTATCCCCAGTCAAGTTTTACTGACAGAACTGATTTCCGTCTATCACTTTCATAGTCTACAAACCATCTAAACAGAATGGAACATCTACATTTGCAGAACCCGGTACCTTCTTGAAACTTTCATTCCATGTTTAATTTATTTAGTGCAAGACATCCAACAGTTCTCCAATATTATTAAGTTCTGGACTGGCCTACTGTCCTCTAGCCCATCATATGCACATGAATATCATAATCATAGCAGCAGTGAACAATTGTCAGGATTGTATCCATGTACTTGCGTGCATAATCAAGGCTGGCCTCTCTTTTGTAATGGTAACATATTCAGGTGCTTTGTTTAGCAGGAAATGAGTGGGGGGTGGGTTCTTGGCTGAGACCAAATGGTTGGCAATAAATGGCGGGGATACTGAGCAAACAACGGGAGTGGAGATCTTTTTTGAGGAAAGGACTAATGACTGAGCTGCCCGCCAAGGTTACCTGATTGTAAATACTTTTTAAACTGCTGCTTTCCCATTGTGCTTCATTCAAAAGCAACAATGTTATACAGTTAACTCTTCAGATTTCTGTCTAGCAATAAAAGTTTACTGTTTTACTCTGAAGCTGCTGCTTACTGAGTCTCAAGAAGACTGCACATGACAACAGTATACTGCATATGAATAGGCTTTGTTATTCTGTGGCAAGCTGAGCAGTGTTACTGAAAGGAAGAACAAATATCTAAAAACTAAATGCAATAAGTACACATGAAGCACTAAGGAGGACTGTTTCAGATGAAATAGGAAATGGTGGTTTACTGCTAAAGTGAACGTTTCTAGGATGGAGGACCATCGCCTCCCAAAAATACTACTCTACAGTGAACTCGCCACGGATCAGTGTAAGAGGGGCGCTCCAAAAAAGCAATACAAGGACTCCCTGAAACAACATCTCAGGCTCGGCCAAATTGATCACCAACAATGGCCCGCCCTGGCCGCACATCGGGAGGCATGGAGACGCACTATCCACAATGCTGCAGCCTTATTTGAGAACTCACACCGAACAAGTCTTGAAGAGAAACGACAACGCAGAAGGAATCACAACCCGGAAACATCACCCAAGGAGACCTTCTGCTGTGCTTTCTGCAACCGGACTTGTTTATCTCAGATTGGCCTTTTTAGTCATCAGCACACTTGCAGAAAGCGTGGGATGAGTCCTTCTTGAATCTTTGTTTGCGAAGAAAAGCCAGAGAGAACAAGCCTTAATGCAGTACACCAGTGCACACACACACCCCGCCACCTTTCTTTTGGTATGCCATGGAAGACTGAAAGCTCTTATATAGGTTAGGTCCAGGCTATCTGACAGAACGTATCTCCCCATATGAACACCCCAGATACACATGTGAGGCCCTTCTCTCAGTTCCACCACTTCCACATATATGAATGATGAGAACATGAGACGGCCTTCTCAGTGGCTGCCCTTAGACTTTAGAATTCTCACCATAGGGAGGCTAGAATGGCCCCCTTTTTGCTACCCTTCCACCGGAAGGTAAAGACTTTTTTAATTTAGATTTTATTTATTTCATTTAGATTTATTTTTATCTAGTTTTTAATTTAGATTTGAAGGCTTTTAAGGAAAAGGTTGTAAGAGCTGTATCATTTCAAATTGTATTATTTATTTATTTTTAAAATCTCTTTAAAAGTGTATGTCTTTAATATGGTTAACAGTTTAATTCAGTCTTGATATTGATTTTGTGTACCTTTTTAATTGTAATCTTTTAAATGCATAAGCCACTTTGAGTCCTAGTCTTGGGGGAAAGGTGGGATATAAATAAAGTTGTTATTAATAACAACAACCTACTTTTAAATCAAGAATCCTGTGTGACATGAAAACACAATAATTGTTTAAACAAGCAAAGATTAATGAATGGTTTGTTCTCACCCTCTGCAGAGAGGAAAAAGAATTTGATCCTGAGACGTCTACAGGTTTGCTCTTAACAGTGAGAAGCCATAGTTTCCAATTATGTCTGAACTGGCATAAAAGCATTATTCAAAGGCCAAGCTGATTGTTTTTAATGTTGCCTAGTAACATTTGGCAATTTCCCCCTGGTATACTTTAATTCATGCTTTTTCATAAATCTGCCTGTTTCTCATATTTTGCAATAAAAACACCAAAAAATCATAACAAAAATTAATAACCCACTTAAACTATTCTTTTGTACTCCAGTAATGCAAGGAGGGGAGGAGGCTACAGGAAAAAGCAACTAGATAAAGGAAGAAAGCATGCAAAAGACCGAGTTTAGAAGGCGGGGAAATGAGATACAGAGGAGAAATACAGGCTAAGTGCAGAATATGGTAGTAACTGCTCAACATGGCTAAGAAAATCCTCCCATGTAAGTGCAAAATCTTTTGGAATGTTCTTTGGATTATAGATCATTAGATATCCACAGGTACAGTGGAGCAACATGTAACAAAAGCAACAGGACTCAAGTCATCTGCAGTTTTGTATTCTCCAGCAGTGGCATCACTAGGGAGATGCAGGAGGTGCAGACCGCACCAGGTAACACTATTAGAGTGGGTGGTACCAAAATGGCTGTCTATAATTTTTTTGTGCAGTGTTTCAGCAAAAATTTATTATTTTTATATAAAAAAAATCCCTGATACTGTAATTTAAAGGTGTAATCTTAATTTTGCTAGTTCTTTATTTCACTACTATTGACATTACACTCAGTGATATATGGGAATTTGCAGGTAACATTAGTACAAAAATTTTTTTTACTAAGGATTCTGTATAGTCTAGTATGAGAGAGATCCACAGGGGTGAAACCATGAGTTACCGCAACAGGTGACACCAGCCCTAGTGATGCCATTGCTCTCCAGATGTTGTAGATTACAACTCCAATCAGTCCTAGTGAATAAGGCCGATTGTCAAAAATATTTGGAATAAGAGTTCAAAATGCCTGTAGGGCAACCAGTTGGGACAAATGGATGGGAGGCAGGAGCAGAACAAGTCATACAGCAACGTGAGTAATTTCTGTCCATGCACCATACAGGTTAAGTGCAAATTGCTACTTTTCAATACATGGAGAAATCTACAAGTGGAACAGACTACATTTATTTTGCCTACATTATATATAACCTTTTTTCTAAAAAATAAAATAAAAGGCTAAGTTACTTTGGAAGAAAGAATTCAGACCATGAAAAAAATAGGTGGAGGAAGGCACTTCACCCCTTATCCACCCACTGTTGGTTACTTCAGATCAACCACTCCAGCAGCTTTTACTTCCTGAGATGTTTTAAATAAAGTATGTTGCCTTCCTTCACCAGCACTTTTGCACTTAACCCTCCCCTCCTGAAGCAGCTCTGTATATAATTGTATATATAATATACAATATATATTATGTAATTAGCCTCAAGGATCCCTTTCCAGTGTTCAGAGCCAGCATGGCACAGTAGTTTGAGTCATGGACTAGGACACTGGAAGACCAGGGTTCGAATCACCCCTCGACCATTGAAACCTACTGGGTGACCTTGGGCAAGTCACACTCTTATCAGCCTCTGAGGATAGCAAGAGCAACCTCTCCCCCCCAAACAAATTCTGCCATGAAAATCCTGCAATAGCTTCCTCTTAGGATTGCCATAAGTCAGAAATGCACACACAGGTCCATCTTTCAGTCTAGTAAAATTACCTCAAAAAGTGCAGAGAGATTTACTGTTCCAACTCTCTAAAATGCAAGAGGTTGTTGTGGATCCTCTCCTTGTGTAATGGGTTGGGGGATAATTTCCACCAGCTACCTTCCTTTCAGAAAGCCAGTGTGCCATCGTGGTTTGAATGTTGGACTAGGACACTGGGTGACCTTGGACTAATCACACTCTCTCAGCCTCAGAGGAAGGCCATGGCAAGCTCCCTTTAAAGAAATCCTGCCAAGAAAACCTCATGGCATTGGGGAATCCTTACACCATCCCTAAGGATTCCCCAATGCCAAAGAGATAGTGTACTGAGGGCTGCAGAAAAACACTTTAAAAAATAAACATGAAATCTATTCTATTCACTAAAGTTAAAATTTAATTCCTTGTATCTACAGACTCACAATCTGTTCAGGTGAGTTGTTGTCCTCATACTTCAACTCATGTATAAACTGCATTCAACCAGTATCTGCTTCTGAACATAGATTTAAATGCCTACCTGTCTCCACCATATTGTTATCGCCTGAAGATAATTTAGGTACAAACACAGTATCTTTTGGCATGAAAATATATGTTGACTGTGTAGGGAGAGGTATAGACTTTAGCAGCTGATGAAGATGTAAGCCTGAGAGCAGATTCTATTTCAGTTTTATTTTTTTGGACAGAACTAGTGCCTCCAGGCATTTATAATGAACAAAAATAATAAACAGTGTTTTGAAAAGCAACCTCTAAGTTAGCACAGACACAGGACAATTTATCAATCTGAGTGAGCCACTCAAACCCTTCTCAGATGTCAGTCACAATGTATAAAATACAAAACACCAGGCCTGTAAAACCATGATTTTTGCTCAGGCAAAAAAGTGGGGGGAGGGAGAAGTTAAGACTGTAGTTTCTTCAGGTATGTGCATACTGGTCTATACACAAGTTTCACATTATGACTATTTCTAAGCTCGGCTACAGCAAGAATGCACAATCCTGCTGCTCCAACCATATTGATTTTTCCATATTGTGGTTTTCTAACACAATACTGTTCTGTTACTCCATTCTCTAAGTTCTTTAGAGCCATTATCAATTTTGCTACATAATCACCATAACTGCTTCCTCTCCAACTTTAGTGATTTTTCAGCAGATGTCAGCATGAAAGTAAAGCAACGAGGAAGCAAGGGGAGGGACTGCCTAAAGAATCCTATTTCTGCTTTTTTCTGACAAATCCATGCATAGTCATTTTCTGCCCAGAAAAGACTGTCCCTCTTAGCCTTCCAGACACTGTTATAAAAAAAGCACAGCAGCCATCACCATGTCATTTGTTTTCCAGTGACTCTCATTAGAGTAACTGCTTACAGCTTCACTACTCTCTAGTAGGGCTGGGGTTTTCAAGGCTCCAGCTCCAAGAAGGTGTCTTCTTGCCCATCTGAAAATACCAGAATAAATATGAAACAGTATACTATAAAAAGCATCTATAATACGTCCAAGCATTCACTTAAATGACATCAAAACGGAGAGATTTCTCTAGTGGTGGAGCAAATCTCTATCATCAGTTTACACAGAAAATTTCAGGAAGAAAAAAAAGAGGATCAAAAGAAGAAAATTTACTAAAACACAGATTTCATATTATAGTCTGTCTGCCAAACAGATAGTGATTACTGCAATTTTCAGAGTGTCCATGTGCTAAAATAAAGGAACCTTTGGCTCTCCAGATATCTGTGGTTTTAACTCTCAAAATTCCTTACCATTGGACAGTATTGGGGGGCTTCCAGGAGCTAAAATTTAAGACATCCGAAAGGCCAAAATTTCCTCACTGCATGCTAAAATCTGAACCATGGACTACTACAGACAATATTTCAGATGCCAATTGAGTAACTGCCTTGCTAAAATAATAGGACAAATAAAAGTTATGACATTTAAGTAGTTTTGATCCCCAGTTTAGCCTTATTTGGTCACATACCTAGCATGACACCAGCATGTTCACAATGACCAAGAAAGAGGTGCGAACAGGAGGTTTTTAGATAACTTCCTCTATTTCAGTTATGTGTTACCTAATCTTTATTGATGGCTATAAGACAAACCACAGTATAATTGCAGAGTTCAAATCCTGTAAGTATTTGATTTCTTTAATACTCCTAGTTTTCAAACCAGAACTAGAAATATTTAATCACAGATTATCCCACAAATAGGGAAGGTGGCAGAAAAATATTAATTCTATTAAGCTAAAAAAAATCTAATTCAGTTAGATTTACATAAGGGGGCAAATTATTACATTTGTGTGTTTAATCACCACCTAAGTTTAATACAGTATAAAAGCCTGAAGCTGAAAAATGCCATTCCTAATTTTACTCCTCACTCCCTGTTTTCCCCCCATCTTTACTTCACAAGGGTTTCAAGTGTTTCTACAATATTCTGAAGTCATCCAGATTTTACAGATATAAAGAAATATTTGCTTTCAGTAATATGGATCCTTGAGTCTGTTTAGAAACAGTGTGGGGAAGAATCAGTTGAGACTCCTATACTCAAAAGCCCTTAACAGTTCATTGCTCTGGAACTTGTTTTGAGTAAATGCTTTGAATCTTATCACCTAAATAGTCCCTCAACACTGTAGAATTGCACTAACAAAAACCAAGGGACTTACCACACTCCAAAATAAAGTGGCAGGGGAGCAGGAAGGTTCTGTCTTCCGTGCTGCCTTACCACGTGACGTTGTCGTTCTTCTGGCCTTCTTTCATACTAGTCCCGTGAGACACCGAAGTAAAACCGTGTCTTTTTGCTAATGGGTTTTTCCAGTTAGCAAAAAGACTCAGTTTTACTTTGGTCCCTCACAGGACCAGAATGAAAGAATAATGTCATATAGTAAGGCAACACATAATACAGAATGTTTGTACTGCACTGCCTTTTCTTTGGAGTGCGGTAAGCCCCAAAGAAATAGTGTTTCAAGAATCCAGTGGAACCAGGCTTAGGTAAAGAACCAGCTGGGAAATGTAAAACATGTTGTCTTTTTAAGACAGTTTCTTACTTAATGAATAAATAAGTTAACTAATAACTTAATAATAGACAATGTTAATGCTGAAATTCCAACTTAAGTCAATAAACTAAGTTTAATTTTTTTTAATGTACAGTAGTTTCTCTGTTTTGTTAAAAAAAAATCTAACTTAATTGATTTCAGTTAGTTCCTATCACAGGACTCTCCTCATAAGATCATCATTGAAGAAACCACCTTTGCACTAATCCTAAATCTCACCATCTTCATGATCTGATAATTTCTAAAGAGGAGGAAGGAAATCAGAGATACTACTCTCCTTAATTGCCTTCTCCATCTACTTGGTTGCTTCTCAATTCAAAATTAAGGGAGGGTACAATTCTCTTTACAGCAAAAACATACTAGCTTTCATGCTAGCAACCATTCAGGGATGGACTGCACTTCATAAATGGTACAGTATAACTCATTTTTACAGGTCTTTGTCCTTGGAGGATAAAAACAGTTTTCATGGGTGCCACTTAATTGTTATGGATCTCTATTTCTTATATAAATAGTTTTGAAATCAAAATGTCTAGAACAGCAACATCATATTCTATATTGTAAGACACTCATTCTTGTGCCCGTTCTCATTTCCTGATTGCTGTTTTCTTTCCTTCTTGCTTCTTACCAATTAGCATAGTATGATTGCCTTTTCATTGCACAACACATAAGATAATCCACAGCCCATTTTATTTCTAAGTATTTCATAATCTCCCTTTCCAGCTGCCTTTACTTTAAATCAGATTACACTGTTTTACTTAGGTATCATTTATTTCTGCTTCAGGAATCTAAAAGCACAGTTTCTGCACCCCCTATGGTTTTCCCAGCTACATACATTAGATTCACATTCCTTCAAGGAAGTTTTGAGTGTTAAATGAACTCAGTAGGGACAGGGATTTGAGAAGTACCAAAACTTACAATGTAATGTGGTAGCTTATGCAGCTAGAGGGAGGGAGGGGAAGGAGAGTAACTTTCAAAATAAGCTTTTATTTCTATGCCTCGAGGAGGACTGACACATGAGAAAGATAGACACACACACACACACACACACAGGGAGTCAGATCATTTCTTGAAAAATGCCCATACTATCATTTTTCTCTGCCATTAAAACAGATAAATCCTTTATAAGAGCAGAAATCCTTTATAAAGCAAGTAAGTTAAAATATGCATGCATGCACACACAAAGAGGGGTGAGAACTGATCCTGACAATGCACCCCAAAACTGTCCATTCACAATAGTGATTTGGGAATAAGTACTATAACTTAAATAAGACATATGTAAACTTAGTGTTCCCTAACGTATTGTTATTGCTGATATTAAGATCAACAGATTCAAAAGAGCATTACCTAGATGATGACTCACCTAGATGATGGCTAAAGCTCTTGCGTTCCAATTAAGCCATATACGTGCACAACTGCTCAACTGCACATATAGAACAACCAGAAAACAGTGACATGTGTTCTTTGCTGCCCCAGAGGGTAGGACCAGGTCTAACGGTTTTAAGTTGCAGGAGGGTGGATTTCAATTGAACATCAGAAGGAACTTCTTGACAGTGAGAGCAACTGGACAATGGAACTAATGACCTAGAGAGGTGGTGAGGTCTCCTTCTTTTAATGTTTTTAAGAAGCTGAACAGCTACCTGCTGGAGATCCTGCATTGAGCAGGGGGTTGAACTAGATGACCCATGAGGACCCTTCCAACTCTATTACTCTATGTGCAAAGATGTTACTGTAATTCTGCGGAAAACAATGAATATGAAAAGAGATGCTTTATTTATAAAGACACACTTGAATCTACACTGAATCAATTATGAGACTGGGCAAAAGAAATAAGGCCTACAATTAAGCCTAAACAAATGGCAGGAGACAGGATAGCATAAGGAAAGAAGTGCTGAAACCCAAATACTTGACTGCTTATATTTGTAAGAGTCATTTCATGTACAACCATGTTTGAAAAGAAGATTGCTTCAAGTAGGGGAAAAAAACCAAACACACAAATTGTCACATGAAATGAGAACATGTGCTTGGTGAGCAGCTTTTCAACCCATATATTTATAAAATATATAAAGTAAAAAGCCACATAGAATATGGGTACACCAAAATCTTGTTTACACCACAGTAATAGCCAAGGCAGAGGCTGTTCTGCATGTTCTATACTTGAGAAAGCATGAATGACCTCCTGTTGAATAAAGGAAATTATAATGGACCCTATAAAATTGCTCCAGTCCTGTTCTAGCGATACTAGAATTTAGGCCTTCTATGAATTTAGGCCAGTGTGTTGTTGCGCCATTTCTATTTTAAAGGTTCATTATAGCCAATTTATCCAGCATTACTGATATTTGGCTTTCTAGCAGGCTTGTAATTCCAACTGCCAATCTATTGCTCATCTTTATTTTACCACTGGGACTAATCATGAATCACAATGATTTATTCTGTGGTCAGGCTAAGGGTGATCTGAAGGACACCCCCCCCATTCAATGACAGAATGACCACGTGGAAACTAACAAGAGCACAACTGAGTAAACATGTCATCTGTCCTTGCTAAAAAAAAAAAGGGGGGGGTATAATGGTGATACCAAAACAAAACAAGACAAAAACCACTTGGAGGAGGGGGGGGAAAGACCATTCCTAAGTATTTAAAAGATTACAGAATGAGAAGCATTATTAATCATGTCCACTGAAGACAGATCTCAAAAACTATGGGCTTCACATACAGGAAGGAGCTGAACTCTAGATGACCAGGGCACTCAGAGGCCTCTTATTCATAGGGTTGCCTAAGGAATGGCAAGTAACAAGAAAAAGAAAGTGAAACACCAGGGAATCAGCTCTCCCCCTCTGCAAGAGCAGATTGTCAATTACACAGCCCTCATGGTCTCTTATAAGACTTAGGCAGGCAACTACTGAAAACATTTTAGGCATATTTGATTTCTGCTTCAAGACAGCACATGGTAACAGATACTACATATACAAAGATGCTTAATATAGAGTACTTTTGAAACATGTTCTGTATTAGCAGCAACACTTGTTACAAATAGGATCCCCACCTTTACGGACTATGACCCTGATACCTAAAAGGTAGCACTTACGGTATCTTGTAAAAGGCACATGTAAGAAAATGATACTGAGTATGTTGTAAAAATATAACACTCTATTCTCAACGCTACTATTTTAAGAATATTTAAAACATGTAAAAAGTTATATTGTATTGTTTTTAAAAAAATCACAAATGGTAAAGTATATTCGAACACTGATTTACTACTGTGGGCACACAACCATTTGCTAAGGCTGCTTTGGGTCCCATTCTGGGAGAAAGGCAGCATATAAATAAAATAAAATAAAACTTTAAAAAGGCTGTAAACCTCTACCAAGTAGGCATCTGTAAGGGGTATGAAGCTGTCATACTCTTTCTTTCTTTGGCTGTCACCTAGCTTGTGTAGGTCAAGTCTCCTCCAACTTTTGTGAATGTTAGACTTGCTTACCAGGTGGCAACAGGCACATGCCTATGCAAGATGCCACTTTGTACGTTAGTTATCAGGAGAGTAGGAAAAGCCAGTGCTCACTCTTCCAACTTTTAAGAACACCCCCCCCCATTTTATTACCACCAAGAGAGCCTGTTGAGTGGGTTTTGCCCACCCACCTCCTTTGGGGAGGGGAGACCTCTTTCTAGCCATCTGATGAAGAAGGCCCTTGCCTTAGGAGGGGCTCCCTTCACCATCAAGGTGCCAGTCCATGAGATGCCAAACCCCCCCCCCTCTTTTTGTGGACCCTCCGCCGAACGGAGGCAGCAGCAACAGCAGCCTTTCCCTCTCCATTTCCCGCTCTCCACTTTTCTTTTCTCCATCCACCCACCCGCCCTTACCCAGATAGTGCCTCAAGTCCAGCAGAAAGTGAGGAGGGCCCCCGTTGAGCTGGTAGAAGAGAGAGCCGAGGCAGAAAAGCAGCAGGGCGGCCATGCAGAAGCCGTAGTCGCGGAGGGAGAGGAAAGGCAGCAGCGAGCGGGGCCTCCGCCGCCGGCAGCCCGCGCCCTGCCCGGGACCCCCAAGGGCGGCCGGGGCCCCCAGAGGTCGCGGCTCCTCGGGGCAGCCCGCGCGGTAGGGCTGCTGCTGCTGCTGCTGAGGCGGCGGCGAGGGCGGCGGCAGCGGCTGCTTCTTCTTCTTCATCATCGTCCCCGTGGCTTCCTTCGCCGCCGCCTCCTCCTGCTCAGACAGCCCGCCGGGGAGAGCGCATCCTCCATCCGCCTGCTCCGCTCCGAATGCCCGGCCAGCAGGAGGAGGAGGAGGAGGAGGAAACTTCTCCGGCGGCCGGCGGCGACTCAGGCGACTTCTCTCCTGCCCATGGCCGGCTGCTGGCGAACGCGGTGCCTGGGTGGGTGCCTCCGAGGAGCGGCTTAAGGGGAGGCGGCCACCACCATCCCCCTGGTTGCCTCCTTTGGGCGTTGTGTCGCCTCCTCGCCGCCGCCTTTCGCTCCCTCTTTCTCCTCACAGGCGTCGAGCTCCGGGATCAGGTTACACAGTTCAGGCCGCCCGGCGGGTCGCTGCCTGCAACTCGGCGGCAAAAAAAAGAAAAGGAAAAAAAGTTGTTTGCTTCTCTTCTCGCTGGCAGCCCCGCCGCCTCCTCCTCTCCTCCTCTTTCTCCTCCGCCCACCTCTCAGCATCTCCGGGAGGCTGCCCTTCCCTCGCCACTCGCCAGCGACCCCTAGGGGCCAGCTGCCTCCTCGGCACGCTTCTTCCGCGCCGCCAGCCTCGCAAGGCTGTGGAGGGACTCCTGGCCAGACCCCGCGGCCCGCCCCCCCCCGCCCGCTCCAGCGCGCAACTTCTCCTGCGGCCTCCCGCGCCTTCACCAAGACTTCCCTCACGGCTTCCTTTCGCCTCGTTATCGGAGTACTTCTCAGTGGGCCTGTTTGAGTCCCCTGCGAAGTCTCTCATTACAAAACCGGTTTGGGGCCGAGATGGGAAAGTTTCTTTATTTGCGGCTACACCTCTCTCCAAAAGCCTCAGCTGCCATGTTGGCTGGTGATTCTGGGAGCTGTAGTCCAGAAAAACTAACTTTTCCACCCACACTTGGTTTCAGAAGGGGTTGTGAACAGGGAGCCCCGCCTGCATTAAATCCTTCAGCCCCCATCTACATGACACAAATAAGCCAATTCGAAACTGGATTATTTGCATGGCTCCTTCCAGTTTGGTGAGGCGCCAGCACGCTTTGTCAGAGAAGGCTAAAGACCTTGGAAAACTACAAATCCCAGGATTCCATAGAAGGGAGCTATGCGAAGAATGCAGTTTCAGACTGGATTATTTCTGTCATGTGGCTGGAGACTGAAGGATTTAATGCAGGCAGTGCTCCCTATTCACAGCCCCTTCTGAAAGGAGGGCAGCAAAGCTCCTTAGGAAAAGCTGCCTTAAAGACTTGAAGGATTGGCTTAAAGGTAGTTTCTTACAAGTATAGTATTGGAATTGGGAAATGGGCCAGATATGATGGGTTAGGGTGTGGGGAAAATGGTAAAGCTGTCCCGTCTTTTTTTTAAAAATGGACAAGAGTAGCTTTAAATGAAAATGGTTCCCTTTCCCCCCTCGTATAATCAATTCTCATACCAAACAAATTTGTCCCTTCACATTCACTGGGGTTTGGTTCCAGCCCCCTCCCCCGCCCGTGGATACCCAAATCCGTGAATACTCAAGTCCCATTATATGCAGTGGTATAGCAAAATGGTGTCCCTTATATAAGATGGCAAAATCAAGGTTTGCTTTTTGGATTTTTTTTTAAGAATATTTTCAAGGCGTGAGTACTAATCCGTGAATGCCAAATCCGTGAATATGGAGGGACAACTGTAAACCCCTTTGAATCAATGTTACCGCCTCTAAATCTTAAACCAATATTGGCCAAGATATGCAGACTATCTTACCTAAGTGATATCAGATTTTCATAAATAATGTCAACACAGTGTTCAGTTAGTTTGTTATATACATATATTTTATTTGTTTTTTTTTATTTTGTTTAATCAGTTCACAAACATTATGTTATACTGTATATTTGTGCTTCATAGGTTGGTTGACATGTATGTGCTTTTTCTGAATCTGATGGCTTAAGCCATATATTTGTAATCTGTTTATTTAATGGAAATTTAATAAAAATGTAAACAAAAAATGTACAGTATTTCTGTCAGTCAGCATATCATCACAGCAGCTGCATATTTCAGAGTAAAAGATCCATCCTCTGTTGTATGATACAGGTTGGAACCAGAGGTATTTTGGAATACTTGCATATACATAATATCTTGGAAGTGGGACCTAAATCTAAACATGAAATTAATTTGTGTTTCATAAACAGCTTATACACATAGCCTAAAGGTAATTTTATACACAATAATTTTAATAATTTTGTGCATGAAACAAAGTTTGTGTACATTGAACCATCAGAAAGCAAAGGGGTCACTGTCCCAGCCTCCCATGTGGACAATGTTAGATTTTGGACTACAGTATTTTGAATTTTGGAATTCGGGATAAGGGAGACTCAACCTGTATTTTAAAATCTTAGTAAGAGCTGGGGGGAAAAAAAACCATGGCTCTTTGTGAAATGGGTAAATCAGATTGGTCTCCAGAAGAAGGGTAATCAAATATGTAATGAATAATGTGTGGTGGGAATTCCCCTCCTGCCATGAGAAAGAGTGAGGGACAGCAAACGCAAGAGCAAGGAAGTTTTATTCAAGGCAACTGCGCAGCTGGGTGCACCAAAACTGAAAAGATAACACACACTGAGTGACAAACAAAGCTTTTATACTTTTAGGAACCTTATCTTAACAATTAATGGGCTTAAAAATGTTGTGTAGACAGGAAGAGAAAATGAAGCAGCTGCTTCATTTCCTCCGCCCTCCTTGCTGGTGTTCTGCGGAATAAGCTGCTACAAGGCACTGTTTCAAAATTTTACTTCTTATCAGTGTTAGCACATTTCTATAGCAGAGTTCCTAGAACAAACAATAGGATTCATAGCTTTTCAAGAAATTAAGTACTGTAAATGTGCATAAGACAATAAGAGAGGGTTTGGGTTTTTTTTAGATCTTGTGATTAAGTATTTAAACTTCTGAAAGAAGTAGAGTGAATAAGGATGGGGAACCTATGGGGACATATTGTTTTTTCTAGTGGTCACCAGTACCCTAAAGGGACCAGATCCTATCTGTTCTTGGAAGCTGAGCAGGGTCAGCCCTGGTTAATATTTGGATGGAGGACTGACAAGGAAATACCAGACGCAGTAGGCTACATGTCAGAGGCAATGGCAAATCACCTCTATTTCTTGCCTAAGAAAACCCTATGAAATCCATGGGGTTGCCATAAGTTGACAGGCAACTTGAAGTTACATACACACACATTGCTTTTTCCCCCCCTCCTTTAAAAAAAAAAGATACGCAGGTGTTTCCAGATGAAGAATTCCGAACAATTTTGTTATTATTTCATTTACAAACCATCTTTTCCCATAAAATAGGATTCAAAGTGGACAATAAAACAAACAAAATACAGGTAAAAGTACATACAAATCTATAGGTAAAAAATAGAAACTGTTAGTGTTAAAATGCAATTAAACTGGCTATAGCAGTGTTTCGTAACCTTTTCTTTACCAGGGACTCCCTTTAAATATTTTTGGTTCCTGCAGACCCCCAAGACTTAACTCAAGATTTAAAACCGTAGCACCTCTCTCTCTCTCTGGCTTTTCTTCGTAACAAAGATTCAGGAAGGACTCATCCCGCGCTTTCTGCAAGCGTGCTGATGACTAAAAAGGCCAATCCAAGATAAACAAGTCCGTTTGCAGAAAGCACAGCAGAAGGTATCCTTGGGTGATGTTTCCAGGTGGTGATTCTTTCTGCGTTGTCGTTTCTCTTCAAGACTTGTTCGGCGTGAGCTCTCAAATAAGGCTGCAGCATTGTGGATAGTGCGTCTCCATGCCTCCCGATATGAGGCCAGGGCGGACCATTGTTGGTGATCAATTTGGCCAAACCTGAGATGTTGTTTCAGGGAGTCCTTGTACCACTTTTTTGGAGCGCCCCTCTTATGCTGACCCATGGCAGGTTCACCGTAGAGTACTATTTCTGGGAGGCAATGGTCCTCCAGCCTAGAAACGTGCCCTTCCCAGCGCAGCTGTGTTCTCAATATCATGGCCTCAATGCTGTTGATCCCTGTTTGCTCAAGGACAGCAACATTCCTCACATAGTCAGTCCAGTGTATATTTAGGATTGTGCATATACAGCGCTGATGAAAGCGTTTGAGGAGTGTAAGTGGTGGGATAGGTGACCCATGTTTCAGACCCATAAAGGAGAATAGACAGTTCAATGGCTCTATATACACTGTATAGACCATAACAACAACAACCATTAACAGTTACACCATCTGTTAAACCTTCCCTCAGAGGCAGTAGACGGGGAGGCAAGACTTTTCTTCTGCTTCTTCCCACCAGTTTGCAGCTGGAGCAGATTTAACAGCAACATGCAGGCCCAGCCAGCCTTCCTGCACATAACCACTCTGCTACAGGGAGGGGGTGGGCTAAGCAGCCTTCAAGTCTTCAAAGACCCCTGTGAAGACATTGTGGCTCCCTGGGGTTCTGTGGACCACAGGTTAAGAACCACTGAGCTACAGAATTCAGAGTATTTAAAACAAATATTTGTTTTAAATACTCTTTAAATCCATTGAAAATACAATACAAAAGACATAAATAAGTGAAATAGCATGCCATTGAAAGCCTTTGCAGTCAGTTCCTAAAAGCCTTTTGGAACAGAAAAGTTTTTACCTGACAGAAGGACAGCAAGGAGGGGAGTCATCCTACCTTCCTGAGGGAGAAAGTTCCAAAGTATGGAAGCAGCCACTGAGAAGGCCTTCTTCTGTGTGCCCGACAAATGTGCCTGTGAAGGTGGTAGGGCTTAGAGGAGAGCCTTCCCTGCCTTCCCTGAAGAATTAGAGCTGAAGTTGCAGTCCTTCAGATAGGTTGTGTCCAAGCCTTACGTGGCTTTATAGTTCATCCCTATCACTTCCAAGTTTACCTGGAAATGGACTGGGAGCTGTTATAACAAGGGAAATAGTGGGTGTTCCTTGTAACTAGCCCTGATTAATAGTCTGGCTGCAGCTCCTTGGGCCAACTGAAGTTTCTGAACACTTTTAAAAGGCAGCCCCATGTAGAATGTGTTACAGTAATCCAAACAGAATGTAGCTAAGAAGCTTATCACATAAGAGAAGGGAAAGGGCAGTGCACCCTGATAATAGTGCCTCCCATCTTGCCATATCACATGGCATTGTCATTCAACAGTTGTTTTTCTGTTCTGGTTCTGTGGGAGACAGTGGTAAATACGAGTCTAACTGAAAAATCCATTAGAAAAAAGACTCAGGTTCACCACCATCTCACATGTGACCAGAACCGAAGAACAGCTGTTGAACATTGGTGTTGTGCAATAAAGCACAATGGGAGGCACTATTATCAGGTGCACTGCCGCTTCTCTTCCCTTGTGCAATAAGTTTCTTAAGGCATATGTGACTACAGTTGTCCCTTCATATTCACTGGGGGTTGATTTGAGTAATCCATGAATACTGTACTCAAGTCCCATTATATGCAATGGCATAGCAAAATGGTGTCCCTTATATAAGATGGCAAAATCAAGGTTTGCTTTTTGGATTTTTTTAAAAGAATATTTTCAAGCCGTGAATACTTAAATCCATGGATACCAAAACCGTGGATACGGAGGGACAACTGTATAAGCAGACTTGACATTTTCCAAAGTGAGCTCAGAGGGCACAGTAATTTTGACTGTGCAAATATAGTGCACTTTGAGCACTGCAGAAAATGGGGCAATAGTGGTTCAGGGCTGAATCCAGAATATACCTAAATTGTGAAGCTATGTCCTCAGGGAGACTATAACTCCATTCATCAGAGGCTGAATATCTGTTCCCTGATCACCTCAGTCTTGACTGGATTAAACCCAAATTTGTTTGCCTTCATCCAGTCCATTACTCTTGACAGGCTTCCTTGGAACCAAGTAGAGTTGGCTGATACCCTGCTCCCAATTCTAGACAATATTTCCCAGCAGTTTCACATATGATATTAAAATAGCATTGGAGACAAAACCAAAACTTGAGGCACTGCACAGGCCAATGGCCAGAACACTGAATAGGAATGACCTAGCACTACCCTCTGGGTTCTGCCCTCCAGAAAGGAATGGATCCTTATAAAGCAGTGCCCCAAGTCCCAGTCCTGTGAGGCAGCCAGAAGGATTTTTTTAAAAACCCTTTCAGATGGGATTCCACAGGGTTCTGCTTTGGGCCCTTTGTTGTTTCCTCTTCATATACTATTTTTAGGTAATCTTATCAGTTCATATGGTTTTCAGTATATCATCCTTATGCTGATGATACTCAGCTGTATTTTTCTACTCCAGTACTCTCTTCTGACATTGAACATCAACCTACAGCATGTCTTTCAGCTATCTCAGCATAGATGCTTCATTGTCACCTAAAACCTAACATAGTAAAGACAGAACTACCTATTTTCCCTCCAAAATAATCTTTACAACATTAATTCTCCATCACTGTTAATAAGGTTCCCATTTATTCTGTGAAGGAAGAATGTCTGTCCCATTATAGCACACCCTGAAATAGTAGGGGTTCCCCCCCCCATTCTTCTTCTTGTGCTGTTGCACATTGCTTGCTGTTACTAATGTTACTATTTTGGTTACTAAAAATATTTTAAGTGGAGCGTGTGCAAATATGCAATACAAAGAGTCGATTGAAAGGAAATAAAATATAACCCTGGAATGGAAAAAGAAGACTGCAGGCTATACCCAACTATCTCCATCTATTAATGGAAATAACGTTGCTTGTGAAAAGTATTATCTTCCTCCATGCAACCCTTGAATGCCCCCCATCTGCTCTGGATGGATGGAGCACCCTCAGACTATGGGGTAGGAGATGTGAAGGGGAGAAAGGAAGATCCCATTATATGAGTAGAAATCCATTTACGTGATGTTGGACAGCAAGCAGCATCTTGATGAGCAGATGTTGATATCTTGTATCCAACAGTAGATTTCTGTTTGAGGGGGGGAAAGCTATTGCTCACAAAAGGTTGGTATGGCCCTACTCATTGCAATCACTTGAAAAGCCACTTCTGAAAGTTAAGGGAACCTCTGGAATGTACGGGATATGGCACAGAGGGTTGCGCTGGTGAAGGGTCAAGAAAAAGGAGACACTTCACTGTGTATGAACAAAAATGCTTCTGCTAATGCAAGGCCTGTGTTGGATTCATTTCAGTATTTCTTTATGTGAAAAAGTTCACGTAATTTCTGCAAATTTCATTATTTGCTATTGCTAATAACATAGGAACAGACCAGGAAACGTTTTTGAGATTACCAATAATTAGTTGCTATATTTATTTATTCATTCATAATGTTGACTGCTGATAACTGGCTTGACAAATGTAGATACTATTCTCTACTCAGAAGTATATGTAGAATTGTTGTCTGGATGTTCTTAAATTGCACATATAATTTTGTTCAAAAGCATACTGAGCAAAACTGATTAACTGAGCTGCTGAAGAGGGAGAATAGAAACGTTTATTTTTGGTTTCGGTTCATGTTTTGAAAGTTCTTTTGTTTTACTCATCTTACTCTTGTGCTTCAAGTTGTTTTTCAGTCACTAAATACTAATGCTGTTAAGGGAAGAGAGCAATAACTGTACTTGTGAGCCCTAGACCTAACATACCAAAGCAAACAATTGACCTCTTTTTCAGTATAACTTGATATACATCTGGAAGAAGGGTTATAGGAAATTGCCCATTTGACACTGGAAGCAGCTCTGGAATTATGCAGGAACTGTAAAGCAAAATAAGAACCTTTACAAAGTTAAACAAAAAGATGCACTGCGACTGACATAAACATTAAAGCATGCTTATATTCAAATAAATGATAAGCACTTTGAAGTGGTAACATGCTAGCTTTTGTTTACTTACAATACTCAGTTATTTTTGATGTTAGCCAATATCTAAACTCTCCTGGTCTATTTTAATTTTGTACAACCTCTGTTCAGAGCCGTGTACTGGAACAAAATTATTATTTGGCTTAAGCATTAACAGATGCTTGACTTTAAAGTTTAAAATTGTAGAAATTAGAAAATAAAAGCCCTAAGCAATCTTTTTTTTGTGAGGCCCAGCAGAAAATGGAATGTCTTATTCCACTGCATTTTTGCATCCCTGATAGTCACAGAATATCCTTGCAGATGTCTCAAAATCACTACCATAATTTCTGATATTGGTTTTCTGTTATATACTGACAGGATTTCAGTGAGCCATCCATGTTACAACATTTTGACTTGCCTTACTGTTTAGCATTGCACTTGAAAGGTTTAAGTAGTTAGGTTGTTCTACATCTGTGTAACAAACAGGAGCTTGCATTTCAAAACCAGAAAGATAGGTCAGGCTACAAGATATCCTTTGTTTTCTATTTGGCTATTTGCTACCTCCATTCAGTCATTCAGTTGATGCTGTGTTTAGAGGCCTAGAACACTTAGAAGGCACAATTCATATTCCCGTGATACTTAGACAGGCTTTGTGGTTCTTTTGTGATTCTGTAGTTCTTTCTCTCCCAAAGGCCACAGATTAAGTATCCTTGCCTTCTTAGATACCACCCCCCCCAAAAAAAATAATTTTAAAAAATGGGGTGGACTATGTATCCATACTTAATCCATGCCATTCTAAGAAACTTGACCTGGCTCAAGCCTCAGATGTGATCAAATCTGAACTTTAGTGCCTAAAAATGTCTAGGCATGTTCTTTTTGTTCAAAGAGATATTCTAGCAGGATAGGCAGGAAAAGGTTTGTCACAGTTTGAAACATAATCACCCTCGCAAACACTGGGAACTCAGAACTGAATAAAGTACATATGTCCATGACAACATTCTGTATTAATTTTAAATACCCTTATGCCTCTAGCACCTGCTTTCAAGGAAGGAAGAAAGAAGATACTGTACATTCAAAATGAAAGAATGGTGTGATTTCTGGGAGGACTAATGTGTTGAAATTAAATTTAATGTGAGCATTCAGAGGAATATTCTGTATGTATTTCAGTATAAATTTAAGCTTAGCCCCCACAACCATTTTGAAAGAGGGGAGAAAAAAATGCAAAAAACAAAACAAAACACCACAACACAATGTGATATCTCTTTTAAAGATTAAGAACTTTGAATGAAAGATAATATGTATGTTTAGGACAAGAGTTCTACTCCATGGTCTCTAGCTTCAATCTCTCTCCATCCTTTTTTGAAAGGAGAGAAGACAGATATAGAATACAACATAATATAAAATATAAAAACACCTGAGACTTGAAAAGGAAAGTAAGTGTGCATATACTGTACATAGTTCTGCATATCTAAAACAAATTCCCAGCTAAGCATCCACATAATATTTTTGAAGGGTTTAGGGATGCAAAATAGGTAGGTTGGTTGTCATCACCATCACCATCATCATCCTGCCTTTTTCCCAGTCTAGGACTCAAGTTGGCTTACAACACTTAAAATAGCTAAAATGTTCCTCATACAAAAGTTTAAAAGGTACTTAATCTAGCAATAAAATTAAAGCCATTCAAAAACACGGCCATTAGAAAGCACAAACACACAGTACAGCCCTTTCTGCAAAGTCTGTTCCCTTTGGTCATTCAGTCTTCAAAGGCCTGGCAAAACAAAACAAAGACTTCATTTACCTGCAGAAAGAACAAGGAGGGCACCGATCCAACCTCTCTAGGAACGGCATACTAGAGTCTGGGAGTAGCTATTAAGAAGGCCCTCTGCCATGTTCCACCAGATGTACCTGTGAGGATGGTGGAATAGACAGAAGGGCCTCCCCAGAGGATCTCAAAACACAGACTTGCCTGTTTGGGAGAACACAGTCCTTCAAATAACCTGGACCTGAGCCATAAAAGGCTTTATAATCAGCCCTTTGAATTGTGCCTGGAAATGGAGCTGTTGTAACAGTGACACTCTAGTAAACAAGGGAATTATGTGCTCCCTGTAGCCAGTCCCAGTTAACAATGTGGCTGTAGCTCTTGTGACATTTGATATCATCAAAACTGGAGAGCAGGCTGCAAGGTGTGCAATAATGTGCAAGGTAGACAAATGTATGTTTCCCCCAAATGTGTACAGTACCTCCATATCCACAGGGGATACGTTCCTGGCATTACTGTGGAAACACAAAACCATGGATAATAGCGAACCCTATTGAAATGAATCACTTCTGGCCTAAGCATACCATAGAGTCATAGGACTTTTTCAGACACCCCTTACTGCGCAAGAAGCCTCGGAACAGTTACGACACTGTTGCGTGGCAGGTGGTCCGTTTCAGATGATGCCGTCCCTCTCTCAGTGTTGTCCGTGATTGTTCTGGGTAAGATTGAAGGCAGCCATGCCATTTTTTATTCACAGACAACTTCCGTGACTAAAAAATGGTGTGGCTGCCTTTAATCTTACCTGGAACGGTCACGGACAACACCGAGAGGGGGATGGCATCGTCTGAAATGGACTCCCTGCCGTGTGACAGTGTCGTAACTGTTCCGGAGGCTTCTTGCGCTGTAAGGGGTGTCTGAAAAAGTCCATACTCAAGAACCTAGCGATTCCTAGAGAGAACTCCTCTCTAGGCATTTTCTAGGTCTTCCAGCATGACTCTATGGCCAACCTCTGATGGTAGCATACCATAGAATCTTGCTGGAGGACCTATAAAATGCCTAGAGAGAATATGTTTTCTGATGAAGGCAAGTGAAACTGCAAGTACTGGTCCCATGGATACAGGGGTCATACTGTATTTTCCACCATTATGTTGCTGGTGGGTCGACTGTAGTCCCTTTAAGTCTTATGATACTGTTACTGAATAAAACGTCAGTTAATTCTTAAAATATTTCTATCATGCTCTTTTATTGTGAGATCTCAGGGCAGGAAATAGATAAAACAACATCAACAATTTAAACAATTCCAAATTATCAATAAATAATTTAAACAAAATAAAAACATATTAATCAACTTGAACAAGGTTTTTAAAAGCTTAAAAGTGCTATACAAGTTGAAACTATATGAATTCTTAGAAGTAAATTAAGCCACAGAGGCTTTAATGGAAACACATATTGACCTGGTGCAAAAAAGAAATAACACTGGTGACAGTTAGGCCTCTAAGCAAAGCGCATTACACAAATGGGGTACCAAGGTCAGTTAGCACTCTCAGTGCTCAAAAAAGCATGAACAGTTGCTTCTCATACTTCCTGGAGTTTGGTAAAGCTGTCAAGGAAGCAACATATAAGGTCTTGTGCTGCTCTCAGTAGTTTGGGAGCCGTGTTTTCCAGGAAAAATATAACATCAGACATCTTCAACCACCTTAGATATTTAAGGGAACACCAATAGGGAGACAGCATGGTGTATTGGTTTGAGTGTTGGACTCTGGAAACCAGGATTCGAATTCCCTCTCAGACATGAAAACCCACTGGGTGACCTTGGGCAAATCATGCATTCTCAGCCTCAGAAAACCCCATGATAGGTTCACCTTAGAGTCACCACAAGTTAGAAATGACTTGAAGGCACAGAACAACAGCAACAAATGAGTAATAAAAACAGTGACATTACTCAATTTGAAGAAAGAAAATGTTTCAGGAGCCCATTGCATTAGTTTAAAAGTCCCATAGTTGCTCCTGATACTCCAACCCCCCCCCCAAAAAAACCAAAATCAAAAACAAAAAAGTAATTATTTTATTTTCAACATGTTAATTCTGAGCTCTGTGCATAGCACAGGCTTTAAATCCTATGCTATAGTGCTGAATTTCAGTTGGACCTTGAAAATTCATTTTTTTCCAGATGATGATGATGATGATTATATCCTGCCTTTCTCCCAAATGGTGACATAAAGCAATTGTTCTTTAACATGCCACTCGGGCTTTAGATTCTATATTTGTGAATGATACTGCAGTCTTATGGATACAATTTATGTACCCTAAATTGCATTTCATTTTACTGTTGTGTACCACCTTATGAAAGCTATGGTAGAAAGGTGGTCTATAAATACTTTAAATAAAAAATTAAATAAATTATTTCAAGGACTTCACCGTACTCCATGCCAGCTACTTTTAGATTGTAGCCAAATAAATGGGAGGTTAATGTTCATCCATCCACATTCTACCCTGATACCTACCCATTTGTGGGACAGGAAAAAAACAGAAGCAGGGATTATAGAATATGTTAGTACAAGAAAAGCCAGAGAGAGAGAGGAGGAGGAGGAGGAGGAGGAGGAGAAGAAGAAGAAGAAGAAGTAGTATACCTTAGTTAACAAAGTAGATGTGTTCCTGGACACTACTTCTTTAACAGAAAATTTGGTACCAGAGGTAGAAATAACACGGAAAGAATAGGGATAGGTTCCTACACCAGAAAAATGGAAGAGCAGTTCAACATTTTTCACTAAAGTTTTTATTTAAAATTAATAGTATACATAGATTAAGTGATATAACCAAGTCAGGTAAGCCTTGCATAAGCAGACAAAAGCATTTTGAACCTCTTACAGACCACTTGAAAGAGTCTACCAAAATGCACAAAGAGATTTTTATTTCTTTCACCAGCAGCTGCTTTTGTTACAATTCCCATTTTTGTGGCCAAACTTAGAGCGCTTTGGTTTTTTTTTTAAACATGCCGAGGAGGGGGGAAGCTGTTGAAGCAGGCTAAATTGCTTTGCCCCTTTCTTTCTGTTTTGCTGTTTGTACATGCTTAGTAAGAGATTCTAGAGTTGTAGGCAAGCACACACAACTAGAGTAGGATCTGTTGAGGGGCATACCCATTCTTTCCCAGCTAAACATCATTGCACTGTTTACTGCAGGTATGCTCTGGCAACAGAAAGTCTGTGTTCCTCCAGTTCTTAACCACCCTCCCCATTCCAATGCTGTTTTTTAAAACACACACACACAAAACACCATGATCCAGCTAGAAGGAGCACCAGGAAGAAAAGAGGAAGGGCTGTGTGGGGAAAACATACTTTGTAAAAAGGAGCTTCTTTTGTCAGAGGTTTGGTAACTGAGGTCCACCTGTAATCAGATTTTAACTTGTAGTGGATAATACATTAACATGTATTATGTATCCAGCAAACTGATTGTTCCAATGTTCGGATGTAGGATAATACCTCATTTCATCCCCAGGAAACATTCCTAGTATTTATCATAGATTGCAATAGGATTTACAGTAAATAGCCTTCTTGCTTTATTCAATAAAATCGATTGCTTCTTCCCCATATGGCCCTTTCATTACACTTATTTTTATGTATACCAATAGATTCTTATTCTATCACTTATATACTTATACCAGAATTCAAGTTTTTCACCACAATGAAAAAACACATTTTTTTAGCCTTTAGTTTGAGCGTTCTGGAAAATTGGGGTGGAATTTTAAAAACATTAGCAAGCCTAAGAATATGTTCACATCAGCTGTTTTTCTTGGGAAGTATCCCAGGACATATTGGGAACAGCTCAGAAGTTCTGTTATACTGTATTGTAAGTTTAGTTTAGCACATCAGTTTGTCTTTATTGACTGCTTAGAACAATTTGTGTATTCTCTGGCCCCCAAAACATAACTGAAAAAGAGTTCTAGAAAAAAAACCCATATCATATATTGCATATAGGATCAATCTCAAGCATCTGCAAGCCCAGGCCAAATTTATATATATATATGTGTGTGTGTGTGTGTGTGTTTCTTTGAAGCTCTTTGTTTCAGATAATCTGTTTTATGTTTTTAATTGCACCTGTTTTACTCATTTCATTGTTTGCTTCCTTGACTACCACTTTTTCTTTCTTTTTACAGAATAGCAGAATATAAATCTAATAAATAAATAAATAAATCACCAGCTGCTCTCAGGTCCAGCTGTTCTCTCCTAACCCAGAAACAGCTTCTGGACAGCCAGTTTCCTGCCAGTTTCCAGGCCAGTTTCCTGCCAGGGAGAAGAAGGAGAGCAGCTTCTGGATAGCCATTTTGACTGGGGAGATTGATTTTTTTAAAAAAAACTGTTGGGAGAGGCTGCTTGTTGCTGAGGGGGTGGAGCTTCTGTGAATCACATCTGTGAGTCACTAGGGGGTGGAGCTGGGAGCCTAGCTGTATATAACTCCTTGCAGAGGCTTTCCAGGCCAGTTGCCTGCCAGGGAGAAGAAGGAAAGCGGCTTCTGGACAGCCAGTTTCCTGCCAGGGAGAAGAAGGAGAGCAGCTTCTGGACAGCCATTTTGACTGAGGAGAATTTCACTAACCAAACAAAAATACAGCATACCTAAAAGTACAGCTTAGCATTCTCAGCATTACCTAAGAGTTCTTAGATTACCCAAAAGCTATCACCATGGACACTGAGGGGACTGCGGCAGTCACCTGCAACACTTGTGTGATGTTTGTATTCTTGTCTACAGACATGGAGAACTTCACATGCACCAAATGCAAGCTGGTAGCCCTCTTGGAGGAGAAAGTCTAGCAACTGGAGACATGGGTAGCTACACTTCAACAGATTCGTGAGCAAGAGGTTTTCCTGGACAGAACAGAACGAACAGTCTTGGATGGGGACCGCACAGAGGAAGTGGCTGCGGAGGAGAGGGTCACTTCACAGACACAGGAAGTAGACAGCTGGAGGAATGTCACACACAGAACAAGAAAATCCAGGGATTCTTCCAGCAGCTTGCAGCTACAGAATCGATTCGAAGCCCTTTCCCTTATCAAGGACAATGAGGAAGAACAGCATGGACAGACTTCAGGGGTTGAGCAGGGGACCTTGAGAGGACCACCGCAAGGAACAGCAGCTGCGAAGCCTCAGCGGAGGCGTGTGGTGGTGGTGGGGGACTCCTTGCTGAGGGGTACAGAAGCAGTGGTATGTGGGCCTGACAAGATGACTCGGGAGGTGTGTTGTCTCCCTGGGGCAAAGATCTGTGATGTGACCGAGAGGCTGACAAGACTCATCAAGCCTACGGATCATTACCCCTTCCTTTTGGTCCATGTGGGAACCAATGATACTGCAAGGCACAGCTTTCCCAAGATCAGAAGAGATTATGAGGCCCTGGGGAGGAAGCTGAAAGAAATGAACGCACAGGTGGTCATCTCGTCTCTTCTGCCAGTTGAAGGGCATGGTCCAAGAAGGGAGAGGAAAATAGCCGACGTAAACAACTGGCTCCGTAGATGGTGTCGCCGAGAACAAATTGGATTCTTGGATCATGGACTGCGCTTCCATGCAGGGGGACTTCTGGCAAGAGATGGGGTGCATCTTACAACAGTTGGAAGAAACATTTTTGCCAACACTCTCAAGAATTTGATCAGGAGGGCTTTAAACTGAGTCAAATGGGGGAGGGAGACAGTATTCTGGAAGGCAAAAGGGCTGGAGAAAATAGTCAAACTGTCATAGAGGGAACAAGGCAAACAGCGCAAGGACCCAACAGTGGGAGGCAAAAAAACTTGCACAGGGAGCAAGTAAAGGGAACACATGGTCTCAGATGTCTCTACACTAATGCACAGAGCATGGGAAATAAGCAAGATGAACTAGAACTCCTTGCATTACAAAACAAATATGATATAATAGGCGTTACTGAAACCTGGTGGGACGAGTCTCATGATTGGAATGTAGGAATAGAGGGGTATAACCTTTATAGGAGAAACAGGCCAAACAGGAAAGGAGGAGGAATAGCATTATATGTCAGGGATATTTACACCAGTGAAGTGATCCATGACATCAATACTGGAAGCCAGGTGGAGAGCATCTGGATAAAAATTAAAGGGGAGGGAAACAACAGGGATGTTATTGTGGGACTCTACTACAGACCCCCAAATCAGACGGAGGAATTGGATGTTGCCTTTCTAGAACAGATGAACATACATGCAGAAAGGAGAGATGTAGTAGTGATGGGTGACTTCAACTATCCTGATATTTGCTGGCAATCTAACTCAGCCAAAACTACAAGGTCTAGCAAATTCCTTACATGCCTGGAAGACAATTTCATGGTCCAAAAGGTGGAAGAGGCAACAAGGGGGTCAGCTATTTTAGATCTGATCCTAACCAACAGAGACGACCTTGTTAATGGGGTGCAAGTGGTGGGATCCTTAGGTGAGAGTGATCATGTTCTCCTGGAGTTTGTTATACAATGGAAAGGAGAAGCCAGGCATAGTCAGACACGCATTCTTGACTTTAGGAGAGCTGATTTCAATAAACTCAGGGAAATACTGGGGATGATCCCATGGTCAAGAATACTAAAAGAGAAGGGACCTCAAGACGGTTTTGACTTTCTCAAAAGGGAGATACTGAAGGCACAATTTCAAACAGTACCATTGAGGAAGAAAAATGGGAGGTGTCTCAAGAAACCAGGATGGATGACTAAAGAACTTTCAATGGAGCTAAGTTTTAAACGGAACATGTATAGGAAATGGAAAAGGGAGGAAATCACCAAAGAAGAATTCAAACAGATAGCGAACACGTGTAGGAGTAAAGTCAGAAAAGCTAAAGTGCAGAATGAGCTCAGGCTTGCTAGGGAGGTTAAGAACAATAAAAAGGGTTTTTTTGGGTATGTCCGCAGCAAAAGGAGGAAGCAGGAAATGATAGGGCCACTACGTGGAGAAGATGGCAAAATGCTAACAGGGGACAGAGAAAAGGCAGAATTACTCAACACCTTCTTTGCCTCAGTGTTTTCAGAAAAGGAAAAGGAGGACCAACCTGAGGAAAATGGAACAGAGGACACAATAGGGGAAATCCAGCTGAAAATAAGTAAAGAGGTGGTACAGGAATACCTTCTTAATCTAAATGAATTTAAATCTCCAGGACCAGATGAACTACATCCAAGAGTATTAAAAGAGCTGGCAAATATAATCTCAGAGCCATTGGCAATAATATTTGAGAACTCCTGGAGAACAGGAGAAGTCCCAGCAGACTGGAGGAGGGCAAACGTTGTTCCCATCTTCAAAAAGGGGAAAAAAGAGGATCCCAACAACTATCGTCCAGTTAGTCTGACATCAATACCAGGGAAGATTCTAGAACAGATCATTAAACAGAGAGTCTGTGAACATTTAGAAGGCAATGCCATAATCACAAAAAGTCAGCATGGGTTTCAGAGAAACAAGTCATGCCAGACTAATCTGATCTCTTTTTTTGATAAAGTTACCAGCTTGGTAGATGAAGGGAATGCTGTGGACATTGCATACCTTGATTTCAGTAAGGCCTTTGACAAGGTTCCCCATGACATTCTTGCAAACAAGCTTGTAGAATGTGGGCTAGACAAGTTAACTGTTCAATGGATTTGTAATTGGTTGACCGGCCGAACCCAAAGGGTGCTCAGCAGTGGCTCCTCTTCGTCTTGGAAAGATGTGACCAGTGGGGTACCACAGGGTTCTGTCCTGGGCCCAGTGCTATTCAACATCTTTATCAATGACTTAGATGAGGGAATTAGGGGCATACTTATCAAATTTGCAGATGACACCAAATTGGGAGGAGTAGCTAATACCCTAGAGGACAGGATCAAAATTCAGAATGACCTGGATAGACTGGAGAGCTGGGCCAAAGCTAACAAAATGAAATTCAATACGGAGAAATGTAAAGTACTGCATTTAGGGCGGAAAAATGAAATGCATAAATATAGGATGGGAGAGACCTGGCTGAATGAGACTATGTGCGAAAGGGATCTAGGAGTCCTAGTAGACCACAAGTTGAACATGAGCCAACAGTGTGATGCGGCAGCTAAAAAGGCCAATGCAATTTTGGGCTGTATCAATAGAAGTATAGTGTCTAGATCAAGGGAAGTAATAGTGCCACTCTATTCTGCCTTGGTCAGACCTCACTTAGAATACTGTGTCCAGTTCTGGGCACCACAATTCAGAAAGGATATTGACAAATTGGAGCGTGTCCAGAGAAGGGCAACTAAAATGGTGAAAGGTCTGGAAACAATGCCTTATGAGGAGAGACTTAGGGAGCTGGGTATGTTTAGCCTGGAAAAAAGACGGTTTAGAGGCGATATGATAGCCCTGTTTAAGTATTTGAAGGGATGTCACGCTGAGGATGGAGCAGGCTTGTTTTCTGCTGCTCCAGAGACAGGAACACGGAGCAATGGGTGCAAGCTCCAGGAACAGAGATTCCACCTCAACATGAGGAGGAACTTTTTGACAGTCAGAGCTGTTCGGCAGTGGAACGCACTCCCTCGGAGCGTGGTGGGGTCTCCTTCCTTGGAGGTCTTTAAACAGAGGCTGGATGGCCATCTGTCGGGGATGCTTTGATTGTGATTCCCTGCGTGGCAGGGGGTTGGACTGGATGGCCCTCGTGGTCTCTTCCAACTCTGCAATTCTATGATTCTATGATTCTAAGGACAACGAGGAAGAACAGCATGGACAGACTTCAGGGGTAGAGCAGGGGACCTTGAGAGTACCACTGCAAGGACAGCAGCTGCGAAGCCTTGGCGGAGGCGTGTGGTGGTGGTGGAGAACTCCTTGCTGCAGGGTACAGAAGCAGTGGTTTGTGGGCCTGACAAGATGTCTCAGGAGGTGTGTTGTCTCCCTGGGGCAAAGATCCGTGATATGACAGAAAGGCTGATAAGACTCGTCAAGCCTACAGATCATTACCCCTTCCTTTTGGTCCATGTGGGAACAAACGATACTGCAAGGCACAGCTTTCCCAAGATCAGAAGAGATTATGAGGCCCTGGGGCGGAATCTGAAAGAAATGGATGCACAGGTTGTCATCTCGTCTCTTCTGCCAGTTCAAGGGCATGGTCCAGAAAGGGAGAGGAAAATAGCCAACGTAAACAACTGGCTCCGTAGATGGTGTCGCCGAGAACAATTTGGATTCTTGGATCATGGGCTGCGCTTCCATGAGGGGGGACTTCTGGCAAGAGATGGGGGGCATCTTACGACAGTTGGCAGAAACATTTTTGCCAACAGTCTCAAGAATTTGATCAGGAGGGCTTTAAACTGAGTCAAATGGGGAGGGAGACAGTATTCTGGAAGGCAAAAGGGCTGGATAAAATAGTCAAACTGTCATAGAGGGAACAAGGCAAACAGTGCAAGGACCCAACAGTGGGAGGCAAAAAAAAAACTTGCACAGGCAGCAAGTAAAGGGAAGACATGATCTTAGATGTCTCTACACTAATGCACAGAGCATGGGAAATAAGCAAGATGAACTTGAACTCCTAGCACTACAAAACAAATATGATATAATAGGCATTACTGAAAACTGGTGGGATGAGTCACATGATTGGAATGTAGGATTAGAGGGGTATAACCTTTATAAAAGTAACAGGCCAAACAGGAAAGGAGGAGGAATAGCATTCTATGTCAGGGATATTTACACCAGTGAAGAGATCCATGACATCAATACTGGAAGCCAGGTGGAGAGCATCTGGATAAAAATTAAAGGGGAGGGAAACAACAGGGATGTTATTGTGGGACTCTACTACAGACCCCCAAGTCAGATGGAGGAATTGGATGATGCCTTTCTAGAACAGATGAACACACATGCAGAAAGGAGAGATGTAGTAGTGATGGGTGACTTCAACTATCCTGATATTTGCTGGCAATCTAACTCAACCAAAACTTCAAGGTCTAGCAAATTCCTTACTTGCCTCGAAGACAATTTCATGGTCCAAAAGGTGGAAGAGGCAACAAGGGGGTCAGCTATTTTAGATCTGATCCTAACCAACAGAGATGACCTGGTTAATGGGGTGCAAGTGGTGGGATCCTTAGGTGAGAGTGATCATGTTCTCCTGGAGTTTGTTATACAATGGAAAGGAGAAGCCAGGCATAGTCAGACACGCATTCTTGACTTTAGGAGAGCTGATTTCAATAAACTCAGGGAAATACTGGGGGTGATCCCATGGTCAGGAATACTAAAAGAGAAGGGACTTCAAGACGGATGGAACTTTCTCAAAAGGGAGATACTGAAGGCACAATTTCAAACAGTACCATTGAGGAAGAAAAATGGGAGGTGTCTCAAGAAACCAGGATGGATGACTAAAGAACTTTCAACGGAGCTAAGTTTTAAACGCAACATGTATAGGAAATGGAAAAAGGGGGAAATCACCAAAGAAGAATTCAAACAGATAGCAAACATGTGTACGAGTAAAGTCAGAAAAGCTAAATCGCAGAATGAGCTCAGGCTTGCTAGGGAGGTTAAGAACAATAAAAAGGTTTTTTTGGGGGTATGTCCGCAGCAAAAGGAGGAAGAAGGAAATGATAGGGCCACTACATGGAGAAGATGGCAAAATGCTAACAGAGGACAGAGAAAAGGCAGAATTACTCAACACCAAGTCCGGTTGCAGAAAGCACAGCAGAAGGTTTCCTTGGGTGATGTTTCTGGGTTTTGATTCTTTCTGCGTTGCTGTTTCTCTTCAAGACTTGTTCAGCGTGAGTTCTCAAATAAGGCTGCAGCATTGTGGATAGTGCATTTCCATGCCTCCCGATGTGAGGCCAGGGCAGACCACTGTTGGTGATCAATTTGGCCAAGCCTGAGATGTTTCAGGGAGTACTTGTGTTGCGTTTTTGGAGCACCCCTCTTACGCTGACCTGTGGTGAGTTCAACGTAGAGTACTATTTTGGGGAGGCGATGGTCCTCCATCCTAGAAATGTGCCCTGCCCAGCGCAGCTGTGTTCTCAATATCATGGCCTCAATGCTGGTGATCCCTGCTTGCTCAAGGATAGAAACATTCATCACATAGTCAGTCCAGTGTATATTTAGGATTGTGTGTATACAGCGCTGATGAAAGCGTTCGAGGAGTTGTAAGTGGTGGCGATAGGTGACCCATGTTTCAGACCCATAAAGGAGAATAGTACAATGGCTCTATACACACTGATTTTTGTGCTTCGCCTCAGGTCTTTATTATTCCATACTCTCTTGTAAAGTGTTCCAAATGCGCTATATGCCTTTGCTAATCTGTGATCGATCTCTTTGTCAATCATGGCATCTGAGGAGATGATGCTTCCCAGGTAGGTGAACTGTTGAACAGACTTAAGCACAGAGTTGCCAATGGCAATGTGGGGATGATGGTGTTCGTCCCGTGGTGCAGGCTGGTAAAGAACTTTTGTTTTCTTCAGGTTGACTTCCAGCCCAAACAGCTCTACAGCTGTAGCGAAGCAGGATGTTAGGTGCTGCAGAGCTGCTTCTGTGTGGGCAACAAGGGCAGTAGCATCAGTGAAGAGCAGCTCACGGACTAGATAGTTTAGAGTCTTGGAGCAAGAACACAACCTTGCTTTACTCCATTAGTTATTAGAAAGGGCTCCAAAAGAGCATCGCCATATCTGACTCGACCATGCTGGCCCTCGTGTAGCATGATAATCATTTTAAAGAATTTGGGGGGACATCCTAATCTTTCCAGGATCTGCCACAGACCCTTCCTACTCACGGTGTCGAAGGCTTTGGTGAGGTCAACAAATGTTACATAGAGACCCTTGTTCTGCTCTCTACATTTCTCTTGCAGTTGTCTAAGGGCAAATACCTTATCTGTAGTACTCCTATTGGCTCTGAAGCCACATTGGCCTTCAGGAAGAAGTTCTTCTGCAATGGCAGGAACGAATCTGTTCAGAAGTATCCTTGCAAGGATTTTTCCAGCAAGAGAGAGCAGTGTTATGCCTCGATAGTTTGAGCAATCAGATTTTGTTCCCTTTTTCTTGTACAGGGTGATGATGACTGCATCTTGGAGATCTGATGGCAGTTCCCCCTCTTCCCAGCAATTCACAAGGAGTTCGTGGAATTTTTTGTGGAGTGCATGACCTCCGTGTTTCCAAACTTCAGGTGGGATTCCATCAATCCCAGCTGCCTTGCCGTTTTTCATCTGCTGTATGGCCTTAAGGGTCTCTTCCAAAGTGGGAGCTATGTCCAATTCATTTTTCATGGGGTTTTGTATCATATGTTGTATAGCTGAGCCTTGGACTACTCGGTTGGCACTAAAGAGACTTTTAAAATGTTCAGCCCATCGATTCAGGATGGAGGCTTTATCAGTAATTAATGTTTGACCATCTGTACTGTATAAGGAGCTTTGGACCTGATAAGTAGGTCCAAACACTGCCTTAAGAGCTTCATAAAACCCTCTAGAATCACCCAGATCTGCACAGCATTGTGTCTTTTCTGCTGTATTGATACACGACTTGTTCTGTATGTCTCGGAGTTTTTGCTGAAGTTTACATGAGAGACGGAAAGCTGCTTTTCTTACATGGCAAGTTGGCTGGGCAAGGAATGCCTGGTGAGCAATTCTCTTCTTTGCCAACAGCTCCTGGATCTCTTGGTTGTTTTCATCAAACCAGTCTTGATTTTTCTTGTGGGAGAACCCGGGGGATTCTTCTGCAGTCTGGAGGATACTGTTTTTGATATGCTGCCAAAGCAATGTAGGAGAAGGATCTGTAGGATGGTCTTCAAGTTTTGTTTGCAGATTTGCCTGGAAGTTGTCTCTCATGGTAGCTTGTTGAAGATTGTTGACTTGGAGTCTCTTCTTTAAGATGTCACCCTTCTTAGGTTTGAACTTAAGATAAAGGTTTAGTTTACATCTGACGAGGCGATGATCTGTTTGGCATTCTGCACTGGGCATCACTCGAGTATGACGGACATCGCGGATGTTTCTCTGGCGGACTAGAACATAGTCAAAGAGGTGCCAATGTTTGGATCGGGGATGCATCCAGGTTGTCTTCAAGCTATCTTTCTGCTGAAAGATTGTGTTTGTAATAGTCAGCTGTTGTTCTGCACAGAACTCTAGCAAGAGGCATCCATTATCATTGCAATTTCCAACACCAGCTTGCCTAAGACACCTTTCCAGGCCTTGGAGTTAATTCCTACTCTGGCATTGAAGTCATGAAGGATAATAATTTTATCTTCTACAGGGACTTTTTGTATGAGGTGGCGTAGGTCTGTGTAGAATTTGTCTTTCTCTACAGGGTCGGCTTGCATAGTTGGGGCATATATACTAAAGAGAACAACATGTGGGAAATGTAAGGAAATAATGCGATCAGAGTGTCCTGTTGGCAAGGTTTTGAGTTTGGAGGCAATGGAGTTTTTAATCATAAAGCCTACTCCTGAAAGATGTTTTTCGGTTTTGGGTTTGTCAGACCAATAAAGTGTGTAGCCGGCGCTGTGTTCTTTAAGGCTGCCTTCCTCATGGAGACGAACTTCACTAAGAGCAACGATGTCAATATTAAGTCGTGATAGTTCATGACTATTAGAGCAGAACGATGCTCAGGCCGTCCACTATCTGCAGAATCTCGCATGGTTCTGATGTTCCAGCATGCAAGCGTCAGTTTATTTACACCTTTGGAGGCCGGTGTGTGCCTTTGTTTCTTTGCCTTGGTTTGACCGCATCAGAAGATGCCTGTTGGCTGCGGCTAGCCAACCAGGTAGTTGGGAATGAGCTTTCGTTAGGCCACCTTTTCTAGGCCCCTCTCCATATGGAGCAAGCAGTGCTCTCCTTAAAAAAGGCTGCTTGGTCATTCAGGATGCTGCTAAACAAGACTGTCATCTCCCGCGTCAGCCTTGAGCGACCAAAGTCCTGAACCACCTGCATGCAGGGTTGGGTCTGCGGCTTCCAGTGCATCTTTACACCTTCCGTTTCATCCCTCACCTATCGCTACAGGGCTTTTTTTGGAATTGGATTTGTCCTTCGAGCCTGTGCAATGGATTTTTCTGGCGGAGCGCAGCATGCACAGAACTTGCCTCACCCTTCAAACCAAAGGTTCATTTGCTGTGGCCTTGCAAGCATGGATGGTAGCAGTGAGGTCCTCAGGTCATAGGTTTGATTAGAGTTTCCTTCTCTTAGATGGTTGACCTTACAGGGTTGGACGAGCAACATCTGCCTGAGTTTGGTATTAGAATTTTCCTTCTCCTAGGATGGTTGCCATAAGGCTAGAGAGCCCATCCTGCCCTTTGACGCTCTTTGTCAGACCCTTCGGTTTTGATCTGTCTGGCATGGGAGACTCTACCGGTGGCTATTATGCCACCGCCAGCATAGCTCAAAACATCATTAGGGCATGCAAGCCTCTCTCCCATGACAAGGGGGCATCAATGGAGAGGGGTGGTGAGTGAATTACATGCATTATTATTCCCCAAATGCTCCCTCTATTTTCCCCATCCCCCCCTTGTTGAATCAGACACATGGAAGAGCAATCTTCTGCTTTAAAATATAATTTTTCTCGAAAATAGCACATGATTGCTTCAGTGGAAATCAACAATGGTGGCTCCGGCCACTTCATGGCTGGCAAGCCCATCCCAGTGCACATCTGACCAATCACATTTTGACTTTCAGGATGTGTCCCAATCTGAATTGGTTGTTTAAACAGGCCAAAATGTGAATTTCCACAGATTTTAAAAAAAAAAAACTTCATGAGAAACAGTGAAGGCTGTTATTGTGAAATACTTGGAGTTTTTTGGGCCCCCTCCTTTTGAATACAGTGAATCCCTAATACTAATCCTCAACATGCGGTGGCTGCTGATAACAACAAGCCATCTGCACAACAGCCCCGACATGTGTCACCTGTGGGGAAGCAGGTGATTGAGAATGAAGTGAAGGAGATGCTGGCGATGAACATTATCTGGCCTTCCAAAAATTCTTGGTCGTCCCCGGTGGTCATCATGCCCAAGAAAGGGACCACTGATATAAGTTTCTGCATAGATTACAGACAGCTCAACTCAGTCACATGCCCAGAACACTTTTCTATGCCATGTGTGGATGAACTATTAGAGAAACTGGGACATGCCAAGTATTTATCCAGTTTGGATTTGACCAAAGGCTATTGGCAGGTGGCTTTGGCCAAAGATTTCAAGCACAGAACAGCGTTCATCACCCATATGGGCCTGTTCAAGTTCAGTGTTCTTCCTTTTGGCCTACGCAATGCACCTGCAATGTTCCAGAGACTAGTGGACTCTCTGCTGAGAGATTGTATTAACTTTGCAGTTGCCTGTTTTGATGACATCGCGATCTTCTCTGACTCCTGGGAAGATCATCTGACACATCTGGAAATGATCTTCCAACAGATCCAGGACATAGGACTGACGGTCAAAGCTAAGAAATGCCAGTTTGCACTAGACAGAGTGACATACCTTGGCCATGAAGTAGGTCAAGGGATTATCACTCCTTTGCAGGTGAAGGTGGAAGTTATCCAGTCTTGGGCTACCCCACACACCTGGAAGCAAGTGCAGTCCTTCCTCAGTCTGGAGGCATACTACAGAAGGTTTGTGCTGAGGTACAGCCAAGTGGCAGCTCCCCTGACAGATTTGATAGGATCAAAGAAGCCTAATGTAGTGGACAGCAGAGTGTCAGGAAGCATTCAAGACCCTCAAGCATGCTCTCATGTCTGATTCAGTCCTGATGTCGCCAGACTTCGACAAGCCGTTCATCATGGCTACCAATGCTTCTGACAAAGGAACTGGTGCAGTGTTCATGCAAGAAGGTCTGGATGGCATCTTGCACCCTGTCCTGTTCCTCACCAAGAAGTTGAATGTGCATGAGTCCAATTTGTCCATCCCAGAGAAAGAGTCTACGCCATCATTTATGTGCTGGACAAGCTGAGACCCTATGTCTGGGGTAGATGCTTCCAACTTCAGACTGACCATGGCATTCTTTGATGGCTCCACACTGTCCAGGGAGTTAACAAGAAGTTACTCTGGTGGAACTTATCCTTTCAAGACTTTGACTTTGATATTCAACATGTGTCAGCACAGTCGCTGACTCTCTCTCCCGCAGGGGACTGGTGGAGAGTAGGTGGACAGGTGTTGCATGTTGTTCTATGACCGTGGTTTCACTGTACAGCTGTCCCTTCATATTCACTGGGGTTTGGTTCCAGGACCCCCTGTGGATACCAAAATCCGTGAATACTCAAGTCCCATTATATGCAATGGCATAGCAAAATGTCCCATATATAAGATGGCAAAATCAAGGTTTGCTTTTTGGATTATTATTTTTTTAAGAATATTTTCAAGCCGTGAATACTTAAATCCATGGATACCAAACCCGTGGATACGGAGGGACAACTGTATTGTTTTTGAGTTTGCATACATGTTCAACTCTTTCTGTTCTAACTCACAGGTTGAAATCATAGACTGTTTGTTCCTGCTTTCAGGGTCCCAGATCATCAGAGATTTGGGGTGTGTGTGTGATGATGGAGTTCCCATCATGCTCTCATGAGGTTGATTGCAACTCCCATTGTTCTGCCAGAGAACTACAATTTTCTTTATTTGCAAACACTATTGTCTTGTCAACATGGCATCAGGTAAGGAAAGGGTTAATGGAAGGGCAGGTCTAAAACACCACCTCCACAGAAGCTAATGAGATGACATCATCAGTGACATCACATCACCAGACCAGAAATGGCCAATCACAGCTCTAGACCCAGGAACTCTAACTAAGATATACATTTGTCCCTCCACATTCACGGATTTGGCATTCACGGTTTTAAGTATTCATGGCTTGAAAATATTCTTAAAAAAATAATAATCCAAAAAGCAAACCTCGATTTTGCCATCTTATATAAGGGACACTATTTTGCTATGCCATTGCATATAATGGGACTTAAGTATTCACGGATTTGGGTATTCACGGGGGGTCCTGGAACCAAACCCCAGTGAATGTGAAGGGACAACTGTAACTGCTTTTGTGTGAAGCCATTTTGCCAGACTGAGACCATGCGACTTTGAACAAAGATAGAAGGATGTTCTCTATATTCCAGCCTGAGAGAGCTGAGGCCAGGAATGGCTGGTAAAGCAAGTGCCTAGCTTAGCTCCCAGTTTCCCTGATACCATCTGAAAGAAACAGACTGCAAAATAGCGAGTAGGATTTTTAGTGCCTGTTTAGGTTGCGTTAGGGAATTCTTTTAATTTCTCTGCTTTGGTTGGATATAGCTACATTTAGTAACTGAATGTAACTTGGGAGATTATCAGACGGACCCTTAAGGTCCACTTCTGTCCCACTACCCCTCTGCCCCACTCCCATTCCTGCCATAGAATAAAGAAAAATTTTCACACACCTACCTTCATTCTGTGACAAGAACGGGCTCCCTCTCCCTTCGCTGCCCGGTTGTAAATGCAGCCATTGTAAGGCTGCTTTTACGACTGGCAATTGAAATCCCGGCAGTTCTCACGAAATAACGGTCGGGTGGCAAATTCAAATTAATTCAGCTGTCAAAAAAGTAAATGAAGCACAAAAACACTTTTTAAAAAAGGCTACCTAGGGAGGAGGATTTTTTTAAACTTACCTTGTCATCCCAATCCCACCCGGAAGTGTCTGGCACGGACATCCCAGTAGTCATTCCGGGAGCAGAACGGGGCTCCCGTTCACTCACCTGTCATTCTGTTATATTAACGGAATGGGCCTCTTATTCACAGATTTTTCCATGAATAAGAGGAAGCAGGGGAAGAATGGGAGCATCCCAGGACAGGGATGACATTGTCTAAAAGTTAAGCCTTTTAGCTATCTCCTGTCATCCCTGTCCTGGGATATTTTTACCGTCTGATAATCTGCTTAGAATAACTTAATGCTTTACCTGTAATATCTTGCTATTTCTGTAACTGTAAGTGTGCCTGAGGTATGGGAAAAGCCTGCCTCATGAGAGATTGTCTAACCGAACTTGAATAAATAGTCTTCTTAATCTTCTATACACTGATGCTGCATGTGTCTATACCTCTTGGTTTTGCTACAATCCTCTCTCTGGGGATACGAGGAAAGAGTTGGTGGTTGGTTCACAGTGGCGGGGGTGGGGGGATAGTCCCGCTGGAAATCCAGTCTCCCAATTGGGCTGGCTATAAAGATTGCATTTGGGTGGTGGCAGCGATTTTGGCCTGTAGGGGGCGCCCTGGAGTGAGACTACTTGGGGTTACCTCTACAGGGGAGCTAATCTGGGGGTTCCAGGCCAGAGAGCCCCAGTTTTAGCTTATAACAAGCCTAGTCTTCCAAATTGCCAAAATAATATTAAAAATACATACCTTTACCTAGTAGTGTCTGGACCAAAGAGATGGCTAGTGTCTGCTGCCAGTCTGGCTCATTCCACTCTTCACATAATCAATCACACTTACCCAGAGAATCATACACTCTCTTTGTTGCATAAGCTTTGTCCAAGTTGCACAAGTAAAGAAACAGATGGAGACTAGAGCTGATCCTCTCTTTCCTCACTTCACTGTACTGTGCTCCTTGGAAAGGAAGAAAAAAGTTCTTTGCTCATCATCATTCATCAATGGGGGAGGGGAATGGAATACAATCAATAGCCTAAAGGTATGTATCTGTCTTAGCATCCATTTCCCCACTTAATGAATCCTCTGTGGCAGGGAACAGGGTATGGTCATATATGACATCTAGACAGCACAAGAGGACCTGCCTGGTGTGCTAGAGTTATAAGGTGAATAGAGGACAAAGAAGCATGCACAAAGCTCTGTTCCTTTGGTACATTTGCAGCTCTGCTTCTGAAGGTAAAACAAAGATTGTAGCAGTCAGTCTATCACCAGGGTTCAGTTGCTTAGAGAAAAAAAAAATGAATACACAGGCAGGGCTTTATTCCTTTGCCCTGAATGATGGCTTGTCCCTGCTGTGACATGTGGTGAAAAACAATCACCAGTTCACTGTAAATTCTGATTTTACATTTTTGTAATTGCAAGGAAATCTGGTTTTTAGAAATAAGAGCACAACAGTTATCTCCACCAGCTGATATTACATAATTTCCTAGAAAAATATTGATCCCAGAATGACTCAAGGTTAGACAGCAAAAGTATATAGCTAAAGTAATTAGGATGCAATTTCCCATGGGGGAGAATAATTGAAACAACTCATCCCCATGCCTGCTGTTTACTCCGTTCTAGACTCTTTCTTCCCCACATTTTTCTTTGACATAAATTTACTCCTGCTTCTAAGCTTGGGTGAGAAATGAAGGAGACATACTGGCTTACATCCTGTTATTAGTCCTAACTAGACCTGTTGATGACATGGTGTCTTGCAAGTCTGTCATTCATAGAGTTGCCATAACTTGAAGCCAACCTGAGAGTAATTGACAAAGTGATTTCAACAAATGGGATTCACCTGCATGTTGACCATGCAAAAATTAATTCAATGGGACTACTTGAGTTGGGGGTAACCAACAGGATTACAGGCACTGAGTAAGTAAGGTTCAAGTTTAAGATTCCCTACAGGCCTTTATACCCTAAAATTTGATTCTTATCCCACTGGATATGTGGTCGGTGCAAACAATAAATACATCATCATGCCTCATTTGGCACAACATCCTGACTGTGAAACACATCCTCATGTCTTAACTATTTTTCTTTTTCCCTGTTGATTTCTTACATCTTGGAAAAAATGTTTCAACCTCCTCCCTGCATCTCTTTTGTCAACCGCACAAACTAATTGCTAAGTACCTCAGAAACTCTAGTCTCACTGCTGCATGTGCTTACACCTCCATTTGTGTTTTGAGTGTGTGGTTTCTGCAGAAATATAACCCCGTAGCATCTCCAGGTAGAAACCAGTAGCCCACTGTCTTTTAATTGATATTATATTGTATCCCACATAAACAACAAAGTAAAAATATAAATTCAAAGACCAGAAAGTGCAAAACAGACAATTGCCATTGAGACCAACCTTTACATTATTAAAAAGAATACCATTTTCAAGGAGTAAGCAAGGCCTTTCATAAAAATCTGTGTTGACTTGAGGAATGTTATAGTGGAGAATTATTGTAAGAAAATATAAACCATCTGTCAATGAATGAGTCCGATTGTGTTCCTCCATCAAACTCTCAAACTGTAATCTTTGTACCCTAGAGAGTAGATCACACACTCAGTAAACTGAAAAATTCCTCTTTGAAAACCATGAAATATACCAGCACTTCAGTCTTTGTGCAAGCCTAGACCTGAATTTGTTTTTTTCAGGAACAGCTTCCAGCTAGGTAGTTTTCACATCACAGGGATGGGATATAACAGCAAAAATACAGGCAAACAAGTTGTGAAATTAGGATAGTAATGGCTCACCTAAAACAAGAGTTTTGGCACTTTAAATTATGTTGGATTCTGGCTCCCATCATCCAGTATGGCCAGTGGTCAGGAATGAGAGATAATCCAGTAGTGTTGGGAAGGAGACAGGTTCCCTATTTGACCTGCAGTCATGTATATTATGGCAAAGTAAAAAAGAAACCACTATGAAGAAAAAATGTTTTAAAAATGGTTATTTATCTGATCATTACAATTGTTCCTGGATTTATGCAGGCATTTGTAAAGTTTAAAACAACTTGATTTAATAATGATTGTATTGATGTATTGATTTAATAATGTTTTAAGGGGGGGGGAAGGGATTTTGAGTTGTTTTATATTATGTATTATTTTACTGTTGTAAGCCACCCCGATTGTTCGCAGAGGGGCGGGATATAAATAAATTATTATTATTATTATTATTATTAACTTGAAAGCATTTAAAAATATATGCGTTGCATCTGAGGTAGAGGCCAGAATCAACAGATCCTTCATGTTTTCTGTTTATGACTATTTGAAAGTAGCTGAATATGTATTTAAAGACATCCATAAGGAATATAAGAATATAAGGAATATAAAGTATGGCTGTTTCCCCACCAATTGATCAATACATGGTACCAAACAAACCTCCAAGTATCCATAAAATAGGCATAAACAAAGGTCTTCATCCTTTAGGAAACTTGTTTAACTGCCATGTTTCCAGGTCTCCTCACCCATTCTTGGCACTGTTTCTCAGACCTCTCAAAATACTCTCATCTCTTCTACGAACATGGGCCTGTTCGTAGAACTGAGAGAGCGCATTATCCTAATACCTGCTGTGTAACATTTAGGTTTTTTTTTTTTACAGGGCAATCTTATTCAGACATACTGAGAAGAAATTACCATTGAGTTCAGTGGAAGTTACTTCTGAGGAGATATGCCTAGGCTTGTACTTTATGTGATAGTTTCTGTTTCTTGATTTACTTTAGGAAATTTGAAGTATACTTTGCAGCTACTTCCTCAGAACTTTACCAGGACTTTTAAAATGTCTACATCCTTTGAAAAAACAATGTTAAACCATTTGTTTATTGTTATAGGCTGGTTGGGTGTTTAAACTGTTTAATTATTATCTTCCACAGTTACAGAGGATGTTTTTAGCTGTGAAAATGGAATTGAGAAACTTATACTTTGTGCTGACATTTTAATCAGGAAGACATACTACTTTTTTGGACAGAACTGATTTGTAAAATCCATGATTACATCATTTGCAGAACCTGACATCTGGGGATAATTGGCTAATTTATTACACATTTCTGGGTCATTGGTTTTTCTATGGAAGGAGGAAATTAGAATGAAACTAGCATCTATTTCTTTCTTCCAATCAATCATTTTGGCTGTCATAAAAAAGTACTCTTTTATATCCATTTTCTGCTCCACATTTTCTGTTCAATGGGGGAAATCTTTATTATGCAGATAAAACAACCATAGGCCTCTGAATTTGGCTCAGGTTGTTTTATTTCATAGCTTCAAATGCAAATTTAATTCCAGAGAATTTGCAAGTATACTTCTAGACAAAGAAATGTGATTGACAAATGGTACATCATTTTGTTTCCTATCCCTCTCATATCCAGTGTGACACCATAATAACTTCTACAATTGTTTTGTTTTTAAATTGTTCTAAATTAATAGTTCTGCTGGGCCTACTAGTCTTTCTCCAGAGCCTTCTTTTCCAGCATTGTCTTTGATAATGCTTTGATAATTATATGCACATGATAGGGGATGGAGAGACAATTGACAATCCAGTGGTTAATTATATCAAATAAAATTGATTTTATTCCAGCACGAAAAGTTACCTACCCCATTGAAGTAAAGGAAGCTTTATGTCCTGAATATGTAGCACGATCCTGCACATACCTACTCATACCTACAGCACCTGGTATTCCTTGGTGGTCTCCCATTCAAGTACTAACCAGGGCAGACCCTGCTTAACTTCAAAGATAAGAAGGGATCTGGTACCTTTAGGGACACAGATAGTCTTAATTAATCCTCTGTTACCCAACTTTTCCAGCTGCTTTGTCCTACTTTCTCTCTCCTCTTCCCCCTTTGTCATCTGCTTACGTCAATTGCTGTAAACTGCATTCAAAGTGCAAAGTGTTTTTAAATACATTGTTAGCTGCCTTGAGTCCCATTATTGGGAGAAAGGCAGGAAAATGAATAATAAAAAAAATAGATAGTAATTTCCACTCAAATAACTTAATTAACTCAACAGGGGGAAAGGACAGAGGGGGCTCTGTCCAGTAGTCTCAGCAAAAGTAAATGACTGTGGACACTCCTTGCTTGTGTATTCTTCCCCATTAAGAATTTTTGCCATCTTGACCACACTCTGATGTTGCTTGGCCACATATATCCTGGTTTTCATCTGTTTCATCTGTATATAGGTATAGGTTCATTCCATAATTCAGGCAACAGAAATTTGGATATTTATGTTGACAAATGCCTTTTACAAACATCATAAAGTGTCTATCAGAGGATTAAGATACCAGTGGAGGACAAAATATACATTATCACTCAAAGCAAAGAAGCAGTTTGCATAATCCAACAATGACTTGTTCCTAAGTATTCTTGCATCCCAGGAAATAAAGTGCTGCTAAGTCTCAGGACTGCACTTCCTAACAGTCCCAGCTGTGATCGGTGGTTGGCTGAAGCTGAAAAGGGGAAGCTGTCCTTCCTTAAAGAGAAAGCAGAGGAGAAATGAAGAGAGAGATTGACCAGGAACTACAGTGTATGTGTTTGGGCTAGGCAAGCACTAGTGAAACACTCAGAGTTGGAGTGAAAGAAGATTCTTATTGGCAGACTGGAAGCCAAGGTGTTTCTGGGATTGTTTGTATACAAGCGGACTGTTGGGATGTAAGCCCTGGAAGGGAAGAACATAATGCACTACTGAGTGTTCAGGGATAGGGTAGAATTGGCATCCGTGAAGGCTAGATTAAAAACCTAACTTCGTAAAAGTTTAAATTCACTTTTTGTCTCCCAGGCTTCAACCTACTTGGTTTCATCTATTCCATTAAATCAGGTATTACTAGTTACATGTTACTGTGCTAGTGTGTTGTGTCCTAGGACAGGCATGTTTACTGTTTATAACCTCATTGCAACACACCATGGGAAAATGTTCTGTTTGAAGAGAGCTTTAAGAAGTTGTAATTGTGGACTACATCTTCCAGAATCCTCATCCAGCATGGCTAATGTCTGGGTGTAGTCCAAAAAAAGTAATTTTTCTAATCTTCATTCAGAGTGATATTAGGGGTCTCAGAACAGAACTGACAATTGTTTTGTCTTTTATGACAGATAAGATGCATGGCTTGGCATAGCTGTGAGGAACCATTTCTTTGTCAACGCCTGCATTATTTATAAGTAATCTCTTGAGAGGGGCTGCCTAGAGGGCTTGTGCCTAGAGATTGCTATGGGTGGGATCAAAGCCTCAGATTAGTAGTGGTCAAAACTATTTTGTTCTCTCTCTTTCTCCACAGTTGCAGTTCCTTCTGACATCTCCCAGTTCACTTAAGGTGGCAGCAAGGCCTTAGGAAAGAATCTTCCTTTGATACAGTACTGTAGGCATACTATGTCATAACGGTATTTGAGATACCATTGTGGGATGAGGTAATGTGTTCCTCTGCTACCTAAATTTAAGCTAATAAGTATGGGGAACTAAAAACGGGGGGACTCTCAACAGTAAAGCTTTACTAGCTGTGTTGTGCACAATAATTAGGGTGCTGCTGTAACACAATCTCTGGCTTAATTTTTGTCCTTTAACCTGATGCTACTTTCTTTCTGTTGTTCAGACAAGCTAGGTATTGCCCATGATGACTTGTTATGCGAAGTGAATAGATACTTTCAGTGTATATTATAGATACAGATATAGTCCATCAGTTGATGGTTGACCACAGCTGATAGCTTAATGGACAGTGTAGCTGCCCTTTCCCCAGTTCTATTCACCTACAAGTGACTGTGCAACCTGACTTGTGTAGAGTATATGTGAAGTTGTTGCATGCTTTTAAGTCATTTCTGACTTATGTTGACCCTAAAACAAACCAACTATGGGGTTTTCTGAGGCTGAGAGTGTGTGAATAGGCCCAAGGTCACCCAGTGGGTTTCCATGGCCAAGTGGGGATTCGAACCCTGGTCTCCAGAGTCGTAATCCAACACTCAAACCACTATACCATGCTGGCATATGTGAAGACTGCTCTAAAAAGCAGTTTTTGATTTAATTGTCAGAGAGTTTGTTTTAGACGTTGGATTTTCTGTGCCTCCATCAAGATAAACTGAGTTGGAGTTTTGGGGAAAGGTGGAATACGTATGAATTTTCATAATCCTTTGGTTTCCTGGTGGGTTTTTTTGTTTGTTTGTGAGCATGGTGTGCTTGGATGGTAGAAATAATTGGTAATGGTTTAGGGCACATTTATTCCAGGTCATAACAGGTACAGCTGGGTATAGCACTGGAGGCTGAGTTAGCTAGGTGAATGGAAGAGCAACGACATCTGACAGCTACTCTTGTTTTTTATCTTCTTTGCATCTGGGGTGGGGGTTTTTTGGGGGGAGGAATACTTAGCTTCCAGAATTTGTAACTACTACAACCAGATGCAGGGCTGGTTTAAGAGCCCTGCAGCACCTGCACCCGCAGAGGGCCCCATCATTGTGAGGGGGGACGTTGTAACCCTCCTCTTGCAAAAAAAAACATTATTAGTAATAATCTGAATATCCTGTACTCTGAATAGGTTAGGTTAGCTTAGGTTACATTGACCTGAGATAAACATATGGGCCCCCCCAAATAAAGCGTTGCAGCCCCCCCCCCCAATTCCTTAAACCGGTCCTGTCCAGATGGACTCCTTTTATACTGATTATTAAGTAGCTACATTGGTTTCCTGTTTGCATCTGAGCCCAGTTCAAATTTTTAGTGCCTTTTAATATCCTAAATGGTTTCAAGTGCAAATGCCTGAAGGATGGTCTTTCTCTATGCCGACTTGCATTTTTCTTATGAACTTCAGAGGAGGCTCCTCTCTATGTCTCCTTTTTGAGGAATGTTCATGTAGGAGCGAGGGAGAGGGGCTACTCAATAGTGGAAGACTTTTAGGATGACCTCTGCTTTGAAACTTGAGTGTCTATCATTCCAGCACTAGCTTAAAATGTATTTGTCCAAACATCTCAAATGGTTGAAAGCTGGCTAATGCTTGATTTGATCTAGTGTTTCTAGGCCTCTGTTTTATTATGTCACTGATGATGTTTTATTATGATATTGTCTGAGCAGGTACATTATTGCATGCCTAGCATGTCTCTACATGCCTCCTGCAAACTCTCCTGATGTCTGTTGGGGTGAAGGATAATTTAAAAACATTTTCAAGAAATACATAAATTCTAATAATACTGGTGCTAAAAAAAAAAAAAAGGCTGACTTGACTTTTCACCATTAAGGGAAAGCTTGGCATATGTGGTAATGGGACTCCATCTCCCATTATCTGCCAGCTCAGCAATCAGGTATCTGCAAGCTCAGTGGTCAGGTAAACAAAGGATTAACTAGGGTATGCAGAAATGTAACACCTTTAGGGTAACATCATCAGCATCAGCATTGATATCATAGATCACAAGGTACAGAATGACAATCAGATTTACAGAAGGGTGATCTACAAGGTAATATATATATGAGGCAGAGAGGGAGAACAAAGGGAGAACCTGAGATGGGCACATTGCATCTCAGGTAGAGATGAATAAGAACAAAGGACTCTGAGACAGAGGAAGGCTGTTGAGACTGGTCTGAAACAGACATGTGGGACATTTTCAGATGATCCTTGCCGCGCAAGGATCGCCCGGGACAGTTTCGTCACAGCAGCGCAGCAGGGGGTCGATTTCGGACGACGCCGTCCCTGCTGCGAGATCTTGCCAAATATAGCGCAGCAGGCTCCAAGCCTAAGCGCAAGAGGGATGGATGATCTCACAGCAGGGATGGTGTCGTCCGAAATCGATCCCCTGCTGTGCTGCTGCGACGAAACTGTCCTGGGCAATCCTTGCGCGGCAAGGATCATCTGAAAATGTTCGTGGCTCCAGCCAAGCCTCTGAAGTCAACAGACTAAACTCCATGTCAGTGAGTAGATCAGAATTGTACTAGCTAGTTTGTGTTAAGGAATTTATGTTATTTTCCCACTTGGCTGGATGTTAGCTGAATGCTTAACTATCTTTAACTTCTATGAATGTACCTGGAGGGAGGACTCTTCCATGAGAAATATGTTATGAACTCTGCTTAGAATAAATAGCCTTTTCTATCTTTCTCAGCTGATGCGTGCATGTGCTTTGATTGCTCGGTCATTTCTCTCTCTTTGGGAAAGAAGGGAGGGGAAGTAACATCTCTGCAAGTAGCAGGGAGTAGAGAAGGAACCCTCACAGTTTCCCTTTGGACTGTGTGGAAAAGGGGATAGATTCAAGGGGTGGTGGTGGTGATACCAAAAGAGGGTGCAATTTAGGGGAATTCCACGGCAGAGAATTCCCAAGTTTGCATCTCAAAAGGGCAGCTTAGAGGTTCTCAGGCAGAAGACCCCCCCCTCCAGTTGTATCATAGCATAGAACAACTTTCTAGAGGATTTTACTTAGAGATCTTTGGTTGTTACAGTACAGTAGGACCCCCGTATGCAATGAGGATTGGTTCTGAGGGAGGACATAGATACTGAAAACTGTGGATTATAGCAAACACCATTGAAAATAATGGGACTTATGGTATAGAGTTGCCTTGGAGGACCTAGAAAATGGCTAGAGAGGACACATTCTTCTAGGAAGACTCTAAGATAGGTGTGCTGTTTTGTGTCCCGTGGATAATTGAATCAGTGGATAATGAATCAGTGGATACAGGGGTCTTACTGTACTACTAGACAGTAGTGACTTAAAATTTGCTCATCTAGTATTATAAAATATAGTTTTATATCACTATTGTATTTTTCTTTAAATTCAGTATTTGCAGACTACTCACCCACAAAGGTATTTAGGACCAGAGTGCTGATATACATCTGCAAACCATTTAATGCATATTAGCAACTGTGAGGATATTGTTAAGTCAGCATTCCAGGTTCAAGTGATGTATTCCAGGGTGGTGGGTGGGAAGCAAACTGGGAGCTACTCACAGATCTCTGTGTAACTTGCTGCAGATCAGCAACAGTTACTGAATTTTAATAGTAGCAACAATTAAAAGTTCCTCTGAAATGAGTGGGAAACTAGGGAAATTTGTGTGTGAAAAGAGTTCTGTTCTGGCAGTGAAAGCAAACAGCAGTGAAAACAAATCCCTGAGTTTCTTTCTGTGTGCTCAGAGGTACCCCTTGCGTTTCTTTAATTCTAAGTATGTGACAGTCCCACTGAGCCACTGTGCAATGACTGGATCTGGCAAAAAACACCAAACACCCCGCCACCCCCACCGCCAAAGCAAAGCAGATCCTTCAAACCTGAAGTTTGCCTACCCTTGACATATTGACACACTTGAGGCTTCAGTCACTAACATTGAACAGGTTTGTTTTAGATGTAGTGCAGTTTGCAACAAGCCATGGAGGGATACAAGTGGCATGGGTGGATGGACGTGACAGCTGTACTAACATTTTCACCACTTGTTTTATGCCAAGTGCCACAAATAAGGAGCAGCCTAGTCATTCCCTGGATGGACTGAAATGCCCATATTCCCATCAAGATCATTGGGTTTGAGATTTCCAGATCATGTGCTGAGGTCCATAGTCTGAAGTCCAGCTTCCAAAGTAGAGTACGAAAGCAGATACGCTGAGTGAATCCTTACTACCCCATTGTGGCCACTGTTACTGTGGCTATTCTGCCTGGGAGAGGAATATGGCTATAGGCTTGATTTCTTATAGTTGCTGGGAGAAGAGTACTGATGTTGCAGTAAGAGCTCACTCCCATGTAGGAGTGGCAATCATGCAGCCCTCAAGATGTTGTCAGATTGCAACTCCCAGCAGATTTAGCCAGCATACTCAGTGGTGAAGAGTTGCAGTCAAATAACATCTGAAGGGCTGAACAATTCCCACCCCTGGTCTGATGACTTACTTTTGGATTCTCCCCTTTGTGGAGGTGTTTCCATTAATCTGGTTGGATTCTTTCCTCTCTTTTCTGGATTTCAGGGCAGATTTAAGATTATGCCTATACTAAGGATAAGAAACATATTTTTTTCTTTCAGGGTCCACATTGTAGCAGTGTGTGGTATCAGGAATAAAGTAGTTAGAATTTTCAAAGTGGGTTGCATTTGAAAGTAGACTATAGTCCATGTGAAATTAGGCTGGAATCTGTATGTGGCCCACCACCGCTCTAACCACTGTTACACATATCTTCTCTAGACATATATCTATACACTTGTACTTATTTGACTCACATTTGTAAGGGATTTTTGTAGCACTCTGTCTAGACAGATTGGTATCAGTAACCCACATTCACCCAGGCCTTTTTAAAAAGAGGAATTTAATTGAACACACAATAATCAAAATATACACAATTATTTCAGTTGGAAATACCCAGTATTACAGTAGTGCTGCTTTAATGACAAATATATGTTGTTTCTCTTGTAGTTCAATTGTTCTGGAGAGATCTTAGTGCTGGCAGAGTCCACTCCCCGTCTTGGCCATGTACGGACCAGGGACAAAGAGCAATAAAAGACAGCTAATAAAATTTCATCTTTAACAACAGAAAAGTAAGTTTCCTTGACAGCCAGGCTGCTCTGTCCTGTGCGAAGATAGTGGGGGAAATAGTAACTCCAAGAAATACACTTACAAGAAATACACTTACAAAAGAGAGGATTCTAACATCCAGAATGTGATTGAAAAGCCTGGGTAGGCTATAGAAAGCTGAATTAGATTCCAGGAGGTGGCGTGGCTCAGGGTTGAAGCAGTTTGGGGTTCATAGAATCATACAGTTGGAAGAGACCACAAGGGCCATCTAGTCCAACCCCCTACCCTGCAAGAATAAACAATCAAAGCACACCTGACAGATGGCCATCCAGCCTCTGTTTAAAAATCTCCAAAGAAGGAGACTCCACCACATTCAGAGGCAGTGCATTCCACTTCTGAACAGCTCTTATTGTCAGGAAATTCTTCCTAATGTTTAGGTAGAATCTCTTTTCCTGTAATTTGAACCCATTGTCCCATGTCCTAGTCTCTGGAGCAGCAGAAAACAAGCTTGCTCCATCCTCAATATGGCATCCCTTCAAATATTTAAACATGGCTATCATGTTACTTCTTAAACTTCTCTTTTTCAGGATAATTAGTGGGTTATTCTTCAGATATTAGAGGGTGAAAGAAATGCTCAGAAGAGTCAGAAACCTTCTAACACACACAGAAAGAAAGGGGGCAACGTATGAGGACGCTGCTAATTTGGAGCAAAGATAACCTTTTCCTAAGGTCCCTGAACTTTCTTGAAGTAGTGTTCAGGAATTATGGAGGCCTGACTGAAGCAGTGGAAAGAAAGGTGGATCATTAGCAGGCCAGAACCAATGTTTAGGAAAGAAGATAAACTGGCTAGAATCCTGAATTCTGGAGCTTAAAAACTGTGAGTTTTAACTTAAAATGGGTCATGCTTCAAGCTTAACTCAGTGACTTCAACAGTGTAGTCTAAAAACCAAACCAGTTAGTTCCATCCCAGTTCACTTCTGATGTCAGGGCTAGGCTTAAGAAAAACCTCACAGAAGCTCATAGAGGTAGCACATGAAAAGATAAAGAATGTGACCCTTTTATTATAAAAATATTCACCCCTTTCAAATGAATGTGCAAGTGTATTTTAATAAACTTATGCATCTCTAGTTTGGCCTTCAATCTATCTTTAAGACAAATGGGACAAAGCTTGGCCCATAGACTGCATATGAACCCCCAGGAGTCTGTGTATAACCCCCATTGTCTTCATATATCTCCTCAATTTTAATCCATTTATGAAAAAGACCCCTTCCACCTTCTAGGGTGGTGAGCAGTTTTGACAAATTTTGACCTCTCCAAAGGTTTATTAGGTCCATGGGGTGCAGTGCGTGGGATTCAAAATCACATGTGATTTCTAAGTCATAGTAGAAATACTTAAAAACTTAATGAAATTTACCCCCATGCCCCCTAGAGGGTGCATGCAAAGGACCTTTCCCAAGATTTCTTAAAAAGGGAGGAAGAGATGCAGGTTGCTGTGTCTGGTCACTGGACCATTGGGAAGTTGTCCACTCCTACTGTAACACGAGCCATATGAGGCATTTTTGCATTGATAGTCATAGATTACACATCAGATTGCAATAGACAGGTGGCTGTTTATGAAATATATATCACAGCAGCTACAGATTTTCAGTTGCAACTATTAACAACAATATAACTGAATTAAAAATCAGGCAAGAAGGAAAAGAAAGAACACAGTAAAACTAGCCAGGGTCATTTGGTTAATAGCAGTTCTCCAGATGGCCAATCACAGACAATTTCTTGGTTTCAAAGGCTTTCTGTAGAAAACCAGCAGGGAAGTAGTAGTAGAAACCTCTCTTGAAAAATGGTTCACTAGAACTGGGATTGCAACAGAGAAAGTTCTCCTTCTAGCTTCCCTGTAAGATGGAGTGTGGAGCACAGCTCCAAAGAAATCCTCAGCTTTCCCAGTAGACTTATAACAGACCAACCATTTGATAATAGTGAGCCTGCTATTTTCAGATGCAAGCTTTTCACAACCCATATGACATTATATCTGACTGGCATCCTGTTAGTGAATTATGATTACATAAATTGGACTTTAAGCTATCACAACTCACTTTTTGGTTGTTAGAGAGGTCAGAATTTTGTTTCAGCTACACAACAGCCAAAACCCTCCCCCAAACCCCACCTTGTAAGCTATCCAGCTCCTTCCCAACATGGCCATTTCCTTGCTTTTGCAGTGGGGGGGGGGGTCAGTGTGACCAGCCAAGCTATTTTCCTGTTGCTGGACATACTGCAAGGATGTCATCCGTAGGGACATCTCAAAGACCCCAGACGTCCCTGCGGATGCCAGTTACAATAGGTCTAGCTACAGAAAAATAGATAGATGTGTCCCCACAGATCTCCCAAATCTCAGAAACAAGGAAATGGACATGTTGAAGTTGCACTGTTTACACAGTGGGTTTCAGGGTAGCATCAGGAGAGATAGCTATGTGAGTATAGCTTTCAGTACAGAGTCTTAGCCATCTATTTTTTTTTTAAAAAAATCTTACTATTGTATCAAGGTGGCTCTCTGGCTTTTCTTCGCAAACAAAGATTCAGGAAGGACTCATCCCACATTTTCTGCAAGCGCGCTGGTGACTGAAAAGGCCAATCCAAGATAAACGTGTCCGGTTGCAGAAAGCACAGCAGAAGGTCTCCTTGGGTGATGATTCTGGGTTGTGATTCTTTCTGCATTGTTGTTTCTCTTCAAGACTTGTTCAGCGTGAGCTCTCAAATAAGGCTGCAGCATTGTGGATAGTGTGTCTCCATGCCTCCCGATGTGAGGCCGTGGCGGACCATTGTTGGTGATCAATTTGGCCAAGCCTGAGATGTTGTTTCAGGGAGTCCTTGTATCACTTTTTTGGAGTGCCCTTCTTACGCTGACCCAGCATAAAAAACCAACAACATACAAACATACTTTACATGAGTGACCTAACTTAACATCTTGTTTTATGAGGCAGTTAAACTGAAGTATTGAGATTAGCCCTACTGACACAAGCCAGTGTTAATAAGGTGTCAGCCAGGCCTAGGCGACAAGAAGCAGATTTTTGGAAGTACTCTACATAAGTACTGTGTTAATGGATTTTGTAAGAGCAGGCTTTCTGAAGTCCCAAAATCAGATCACAGCCCTGCTCCTGCCAGAATAATGATTCTGTGTCTGCTGGTCAAATGGGAATTCATGTTGTTCAAAACTGTTAACCCAGTCATAGGGTATGAACCAAGAAATGATATAAATAGCTATGAACAGTGAAATAACAAGTACCAGGGGACTGGAAAGAAGTGAGTTTGAACAGAACCCTCAAATCATACATGTAACAAATTCTCATGAGGAAGTTTCTAATTTGAATATATCCACAGTCCCATGCATGAAATGAATTCTTAACAATGGGAAAACAAGAAACACATGTTTTCACTCTGTCAACTCAGCCAATACACGGGAAATAGCCAGTGCCAGTATTTCTCTATCCTTATAAAAGGGAAATTAGACTTGACGGAAGAAATGAGCACCAATTTCATAGGATGGTCCAGAAGTCAACAATGAGAGAACAAGGCTAGACCACCACTGTTTCTATAGCAATATGAGCAAAAGCCAAAGATCTTTGCCATCCTCAATGGGAATACAGCTGACCTCTAAATAACCTGGAGGTGTTGTGAGGAAGCTTTGGCCCTCCAGATTATTTCATCTCACAGAAGCCTCTGTCATCATGGATTATGGGGATTGCAGTCCAAAATGTCTGGAAGACTAGCCATGACACAGAGGTTGCACCATGGTAAAAAATATGATTTTTTTTTAAAAAAACAAACACCTTAAACACAGTGGTAAAAATCTCATAAGGGCCACAAAAATGGCCTTGGAGAGCCTCATGTGGTCCATGGGAAGGACTTTGCCCACCTCTCACTTAAGTAGAGGGTGGAATTTTAGTAGAGGGTGGAACTCTGTTCCATACAGCGAGAAACCCAACTATTTTGGAATTTATATGTTGAAAGGGTGGGAGAGGTTTTGTGTTTTACCGTGGGACGATTTTGAACAAAATGCTTGATTATACAGCCACTAATGAATGTAGCAAGTAACATATTCACACAGCCCTATCATGTTCCCCAGATGCCTTAGGATAGGTCCTTTTCTGAAGCACATTATCTGATACCAGCCTGCAGATCAACAGTAAGATGAATGTTGGTGTAGGTACCTTCTTATCAGAGGGTAAATTGCCTAATCAAGAAATTTGGAGCTGCATGCAAATGTAATATTGAGAGAGGGAAGAAAGCTTGTCATGTTAGAAATATTTTGACCTTTTTCATATATAAGTTTCTGTATGTGAAAGAATGAGAGTGCTTGAATGGGAGTTCTCAACCCCCTGACCCATGAAATTCATGGGATGATCTTGTGACCAATCACTGTGGTCCTGTTCAGGCATGACGTCCTATACTTTCTTGGGGATTGCCTAGCCCTAACCCCTCCAGCATTGTTTTTCTTCTGTGAGAAAAGTGATGTGGAGGCTCTCCATGTGAGCAAAAACCCTGGAAAAAATGTTGGCCTTGCTCACTTGAAAAGCCTCCACAAGAACAGAAATGTCTCCATTTTGGATGGGTCACTTTCCACATAAGAAAAGTGAAGACAGAGTGGAATGTGGCAAGGTGATCCCCTGTTACCATGTTAAAGAAAATGTTGTGCTTAACACCAAGGACATGGCTTCTTTTTCACGCTGAGACACCTCACCTGCCTTAGCGAGGATAAAGCAGATGCAGGGAGGAGAGCCATATTCACTGGCTTGAGCTCACTGGAGGAACAACCATATAAATATAACAAATAATAAATAAATTGCCTTCTAAATTGGCAATATTAACAGGTGCCTTCTATGTTATAGGGTGGTGAAACTGCTTTGAGCTGCCAAAGGTGCTGAACCTATATGAAGGGTAGGGTTCAGGACCTTCGATATCACTTTAAAGTTTGCCCTAAAACCTTGTGCAAATTCACTGCCCCAATAACATGGAAACTGCCACCCACCACTCAGACTTGGTGTACAGTATTTCTTGATGTACTGAGAGATTGGCAGATCTGCTGAGGGACTTTTTGCATGTTTCAGCTTGTATTTATCATCCAAGTCTTATGTGCCAAATACATGAGAATAGTCTTATTTCAGAAAAAAATGGATAAGAAGTCCGCATATTTTCTTTAAAAAGGTGTAAAAGCAGTAGCAACTGCAGAAGGATTGAGATGTGCATTTGCTAGCAAAAAGCTGGTCATTATTCCAACATGATGCCATGTGTCTGTATTTAAGGATCAACAACGCGTATCCACTTGAGAACCATTCAGAAATATGATGATAGTATATGAAGTTGCCTTGTATCTGTTGACCGGTAAGTATATAAAACAACAACATCACATGATTAAAACCTTGCAAGCTTGCAAAGAGTTGAGCCTTGTCTTGGCCAAAAATGCTTATATCTTAATTTGAAAAACAAATTAGCAAAGTTGGATCTGAATCCAAACTAAGGGCCTGTCTAAACAGTGAAAACCTCATGGAATTTGCTGTGAATCCTACCTGTCTAAATGGGATCCAGTGCCAATCCACACTATTCAGAAGTGGGGGGGGGCAAAACGGCAAAAACAATGAACTAAAAGCCTTCACAGATTTGCCCATACTTTTTCAAAAGCTGTGAGGGAGGTGCACATTTCTGCTTGTTCAGACTATCAAATGACAGGAAATCTGAAGGGAAGCACAAAGCTGATTGGCCAGGCGAGAGTGGGGGCGGGGCTTGCTAGCAGGGTAAATGCTTGCTGCCGCCATGTTGGATTTTCACCTTAGCGATCACTCGCTAAGGTTATAAAACAGGATCAGTATTTTCTGTTTTGATTTTCTATAAAATTGGAGAATCGCTCTATTGCACCAGCACATCTTGGGATGACTTTTTTTAAAACAACAACAACAATGGTGGCAGTGAAGAACTAATGTGAGTACGGTAAATCATTTGTGGCTGCCATCAGAAATGTGAGGCTTATGGGGGTTTCCAAGGCCAGAAAAAAACGTTTGGACATGTCGCTGCTGCTGAGAGATGCCAAAACTACGAGTTAATTTGGATTTTTTTCCCCTCGTGTAGATGGGCCCAAACTAAAGTATATCTAACTATGTAAGATTGTGGTCTTAAGATATGAGTTTCAGTAAGCTTTTTTTTGTTTTTGTTTTTAAATTATTTATTAATTGTTTTCAATAGACCTTCCTTCTTAAGTAAATTAGCCTGAAAGGATTTTATTTGCCTCAATTGTAATCAAGATGGGTTTATCAGATTCAATTTCAGTAAGTTTCAGTAGGTCTTTAAGTCCTTTTGCCTTTTGAAATGTTCTTCAAACCATGATAAAGATGCCTATGTTGTTTAAATATTTTCCGTCTTTCGAAACATGAAAGCTTGGCAGTCCTTAAACCATGTAATAGGGAGGAAGTGTGTTGCTTTGCATAAGTTTAAAGGTGGTGTGGCTTAGCTCCAGGAAAACAATTCCTACCATTAAAAGAAATAGAAAAATGTAATGGACGTACACTGTGCTCTTGCTACTGCCTACAATGTAAGAGTTACAGATCATATATTAATCACTGTTTGCTTGAAAGAACAGACAAGGCCATAGTAATAAATTCCCACCTGAAGGATGTGGTACGAAAAAAATTAACAAAAAAAATGTATGCAGAAAAAAAGGCATAGAACAAAAGAAGGAGAGTCCAGCTTCCTATGAGATTATGTTGTCCATGGCACTAACAGAATTTATTTTTGGCACATACATAAACTGGAGGAAATGTACAAAAATTAGAATTTCCCCCCTCTTTATCATTGGATAAAATGTGGTGTTGCACTGGACTCCCCAGAAGACCTAGAAAATGAGGTTGACTCTGTAGTTTAGGTGACATCACTAAGGTAGAAGAGCTGCCATCACAAAAAATGTGAACATAACATTGTAATCCTCTGCACATTTGTCTAGAAACAGAGGCCATTGTACTTAATAGAGTTCACTTCTGAGTAACCATATACAGAAATGTGCTGTAAGTCTTTGATCCTACAGATCATAGAATCATAGAATTGTAGAGTTGGAAGAGACCACAGGGGCCATCCAGTCTAACCCACTGCCATGCAGGAAATCACAATCAAAGCATCCCTGACAGATGGCCATCAGCCTCTGTTTAAAAACCTCCAAGGAAGGAGACCCCACCACGCTCCAAGGGAACGTGTTCCACTGCCGAACAGCTCTTACTGTCAAAAAGTTCCTCCTAATGTTGAGGTGGAATCTCTGTTCCTGGACCTTGCATCCATTGCTCCATGTCCTAGTCTCTGGAGCAGCAGAAAACAAGCTTGCTCCATCCTCAATGTGACACCCCTTCAAATACTTAAACAGGGCTATCATATGGCCCCTTAACCATCTTTTTTCCAGGCTAAACCTGCCCAGCTCCCTAAGGACTTTTTCGGACGCGTCAAAAATAACACAAGCAGCCTCGTCTCGTTGCAAGGCTGCTGAGCTGCAGAGCGTCGGTTTCGGATGACGCTCTCCCCTGCCGGTACTGTTGCGGTACTGCGGGGAGATTTGAGTGTCATATTTCATTGGTTTTTAATCACGGTCAACGTTCGTGAGTAAAAACCAACAAAATGTGACGCTCAAATCTCCCTGCGGTACTGCAACAGTACTGGCAGGGGAGAGCGTCATCCGAAACCGACGCTCTGCAGTGCAGCAGCCTCGCAACGTGACGAGGCTGCTTTCGTTATTTTTGACCGTCCGAAAAAGTCCTTTGTCTTTCCTCATAAGGCATGGTTTCCAGACCTTTCACCATTTTAGTCACCCTCCTCTGGACACGCTCCAATTTATCAATATCCTATCTTGCACATGGCAGGGCAGGGCTCATCTTTCTATAAAAATGGAAGTAATTTCCCCCCCAGCTAAACTTTCATGGCTAATAAATTGCAACCAGAGCAATTTTTTTCTTCCTCGCCTCTGTGTCAGGCTGTACTGGCCAAGGATGGAAATGGGAATTAATTTCTGGTTGTGATTTTCAGTTCCTAGTAAATTCTTTCTGAGGAGCTTTGGGGGCTGGAGATTGGGATGTGAGTTTTGTTCAATGGGTATGTGTATGGAAAATTGTCTGAAAAATGTTCTAACAATTTTGAGGTGCTTGTGGACTTTTGAGGGATCTTAGGGAAACCCTTGGAGACCACAAAAATCCCAAAGACCACATATGGCCCATGGTCTGTACTTCCCCCACCTCAATGTTAGAGCTTTCATTTAAATGAGGAATCCAGCTCTGCCTTTGCCTTTCTCTCTGTGTGAAGGTGTCACTTCCACTGAAATAAAATAGAGAGGCTTGCATTCATGGGTGCTCTTTATGCACACTTGTAGTCTAGCTCATGGTGTAAGAAGGGCATATGTCATCATAAGATTAAGATCCTTGTGAATTTAATAATATGTATGCTGTTTGTAAGGAGTGCTTAGACACTGCAAAACAAATAATGTTATTGTTTGAGATCCTGAATCAGGAGGCATATTGTACCTGCTGAACTCTGATATGTCTCCTGTCCAACCCACTCAAAACCCCATCTCTTTTTTCTTTTATTTTTTGCTGAAGCCTCCTGACATGGGCATATCCTGCCCAGTGGAAAGTGGGGGGAGTGACAGAAAATCAGCCAGCTATTTTCCTATAGCTGGACACACAGCCTCGGGCATCCTTTGGGACCTACTGGAGGTCCTCCAGTGGTCCTTGAGGATGATGAGAAAACATTGGTGAGAAAAGATGGGTTTGGGTGGAAGAATTTTGTTCATTATGCAGTCAATACAGAATTCTTATCCCTGCAATGAATAAAAAAGTGAGTTATGATGATGGGGTAAGTTGGCGTTGCATAATTCACTAACAGGATGCCAGTCATTATTCACTAACAGGATGCCAGTCATTATTTGTTTGGAAATGAACTTTCAGCTCTTGTAGTGAAACTTATCCCGCAAGCAAATGGGAGAAACTATAGTTGTCCCTTCATATTTAGATCCTGGGGTTTGGTTCCAGGACCCCCCGTGGATACCAAAATCTGTGAATGCTCAAGTCCCACTATATGCAATGGCATAACAAATTGGTATCCCTTATATAAGATGGTAAAAATCAAGGTTTGCTTTTTGGATTATTATTTTTTAAAGAATATTTTAAAGTTGTGAATATTTAAATCCATGGATACCAAATCTGTGGATATGGAGAGACAACTGTAGTCAATTACATGCAAATATGTCTAATAGGTAAATAGGTAAATCTAGTATCTTGCTAGAGGGAAAAGCTTGGTGGAGATCTTAACAAAAAAATAGTGGGGAAGAAAACAGTTTAATAACCTCCCCCTTTCTCTCACCCCCTCTTCTCTCTCCTGGCCTCCAATGCTATTCATTTCTTCACTCAGTATGTCAGCCTCCAAGGTAGCTTGTAATTTAAAATTAGTTTGGGGCCTTCTTGCATGTGTTTGCATGCAATTTTTAGTACTGTCCTTCAGACCTATGCTAAAAATCTATAAGGTGGGAAAACATAATTACAGCTTTTTTTCTGAGGTAAAACTAGTGAATTTTTTTAAAATGGTGTGTTGATAATAGAGGAATAGTTTGGCATTTGAAGATGGGGAATATAAGCCAGTCCAAGAGTTGTACATAACCATTATATATTTTTAAATCTTTCAAATAAAAATCTTGTCCGTTTCATGACAGGCGTGGATCATCTCAAGGACAGAAATGTACAAATATCAGTAGAGCCAGGAATAGTTCCGCGTGAGTTTTGCTAAAGCCTTACACAAGCACTGGCACCTGAGTGCCAAATGGGAATGTGCCAAATTTTTTTGGCAAGTTAATGACTGCATAGATTCTTTTAGCATAGAATAATAGCATAGAATTCTTTTAGCATTCAATAAATGAAAAAGTAGGAATTAAACACAGCCAGACAAACTTGTGTTGATTAGTTTCAACTAATCAAACAGTTTGATTAAACACCGCCAGACAAACTGACATGCCAAAATTTAGATAAATTGCCCCTTCAGGAAGAGTGTGAACATATCTTTGCCTTATCAGTTATATATAAAGCTGGAAATGGCAACTGAAGTTACTTGCAAACAGAATAAACACACCTTGTACTACTTGTACAAACATCACCCTGCTACTTAACACTAAACTTACTTACGATAGCAGTACAAGGAAGCCCTAAGGTAATTATGAAATACAGTAGTTAAGTGAAAACATGATAAAAAGGGTCCCTAACAAAAAGTAACTAAAGTGGGAAAGTGCTGCAGGGTAAAGCAGGAGTAGGATGAAACAACAAAAAGAGAGGTTTGGTGGGGAAGGGACTGAAAGATGATGTAATAGAGATGGAAACAGGATAGTACAGTTATCGGAGTATGCCAGTTTCATTTTCTAGTTCTTATTGTTAATGTTTATGACAAGGAGTATTCTCGCGTTACTATGAAGAGAGCATTATCAGAACAGGCCAGGTTTGATCTCCGAGAAGCTGAGGATCAGAGCAATTTAGCAAATGGTAAAGGCACTTCTGGCTTCTGACATATCTGTGATTTTAAGGCAAGGATGGGCAATGTGTGTCCCCCCACAGCTGTTGTTTTGCCCCCTCCCCAGAGCACCACAATGGTTAAATTTTCTTCCATTCCCAGATACTGTACTTCCAAATGCCTTCTCGAACCAATTCACTAGATTGTTACTGCAGGCTTTGCTAGACACCACTAGTGCAAATATACAGTCCCTTGGTAGTGATGTGGGTTTTCCAAGAAAAATTCATTTGGTAATTTTTCCTGTGTATTTTAGGGCAGTTTGCTTCAGAATAATGCCTGAAGTATTTTTTTTTAAAATCTGAAGATGGGAGTGGGGGTCCTCCCCACCCAATGCATTACTGGAGAGTAGAGTCTGTGGCTTTGAAAGGAACTGCACCCTCATCTCATGCTGAACTGCAGTGCTGGCATGGAGCTGTGGCTGGAGACATCATGAAGCATGGGGTCGACACCTTGTGAAATAGTACGGGTCCTAATCCTCTCAGGATGCAACTTCCATACTGTCCAACATTTCACAGATGAAAACTGGGACATGTGTGGCCAGGCAACATCAGAGTGTGGTCAAAAAGGTGTGTGGCCAGACAGCAAAAGCTATTATGGGGAAGAACATGCAAATTTATTATTTTAAGCAGAGAAACTGGATTTTATGTACTGAATTTAGGAAAGCCTGAAAAAAAAACCCAAATGAGCCTTCTGGGAAGGGCAATACACCCCTTCCTTGTTGAGTTAATTGAGTGGAAATGATTTTTACACTTTGAATTCAGTGTGCAGCTACTGAATAAGCCACAGATGAAGGAGGAAAGTGTGAGAAAGAGACAGAAACTGGGATGTTTTAAAAGGAAATGAGAAAACAGGCTATCAGGAAATTAACTGGGTCTGTCCCTGAACTTCATGTATTTGTTGCGCTGGGCTGATTAATGGCCTAGTCCTGAGAACTGAAAGTCACTAGGGCTGACATGTTCCCAGATAGTTGCTATGTATCTGTTAAATATGTCTTCATTCTTACTGCAGTGTTAATTCTTGCCTACAGCATCTCCCAACATTATTTCCTCTTTCAGTGATTTCATTTAAATGATTGCAAGTTTTAGGGTTGTTTTTTTTCTACAGCAGATATTATTATTATTCAAGATTAATCGAATACACTAAGGAGATTATCAGACGCATCCAAAAAGTACAAGAGCAGAAAACCAGGATGATGTTTCTGTCCCGTGAACGGGACCCGGTTTCAGACATCCTCATCCTCATCATGTTCTGCTCCTGTGCTGCAGCCATTAGCAAGACATCACTTTTCATTGACAAGGAGGTCCCGTCAATGAAAAGCAATGCCTTACTAATGGCTGCAGCACAAGAGTAGAACGCAATGAGGATGATGTCATCTGAAACCAGGGACAGAAACATTGTCCTGGTGTTCTGCTCTTGTACTTTTTGCTGCATCTGATAATCTCCTAAGAAAGCTAACCCTTCTTCTTTGTGGTCTCTGTGACTCCACGAATGGGGTTTACTGTTCCTGTGCAGTGCATCATTCTGAACCTTCTGCTGTTATATAAGCATTTTGGCAGTAGCCCTCTTCCCTTTGTTTATGTGACCAGCCCGATTCCCACTTAAAGTCTCAGTTCCTTTTTCTCCTCCATAGCAGCATTGAAAGAACTGTTGGCGAGTTGATCACTTTTCTTTTGGAAATTTTCTCTGCTCTTGGACTGCGTTTTGGCTTATTCTTTCTGATTACCATTTGGCTTCTTGTGAACTCTGTCTCTCAGCTTTACTTGGACTGCTTTACTTTGGTTATATCTCTCAGTTTAGCAGTTTGGTTACAGTGGCCTATTATGGCTTCATCCTATGTCAGTACCAAGATGGTGGTACCGAGCAAGAATGCATCTCTGTGTCAGGGGCAGCAAGCTGCAGAGTCCCTTTAGGCTTGTACCGAACCTCATTCTCACTCTGCCAACAGCCATTTGTCTCAACCACTGCCTTTGGGCTAGTGTCCTGAATCTGTTGTTCATGACTTGCCTCCACCAGTGCCTCCTTGGATTCAGTCTTCAATACAGATTACCCCACCTCTTCCATCTCATCTGCCTCAATAACCTTCCCTGGTTGGTGAACAGGTTTTCAAGGAGTACTCCTCTTTGGATGATTCAGAGTCAGATTCTTCCTCTGCTTCATTGGGCATGTCACCAATGCATTCTCCTTCAACGATCTTAGGGGAATATGAGCCTGTCTCCCCCTACTTACAAAGTTTGTGCTTTCATGGAACAAATGTTGAGAATAACATGAGCCTTTGAACTGGAGGTTAGCCAATTAGAAGCTGAACCGTTGGATCTAATCTACCATCAGATTCAGACTAAGGTACTGACAACAGCATCTATTCCATTGCTGCCCTCCCTTCTGAAAGTTGCTTGCAGGTCTTGGACTACCACCTCCATCATACAGTCCACCTCTAACAAAATTGATGGTCAGTATCAGGTGGTGGAGTAAGATTCACATTGGCTTCTGCACCACTCAAAGCCAAACTCCATCATAGTAGAGGTGGCCCAGTCCAAGTCCATGCAGAAAAAGCATGCCATCCCTTCCAATAAGGAAGGTAAGAAGCTGGACGTTGTGGCCGAAAGATTCTATTCTACTGCTGCCCTCTCCTTCAGGATCGCCAGTTACGAGGCATTTATGGGGGCATACCAGCAACATCTGTGGGAGAAGAAGACTCCTACCCTGGAGAAACTCCCAGAAGAGGACAAGTGGTTGGCTGGGGCTCTTCAAGCCAAGGCCCACAGGGTTGCATCTCAGCAGTTGAACTTGGTGAGGCACATAGCGGACAGGTGTTGCCCGGAGCCATTGTCTTGTGGAGGCCTGCTTGGCTGCAATAGTCAGGGTTATCTCACCAAGCGAGATCAACTACAGGGGACCTTCCATTTGATGAAGCAGGACTGGAGCATATGTACACTACAGCCCACAAGTTCAGCTTCCAGATGCATGCTCAGCTGTTGTCCTGATCCTGTTATGGCTAGACAAGACCATACTCTGGTCCTAAAAGATCCTTCAGTCTGACGACATCAGGATAGTCTCATTTGCAAGCCTTTCCATCTGCATTCTCCCACAAGTCCTCCTCATCTGCTAAATACTATGGAGAGCATGTTATGAGTAGCTGATGGGATGTTGGAGAGCAAATGGGAAGAGAGCATGAAGGAACCAATCCTGTGTCAGGAAACTGGTATGGGAGAGGTCTCCTAGAGTGAAAGGTCTGGATGATAGTTGGGAGAGAGAGAATGACAGTTGAGAAGAAAGATGACAGTTGAAAGGGGAGTGGAAGATGTGATATGATGAGGAGAGGCTGAATGTGTGTATGGATGTGAGTCAAGCTGAAGGAATGTATGTGCAGGGAGAATATGTATTAAGAGGAATAGAGGCTGGTCAAAAGTAAAGACCAAAGCAATTCTGTTATCCTGTTAAAACAATAAACTAATCTTTATGTTTATTATTCATATCCAGTCTCCTCATGAATTTATTTGCCCTTACTGATATGTAATTGGCACTCTAACCCTGTGAACACTCACACATAGACGCAAGTATTATCCATCTAATTGTGGAACTGTGGGCTCCACAGTTTATTAGTTTGGTGGCAATAGTGGGTTGTGAAAAACCCCTGTGTCACAAAAGTGGTGGCAGTGTAAGTGACAAGGTGGCCAGGCTGCGTGGTGATGTAAATTCAGCTGGTGCACCTGATTGTCACAAATACCACCTCCAGTCCTACAAGAAGAGGCCTCAGGAGGAGGTCCAGCATTGCCTTTGACTCTTTGGCTGGCACCCTTCACAGCATTGCTCCCTCTTTGGCAACAAGCTTTCAGTTTGCCATCATGCCTGGGCTGTTGTATCATTGGACTCTTGGGTTCTGGACATTGTCCGGGGGGGGGGGGTATGCTATAGAGTTTTGGGACTACCACCTGTCAGTGGTAAACCACATCACTCCCTCTCCAATGTGCTCTTTGAGGAACACAACACTTCTCTTCAACAACATTGTGGAACCCATCCTTGTATCAGGTTCCACTGGTGTTTTTCTCCAGCTACTTTATTGTGTCCAAGAAGGATGGGGGCCTTCACCTGATCTTGGACCTTCTGGACGTGAATTTTTACATAAAGTCCAGAATGGTCACCCTCAGATCCATCCATCCTGTGTTGCAAGATGGAGATTGGTTTGTGACTTTGGATTTGAAGGATGCATATTGTCATATTGCAATCTGACTGTGTCACAGACATTTCCTTTGTTTTGCTATGGAAAGAAGGGCATATCATTTTAACATCCTTCCATTTGAGCTGTCCACCACTTCTCGAGTCTTCATGAAGTGCATGGCAGTAGTGGCAGTTTGGCTCAAACAACAAGGGGTTGTTGTGTTTCCCTACATAGATGACTGGCTCCTTGTTGCCCATTCTCAAGCCCATGTCTTCAACAACATTGATCTCATGCTCTGCCTTCTTGACATGTTGGCCCTTATTGTCAACCTCAACAAACAAATCCCAGATGGTGAACTTTATCAGTGCCATTTTGGAAGCTCATTTCTCTGTGGCCTATCTTCCAGATGAGAAATAACAAACTCTTCTAAGAGCCATTCTGATGCCATCACAGTCACAGGGCTTGTGTCAAAGACATTCAGGTGCTCCTTTGCTTTATGGTTTCCATGACATTGGTGATACTGCTCACAAGGTTCTGAATGCTTCTGTTCCTGTCCTGCTTTGATCCACTCATCAACTTTCCTCACCTACATCTCACCATATGAGTACAGAGGAATGTTCATTACCCATTGGCATGCTGGATTGGTCCTAGAAACATACATGCAGGCATGCCCTTTCTTTTTCCACAGTCGACTACAGCAGTCACCATGGATGCTTCCGTGGAAGGTTGGAAAGCTCACATGGAAGGCTTCTCTATGAAGGGGAACTGGACATCCAAAGAAGGCTTTCTCCCCATCAATGCTCTTGGGATATTGACTGTAGAAAAACAATTTTGGGCCTTCAAACTTCTCCTGCATAGCAATCTGATATCAAGCACCCTGCTCCATCTCACGCTCAGTCTGTGGGATTGGTGTATTGACAGAGGCATCTCCATCTCTGTGATTCACCTGCCAGGAGAGGAGAACATCTTAGCCAGTACTCTCAGCAAGACAGCAGTCTTTTTCCTTGAATGGAAATTTCATCCTGACATGCTTTGGAAGGTCTTTGGGAGATGGAACACTCTGGAAGTGGATCTTTTTGCCTCAGCCCAGAACAGGCAGTGCCAGATCCACTGCTCCAAGGCTCCTCAGAAGGAGGGTTCATGCAGCAATGCCTACCTGTTTCATTGGAGAAGCCCCATCATGTATACTTTCCCTCTGTTTCCCCTCATCTTCAGGGGGATAGCCATAATTTGGAGGGATAAGGGGTGGTGAGAGGAGCCAGTGGACTAAGGGAAGTTGGAAACAGGAAGGCTTGCCAATGATCTGGAAAGTGCCACCATGTAACACTTGATAGGAGAGAGAGAGAGAGAGAGCGCTATTGGACAGAGAAAGGAGAAAATCCAGCACATGATCCATTTGTGCCTAACTGGGAGAGATCCCTTGGGTTGACAGAAATAGGAGGAATTTCTTCCACTTATACACATAGGAACACTGAGTAGCAAGCCTAAGCACAACAGAAGTGATGTGTCTAAGAGGTTCAAGACCTTCCAGGCTATCAGCCTGAGCATGTATAGATCCAGGTGTCTCACCTTTCCTATCATGTATCACAAGGTCTGCCAGGTTCAGGAGCCTGAGGTAATTGTGTTGAGAGAGGTGCAGAAATGGGGCAAACTTGTTCATCCTGATCACACCCAGGAAGCTATGGTTTGCCCCACTTTTGCAGCTCTCTCAACACAATTGCCTCAGGCTCCCGAAGCTGTCCAAAAAAGCTCTCTCTTTCTCTCTTCTATCAAGTGTTACATGGCGGCAATTTCATCTGACTTCCAGGTCATTGGTAAGCCTTCCTGTTTCCAAAACCCACTGGTTATAGTTTCTGAAGGGCTACAAGAACCTTCACCCTCCAGTGTTGGATCCTGCTCCTTAATGGAACTTGGAGCTGGTCCTGTCATAGCTCTCCCTTTGAGCCAATGGCATCTTTGACATTCACCTCCTTAAAGGGAAGACTGCCTTCTTGGTCTCAATAACATCTGTCAGAAGAACAGGAGACCTATGTGCCCTTTGTGTGGACCTGCCTTATCATAATTCTACAGGGACAAGATGGTCCTTAGACTGGACATTTCCTTTCTGCCTAGAGTGGTGTCAGCATCCAGGGAACTGAAGGCCTGAGCAGGAATCAAGCTGGTCACATGGACCAGGGCAGGAGGGGCTACTGCCAAAACACTTAGATAATAGCTCTAAAAGGTTCCAAATCATACAATTCACAGGCACAGTAAACCCCATTTTGTGTGAGTTCACAGATGACCACACGAAGAACTACAGTTACAGGGAAGCAACCCGTCCATTTTGAGGCGAGCATCTGTGGCCATCCAGATATGGCTGGACTTCAACTCCTAAGAGCCCTAACTACTTGCTATGTTGGCTAGGGTTTATAGTGGATACAGCCCAACATCAGCTAGAGAGAATCTGGTATCAACCCATTTTATGTAAACATACCCATTTCCCCCAGCTTGTGGGGAAAAAAATGAGATATTACTCTGGTGTCTTTGTGTGCTTTGCTGAAAATTAAATAAAAAATAATCACAGATTTCATTTTGCTTTTGCTTTTAATGGAAGTATGGTACTAAACAAGAATTTACCTTTGGGTTTGATTTGACCTCCACAACCAATGAAGCAAACTCATTTCATAACTTAATTTTACCTTCTAATTTATGCATTTGTTGTAAATGTTGCTTCCTTAAAATATGTTCAAGGAAGAAAGGTAACAATAAACAAGTGCAAAGATATTTAATAATAAACATTAAAACTTTTACAATTATTTAAAAACTGGTACAAGAGAGAATGATTTCTGATTATTTAAAGTTATGTACAGTTGTCCCTTCACATTCGCTGGGGTTTGGTTCCAGGACTCCCCGTGAATACCCAAATCCGTGAATACTCAAGTCCCATTACATGCAATGGCAGAGCAAAATGGTGTCCCTTATATAAGATGGCAAAATCAAGGTTTGCTATTAGGATTGTTATTTTTTTAAGAATATTTTTCAAGCCGTGAATACTCAAATCCGTGAATGTCAAATCCGTGAATGTGGAGGGACAACTGTATTCTACATCATGTCCTAAAATTATATATTTTTCTAGGCCTGTGGTAATAGAGTTAGTACTGGAAGCAACAGTAGAAATGACAGACTGTACTATAGACCACGTGTGGGCAAGCTATAGATAGATTTATCACATCCAGTTTATTTTCCTGAGGTCCATCAACTGAAGCCATGTGTGAACTAAGGGGTTGTCTAAATGGTGAAAATACAGTACCCCTTGCAGAATTCGAGGAGAATACCTTTTGTCCCAATGGGATCTTGCATAATTTTGCCGTATTTGGAAGGAGGGGGAAGGGCAAAACCACCATATACCGTATATTCCGGCGTATAAGACTACTTTTGAGCACTCAAAAGTGCCCTCCAAAATCGACAGTCGTCTTATACACCGGATATACTTTGCTTCACCTGCCTGCCTATCTCCTGCCTCTTTGGAAACGGAGGGAAGAGGCAGGAGATGGGGAAGGGGGGTGAAGCAAAGTGCTTTTCCAGTTCATTCGCCCCCCTCCTCTGCCTTTTTCCCTTTGGAGAGCAACGGAGACAGAGGAGGGGGGTGAACGTTGCGCTTTGCCGCGGCCACCGCTTGATCACCTCTGCAGTGGCCGAGGCAAACCGCTAGATTCGCCCCTTTCCCCCACCTTGCTTGAAGATGGAGGAAAAGGGCGAAAATGCCCCGTTTTGCTCCGAGACCCCGATCCCTCCTTCTGGGCTCCCTTCCGAAGGAAGCCCAGGAAGAGGACGCGGGGCCGTGGAGCCAAACCCTGGGATTCGCTCCCTCCCCACAGCCTCCCGTCCACCCTCCCTCCAGCTCCCCCCGCTCCCCAAAGCCGCAATCCCACTGGAATCGCGGCTTTGGGGAGGGGAGGTGGCTGCGAAGCCCCCTCCCCCCATCCACCCATCCACCCTTCGCCCATCCACCCCCCTTCCCCAAAGCCGCGATTCAACTGGAATCGTGGCTTTGGAGAGGGGGGTGGCTGCAAAACCCCCTCCCCCCAGCCACCCATCCACCCTCCCTCCAGCACCCTCCGTCCATCCACCCCTCCTCCTCAAAGCCGCGATCCGGCTGGAGATTGTGGCTTCGGGGAAGGGGGGTGGCTGTGAAGCCCCCTCCCTCCAACCACCCTTCCACCCTCCCCAAACCCCTCTCCCTCCAGTGTCCTCCCTCCAGCCACCCCCCTCCCCAAAGCCGTGATCCCGCTCGCGATCGTGGCTTTGGGGAGGGGGTGGGTGGCTGCGAAGCCCCCTCCCTCCAACCACCCTTCCACCCTCCCCAAAGCCCCCTCCCTCCAGCCACCCCCCTCCCCAAAGCCGTGATCCCGCTCACGATCACGGCTTCGGGGAGGGGGTGGGTGGGTGCGAAGCCCCCTCCCTCCAACCATCCTTCCACCCTCCCCGAAGCCCCCTCCCTCCACCCCCCCAGCCAGCTGGCCATCCCACATTCCCCAACCCACCAGGAGACTGGGCAGCCTCCTCGTGGGTTGGGGAATCGCGGGAGAAGGGAGAACCCCCCTTAGCCAGCTGGCCATCCCGCATTCCCCAACCCAAAAGGGGGCTGGGCAGCCTCCTCGTGGGTTGGGGAATCGCGGGAGGAGGGAGACCTCCCCCCAGCCAGCTGGCCATCCCGCATTCCCCAACCCACCAGGAGGCTGGGCAGCCTCCTGTGGGTTGGGGAATCGCGGGAGGAGGGAGCCCAGGAGGGATCGGGGCTGTGGAGTTAAATCCCTAGATTCGCTCCCTCTCTCTTGACGGTGGGGAGAGGGGCCGAATCCCGGGGTTTGGCTCCACGACCCCGCGTCCTCCCTATGGAGCCAAACGGGGAATGTTCGCCCCTTCTCCCTACCTTCCTTGAAGGTGGGGAGAGGGGGCGAATCTAGGGGTTTGCCGCAGCCGCCCCCGCTTCCTCTGCATTGGTCCCCTTCAGATGAGCTAAGACGGAGGGAAGGGGGCTGCTGAGGCAAACTGGGCATTTTCGCCCCTTTCCTCCACCTTCGAGTCCAGTTTGACTGGAAGGTTGAAAAGAGGGGCGAATGTTGCCCTGCCAGCTGATCCTGTTCGCTTTCCCAACTCATGAGGAGATCCTCATGAGTTGGGAAACAAAGAGGATCAGCTGGCAAGGCTCCCCCATCCAGCCAAATTGGGGTGGTGGTGGTGGTCTTATCTGGCGAATATATGCCTAAGCCTAGATTTTTGGCTGGAAATTGGGGGGGGGTCTTATACGCCCAGTTGTCTTATACGCCGGAATATACGGTACTCTATGGAGAAATCCTTCATGGCTTTCCCCAAAGTTTAAAAAAAACAGTGTGGGGAATGTGCATTCCTGCTCATTAGAACAAGTGAATTGATGTGCTTTCCCGAAACAAGCAGAAGTGGGAAGATGATTGGTCAGATGTGTGCAGAGAGTGGAACTTGCTGACAAGCAAGTGCCCGGAACCACCATTTTGGATTTTGCTGTAGTGATTGTGCGCTATGGCAAGGAAATCACCTTTTTTGTTTGCTTCTTTGTTAAAGTGGAAGATCACACTTTTGCACCTTGGATATGGTTTAAAACAACAACAACAACACTGTTCAGTGGTGGCAACTTGAGGTAAATAAAAATGTGAGCAATTCACTTGTGCCCACCATCTTTATTTGCAGGCATGCCCATTTGAACAGTGAAAACTGATAGCTTTGCATGCCGGAGATCTTAAAAAAAAACAAAAAACACTGAGACAAATAAAAACTGCTATGAATTGGTATTAGTTTGCACCAATCCACATTTTTATTGCCTCATATAAACAAGCCCTAAGTGGACTCGGAATTGCAGAGCTAGAGCCCCTGTTGCCTTAATTTGTCAAAGCTTGAGATAACTAAATATTGCACTTACTTTTATTTTTAAGTGATAAAATTGAATGTTTTTGTCCAAAACAGTCAAAAGAATATGTGAACTACTCCAAGATAGCCAATAGGTTAATTTTACTTGGGGTTGCTTTAGACCACTGAGCACTGCTAAGTTCTTCTAGAGTTCCAGTGAGTTTCATTGAGACTTACATAGAAAATTGCCTAGTCAATATTTATAAAAGAAGACTGTATGATTTAGATTCTTGATGAAAAGAAGGATTATTTGCAAAGTATTTTGTCTGTGGCTGATTTGCTTTGGGCAGTACAACGGATGAAATTCCATGTGTATTTGACTTATGTAAACTTGGCAGTCTTTGCACCATGCCTCTCTGGCACTTTATGTATTTCTCAGATTATTTCCCAATCTTCTGGTTGCCTTTTTCCTTCCTCATGGCTAAGAGAAATGTTAGTTTCATCTTGTAAGACTGAAGAACACTATGGAAAGGGAAAATTACTCTTGCTGATGATGGTGAAATTATTTTTTTCTGTCAGACAACTTCTTCCTGCAGGAAGGGAAAAAAATTGTGATAATGTTTCTGCTTTATCCTCCATAAAATTAGAAGATATTCCTAGCTGGTTGTGCAGGTAGAAAAGCATCTTGACTCATACATTATTTTTGTTTAAGAAAAGAAATTAAGGTCAGTATGAACAGGGTAAAAACCTGCTTTAAGTGAGTTTACCAAGGGATTGGACTCCTGGTGTTCTGTTTTATTATGCACGTGGGATCATTATATGCTTAAAATAAAGATAGAGTATTTGATATCCATGGTGAACAACATTGTGGCAAGTGTGCCAGGAGTCAAATTCATGATTCTTTTGAGCATACTACAAAACATATTCCAGTTTCGACTTACGTTGAATGGTTTTGCCTCTAGTCTATGGAGACAGAAGAATGGCAGCAGAGGAGCATGAGAACTGCAGAAAGGAAGCTTGACTCATAGCCAGGGCTGTAGGCTCTTCTGTTCTTGCCAAAGAATGCCACAGATTCCATCTACTGTGCCATTTGTTACACCTGAAAGGCAGAGATTGGCCACCCATGTCTAAAAGGCGTTTTCTTTGGCGGTTGTTTGTATTGCAGCATGTTACGGCCCAAGTTATTCAGTATGAGATTGTAGGCCTTGAATTGCCTTATCTTATCTAGCCAAACTAAATAATGTATTGTTTTCTCCTGTAAATGGCCTTGACCCACTCCAGCTGCATGGGGATCATAATTTTTGAACCAGAATGTTAGAAATTGTCTTCACAGCAATAAGGACTATAGACATTTTTTTTAAGTAAATGCTGAGATGAAAGTGTGATGATATTCTCAACATTTCCTTTTGAAATAACTTCCACTTGGAAGTGCTTAACTTTGACTTGACTGCATTTTATAGTTCTACTGTATCAATTATATTAAGTAATTATATTAAGCTTACTGTTTATTACTACTGGGAGCTTAAAAAGCAAACAACACCCACATTCTTTCTAAAGATAATACCTCTCAAGAGGCTTCTACTAATGTTTGGGAATGTTAAGTACCATTCCAGAATTGTTTTAAATATTATTCACATACAGAATACTGCATGGAAATGCATGTGGTATTCCCAGAAGAAGTATCAGTTGATAAATGATATAATTCTCCCTTTAAGAAATAACAAGGAAATAGGCTAGAATTTCTGAATTTTTAAAAATGCTAATGTATGTATTGGCCATGCATAGTTCCTTTACACGCATCACTTAAAAACTATTTATAACTACTGCCTAATGTCCAGTGTTAGTCATAAAATGTATTTCCATTACTCAGAATCATCCATTTCAATATAGCCACGTTAGCCATAATTACCAAGAGAAAGTGATGAATGCCAAAAAGCAATTGCCTTTGAATCTGAGCCTTTGAATAATGTAAATTTCATTCCCCCATCCCTTAAAACAGAAAGGCAGTTAATCAGGAAGTCAGATTGTCTTGTTGTTGTTTTAATTCAGACAAAGGAATCCAGCAACACCTTTGAGTCTAAGGCCTTGCCTACACAGGCAAAATAAAATAAAATAAAAATCCTGCTCACCTCATTTCAGGTGCTATAGGAACACACGAGGCACAGCTTCTTTCCAGTGAAAGTGCTTTTAGGCATTAATGTGATTTTAAAAAACTAACTTTTTGCTCTGCAGTTTTAGGAAAAGCCAATTTTTTACACATGTGTCAGGATCATGGTCTGGTCTGGAAGGCGGCTCAGGTTTGTGGGTGGTTACCTAGGCCCGGCAAGCATGGTGTCTTTCTGTGTGTGTATGTATGTATATAAGCAGATCTCTGCACAGGTAAGCAAGCAAGTATGTGAATGAGCCAGCTAGTGCACACCCTCTCCCTCCCCGCATACAGTCCCCCCCATCAGACTTGTGCCTAGGGGCTGGGACTATCCACAGAGCTCCACCACAGAGAGAGAAAGGGAGGGAAGGAGCATGCCACAGTCTCAGGTCCTGTGGCTTCAGGGAGGGGATTCTGCGCTTCCTCTTGCAGACTCCTGGGAGAGTTTGGCAGCTGATCATCTGCCAGCTGGGCTTAACTCTCTCACTGCTGCCACCACTGCTTGGGAGTAAAAGTCAATTCCTGGTGTGGAGGTTGACTCGTGCCAAAGACCACTTCCTTCCCCATCTGATCCCCTCCCCAATCAGCCACTCACTCAGGTGGGAAGCGAATCGGGTGAGTGTGAGCCAGTGAATGAGCCAGTGAGTACATGCACCATTCTTCTTCATTCCCCCATCTGATCCCATCTGCCTTGTGTTGACATTTGCTTTACTTCAGATAGTTTATGTATGCAGATCTCCCCAGTCGTGAGTGAGCAAGTGAACAAATGAGCCAGCAAGCATGTGCCCCCTCCCCCTTCCTTCTCCTCACCTGATCCCCCTCCACAATCAGCAACTCCCTCAGGTAGGAAGGGAATTGGGGAAGGAATAGGGAAGGGCACACACTCGCTGGCTCATTCACTCACTCACATTAGTGCAGACATCTGCATATATACATTCTCTGAGGTAAATAAAATGTCGACACATGCCTGATGGGGGGGATTGGACTGGGGAAGGAAGGGGGATAGCCCAGTTACCACCTCACTGTTGATCTCATGGTTGGGCTCAGCTGGAGAGGGGTGGCCCGAAGAAGGAGAAGCAAACATTTTATTTATTTATTTTGTCGTGTGTGTGTGTGTGTGTGTGTGTGTGTGTAGACATTTAAAGTCCCCTCGTTTACTGATGATAACTCACAGGGATGCAAAGGGGAAAAGGGGATTGAATGGGGGAGGCATCCAATCAGTGCACGGTGGATTTTAGATTGACAGGTAAATAATGAAGGCTATTGGTTGATAGGATTTTGCATGCTGAGAAGGCAAAAAAAGTGGAGTGGACATGGCTGAAATTAATGCAAAGGCACAGAAGTGTGGACCACTCGCTTGCACCGAAAGGAGGGAGAAATGTGTGCCTGTTTATGCTGATTTCACCTCAATGTGTGTGGTATGTGTGGCATTAACAGGGTCACTGCGAGGTCACTGCAGACCAGGAAACTGCAAGTCAAAGCAGGAATTTTTTTTTGTCAGTGAATAGATAGTTTGTTTTAGCATGAGTTTTTATAAATATCAATCCACATCTACATTCATATTGATGGAATTTCATGCTAAAATAAATCACTAACCCCCAAAGCTGTTGCTGGATTCTTCCATTGCTCCCCTCCCCTTTTTTTCCATTTGATGTTGAAACTGACTAACATATCAAATTCTATCTCTGAGAATTTGTTCAAACAGAAGAATTGAGAGTTTATGCAAGCTTGTTGATAGTCATGCCTACTTTTGTTGCAAATAATTTTTTTTGGTTTTTGTTATCATTAAGGCACTGAGGATTCCAGCTCTACTGGCACCCAGAGGTCAGTCAAACAGATAGAGAAGAGTGAAGTGGAAGCCTGCATTTAAGACTGCATTTCTAAGGAGACAAACGGAAGCAGCAAATGCATGAAAAGGAGGTATTGTGTACTAAAAGATTTTGTGGCAGCTGCAGTAATGTCTTCTTTTTAGAAATAGGAAAGGAACTGTGCAAGGAAAAGCAATATAGCTGCAGCAATCACTGCATCCTTTCACGGTGAAGCACCTGGACCTGGAAAGAGACAGTCCCAGTAGCAACACAGTAAGCAGAACTGAATGGGTGTGAGCTAACTAAGCAAAGCGAAAAGTGGAAGATGAGGCAAAGCCTGAGCTGGGGTCACTTGAGGCTACCAGCCTCCCTGGTGTCATGAATGGGGATGGTGAGTGTGGCTTTGGCCTTTACTTTGCCTCTCCCTCCCTCCCTCCCTGGCAGGAGCAGTTTTGACCTTGGAAAACCACTAAGAGTTAGATTTAGACTTGTGCAATTGGGCTGACCCAACTTCCTCATCCTAGTGAGCAAGGGGCTCCCTACAGCCTCACAGAGGGGATTTTCAATCCCCTCAAAAATACAGTTGTCCCTCCACACTTGCAGGTTTCACATTTGTGGTTCTGCATATTCATGGATTCTCACTTGGGGGAGAGTGGGGGGGGGAGGAAAGTGGAGACTGGGGCTTTGGAAGCCCCGATCACCACTTTAGGGAGGGTGGGGAGGTGGAGCAAAGTGGCGACCAGGACTTTGGAAGCCCTGATCGCCACTTTAGGGAGGGTGGTGGGTTACGGGTGGTGGGGAGGAGGCCTATTTTATTCACAGTTTTTTCACATTTGCGGGGGTCTTTGGCCCCTAACCCCTGCAAATGTGAAGTGACACCTGTACTTAAAAGCTTGAAAACATACTCCTTTGGAGCTTCCACTTCCCAGAATCCATTAGCCTGCATGGCTGGGGGATTCTGGGTGTTCTCCACCAAGGTAATGTTTCCAAGATTTGTAAATATTTCACAGAAGAAGCAAAAGGGAGGGGGGAGGTCTTGCTAAACAGTATGAGCTGTGGTGTAGGGAGAAGATGGAAACATCTTCAAGAAATGAAGCCCTTCTTCCTATAGAAAACAAAAACCTGGATCTATCTCAGTAATTACTAGCCAGCTCACACTTATCACACTACACTGTTACAACACTGTTATTCCACTTTAGATGCTATGGCTGTCTCCTGTGGAATCCTTGAATTTGCAGTTTATGGAGGAGCATTTAGCATTCTCAGCCAGAGGGCACTTAGGCTTCACTAAACTACAAACCCCAGAATTCCACAGGAGGCAGCCATAGCAGTTAAAGTGGAATAATAGCACTATAACAACGGAGTGCAATAAGGCTACTAGTTTCTTTATGTCTTTCAGACTTGTAAGTTTACTGGTAGGCTTCACCAGTGGCTTTAGGCTTCTAGTCTTTATCCTGATTTAAAACCTTTAAGTAGACTTCTAAAATATCTTAATAGAAAAGCTATTAGCAGGATAGATCTATCTTATCTTCCAACTCCACATCCACACTTTGAAGGGGAGCAGTTCTTCTTGTAGCAAATTAGGAACTCTAGGCTTGTGTGCTCTGAAGCTCTTCACTGAAGTACTGAACTGTGCACTTAATATATGAATAGCCTTTTTATTCCATTGAGGTTACTCATGTGGGTAAATGTTTGCATTGACTGGAACTAAGTGATGGCAGGACATAAATTTTATTTTTCTTTAGGACCAAACTTATAAGATAGCCATAGAGAAAGCTGCAACCCAGCTGAAGTTAAAAGTTAACACCAGGTTGGTTTTGGCAGGAAAGACTGAGTAAAGCACAGAGGCTGGGTTGCTGTTGTTGTTCATGGAATTTTGGAGGAGAGGTGAGGCTGGTTAAAAATGCAAGACCCACAGACCTCATGTTCTTCTCCCCACCATTCTAATATGTGGTGGCTAGGCAGATGTCACTAGAAAGCTTACACACAGAGCTTGGTGGAGAAAGATAGCCATTCTGTCACCACATGGGGTTATAGCTCCAAGTGAGTCAAAACGAGAGCATTCCCCCTAAATAAGATTCTGCCCCTAATGAAATTTTCTTTCAGTCTCTAAATTTCTAGCATTGCAATACTGTAATTTAAAAATTCTGTTGACTTGTCACAATGAATTAGTCAAGTTGTTAATTTCAACTTCCTCCTTGTTTTTCCAACATCTAGTCAGTTTCACTGATAGAACTCACATTCTAGTACAGTAGGACCCAAGTTTCTGTGGAACCAATATCCATGGTTTCAGTTATGTGTGGGACACAAAATAGCACACCTACATAGAGTCTTCCTACAAAATGCCTAGAGAGGTTTCCTCTCTAGATGTTTTCTAGGTCCTCCAAGGCAACTCTATGGTATTTTAAACCAGAAGTCTCATTTTCTTTGTCCGAAAAAGTCCTATGATCAATATTATTCTACTGATCCACTGTTATCCACAGTTTTTGGTATCTGTGGGGGTCCCCAGAACCAATCCCCTGCGGATACAGGGGTCCTACTGTATTAAGAGGAAAATATGTTTCTATTTACCATTTATTTACTCTTTATAAACTGGTCATCAGCTTTGTATAGAACTGTATTCTACCCTGACTTGCTTTTTGTTCTAAATCAAAATGCTTGATTTGTTTGTTTGTTACTGAAACTTCATAATCTTTTCTACTCATGAAAGACGTTCCAAATTCCTCTTTTGGTTGCCATTTTCTGAACATTTTCAAGATTTATGTGATGGTGTTTTTGAGGTTGCATAATTTTTTTTTTGAAATATGGCATTAGAGATTCTAAAAATTAAATTATGAGGTGTTTTATTTTTGAAGGTGAATTTCACTTGAGGTTGATTTTATTTTTACCATTGTTGTAGTACCCTAATTACCTGTTATGATCCCAGGGTAAATTCTGGCCACTTGAAAGTAGATTTCTACCTGTGAAGATTTTTGCAGAGCTGCATAACCTTGCATAATATGGTGCCATCTGAAAATTTAGGTGGGCTTGTCTCCCTTGCTTGGGCAATTGGAGGAGCTCAGCTCTTTGGTCTTTGCTGCAGTCCTTTGCTGCTTCTGGATAAGACTCCTTCACCCCTGCAGTTTGCATAAGGAAAGTTCTCATTCCTTTCAGATTGAGCTTTGTCCCATTCAAACTGCATGCACGGAGATGGAGGTTGATAGTAGGGTCCAAAGAACTTACCCCTTCCACCCCCCATGTTAAAAATCCTGATCTGGATCTTTGTGCTTACTGTTTCTGGAAGTGAAGTTCTGCACTGAACAGTAGACTAAGGAGATTATCAGGCACATCAAAAACAGCATAATAACAATGCCCTGAGACTGCAAAGGGGCATCCTTATCAGATGACATTGTGCCCCAGCATTATGCAAGCGTTCTGCTCCTGTTACGAGGGAATTCTTTTTTTATTGTTGGGGAGAAGTCGAAAATTGATCTCCTGTACTGTTTGTGTTCTGGATTTTCATGTGTGCGAAAAGGTGCCCCATTCTGCTGGCATGATTTCAGCGTCAATGGGCAGTCCCGCCAGAACATGTCCAGGTGTGAATGGGAAAATTAGGTACCGTACACTCTTTTTATTAACCTTCCCATCTTGTTTGCATGTTTCTAAATGTGTATCTGTGCTTTTCTGAATGCTTTCTTTTTTAATTTTGGTGTTTTGGGACTTTTTCGCATGCTCACGACTTCTGATGAGATGCGCAGAAATCTCGTTCATGGAGAAACATGGAAGTAAGCGGCGTGAGCGCTCATATTGCTGGATTCGTGGGGTGATTTTATATCAGTTATCATGGCAGCATGCGAAAACATGTGTCATTGTGCCAGAACACTAACGCTATAAAATATAGTGCCATAATGATGTTTTTAGGCACTCGTCTGATAATCTCTTAAGGGATTAACATGGTATATAGTTTACTCTGGGGAGTGGGTGGAACAGTACAAGCAGGCAATGCCAGTGTGTTGCCAGAGAACCAGAAATGACATCACATAACTTCCAATTTCTTTGGTGGTAGAATTGTCATCTCATAGCCATACCTACAAGCTTTGCATTTCTGTTACTATTCACACACACACTTGCTCATTCATTTGCATAAATGTCTGTCTATAAGCACTTTATTCCATGCACTTGATGAAGTAGACTCAGTCTACAAAAGCTTATGCTACAAACGTCTTTCTCTCAGTTAGAGGCTTATGTCACGAGGGCAGGGAAGCAGAAGTGCAATGGGATAATAGCACCTCCTGTTCTGCCTTATCTCATGACTTCATATTTTTTCAGTAGTTCTTCAATTCTGGTCCTGTGGGAGAGGGTTGTAAAAGAGAGTCTTTTTTCTAACAGATTTTTTTTCAATTAGAAAAAAAGACTCACTTTTACAACTAGCTCTCATGAGACCAAAACTGAAGAAATAGAACATGTGGTAAGGCAGAATAGGAAGCACTATTATCCGTCTGTACTTTTGCTTCCCTTCCCTTGTGTGATAAGCCTCTAAGTCTCAAAGATGCTGCAGTATCCCTTTGCATTCCAATGTCCTGATTAGGTTGATTTTTGGCCATTTCTCCATGTTTGGGGAGCTGTCAGGAATTGAGTGCAGGCAAATGACCACATTTGTGGGCAGTTCCAAGGCATTGGGAGCAATAAATAAATAATAAATAAATCTCAGTAGTTTTGTAGTTTTGAGGGAGGGCAGTTCTTTGGACTGCCCAAAGAAGCTTTTGGGGGCCTGCAAATTCCTTAGATTAATGATTGTGAGACCACCATTAGATGAAGCAAAGCACACATGCCTGATTTCATTTGATTTCAAATGGATTTATTCTGAAACACAAGGACAAAAAAAAAAAAGACAGATTCAAAGATGACATACATCATGTAAAGACATTGTTCAGTACGCCGAAAGCATTGCTAGCACAAGGTCCTTAAAATAGTAGATGATCTCTTGGAATCATACCTTCAAGCATACCTGTTGTCTCAGAAGTCTCAGAAATGATATCTATTACTTCCTGAACAACAACACATCTTGCATCGCAAGACATACATCTGGCATGTAGCTGTGTCTTCATAGCCACATCTCCTGGTGGTAACCCCTGAAACCCATTGTTTAGGTGAGGCAGCCCTCCCAAGGTGACTATTTCTGTGTTGTGTTCTGTGTCTCCTGAAATATATATTCATCAGAGGTGGAAATATGAGGCAGCCCTCCCAAGGTGACTATTTCTGTGTTGTGTTCTGTGTCTCCTGAAATATATATTCATCAGAGGTGGAAATGCTATTACTTTATCTGTAACTCTTTTGTGCACAATCTTCTTTCAAAGACTTCAGAATGAATGGAAATACAGTAGCCTCCTATTTGCTGGAGGCCAGATCAATATCAGTGAGTAATACAAATGGTTCAATTGGTTTCACACACTAAACACACACTAGTAGTTTAGGTGATGGAAGAAGTAAGAAGGGATTCTTTTCTGGATTATGTGAAGGCTTTTCATCACAAACACTAAAATGTGACCTTAATCATAGTGTAGAAGTTTCTCCAAAATTCAAAAGCTAAAAAGAAAATAAACTGTTTAAAAGACCACAGAAAATATGAAAAATCTGCATCCTTCAGTTAATGTCATGGGTTTTTTTCTAGGTGAATGAAGCTCACATAATAAAATATTTGTGGCATAGTTCTGAGTTGCCATGTTAGGAACTCTCATTTCAGTTTTTACTTTTTTGGTAATTTTTTGCTGCTCTGTGGTTACTGGCCTGTTCCAGAAGTTACCCCAGCACCGCAAAAGAATGTTTCCTGTTAACTAACATGCTAGGCCTGGATGTGAAAGACAAGCTATGTTCTCTGTGGCATATGTATGCACACCTATATATCTAGGTTATATTATAGATGTATTTGAAGTATACTGTTTGGTTTTTGAACAGGAAATAACCAGCTTCGGGGGTAGGATGAGTAGCTTCCAGACCACCAAATCTCTTAAATCTTTAGTAAGCCAGGCCAATACCTAGGACCTCTTAAAATGGATTTTGCAGCAGCAATCATGGAATTACAACAAAGCCATACTGTGTATGTGAATACAAGATTACTCTTTTACTAAACTAGCACCAGAAGACTCGTGGGAGCAGATCCAAGGGAGGAGGAGACTGCTTTGAGAACAACTTGGATTTCCTGAATTTTCCTGTCTATGCATCTCTCAAGTGGTATGGAGAAGGCTCTTGAAGTGCTAGAACTTCTGACAGGATCCCCAGGGCTCTAATAAAACACACAGGACTCCCTGAATCACTGGTATATTAACTTGCCTAATACTGAGGTCATAGAGACCAAGAGGATGGAGAAACTGAAGTTCAATAGATGAAGTCACTGGGCCCTACAACAGTTAACTACTTGGTGGATGCCTATGGTAGGATTGGGGGAAATTCAAGTTTAGGCTTCTAAACAGGACCACCTAAGGGTGCACAGTCAGTTTTGTATGCACATTACAAGGTATGGCTTTCAGTTATTTTTTTCATTGGAGCAAATGATAGGGTAGGTAGACAGCATGCATGAGTATACTGGTTATATTTCACTAAAGCCTAAATCGGTTGAGATGTTCAACTATTTTCTAGCCATGTTTATTTCCTGTGCATAAGATAAAGGCTATTTCTGCCCCAGCATACATAGAGTAAAGATGTCTCATTGCCTAACTCACTGGTAACATGCAATACTGAAAATGGTTTTAGTGGGATATTATGATGTATACTGTACCGTGGTGTGTAAGTGTGGCAAATTTCATTCTCAGGCACGTAAGAAAACAAAATTGTGTTTGGAGATGTGGTATGTATCCATCTGGTGAAGAGCTAAGGCCAACTACAGTTATCTTGGGCAAGGCCTGTCTATACATTGGGGTTTACTCATGTAAAGTAACATGAGTTTCCTCATGAGTTTCTGTCATCCTCTTCCTTAAAGCTTTTCAGAAAACTGATTGTGCAAATTTCCAATTTTGGCCATGACCGGGCAAATGAATGAGTAAACTGTGAAGTCTATTTTGACTTCTCCTGATGCTATGAATCCTGGGCATTGCCTGCCCTATATAGTTTTCAGACATGAATCCACCCAAGGCTATATAGTCTCTGCTTCAGAAATAAAGGCAGATAATTCTTCAAGTCTTTAAATATGTCAAGAACGTGAATAGAATTGCCCAACTATCATGCTAAAACAATCAGGAACATGTGGGGCCAAGACTGCTCAACCAGATCCAAGATTAGCAGAACAACTTCTTGATGACTAATGCATTTTTTTTTAAAAAAACACTCTTTTGGCTTCTGGTTCTGCACCACAGTAACAGATCTCACAGTGCAGAAAATGCCTGCCAGATGGATTGCTCAAACTTTGGAAGGAACTGTCATCTGCACACATAGTTTATCATAGAAGGCAGGATTCACAGGAAAGCTGCATGGGACTTAACAGTAGGATGTTTGGTATCCTTTTTCTGAGGGAAAGTTATGAAGAACATGGAATACCCTAGAGCATAAGCCTTGAACTCATGGGCTGCAAATGTTTTCATGTGCCAAATTAAGTCAGTGATGGAGACAGAGCCAATAAGAACAGGGATAGACTTCTTTTTTATTCACAAGACTAAGATGCATTGACCTATACAAACAACAAACATGGTCTTCACAAGATTCACTAAATAATGAATTTTCCTCCATGTATCTGCTGCATGTTTTTTCTGTCCCAGATCTGTAAGTAATTTGACACTGCTCAAATTATGCCTCAACCAATCATAGGCATTTGCAGTTTTCTTGCATAAGCAAGAATCCTCTCATACATCTTACTAATTGTAAAGTCCCCATATCCTCACTAAAAGAATAATGGTATTAAACATCATTGTTAGCACAACTGAATTTCTTCAGACTCTCAAAAGATTAGGCAACTGTTATAAACAAACTTACTATAAAATATGACAGGGAAACTTAAAAGGAAGAATGCTAATACAGCTCCAAGGATGGCTTTGAGGCATAAATAAAACACATTAAAAAAGTAGAACATTTATGCTAGAAGCTGCTGCTCTGGGCTCTGAGGGGCAGGAAGGCTGTTCTGTGGGGACTCATTAGTTTACTATTCTTCAGATTCGGGTGATGATTGTGTCCCCCTTGGTTATTCAGTATTGACATTACTTCAAACAGAAGAAAATCCTGGCCTAAATACTGTTGTTAGTCCCAACTAAAATAGTCCCATTCAGTCAGTTAGACTTACCTACATGTTAGCTCATTATTCAACAATTGAGTAAATGAGTTGGGACTAAGCAATGGGATTCCAGCCCCTACCAAGGTGTACCTTTGTATTTTCTTTGTCCACTTGTGAGTTATAGTCCTTGGAAAAAGATGCAATTATATTTTAAACCACAGCTCATGCAACATAAAGGAGGGTATTTTATGGGTGTTACCTCACAGTAACCCAAAGGTAATTCATACAAATATCATTCTTAACTGAGTTTGTGTCAACATATTAATTTATGTGAATTAGCTATGAAGTGTTATATCACAGAATGTCCTGCTGAAAGATATTTAATACATTCATCTTTCTTTTCAGTAGGTGCAATGGTGCAAGATACCAGAGATTCATTCCCTCTCTCTCTCTCTCTCTCTCTCTCTCTCTCTCTCTCTCTCTCTCTCTCCCCCTCTCTCTCCCTCTACCTCTCCCTCTCCCTCTCCCTCTCCCTCTCTCCCCTCCCTCCCTCCCTCTCTCTGGCTTTTCTTTGCAAATGAAGATTCAGGAAGGACTCGTCCTGCACTTTCTGCAAGCACACTGGTGACTAAAAAGGCCAATCCAAGATAAACAAGTACGGTTGCAGAAAGCACAGCAGAAGGTCTCTTTGGGTGATGTTTCTGGGTTGTGATTCTTTCTGCGTCGTCGTTTCTCTTCAAGACTTGTTATTATTCTACTTTCATTCATTGGGTGGGATCCTGTTAGTGACATAAGTATGGCTTACATGTGTGTATGTCTCCTTTTGGATGTGAGCTATTTGCTAGCCTGTCCTCCCCCCCCCACAGCGCTTGTCAAGACCTGGGAGGGGCAGTGGTACATGCTGCTGTTTACTTGTGGAAGGGGAAGGGAATGGGGAGGCAATTCAGAATTATGAAGAAGCTCTGCTGCTTTGGTTCTGAGGGGAAGGAAAAGGCGGGCACACTGTATTTCTTGCCCCCCTCTGGACTGAGAGCTTCTTCATAATTTGAATTGCCTCTCTGCTCCCCTCCTAGGAGAGCAGCATGCCTCCCCAGGTCTTGACTGCTGCTGAGTTGAGGAGAGGACACAGAACTGTATGAACAGAGCTTTCTGATCTCCATGCTTGGAGTAGGATAATGGTTCTTAATCTGTGGTCCATGGACCCACATCCTCCCTGCAGTGGAACAGCCACTGGAGCCAAGGCAAATGGTGGCTGGCTTGGCCTGCACATTGCCATTCAATCTACTCCAGCCACAAACTTGCAGGAAGAAGCAGGAGAAAAGTCTTCCTTTTCCCTCCAGTGCCTGTGAGGGAAGGTTTAATGGATGGTATAATTGTATTATTGTTGTTGTTGTTTTAAATCTTGAGTAAAGTCTTGGGGGTCCACGGCAACAAAAGGTATTTAAAGGGGGTCCTTGGTAAAGAAAAGGTTAAGAGCCACTGGTATTAGCCTCTGTATCACAGACTGTCTTCCACATACACTTATTTCTAGTCTTATATTCTTTATCTAGAAGCAACAGATTATATGCTATCCCATTATTTTTGGCTTAGATAAGGGAGGGAAGGACCTCAACATTAGGAGGTACTTTTTGACAGTAAGAGCTGTTCGGCAGTGGAACACACTCCCTCGGAGCATGGTGGGATCTCTTTCCTTGGAGGTCTTTGAGCGGAGGCTGGATGGCCATCTGTCAGGGATGCTTTGATTGTGATTTCCTGCGTGGCAGGGGGTTGGACTGGATGGCCCTTGTGGTCTCTTCCAACTCTAGAATTCTATGATTCTATGAAAAAGGAGAAACAGACACCAGTTGTACTTTATGCAGGATATGGCACAATAATTTTAACTGATTTTTCTGTCTTTTCTTTTTCTTTTTGCATTGGGGAAAATTTCAGTCAAAGCCAATCTCTAAAAACTGGTAAGATTGTACAGTACAGTCATATCCATATTAAAATAATAGCACTGGTTCTGTGTGATGTAGATGATAAGAACTGGTCATTTTCTGGAATTATTCTGTGTTTGATTATGCACAGTATCTCAGAGGAATGTCATGCAAAGATTATTTTTTTTATATGTGTGGTTTGTAACGCACTTCCTCTTGAAAAGTAAAGAGGACTATGTTGCTGCTTTCAGTTCTGTGTGAAATAGGTTGCATTGTTTTCCCTCACCCTGTCCTAGTTCATACTGTGACTTTCAAATTGACAGGGTTAAGGTGTTTCATGCATTGGATGCACTGCAGTGCTGGAAATATAAATCTCTCCTGCCCACCAGTGGGCTGAGGATTTAATCTCCTTGTTAGTAACACTGCACACATATATTTAACTGTAGGCGTTTTTAACTGTTGCACTGAACTTATGCACGACACATCTGGATTTGTGATTTGTTCTACTTCTACTTCTCTCTGGAGGACTTCAGCGTTTTATATTCTATTTGGTCACTTTTTGTGATCCCAATCTTCCATTTTCTTTGGTGAACCTGGTCTAATTTGGACTTCAGTGCTTAAAAAAGGCTATTGCAATTCCAAACTGGCTACAGGACTCTGGGATTTATAGTCCAAGAAAGTAAGCTCTGCTAGACTCCCCCCTCCACTTCCCTTCCCCCTTCTTTTTTCCTATTCCACCCCCTTTTAGGCTTTGTACCCTTATTAAGAGATGCCTACACAGATTACAGCTCACCTCCTGCAATCACTGGGTTGCAACCTTATAATTAGTGTTTAACCAAGCAGGTTGTGAAGCCAACTTCAGAAACTGCAGTTATATTATATTCCAACAATGTACTCAGTTCTTTGGATGCCAATCCTTCATAGCCAAAAAGGCACCATCCATGAGAGGGTGGTATCAGCAGGCTTGGGGGAATCCCAGGTTTTGCAGAAGTGTGCCTGTGGAGGTTGGAGGAATTGATGATGATGATTTTGATGGCCATAATTCTCTCTCTCTCTCTCTCTCTCCTTCTCTCTCCCTCTGGCTTTTCTTCGCAAACGAAGATTCAGGAAGGACTCATCCCACGCTTTCTGCAAGTGTGCTGATGACTAAAAAGGCCAATCTGAGATAAACAAGTCCGGTTGCAGAAAGCACAGCAGAAGGTCTCCTTGGGTGATGTTTCTGGGTTGTGATTCTTCCTGCGTTGTGATTCTTCCTGCGTTGTCGTTTCTCTTCAAGACTTGTTCAGCATGAATTCTCCAATAAGGCTGCAGCATTGTGGATAGTGCCTCTCTATGCCTCCTGATGTGAGGCCATGATGGACCATTGTTGGTGATCAATTTGGCCGAGCCTGAGATGTTGTTTCAGGGAGTCCTTGTATCGCTTTTTTGGAGCGCCCCTCTTACGCTGACCCATGGTGAGTTCACTGTAGAGTACTATTTTTGGGAGGCAATGGTCCTCCATCCTAGAAACATGCCCTGCCCAGCACAGCTCTGCTCTCAATATCATGGCCTCAGTGCTGGTGATCCCTGCTTGCTCAAGGACAGCAACATTTGTCACATAGTCAGTTTAAATAACATGTTTAAAGGGTGAGGCCATAATTCACTATCAGAGTTACAAATGCATAACATAGAGTTATGCATTCATGACTGGTTCATTTTCATGATCATGATCCCTGTGTATTCACATACAGCATTTAAGGAATATCTAGGGACCATAAAGTGCCCCAATCTCCACTTACCGGGAAGGAGCCACTTTGAGCAACAGGGGTCTGTTCTCCTGTTGGTTAGGGAGCAGCTGACTAACTTTCCTATCCCCCTCCTATGAATGATCACTGGTATGAGGTGGAATTATGAGAGGGATCCTGCTTCTGACTGTTGCACCAAAAATCACTTGCAGGAGGGAGGTGGGAATGCCAGTTTGCTGCTTCCAGATCCACATGGGAACAGACTCCTGTCACTCACAGTGGCTGCTGCCATTGTGGGGATGGGGGGTAGGGTCAAGAGACACTACTTAGCTAGGGTAGTTCAACAGCTAACTAGGTGATATAGAATCATGGCCAGGAACAACAGCAACAATAATATCGTGCCACCCTTTCACAAGTTTGTAACCTAAGGCAGCTTACAACAGTTACAAGAAACAGCTAAAAATTCAGCATAAAAAGTTTTAAATTTAATTACAGTTGAGAAACGACAATGCAGGAAGAATCACAACCTGGAAACATCACCCAAGGAGACCTTCTGCTGTGCTTTCTGCAACCGGACTTGTCCATCTTGGATTGGCCTTTTTAGTCATCAGCGCGTTTGCAGAAAGCGCGGGATGAGTCCTTCCTGAATCTTCGTTTGGAAAGAAAAGCCAGAGAGAGAGAGAGAGAGAGAGAGAGAGAGAGAGAGAGAGAGAGAGAGAGAGATAAGTAAGTAAGTAAGGGAGTTGTGTGCTCCCTGTAGCCAGTCCCAGTTAACAATCTGGGTACAGCTCTTTGGAGCAGCTGAAGTTTCAGAGCCCTCTTCAAAGGCAGCCCCAGATAAAGCCTGTTACAATAATCCAAACAGGATGTAATTAAGGCATGTGTCATCATGACCAGATCTGATGTTTCAAGGAATGGGCACAGCTGATGTAAATGCACTCCTGGCCACTGTTGAAACTTGAGCTTCCAGGCATAGGATTTTATCCAGGAATATACCCTAACTGTGGATATGTGTCTTCAGGGAGAGTGTAACCTCATCCAATACAGGCTGAATCCCTATTCCGTAATGTGCCTTTTAGCTACAACTAGAGACACTTCTGTCTTGTCTGGATTACTGTAAGTTTCAGTTTGCTTGTCCTCATCCAGTTTAGGACCAAAATAACTTCCTTGGATGGAAGTGGAAAGGAGTAATAGAATTGAGTGGCATCTTCATACTAATGGTACCAACTCAAATCTCTCCCAGCGGTTTCATGTACAGTATGTGTTAAATAGCATGGGGGTGGGGGGAAGCCCTGAGTGAGCCCAATGCATTCCCAAAGCATCACCTCCTGAATTTGCCCCTCTAAGAAGGAACGGAGCCACTGTAAAACAGTAACTCCATCCCAGCAAGACAGACCAGAAGGATACCATGGTCAGTGATATTGAAAGCTGCTGAGAGGCCCAACAGAACCAACAGGGACACTCTTCTCCTATCCAGTCATTTATCAAAGTGACCAAGATAGGTCATCTAGCAAGTTGACCAAATCTGTCCCTGTCCTATAACCAGGCCTAAAAGCAGTTTGAAATGGACCTAGATAATCTGTCTCATCAGAAACCCCTGAAACTGACTGGCCACTATATGCTCCAATACCTTGTCACAAAATGGAATCTTGGAAACTGGCTGATAATTGTCCAATATGGTGGGATCCTGGGAGGGCCTTTTTAGCCATGGCTTCATAACTGCCTCATTCAGGCACGTTGGAATTTTGTTTTAGTGAGGTGATGACTATTCCCTCTATCCACTCAGCCAGTCCCCCTCTGAGTTTTTTTTTAATAAGCCAGGAAGGGCAATGGCTCTCATCTCACCAAGAATATTGACCACACCCTTGAGTTGTACAAATTGGACAAGTAGGAGCCAAGTTGCATCCACTGGATCTGTATGTATTATAGCATTCTAGTCAGAGTAGATTTGAATAATTTTATGTGCATAGTCATGGGCCTGTTGTTCACATCAGACTGTTGAATGGTTTAGAGTCTCCTCTTACATGTAAAAGACCCCTGACCACTGAATACAGCTCTGCTGGCTGGCTCCTTGCAGACACAATGATGGCAGATAAGATGTGTGTGTGTGTGCGTGTGTGTGTGTGTGTGTGTGTGCCCACATTGCCACAGAAGAGGCCCCCAGAGAGGCTCTAGCCTGATGAGCCCTGCTCCAAGTTTTCTGCCACTGTTGCTCTAGTTGCCTTCTCAGACATCTCATCACTGCTGACTCTGGAAAACCAGGAGGCTGTTTTGGCTCTACTCCATCAAAAGGGATGCAGGGGTGATCATGTCTACCACCCTTACCATTGCTACACTCCAGAGGGTGAATAAAGATTTGACGGCATTGCCTGCCAAGGCAGCAGGAAACTCTGCAAGAGCTGTCAAAAAATCATCTGAATCCATAAGCCTTGTGGTGCATCTTGATTGGTCCCTCACCCCTGCAGAGGTTCTGAGTCCCTGTAAGTGTAAACCCTACAAGGTAGTCATCTGTCCATGATAACAGAACCATAAACAGTTCCTCCACTCCCAGAACACAATCACTCCACCGGGTACACATATGAACCCAGAGAACTGTCAGATTGGGAACCTGGTCAGGGAGATAAGATTCACGATAGACCATTGCAACTCCACCTGCCTGCTCTCCAGGTCTCTTTTGCTGCTACACAGAGAAACCTAGTGAACATGCCTGAAGGAGATTACTTCCCCGCCAGCCTTATCTGGTGAGGTCTTTGTGATACTCAGCAGGTCATCCAAGGAGACCTTTTTAAAAACAGGACATTAACAGGAAATGACTAGAGGGTACTTGGGGCCAAAAAAAGTCTATTTTTGTGGGTGGGGGGGCAGCCTTGCAGGCTGCACCCCCACACAAAAATACACATTGGGGGCAGGTAATGTGGCCCCCAAGACTGCAGCAATTGCCCACTCCTACTCTAATGAGTCACAAATGTGGTTATTGAGAAGCTGATTTAAGAAATACTGTGAATGCTGTTGATAATATACTCATAAGATTTCCATTTTCCACTTCTGGGTGATTTCCTTCCCCTTCTTGGTGTATTCCATAGTAGGCTAGGATTCTAGTATGCAAGGGATGATTTGAGTTGTGATTTTAGTCACAATATCTGGAGGGTGCCAGGTTGCAGAAGGCTTCATTTGGCAATGTCACCCAAGTTGTCTTTTCTTGATTTTGTGCCGAAGTGAGTCACCAAAAGTGATTCTCCATATTTGCCTGTAATAAGAACTGTCACATTTTGCTGTGCTGCTGCTCTCTGCCTCACATTGGGAAAGGCCCGGGTGCTGTGCTCAGGGCTGGAGCTAGAACCAAGCAAATGCTGGCTTGTGTGGTTTCCAAGGGAATGAAGCCGGACTTCTCTGTCTCTTTTGCATTTGGAGCAATCTGAAACCTTTTAACAATCAAGCATCATCTAAGCATATTAGATATTGCCTAATGCCTTTCTCTTCCCTAGACAACTGCAATTCGGAAATGTGGATATTTTTTGTCTATGTAGCCCTGTAGCATCCTTCCTCCGCCCCAGGATGCGTAACATCCAGCCTGATGTGCAGTTTGATAAACCCCAAAACTCATCTCCTCTGTGTATCTATTTAATTGGGCTGGGCTCATCTAATGAAGGTATTACTCTATTGTTGCTTTTGGATTTTAATGGGCTGGCAAGGCTACATGTGCTTCAAAATAAAATAGGTGTTCCTTTAGTGTTTCTTACACTCAGTTCTTCTGATTTCCAGTAGATGGCAGTATGCACTTAGGCAATGAGCCTATAGTGGGAACAACACCCCCGCGCCAGCCCACCCCCAAAACTACAAATCTTAAGATTCCATAGGAAGGAGCCATGGCATATAATCCAGTTTCAAACTGGATTATTTGTGTAGTGTGGATTTGGCCTGAGCCATACAGGGTTCCAGCCAAGGCTGGCATTGCTGTTATTAAGCAGATGAAGTGGTTTGCTTGTGCAGCAGAACTGGAGGGGGGCAGTATATTGTTGGAGGGAAAAGCTATGTGTCAGGCCTATGACAGGAGTTCCAGCTGCTTTAAAGCATATTTAAAGACTTAATGGAATCGTTAGGGGATAGCAAATAAGAACGAATGATCCCATGATCCCTCCAGAAGTTCTTCAGCACAAGACAGTACGGCAGTGCTCCTGCCCAGCTTGCACCATTCAATTCAATGGGGCTCATACAAGAGAAGTTCCCTATGGTTGATGTCTCTATATGTATAGCTGTTTGCATACTCCTGGAGCTTTGGCACAGAATTGTGGCACCAAATCACTTTCTGTGCTGACTGTGGAAGTTATGTAGTACTTCTCGCTTTTGATGTTGAGAGTAGCTGCCCTGAAATGCAGAGAGCAAAACAGTCCCAAGTGCAGATGTGCTTTCTCTGATATGTGTGCTATGGACTCATTTGAACTGGGGCCAGAATAGTGCACTGACACCAGATGGAACTTGGCAGTTCTTCATTCAGCATTCAGAGTGGGCCATTTTAGTGTATATTCTCCATTTTATTGTAAGCAAAATAGTGGAATGTGACTGATATCTCTTAATGATCCTGCTTTCCACTCCTCTTAGTGTTCCATTCCTCTGAAAATGTCTCTCTGGCTTTTCTTAGCAAACGAAGATTCAGGAAGGACTCATCCTGCGCTTTCTGCAAGCATGCTAATGACTAAAAAGGCCAATCCAAGATAAACAAGTCCAGTTGCAGAAAGCACAACAGAAGGTCTCCTTGGGTGATGTTTCCGGGTTGTGATTCTTTCTGCGTTGTCGTTTCTCTTCAAGACTTGTTCCGCGTGAGTGTTCAAATAAGGCTGCAGCATTGTGGATAGTGCGTCTCCATGTCTTCCGATGTGAGGCCAGGGTGTACCACTGCTGGTGATTAATTTGGCCGAGCCTGAGATGTTGTTTCAGGGAGTCCTTGTATCGCTTTTTTGGAGCACCCCTCTTATGCTGACCCGTGGCGAGTTCACCATAGAGTACTATTTTGGGGAGGCGATGGTCCTCCATCCTAGAAACATGCCCTGCCCAGCGCAGCTGTGTTCTCAATATCATGGCCTCAGTGCTGGTGATCCCTGCTTGCTCAAGGACAGCAACATTCATCACATCGTCAGTCCAGTGTATATTTAGGATTGTGTGTATACAGTGCTAACTGTTCAGCAGTTCACCTACCTGGGAAGCATCATCTCCTCAGATGCCAAGATTGACAAAGAGATTGATCACAGATTAGCAGAGGCATATAGCGCATTTGGAAGACTTTACAAAAGAGTCTGGAGTAATAAACACCTGAGGTGAAGCACAAAAATCAGTGTGTATAGAGCTATTGTGCTGTCTATTCTCCTTTATGTGTCTGAAACATGGGTCACCTATCGCCAACACTTATGACTCCTCGAACGCTTTGATCAGCGCTGTATACTCACAATCCTCTGAAAATAGTCAAGCCAAATTATACTACAAACTTAACACTTATCCCCAAACAGAGAGCAAATAGAAGTGCTCCTGTATTTTGCCTTATTTCATGTCTTCTTCTATATTAACCTGAAATTATTTTACACTTTTTTTTGGTTTACAAAGACATATATCTATATGTCTGTCTCTCTATCTCAATAAATAATTCAAGCCCTAAACTAAATAAGTGTGCTGGCCAAGTCAACATCATGGCTTCAGGTCAGTACATGTTTAATGAATCCAGAAAATGCTGTTCCTCATTATCTCAGGACAGAAGCCTTTAGTAAGAAGTCAAATAAATTGATGTTTGTTTAAATATGCACATTCTCTAAAAGCTGGCTTCATACGCTTTCATGTGCCCAAGCCCAAAAATAAATGCCACAAGGGGATTTGAGGCCACACAGTTGGACATGGAAAAACATAATCAGGTGTGGCTCATCCTGCAGATGTACTTTGGCCAGTCTTCCAACAAACAGGCCAAAGTAAACTAGAGCCTAATGTGCCAGAAAACCTGTGGCACAGTGGACCTAATCAAGAGACCCAAAGCTGAAAAATGGGTGTGGCTAATGATCAGAAAGGATAGGCTAGTGATATGAAGGAGTACAAACATTTCCATCTTGATGTCATCTGTCTCTAGCCCAGACCAGAATGCTGTTATCTAATCAGTGGTTAATATGTTTAAAAAAGGGAGGTGCAACTGCTAGAATCCCACAGCTGGCAAAGTAACTTTTACAAGCATTGGCTTGGATGGTACTAACTTGAACTGGTGAACTTTTATTCTTTATCAGTCCAAAATACAATGGGATAGATTGCTTTTACTCATTGGTGGTGGTGGTGGGGATGATTTGAGATGTACATATAAGCCATTTTTAGAACTCATTCTCATGATGAACTCGATTCCAAGTCCAGGGCTAAACTGTGTATTATTTTAAATGAATCACAGCAATGGATCGAGTTGTGATTTTGATTGGGAAGGAGAGATTTGAGCCTTTTCCAGGTTCATGTTCATTGCTCTGACCATTGGGCTTAATCATAAAACCTGCTTTTGAGAAACTTCATTCACAATGCACTTCTGTGCATGTTTGCTTGGAAATATATCCTGCTGTGTTAAGTAGGACTAAACATGGTAGTAAATGGGTTTAGGACTGTAGCTAATAACACAGCTTTGTATTTTATCTATATACATTTTTGTGCTATGTGTTTACTGTGGGATGGACAAATGGAAATGCTTATTAGTTTCTGCCACTGACTTCCAGTGAGCAGATTAGGGTCAAATTAGATGTTAAGGATGTATTCCCTATTACTAACATGCTTTCCCTCTTGTAGTGGGATACATGCACCTGAGTTTTCAGAACCTTAAATTAAGCATGCTTTTACCTTCTAATGACATATCACAAAACAAACCACTCTACAGACAAATGAAAAAAAAGTGTGTGCTATGACTGTCTGAGGGACCCTATATAAGCCCGCATGACTTTTTAGATCCTGATGCAAGGACTTTTTCTCAGTCCCAACTGTTATAGCCCATGTGGTGAGGAGATATGAGAGGGCCTTTTTGGTGGCTGCTCCCAGGCAATGGAATTCCCTTCCACGGGAGGCTAGTTTGGTCCCCTCTCGGCTCTTCTTCTGCTGGTAGGTAGAGACGTTTTTATTTAGGCAGGCTTTTGCTATTAGTGGATTGTTGCATTAGAGCTTTTTGATGGGGGTGTGAGCTATGTTTTTATTCTCATTGTTATATTTTAAACTGTTTTAAATTAGCGCTGTTTCTAATAGGATCATTTAATTATTTTTTTAAAGCATTAGTTAGAATTATTGGGAGACCTTACCAGTTTCTAGGATGGAGGACCATCGCCTCCCAAAAATAGTACTCTACGGTGAACTTGCCACGGGTCAGCGTAAGAGGGGTGCTCCAAAAAAAAAAAAAAAGATACACGAACTCCCTGAAACAACATCTCAGGCTCAGCCAAATTGATCACCAACAATGGTCCATCCTGGCCTCACATTGGGAGGCATGGAGGTGCACTATCCACAATGCTGCAGCCTTATTTGTGAACTCACACTGAACAAGTCTTGAAGAGAAATGACAACGCAGAAAGAATCACACTTGTCATCAGCACGCTTGTAGAAAGCGTGGGATGAGTCCTTCCTGAATCTTTGTTTGTGAAGAAAAGCCAGAGAGAGTTAGAATTACTGTATATTCCTGCATATAAGACTGCTTTTTAACACTTGAAAATCTCCTCAAAAGTGGGGGGTCATTTTATATGCCCAGCAGATCTTTTACCCTGCTCTGAGAATGACTGCCTTGTCTTGAAGTGGTAAATTTGCTGGGCAGTTTCCCTAGCAGATCCTTCCCCCTGCTGTGAGAATGACTGCTTTGCCTTTGAAGTGTTAATTGCCCTCCATTTAGGGATTGTATTTTGGTAAACTGCCAGGAAGATTTCCATTTGCATAGTTTTGGGAATTTCCTCTCCAGGAGTTTGCAAGTCTGCCAGTGTGGCTCTAAAATCATTAATGTGCTCATTCAAAAATTTGGGATTTGATAGCTTCATAATTAACCAACTTCATTATTAATGAAACCTTACTTTCCAAAGATTGAACACCACAGAGATTTTTTAAAGTATCCCATGCTTTTTTAGCTGTTCTCAGTCCTTTAATTTCACAGACTATTCCATTATCTACAGCCATTGAGCTGGCTGGCTGGTTGGGGGCAGGCTTTTCAGCCAGGTGGCTGGCTGGACGGGGGGCGGGGGGGCGGGGGCAAAGTCTATATTTTAACTTAGAAATTGGGGGGGGGCGTCTTATGCACTCAGTTGTCTTATATGCCAGAATATTATTATTATTATTATTATTATTATTATTATTATTATTAGGCAGGTGTGGCTTAGTGGTTTTGAGCATTAGACTATGGCTCTGGAGACCAGGGTTGAAATCCTTGCTTAGCCATGAAAACCCACTGGGTGACCTTGGGCAAGTCACACACTCTCAGCCTCAGAAAACGACATGATAGGTTCACTTTAGGGTTGCCATTAGTACGAAACAACTTGAAGGCATACAACTGAAGGCACACAACAGCAACAAAGCTGTTATTTATTGCAGTGTTCCTCAAGGCTTCTAGGTCCTTCCTCATTTTGCCAAGAGGTCTCCAGGAATAATTCTGAGCAGCCTTAAAGAAATAATATCTTTATTTTGGGGAAGACATGTTTCAGAAAGATTTGTGTAAGATTGAAAGCAAACATCCACATTTTTTTTAAAAAGGTGGAAATCTTAGCATTCCTCTGTAGATAAACTAAATGCAATTGCTAGTTCCAGTTCCAGTAGACCAAGGGCCCATTTACACTACAGAATTATAGTGCTCTTATTCCACTTTAATTGCCATGCTTCAGCCCTGTGGAATCCTGGGCTTGGCACTTTAGCAAGAGGTATTTAGAAATCTCAGCCAGAGTCCCCTAAAGTTTGGCTCACCAAATTACAAAGCCCAACTACAAACCCAGGATTCCATACAATTCAACTATGGTGGTTAAATAACAGCACTATACTTATGTAGTGTGAATGAGTCCCCAGTTAATCAATGGAACTTATATAAGTGTTGATTTACCATATTGCCTATGGTACAAGACAAGTAAATGGAATTGGGTTCAGGGAATTAACCACTGTTTATCTTGATAACTTTACAGTCTTTATCAAATTCTTTCCTTATCTGTACTGAAAGAATCAAGAAGTCTTTGTTCATCTCCTTTGGCCACCTTAAGAGATTAACCCAGGTACAGGTTCAGGTACAGAAAGAGACACAATTTCAGTTCCATGTTTGGAAAGGGCTGTAGAATTGTATATTGAATAATGCACAATTATTAATGGGGTCACCAAGGTAAAAACCAAACCTTCCTTTTTCCTCTGTTCCCTTTATGTGTTGCTATCACAGAACAAAAGAAAAAAGGATGATATAAACCTTGGGTGGCATTTGATTCCCAGTGAGAGCCAGGGCGATATAGTGGTTTGAGTGTTGGACTACAACAGTAGCTCTTAACCTTTTCTTTACCAGGGACCCAAAACTTAACTCATTATTACTATTAGGGTTTATTATTATTATTATGGTTTTAACTCTTGAGGGTAAGTCTTGGGGGTCTGTGGCAACAAAAAATATATAAAAACCACTGGACAAGGCATGTGGAGACTGTTTTTCTTTCTTCCCTTTCTCCTTTTTTTCCTGCTCCAACTCTCTGTTTGCACCCCATCCCACCAAGGGAACAGGGATCTGCTGCCTGGAACCTTGGAGCATCTCCCTCTTTTCCCTTTCTGTTTTCCTTCCCTTTTGTTACAAGCTGCTCCCCACCCCCTTTAACACTGTCTCTTCTTTCTCAAGGCTGGCAAGCCTTCAGTGAGCAGGTGCTGCCAGACCCCAAGCTGAAGTGTTGGTGCAACAAAGGAATTTGAAATGATTCTGTGAAGTAAGGAGGAGGGGCTGGAACCAGGGGTAGGAAAAACACTGTCCCTCAAAAGGAGGGGATTTTCTCTGCTCTCAACCTTTGCTTCTTGAAGGATATGTCCCCACCCAATATGCTGCTGTCATTGCCCTTTTTTAAGTGTGCAGGATGCTTGATTGAAAGGTTGGGAATGAGGAGAGAAAGAGAAAGCCAAGCTAAACCTTGGCTCTGGCAGCCAGCAGTTCTCAATGCAACAGTTGCTGTCCTGGCTGTCAAGGACCTCTTCATTGTCCTGTGCTCATTGTTGTTGTTGTTTTTGTTGTTGTTGTTGTGTGCCTTCAAGTCATTTTCAACACCAAGGCTTGGATCACTTGCACCAGTTGAGCCAGTGATCATCTGCCCCTGCCCTAGCTAGAAAGTTAACCTTATAAGGCTGTTGGTTCCCACTTTAACATGGTGTATTTCCCTTCATGTCATCTCATCAGTTGTATTTTTCAAATCCCACACAGAGAAGGATTTGTGTTTGTGTTACATAATAAAGCCTAGAAGAGGATGGTGCTGTGGAGATTCCTTTGGGAATCTGACTGCCACCTTCTCTTTGCTGGGATGAACAACAACATATGTACAGGCCAGATCAGATGTCTTTAAGCTTTCTTCCATTGGGTACCACTATACATAATTTGGGCAGTTCCCCCCCCCAAAAATACTAGTTTTCTCAAGGCTGATAATTTTGTGACACAGAACTGGTTTAGACATTTGATGAACTCTCTGGACTCTTCAGTTTGATAAGGATGTCTAGCAGCATCCAGCTGGAATTGTCTAGAGAAAGCTGAGCAGTCTGGAAAGCTAATGAAGCACTGAACAAATGCTTATATAGAGGGTGTGTATGTGTATGTTGACTTATGGTGACCCCAGGAATTTCATAGGGTTTTCTTACAATAATATCTGTGCTAAACGTTGCCATCTCTAGACTATTATGTTTTCCCATAAAAAATTGAGGTTGAAAACCTGTGTAGTAGATTCCCTATCATAAGCAGAGTTTTTTTTTTTTTTTAGATCAGCTTCATCATTTAGAAGTTGTAGGGAAGAAACTTTGCTCTTTGCTTGTTGCCTGTTTCCACTAAATGAAGACCACATTGTCCCACACCCTTCAATTGTCCCAGTTTGGCAGGGACAGTCCCGATTAATGTCCTACCATCTCACCTGTTCAGCTGCTTTTAAAATGTTTACATTTCTCTTTCTTCCTCCCACTTCCCACCTTTGTCCTCACTTCCCACCTTTGTTCTTTCAAATGCTGCAAATTGAGTTCAAAGTACAAAAGTAGTTTGCACTCAACTCAAGGGAGAGAGGAGAGGAAGGGGCAGAATCGTCCCCTTCCCTCTATACTCAGGCAAAAGCAAACTGTTGCAGCCTCTCCCAGCTTGTGTGGTCTTCCTCATCAATAACTTCTGAGATTGATTGGCCACATGTGTCCAGGTTTTCATCTATGAAATGTTGGGGGTATGCTGTCATATTGGACTTGAATGGAGATTATAGGGCTGCATTCATAACTGTAACATAATACCAAAATACAGACAGACATAATATAGGAACGTATTGAAAACTCACTAAGCCAGAAGCTTCTTTTTACTCTTCGTAAAAGTGGGAGGCGATGATGTTTACTGAAAATTTGTTATGCCCTGTATTTACCAAATGTCATTGTTTGCCAATGGCTTTGGGGAAGCAGTTGACTTATTTCTGCAATATGTGTGTAAATCTTTGCTAGTGAGTTGGAACTGATCTTAGCCTATCCACATGTGTGCATTAAGAGAGAACAAATAGAAATTCTTCTGGAATATGTGTTTGACAGGCTCCCCAAAACACTATAGGCAGCAGCTATTCTAGATGATATAATTTTTTCCACTTAAAGGAACATAAGAAAGCAATTGCTGTTGCTGTCATGTTGGTTTTGTTTGTATTTCTATTTTGTTACTCAAAAGTATCTTGGAAACAGCCTGTGGCAGTATCATAACTCATTACAAGTCTTCCAGAGGAAGCCCTGTGTCCTATTTCTAGTAAGTGGAACAGTGCCCTCATGTGGGAGCAAACTGTAGAGACCATGCTGAAGGTGTAAGAAAATCTGATTGTAAAAGTTGCCTGAAGGCACCAGATTTTGTGTCATGTCAGAAGCCAAGCAGGGTCAAGTTGCCATAAGAGCTGGCACAATGTAGTGATTTGAGTGTTGAGCTAGGAATCTGAGAGACTAGGGTCCTTGCTCAGCCATGGTAACCCACTTTGTGACCTCAGGCAAGCCACACTCTCTCAGCCTTAGAAGAAGACAATGGCAAACTCTTCTGAAGAAATCCTGCCAAGAAAACACCTGGAGAGGGTCTCCATAAGTCAGTTTAGACTTGAAGGCACATAACAACAACAGTGCTTACCTTGTGCAGACTTCTGCTGTTTTATTAATTGAGCTGAGTGTGTTGAACTCTAAGGTAAAAATGGTTTGCAACACCCAGTCTGTGGAACACCTTGTCTCTTGAACCCTGAATGGCTCCTTCTCTCGTGGTCTTCTCCTAATCAGTGAATACTTTTCTATTTGCCTTGCCGTGTGACTACTCTTTTCCTTTGAAGAGATGGCTTTGTCTCTGTTGTGCTGTCTTCAGCTATTATTTTCTTTTACAGGGTTGCAGTTATGAGGCTACATTAAAGGCATGGCAGATGAATCACACTTTGCCATTATAACTAGAAGTTTTTGGGTGGAAGGGTCAGTAGGTGCTGCAGTTTATCCTGAAAATGGCTCAGTGAATTGTTTTGAAGCTGGGTGGTATAGGTTTGAGAATGGTCTGTATTGATTTTGAGCTGGGAAGGTGAAGTGGCTAGTTTTGATAGGAGTTTCAAGTCTGACTCAAGTGGCCTGGCCCCTGCAAAAGACTTTGCATGGGGTGGACTTGGACCACAAATTTCGGGGTACATGTTAGATATAGGGAAATACCAGACTATACTATTGTATACTATACTACAGCTATCTCTTCATATTTGCTGGGTTTCAGGACCCCCTGTGGATACCAAAATCTGTGAATTCTCAAGCCCCATTATATGCCATGTCACAGCAATATGGTGTCCCTTATATAAGATGGCAAAATCAAGACTGGCTTTTGGGATTATTATTTTTTTAAATAATATTTTCAAGTCATGAATACTTAAATCCGTGGATACCAAATCTGTGAATACGGAGGGACAACTGTATAAGATATTTGCAATTGTTCTTTTCAAAAATACCACATTGGTTACTTACCATGAAGGTGCATTATTCCTGCCTCTATCTGGGTGTTGCTAGGAGTAACCCAAGTGTTATCATGGATTCCTCTTCTCACCAACCCAGAGAATTACTAGCTTTTAGCTTGTGAGTGATGGTTATGATTGTCAAGGCAGCTGCTCAGTTGACTGGAATTGCTTCAGCTGCAGAAGCTGCCTCTTGCCAGTTTAGAGTGGTAGAATGAGGACCCCCTAGGAGGGAGATGACAGGCTTGCTTAGTAGCTTACTACAAGTGAAGTTATTACAAACAAGTTAACACAGATTAAAACAGTTGAAACCATGAGTTCTTAACGTGTGGCACGTGGACCCCCAGGGGCTGTAATGTCCTCATGGGGTCCGCAAAGTTTTTAAAGCTGCATGGGCCACCTCCTCCCCACAGTGTAGCAGCCACATGACAGGAACCAAGACAAAGGATGGCTGGCATGGCCTGAGCATTGCCATTCAATTTGGTCCAGCCACAGACTTGCAGGAAGAAGCAGGAGAAAAGTCTTCCCTCCCTCTCCAGTGCCTCTGAGCAAAGGCTTAATGGATGGTGTAATTGTGTTGCTGTTGTTATTGTTGTTGTGGTTTTAAATCTTGAGTTAAGTCTTGGGGGTCCATGGCAACAAAAGATATTTAAAGGGGGGGTCCCTGGTAAAGAAAAGGCTTAGAGACAATGGTTTAAACCTTGTATATTAGCATTTGATATAAATCAGTAAGCCCAAAGGCTTTGGTGAATAGCCATGTTGTCACACACTGCTTAAATGAAACCAATGTTGGCTCCAATTGGGCCTCTGAGGAGAGGATATACCACAACTGGGGTGCCATAGCTTAGAAGGCCTTCTTTCATGTCCTCACATGGTGGGACACAGAGGAGCCCCCCCCCCCACCAGCAGACTCAAACCTCAGGCAGCCAAATGAAGGGAGAGGCCCGCCCTTGAGTACTGAGGTCCTAAGCCATTTAGGGCCTTACATATATATCATCAGAAGGACCTTGAATTCTGACCAGAAGCATATTGGCAGCCAGTGCAGTTCTTTTCAGACTGGCAGTATATGCTGTCTAATGATATTCCAGTCACCAAACCTTTTTCTTACCATTGGGTTTGTTTATTTGTTTGCCATACTTATTTGCCTAAATGTCAGAAGAAACACACAGGGTGGAAAAATGATAGAGGAAAATTTTGTGGATAATAATTTTAAAAACACCTGGAACCAAATGCACAGTTAACAAAGTGAACTATTAAAAGAGGAGAGATTATTAGGTTCCCATTCACACAATCCAAAATCCAGAATGATCCAAAATTATCCACATGGGTGGCTGACATAGTGGCACCTTTGCTTTCTGATGGTTCAGTGTACACAAACTTTGTTTCATGCACAAAATTATTAAAAATATTGTGTATAAAATTACCTTCAGGCTATGTGTATAAGGTGTATATGAGACACAAATGAATTGTTTGTTTAGACTTGGGTCCCATCTTCAAGATATCTCCTTATGCATATGCAAATATTTTAAAAGCAAAAAAACCCAAAAAACAAAAAACAAAAACAAAAAAAACTCCCTGAAACCCAAACCAATTCTGGTTTCAAGGATTTGGGATAAGGGATACTCAGTCTGTATTTCCAATTTAATTCTTGGGGTCTGTAGTTTGGTAAGGCACTATGAGCTCTCTGGCTGAGAATCCTAAATGCCCCTCCCTAAATTGCCAGCCTCAGGTTTCCCTAGGATGAAACCATGGCTGTTAAAGTGGAATAATATTGTTATAACTGCAGTGTGAATGGGCCCCAGAAAATGTTGCCTTTCACTTACTACGAAGAGACTCTACAATGTAACCCCAGGGAAGAGGAGGCTTCATTTCTTCTTTTTTTAAAAATCTAGTTTTTTTATACCTTGTGACATTTCTGTGTCACCAACTTTTTAAACATAATGGTGTTGTAGCTAAGCATTCATATTCTTGTCCAGCTCTGTCCTATCAACTGTGCTGTTACTCCCCCATCCACTCTAAATTACATTTCAAGAAGCCTAAGCTCTGCTCTTTCCTCCCTCTCATTTCAACTGTGGGGGAGATCTGTATGGAATTTCAGTCTTTGTCTGTAGGCCACTGACCAATTCAGATAAACTGTACTTCCCAGACCAAAAAAAGAAAAAAAGAGGAACTGTAAGATATAAAGAAAAATAGGAAAAAATGTAAGAGCCATAGCAAAAGGGAAAATGGGATGCGGGGAGAGGAGTAGCTGTACTCTTGGATGATAAGTAATATGTAAAAATGCAAGAAAACCATTCTATAAACAGCAGAAGAAACTTGGGTCTTTTCCAGGTAAGTTGTGAATTTGCTTTGACATCATCAATTTTTTGACACCTTACTTTTTCTTAAATTCGCTACTTAATAGGAATAAGATATGTTGTATGTGAATGATATCTTTTCTAAATGATGTGTGATTATCAATTCCACCTCTTCTTTTTCCACTGAGTTTCTCATTTTCAGTTTCAGGTGTGTCTGTTGTGAGAGTTGTAGGCAGCAGCTTTCTCAAATTGTTATCCAGGCCCATTCACTTAGTTGGTTCAACATGTTGTGTTAAGGGCTTTATGTTTATCCAAGCTCTATGCTATCAGGAAATGGCAGCTCCTGTGCCCATGTCCGATGGGGCAGGAGTTGGCAAAATGTAGCCTGCGGGACCACGTGCATCTCTTAGGGCCTTCAGAAGTCCCCCCCCAGCCTCCAAAACATTGAAAAAAAATATTTGGGACTGATTTTGGGGTGATGGTTTGCCCCTAAACTATGCAAAATCATCCCAAATGCAGCTGTTGGGGTTCCCTATCCACTCCAAGCCCCCAGAAAACACACACACACACACACACACACACAGAGAAATAAGTCAACCAAAATGGTGGCCAGAAGTGATGAAGCATCACTTTGGGCATGCCAGAATATGGTGGTGCAGCCCGCTGGGTGGGTGCAGGGAAGAAAAATGGGCCCTGCCCCCATGCAGTTGCCCACCCCCCTTACACAGGGAATATGTATGTGTAGGGTAGTTTCAGCTTTACCTCTGCCTTGGATCTGATTGTTGGACAGTGGCAGAGTTCTGGTCCAAAGCTTCAAATTTGTCTTCTCTCTGGAATAGACCTATTCTATGCAGCTGGGGTTACCATTCCATGTTATAAGTACTCAAGGCAAAATTGAAAGGGACACAGGACTAATAACTAGAAAGCCCCCCCCCCAACCACCCCAATATTAAAGAACTATTGGGAGGGAGTGGGGAGGGAGGAATCTGTGGAGGAAGTGCTACAGCTTCTTCAACCTTGCCATTTTGGGCCAGCCAGGCCAGATGGAGAAGGCATTGCCTTGCTCTACCCCATTGTTCCCTCACATTGACACCAATGGTATGGGATGAGAATCACTACTCAGATGTATTGTAGTATCTCTTCCTTGTCAGAAAGAATAAGGTTTTTTTGATGGCCCTTAAATTCTTACCCCTATAATACTCCTTAAATCTACCAATGAAACGTCACCACTACATAGATACAACTTTCAGGTGGCCTACATTGGCTTCTCAGGGGTGGATGTGCCACTTTGCCATTGGAATGCCACTGAATTGGAAACACTGACAGTCTGTTGGATACTAGCTGAGAAGCAAAAGGATTGCTTGTAAGTTAAATAACAAATATCAGCCAAAAACTTTGCTATGATCTTCAAGATTAGATAAAGGAGCATCTGAAATCTCGAAAGCATCAACAGCTGATGCGTATCACTTTCCACCTCATGTATTATGCTGACCCTCTAAAGGTAGATTCAGGAACATTGCCTGTTCTCACAAAGTCCTGCTTTATTGTAATTGTGAACCATTTCCAATTAAGCCATTATTATTATTATTATTATTATTATTATTTTAAATAATTTTACATATATGTATAAACTTGAAGGAGTTCATTTATTTTTCTTTGAACAATAGGACATAACTATGGAGAAGTTTTAATACACAGAAAATTTCATTTTGTTGCCCTTTGCTGGATAAACCAGAGCACAGTCATCTTTACACAATCATAAACCCCTACCCCACCCCACCCCACCCCACATTTTCCTATTTCTTTACTATACACAGCTTTCTCAGGTTGAAGGTAACTGCAAGGATGTACTGGTATATTACAGCTACTTACATTATTTAAGAACAGCAAATGGAGAAAAATAAGTTATTTAAATATTGTTTCATATACAGAAAGTGCAACATTTGTTAGTTGTTACATAACTTGCTTAAAGTTTTTGTTTTCCAAACAAGAGACATCTCAGTTATGAGAAGTTAGTTTATACTAAAAAGTATTCATCTTGGAAATAGTTGGCTAAATCCAGATGTTAATTCCAGCTAGAGTAGCCCTACTATATCTGTGAGAACTTGGTAACTTAGCAGTTAAAGTCCTACTGCTTTTAAAAATCCCTTTCTAGTTGGGACTTACAGCTGGATTTAGCCTCATACAATACCATTATACAGCTGTGACTTGGTGAACTGACCTTTATTGCTGCTCTTATGACTGCATGAGTAGGGTTAGCAAGATACTGTAATTACTTACATCCCAGATTGCCCTTTCAGCCAAAATTCAGGTTTACAGTTAGGGCCTTCATTGCTCAGAACCATCAAGCACACGCATGGGTGGTATCTTCTTTGGGCAGTTATGAATTTGTGACTGTTTTGTATTCATGATCCCTCCATAAGCCCTAGTTCAGGGGATACATTGGGAGCATGAAAGTCCCCCAGTCCCCACTAACTGGGCAGCAGCCTCTGTGATTGGTAGGGATGTGTTGTCCTCTATCATTTTGGAAGCACCCCCTTTGCATGAACAATCTCTGGTGGAAGAAGGAATCGTGACTGGGACAATTACAAGTGCCTCTGCCTGCTGCACTGGAGATAGCTCATGGGAGGGGGTGGGAATATCAGCCAGCTGCTTCCTGAGCAACAGGAGAATGGACTCCTAGCAGTTGTGGCTGCTGCCCAGTAAGTGGGGATGGAGGGGGGTCAGGCTGGCAGTTACTGCATAGTTGTGTAACTACAGTGGTTACATGTTCGTAAATAATGTATTACTGTTAGTATAGAGCTCCTTGCTTTATATATCCAGTAATATAATGTACTACTATTAATATAGAGCTCCTTGTATTACTTGCCTCTTCTTTGCAGGAGGGTGTATTTGACTTTTAAGACCTTTTCAGTGTGTGTATGCACATATTGCTTAAACGGTCAACGGCTAAATTGACAATAAAGCTGTATATACATGCAAATTGTAACTTGAAAGATTGAAGTGTTGGAGGGGATGTGTATGAACATTTTCTTAAGGAGAGCAATCCTGGCAATTTCCTACCTCTAATTTAGAAGGAAAAAAATTAGAAGGTGTTTTTTTTTAAAAGTAGGTTACAGACAGATGAAAATACTGCAGGTTATCCAACAAATGTGTAGCCATATGACTCCAATAAGCCCTATTCAGGTGCTTAAAAAAGGGGTTAAATCAACATGCAAAGAAAAGGAAGGTTGATCTCTTCTTATATATCATCATTTTGGTCTCACAAAAAAACATATGCTGTGATGTGTGTACACCACTAACTGACAGAGAAGTAACACATTTATACATGCCATGGAAAGTGCATGATGTCGTACTTTTTCGATGTAATGTATGGAAAACTTTCCAGTTGCAGTTAATTGTGTGTGCATATCAGAGCAAACTGAACAGATTGATCAAGTCCTAAAGAACTAGATAGTATAAAGAGACATAGGGCCACCCGGCATATTATGGCTTTGCTCCATGGAAGTAATCTGTATTATGGAAGCTGTCTTTTTTTGGGCTATAGTTCACAGAATCCCCACAGCAAGCATGGTCATTGGAGAAAACTAGGAACTGTAGTCCAAACAAGGAAGTTTGCCATGCTAGGCTTAGAAGAAGGCTTCATGGGAATGGGTGTGTGTATATTACAGTGTCTTAAAAGAAAACTTGCATTAAAGGAATGTTTCCCTTCTGTTAATTTAGTAGATCTTGATTTTAGACACAGCAGAGACATATCAGAGCACATTAGTGCTCTAAAATATTAATGGTGAATATGATTCAATTTCGTGAGTGCTCCACTTGTACAGGTGCTTGCTGCATATGACAGGTTGTAGTTACGAAGCACTGTTCTGTAGATAACATAATTCGGGGGAAAGCAAATTAAGGAAAAGGTTATATCCCTTTAAAGAAACACATTTTCACTTGTCCATGCACCATGCTATGTTTACCCTATTTATAGCTACACCAACAGAAAGAGACATATTCACATGTTGTTGTGTGCCTTCAAGCTGTTTCTGACTTATGGTAACCCTAAGGTGAACCTATTAACGTATTAGACCTGTTTAAAAAAATCCAGTCCTATCGTTGCTAAGCTCATAACGGTTATTTTATTAACCCATAGGTTTTGTAAAGACAGCTGCTTAAAAAGAAAACTGAAGTGAACAAGCAGGAATTAAAGCAGAATTTCATTCTGTTTTGTGAACACTTGAAGTATGTTCACTATTCTTAAACTGTGTGATGAGTATTAATATCCCTGGAAGACACTTGATTACAGTGTTATTATGTAGACTAGTAGTGTCACTTCTGAGCTTCAAAATAATGGACATCAACCTAGCTGTGAAGTGAAGCACTTTGAAATGGGGGTGTTAAAAATGTTGAAGGCTAAGACAGTCAAAGGAAATTAAATCTGGCTAGATTATGCCCATTGTGTAGAAACCAGCCTAGATGATATTTTTGAGATTTGCTTCCATTTTGTGAATTGGATTTGGAGTGTTTATTTTTCTAGTAGGAATGTCTTTGAGAGGAGTTCTACTTTGACCACTCTCACCAGCCAAAGCCAAGTTAAGATTATCTTTGCTGGTTCTCTGCTCCCTACTGCTGCTGAAGGTCCACCAACCCTTTAGGGCTGCAGGGAGAGGAAGTAGCGCTTCCTTCCCCACTCAGCCATGGGATCAAATGCCTTCTACTGACAGAAGGAGCCCTTTGGCCTAGGGGCTGATTTCGTTTGATCTCCTCTGTTGGAGGCTACCAAAACTTTGGTATTACTTTAATCACTGATATTTTAGAAACTTATTCTATCTACTTTAATGGAATGTATTTTAAAGGGCTTATGTACAATGAAAAGGAGGTGAAGCGAAGGACAAAACCATTCAAATGTCTGACATTCGCCACAGCTGCCCCATTAGAGCTGACCACTTCTCTTTGTCTCCCACAAATGAAAGAAAACCCAGAGCAGGACTGGATACAGTTTTAAACTAGATTATATTATATTATACATTTTCTTATTTCAGGTTTTAATAAATTACTGCAAAGTTAGCAACAAAGCATGAAGCTTAAAAGCATCTGGCCAAGAACAGTTTTGGGGAAAGCAGTGCCATTGCTTTGTGTCTGAGTGTCCTTCTATGTCAAATGCACTTTCAGATCATGTAAACAGTTTCCTCTTCAGAGGCAGAGTAAGGGAGGCACAGAGAGGTGATGAGACTTGCTGAACATTACATAACAGTTTGAAGTAGATCTCCAAGTTCTGAATCCCGCACTGAATTTATTACATCTTCTGGTTTACTTGCCTGTTATCTATCCTGACATGCCTCTAACTACTGTACCATGTTAATGGATACTACAGAATGATCTAGATATTAAGACTCAAGCTGAGTTTATTTGGTATACAAATTGTACAAAAATAAACTCTATATTCACAGAAGCCAGGAGATTTAACACTGAATATTTTAATAGTTTTAGAAACTGAGAACATGGCACTATACAGAAAAAACAGATTGCTCCAGCAGCCCAGGAAACTTTTACTCTAACAAAATCATTTCAGCACCAAGTAACAGAGGTGTTATATTGATTTTTTGCAGGAATGACAGCTTGAACTTTCCCCTCATGTATAAAATGGCATATAATTATTGTTTTGATGCTGTATGTGAGACACAGTTTGCTTATTCATTTCATTTACTTCCCCTGGGTAAACTTTTTCATTTCTTTTTCAGAAACCAGTGTTTCCCATTGATACGGTCAGGCTACCAAGTCAAAGCTGCAACAAAGCTATTGCCAGTTTAACACAGTACACCAAGTTGCAATTAACGCAGAAAGCATTTTTATAATTTTATATATTTATATATATATATGTACATACACAACACAAAATATCTTTTAGCCTTTTAGTATTATACCAGCAAACACAAACTGCCAAGTTGTTAGCCTGAGAACTGAAATCTCTGATTTCAAAGTTTTTAAAAAGCAACTTTATAAAACAGATGTTACAATGAGATAATCTATAGAAACTGCTTTAGATAAAAACCTGTCAGTTGCTAGATAGTAATGCCAACAATTAAAGGTCTGGGAAACATGGATGCTGGTAAATGAACTGCTCAAAAGCACTTTAAGGCAAATAAAAAAGCTGAGTGCTAAAAAGCAGTTATAAAAATTGCTTTAACTCTATACAAAGAAAGGAATTTTCTGGATCTGTCTGATAATTTGCAAGGATGATTAGCTAAATCCAGTCCTGAACTTTGGCCTAACTAGAGGAGTGGTGGGGAAGCAATGGCTCTCCAGATGTTGTCTGACTACAACATCCCTGAACATTTAGCCATCTTGGCTCAGGGTTGATCAGAGTCCAACAACTTCTGGAGAGTCATAGGTTCTCCATCCTGAAATATAATGCCAAAATCTACCAAGAGGAACATGGAGTTCAGAAAAAAAAAGTGAAAAAAAAGGATGAGCAGGGTGTCTCCATTAGTGATGTCATCCTCATTGCATTTATTTGTTAAAAAAGTACTTTCTCTCACATTTGATGCACCTATTTGTGTGCAAGTTTGGGACTGCATATTTATGGTTAGGTCAATAAGCTGTACTTTAACAAATGAACAGAGCTAAAACATGGGAAAACCTGATTCTGCTGTGTGCCCGACTTCCTCCCAGTTCCTGGGGCTTGAATGTAATGTAGATTTTGCTTGTTCTTTATTTTAAAGTAGATAGAGAGATCCCTTTTTTGTAATGCATACAGACAATGTCACTGAGTCTCAAGCCACCTTTAGAGTCTTAAAGGAACTAAAATAATTTCTTGTGCCTTTTCTTCTAAGGAAAATCAGAGAGTACCACTTCCCTCATGCAACAGCCACTTCTGTGCTCCTTAATGCATCACAGACCAGAAAAGGACCTGTTTTGCTTGATCCCCAAATCATTCCCCAGAGAAATTTGAGACTGATACAGAAGGGAACTGCAGATTCTCCCAACAGGCCCATGTTACATTCCAGATCATGTTATTAAACTATCTCTGGATCAAGGGTTTTGAGAAGTCTTGCTGCTGCCAAAAGCTTGCTTATGTGCTTCTCCTCTGTGATGCCGGCCTCGTGAAGTGACGTCTGTGACATAGAAGGCACTTTGCTGAGGTCACTGACTCCTGCAGCCATGAGGGGGCTGGCGTACATAGGAAGGCCAATAGAAATCAGCCAGTCAGTTATGGAAGTGATGTGTCCTGGGGACATGGGTTTTCGGCAGATTTCAGTGAGGCCTCCACTTGGAATCTGGAACAAAAACAAAACAAAACACAACCATTTGGCTGACTTTTTCCTCTGTTTTGATAAACCCAGCCTCATCCAGCAATTTACTGGTGGAAAGGACACTTCTGTGTGCATAGTCAGTCACCCCTTGACTATGGAATGGCCTTCTGGAAGAGATAAGACAGCTGAATAAGCTGTCAGAATTTAAAGAAGCATTAAAGATCAGTCTCTTCCAACAGGCCTATCCAGATGATTTTAAATTGTGAATTTTAAAATGTGTATTGATTGTTTGAAAATGTCTTGGTCTTATCTGCTCTTTTTAATTTATGGTATGTGTTTTTTAACTAGCATTATGTTTATATATTACAGTAATTTGTTGTTCCCTGGTTTAATCCATAGGGAGAGGCGGGTAAGAAATAATAATAATAACAATACAGATATGCATGTAAGGCAGGTGGTGGTGGGCATTTTCTAATACAGCCTCCAAGCAGGTAAAAACCCATCCTAGATGAGTGAATTGCTACTCCCAGATGGCTCCAGAAGTGGCAATTTAGCAGAAAATATCTACCTCCTTCACCCTCCAAAACTTAGAAAATCACAACTGGAAACATATTTCTGATCAGTTGTGATGATAATGATGGTGAGCATCATCATAAACTTTATTACATGTAACCAAATGCCTTTATAACATATGGAATAAAACATGGAACAAAATTTAAAATAAATTATTAAAAATATTAAACGTAACTTTAAAACTATTTTTACAGGCTCCTATAGAACTAATAAATAAGAAAGTGTAAAATTAATATTTATACTATCCTTAATAAAATTATGATGATGATTAACTAAATTTATACTCCCCCTTTTCTCGAAGATAGGAGTACAAGTGTGCTTCCAAATGAACATGATTACAATTCAGTTAACAATGATTACAATATAGTTAAAGTGGTGGTGATTTTTGCTTGATTTTACACATTCTGGTGTGGACCATGGCAGGTCTAAAGAGGTGAAAATTCACTCCATAGTCTCCTACCCTGATACTGGGGATGATTCATTTATTTTAAAGGGTATTCTTCTCTCAGTTGCTGTAATAGGTACATCTGGAATATTATTACTTTTTTAAAAAAAACCTACACATTTCAATTCATTGTAACTTAAGGCTTCAATCCTACAGAAGCTTATTTGGGTGTAAGTCTGACTACACTCAGTGAAGCTTACTTCTACAGCCTGCATAAGACTGTGCTGTAACACTACTTTAGTGTGAAATTAGGAAATCCACAGTGTCTCAACAGCAATAAAAGTAGCATAAAAACCTCCTTGTATATATATGTGTGTGCATGTGTGTGTGCATGCGTGCACACACACAAACACATATATGCAAGCAGCTTTTTATGCTGCATTTATTGCTGGTGAGACACTGCTGTTACACCTTTTCTTTCTGACAAAGCAGATTCCACTAGTGGTAGCAGCTGTAAGTGTGGAAACCCCGCTGGCCATTCCCATTCTCAGTGCTGTCACTACCGCTCCTTCTTGCTGGCCTCAGAGCTCCAGGGAGAGCTTAGCAGTGTGCTGTCACGTTTGCTATGGTCAGAATGGGGTGCCCATATGATCAACGAGGGGATCACACACTCCCCTGTCCTGAACCCAGCAAATGAGATAGTGTGCTGTCTGGGTACCTGTTTCTGCCCTCAGATGGCTCCCCACCCTTCTCTCACAACCACTTTGTCAGCAGGATCCTTCACCAAGCAGCACAAGGAGGTACTTGTGTATAACTGAACCCACATAATACAAGCTCATGTAGTACGCAGGCCTGCTTTATATGATTTAACCCAGACTTACAGCCATACGGTGCTGTTTCCTCAGTTGCTTCACCCGGATTTGGTCCATATTCGTAGCAACATCCTTCTCAGGCTGGTCTAAATCTTCAGAGTATCTTTGTACCAAAAGTTCAGGAATTCCACAGCGACCATGCTACAGATTCCAGCCATCCAAAGATGATGGACAAAAATTATAAAGAAATAAACAGAATTCTAGTTAATCAGAATACTTCTGCAACTGTACTTTGGTTTGCACAAGTACCTGAAAGGACTTCTGCAAACAAAATGGTTTGTCTGTGTGATTTAAGAAACCATAACAAATTTAGCTTGGGTGCATGTTCTCTAGTTCCATAGAAATCTAAAATTTGTAAATTAGTATATTATTATCTTTTATTTCTATAGCGCCATCAATGTACATGGTGCTTTACAAGAAAAAGAATAACAAAACAGTTCCCTGCCCTCAAGCTTTTGTGCAGAAGGATTTATGGCTCTTAGGTATTAAATTTACTCCTCAAGCAAAGCTGGTAACAATACATTGGCAAAGTATTTTTTTCTAGGGTGATTTTTGTACTACTTTGGTACATCAGCATTTCTGGACTGGAATGTCTTAAGAACTATGGCTGGTATTGCTCTTGAACAAAAGCTACCATCTAACCAAAGCCAGCACCTTAAATACCCATTTCAGAATCAAACCTGCACTTAAATCTCCAATTAACCTTAGCTTTGAGAGCTGAGCTTTGCTTGATTGTGTTCAGCATGAATGGAAATATATGTATTTGTTGCTACTTGACAGACACTTACTTTCACGTGGTTTCAGTCAGCACTAATACTTTCAGTAGCCCACTATGTGAGGTTATGGAACTGATCTAGCCTTTAGGGCCAGGACACAGGATAATATCACATGGAGACTACTTCAAATAATTCCATGTGGCATCTTAAAACCACAATGAAAAGGCTCACCACATAAAGAATGCTGTCTCCTCAAACACCCCAAATGAAAACTTTGCAGTAGAATGGTGATAGCTGGTGCATGGCAGTTCATACATGGAGAACCACATGGAGGAATTTATGCCTTCATATAATGGCTGAAATGTATGAACCAATTTGGGAATATGATAAATCAATAATGCTTTAGTCTTTCCTTTTCATCCTCAGTTTGAACTCACTTCTAAGGAATAAATTCACAGAACACCAAGAGAAAAATATATATGCAAAGATGAATATATTTGGAAACATTCAACCTTTCTGCATCATACCTTGTCAGAATAGGGGTCCTCTGTGAGATCAATATCTTCAGATTGCAGCTTGTTTTCTATCAACATTTCCAGATCCAGACCTCTATTGCAGGAGGTTTTTCTTACCGAAGGACATAATTTTAATACATGTTGTTGGACACTTGCAGTCTCTGGAAGATCTGACAGCCAAGGAGGCCGAAGGCTGGGTTCCTGTTCAGGAGAGGGTCTACATACAGTCAATGCATGGGAATCAGAAAAGCCACACTGGACAGTTTTTTTGGCTGGCAAAGATGGCACATCTGGACACGAATGGACTGAAGGGAGATGGCAATGTCCATTAGCAAGGCGTTCTCTGCTTTTTTTGGCTGGGACTGGTGGTGGCTGTGAAGAGCTTTTTGGCTGTGTTCTTGGTGCTCCTGTACCAATTTGATCAGCTTCTGTACCCTCCTTGGGGACTGGGAATTGATCAGCCCTTCCTAGATCATGATTGCTATTTTTACAGTTTTCAAAAGGGCTCCAAGTTACAGCACGTGAAAGTGAAGATGACCTAACTTCACAGTTCTGAGGTGGAAACAGAGGAAATGTTCCACTGGAAGGGATGGTTGACTGAAATTTCTCTGCTTTTCCATAAAGAGAATGGACACCCTCTTTGTCCTGTTGGGCTGTCAACAGTTTTGTCATCTGCACAGCGCCTCCAGAGCCAACTGAACTTTTTGTTATATCCTGTGAGCTCTGAGGTAAAGGACCCACTGACTTTACACAGTTAGTACCAGATTCTCCATGAAGATCTCCAAGAGAATGAGACCGTGGCCATAGAGGCACACTTGGGGTGTCTTCTAGAATCTCACAGCTCCGACAGATACCAACTGGTAAACTTCTGCGGTTTTTCTTGAGGCTTATGCCTGATGGGGGCTTGAGATAACTTTTTGGAACTTGATGTGCACAATGGAACAATGCCTTCTCTCCTTGCTGAAGGGCATCTATTGATTTTGTTAAGGCTAGACCTGGATTCACCAGTGGATTTCTGTGGAAATTCTTAAAGCTGTATTCACTGGCTAGTTTTGAAGGTAGGAGACATGACTTTCTGATCTTTGCTGAAACAAAATAAAATAAATATTAATTTTTATACATGTGCAAAAGAAATAGATTTCAATTTATTATCTATACTGGAAACAGACAATGAAAGTGATACTTTATTTTATGCAGTATTTCAGTACAGTAAATCCTACTGAACTCATGGGGACTTACATCTGAGTAGAGAAATACAACAATTCTTTATAAGCAGTGTTTAATTATAAACAATGGAAGAAATTATAAAAGTCTTCACATCCCTATTCTTCCCATTCGGATCCTTCAGTTGGCAGCCATTGGACTTACTCTTTTTGTTAAAAAGAAGAACATGATCTTAATTAAGAATGAGATGAAAAATAGAGGCTCCCAAGTTAAGCTGGGGAGTCGAAGGCTTTCACGGCTGGCATCCATAGATTTTAGAATTCGTTATCCCACTGGAAGTAGCTTGTGGTGAGGCAGTGTTTGAACAAGGCTGTGATGTCCTCAGGAAATATTTGTTGTATGAGTGTCATGGTGTCCACTATTGGGACTTTGGTGAACAAGGAGACAACATCCAAACTGATCAGTCTGTCTCCAGGTTTCAGTTCGATGTTGTTGATTTTTTTCTATGAATTCTACAAACAGATAGATGGGGTAGCCATGGGCAGCCCCCTGAGCCCAGTGATAGCAAACTTTTACATGGAACATTTGAAAAGCAAGCCCTGGAAAGAGCACCAAAAAAGCCCACAACATGGTTCCGATATGTGGATGAAACTTTCACCATTTGGAACCACGGAGAAGAAGTTTTGGTCTCATTCCTGAACCACCTGAACTGCATCCACCCAAAGAGCAGCCAGACCCAGAACAAACCACAGGAATGAAGAAGAAAAACAGCCACCCAAAGGGAAGGTATTTTTACCATACATCAAAGGAGTCACAGACAGAATAGGGAAACTGATGAGGAAACACAACCTCCAAACAATCTATAGACCAACCAAAAAAATCCAAGAAATGCTACGCTCAGCAAAGGACAAAAGAGACCCTCTCACAGCTGCAGGAGTTTACCGCATACTAAACGCAGTGTGCAAACATGAATCAAGGAACATGAGAGACACTGCAGACTGGGCCAGCCAGAAAAATCAGCAGTAGAAGAACATATTTATAAACCAACCTGGACACAAAATACTATTTGAAAACACAGAAATTCTAGACCAGGCCAACAACTATCATGTCAAAATGCACAGAGAAGCTATTGAAATCCACAAACACCTGGACAACTTCAACAGGAAAGAAGAAACTTTAAAAGTAAACAAAATCTGGCTCCCAGTTTTGAAATACAATAGAATCAAAACTCAACACTTACAAAAGAATTCCACCCAGGGACAGGGGGATTCCCAGTAGATAATGGCCCATCAACCAACCATTAGCCAAACAGACACTAACGAGCCTTGCATTTCTATACCCAGAAACTAACCATTCAATTACACACATTTACATATTCTCCCCAACAGGGGTTCACAGCATATAAACTCAACACACACACCTACCCAACTCTGAAGATGCCAGCCAGAGATGCAGGCGAAACATCAGAAAGAAATTATTCCAGAACGCAGCCTCACAGCCCAGAAAAAAACCCAAGGAAAATCTATTTAAGCTGGGGAATTTCTAAGGATGAACCCCAACATTTCATGAAGATTAACTTGTTATGAGACCTCTGGAGCAAACAGAAAAATACATCATACAAGTAAAGAGTATTATTTTAGTATGCATCCCAAAGTTCACACTAGCAAAAAAAAAAAAAAAAAAAAAAAAAAACCCTTTCACTTTTGCTTCTTATTTTTGTGGATATGCATGCTCTTCCTCCTTCCAGAACTTGAGTCTTGGATCTTCTTGATAAATATTGAGTTTGCAAAATAGCTCGTATACATTCAAAACACTATGAGCTTCTTTGAATATTAGGAAGTAGTGAGAGGAAACATTGATTTAAGATGAATGTTACTATGAATTAAGCATTCCCTGCCTATGTTTGCTTCTGAGTCTCTGTCATATCTGCTCTGCAAGCAAAAGCACACATTAATATAATACCATAGGTTTTGTCCTTCCACCAAGAAAATGCCTCTTTTAAAAGCTGCTGAAACTTCCCACTAGAGATTCCCCCCCCCCATGGGTAGCAAAATTTCAACTTATTTCAAGATTATCTTGGTTTGATAGTATGTTCAGATATAAAATTTGAAACTGCTTTTCCAGTGCAAGTAAATGCCACAAAGACAGGAATTCATTCTAAACATGCAGCTAGCTTGAACAAACAATTGGGGGGAGTCCACCCAGAAGAGGGGTTGTCAGGTGAATGCTCCCATTGGAGGCCCACATCAGTGGCCATATAGGGAGATCTCCCATGTCCGCCCTCACTCACTGCTTCAGAAACAAAATGGGTGCAGGGATTTTGGTTTGAAAGGTGACCCCTCCATCCTATCCAAAGAGGCTCAAACCCTGAACTGTGGGTGCTCACCAACCCTAAACACTGTAAAAATTATGCACACCTTTGCCAAATGTGACAATCAACCAAACCAGTGTTAACTTTTTAATGATGATAGAAGTGGGATATGACCAAATTAGCCCAGCCGATATAAAGATCAAATCAATCAAGACTACATCATGCTAATAAGGAGAATCAATACACCACTGCCTGCCACTATATGCAAAAAGACTTCCCATCAAAAAAAGAATGAAGGCCAAAAATTGTTATTCAGTCACTAAGCAACCAGTACAATTTGAATAACAGGAGGATGGGCAGATGCTGGTGATCCAACAGAGTAAAAGACAAACAAGTTTATAAGATCTCACCTGTCCTGCCCATTGTTCCCTTGAGGAAGTTTTCATACACATAGGTGTATCTACCTCATGCTCCCTCCCTGTCTGTAATTTCACCTGCTGCCCAGAGTCTCCCAGAGAGCCAATGCTCTTATTTTAATTAAAGCCAGCATCCCAACTGGGATGAGGGGGTGGGGAAAAAAAGATAAACGGTTTCACATTGTTGGGGGTGGGAGTGGAGAGGATATGGCATTATTAAAGCAGACTCAATTCAGTCCACCAGAAAAGAAATGTGATGGCATTTCACAGACATATGATCAAAATACATATTTTGGTCTATGCAGTTTGATGAAAATTCCACTAAATTCAATAAGAACAACAGCTTAAGTACTATAGAAAATTTCATTTAATTATTCCCATTTGTCAGCTACACTTTTTTTTCAGCCAAGTGAAGACTTGAAAGTTCTTCCAAATTAATACATAAAGTTAATACATAAAAATGCTGTTGGAAAGAAAACATTGCTCAGGCTTCTTTCCTTTAAAACATGTACATTTTTAAAAAAATTTTAAAAAGACAAATATTTTTTAAAACTATTTTTTTAAAAAAAACCTTATTACTTACTATTTATTTTCTTATTACTTGCTACTCATATTTTTTTTACACATTACTTGTTTTTTAATTTATTGCTCCTGTCTTGAAAGCTCACTTATTGATTTTCATATGTAGCACACCAAGTTGCCTTGCATGATTTTTGTTCTGTGAGAAATGGCTGTTATTTATACCACCTCATTCTCAGGGATGAAATCATTTAAATGAATCAACTAAGTTGATCAGTACCATCTAAAGAAGTCTATGCACTTGGCCTTTATGTACACTTTTCATGAAGAAGGAATCCGGTCGTGGTAGTGAGGCGTTCCAACAGACCCAAGACGTAAGGACACATTACCTTTCCATTCTTGAAAGTGGAAGGTTATTGATTTGGTGGTGTTTATGTTTAAAACAATGGATTTTGCTTCCAATCTATTCATAATAGAGGGTTTTATGTTCAAAAAATAAACTTTGGCATGGAATAATACATAGCTGATTGCTTTGTATCTGAATCAGATGCACATTCACTGCACAGCATAATGCTTTTTCACAACCCCAAAAGAGGGGGGAGGTAAGGGGAAAACATAACATCTTTAATCTAAATTAAAGATGGAAAATATTAGTTACTGCTTTTTTCTCACTGAATAGGATAATCAGAAAACTTTAGAACTGAAAGGAGGGAAAGAGGAAGGGCATGATGGAGATGAGCAAGTAATATATTCCCTAACAGTAAATAGCTGTTTCTAGTGACTGTACATAGAGACAGACCCCCTGAGCTTATGTAGACTGGCCTGTAAGAAACAGCCTCCATTTATCAGCTGGAATAACAGTAGTATCCCAGAGACTTTAATCTGGAATTTAAATAGACAAGAAATTGTTCATATAATTTCTTTCTCTTGATGGTGCTGAAGGCAAAATTGTTTTCAATGGAGGCTCCAAACAGGATACTCGCTGAAGTGTGTTGTACTCATCTTGATGCTAACATTTTATAGCATAGAGAACATGAGAAGCTTTGTAAGAGAGCGACTTCGTAGGAAAGATTCTTCCTGCTGTGAGATGACAGTGTTTGCAATCCCAAAAGCCACATGGAAGCCCAATATATTGGCCTTCATCACAACTCAGAAATTGGACTGGCTAGGTACACAGTTTTACGTGCTATCAGAGACCTACTCACAAGGAAGACCTCAACATGGATTTTGCAATGAGATGGCAAAGGAGATATTGAAGCTGATGAGGAGAGGATGATATCTGTAGGCCAAACAGACATCAAGAAATCTCTTATGGCTCCTCAGGATATGACACTGGTGTTCACACATGTCTGTTCACTGCATGATGAAGGAATAATAGCTATGAGTAGTATGTTTAGAATAGTCATTGTGTCTGCTTTTCAGGATGGCTCCCCAGACTACCAGTGAAAAGGGTGTTCTATTTTCCTCACTCTGTGTTTTTTTTCCTGGTAAAGTGCTTGGAAAACATGGAAGATTACAAATGGAAGCTGTCAACTAGGTCCATCACTTTCAGTGAAATTATATGTTTCACAGGCAGAGCCACTGCTGGATAAAAGCTTGGCTGGAATTCACAATTGCAGATACAAATGTGTAACCTAGAGTTATGCATTCATAATTGGTTGGCATTCACAATGCCTACATATTCAATAGTATAGGGAATATGTAGGGATTGTAAAAGTACCCCAGTCCAGATTTAATGGGAAGCAACCACTGCAAGCAATGGGGCTCTGTTATCCTGTTGACCAGCTTTATCCTGTTGACCAGGGAGCAGCACACTGACATTCTCACCTCCCCACCTTCAGCAAGTGATCTCTGGTGTGAGGAGAAACTGTGACAGAGATCATGCTTCTGACTGTCTTACTAGAGATCGCTGGAGGGTGTGGAGTTGGAGCATCAACCTGTTGCATGCTGATCAACAGGAGAACAGACACCTATTGCTCACAGCAGCAGCTGCCTAGTAAGTCAGGATGGGAGGGTTAGGTTGGGAGATGCTACTTAGCTATGCAACTAAGGTAGTTATGTAACTAAGGCGTTAAAAATTCCTTTCAGAATGCGAGGAGAATCCTACCTGCCTTAATGTCATTCTGCCTGATTTTACCATATTATGAAGGAGGGTGGCCAAAACCAGCAAAAACCTTGCCAGAAAAGCCTTTGCGGCTTTTCCTGTCTTTTTTTTTTTTTTAAAAAAACAAAAAATGCAAGGGTGGGCATTTCTGCTCATTAGGACAAGCAAATAGATCTGACTCGCTTGTCCAAATGAGAGGAAACACAAATCTGATTGGCTGGATGAGCACAGGGGGCGGGGTTGGGTTACTGGGCAAGCGCCTGCTGCCATCATGTTGGGTTTTTTTGCCTTAGTGAGTGGAATGAAACAGGGGATTTGTGTTAATTTTCTTTCTCTCTCTCTCTCTTTTTTTTTTAGAAAGGTGAAATATTGCTTATCTGCACCATAGAAATAGTTTTTTTTAAAAAAAACTATTTTGGCAGAGGCAGATTTAAAAACGCAAGTAATCCACTCACGGCTGCCATCTCGACTACAGGCATGCAAAGTTTATGGGGGCCATAAAACCATTAAGACAGGTCGCAGTTGCTGTGACTTGCTAATACTGTGGGGCAGTCCATTTTTCCCCCTCCATGTAGACAAGCCCCATGTAGTGCGTGAAGAATTCTGGTCCTTATCAAGAATTACCCAGAGACTTCAGAAACTCCACAGGGGTATCTTTCATATCACTTCAAAAGCACAACTTGTCAACAGATGCAACTGAGCTGCCAATCACCTCGTAAGATACACCTATGGGTCAATAAACTCCTAAAATGATATCTATTATTATGGAATCTGTTAACTTTCCATGTGGCATCCACAGGATGTAGAAAATGGTTGGTTCTGAATTCAAAACAGAGGAATTGAAAGACTGTTAGAAGTGGCCGTCAACTGATTACACAGTTGAAAAAGTAAGAGGGAGGGAGAGAGGGAGGAAAGAAAACTGAACCTGGGAACCCTGATGCTAGGACAGCAGCAAGAGTGGCTGTCCCTCAAAGAAGCAGCTCTTTATACTTCACCATTCATCAGCAAATCATGATAACGCTTTAGTACAGATCTATAGGAATAGTAGATCTGATTGCAATTAATGTGTCTAGGTTTCAAATTTCACTACTAAGTAGTAGCTGTGGTGGGAGGGACATCCTGGACCACTGTACAAAGTAAAGGAGCCGTGTAATCCTTTCTTCTAATTCCACTGTCCTGATGAAACCAACCACCACCCCAGTCCATGCTACTGTCCATCTGAGCAAAGAAATTTTCTACTGTTACCAACAGAAGCTTTCACAGGGCTACTGGGAGAGACAAGGGAGGAGAAGGGGAAGGGTTAAGGAAAACTCCTTCACAAAATCTGCTCCTTCTTGGAGCCCCACCTCTACTATTTAAAAGTTGGAAACTAGGCAAATTAATTGCAACCAGGCCATTAACAATGTTAGCATGCAATTAATATCAATTTGGTACTAAGAGTGGACTGTGAAAAAGAAGAGAAGGACATCCTACCAAAACAAAAATAGCTGAAATGTAGTAATCTTCAGTCGTAAACTCCAATTGTAACCTTCAGTGACAAATGTTCAGTGTGCTCCTGCTATATCCTGATCTGAACAGACACCTGGCAATAGTACATTATATTACAGCATGCTGTGTGGCAGCATCCACTTGGGTGTTCAGAGACACACACACTCCTTTCACACACCACTCTCTACTCGTTTCACTTCTAAAACAAGCTGTGGTCAGTGGAACACAAGGCTGCTAGTCTATCAATGTTTGAATCTAGTTAGACACACTGTGAATCAGACAAAAGGCTCTTGTAGCTCAGCAACACAGCCCTTTGAGCAGCCCTTCAAGCAACGTGCATTTTGTGTAAACAAATAATTCCCAGAGAACAGTCTTTGTCAAGACTCTGAATACATTGTCCTAAATCCTATAAGCAAACCAGTTAGATCCTCCTTTGCTACACTCCTTTAATACAGTACTCTCTGCCCTCAGGTGAGCAAACTTCACCCAGTACTGCTTGAGAGAGAGAAATGTGCACAAATCATGCGACCATGAAACTCACACAAACCTCCCAAGTATAAAAGATAATGGAGAAAAGTAGTGTCTCAAGCACAGTTCAGGGGACAATTTAAAAATTCACAACGTAATGTGAAGCAGACAGGGAAGTGGTGACAAATTATGCTTTGGAATGTGGAAATAGATCACTTGTTACCATTTTCTAGATTTTCACTACTTTCATAGCAGCCTGAATCCCGGGGAGAACATCCACTTAGGCCTTGGCCATCTATAAGAAGTTTTTCCTGAGAGCCAGACTGGTCACTATTACCTGGAGGAAGAGAGGGGAAGCGCAAAGGTGAGAAGGGAGAAGTTACATAAAGAAGAGAGCCAACACTCTTACAGGTTGAGTCTCCCTTATCCGAAATGCTTGGGACCAGAGGTGTTTGGGATTTTGGAATATTTCAGATTTTGGAATCCTTGCACATACATAATGAGGTATCTTGGAGATGGGACCCAAGTGTAAAAATGACATTCATTATGTTTCATATACACCTTATACACATAGCCTGAAGATAATTTTATACACAATATTTTTAATAATTTTGTGGATGAAATAAAGTTTGTGGACACTGAACCATCAGAAAGCAAAGGTATCACTACCTCAGCCACTCATGTGAACAATTTTGGAATATTTTGGATTTTGGAATTCCAGATAAGAGAGACTTAACCTGTACTAGATTTTAGAAAAATTATGATGAGGCACTAAGTTTCAGGGTAACTGTAAAATCATACATTGCTACATTACTGAATTTTTATTACCATGACCATAGAGGGTAACTAAGGAACAGTTTATATCAGCAAATATAATGAATGTTTTTGAGGGGGGAATAAAACCCAAGCTGTCCTTAAGCTACATTTCACAAGAGACAGGAATTTTAAAATGTGCCGCATCCTTCACGTCTTCCCTCCAATACTCTGCTTTGGCTGATACTGCTATTGCTGCTAGCAAGGAAGTAAGCGGGGGGAGCCTGTTTCCAGGGAGTGGTGTTGAGAACTGGGAATTCTTCTCCAATAGCATGGAACTCCATTTGAGCCAGGGAAGAACTGGAGGATTCTTTGGAGGTAATCTACATAAACCTCCAAACCTTGCAGCCCAAGCCCAAGCATGGAGAACTTCAGTGGCATCTCCAGTTAGGAGTAGCCTGATTCTACATATATGGAAGGAAGTTCATCTGTGCTCAGTGCTACCAATTTATTGATCATCAATTTGTAGACAGCCATTCTATATTGTCAGATCTCTCTCTAACTCTGACTTTTAAAACTAGAAAAGCTCCCCCCCCCTTTGCCCTGTCCTGCCCTAGTATCAAGCTGCAGTGGATTGCTGATGTCCACAAAATTAGAACAGCAGCAATTTGCAATACACTTCTAATAACTTTCAGTTTGTAGCATTATTAGTAGGATCCAGATTTCTAGATGGCTTTGGTTCATATTTGGTTCATTATATGGTAGAAGGGAATAAAGCTAAATAAAGTTATAAGTAAATAATGCTGAAAGTCAAATTATGAATAAGAAAAGAATTACCTCTTAAACAAAACAATCATCAGCAATAGTTCTAGAGAAATCCTGCCATGACCCCTTGGTTTTGGTCAAATTAACAAAGACAGATAAAAAAAATACTGACAGCCTTGCAGCTTCCTAGTGCTGAAGTGGAAACAAACCCTTAGCTATGTATCTAAAAATAAATTGAAGCTTCACTCACTGTCATATTCCTGCAGTAGTTCCACTGCTGTCAAAAGAACAGCTCTGTGTTCTGGATCACAAATGTTAAGCTCATCCAAGTCTTCTTCTTCTAGGAGCTTGAAAGTGTCTAAGTCTTCATAGCCATTGAACAGAAAGGTGGGCATGTGCTCCTGTGGCAAGAAAAGAAAGCAGCTTGTGAAGGAAAAATAGGACAGTGCAGAGCAAGTTACAAGAAATGAGATTCCACCTCAGCTTTACTGTAAGGGCTGTTCAACAGTGGAACAAACAGCTTTGGAGGATGGTAGACTCTTCTTTGGATGTTGGATGGGCATCTTCCAGGAGTACTTTTGTTTTATATTATTGCATGGCAGGAGTTTAACTAGATGGCCCTTGCAGTTCCTTAGAAACGCTAAGATTCTACAATTCTAAATCAAAACAAGATACCACCTTAAATGCCACATGTTAACATGGCCTTTCTTCCTAATGAGTGATTACAGATTGCCAGTTGTCCTATAGACCACTAATTATACCAAGAAGTCACACTGTTCCATCTAACAGCATGACAAATCATACACAGTACTGAAGGAAAACATTATCATTCTACAGCTAATACTGCTGTGTCACTATCAGTCGGTGAAAATTCTATGGCTGCAGGAGGTTTTGGATGCTACCATGTAAATCATAGGTAAGAGTAAGAGCTGGAAAGTGCCTGTTGTTATCAGGACTGATGGTGACTAATGCCAACACCAAGGCCGACACTAAAGCTTAGCCAATACTGCAGGTTACAAGAGGGGAAGGATGGATCCCTCGCTCCAAGAGAGGCTGAACTTGCCTTCTGGGCTGCTGTCCTTCAGAGAACCATCTATTCTCTCTTGTAGCTACAGGAGTCTGCAAAGTCCCTATTACACTTTTCTCCTTTATCCTTGTTTCTTCTCCCCCTCTGTTACCATCCATGCTGCTTTTCAATTTCCAACTTCAATGTTATTATTTCATCCCTCCAAACCATATCAAAAATAAGTAACTTGCCCCAGGGCACACAAGCAGCTGGATCTCTGCTGAACACACAGGAACTGACAGGCCCCTGATATCTTCATGTGTTCCTCACATCTGCCTTTCCCCAAGGCAGCCCTTTTACTCCTCAAACCAAGATCCATATGCTGCCTACGCAACCCCTAGTCTCAACCACTGCCTCAATACTGCCAGTTGTTGTTGTTTACCTTCAAGTCATTTCCATATGGTATCATCGGGTTTTCTTGGCAAGATTTGTTCAGAGTGGGTTTGCCATTGCCCTGCTCTGAGGCTGAGAGAGTGGGACTAACCCAAGGCTACCCAGTGGGTTTCCATGGCTAAGCAGGGATTTGAACTGTGGTTTCAAAGTTTTAATCCAACACTCAACCACGGCACCACACTGGCTCTCAATACTGCTAATACCACTAAATAATTTGCACTAGTTGTGACGGTATCCTGTATTTTCAGAACTGATCACAGCTGAAGCAAGGATGATGCTCAGTATAATGCTGGTTATATAATATGTTCAGAATAGAGTTTCCATATACTGTATAGGTTGAGTATCCATTATCTGAAATACTTGAAGTGTTCTGTATTTTGGATTTTGGGGGGATTTTGGAATACTTGCATATACATAATGAGATACCTTGGAGAAGGGGCTCCAATCTAAACATGAAACTCATTTATGTTTCATATACAACTTATACACATAGCCTGAAGATAATTTTATACACAATATTTTTAATAATTTTGTGGATGAAACAAAGTTTGTGTACACTGAACCATCAGAAAGCAAAGGTGCCACTATCTCAGCCACCCATGTGGACAATTTTGGATTTTGGAGTATTTTGGATTTTGGAATTCTGGATAAGGGATGCACAACCTGTATCATGGCTTGACCCTGCTTAGTTATACATGGGGCAAAGCCATTCAATGAATGTTAACAATGTTTGAAGAATAAACTGCTGTACAGTTAGAGCTGTGCATGATGCATAAAACTTCTGCCTCAGTTGTTTAAGTTTTTATGCTTACTTACACTTGGCATCCATGGAATGGCAGCAATTATGACATTCAGGTAACATTTAAGTTGGGCTTCAGCAATGTAATTTAAGAATTTAACTTTTGCTGTGTTACATCTGCTTAACTTTCCCTTGCTTATCGATAAGCTATGTACAAACTCATCTACACAGAGGAACCAGGGGATATGTAAGCTTTGCAAATGCTAAGCAGGTGGTAGGGGATTGCAGATGGATGGTTCAAAGCCATCTGCCGAAGAGTCTCTTATTCAGACTACTGTACTACTCCTTTTTACGATTCAGCTAGGCTGGAAACAATAGAGGATCACACAACTGTCGTGGTGTCTGCTGATGGAGAAGACTGCTCCAAGAAGACAATAAGGAGCAAATGGATTCTGAAAACCCACCAGCAAAATAAATAAATAAATAAATAAATCTAAAATTGAAAAAAGGCAGATAATTTTCCCTTTCAAAAACATCAGTGAAATGGAACAAGAGAAGGGAAGCATATTTAAAATACAGAAGCATGCCTTTTCAGCATTTCTCTTCAAAATTAATGAGAGTCATGAAATTCAACCGCAAGATACAATACTTTTATATTCACCCTCCACCCCATGCCATCATTTAAGCTCAGAAGCACCTCAGCCACTTTTGGAGATCCCCGCTCAAGTAAACAACTTGAAAGCACACCCTAAGGCAGGCAACAAGCAAAAGTAACATCTAAATTTGGGAGAACATACATTGTACATTCCTATCCAAATATAATTGTTATGAAACTTTTAATAAGTAAGGAGGAAATGCTTTGCAATTTTTTCTTCCTGCTCTTTCCCCGTTTCCTTGTCCCTTTGGGTTTTGACTTGATAAATTATGTAGTGAAGAAGTGAACCATTTGTCGCATAACAAGAGTATAGATAACACATCTTGCCTGACACTTTATGGAGATATGCCTTCCAGGAATGAATGAGGGAAGTGGGCGCAGGAAAAGCACAGTTGAGCATTCTGCAGTTGGGGGTGTTTTTAGGCAGAGCAGGATATACAGCTCCATCTACAGAGTAAAATGGCTGCATGGGGGTATGCCTCTCAACAGAGATTTCAGTGATCATTTCTTATTTTCCATCTGGGAGCTCAGTTGTTAGGAATTGTTCTGTTTAAACAGTTTGCCAAAATGCAAAAGGACTTTAGGGAAAAAGTTAACAAGTTGCTCAATGGGTTTACTGTTGTTCATTGATAGCTGGCATATATGACAACTAGGTTACTGTATTTTTGGCTCTTTGGAATTTCTCTTTGAGGACCTCCTTTTTTGTTTCCTCATTTTATACTTGGAAAATTCCCAAGAGCAATAAGATTTGAAGATGCTCTGAACTCTCTTGCTGTTACTCTTCTATAGACCTTCTTTTTGTCCAGTTCTGGTTTAAATTTCTTATAGCCCAAATTTTATTTCTGGCCATAATCTGACCTTTCTGAGAGCTACTTTTGATCATGGTTAAAATCTGAGCCCTGATCTACCCTCTTAGCCTTGAGAACAAATCCTGAGCAGGAAAAACAAAACAAAAACAAAGCTGGATACACTACATTTTAGGCAACAATTTCCTTATGGAGACACTTAATGATTTCAAAAATAAGAGCTTTAAAAACAAAACAAAACATGTACAATATACTCCAGAGAAAAGATACATCAATCATCATGGACGAATGATATAATAAGTTCCTGTGCACAGCCATGATAAAACTTATGAGAATAACATTTAGCCCAATTGGCAGTTGGAGAGTGAGGGAAATGAACAAATGGGGTTATTTTTACTTATTATTAAAAACCTTAGCAGTTTAGCAAACCTTACCAAACAGAAGAAAAAGAATCAGAGAATGCCCACAGAGTTTCAGTTTCTGGCAGTGCTGTCTATCTAAACCTAAATCATTCTTCCTGGTGTTGAATTTAAATCCCTGTATTTTAAAATTAGCTTGCTAAAAAAAGGTCACTCTATTTTAACAGCAAAACAGGAGGAAGGATAAGACAACAGGCACAACAGGCTATTGTCAACCTGCCTGATCTTAAACATGAAGAAACACAAAGTAAATACCCAATTACTGAATAAAATACATTAGATTAGATCTAAACTGAGCTAACTGAACATAGGTCCCACTAAAGTCAGTGAGACAAATTAGACATGACTGATTCAAATCCACTGAATTCAATGGGACCTTAGTTTGGATCCAACCCACTGTCTTTTGGTATACACTGCTTTTGCTGAACACAGATTTGTAGAACTGTTGAACAAATTCATTGGGGTCATTTACACGGACAAATATTCCCCTAAATATACCGCTAAGATAGCTCATAGTTCCCACGGATCGCAGCACAGCATCGCCTCATTCAGAAGGGGGGGAAGGTAAAACACCCAAATATAGCGTGGCAGGGCATGTCGCTATTTTTGCAGGCATATTTGCAATGTAGTGCGTTATTGGCAGTGTAAACTAGCATTCCGCTAAGGGTTAAAGCACAGCTGCATTGTGATTGGTTGATGATGCAGGGGTGGGCTTAAAAGAGGGGCAGGGAGGAGGCAAAGACAGTAGCCATTAGAGAAGAAACTTGCAAAAATCCTGTCTGCTATTTTGCGAGCCAGTTTGGAAAAAAAAAAAAAGGATTCCCAACTTCTTTCATTCCTGGAGCATTCCTTCTCATCCTCTGCTGTTTTGAAAGTATGTAAAGCTCCTTCGTCACTTTTATCCTGTGCACGGGGGAGGGAGGGAGAGAAACCATTTCACAAAGGGCTGTAGCAAGCTGAACTGCTATTTTCCCTCTCTCTCTCTCTGCTTGGGGGAAGGAGGGAGGGGGAAATAGAGAGACAGAGAGTGCAGCTGGAAAAACTTGCGATCCACGGCATGGCACAAGGTCTTTTAGCAGAGAGATTACTCTCCCTCTGCTTTATGGAGTGAGTTCATTTACAGGCAGATTTACAGAGACACACAGAGCCACACCCCCCACACTTATTCAAGTCTGAACTTCAAAGCAACATAATTAGAAAAAAAACCTGACTGGCACAGCTGCGGAAAATAATTAAACCGCAAGTTGCCGCAATAAATCTGCTGTGTAAACCGGCCCATTAAGTGCTACAAAATAAATGTACAATAGATTCCTTGTTAGTCAACATCGGACATAGATTTTACACCCAAAACTAAGGCTCAATTGTACTTTAGCTAAAGCAAGCAGAGAATACGATGGGAATAGTAACCTTTTCAGAGTCCAGCTGCATCTTGCATTAATCAGCCCAAACAATATTATTCTATCTATCTATCTTCCCCATGGACCAGGAGCCATGCTGCATCCAAAAGTACAAACTTAGGCAAAGGAAGTGCAATCCATAAAGATACAAATGATTTTACACCCAAAACTAAGGCTCAATTGTACTTTAGCTACAATACAAATACAACATAGCTGAACAAAATCAAGGTTTCAGCTTGTCCTTCTCTCTACTTTCCTGTCTGCCTAACCTTAGCAATGAGAAGGCAACTCAAACAAGTTCTCTTACATCATGTTAAGGAAATATTCTGTTTCAAACTTTAGCAAATCTCCATAAAAGGGAAATGCTACATTTTCCTTCCAAGTAAAATCATTTCCCCCCACTTCTCACATATCATTTCAAAACACTTACAAGAGTGTGAATTTAAGTTCCTTGTTATATAGACAAGATGCTCAAGTAGTCATAGGTGAGGACTAAAACAAATGTAAGCAAATGGCGGCCAACCTTTAAGTTGATGCGATCAAGGAGGTCTTCAACTGATTTCGGCTGAGGTGGTCTTCCTTTCCGTCGCCTCCTTGTGGGCCTTTTTGGTTTCTCTTCTTCTTCATTTAACACATCCACATAGATGAACTTGAAAGTACCCACTTTATTGTTCAAGAGACCCATCCAGGTACCCATTGGTGGCTTGCTAATTATATCAATGATATCTCCCTTCTGTAGGTGAGAGAAGCAAGAAATATCTCTGGCTGAGCAGGCCATAGTAATCTGCAAATTACTACATCAATCTTATCTGTGTCTTTACAGAAGGTAAACCTTAGTGCTCAAGACTTAGTATTGGCACCTTAAATTGAAGAGGATTTCAGTTCAAAAGATCTAGCTCATTAGTTTTCTTTTCTAAAACAACACCAGACAATGCAGAATTTACTTGTTATCTATGTAATATTTTAAACTACAATGTGTGTAAAACAAATACTTCTTTCACACTCTTTACAAAGGAGCCCTATATACAGAGCCCTATATACAGAGCATATTCACACAAGTCTTGACTAAGAAACTCTTTCAATGGCCTGATGGTAGAAATAAATCTCTAAGGGTCTTTTTGCTGATTTTTCAAATCTTTAAGTAGAGCAGAAATGAATTTGCAGTATAGATTTCCAGCTCTGTGATAATTAACTTATTTTCAGCTCACCACTCATCTGTCTGCCTCACCACTGGGTTTTTCTAGTGTTTAAAGAAACAACATTTCTACCCTATTTCTGAGGAAGAAAATGACCTCTGAACAGAGTGGCCAACAATTAATTATTAATAGATTCCATGTATGCGCACAGACACATGTACAGCTAGCTGTACATAAGCATATAATGCAAATGGCTTTAGAACTGACTACAGGAGCTGATTTCATTTCATATTTATTCCTAGATCATAAATCGGTAGGGTGAGGAAGACGACCTGCCCTCTTGATCCTTGCCTGTCATGGCTGGCCATCCAGGGTGTGTGTGCCTTGATGGTGTTCCTTAGGGACATCATCAATGCATCCCTCAGAGAAGGGTGTGTTCCATCCTGTTTAAAGGAAGCGGTGGTTAGGCCGCTCCTGAAAAACCCTTCCCTGGACCCCCTGGACATGAACAACTATAGGCCGGTTTCTATGTTACCATTCTTGTGCAAAGTGATCGAGAGGGCAGTTGCGCTTCAACTCCAAGTGGTCTTGGATGAAACCGATTATCTAGACCCATTTCAAACTGGCTTTAGGATTTGGAGTTGAGACTGCCATGGTTGCCTTGACAGATGATTTGTGTCTAAGCATCGACAGGGGTAGTGTGACTCTGTCGGTGCTTTTGGACCTCTCAGCAGCTTTCGATATGATAGATCATAGCATCCTCTTGGATCACCTGAGTGGGTTAGGAATTGGAGGCACTGTGCTCCAGTGGTTCCGGTCCTTCCTCTCAGGCAGGTCCCAGAGGGTGCTGTTCGGGGACAGCTGCTCCAGCAGAAAGAAGCTTACTTGTGGCATTCCACAAGGCGCCATCCTGCCCCAATGTTGTTTAACATCTATATGAAGCCGCTGGGTGAGATTATTTGGAGTTATGGGGCTGGATGTTATCAGTACGCTGATGACACCCAGATCTATTTTTCCTTGTCCCGATCAATGGTCTCAAATTCCGATGGCGTCTCTCCTCTTAATGATTGTCTTAAAGCAGTAATGGGCTGGATGAGGAAAAACAGATTGAGATTAAATCCAGACAAAACGGAGGTGCTCACGGTGGCCCCAAAACCAGGAGTTCGGTTGCAACCTCCAGTCCTGGACGGGGTCACACTCTCCGTTAAGGACTGTGTTCACAGTCTAGGGGTGCTCCTTGATTCATCGCTTCAGATAACTAGTCAGGTGAATGCGACGGTCAGGAGCACCTGTTATCAGCTTCAGCTGATATGCCAGCTGTGTCCTTTCCTGGAAGTAAAGGACCTCGAGACTGTGGAGCACGCGCTGGTAACCTCTCGTCTAGATTTCTGCAATGTGCTCTACATGGGGCTACCCTCATGCTTGGTCCGGAAACTTCAGTTGGTACAAAATATGGCAGCCAGAGTGGTCTCGGGAACATCTCGGAGAGACCATATAACTCCAGTATTAAAATTTCTCCACTGGCTGCCTATCAGCAGCCAGCATACATGGGGTATGCAACAATAAATAAATAAATAAAAAACAGATTCCAAGAAAAAAAAAAAAACAGTTTGTTTGGATGCTTCCTTGGGTAATAGCTCTAGATTCAATGTGGCACTGAAAGCAAAATAAAATACCTTGAGTTTTAGGGAATCAGTATCATATGGACTGGGGGTAAAATCAGTATGAACCCTGGCCCGTCCACAGAAAGGTCCTCTGTATGGAAGTTCTTCATCATCACCATCTTCAGACTTGACACTCTCTCTGTTGCTGGCTGAGGAGTCTGTAGTGCTCACTGTCTGTCCGCCTGTTTCCGACAAAAAAAAAAAAAAAGAAGAAGAAAAGGAAAGAGTTGAAAGTGTCCACTTGTACACCCCCCTCCACACCCCTATCAATCACCAGCTAGAAGCATTTTTTGACAGTTACTTCTGCCTGAATTATAGATAAGAAAAGGTAGTAGGTAGAACAGGTTTTACATCCTTCTTGTTTATGGTATCTTTTAACACTGCTGCCAAAAACAAAAAGAACGTACACTTACTAGCTCCCTAAAGATTCCTCTACCATTACTTGCCACAGCACTAGCTCTCTCAGCACATGTAGAAACACTAGGGCTAAAATCACTGTCACTTTCCCATGGTATTTGAATCCAGACCTCATCCTTCAGTTGAGCCCTTAACACTGCTGGGCTCACTGTGACTGAAAGCATGCTTTCCATGCACTAAAACAAAGCAGAGGCAGAAGGATGATCATCAGTGGAGATTTGCTTTAATATGGTAGCCAAAACCCAACTATTAGTCCCAGCTAGAGGAAGTCCACTGAATCAACGGAACCTGTGTACGTATTGATTACCAAGTTCCCATTAATCCAATGGGTCTACTCTAATTGGAACTAATGAATGAATTGGACTAGTAAGAGTGCAATCCTACTTAGGAAAGATGGCTAAGGGCCAGGTGATCTGACACTATACCAGCTGGAGCTGTGCTATATCCAACCCCCTAACCTTAGGATGCTGGAGATTGTGGTTGTGATGCTGGACAGAAGGAGTTTTTGAGCTGGTGTAACCCACATACTTCCTTGGCCTACCCCTTTACCAGCACCTTTGCCAGAGATCTAAGCCAGCATAACAATTATGTCAGTAGACTGCTCTTTCATCAGATCTCTTAGATCAGCAGGCAGAAAAGAGTTCTGTCCGCAGAAGAGACTTATACTTAATCCTAACCCCTTCTAGTTGGACGTATCTTTGAGTTAGGGTTGCACTGTAAAAGGCCAAGGTTCAATTATGAAAATGCTGCTTTTCATGTTACTTGTGAAGATAAAGGGCAGTTCTTAGGAACCACATCCACGCTAAAGATCCATAATGATATTATTATATTTGCATTTTAAAAGATATGTAAACCACTAAATGGTCCCTATAGTTTATCCTTATATATTTTCTCCCCCAGCTCCTTTTTAGAAAGAGGCATATTATGGACCCAACATTTTATCTTTAGGAACATTTAAATACAGCTGTCATTCTCACATTTTAAATATGTAGTGACAGCAATTTAAATTCTAATCCTTTTGCCTTCTGAACAAACTTGAGAAGCACACAATCTGTTAATCATCCCCTTTCCTAACATTGATTTAAAATATCAGCCTGATTCATATAGTTGTTGATTTAAGATAGATGGAAGGATTGAGGATCACATGTAGAATATCACCTTTATGTAAAACTTGCTAAGCATTAACTTTTGCTAAAAAGCTTTATATTTTCTCTCTTCATCAAGCGAGAATGTCTAGCTTCTTTAAAAAACAGAAAGAAAAAAGGTAGCAAAGCTTTGATTTTAAGTACCAAGCACCTCTAAGTGGGAAATCTGACAATTTCTTTCAGCCAAGCATTGAGTATTTTCCTCCTCTTCATAAACTCAATCCCTATACCTCAAAGCCATTTCTTTGAGTATGACAAGGCTATAGGTGAAATGCCCAACTGGTGCCATGTGTAGTCTGCTGGAACAAGATAACATGTGAAGGACTGCTCTTCTAAGTACAGACAGACATGCCCTCCAGCATTTGTGATTTCAACTGTGCTTCCTGTTTAGTATCTCTTATTGAAGGCTTTCTTATATGCAAACAAAAAAGAAAACCCTCAGCTTCATCCAAAGAGGTTTAGAATCAATTGAGACATAACTGTTTTACGTCTAATCAGCCACAATTCATTAAACTGAAAGAAATGATTGTGCCTACAAGTCGCCTCCCCACCCCCTTCTCTTGTGCATCATAACACAACACTACTGGGCTTTATGAAATCAATTGGTCATTACAAAAGTGCTAAGGTTGGGCTTGTGAGGGAAGGATGATAACAGACTACATGAGCAATATATTTGTCCTTGGCTTAGTAGAAGGGTTGAAAAATTATCCACTACCACCCATATGGGTATCAATTTGTGATGTTTTTGCCTCTGATGGCTGTTTTAGACCCAGGAGATTTAAAAAACAAAACAAAACAGGAAGTGAACCAGAAATTAACTTCCTGGTTTTTTTTAAAAAAAAAAGGCTGGGGGATGGGACAAAACATGGCAAAATTGCCCCTCCCACACCCCCTCAGCAATAAGGCCCTCTATGGCCCCACAAAGAGTCAGTGCAGCCCCCCAAAAGTGGTTCATCCCGGCTTAATAAACAGTGATTCATTATACTCAGATTATTACATCTAAACTTGGTCGTGTGGAATATCCTGTTTACTACTCACTCATTGAGCTCTGGCCACTCAGGGAGCTCCTCAAGCTCTCTACAGAACCACCAGCTTTTAACTTGGGTTTGTCCAGAGAATCGGTATCTGGCTGTGGTGACTGAGGAGACTGCGGCATGACATCCAGGCTGGTGTCCTGAAAGAAAATTACCACACTATTTATCGTCTGACTCTTATACACTCAAATTTGGGACTATAGCCTACCAAATGTTACCACATAGGGTAGAGTCCCCTGCTAGGCATCCAGATTACACTAACCTCCCAAAGGTCTCGGCTAGGCAGAGTTAATAAGAGAAGGTTTCCTTTTCCTAAGCACAAGGATACAAGTAAGACATGACTAGCAAGTGAGAAAATATGTCCCTACAAGGAAATGTGATTCAGGATACACAGGCGGAAGGGGTGTTTTACACATATAAAGTCAAGTCACATATTCAAGAATTTTGGTGTACAACAGCATTTCTAGCTATTTTCTTTCAAATAAGAAAACCTGAGTCTCTAACAATTTTATCTCTTTGAACAAAGATGGAGAAACTTTCAAATTTAACACTGCAATATGGTTTTTCAGTGTATCTATTTAATTAGGCAATCTATTTAAAACATTATTTAAACAATTATTATCTGATTCATGAGCACAAACTGATATAACTGTTCTTTCCCCAACAATTATAATGTAGTATCTAGCATGTGCAAAAAGTCACTGTATGAAAAAATATCTGTCACTTCCAATGAAAATTGAACACCAGAAGGCTCCTATCTGTCTCTGTTTTGAACAGATGGAGTCAATGGTTCAACAAGGCAGGCTTTGGGGTATTCCAGCCCAAGACAGACTATGTATTTGTGGAACTGTAGCACTAAAGGATCTATTTCATTATAACATTGATTATCAGATTTATTCTGATATTACACAACCGGTGAGCCAAGGCGAGTCATTACTGTGGTGTGAAGTGCGGGTATGGAGGCAAACCTAGTATGGGGAACATAGTTAAGGTGACATTGTTGGTGATGGCTTCCTGTCATAACCCACCAATAATGTAAAGCCAATCAGCCCAAGGGGTGGGATGCTGGCAGCAGTGGACCAAGAGAGATCTGGCAAGTTCTCCCCTTCTGAATGCTGACAAACCCTCTCAGAAGTTATTCTGGGCTGGGCTTTGAACCATGGTGGTATTACTCTTCTTTTAAGACAGTGTGTTTCCATTAATAGCAGACCAACATTTAATTTGGCTCATTGCAGGCTGGATTAATTTCAATAAAAATGCAGACAATGTGAATCCAACTTCATCTCTCTTGTCTTCATGCTTGAAGGGAAGTGGGAGGAAAGTGCTGGGATAAGACGTCAGTATGTTATTCTTTAGGTTGCCATTTTTTGATAGCAGCAGAAGATTTTGAGATACTACTGCAGACACTTGTGAGGAAGACTTTGATCTGTTACATGGCATTTTTATTTAGTTATATAGGTAACGTTTAAAATGTATTTTAAGGTGTTTTCCTTCTATATAAGGATTTATTTTAAAAATGTATTTTAAATGGCTTTGATGTGGCCTAATGACTAATTAAAAATGTGGTGGTGATGATGATGCATGCTGAAGCTGACTAAAGTTTCTAAGCCACAAAATACAATTTCTACACCAGTTGTAAATCCAAGATTATGATTACATGATGATTTTCTCTGACATTCCTCAAATTTGTAGCCAAATAATTAGTTTAGTAGTTTGTTATTCTTTTAAAGATGATTTGTTCTCCAGAGCAATCCTATGCATGCTTACTCACAGTGTTCAATGAAGCTTACTCCCAAGTAAGTGTGCATGAGACAACAGCCTTAAAACATAAGAATATTTTTCAAATACCAATATGGTCAACCCCCTACCATTTTAAAATACAGTACTTCTAGCCAAATCAGGCAATAAAGTAAAAGACTCATTTGACTGTAGTACCCACAGTTTAGTATTTACTTGTGATTTTGCTGTTTTGCTGTGTTTTATAAAGTTGTGCTGCTTTTGTACACCTTATCATGTATACTTTGCCGAAGATATGGTTATGAAAAGTTAACATGCTGTAAATTAAATGCCAGATAAAGTAATAGAACTATTACAGCTTGGACTGAATAACTAGCACATTCTTCTTTCAACTGCATGGTGTTAAAATGAATTAAACTGACAGTGCAACTCAGTTATCAAAATTGTAAACAAAGCAAAAACCTTTTATATAAAAGGTAATGGGCACTTTCCCTCTCATTCCTTCATTCAAGGAACAAGATAGATTCAAAATCTGGGAACTATCTATAGTTAGAACAGTACCCATTTATGTTCATATGTGGATGTGGGTGTGTGCACACATTCTGGTAGCAAAGAAAACATTTTGTTTGATATATTACAATGCATGAAAATAAGATGGTACAACATCTGAGACTGCAGTGAGAAATTAAAATAAACCTGCTGATATACAAGAATTGCTGGTTATTCCGCAGGCATGCAATCACAAACCATCTGAATAAAGCCTGTTATTTACATGCTGCAGAGTCATCAGGAAACACCTTCCCACAAATCAAGCAAATCTCTAGAAAGAATTTGAGAACTGAAGCCACAGATTGCTAATAAGAAAGTGCCTTCCATTTTTCCCTAATGTCTGTACTTCTTGTACTCCAGTCTTAAAACACTTTTGTTGCTGGTATCCTACAAATGTCCATGCAATGAATCTTATTAAATCAGAATTTGAAATGGGAAACTTACTACAGTAAATTGTAGGTACATGAAGTTCCAGGATTGGGCTGTGAAAGCCAAGTATCTTATCCATTCAAAAAATCCTAGATTCGGCTACAAAATAAAAAGGATTCCTATAGATGGATCATATGATAATGTGCAGGAATGGGGTACAGTTCATTTTGTTTTGTAGGAATGGGGCACATATGGTGCATTTTGTATAAATATTCTCTTTCTTGCTGTGTAGTAGTGGGAAAAGATGGTAAACAGGTAAATGTCAGCTCAGATTAAATACTGAACACTTATGACTATGAAGGGTTGAGTCTCTCAGTCATAGGGCTTTATTATTGCCATTGGTTATAAGACTCAGTTCATAAACTCTCTTCATTTGACTTGCTGTGAGCCTCAATTAAAACAGAGAATCAATCTCCTTCATTCTCTCTAGGTCACATAAGGTTTCACAGGATGCCTTTGGTACAGAACAAGGGGCAGGATCTGTGGTGTCACTCAGGCTGGTGTCACCCCTCCCTCTGAGGGTGTGTGGTTCAGCCTCTTCGGACCCCCCCCCCGTGCCACCACTGGGCAGAATCCAATGGACCACTATAGTGACAGAAGTGCTACTCCTGGAATTAGGAGGAAGTGATTTCCTTGTCGTGACTATTTTTAAAATTATTTTATCTATATTCTGTGTTTCTCCTGGTCTGGGACCCAAGGTAGATTACAACAAATTCAGACAATGTACACATCAAACTTACTTGATGGAAATGTTTTAAAAATGATTAAGTAACCAATTCTATTAAAATACTAAATTTAGAGACATAATTAGCATAATTAAATGGATAAAAGCGTAACACACCCCTTTAAAAGACCTTTCTGTCACAATAAGTTAAGAAGCCTATGTAATTTTTTCCCCTGCCTGCTGGGGGAAAGAGAACAGACAGTGGTGTCAGCTGAGCAGCCACCAAGAAGGTTCCCCCTTGTGTCCTGAGCACACACAATTGTACTCGTTTCAGGATGGAGAGGAAGCCCTCCCCCCCCCCCCAGGCTCTGAAAAGCTTAGCAGGTTTTAGAGCAGGGCTAAGCAAAGTATGCTCATGTGCTAAATCCATCCCACAGGCCTGTTTTTGTGGCCCCAAATTTGCTCTCTAGGGGTCTTGGGTGTACTTTTGTTGTGTTTGAGACTCCCAGACCATTTTAGGCCCTGGGGAGCTTTTAAAAAAACCTCTAAGGTTTAGTTTGTTCTTATTTGACTAAGAATAACAGTATTATTAGTAGTTATATTAATAATAGTGAAAAATAATGTAGAGAAGATGGATCTGTATTATTAGGAATGTTGTTTGCAAGCATTTGGCTGTGTTAACAATAGCACTCAGTTTGTCAGTCAAGAGAGGTCATGAAGTTTTCATTACAGCTCTTATACTGGAGTTTTGTACCAGTCTGATCCAGCAGAACTGAGCCATGGGCGATGGTTGTTCTAACATGTCACCACCAGTGAGCAACACAACAAACAACTTTATTTTTATAACAGGGTTCTGACACCATTGGGGATATGGCAGTAAATCACAATGGACTTTATCTGGACAGACAATACAGATTGCCTCATATCTGTGCAGAGACACAGAGACATTCTTTATTTGTTGCAGCAAAAGCAGTGACAGAAAACTCTACACCCACCATGATAGGATAGCAAAAACACAGGCTACCAAAGTGACAGTCCGTCCTTAGAAGGTTTCTGGCTTGAAATCAGTTTCATGTCATTGGAGATAAGAATGGAAAGAGCAAAAGGCAAGGACTAGACACCAGAACTTGGCTTGGGAATATTATTCCAACAGCTCTCTGAGGATATAAAGATAAACATATGCTATGACGCGCTTGTTTATCAATGACCAGACTTCATCTCCTGAATATTTAGTAATGGTGCAATTCTGCCTCCTGATTATTTAACAGTCCTCTAGAGGGCAATATTTAATCAATGGAGACTGTTCTTGCAGTTGATGCCAATGCTTGTGGTTGCCTGCCAGCAATTACTTGTTAGACATATAGTTCAAGTGGAAAGACTGATGAAAAAAATAAAAATAAAAAAGTACAGTACTGGGTATTTTGACAACCCACCAAACCAAATTGGGTGAAGCCTGCCAAATGCAACATGCCTGGAAAAATTGAATTTAGCCAAAGGAAACTGAAAGAGCAGATTTAAAAGAATACATTTTCAGAATGAATTTTAAAGATCCATTATACAGAACTCTTCAGTGAAGCAATTAAACACAGACTGGAAACCCATCTGATGCCATGCTCATCTGCAAAGTCTGCTGGATAAAACAGAATTCACAGACTTTAGGCCTATAGACAAAGCTGCTCTTTTGTCCTATGTCCAGCTACTGGGGATGGTGCCTTTGTGTCACAGAAAACAAATAAGACACTGAGTTCCTCTCAGTAACAGATTCCCATGACTGGAAGTAATTTTCCTATCCATATTTTTATAGAGTACTATTAATAGGATAGAAATTCCTATAATATTTGTGCTGTCACTTCTGTTTTCATTTGCGAAGATTATTTTTTCTACAAATGCTTCCTCATTCTTGAGCAATGGGGAGCAGAAAAGGACACTTACTAATTTTCAATGGAAGAGATTTGCAGGATGTGTTGCTGAGGCCACCAGAGGAAGAAGAAAGACCAGGCAGAGACCCCTCAAATGAAATCCAACTGAGATTCCCCTTTTCTTTAGCTATCAACTCTTATTGTTGAGGTTACCAGTAGGACAAAAAGCAATAGCCTCTGCTTTATGTTTAGATCCAGCACCATGACCTAATGGATTTCTGCTTGTCATGTGAAAGGCTTTGGGGAACAGACTAACCAAGTGAAGAGAGTTTATGAGTGATATACAAGTTCCAAAATCTTTTCAGTCTCAAAAGTATCCAAAGCTGAGGTGCTGGATTATCAAAGTCAGGAAGCCAGGGTGGGAATGGGAAGAGCTATCAAGGCTGGGAAAAGCTTTATTAGACAGTTATGGCAGAAAGGATCAGAAACTGGTGGCTAAAACACAGATAATGTCCAGGGCCCCTTTCACACCACACAGCTATGATTCTACTTTAATGGCCATGGCTAAATCCTATGGAGTCCTGGGGTCTGTAGTTTGGTGAGGCACTAGAACTCTCTGGCTGAGAATTCAATATACCCCTCCTTAAACTGCCAAACCCAGGATCCCATTGGATGGAACCACAGCAGTTAAAGAGGAATCATAACAATGGGAATATATAGTGTTAGAGGTGGGAAACTGTGGAAGGCTAGGGGGGTGCATTAACCCTGCAGGACACCTTGGACAGGTACACCCCTGCAAAACAAACAAACAAACATATGTCTTGCCACAGTGTGCTCCCAAATGCTCTCAAGGCAATGTTTTTGCCCCCACTCCATTTTTAGGCCCAGGAAAATGTCCCCCCCCCCCAGGGGAGACAGCACATGGCCCACGGTCTGCATTTTGCCCACCCTTGATGTAGTGTGAAAGAGCCTCAGGACCTGAAGCACTGCAAGCAGACTGAAAGTAGGGAACTCCTTCCCAAGGAAGGACAGACTGCCCCTCTCCTTGGAGACCTTCCACTGGTAGACACAGGCCTTTTCTTTCAGGCTGTCTTCTGGCAACTGACTGTCTAAAGAGGAAGAGGCTTTTAATGTTGAACTTGTTTTTAATTTGGTTATTTTTCTAATATGATAATCTACTGAATCATATGTTTATATTATAACTCAGTGGGTTTTGAGGTACAGTATATCTATTATTTAATCTTATTACCACCTAACTTGGGCCCAAGTATTAGGAGACAGGAGATATATAAACAAATATATAACGGCATATTAGTAATAAATATTAATAATAATTGTTTGGAAGCACAGTATTGTTACTGTCATTCCCATTGCCATAGAAATATATTAGTCAACCAGTCAGAACATAATGTTCGTTGTATATCTGTGAAGCTAATGATCTGTTGAAAGCTAATAAATACATTATGTAAATGAATGCATATTCTTTATGATAATTAGCAGAGTTTTACTACACAGGGTTATTTTTTTAAAAAATATGATGTTGAAATTATATAAATCAGTGTATATCCTATATAGTTGTTGTGTGCCTTCCAGTCATTTCTGACTTACGGAGACTCTAAGGTGAACCTATCATAGGGTTTTCTTGGTAAGATTTATTCAGAGGTGGTTTGCCATTGCCTTCCTCTGAGGCTGAGAGAGTATGACTTGCCCAAGGTCAACCAGAGGGTTACACGGCTGAGTGGGGATTCAAACTCTGGTCTCAAGTTGTAGTCCAACCAGTACGCCACACTGGCTCATACAGGCTAAATCCAATCTTTAGTTGCTATGGGTGCTTTTCTTCCCCTCCCCTCCTAACTTCAGCCCACTGTGTCACCTGACCACCAGCTTTGGACAAATTTCCATCTGGGTTTGGAAGGCAGCAGGGAGAGTAAGTGCTCCCACCAATTTCACTAGAATCAGCCATTCTACCAGCCTAAGTTCAGCACTGGATATTGACTCATGCAAGACCTTTAACTATAAGAAGGTATTTGGACAAAGACAATGCCCACCTCCACTGTTTCCTGCATAATTTATTACATAAATTCATTTGTGTGTATTATATTTTAGGACATATTGTTATTTCTGACTAATTGGGGGAGTACAAATATTTTAAGAATAAAAATAATCAGCAGGACAGGACATGGAAAACATTTAAATAAGTAAATTTAGTGTAAATTTGGAAGTAATTTGTTTTTCTATAAACTGGACTAAGCGATTGTTGTAAGATGCACACAGCTTTGTAATTCAGAACATGTACAGGAGTAACTTTGACATTGTTAGAGTACTAGGACAAGGTATATAAAACCATTCATTGTCCATATCTAGTGAACTACCAGCATATATGAAATGAAATCCTATACTTTATTGGCCTAACTCAATCCTAACTTCCTTTTATGATTTTATTGAAGTTCTTTTCACTGTAAATAGTTTTGAAGGGATGCTGGAATTGCTTTACTACAGAATACCCTTGGGGAGTTTCTATACATGTAGTGAAGCTGTTGTGCTGTTCAATGATGTCTCAAATCATAGCTATCAAGAGCGCATTGAGTATTTACAGTAGAAGGTAAAGCATCCAGCTGTTTCATTTAAAGCAAACAAGCAAATGAACAAGCTAGCATACCTGCTCTGACAAGGAGCTGCTGTATTTTTTAGACATTCTTTTCCTCATGGTTTCTTTTACAGATTTCACCTTTTTACCAAGGGATATGCGAGAAGTAGAAGGGGATTTGATCACTTCTTTGTAAATAAAATCACCATCTTTTCCCTGTAAAATGAAAGGAAGGTCAAATGAACATCATTTGTCAGCTCCCAGTTTTTTAAGAGCCCCAGAACAAACCCCAAAGAGACAACAACAGGTGAAAGGGGTTGTTTTTCAACTTTCACAGACTTCGCAAGAAACAGACTTTTTTCTGTAGCATTGGCTTCTGTTGGAGTATTTTGTGTAACGTCCCCATGGATCATTTCATGGAGTATATGATAATGGCATTTCTTACCTACGGGGCAAATAATGGCCATATTTATGAAGTTGTGATTGCTTATAACACTTTAGATGCTTGCTTCTCTTCCCCTTTCCCTCATTCTTGCACATGCTGTACAGTTGTCCCTTCATATTTGCTGGGGCTTGGTTCCAGGATCCCCCATGGATACCAAAATCCGTGAATACTCAAGTCCCATTATATGAATGGCATAGCAAAATGATGTCCCTTATATAAGATAGCAAAATCAAGGTTTGCTTTTTGGATTATTATTTCTTTAAGAATATTTTCAAGCCGTGAATACTTAAATCCGTGGATACCAAATCTGTGGATATGGAGGGACAACTGTATATGGCCCCTGGCCAGAGTTCCCCATCACCAATAACAATTAAACCAGGGATCTCCATACTAAAGATGGTGAGAGACAGAAAGAGGACAAGGATGAAGGTAGAGTTTACATCCAGAGAGCCTGTCTACAGTTTCAAAATATAAGAAATTGTAGATAAATATCTGAACACAATCAGTACTGTATGACCCCCATATCTGCGGGACTGGTATCTGCAGTTTCACTTATTACCTGCATCCAAAAACATATGTCCTCTCTAGGCATTTTCTAGGTCCTGTGCTTCTGCCAGAGGTTGGACCAGAAGTCATTCATTCAAAAGGGTTTGCTATTATTTGTGGTTTCACATTTCCATGGTAAGTCAGGAACGTAGTCCCCATGAATATGGAGCTCATACTGTATGTTGAAATTAGCCATCCATTTTGATTTTAGGCAATACCCATTGATCAGAAATTTCCAACTCATCTTTCTTCATAATACAGATGGGACAGATCTTTCCATATATATGCCATATCTGAAGCTCATGGCAGGTGCACTAATCCAGAGGACGGATTTATATCCTAACTTTCTCCCACCACAAGATTCAAGGTGGATTCTTAGCTTCCTTCTCTGATTTTTTTAAAAAATGTCCTAAATTACCATTCCTTTTTTGTCCCATAAACAAAAAAGAAAGGGGAGAAAAGAGCACCTAGATTTCTGAATGAAGACTACAGAAACAATTAGAAGAAAGGAAAGAGGGCAAGAAAGACAAAGAATCACTGGAAAGGCAACTAGAACTTTAATGGACTATTGGAACATGGCAATATGAACTGTGCTGTACCAGACTAGGGTCTAAGAAGCTCAGCATTCCATTGCCACAAATGGCTATCTACATACCTCTGGAAAGTCACCAGTTGGCAAAAGGCAATCAATCAAGCAGAGTCTAACATATGCTATTGAAAACTAAAGTGCCTTGAAATAAAGAGATTCTGTTTTGTTACCATGGATAATAACTAATGACAAGTACATCCTTTGGGAATTTGCCTAATCCTTCTTAAGAGTTATCAAAGTTAGTGGCCATTACTTGTAACAGTGGATTCCAGAAGTTAATGCACTTCTGTTTGTCCAGAACCTACTGCAGATGAACTTCACTGAATAATCCTCAATCCCAAAGAGAAAAGACAGGGATAACAGTAAGGAGGAGAGCTGTTGTTGTGTTTTTAAAGAGAGGAGAGGAAAGAGTCCAAACTCCAGCATGAACTTGTTATCCGGTTAACATCTCAAACTCTTTGGATGTTCTGTGAGTCCAGCCTTCTGCAGCTGCTGTTCACCCCCCCCCGTTCCCCCTGAAAATCCAGCCATCTGGCCAGTATTCCAGCTGGGATTTTTTTTCAGAACCATTTCTCCCTCACATTCACACACCATGCTGGCAGTTCAGGATTTCAAAAGGATTTGGATGCATTCAAACAAGAGGAGGATGTGTTTTAGTAACAGAACCATTGGTTTAACTTGAATCCCCCCAATGACTGCTCTCAACAAATGCCTGGTGCAACCACAAAGTTAGCTCCTGGAGTAGGAAAAAGAGAGACTTTGGAATGATATTCAGTAGTATGTTGGGTATGATATATCATGAAAATCCCCACTTAGTCTTCAAATAAATAAATAAATAAATAAATATTAAAACACATGAGAGAAGTCAGAAATCAGAAGTCATGATTGAAAATATTATTCTCCAAGCACTAACACCCAGAGTGTCCAGGTAAGTGTTGGGAAGCTGCATGAAATGCCAAGTCATTCATACAACTATTTGTTACCAGAGATGTCCACAAGGACCAAAGATAACGAGCTTTAATTTAATTTAACTTCTCATATTTCAGTGTGGGATAAGCATCCTGTTCCTAAATAAACACAAGTCACTTGCAGTTTAATTACCTGTACATTATAACTTGAGCATCCCTGTAGAATTTAAAGACTATGTACAGAACTAATTTCCACTACTAAGTCTAACTGACAGGGAACTAGAAGAACGGGACCAAGTCAGGGAAGAATTCCAAAGGACACTATCTGTAGTCGAAAAGAAAGGCCTTGATGGATGACAGAAATCCTTCCAACAGTTAAAGATAGATGAGAAGCAAAAGTAAAAGGGTTAGAATTCTGAATGCAACTGTTCAGCAACTTGTGCACAGGGACAAAGAGAGTTACTGTAACAATCAATTCAAAGAAATAAAAGAAGATAACAAAAAAGTTAGAAACAAAAGACCTCTTCCACAAGAAACTGAAGAGAAATTTTAACCAAGAATAGGGATGCTTTAGAAGAGGCTCTCAGAGCACTTGGGAGAAATAAATCACCAGTAACAGATGGCACACCAATACAACTATTAAAGCTAGAGAGACAGATTCCATCCAAATTCTAACAAAAATCTGAGAACAAATATGGAAAACAAAATGACAGCCCACAGACGAAATGCTCAAAAACATTCCAATCCCCAATGAAGGGGACACCAGGGATTGTAATACCATCAGACTATTGCATTGACCTCGTATGTAAGAAAAGTGAGTTCAAGATTTTACAACAAAGACTCTTACCATATAGAGAACAAGAATTGCCATATGTTCAAGCTGGGTTCAGAAAGAAAGAGGCACTACAGATCATACTACAAACAAAAGTTGGATAATGGAACACACATCAGAAGAAAACTTGTGTTTTATAAGTTACAACAAAGTATTTGATTATGTTAATTATGAAGAATTATGGTCCATTTTAAAAGAAACTGATTGATTTGAAGTATAACCTCTACTTTGGATAAGAGGTCACTATGAGGACACAATATGGAAAAAGTAGGGTTGTGCTGCATCACTGATTTTGTTCCTGCTGTAAACAAAAAGGTGCAGTTTTGCAGAAGCTATTCAGTTTGTGATTGATTCTGTTCATGACTAGAATGACTAATGATGAAAATGAGGGAAGAAGTGCAAAAATGTGCTACAGTTGAATATTAAGAAATCAAAAGTAACAACCACAAATGACTTACATAATTTTAGAGTAGGTAATTTTGTATTTTTAATTTTTATTTATTTATTACAGTTTACAACATTAAAAGATGTTAAAAAAAGAAAAGAAGCAAAGTAGGTAAAGAAAAAATAGAGAAGAAAAATGATGACTTCTGATCTTCCTCTCAGCAGTTATATATGCATACACTAATTATTCACAACTCTCTCTCACACACATTAACACCAGATCTCTTATTTCCATAATCCTTTCTAATCATCAAAACCAAAAAACCAACAAGTTTGTTTTTTTGCAAAAAGTTTGTTTGTTTTGTTTGCAAAAAGTCCATAAAAAGTTCCCATTGTTTTAAAACTGTCACTAATGACCTTTCTCTAATCAAGCATGACTATTTATCCAGTTCCAGTAAATCAGTCAATGTCATCAACTATTCCTCCGTAATTGTTAAATCTAAATTCTTCCATCTTTGTGCATATAACAATCTTCCTGCTGTGATCATGTATTGCAATAGCCTCCCATGCTTCTTCTCTAGCTGCACATCCCTCAGTCCCAGAAGGAACAATTCCAGTTTTAATTGAATCTTAATCTTTAAAATCCTCTGCATCAATGTATGTATTTGAACCCAATATTTTTTCAGCTTTTTCACATGTCCACCACATATGATAAAATGCCCCTTTGTGATGCTCACATTTCTTCTCTGGTGACATAATCTAATGATACATCATTCTACAAAAATTCTCTTTAAGATCATAACATAAGGTTAAAGTCAATCTAGATTTTAAAAATCATTTTGTGAAATGTACTTTATTGAGAATATGGAACAAATACAAACCCAGGTTGTGCCCAGAAATGCCTTTATGGGTCTCAGCACAAGCTTTGATGAGAAGGAGCTTGTGCTGAAGAGAAACAACAGGTAAAGAGAAATGGTCACTGTTTCAGAACTTGTTGGAATTGCACCGGGGGGAATACAAAATTAAATCGAGAGAGCTGCTAGAAGTAGAGGGATATACCTTTCCATGGCATACTTACTTCCAATTATTTGAGAGATTTAAAATGGATAAAAACATGTAAGATTTTGAACAAAATAAGCCAGAATTTGAAATACGAATGTGTACAGATGATGAACATGTAACTTCTAAAATGTACAAACTTCTAGTTGAAGTTTGAAGTGGAAGAAGAATAGGTTAAAACTGTATGATAAAATGGGCTAACAAATGTTGTTATAATGTACAGATGGACCAATGGGAACATATGTGGTCAAAGGGACTGAAAAATATTTTCTATAACTTAGCTCAGCTAAGCAGGGTCAGCCATGTTTAGTACTTGGAAGGAAGACTGCCAATGAAGACCAGGTGCTATAAGCTATATTTCAGAGGAAGAAACAGGCAAAACTAACTCTGAGTATTCCTTGCCTAAGAAAACCCTATGAAATTCATGGGGGCCGCATAAATTGCCATGTGACATAAACACAAATACAAAGAGCCCTGGTGACGCAGTGGTTAAATGCCAGTACTACAAGTCACCATGTTGTAAGTTCGATCCCAGAGGGCTCCAAGGTTCACTCAGCCTTCCATCCTTTTGTAGGTCGGTAAAATGAGTACCCAGCTTATGGGGGCCAATTAGCTAACACACATTGGAAACTGCTTAATGCAGTGTAGATGTGTAAATTGCTATTGCTTAAAAAACAATTTGTAAGCTGCTCTGATAGCCTTGTGGCTGAAGAGCGGGGTATAAACAAACAAACAAACAAACAAACAAACAAACATACTTTGGCTCAGTCATTAATCAAAACCGAAATCGTAGTCAAGGAATCGGGAGGTTTTGAAAGACAGCTACGAAGAACTAGATAAGATCCTTAAGTGCAAAGGTATAACATTAAATAACAGTGTCAGAATCATACATGCTATAGTATTTCTGATGTAAATGTATAGTTGTGAAAGGTGGATAGTGAAGAAAGGTGACAGGAAGAGAACGACCTCATTTGAAATGTGGTGTTAGAGGAGAGTTTAACAGATACCATGGACTGTGAAAAAGACAATTAAATAAGTCTGAGAGCAAATCAAGCCTAAACTCTCCCTACAAGCTGAAATGACTAAAATGAGACTGTACTTTGGATGCATCATGACATGACATAACTCACTGGAAAAGATGAAAATGCTCAGAAAAGTAGAAGTAGAACGAGAAGAGGAAGACCATATAACAGATGGATTGATTCAGTCAAGGTAGCCACAGTCCTGAGTTTGCAAGACCTGAGTAGGGCAGTTGGTGACCAGGGCTTTCAATCACAGGATCACTATAAGTCAAAGGTGGTGTGGCAGCAAATAACAACAACATTTTAACTGTTAAGGATTTTTACCTGTTGCTTTTATTATCATGGGCATGTATTTCAACAAAATTTGATTACGAACTCTCCAAAAATCTTAAATAAGATAAAGAGTGTTATATGAATATTTTAAATAAACAGGTGGCATATTGACCTGATTATTGCAACTGGCATTAACTGGGGAAGGAATCTTTCTCACGATGAACAGAAGAGTGGCCCGGTTCCTTCACCTGACATAAAAGTCTGGGAATGTTGTGTATGCCCTGGTATGGAAGCAAATGCAGATTTCTGGTAAATGCATAAAGTGATTTGTGTAGGACTAATATGAAATGCCCTCCCAGCTTATCTGTCACATTTATAGAAGTTTACTGTGAGGGCTAGAAAACTGATGTGAGAGGCAATCCTACCCCAAACACAGGTAAGCTGTGCTCCCCTTAGCAGTTGGGAAGCTACTTTTTAATGTTATTCTCACAGGACTATTTGCAAATAGAAATGATGGCTCTTAGCTGCTGAAGAGTGGTGCTGCTACTGGGAGTTACCAACACTGCTGGTATTTCACAGCTCCAGTGAAAAAGGATGACTTGAGGGAGTTTTCAAGGAAGCTTCAGTACTGCAAGAAATCTTACCAGATAATACTTGTTTCAGACTTATATACTATCCCCAGTCCATTTCGTAAGAAATGAATTTCAACATTTTATGACTGCTGTGTTATGTCTGAGGTATGTCAGGTATGTGACTTTATTCGGTGGGTGGATTTTCTCAAGTGATGCAGAAGGGATGATTCTGACTGATTTGATCCTCCTGGCCAATATCCTGCCTGGCATGTGGAAGCCATAAATCGCAAGTGGCAGAAAGGGAGGGGACAGATGATTTCTGCCACAGATCCCCATCTTCCTGACATGATCAGAAAAGAAAGTGCCTTGTGGTTGCCTAGGTAACACCCTATTTTCACCTGTCCCCACATTACATTTCCTGAGGGAAAGTGAAAATACACAAGTGTAAAACGATATCAAGCAAATTAAAAAGCTGAGAAAAAGGAGATAATGCTTTTGAGCAGTCACAAGGTTGATTGCGATTTGTGATCTAATTATGAGATAAACAAGAATGGGATTGTGCATTCCTGCTGCTTGCCAAACAGACTGCCAGGTTTTCTCTGTGCTAAACCTTCAAAGAGAAGGTTTGCAGTGACATGGTGAAAATTGGAGGCCTCATATTGAGAATGGCTTGCCATATAGGGAAATTTCCACCCAGTGGATTTTAACAAGGTCACCAACTAGGCCTATGCTTCTAACTCCATACCAAAAACTGTCATTAGGCTTTTGTATGGCTTAAGGAAAGGCAGGAGTACTTCTGGGCATTGTCGTGGACCTTTTTGAAATTCAGGTGCAAATGTCCTTTCTAAGCTCCAAAACAAGATCTGTTTCCCCATGTTAAAAATAGCACGTTCCAGGGACAACACAATGATCCCAACTACACTTTATCTAAATGGGCATTATTGTAGCTGGAAAATAATAAAAAATGTAATTAGTTTACATTCAAATTGTATTTTCATAACATAGTGCTAATTTATTTTGGGTGGGTGTTGCAATCAGCAATCATTATTATTATATGGCAAATACTTCACAATTTTGTGTAGTAGAAAAACAACAGTCCATGGTTAGCATGTAGCACAGTGCATATGAGAATGTAGTTCAAATCAGTGAGGAAACAGCTCAGTTTTTACCACCCGAAAACATATAGTATTTTCCTGGATCTTAGAGGTACTACCATGGCAGTTGCCACTGTATTTTAATTTTACTATAAATGTAACAATCATGATGCACAACGAATATGACATCTAGGCAGTTTTGTATTTGAAACTGGATCTTATACTCACCATCTGATCCAAATTATTTCCAGTGTGCAATGAGCGATTAGTCAAGTCAAAACCACCAAAGCTGCAGGTCCTCTGGAAATAAGACAGAGATGTGTCAATATGTTACAAATAAACTAGTATACATAATCAGAGATTTTCCAGGGTACAGAATGCATCCAGAGAAATCATCCAATTGTACAAATAATGGTAAAAAATAAAACATGATGAGAAACTTAAAAGATTCTGGTGCTACATTCATGCATCATGACGTCTCTCACTGGCATTTTGTTGCTTATTTTAAAATATCTGATCATCAGATATTTTTTAAAAAATCACACTGACTAGTTCAGGATGCTCCACAAATGAGTATTTGAAATATTTCTAAAGCAAGAAATGCCACTTTCAATCACTTTACTTTTTTAGCCAGTGGGATACAAAAGAATAACAGAAAAGCCTTTTACTTAACTTAAATCCACATGGAACTGGAATAATTATGGAAAGAAATAAAGTCCAGAATTCAGAAGAAGGGTTCTGTTGATTTATCTGCTTCTGTTACCAAAATCAAGAGGTGGTCAATCCATTTTCCTCTGTAGTCTCTATGCATACTCAAAACCTGGTCTGGATAACTGGGTAAACCCAAATGGAACCCACTGTGTTTTGGAGCTGAGAGCTGCAGCAGGGATGTGTGTTCGCCAAAAAATTTCTGTCACAGCATGCACATTCATCTAGAAATCCTAAGTATCTACTCAAACATAATAGATCTGGGAAACCTCTCGGAAGATACCCTCAGTTCCTCATCAAATCAACCATTTGCCTAAATCTCCCCCAGGAGTTAGTAGGGATTCAATTCTTGGAAAGCATTGGCTCCACATTTCCCACTAAGGCCTCTATGGTACAAAGCAGCTTTGTTACTGCTACAAAGAGAAAGTAGGTTATATTTACAGAGGCACAGTCTACCAGAATGAGTCACTCTTAGAAGATCAACCCAAGCTGGAAACGTTGATATTTATTATGACAGTTTTGCCACCTAGACACACCAGCATTTAGTTACACCACCTTTCTTCTACAAACTAAGAAAGCACACTTGGCAAAGCTACATTTTCACAATTAGGCAGGAAGTACTTGCTCACGGTCCTCACCTGTAAACATATACGGTACTAGAACTAGTTTGATTTCTGTAGGGCTGCACAGCTCCCATTCAATTCCACAGAAGGAATTTTCACCTCTTCTAGAAGTCAACCAGCCTGGCAATTCTATGTTTTATTCAGTCTAACGTGTGCTTCTCTTTCCATCCTATCCTTACAGTAATTATATATACTGTATATATACCTTTCAGAAAAACAAAGATACAGGAATTGGGATGCAATTACTATCCCGTATCATACAGTATAACACCAATGTGTCATAGAATTGATGCACTCTAGGAAATATCTCCTTTTAAAATTTAATTATTGAGTCTGTTACCAATGTGCACACCACTATAAGCTGACTAACAAGCTGCCTCTGGAAACCTGTATTAACAAAACTTCTGTCCATCAAACAAAGACTTTATTTCCTGATGAGCAGGAAATAAACATTATTTCAAAGAAACTTAGAAGCTAGCATCCAGTAACCATCCAAGTCAATAGCTAAACTTATACTGTAGTTTGAGAAAGCAACAGGACATTAAGCAGGCTGAAAACTTGACATCTATAAATATCTAAAGAGGTTAAACAAGCCTATTTGTATGTTAATACAGGCATGTTACTTGCATACATACTGCATACTTACCACAAAAGCCAGTGCTTGGCATTGTGGTATCTTGCATGATACAAACAAAACCACAGCCAAAAGATTTTTTTTTTGGCAATGTATTGAATGTAACATATAACTGACTGTTGTGTCAGTATTTAAGCATTCAAGTTGTACTGCTAAAGTTTTGTCTTTTAAGTACATACTTCATAACTTCCAATAATTTGATGAATAACATGTCAGACAAAGTCTGTGGATGAAAAATTGTAGGGGCTTCAATGGAATGGTCATGCAATAAAAAAAAAACTGGTGCAAATTCAAAAGGTTTATGCATGCCTTAGCCACCAGATGCCAAAAATAAATGTAAATACAAGACAAGCCACCATGCCCGCTGAACAAACGGCTACCATAGTTCTCTGAGGTTGCAGTAAGCATGAATGATGATCTTAGAGGAAGAAGTTGTAGAGATGTTCACAAGTAGTATAGGAGGCTTTTGCCTTCTTAAAAGAAGAAAGCCACAGGCAGTAATTAGAGGCTTGACTCCACCTCTATCACCCCCCAAAAAGGAAAGGAAAAAAAGGCACAGGTTGTTTTTGCCTATGGCGCAAGCTAAATATATTGCAGTTAGCTCACAAAGAGATTTGGCTTCTGAATAACAAAACCGTAAGTAAAACTCTATGAGGAATGGCAGGATAAGTTTATGCAAAGAAACTGCACACTCTTTAAAGAGAATAGGAAGACTACCTTACTTATTTATATGTGTACACTGTATGATATTTATCTAGTATATCCTCAGTTGAAATGTATTTGAGAAGAGCAATCTTAGTGAAGTTCATGACAAAGCAGGGCAGAATCAACTAAAGAATGAAACATCTGGGGAAAGGGGTTGGGTATCCTAATAATCACCCTCACAGTGATTATAGTATTAGCTAAATGCAGCTGCAAAGCTGGCTACAAATTAGCAAGAACAATTATGTGATTTTGTCCACCACTGTCACTCCCTTAAAAATTAACCCACAAAAGGTTTCTTAGAAATCTTACTCTGTTATACAGTGTAATTGTTTCCAGTGAAATTTCTTCTAGTCTTATTAAGTCTTTGGCAGCTGAAAAAAAAAATAGGATGATGATCTGATTTTTCCTCAGCATGAAAGGAACATGAAAACTATTGAACAACCAATGCTTTGCCTCAGGAGACCATAGTTCAGGAGGCCTTAATTCAAAGTGCAATCCAGGCAGCGCTTGCTGTACTGTATAGGCTTTGAAAAGTTAAAAGCTCACAGGGCCAGTTTCCAATCCATGAGGATGGGAAAAAAACCTCACCCTACTTTCCAGGGCTGTTGTGGGAATTTGGGGTGCTTCCAGACGGACTAGCATAGCGAGCTGAAAGGCACTGTGGGTCTATTCTGTCTTTTCCTCCTAAGGGGACTTAACACTTGAATTATCTGTATAAAAACTATGGCAAGGGGATAAACCCTGATGTTGTTGGACTACAATTCCCAGCAGCCCCTAGATAGTATCACTAATGATGAATGAATGCTGCAAACTGCAGTCCAACAGCATCTGGAAGGCTGCATGATTCCCACCCATGCCCTGGGACCTAAATCCAGTTGGTCAACTCATTGACTCTATTGTTAAGAGGTAAACCAATGCTTAGCTAAGTCCTGCTGATTCATAGTCTACTCTAGTTGGAACTAGCAATTGCATTCTGGCCTATGAAGGTGTGTGTGTGTAGGCGCCTTCAAGTCGCCTGTTGACTTTTTGGGACCCCATGAATTTCACAAAGTTTTTTAGGCAAGGAATACTCAGATGTGGTTTTGCTAGTTCATTCCTCTGAAATATAGTCTACAGCACCTGGTATTCGTGGGTGGTCACCCATCCAAGTCCTAGCCAGGGCTGACCCTGCTAAGCTTCCAGGATCAGACAGGAACTGGTACCTTTATGGTTAAATTCCAATTCCCCCCACACACAAGAAACTGAGGCCTATGCTTACTGCAATGTAGATGTTCCGGTCTCATGTGAACATGCTGATCTGGAGCCAGGGCTGTCAAACACATTCATACATCCCTCCACATGATGAAGCAGAGTAGCCACTTTCCAAACTGCTGCACAATTAATTTCTCATGCTGCTGCCGCACTGCAAAAATAATCCAGTTTGATACTGCTTTAACTGTCATAGGTCAATGCAATAGAATTCTGGGATTTGTAGTGCTGTGAGATATTTAGCAATCTCTGTCAGAGATATCTGGTGCAACAACAAACTACAAATCCCAGGATTCCGTAAGATGGAGTCATGATAGTTAAAGTAGTGTTGGACTGAATTGTTTCTGCAGTGTGGCAGCAGCCTCAGTCATCATGAGCTGAAACTGGTATGTTGGAATTGATAAGTATAATAATTTCTTGGCCATTATTCTTTTGAGAAGTCAAATGAAAAACATGGTGGTTGCAAAATCCATCATACATTGGCCCTGTCTGATAATAAACATCCAAGGGAAGTTGATTACAACTGTCATCACAAGATAAGGAAGAACTAGCTTTCTAAATGCACCTGAAGTGAACCTTCCTTCCCCTTCTCAGTACCCGTTACCACTTTCACAATGTGCAAATCCACACACAGTGCAAACCTTTTCCTTCTTTGAAGCTGCTCATTGTATCTCAAATTGTACTGCAAATTAACAAAGCTGTCAGGCTGTTTTACAAGCATTGTTCCCCTTCCCTAGAAAGAAAGGCTTGTACTAGGTGAAGTGGCTTGGCAGCTAAAAAGGGTAGGGTGGGGGAGATTGTACGAATCTATTGTATTTTCACTCATTTAAACTGTGTGTGCTACAACCCTTTATTCCCTCCAGCACAAGGTAAAGCAACCTAATTTGGCTCCTATTCACATGATTTGCCTTTTACAACACCTAAATTCATCTCCAGACAAACAGTACAAGGGTTTTCTGACAGAATCACTGCACTCTCAGTGGCCTCACCCACGATAGAGACAGACCCAGATCTTGAAGGCAGGTACACTGGAGAATGGAGAAAGTTTTACTGCTTTCTTTTACTCTTTTGCTCCCAATCACCTCATGACCATTAGGGTGGGGGTGTGGTCTTGACTTTGTGTCTGCATAGACCTTCTCGCTATAACATCTCAAGCAAGCAAGATGAAGACCTGTGACTTTAACAAGGTCATGTTTCTTCCCCTGCAAGATTTTGCCACCTTTCTCTGATGAAGAAGCAGTGGACTGCAAAAGCTGGTGCAAAATGACTTTTGTACCTTCTGGTTGGCCTAATAATGGTATAACCACAATGAAGACTGTGATTCTGGTTGGCCTAATAATGGTATAACCACAATGAAGACTGTGATTTTTATACTTTTATTATTCTTTTTATTATTGTTTAATGGTAGTGTTTTGTTCCTAACTCGTATAAGCTTCCCTGTGTGCTTTGAAAAAAAACAACAATGTAGGTCAATGTAGAAATATCCTGGGAGAAAACACACACACACCTTCATTATCTGGCCTCCATTATCCAAATTGCCCAACGGGACATGAAAAATATTTTTGGTAGAGACAAACAAAAATGTTGTTTACAAAATGTTATACTAATGAGGGAAGATTTAGGTAAAGCAAAGTTATAATTTATTTCTTCTTTGAAAGACTGATTTTGAAACATAAAAACATAAAACTACTTTATCTTTTTTTATTAAATGATCCGTTTTTTCCTCTGAAGTATTTTTCTTGCACTTAATCACCCTAGTCCAATGTGTTTCTCCTTAAAATTTTGCCAGTTTCAACACTGGGGACTAAAACATTATGTCCAAACACTTATTAGAACATAATGTTGGCAAGTATTGGATGGAGTGGGGGCGATGGAGAGAAGAAGAGAAAGCCAATGAACTACTAAGTGTTATGATTGGGGTGGGGGGAGAGAAATGCAAGCAATGCTGACTGCAACCTCATGGGAGCTGGAACGCCATTGTCAATGATAACTTTTGGACTCACAGACTTTTGGTGGATTCTCAAGAGAACCCTTTTAGTACAGCGGTCCACTGTGGCAGCCCATTTCCTCTTCGCCTCCTCCTCCTCCTCCAGCAGGCACCGCCTCAAATCCTGCTCTTCAGCTTTGCTCAGTGTCCTGTCAGTAACGGGCCGCACCAGATGGGACAGGTTGAGGTGACTGTACAGGCTTCTCTCCACCACATACGTGATATTGAACTCACTGACCGAGTTGCGCCCTCGTAGCCTTCTGTTTGGAAAGCCACAGCTTCCTCCTCCTCCTCCCCCCTTGGCTTTGTGACGAAGAAGCTGTAGGTCACAGATTGAAGGAGACACAGCTTTCCTAGCAGGACGCTGGCAAAGAAAGGCTCTAGAACATGAGTAGTTAGAATCTGTCTTTTTCAGCCGGATTTGTTTCCTGACACTTTGAATCTCCTCCAGGGATACTAGGACATGGTGCTTCCGCCTGTTGTCATAAAAGCAAACACTTTCTTTACTTACCCCATGGCTCAGAGAGCCAAGGTTCTTCTTCATCTCTCCATCTGTCAAAGAGCGGCAAACCTTTGGAGCTTTCTCCTCTTCTGGGTAGGAGAAGAAAGTCCCAAGTTTCTTTGGAGGTTTAATAAGGCCACGGCTCTCAGATTTACTGAAGGTCTTGAGCAATTTCCTGTTAGTACCCCAATTATCTAGGCTGCTGGATGAAGGAGATGTGGTCAGTGAATCACAGTCATCATCTGGCTGTTTCTCAGAAGAGTTATCCAAGAAGAGTTGCTTCTTGTGAACTCCAGAGTAAAGTGCCGATCTGTCATCTGGTACTGGAGAGCTGTCAATGGAATGTTCTTCTGCACCTTAAAAAAAATGAGAGGAAAAAACCACCTTATTAACTTTCATTTACTCAAAGAGGACTGAGCAAAATAAGCAACTAAAGTACATATTGAGCAGAAGACATCTGCATTTCCTATAACCAAAGAAGCATGGAGGCAACACCTGATTTCTGAAGAACAGAATAATCAGGGCAGAACCAAACAATGATACAGATTTAAGGAAAAATGCTTGGAATACTTGTGTACATTCAAATTAACTTTATATCTGAAACACAACAATTCTCTGTCCATTTAAAAATTATGAAAAGGGGAAATATATTTTTGTATATATTTGGACAAAAGTATGTTTTTTCACAAATTATTGTGGTAAGAACAATGTAAAAGGCTCAGAGTAGTGAAATGCAAACAAAACACTATAATCCTATTTAATGTGCAAGAATAAATGGAACTACTTAGTTATAATTAATGAACTAGAACAGCAATTATCTGGAAATGCTGGAGGAAAGCAGATGCAATGGTGTAGCAAACTAAACTTGTAAATAAAGGATGAAAACCCCGGACCCATTGGCCTACAACAAAGTTTTTTTTCCATGTGCTTTCAAGTTGTTTCTGACTTACAGCAATCCTACGGTGAACCTATCACAGGGGTTTCTTGTAAGATTTGTTCAGAGGGGGTTTGCCCTTGCATTCGTCTGACACTTGCTCAGAGCATGACTTGCCCAGGGTTACCCAATGGGTTTCCATGGCTGAGCGGGGATTTGAACTTTGGTCTCCAGAGTCATAGTCCAACACTCAGACCACTACACCATGCAGGATATGATAACAAATTTCAGATATTTAAAGCGTAATTATTCATTCTTTGCATTGATGCAGACAGAATTCAAAAAAGCATGTCTGTGAATTTAAGTAATAATAACAATAAAAATATATATTTTTAAAAAGATGCCTGGGAATGATAGCTACCTCCTCTCAACTACCAGAATGTGGACCCCCCCCCCCACTAGCAATTATGAACCAAACCAAAGGAATGGATTTAAAATTGCATGAATGTAGAGCTTCCTTGTATTGTTTCATTTTGATCAGCTGCCTTGACGTTTTGTTGTTATGTTGTTGCTTTGGGCTTTCAAGTTGATTCTAACTTACACGGCAATCCTGTCCTTGGGTTTTATTGGCAAGATTTGTTCATTTGTTCACCTCTGCTTTCCTCTGAAGCTGAAGTGTGACTTGCCCAAGGTTACCCAGTGGGTTTCCAAGGCTGAGCAGGGATTCAAATCCAGGTCTCCCAGAATCCTAGTCCTAGTCCAAAACTTAAACCACTATACCATACTGGCTCCCTTTGTTGATTACACTTTTTATAAATATAAATAATAAATAGTAAAATAAACAGGAGACAGAAAGAACTCTTATGTGAATATCTTGCCTGTGAAGCCTGTAGAAAACATTTAAGAAAACAAGTAATGTTCTCTGTTGGAAAAGCTTTACCCAAAAGAATATGCTGTTCTAGGTAAAAGAGAGTGTGACTAGAAAGTCCACTAGGTCTTTTGCAAATCTATGATTATGTGTGGGTTTGAAGAAAATGATAGGTAACAAGTTATCTCAATATACCAGCTGTTAGGATGAATATAGTTAAAATCATATATGAATAGAACTACTGAGGTTTAAATCCAACCTACGCTGGCCTAGATTTAGAAAGCTATTTATTTTTTTTTAAAAAAAATTCTTCCTGTTACATTGTAGTAAAAAATGTGCATTCCACATTAGAAACTGTTGATCTATTTTGATACAGCAGGACAAGAAATAGAAGGGATGGAATTAAACAAAATATTGTACATAACTTTGCTTCTGTGTCCTGGAAATTATTATTAAAATCAACAGCATATCCACCATGCCAGGCGTGAGAATTATGTGGTTTTCAGATGTTTTTCAACTGCAGCTCCCAGCACTCCACATCACTGTTGACTGGGGCTGCAGGGAGCTGAACTCAAGCATCTGGATGGCCACACAATTCCCATCTCTACATAAAGCTTTCTAGTTTATGTGCCTATTTTATATTAATCTAATTTTCTTCTCAGTAACATCTTGGAATGTACACACCATATCATCATCTAAAAAAAACCTTCAAGGGCCATGTAGGATACCACTACAAGATACAGCAGGTAGGTTGAAAGTTATACAACTCATCAAAGCCTCATCTGGAGTACTATGTTCAGTTCTGGGAGCCTCATTTTAAGAAGGATATAGACCAGCTGTGAGTGAATTTATAGGACAACAAGGATTGTAAAACCATTATTCCTGGGTAGCTCTGTTGGTTGTGCAGCAAAATACAACAAAATCCAAAATCCACAAGCAGTGATGCATTTTGGGGCTAACTTCAAAGCATAAAATACATTATGCAAGCTTTCAAAGCTCCACTGCTTCTTCATCAGGCAAAAATGTTAAAAATTATACAGGAGAAAAATGGTGATGATAGAGTCACAGGCCTACAGTCTGAAATGTTGTTAGTTAAGCTGGTATTGAGGGATTTCAGTGCAGGCAGAGGCCACTCCCCTTATTGGCCATGTGAGGACTAGAGACAAAAAGCAATAAAAATAAATTAGCAATAAAAGATAGGTAATAAATTGTTAACTCCATTAGCAACAGAGAAATAACTTCTCTTGAGATCCAGTTGTCCCTGTCCTATGCAAAGCTAACTGCTCCTTTCTTAGACAGAGAACATTGAATTTCTCAAGGAGTTTCTGTACTGTTATATCTGGCAAAACTTTTAGGTACTGTATAGGTAAAATTTGCCAAATTGTTGTCCCAAATTGTAGTCCAATTTTTTACCTTTGTTGGAAGAAGAAAACCTCCAAGAGTTAAGTCCAAGTCCTTTGGTTCTCTCTTGTTTAGGATTCCCCTGATGTAGCTAAATTTGGTATCTTGAAACCCAGGGGGAAAATATTCAAGGGTAGTCATGTTGATTGTGCAGCAAAACACAACAAAATCCAAAATCTACAAGCAGCAATACTTTTGAAGGACAACTCCAAAGCATAAAAGAAATTACCATATATTTTCTTGTATAAGGATTTATACAAAATTATATTTTCTTGTATAAGGATTATAAGAGGTATGAAGCATATAAGGAAAGCATATAAGGAAAGGCTGAAGGAGCTGGACATGTTCAGCTTAGTGAAGAAAAGATGGAGAGGTGACAAGATCACACTCCTTAAATATCTCATGGGCTACCCTACAGAAGAGGGTGAATGTTTTCTTTCCAGCTCTGGCTGCCCCAGAGGCTAGAACCAGGTCTAATGGTTTTAAGTTAAGCATGGTAGATTTCAATTGAACAAAGAATGAACTTCTTGACAGCAAGAGTAGTTTGCAGTGGAACTAATTGCCTAGAGAAGTGGTGGGGTCCCCTTCTCTGGACATCTTCAAAAACAGGCTAGACAGCTACCTGCTGGGGGTGCTCTGGCTGGAGATCCTACATTGAGCATGGACCTGATGGCCCATGGGGCCCTTTCCAATTCTATGATTCATCAAGTTAAAAAGAAGAAAATGCTCAGATCCCTGACTCATTAAGTATGTTAGATAGCTCACTCTTATAGCTCAGTTTTATGTATGTTTGTTCAAAATTAAGTTCTGGGGAATTTATTTATTTTCAGTTTCTATCCCACTTCCCTACATGGTTCCTAAGAGAATTAAAATTAATAAAAAAATTAATATAAAACAACAAAATAGAAAAAAGAGAAAACTGACAAAAATAGCTAGTTTAAACTTTTTAAAATAGGTAACATTTAATTAAACCACAGACTTGTCTAAATAAGAATGCCTTTACCTCAAGAAAGGAGGCTTGGTGGTAAGTGTGACACAAGGGCCTTTCACATCCCACTGCTGCCACCACTTTTGTGCCTTTTGAATCCCACCCACACATCACACCAAGGTGGCTGAGGGCAAACCTGAAGACGCCAGCCCCACTTTACCTCAGGGTTCAGCCTGGCCACTTCTTTACCCTCTGTTCCTCCCACCTAAATTCCTACAAGATTCCCTTAGTTCCTTTTTCTGAACCAGGGATATACCTTTAACCTAAATGTGTAGATAGTGTGTGATGGTAGCTTGACTTTAATTATCTTTATTCTGTAGAAATAAAGGGAGCCCTGGTGGTGCAGTGGTTAAATGCCAGTACTGCAAGTCACATGTTGCAAGTTCGATTCCAGAGGGCTCCAAGGTTCACTCAGCCTTCCATCCTTTTGTAGGCCAGTAAAATGAGTACCTGGCTTGTGGGGGCAATTAGCTAACACACATTGGAAACTGCTTAATGCTATTAAGTGTAAATAGCTATTGCTTAACAATTTGTAAGCTGCTCTGATAGCCCTTGTGGCTGAATGGCGGAGGATATAAATACCTAATTTAAAAAAATTAAAAAATTAGGAATGAGCCAGAGTCTATATTTATATTAACAACAAAGGACAACTTTATTAAAGGGAATAAACATACTTCAGGGTAGAATCTTTTGTTTTAATCAGCACTCTTTATAATCTCATTCCTTATTTCCCAGTTTCATTTGCTCTTTGTCCACTCATTCCTCTATTCCCATTTAGTAACCTCCGCACACCCTTTTACCTCACCCAAGCCTCTCATACAACATACACACGTGGAGCCTTCTGCTCCAGTCTCCTGTCATCAACTCCCTTCACTCAGAGCTTAACTGACTCTCTCCAACTGTCATGCATACTTAAAACATACAGAAGCCCCTCCCCTTTCAGTCTCCTGCCAGAGGACTGGCTCCTAGAACATACTACTCCCATTCGCTCATACAGAAGGAGTTCCAAACCCTAGGCACAATCACTGAGAAAGCCCCCATTGTACACAAACAACTACTGGATAGTTGTGGAACACAGAGAGGAGCCTTTTCAAAGATCTTAAGACTTGGGCAAGAACATGTAGTAAGCAGGTAGCCCTTTAGTGACGTGGCCCCGAGATGTTTAGGTCAAAATTATCACTTCTTGGACACAAACCAGGAGGTGAAGTCTAATGTGGAAGTCACATTGTCCCTATAACTGGCCCTCACCAATTAGTCATGTTGCAGCATTCTGAATCAGGTGAAGTTTCACAACAGTTTTCAAAGATATATTGAGCATATTGCAGTAATCTAAATGAGCTGTAATTAAGTACCAACTCGCACAGCCCAATGTGACACACTACTTATAATGGCCATAGTAGGTGCATCAGCTTTAGTTATGTAAAAGCATTCTTTGCGGCAACTAGTACCTGGATATGCAGGCTCAAGTTGCATTTCTGCATTGAATTTATGACTACAAACCTGGATCTTCAAGAAGAGTGCAATGCTATTTAAGAGAGATTAAAACTCCATTTGCTGTTCTGCCGACTATGTACTCCCCGATTATTCCCTACAACCTTAATACTATTTCAAATTTGATAGGAATACATACAAATTATGCTCCAGTATTCATCTAACATTCTTTGCCTTTAATGGCAACAGTTAGGAAGCATGCCAGAATTCCTGATACATTTCATTATCCATAAAGACACAGGTAAGGTTACATTAATTATATTTTACTTCATATTTAAAATTTGCAGTGATTCCATTTTGTCACAAAACTAAGAGCATGAGGAACACTTCCACCACACTGATTAGGCTTATTTCAGTTCAGATGTAACAATATACCATGTTTAATGTTGAATGAGCAGTGGTAAACTCTTCCTTCCCTGATTTACGTTTGAAGCAAACCCTAGTTCAGCTTTATATCAAACAGATCCTGGATTGGGACTGAGATTTGGCTGCATTCATACAAAGAAAAACACTAGACAGTTTGTTACAAATTAGACACAGAAGCCCTGTGAATGAGTGAAGTGAGGCATCCCACTGCTAATTCTTATAACAAACCATTGTTTGTTGTTAACTCTGAACTGAGCCATGGTCTATTATATAGATGTGCTGTTGGATTCATTTTGTCTATGCAGTTTGTGCTCAAAGATCTGCAGATGTGTACTTGGCTGTTGTCTCGGACATCACACGTCAAGCAGGGAAATAAACAAAGTCACATCTGTGTCAAAGCCTCTCTTTTTTTATATTCTGCATTTTGTAGTCTTGCGTTAAGTACTGTAGTATTTTTTTCAAAAAAAAAGTTTTACCAAAGTGTTTTTTAAAAATCCTTACAATGCTTGTTATTACTTGGCTCATTAAAAATATCATGTCAAATAGAGCTAAGCATATGATTTTCCCCTGCATTTCCTCTGAAAAGTTAAATCCAGTCTTGCCATGGAAGAAAATGTGGCATTCTTTCACTTCCACCTAACTAAACCGCATGAATTTTCTGAGAAGACTCATCATCCTCTGGTGAAAGAATAATTTAGAGCCTGAAGGGAGTGGTTCCAGCCGGCAAATGTTTCAGCATCCCAAGAGAAACCCACTAGCCTTCTAACCTATGGGGTAAGCCCCTACTTGCATTTTATCTCATCACTTTTCATTTCTCACAGCAGAACAGCTCATTTAAGAGTCACACTTTAGAGCTCCAGAACTTGCAGGAAAGCACCATGAGTGAAATAACGTGGCAGCAACTCTTGTACATTACAAAAACCCCCATAGGTTTACCAGAAAAGATGATCCCATCTCCTGGCTTCTGCCAACATGCTGCTTCCCACAAATCCCTGGGGTTATACTCAATACCATTTTTCATCATGGAGAGATCTACCCAACTCTTGGGAAATAATGTTTTCATGGTCTCCTTAACATTTAATTAAACCACAGACTTGTCTAAATAAGAATGGCATAATCAGATTCAGCATTAATTTCTGATAATTCACTACACACTAGACCAGAAAACTGCATTGTATATCGTCTACTGACAAATGGGCTTTCTGACAAATGTCCTAGCATGCTAACAAATTCAGCAGTCATGTTCTCAAAGCCAGCTATATCACACCATTCTGTATAACATAAAATACAATAGAGTTCTGCTTGTGAAACATGGTCTTCTTTTCTTTTTCTACTGCAGTCCCTTGCACTTCTAGAAAAAACATTTCAGAGTCAGAGGATCAGCTAGAACAGTTTGCAAATCAATGGGAGTTGGGGAAGAGAAACTATAGTTGGGAGGAGGGGTAAGTCAGTGTCCTCCCATATTCATTCATTCATTTGTTTATTTGTGGGACTCATATGCTCTCTTTCTTTTTGGTATTAGACTCTACAACTAATAATACTACTACACAAACCAAGTTTATCATTGTAAGTATGTTGTCTGCCTTCAAGTTGTTTCTGATTTATGGTGACCCTAAGGCAAACCTATTATGCGGTTTTCTTGGAAAGATGTGTTCAGAAAAGGCTTGCCATTACCTTCCTCTTTGGCTGAGAGACTGTGACTTGCCCAAGGTCACCCAGCGGGTTTCCATGTCTAAGTGGGGATTTGAACTCTAGTCTCCCAAAATCCTAGTCCAACATTCTAACCACTACATCACACTGGCTCTATTTATCATTGTATAACCATGCCAAAAATAATATGAAACAATAACCCAAACCACAGCAAATAAGGACCTGATAAAAAGCCAATGTAAACAACACAATCAATAAAATGGAGGCCAATTAAGAAGTAATACAGCCCTTTGTGCTAGCACCTAATACAAAGGGCTATTTGTATCTAGTCTATTAATTTTAATATAACATACAGAAACATTACATATTATGGCAACCAGGCACAGATACCCCGATTAGTCTGTACACAGGATTTCCCTCACTTCCCATACAATTTTCTCAAGCACATTTCAACATAAAAATATAACCCTGCTCCTCATTCACCACAGCACCACAATCAGCAGCAGGCACTTTTTCCTTCAGTGCTTCGAAGCTTTACCTTCAGTACTGGGTTTTTTAATTTCTTCCACTCTAATTAATTTCTTTTTCACTCTGCGAGTCGAGTTGACCAGCTTATGCAATCTCTTAAACTTCACCGATTCTTCCGATTCATCATCTGACTGTTCTCTTGACTGGCAAAGGAACAAAAGGAAATGTTAATAAAAGTCATTGTCACCCAGCTCACTCATTTTCTGGAATAAAGACAGGCTAGCCACAGGCTTACAGTTCTCTGTGACAAGGCAAATCCTGTAACTTAAAACAGTTTTTCTCAAGCCCGGTATATTCATCCTACCTCCCTCCCACCCCACCCCACGCCCCAAGCCAGCTACTTTCAAAAGAGCAGAACATACCATTTTCACTTCTAAATTAGCACAAGGTAAGCACTCAGGCACCCAAAGGCATTCCAGCCTTCCTGTCCACACATGGTGCAATAGCAGCTATTTCCACGTTGCCTCTGGGAACATTTCAGGCAGAGCTTTTCCCTGAGACTCTTTTAGCCATGCTAGTTAAGCTCCTGTGGTTTGGGTCAGGCACTGGTCTTGTCTGGCCTGGTGGAACTTGATGTTTAAAAAACGGGTTATAAACAGCTTCCCCAAACTGAGCTGAAACTCTATCATTGACTACTTTTTTCCAGACTGACAAGTAAATGAAAAACAGCAGCAGAAGCAAAAATGATGTGGTGGGGGAGGGTGAAGGAAGGGAAAGGAAAGGAAGGGAGAGGAAAGAAAAGTGGAGATCTCGTCTACTCTGACTTATTTTATTAGTTGCAAAGATTCACAGAAAGCTCATCTCCTCCCTTGTCCCAAAGCTTCTCATCCTGAAGATTCTCAAGACTGGCTGTTAATACAGACAGAGCATTCCTCCAGAACTGACCAGAGGAAAACTTTGACCTTTACAGGCACTCAGTATAGCCCATATTCCCCAACATCCCATTTTGTCTCACATCTGATGCAGTATGCTCAGTTCCAGCTGTTTTCCCTCAAGTATCAAACATTACAGAGACCAAAAAAATCCACCCTCTCCAGCGGCAGTGACACCACAAGCTGAAACAATCCATTCCTTGTGAACCAAATCAGAGCTCTCATTTTCAAGCCAGACCCCAATGCTACTTCCTCTGTTTTGCCCTGTTTAGAATCTGTGTATGAGAGAGTTGGAATGGCGGGGGGGGGGGGCGGTTGGAAGGGGAGAGGGAAGAAAGAGTGGGGGCTGTCTCTGCTTTTACAGTACAGAACTGCCACTGTACACAATGCATTCCAAGAAGGAGGGAGGTTCCAGCTGGAAATCTCCAAAGACCATATCCCTCACTTTTTGCTCCATATACAGCCCTAACCAATTCATCACATTTCCAACATCCAGCTCTGAAATCTCAAGAGCAACTTCCTGTCAGTGAACTTCAGGTCATTTGATTTGCCATATTGGAATGCACCATTGTGATCTGGTCATGTTTTAATCCTGACAACATATGCTTTGTCTACGAAATCCATACGCGTCAAGCTAGCTATCTGGATCAAAGCAAGCCATCAATGGACATTTTGAGACCCTCTGTCTGGTTTTGTTTATAATGTGGACCAGGGCATAGTTTTAAATCAAACTATATCCCTTCAGATATATCTCACATGGATGTTTGGCATTCTGATAAATAATGGTGAATATCCTCCCCTCCCCTTTTGGAGGCTGGACAATGAGTCCAGTTTTTAAGTATATTGATTATATTGCTTCAGGATATTATAAATTCAATCAAACCTCATACATGGGACTATAAAGCTAAATTCCCACATCATTTCAAAAAACTATTCAACTGAAGGGTGCAGCTATACGATCATAAAAAAATCCGTATGGGGGGCAAAAAATACGAACAGCCTGTCGTTCGTATGCATATGAACCAGCTATACGTTTTTAAGCCCCCTAAGCTCTGTATGACTCCCTCTTCCCGAAGCTGGCTGGAGCGAGCAAGCCAAGTGGCAGTTTTAAATCTCCCGCTGCTTTTTTTTTTTTTAAAGGTTCCTGGTTTGCGGACAGTTGGTTTTCCGTATTTATAATATAAAATAAAAATAAATAAACATATAAATTCACGGACTTACTGGACGCTCGCTAGCCGGGAAACCAACATGGCGGCCGCTCCCAATTCCCCTCCATGCTAGCCCTGCCCCCTCTACTCGGCCAGCCAATCAGATTACCCTACCTGTTCGTATGTGTGCGAACGGACCGTATAGACCCGTCAGCCATCCGAACGGCGTACGGATTTCTCTTTGCGATCCGCTTTCCCTCCCGAATGCTGCGTGTGCGTATTTCAGGGTGGAAAACCGCCCCCCCTCTTTTGCATTCGTGTGCATCTGAACGGCTGTTTGTACTGAAGCGCGAACTTCCGCATGCCGTACGTATTATTTAAATCGTGTAGACAGGACCGAAGTCTGAGGTTAAAGCCTCAGAGGTACACAGGACTAGATAGGGATGCACACACATATATACTCCTTCCTCATGAGAGAGAATCTTTGACTGGATGAATGCATGAATTGTTCAAAGAATAGAGTAGCATTGGCAAATGGCTTAGTTTTAGAGGCATATGACCTATATTATTTATAATGAATTTTTGAACAAGAGTAATCCAATTAATACTGAAATAAATGAAGTATCCAAAAAGATATCTAGCTGCACACTACATAGATGTGAAGACTGGTATGGCAGACATTTTTAAAGAAAGCCACACTCTGATCATGAGTAAAAACGACTAGGCGGTCCCTTAAAAAACCATGTCTGAATCACGCAAATTTAGCCTCTCCCACTGTTCTCATGGGCACTGTTTTTATTGCCTGCCACCCTCCAAAAACACACATCTTAAGCAATAATTCTCTGCTCTTTTCTCCTCACTATGTATCACTATGCCTGAATGCCAAACTCACACAAGAAAAGATATGTTGGGTGATGCAGTACTAACTGTGAGTGGATGCCACAAAATAGCAGTGATACACAGTGGTTTATTTATTTCATTAACTAAATTCCCCTGGGTCAGTAAAATCTCTTCATCAGTCCATCTCTGCACCATGACAAAACAACACTCACAGTGCACTTAGAAGTGCGTGTTTTACTTGGCTGGAATGGTCTTCAGCCAACAATAGGGACTAGTAGGAAAGGTGGAGGCTAATCCCAGGATACTGGGATTTGTAGCTTAAGGGGGCACTAGAGATTTCTGGCCAAGAATTCTAAACACTCCCCAAACTGCAAATCCCAGAATTCGATAGGATTTCATAGTAATTAAAGCATTATATTGTATTGTGAATGGGTCCCAAATGTGTGACAGATGGGAGATGAAAGGATCACCAAACCATCCATCCGGAACCTGCTGGCAATATAACATGGGTTGGTCTGGATGGATTGGTATATAGTTACTGACACAGTGGAACAGTCCAGGCACAGAGTTCTTGAATTAGGGTATTGAAGTGTGTGTGGGGTTTGAATTACATATGATAATCAGAAATCAGAATCAGCAGTCTTTAACTGAAAAAATACAATACACTAATCACCATGAAATGAGGATGAAAATAGGTTTACCATTCTGTAGTGAGGGGGCAGAGAGATTACTTTGTTTCACTACACATCTGAGACAATTAGCGTCATCCAAAAATTCTTAGGTGAGTTATAGATCTATTTTTAGCTTAAAATGCAGTGATGGTTTCAGGTGGGGAGACTCCATCATAAAAACGGAATTCTGAAGATTCAGGAACTCATTAGTGATATATATGTAGCTTTTTAAAAATTAGCGCACTACTCTTGTCCCAAGTTATGGCAGAGCATTAAATAGTGAATATAGCCTTTTATCTTCTTGGATATAGCTCTGCAGAGTAACAAAACACTTTATTTATAATTTGGAAAACAAATTAATTGGTATTAACTATTTGTTGTTGTGTGCCTTCAAGTCATTTTTGACTTATGGCTACGCTAAGGTAAACTTATCACAATGTTTTCTTGGCAAGATTTTTTCAGAAGAGGTTTGCCTTCCTCTGAGGCTGAGAGAGTGTGAATTGACCAAGATCACCCAGTGAGTTTCCAGAGCAGAGTGGAGGTTCAAACCCTGTTCTCCAGAGTCATAGTCCAATGCTCAAACCATTACACCACTTAACTATTAGCCTACAGTTAATAAAACTAACACAAAATCTCTCCCTCAAAATATTTTTATCAACACATATAATTAAATGACTTCTAGCTTGCTAGCTTCTGGTTATAGTTCTCCAAAACTAACAAAAAATCTTGTCGCTTACCCAAATAGTTTCATGGGATTTCTAAATTATTCTAATATGGTTTTGTACATTTGGGACTAAACGTGCACATGCACAGGTATACATTACTGAACCTGAGCACTAGCACCTCCTGCACTGAGCAGGGGGTTGGACTTGATGGCCCATGGGAGCCCTTCCAACTCTATGACTCTATGAACCAAAATTTAACATAAATGCCTTAGATATAAGGACAGACAACAACAGGCAAGGAGTTTCAGGTTTAACACCTATCTTTTAAGGAGATCTGCTGAATTCTTGCGTGGCTTTTTTAAAATGGGTTCAGCTTATTTGCAATGCAGTGATGTAACAGATTTGCTATTGAGGGTGGCAGAAAAATCCCATGAGCCAGTGTGGTGTAGTGCTTTGAGTGTTGGAGTAGGACTATGGTAGACAAGATTTCAAATCCCCACTCAACCAAGGAAACCTACTGGGTGATCTTGAGTGACTGACACACTCTCAGGGCTCAGCTGGACAGGAAAATTAATAGTGAAAAACCGTGCCTTACCTCCCAATTGCTACATTGTTTATTTGTGCCCATGATTCATTCGCAGGATTGATGGAAGGGAAAATTAGTGAGTTTGCAGTTTACAAGGAGCATGCCCCCACAAAGAGATGGTGGCCGTGAGTGAATTGCCTGCTGAAAAGCTCCCTCCATCCCCCCCCTTTTGTTCATAAGTGACAGATGCAAAAGAGTGATTTTCCGCTTAAAAAAAACTTTTTTTGTTTGCTCTGCCACTTGAATGATAGTGCACATGATGGTTCACCCAGCCAAAAACAAAACAAAAAACCCAATGGTGGCTCTGGCTGCTTCCTCCTTTGCAAGCCCGCTCCCACCAAGGTCCAACCAATCATGTTTGAGTCCTTTGATGTGGCCCTTTCGATTGGTTGTTCAGATGTACAATTCTGCACATTTTTGTGTAATTTTTAAAAAAGATTGCAAGAAACAGTGAATGCTGTTATTGCTATCTATCTGGAGTTTTCAGCCCCCCCTCCTTCCCAATACGGTGAATCCCGGCAGGAGCTCTTTGTGGGTGTTTAAAATTGTCATCTAAACAGCTCCTCAGTGTTAGAGGAAGGCAAAGGTGATCTCTTCTGAATTAATCTTGCCAAGAAAACTCTAGGATAGGGTCGCCATTAAGTCAGCATCAATTTGAACACATGTGACATATGAAGGAAAAAATACACACACAGATTTGTGAGTTTGGGGAACACAGTATTGCTGCTTGCTTGGGCTACAAAAATGATTTTTTTTAAAAAAAAATAAAAAATAAAATCTAAGCTATAATGTACTACAGTGAACATGCTATCCCTCCACATGGTTGGAAGGGGGATAGAGGGAAACTCTCCAAGACTCCCTCTACTGAACAGGGAATCATTACAGGAAATGAATAACATTTGCCTTATGTTAAATGGTTCCCTGCAGGGAAAGGTCTTATTTCGTATAGAAAAAAGGGCATTTTACAGCAAGTTGCACTGTAGGCATCCCACTCAGAGGTTAAAGTTTGTACAGTACAACAACTCTAAGTGCTTTGCCTCTTATAAGCACACAGCCATGCAGTTCCAATGCATCAGTTTCATCAGAGCCAAGAACTCAGTGCCAAAAAACAGAGCCACAGAATATACGTAACCTTCTATTTCTTAAGCAGTTGTATGAAGAGACCTCCTTGGGTATTCCAAGGAATAAAACATAGATTAGAGGTACTGTAAACAGGAACAGCTTGATTCTTGTCCATCCTGCTACAAGTCCCTTCCCCCATATCCCATCCAAAAGCCCCTAATGGCACAAGTCTTAATTATTTTGGCTAATGCTGGATGCAGAAATTCTGTAGTGAATGCTTAAGTGTTTCATTTCTAGTTTCCATGGCAACATTACATCAGATTGAAGACAGCTGGCTCCACAGTTTTAAACCATAACAAATTGACCAAGCCAGCAATCAGACTTGCTTTAAAGAGATAGCACACTACTCAGCTGCCAGCAGAATGGTGCAAGACCAACGGGGCCCAGTTTCTGGCAAGGGTGCTAAGGTGGAGTCTCTTTCTCAGCTCCTTTTGGAACAAGTGCATCTCTGACACATCAGCAATGTTCTAATACTGGAGAAAAGCCTGGGTCGTTCTATTCCACAACTGCACAGAGGACCACAGGGGAACAGAACCAAAATCAACAGCATCTGCAGTTACAAAGAACTGAGCACACACAGTAAACTGAAACAACCCTTTGTCAGATGATCCACATATTACAAAGCCAAGCTGTCACATACTTTCTCACCCCCTAAAGTATGGTTATAACTCAGAAAGTTGTGCTTACTCCTAACATCTCCTCCCAGAAGTTGTACATACTTCAGTTTTTCTCTTCTTGGGGCTTGTCTACACTGGCCAAATACCCTGGCTTGCTCCCGTTCCAGAGCCCTGCAGTCCAAACGATGATCTGTCCCCAGGCAGTTCAAATGACCTTTGAGGCAGATATGGGGCCAGAACAGGGGCAAGCCAGGATACAGCTGTTTACCATGTTTTAAAAAAATACCCAGTTTAGCCCGGTACCACTGGATTGGGCCCCGTGTGTCTGCATGAGCCCATCTCAGCACGCCATTCCTCATTGCCGCCACAAGCTCTCTGGCTCTCCCAGAAGCCAGGCAGGGATCCCTCAGCATGTGACTGAGGCTGGTCATATGCAGGGGGCCTGCAGTCTCATGTTGTGGGACCCATGCTTGGCTTCTAGGTCAGTGAAGAAAATGGTAGCAGCAGCAGTTTCAGTGACGGGCTGGCATCCTGTGTGGACTCTAGCTTGTTTTCTTTAGGTAATAGGGGAGAGGGGGAAGGAAATGGGACACTTCTGCAGCCAGGATATGTCGGCAGGGAGCTGACGTATCCTGGCTAATTTAGATGAGCCCCACGTCTAGATTCCATACCTCAGACCACAGTTCATTTCAAATTATTTTCAGAAGTAAATATTTGCAAACTAAATAAATATTTCAGAGGACAGAGCCCAATGATCTCTGGGTAGGGTAGAAAAGTCTGTTCCAAGCCCTTGAAAAATCTGTTTCAAGGTCTCCAAGTGCTGCTGCTAGTCAGTGATAACAATACTGGCTAGATGGACCAGTGGCATCATTCTGTATACATCGGCTCCCTGTGTTTGAAACATAACTTTACTACAATGAAATCTGAGGTCTATTTGTAATTATTTATGTTATTCTCTTTGGTTGTGGTTTATTGCTGTCATCTAATTAAATAACATTCATTCATGAAATTTGCATTTAACATATCAAATTGATACCTAAGTGCAGAGGGGCTCTGCTGGCTTTGATTCCCATCTGAATAAAAAACATATTACTCAAAATTTTAACTATTATATTGGTTCTTATGACTGAATCAGTAAAGAAAACAAACATATGTCTAACTATAATATGATCACTACATTTTATGCTACAGGGTTAAGTGTCAAACTTCTAAACAAGATTTCCTATTGTATTGGTTAATAACCCCCAATATAAGAAGATTCTACAGTAGCTTGTAACACCTCAGCTATAGCAAAGACTGTAGGTTAGGTGAAACAATTTGTGAACTAACACATTCAATCAACCACAGCTCAAAAATATTCAGGGAAAAAAATATCCAAAAGCAAACGTTACCATTTACTGTTTGCCATTTTCCTATGCCACTGTATATAATGGGACTTGAGCATCCATAGATCTGGGCATCCATGGGGAGTCCTGGAACCAACCCCCAGTGGATATTGAGGTCCCACTGTAATTAACAATTAGCCGTCCTTTCATGACACAGGAAACCCTCCACTTGAGGTGGTTATCTCACTCTGCCTCATGATAAGCCAATCCTGTTTATTGTCTGTACCAAAGCATTCCTCTCTGGCTAAGAAGCACTGAATTTCACATGTACAGTCACACACACCCCATATCCACGGGGGAAACATTCTGGGACTTACCATTTATAAATGAAACCACAGATAATAGAGAACCCTATTAAGGTCCTGTCTATATGAGGGGGAAGAAATACGAACACGTTTGGAAAGGCAGGCATTCACAATGATACAGAGTAGATACAGAAGATGTGACCTGGATACAGAGTAGAGTGGAGGGTGAGTCCTGGCACAACAATGACTGGGAGGGAACTTAATTCAGTAAATACATAGATATCACCCCTTCCCCTCAAAAGCCTCTGCAAGTTACAGCAACAGCTCAATTAAGCTTTACAAATTGTAGCAAGCTGCTGCTTTACTAGATGAGCTAGAGATCTCCACACAACCCTTTCTTTTTGTCCAGAACTGAGCCCACCAAAAGTGGAAAATTTGTACCCTTGTCTCTGATCTGGAGATGACCCACGAAAACTGGAGACTCAGGGCCATGCCTTGAGATTGGTCAATCCTAGCTGTGGCATATGTAACTGAAAGAGCAGAGCCTTTTCTTCTCTTTTTCTCTCTCCCCTTGCTAGATGGAGAAACATATTCTCTGAATATTACACCACAGACATGATGACTGACCAGCTTTGGCATTTAGGCAGCCTGACACTGTGTTATGAATAACCCTCCCTTGAGTGCTGTCCCTCTCAGCTTTCTAACCCCAAATTTTAGGCTTAAGCATTTCTGCTTTATTAAAAGAACTGTGTTGGAATTCTACTCTTTGTGCAAAATGTCTGAATTTGGGAACTGCACTGCCGGACAGAAGATTGGCTTTACTCTAACCACTGTTTGATATATGAAGGGGGGAAGAATGGGGGCAGGGGGAATCAACACACAATCAATCGACTGCTCTCTGCTCACCCAATTATCTCACCACCACCATTGCTTGCTGCATAACTTACAAGAAAGGCAGAAGTCATCAGCTCTAAGCAAATCTATGTGCCCCAAAGGGGGAAAAAGAGAGTGTTGTACATGGGGAACAATCACTGGTTTCACTGGCAGAGTCCTTCTGACCTCTTGCTGGACCCCAGTTCCTTAATTATTGCCAATGGAATTTAAGTGAAAGAAAATTGGGCAGGAGTGGGGCGGGGGGAGAGGAAAAAGAGTAACCCATGAAACAGTATTGCTGCTACTAACTAAAATCATACTGATGGGATCAAACCAGAAGCTTGCTCTTTAAAACAGAAGTGAAAATAAAAAATAAAATAAAATTTAAAAAGAAAAATCAAAAAGAACATATGGTCCATTACAACCTGCAAAGCAAAACAACCATTCTTCCTTCAGCAATGATGTCTCTCTTCTGCATGAAAAGAGGGGGCTTACAAAAGGAGGCCAAGAAATACAAAACGTCTACAGATTTTTTTAAAAATTTAAAACTAAAAGCAAAGTTACACTGAGAATCAACTTTGACAAAGAACTACTAAAAGTTTACTCAAGTCCCCGCCCCCCTTTTTTGAACAGCCTTTTCGAACTTGTGAGCCTCCAGTTAGTTTGAACTAGGGTCAGCATGGCCAATTGTCAGGGATGACAGGATTTTATATCATGCCAAAAATGTACAAAAGCAGGTACTTCGTTGAGGCAACATAGAGGTATCTTGTACACCTGTTAGTTAAAAAAAAACTTATACTGCTTTGTCACCTATGCTCTGAGGGGTTGTCTATATGAAGCTATAAAATGTGGACTGATGCGCACTAATGCAAATTTGCAGCAGCTTTCATTTGTCTCAACAATTTTTTGGTAGGATCACAAGCATGCGAAGCTATCCGCATTTGCTGTTCAAACGGGCATGTCTGCGAATTAAGATAGCAGGCATGAGTGAATTACTTGCGTTTTTATTTCCACCAGTTGCCACTGCTGCACAGTATTTTTTAAAGCATATCCAACTTGCGGAAGTGCAATATTCCACTTAAATAAATAGGAAAAAAAGAGAGAGAAAAGGCTGTTTTGACACCTCAGCACATGATCACTACAGTGAAAGTCCAACATGGTGGTTCTGGGCACTTCCCTTGCCAGCAAGCACTGCCGCCTGTGCACATCCACTTCTGCTCTTATCAGGAATGCAAATCAAAGCAAAGTGGTTGTCCCAATGAGTGGGATTGCGCATTTCCTTTGGAGTCTTTAAAAATACAGGGAAAGCTGAGAAGGCTTTTCCATGAAGTATTTGGCGATTCCCCCCTCCTTCCGAATATGGCGGATTGAGGTGGGATCTCATTAAGACAAATTGTATTCTCCTCAAATTCTATGAGGCATATTTTGGCCACATAGACAACCCCTGAGTTTCAAAGCCCTGAAAAGCTAAGGTTCACCTGTAGCCTGGACTTCCTATTTAAAGGGATGTTTTCTCCAACCTGCCTTATTCTTTGCTCCAATCTGCCTGTAAGGTCATCAGAGGTTCTGCTCCAGATTCCCTTCTCCTGCAAAAGCTAGCAGGGCAGGAAACCTGTCTCTGAATCACCTTCCTCAGGAACGCCTGCCTAGCAACTGAGCTTCTAATCCTAAGACTCAGGTAAAGGTCATGTTAATCTTCAGGGGTTTCCCTTGACAGATTTCTGCTTCTGGTTGTTTGTACATATCATTGCAAATGGCTTGCAAAACAAGTTGATCTGTATACACTTGTTTAATTTTTATTATTTTTTGTTCTGAATGCCATCAAGCCAGCATGGTCTAGCAGTTTGAGAGTTGGACTAGCACTCTGAGGGACTAAGGTTTGAATCCGACCTCAGCCATCCAGACCCATTGGGTGACCTTGGGCAAGTCATGCTCTGTCAGCTTCAGAGGAATCATAGAATCATAGAGTTGGAAGAAACCACAAGGGCCATCCAGTCCAACCCCCTGCCATGCAGGAATACACAGTCAAAGCATTCCTGACAGATGGCCATCCATACTTAAAAACCTCCAAAGAAGAAGACTCCACCACACTCCGAGGCAGTGCTTTCCACTGTCAAACAGCTCTTACTGTCAGGAAGTTCTTCTTAATATATAGATGGAATCTCTTTCCCTCTAGTTTGAGTCCACTGCTCTGTGTCCTATTCTCTGGAGCAGCAGCAAACAGTCTTGCTCCATCCTCAATATGACATCCCTTCAAATATTTAAACATGGCTATCATGTCCCCTCTTAACCTTCTCTTTCCCAGGCTAAACATCCCCAGCTCCCTAAGCCACTCCTCATAGGACATGGCTTCCAGACCTCCTACCATTTTGGTCGCCCTCCTCTGGACACGTTTCAGCTCGTCCATATCCTTCTTGAATTGTGGTGCACAGAATTGGGCATAGTATTCCAGGTGAGGTCTGACTAAAGCAGAATAGAAGGCAATGACAAACCTCCTTTGAAGAAATCTTGCCAAGGAAACCTAAGGATAGGGTTGCCATATGATGGATTTGACTTGGAAGGCATGTAATTACAAATGTGTTTTAAAATTTTGTACTGTGAGCTATCTTGGGTACAAACTTGGAAAGTCACAACAGAAAAACATGCACACCACCCATGTTCTGTAAGACCCTTTCTGAGATGCACATTGTCAAGTACTTCCTTCCTGCCTCACACTGCAGCACAATTTGTCAGATGAAGGCTGTTTTTGTTATGTTAACCATGGTCTGCCATTGCTTTGTTGGCAGTAATTTCAGGCTCTGCTCCTTCCAAGTTAGGATACAAGATGCCAGGAAAGAAACAAGGTGAAATATAGTGACGCCAAAGCAAGACAGAAATGGGTAAGTCAATGTACACATGGGCCTGCATCTTCTTGATATTCAGGCCATAAAGCAAGCCTGGCCTCAAAGCATTCCTAAGGACGCAGGCCTTTACTATATGACCTGCCTCAATCTACTGATGTCCAATGGTAGTCTTTGCTGGTCTGGCTTGTTAACTTGACATTCCTTGTTTTAGTGAGAACTTGGCAATGATTTTGAATTCCAACCTGGTTTTACCCAGCATGGATTCCCTCAAATGATGAAATTTAAGTGTAGCAAACTGAGTGGACTGTCTTTGTTTTGCCTTCATATATTGCATGGAGCTTTTGAACTATGTTCCCCTTAAGTTAAAGAAATCTGCTTTGTTGGAAAACTCCCAAGGCAAGGCCACACAAGATAGCATGCACCCAAAGTATTCCCATAAACAAGCAGCCCCTGTCAGTGATATATTTAAAAATGTTATTTTTATTACATTAGCAACATTCAATTTTGCTCCAAATCTACATAGTTTTAATATGTATAGCAAGTTCAATTGGAATTTTTATCATGTTAAATCATATCAACTGTCTACAATCCGTAAGAAATTGGAGAAACCTCCCTTCACATGTAAGGAACCTAACTTTGCCAAATACGTATGGATAGAAGATAATACAGCTCAACCACAACAAAACAATTTGCTTACTAGTATGCAGTGAGAATGTTATAATTAGGGACATAGTTTAGATTGTAAAGGAAACTACAGTTGTCCCTCCATATCCATGGATTTGGTATACACAGATTTAAGTATTCACGGCTTGAAAATATTCTTTAAAAAATAATAATCCAAAAAGCAAACCTTGATTTTGCCGTCTTATATCACGATTTTGCTATGCCATTGCACATAATGGGACTTGAATATTCACAGATTTTGGCATCCATGGGGGGTCCTGGAACCAAACCCCAGCAAATATTAAGGGACAACTGTATATCCAGGTAGAATTTGAGGAAATGTTATGAGAAGAAAAATCTACTTGCAGTTTTACAATGAGCATAAAACCAACCTCTTTGCAACTATTCCATGATGAAAGTCAGTCCAGTGAAATCAACTAATGGATGCAGCAAAAGTAGGCATTTGGGACATTGTATTAATTAGGGAAAAATAATAAGAATGCTCCTGTGGCCACTTTAGTAAGGAGCACATTGCACACAAACCAAGGACCAAGTCCCTGGTGAAATTAATAGAAAGTTCTTGTCATACATTCAAGATGGAAAAAAAATACTTCCAGTTTCTACTTAAGAGGTCATAGAATCATAGAGTTGAAAGAAACCACAAGGGCCATCCAGTCCAGCCCCCTGCCATGCAGGAATACCCAATCAAATAATTCCCGACAGATGGCCATCCAGCCTCTGTTTAAAAACCTCCAAGGAAGGAGACTCCACCACACTCCAAGGTAGTGCATTCCACTGTCAAACAGCTCTTACTGTCAGGAAGTTCTTCCTAATGTTTAGATCGAATCTCTTTTCCTGTAGTTTGAGTCCATTGCTCTGTGTCCTGGTCTCTGGAGCAGCAGAAAACAATCTTGCTCCATCCTCAGTAGGACATCCCTTCAAATATTTAAACATGGCTATCATGTTCCCTCTTAATGTTCTCTTCCCCAGACTAAACATACCCAGATCCCTAAGTTGCTCCTCATAGGGCATGGCTTCCAGACCTCCCACCATTTTGGTCACCCTCCTTTGGATACGGTTCCAGCTTTTCAGTATCTTTCTTGAATTGTGGTGCCCAGAACTGGACACAGTATTCCAGGTGAGGTCTGACCAAAGCAGAATAGAGTGGCACCATATCTTCCCTTGATGTAGACACTATACTCCTATTGGTGAAGTCTAGAATCACATTGGCTTTTTAAGCTGCTGCATCACACTGCTGACTCATGTTCACATGTTCAGTTTGTAGTCTGCTAAGACTCCTAGGTCTGCCTCTACACTGAATGAGTTGAGGAGGCATATTTCAAAAGTATTAACTATTCACTGATTCTTCAGTGACAAGAAAGGATTTAACAATGGGAGCAACTTTATGGAGCAAGCACGGCATCTCACTACAGAGGAACAAATCTCTTCTTGATTTATGTATTGATATTGTCTATTATATCAGCAATTATATGTGTATAACGTATAGTTGTGGGTATAATAGAAATGTCTCCATGTTTCTGTACAATGGAGATAAAAAAAATTCAAGTTTTAAATACATATATAAGAGGTCCTCCTGGATCTAACTAAAGACCTGTCTAGTCCAGAGTTCCTCCACTTGGTGTCTTCCAGATGTGTTGGGACTACAGCTCCCATCATTCCCAATCAACATGGATCTGGGGGACACCAGGCTGGGCAAGACTGAACTATTTCATATGCATAAATATGCAAATGTACTAAGGGAGAGAAAAATATACCAGTACTAGCATATATGTTTGTATAGAACTGCTGATTGTGACAGGGAGGCTGTTTGCGAAGGGTGTTTGTAGTACTCTAAAACTCTAGTCTTAATCATAATTTTGACAATATACACTTGTAGAAACCCCTTTGATTTCTCTAATGGGATGTGAGGTTGGAATGCTATCAAAAACACAGAGACAGAGAGCAATGAGAGAGCTACAGATATTCTGAACTTTATGGTAACTGTTATTCTTGAGGAAAAGGCTAACTTTGGGAAGGCCCCTTTTTATGGAGACAAAACACTGGGCCCTTCCTTCAGTCCCTAGGTGTGACCAATGAACTAAAACTGTAAGGACTGGCAAAAAAAGAAAGAAAGAAAGAGTCTGACAAGAAGGAAAAGATAACTAAGAGATCATTTCTGTGTTCTGTTCCTGTGTCCTTGCATCAAAACAGAAGCTGATTAATTATTCGGTTGTCATATCATTATACACATGTTATGTCCCTCCTAGTGAAAAAACTGAGAAATGGCTTAGGGAGCTGGGCATGTTTAGTTTGGAGAAGAGAAGGTTGAGAGGTGACATGATAGCCATGTTTAAATATTTGAAGAGATGTCATAATGAGGATGGAGCAAGCTTGTTTTCTGCTGCTCCAGAGACTAGGACACGGAGCAATGAGTTCAAACTACATGAAAAGAGATTCCATCTAAACATTAGGAAGAACTTCCTGACAGTAAGAGCTGTTTGGAAGTGGAACACACTGACTCGGAATGTGGTGGAGTCTCCTTCTTTGGAGGTTTTTAAGTAGAGGCTGGATGGCTATCTGTCGGGAATGCTTTGATTGTGTATTCCTGCATGCCAGGGGGTTTGGATTGGATGGCCCTTGTGGTCTCTTCCAATTGCATCACTATAATTCTATGAATCACCCATAACAATGGTAGGTAAATCAAGATCAAAGATAAAATCAGATAGGAAGCTTCTGTGAGGTGTGAGAACACTTTCTACTCCCAGAGCTTGGGAAAGTTACTTTTTTGGCATTCAATTCCTACACCTCCCTCACACTGTCCTGTCTGCAAGGGTTATAGTCCAAAAATGTAACATTCCCAAGATCTAGTTATTCCAGATGAAATCTAGAGGAAAGCAGAAGCTGCTTTTTCCTACAGAATTTCCCCTTTGTTCTTCAAGGAGAAGAGAAAGCTAGCTTTGGGATATTTACCAGCACTATGTTCTGGGTGAGTAGTCTATGCAAACAATATGCCACCAGTGATCCTTTTATAATTCCAGGAACACCTGGGCCCTAGTTCTCCATTAGTGGTATATGTACCAGAGGTGAGATGGAGAGGTAGTCTTGATGGGAGGCCTTGTTTTCATAATTCATAGTTCACTCTCATTCAGTTCCCATGTCTGCTTGCAAGTGTGATCTTCCATGTATCATACCTGTCATGAATTAACTCTCTGTGATCTTTTAGCATGTTAGCAGTGAGTCTGGGTTCTTGTTACGACTTGTGTTTTTGTCATAATACGGCTGAGATTCTTTTGTAGAGTGCTGCTGAAACAAAAGGTCATGGGCCACTATTTTGGAGATTGTGATGTCCAAAGGAAGCTTCAGTGGAGTCTGTTTTATAGTATGAACCTATGACCAGCTGCTCATCTGACATTCTTCCTCTAGTGGGCTCTTTCTCAGAAAGCTGAAATGATGATGGAGGACTCTTAACTAAATGGACCAGAAGGTTACTGGAAGTGTAAAATATAGTTGCTGATGCACTGGGCCAAGTATGCTGTATTTTTTCTTCACCCAAGTCCCAGTTTCTTGATGGCGAAGTGGGCTTCATCCTGTCTGTGTAGAATTTGACTGCACAACAATTTTGCAAGCAATGACAGTTCAGAGCCATAGCTGGGTGTTGGCAGAAAGAAAGTAGTATTAGGGTCCAGAGAAAAGCAGAACTGATCTTTGGGATGAAGCATGGCACATTTTGGGCCCTCCTTAGAACATTCTGAGGCCAGGAAAGGTTCCCCCCCCCAACAGGAAGTGACTTGGAAATCGACCTTCTGGTCATTGGGCCTAAAATAACCAAAGGCAGCCCCCAAATGTGGCCAAAATGCCCCCAGGAGACACTGAAGCCAATTTGTGGACACAATTTTTTAAAATAATTTTTGGGGGGTGAGGGGTTGTAGCACCCCAAGGTCCCCTAGGAATCTAATGTGACCCCCTAAACTCTAGTACTTTTCCAAACTTGATTTAGGAAAAATCTCTCTTAAGTCTAAAATGGTGCTTAATCAGGGCTGGGCAAAGTATGGTCCTGAGGTGCATGTGCCCCCTCCCAAGGATGCTTTATGGCCTTCAAATTCTCCACAACCCCCAGACCCATCATCCCCCCAGACCCATCTTTTTCTGTCCAAAAAAAGAGGGTGAATTGCTGTTCCTTGAAGCCTCCAGGTGCAACAATTTTAAATCAGTTGCAAAGCTTCTCTGTACTGTTTAGCATAAAAATAAATAAATAAATCATTTTTTTTAAAGAACTGTGGCTACTTTTAATTAAAAAAAACAAAACAAAACAAATTTCAGTAGTCCATTTGTCCCCTGGAGGAAATGAAAATGAATGAAAGCACTGTGTGTGTGTGTGTGTGTGTGTGTGTGTGTATACCGGTATATAAAAATTCTACAATTGCTGGGCTCTCACTCAAATCCTCAGCTCTGCCCAAGGATATATTTTTAAGGGTTTCCCAAGGAAAAACAATGAGATGCATGAGTCTGAAGATGAGGATGATTATGATATGGTGTGTGTGTGTGTGTGTGTGTGTGTGAGAGAGAGAGAGAGAGAGAGAGAGAGAGAGAGAGCGAGCGCCTGTGCTTGTGAGCCTATGAACTGTGGCAGAGTGCAGCACAGCCATTGCTTTTACAGCATCTCCTGCTGGCTGGTTCACAGTGAGGATAACTTATGCCTCACTGGGAACTTGTTCAGCCTCTCCTTTCCACTGAACATAAAATTAGGAATTAGGAAGCTGTCACGCACATGGAATAAAGCAAGGAGGGGTGTGGCAAGATTGTTAAAATGGAATGAAGGCAAATGCTAACAAAGCCTAGCCACTCTGCCCAGTGGCCTCAGATTTGGAGGTCAATTAGGCTGGCTTTACACCAATGTAATCTGAGCAGGCTAGCAGCTTCCAGTTCCATTTCTGTAAATCTTCTTGGCAAGCATCCATTTCTCCATTCCCTCCTGACAGGCTGGTGGCACAGTATCAAACACAACCTTATCACATAAGGAAGTGCAATTTCTAAGAGGTAGCCACTGAAACATACTCACTTTGAAATCTGGGCCATAACCTAAGCAAACAGATAGGGGAACCCTCCAGGCTATACTGCTAAATTTAAAACTAGCCAATGACCTATACAGTCAGCCACCCAAAAGTAACAGAAAAACAAGCTTCCATATATCATGCAGATGTACCTTTAAAAGCACAAGCATGCACACGTACCTGTATTCATTCACTCACACATGCATCCGTGCATGAAGAGAGTCAAGGCAATTTTTTTTCTCTTTGGCAGGCAGTGAAGGAATGGCACAAAGGATAAGTCTTTGTTCCTCAGGGACAAAAGGAACATTAATAATATATTTTAAAATATATAATTATGCCTTACTCTGAGTCAAATTATGAGTCTGTTTTGCCCAGTAGTATCTACTTCAGTGGTTAGTGGCTTTCCAAAACCTCAGGCAGAAACAAGATCTTTCCCAGTTCTGAAACAAAATATTTTAACTGAAGATACTAGGAATTCAATCTGGACCTTCTGCTTGAAAAAAGTATGCCTTCTGTCATGGTGCTATGGTCCGCTTCCTGATTGCTGTACCAGGGGGAGAACAGAGAAACTAATTCTGCTAATAAGATGAAGGGATAAGAATGAGAGAACCACTCTGTGAGAGGACCCTCTATGAACTCATTTTTTAAAAAGGTACCAAAAAGGGATTATATTGCCTTTTTTTAGTACTGAAGTTAGTGTGGAGGAAGAAGATGAACTGAGCAATCACTGTGATTGAAAAGTGATTGCTGATCCTGGAACAGGAGAACTCTTTGGGGCTAGGGGGCTACACATTGGCCCCCCCAATAGATCTTGGAGGGCTGTACCATTCTGCTGCATCCTGTTGCAAATATATATGTGTGTGTGCATGCCAACTGTACAACGCTTAGCCCAGCCCACCAGTCATATATTTACTGAAAGCCACACTCATTTATTAATGCTGGGTTTATGTACATCAGGGATGGGGATCATGCAATCTTCCAGATGTGGCTGAACTGCAACTTCCAGCTTTTCTCACCTTGTGTTTATTATTTTGTATTCATGGTTATTACTGGGAATAATTTGTCACATAGTTGGAGTGTTAAAAATGATCCTCTCTGGGTGTCAGATAAACTAGGTATACCACTGGATGGAATGTCAAAAACTTCTCATCTGTTTGATGCTTGTCACTCTGAGAGTTTCATGAAAATCTTTTTGGGAACAACACACACTCAGGTCTGCAATAGCTCCATACAGAGAGGTTAAGAACATATTAAGAGCCTTGTTACATCAACTCAACAGCCTATCAGATTCAAATTTCTGTTTTCACAGTGGCCAGTCACATGTTTACGGGAAGCCCACAACCAGTTCATGAGCCTAAAGCCCCTCTTGCTCATCTATCTTAACAAGTGGTACTGAGAGGCCTGCTGCCTCCAGTACCAAAGATTATATATAGCTGCTACAATTAGCCATTTAACGCTTTATCCTCCATCAATTCATCCAGTTCTCCACTTCTAGAACTGCAACATTCTATAGTAGTAAAATTTCTTAGTGTAATTCGAGGCTAATAATAAGTGAAGATTACTGCAGCAATCACAGTATGTGGCAGGGAATGCTTTCAAGGATAGGCTGCTCTAAATGTTCTCACCTGACAAAGTCTATTCTCTTTCTTGGTGCAACAACTAATTCTTTTTTATGGCCATCAGAGATTAAGAATCTCAGGACAGCAGGATTCTCTGGGGAATGCAACTTTCCAGCAAGACTCTCTGGGGACCAATATTCTTGAAATTTTGTCAGGACAAATTACGAGAAATAAAGGGGTACATTGTGGTCTGGAACCAGGGTGCATTCATCTACTGCGCTTATGGGTAAGCTTTTTTTTTTTTTTACTGTTTTTTTACTCTTACTGTATCATGCACATCCTTGGAGACTTCAAGTATAACATAAGTTTTTAAAGTCAGTAATTATATCTTCAAGCATCCTATCTCCTCTAAGAAGGCAGCACATACCTGTAAGTACTCTCTGAGAAATATGGGCAAAAAACTTAATTCTGCAAGACATAAACTGCTTTCCAGCAGCAAAATCCTCTGAAGAGGACCAACAAGAGCAGTCCTTCTTGCCAAAAGAACATTTTGAAATGCATTTTAAATTAAAAGATGGGGGGCAGGAAGGAGGGTAGAAGTAGAAACAAGAATACATAGGCCTGATCCAGAAACATTACTTTGTATTAGAAAGGATGGACATTACTTGAATTGTAAAGCCTTTAATAAAGCAGATGATGAACAGGACACATAACAATGAGAAGATTAAATGTTAATCTGCATGTATCTGGCATCAATCCAATACAGCTGCTGGCTTGGCGTATTCAGAACAAAAAAATGGAATCCTCCAAACTGAGCCTAGAATTAACAGTTCTGTGACAACAGAGGGCAGCCTCTCTACAGATACAGGGAGGCAGCGCTATGTCCTTTGCTAATTGTTTTTGTATTGTAGCTCAGCAAGGGTTTGAACATCTCAATTTGCCATTGGAAAAAGTGTAAATGACTGGAGGTTGAAAGGAGGGAGAAAGATCAATACAAATTAAATCTTTTCAGCACAACACATGTCAACAGCAGGATTTTTTTTAACATAAAATATTATGCTGAGTTGAATGAAAAATCTATTTTGTGGTTGTTGTTTTCAAAACCATACACATAAACATGCCACATTCTCTTTATTCTTTAAAAACAGCATCATTCCCCTACAGTTGCTTGGTTGGGTAAAATTATTAGTGCAGAACAATACCTTCACATCTAGTCAGTGTTAAAGGATACTGTTTAAACATTTTAGACTGGAGTCCTAAATTCACTTACTTGAGATTAAATCCTACTGAACACACTGGACATACCTATGAGTAACATTGTTAGAAACATACTGTTATTCTTATATTACAAAACAGATAGGACTGATGTAAATTGCTACGGGTTTCTTTCAAGATCATGCAAATGGATTTTGGCTGATGCAATGGGTATTTCTCTGTCTTTTCTGTCCCCTGCCCTACCTTTATCTGTTCTGAGATTCTCCCAAACCTTCACTCACTCCATTTATATCCTGCCCTTTTCTCTAGAGTAGGATTCAAGGTAGCTTATAGAATAAAAAGAAATAAAAGTGAAAACACACCTAGCTAAAAACGTCAAAAAGATTAAAATAATATTGTCTACAGAATTAAAAAAATAAAAATATTAATTTAATAGGGTAGATTAAAAATGGTAAAGCACTGAAACAGAAAATCCATTACAGAAAACAATCAGTTTCTAAATGTCTGCTGGATTAAAACTGTCTTCACCTGATGACAAAAGGACAGCAAGGAGGAAGCCAGCCCAGCCTCCTAGGAAGGGCGTTCCTGAATCCATGAGCAACAATGAAGAAGGCAACTGGGGGCTTGCCTATGCTGGGGGTAAAAATCCAGTCAAAATTTGGACTACTTTGCCTCATAGCTGCACCGCTCATTGCTGGGCTTGTCTAGACAAGTGATTCATCTGAATTTCCATCCCTAGGCACTTCTCCATCGCCATTTCCCCCTCTCATCTCTGCCAGCATGCAGTCACTCACTCTGAGGTCAGAATGAGGCAGCTTGTTTTGACCTCAGAGCCAGCGACCATGCCAGGGTTTTGCCTTCCAGGCCAATATTGTAATGACAAAGTGGCATTGAGGAAGGGAAAATGGCAGCACCTATCAGGCAGCACTTGTCCTGCCTCCCTGCCCCCACTCCCTGAATTCAGGGCAGATCCTTTGTTCACACTGCAGTTTTTTCTGGAGTTTTAAGCAAACTCCAGAAAAAACTGAAAGTTTTTAAAAACCCAGATTAAGATGGTTTATCCTGAGTTTGGTGTGGATAGGGCCATATGTCGTGTGGCCTTATTGCACTAGATACCAGATTTGGGGATAAGGCTGTATACTGTGTGGTCTTATTGGGCCATACTGCAGGGGGAGGGGTTCACTAGTGTAGACTGGACCTCAGATAACAACAACTATGTTATGATCAAATGTTAAATGGCCTGATTTCAACCCCCCCCCCATAATCCAGTTACATTAATCCTGAAGAAGCTTGGCCTCAGTTAAGTTTGATGGTTCTATTGGTTAGTTTAGCAGAATGAAATAGCAAGTATAAAGATGAATATTCTTGTGAAATAGTCCTGAAACTGCCTACATCAACCCACGTGGTAGATCCCAGGGGCTAACCAGAGTCTGGATAAGGGTGGGAAAAGCAGAGCTCTTGTCCCAGGTGCATAATGCAAGAAGCCACCAAAATAACCATTATATGCTAATACATCTATATATATAATTCTCCTGGGTATGTTGCCTTTCCCAGTGTGCTGATTGGCATACTCAAGCCACACCAACCAATCACCCTCCACATGCAAATTCCCTCTCCATCTCACAATACACTCCTGTCACTCAATCTGTGGCCCAGATTGGGACCCAGGCAGTCAACTGATGGTGGTGGCGGCAGCAGCAGGGCAACAAAGTGAGTCACCTTCAACAATTCTGGGAAAAGTATGGAATGCTAAGAAGGGGGAGGAGGAATTTAAACCCACCGGCCTGCCTTATAGGGTTGTTGTGAGGTCTACCGGGTGTTTTTTGGGGAGTTTAACAGTGTATGGTACGCTGAGTCCAGCTAGTTATTATATAAAAGTACACACACACCACACACACACACACACAGATAGAGAGAAATACATTTTATTTTAATCAAGTTACAAAGTGAAAGCAATGGGTACCACTAAACTCTAATGGTTGTGTGTGTACAAGAGTCTGGTATAAAGAAGCTAGGTGGGACTGTCTGGTGAACATAAACTGGGCCACTTTGCACCTCATGTTACTTAGCAGCAATGGCGGCCAGAAGCTTCCACGATCAACCCTCTGGAACTGATTTGGGAAACACAAAGGAGAAGGAGCAGAAAGAGGAAATCCCCTGCTAGTCTGCTCTAGTGATAGATTGATACCCTATATTTTAAATAACCAACATATACTAAGAATGACATATTCTTACATAATATTCCAAGAGATTTGTGCTAATTTACATTTTGGAATGGAAAGGGTTATAAGTCTAAAAAACAAACTTTAGTTAGAAAAAGGATAACAGCTAAAAAGTTTCTGGAAAATGTAAGCTATAGTGGGCTCTGAAAATGCAAATAGAATTTGATACAGTATATATAGATCTAGAGCAAGCTTAATTTGTTAAGGGAGCTTAACTAAGGCTTTATTCCTATGAATACTGGGTACACAGCAGCCATGGGAACAGCATTAGAGAAATCTGCATCGCTATCATAATCAAGAGTCAACTTTGGGCACGACATCAGATGCTTTTTTTTTAACCGTTTCTGAGTTGTACCCACAAAACTAGGCTCATTGTATGAGAGCAAATGTGCTGAACAAGCTTGATGAAAAGCCCACATGTACAGACTTTCAGCTTATCAATCAGATGCCAAGGCAGCCATACAAACAGAACCTTGATTTAGTCAATCACCTTACAGCACACCAGAAAATCTGGAAGCAAAGCACAAAACACTTTCTGGCAAAAAGAATTTCGTGTGAGAAGAAGTTGTACCATCTTGGGGAAGCAGAACCCAAAATGTAGTATTCTGCAGAGAACTGTGGCAAAATGAATACCAAAACTATATCTGGGCATAATTCAAAGTGCAGTTAATGACCTATAAAGCCCTATACAGCTCAGGTTCAGATTATCTGAAGGTCCATATTCTTCCTTATGAGCCTGCCCATGTTTTGAGAAAGTCAGGGAGGATCTGTCTCTGTCCCACCAGCCTCACAGCTACATCTGGTGGGAACACAGGAGAGGGCCTTCTCAGTGGCTGCTCCCAGGTCCTGGAACTCCCGTTCTAGAGGCGCAGACTTGCACCCTCCATCGTGTCCTTTTGACAGAAGGCAAATACTTTTTTTTTGTGTTGCTTTGACAGGCCTTTGACTACTAACAGCTTATGGGAAAGGAGATTTTAATAATGTGTTGTATTGTCCACATTTTTTGTTGTTACTTAATGGGTATTTTTTTAAAAGTGCTTTTTAATTCTATGCAGAACTTAATTGTACTTATCTTCAATATTTTTTAATGATATGACCTTTTAGATGTACCTACTTTAATTTTCCAAGGTGCCTTAAGTCAGGGTTAGAAAAAAGGTGGGATATAAATAAAAATAAAATAAAAATAATAAACTGTTATGACATTCTGCTGAGAGGAGTTCAAATTTTTAAAATTACAGTTGGACCCCCATATCTATGGAGGTTCAGTTCCTGGACTTACCGCAGATACTGGAAACGACAGATAAGAGCAAACGAACGCTATTAAAATGAAAGACTTCCAGTACAAATATACCATAGAGTTGCATTGGAGGGCCTAGAAGATGCCTAGAGGGGATGCATCTCTAGGCATTTTTCAGCACAAATCTATGGTTTGTATGTTTCCCTATTTTTTCAGTTGTGGATAACTGAAACAGCAGATATTGTTCTGCAGATACATGGGTCTGATTGTACATATTATAACTGAGCCAGATAGAAAAGACTGCCCAATTTTCAATTTTATCAGAAATGGAGAGAGCAGGGGACAATTTGTATGAGACAATATTTCCTTGTATTTTCTGTGTTTCTGACTTAATCTTCAACTACTATATGGATGAAATTTTACACGTCCAAGTCAATAATATATTTATCTGTGACATCACAGAGATTGATACTTACATTACAATTGGAAGAACCATCAAAAGTTGGGTAAGAATGATCAGGCCATTCAGAAGAGTCTGTGCTGCCTGACTGCCGACGCTGGGCTTCATATTCCTTAAGCTGAAATAGATTTTTTTTTAAAAAAGAAGTAAACACCTGATTTTGTTGGTTGCTATAAATAGTGGTTTGCTCAATTTCAAAACTTTTAGAACAAAGAATTACTGGAAGAACTAAGAAGTAAGTAACATCACACTTTCTAGACTGTATGTACCCTTTAATTTTTTTCTCTCTTGTAAAGTGACAATACCTTTAATTTTTTCTCTCTGGAAAGTTCAGAAAGAACCTAGATAGATAAGTAGGTCGACAGATAGAACATAGACACAGCTCTTCTATATTTACAATGTTCCTCTATTCTAGTAAGGACTGTAACTATATACACCTGTAAACTCTCAAAACTAATGTGGAGCAAGTTTTCAAATTTTAGCTTCAAAGTGGACTCATTAAATCCTTTACTGCTGACTCAACTACAATCTTATCAGTGCAGTGGCTTAGTTTTCATGCTTAGTTAAGCTGAAATGCAATTGACTTATTTATCAATACAGATATATATGCACTCTTCTTGTTAATACCACCCAAGGGAGTAATGATTCTCAATTTTTTAAAAGGCATTTAATCACAGAACTACTTTAATTTTGACTCTCTTGGTCCTGGTCAGAGGGGGCAGTAATATATAAGCAAATTCTATAGTTCCCTTTTATACTACAATCCAGCAAGTTATGTGTCCATGATAATACTATCTCCAATAATTATGCCAATTTATCCACAAGGTTACAGTGACTCAACAATGCAATCTGAACCTATCATTGGGCACCAGCAGAGAGAGTATGGTCTCACATGAGCTGATCAAAGAACAAAGCCAGAGAGAGAAGTATATGGATCACATACCCTTGCAAGTGCTTCCTCAATTGTGATCATCTTTTCCTTGACCATCATCATTAATTGGATCCGCTCTTCATCACTCATTGTGATCTCACTTGCCACATAACCAACATCTTCCCCTGAAGACAGACAGAAACAAAGAAGATCCTTAAAAACAAACAAATGGAAGGTCAAACATATTAAACCATGACCTCCCAGCTCAGCTTACTGTCCTCCAAACCATTATTTACAAGTCATTTAAGCTCAGATTAATCCCTCTTTGACATTCTGGGGGAGTTGCCCACATTTTCATTTAAACTTTGGAAAATTAGAGGATCATAATACTATTGGGGCAGAGGATGCAGTTGGGTCAGGAGAGATATTGCCATTCTCACCATTTGCTCACCAATCCCACTGCATTCCATTTGCTGAGAGGAAAAATGATAAAATATTCCTCTCCAGTGACCTAGTCTGCTGCCTCAGATCAATACATCTTAGAAAGAAGGCATGACCAGGAATATATTTATTATACCTGGAGATCATTACAGAAAATGACAGAGCAGCAAAAGAAATGCTAATCCAAAGCCTGGCATGTGGGATCATTTCTAATGAGATCTTTTGCATGATAAACTAATTCTTGTCATTCTTTGTACAAATCTGCTACATTCACAACCTTGGATGGAGATATATAGCTATTACTAATAAAATAAGAAGACACTGGGCCTATACTCTGTGCTTAGGTACAGAATTATTGAAAGTGAATGGCATTGTTTGACTGCATGTATTTTTTAATACGAACCACTCCGATGACAGTTGTAAAAGAGTGGGTTACAAATATACCGTATTACTAAAAAACAATAATATAGTTATACTCCCAGTTATGCTAGAAGAACAACTAGCAAGCTAACACTGGAAGGGACTATTTAATACAGAATTATTGTTGGGTGCCTTCAAGTCATTTCTGACTTATGACAACCCTGAGGTAAACCTACACAGGGTTTTCTGAGGCTGAGAGTGTGTGACTTTCCCAAGGTCACCCAGTAGGTTTTCATGGCTGAGTGAAAATTTGAGCCCTAGTCTCCAAAGTCATAGTCCATTTCGCAAACCACTGCACCACACTGGCTCCTGTTACAGAATAGCAGGCCTTAAGCAAAACCAAAGTTCCTTCAGACAACATACTGATTTTTTTATGTGTATACAATATAGATGGGAAAATTTCAGTGGCTCAGTGACAAGGGGCTCATGACATTTTGAGAACTGGAAATCAGTGAGTATGGCTTGTGTAATGACATACTGTTCTCACATCATCCTGTTGTCCTATGCATTAAGCTCAACTACTATCAGGAAACCTTATACACAGAATATTTGTCAAAGCTAAGTTGGAAACTGTGCAATTATTATCTACATTATACTATTACCTATTATAGCACTGAATACCTACAGATGTTGCTGGATATGGTAAATTAAGTAAATGACTGTACATCCTATGCAACCCGATTAAGATTTGAGAATTTAACCAACAGTAATATTATTTCAATTGCTAGATTATTTTAGTATTACTCCCACCTGGAGGGAAAAAAACCCTTCAAGAGCCACCTGATCTGTATGTCAGGAGTCAAATGCAGAGAACATGGGACAGCTTCATTTGACTGGTACAGTGTTCATTGTCAAGGAAAAAATATATCTTATTTTCCTTAATATTTTCATTTATTTTGTTTGACTAATGTACACACTAATGAACTCAGCTCATATAACATTTGAACATTAAACTGAATATAGCACAACCCATGCAGAATTGGAAATGCAAAAAATTGGTATTAGCTAAGTTAAGTTGGGGAATGTACCTGATAGTTTGAAGTTTAATGAAGTACAAAGATATCTGAATTGTAGGTCTGCCAAGTCAGTCATAAGAGTAAAAATCAGCAGACATTGCATTAGCATCAGGCCAAAATGTTGCAGACAGAAAGTTATCAGATCTCAGAGGCAAGAGTTAAATATTTTCTCTGTCCTATGATTTCTCAAAATGTTACAACTAAAACTGAACTTCTAAAATAGACTTAAACTTGATAACTCCTTCTACAGCCAGCAGAGTTCTTTTATCTTGATTGGATTAAGGATTTGAACTATCATAATTTTAAACATATTTAAAGTTTGTGTGTTGAGGAACAGATCTGTTTTCATATTCCTTAAGGAAAACCATTTTTTAAAAGTGAATTGTAAAAACCACACTAAAAAAAAAAAGATTTATCCCATGCTGTATGGCTTAGTATGGAACAATTTTGAGAGGTAAGGAATCTTCTGGTAAATTCCACAGCTTTCAATAGAGTTTATCTAGCAAACAGCACTTAACCTAACTTTCAAATATGATGGAATTAAATGAACAAAAATGTAGTAGTATCAGATAATTAAGACCATCATTGTTAAAATATTGCAATTGCCTACATTTATCCTAGTTAAGGTCTCATTATCTACATAAAATTACACTCCAAATGTAATATGTAATTAATATTAAAAGACATCAACATCAAAAAGCTGTACCTTTTGAAGACTGCCTCATTAGCCCCTTCTGATTCTTTCGAAAATTTTGCCAGAAATACTTGTTCTTCTTTTTCCAATCTGCTTTACCTGATGGGGGACACAGACTATATATCAATATATCTATATATAATATATACACACACAGAGAAAAAGAGAGATACATACATACAAACATATATAAATTAATACTAGCTCCCTCTCCCATTTCAGTTCTTCACTCTCTGAATTTAGCTTTGGGGGGAAAAATCAGTATTAACACAGATTGGGTGATTACTGTTGGTTTTTGTACACTGGAAGGGGCTAGAAATCATATGACCATTTTCTTCAAGTGGTTGAGCAAAACCACCACATAACTTTACCTAGGTAGCCAGAAGTCTTCAGAGCTGGTATAAAGGACAGAGGAATACTACTCTACAGGAATTCATTAAAATAGCCCTTAAAGTTAAAAAGGAACATGGAAAAACCCAATGAGTGTTTTGCCCACAGCAAGAAGCAACACAATTGGCATTACTCTAAAAGATTTGACAACCATGAGGTAGGCCAAGATGGTCTTCAAAAATAAAAGGAAAGTAAAAAGGACCAAATAAGAAAAAGCATACTGACCCACAGCACTTTCTTCAGAACTTGATTTATGAAGGGAGAACCTAAAATGAAAAAGAGAAATCAAATGATTGTAGCAAGCATCTCAAATGGCATGAAAATTGTCTAGCTCTAAGATATGAAGCATCAAAAGATTTCCCCCATCCCCACAACTCCTTTTCTTATGAATGCACACTGAAGTCAGCAGGAGAAACAGTATCTAAGCTCCAGCCATGCTTATACAATGGCATTAACTCAGCTCCAATCTGAACACTCTGAAACAAGCTTCTAGTGACTGAGGCAGAAAACTATGTATGGAGAACAAAAGAGTTAAAGTTTCAAGGGTCAAAGGGGGAAAATGTGCAGAAAAAGAATGTCCTTGCTCTCTCCAGCCAGCCCCCCTTTCCTTCCCTAGAAGTCCACATAGAAAATTAATGGAACACTTCTGCCCCTTAAAAGTTTCAAGCTTTGGTACCATATTCAATGCTATACATTTAACTCAGCCCTTAAAAAACAACAACAAAACCCCTCTAGTTCAGCTTATACTGCAGCATTTTTATAGCAGAGTATACAGAACGTTTATCACTGGGAGCTCGAGAAGCAGGGTTAAAAGATTAGAAATCACATATTTATTACTCAGATTTCAATTAAGAAAGAAAACAGGAATGGTTTAACATCACACAAAAGCCTACAGCAAAGGTTCGTAAATACTGTACTGACTGGCATAGTAAGGCCAATAGTTACATTAACTATACTGACAGAATGTTAAGCATTGCTGTGATAAAATGAACACTTAAAATTTATATTGTTTATTATTCCAATCATGGCTCAGAGTCTACATGTCAAGATCTGTCACCATCCATTGAAAATTCTCCAAAGAGGATCAGTAGGATTCTGTGCTGGCCCAAGTGGGGCTGGGGACACTGGTGACTCAACAACCCCTGAGGCACAGGTAGATACTGCTTCCTCTGCTCAAGGGTGTCTAGCTGTGGGCATTCAGATACTACCTGTAAGGGCCCACAGAAGCACTAGTGATGACAACCTGGGTATCATGCTCTGGTGTGGTGGCTTTGTGCCCAATATATAGCTTCAGGCTTCCTATCATGGGAAGGTGGTAACTCACAAGGGCTCTTGGCATCACTATTATGAAAATTATTATCACCACCTCCACCACCACCAGGCTCTTCAGTCCTAGCTGTTCAGCATCTCCTCACTTTGCCTTCCCAGAGAACTCTGAGCCTCTGGGCTTAGGACCATGGCCTGTGTTCCTGCTAATGGTATTCTTCTTTGCCTCCTAAAGAAGTTGCAAATGGTGACTGGAGCCCAAAAAGCCTTTTCCAGGTCAAAGGCCCCAGGTTCAGTCCCTGGCATCTTCAGATAGAGACCGGGAAAGGCCCCAGACAGCCAGGCAGTGTCGGGAATGCTCAGCTAATTAGGTTTCACTTGGCTTAAGAGGGATTTCTATGTTCCAAAATAAAGGAAAAGAATTATCACTTGGAGAAAGATTCAAAGCCATCCTGAGACCATGAAGCATGTACTGAGAGCCTCCTCCCTGCATATATTCCTCCTCAGTTTATTTATTACCCCCTTCAATGTACATTTATGTTGTTCATCTAATGTCAACATGTTTTACACTTTCCAACAAGCAAGTCTAGATCATTGCTACCAATTGGGGGGGGGGTCCCAAAGTCAGAGGGAAAAAACCCTTTTATTTTGGAACAAATGGAGCAAATCTACATTCCAAAGCAATGATGATTTTACAGTAATTAAGTCACTTTTGTTAGCAAAGTATTCAGTGTCCCACTAACGTAAAGATTAGCATTTACTTCAGCTAACACACATACTGACACATACGGTTTGTGTCAGAATTGCAAACCAATCTGGTACTTTCTAGGACTAGCAGCAGAGGGCAATGCAGAGTTTTTGATAAACTCAAAAAGGCTCCAAGAAGAAACCCAACCTGTATTTTGTTTTAGACCAGCACACACCATAAATGATCCAACTGATTAGAAGCCAACTGTTTATAAGCATGAAAAACATAATCATCAATTTGCAGGGACATCATGAAAGGGGAAACGATAGCATGAAGTTTAATTTTGATTCAGTAAATTCATCCAAGCAGAGGCAGGAACAGCAGTGCTTGGACATGGCAAATCATCTCTCTTCTTCAGTCTGATTAGAAATTTAATCTGGAGCAGCCAGCTAGCCAACTGATACAACCAAATTCCAGATCTGAACTGCACTAGGTGCACAATGGAAAGGAGCCATTGCCAGTTCCCTTACTAATGCAGTTTACACTCTGGACAGCTTGTAAAAAGAAAATTAATGGCTTGGGTGGGTTCACAGCACTAGCAGCCAATTACTCGATAGGAAGGAGCTCAAACAAAGATCTGTATCCCTCTATGCTGGGCTTCTGTTAGTACAACATAAAGCTGCATTTCAAGGAAAAACGTAAGGATGTGTATGTTTTTTATTTTAGCAGAACTAAACAACACTTTATTTTTTGTTGTCAATGGTAGGCTTCTATACCTATCTAAGGGACTTTTTGGGGAAGTTTCCTATACCTTCCATCTTCATTGTAGGAATGCGTGTTTTCTAGCAAATTTCAATAAACATCTTCCATACATCAGTCATAGCCAGGATTCCATCTCCAGCACAAAACTCATAGCCTTATCTGTTTCTAAGGTGGAGTCTGTAAAATAGTAGTGAGGATACTTCCATCTGCCAAGTCTGCCCATCTAGCTTGACACCTCTCTTGCCAGACCATGAGCCTTATCACACTATGCTGTTATAGTGCTATTATTCCACTTAAGGCCTTGTCTACACGATGGGCAAAAAATCCGTTTGGGGGGTAAAAAGTCCAAAAAGGCAATGGTTCGTATGCGTACGATCTGCCTACACATTTTTTACCCCCCCAACTCTGTATGACCCCCCCTTGCCCAGCTGGCTGGAGCCAGTGACCCACGTGACAGTTTTAAATCTCCCGCCACTTTTTTATTTTATTTTAAAAGGTGCCTGTTTTGCAGACAGTCGATTTTCCCTATTTACAATTTCCCTATTTACTCCTGAGCTTTAAGCTAAAATATGCTGATATTTTGTAAATAGTTTTCCCTATTTTACATAAATATATGTAAAAATCTCCATTTCTTTTTTTATTTCTTTTTTTAGAAAAAAAAATTATTACATCCACTTTTTTCCATTAGCATCACTATAGCATCACAAACTTTGTATCAATTTTTTACATTAAAAAAGACAAAAAAAATTCACATAGGTAAACTGCTTTATCTGTTATTCTTCCCCTTCTTGTAAATAAACTTTGAAGATTAGCTTACACATATTCCTCTATGTGACCCTTCCTTCTTTGTTTATGTGTGTTCCATATTTTTGTATTTTCCCTCTTGTCTGCTTGTTACATTCCATTCGTTTCATCTGGTTGTCACTGAAATCTAACTTCTGAAACCTGATTCGCGTACCTCTCTCCTTTACCCACCCATTGCTGACGATATCATGATTTCCGCCCCCTTTTTACCTGACCCATGGCTTTGTTTAGCTTCTGAAGAATTTGTTTAACGGTTCCCATTCTTCTTCTATTTTTTTCAGCGATCTACCTTTTATAGAGGCCGTTAATCTGTTCATATCCAAATTGCCATATAATTTGCTTAACCATTCCTCCATGGTTGGCACACTTTTCTTTTTCCAGAGGCTGGCATATAGAATCCTGGCGCTTGTTATCATATATAATAGGATTTTCTTTTTCACCGCTGTTTTTGTCCCTTAATTTTATCTACCATGTTTAAAATATACATTTCTGGTTCCATTGGGTAATTACTTCCCAAGATCTCCTTTACCTTGATATGTATCATCTTCCAGAAGGATTTGGCCATTAGGCAATTCCACCAAATATGTATAAGGGTGTCATCTACCTCCCCACATTTCCAACACCGTCTTACGCCTGTTTTATACATCTTATCCAACTTCACTGGTGTTAAGTACCATTGATAGAACATTTTTAGGTAGTTTTCCCTCATGTTTTGTGACAGAGTGAATTTCTGCGTTTTCTCCCAAGATTTTTCCCACCTTTCTCTTTCTATGACATGACCTATGTCACGGGCCCATTTTATCATTTGATCCTTCACCTGTTCATTTTCCAATTCTCTATCCACGAGTATCTTATAGTATTTTGCTATATGATGTTTCCCATTTTCCAATAGCACCTTGTTTGTATCATTTGGTTCTAGTTGAAAGTTTCTCAATCTTAGGTCCATACTATGTCTTTCCTGGATTTGCTTATAAAAAAAATCTCCATTTCATGGACTTACAGGACTCTCGCTTAGCCAGGAATCCAACATGGTGGCCGCTCCCAATTCCCCTCTTTGCTAGCTCCACTTCCTGTGCTTGGCCAGCCAATCAGATTACACTGCCTGTTCGTATGTGTGCAAATGGGATGTACAGACTGTTGACAATATGAGCAGCTGTACAGATTTTAGCTTGAGATTCGCTAATCCTCCTGAACACCGAATCCACGTAGTTTATGGGGGATTTGCTAGCCCCCCTTCCGAAAGACATGTATGCATCTGAATGGCCGTGTGTACAAATGATCAGTCTTCCAAACGCCGTATGTTTGGTTTTTTTTACCCTGTAGACAGCCCCTTAACTGCTCTGGCTGCCTCCTGTGGAATTCTAGCATTTGTAGTTTAGTGAGGCCTAAGAGCTCTCTGGCTGAGAATGCTAACGGTCCCTCCCTAAAATGCAAATCCCAGGATTCCACAGGAGGCAGCCATAGCAATTAAAGTGGAATGATAGTGCTATAACAGTGTGGTGTGATTAGGCCCCTGTTGCCACTCTTGTCTCTTTACCATAGCAATCTAGCAATACATGCCTGGTCTCTCCCTCCATCACCAGATCCAGTGTTTGCCTCACTGTGCACCAAAAAAAGAGACAGACCCTTCCCCTGAGCATGGAGAAGAAAAAGGGGTGGTTGGGTTGAAGCATACTATTGGAGGAAGGGTAGGTAGAAGAGTGAAGTTGTAGAGACTATAAAAAACAGGAGAAGGGGGGAAATAAAAGGGGGAACCTAACAGAGGGGAGAGAAAAGAGTGATAAAAATTGAGGCAGGGAACTAGAAAAAAAAAGGAGGGAAGAGAATGACAGAAGAGGGAGGGAGAATGCTGTTTTTGTCACACTCTTCTCTAGCATACAGTCACCCCCGCCCCAGGAGGGTTAAAGTGAAACAAATTAATCTCTTGGGCCAGTGCTTTTCAACCCTTTTTGGTAGGGCCGCAGACCCATTTGAGAATGTGATCAAAGCCATGAGATCCCCTGCCTAGAGAAATACACTTAAACAGCTACACACAAAATTTTGCATGCAATTTATTTTATTGCTTCGGAAATTGATTTCTTTCACACAGGAGATTTTCACACCACAGCCGAAAGCCCCGTTTCTGTTCCACAAGCCCCTCTCCCGTTCCTGCAATGGAATGGAGGTAAATGTCCACATACTTACCTCCATTCCGTTGCAGGAACGGGCTCCCACACTCCTTGCTGGCCGGCCGTAAATGCAGCTGTCGTAAGGCTGTCTTTACAACCGGCTGGCTGAAATCCCACTCATTCTCGCGAGAGAACAAGAGGGAGGGGAATTCAAAAATAGCGCCCCCAGCTGTCAAAGCAAGAAAGTAAATGCAAAAATAAATTAAAAACACACACACACACACACACACACACACAAGTAGCCCGGGGGGGGGGGAAAGGGTGCCACTTACCTGGATGTCCCGTTTGTGGCCGGAAGTGCTTGGCACGGATGTCCCCATCGCGGCTGTCATTCCAAAACAGGAACAGGGCTCCTGCTTGCACACCCATGATTCCGTTACAGAAATGGAATGGGTGGTTAATAATGACTTCTCCCCGTGAATACTATATCATGGGGAGATAACAGAATAGTCACGCTTAGGGCATGGAACAGGGTGAATATCGTCTGAAAGAAAAATCTTTCAGCGACCCTGTTCTGTGTCTGTAACGGAACAGATTGCCTGTGTGAAAATCTCCATAGACTAGACTGAGATGAGGGGTGGAATTACAATTAACACTTCAAAAGAATATTTTGTAAACTTTAAATTTCACTATGACAGGAAGAAATCAAAGCACCAGGAAGGAAATTAAAGGAAAATATTTTTTTCACCCAATTCATGGAGCCCCCAAAATTTCATCATGGACCTCTGGTTAAGAAACCCGTGCTCAGCTGAAAGAAGTGTTTATAGCTGTTCTGCATAAAATGCAACAGCACAAGTGTCAAATTATCCCCAGAAATTAATCTTGGCAATAAATGTGCTTAATGATAAATGTTTCTCTATTTTAAAGCAATCCAACCAAAATGCCTGCTTTTTAAACTTTTCTAAAATGTATTCATAATTCAGCGATCCAGCATGTTATAGTGGTTTGAGCATTGAACTATAACTCTGGAGACCAGGGTTTGAATCCCTAACTCAACTATGAAAAGTAACTGGGTGACCCTGGGCAACTTACACGCTCTCAGCCGCAGAGGAAGGCAAAGGCAAACCTGAACAAATCTTGCCAAGAAAACCCCATGATAGTTTTGTCGTAGGGTTGCCATAAGTCAGAAATGACTTGAAGGCACACAACAAATTCATAATTCTGTTTATGGACCCATAAATGTTACAGATGTTTTAACCTTCAAAAAGAAGCTGCATGTTTAGTGGAAAGACAGTGGCTCACTTTCTGTACCCCTAGGCCCCAGTGACTTAACAGAAAAGGCTCAGGGAGTCCATATGAGAGAATGGAATTGAGAGCTTATCACTGCACATGCTACAATGCGCTAGAAAATGACATGAGGTTACCACTACTCTCATACTGCTTCCTTCAAAATCCTTTAAAATATTTTTCTTTAAAAAAAGAAGTTCTGAAGCAGTAAAGAACAACATAAAATTTTAAAATTCTCTGGCAGATATAAATGTGTGTTACCTACCACTGATAGAGTTCATTTACTAAGGTTGGAGCATTATGTTTGATGGCACAGAAAATCTAATCTAAAGGTGTTACACTTAAAAATTGGAATCTTTCAAGGGTTTCCATTTTTAAAATTATAGATAAATAGATGGACAGATATAGCTTTAAAAATGATTTTCTAGTATACAGAAGTTCCATTGCTAATGGTAATAGAATTAATAAACAAGTCTGCTTCATGAAATAACCATTATAAGAATTTCTGTTATGCTTTTGAGTATTAAGGCACTCATATACTATCTCATATACCTTGGTAACAACTATAAAACATGCCAGTATTATTACCATACTGCAGATAAGGGAGGGAGAGACTTGTGTTAAGAGTTCATGGCTATGTCTACTATGTTTTTGGCAAAGTATGAATTGAACCTAGAATCATAGAGAAGAGACCACAAGAGCCATCCAATCCAACCCCCTGCCCTGCAGGAACACACACTCGAAACACCCCTGACAGATGGCCATCCAGCCTCTGTTTAAATACCTCCAAATAAGGAGACTCCACTACACTCTGAGGCAGTGCATTCCACTGTCAAACAGCTCTTACCATCAGGAAGTTCTTCCTAATGTTTAGGTGGAATCTCTTTTCCTGTAGTTTTGGTTCCATTGCTCCGTGTCCTAGCCTCTGAAGAAGTAGAAAACCTGGGACATTTGGGCTAACCGCTCAGTGTTTCAGTTACTGTACTGCAATAGTTCTTTTGTTGTAAGAGACCCACTGGCAGTAGGTAAGAAAGCTAAAACCAAGAGGGCTAAAACAAAATATGTGTATCTTTCACACTACAAAATTATATCACTTTCACACTATTTAAAGTGCAATCTACAAAATCCTGGGATCTGTAGTTTGGTGAAGCACTGTACCTCTCCAGCTAAGACTACCTCATGAAACTACAAATCTCAGGATTTGACAGAATGGAGTGATGTCTATAAAGTGGTATCAATTCTGCAGGGCGAAACAGACCCAGGCATGGAATTCTCACCTTCCCTTGCCTAGTTGTACACTGCAATATTTGGTGCTAATTACAGTGTAAAGGTGGAAAAGCAGTCTTCAGCTCAGCATTCCACAAGGTAAAACACTGGCCTTCAAGTCCTGCCTAAGGTGTGAATGATTAAGCATTAACTATGGAGGAGCAGACAGGGTGGGGGGGATTTACAGCACCTGAGAATGGGCTTCTTGTTTGATTTGACAATTATGCTGCTCTGGCTGTGTTGAACCTGCAGCTTCTCCAGTAACATACACTGGACATGATTTGTATTCTTCCATTCATAGACTGACAACTTGCTTTGAAACTTAATGATGCAGTGGCACTTGGCAGAAGTTTCAGAGCTGCATGTTTGAAAAGGAGCCAAATGCCATTACTCCACAGCTTTGGCCATTTGGTTTTGCTGTGCTCTGATGTACAGCTTCATTAGCAGACTTCCAAATGAAATGCACTCCAAGGCACATAGTAAAAGGACTCCACAGTCAGTGGTTCACATACGGACGAAAGGAATAGGATAGATGGCCAATTACTGACTATGAAGAAGGGAGAGATCTATATACTGTACTATCAAACTCTGTTTACAGTAAAGGATGAATGTCATTTTAAAATGCCCAAATTTTTAATCTGGTGCGATTATATAAGCACTCTGTCTAAATCTAAGTTTAGAAACATGATGCAAGGAAAAAAAGATAGTTTTTGAAAATTCTAGAAAATTGCTTAACATACTGTAATACAGTAGGCTCTTAGAAATGGTAAATGTTTGACCTGAGTTGCATGCAGTATATTGTGGAAGGGGGGGGGAACCCTTTCAGGACACAAAGTGCACTCTATCAAAACTGTATATTTGTATGCAGTGAATTATATATGCTCAGAAATATGCTGCATTTTCATTCTGTTGCAGCATTGACAACTGAAGGTAAAAAAAAGCATGATTGCTATATTTGGGAACTCCAACTTGCTTGCAAATAAATGGAAAATACATAACAGCTCAGCAAGAGGGAAAAGTCTTAAACTTTCATCTATTAAAATATTAATACTTTGGATGGATTTGGTGATAGCATTGTTTAAAGCAGGGATGCAAAATGCATTTTTAAGGTTGCTTTTGCAAAGCAAAAAAGCAAAACAGAGAATGAACACATAATGGCAGCTTTGTCCAGTGGTTTCAGAAGTCTATCATCCATTTAACTGGGATGGTTGCCGCTACACACATCACTGCTCTAGCCATTTGTGTTCTCTCCTGATAAGCCTCTTTTTAAAACCTGGTCAATCTGGCTGCAGGATGCAGTCCAAATACTGAGCACATTGCATACAGATGCTGGGAAAAGCTAGCATTCCATTTAAAAACAGGTTTTTGGCTCCCCTTCTGTGAGCTAATAAAGTTTCAACTTTATCAATCTTGGCCTCATTCTAGTCTCTTATAAAGACATCTGTGAGTTTTATTTTATATACATAGTGGCTAATTTTACTACAGCCAGAGTCCACTTGTTCCCTGAAATCTGAAATAGCATTGCATTTTTGCAATATACGGAACAGTAAACGGAAACAAACGCCATCATACGCTGCTTTTATGAACATGGCCTCGGCTTGTGGAAGAGCATCTCTGCCTCCAACACCACAAAGAGAAATTGAGAATGAGATTATCCTGATTTTTATTTCACTATTAAGAACCATGAATGCAGATGTGCTTGAAAATATACCCAAATCTCATTTACTGACTGAAAAATGCACAGGTGCATAATGTAGCCCTAAAAATTAAATAGCACCTAGTATAAACCACCTATAAACTAATTATACTCTGTTCTCCTTTCCCAATGACTATTTACAACTCAACTGGAGCGGAGAGCCTGCTTGCTTGTATTTGGAGCCCTGAATACATCGATACAAAAGCCTTTTGCTTCCTTCCTTTGAAGGCAGTTTGTTTATCTGCCTTCATCACACAATGCTCAGTAACCAAACTACTGTGACAACTGACACCTTTATGAGTAGAGCTGAGTGACTAGAGTATAATTTATTTAAGGGGAGATGACATTGTGACGAAAAGATTTGCATGAACCTAAAGGGAAAGGCAAGGCTGGGAGGTTCTGACCCTGTTAGTTTCAGTGTGAGAAAGATGGAAGGCAAAGAGTCTCATTCAACTATCTTGTCATTATGTCTCCATAGCAATGGCTCTTTCAACAGGTCAAAACTTTCTCAGCACTTCTAAACATGGCATTCCTCTTGCTTTGTCTTGTCTCTTCCTCTCTACACCAGGCAACACAGATATAGCTGCTTACACAGAAATTGCTTTAAGCAAGGGTAGGCAAAAAGTAGAGTTGGATCTACTGGTGTATCATTGGATGGTTTGTAATTGATTAGTGAGACCTTTGGATTGTTCATTGCTTAAGAGCAGCAACAACAAAAATGCTCCTCACCCACCCAATTGGTGAGATTACTGAAACAAAGAAATCTCATGGAAAACCAAGACCTGATATTTCTTTATCCTTTAATCAGTTATCCTTCTACGAAAAGTCAGGTGTCCACCTCTGAGGGATACTTGTGAATTCCTGCAAGAAACACAAGATTGGGCCAGATGATGCATGTGGTCATTTCTAAGTCTTAGAAAAGTCAGGTCAGAGAAGCTGGCTTACACTTTTAGATCCACTGCATTCCGCAAACTGGTAGGAATATTTTGTGTCTTCACTAACAAGTCTCCATTCTAGTTAGGCACTGGGGGGAAATGGGAAATCTTCACTGGGTCAAGAGGAGGCAGGAAAAGAATGGTCATTTCCTTTCACAGCAAGGGGGTTTCCTTTTTCAAGCCAGCATAGGAAAAGCATATAAAAAGCTGGCGGGAAGAGCAGGGGGAGCATTTAAAAATCTAATACCTTTAGCTTACAGGAAAAGTGGATCAAGAAGAACAAAGCATGCTTTAAAATTATAATCAAATAATAGGCCCCCAAAAGGGCTAAGAGGAATTATTAGTGAAAATGACATTGAAAAGAATCTACAAGAGATTACCTACTAATACTAATGAAAATTAAACTAGTAGATGGAGATAGATCAGGTAATTCTTGATTAAAAAAGAAAGCTGATTAAAAAAATCATTCATTTATGTTCAAGAAGAAATTGAAACTTAAGAAATAAGTTGTCCTATGAGGTCACGTTTGGCTGAAGCACCTAAGAAAGCATGGAAATATGCTGGGTGGGGTGCAGGCCCCACGACTTCATGGGTGTCTGTCTACCTCAGGGCCACCTCAATTGTAAGAACCCAGACCAGCTGCCAGACAACCCCAGCCTTGTGCTCCAGTGTGGTATCAAGCTAGCCCTGGCCAGCCCTACCATTAGGTAAAGTGTGGCAACCACTGCCAGTAGCATACAGGGCAGCAGCCTTCTGGACATTTCTCCTGAGCTCTTTGATCATTCCCATCTGTTTTGAGGTCACAGCTGCGTGTGCCACGTGCCTCTCTTGTACTGCCTAAACCAACCAGCTGTCCTCATGCACACTGAAAGACTGTGTCCCATTATCAACACCGAGATAAAATGCAACTGCTAATCTAGGACTTTTCGGACGTCTCAAATACACCGCAAGCAGCCTCCTCATGTTGTGAGGCTGCTGCACTGCAGAGCGTCACTTTCGGATGACACTCTCCCCTGCCAGTACTGTTGTGGTACCGCTGGGACATTTGAGCATTATATTTCGCCGGTTTTTAATCACGATCAAATTTCGTGCTTAAAAACCAGCAAAATATAACGCTCAAATGTCCCCGCAGTACCGCAACAGTACCGGCAGGGGAGAGCGTCATCCGAAAGCGACGCCCTGCAGTGCAGCAGCCTTGCAACGCGAGGAGGCTGCTTGCGGTGTATTTGAGACATCCGAAAAAGTCCCTAGTTTGCTTTCCTCTGTAGTCTGTGTGTGCAAACGCGCACTGATGTGGGGGGGCATCATAATTAATTTAGTCAGCCAAATGATAGCAAGAATAACTTTCCTTTTGACCTGTACTCTTAATTCCATTCTAAGAACTGCTTAGTGAGAACCAGATAATGGGACTCCCTGTTCAGGCAGGTTCTACATCCTGAAAAACATCTGAAATGGGAATAGTTAAGCTCTATGAAAAGAAATCTGAAATCTATGAAGGAATAAGCAGTGAGAAAATCACCATTTGGAGGGCATATCTTAGAGGGTCTCATTTCCCTCTACATCAAGAAGGCTGATGGTAAGCCCTGGGTACAAAATGTACCGTTTTGAGACTGGGGAAGCACTGTATGACTGACAGGTGGCAAAGGAAGAACCCTTCTGTCACTTGACCTTCCTCTGCTTCATACTGTTTTTTTTAAAAAAAATCAAACTCACAGGAAGGAAGATAAATTCACTTGGGTTTGCATGAACTCAGATGATGTTAGTCCACTAATTCGTCCTCCTGAAAGCAAAAGACCAGCCTTTCCTATCTAGTCACTGTGCTTGAGAGCAAACGTACAGAGAGAGAACTTATTCTGGAATTTTCATGGCCTGGTAGGCTGACTTCCATGGAGGAGCACAAAAGTGAATTACTCCTTACCTAAGGTTGTCCAAAGCTGAGAGAGATGAAAGAGCAAGAGAGAAACCCAGCAGTCACATTGCTTCTGCTTGCCCAATGTTTGTTTATTTAGGATCACTGATAACAATCAACTCAAGATGAGCGCAGACTCAGGCCTCTGGTCTCCTTAAAGGAAGGAAACTCCCTATGGGAGGAAGCAGTCATTCTGCTGCTGTCTCCTTTTATCTCATAGAAAGGGGTTTCCCCTTTCTTTGTGGCTCTTCTCTCCATCTTAACTGAAGATCACACTTCTGTATTTTATTAAAAGAGCACTCTTAACTCTCTCTGTTTCTGAGATAGGTTTTTAAAATGTATATTCTATGCAGAGGTAAATTATGAAGAGCAACCACTAAGAATCCACCTGTAAATGCTAAGGTGGGATAATCCCACACATGGCTTTTTCTGTAAGTGTTCGTGAAAGAAAGACAGCCAGTGCAGTGTAGTGGTTGGACTATGACTCTGGAGATCAGGCTTTGAATCCCCACTTGGCCATAGAAACCCATTGAGTGATCTTGGGCAAGTCACATTCTCTCAGCCGCAGAGGAAGGCAAAGGCAAACCCCCTCTGAACCCGTTGCCAAGACAACCCCATGATAGGTTTGTCTTAAAGTCACCATAAATCAGAAATGACTTGAAGGCACACAACCACAACCACAACCACATGAATGGACAAACAAGAAACTCAATAGACACCCACACCTTTATTCTGAAAGTTAGTAAACTATAAAGAGATGCCAACACTATTCCATGTTGAGTCAATAGTAAAATCTAGAACTCAGGTAGGGACATGCAAAAGCAAATTTAGTGTCTGAAAATATTTAGGCAAAAAGGACAAGCTTGGCACAAGGTACACAGCACATCACAGCAAAAAAGTCTTTTGGTCATGACAAACAGGACCATGACAAACAGGACTCGCTTCAACAAGCTCTGCATTCTTCTGAAAAGAGGTCTTCGATTCTCCAAGTACAATTGCCAGGAAGAAATATTCCTTCAGCTGCTCAGAGGCACACTGGTCTGGTTCGTCACATGTCACAAGCAATGTTTGGCTGCCTTCTCATTCCCATTGTGAATGTTATTGTGGGAGTTTCCTGCCCTACTTCTCTCAGGGAAATTATTTGTAGGCAGCATGAATAATGTGGTCACCAGTGAAATCTCGCCTGAAACATCAAGACTCACTCTCTCTCAGAACAAAATTAACTAACTTTAAGAATGTGAGTGCTCCTCTTATTTCCCTGCTCTTTTCAAAGTAGCTGACAAAGCCAGGAGGAAGTATTCATTCTCCATATTAATTAAAAAGAACAGTCAAATCCTACTTTCCTTCTTCCTTGCTTATTTTTGCCCTTTCCCCCCTTTGCATTTCTAATCACTGTAGCTCCTCAGTCTCATTACACACAAGCTTATGGTAAAATGCCACAGTTAATTTGGTTGCTCTGAGAATCTGCTTAAATCAAACATGACAATACTTAAAACCACTCAAATGATGATATGACTCAGAGTGCTGATTTAGCATTCACCAGGATTGGTACCTTCAATCTGGACATTAACCACAATAAGAGCAACAGCCTTAAACTAGACTTCTGAGATGTCTGTTTTCTATATCAGCTGAGTTATGCTTTGTTTAAAGTTTACAAGCACTGGAAGGGATCCTATTTATAAACAGTGGTCTACCCACTCCCCCAAATCTTCTTTCTGTGGTTTGTTAGACTAACATCTGAACCCAGGACCCTGGCTTGCCTTTCCCTAGACAAGCCGAAGTCATAATCCACAAACAGGCCATGGGTTTATATTGGTAGCTCACAGCCTTTATGATCCAACCTTATATGGCAATACAGCCATGGGGCTAATAAAACCTGCATCCAAAGCAGTAAACTAAATCAATACTAAGTTACTTATTTTTCCATAAGGAAAAGGATATAGTCTGTTTGCAGATAAAGCAATTTAAATTAACAAGTGTACTGGGTTCTACTGTACCATCTGTACTGACTCCTTTGCTAACAACCTTGGAGCTGATACAAGAACCAAATTACTCACTGACTCAATCATAGCAACATAACACACCTCCCCCCTGGCCAGAGATCACCTCACAGGGCATGCACTCAGACTGAGCAGTTCATCACAAGACCCACAAAAGAGTAGAGCAGAACATGATGGAAGACAAGTGTAAAACATTTGCAGCAGAGACTAAAACTCACAGCTGCTGAAGACAGTGGCTCTCTCATGATCTGTCAGACTACGGAGGCCTCACTCCTAAGTACGTCAGCCTCTTTAAAACACAGCAGTGTCTCCCTTAGGTTCTTCCTGCCAACTTTATTTGAGTTTGTTGGAATAGCACCTCACTCCCTATCACAGGAGCAAGTGAAGCTGAGTGTCACATACAGGATTTGCTGGCATGTTTAGGAGTGAGGTCCCTTAGGGTCACCTGGTATTTATTTCACAAAACTTTACTGGCTTAACTCTCTGTGTTCCACTGATGGAAACTAGATCCAAAAAGTGGAAAAAAAATAGCATATTCTTCAAATTCATATCCAAATAGTTTAAGAGACTGAAGAGGGAAAACGTTAACAATCACGTTGTCTTTTAAGTTCTTTAAGTTAGGTTCTTTGGTTGAATCAGGAAAAGCAAAAACAATAGTTTTGTCATAACCATGTACTAATACATGTGAACTAATACATGTAACATCCCCAGTTTTAGAGGCTGTAGTGTAGGCAAACAAACTTGTGTAGGCAAACAACACTTTGAAAGAGACCCAATGGCAGAAAGCATTCCCAATAGTACTATTACTATATTCAAATACTCTGTCCTCTTACCCTGCTGAAAACAGGATGAAAGACAGGATGCAGGAGGCGGCCTGACTTAATTTGACCTGGATTTCCTGCCAAAAGCACAGTGATCACCAGACCTCCTCCTTGTTCTTTTCCTTTTTTTGCCTGAGCAAACAATTCCAGGAGAGCTGCCCTGAGATCCAAGATCCCAGAGTGAAGATCCTATCTATTAGACTTCTGTTTGTAGCTGCAAACAAAACTCAGGTCTGTATGATCACCACCATCAGCATTTTTTATTATTTATTTATTTATTTATTTATATTTTAAAAAAAATAAATAAAAATATTTTTATTAAATAAATTAATTTTATTAAATAAATTAAAAATATATTTTTTTAAAAAATAAAAAAATAATACACCGTCAGCAAGGCTACTTGTACACCTTTCCCACCATCTTGGAAAGTGTTCTCAAGTTCTGTACCATCGTGAAAGAAGCAAGATATACTACCATTTTCATGCTAATAGGTACACATGTAGAGAGAAAATACACAGGAAAATTGAGGGCCAACTACTATAACTATGGAGCCTTGCCATTTATGTTTCATACTTTTCTCCCTTGAAGGAGTTTTCTCATTGGGGGTAATTCAGTCTGTATGCTAGTTTAGTAATACTTTAGTAGGCCATTACTATTTCCTTTAGTCTAATGCCAAATGTTATGGTGGCTTTTGTGGTATCTATACAACAGAAGTTGGACCGTGACCACCAACTCAGTTCTCACAAGCTTTGAACAGATGGCAATAACTTTGAACTGGGCATCATTGCCATCATCATCACCACCACTATCTCCTCCTGCTGCTTCTTCTTCTTCTGCAATCTGATGCACAGATGTTCTACCTTTCAGCCACAGAGCATGGGAACCTGCCTGTTTTAACTGATGAGACACAAGACAGCCAAGAGTTCTCTTTTATTCCCCGCCCCCTTCTGGCTACACACACAGACACGCCAGTTTCAAATAACCAACATTCCTGCCTCTCTGTAAGAATCTCAAAGCAGCTGAAACTTCTAAAGTCTATGAAATGAACTTGGCAGTATGCATCCCACTCTCTGAATACTATTTGCTGCCAGTTTCCCAGTACAGTAAGCTGCTATAAAACTACTATACACACTGAACCCCAGGCTTTAAAGACATATTGAAAATTGTAGTGATAATTCAGAATTGGCTATGGTTTTGAGGCAGCTCCCTGTAAAGCTTTAAAGTGCTTAATCTGAGACCTTCAGGCCTTGTTCAGGGAACCTCTTTTCCTCCCTTCAAAGTGTGAAATGGGTCTTTTTCTTCTCATTAGCTTTACTTTGGCCTTGAAAAATCTAGTGGAACAGCTGCTAAGATTTTCTGCAGCAGTGACATGCTTTCAAATATATAAAAGGGACATTAATTTTTACCGACAAGAATCTTATGTCATGCAGATGACTCCTGGCTGTTGTATTTTTGCTAAAATGTTACTCTGGAAGCCTCACACATATGGTGAGTATTTCTTTCTAAAATAAAATCCTAGACAAGGGAATAAACGTGGCAGCCTTGCTTACAATGAGAATAATAATGATGAGAGGAGGAGGAGAAAGAAGAAGGAAAAGTAGTAGTAGTAATAACAGAATTCACCCATTACTGCTCACTTTTAAATCAACGTATGACTACCATTCTTTCAAAGTCAGCATTTACACTATTTCTAACACTCTTGATGTATAATTACCAGGGCACCATTGGAATTGTTATCAAATCATCTGAAATATTATAATCACTGCTGCTTCCAGCTATGGTTACATCTTAGAAGTATATAGTTTGGGTACAGTGTACACTATATATACTTCTGACCTTAATCAGAACCTGGAAAAATTATTTTTGTGGACTGTTGTTGCTGTGTGTTTTCAAGTTGCTTCCGATTTATGGCAACCTCATCATGGGGTTTTCTGAGGCCAAGAGTGTGTGACTTGCCCAAAGTAATCCAGTGGGTTTTCATTGCACAGCGGGGATTCAAACCTCGGGACTTGTCTACACAAGAGAAAAAAACCCTGTAACCCCCCTTGAATCTATCACATTAAGGTCACGTGACATGTGGCCTTATTCCTGAATCTGGTGCAATAAGGTCAAAGGATGTACAGCCCTATCTGCATAAAACTCGGAGTATATCATCTTAACCGGGTTTAAAAAACTCACTTGTTTTCTCTGGAGTTTACAAAGTTTCCTGTAGTGTGAACAATGGACCCACCCTGGATTCGAGAGTAGGTTGTGGGGAGGCAGGACAGATTGCTGCCTGGCAGGTGCTGCCAGGAATGGTTACACAAACGTTTTCCTCTTTTCAACGTTGCTGCTGGTGGCGCTCAGTCACGTGCTCTGAGGTCAGAAACAAGGTACCCAGATCACATGGCTGGGCACCTTGTTTGCCTCAGAGCAAGCAACTATGCACCAGCCATGCCACAGAGGGAAAAAACCTTTCTGTAATCTTTCTGGGCTGGGAACTGGCCTAGACAGTGAGGTAAATGTGGCACCTGCCAGGCAGCAGAACATTTTGTTATACAGGAACAAAAGCAGAAGTGGCAGCAGCCATACCATTCTGGACAAGGTGCCTAAAGCAGCTTAAGATTTCACTGCACTAATATTCAAAGAGATGGCCATCCCAAATTGCTTGGACTTCTTGGGAAGTTAAACAATGCCATCGCAAGAGCTAGAGCCAAAGCAGATGATAAAGGCAATTCCATGGCTTTAATATGAAACTACCTTCATCATAGGTAAAAATAGGGAGGGCTGCACCTAGCTGGTTTTTATCAAGGAGACATCAGCACTAAACCACCAGCTCTCTTCCTGACCTCTTCTCTCCTTAACTTCAATGTTCGGAGTGATCTTGGCTGGCCAAAATTACTTGATAATCTCCATAATCTGAATGTTTCATGAAGTGAGCCATTCCTATGCTTGCAAGGTAGCTGAGCTGTCTACAGACAACTGAATTTTTTGTTGCAATGTTTTGGGTAGTTTTTCTTTTCTGTGTGATAAACCCTGAACACTTGTAGCTTACTACTAGATTCAGTTTTGCACAGTCATAATGCTTATTATTCATGTGAAATAGTTAGATTCAGATTCATAATTAAGGAGATCAAAACCAACACAGGAATACAGCTGATTGCTTGGTGCTAGCACTAACCATAAGCAAGGAAAATATCACTTCTAAAACACCAATTTTCTAGAGCTGTCATATACCTGTGGTTTTTACAGCTTGAAATGATCCAGTAATTCAACATGGACAGAAACTGACACAAATTCATAACATTTTACATCAATTTTACTCACAAGCAACTTCAAATCCTCTTCTCTTATCCAATGCAGACGCAAATCATTGTAGCTTAAATTCTTTTCCTACCCAATGTAAACAGTGTTCCCCCTGAAAACCTTGTCAGTAGGGGCCTCCTACCATCTAAAGACCAGGAAACCTACAGATCTGATTCTAGAAAGAAGGCATATATGCAATTAAAAAAACACATCTGGGCCGTATCCAGTTGTGTCTGCCCAACAATGGAACAGCCATAAGTAAAGGAACAGATTCCTTTCTAGCCTGCAGCCCCAGGAGGTTGGGACACCTTCCAGAATAGTTTTGGGTGGGCTACAGGCATGGTGGGAAGAAAGGAAAGGGGTCTTATTGTACAAGAAGTTTGCTCATCCATTGCTTGATAAAATACATTCTTCTGCTATCCACAGAAGCAGCAGCCCTGAGGTGGTAACTGGAGCAAAGCAGGACAGACATCTTCATTTTCACGTACTCCCACACATGTATCTGATGGTTGTTTTGCCATTACATCATTTGAGGGTGGGGGTGGTAGCATGAACTATTTTAACCTATCTTTGGGTAAACAGATGGGTTCAGGAAGGATTTCAATCCATATTCCCCACACCATCCCAATTTTGTTTGGGATCCAAGTCATCCCATCAGTATCTAGAGGATTTGCACCAACCACTACCAAGCACAGTAATCATATTACATTATTCAGACTTTTAAAAATTGAGGAGGGCTAACTGAGTTCATTTGCTGTAGCAAAACCAACCAAGATTCTTGTAGCATCTTAAAGCCTACCAAGTTTTATTTAGCATAAGCTACCATGGGTTTCTTCAGATATATAAGAAACATTACGCCAAATAAAAGTTGGCAGTCTTTAATGTGACACAAGGCAATTTATTCAGATACAGGAGGTTTGGGCACAGAACTATAGAAGAAATCTAATGCAGTTTTGTTTGTAGTAAGAAAGAACAATATGGGCTCAATGACTTTAGCTAGACAAGGATACACTACATTTTCCTGTAAGCAGATTTTACAAGCTCCTGTAGCATGTAACTGGTTGGATTGATGAGGCAGTGCTGCCCATCTAGGGGAATGAGGCTAGCACCAATCAATCAAACTGTCACATTTGATAAGTGCAGGCTTAAATCATGTCTCTTTTGGTAACTCATCTGTTCAGTTTGGCATGAAATGCCCATAACCTACTGGCAATTTTAAAATGATTTGCCCTCTTCAGATGATATCCTGCCATACAACTACCTTGAAGATATTTTCTAAGGTTACAAGGCAAACTTATCTGCATGTGCATATCTTTACACAACCACTTCTGATACATAAGGTATGAGTCTCTGAGGCTAGGGCTCATCTGCAACACTGAGAAGCATGAATGAGAAACATTAGCTGCTATTCCTCTATCCCTTGGCAAAGCTTGGAAAACCTATGTTTTGGACTACAGCTCCCAGAAACTCCCAGCAAACATGGCCTGTTGGATTGCTGGCTGGAAACCAGGTTCTGGGAGCTTGCCATTAGCGACAGTTCTTCTTCAGAGGAGCACACAGAGAGCAACGGGTAAGACCCACCTTCTTCTGCTGTGCCTTCTCCAGAGGGCTTCCAGGTGGAGAAAGCACACCAGGAAAGAGAGAGGGGGGAAGGGGGGGGAACACATTTCATGAGCAGTAACCAGTCCTTGCACAAATGGCGAACTCTTTTTATGCCTCCACTTCAAAGTTTCTCTCTTTACTCTTTGTGCTGCTTCTGTTTGCCTGCCCTCTAGCTATCTTGCTCTCCTCTGAGGCTTGCCCTCCCCAACCATCCCAGGCATCTCCACCTGGTAGCTCATCTTCACTGCTCTCTTTAATCTCCCCATCAGCTTTCACTCCCACCTCCGCCTGCTAGCATCTTCTGCCCTCCTTCTGCTCTCTTTCTACCCCAGTGTCTCCTTTCCTCCTTCTCCCCACAACTATCCTCTTTTGATCCCAGTGTCTCTTCCCCTCTTCCCTCCAGTGTCCTCTTTCCACCCTAGCAACTCCTTTCCTCCTCACTTCCTAGTCTTCTTTCTATCTTCATTGTATCTATTTCTAGGCCTGGCTATTGCTTTCCTCTTATCTGAGTTTTGCTCTTACCTCCATGTGTATTTGTTCCTTCTGACCCACTTGTAGCTTCCCCCTTCTGAGAATCTCACTGTGGCTCCTGCCCTTGCCTTTCTTCCTTCTTTCTGTTCCTTGCCAGTGGTCTTGCTTTTCCCCTCCCTCCCTCCCTCCCTCACTTGCCCTGTCCTTCCACTTTCATCTTTCCTGCTCTGGCTACTGTCTTAAATTTGAAATATCATAAATAGGAGTGTTGTAAATGGCAACTCAATGAATGAAATCTAAAGTATCAGGGACAAGGGCCAAACTGGGAAAAGGAGAGAGATTTTAAAGAACATTCTGGCAAGCAGATTAAAAAAAAGTTTGATGCTTATGTAACTCACCTTACCAGATTCTTTTGTGAGGCCATTTAAAAATCTCAAACCAAGATAATCTGATGAGAATCAGAAGTTCACATAAAATTTAATGCACAAGTAAAGAGGAAAACTTACTTTCTTTCCGTTTCTGGTGTTGATACTACACTGCTGAAGCCAAGGGATTCCTGTAAGAGAAGATTCATTGCTTTGAATTGAGGCTGAACAACAGCAGGCTTTATTATCTGACCAATGCCTAATACCAAGTTGAAGGCAAAGACAGGAAACAGATAATTGCAGTCATTGTGCTTACTTCAATCTGGGATCGCAGCTGTAGAGATGTGGAGCTGGCATCAGGTTTTTCCTAAAAGAGAACAAATGTCAGGTTAGCGTAACACAGTAGCACAGCAGTATTGACAACTAAACTAAAAGCAAACAGCAATGAAGCTAAAGCAAGAAAACAGAGAATGGGGCTCAAGCAGGGCACCTAAGAAACCATCTCATTCCCTCAGCTTAGATATAGACCAAAGTGAAAGCCACAATGCCATACAAATGTATGAGCTCACATTTAGACTTTAAAAGAAAGAAGGGGAAAATAATCATCACATCTTGTTGCATTAGGACTACTGAACCCTATTTTTCTGTTTCCATCATGTTTTTGCTTTCCCTGCAATATACTATGTGATCACTAGATGGCTCCACATGCTGTAGACTAAATTTCAAGCAATGGCTAAAAAACCCTAACCAGGGTGTTAGGGATAAATGTCACTATTACCACACAAATCTTTTGGGGTATAGCAACCTATTTTCATTCTCATTTCAAGTGACCTATTTAATCACTTACTGTTGATTAAATATTAACAGCTGTAGCTGTTTACTTCTTCTTATGTTACCACTTGCTAATTTTCCTCTTCCTTTAGATTCTTATCAAGAAAGGAGGTTTGGGAAATTCCTTCCTAATTTAAAATATGACATTTACCCAAATATAGATAAACAGACAACAAGCAAGCACAAAAACTAGGAAGAATGTGAACACCTTGAAGCCATACACTTGGAAAACAAAACTCTGGAATACAAACTGTTGTTCATACCAAAGCTCTGTTGGCTGCCAGTGTGAAGAGGTTGCAAAAGCTTGATTCATGTAACAGGAGAGTAGAAAAGGCAGACAGAAAAGTAATTATACTGTTATATCTGCTAAATTGTTTAGGAATGTGGCATAAGAAGTTGGGGGGAATGTTGTACAGGATATCCATGTGCACAATAGATTATGTATAGGTTCTCCCACCAAATGTGTGTGATATGTGCTTTCAAGTCACCTGTTGACTTATGATGACATCATGAATTTCACTGCGTTTTCTTAGGCAAGGAATACTTAGGGGTGGTTTTGCCACCAGTACTTCAGGACTTATTTTTGTCATGATATGTCAGGATATTTCTTAAAAAAAAAAAAGATGAAGGAAAAGAAGCCTTTTAGAAAATGATCTGAGGTTTCGAATTAATAGTAGGAGTTGTCGTGGGTTTTTCCAATGTAAAATTTTTCCTGTGTTTTACAATATAGGAATCTTTCCAGAAGAATTTCTGTTGAAAAAAAAATACATTGGAACTAGTTCCAGGATTGGGAGTGGAAAGTGTGGTTCATGGGACTTCTAAGAACTCAGAAACTTCAATCATGAAGTAGTAATCCATGCAAACTGGACACTTGTACATTTTAAGCATTCCCCTCTCTCTTCAGGGAACCATTGAAAAACAGAGTTAATAACCAGAATATCTGAAGTATGTACTACCCATTGTTCCAGAAACAGAGTCATGTTCAATAATGTATGCACACTGCTTCTTTCAAATTCAGGGTGTGAATTTTATTATACAGCTTATTCTCTTTTCCCTATTTCATCAGCACACATGAGTGATGCAAATACATATCTATTGATAGGCAATTACAATAGAGACAGAGTCCTATTGCAGATATGTACTTTTTCCCTACCTCATAGCCATGGTTAGGAAACTGAGAGCCATGTGGGGTCGTGTTCTCCCTCCTGCTTGCTACTCCTGTTTTATGAGTAAATTCTCCTCTCCTTCTCAGGGTAACACGAATACATTCACATGACATGGTAAGTCAGAATTCTGAAAGAATTGCTCCTTTGCATGGACAGGCAGTGTGCTATTGGATATTGCCTGACTGGTCCCAAGTGGTTGCTCATCATGTCATGCAAAGGTGCAGCTATGCTCTGGTTTGTTTCTCTCGCAATAAACCAGAGGCAGAACGCACAGTTTATTTTAGTTTGTTTGTACAGTTGTCCCTCCATATCCATGGGTTTAAGTATTCACAGCTTGAAAATATTCTTAAAAAAATAATAATCCAAAAAACAAACCTTGATTTTGCCATCTTGTATAAGGGATACCATTGTGCTATGCCACTGCATAGATTAGCAAAGGCATATAGCGCAGTTGGAAGACTTCACAAAAGAGTCTGGAGTAACAAACACCTGAGGCGAAGCACAAAAATTAATGTCTATAGAGCCATTGTACTGTCTATTCTCCTTTATGGGTCTGAAACATGGGTCACCTATCGCCAGCACTTACGACTCCTCGAACGCTTTCATCAGCGCTGTATACACACAATCCTAAATATATACTGGACTGACTATATGATGAATGTTGCTGTCCTTGAGCAAGCAACCAGCATTGAGGCCATGATATTGAGAACACAGCTGCGCTGGGCAGGGCACGTTTCTAGGATGGAGGACCATCACCTCCCAAAAATAGTACTCTAAGGTGAACTCGCCACGGGTCAGCGTAAGAGGGGCGCTCCAAAAAAGCGATACAAGGACTCACTGAAACAACATCTCAGGCTTGGCCAAATTGATCACCAACAATGGTCCACCCTGGCCTCACATCGGGAGGCATGGAGACGCACTATCTACAATGGTGCAGCCTTATTTGAGAACTCACACCAAACAAGTCTTGAAGAGAAATGACAACACAGAAAGAACCACAAGCCAGAAACATCACCCAAGGAGACCTTCTGCTGTGCTTTCTGCAACCGGACTTGTTTATCTCAGATTGGCCTTTTTAGTCATCAGCGCGCTTGCAGAAAGTGCGGGATGAGTCCTTCCTGAATCTTCGTTTGCAAAGAAAAGCCAGAGGAGGGACATATAATGGGACTTGAGTATTCACAGATTTTGGTATCCATGGGGGGGGGGTCCTGGAACCAAACCCCAGCAAATATGAAGGGACAACTGTATAATCCTTCTGTAGGCCAGCATGGTGTAGCCATTTGAATGTTGGACTAGGACTCTGGGAGACAAGGGTTCAAATTCCCACTCAGCTACGGATACCCACAATGCTCTCTCAACCTTAGAGGAAGGCAATGGCAAACCCTCTTTGAACAAATCTTGTTAAGAAAATCCTGTTATAGAGTTGTCATATGTCAAAAACAACTTGAAGGCACACAATCACAACAATATTCTATTTTGTTAGAACAGAAACCACCCAGAGTGGCAGTTATGCTGGGTTCACACAACATGATAAACAAACCATGTTGCAAAGCTCTTGCTATTCTGATTGTAAGTGGAGTGATCACAGAGCATGCACTAGCATGCCATTTGCTACTGATTAACCAGGGTCCCCACAGTTTCCTGGCCTCTGCTATTGTGCAAACTGGACCAAATAGACTTGCTATCTTTATTTAGCTTCAAACTAGAACTTGTAACCATGGTTAGAACGAGGTGTGAGCTAAACACTGGTGGGTATTAGAACTGATGCAGAGGTAACACTGCACAGTGCTTTGCTTTCAAGGGGGAAGTCAAGGGAAATTCATGAGTATGAAGGAAGGAGGAGGGAGAGGATATGGATCTACAGGACATTCCCAGTTGCAGAACCATGCCTAAGGTATTGGAGATATTACATCTGCACTAAGCCAGGGTGTACTTGGAAATGTCTTGACAGTGAACACCTGAAAGTTCTGAGAAAATGAACCAGGACAGAAATTATTCAAAATGCAAGCTGTAGTAAACCTTCGCAGGTGTGATTGGTGAGGACTCAGGAGAGAGCCTTCCCTGTGGCTGCTCCCAGACTGTGGTACTCCCTTCCATGGAAGGTCTGGTTGCCCCACTCCCAGCTCTCTTTTTGCAGACAGGTGAAGACGTTTTTATTTAGGCAGGCATTTGAAATGTGAATTTTAATTGGCATGCTGCTTTTAAAGTTGGTAAATTTTATTGATGTTATTTTTTAATCTATGTTGTGTTTTAACTGCTATATTTTAATAATGGCAGTAATTGAATACTAAACTTTTGTAATGTTTTCGTTTTATTTTTTTAGATTATTATAGACCACCTTGAATCCCATGTTGGGAGAAAGGGAGGATATAAATCCAATATATAAATAATTAATAAACCTAATCTATTCAAAGAGAATCATCATTCCACTGTTGTGCTTCACGCAGCTGCTCCCTCTTCTTAATCCTCAAGGTAAGCAAATATAAATCGCTTTGAACCTGCATATTGTTTAGCATGATTTCAGTGACTTCAAGGGGAGAAAATAAAGCAGCATGGCATAATGGTTTTGAGTGTTCGACTATGACTCTGGAGACCAGCTTTCAAACCCCACTTAGCCATGAAAACCCACTGGGTGACCCTGGGCAAATCACACACTCACAGCCTCTAAAAACAAACAAACAAAAAACAAAAAACCCCAACAACAACCCCATGATAGGTTCATCGTAGGGTCAACATAAGCTGGAAATGACTTGAAGGCACACAACAATAACAATGAAAAGAAAACCACCATGGTCTCTTTCTGGGTTGAAACAAAGAATCAATACAAACCTGACCAGACACAAATCAACAATATACAGAAGAATATTAGGAAAAAATAAAGTCCTCCAATCTTTCTCTACCACCTCTCATTGCTTCAACTAAACTGAAAGCCAAATGAACTTTCCAGCTGTAAAGACAGCAGGCACTGGGCTAGATTCTCACATGCACTCTTTTCTCCCTACAACACCAGGGCCAAAAAGGAAAGAAGCACCACGGTTGTAGTGGTTGCTGCTGCTGCTATTTTATGGTGACCCTAAGGCAAGCCTATCATGGGGTTATCTTGACAAGGTCTGTTAAGAGGGGGTTTTGCCTTGCCCCTGGGCAGAATTTGGCTCATCCAGGCCAGGTCCTCCTCCTCCTCTCACTGCCAAAAGAGAAGGAACATTTTACCAGCCACCACACCCCACCCAGACACAGAAGAGTCTGCTGTGTATTAAAAGAATTTTTTCCCTCTGGCTTTTGAGCAGCAAATATTTGGCTTTGCCTAGTTTATTTGGTAGTGAAAAAGAAAAACGTTTGCACCACAAATGCTTTACCCAAGATGTAATCTTTGTACATTCACATCACCCTTTCATCTCTTTTAAGGGATACTTCTGTTACCCAAGCTGACTATAAACTAGAAAGATTTAAACTGCACAGTAGATTCCATTGTCAAAGGAAGGTGGAGTGGGTCTCCCCCCACCCAATTCTCTTAGGGAAAGTACCAGCTGCATCCTGTGTTAACAAAATCCAGATTCTACTCTGCTTCTCTTCTTGTTTAATCTTTAAGCAGCCTCTCTTGTCTCTGTGTCTATAAAGCCACACTGTTCCTCAAACTGTGAAGGGCAGTAAGAAGTATCTGCAGTTAGAACAAGTAGCATTTGGTTGACAAATAAAGATGTTTTGGAAGAGAATGATTCTGCACATAGTTTTGTTTAGGTTCTGGAACTATTTAAATACTCTGGGTTTACTCATAGCTGTATGCTATAAAACCTCCACAGGTGAACTCTCACACAATGGTGTAACGTATAAATAAAGAACTTGTTTCTCACCCAAGGTTTTGAGGGATGTGTTTTGAAAGATAATTGCAGCTCTCAAATCCAAACCAAACATTTACAAGAGTGGCAGAGCTTTGAGGAAAGCAAAGTTATTCTAACTGAGCTTTACATTCCAGAATAATAAATCACTCATGTCACTGAAATCACTTAAGTTCCAGAATATTAAATCACTCAAGAAAACATTTTCAGGGGCAGCTGGGATGGCCATACAGCAAAACACAACAAATCCAAAATCCACAAAACAATCATACCTTTATTGGGCCAACTAAAATGCCCAAAGTATGTTCCAAAGTTACTGGTAATGAAAGCCTTGAATGTGTGCTGCTGAATGAACTGAAGCTGAAGAAACAGTTGGACAAAATCCTGGCTACAGTCAAAAAGCAGCAGACTAATTATTCCACTGCATAATTCCTTTATTGAGCAATATCCTTTCCTTTTACTTCAGGAAATAAATACAAAGTTTTGAGTTACGCCAGAAAGCCTTGTGTAGCACATGGATTATATGGCAACAAAGAAGGTGAATGAGCAACTGGGTCAATTTTAACAAGTTTAAACAAGAGGCATGCAAATGTATGAAATAAGGACCTATTTGTTTGGGATTTTAGTTTGTACCACAGGTTCAGATGCAACTTTGATTGCATGCTTTATAAATATATATATACCTCGGTGTGTGATGGAGCTTCCTTCTTTGGAGGTTTTTAAACAGAGGCTGGATGGCCATCTGTTGGGAATGCTTTGATTGTTTATTCCTGCATGGCCCTTGTGGTCTATTCCAACTCTATGATTCCATGATTCTATATCCCGCCCTTGCTCCAAGTAGTTTAAACATATTTTAGCCTCAAAACAATGCCAGCAATCAGGTTAGGCTAAGAGACAGTGACTTGCCACAGTCTACACAGCATGATGCACACAGTATGGGGATTTTTAAGGCAGCTAACATGGCACAACTTGTCCTTAGCCATGCGTAATCCACCATACATGCTTTAATCTGTCACTCTGCCTCAATTCTATATCTAATACTCTAAGGAAAAGTACTCAAAGGATAAATCATTCAAGCACCTTTGGGTGAGGTTCAGGCAGCACAGTGAGATTCCTATACAAAACAGCAGTGAGCACAGCTTTCAAATGCAATAGAAATATAATGCTAACAATCAGAAGTGAAATAATACCCAGCCCCACCTTCTGCTCCCCCAAATGGACAATATTCTCTGTCAGATGCTGTCTGTACCATGGAAGTTGCTGGTCAAAGGAGAAAATTAGATTGCTCAGGCTGAGGTGTCACAGTCCAGAATTGTCTTGCTGCTAGAACTGTGGAAATACCACTGCATGATTGTTAGAAAGCTCCTAAATTTCTTCATTTGAACAACTAGTATATAGTGATAAACAGGATATCGCTAGAAAATAACAAAAAGCTTAGAGCAGTGGTTCTTAACCTGTGGTCTGGGGATCCTCAGGTGTCTACAATATCTGCACAGCGAGTCTGCGAAGGCTTGAAGGCTATTTGGCCCACCTCCTCCCTGCAGTAGTGTGGCCATGTGACAGGATCCAAGGCAAAGACTGGCTGGCTGGCTTGGCCTGCACATTGCCATTCAATCCACTCCAGCCACAGACTTGCAGAAAGAAGCAGAAGAAAAGCCTTCCCTCCCATGCCTCTTAGGAATGATGTAATTGTGTTGTTGTTTTAAATCTTGAATTAAGTCTTGGGGGCCCACAACAACAAAAGATAATAAAGGTGTCCCTGGTAAAGAAAAGGTTAAGAGCCACTGGCTTAGTGTTCCATCTCTGCATATGTATGTGCCTTCAAGTTGTCTGTCGACAAGTTGTGACCGCACAGACAAGGAACACTCAGAAGTGGTTTTGAAAATTCCTTTCTCTCAAATATATCCTACAGCACCTGGTGTTTGTTAGCAGTCTCCATCTAAGTACTTGCCAGGGCTGATCCTGCTTAGCTTTCAAGATCAGATGGGATCATCATCATCATCATCATCATTATCATCATTATCATCATCATCATCTTAACAGCAAGCATGACTGTTTCAAAAAAATTGTTTCAATTAAATTCAGCTGACAGGACAATTTTTTTAAGCAATGAAACTGCATATACGCTCAGCAGTGAAACCATATATGAACACAGATAGAAGTAAATCTCGAAAGATATCTCTAAGAGGCATAATTTGGGCCCCTTTCTTCAAGTCATGTCATATTTTGAGCTGAAGTTGACACATCTTTACAGGTGAGTTACAGGTTTCAGTCTTGTGAGGCAAGTTTCAGTGATCAAAACATAAGAAGCAATAACACACTTGTTGCCACAACCAAATTTCAAGGCATGGTTTTGAGAAAATTAATCAGATTACTGATTTTTCAATATTTCATATCAGAAAGGAATGTATTTTAAGTTTTCAGTTGCACCTCTCCATACTGTCCTTTTCTGCTATTAAAGTAGAACATGTTAAATTTTCTGCTCTGTTACTCTTGCATGTCATTGCTGGAGTGTGTTATGTGGCATTCTAAATGAAAAACATTTTGTGCAAAACAAAACATGAAATGATTTAAAACTAGTGGGGGGGGTATGGTGCTGTTCTAAAGAAATAATTGAAGCTGAGTTTTCTGATAAATGTTTTCCCTTCAAGAAATATGATTCCAAATATTTCTTGAATGGGTCATAAGCATGACTTATCTGCAATATATGTATTACATACAAGACAGCAGTGCCAAGCTTACGATTGGCACCTATCAGCTCCATGGAAGAAAGTGGGATTTGCATCTCAACAACTGTGTGAAAGACTGCAGTCCAAAAGTCAGAATCAAAATATCCAACAAGCATTTCACTATTCCTTCCAAGTTTTTCTAAGTGTTTAAATTATTTATTTATTATTTATTATTATCTGGGAGAGGGTGGAATATTATCTATAGCCAGTACTCTGTGGGATAAAGCCACTGTTTCTTAGCACTTTTGCAAAGATGGTGGGCGGAAGGTCCCCAAATCCTCAGAAAATTGTCAGGATGGACAACATGTTGAAATCTCAGCTATTGAAGCAGAGTCTGGCAAAATTATTTAAGTCAAAACATAAAATTAAAATGAAATTTACAACAAAGTCACACACTGTGAATAAGCCAGCATTTCAATTCACTGTCTAAAAAAGCTAAATTCTGACTATTCAACCATGTCAGATATCTCCCTGCCATGCTCAGTGACACAGCTGGCTCTGGCCAGCCTCCACACAGCATGCCTATTCTGTTCCCATCACCACTGGAGCAAGTCTGAGGACAAATGTGTATCTGGTCCAAAAAGTCCTTACTAAGAGCCAGCTTGGTTTGCTTTCAGAAGCTCCCAAGGGGAGCACAGGGCAGCATTCCAGGCAGGCCAGCTGAGACCTGCAGGACTGAGTCTGACACATCTCTTGCTCACAGACCTCTGCACAGGAAGAGCTTACAAAAGGCCACCAGCAATTGCACATGCTCAGTTTTTGAAAACTCCTTCAAGCTTGGGTGTTATCATAAAGAACAATTCCCATGTTCCAAGAATCTTCCTGACTAAGTGTTAGAATGAGAGCACTGCTGAGCATCCCTGTATATTGATTCTGTCCCCATGCCCCAAGGAGATTTATCTATAATAATCAGTACAATACACAATCTTGTAAGAGTTGGTTTAAAAAAAAAAAGTAAAAACACTACTTGGCGATAAGTATGAACAAAGGACACTGATGTACAATCTCCCTGGCGAGTAATCACTGGGGAAGGACAGTCAGGCTTAGCTATATTTTAGGTAGACACTACAGATGCTATGGTAATCGTCAGCACCAGAAGAACATACAGTATGGAACTCAGACAATTGAATAATTATCTCCCTTTTGACAGAAAGTTTAATGTCTAGGATTTGGAGGAGTTTTCCACACTGCTTTCATTTCTGGAACAGGAAAAAATGTAAATAGCTACAAATTGTTATACGAATTAAACACAAACTAGAACCGAATATTCCTGCTTCTTCTTATACTATAGTATTGTTTGTTCATCTTATCATTTCAGCTAAGGTTGACTATGTAGGGGAACCCACCCACCCCCATAAGATTTAGGTAGTGAAGCATAAAGAGGAGGCTTTTTCACAAGCATATACTTTTCATGCTTACATAGTCAATTTAAAGCACAATTTTATTGCCCACGGTTAATGGAACACTCCACTATAAACACTAAGTATATATTTACTTGTCAGATTCCAAGTTTTGAAGATGGAATCTTCTATTAAGTGTTCTCAAGCTATTAAATGTGTGTAAGGGATGCCCTCCAGTTCAAGGTGAAAGTGGTCTAATACCAGCAGCCCAGGCAAGGCAACTTTACACAACAACCAAACAGACTGAGGCCAAAGAGAACATAACTGGGGTGCAGTTATGCCTATCAGAGTGGGGAGGCATTCAGTACTAACAACAATGATTTCCTGCTAAACCTAACACTTATGTACTCATTTTATTTAGTGAAACATTTATTTCAACCAATAGTTCCAACAGAATGTGCCAATAAAAACAAATAGATAAGCTGAATCAAGTGACAAACACTAGCATCATAAGCATGGTGACAAACAAAGTTAAAAAAAAATCAGCTCACTAAAACATGTCGAACAAGGGTATCATCACCCTCCGTGGAAGGAAATAACATCAGTGATGGAGCAAACTGTACCCGTGACAAAAGAGGCATCCCAAATTTATGCAGTGACCATTGAAAAGGGCATGCCTTTTGTGCACACACAAGAATCTGACAGCCAATTAGCAGGCCTACATCAACTGATCTCAAGTCCACCCTGACATTTTGTTATCAGTAAATGTCCATCCATTTCCCTCCTAGTCACCTTTAAGCATTCTGCAATCTAGCATTAGATCATTCCACTTTTGCAATTTGATCTTTCAAATACATCAATAGCTAGTCAGAAGCACACAGGAGGCTAGAGCTGAGAAAACATAAATAAGCTGACAGAGAAGCAAGAATTTATTTCATTTTTTGCTACACTCCTGACTCTACTCCCATGCTTCAGCATCCCGCATCATTAGCATGGCTCCCTCTTGCCTTTGATAATCTTATTTTTTACAATTCTGTATTTATATACTCTATTATTGTTATTATATTTTTAGTACAGGTTGACTCCCATATCCACAGGGGATATGTTCCAAGACCCCCACAAATACCTGAAACCATAGATAATAGGGAATCCTATTATTTTCAATGAGATGAACGCTGGAAGTTGACCACAGAACTGCACTGTAATCTGAGAAATTCCTAGAGAGAACATACCGTATTTTCCAGCACATAAGATGACTTTTTAACCAAGGAAAATTTTCTCAAAAGTCAGCCGGATAGGGTGGGTGCTGAAACTTCCAAACTCCACTGCGGGTTGGGGAAGCACGGAGGGGTGGCTGGCTGGCTGGCGGGAGGCTTGCCAGCCACCTCCCACACCTCCCCAACCCACGATGGGGCTGGCGAGCCCCATTGCGGGTTGGGGAAGTGGAGGGGTGGCTGGCTGGTTGGGGTAGGCTTACCAGCCACCTCCCGTATTTCCCCAATCTATGATGGGGCTCGCCAGCCCCATCACGGGCTCAGGAACTGGCGGGGTGGCTGGCTGGGTGCGGGAAGGTTTGCCAGCTACCTCCCATGCTTCGCCAACCCATGATGGAGCTCGCCAGCCCCATCGCAGGTTGGGGAAGCGGAGGGGTGGCTGGGTGGCTGGAAGCTTGCCAGCCACTTCCTGCACTTCCTCAATCCGTGATGGGGCTAGTGAGCCCCATCGCTGGTTGGGGAAGCGTAGGGGTGGCTGGCTGGGTGGAGGAGGCTTGCCAGCCACCTCCCACACTTCCCCAAACCGTGATGGGTCTGGAGAGCCCCATCGTGGCTTCAGGAAGGGCGGAGGGGTGGCTGGCTGGACGGGGAGTGGAGGCTTGCTCTTGAGGATTGCTGTGAAGCGGTGCAGGCACGCATGTGCAAGATCTGAGAGGCAGAGAAGGATGTAAAAGGATACAAGGGTGGGTGAAAGAGGTGTGTTTGAGCTACCACTCTGATAGTCTTGGAGACAGTGAGGGCTGGGCAGGCAGGGAGAGCTGACCAATCTAAGCAGGCTTTGTATACAACAACCAGCCAATAGACGGTAAGGTACATCGCTTGCCTTATAAGAGGGGTAGTCATATACGGCAAGTATATCCCAAACTATATTTTAACTGGAAAAGTTGGTGGTTGTCTTATATGCCCAGTCGTCTTATATGCCGGAAAATACGTGTGTGTGTGTGTGTGTGTGTGTGTGTGTGTGTGTATCAGCTGTGGATAAGTGAAAACATGGATACTGAATCTGTGGATATGGAGGTCGACCCGTATTCTTTATATTATGATTTGATACATGCTCTGGGACACTGCTGAAAAGGAACATATGCATTCTACCACAAAACAAGATTGGCTGGTTTAAAACTTGGTTTAAACTAAATGACTTTAAAAAACAACACTCCTGTGTTTTTTTAACTGACCAGTATCCAGTGTCAGTTGCTTCTTTTTAATCACTTTATTTTATAGTGGAAGAAATGCCATTCAGAAACAAATTCCTCAATTAACATAAGTTCAAGCAAAACAACTTGCTTTAAAACATAAGTTCAAGCAAAACAACTTGCTTTAAAAGAGCGCTTTTTAAAGAACAATTACAGTTGTCCCTTGGTATTCGCTGGGGTTTGGTTCCAGGACCCCGTGGATACCAAAATCTCTGAATACTCAAGTCCCATTATATGCAATGGCATAGCAAAATGGTGTCCCTTATATGAGATGGCAAAATCAAGGTTTGCTTTTTGGATTATTATTTTTTAAAGAATATTTTCAAGCCGAGAATACTTAAATCCGTGGATACCAAATCCGTGGATACGGAGGAACAACTGTATTATTTAAACTAGTGGCCATTACATCTGAACTGCATTTTGTTACTTAATTTTCTGATTTAGTCCTATATTGGTTTTAAGGCAAAAATACACACAAAAAACCCACCCTGGTTTAAACAAAACAACAACAACCAAAGTTCACACCGAGACCAATTTTTTTAAAAAAAACAACAACAGCTTAAACAGTTTTTTTTTTAAACCCTGTGTTTTTCCAGCCATGCCACAAAAGGAATTAAATAACTATTTGCTACAGGAACATGGAAGTCATTATCCTAAATCCTGAAACTGGCAGTACCTACTCCTATTCACTGCAGTGCATAGAACTTATGAGAGGTAGGTGTACAGAGTTGTCAAAATCAGATTTATCACTGATTTGGTTGCAAAAGGGAAAGATATTCCATCCTATCATATGTACTCATATTGGTGGGCTTTGACACCAGGCATGAAGGAGAACACCACACACAAATGGTTAAAATTTTACTTACAAAATTCAGTTGTAACAGTTGTGCCAAAATGGCATGCCATGTCTACAAACAAATCTGCAGGTAGAAATGAAAAGGGCAAATGGTTCCAAACATGTAATTAGCAACTTTCACAGTTGGACAGCCTTCCAATCCAACTGCTGGACTATGACATCTTTTTGAAGAGCAACTCTTTCTCTCTCTCTGGCTTTTCTTCGCAAACGAAGATTCAGGAAGGACTCATCCTGCACTTTCTACAAGCGCGCTGATGACTAAAAAGGCCAATCCGAGATAGACAAGTCTGGTTGCAGAAAGCACAGCAGAAGGTCTCCTTGGGTGATGATTCTGGGTTGTGATTCTTTCTGCGTTGTCGTTTCAAGACTTCAAGACTTGTTCGGCGTGAGTTCTCAAATAAGGCTGCAGCATTGTGGATAGTGCATCTCCATGCCTCCCGATGTGAGGCCAGGGTGGACCATTTTTGGTGATCAATTTGCATCAGATAAAAGATGTCTACAAATACTGTGTGGCCAAAATTTTAAAATGTGGGCTTTAAAGGCAACTTTGGAGGTGCTTTTAACTTGGCAGAACAGATGCACAATAATAAAGTTAAGTAATTTATAGTTCAATAAAATTTTAAAGGGAAATCATCCCACATAGCCTCTTTTCTTGCTTCTCTCATCTACTATAATATCTGCTTATAGGCAGCAACTGCATTTTTAACTCTGTAGTAGGTCTACATTCTAAGTGTTCAACAGCAACATGACAATAACAGAGTAACTGGAGATAATCTGTATTGTGCTATTTGCCTGATCATTCCCAATGCACAGAGTTTCCGAAAGTGATTTTTCCCATCGAACTTTACTATATCAAAGAATAACCCCCCTAAAGAATTCTTTCTGGCCTACAGTAGCCATTATGAACAGATAACAGCTGTGTGATTTCAGAAGGGTATTAGCCTTCCTTTCTAGCAGAATGAATGCTCATTGATCTTGTTATCTTTTGAGGCTGAACATGTCAGAACTGAAAAAGATAAACTGATAGAGAGGTACAACATTGTAAAAATGCTACCTACTATTGAGAACCGTTCTGAGGAACAATACAACTCTGAACAGTTACCAGGAAAACGAAAGAAGCTGAGCAGGAGAAAGCGAGATGCTTTATGCAGCCTATAAACAAATGCTTGTGAGAATGCACAGCATCTGAGCTCCCTTCCTTTTTCAAATATAGACTATTTATAAACAACCTGCAATCATATGAAGTAATCCACTGAAACAATCTAGCTGCAACAAGATGAAGTCATCCACTAGCACTGAATTTCCCATGTATGGGTTACCCCCTTCCTGTATCCACAGGGGATATGTTCCTGGACTGTGTATAAGTGAAACCACTGATAACAGCAAACCCAATTAAAATAAAGGACTTCCTGTACAAACATACCATAGAGTTGCATTGGAGGACCTAGCAACCTAGGATACCTCTCAAGGCATTGTCCAGTGAAACTCTATGGTATGCGTCCCTCATATAACTGAAACTGCAGATATTGCTTTTGTGGATACGGAGGCGGGGATGTGTATTGGAAAAAAGTGTGCAGTAACAGAAACATGTAAATAGAACTTTTGATGATGTACGTCTGGGCTATTTGAAGTGGTGCTCTACAGACTGGTTCTGTTCTGGAGCCACTGGTTGCCAGTTCCTGGTGGAGTTCCAGGAACAAAACAGTTTTAGGCAATGCACATATGATTATGATGCCAGTCTACCACATCAAATAGCTTAACATGCACTGATGTACACAGTTAAAAGCTGTTCACATCAATACCCAAATCATCTTGTTTAGTACTGAGGTGCTGAGCATAAAGTGAGTTTGGTCGAAAAACCATAAAATTACATTTGAAAATAAGTTCTGTCCTTTGCAGCATTTGTTTTTAGGGCCTATACATTTTAGTTACACTGTCAATTCACTCCATTTTACAGCATTTAAGAAGAACAACTGTGCTAGCTGTGATCATCCTAACAGGTATGTATGAACTCTTAGCCTCATGAAATTGAAATGGGATGACAACAGAAATCTTTCACAGGTTATCAGAACTGGCTTCAAATGTTAAATGCAATGAATGGTCTTTCCTAAATGTTGCACACAGGATGAGGAAAAAACAACAGCACCAAGTCACATTTGGTAACATAAACATTTTTTACATCTTGCCAATTGTATTTTTAGATTATTAGTTATAGCTGCTGCTTAGCTTTTATACTTTCAATTTAACTGTTTTATCAACTTCTTAAAAATAAATAAAAGCTTTTTATGATTTTATTCTTCCTTGTGAGACTAAAATGATGACAAGGCACTGAAAATGGTTCAAATAAATAAATACATGAGAGGTATACCAGAACAGGGATAATTCATTTAATGAAGCCTCTGACAATGGGCTCATCTACACCAGCAAAAATAATCCAGCTGCAATTCAGAGTATTCTGCTCCAGAACTGCCTTGAATTCACGCCATTGGAGCCACACCTACTTGTAATATGCCACAATGAAATGATGCCCAAATTCAAATCAGCACTGCTTTTTCTCCTCCTCAGGGCTGCCTTCCCAGCCAAGCACCTCCCTAGCAGAGCCCCACTGGCAAAATCGCAATGGTAGCCTGATCAGTCCCCCTCATCACTGATCTCATGGCTGGATACCTTGTTCTAGCCTCAGAGGAAGTGATTTTACCAGTGGGGCTTTGCTGGGGAGCTGCTTGGCAAGGAAGGCTGTGGTGGCAGCCCCGAGGTGAAAGAAACTTTTTATTTTTATTTTTCAGTGCAACTGGGCTTAGCTGGGGAGTGGGTGGGACCTCGGAGCTTAGTAAGTAGCACTGGACATTTTTTTTAAAAAAATGGTGACACATGCCACACATCAATTTATCCTGCCACCATCCCGATGCAGATGGACACACATTAAAAAGGCAGGATTTTCCTGAAAACTGCAGAGCAAGCAGTGAGTTTTTTAAAAATTGTATTAAAGCCTTTAAAAAAGCACTTTCACTGCTAAAATAGTCATACATCATGTGTTCCTACAGAAGCACAATTGAGGTGGGTATGGATTTTCCCCCCTGGTGTAAACAAGCCCACCAAGGTACCTTTTTACACCTGTCCAGCCCCCCATTCCTTCTCATGCACTGTCTAACTGGAAGCTTTTTAGCAGCATTGGCAGTGAGAGAATAGTTAAGGGGGGCTGGAAAAATGCAGGCTACTAGTGTCATGTTGTGGCGGTGTGTTTACAATAAACAATCCAATAAATAAAGCTTGAACAAAGGATTCATCTCTAGCTAATCCCACTGTAATGGTGTGTGTCTGCTTACAACAAATAGCATATCCTCCAACTGTCCTGATTTGGAATAGAGAGTCCCAGTTAATCCTTTTATTGTTATTATTTATTTTATTTATACCCCACTCTTCAGCCACAAGGCTATCAGAGCGGCTTACAAATTGTTTTTAAGCAATAGCTATTTACACATCTACACTGCATTAAGCACTTTCCAATGTGTGTTAGCTAATTGCCCCCACAAGCTGGGTACTCATTTTGCCTTGGAGCCGGCTGGAATAGAACTTGCAACGTGGTGACTTTGCAGTACTGGCATTTAACCACTGCGCCACCAGGGCTCTGATTAATCCTCCCTGTTCCACTTTTTTAGCTGCTTTTTAAATGTTGCCATTTTTCTCTCTCTCCTTCCCACTTTCCCCCTTTGTCTTTGGCTTACTTCTGTTGGTGCAAACTGAGTACAAAGTGCAAAACTCAGCAGGGGGGAAAGAAGGGGGCAAATTCTTTTGCAGTCTTGGCCATGTCTTGAACACCTTCTGATGTGCTTGGCCACATATGTCCTGTTTTTCATCTGTGAAATATTGGAAGGTATGAAATAGAACCAGCCTCCAGGAACCTTGACCGAGTATGCATGAACAGCAAAGCAGAGAAAAGGAAAGAGCAGGTAAGCCTGCTACACCAGCTACCCCCAGCATATTAAATACTTTTTTAAAAAATAGATCTATAATTTTGGCCACAAAAATGGACATTATATATAAAAAAAGTGGAGGCTGACGAAATATTTTTTTTAAAAAAATCATTCCTGGGTGCATTTTGAAAGAAGTCTTTAAGTGGTCTCTAGAAGGTTCAGAATGTTTTTGTTTACTTATGCAAGGTTTATCTGGCTTATCTGTTTTGTTTCAAATGCATATTGTTTGTTTTGAATAAAACATTTGCTGAAACAAATTGAACTGTTCTTCTTCGTGGCATACAAACATATCCCTATTCTTCCCATGAGATTTCTCCCTCTGGTACCAAATTTTCCCTTAAAGATGTGATGCTCAGAAATGAATCTACTTCATTAATTGAGGCAAGTCTTTATTCATCTGTAAGGACATTCAGAGGAGGCTTGAAGACTTTCCCCTTCACTTCTGCCTTTAATCTGAAACTGTAATCAGCCTCTGTATATGCTCATTGTAAAGTCTGGTCCATTTCACACTACACAGTTATAGCGCTATGATTCCACTTGAACTGCCATGGCTGCATCCTATAAAATCCTGGGGTTTGTAGACTGAGACAATAGAGCTCTTCCTAAACTGCAAATCCCAGGATTTCATAGGATGCAGCCATGGCAGTTCAAGTGGAATCATAGTGCTATAGAAGGAGCCTTCTGTATTTGCTAATGTGGCAGTGTTTTTGTTGTTGTTTTTAAATCCGCTCACTGTTTTTCCGTGAGACTGTGCACTGCTTACACAGTGGATGTGGTCACTAAAAGCAATCAGAGGTGTTTTAAAATATATTTTTTTCACATACCTTAAACTGCATAATGTTCTTAAGAAACGACTCAATATGTGAAGAGACAGCACTGAATTAATCACAGACAGAAACACTGTCTAGGAGGTTGCCCCTCCAATACCCCTCAAGGGGCAGTATGATTAAAATGAGAGGAAAAGTATGAGAACAGAGCTCAAGCTTCCTCTTCCAGACCCAATGTGTTTCGCAAATTCAGAGCCCCTTGTCCTTGCTTTAAAGTTGTTGAGTTTGCCAAAAAAGAAAAGGAAAAAAAAGGAAAAACAACAAGCAACCCAAAACACCTTTCTGATCATGGATTCTCCATGTCATGTGTGTTTTGGCCTTCACAGAGGCCTGCCGGGATGCTGTGCCTGACTAAAGCAATAGCTTATGTGAAAGTTCAACAGAGCTCCCATAAGTCCACATTCCATTCCATGTGAGGCTTGGCTTGTGTGATGCTTTCTTTAAAAACATTTTAAACACTTACACACCACTCTTTATCCTATTTAGGACTCCAGGGTGGTACATAAAAATTTTGTGCCTCAACCCTGTAATATTTCAAAAGTTTCAAAAGCAGAATAATTTAAAATCCCAATGACTAAGAATTACAGCAAGTTAAAAGGCTTTCCCCCTTCAGTGCTGAAAAGGTTGCAACACTGATGCCAACTAAACCTCTTTAGCGAAGGGGTGTTACTTCTATTATGAGTTTTGTCTTAAATGAGTTTTCTCCTCTTCTATGAATTTTCTGCTAATCAGGATGCCATGGGCTACCAGCGTGCTAAGTGGGCTGGAAGCACCTTTCTCATGTGGAGAATATACTCACTATTAGCTCCCATTTCTAGGAGATTTACAAGCCACTGCTTTTCAAACTGTTGTCAAAAACAAGGCTTGAGGGCTCATGCATGTAGCTATATTTCATTTTTCTAAGTGGTATGAGAGAATATTTATGAGCCTATGTGGTGTAGTGGTTTTGCCAGTTCCTTCATCTGAAATATGGCCTGTAGCAACCTGGTATTTGTTGGCAGTTTCCTATCCAAGTACTAACCAAGGCTGACCTGTTTAGTTTCCAAGATCAGACAGGACTTGGTACCTTATGGTATTTAGGCCCTTCAAGGTGGATTACATCAAGTTCAAAACAAGGTACAGTTAAAAAGCTAGTTGTACTAAAATTCATAAAACAAATTAAATAAATAACTATGAAAAACCCCAAGTTAAAACAGTTTTAAAACAATAAAAAAAGAGAGATGAGAACACCGCCCCATTAAAACTCCTTCTGGCACATGAATTATAAGCCAAAGCCCTGCCTAAATAAAAGGGTATTTTCCTACTGGCAGAAAGAGAAGAGAGAGGGGGCCAATTCAGTCTCTCATGGGAGGGAATTCTACAACCTCGGAGCAATCAATTTTGTGCAAGACCTGTACAAATGTCCCATTTTTAGACTGATATAAGGATTTTTTTGGTGTGTTGTGATGTCCAGCCAGGACTGTTTGAATCTCCCCTGCATTTTCCTTCGTTTTAGTTCAGGCTTTAGTATGTCTGAGCATAGGAATGTTTCATTGTATTAGAGTTGTGGGAGGAGCTGAAGAATTCCCCTGCATTTTTCCAGGTTTGGTTTGTCCCTTCCCAGCAAGCTCTGTTTAGCTAGAATTTTTTTAGGTTTCTTTTTGCTCAGCTTTGCTGTGAGCTTGCAGGGAGATGTTTTATTGGTGGCAAACAGGCCCAGACAGCCGGGAAGGGCATTTCTTACACCATTTAGCCAAATTAGTTGCCAACAACAAATAAGTCAAAGGAATCAGGAGCTGAAAGACCCTGCACCAGCTCCATTGAGTGAAGAGATCAAACCAAGATCAAACCCAGAGAGACGACACCCTGAAGATTGCTGAAACTAAGGAGATTTTTCACATGGGGCAAAAATGCCCCATTACTGCCCCACCACCTCCTCTCCCATTCCTGCCATGGAATAACATAAATCTTTCACACACTTACCTTAATTCTGCAGCAGGAATGGGCTCTCCCCTCCCCTCGCTGGCCGGCCGTAAATGCAGCTGTCGCAAGTCTGCTTTTACGACCGGCCATCTGAAATCCCGGCCGTTATTGCATGATAACGGCTAGGTGGTAAATTTAAAAAATAAAATTCCCCCAAACATAAAATCTGTTCACCAAGCACAAAAACACACTTTAAATCACACAATCAAAACAGGGAGGGTAAAATAAAGGATGTCCAGATGTCCAGGATGTCCAGATTGTATCAGGAAGTGCTCGGAATGGACCTCCCCTCCGCAGCTGGCATTTCAGAACAGGAACGGGGCTCCTGTTTGCACACCTGTGATTGCATGATAGTGATGGAACGGGAGGTCTATTCACGATAAAAAATCATGATTACATTGTTCCGGAACACTCACAGGAGCAGGATGGATGCAGGACAGAACGAGGTCAATGTCGTCTGAAAGGGAAAACCTTTTCTGACCCTGTTCTGTTCCTGCCACAGGATATATAGCCCGTGTGAAAATCTTCTCAAACTGTAAAGTACCTTTTATTTCAAGCTTTTAGAGATGGGGAGGAGAAAGCCCTTTACTTTTGTTCTTTAAAATAATCTTCCTCCTTTTTTGAACTTTATATTCAGCATCAGAGCCTTTTTGGGTAAAAGAGTTTGATCTCACCAGGGTACTGGCGTTGCACACCCAAACCTGCCACCACCTTTAGTTGGGTGTGTCTTCAGTGTATAGCCCACTTTCAGGGCTAGACTGCATGCACAAATACTCCATCAATTTGAACAGTCAATCAGAGACTGAAGCCAGATCATCATTACCTACATAATAATTATGAATATTTAAAACATGAATTCATTTTGTCAGTTTTCACAGATAGTAATATGGTTTTCTCACTTCTCTTATTCACAAAATAAAGATTTAAAACCAATACAGTATTGATGAGAATACACACTCAATTTCAACTGCCTTCCACTAGTCCCCTCCCTGTTATATCAAGAAAGGTTGCAATAACTTGTATCCAGAATGCCTTTACATAAGGCAACGGCCTCATCTTTGGATCAAAGTAAGCTTCCTTAATATGTAAGAACTATCTGGATAAGAAAGGCCAAAGGTACCTGCATAATTAAAGGGCAGGATTCTATCCAGATCCCTGTAGGGTTAAGAAAGCCCCATTTTCCCCAGTCCCTCTGCATGGAAGCACTACATCAACCAAGTCTCATACCTTCCCAGTTTGGCAGGGACAACCTCAATTAATCCTCCATCACTCTACTTTTTCAGCTGCCTTTAAAATGTCTCTGTTTCTCTCTCCTCCTCCCCTTTCTCCTCAGCTTCCCTCAATTGGCACAGAGTTCAAAATGCCAAAGCAGTTTGCACTCAGTTAACTCAGCAAGGGGGCATAGGAGAGAAGTGGGTGGAATCTTGCCCTTCCCAATTGGCTCAGGCAAAAGCAAAGTGCTGCAGCCTCTCCTCGCTTGTGTGGTCTTTCCTCATTAATAACTTTTGCCATCTTCACCACACTCTAATGATGCTTGGCCACATGTGCCCTGGTTTTCATCTAAGAAATGTTGGAAGGTATGAAGTTTGGGCAACAGAAGATCTCCCATATTCTTATCCAGTTTCCACCATCTGTTCAGCCACATTATGAGCACTCAGAGCAATCATGCCCTAACTCTGTTCTTGACATCACAATAATTCGTTTCAAGTTGTTCCGCATTTATAATTGCAGCCACAAAGGATTCATGAAACTTAATCAAGCTGATTTCACTTCCCAGGCCTCATTGTTTGAAGTTTTCTGTTATCAGTCCTTGTCTCTTATTCTTTCTCCATCCTTGAGATACTGCTGGTTGCAAAACCACTTCAACAAAACATGATAGCATGTGTTTTATAACTCTGAAGGCAAACTCTTGTAATTCATTTGCTACCAGTGTCTCTGATAAAACCTTAAAGTCTTTGCATACAATTCAGGCACTATGACTCCAGTCTGGATTCCAAAATATGTGGCATTATCTCAAGTTAATCACTCCTGCTCTCAAACTCTCTGGTGGCTTTGCAAGATATGTACTATAAAACTGTAAAAACCCTGCATGGCCTTGCTTGCCTGTTAGTTAATGGTTCTGCTTTCCTTGCACGTCTTCAGTTTCATCAACAGTGCTGAATGCTCCTTTTTCGGTTTACCCTTTTGGTCATCTAAAATGTTATAGATGGAAATCAGCACAGTATTTTGTGTTCACTGAAACAGAAAACCCAAGTGTCCTACTGGCACTTACAATTCTACTTTATTCTGCTTTGGAGAATTCATTCCTTCATTAACTTCTTTTATTTTCATCCTTATTTTAATAGCATTAAAGTCTGGCTAGCACTGTGATTAAGACTTACATTACAGTAATAAGAGCACTGGGAGACAAAGATTCGGTTTGTTTGCAGTTCATTTTACTTTTTTTCTTTATCATTTTTTACCTCATATTTTTCTGTCACCTTTTCCATCTGTAATTGCAGGCCAGGTAAACTAAGGGTGCCATCTTTTGCAAATTTATTTCATTGAATACAGTGGCTTACTTACTTTTTAAGTAAACATAGATAGGAACAGAGTGAATGTATGCTTTTAATTTTGTCTAATTGTCCCCACAACATGTTTACAGGTGTGTTGCAGATATAAAGCTGGCTCCTGAAAATGGCCATTGGCAAATGTTAGTCTCAGGAATGTTACTCATCCACAAATTCCTCCTACCCTCCCTTCTTCTCTTTAATTATCATTTCATGTCAGAAATACACAGATACTACTCCTGGCTGACTAAGTTTCCTTCTAACTAGTGCACTAGCCCATATGCCCTACTTTATAACTCTAGTTAGTAAACCAACCTTACAATCTTGTACCTACTGGAATTTTATTAAACAACACTGAGAAATAAAACTTAACAAATGTGAAATGGTACAGGTTGATGCATCAAGAAGCAAGCAACCTGATCTCTCGGAGCGTGGTAGGGTCTCCTTCCTTGGAGGCTTTTAAACAGAGGCTGGATAGCCATCTGTCAGGGATGCTTTGATCGTGACTTCCTGCGTGGCAGGGGGTTGGACTGGATGGCCCTTGTGGTCTCTTCCAACTCTACAATTCTATGATTCTAAATGACCCAGTAGTTATTAATAATGGCCTCATGCTGGATGGAAGCATATATTAGAACTAAGCTACTCCTGGAGACATCACTTCACTCTTCAGAGATTATTGATGAGAAAGATTACTAAAATATGGAGCCACTTTACAGGAAGATGAAATGAAAGTTACAAACAGTACGGGCTCCTACACGACACATATTGTAACAACAGGAATGATAAGTACCATCTCCAGTCCAATAGACAGAGCACCTGATCTTACTGTATGTAATAATGTAATACCATGTAATATTGCTATATGACAAACAACAGTATAACATAACACTTGCTAATTCATCTGGACTGCTTACATGGCCAATATAAAACAGAATATCAACTAGAAGATTTTGGTTTAGGCTTTGGAGACGCTCCTTTTTATCACTTAACAATAGTAATATATATGGTATGGCATTATTCCAGAGACAGCATGAAGCAGTGGTTTGAGTGTTTGAACAGGACTCTGGAAGACCAGAGTTTGAATCCCCACTCAGCCATGGAAACCCACTGGGTGACCATGGGCAAATCACACTCTCTCAGTCTTAGAGGAAGGGAATGGCAAACCCCCTCTAAACAAATTTTGCCAAGAAATGATAGGGGTTGCCACAAGTTGGAGCTGACTTGAAGGCACATAACAAATGACAACAATAAAGACAACAGCAACAGCAACAACCATTCTTCGACTTAATTAACTCCCTCCCCCATAGATACAGTGTAGGAAGAAAACAAAAACTGAAAGGATAGCTTATGCTCTGCTATCTAGTTCCATTAATTTCCATTCACAAGTACTGACCTGATCCACAGGCATGAGACAAAGCTGCTCTGTCCCACCATGAGCTGTTTCCCTTGAAATGAATTCAGACACATCAGCCTGGCTCTTTGGTTTGCTGAAGAGCTGCTACCAGCAATATTAGGTGGGAGAACAAAGACTTAAGGTGGTTTATCAGCCAGATAAAAGCGTTTGGGTGAAAGGGGTCAAAGGTTTCATGCCCGCTTTCACACTCTATTGCTTGGTAAAGTCATAACACATTTTAAAATGTGTATTTAAGTCTCCCCTCTCATATCCTAGGAAGCAAAATGGCAATAATTTTAAACCTTTTTAAAAAAATGCTGCTTGCCTAGAAAACTAAATGCATGAAGTATGTGGAGGTTACCTGACACACACACACACACACACACACACACCTTCAAAATCTTGTATAAGTTCTTGATAGAGTTAGGGACCCAAATAAAAGTGATTCAGACTCTCTCATAAAAATGAAGATTAAAAGATTAAAATTTACTTTGAGGTATGACCTTAAAGAAAATTTTTACAACATGATGTATAGATGGTACTTAACACCTAAGAGATTGTCAGAATGTATAAGGGATCTAGTAATAAATGTTGGAAATGTGTAGATAATATAGGAATCTTTTATCATATGTGATGGCCTTGTGAAAAGGCAAAAAAGTATTGGGTCCAGATTCATAAAATTGGGGAGATATTTTAAAGGTAAAATTTTCATTGAAACCTGAACTTTTTTCGCTGGGTATGTTGGAAGATCATCTAGAAAAGAAACATGGAAGAATTATACAATATATAGTGACAGGCCCCCAGACTCCAATATGCACAGAAATGGAAGGACATCACAGTTCCAACGTAAGAAGATTGGTTGATGACGCTATACGATCTTGCAGAAAGGAGAAGTTGACAATATTGATTAAGGAGAGTTTGTTGTTTAACTTCAAGAAAGACTGGCATGTCTGAGACAGCAGTGGGGGAATTTATCAGTGTTAGGTTTCAAAGATTAGTGGAATTTCGCATATAGTAGAAGATATCATGAAAAAGAAAGTTGGACAGAATAACAATTACAACCAGAAACTGGGAGGTACGAAGTCAGTTGTATATTGGGTGCAATTTTAGTTATAGTTGAGTTAGGTTTTTAGTCTGTGTATTTTATTTTGTTATGATTTATTCTGTCTAGGTTTTTGTTTTGTTTGTTCTTCATCATTTTTAACTTTTATTTGTGTTAATAAAATATATATTTAAAAAAGAAGAGCAGCTATGATTTTCATATTTGTCATCATTGTAAAAAGAAGAATACTCATGAGTTCAAAAAAGTGAAAGCATAATAAGCTACCAAGACAATATTGGGGGAGGGGAACGGAGAACAAAGAAAAAAAGATAGTAATCTTGACTTGGGTCAATTAGCATATCTCTTATAACCCCAAAGATATATTCTAATAAATATCATTGGGCACAGAGGAGTTTAGATTTCCATCTCCCCCTGCTAGTCTTGTTACTGAGTTGCTCTTAGAGAAGTTACCCCCAATAATGTTTTTATATTTATAGCGCTTTACCAACTATTTGCCATACTTCAACACAACATCGAAGTCAAATATATCCATCAGTTCTTTTTAAACATCCAGTTCTAGACTGCCTTGCTGCCTGGTCAAATTTCACTGAGGGATCAGGTTGCTTGCTTCTTGATGCATCAACCTGTACCATTTCACAAACCAGTTCAGGATATGAATTCATCCCTACTCTAAGCTGCAACCCAAATTGACAGAATACTTTTGATTTTTGAAAGGAGTGGGTGAGTAGAGAAAAAATGTTTGGCAACACATATGTCAGTTCCAAGTTGCAGTGGTATGGTGGTAAATTCTGTGGCACAGGTACACATCCTCACAGTGTCTATAATCTCATCCACAAAGAGACTTCAAAAATGCAGGCAGATGTGTGTTGATTTGCATCAACAAACCAAGTATAGCTATTACATCTCCACCAGGACCAGGTCTTTTGTATAGCTAATGGGTCTTCATTGCCACCCAGGAAAAAGCCATACTTTGTATGGTAGCAAGTAAATCTCAGAGCAACATTAAATTGCTGAGAAAATGAATTTCTGCTGAGGTTACTATGAGGATTGTAACTAAGCTCAGAGGAAACTACGAAGCCTCAGAGAGGTGTGGCAAATAACACTATACCTGTTAATTAAAAAAAAGTTCAAGTGCTTTGACCTTTTGAGCACTGTCTTCTCTATTATTTATTAGAATTATGTCCCACATTTACCATAAAAAGTGGCTATGCTAGCACGACTCCCTTGAGGGGAAATCTGGTGGTTAATTGTTAGTGAAGGGGACATTATGTTGCTTAATTTTCATCCCAATCAACCAAGGTAACAGTTAATTTTTAAAGAGCAGGGCTACTGCCTTATGGGATTTGGTTTGAATACCCCCACCTTCCTAAACTGCAATGAAACATGCTAACTTAGAATCCTCCTAATACTATACCAGCAGCTGTAGATAAAATGAAATTCAATATGCCTTCTCTGGTGGTATTCAATATATCTTCTCCAGAGATTCCTACAACTTAAGTAGGGACAGCATCCCCTCTGAGGGAGCAGGTTTGCAGTTTGAAAGCAACCCTTGACCATATGCTGTCCCTGGACTCCAAAGTGACAGCAGAGGTGAAGAGAACCTTTCTACAGCAATGGTTCTTAACCTGTGGTCCAGGGACCCCCAGGGGTCCACAATGTCCTCACAGGGGGCTCATGAAGGAATGAAGGCTGCTTGGTCCACCTCCTCTCTGCAGTGGAGTGGGCACATGACAGGCTGGCTGGCTGGCTTGGTTTCAGCATTGCCATTCGATCCACTCTAGCCACAAACTTGCAGGAAGAAGCAGGAGAAAAGTCTTCCCACCCCCTCCAGTGCTTCTGGGAGAAGGTTTAATGGATAGTGTAACTGTATTATTGTCATTATCATGTATTATTATCAGATATTATTATTGTTGTTGTTTTAAATCTTGAGTTAAGTCTTGGGGGGCCACAGCAACAAAATATATTTAAAGGGGGTCCCTGATAAAGAAAAGATTAAGAGCCACCGTTCTACAGTTTACTTTAGTACACCAACTGCAATCTTTCCTGAGTTGGTCTGATTTGTCAACAGTCATCTATGCCTCATTTATATCACATCTAGACTACTGCAATTTCCTCTGCATGGGGCTACCCTGGAGGAACACCTAGAAGCTTAACTTGGTGCAAAAGGGAATATAGAGATCATATTACTGTAATAATGAACTCTAATGGTTGACAGTTGCTTTTCTGTCTCAATTCAAAGAGCTGGTTTTACCCTTTTAAAGCTTTAAATGGTTTGAGATTTGGACATATAAGGGATTTCCTTTCTATTTATGAACCTTATGAAGATCTATAAGGAGGGGCCTACTACCTGCATAGTAAACAGGAGATGACTTTCCCCTGTGTTGCTCTCAGATCATGGCATATACAGTTGTCCCTCTGTATCCATGGATCTGGTATCCATGGGTTTAAGTATTCACGGCTTGAAAATATTCTTTAAAAAATAATAATCCAAAAAGCAAACCTTGATTTTGTCATCTTATATAAGGGACACCATTTTGCTATGCCATTGCATATAATGGGAGTTGAATATTCATGGATTTGGTATCCATGGGGGGTCCTGGAACCAAACTCCAGCAAATATGAAGGGACAACTGTACATGCTTTGGTAAGGATTTATCAGCAGCCACTCTCAGTGCTTTTAAGAACAGCAGTAGCTATTGAGAAGCATCTATTCAACCTGGCCTTTTAAATTATTTTAATCGTTTCATTGTTGGAAGCTATTTTTTGTGTTTTGAGAATGTCTGTTTTATTGTTAGCCCTATTTTACCTGTGAAAGACTGGATATAAATGGAATGAATGAATGAATACTCCAAAGCCAAAGTTGAACACTATTTCAACAATGACAATCAGCACTAGAATCTGCCTTCTGAGAAATTTACACCTCATCTTTCTGAACACACTTGTGATATCATATTCTAACACACATTGGAAACTGTTTAATGCAGTGTAGATGTGTAAATAGCTATTGCTTCAAACAATTTGTAAGCCGCTCTGATAGCCTTGTGGCTGAAGAGTGGGGTATAAATAAATAAATAACTAAATAAATCTTCATATTAATTAATCAACTAAATCCATAACACTTCTGGGATACCTCTTCCACAAAACATGTGCAAAAGGTGGCATAACTGTGGTCAGCCATCAACAGACCTGTTGGCTTAGAATATGACCTCTGTATCCTGTTGTGAGGAGAAACATCAGTGAACCAAAAGAAATATGGACACAGCAACACCTAACAATAGGTATTCATCTGCCCTGGTTGATGTGTTTTTAAAGCCACAGTGGCAATCCATTCTTTTCCATATTTTTTTGTCTCCCACTACATATAAGCACTGATGCTGATAAAATGCAGGCTGACAGAGAAAAAGGTTTGATGAATTAGCACATTTCAAAGAGGTCCCACTTTAGCCTCTGCGAATAGTGGTCTCTGCAATTATCTGCATAGAAAACTATAGTCAAATCATTTGGACACAATTCATTCCTACTTGTACTTCTGTGAAAATTTAAAAGTGAAAATGGCTCACTGGAAACAGTGACTCAAGTTGGAGCAGTCAGTGCTAAATATACTGTACATTTAAACAGATTACTTTGCTGAGAGATAATATATCTCTCACAACAGAGTGATGAAGATGGAAATACTAGATGTATGTGATAAACACTCTCTGAAACCAGCAGTCAGCAAAAGTTAGAAAGATGAAATCTAGTTGTTTCTTGCTGATTAAGATAGACTGGTGCCCCAGTGCTATGCTTTTGTTCCCTCCTTGCATTTGCATTTAATTTAATTTGAACCCTTGCATTTAAATTTTCAGAGAAAATGAACATGGCAGTTTTGCAGGTAAAGTTACGGGGGAGGGGCATTTGTGTATTTTTTAAATATCTATTTTTGACAAAGCATCTGTAACTAGTTTCCTTGCAGTTAGCTTGTTTTACACTTGATGTAGATTTTACATGTTAACTCCTCCTCCATATTAGGTATTCTTATTGAAAAACAAGAGAGATTTTTTAAAAATGCATGTACTACAAATGTCTATGCTTCACTGTTACTTAACTGGGAAGATGGCAGAGTGTGGTAGCTAGCAGTATAAGATGCAAAATGTTCATATCCCCCCCACTTGTATAGATGGGACCAGTGATAAAAGGGATATATATTCCCAACAATTAACCCATTTCCCTTCCAATAGCATTTCCACAGAGATATATGCCTTGGCAATCAGACTTGCAAATTATGCCCATGTTTATCTTCCAGTCACAATCAAAGCACACCAAGTGCAAGATATGTGAGGAAAAACAGCACTGTAATGATCAGTCATCTTTCACCAGTTTAGGAAACCCCTCTTCTAGAAACATACTATGTGTAGTATCTAGAGAGACTATGAGATAGTATGTGTTTATACATAATGTTAAATGATACTTTATTTTACTAAATGAATGTCTGTCTTTCCACTAATTCTCCTCTGGTCCTGTATGACTGAAGAGTAGAATCACTGGCTTTCATTTTCACCAAAGCTTGTTCAAACTGGACAAACTATTGTTTGTGTTAACTTGTTTACTGAAAAACAATGACATCAAACAATCCTTGACTGCTTCAATAAACCACACTTAACACTAATTATAGATGATATAAACGTTGATATAACAAATCACAACCAATGGAAAACAGAAGTAAAATGATTAGAACTTAATACTTCTTGCAAGATAGAAATTAAAGTTGGAGGTTTTGTGGTTTAAATGATAATTCTTCATTAGGTCATCCTCAGACTATGGGTTAAATCAATATTAGTCTTTATCTAGAATAGTCCCACTAAAATAAATGCAATGTATTACAGTAGTTACTACTAACTTTGTCCCCATTGATTCCAAAAAGTCTACTTTAATGTTTGCTTTAGCCCAATGAGTAAGAAATTCTAAATTCATATTCACTGCACAGTGGGCCCTTGGTATCCTCTGGGGTTTGGTTCCAGGACCCCCCCCCTCCCCGACACCAAAATCCATTGAAGCTCAAGACCCATTATACACAATAGTGTAGTAAAATGGTGTCCCTTATATAAAATGGCAAAATCAAGGTTTGCTTTTTGGAATATTTTTTTTGCGGCAGGGGGAGGATATTTCCAAGCTGTGAATGGTTGAATCCGTGGATGCAGAATCTGTGGATACAGAGGTCTGATTATATTTAATAGCAATGCAGTCTATTGCCAGACACTAATTATCTGTGTATATCTATGCTCTCAAGTCTCTGAATAGATCAATTAAAATCTAAGCAACATTTCCACATTTATTTGATACAAGCCTGGTCTTTCTATATAACACATGCAATACAAATAGTAGTCTTCTATGGCCTCTGACACAAAACTTTTTTTTAAGTGCCATTAGTCAGAAAAATATAAGCACTTAAAAAAAATGACTCTTACTGTTTATCTTAAAAAAAAAATTCCTACCCTTCTGCATTCTACACAGAACAAACAAGCCAGAATGAGGATTAAAACAAAGTGTGTGCATGTGTGTGCACCTTCAGGTGGATTCAAATGGAACCCTCTTCTAAGAGAGGCTCAGTTGGTTCCTCTCTGCTCTCTTTTCACAAAGACCTTATTTAAACAGGTCCTCAGGTTTTAACTGGTTGGTGTCGTGCAGATTCTTAACAAGTAAGAGGTTTAAATTAATGTTTTTAAGTGGATTGTTTTTTCTCAGTTTTTGTATTACAGATTATTTTCACTATAGTGTGTTAACATACTGTGCAAGCTGCTTCAGGTGCAAAGCGGGATATTAATTAAATAAATACATACATTTGTGATCAGAAATTGCAGTATTCAAAACTGGGGAGGAAGGGGAATATTTACAGCTTTGGATCCAAAGGTGGCCATTCTTAAACAAAGGAACCTTAAAAGAAGACAATGAATAACAGTAACCAAGAGGTTCAATTTTCCTACTCCTGGTGTAAATAAGGACATAGATTTTTTCATTATACTATCTATGTTACTTAACTTACTCACAGCTGGATGCCTCTGTTATCACAATTTTTCTGAATGGCCATGATTAACTTTTCCTTGCTTGGTTTTTTAATTGGATTATCTATTGTTTCTAAATTTTCTTTCCCTCTAGCCATGCTGTTTACAATTCTTGTTGCCCAACTATGTGTTATATACACTGTTCATTCAGAATAAAACTTCATTTATCTGATGAAGTGGATAGCAGTCCCAAAAAGCATATACCATAATAAATGTGTTAGTCTTAAAGGTGTGTGAAGACTCTTCCCTGTCTGGGCTTCAGAACAGCATGTGAAGCATTCCAAACCCTGTGGAGGGAAATCTTTCTTCTAGTTTTGTGTGCCTTCAAGTTATTTCTGATTTATGGAACCCCTAAGTCGAATGGGGTTTTCTTGGCAGAATTTGTTCAGAGGGGGTTTGCCCTTGCCTTTCTCTGAGGCTGAATATGACTTGGCTGAGTATTTCCATGGCTGAGCAGGCATTAAAATCCTGGTCTACCATTGTCCTATCCAACACTCAAATCGCTACACAACACTAGCTCTCCTGCAAAACAAACTACCGGTAACAGGGTTATCCCTGTCAAATTGTTACAATGGAAAGTCCTTCTTTAAAAGGGATGTTGAGGTGCTCAATTCTTTCCTTGAATCAATTCAACTTTTGACCTCAAATCTTATGAGGACATGCAAATTAGGAACTTACTGGCACCTCCAACAAATCCCAAATGTTGTGAAACTGATTAAAGGGAGACCCTTTCCCTCTAATCTATAATAAACATTAAAAGAGCATATGTTGTTTGGTTTTAATTAGTTGTCGTTTGCGAAGAAAAGCCAGCCAGCCAGCAGCCAGTTGAACAAAATGACTCTTGCTCTATATCTGCCATTACTGGTATTGTGTGCATGTTGATAGATCAAACAGGAAAAGTGTATTTGGAAACTATTGTCCTGATTCTATTAACAAGGAAGAGAAACTTGGAAACTAAAGGTATTGACCATGACAAGATTAACATAGTTGTGCAACTGTTTTAAGACAAACAAATATGTCATTCCAAATAGCATATGTCAACTACTTTAACTCAGTGTCTACTGAAAGCTGGTAGGAGAAAACCTGGGAACTGCAGTATTAATCTGAAGGAAAAAACAAACAAGAAAATCCAAATCCATCCTGTGGTGATATCTTCATTATGCCAACACAAACAAAAGCTGCAAGATACATCACACTAGCTTTGAAAGCTTCACAGGCTTCTTCAACAGGCAATGAAGAAGATGGCTGTAAAGATGCCCAATGAAGTAGCCTGAAAAGCTTTTAAAGGTAGCATGATAATTTTGCGCCTTTTGGTTGGCCCAATAAAGGTTTCACCCCAGGGTGGATTTTGTTGTAGTTTTCTTTTGTTTTATGGCCAATAGGAACCATAAATGCAGATCTGAAGTAGAGTTCTCTTACTGTCAGAGAACGCTGACAGATCTGAAGTAGAGTTCTCTTACTGTCCTTACACTACAACTCAACAATGAGAAATAAAACAAAGTAGGGCACAGAAGAAATGTAGTAAGCACAAAACATAGTTCACTATCAGAAACAGAGCCTGTCTATCCTATATTTTATTAAATGAGTCTACTTTCATTATCCCCCCTTCCCTCTGCAGCCATCTCTGCTACACCATCTGATCCAAAGGTTTTGAGAAGCCCCTTTAATACATGAATCCCCATGTTGCATGTTTTCAAGTCAATTCTGACTTATGGTGACCCTAATTTGCTTGTTGTTGTATGCTTTCAAGTCATCTCTGACTTAAGGTGACCCTATCCTAGGGTATTAATGGCAACATTTATTCAGAGGAGGTTTGCCTTCCCCTATGGCTAAGAGAATGGAACTTTGGTACTCACCGTGAAGGTTCCTTTTCAGCGGTCGTGGGGAGGGAGTCGTTTCATGGGTATTGGCTCTGCCTCCGACCAAATACAGGCAGGGCAACCTGAAATACAAGACTAAAAGAAACCATCCCCCAAGGAGGAGGAGCCAACCCCAACCTCCCCAGAGAAGGTAAGTACAGCTCCAGAAACAGTACAAAAGGAACAAAAAACCACAGAAAACAAAATATATCCACAAAAAAGGTAACCTAAAAACAGCAGATCATCTATTCCATATATAATCCCTTTTGGGGGGGGAGGGTAAGGACTCCCTCCCCACGACTGCTGAAAAGGAACCTTCACGGTGAGTACCAAAGTTCTATTTTCCAGCACCGTGGGGAGGGACTCCTTTCATGGGAGCTACCAAAGCAGTCCTGATGGGTGGGAAACTTTATTGCTGTTTTTTTTTTTATTGAACAACTTTCTGAAGAACTCGTCTACCAAATGCTGCGTCCGCAGAGGCATATTCGTCGATACGATAATGCCTAGTGAAAGTGGACGAAGAAGCCCACATCGCTGCCCTACAAATCTCCAATATGGACTGAGAATTCCCCAGGGCTGAAGAAGTAGCTGCACTATGGGTCGAATGCGCCTGAATACCTGATGGTACGGCTAGACCACTAGCAATGTAAGCCTGCTCGATGCAGCGTTTAAGCCATCTGACAATAGTGGAGGAAGATACCTTCTGCCCTTTCCCTTTGCCTGCAAAGGCTATGAACAGCGTGTCCGACTTCCGAAATGCTCCCGTTCTTTTCAGATACATCTTCAGAGCCCTTCGTACATCCAAGGTGTGTCACAATTTCTCTAAATCTGCCACTGGCTTCGGGCAGAAAGATGGTAAAATCAACTCCTGAGTACGGTGAAAAACTGAATTCACCTTAGGTATGAATGACGGATCTGGTCTTAAGATGACAGAATCCTTCTGAAAAACACACAATTCCTCATGAACTGATAAAGCACCGATCTCGGAAACCCGCCTAGCCGATGTAATGGCTACCAGGAAGGCTACCTTCCATGACAAAAAACACATCTCCACTGAACTGATGGGTTCGAAAGGAGACTGAGTCAAAGCCTTTAAAACCACATTTAATTTCCATGAAGGAAAATGGTGAACTACTGGTGGACGTAAGGAAGTGACACCTCTGAGGAAACTACGAATATGCGGGTGAGAGGATAAGGGTCTCTTCTTTCTATCCTTCAAGATGGACCCTAGTGCTGCCACATGCCTCTTTAGGGTGCTAGGCGCCAGGCCTTTGTTCATACCTGATTGAAGAAAAGATAGAACGGTACTCACAGATGCGTGCAAGGGATTGAGATCTCTACCCTTACACCACCTGCAAAAAGCCCTCCAGGTGACCTCGTACAAACGAATCATAGAAGATCTCCTGGCAGCTAGCATGGTTTCCACCACCTCCTTGTCATAACCCACCTTTAACAATCTTTTCTGCTCAATCTCCAGGCGTGAAGTCGCAACCAACCTGGATCTGGATGTAGAAAACCGTTTTGTGCCAGAAGGTCCGCCCAAGGCGGCAGAGGCCACGGTTCCTGAACCTGTAGAAGAACAAGATCCGGAAACCATGGTCTCTGCGGCCACTTTGGTGCTATCAATACCACCTCAGCTCTCTCCTGTTTTATCTTCTGCAACACTCGAGATAGCAGAGCCAATGGTGAAAAGGCGTAACATAACTCCTGAGGCCAAGGAATCGTCAACGCATCGTATGCCAACGCACCCTGAGTCCAGAATCTGGACACAAAACGAGGGAGTTTGTTGTTCTCCTTCAAAGCAAATAGATCGATCCCTGGCACCCCGAATTGAAAGACAATCATCTGAAACACCAAACTGTTGAGGCTCCACTCACCCTGTGCCAGCATGTGTCTGCTCAACCAATCCACCTGGGAGTTTAGTTTCCCTTGCAGATACTCTTCCTTGATTGAGGCCAAGTGATCCTCTGTCCACAAGAACAGCAACTTGGCCTCTTCCATGAGGATCCGTGGCCGCGTTCCTCCCTGTTTGTTTATGTGCGATCTGGTTGATATGTTGTCTGTACGAATCAACACGTGGTTTCCCATGGCTGAAGAGTGGAACTTCACCAGAGCCAATCTCACCGCCCGTAACTCCAACAGATTTATGCTGTACTCCTGCTGTTGAGGTCCCCATAACCCCTGAGCCACTTGATCCTGGCAATGAGCCCCCCAACCGGAGAGTGATGTATCCATGGTCACCACTATCCATCTTGGTTCCATCATCGGAACCCCTTTCAGCAATTGTACCGACAGCCACCACTTCAAGGAGATCTTCACTTCCTGCGGTACCTTCAGAAACCTGCATGCTTTCCTTGCTATCAATCCCTGGAAGGGCAACAGCATCCACTGAAGTTCCCTGAGATGAAATCTGGCCCACGGAACTGAATTTATGCATGCGATCATCAAGCCCAGTAATCTTGCCAGTGACATCAGTGGAATCTTGTTTGATTCTATCACCAAACTCACCAGGTCCTGGATCTTCTGTCTCTTCTCTTCTGGTAGAAATACATGATAAGCCTTGGTATCCAGGACGCTACCCAGATGTTGAAGCCTCTGTACAGGCTGCAGATGGCTCTTCATCTTGTTGACTAAGAACCCATGGTTCTCCAGACACTGTATGTTTTTTTCCATGTCCAGGGCTGCCTTGGCCTGTGAGGGGGCCCTTATCAGAAGGTCATCCAGGTAAGGAAAAATATGCACTCCCTGAGCCCTCAGATGTGCCACCAGTGCCACCAGCACCTTGGTGAACACTCTGGGTGATGAAGAAAGACTGAAAGATAGAGCTCTGTACTGAAAATGTTTCTCCTTGTATGCAAAGCGAAGAAATCTTCTGTGTGCTGGATGAATTATGATATGGAAATAGGCATCTTGTAAATCCAGTGATGTCAGATAATTGCCCTCCTGGATCCCCTCCAGTATTGATCGCAAAGTTTCCATCCGGAATTTCCGCCTCCTCACCCAAAGGTTGACTCCTTTTAGGTTCAGGATGGCCCTCCAGTCCATGTTCTTCTTTGGGACCAGGAATAAAAGGGAATAGGTCCCTTTGAGCCTCTCCCATTCCGGAACTGGTTCTATTGCCTGAATTTGCAGTAGATGCTGGATTGCTGTCTCCATAAGATGTTGTCTGTCCAGTGAATTGGACGTGTAAGACTGGACAAACGTTGGTGGGGGTTTGGCTGTAAAGTCTATTGTGTAGCCCAGACTGACTGTTCTGTACACCCAGGCATCTGAAGAAGTTTCTCCCCAAAGCTCTGCAAAATTACTTAGCCTGCCCCCCACTGGCAAGGCCGGATAGTCAGAGAGACTGACGCCCTTTGCCTCCTTGTTTGGCGGTCTGGGGTGCAGGCGTTTTGGCGAACTGGTTGGGTCTGGCTCTCTGGAAGGTTTTGGAGTTCCCCCAGTTCCCCCTGAACTGTCTGTAGTCTCTTTGGTAGTTATTCCTGAAGCCCCTATAGTCCCAGGCCTGGGAACGAAAGGATCTATGTCCCTCCTTCTTCGGTAATGAGGGAAGGGTCTTCTTTTTATCCTTGGTCTCGATCAGAACTTCTTCCAGTGTCTCACCAAATAACTTCCTTCCTTTGTAGGTTCATGAAGACAAAATGGCCTTAGCTTTGTTGTCAGCATTCCAATTTCTTAACCAAAGTTGCCTTCTAACAGCTACGTTTGCTCCCGTTGACCTGGCTGAGAATCTAAGAACATCCATGCCAGCATCCACCACAAAAGCGGCAGCCTTGGTAATCTTATTCATGTCTTGGAGGAATTTAAGCTCCTCTTCTGGTACATTGGACAGAAGCTCTTTAGACCATCTGATAACGGCCCTGGCAAAGATAGAAGCCACCGCCGCTGCACGAATTGCTAAGGCAGAAGCCTCATGGCTCCTGCGCAGAAAGGTCTCAATGCGCTTGTCGTCAGGGGCCTTGAGGTTCTCGTCTCCATCACGAGGAAACAGCGACTTGGAAACGAGCCCAGCCACCGGAGCGTCTACGGCCGGGAGCTTAATGAGGTTCATGACCTCACTGGAGAAGGAATAGAGTTGCTTGGCAAAGGAAGGTTGAGATTTGGACACCCCTGGCTGGGACCATTCTCCCATTACTGTCTCCTTCATTATATCTGGTAAGGGAAATACATTGTTCGGTCCCTTTCCCGAGGGTCTGAGTTCTGGCACCCCCTGACTGGCGCCCCCAGAGGGTGCCTCCACCGGCGCTAGCACTAAGGCCCTGAGCACCTTTTTAAACAACAGGGAAAAACATGCAGCTTCAAAAAGCCTGGGGGAGGATTAATCCTCTCCATTGTCCCCCTCCCCCTCGGATGAAAGCTCACCCTCCTCCTTGAGACCAAGCTCCTCTTCCCCGCTCCTGGCTGGATCCTCCCACCCAGATACATGTTTGGTCTTCCTAAGCCTCTTACGGGGGGAGGGGGAGTGGTCTGCGGCTCCACTGCCGCTGTGTGGGCCAACTGCGCGTCTGAGCGCTCTGGCTGTGGGGTGCCTCCGTCTCGTTTGTGGGGCTTGTCCTTGCGGTCCACGGCCCAGGGCGAGGAGTGTGAGGAAGGGGAACACCCCCAGAGCCGCCCCACACCTTGCTCCGCGCCGCCCCTGCACTCGTCCCTCCAGCTAGGGTCTGGAGCGCAATCAGCGCCAGCCACTCGGCCAGCTGGGGAGGCAGGGTCTTACCTCCCACAATGAGCGGAGGGAGGTCATCGCCGAAGATGCTGTCCTCTTCATGCCCGGTGGCGACACTCTCAGATGCCCCTTCTGAGGCACCGAGCGCTGCTGCGCTGCTTCTGGTCATGTGGTCCCCCCCCCCGTCCGGAGGCCCCATCACACACCGGGATCGCCTGCCCCGCAGCCGCAAAACTCGACGTGCGTCCCCCTAGGGGAACACGGAGCTCCGCATCCAGCAGCTGGGAGCTAGTCCCAGCTTGCTCTGAGGCCGCATCCTCCTCCTCCGAGGAGAGATCATCCCAGTGCACATGGTTAAGGCTGGCGGCCACCATCTTGGATCCCTTTGTTTCCTTTGTGTCGGTCTGGAGCACAAGGAAGCACTGCCTGCTTCCACAAGAGGCAGAACAGAACTGGGGAGGTTGGGGTTGGTTCCTCCTCCTTGGGGGATGGTTTCTTTTAGTCTTTTATTTCAGGTTGCCCTGCCTGTATTTGGTCAGAGGCGGAGCCAATACCCATGAAAGGAGTCCCTCCCCACACTGCTGGAAAACATGGGTTGCCTAAGAACACCAGTGGGTTTCCGTGGTCAAATGGGTATTCAAACCCTGATCTCCTAGAGTCCCAGCCCAACACTTGAACCACTACACCATGCTGGCTCTTTGGATTCTACTGGACCCAAAGCAAACATATGGTACAGCCTTCCTGAACCTACTTGAAATGCACACAGGAGTGAGAATGGCACATTTGAATTCTCTCCATGTAAAAATAACAAACACTGACTAGATGAGCAAAAGTAACATGTTGCAGAAAAGAGGAGAATCTTTTTCTATGACATGCCAGCTTCCTATGGGCAGTGATCTGTTTTTGTGGGGAAGCAACCAGCCACATTTTAAAACAGTACAGGCACAGAAGCTTACTGTATGTTTTTGTTTAAAGTGGGTATCAGCTCTAGGATTATGTACATTGCAGGAGAAGATGTTGTCAAAGGAACGTACAGTACTTGCAGAAAAGTACATGTTGCTTGCTGTTTCACTGCATAATGTAATCCTCAGCATTGTGATTACTTTTGGAGACTACTTAGATGCAAACTGGAAGCCATTCCAGAAAAATGTTTTCAGACAGTTATGCTTATTTAAGAGTTAATGAAAGGCACATTACAAAGACAGGGCAGAGCTGGAAATTTCCAAAAGATAGTTTCTCTCAAGTAGCTTCTAGCTTCTGGTTTTCAGATAGTATTTTGGTCAGAGATCAGATTCACCTTGATTGGAGTATCAGTGTAAATGACTTTGACTGAGGTAATGGTGTTGCACAATACAACAAAGAAAAGAAGGCTGAAGCTAAGAGCAGGGTCCCAATTAAACACAAGAATCAACTAACATTTCTTCAGACTCTTACGTACAGGAGTGTTCTAACATAAAATTCATTCTGATATATAGGAAATTAGTATATGAAAATATTTTCCAATACCCTTTCCCTCCAAATGTGGCTATACCCCTGACTAATATGTACATTTACTGTTTTAAAAGCAAATGGACCCACTTGCAAGCAATCATGTACTGTAGTGAATAATTCATCACTGATTAATTCCAAAATTTAGAGGCTAGTTATCTGTGTTGTATCAGCACAAGCCCTTTAACTAATTTGCATTGTTAGGAAACTGTACTTCAAAGTGCAATGCTTTAGAAGTTACCATTTCCAACAGAAAAGTTTAAGAAATACACACAGTGGTGATGTCACAGAGAGCATGTTGACATTATGAAAGAAACAGTAAAATATTCCTGTCCAGTAAGTTTGCATCCTTCAAAACTGAGTGCCAAGGAAAAATCTTGTCAGAAAACAACTGAAAATTGTTGGCACTAGTGACTATTATTGATAGTAACACAATTTCACAAAAGTTTCAAAGCTCAAGGAAAGATGCTTTTTGAAAGTCTTCTATAATATGTCTCCATTTATAGTAATTTCCATAGTCTCCCTTTACTGAACTTCTCAAGGTGTGCAAGAGAGTGAAGACCACAAGAGGTCATGCTAGTGCTGGCAAAAAAACAACCTTCAGATTGTTATGTTAACAAGACAAAAACATGCAAACTCCTGGCAAGACACATTCAAAATCTTTTAATATCTCAACTTTAGTCTTCAAAGTATGTTTTTTTAATTTTCTCACTGAAAGCATAACATAAGCTTTTCACTACTGAGGGCTTGTCTACATGTGGGGCCAAATATCCGAATGGAATTCTGCCCCCATGCCCCCGCATTCGCCCCGAAGCCCTGCACAGACTTTATTCTCCTCAGGGACACCAGGTACCTGTCTTCACTGTCCCTGTGGAGTTTCACCTATTGCTTCTGCCACTCACCGCTCACCTCCGCAAGTGGTCAGATCCTGGCAAATGTGACCATTTTAAAGCTCAGGAAAAAAATCCCAGCTGAAGGGAGAGGTTTTCTCTCTTCCCCTGACTTGGCAGTGCTGCCTCCACCCACTTCCCACTCACCTGTCACAGGAAGAGGTACTTGAAGCAAGTGACAGAAGAGGCACTTGAAGCAAGAGACAGCCAGAGTGGGCAGAGGCAGCACTGCCAAGCCAGGGGGAGTAAACCTGTCCCTTTAGACAGGAACTTGCCCCCTGTGCTTTAAAATTGTTGTGGTGGCAGCAGCAGTGGCCAAAAATCCAGAGAAAACCCTGAATCCTAAAAACTCCACATCACGGTAAAATACCCGAAATATCCTGAATCTGGCCATGCATCATGTGGCCTGATTGCGCCACTTTGGGGAAAAGGACATGCATCATGTCACCTGATTGCTGTAGATTTGGGGTAATTCAGGGGAGGATTTGGGCAGGGGGTTAATAGTGTAGACAAGCCCTGAGAAACAACATAAGGATCCCGGCATATACTGACTGTTTTCAAATTCTAATCACATCAAGCTGATATTTAACTTCAGATAGTCACAACCATCATCCAGTCACTTAAAGGTGTCCTGAATTAAAAGTCCTGGGCATTCCATAAGGAGATGGGAGACCCAATAACCAAATGGCTATCATCCAGGTTTTATTAACTTAAAGCAGTCTCAGTTTTCTAGTTCCATACACTTCCAGTCTGATTTTATCACTGATCAATCTGCTTTGTTCTGGGCCAAGCAGATAAGCAAAATGATTGGTTTTAAGAAGGGAGTAGAAAGTTGTGTGAAGTGAGGTTGGGAGGCTCTTGGGGCAGTTTGGTGGAATGTAGGGGATGTGTGTCTTGAAATCTTAGAAAACAGACTATCCCTGATTACCTTTTAAACAGATCACCTTTGAACTGACTCCTGAGGACTAGCTAACAGAGATGTTGTCTAGATGGTGAAAAAAATCCTCAAGGAATGTGGGCGGAATACCTTTTGTCTAGATGAGCTCCCATCAGGATTCACCATATTCAGAAAGAGGAGGGCTGAAAACTCCAAGTAGTTCATGATTAAAGCTTTTGCCGTTTCTCACAATCTTTTTCAAAAAATATGTGAATATGCACATTACAGCCCATCTGAACAAACAATTTGAATTAGGGCACATCCAGGAAGTCAAACCATGATTGATTGGTTGGATGCGTGCAGGGGCCGGCTTGCTATTGAAGAAGCGTCCGCCGCTGCCATTGTTGTTTTTCACAGACAGAAGCAATTCTGTACTGTTTTTCAGTGGCAGAACAAAAAAATGTTTTCCCCCTAAGCATAAGATACTCTTCAACATCTCTCATTTAACAAGGCAACCAAAAACAAAAAACAAACAGGAAATGGAGAGAGCTTTGGGGGAATAATAATGCAGGTAATTCACTCACAGCTACCATCTTTTCTCACTGGCATGCTCCATGTGAACTTCAAACTCGGATAGCTTTCCATGCCAGTGATCTTGTGAATGGATCGTGGGGACAAATGAACACTGCAGTGATAGTGAGTTAATGTACTATTTTCCACAATTATTTCTCCCGTCTAGCCGAGTCTGAGAAGTTTGAGGGGAATCATCCCTGGAGATGCAGGGGAAATTGGTTTGATTGCCCAAGTGAGGACAGAATAGGGTTCCCAGAGCAGTTGTGACTATGCTGTAGGAACTCCTTTCGAGAGAGCGCAGGATGGAGGCCTGTAACTTTGCCTCAACCCCTGCGCTGTTGCCAGGAGAACAAAGGGCAGGGCTAGAAGGGATTTAAGCTCAACCCCCCTCTGCCTCCTCCTTTTCATCACTTTGATCAGCCCACCCTCCCACCACTGAATCAGTGTGATTTAATTGGTCGTTTCAGGGTCAGGCAGGAAATTTTGCTCTTTTACCTGGGGTCTTTTTGCCTACCCTACATTGTGGATGTGGACTTGACAATTGGCTTAGGGGGGTGTCTTAAATAGGTGGTCACTTGGCAGGTAGAGGCGGAGATTTTGGCAGTTCAGTGTGCACCTTCGGCACCTCCCCCTTTTGGAAGTCAAGTGGGGGGAGCTAGAACTGTACCTTTAGTTCCTGCAAACTGAGGGGTGGGGAAAGTGACCTCCTTTGGGGCTGGCCTGAGGGATAAACCCTCTCTTTAAGTCCTGCAACTTGCAGGAGGGACTTTTGGGTCAGCCTTTCAGATGTGTACTGACTGGGGAGCAACCCAGCTTATGGGTTCTCCCTGGGGTTCAGGTGTTTTCACCCAAGGGAAGTTGGGGAGGGGGTCTTGGAGTTGACCTCCTGCTCCAACAATCCCCACACTAGGTTGCTCCCCAATTGCAGATCTCTCAGAATGGGGTTAACTATGTTCTAGCTAAATAAAGGTAGTCCTTTATATCCCAGCTATACATGTAGTCTCTTTATTTGTGTCTGGTCTCCTTATCCCTGTGTCTACCATCAAATAAATACAATGCATTCATGCAATAAAATAGGATAGCCAGTGAAAGAAGTTTGTAGCACCTTTGAGACTGAGAGAGAGAAGTTAAAGCATAATCTTTCATAGACTCTGAGGAAGTAGACTAAGTCTATGAAAGCTTACTATCCAGCAAAAGTTAGTTATAACAGAGCAAAATGGTGCAGTATTACAACTAACATGGATTTCAATGGCACGTAATAACAAGTGTTTGATGCCTTGTGCCTATTATGCATAGTCAAATTCTTAAAAAGCAAAATGTAACTCCAATTTTCTTGAAACAGTTAAGAATGAGAATGAATACTTCCCCACCCCCAGTAATTTATATTTGAAGCCTTTAAATCTTTACATGCCACTTAAAGAACTGATTGATTACCAGTACTAGTGGCAGTGTTGGACACACCCTAGGATTTATATTCAATTGTTTGCTCAATTACACACTCACTGATTCACTTTTGGCAACCAGCTCTATGGTTTCCCATTTGAAAAGTGAAACGTTAGTAATGTGAGTCACACAGCTGTTATAAAGGTGAAGACAAGGATTATGACACTGACAGAAATTTGTTATATTTCTATCACTATTAACAGGAATCACATAGGACTGATTTTAGGAGATTGTTGGATACCACTTCCCTTTCATGCCATTTAGTCCCTCTTTTCCTCTGCATTTAGGGTTTAACACTCACCATGTTTCTGTAGCAGTCTAGAAAGTTTTTCATTTGATTCTGTCAATTTATTATATAATAATAATAATAAAATTTTATTTCTATCCCGCCCCTCTGCAACGCAATCGGGGCGGCTTACAATATAAAAACTCCATAGTCCCAGTACCCTAGCCCACCCCCCCTTAAAATAATATTAAACTATAAAAGATTAAAAACATACAGTAAATTAGAAAAATATTAAAACATACAATAGTTTTAAAAAAATGATTAAAAAAAAAAAAGATTACAGCTCAGGGAGGACAACCGAGTCTTGGGCCGGGATAGTTATTCAGGAAAGGCCTGCCGGAAAAGATCCGTCTTGACAGCTTTTTTAAAGCCGTCTAAGGTGTTAATAAGACGGATCTCATCCGGCAGGCCATTCCATAATCTGGGAGCAACAGCGGAGAAGGCCCTCTGGGAGGTCACCGACAGCCTTGTTTTCATAGGCTGTAACAGATTCCTCCCAGAGGACCGAAGTGCGCGGGGAGGGTCGTACGGAAATATATTTTATTATAGCTGCCCCGATTGTTTTTAGCAGAGGAGCGGGGTATAAATAAATAAATAAATAAATATTATTATTATTATTATTATTATTACATTAACATAGTTTTCATTTGATTTTGTATATCATTAGAAACAGGCTTTTTAGCATTTGATGTTAAAAATGAAGTACTTTGACTATTTTGCATCTTCACTTTAGGAAAGCCTACAACAGGCTTCTTCAACCTGGTGCTTTCCAGATGTTCTTGAAGATGGAAAGCTGCAATCCAAAACATCTGAAGAATGTCAAGTTTTAGAAGAGTGGAATAAGGAAATACACTTTCTATATCACATCCCCCCTCATTTTGGATATTCATTTTTTTTAACATACATATTTCATAAAACAGATCACCACATAACTCAGTGTCTTTAGGATATGTTGCAGTAATTAGGACCTTGAATAATACTGAAAAATGACAAAAGATGACGAATTCAAATTACAATGGACTGCATGGCAACTTAACCTAAACCATATTGGGAAAGGGCAGCAGAATAAATTCCCTTTCAAATCTCAGCTGTAAACCAACTGTGTTCAGTAGTTTGGGTGCCTGTGTGTGTGTGTGTGTGTGTGTGTGTGTGTGTGTGCATGCTGAAGGAAAACAACATACTTTTGCTTTTAAAAGTCATAAGCCAAAATAAATCCAGATGTTCAGAAATATTTCAGAGCATGTTTTAACTCCACTTTGGAACCTGCAGTTGATTACTATCCAGATGTCTTCATGGCCCAAAAAAGTATAACTGTACCTAGAACTACAGATTCTTCCTTGCATTCTTCTACTGAATTTCCATCTTCTTCAAAGACAACTGGACTGGCAACTTATCAAATGTCTCAAAACACACACAACAAGGAGCAAGACGTGGAGCCAACATTTTAAATTCATTGCTTCAGCTGTATGTTATAGTAGCTACAGATATGCCCACTGAACAGTGCAAAATTCTACACACATCCACTCGTAAGTATGGCCAATTTAGTTTAGTGAGGTTTGCTTGAGACTAAGGACATTATCAGATGGGGCCAAAATGCCCAGTTACTGCCCTGCCACCTCCTATCCTGTTCCTGCCGCAGAATGGAGGTAAAGGTTCGCACACTAACCTCCATTCCGCTGCAAGAATGGGCTCCTTTCCTTCTTGCTGGCCGGCTGTAAATTCAGCCGTCGTAAGGCTGCCTTTATGACCGGCTGGCTGAAATCCCACTGGTTCTCACGAGAGAACGAGTGGGAGGGAAATTAAAAAACAACCCCCCCAGCTGTCAAAGAAATAAATAAAATGCAAAAATAAATTTAAAAAAAACAAGCAACCCGGGGAGGGGGGGAAGAGTGTCACTTACCTTGATGTCCCGTTCGTGGCCAGAAGTACTCGGCACAGAACTCCTCCCCCATGCCTGTCATCTCAGAACAGGGACGGAGCTCCTTTTCCCACATCCCTGATTCTGTGACAGACATGGAAGAACACGGAAGAGGTGTTCTATTCATGATGTTTCATCATGAATAGAACACCCTGGGAAACGCCAGCAGTTTCCTCAGTGAGTGCCCTGCTTGAATCCACTTTTGCCCCAAACACTCAAGGGTCTAAAGCAGGTTCAAGAGGGAAGGTCGCTTAGCGGTAGCTCTCCTTAGCCAGCTTCCCTCTTGCCTGGCACTTGCTCTCTCTCTATTGTTTGTTATCTTCCTCCTATCATCATCAGTTCCACTTTGGTTGACAGCTTAGAAAACAAACAGCATGGCAGCTCCCATGGGTTTATTGTCTTATCCTTCCTTTCGGCTTTAGAGTGAATTAGGAAAAGTTTGATCCACTTGCACTGTTTTATGTTTACATGCTTGATGACAAACAGCCTTATGTTTATAAGTGACAGTTTTCCTGCTAAGTACCTGCATGTCATAAGCATTTGAATTAAAATTACCATATTGAAATAAAATCTGATTTTTTTAAAAAAATTATTTGGTGTGTGTTGGAAGAGGGATAGTCTTATACGGCGAGTATATCCCAAACTCTATATTTTAACTGGAAAAGTTGGGGGTTGTCTTATACGCCCAGTCATCTTATACACTGGAATATATGGTAATACATGGGGTTACATCTACATAAAAGGGGAGGGTCAACCCACATGATAGAGAAACCTTACCTTATTTCAACACAACTATCAAACAGTGGCACATGGGATTTTAAAACTGTTTGCAAACAAATAGATAGCATCATAAAGGGGAGGCAGTCCCAGAATCAAATATCATTTTGTTTTGTTTTGCTCTTCACCATATTCTGAGCATATAATCCAAAATGCCTTTAAGGGTAAATTATTTTCTTATGTGGATCTTTCAAGTAGATATACAGTACTTTCAAGTAATAAAAATCACTAGCATCTAGAAACAAGCCATATGTGCTGGTATTCCTACTGCCAAATCTGTGTATAACATTTACTACACACATCTAATGTGGTCCTGCTGTATCCAACTATTATGGTCTCCCCTAAATGACTCTTTGCTGGTAGTCCAAGGCATCTGAGTGGGTCCATAGGTGTCATAACCACAATTATACTCATATCTCATCCTCTACAAAGCATATTGTTTGTGCTAAATTGCCACTGCCACAAACACAAAAGGCATTGTAAGTTTCATGCTGTACAGCTTCTTCCTTGTGTTATCTGCAGCCACAATAAAACATTTCAGAACCAGATGTTAGTTGGCCATTGACAGTGATGAATGAGACAGCACAACAGAACTTGTTCTTTCATAGCTATTTGTTCTTCAACACCCCACTGATAGCAATACAAACTCTGTTTTGTCAGTAAACGGCACAGATGCAATTCCAAAGACAGAAGGGAAACTGATAATATCTCTTAACAAGGTGTCATCTTTGCAATGTCCATTTTTGTGGCCAATACCTAATTTTAAACAGATGTCCTGGTGAACACTACTTTACTAGTAGTGTTCTCTTCCAATTACAAGCTCAAAAGCTCACTATCTATTTGAGATTATATAGCTGTTTTCCCCATACTATTTTAACCATAATTTCATAGATTTCTAGCTCCTCTTTAGGGCAAAAGTCTATCACAAGGCATACTACAATCTATGGTCCCGTCTACACGGTAAAAAAAATACGCCGTTCGGAAGATCGCTCTTCCGTACACACAGCTGTTTGGATTCATACGTTTCATTCAGAAGGGGGGCTAGCGAATCCCCCGTAAACTACGTGGATTCAGCGTTCGGGAGGATTAGCGGATCTCGGCATAAAATATGTACAGCTGTTCGAATGGCTGATGGTCTGTATGCCACATTCACACACATACAAACAGGCAGTGTAATCTGATTGGCTGGCCGAGTAGAGGGGGTGGGGCTAGCAAGGAGGGAAATTGGGAGCAGCCACCATGTTGAACTCCCAGCTAAGTGAGAGTCTGGTAAGTCCGTGAATTGTACAGTCGTCCCTTCACATTTGCGGGGGTTAGGTTCCCCAGACCCCCGCGAATGTGAAAATTCTGCGAATAATGACTGCCCTCCCCCTCCCATGACAAAGTGACCATGGGGCCTCCGGAGGCCCCATAGTCGCTTTCCCCCACCTCCCCCTCCCTTCCAAGGCCTTCAAGGGGCCTCCAGAGACCCTCCCAAGGCTCCGTGAAGGCCTCCCCGGCCCTCCCCCCCCAGGGCCTTCACGGAGCCTTCCAAGGCTCTGTGAAGGCCTCCCTGGCCCTCCTCCCCCCCCAGGGCCTTCACGGGGCCTCCAGAGACTCCTTGTCGCAGTTTTGGGAGGGCGGGGGCCCCTCCCAAAACCGCGAATAATCAAAACCGTGAATGCTAAGTTCGCGAATGTGGAGGGGCAACTGTATATATATTTATTTTTATTTTACTACATAAATAGGGAAAACCAAATGTCCGCAAAGCAAGCACCTTTTTAAACTTAAAAAAAAAAATGGCAGGAGATTTAAAACTGCCGCTTGGCTTGCTCGCTCCAGCCAGCTGGGAAGGGAGCTCATACGGAGTTTAGGGGGGTAAAAAATTGTGTAGGCGGATCGTATGCATATGAACGGCTGCCTATTTGTATTTTTTACCCCCCACGCGGATTTTTAAAAATCATATAGACGGACCCTATATACATAACTCCTCTTGGGTATGTTGCTGTTCCCAGTGTGCTGTCTGGTGGCTTAGGAAACTTCCCAACTAATCAAAGCTCTTCGTTGGCTAGCCAATCAACACACTGGGAGCCGAAACATGTGAAATGCTTCCATTAGCTGCAGGCTTCAAGCACACCACCAGGCAGGTCTGCAGGGGTTTACCGCAGAGTAAAGTGTTTCTCCCCCCCTCCTCTGGACTGTTCAGCCAACCCCTGCACACACCGTCAGACTGGGTTTCTTGTGGCTGCCTTGGGGGCCCATGCTGCAATCCTGGGTGGGTTTAACTCAGGAGTAAAGCCCAATTGGGCTCTCTTTCCTGAGGAAGTGGCAAAACTTGGTCTCTCCCCACCCCACCCCCACATGAAGCATGTTGGGGGAGTGAGGTAAGATAATGCCACATTGGTTACTTACCGTGAAGGTGCATTCTTGAGGGAGTGGGGTGATGCGGGTCCTTTACATCTGGGTTTCGTCAGTCACCGCCCAGGTGTAGCAGGAAGTTACATTAAGCCTCTTCATATTCAAATTTCTTTGTCTTCATCTCCTCCATCCTGGAGCCACGAGGCCAGTTCACTGACTAGCAAAGCCCTGTAAGGACTAAAGAAATCGTTTAAGTCAAATAACATTAAGCAGCGCTAAATAATAAGGGTACCGCCATGTAAGGAAAAACGCACGCAGTCACTGGGCGGGGAAAGGACCCGCATCACCCCACTCCCTCAAGAATGCACCTTCACGGTAAGTAACCAATGTGGCATTCTCTGAGGGAGGGGTGATGCGGTTCCTTTACATCTGGGACGTGCCCAAGCTGACTTAATAGGGCGGGAGTGACTGCGGGATTGGCGGACTCAGTCTCTGAGCACCTCCTGGAGCACCCTCCGACCGAAGTTCGCCTCGGCGGAACGGAACTTATCCACCTTATAGTGTCTAATGAAGGTGGACGGTGTGCTCCAGGTTGCTGCCCTGCAGATTTCTACCAGGGAAGCGTTAGTGGAGAAGACCGCGGATGTCGCGGCTGACCTAGTCGAATGTGCCGTGACCCCTGAAGGTCTGGGAAGCCTAGCTGAGTCATAGGCCTCGAAGATACAAGCCCTGATCCAGGAAGCAATGGTCTTCTGCGAAGCTCTGGACCCTATGGCTGTCTGAGAGAAAGAGACGAATAGGGCGTCGCAACGTCTGATGGGGGCAGTACGTCTAATGTAGATCTTCAGGGCCCTCCTGACGTCCAAGTTATGCCAGAGCTTCTCCTTCGGGTGCGAAGGGTCAGGGCAAAAGGAGGGCAGAATCAAGGGCTGCGAGACATGGAACTCGGAGACTACCTTTGGTTTGAATGACGGGTCTGGGTGTAGGGTCACTACATCCTTGGTAAAGGAACACAGGTGTTCCCTAATTGACAGAGAGGCCAACTCCGACACTCTTCGCGCTGAGGTGATGGCCACTAGGAAGGCAACCTTGATGGTGAGAATTCTAAGGGAAACTGTGCGCAACGGTTCAAACGGGTGCTTCATGAGTTGCCTGAGGACTAGGGAGAGGTTCCACGACGGAAACCTGTGCCGCACCGGGGGTGAAACTATCGAGGCACCCCTGAGGAAACGCCTGATATGGGGGTGCGATGAGAGGCGGTTTCCGTCCTGTGCTGTGAGGAAGGCCGACAGAGCGGCCACCTGTCTCTTCAGGGTATTTGGTCGTAAGCCCGCCTCGAGGCCTTTCTGTAAGAATGCCAGGATGTGTTTCACCGAAGCTTCTTCAGCAATCAATTGGCGAGGGGCACACCATCTCTTGAAGGCTCGCCATGTAGCTTCATAGATCCTCCTGGTGGACACGCGCCTAGAGGAAAGAAGGGTACTAATGACTGAATCGTCGTATCCATGTTCTCTTAGGGCTTGCTGCTCAATCTCCAGGCTGTCAGTTGTAACCAGCTTGGATCTGGGTGGAGGATCGGACCCTGATGAAGAAGGTCGGGTCTCTGAGGTAGACGCCACTGGCTCTGAACCCTCATGTCCATCAACTCGGAGAACCAGGGGCGCCTCGGCCAATGTGGCGCTATCAGGACCACTTGTGCCTTCTCCTGGCGAATCTTCCGACAGACTTTCCCTATGAGGGGAAGTGGGGGAAACAGGTATAGGAGACCGGCCGGCCAAGGGGATCGTAGGGCATCCGTGCCTTCGGCGTTGTGGTGAAAGAACCTGGCGAAGAACCTGTCCAGCTTGGCGTTTGATCTTGTCGCGAACATGTCCACCTCCAGCTGGCCGAACCTGGCCTGGACCTGAGTGAACACGTCGTCGTTTAGCTCCCACTCTCCGGGTAGAACCGAGTATCTGCTCAGGTAGTCCGCTTGTCGATTGCGTTCCCCCTGCAGGTACTGAGCCGCAAGGGACTGCACCGTCCGTTCGGCCCAGAGGAAGATGAGATCCGCTTCCTGTTGCAGGGACCGGGATCTCGAACCTCCTTGTTTCGCTATGTACGATCGGGCTGTAGTGTTGTCCGTCATCACCATGACGTGTTGACCCCTCAGGACTGGGGTGAAGTGTTGCAGGGCCAAGCGAGCCGCTCGTAGCTCCAACCAGTTGATGCTGTGCGTCTTTTCCTGTGGGCTCCAAATCCCTTGCGTCACTTGTCCCTGACAGTGTGCTCCCCAGCCCCGTAGGCTCGCATCGGAGGTGACCAGGATCGCCTGGGGTACTGTGAACGGAGAACCCTTGCTGACTGTCTTCATCTGAGACCACCAGGCCAGCGAATCCTTCACATGCTGTGGGAGGAGAAGGAGAGGGGACTTCCTCAATGCGATCTCCTTTTGGTAAGGCATCAGGAAGTTCTGCAGGGGTCTGGAGTGGAACCTTGCCCAAGGCACAACCCCAAAGGCTGATATCATAAGGCCGAGGAGTCTGGCTAGTAGGGACAGTGGTACCTTCCTTAGTAAACGAACGGTGCGAACTTCCCGTAGGAGGACCTCCTGTCGCTCCTTGGACAGGGTGATCTTGGAACGTTGTGTGTCTATTTCCACACCCAGGTGGACGATGGTGCGGGCAGGAGACAGGCTGCTCTTTTTGAAGTTCACCAGAAAACCATGGGCCTGCAGGTAGTGAATTGTGGTCTGCAGGTCTCTCCCTGCTTTGTTCAGAGAGGACGCACGCAGTAAGATGTCGTCCAAATATGGGTACCGGTGGATTCCCTGTGCCCTCAGGTTGGCGATTAGGGTGACCAGGACCTTGGTGAAGACCCTTGGTGCTGAGGCCAGACCAAATGGAAGGGCCGTGAACTGGAAGTGTTGATCCCCGAATGCAAAGCGGAGGTATTGTCTGCTGTCCTCGTGGATCATGATGTGCATATACGCATCGGAGAGATCGAGTGAGGCTAGAAAGTCTCCTGGTTGGAGCGCCTCCCTTATGGATGTAAGCGTCTCCATCCGGAACTTTCTGTATGTGATGTGTCTGTTGGTGTATTTTAGGTCCAGGATGGACCTCTGGCTGCCATCCTTCTTTGGTACTGTGAAGAAGAAGGAGTACACGCCTAAGAAGCGCTGAGAGGGTGGTACCTCTTCTATGGCTGCTATGTGTCTTAGGTGAGATATGGCTGTCGTCAGGTCTCTCGCCTTCTTTGGGTCTTTGGGTATTGGGGCTGGGAGAAATCTGCCCCTTGGCCTTGAGTCGAACTCGATTTTGTACCCGTGGGTGATTGTTGAGACGACCCACCTGTCCGTTGTCGAGTTCGACCAAAGCTGCAGGAACAGACTGAGGCGGCCGCCCACTGGGGGCGACCCCGAGTCAGGATTGTTGTCGCGAGCCTCCACGCTGGGCGTTGGAGCCTCCCCTTCTGCTGTTGTTGGGCTGCGGTCCAGTGTTCTGTCTGATGATGTAGTTTGGCTTAACCCATGGTGGGCGAAAGGAGTTGTAGTTTCGCTGCTTCCCGAATCCCCGAAAGGAACGAAAGGGACGAGAAGTCTGAAAGGGTCGTCTGCCGCTCTTCTTGTCTGGCTTCTTGAGTGTGGAGGGCATGGCCAACTTTTTGTCCTTTGTCTCGACTAGGATACCTTTTAGGGCCTCTTCCCCAAACAGTTTAAGGCCCTTAAAGGCCGCTGAGGCCAATGCTGCCCTGGTAGGAGTATCCACCTGCCAGTGCTTTAGCCAGACTGATCTCCTGGCCAGCGTGAGGGCCCCGATCGCACGGGCGGAAAAAATCATGGCGTCCTGTGCCGCGTCGGCTATGAAGAAGAAGGTACGCAGGAATTTAAGCAGAGACTTGTGCAGCACGTTTGGATCGAGCTCCTGGATCTCCATGAGCTCTTGCAGCCACACTATCGCCGCTCTGGAAAAAAGCGATATTGCCAGCGTGGATCTGACCCCGCATGCCGCGGAGTCGTGGGCCTTCTTGATGGCTGCGTCGGTTCTTTTTTCGTCTGGGTCCCGGAGAGAGCCCTCTCCTTCCTTAGGAGCCAGACAATTGGAGACGAGGGACGCGACAGGGTTGTCGACCACTGGGGGCTTTAGGAGGTCCAGAAAGCGTTGAGTGGTGTTGTAATATTTCTGAGCCACAGTGGTGCCCCGCCTTCCCATTGAGGGTTTTTCCCATTCGTCAGTTACCAGGGACCAGAAGGCCTCTGGGAAGGGAAGCTCCGGCTTCTTTGGGCGTGAGGTGCGCATCACTGCAGCGACCTTCTCGTTGGACGACGATGTCGATGGAGCTTGGTCTGTGTCTGTAGGAGTAATTTCTAGTGTTGCCATCACCCTAGTAAGGAGGGGAACATACCACTCTCCTTGGAAAAGGCGATCCGATTGGTCCTGGTCTGCAAACTCGGAATCAGAGATTTCTCCTTCTTCCTTGTCGGTTAGGATTACATCGTCGTGGGTCCCAGACGCCCTGACGACGTCGGTGAGGGCGCGTTCCTCATCCGAGGGAAGTAGGGACTCTGCAGAAGAGTGGGTGGAGGGAGGATCCTTCCTCTTCTTGGCCAGGACATCTGTGCCTCTTAATGGGTCCCTAGGGCCCTTGGACGCGGACTTAGCTTTTGCCTTGCCCGGTCCTGCTGGCTGCTGGGACTGCGCGTTGTTCGCCTGGTTCTTAGGGGGAACCCCCGAGGTTGAGGCGCTCGTGCCAGGCTCTTCTGACGAATCCTCGTCTGAGAGCAATGCCTTTGAGAGTAGCTGTAGGGCTGCCTTAATGGCGCCCTTACGCTTTCTACGACCCCCCCGCTGTGTGGGTCTAGCTCCCCTGGCCTTGGGTGGGTGAGCGGCCAACCCCTCGATGTCGGACTCTTCCCCGCTAGAGTGATCGTAAAACACTGGGATGCCATGGTGGTTTTGGCTGGTATAGCCCGTGGGTGCCTGGAGAGGCGGGGCCTGAAGGACTGGGGCCTGGTAGGGCTGTGCCTGAAAACCCACCGCCTGCATAGGCTGAGGCTGGACCACTGGTGGGAGGAAAACCTGATTTTGGTTACCCAAGCCCAGGGTCTGGTTCACCGGCCCCTGTGGCGGCAGGGCCTGGTAAACCAACGGTTGCTGCGCCTGGATAGGTACTGCCTGCTGAGGCATTGGTTGGAGCACCAAGGGCAGCTGGTGTTGCTGGGGTGGCACCTGGGCAGGCAAGGTCGGGAGGAGTGGAGGTTGGGAGGCCAGGGCCTGTGGGGGGGGTGCTTGAGGAGTTGGGGCCTGTAAGGCCTGCTCCTCCATGCCCAGGCTTTGTGGTGGTTGGCTCGGTTGGGGTAGGGCCTGGCTGCTTCCTGGAGTGGGGTCAGACAGCAAATGGGGTTCCCCATGCGGTGTGCCCCCCTCCCCCGAGGCAGCTGCAGCGGTTGCTTGGGGCCCGGTGGATGGTGAGGGCTCCGCATGGGAGCGCGAGTCCTCGCTCTCCCCTTCCCCCTCCTGCGCTCCGTTTGGCCTCCAGGGGGGTAGAATACGTGCCGTCCCCAAAAGCAGGGAGGGCACGATGCGTGGGGGAAGGGGCAGTTCGTCCCCGCTCCCCCCAAGGGCCCCTTGTACCTTCCTAGGGGCTCCTGCCCCTGGCCAGTCCTGGCAGCAGGCACCTGGCGCGTGCCAAGCACTCCATAGGGCCGGAGGTTCCATCGCGGTCCCGCTGGAGGCATCGGAGGCCAGCTTCTTCCTGGGCTGTGCTGGCCTCTTCCGTGGCTTGGCTGCTGCTTGGCCATCAGAGGCTTTCCCAGTCACGATGGCCTGGTGTGCCTTCCGGGCCGCGTCCCTCTGAGGGACGCCCACATGGGAGCCGGCAGCGGCAGCAATGGCGACCGCGGCTCCCTCAGCAGCGCTCTCCGCGTCCTCGGAGTGGCCGCGGTCGAGAATCGCATCCCCAGCCACTCCGGAGTCCTTCCCCGCCTGCTGGGGAATCTCCTGGGCCTGCATGGCCTCGGAGAAAAGAAAACAGTAAGGAGAGAGGTGGGAGGGGGGAAGAGAGAGAGGAGGAGCAGGCTGGAGCCGACTGAGCAGCCGCGCGGAGAGAGGAGAGGATTTTTTTTTCTTTTTTTTTTTTAAATAGGCGGGAAATTCAAAAGGAGAAAGGCAAGGGCTGAAAAGCAGCAATGCCTGGAGAAGGAAAAAGGTAGGTAAAGGAACAAGAAAGTAAAAAGAATAAAGGTGGAGATAGAAATTCCAGACGGAGGAGATTTCTCAGCTACCTACTGGGCGAAGCAGGAAGTTAGAACTGGCCTCGTGGCTCCAGGATGGAGGAGATGAAGACAAAGAAATTTGAATATGAAGAGGCTTAATGTAACTTCCTGCTACACCTGGGCGGTGACTGACGAAACCCAGATGTAAAGGAACCGCATCACCCCTCCCTCAGAGAATGACATATGTTACCTTTTTTAATTTTATTTTTTATTAATATTAAAATATAACATTCTTTTTTCCACACAGTATATATTTTACAAGATCTATTTATTGAAACTTCCTTTAACGCATCCTAGGGCTAAGTACTCTGCTTTAAACATAAACTTATTTGTTTTCTGTTACAACATAATAAACAAAAGTAATGTAAAAAAAAGGTATAGACATATGCATTCCTATCCAACTATCACTCCATCTTACTTACTAAGTAGTATTTCTCTCGAGCACTTATGATTAACAGTCTTTTTCCATATATCAGGATCAGAAAAATGGTGGAATCGAAGCAGAATATAATGAAATGGATACATTAATCTGGGATGAAAAGAAGAAGAAACAAATCACAAAACTATATAAAATGTTATTAACCAGAAAATTAGAGTCAGAGTGTATAAAGGATTATATGTTGAAATGGCCAGTCCAAACCCCTGCCACGCAGGAAAGCACAATCAAAGCATCCCTGACAGATGGCCATCCAGCCTCTGTTTGAAGACCTCCAAGGAAGGAGACCCCACCACACTCCGAGGGAGTGTGTTCCACTGCCGAACAGCTCTTATTGTCAAAAAGTTCCTCCTAATGTTGAAGTGGAATCTCTGTTCCTGGAGCTAGCATCCATTGCTCCGTGTTCTAGTCTCTGGAGCAGCAGAAAACAAGCTTGCTCCATCCTCAACTTGACACCCCTTCAAATACTTAAATAAGGCTATCATATTGCCCCTTAACTATCTTTTTTCCAGGCTAAACATACCCAGCTCCCTGTTATGCCAGGTACAGCTAGTGTATTTTAATATGCAAAATAAAGAACTGAGACATACAAGCAATAAATACAGAAATAATTCAATACAGAAAGAATTTTTAAAAACCCAAATAAGATAGCAACAGATAAAGCTTTCATTAATAGCACAGTGCACTAAAATTTAAGCAAATGCCAACTTGAATAAATAACAGTGTTATTGTAAGTGAAAAACTTGTCAGCTCATGCATATCAGGATGAGGCAGAATAACTTCCCCCTTGGGGAAAATTATGCTCCCAGAATTCTCTCTCTGTGTCCACTGATCCAGAAGGCAATCAGAGATCTGTTCCTCCAGGGAAGATGCACTGAACCAGGAGCCAACAAGTCATGGGTAAAAGCAAAGTTATGTTGCATCGCAATCTCTTCCTGTCTATGAACATGCTCACTTTGTAGTAATCCATAGTAATGCCAGGGCAAGGCCTGCTGTAACTAATCCCTCCTCCACATTTGAGTTTTATTGTAGGAGGAAGGAACATTGGAAACAGGTAGCTCCAACCAACACCCACTTCCCACCATGCCCAGCCAGGAAAAACAGCTAGCATGAACTCAGTGTGTGTGTGTGTGTGTGTGTGAGTACACAATGCACACACTGTATAAATATCTTGCTTTTCTCCCATATGGGACCTAAAGCAGCTCACACCATACATTAAAACAATACAGCTAAAAACAATCTGGAACACATTTTTAAAAAAGCATTAAATCCAATTTTCTTAAATAAAACATTAATTTAAAACAATTAAAAGCACATTAAAACCTACCTATTGCACTACCCCAACCAGATTAAAAACTGAAGACCTGTCTATTAAATAGGAAAGTCTTGGCCTGCTGGTGGAAGGCAAGCAGGGAGGGGGCCAGCCAAGCCACCCTTGACAGAGAATTGCACAGCCTGGGAGCCACCACTGAAAATGTTCTCTCCAACATCCTTACCAGCTGGTTCCTCAGTCACAGCACATCACTACCAGTTTAATTTTATTGATCCTTTAGTTTACTTGCTTTTTTAATGTTTGCATAATGTGATACTTTTAGTTGCATTTGTGTTACCATTTGTAAGCAGCCTTGAGTCCTGAACTGGGGGAAATATGGGGTATGAATAACAAATAATAGCAATTAATATATAATCACCACCACTGATGGCTTGGAGCTATATCTCACTCATGCCATATCACACATATAGAGAGCTCATAAGGGGAACTCTGGTGGTGAACAGATCTGGATCTCTTGTTAGAGAGATAGCACACTTTGTACAGCACAGAGGAACATTCTGCATTCAGAAGGGGAACTATGTAAGAAACATTTCCTCTGCATTTTACACAAGTGGAAGCCTGCACACTTTACCAACCTCTGTCTAGTGAAAATCTCTTTCAGGTCTGCAACAAGGTTCCAGCCACAAACACCAAAACACACTTTCTGGGAACCGTACATGGCCATCTACAGTCCCCTAACTAGGCAACATCATGAAAAGGGGAACAGCCAATGTTGTCAGGGTGAATGCACCCCCTTGTCTTCTTCCCTCATGTTGTTGCTAGAATTACAATATGTACTGACTAACATGTGCTGCCTCGAGTGCATTGTCTTAATATACTATTTCCATCAACAGCGAAGAGCTGCTTCAGTGCATACACATAGGTAAGCACAGTTCCATTTCTACAACTCATGGAAGTTAAGGGCAGTACATGTCACTAGGGCTAATGGAACACCAACCCATTTCCCCAAGTCCCATTTGACATGTTCATTGACCAGGAAAGGTGTTGACTGACGACATCTCTAGTAAGTGCCAGCAGAGGTCTCTATGGCCCATGAGCAGGCATTTCAGTCATTGACACTGGGGTTGAACCATGCATTTCCATGACTGATTGAAGAACCAGACTTAGAACATTCCCTACAGAGTCCCACTAACTCCTGAGAAGAGAATAGCAGAAGTTACAGCTTTCTCATTCCATTAGTTCCCTCTCACCTCACAGCAGAGACCTATGTGTGAGCACCAACATTGAGACAGTGAGCAGAAAAGAAGGAGCAACTCTAAGAGCAGGTGTATTTCCAGGAAGATGCAAGGCAGGGCATTTGGCCATGGAATCAGAGGTCAGGTATGAAATGATGTAGGAGAAGTGGGTGGGCCAAAGTCAGGGTGCACAAATTGGGCCATCTGCTTATAATTTCACGTTAGGATTGGCTGCCATGCTGGGGTGAAGCTGAGAACCCAATCCTTCAACTACTAATTGGTTAACTTCATGGGCCAAAGAATTCCTTGACCACATAATCACAGGCTAACCATAATGAGCATTCTGCTTTCCCCACAACTACCAATGGGATCTCAGCAGGAAGCCAGTCAAGGCCAGCTACCACCACCAGTGGGATCTCCCTGTCAAAACCATGTGTAGCATCATACAAAAAGGCACATTTTTTGAAAACTGGCATTCTTAACAGAGAAAAAGGACAACTGCACAACTCTGTAGGTAGAGGCTTCAATGTCTCCCACAGGCAGAGGAACCAATTTGTGGGTACAATGGGCACAGCTCATAACAATGACAGTCATCTCAGCACTGAGTTATCCGTGGTTGAAATTGTATCACCAATTGCCACATTCTCGTGAAAAATTAGAATGTGGACATGCCAGAAGTTGCTCTTTTATTTCAAATCACATTCCTCACTGAGCTAATGAATCATCTCCAGTTTTGACTTGCACTTGCTCATCTCTTTAGCACACCTTCTTGTTCTGCATCTTTGATGTGAACTAATCCAATTCACATGCCTTTTTCCAAACCATCTTTCTCAGCAGTGTAATGATATGAACCAAATTAGGTGCAGCTGCCTAAGTGGAAGGGAGTTCTCTGCCCATAAACCATGCTTTGTTAACTGGCAAAAAAACCTGCCAGGAACTGCCTTCCAAAACTCCTGAGTGGCAGGCAAAAGATGTCATTATTCTCCGTCATTACCTAGACTAGTCAGCATGCTGCAGACACAGAATGGCAGACAGAGAGAACTGCTGTAGCTCTTCCAGTCCTTCCATCCTGACATGAAAGGGACTGTGATATCTGTACATTATGATCTTTGTAGGCTCTGGCATGTATATATTATTTTAAACCTATCATTTAATATTTCAGTTTGAAGTTTTGCATGGGCATGATATGTACAATTAGGATGGATCAACAAAGATGAAAGAAAAGATCTCAGTGTTCTGAATAACCTATTTTAAAAAGCACTGTAAAGCAGCTAAATTACAATACCAGTTCAAGAAGTGTTTTGAACATTCCTCATGGTATACAGTAAATAGACATCATGGAGTGAATAAACACTGAGCACAAATCCACATCTGATTTGGATTGCCTCCTCTAACTGAAAACATTTAATTAACCAAAAGTATTATATATATATTAATGATGGTCTAATTTCTCTGAGAACTGGTCCTTTTGTATAAATTTCAATATAAACAACAACAACAACAACAACAACAACAACAACAAATGGTATCATTTTCATTTTCTTTTTGTTCCTCTTCTATGAAACTCAAATCAGCTTCCACAGGATGCCCAGGCAGACTTCCATCAGAGTGTGCGCTTGTCTTGGGGAATCTAGGTTCAAGTCACCACAAAGCCACAAAACTAACTGGGTGACTCACTGTCCCAATATGATTTCCCTTACAGAGTTGTAGTGACTACGAAGTGGGGAGGAAGAGACCCCATGTCTTGAGAGCTTTTTGGAGGAAGAGTGAAAATGTAATAAACAAACATCCAGACACCAATCACACTTGGACATGCTTAGCTTTATGCCTAGCCTCACTTGCCCATTTCCCTCTCTAGCATAGATCAGACCACTCATCCCTTGCCATTCCTGAACCTGCCTGTGAAAGAAGTGATGGAATTAGATTTTGCTAATGAAGTAAACACTTTCAAAAGCCCACCAAGAATGGTCAAATAAGTGATATATGGAAAACCCTGTTGAGTCACATGCAAATGGAGAAAAAGACAAAACCCATTAACAAGGAAGTATTATATACTGTTTCCAAGGTTTTCCACAATTGCGACAATGAATGCTCAGGAAATTCCAAACTTAACAGCAAACTCATGAAAGAAGGAACACCAGTCAAGCCAAAAGTAACGCATGATAGTTTTCACATCAGTTGCATCCAGGCAAGTGTCCTATGCTCAGTGGTAGTATGCTTCTCTGAGGCCTTTGCAACAACACAAAAGCTTTTTAGGGGAATGCTCTAGATTTGTGCAGAAGGAGCACCTGCCAAATCATGAGCAACATACTTTTGGCCATGTAAGAACCTGTCCCAAGTGTGCTGCTGCCCATGCCAAAAGCAAAGTATTAAATATTCAAATGATACTCTCTAAAGCAGCTGGAATCCTGGGTGAAGCAACTGCACACCTCAGAGAACTCTGTAGCTTTATAAATAATTAGAGATGCCCTGGCTCTGCTCGGTGCATGTCACACTGACTTGGAAGTGGACCAACTGACATCAAGTAATTCCACTTATTTTCAGTCAATTTGGCTTCTGGAAAATAAGCCCAACCCCTCCTCCTCAAAATATTCTCCTGCTTCACCTAACGGACAGGTCATGGAAACTTTGGCCCTTCTGATCTTCTGGTAGGAGCAGCAGTACTGTGCAAGTAGAATCCTGGCCTTTTTCCTTCCCCTTCTGGTGCCTGGATAAATTATATAAGAGGAGTCCAGGCAGACAGGCTCAGTCTCCATGGGAGATGTAACTACAGTTGTCCCTCCACATTCATGGATTTGGCATTCACGGTTTTAAGTATTCGGCTTGAAAATATTCTTTAAAAAATAACAATCCAAAATGCAAACCTTGATTTTGCCATCTTATATAAGGGACACCATTTTGCTATGCCACTGCATATAATAGGACTTGAGTATTCATGGATTTGGGTATTCACGGGGTGTCCTGGAACCAAACCCCAGCAAATGTGAAGGGACAACTGTACTTTGCTTGGGGAAATTGCATTGCTCACTGACAGTATGCCAGAACACTGGGAAGAGAGAGAGATCTCTTCCTCCATGCTGCTAGGGCTGCCACTGGCTGCTAAGAAAGGTTTGGTGGTTAGGAAGGGTGTTCTTCAGGTCAGATTTTAAACCAAGCTGGAGAAGGCTTTGGGAGCCTATTCAAGTTTGTCTCCTATTGGGAGCACATTTCAGAAATACACAACCTCCTAAGCGAGCTGAGCTTTACTGGCATCTCTGCATAGCACCAGAAACCAAATATACGGTATGACTAGCATTTATCCTTCTGTCTCCTTTTGTTGCCCTGATCTTCCTTCCTTCCTTCCTTCCTTCTTTCCTTCCTTCCTTCCTTCCTTCCTTCCTCTTTCTCTCTCAATCTCTCTCTGTTTCTGCATTTGTGATGAGGAGCTGAGTTGTGTATTTTCCAAAAGGCTTCATGTTATTTTCCGTTTTGTGTGAGATGCAATAAAGAATTTTGTTTGCCCAGGATGAGAAAATATTTAAAACTAGCCTGGATTGCACAGCACTGGCAACTGTGGCATGTGCTCTTGCCCAACCTTAACTATTTTGTATCAATTTATTATGCTAATTTCAGAAATTAAATTTGTGTAAGCCAACAACAACAAGTAAGGCAGTGACTCAAAGGACAATTAAAGAGCTGTCATATGCATCATAGTTCACAACAATGGTGTACACTTTTCTCTATCCATACAAAATAATTAAGACATTCACTTTGGAAGAGTTAAGTCATGATTTATATGCCCATGAGGCATTTTTTTAAAACACATTAAGAAACATTGTGACTTTGATAAGCAATGTCTCAGCATTAAACTCTTTGCTTACCCGCCCAATCAATTTGGATAATGTCACCAAACTTTAATTCAATTGCTTCTTGACCTAGTATGGTTTAGAAATTAAGCTTCCAATTTTGCTAATACTGTAAATATATCAAATTTTGTTTTATAATACAGGGTATAGAGACAGAAAGGTGCTTTCTGATGGCTATTACATTTTAATTTCCTGTCTCTTTTTCATCCACCACTACTTCTTAAGAATTTAAGCCCTCTAGGCACTTCTTTAGGAAACTCTGTAATTTAATTAGCACTGTTTGCCTAGGAAGAGCATCCCTCCTTATAGTAGTCACTCCATATCTGTAAGTGCCTCCAACATAATAAGGGGTGGTTTACAGTCATAATTCCCAGAGGGGCCCCCCTCCGCCCCAGTATGGCCAACCATGCGAGATTCTGGGAGCTGAAATCCAAAACATTTGGAGGACCACAAGTTAAGACATTCTGCTTTAGAGGTACAGTTCTTACAGGTGAACACATTAAAACCATTGTCTTTGCCCAACATTTTGGATTGTTTTATTGTATTGGTTGCCTCTCAATTACTTTGATGGTCGTAAGTTTTTGTTTTACTGTATATTTTTACTGAATTTTTATCTATAATACAGTATGGTTTGATATGAGCCTACCCGAGTCTCAAGCCTGAGGAGGGCTTTCTTTTGGTCCCACCACTATCACTAGCACATCAGGTGTGGACATGGGGGAGGACCTTCTTGGTGGCTGCTTCCAGGATAAGGAATTCATCTCCACAGGACACTAGGCTGGGCACTTCTCTGCTCTTTTTTTGCCAGTAGAAAAAGACCTTTTCATTTACACTGGCATTTGCAGAAGAGTCTTTTTTTATGGGGCGGTGGAGTGTTTTTTTTTTTTTAATCTTTGTTATTTTTATAAAATAATTTTATTGTTATGTTTTAAATGCTTTTATACTTTTCATACCCCGTATGAGCCCGCCTGGGCTCTGAGATCATCAGAAGAGGCCCTTCCCTCTGTCCCACCACCATTGCAAAGCATGATTGGTGGAGATGCAATGGAGGGCCTTCCTGGTACTGCCCCTAGACTGTGGAACTCCCTTCCCAGAGAGGCCAGGATGCCCCCTCTTTTTTGTCCTTCTGTTAGCAGGCTAAAATATTTTTATTCAGACAGGCTTTGAAAACAGAAAGTTTTAAAAGAACAGGCTAGAAGCAGTGATTCCCAAACTCTAGTCCTCCAGGTGTTTCAGACTTTATATCCCAGAAGCCTCAGCCAATTTGGCTAGGGATTCTGAGAGCTGAAATCCAAAACACCTGGAAGACTAGAGTTTGGGAAACACTGAGCTAGAGGATGCTGTATTGTTTTAACTTAACTGTTTTTCAGAGCTTTTAATTTTTTAGATTGTATTATATTCTTTAACTTGAGGTGTAAATTCTGTTAATGCTATAAATACATTAATTCTATTTTAATGTTTACTTTTTGTATGTTTGTAATTGTACTTTAAATTGTGAGTTGCTTTGAGTCCCAATTTGGGGGAGAGGGAGCGAGATACAAATATATTTTTTTTAATAACAATAGCAATAGCATTGATATTTATATACCGCTTATCAATGTCGAAGCACTCCCTAAGCAGTTTACAATGTTTGTTTTTTAGCTAATTGCCCCCAACAAGCTGGGTACTCATTTTACCATATGGAAGGATGGAAGGCTAAGTCAACCTTGGAGCCCTCTGGGATCGAACTCATAACCTTGTGGCTTGCAGTACCGACAGTTAATCACTGCACCATAATCTTTTTAAAACAAATGGTATTTTAATATGACAATACTGTTGTCATACAGTATTTTAATAGTAATACTGTAGTTTTATTATTTCAACTTTTAATAATAGTTTCATTACTTCAACTTTTTTATCATCAGGTTTTAAGCTCTATCTTGTTTTAATCTTTTTATAAACTACACTGGGTCCCACAAGGGGAAAAATTAGGGATATTAAATAAATAAATACATAAAAATAAAATTATAATCATTATTTGTAGTTATATTTGCTACCCACAAGAATGTTGGGGAGTTGATTACTTTAAAAAAAAATAAATAACCAATAACACAGCTTGCTGTGGCAGCCATATCACAGTGGTGTGGTAAATTTGCTTTGCATTTTAGTCTGGACTTTAAAGGAGATATCCTACCCCAAAAACAGATTCAGCACCTTAAAGTTCAGACTAAAATCCAGAAATGATTTGCCATCCCTCTAACATGCAAGCCATGAGCCATGAACCACCACTGATGGCTTATTCTCCCATCTATTGTTCTAAAACCAGCAGACACAGGGGCCTGGGCAAGTGTGCTCCCCTAATTTTAGATCCTGCTGAAGAGCATGGGGTTTGAAAGCAGTGTCAACATTCGATCCATTCAGGATAGCATTCTAGATCCTTTCAGGTTAACAGGATTGAGGGATCCTTTCAGATTAACAGGATTGGAATGAAGGTTCAAACTGAAGGGGGATTGAGAGCCATGCTGTGGGCAGAACATTTACAGAAACAGTAGAAAAGCACAAAGAGTGGAGGGTTTTTTTTTTTTGCGAGGAGGGGGGAGGCATGTCATTTACACAGAAGCAGAGAGATTAAATTCCCTTGACTGAAAAAAAAATCCCATAAAACCACAGGATACATTACTATTTAATGTTTTAGTTACCTTTTCCTTTAGGCTTGCCCTCCCCCATCACATCCAATAGTTTATTTAATAAGAGTACTATTTACCCAAGATAACTGTGGATAAAATGAAATGCAAGGCTGTTCTATTGTAAGTGCTTACAGACACAACAATGTCTATCCTTGAGCACTTGGAATATATATTAGCATTCAAATGGGCCCCTTCCTTGCCCACTTACCAGATCAAGGTCTTGGGAAACTCTCCTCTTTCGAAGCTCTTCCATTCGTTCACATACATCAGTAAGGCAGGTATTATAATAATCTGCATATTGCTGGGCCAGGTCATCAATGTTGCCCAAGGACCCATCCTAGACGAATGAAAGAAAAGCAGCCAAATTATTTTCAGTGAACTTAAAAGAAATTACTATAAATACAAACACCAAACGTGTATCATACTGTCTACAGAACTTGAAGAATTACAGTGACTGCAGAGATACAGCATTTAAAACACACACTTTTAATATCCAATTTTTAACCAAAAATGTTTCTTCTGCATTCAGAAGTCTCACAGGCACATGTGCTCAGATTCATACTAATCAAGGGTGCCCAAGCTTACATGCCAACCCTTAAACCAATTATGAAATTCTAAGTGTTTTGACTAAAATATAAACTAATCACACAAATCCTTACAATGTTCTCTCAGAATACTACTAGACAGGAAGTAGGAAGTTAATGGCTGAAGATGCCAGCACACACTTTACTTTTAACTTTACATTTTAACTTATTATGGAAATCAATAAACACTAATTCAACATTAATCCCCAAAAGATTTCAAGTTACTTTATTGCTGTACAAATCTATCAATATTTGCATCCCTGGGTATATGCTAAAAATATACTTTAAAGCATTTGACAACGGGCTTTTTACTGGCAGACAGTATTATTTATCAACAATTATCTCCTACCTTAACAACGTACAAAACACATTGTTGGGAAGTAATATGGGGAAATGAGAGTTGAAGCCAGAAAAATGTTACTTAAGTCCTAATGAAAAATGTCACTTAAGTCCAAGATGAACTGTTTAACTGGGTAGGAAGAGAGTTTTTCATATAGGTGTTCAGTACACAGACTATATTTGCATCTCTACCGCATACCTTTCAACTGTCCCAATTTGGCAGGGACAGTCTTAATTGATTCTCTGTCTTCCTACTTCTTCAGCTACTTAAAATGTCCCAGTTTCTCTCTCCTCTTCTCACTTTCCCCATTTGTCCTCACTTTACTTCAGTTACTGCAAACCCAGTTTAAAGTGCTAAAGCAATTTGCAATTTGCATTCAATTAACTCAGCAAGTGGGAGGGGAAAGGAGGGGGCAGAATCCCAGTTGATTCTGGGAAAAGCAAATTACTATAGCCTTTCTTGGCTTGTGTGTTCTTCCTCATTAACAACTTTTGCTATCTTGGCCACATTCTGTTGTTGTTTGGACATATGTGTTCCAGTTTTCATCTGTGAAATGATGGAGGGTATGCCATTCAGAAAGCATTCTAAGTTACCAGAGTTTCTCCTATTTTTAAGATTATGAGGGGTTGTCTATATGAGGCAAAAAGAAGCAGATTTGCTTCATAGTAAAGGCAATTTGAAGAAGCTGCGATTTGTCTTAATGGTTTTTTTTTTTTGGGGGGGGGGAGATTGTAGGTAGATCTCAAGCATGCCAAGCTATCCACGTCTGCTATGCAAACGGGCATGCCTGCAAAAAAAGATGGTGGTCACAAGTAAATTATTCATGTTTTTACTTACTAATTTGCCACTGCTGAATAGTATTTTTAAAAAATGAATCTCAAGGTCCGATAGAGTGATATTTCGCCTTAACAGAAAAGCAACCCCCCCCCCGCATTTTATCACATTAGCACTCGTTTGCTAAGGCAACCCCCTGTGGCAGTTCTAGTCATTTGACCTGTTAGAAAGCCCCACCCTCTGTGCTTGTCCAGCCAATCAGCCTTCAGTTTTTACTCCTTTGGGAAAGCAAATCAATTTGTGTCACTTGTCCCAACGAGCAGGAATGAGCATTTCCCCCCACTGTTTTTTAAAAAAACTTTGGGAAAAGCTACAAAGGCTTTTCTTCTGAATACGGTGATACAATGCAGGATGCCATTAAAACAGGTCATATTCTCCTTGCATTCCATGAGGAGTATTTTCACCATTTAGACAACCCCTGAGACTACTTCTCAAGAAAGTGGATCAACCTCAAACACCAAAGATCTTGATAACAAGGGAGAAGATCTTTTTGGACCCTCTCAAGATGAAGAACTCAAAGGGAGCAAAATTCTTCTCTAAAAAATAAGTTTTTAAAAAACTAGTAACACCTTTAACTGAAGGCTAGTCTCTTCCAGGGCAGCTGACCTAGAACATCCATAGGATGTGGTGCCAGTGGCAAGATCCGGGTGCCAGGTGTGCATTCTTAGGGCTTGCAAAGCGGGTGGATGCGGGCTCCCCAGAGGCAGGGATCACAAAGAATGTTTGCCTTGTGGCGGGCTTGCTGACTGGAGCTTACCACCACCAACCTCTCCAAAGTGGGTACAAGAGGGGTGCATACGTTGCAAGGCACAGTATCAATTAATGACATGTGTTGTATGAACAAAGGAAGCTAATCTCCTAATACAAATAGCAATCAATATTCTATATAAACCAATTAAAAGCAGTTGAATTCTTTTTCAGTTTCTGGACTAGTTTAACACCTTCATTTTTATTTGCCTTCTGGTAAATTTAGCAACAATTTCCATCCAAGTAATTCAGGCATAAGTAAAGGAGACAACTCTTGAACCAATAGATTTAGGTTAGAACACTTATTCTAAAATAAAGCCAGTTCCACCAAATGAAGCTCACAATGTCTAATTAAAGAAAATTTGGAGTATAGCTTCTGGAAATAAGTACAGGAAAACAAGGGTTCATTCTCATTTCACATGGTCCCGTGAGAACTACCTCTACACTCCAAAGGTAATATTTTGGAGAACTACAATGCCCATAACCATCCTTCCTGTGGATCTGAAGAACTACAGTCAGAAAAAGTAAGTTTTTTAAAAAAAAGTTTTGCAATTGCCTCACAAACTCTGTGTCATACAACTTAGGGGGGGGGGTTAAACCAATCAACACTAAGGCATTACACTCCTGACTAGGTCTGAAAGTATGACCCCAACAATTAAAAACAAACACAAACTGCAGGTCCTTGAGTGAATTGAGAGCTTCAAAGTGAGCCAGTAACTATAAAATTGATTTAGTCAGTATCTCAGATAAACCCCAACCATTGCTATGTAAAGGAATTTGCAAATTGATTAGGAAAAGAACCTTGTAATTTCCCCAGCCTGGCAGATTAAATTTAAAACCATGTTTTGCTGCTTGCTTGGCCAACTGGTAACTTATACCTTCTTCACTTATATTTACCACAAATCCAAATAACAAACCATGCCAATATAAGCAGAAATCAGCTTGACTGATTTTTGTTCTCAATCTGATCTAACATCTATATCTCTCAGGTAATGTTTTTGTTGAACAACTTTTATTCATGAATAAATTGGTTCAATCCACCCAGGTTAAATTTTTAACTCCAGCTGAGAGCAAAGAGAAAGTTAAATGAGCTACACAGTTCAACCAAACTCATGTCTATTCAAAAGTAAACTATACTGAGTTTGCTGTGATTTACTTACATGTAAGTGTGTTCAGAATTTTAGGCTAAAATCTCAACCTTTCAAAGCAATGGATGTTTTTATTTTTTTAAATTGTTATCAAGATCCATAATAAAATTAACATCTCTAAAGCACAATTTACAATTAAAATGTAATATCTGCAAATGTAAGAATAAAGCAATAAACTGCCAGTGGTTATACATGTTAGTTAAGTACTAACTCAAACACTAAGAGAAAGGAACCAGTACACTCTCTACAAGTAAAGAAACATACCCAGTGACTAATATTACTCTTGGTACAAAACAATATATTTAGCCTTAAAATAAATGTATAATATTTAAAATATCCAATGCAATTTTAAAAGAAGCCTTATGCCAATATCAGAACTTCCTCAGGATGCTAGCCTGGCCCCCTCACTGCTTTCCTTTCACCAGCAGGCAAAGGTGTTCAAGCAGGCTTTTAACATCTCATCAGGGGAGCTTTTTCATGGGGATGTTTTAAATGGCTTTTAAAACTTGTGTTTGTTTTAAAATGTTTTTATACTGTTTTATGTGGTTTTGCCATTTTTAATTTTATCGTGAATATTTTGTTGGACTGATTGTCTCTGGGAGCTGCCTTAGGTCTCATTCTGAGAAGAAAGGCAGAATACAAATCCAATAAATAAATAAATACTTTGCTTTGGCTTTAAGAGTTTTTTTAAAAAAAACAACACCTGGTTGGCAGACTGTTAGTTAGTTCCAACTAGAGTAAACCCAATTCAATCAACCAATGAATGTTGTGTCCACAATGTAAATTACATTGATCAAATGGGTCTGCTCTAATCAGGACTGAGAATAGGATTTAGGCCCCAAATCTCTAAGGGACATTGCTATAGAAAGGGGCCAATAGTATTTGGCAAATGAAAGAATGCCAGTAATATTATGTAGCTTTTCATGTTAAAAGAAATATGTAAACTCCTTAGCCAACAGTTACACTGGTATCCTACACATTTGTTGCCAAGGAATTCTTACAAAAGACTCTTTAACTGAATAAGTTAAACTCCAGTAACAGGAGGGGGGATTAAAAATGTGTTATCAGCTCCTACATGCTGTTTCACAGCATGATGACCGGAATGCTAGGCTTAACAGAAGAAATATTCAGATAATATTCTAAGAGGGGGAGAAAACAAAATCTAATAAAAGTCAGCATTTTGGGACAGCAGTTGTCCAACACTTCCGAGAGTCTTGTGTACCAAAATACTCCCTTCTTATAAATACACATGTTTAAGATTTTTTGGCAACATAATAAATACACAGTATAAATGATGAATTGCTGTGGAATTCCTAGAGAATTAGCCTGATAGCATGTGAATACCAGAAGCATCCATCATGAGTGATGTTAATAGAGTGAACAACAAAGACACATTACAATGATGAGGCACATACTGAACTCAATTTATTGGCCACTGCATTAATGCACTGGCAACATAGTTTGCACTTGATGTTAAAGATATTAGGAGTAACAATGTGTCAGACATCTTGCATTAAGAAATGAAATAAACCTCATGGCAAACAAAGCATCTTGATCTCAGACTGTTGCTTCTTGTTTTATTTTGAGTATATTTATGGAAGACCCAGAACTAGGGAAAATTATGTTTTTGGTCCACAAGTCCTATACTGGCTGGAGGTTTCCAAGCTCTGGGAAGAACTCTGTATGATAGGCAAGCATCAAAATTCAGCTGTGCTTTTGAATCTGCTAAATTTTCAGACAGAATGTCAAATCTCCCCTGAGGGAAATGTGTACACGGTATGTTAGACATGTACCCAGGATGCTCCATATGCTTTAGCTGAGCTCTGCAACTCATGCCGTGGCTGGTCCTTCTCTAGAGAAGTTCAAAGCATGAGCATGACAAGGGGTAGCACATTGCAACTATGAGGCTGCATCATAGAGCTCCTTCTGAAGGAGGGAATGTTCTTGTTTAAAGCTAAAGCTAACAAAATGAAATTCAATATGGAGAAATGTAAAGTACTGCACTTAGGGCGGAAAAATGAAATGCATAGATATAGGATGGGAGAGACCTGGCTGAACGAGACTACATGCAAAAGGGATCTAGGAGTCCTAGTAGACCACAAGTTGAACATGAGTCAACAGTGTGATGCGGCAGCTAAAAAGGCCAATGCAATTTTGGGCTGTATCAATAGAAGTATAGTGTCTAGATCAAGGGAAGTAATAGTGCCGCTCTATTCTGCCTTGGTCAGACCTCACTTAGAATACTGTGTCCAGTTCTGGGCACCACAATTCAAAAAGGATATTGACAAACTGGAACATGTCCAGAGAAGGGCAACTAAAATGGTGAAAGGCCTGGAAACCATGCCATATGAAGAGAGACTTAGGGAGCTGGGTATATTTAGCCTGGAAAAAAGACAGTTAAGAGGCGATATGATAGCCCTGTTTAAGTATTTGAAGGGGTGTCACATTGAGGATGGAGCAGGCTTGTTTTCTGCTGCTCCAGAGACTGGAACACGGAGCAATGGATGCAAGCTCCAGGAACAGAGATTCCACCTCAACATTAGGAGGAACTTTTTGACAGTAAGAGCTGTTCGGCAGTGGAACACACTCCCTCGGAGCATGGTGGGGTCTCCTCCTTGGAGGTCTTTAAACAGAGGCTGAATGGCTATCTGTCGGGGATGCTTTGATCGTGATTTCCTGCGTGGCAGGGGGTTGGACTGGATGGCCCTCGTGGTCTCTTCCAACTCTACAATTCTATGATTCTATGATTCTAAATATAATGAAAGCTAAAGTTCCGAAAGTACCAGTTCTATGAGCTTCTGAAAGAAGACCTAAAAGTAGCATTTGAATTTGTGTTTTGCTTTTGCTATCAAATGGAAAGCCAGCATTCCCTTCAAGCAGATGTGTAGGTATATTGCAAACCAAGAGCAGACAGTTCAGCTAGTAGGAAACGATCTGGGGGCATAAAACTCAATATTGTGTACGCTGACTAGTAGCAACTGTCTAGGGATTCAGACTGGGGTCTTTCCCAGGTCTACCTGGAGAAGCCAGATGTTGAGCATGGGACCTCTGTAATGCAAAGCACTGTTTTTGTCACTTAACTACAGCCCTTCACAAACAAAGACAAATCCAAAGGGATTTTGCTGCCCTAATGGATACTCCCTGGAGTAACTTTTGGTGTCCTGTGTCAAGTCAAATGATGCAATTTGACAGGATCTGGTCCTCACTGCCAAGGTTCCCCACCCTTAATTTTCCAAGAACTTTTCAGACAAGAGCCACTTCTTCCCAACCCTTATTTTGTTACTATTTATTTATTAAAATATTTATATTCCTGTGTGTGTATGTGTGGGGGAAGCAAAGAAGAGTGTTTAAGAAATTCAGAAGGGTGGAGAGGAAATGGGATTCTTCTCTGGCTCTGATTTTAACCCAAGACAGAGACAAAACATGGCAGCTTGTTAATGTTGCCTCATCCCCTTTATGGTACTGAAACTGTAAGGTTTGGTGCCTCCTATAAGCTAATGTGTTGTTTAAGTGCCTGACTCATATTTGGTACTTCCACACACATCAACAAGGCCTTTTGACAAACCCTACAATAATTGCATCTTCCACTTTCCTTAAACATACTGAGAGGGTATCTGGAACTGTCTGGGAATTAAACTGTACAGAATGGGCTTAGGTGCCACTGTTGTTTCTGTCTTCCTATTCAGTAATGTGTAAGTGCCACTTTTTGCTTGCCTACTTTTTACTCCTAAAATGGGCTGGTGAATTACAAATGGAACATTCTGTCAGGGGATGATAGGACACTCAGTCCCCAGTAGAAGCCAAAAAACTGTCTCAGTAGACTTAGTAGCAACCCTTTCCCAAGAATATTCACACATAGAGTGTTTTGTCATCCAAAAAACAGGAGGCACCTTTATCTTCAAGTTCAAGCAGTTGCAGTATATTTACACTTCCATCAGTCAAACTGCCACGCCAGGCACCCATGAATCGCAAGAAGAGAATGAGCTCTGGTCTAGCTCCCTTATATACACATCTACAGGGCATTGGCTTACTCAGCCACATGGGTGCATTACATCAGATCTTGCACTCCAAAAGCTATGCCCTCTCGTAACCCTTTTCATCAGCTGTGGCATGACTAGGCATGACTTGGCAGTTCATGGAATCAGCCATCATGAGTCAGCATGACTCTGCAGTTGTTTGGCCATTTTATAATGGAGTTCAGTCTCTAACTCCTGACACATTCTGTGCTCCATGATGTCAGCCATGATAATAGGTAAAACACAGGCTAACAAATGTATGCAGTCTAGAAACACAGTGGATTGGCAAGAAAGGTATGGATCATGCTGTCCTTTCTCCACCAGCCTGCTGTATTTCTATACTAGATGTACAGAAAACTTGCTGATGCATAGCAGGCATCCAGAGGAGGGATGCCCTCTGTGTGTTTGCTGACTGCCTATTTGATATTTATGTTGGGCGTTGAGAAGATATAGCACCTTTCTTCACCTCAGGCATATTCTTCTTGTAAGCACATTCACCTGGGTAAAAAGAAGGCTTCTTTCTCTCACAGAACACTCCCAGCCTCCAGTTCTATCATAATCATTTTTCTACACAGAAGGAAATACCCCTTAAATAGCTCTTAAACAGAAATACCCTAAATGCAACAGATCCCATCTGATTTTGGAAGCTAAGCAGGGTCAGCCATTGATAGTACTTGGGTGGGAGACTGCCAATGAATACCAGCAGCTAGAGGCTATATTTCAGAAGAAGGAACTGACAAAACCACCTCTGAGCATTCCTTGCCTAAGAAAACCCTATGAAATTCATAGGGTCACCACAAGTCTAAGGGTGACCTGAAGGCACATACACACACAAACAGGAATGTTTCTTATACTGGGATATGCCTGTCAATTTAAGATATCATCTGAGGTTCAAAAACAGATTTTGAACACTGCAGCTGCAAAAAGCTTTACCTTTTTCCCAGTTCACTCAGTAATACAGTTGTCCTGTATTACTGGATTTGGTACCCATGGATTTAAGTATTCACGGTTTGAAAATATTCTTTAAAAAATAATAATCCCAAAAACAAACCTTGATTTTGCCATCTTATATAAGGGGCACCATTTTGCTATGCCGTTGCATATAATGGGACTTGAGTATTCACGGATTTTGGTATCCACGAGGGGTCCTGGAACCAAAACCCAGCAAATATGCAGGGACAACTGTACTATGTGCTCATGGGTTTGCCACATAAATGTTTACAAAACTATAGTTTGAATATTATTTACTATACATAGCATCATAAAAAACAAACAGGAATGGTTTATTATTGGCTACAACAAGCACAAGCCATCCATTCAGTTTCAATGTGTATATACTGTTCATCCCAGGGTTTATTCATCAGCCTCCATAACTGTGTGTCCCTTTTTCTCTGCCATTGCCAGAGCCGTGGTGGGAGGGAGGGTAAGATGAAAGCCAAAGTTACTGCAGCTTTTCCACTGTGGCAAGCCTAGAATAACATTATGAAGAAAGAATACTGTGAAATAATAAAATAGGAAGAATAGTGCCTAATAATGGTGCATTTTAGTACACGGGATAATTTAAAAGAAAGGAAGGTAGAAAAGAAGAGGAGACATCCAAGAAATGTAGGTATATCCTGAATAACTTGTTGTTTCCAAATGCAGTTTTCCTCTGCTCAGTGATTTCCATGCTTCATCAGTTTGGAAGCATCCAGGTTAGAACAGCAATTTACATGTCTCTGCTTCCAGACATTAGGAAATCCTCAGTACAGAACATATACCACTATCCCATTTCTCATAACAGCATACAGATGGTAGCCTGTAGTGTACAAGAAACTGCAGAGAATCAGTGCCAAGAACATAAGAAAATTATTTCTGCTCCCCATTATACACAAGGGGGGGAAAAAACCCTGTAAATTGCAACCCTAGACTTTCCCCCACTTTCCTTTTTCTTTTGCTCTATGTGTGTGTCTAAAACAATCAGACAAAGGTGGGAGATACCATACCAGTTGGAAATATGATAAAAGTTGTTGAAATGACACAAGTGGGGATGTTTGTGTCTCTTTCTCATAATATGAGAATCCAGGAACTGGCAATGAAACTAGAAGGTGGCAAGTTCAGTAGCAATAAAAAGTACTCCTTGACACAATGGGTAGCTATTTCACTGAATTCACTACCAAGGGGATGTGACAAATTCATGGATGATGGCTATATCACCAGCCATTAGGCACACTAGCTAGCTGAACAGAGACACAATTATACAGGGACAGTTTAATTTTGATTACTAGGCAGTTCTGATCTTCTCAGGCCCTTAAAATCCATTGAAAATGTCAATAGTGATAATAATTGATCAGCTACTATGCATAGAGAGTTGGTAATTTGTAGGCTGTAGCTGTGTAGTGAGTCCATTTTAACATGTCCTACAGTGCCCTATAAGTGGGTTGGTTGGGTCGTGGTGTAAAAATTATGAGTTGAATGGCATAAACTCCCAAAACTTAAACAGGGGTCCTTTCACACTACACAGTTATAGCACTATGATTCCACTTTAACTGCCATAGTGCATTTCGGTGGAATCCGGGAATTTGCAGTTTAGGGAAGAGTATCAAGAATTCTCAACCAGAGAGATCATAGTCCCTCAACAAACTACAAAGCCCAGGATGCCACAAGGTGCTGCAATGGCAGTTGGCATTAAATCCTAGTGTTATAATAATATAGCATGAAATAGCCCTAAAATATAACACAACTCTTCAACAGAGTAGAACCCCCAGGTTAATAAAAGACAACAGACCAGGTGTCAGAAAACCTTCCTTGGAGAGAATATTCCAGATATGAGGCATCACGGCCAAAATGACCCTCCTCCCAGTGAGCACTTGCCTAATGACAGAAGACTGTGGACTGGAAGAAGGGCCTCCAACAAGGTTGGGCAGGGTCATGTGGTAAATAAAGATCTTTCAGATAACCAGGACACAAGCCCTTTATGGCGTTATAAGTAGCAAGCGGCATTGTGTATTGTGTCCAACCAGTCACTGTTGCTGCTTAAGACTGGTGATAACTGCTCTCTATCACCAGTGCCAGTCAGTAACATAGCAACCATATTTTGCACTGATGGAAGTTAATGAGATGTCTTGAAGGGCAACCCAGTCATACAATAGTCCAGTGCTGAGACTGCCAAGGTACAGAAGACTATGACAAGGCTACTTCTGTACAGAAGGCAATATAGTGCAACTAGCTCAGTTTCAGGAGAACAATTTTGCCTAGCTTGTTTCAGGACTCCCTCATGTAGTTAAGAGGTGTACTTGGACTTGTTTTTAGCTTTGTTTTTTAAAGAATGCACCCATTTATTTATTCCTAGTTAATAATAAAACAAAAAATAAATAAATTAAATGTAAAGAGAATGCTGTTCATAACCTGGCAGGCTATCCTGTGTCATGATTTGAGTCACTTACTAGATTTTACTAGTTTCACGGTTCAGCTGTTTTATTAATATATGGCCTTCAATTATATGAAAGAATTGTCTTTGCGATATCAAGTCATTAAATGTTGAGGTGGGATTAGAACCAATACGGTTAATTGACATTGTAGTTACTTGGACAAAATATACATTATTGATTCATACTGTCATATTTTTAACTGAGAAACCAGCACACCACGGAAGGAGAATACTTTAACACAATTTTATCAGACCATGAGGTAAAATGAAATTTTAAGTCAATTAAAAAAATTTGTTACATATTTCATGTGAAAATGGCAAGTTTTTCATCAGACCACTAGGTTTAGCAAACTTACAGTCCTTCCAAACTTGCATATGCTATAGAAACTGGGGGAATTGTGCATTGAGATGACCAAAAAAAAAAAGCTTATCAATGTCATTGTTATCATTGTAAAAGTGATGCTGATACATTTTCTAGTTCTAGGAATACTCTGTAGTCTTATTTTGCAGGTGGCATCTAATGATTTGCTTATCAAAAGAAGGCACTTTAATTTTTCTACCTCATTTGATGCACAGTTACACAAATCTGTTGTCGTGGTTACCAAGCACCATACTGAGTTTACTGAGAACTTAAGAAATTTTCCTATTGATCTATGCACATAAACAAGTACTGGGGAGTATGTGCTGAGACTAAGAAATCAACTTGGAAAAACAATCAGGCATGCATTTCAGTAATTCCCTCAGAAAAAGCTGCAACAGAGCCTACACATGGGGTTTAAGGCTTCAGCAGTTTGTGATATGGTCCATTGGTGCCATTCACAACACAGGAATCAAGCTAATGTGATACACAGTTTATGTGACCTCCAATACTCCAGCTGACAGTTGCATATTCTTAAGCCCACATATTATGATGAAGCATACATGCCAAGTAACTATATAATAGATTTTCAACCCCTGTTTCAGCAACACAAAAGCCCTGTTCTAGGGTTACACACGTAATCAGTGAATGTGAATACAGACAGGCTGTGGGGCCATGTGTATAGCCTGCCCTTCTCACAAGTCCCTCAAAAGATGAAAGCAAATATCTGCTTGGAATAAAGTTCTGTAAGGGGACCCTTCTGTGTCCACAGGGACTTCCCAGTACAATTTTGGATCTAGATTTTTAGAGTGTACAAGTTCACTATAACCATGTGAGTGGTCCCAAGAACAAATGCAACCTGGGGGGAGAGGGCTAAACACGTAGCCCACACAGCCCAGCAAAATCTATGGTGGTTTTTATGCTAAACATTGCCTAAACAAACATTTAAAAAATTGTATCTCTCTCTATATATGAGAGAGCCAGTGTGGTATAGTGGTTTGAGTGTTGGACTACGATTCTGGAGTAGAATCCCCATTCAGCCATGGAAACCTACTGGGTAACCTTGGGCAAATTACACTCCTTCAGCCTCAGAGGAAGGCAAAGGCAACCCCCCTGAACCAATCTTGCCCAGAAAATCACATGATAGGATCCTTAGGATCACCGTAAGTTGGAAACAACTTGAAGGCCTATATGAGGCTGGCCATATTTTAAGTTCTTTGTAGGAGGGATTCTCTTGGACCCATCACCATCATAGGCACAGCTGGTGAGGACATGGGAGACAATCTTTTCAGCTGCTTCTTCTAGGATGTGGAACTCTCTCTCCCACGGGAGCTTCAGTTGGTCCCCTCTTTCTGACAATGGGTAAAGACTAAAGACGTGTTTATTTAGGCAAGCATTTGTCTATTAAAATCATTCCATAAGCCATTGGATTCCATAAGCCTCTGGAGATGGACTATACTAACAGGTCCCCTGTTTGTGCAGGGGGGGGGGAAATCTGACATCAGTATTACAAACCACATCAGGCAAAGGTTTATCTATGGGATGTGGCAAAGAAATTGATTAAATCATTATCACTGAGACTCAGTAACATCACAAGGCTATCTACCAGCAGCTCAGTTGAGAAAAACAGGTCAAACATGTATCTTGCTTCACGAGTTAACTCGTGTGCTGAACAAACACCATAGTTATCATGAAATTGTGAACTGGTCCAACCAAAAAATTACGGCAGCATTCTGTTACTTCAACAATTTCATATGTTTCAGAAAACAAAGAGATAGGCTCCCACCATACAAGTAGCCCCAGCATCCAGATCGCATATTTCTTCTTAGCAAAACTGAATGGGTACACAAACATGAATTGTATATCACAGCCCTGCTAGCTGTATTCCACCCACTTCCAGAAAGGGTTCCTGCGGAAATCCTTACTGCTATAAAATTGGGTGTCACTGCCTAAGGGATATAAACAATGACCTTCTGTTTAGGGTATGTTTTTTAAAAAAAGATTGCAGAGTCAGAGAGGCTACACATTTCTCAAAACATAAAAATGAAAAGGCAGCATTTCAATATGATCAGCAGGAGTTAGTAGGCTATTTCATAATTTTTTAACTATGACTGGTAAATCAATTCGTTACAGTTCTTTGTTTTTCTTGCTGGTCTCCAAAGGTCTTTAGATGTAGGCAGATATGTGATGTTTATGGCAGAGCTACAGTGGAGCCATACTGCATTACACAATAGCCTTGCTGCAAACACAAGAGAATTCTTTCAAAAATGACCTCTTACCAATAATTCTAACAGCCTTTAAAAGAGAACAGCTCTCTAATAGAGCTCACAGGCCTAAATAAAGTTTGGAGATCAATATTGCCACTTAGAATTGAAGCTAAGTTTAAAACAAGAAACGGGACATGCAGAAGTGACACACATTCAAGGATCACGGATGCTCCAACAAGATGTATTTTAATAGTGTGGGGAATACTACAAGGCAAGTACGTTGGTGGAACCTGCCACTTCAGTCAGTACTACTGGTGGTTAATGATTCTGTTCTCAGTCCTTAACAAAGCAAAACTCTTTCTTTTGTTCACTTTTTAAGAGATTCATTAGATTACAATGAAAGCATCAATGTCAATTCAAGAAAATTACAGTTGGCCTTCTAGAGCTCTTGTCACTGGTCCTACAGCTTGGACTTCAGCTTGGACTGAAAAGCTGGAGATAAAGTCACTTTTGCATGTTTAGAAGGAATGTGGGTTGCCATTTTGATGATTGTAAGGAAGCAAGTCTTCCAAACTGATCCACTAACTATTGCTTAGTGTCTTCTGTATAAAGAAGTGGTCAAAACACAGCTTATCTCAAATGTATTTAGGCTGCTACATGTTTATTTAGTAGTGGGAGTTCTGAGTAAGATGGAGAAGATTCCACTATTAAGATACCTATGTTGAATAATTAGTTTGCTTACTTTAGTCTCCAATTTGGCTTCACAATAAACTGGAAGCCGAAGAACAGGAGAGGGAAAGAGCCCTTTATCACAGTTATCCCCACACCACCCCTGTAGAGAGAAATACATACTTGATGTTTGCCCAAGACTTGCAGTCCTACATAGCAAAGCATTCCTCAATATTACTTACATTCCACCACAGTGACCCAATCTGTGAATTGGACAATCCAATAAGTGCATCACTTCATGAACCTTGTAGTATTCCTATAGCAGCCATTATTATATTCTTTGTTTCTGCCCAGATATTAAATCCACAGTACTAGGATCTGGATTTTTATTGTCCCAGTTAAGCAGAAAGAGGCTTGTGCACAATAACTACTCTATTTAGGAGCAATAACGCAGTTATCAGGGGGTTCAGCTCATTTAATTAAACCAAGAACAATCACCCTCCTGTGGGCTTTAAACTGTGAATATCCATTTAAATATTATTTAGATGCATATCTTCTAAGTACTGAGATGGTGCAAAGCTTTGTGTTTATATCAATTAGGGATATCAGCATGCTAATAAAAGCTTTATGTCTTGCCAGTTTATAGGCCTTTTCAGTATTGGATCTGGTGTGGGTTTTTTCTTTTATGATCTTCTATGCCCATATTGCTTCATCACTGCCAAAGTGCCTGCTGATGAGTCTAAACAGGCTGCTTTCTCAAGTAAATAGAATTTAATATCTCACACTTCTTGCCAGCAGAGGAGCATGTTATAGTGGCTTGATTTGAAATTAGCACTCAACACAGTTTTATACAGGGGTCCTCAGCTGCCAGAGGTTTAGCAGTCAACAGCTGCCTATAACCACAGTCTAATATAATGCTGGGCACACTGTCCTGCCCTGCACTGTGATCTCATTCTCACCCATATCACAAACCACGGCCAGCTCCAAGACAAAAGTAATAGAACAAGCAAATAACTTTCTGCGCATGCAGGGGTGCAAGGATAGTCATGTTCATCATAAGACAAATCCCAAAATCCTTACTGTGGTAATCACTTTATTAGGCCACTCTTAAATAGCACCAAAGACTCTATGCAAGCTGTATAGACTGTATATAGTACCCCCGTAGTTAAAACTAAAGTACAAACACATGATACCATTCCAGTAGTTTGGGAAGTAGGATAAGCAAAAGCATAGGAAGCTTCTTGAGTCAGCAACAGGGAACTAGAATGAGACTGATGGATGTTAATTACTACCACACCCATAAACATACTTTGAAAAGAACATTTATTTAGATCTCATTCTTGATACGTCTTTAAGCACAGATCTTCACTGATGTATAAACACACTACTCTTGTGAACCTGAGTTAGTGAAAAACTTTCCCAAAATGTTGCCAATCTGAAAACCTCTGCATTGTTGTTGGAAAAAAATCTTTAATTCATTGCATTTTCTTACGCAAACAGTACCTTCTCACATTACCTTCATATTCTGGAAGCCTCTGAAGGAGCAACATACAAATTAGTCTCAGGTGTTTGAGACTACAACCCCCATGTGCCCGAGCCAATATGGCTTATGGTCAGGGATTACAACAGTTGTAGTAAAAAATAAATGAAGAGCATTACATTGTCCTGCAACAAGGTTTTCTCCTGTGTTGCAAAGATTTACATCAGCAGACTTGGGACACTGGGCAGAACCCAGGCTGTGGATCTGCCTGCTAACTGTGTTGCTCAAGCTTCCAGAAGGGGCAGACCTTATATAGTGAGGAGCTACAGCATGGAATCCACCTTTTATTTATTTATTTTGTGTCCCTTGAGATAGTGCTTTGCTAAGCAAGGTAAATATATCACATATGCTTATGCATGTCTGTATAGTTGGCTCTCTGTATCCTGGGATTTGGCATCCACGGATTCCACCATCCATGGCTTGAAAATATCCCAAAATAATTACATTAATAAATAAAAATTCCAAGAAGCAAACCTTGGTTTTGCCATTTTATATAAAGGACACAATTTTCCTACATGAATTGGAATTTGGATATCCATGGGGGGTCCTGGAACCAAACCCCAGCAGGTACCAAGGGCCCACTGTACTTGTTATGTTGTGTTACAGAAAAAAAAGTTAAAAGTGCTTTGCAATGCAGCTCCCATGCCAAGCTGTGTTAATAAGGGAATAAACCCCAATAGGGAAAAAAAACCTATGCTACTAAAAAAGAGCATTGGTTTGGAACCCCACCTGCCCAAGACCAGAATCACTTTGGACTGATGGCTAACTTTGCTTCAAGGCAAAGGCTTGCTTCAGAAAATCTGAAGCTTCAGATGCCTCCCTGTTGATTATGATAGGGATTAAAAAAAAAAAAACCCTACAGCTTTCTCTTTTGTCAGAACAGGATGAATTCTGTAGGCATAGTAGTGCCTTCTGAGAGGATGAAGCCTGCCAAATTTCAAACAAGTAGGCACAAGGGGGGTTGTACATGGGAGAGGCTTTACAATTTGTGTCTGGTAAAAATAAAAGTGGATTCCCTTCCATCCATGTGGCTTTCTGGGGAAACTACATGAAAATGGCATACCTTGTAGGGGTACCCCTCCCTAAGTTCCCTGCAAAGGTTCAGAAGGACAGGTACATGGTAGGGTTAGAAGGAATGAAAATGAGCCTGAAAATAGCCCCATCTCCTGCTCAGTTAGCACTAAAGTCAAATAATGGGCATGAAGCTAATTAGGACAGAGGTGAATGTTGCTATTGTTGTCAACCTTCAAGTCATTTCCAATTTATGGCAACCCTAAGGTGACCCTGGGAGCCAGCACAGCATAGTGGTTTGAGTGTTGGGCTATACTCTGTAAACCAAGGTTCAAATCCCACTTAGCCATGAAAACCCACTAGGTGACACTGGGCAAGTCACACTCTCAGCCTCAGAAAATCCTGTGATAGGTTGAACTTGGGGTTGCCATAAGTTGGAAATGACTTGAAGGCACACCACCAGCACCACAATGATGTGACCCTATCACAGGGGTTTCTTGGCAAGATCTGTTCAGAGGAAATTTGGCATTGCTTTCTTCTGAGGGTGAGAGTATATGGATTGCTCATTGTCAACCAGTGGATTTCCATGGCCAAGCAATGATTTGAACCCTGGTCTCTGAAAGTCCTACTCCAATAGTCAAACCACTACACTACACTGGCTCTTACAAGTGAATGTTCTTTCAAGATAAAGTAGATATGGCATTTACCTCTGAAATAAAACAGCTATCCATCGATGGTTATATCCATCCTTCATGTGTACCATGTTTGAAACTGCTCAACAAACATATCTCCCAGTCTGAAAGGCTGCCAGTTTATCAGGGACTCTACACATCACTCTTGCTTCCCTGGCATCAAAGTTCAAGTACCTTTTGAGTGCACCACATTACTTTGTGGTCACTGTTGCTCTATAGTGGCAACATTCTGAGACTGGATGCCACAATTCCTGAAAGCCTTCGGTGCTGAGTAGAAGCACTTTTACTGTATTTGGTGAAAGCTACCTTTGCTCTTTAAGGAAACTTGAGCGGCAGTGGGAACTTCTGCAGCTTTGCATGAAAAGGAAAATACTAAAAAGAATTGGCTGCTAACACCCAATATGTCACAAAATAAAAAGAACAAAACCCTCTCACCTCACCTTCCAGAGTAGTTTTCTGAAATTAAAAATGTTTTCCTTCTTTATTACTGAGTTGAAAAATAGTTCCATACATGGATAAACATTTTATGTGACATTTTAAAAATGCTTTTTAAAAAGCAGGCAACCTGCCTAAAGCATTGGTGGATGCTGACAGCCTGACAGATGAAACAGATTTTGATGCCCTGGTATGTACATCTGTCACTCACAACACAAAGCAAGGAAGACAGATTTGCATCACAGCTGAAGAATCTACTGAGGCTTTGTTATTTTCTTTTAAATTATTGTTACCACCATGTCTGTCTTTAGTGCCTTAAATTTTAGTCCTTAATGTTAATTCTTCAGGTTCTTATAATGAATTCTCACAAACTGTATAAAATATTGGTTCATTTTTTTTTATTATTGATACATATAAAATGAACAAACAGAGCCAATCAAAGTGACAATACCTGAGGAAATGTTATGAACAAACATTCACATCCAGACTTTGAAGCAGATTTACAAGATTAGAACTTGGACTAGAAACAAACATTCTGAGAATTGTAGTATATGCTTGCATTTTTAAATTAAACATCATGCAAGGCACCTGCTTTCCTGCCACACCTGTGTCTATATGTGCATGCACATGCTGCCTTGAATCCCATCTTGGGAGAAAGGCAGGGTATAAATTTGATAAATAAATTAAAATAAATGTATTCTGTGATATGTTTTCCTTATTGTATGAAAAAGCGCCTTAATATCTGTTACAGGATATTCAACAATAATACAAGCATCATTAAATAATGCATCCATTTGCCATATGATGCAAAATATGATGCATTCTGCACCTCATTGGAATTGGTGTTTGTTAGATCAGTCATTCTATAATTCTAAACAAAACACTGAAAAATATGCTAGTCTAAATCCAAGAAAATCAAGCCAAACACACACATACACGCATCTTGACCAAGCATCAAATATTTTGGAAGTACAACTTGTGCTCTCTATTTTTGTAGAGGTACAGTATTTAGCTTTAAAGTACAAGCTATTTAAAGTTAATTTGTTCAAAATGAAATGTGTTTCAATATGTTTCTGCCATGTAAAAAATTGCTTCATTATTGGCAATGCCTCAAAGCCTTTAAAAAAAAAAAAAAGCACATGTTCTTTCCCTACTGACAAAGACACTTTTGTCATGATGGTATGTTAAAATCTTAATAAGACCCAGCTGTTTCTGGAGCATGGAAACACTTTTGGGTTGTCTGATATTAAGCAAGAGACATACTTATCTCAGGAAATACTTTTATATGAATTAGCTCTCCTACTCCTTAAGAACAGTGAATGGTAGTCTGGATAGAGACCGTTCATAAAGTAAGTCAGACTTTTTGTCACAATTTCTCCCACTCCCACCTTGTTACATTTTGCTCTAATTTAAACAATACCCTGCCTGTCTTTTTCACAACACTGCCAGCCTCCCTCTCCTTGGTATGCTCATGATCATATATTTGGACAGTTCCTATCCTTAGCATCTTTTCTTTAGTGAGGTTAAATTGACAGACACTGATAGCAAGCTCTTTTTCTTTTGTGGTAGGAGCCTATACCCATCCAGTGGACCTGAAAGTAGTTTAGGCTATTTATTTATTTTGAAGGTACAGTATGTAGAACTAAAACCTCACCTCTGGCTGGTACTAGTTTTCTGGGCCCTGCATAATTGACTTGTCTCCTCCTCCTACATTAATTATCACCCCAAAAGAATCAGACAAATCCTTCTGGGGAGCTCACAATCCACAAAAGAAACATAGAAAAGTGCCTTATGATCTATCCATCCCAGTATTGTGAACTCTGATTGCCTGGGTTTCTGGTATTCTCTGTTGGACTCGAATCCAAGTATTCACTAGATCTGATGGGATCAGGGGCCCATTCACACTACATAGTTATAGCACTTTGATTCCCCTTTAACTACCATTATTCCATCTATGGAATCCTGGGATTTGCAGTTTAGGGAGGGGTATGAAGAATACTGAGCCAGAGAGCTCTTGTGCTCACCCAGGATCCCATAGGATGCAGCCATGGTCATTAAAATGAAATCATAGTGCTATAACTGTGTAGTGTGAAAGCTATCCAAGTGTGTTCAGGGGAGTATAGTGTTAAGGCAATGCTGAATTCCTATTTATCTTGGAGATGATGATGATGATTTCTTCTTTTCCACCTCTCCCTATGGAGTACTCTGATTGCAGCTTGTCTCTGCACCTCTCCATTTAGTTAGCAATAGCAATAGCAATAGCATTGGTATTTATATACTGCTTATCAGTGCTGAAGCACTCCCTAAACGGTTTACATTGTTGTTGTTTAGCTAATTGCACCTACCAACCTGGGTACTCATTTTACTGACCTACAGAAGGATGGAAGTCTGAGTCAACCTTGAAACCCTCTGGGATTGAACTCATAACCTTGTGGCTTGCCGTACTGGCATTTAACCACTGTGCAACCAGTGCTCCTAGTTACAATGACTATAGGAAGTAGGTCTATGAGCAGTAGTGATTAGAAGGAGGCAGGAGTGACTTTGATAGATGGAACTGAGGGAAGATCTGGTAGTAATACCTTATCAAGTCCAGAACATGGAATACCTCCACTTTTGTATAACATCAGCTATTACTGGATATCTTTTTAAATTACAATGGTGGCCCAGCTCTGGATACATCCACGGCATTTACTAACAATTAGGAATTAATAAAACTATGAAAGAAAAAGAGGAAAATGAGGCTGACTTGGGGAAAAAGAACTTTCCAAGACTTTAGTTTGAAGCGTACTATTGTTGAAAACAAAACAGAGGCAGAAATGAGTAGAAAAAAAAACCAAGCGTCCTTATGAGTACTGTACACTGCTTTGCACAGCAGGCTAGTGCAGTTATACAAAACGACTAAGAGCCTTACCACACACATTTTGAAGAAAAGTGACAAGGGAGCAGGGACATTTCATTTTCCACATTGCCTTACAGCATGATGTCATTGTCCTTCTCGTGTTCTTTCATTCCGGTCCTGTGGCGGACCTAGGGAAAAGTGTGTCTTTTTGCTAATGGGTTTTTCTGGTTAGCAAAAATACAGTTTTACCTTGGTCCCCCATGGGACCAGAATGAAAAAAAAAAACCAATCATGTCATGCAGTAAGGCAATGCGGAAGACAGAATGTTCCTGCTCCCTTGCCACTTTTCTTCAGAGTGCGGTAAGGGAGTAACATTCAAGTCATCTCCACATTTTGCACCAATGCTACAATTCCTACTGAGGTTGGTCACTTCCAGAGTGGTAGTTCAAATAATAGGTGATTCCCCCACCCAAATGATAAATCAAAGGGCAGGGGGAGAGCAATATTTTTGTTCCTCTGGTTAGCACTTGGATGGGAGACTACCAAAGAATATCAGGCTACACATCAGAGGAAAGAACTGGCAAAACCCACCTCTGAGTATTCCTTGTCTAAGAAAACTGTATTAAATGCATGAGGTCACCATAAGTCAACAGGCGACTAGTAGGTACATACACACACAATTCCATCTCATAATTTAAGAAATGTATGTCTTGAATATTGTGGGGGAATGATTTAACAGCAATAGCAATAGCACTTCTATTTCTATACCACTTATCAGTGCCACCATGCATATGAACACAAATTTAATACTCAAAAGAAGACAACCAAATAAGAATCTGTAAAAAGAAAAATTGTTCCTCCCCAATGAATGCATAAAGAAAAGCCTTTTTAAAAAAACGACACCACAAAATAAACCAGACTTTCGTGACTGATGATATTAACTTTTATTGATAAGATGCTGGGTGGAGACATTTGTGCTATGTGAAAGAAACATGGAAGGAAAAACTTGTTTCAATGGCTATCTCATTCCGTTGTCTGGCTCTATAAAGAGATTAGTAGAGCCTTGAATGAGGAGCCAGTGTGGCATGGTGGTTTGAGTGCTGGACTACAACTCTGAAGACCAGGGTTCAATTCCCAGCTCAGCCATGAAAACCCACTGGATGACCTTGGGCAAGTCACACACTCTCGGCCCTAAGAAAACCCTGTGATAAGTTCACCTTAGGGTTTTCTTTAGGGTCACCATAAATCGGAAACAACTTGAAGGCACACCACAACAACAATAAGAACAACAGCCTTGAAAACAAGTGTTGCAGAGGATTCCCCTTCCCCAAATACTTACTCTTTCCCCCCTTTCCATTCCATTCCACCTTCTTTATGATAAGTCAGGCTTTCAACAGCAGGACTTATTTCATTCATCGCAGGAGACCAAGCAAGCATGTAAGTCAGGAATGGGGAACACATTGCCCTCCAGATGCTGTTCAGCTATGACTCCCATCATTTCTTATGCTTGCTACGTCAGCTAGGACTGATGGGAACTGTACGACAATAGCTGGAAGATAAGAAGTTCCACAAACCTGCTGTAGCTGTCCAGCCAGCAAGTGCTTTTGATGCAACAGTCAGCAACCAAATTGTAGACAAAATATGTAGTAGGTTAGTCAGTGAAGGACAGGTCATACTGATTGCCTGAAATGTAACCATGAAAATCAATGGAAGATTTTGCTATTTCCTTGAGCCTGGTCTGCACCAAAGTTCTAAACTCACATTCTTAACTATAATTTCATGGATCCTATTGGTTTCTAAGCACTTGTTCCTTAACAATGTGCCTTAAGTTGGGAAGTGCTCCCACTAAATAGCTGAAAACTAAGCAATCCAGTAAATAAGTGAAAAGAATTTCCATAAATGCACAGACTTGCCCACCCAGCTTTCACCTGTATACCTCAACCTCACAAATACCAGATGGCCAGATGGCTTTGGAGACTGCCTGGGCCTCATGCATGGTTTTACTAGGAACACAAAAGGCTACAAAAAGAAGAGATAATTAAACCTCCAGTGCATTTGCAGGGGTTGTCTCACTAAACCACGGCCAAAACTTTTTCCAATGATGGTTTGGCAATTTCTCTTTTTCACTCAGAGCTAAATTTTCAATTACGTTCTTCACATAATAAGCAGTGCCTTTTACATCCTGCAGATTTTGACTTTTCAGCTCCCTTTGTCTTTGGAAAAATAACCCTAACATCACATAGAGGTTGACCAGGTGCACCGTGGACCAGGGCACTTTCCAAAAACTCTCAGCCACGGAACCAGACTCCTTCCTCTTCCTCTTTTGGCCCACTGACTTTCTGGGTCCCCTGACATCCTCTGGAGGTTCAGTCCCTGAAAGTATTGTCTCCCAAGCCTGCTGTGCCAAATCTGGCCAATCCAGGACCCGGGCCACCTCTTCCCATATTTCCCAGGCACTTGGGCAGTCCTGGACAAAATGTCTGATCGTCTCCTTTTGTGCCACGCCACTCAAAATCTCAGCCTTTTTACATTTCAGATGAAGACAAATCTGCTCATCCTCTGCGGTTCATGGTCTCTTTCCCTTCAGATTAAGAACCTGATGGTAGAGTCTCTACCTCAAGTCCCACAACTTTTTGGGGACCCTTTTGGGTTAGTCTGGTGATTTAGGTATTCTGATAAATCTAGTTTGGCCTGATGCTTTTGCAAACATGGGTTAACATAAATCTCCTCCACTATTTTCCTGTACAAACTTCTCTTGATGCTCTGGCCTGGTCTGTCTTCCCCCTTCAACTCCTCAGCATGAATTCTATACTTCTTTATGTAAAAAACAAAGTCTCTCAAATAATCTGGTGCTTTCAATTTTTCAGGCAAAGAAAACCTAAAACTTAATGAGCCTTCCTCCCACCAAGTCTTTCCCCATCTAGTCCCCATACAGCACTCACAAAATTCCAAAATTCCAGTGCATTTGCAGAATCCCATGAACAGCCCTTGGGATGCCAGCTATTTGTTTAAACTCCAGCTGTCCAAACTCTGTCCAAACGAAAGACCACACTGCTGTTAAAATGCAAAAGAAAGTATCCAATGACAAAATTATGTCATTGTATGCGCCTTCAAATCACACGGCAACTTACGGTGACCCCATCAATTTCATAAGGTTTTGTTACATAAGGAATATTCAGAGGCAATTTTGCTAGTTCCTTCCTCTGAAATATAACCTACACCACCTGGAATTTGTTGATGGTCTCCCATCCAAGTACTAACCAGGGCTGACCCTGTTTAACTTCTAAGAGCAGATGGGATCTGGTGTCTTTAGGGTATTAAGGTCATAAATCGTAGGTTAAGTATATTTTGTTAGCATGCTTATTATGTTTTAAGCAACTGCTTACTTGAAGTATAAGTGAGCATTTTTGCATCAGTGTATCTTCCATTTAAAAAAATGTAGTGACATCCATTCAAGAGGTCAGAATTTGGAAAAGAATCAGCTGATGTTTGAAGTCAGATATGGGAGTGTTGGATCCAGATAACTCCTACATCCTAGCCACTTCCACGTTCAGATATGCCAAAGTAATTTGGGGAGAGAATGCTTAATGCACTTCCAAGATGACAATAGTGACACATCGAAGTAGGATTCAAGGTGAAATAAATTCTGACTTAGTTGAAGTCTGTATGAACTAAACAATTAAAAATTAAACAAAACCCACATATTAATTCACATGGACTTCAACTAAGTCAAACAATTTTAACCTTGAATCCTACTTTTGTGTGTCATTGTTGTCATCTTGGAGATACATTAAGCTTCCTCTCCTCAAATTACTTTGACAGATCTCAAAATGGAGGTAGCAAGGATGTAAGGAGTTTATCTGATAAGCTCACTGATTTAAATAAAACTGTAAGTTCAACTCATCTTCCAGCTATCTTCCTGGATCTTAGATTAATGCGCAAAAGAGGTTTACTGGCAAATATACATCCTTTACAAACAGCTAACTTTTGGGATGCTCTGGGACAAAAGCTCAACTAATTGTGAAAAAAATGTGTGTGGAGGGGTGTTGTATCATATGGCACACATGTGTGCCAACAGTCGTATTCCAGATGCAAATGAAAGCCAACATTTTTCTACTTAATACAAACATTTCTATTTTAACTACTGCTGGCAGCAGCCAACAAAGCCATAATGATTTGCTGTACTTATATGTGCTTTATATTTATTCTATTTTCATAATTTTGCTATAACATATCCAAACACTTTTGTCTAATATAAAATTTTATATTTTTCCTATTATAATTCTTTTAAAAGAATGTATTTTAAAATATATTAGAATTCAGATTTTAACATTAGAATTAGAATATTAACTTTCCAGCAAAGAATCGGTGGCCTGGGGTCTACCTTTCCATAACCATTTTAAAATAAAAAAGCAAATTGGTACAAAAAGAAAAGATTGGTACCAACCCAAATGACACAAAATAATACACAAGCTTTTTATTTCTCTAGAACTTTTGATTGAGGTAGATGATACAAAAAGTTGCATGGAGGAAAAACAGAAGTCCAAAACTCTGAATAGAGGTTGCATCCACAAGGTTTGTATTTTAGACCTACTCTCAAGATGGAGATTATGGACTACAGTACACGTATCAGACTCTGCAAGGTTTGTTTGTTTGTTTGTTCGGCAAATATCAGGTTATAGCTAGGATTCTGGGACAAAGAACCAGTGGCTGGCCCATATTTTCAAAAACATAAAAATCAGCTGCTACCTAGACCTGTCTCTTGCATTGAGCAAAATACAAACGATATAGGGAGCCCTGGTGGCACAGTGGTTAAATGCCAGTACTGCAAGTCACCATATTGCAAGTTTGATTCCAGAAGGCTCCAAGGTTCACTCAGCCTTCCATCCTTTTGTAGGTCAGTAAAATGAGTACCCAGCTTGTGGGGACAATTAGCTAACACACATTGGAAACTGCTTAATGCAGTGTAGATGTGTAAATTGCTATTGCTTAAAACAGTTTGTAAGCTGCTCTAATAGCCCTGTGGCTGAAGAGAGGGGTATAAATAACTAATATTTTTTTAAAAAACACAAAGCTTTCCAAGTAAGCACTTTAATAACTGCTAAAATGCGGCAAAAATAACCTTCACCATTTTGCCACATACCGTATATAAGAACATTGTTCTTTCAGTTTTTGTTGCTGTTATCCTTACATTAATCCATAATTAGTGTGTTTTTTTAAAAAAATCAGAATTAACACAAAACAACCCTTTGATAATACAGTTAATAGAATATCATTTAAATAAAACTGAGTTGCATCCAGAGCTACTGAAATCCCATATCCACTAACTGTTTGGATTTGGCAGTGACAGTCCTGATTCACTAAATTATTCCACTTTTTCATCTGCTTTTAAAATGTCCCAGTTTCCCTCTCCTCCTTCCACTTCCCCCCTTTGTCTTCAGCTTACTTCAGTTACTGCAAATTGTGTTCAAAGTGCAAAAGTAATTTGCAGTCAATTCACTCAGCAGTGGGGGGAAGGAAAGGGTTGAGTTTTGCTCTTCCTAGTAGGTGCAAATTGTTTCAGTCTTTCCTAACTTCTATGTTCCTCCTTATTAATAACTTTTACCATTTTGACTACACTGTGATGTTTGGCCACACACATCCCAATTTTCATCTGTGAAATGTTGGAGGGTATGAAATCCAAGCATTTGACTAATACTTGGATACAACTGAAAGTGTGATGCAAAATAGATGCAACCCAATATTTTCTTTTGACATCAGGGATCAACACCTTTACAACCTTGCATAATACTCAGTCACAACATTTGTAACCAATATGCATCTTTTAAATTCTCCTTTCAACATTTCCCCGAAATAGTTCATACATCTTTTAATCCTAGCAAATGTACTTTATAATAGATGCAATATTTTTAAACATTATCTTGTAGTGATGAAATAGCAGATACCTAAACTAGATTGTACACGAATGGTTCGGTAAAGACATTACAAGTTGTGCTTTTAAATCAAGTTCCTATACCCTCAACCCACAGGTACAATTTTCTGATTTGCAAATGTGTGTTGTATGCCTGTAAGCCATTTCCAACTTATGGTGACCCTAATATGAACCAATCATGGAGATTTCTTGGCAAGATTTGTTTAGAGGGGTTTTTGCCTTTGACTTCCTCTGAGGCTGAGAGTGTGACCTGCCCAAGGTCACCCATTGGGTTTTCATGACTAAGTGGACTCCAGAGTCCTAGTACCTCTAAAACCTCTAAAACATGCTGGCTGTCTACATAGAAATATTTTATGAATTTAATTAGGAAGGACAAGCAACATAACAGAACAGCCATTTCCACTTCAGCAAATCCAAATTCATTCTTCTGTTTTACTTCTCTGCCATAGTAGGAATGGCATCAAAGCAAGTATGAAGTAGACCTTCATAAATGTATGTCTTTGATGACAGATTCAGTTATCTTCACTCAGTATATTAGAGCATTTTACTAATCATTATTACTAGTGTTCTGCCACATGTTTTGTTGAAAAATAAACAACCAGTCTTGGTATCCAAGTAGAACAATCTCTGGGTAACTTGTTCAACACTTTGGCCAGACAGGATGAACAAGCTTCATACTGAAAGATGATTACATTTTATTAAAAACTCAACAAAACTAATGAGCATGTGTGCAATCTACATGATTGGTAAGAGAGTCAGACAATAATAATATCAGAGCAGTACCTTACTGGTGAAATGGGAGACAAAGCATGATGTCATTGGCCAGTTAGGAAATGTGTCTAAAGCACAACTTTTGTCCCCACAAGACTGATTTCCGAAACATGTCCAATCCATTTTCCCTTACTTGCACTAGTTTCCTGTGCAGATAACTTTAGGGAACATAGAAAACTGGGAATCTGACTACAGAGACATTGTGTTAAACTGCATAATCTGATTCTCCTACTTCTGTGCAAAGTATCCTAGTACACCAATGTTTATGCACACTTGCTTTCGTTCCCCCCCTCTGCCTTGCAATGGCTCTGAGAAGGCCAAATAGTACTGAAAATACTAACATATCTTATACTTCTTGCCATATTTTCAAGAGTAATTCCCCCCTCACCAATTTTGTTTGCTTTATATACTTATTTATCTATTGTTGGTGTATGCCTTCAAGTTGTTTCTGACTTATGGTGACCATAAGGCAAGATTTGTTCAGAAGGAGGGTTGCCTCTTCCTCCTCTGAGGCTGAGAGAGTGTGACTTGCCCAAAGTCACCCAGTTGGTTTCCATGGCTGAGTAAGGATTTGAACACTGCTCTCCAGAGTCATAGTCCAATGCTCAAACCACTACACCATGCTGGCTCTCCTATAATGTTCTACAACATTATAGTTTATAATTATAATTTGCATTATAATTTGCTAAATATGTGCCTTCATCAACCAATTATAACACGAGTTACTTATACAGTAATTTAATAATAGACCTGTTTAATTCCGCCCCCCACTTCTTGCCGACTTTAATTGTGTAAATGGCAAGCTGGGAAACCAACATCTTTCTCCCATCCCCAAAATTCAATCTGATGAAGTACCATGTGTGACCAAAAGCTTGCTTCCAATACTTGAAATGCATGTGTATGCATGCACATGATTGTGTGGGTGCTTTCAAGACACCTTTGAACTTATAGTGACCCCATGAATTTCATAGGGTTTCCTTATGCAAGGAATACCCAGAGGTGGTTTTCCATTGGTTTCTTCTGAAATATAGCCAACAGCACTTGGTATTCCATGGTGGTCTCCCACTGAATACTAACCAGGCCTGACACTGCTTAGCTTCCAAGATCAGGCAGGATCTGATGTCTTGAGGGTTTTAAAGCAGGCTCAGATAAAGAGGCTGTGTTATACACAGTAAAAGTGTATACAACAAAGTAAAAGTAAAGCTAATTTGCTTATACTACATTTAAGTGCATGCATCTCCAAATATACTGGTGATGGGATGCAGTCTGAAATAAGAGACACTGGACACCAGGTTCCATAGGCCAAGTCAACAGGTCCTCTTAGTTAGATAAGACACAGGGGCTGGATCATTTAGTTTCATTAGATATATATAACTAGTTTAGTTAGACATAAAGAGTCTACACTGGTTGATCCTAAGTGCTGATGTTTCAACTCAGCACATAATGAGGTGAAGAGCAGCAAGGGATCCTGGCAAAAGCATTAATCTGCTTAATCTAGAAATCTATTTTAACTGTGCTTTAACTTTTGCATTAATAATAGTTTTGTAGTTTTACTGTGCCTTTAAATGGTTGTAAACCACTTTCATGCTGGGAGAAAGTCCCATGCTGGGAGAAAGGCAGAACATAAATTAAGTAACTAAGTAAGCAAATAGTGGGAATACTGTTGCAAGCATGAGCAAGAGCATCCATGACAGCTGGGACCCATGTGAAATAAGAAATCTTATGGTTTCAGGATGGGGCATCTGCCTCTGTGACCTACATTCTGAGTTACTCCAACAAACAGTAGTGCCAGGAACTCATACACCTGAAATTCCTTGTACTAGAATCAAAAATAATCCCATAAATGGCCCCTAGGATTTCATAGGATTTTCTAAAAAATGTAAATTTTCAAAAACATGCTTGCTAAGAGGTTTGGCACAGACCAAATGTAAATGAAGACTAAACCCACAACCATGTACTGAACAATCCAGTCTATTGTTATCTTGACCCTGTGCAAAGTTTTCATTTACTTTGGGCCTTACAGTAGTAAATGGCTGTCAAATGTAAAGCTCTCCTAATTCATGCTACATACTGAAGAGGGGGAAAAAGAACACATTCCCACTATCCCTTTTGCCACCTGAGATGTTCTCATAGGTGAGGGCATAAAGACTTTTCTATCCATTTGTTACTGAAGTACTAAAAGTAACACAAACAATACACTTAGCTGTTCAATCATTATAATGCCATCCACACATTGAATTTCCATCTACAGCTGGTAATTTTACTCCCACAACTACACTATGAAATTGGCAAAAGTAAGACTACTGGTTTAACTGCTACATTTACCTTTTCCACACATCTATCAGTTTGTCTTACCCAGTTTTAACTCATTCTGTACATTTTCAGTCCCAATTCCAACAACCCACTCAATGCAGTTGTGAAAAATGTGACTCAAAATACACTTTGTGTGAAGCCACAGTCAAGTCGGCTACAATTTTTAAAATTAGAACAAGAGGAATAGATTCCAAGTACAGTTGACATAACTTAGTACATGAATCCATTTTTCCAAGATGCAGAATTAATGGAATTAAAAACCTACCGATTGCCTCCAATACTGCCTACATACAAGTGTGCTTGGTTCCTCCTCCTCCACCGCATCTACCGTATTTCTTTCTCTTTCTGTTCTTTTTCTTCTCCCTACCCTTGTCCTTTTGCCAAAGTCTTCTTTTTGAAGGGGAGGGAAGATAATTCTTGGTATAAGCTTTTTAATTTAACATTGATATTGGACACAATTATGTTGGCAAATGGCCAGTGTTAATGGTTACTTTGTATATGGGAAGTTACTGCATATGGCATGCACTATATTCTGGAAGCCTTTTAAAGAACAATTAATAATAAATAACAAGAAGAACCACTATAAGGCCCAGTTTTAGACAAAGTTATTTTCATCTATCCTCATTTCACATTTTTCTTTAAGGTCATGCCTAGCTTAATAATACTATTATTGTGACTATTACATAATGGTGAAGCTTAAACAAATATCCTCCCATTTCAAATTAGTTTTTAGTTTATTACATCCTTTTGACCACATTCCCCTTCCTCCTCACTTCTTCAAAGATAAATTTCCAAACTTTTCTAGAGTGAACTCTGAGAATCTTTGATGGCCGTAAACTGAAATGTAAGTGAAAAGCAAACAACATTCAATAGAGAAAACAACTGGTTAGTTTTTGTTTAAAGAATGGATTTTCCTCCTAAGGTGATTTAGTCTTTTTTTTAAACTCCTGTTTTAAAAAGAAACAAAAAATCCCCCCACCCTCTAAATTAAACTGCATTTGTGCTTCCAAAGCCTTCAGACAATCAAATGCAGAGATGACTGGGAATGTTTCTTGCATATAATTAAGACTGGCAAGGGGTCACAGGGATAAATATGATGCTAATAATAATTTGAAACATGCTTTTTAAAATATCTGATTATACTTTGTAACAAAATACATAGTTTATTGTATACATAGGTCTGCATCATAACAGTTCCACTGTTATTCTTTCCCTGCTAGTAAACAATAAAGAAACAAAGACAGAAAGAGTTAAGTACAGTATTCCATTAGCCAGCTCTTCCCCTGCTCTGCAATTACAGTGGTTGAACTAATTAAATTCAGGGCATGTATGGGGCAGCTGAACATTCTTGATTCACTGTAGGTATTGAATTATCGAACTTGGGTGGGGGGAGGAAGAGATCAGCAACATGAAAGGAGTATTGGAAATATTTAACTCCCCACATACACCATCATCGATGGCTGTATGAAGACTGGACAAACCACTCTACACTCCTCTATGAAAAACAATGTGTCAGATCAAACCTCCTTAGTCAAACAATTAAAAAAAAAAACTGGCACAACACTGAAACTTGTTTTCCTCCCACAAGTTAAACAAACCACAACTCTCAATTGTCACTACTAACTTGAACAGAGGAGCAAGTGGCAGGTTTTTACCCATCAGCTCGGAAGTTAGTTCCAGCCACATCATGCTGGAAACAATACAAGGGATACAAAACGCAGGAGTTTGAAATTATACTCCTAGCACAAAATTTAAATTCCCCCAGGAATACCTGGTTAGATAAACTGGTGGTCATTTTCCCAGGTATAACCATATTCCCAAACCGTGACTGGATCGAGATGAAATCGATCATCATCACCCAGAAGACAAGAAAAACAACCCCCACCCGTTGCCATACTTGCTTTGCCATCACCACTCAAGGCCCACAAGCGGAGAGGTAATCCTAAAGTGAGGCTAGATAAGCCAGGAGCATGCCAGTAAACCCAGAAACTTGTAAAGCAGATAAAAGTTTACAACAGGTGCTCTTCAAAAGGGGGAAAATCTAGGTCATATCAAGGTGTGGGAGTTGCCTATGGGCTGGATCAACACCCTCCCCCGCCATACCCTCTCTGCCACCAACCAAAGCTTTAACATCAGTCTAAGGCTGCAGCCACACTGCAGAAATAATGCAGTTTGACACCGCTTTAACTATCATGGCGCCATCCTATGGAATCCTGGAATTTGTCCTTTGTTGTGGCACCAGAGCTCTCTGACAGCGGTGGCTAAATATCTTACAAAACTACAAATCCCAGAATGCCATCGCATTGAGCTACGGCAGTTAAAGCGGTGTCAAACTGCATTATTTCATCAGTCGGGGAATCCACACGACACAAATCATCCAGTTTGAAACGGGATTGTTTGCCATGGCTCCTTCCTATGGAATCCTGGGATGTGTAGTTTCACAAGGTCTTTAGCCTCCTCTGCCAAAGAGTGCTAGGGCCTCACCAAACTACAAATCCCAGGACTCCATAGGAAGGAGCCACGCAAAGCATCCACTTTCAGCCTGGATTATTTCTCTAGTGTGGATGGCCCCTTCTTCGAGTCCTTTGCCTGGGTTTTGCTCCAAAGAGGCGCTTCAGACTCGCTGACTGAGGGGAGGGCACCGCAGCCGCCACTCACCAGGATCCCCATGACGTCCGTCCACAGCCTGGAGAAACTCTCCGACATGTCGCCGCCGCCGCCGCCGTCTTTCTCCGCCTCCAGCTCCGCACCGGCACCACCGGCGGCGGCAGCTTGACCCTCCTCGTCCTCCTCCTCCATGGCGGACCCTCCGCACCCGGGGTCCCCCTCCACAGGGCCGAGCCTCTCCGGCCAAGGGCGACCCCGCCGCCTCAAGCCCCCCGGCCCCGCCGCCGCCGCCCCTCAGCCCCGAGCCCACCCGCCTGTCTGTCTCCCTCCGGCAAGGGCGCCCCCACCGAAGCGGGGAGCTGGGCTTCTTCCTCTGCTCCCTCCCCTCAAGCCTGCCTTCCCGGGCTTAGCTCGCCTGGGCGCACCCGAGAGCCCCGAACAAACTTTGCCTCCGTCCCTCCCTCCCTCGGTCTGTCTGTGAGGCGAGCAACAGGCGGGGCGCGACCACACTGGCCCTCCCGCGGGGGTGTTCGCCCCCCCCCGTCGCCTCTTGGAAGAAAGAGCTCTCGAAGCGCCCCTCCGGACAAGAGGAGCCGAGTCCCGCCCAAAGCGCCGCCCCTTCCCCGCGGTGCCCGCGCTTCAGAGGCAAGTGTTCGGCCTTTCTCTCGCTCCCTCCCTCCCTCCCTCCCTCCCTCCGTGGGCTTTCCCTGCTGCTGCTGCTGCTCCACATGACTGCGCGCTCTGTCTGGCCGGAGAAAGCGCCGAGCAACCAAAGGTGCCTTCATGTCAGCCCCTTTGCGTGGCAACGACGGGCCCCAGGCGGGCGGGGGGGCGGGCAGGCAGGCGAACAAACCGCCCCTTGAAAGGCCAGCCGCGCCGGAGGTTCTTTGCAGCCGCAGCCACACCACCGAGAGACTCGCTTAAAGCCACCATCGCTTCTCAGCCGGGTTCATGGTTAAGCCAGCGCCGGCACAGCCTAGGCTGCCTCCCTCAAAGGAATTCAGGAATGCCCCACCTTAGGGTCCCCCCCCCATCCCCGCCCTCTCCTTTCCAGGAACTCTGCTCCTGAAGTTTGCCTACAGGACTCCCCCGCGCCCGCGCTCTGGAAAGTCGGGCTCGGTCCTTTTGTCTGGGTGCCTCCGGCCACCACCACGCTGGCTCGGTCTCTCTGGCACATTCTGTCCAGGGTCTCTCTCACGTCTCAGCTTCCAGAGAGAGAGAGAGCCTCGCTAAGCAGGACCGGTTTTGGGGGGCCCTGCAATGCTTCATTTTGAGGGGCCCATATGTTTGAGGGGTCAATGTAAGCTAACTCAACCTAAGTACAGGATATTCAGATTATTACTAATAATGTCTTTGCAGATTAGCAAAGGCATATAGCACATTTGGAAGACTTTACAAAAGAGTCTGGAGTAATAAACACCTGAGGCAAAGCACAAAAATCAGTGTGAATAGAGCCATCGTACTGTCTATTCTCCTTTATGGGTCTGAAAAATGGGTCACCTATCGCCAACACTTACAACTCATCGAACACTCATCAGCGCTGTATATGCACAATCCTAAATATACACTGGACTGACTATGTGACAAATGTTGCTGTCCTTGAGCAAGCAGGGATCACCAGCATTGAGGCCATGATATTGAGAACACAGCTGCGCTGGGCAGGGCATGTTTCTAGGATGGAGGACCATCGCCTCCCCAAAATAGTACTCTGTGGTGAACTTGCCACAGGTCAGTGTAAGAGGGGCGCTCCAAAAAAGCAATACAAGGACTCCCTGAAACAACATTTCAGGCTCGGCCAAATTGATCACCAACAATGGTCCACCCTGGCCTCACATCGGGAGGCATGGGGACACACTATCCACAATGCTGCAGCCTTATTTGAGAACTCACGCCGAACAAGTCTTGAAGAGAAACGACAGTGCAGAAAGAATCACCACCCGGAAACATCACCCAAGGAGACCTTCTGCTGTGCTTTCTGCAACCGGACTTGTTTATCTCGGATTGGCCTTTTTAGTCATCAGCACGCTTGCAGAAAGTGTGGGATGAGTCCTTCCTGAATCTTTGTTTGGGAAGAAAAGCCAGAAATGGAGAGAGAGACTAATAATGTTTTTGCAGGAGGAGAGTTACTACTGGGCCCCCCACAATGATGGGGCCCCCTGTGGATGCTGACGCCGCTGGTGCCTTAAACCGGCCCTGTCACTAAGGGCAGTGCCTGAGCATGTGGGTGTTTGGGGAAACATCCATTCCAAAAGGTACCAGTGGGCAAAATGAGGGCACTAACCACCCCCTAAGAATTCGCACCCCCTCAATGAAATTTTCCTCCAGACCCCAGACTTCCAGCATTGCAGTAAATGAAAACTCCAGTCAGCGCCAGTTTAAGGCACCAGTGGTGTCAGCATCCGCAGAGGGCCCCATTGTTGTGGGGGCCCGTAGTAACCCTCCTCCTGCAAAAACATTATTAATAATAATCTAAATATCCTATGCTGTGAATAGCTTAGGTTGAGTTAGGTTACATTGACCTGAGATAAACATACGGGGCCCCCAAAATAAAGCATTGCAGCCCCCCCCCCCAAATTCCTTAAACTAGCCCTGACTTCAGTTGAACCTTTAGTAATACACTTTAGGCATCCCAAGAAAAGGGGCAGGCAAAGTTACCAAGGGCAATGCAAACTCAGCAAATAGAAGAATTTTGGGTCCTCAGTGTCTCACTCTCTGCAATGCTAGAAATTTAGGGACTGAAGTAAAATTTCATGGGGGGGGGGATGCAATGCACAGCCTTTGCCCCAGTGAACTAATGAACATTTTGTATATTGTCCAGAGAGAAAACTTTGCAGAGCTCAGAGGTCAGCTCTCAGCACTGAGCCCCTGTCAATCACAGCCCCTTTCCCAATGCCTGTAACTATAGGATACATGTGCACTTCCTACCTCTTACATACCTAAAAACTGCAGAGCTGTTAATATACTATTTGTTCCTATGTTCTGAAATTGTTTAATGTTCCCCCAGTTTCAGTGCAAAGTGATGCACTTTCACTTCATGAGAAAGTTAAAAAAATACAACAAAAATACATACAATCACCATACATGCTCTCTGAGGTTGTTCTTGTTCTTAACTGCCCTCAAGTCAACTTTGACTCATGAATGAGACATCTTCGAGACCCTGGTCCTCAACCACTCTGCTCAGGTCCTTTAGTCTCAGGGCTGTGGCCTCCTTGATTGAGCCTATCCATGTAGTGTGCAGCCCTCCTCTCTTTCTACTACCCTCCACTTCTCCTAGCATGATTGTCTTTTCTAGTCCATCACACCTTTTCATGATATGGTCAAAGTAGGACAGTCTCAGTTTAGTCATCTTGGCTTCCAAGGAGAGCTCAGGCTTCATTTGTTCTCAGTTTAGTCATCTTGGCTTCCAAGAGTTCAGGCTTAATTTGACCCATTCACATACCCCAGAGGCTCTGTGAAGACAAAGATATGATTCCTGTAGCCTTGTTTCATTCCAGAGTCTGTTTGCCTCCTCTTTTCCATTATCAGTCTCTTTTTCTCTTAGAATAAGCTTTCTCTTAGAATACATCTGTTTAATTACTGATTCAAAAACAATTGTAGGTCAGGAACAGAGAATGTGTGGCCCTCCAGACTGCAACTCTCATCAGCCCTAGCCAGCAAAGCCAATGGTGTGGAAGTAAGGGAGGTGTAATCTAACAGCATCTGAAGCACCACTCACACTCTCATCCCTGTGCCTACCACTCCAAATTCAAGGAGTAAATAGGATCCACTAACCATTGGCAAGGTCAGGAGTTATCCTGTCAGATATGCAATCTTGTAAACAACAAAGAAGACAGTTATCTGTGAGGACTGTAGTTCATATTTCCACAGAAAAATACAATTGGTTCTGCATTTTATCATGTTTTTCACATTTGCATCCTCCCCCTCCCCCAAGGAGTTCAAGAAAATTTACACAGGGTTTTAAAGAATGACCTAATGTAACTGGGAACAAGGACAGTGGTGGCTAAAGAAACCCAAGAGGTATTGTTTGCATAGACAAGGGTTGTAAACAAAGCACAGGCACAAATGGTCAGAAGGAGGGGAAAAGGGATGCTATTGTTTGATATAGCTTCTTTGCCAAAGAGCATGCCTTTAGGAATGGCACAACTCATGCGATCTAATCATACAACCCAGTCCTTACCACCTATATTTGCCTACCAGGTGGTTATGTTTAAGAATGCAGCCTAATAAAATTATAATGATATTTTATTTATTTCAGTTATTTTTTTAGAAAGAGGAAGGGGGATGGCTGACTGCACAAATTTTTAAAACAGCTATTTATGAAAGCAACTTTACTTCTTCTTGAAACAAACTTCTCTCATATTGGTTTGGAAAGATAGTAAGTTAGAGTTCCAGTTAGACAAGATTCTGTTGCAGTTGGGGATGGGAAATTGTCCTTGTCACAGCTGGGAAGTAACTTGTTACAAATAGTAAATACACATGTAATCAATTTCTTTTATGGATAACCATGGTTTATCTAGGTTACATTATGACTGAAACTGGAATAGGGATAACAGTACTCCTTTAGCAGTGTAACTGTAACTTTGTAGTTATGTTTAAAGTCACAAGGATATGGCCTCACTAAATGAGGAGAAAGAATCACATGATTCAAATGCTGGTTTGTACTGTGCCTTGTGCTCTGTGGTGGTGGTGATACAGTGGATGGGCAAATAATGTGTTTTGAACCACAGTCTTGTAGTATTGATTTTTTTTTCTTAAGCAGCAAAAGGTTTTAGCTACTTTTTTAGGAACTGAAGAATTGACTTTGAAAGATCTGAACTATAATGGTATCTTATTACTGTGCAGTGAAGAAGAGGACTCTGATATATAACTATAGCAGATTACTTTTTTAAAATAATGGTCCAGGCTCCGGAATAGCATAATCTCCGCTTCCTGTTTCAAATCCCACCTGAGTCAGCTCTTGACCCCTGGATGTATATAGTAAGCGCTACCATTTGCATTTCAATTAAAATAGCCACCAGTGGGTGTTAACTCTAACCAAACAAGGCAATTTAATCAGGAAGTTTGCACTTTCCAAAGCTGTTTTAACAGATACACAGTGAAGTCCACAGGACAGTATATATGGGGACAACACACAGGATCAAACAACAACATTGCCTTTTCCAAACTTCTGCTGCTGGCTAAGGGTTTTGGCTCTTTTACATGCTGGCCATTCTATTACAGGAGGCTACTCACACACAATTTGCAAACAAGCTGTAATTTGTACACTGGCCTGCCATTCACATTAGAATGTAAATCTAAATGCAATAATGCTCTACCTGACAAACTCCATACCAACACATGTAAGCACAACAACATGACAAAATAGCACTATCCTACAATCCTCTAAAGTATTGCCCAGAATACTTTTCAGAGTTAGCTGCATTGGCCTTAAGGGGGGGGGACTATACCCATCTTGTGGCATTAACTTTATTGAGCCAACTAAAAGGTGCAAAATCCATCACGTTAGTTTTTGAAGCTTCACAGTCTTCTTCATCAGGCAGGGATGGTAAAATAGCATATAGGCTATTATGACTGGAAGTGTATGTAGACAAAAGTGACTTCCCCACTCCCCATGGCCATAAGCTCAGTGGGAACAAAGGAAATATAGCAGGCAATAAAGTTTGGTTTCTCCATTTGAAGTTACAAAGCACCTGCCTCCTCCCCACAACAACTGTGCTTGCATCTAACCAGTATGAAGTCACAGGGTCCTATGATGGAAAAATGCATTTAGTCTCAGGATAGCTTATGTATTCCTGGGTATGGAGATAACTTTAGACAACAGGCCTAATGCGGTAGCTTTATTTGATGTTAGAAGGGTTAAACCCTTAGAAAATGGAGATGCTATGACTATAGCCCTCTCACCCCCCCTCCCCAATATGCTATTTTACCATCTTTGCCTGATGAAGAAGCCTCTGGTGGTCTGAAAGCTAGTACCAATGTATTTTGCACCTTTTGATTAACCCAATAAACATATCACCACAGGATTTCCAGCACACAGAAGCACTGTGGCACAACATACAGGCACCCAACCTGCAGTTATGTCAAGCAAAAAAATAAAGAAACCAAATACAAGGAAAGGCATAATCAGAAGTCATGCTTCTCTGCTAGAAAGTATCTAGTCCAGACCTGTTTGATCATGCTTGGTGGGAAAAAATTTATTGCTTTCTGGCAACTTCCAGGCTGACATAGTTGTGATGTATACATCAAAACACAGGGCAAGCAGGACATTTATATTTAAAGCATAACTATTATGTGGATTACATAACTATTATGTAGGCAAGCCACCTGTGAAAATTCCTTGTCTACGAAAACCCTAAACAATGCATGGGGCTGCTATAAATTGACATACGACTTGAAGGCACACACATGTGTACAGCTAGCCACAGTTGAGAAAAAGAGATGGAGGGAAGGAGATTTTCCTGGTTGTTTTGAGGAAGCAAGATGAAGATGATTACTGGAATGATTGTTCTTTTGGTTTCAGTTATCTGCATGTTAACTGGGGTCTAGAGCCAGTGTACTAGTGATCTGAGTGTTGGACTATGGAGATTTTCACAATGGCAATAATAATAATAATAATAATAATAATAATATAAAATTTTATTTCTATCCTGCCCCTCTGCAATGCAATCGGGGCGGCTTACAATATAAAAACTCCATAGTCACAATACCCTAGCCCACCCAACCCTTAAAATAATATTAAATTATAAAGGATTGAAAACATACAATAATTAAAAATATATAAATTAGGAAAAAAATTAAAACATACAATAATTAAAAAAAAAATCCGATTGCAGCTCAGAAAGGACGGCCGAGTCTTGGGCCGGGATAGTTATTCAGGAAAGGCCTGCCAGAAAAGATCCGTCTTGACAGCTTTTTTAAAGCTGTCTAAGGTGGTAATAAGACGGATCTCGTCCGGCAGGCCATTCCATAATCTGGGAGCGGCAGCAGAGAAGGTCCTCTGGGAGGTCATTGACAGCCTTGTTTTCATAGGCTGTAACAGATTCCTCCCAGAGGACCGAAGTGCGCGGGGAGGGTCGTACGGAAGGAGGCGGTCCCGGAGATAAGTTGGACCCAAGCCATGCAGGGCTTTAAAGGACGTAACCAACACCTTGTACTGTGCCTGGAAACGAATAGGCAGCCAGTGGAGAGCTTTTAGCACAGGTGTTATATGCTCTCTTCTGGAAACACCAGAAATCAACCTGGCTGCCATGTTCTGAACTAGTTGAAGTTTCCGAGTCAAGCACAAGGGTAGCCCCATGTAGAGCGCATTACAGAAATCCAGATGGGAGGTTACCAGTGCATGTACTACAGTTTCGAGGTCCCTAGTTTCCAGGAAAGGGCGCAGCTGGCGTATCAGCCGAAGTTGATAACAGGCACTCCTGACTGTCACATTTACCTGATTAGACATCTGGAACATCGGGCCCAGGAGCACCCCCAGACTGCGAACACAGTCCTTGGGGGAGAGTGTAGTTCCATCCAGGATTGGAGTTTGTATTCCCAGACCTGGTTTTGGGCCTGTAACTGTTAGTACCTCCGTTTTGTCTGGATTCAGTCTCAATTTGTTTTTCCTCATCCAGTCCATTACTGCTTTAAGACAATCATTGAGAGAAGAGACACCATCTGAAGTCGAAGCTGATGACCGAGACATGGAGAAGTATATCTGGGTGTCATCAGCATACTGATGACACTGCACTCCGTGCCTCCGAATGATCTCTCCCAGCGGCTTCATATAGATGTTAAATAGCATCGGGGACAGGATGGCACTCTGAGGAATGCCACAGTTAAGCTCTATTCTGGTAGAGCAATTGTCCCTGAGCCTCACCCTCTGAGATCTGCCCTAGAGGAAGGAACGGAACCACTGCAAGGCAGTGCCTCCAATTCCTAACCCCCTCAGGCGATCCAAGAGGATGGAATGATCTAGTGTATCAAAGGCCACTGAGAGGTCCAAGAGTACCAACAGGGTCACACTACCCCTGTCGATCCCCAAGCGGAGGTCGTCAGCCAGAGCAACCATGGCAGTCTCCACTCCATATCCCGTCCTAAAACCAGTTTGAAATGGATCTAGATAATCGATTTCATCCAAGACAGTTTGGAGTTGGGAAGCGACCACCCTCTCAATCACCTTGCTTAGAAAAGGCAGCAAGGAGACTGGCCTATAGTTGTTCCTGTACAAGGGGCCCAGGGAAGGCTTTTTCAGGAGCGGCTTAACCGCTGCTTCCTTCAGACAGGGTGGAACGGACCTCTCCCTGAAGAACGCATTGATAACATCCCTAAGGAGTACTCTCGATGCGTCGCCCCCTTGGGTGGCCAGCCAAGATGGACAGGGATCGAGGGGATGGGTCGTCTTCCTCACTCTACCAAGGAGCTTGTCCACGTCATCGGTACTCACAGATTGAAGCTGATCCAATAAAATTTCATCAACGGAGTTGCTGGACACCTCGTCTATAGATTCTGTCATAACACTGGCATATAAGTCGACTCTTATCCGAGAGATTTTATCTGCAAAGTGGATGTTAAACACATCACAGCAGGCCTTGAGTAAGGGGTTGTGCACAGTTGGAATCTGTGTCAGCTCCCCCCCCCCACCCTAAACAGTTCTGCTGGACGGGACTCTGCAGATGCAATATGTGCAGAGGAGAAAGACTTCTGCGCTGCACGTATCACCTCTCGATAAGAATCAAGGAAATTCCTATGACGAGTCTTGTTGGATAAGAGTCGAGGCTTCCGCCAGGTGCGCTCTAGTTGTTGTCCAGCCAGCTTCATCTTCCTAAGCTCCTCTGAATACCAGGGCTTACGGTTATGAGCAGGCTGGAAAGGACGTTTGGGAGCGATTGTGTCGATAGCCTTGGTGAGGTCGGTGTTCCAAATATTAACCAAAGCTTCAACAGAATCACCAGCGTTACCAACCATTAGCCCCTCCAAGGCTTTCTGGAATCCTATTGGTTCCATTAGCTTTCGAGGGCAGACCATTCTAATAGGTCCACCACCCCCAGTGGGGCGGACAGTGGCTCTTAGCTCCATCTTGACCAGGAAATGATCCATCCATGACAATGCAGAGGTTTTAATAACCTCCGCCCACAGATATTCCTGTTCTGTACTAAAGGCCGCATCGAGGGTATGACCTGCACAGTGAGTAGGCCTGACAACCAATTGGGATAGGCCCATGTTTGTCATGGATTCCATGAACTCCTGAGCTGCGCCAGTTAGATTTAGCAAGCTGGTCTCGAGTGGGATGTTGAAGTCGCCAAGAACTAAAAGTCTGGGCGACTCCAGCAGCAACTCTGAGACCAGATGTGTTAGCTCGGTTAGGGAGTCTGTTAGACAATGGGGTGGCCGGTACACTAACAGAATCCCTAAGCTATCCCTGGACCTCAGGCTTAGGTACATACACCCAATGTGGACTGTGTTCCAGATAGGCTTCCTGGTCAAAGTTAGATTGTTTTTATGAACCAGAGCCACTCCGCCCCCCGCCCACTTTTCCTTACCTGCTCACTAACTGAGTACCTGGCCGGGAGTGCCAACGCCCAAGTAACAGCACTGGCCCTCCCAGCCAGGTCTCCGTAAAGCATGCCGTGTTTGGAACGGGAACAGGGTTGGGAAAGGTTTTCCCTTTCGGACGATGTCCACCCTTTTCCGTTCCTACACTATGTTCTGTTTTCTCCCCGTGATATAGTAATCACGGGAGAAGTCTTTAATAGGCACCCGGTTCCGTTTCTGTTATGGAATCACGGGTGTGTGAATGGGATCCCGTCCCTGTTCTGGAATGACAGGGATGGGGGAGGAGCTCTGTGGCAGGCACTTCCTGCCACGATCTGGACAGCCAGGTAAGTGCCACCCTTCCTACCCCCCTTCCCGGGTTACTTGTATTTAAAAAAAAATGTGTTTTTTATTTTTATTCTTTCTTTTGACAGCTGGGGGATTTTTAATTTGAATTTCCCTCCCATTCGTTCTCTCATGAGAACGAGCGGGAGTTCCCCCGGCTGGTCATAAAAGCAGCTTTACGACAGCTGCATTTATGGCCAGCCGGGCAAGGAGGGAGGAGTACCGTTCCTGTTCTGGAATGGAGGTAAGCGTGTGAACATTTACCTCCATTCCATTGCAGGAATGGGAGAGGAGGTGGCGGGACAGAATCAGGGCTTTTAGCCCCTGTGTGAAAATCTCCTATGACTCTGGGAAACCAGGGTTTAAATTCCTACTTGGTCATGGAAACCCACTGGGTGATCTCAGGCAAGTTACACTCTCTCAGCTTTAGAGGAAAGCAATGGCATACCACCTCTGAATAAATCTTTAAAAGAGCCCACCCACCCCCACTTCCCTTAGGGTGTCTGTAAGTCAGAAACAACTTGAAGGCACACAACAACAACCATCTTATGGAGTTTTACTGTAAAGTCAACACTAAAAAATTAGTCCAACCAGTCCCTAACAAATAGCCTTCAGTTAGAATAAGTTATGTGCACGTAAGTGCTGATTTCTACCTATCAGAATGTGAGGGGGGCAGAGTACCAATTGCTAATACTGTATATATAGTATTCCATTTTAAAGAACAAATCAGTGTACTTATACCCTGTTCTCTGTTCATATACATTGTAAGTACTGCACCAGTTACATTGGAATATCTATTTTGCATCCCCTCCCCAAAAGCCACAATTATGAAGGAGCTTTATTTATTCCACAGGATGTTGAATCAGTATAATGAAATATCCCCATACATTATTTGTAGCTCTAATTCATAATATATATATATTTATGCACAGTGCACAGTGTGCTCAAGCATTTTATCTATCTTTATGACAGACAGTAGTGCCTCAGTACTTTAAAAAGCACAACCCAAAATAGGGAAGTTTTGGGGCACACCTTTTAGTGTTTGGAAGCCAGAAATCCATAAAACTGTCACTCTCATTTACACAGCTCACCATGCACAGAACATAAGTGACTAACAGCTTGAGAACATAGAGGGCACTATTATTTCCATTTTAAAGATGGAGAACTGAGACTGAAAAATATTGCTATATCCAAGACCATTTAGAGAGTCTATATTTCACACTTCTATTGAAATCTTCTATTGAAATAAGAAAATGAGTACAATTCACCAGTAAGTTCACCAATGTGAAGGCTTGCTGTTGTGTGCCTTCAAGTTGTTTCCAACCTATGGTGACCATAAGCAAACCTCTCATAGGGTTTTCTTAGCAAGATTTGTTTGGGGGGGGTTGCCTTTGCCTTCCTCTTGAGGCTGAAAGGCCCAAGGTCAACCAGTGGATTTCCATGGCTGAGCAGGGATTTGAACCCAGTTCTCCACAGTCATAGTCCAATGCTCAAACCACTAAACTGTGCTGGCTCTCAAGGGATGGCTGTCTCCCTATAAATGAATGGGAGAAAAAGCATGAAACATATATTATAGTCTTTCCTTAATTTCAGAGGGGCCTACACGGAAGAACATTTCAAGACATGAAGCCCTATTTCTCTCAAGTACTGAGCAGGGAAAATACTTAGGACATTTTCAGATGGTGCTTACCCTGGGATCAGGTCCTGGGAGAGGAACGGCACTCTTGCGCGGCAGGGGGTCCTTTTTGGACACCACCGTCCCTCTTCTGGGATCATTCATGGCACGTCCGTGAAGCTTTGGAAGCGACCACGCCATATTCTAAGCACGGAAGTTGCCCGTGCTTAAAATATGGTTGCAGCCGCTTCCAAAGCTTCACAGACATGCCACGAATGATCCCGGAAAAGGGACGGTGGCGTCCGGAAAGGACCCCCTGCCGTGCAAGAGCGCTGTTCCTCTCCCAGGACCTGATCCCGCAGTAAGGACTGTCTGAAAATGTCCTTAGTGTCTCTTCCCGTGACTTTGGATTTCCATCTCATTGAAGATTCATCACATTTTTCACCTGTGTACATCTAGAGGCATTAAAAATTGTCTGGCATTCCAAATTCACCCTTAAGCTGGCATATAGAGGAGAGGGCTTGTTAATTTAATATAGTTATTTAGGAAAAGATTTACTTTGCTGTTTTATATACACAGTGTATTCAAAAATCAATGCAATGTGCTGCAAGCTTTTGGAAAACAGGGAACATGAAATGTGTGTATTTTACTGTCTATCAAATGTCAGACAAGACATAATGCTAATACTGCTTCTTAAAGTAAGTTCCAGGAATGAGTGAACAATCTATAACACATTTTAATTGGGCCTCATCCTTTGGCATGATGGTCAAAGTCACTTAATGATAATTATTTGACTCAAAACAGCACATTAGAATAACCATTTAATTCCATAACTAGGAGAGGTGTAAGTGATAAAAGCTGAATTTCTAAAAACCTGTATTGTTCAATACAGACTGGCATTGCATTAGTGTTTCTGACTTTAGAACTATTCAGCAGCAATTCTGACATATTCATTTATTTGGAATAAAAACCTTCTGACCGATTCCCCAAATACAAAGCTTCCCTAGGAAGCAGGGATATATAGGATTGCTTATCAAAATCGTCTCATTTTACAAGGGTATTGTCTAGATGGTGAAAAAACTCCTCATAGAATTTGAGGAGAATACCTTTTGTCCCAACAAGATCCCATGGTGATTCACTGTATTCAGAAAGATGGTGGCCAAAAACTCCTAAAGCTATGTGGGAAAAGCCTTCACAGCTTCTGAGGTTTTTTTTTAAAAAAATGCATGGGAAATATGCATTCCCACTCATTAGGACAACCGAATTGCATTGCAGTGCATTCCTGGATAAGAGTGGAAGTGGAAACCTGATTCATTAGACTTGTGCTAGGGATGGGCTTGCCGACAATGAAGTGGTTGGAAGCACCATTTTGGAGTTTTCGGTATCGATCATGTACTTTTTCGCTGTGCTGAGACAACCAAACAGCTTTTTTAATCAGAAAGTTGCACCTGTGCACCTTAGATTTACAGTAAAAAAAATAACAATACTGTACAGTAGTGGCAACTTGTGAAGAATAACACGAGTGATTCATTCCTAGCCACCATCTTGATTCACAGGCACAGCTGTGTGAACTTCAAATATGGATAACTTTGCATAACAGCGATTTTGCCAAAAAAAATGTGGAGACAAATAAATGCTGCTGTAAATTTGCATCTAGATTTTCATCTAAACAAGCCCAAGGTGTGGCCAAGAAGGCAACTAACTTTTGATTTGCTTGCATCCTCTGATGCACATATGAGGTGATTAGGAGGTCATCATGATCACAAAACTATCATGCAGTTGTTTTCACAATCATTTTATCAATGATAGTCAGAGTTTGGAAAAAGTTATCTTTGAGCTTGTTTGGGGATTCTGGGAATTAAAGTCCAGAAAGCAACTTTTCAAGTTCTGCTCATCTCAGTCTTGCAAACAAATGAGAGCTGACTCTCTTTCAGACACAATGCCTTGTTATCCCTTCCACCACTACTGTATCTATTCCATACCCTCCAACTATATTGAATTGGCACAGTCAGTCCTAATTAATCCTCTGTCCACCCCCTTATCAGCTGCTTCTAAAATGGCCCTCTTTCCCATCCTCACTCCTTCCCCCTTTGCCCTCAGCATGCTTCAGTTACTGCAAACTGAGTGAAAAGTGCAAAAGTACTATACACTCAATTGACTCAGCAGGAGAGGAGAGGAAGGGGCAGACTCTTACCCTTTCAGCAGGCTCAGGCAAAAGCAAAAGCAAGCTATCAGTCCCTCAGCATGTGTTTCCTTCCTCATTAATAGCTTTGCCAACTGAACCACACTTTGATGTTGCTCGTGTCCCATTTTCCTCTGTGAAATGTTGGAGGGTACACTGTTCTCCTTCTATCTTAGTCTGCAGTTGTCTCCTCCTTCTGCTGCTTTCCTCTACCCAGATGGAATAACATGATATAGACAAAATACTTTTTCAGATGGGCTAAAAAGCCCCCGTGGAGGTTGGGAGGACAGTGGTATCCCACTTCCAGCAATCAGTTTCACATGCCCAGTCCTCCTCCTGTCCTTCCTCCATGCTGGAGGGATGAGAAGGATGCCACTTTTCATTGACAGAAGCACAGAGGAAGCACGAGCGAAGGACAGGAGGAGGATGGCGTCGTGCGAAATCAATCACTGGAAGTGGGACAGCGTTGTCCTCTCCTGACCTCCATGGTTTTTTTTTTAGCCCATCTGAAAAAAGTCCCAAATGCTCTGCTTATAGCTTTCATTCTCAATCTGAGATGGTTCCTGTATTGGAAGGAGCAGCACTGAGCTATCACATTGATGTCTATTGAAGCGTCTTGCATTAAGCCAAAAACAAAGGATCAGAAACTGGCTCGTTTTGAGACACAAGATCTTGCACCATGATTTAAAGAAGGGGGGGGGATATGGTGAAGGATTTCCAGATGTGGTAGCACTGCAACTCCCAGCATCTCTCAACATTGGCTAAGCTACCAAGGGCTGGTGGGAATTGAAGGGCTGCACAAGTCCCATCCCTGATTGGAAGTGTAAAACATTGCTTTGCAGGCAGAGCTTAACTTTTGCTTTTTCTTACAAACATCCATGAAAGTAGGACAATACAACATTCACTTTACATGGTGGGATCTGAGGCTGAGAGTAACCTGCTCAGGTTTAAACACTAAATCTATTGGTGGGTGTGGGCAGGGAGAGATGGAATCGAACACAAATCTGCCAGGAAGTCAAATGCCCTGTTCTAAGGGATGCAGCTACTGGGAGGAGGGAGCAAAATTAGGGCATTGACTCCCCACAATAAGAATTCTGTCCCCACGTTACATTTTTCTTCCTCCTGAAATTCCTAGCATTACAGTAACTTAAAATTTCAGCTGACCATCCAGAAATACAGTTTTGGTACCCAAAGAAAAGAGGCAGGCAAAGTGACCAACAGAATCAGAAACAGAAAATATAAGCATGCTAAGTGTGAAGAATTTTCTGGACTTCCTGAAATGCTATAAATTTGGGGACAGAAGGAACATTTCATGGGGGGCACAATTCTTTCTTGGAGGGGTAATTCACTCATTCCTCCTCTCCGTGGCTACATCCCTGCCTGTTCTGTAGCTTAAACTGTCGTTAGCATTTGCAAGTATTATGCAATCGGCAAGTTACCTATGTAAGCAATTAGTATTCAGAACATATACATCATTAAACACAAACAAGAAAAATTGCTTCTCATTAATATCAGAGCCTGCAAATTAGAGATGGGTAACTTGTGACTTTCAATATGGTGCTGTAATGCATCTCTCATGGAGTCTGTGTTGGCTAGGGTGAACAGAGTTGCTGTCCAACATTTTAGAGAGCTACAAATTGCCCATCCTTCTTGTAGATGATACTTTGAAACAATAAGATATCAGGTGGTCTCATTATGACATCTAATTCAGGTCAGACCAATTGCTTTCAACACAAACCAAAAAGTTTAAAGCATGAAATGGAAGAAAGAGGAATAATGTATTCCTCATTCAATGGTAGAACTGCATTTTGTTATATACAGTATATATACATATATAAATATCCACTACCTTTCTGTTTCAGAAGTAACATCAGCCTCAAACCAAACAACACTTGAACCCTATGCTCAACCCCCCTAACTCTACAGACAGAAATGCAAGATATGTCAGCTGTATTAATGCATTTTAAAAAACTGGAAGTGTGCCAGATCTGAATGAACAGAGGAAAAATGTTGTCATCTCACAAAATCTAAACATAGATTCCTAGGACTGTATAAATCTTTCTGACTCACAAGGAAAAAGGAAAGGATCATATCCTTTTGTCCTGCATACGGATGTTCTCAACAATAGCCTCATGTCCTGTGCAGTTCTGAGAATACATTACTAATGCAGAACCAGCATTTAGATGCCTATCCCAATATCATACAGAAACATTCTGAATTAGAAACCCAAGTTGAGAGAATTAGTGATAACCTCACAATCATAATTATGTTTAGATTTTCCTTGGTTTTCTTCCAGGCTGTGAGACCATGATGTGGAATAGTTTCTTTCTGACATTTTGCCTGCATCTGTGGCTGGCGTCTTCAGAGAACATTCTCTGAAGATGCCAGCCACAGATACAGGTGAAACATCAGAAAGAAACTATTCCAGAACATGGCCTCACAGCTTGGAAAAAACCCAAGGAAAATCGATGGATGCCGACCATGAAAGCCTTTGACTTCACATAATTATGTTTCTTATCACCCTATTTTCTCAAGTGTCAGGTGCTATTTATGTTCGTTTCTCATCCTCAGAGCTCTATTTCATTTAAAAACAATTTTGTAAACTATTTCATAATCTGAATATAAAACTGTATTTTCAACTGGCAAAGAATATCTCTCCAATAAATCTTGTATCCAATTTTCATGACAAATTCCCAACAAAATATGTCTTCCAACAGAATATTAATCTTAGCATACACATCAGAAGTTTGCCTTGCTGAGGCATTTATAACATACCTAGTATTAAGCATATTTAGTTTAATTGAGGGAGGGAGTGGGAATGGAAATAAAGGGGAGAAAGGTGACATTTAACAACCAGCATTCCTCGCTACCTCCTATTCTAGCTAGGGCTGTTGGGAATTGCAGTCCAACAGCATCTGGAGGGCTGCACTTTGCCCACCCCTGTTCTAGACAGTATTAAGTAAAGTTATTGTGATATTTTAGTCTCTTTCTAGTTTTTTTTACATTACAGGCATACTTCAATTCACAAAGTTTCTGGTAAAGAAACTCCTTTTTGCAAAATCTTTTTACACACCTCACCCCACTTTCCTCTTCATTATCTGACTATGTGGAAGTTTATTTCAGCAGCATCAGCATTAGGAGAAGGGTGAAGGAGGGCTGGAGAAACACAAACGTCCGGTGTTGAGCTGAACCAGAGCCTCTACAACAAACAATTCAATAAAGCTTGAATTGTCATCCCTGGATGCATTTTGGGGAAGCTTTTAAGTGGTCTCTAGAAGAGTCAAAACGTTTTTGTTTATTTATGCAAGGCTTACATTTCTTTGTGGGAGCCACTCTGGGTCCCCCTCCAGGAGAAAGGTGGTATTTAAATAAAATAAATACATTAATAAATGTCATGTGTATATGTTTAATTTTGAATGAAAAGTTTGCTGACACCTTTTGAACTCCTCCTCCTGTTCTTCTTGGTGGAGGAAACCTACCCCTTTCCCTGTCATTTCTGCCTCTGCTACCAAATTTTCTGTAATACCTGGGAACACACAAGTAATATAGAAGTAATGCCTAGGAACAGATCTACTTCATATACCTCTGCTGGTTTTTATTTTGCTATATTCAACTGCTACCTTTTAGTATTTTGTTTATTATTGGTTTTCCCAGTGTATTTTCTTATGTAAGTTGCCCCATGAACAAACATTTTTAGGATATCTATATATCAACCTACATTTTTTCCTTGGAAAGAAAACTGGACAATGTAACCTAGAAAATTTGTCACAAACAAATAAGCACACACTCCATAACCTATAACTGTCCTGGTTTGGCAGGGACAGTCCCAATTAATCCTCTGATATCCTACTTTTTAAGCTGCTTTTAACATGCGCCAGTTTCTCTCTCCTCTTTCAACTCATTTTGCACCAATTGCACTCAATTAATTCAGTGGTAGGAGAATAAAGGTGGGGGTGGAGTCTTGCCCATCTCAAGAGGCTTATGCAAATACAAACAGCTCCATCTTCTCCTCACTTGTGTGTTCTTCCTCATTAATAACTGTTGCCATTTTGACTACACTCCAATGCTGCTTGACAACACGTCTTGGTTTTCATCTGTGAAATGTTGGAGGCTATGCCACACATCTCTGTTGACATGGAAAAGTGATTGTCAAGACATTAAATATTCAGGCTTGGAACCCCCTGAAACAGTTAAATAGTCCAACTTCCCCTCAGTCCAAGTTTAATCAAAACAGCGCTGTACTACTTTTTCTTTGAATGTGGAGGACTCTGAAATTTCAAATGTCCTTTACACACACCACAAAAGCTATGCAAAAGTCTATTTTGTTAAGTAAGTACAAGACAATAATCTTTATTTTCCCATGGTCTTTGGGAATCATGTTGATCAAAGTTATAGACCTATTCAGGTATCCAGTAAGCATGTTGTTTAAAGATACGAGGAGGGCAGTATGCTAACCCCACTCTTTCTATCATTGCTTGCCCATGTGAAAGCAATGTACTTGAAAAGGCTCTTCTACTCATGGAGGCTCTCTACATGAGCAAGACTGTATGTATGACTAAATAACAGATTAAAACATGGATGGAGAATATATGGTCCTCCTGATGTGGACTGCGATGCCCATAATTGCTTACCATTGACTAGGGATGGTAATTCTAGATTTTCCCATTCCTAAGAGATGTTGGGTGAACGTGATAATTTTTTTCTTCCTGTAGCATCAAAGTACTTGAGAACCTTTCCTCCACAAAGAAAGGAAGCTGCATAACTTTCTGAAGAAAGCTACAGACCTTTCCAAAATGCAGCAGAGTTTTTGAAAAAACTGAGCAGCTTTCCCACCAAAGCTATGGAGCTTCCCAAAAAAGATGGAGGAAAAATAGAATGTTGCACAATTTTAAATGTTGCACAGCTTTAAAACAGGAAGTACACCATTGAAAGTAAAAGAAACAGTATATTGTCCACAGAATAGACAAACAGCATACACAGAGAAAAAACACTTTAATATATAGTTCTCTGTATAGCTCTTTGTATTTTGTGTAGTTTTCCCAAGTGCACATTCAGCAAAAAATGACAAACTTTTTTTCTTGGAAAGCTGTATAGTTTCTCAAACTGCACAGTTCACAAAGTGTGCAGGTTTTGTTGAGCTGAGTGCAGTATAGTTGTCTCTTCATATTTGCAGTGGTTTGGTTCCAGGACCCCCCGTGGATATCAAAATCTGTGAATGCTCAAGTCCCATTATATGCAATGGCATAGCAAAATGGTGTCCCTTATATAAGATGGCAAAATCAAGATTTGCTTTTTGCGTTATTATTTTTTAAAGAATATTTTCAAACCATGAATACTTAAATCCATGGATACCAAATCCATGGATACAGAGGGACAACTGTATTCCAAATTGTGACCCTTATCAGGAAACTATTGAATACAGTACTCTTTCTGCCTCTACCAGTGGCTATGCTAGTTAGGGCTGATGAGTGTTGTAGGTCACAGGGACTGGAGAGTGAAGAACTGCCTGTTGTTAGATTGGAAGAAACATTTACAGTTCTTGGAAACTTTAGAAGGAATGCTTTTTTGGTCATGTGCAGACCAGAGACCATTTCAAACTACATAGTTATAGCACTATGTTTCCATTTTTTACTGTCATGCCTGCATATTATGGAATCATGGGACATGTGGTTTGATGAGGTTCTTTGGCTGGGAATTCTAAATACTCTTCCTAGGATTCCATATCATGTTGCCATGGCAGTTAAAGTTGAAATAAAGTGCTATAACTCTCTCATACCAGGACACAGCATTTTTACAAGTGAAAATCAAACAAGATTGCAATATGTATCTCACGTCTTGAAAATATTTAAGGTAAGGTTTTGGAATGGAGAGTAACTCAGAAAAACAGCTGTTCCTGGTTAGGACAGCTCAACTGGAAAGTAAACATTCCTGTCAAACATTAATTAACGTGTGGACCAAATTTATTTCACAAACTATGCATTTTCTGAACCAACCACTCAACTTCTTGATGTATTTGAGAGAGTGAGATTGATTGATTGAGTGAGACTTTGAAAGGCAAGTGATTACAGGATTAAACACTATTTAGAGCGTGTCTCCAAGCTATTCTCTCAATTAATTTTTTGAGGAGTTAGTGAGCAGAAGGATTATTTTAAGGGGGAAGCGTGAAATGGAGGAATTTTTCTCTCTAACACCGCTCAAATGCATCACTGACAATACAATAGCTTTCCAGGACCATACCAAAAGCATTTAAAAGAATTTTTTGAAAAAGACTTTATTTATTTTGTTTATTTATTCCATTAAAAAAGGAGTGTTTGATGGTTAGGAATATACTTTTGCTGTATTTTTTTTACTTCCTCAGAAACACACAGAACATTATATCTGTTACAATGAATGCAGTAATAGTCCAATTAAATAATCAAATGAAAGATACCTGCTTCTGCTTAATGTAGAATTGATACTCAGCAAAGATTGCTTGATGGGAGAATGAATGGATACATTTCTATTCAAAGAGGTTATTTGTGTATTCTTATTAGTATACTCTTTCAGAATTTAGGCCAGGGGTGACAATAACATAACCTCCAGATGGCATTTCAGCTCCCAGCTTTCCTTACTGTTGACTATGCTGTCTAAAGTCACAAGGAGTTGTAATCTAACTAAATCTGGAGGGACATGAGATCCTGATTTAGACACATAGGACTTTTTCAAATGAGACGAAAACCTCCCGAGGAGGTCGGGAGAAGAACGGTGCTGTCCTGCTCACAGTGCTCCATTTCAGATGGTGCCATCCTCCTCCCGACCTTCCCCTGTGCTTCCTCTGTGCTGCAGGCACTGCTTTGTATTGACAGGGTTTTTACATCAATAAAAGCAGCATGTTTCTCATGCCTGCAGCATGGAGGAAACACAGGGAAGGTTGGGAGGAGGACGGCATCATCTGAAACGGAGCACCGTAAGCGGGACAGTGCCATTCTTCTCCCGACCTCTTCGGGTTTTTTTCCCCCCATTTGAAAAGTCTATAGATTCTTTTAAAAATTGAATTGGAGGGTGAGATTTAGAATCCAGTTAAGGAAATCTATGCATATAAAAAGGCTTTCTCATGCATATATCTTGCCGGCTTAGGATCCAGCAGCTGGTATATCGAAATGCCAGTTCTGACTTTTGTTGCTGCAGCTGCTATTTGCTATCAATTTGATTTCAATTTATGGCAACCACATGAATGAGAGATCTCCATGAATCTTGGTCATCAGCTGCCTTACTGTCTTGCAAACTCAAGGCTGTGGCTTCTTTGACTGAATTGATCCACCTGTAGTGCTGTCTTTTCCTGCTACTTTCCCCTTTCCCCAGCATTATTGTTTTGTCCAATGAGTCATGTTGTCTCATGATATGTTGAAAGTACAATAGTCTCAGTTTAGTCATCTGAATTTTCTAGTGAGAATTCAGGCCTCTTTTGCTTTAGGACCCATTCATTTGCCTGTTTAAGGGTCTGTGGTATCCCTAAAACTCTCTTCCAGCACCACATTCCAAATGAATTATTTTCTTTCTGTTGGCTTTCTTTGCTGTCCTGCTTTCACACAACCACACATGGAAACAATGCTGACTATCTTCACTTACTGCTTTCAATGGAGTGTACATTCAAATGTGTTTCCATCTGTATGTTCAAGTGCAAGTGCAGCTAGCTTTTGGAATACACCAAGGTTAGATTGGGGTCACATCTTCTAAAATTATGTGTGTATTTGTGGGTGGGTGTTCAAGTTGCCTGTTGATTTATGGCAACCCCATTAATTTCATAGGGTTTTCTTAGGCAAGGAATACTCAGAAGTGGTTTTGCCAGTTCCTCCCTCTGAAATATAGCCTATTTGTTGTGTACTGTGGTAAAAATGAGCAACAGTCATAACAGAGAAAATTGAAAATACAATTTTTTCTCCCAGTTAACAGCATAGTCTAAAATTGTTGTTGTTGTTGTTGTTGTTGTGAGCCTTCAAGTCATTTCCAGCCTATGGTGATCCTGTCATGGGGTTTTCTTGGCAAGATTTGTTCAGAGGGGCTTTGCCTTTGCCTTCTTCTGAGGCTGACAGAATGTGACATGCCCAAGGTTACCCAGTGGGTTTCCATGGCTGCGTGGGAATTTGAACCCTGGTCTGTAGAGTCATAGTCCAATGCTCAAACCACTACACCATGCTGGCTGTAGGCCAAAATATACCAGGAGTGAAATTAAGAGTAGAGCCCTATGTTATTCAGTTACTGTGACATACTTGGGATCCAGCCTTAAGCATATTTAGTAAAGAGTAAGCCTTACTAAACACAGGGCTCTACTATTAATATATCTGGAGTGAAATTAATAGTAGAGCCCTATGCTTAGTGAAACTTAGCCTTTGGTAAGTGTGCTTAAAGCTTGATCCCAAGTGTATCATAGTAACTGAATATCAATAAGCATCTACTACTACAGCCCAGAGTTTTCAGGACCTGGGCAGGGCTGTTGATAACAGGGTGTCTTGGATGTCTCTCATTCATACAGTCATCAGAAGTCAAAGGTGACTCAATGGCAATTAACAACAAACCATAGCCCTTTACATGTCAACTCAGAATGAAGCCCTGTTGAGTTTAATTAGACTTACTCTCATCTAAGACAGTAATATACAATTGCCACTTTAATTCACTTTCAAAGAAAGGGAAGGACCCTAGGCTCAAATACAAGTAGGTTAACTGAATTGGACTGCTGTGAAACTAAAACAGAAGTTTAAGTTGCCAATAACAACTTAAAAAACAACAACAACTAGCAGTTATGGTTACAAACTGGATGTTTTCCTGGAATTGGTTTCCTCTGTTTGTGAGGCCTCCTAACCAGAGAAGAAAAAATGCCTGCATTTTAATTATTTAGCAGTACTCAAAATAGTCTGTAAAGGTTTTTACATTTTTGAATACAGGTAATGTGGGCATAATCAAACATTTATTTTGCTCTCATTTAGAAATAGCCACCATAATTAATGGGAAGAGCTCTAGATGTTTTTAAAGTCCAGACTCATGAAGATATAAATATTTTATTCATGATATAGATTAGGGTGGGAATCCAGATGTATGTTAGTTATGGCTCATGGGAGCTATAGCTCAAGAATATTTGAAAGGATACATGATTCATATCCATGATGTAAATAATTTCTGCAAATGTAAGTCAAATAGAAGGGCCTAAATGCCCTAAAGGCACAGATCCCATCTGATCTTGGAGCTAAGCATGGTCAGTCCTGGCTAGTACTTGGATGGGAGACTACCAATGAATACCAGGTGCTGTACGCTATATAGAGGAACTGGCAAATGCACCTCTGAGTATTCCTTGCATAACAAAACTCTATGAAATTCACAGGGTCACTATAAGTCAACAGGCAACACACACAAGGTACAGAAAGCTCAGAAAACAGGTTAAACATACATAATTACTACTAACATTATTGCATAGCTTTATGTTCCTTGGGCCTAAATCCCATTGCTAATTCCAACTACAGCAGACCCAATGAATGAAAACTGGATATATTAGAATGCATGTGAAGGAGACCATTAATCTGGGAGAAAATGAAGGTTGGCTATGTTCTAAAATGCACTGAGAATGTGTTTTAAGAAGGCTTGAAAAGAGGTATGACAACATACAAAGGGCCAGTTCTCTTCACCCATTTATTTGTTTAATTTTAGTGTACTTACTTACCATCTCTCATGTCTTTGTCACCGTCACCTCAGATTGTATGTTGTTTAAGGAAGTTTTCTGAGCCATCCTTAATTTAGTGTGCTGCTGCTACAAATAATGTTTAAACTCTGGTCACTGTGGTATCATTATTATTTGGCAAATGGGAAGTGATGGAGTGGGCAGCTTAGATAAATGTTTTGCAGCACTCATGTTTACATCTCTGGTGACAAAATAAATATGACTGACAATTAGAAAAATGCCTCATACCCCAAATTATCATGCGTACTGAGTGACATCAGAAGTGGAAAGTAGAGAAAGGACAGCTGATAATGTATGAGCTTAGAACATGTATAAATGTCTCCTTGTCCAAGGTTTCCTCAAAGTTTCCTGTTCTAATCAAACCACAAAACTGAATGGAGGACTCCCAAACCATTCAATCTAGGATTGAATTAAGAGGTATCTTTCCAAAAGCAGAAAACCTCTTTTGGGTAGTAAAGGGTGTGTGTGTGTGATTTCACATACATCCCAAATTGTGCTTCCCTTTGTGCAACGTGCTGCTCAAACATCTGAAGATACATACTAGCAAAAGGTATTTCACAAACTCTAGCATAATTCCACACCATGATTTACTTAACTCTTGTACAACAGTTAATGGAATAGCAGCATTGCCGGTACTGTAGTTATTTTACCTATGCATTTATTTATTTATTTATTTATTTGTTGCCTTTCTCCCTATGCAGGATCCAACTCCAAATCTTTTACAACTGAAATAAAGTACCATATTTCATTGGCTGTTGGAGTTAGATCACTGCAAATATCCTATGCTCCAGTCAGCAAGTGGCCTGGGAAGCAAGTGGTTGGAGTGCAAGAACTGTCAGGTAGTTAATCCAGTCCAGGTCAGTCACAGATTATCCAAACAAGATGAAGGGAGAAGCAAGATGTGGTTGTCACTCAGTCCAAAAGTTGTTATAGGAAGTCAGTAGTCCCAATACAAGAAGAGAACTGTGCTCAGCCTGCAGAAAATGGAGCAGATGATGCAGTAGGGGAAATGCAGCACAGAATTGGTAAAGAGGCAGTACAGGAATACCTGACCAATATAAATGAATTCAATTGTCCAGGGCCAGTTGAACTTCATCCAAGGGTATTAAAAGAACTGGCAGAACTACTGTCAATAATTGTTGAGAATTCATGGAGAACAGGAGAGATCCCAGCAGACTGGAGGAGGGCAAATGTCCCCATCTTTGAAAAGGGGAAAAATAGGACCCAAATAATTACCACCCAGTCAGCCTGACATCAATACCAGGAAAGATTCTAGAGCAGATCATTAAACAGATACTCTGTAAGCACTTAGAAATGGATGCCATGATCACTAAAAGTCAACATGAGTTTTTCAAAAACAAATCATGCCAAACTAACCTTATTTCTTTTTTTGATAAAGTCAAAAGCTTGGTAGATGAAGGGAATGTTGTGGTTGTAGTGTATCTTGATTTCAGTAAGGCCTTTGACATGGTTCCCCATGATATTCTTACAAACAAGCTAGTAAAATGCGAGCTAGACAATGCAACTGTTAGGTGGATTTGTAATTGGTTGACTGACCAAACCCAAAGGGTAGTCACCAATGGCTCCTCTTCATCCTGGAGAGAAGTGACTAGCGGGGCGCCACAGGGTTCTGTCCTGGGCCCAGTGCTAGTCAACATCTTTATCAATGACCTGGATGAGGGAATAGAGGGCATGCTCATCAAATTTGCAGATGACACAAAATTAGGAGGGATAGATAATACACCAGAGGACAGGTACAGAATTCAAAATGACCTTAACAGATTAGAAAGCTGGGCCAAAACTAACAAAATGAATTTCAACAGGGAGAAATGTAGGAGACTATACTTGGGCAGTAAAAATGAAAAGCACAGATATAGGGTGCGGGGAATCTAGCTTGATAGCAGTGCATGCGAAAGGGATCTAGGAGACTTAGTGGACTAAAAGCTGAATATGAGTCAGCAGTGTTATGCGGCAGCCAGAAAAGCCAATGCGATTCCAGGCTGCATCGATAGGAGTATAATGTAGTATAGATCAAGGGAAGTAATAGTGCTACTCTATTCTGCTTTGGTCAAACCTCACCTGGAATACTGTGTCCAGTTCTGGACACCACAATTCAAGAAGGATGTTGACAACATTGGGTAACCAAAATGGTTAAAGGTCTAGAAACCAAGCCCTGTGGGGAACGACTTAGGGAGCTGGGTATGTTTAGCCTGGGAAAGAGAAGGTTAAGAGGTGACATGATAGCCATGTTTAAATATTTGAAAGGATGTCATATTGAGGATGGAGCAAGATTGTTTTCTGCTGTTCCAGAGACTAAAACACAAAGCAATGGATTCAAACTACAGGAAAAGAGATTTCACTTAAACATTAGGAAGACCTTCCTGATGGTAAGAGCTGTTCAGCAGTGGAATGCACTGCCTAGGAGTCTGGTGGAATTTCCTTCTTTGGAGGCTTTTAAATAGAGGCTGGATGGCCATTTGCCAGGTGTGCTTTGATTGTGTATTGGATGGCAAGGGGTTGGACTGGATGGCGCTTGTGGTCTCTTCTAACTCTATGATTCAATGAAGCCAGCAAGGAGTAAAAAGAGTAATCAAATGGCAGCCAGTCCAAGGTTAAGAAAACATGAATGTCAAAGAGTACTGCCAGTCTCCCAGAAAAGACAGTTCCTTACAATGATACAGGGAGCTACTGGGACACTAATAGATGGCTGTCTAAACACACTGGGTGCCTAATAAATCAGTGTCTCCTATTTAACAGCCATGTACTCTCTTCTTGTCTCTTCACTGATGTGCGAAAGATGGCACTGTGTCCTCAACATCTGCTGGGGAGAAGAGCTTCCATCTTCCTTAGCTCCCAGCTCCTCAGACTCAGATAGACCACCATCATCAGGAACTGTAAATTCCTGGACATCTGACTTTGTATCTAAGGGCTTTATCACACCAGCCTGTTGTCTTACAGCAATCATATTGCTTAAGCAAATGGAAACATACTGGCATGGAAACCATAATCATTACACCTTCTCTCCAATAGTGTTATGGTGCCGCTTTGGTGATGCATGTTCCTGCAATCAGTCTTCTGCATTGCCTCTCCTGGAGGGGGACCCCTCATACCACTTGACTGCTGGAATATTGGAACTGCAGAGGAAGGAAATGATCACACCAGAAACAAGAGTTAAACAGCAGTGATATTGGAGTCATTAACAGGTATGTCCCATCAATGAAAAGATAGACTCCGAAGAGGAAAATGCAATGCAATAGCAGGAGAGAGACAATGTTATGTGACAAGCCCCAGCGAAAGAAGCTGTTATCCTGCTGTTATTGCAACACACACACACACACACACACACACAGACACGTACATACACCCACAGTCAAAATGGCACAGACAGCCCCACCAAATGCAACCAAGGAAAGCCACACCAGCACAACCAAACAAAGCCTGCTCGCATGCACATACACAACAGCACACTTGGACCACTCCCAACACACACACACACACACCACCTCAGGTACCAAAACCCCCAATCACCAAACTAAAAGGCGAAAAAGAGGAGAAAACAGCCATCTCAACAAGACTACAACCCTGTGTGATGATCTGAGAACGAGGCACACCAGGAGCAGGCTGAGGCTTAAAAACCCTCTGCCTCCACCCCATCACATGCTCCGCTTTGTGCAAATGCACCAGGCACAAAGCAAACTGGTCTCTCTATGGAGAGGCCATCCAATTGCCCCCTTCCCCACAGCACCTTTCAACTATTGACGCCCCCTTGTCGTGGGAGAGAGGCTTGCGTACCCTAATGATGTTTTGAGCTATGCTGGCGGTGGCATAATAGCCACTGGTAGGGTCTCCCATGCCAGACAGGTCAAAACCGAAGGGTCTGACAAAGAGTGTCAAAGGGCAGGATGGGCTCTCTAGCCTTGTGGCAACCGTCCTAGGAGAAGGAAAACTCCAATCCCAAACCCGGGCAGATGGTGCTCGTCCAACCCTGTAAGGTCAACCATCTAAGAGAAGGAAACTCTAATCAAACCTACGGCCCGAGGACCTCACTGCCACGTCCATGCTTGCAAGGCCACGGCAGATGAATCTTTGGTTTAAAGGGTGAGGCCAGTTCTGTGCACGCTGCGCTCCACCAGAAAAATCCATTGCACAGGCTCGAAGGACAAATCCAGTTCCAAAAAAGCCCTGTAGCGACTGGCAAGGGACGAAACCGGCAGGTGTAAAGATGCACTGGAAGCCGCAGCCCCAACCCTGCATGCAGGCGGTTCAGGTTCATACACAGGGTCAGTTTAAGGAATTTTGGGGGCCCCTGCAAGACTTTATTTTGGGGCCCCCATATGTTTATCTCAGGTCAATGTAACCAAACCTATTCACCGTACAGGATATTCAGGTTTTTCCTAATAATGCTTTTGCAGGAGGAGGGTTTCAGACAGCCCCCCCCCAATGACGGGGGCCCCTGCAGCTGTAGCAGGGCCCTTCAACCGCCCCTGCCCCCAATCACTCTTCCCTCCAACCCAGTGAGACTTACTTCTGAGTAAACATGAGAAAGGAGGGCCTGTAAAGGGTCAGCTAGTAAAGAGGGTGGAGAAACCATCACCCACCTAAAAAGGATTTCGGACTGCCCTGGGGAAAGCCAAACACCCATCTGACCCTGATGCTTAGCAGACTTACTTCAAAGTTAGCCCGGGCATCTCCATCCACAGGGCTCTTTGGGCACAGCTGTTTCCCCCTTGTATATCCAAAGGAAAGGGCGGGGGGATTCATTGGTCTTGGAAGGAAAACCACGATGTGGACAGAAACGCCTTGATTGCAATATATATATATATATATATATATATATATATATATATATATTGCAAAATGCAAAATGGATCTCCCCACATAAGCAGATCCGTGTGTGTGTGTGTGTGTCCCCACTCTGGGTACCATTGAATCTCCCCCTTTCCCCCTCCCTACCTGGATTTCCCAACATCTCCTCCTTTTCCTCCTCCTCTTCCTCTTCTCCTTCCTTGTCCCCCTCCTCTCCTTTCTCAGGGGCCACAGCCACCCGTATCTCCACGGGGCCGACAAGACCACCTCTGGCCAGCTCTCCTCCTCCTCCTCCTCCTCCTCCTCCTCCTCCTCCTCTCCCTCCCACTGCCACCCCCTCTTCCATGCCGCCCAAGGACCAGCCAGCCAAGGGATCCCAGGCGAGCCCCAGGAATATCGAGCATGGGTTTTCCTCCTGGAAGAAGGAATCCCCCCTCCATCTGGGCTGGAGTGGTGAGGAGGTGCTGAGGCTCCAGGTCCCGGTATTTGCCCCACCAGGCCCACCCTTTTCTCTCCCCCCCTTCAAACCCGCCACTGCCGTGCATAGCCCGGGATGGCCTCTGGCTCCCCTCCATGCGCAGAGATGCTCCTTTGGCCACCGACTGCAAAGCGGTGGGGAGGGGGTGTTGGAGGAGTCCCTCGCTCCCTTGCTCTCTGCCAGGCGGGAGAGTTGCCCTTTCTCTGTCCTCCTGCCCAGGAAGCCCTACATTGCTCCCTCCCCTCCCCTCCTTGCACGGGTCACTCAATCTCGGCGCATCCAAGTGAGAGTGCAACCCCCAGTAGGTGATGCCAGGCAGCAAGGAAAGGGTGCCTGACTGGCTTGGCTGGTGGGCCTAGAAGCTGGACAGGGAGGGAAGTTATTGTTTGGAGTCCAAGAGGCAGAGTTTTCCTGGGGGGGAGGCGCCTCTGCCTCTGAGCCACTCTGGGACTGGAAGGCCATGTAAGGAGGGAGTCAGAACAGGGGGGGGCTCTGCACGATGGGGCCCTCCTGCATGATGCCCCCCCCATGGTTGCGGGTGCTGCAGGTGCTTTAAACCGGCCCTGTGTGTATGAGAATGCAATACAAGGTAACAATGAGAGAGACACAATGTCATGTGATAAGCCCCAGCCAAAGAAGCTGTTATCCTGCTGTTATTGCAATTGACTGCCTCCTGTGATAAAGTCTTTTATCACACAACTCCAAAGCAAATACAAAGACTTTTACATATATTTCACATATGTGATAGATTTCAGTGGTTCATTCTTGCATCTCCAGTGAAATATGGTTACTGTTTAGTACCGGATGAAACTTCTGTTGTTGTTGTTGTTGTTGTTGTGTGCCTTCAACTTGTTTCTGACTTATGACTACCCTAAGGTATCATGGAGGGTTCTTGGCAAGATTTGTCCAGAAGGGGTTTTTCTTTGACTTCATCTGAGGCTGAGAAATTATGACTTGCCCAAGGTTACCCAGTGGGTTTCCATGGCTGACCCTGGTCTCCAGAGCTGTAGTCCAATGCTCAAACCACTACCCCACCCTGGCTTTCTGGGTGAACCCTTTATGTCCTAAAAATTCAGTTGAATAACTTTACATTTTGAGTTATTTGCTAGTATTTCACAATTGGAGTTAACTAGTTTTCCCCTTAGGCTTTATCTCTACAAGTCACTGCAGATTAGAATATTTCAGTAATGAATACTGCTGAGTATAACCAACCATGACGTGAGTTTTTGACGAAACTTCTGTGTAGTATAGGGAGAAAAAAACCCAAAGTTCAACTTATGAAGAGTATGTGTCTGTGTGTATGTATGATTGTACAAATGATTCTGTGATTCCTCTAGCTCCCCTAGAAATAGACCCAGAGCCAGGCACCAACAGGTTGCTTTTAATTTTTTTTTACTGTATTCTATTTTTAGACCGCCTGTACATTTGGTTATTAGACTGTCCATGTTTAGAGAAGATGGCCCAACAAAACCAACTGTATGTAACTGATATGATTCTGAGTGACAGTTGCTGGGGGGTTGACCTGAAGGTGAAGGAAAACAAAATTTTATACCCAGTCTGTTTCATTGGTTCTGCTCAGTTACAGCTGCCAGGGGCAAAAATTTGTTATCAGCTCACATACTCTGCTATTAAAATGTATCAAGGCCTTGCTTGGTGTCTTGCCACTCTTTGAATTTCTTGACTTGATCCCAGCTTTGGGGGGTTTGCAATTAAAATCTCCATCTGTTGGCAAAGCAAGGATGCTCATTCAAATGTAGATTGCAGTGTAATTTCAATGGATGTTTTTGGGATAATTTTTTTGAACCTATTTTTGAACAGTACTGTAGTCACAATGTATGCTTTCAGAGACACTGCAAAGAACCCACAAACAAGTTTGCTAAGTTTTTATGCTGTGTGCATGTGTATTATGCACACAGACATACATGGTCTTCCCTAATTTGACTGCTTTGAGGTACAACAGATATGGTAAAAGATATATGAATTGACTGAATAAAATTGATTGAATTTAAATTGATTGAATAAAGTTCAGTAACTTTAGATATGGTAAATGCTATATAAATTGACTGAATAAAATGTATTCAGTACAGTAAATAAACAACTACACAGCCAACAGTAGAAATTCAGTTCTGCCTGACAAGCTCTTACCACTTTTATTCCTCAAATATCAAGTAAATACACTCAATTATTAATTTTCATAAGGGCAGCCATGTTAACATGTTAGCACAGTCAGCAAAAAAGTGTTGTAATAGCTTAAAGACTAATTTATTATGACACAAGACTTTGTAGACTAAGGTCTACTTCAACAGATATACGTATCCCAAATTGACAGGCGTATGATGCCACCCATGTACTCTGTTATTGTGAGAATGCATATATGGACAACTTTGTTGGCTGTGCTACTATTTTTAAACATACCTCTCTGCATTACTAATCATCTGTAGTGGTATATGCAATACATTAGGTCAAGATTTCTCCACCTATATACAGTGAAAATCACTGCATGTGATGGATAATCAAATTTACAAATATTCACATCATGCAGTCCATTGAACAGTGTTTTTGGCCCTGAAATTAGCTGAAATATATTGTGGCATTATTAAGAAGTTTAAACTTGGTCACTGTTGCTGACTTTCAGCTCACCATGTATATGACAGAGAAAACATCAAATTATCTGGCATAAACTTTATAAAAATCCATATCAATTACTTTTCAATAAATAAAAAAGTTTATCACTTCACACATTAGAATGCAGGTAAGTATGTTTTAGAAGTATGCCTGGTGACATGTTACAGGGATGACCAATTTAAGCCTTGAAATTTCCTACAATCTGTCTGCTTAAAAAAAAAGTCTTTGTTAAGCAACTGTGATGTCAACAAAAAGAAAAAGAAAAGAAAGCAAAATATGTTCTTAGTACAGGAGTTACTTTTCTCTGGTGAACTTGTTTACAGAATATTACTTTCAAGCAAAAGCATTCTAGAAAGACAGTACTTTAATTCCAATGCCTCTATGATATGAGACATGGAGAAGCCCATGTTAAGACCCTATCAAATAGATGCACTATTAAGATGACATCCCATCTGCTTAGCAAATGTCCAAATCCCCATGACACCTGCTTAGGGTGGAGAAAGAGCAAATGCATTGCTATAGGTTTTGGTACTTCTGCAATACAAAGCAGCTCTTGTCTTAGAACCTACCCCAGCAGCAGGCTTGAAAAGTTTTGGAATATTTCTACCACAGAGTTTAATCTTGTGAGTGAACAAGACTTTAAATAGCCTCTCATGACTACTAGCATAGTGTTGATATCAAAAGCCCTGAAGGTGTTTTTTTTTTTAAAATAACATTTGATTTATGTTAGGGGAAAAATAATTCTCAAAAGGTATTTATTTTCACTCTTGACACACTTTTAATCAGATGGGGTTAAATGAGTTTGGTGGGCACAGAAGTATTCATCCTCTCCCAATTCTCCTGGAAAAGTTTGGCTTATCAACTCTTAATTCTGAAAAACCATAGAAGCCAGGAAGTTTGGGGAAATGTGCTGATAAAGACTATGGGGTTGTCTAGATGAAAAAACTCCTCACAGAATATGAGGGGAATACCTTTTGTCCTGATGAGATCCCATGGGGATTCGCTGTATTAGGAAGGATGGGGGCCAAAAACTTCATGTACTCCATGATAACAGACTTTGTGGTGATTTTTTTTGGTGAAGTTTTTAAAAAATATGCAGAAATGCACATTTCCACCCATTTAAACAACCAGTTCAAAGTGGAGTGCATCCTGGAAGCCAAAATGTGATTAGTTGGATGTGTGTGTGTGTGTGGGGGGGTAGGCTTGCTAGTGATGAAGTGGCAGGAACTGCCATTGTTGTTTTTCATGGTACCCATCATGTGAGATTTTGAAGTGGTAAAGCCAAAAAAAAAAAAAGTGTCTTTAAGCAGAACATCTTCCACATCTTGGATTTAATAAGGGAAAAAACTGTGCAACAGTGGGAACTTTTGGAGGATAATGACTTAAGTAATTCACTTGCAGCCACCATCTTTATTCATAGGCATGTTTCATGTGAACTTCAAACATGGACAACTTCACATACCAGTGATCTGAGGAAAAAATTGTGGAGGCAAATGAACACTGTTGGGTTGGTGAATTAATGCACAGAAATTAGCATTATATCTCCTCATATAGGTGACCCCTATATGTGACATAAAAAACCACCCCCAATGCTAAAATGTCCTGGTCACTTCCCAATAACTGTTATTCAAACACTGCTGATACTTTTTGCATATCTATTTCCCTACCACCCTAAAATGTGAATAAGTGATTGAATGTTCTTTTCATTCCTTCTTCAGATCAAGTAAGCCCCACACACAGCTCTGACTGGTGGAGCAAGCCAGCCCCCATTTGAATCAGAACTGGGCAGAAAGCTTAGGGCTGCCGACACACTGCAGAAATAATGCAGTTTGACACAGCTTTAACTACCATGGCTCCATTCCATGGAATCTTGGGATTTGTAGTTTGTTCTGGCACCAGAACTCTCTGACGGAGATGGCTAAATATCTCACAAAACTACAGATCTCAGAATTCCATCGCATTGGGCCATGGCAGTTAAAGTTGTATCAAACTGCATTATTTCTGCATTGTTTCAGCAGCCTAGGAAAAATTCTCTGTACTTTCCCTTGTTCACATTAATGATAGAAAAACACCTTAAGATAGGCTGGAGAACCTATGGCCTGTTACATGTCATTGAACTTTACCTCCCATTATCCTCAGCCAAGTTGGCCAGTGATGATGAAAGACATAGTCCAGAACATCTTAAAGCTACCCTGCTTTAAGAGCTGATGTTCAAGTGTGGACAAAATAAATAAGTTAATTGCAACTCCAGACAATCACTGGAGACTACACTGGCAGTGTAACCACTCTTAAGGATGGGCCTGAAACATGTTTGCAAAATCTCATTTTTAACTGTTTTCAATCAGTCTTGCACATCCAGTTTTGACCCCTCTTCCTGGGGAGTCATCAATGTTATGTAACTCTACTTTAGTCTCAACATAACTTTTCCTTAAAACTGTCATCAAAAGTGCTACTTCATAGTAGGGAAACCTTTTACATTATCATCTCAAAATATTAGGTTTTCCCAGAAATTACCCAGTTCCTGAATTGTGTCCCCATTTTGTATGCCATTTCCTTTCTAAAGTCACAGTACAGTAAAGAACAAAGTCCCAGATGAGCCATAGTCACTGGCTTCAGAGAAAACCTGGACATGGTAGGAATATAAAACACAACATTGCTACATTTACACACAAATGGCAGTGGCAATGTGCCGAATGCATTTCAGTAATTAGTGTTAAAGAAAAGACTAGCAATTTAGAGTCATACAGAAACTCTTACTCCATATACTGGAACTAAATTTTGAAGGGAAAATGAATGGCATTATTCTTAAGGAATAAGCATCAATTACATCGTTACAAGACGCTTCTTAAGGAAATCAAAGCCATTACAAGACGCCTCTCTACTCAAAAAAGACAAAGTGATACCCCAAACATTAAGCATAATTTCCTCCTAGGGTACAAGCTACCATATACTCGCTATCCTCTATGACTTCTCTATATACATGATAAGATTGATTTCTTCTTATCAGAAATAATATTTTTAAAGGTAATTTCAAATGAAATTACTGATAGTATATGCACAGACACAAAATACTGTACTACCCTTGTTGATTTAAACTAACTTTAATACACATTCAAAGATACAGCTGTGTTAGTCTGCTTCAGATTAAAAAGATGTGAAAGAATCCTGTAATATCTTTGATACTGAGAAGAAATTTCTAGGCTAAGATTCCATGGACTTCAGTCTGCGTCTGATGGAAGTGAGTTGGAGTCTGTGAAAGCTTATGCTAGAAATATATTTTTCTTAGTCTCAGCATGCTGCAGGATTTATTTCTACTATTTCAACAAGTATGTTTCTGTTGTTGTGTGTCTTCAAGTCACTTCTGATTTATGAAGACCCTAAAATGAACATATCATAGGGTTTTCTCAGCATGATTTGTTCAAAGGGGATTGCCATTACCTTTTTCTGAGGCTGAGAGTGTATGACTTGCCCAAGGTCATCCTGTGGCTTTTCATGGCTGAGTGGGGATTCAAACCAGAGTCCTAGGATTTGTCTACATTCGCCACTTAATCTGGGGCCTATCCCCTTGTCCTGGGTGCTGCCACTGCCTTGCTACCCAAGCAGTACCTTGTGAGAGTCTGGCCAGTGGCATCACTCTTGCTGAGGTTAGAACATGGTGCCCAGATGTGTGATCAACAAGGAGGGTCATCCCCAGGAGGCATCCAACCATGTAATTTAGGAGGGAGAGTGAGATAGCTGGCAGTGACATCCTCAGGAAGCATGCAGCCATGCAATCTAGAAGGGGTGTGTGTGAGATCGCTGGCTGTGATGCCTGCAGGAAGTATGCAGCCATGCGATCTAGGAGCAGGGCTTGGCTATATCTCTATTTTTTAAATTTAGTTATTTATACCCTGCTCTTCAGCCACAAGGCTATCAGAGCGGCTTGCAAATTGTTTTAAGCAATAGCAGTTTACACATCGATACTGCAATAAGCAGCTTCCAATGTGTGTTAGCTAATCTCCTTCTTATTGATCACATAGGCACCCCATTCTGACCTCAGCAGAGGTGATGCCACCAGCCAGACTCTCACAGCAGTGAGGCAGTGGCAGTGGCAGCTCCAATGAGGATCCATCCCCTTCCCTGTGCTTCTCAGCACAGGCTAAGGGGGATGGTGCAGCTTTTGCTATGTGGACAAATGGATTGGGCCAAATCGAACCCAATCCAACTATCCACATGGCAAAAGAACCAGAGGTTATTCCAGAGTTTCCAGGAGAACCTGGAGTTTTCTCTGACTTTGCTTACTTCAGAGCAAAGCTAGGTTAAGGGCAAAAAATGTGGTTCCTCTCTGGAAATAGCCATATGTCATCTGGGGGTCATTTACATGGGCAAATATTCCTCTAAATATACTGCTAAGATAGCTCATAGTTCACACGGATTGCAGCACAGCATCGCCTCATTCAGAAGGGGGGAAGGTAAAACACCCAAATAGAGCGTGGCAAGGGATGTCGCTACTTTTGCAGGTATATTTGCAATGTAGCGCTTTATTGGCAGTGTAAACTACCATTCCGTTAAGGGTTGCAGCAGATCTGCATTGTGATTGGTTGCTCTGATGCAATGGGTGGGCTTAAAAGAGGGGGACTGAGTTCAGTAGCATTCAGGAAACTTTGAAAAATTCTCTCTACTATTTTGCAAGTCTGCCAAGAAAAAGGATTCCCAAGACCTTTCAATCATAAAGTTCTCATTTGTCAGCTCTGCTTGGGGGAGGGAGAGCGAGCGAGCGAGTGAGAGAGAGAGAGTGAGGGAGAGAGGGGGGGGGAGGGAGGGGAACCAGGGAGGGAGAGTCAAAATCCTCTGCTATTTTGCAAGTCTGTGAACCCTGAGTAAAAAAATCGTGCTGAAAGAACTTGTGATAGGTTCACCTTAGGAACCTCAGCATGGCAGCAATGCCTTTCAGCAGAGAGATTGCTGACCCTCTGCTTCGGGCAGTGACTAAGTTCATTTACAGGCAGATTTAGAGAGAGACAGAGACAGAGCCACTTCTTTGATCTTCCCCCTGCTATTTTGGCGGTCTGTGAGTCTTTTTCTTTAGCTCGAAAATGCAGGGCTTCAAAGGAAGGTCTATGCCCTTCCCCATAAAGCCTTTGTCTTCTTGGGAGGCCACGCCCCCCACACTTTTTCAAGTCTGAACGAAAAAGTGGCATAATTAAAAAAAAAAACCTGACTGGCACAGATGCGGAAAAGAATTAAAACACAAATTGCCGCAATAAATCTGCCGTGTAAACCAGCCCCTGGACTTCCAGTACCAGATTCAGGGTTAGTCTGCAGTGTTTTGCCTGTCTAGACAAGACCTGGCCTAGTCCAACGCACAAACCACTACAGCACCCTGGCTAAAGCCTCTCTTGTGTTACTGTGCAAATGTTTTTTCAGTGTAGCATGTGGGAGATAGATGTGATGTACACAGGAGCCCAGGCAAGTTTTAGATTGGTGCTACAGCCCTGTTTAAGCAAATCAGCAGGGCCAGCTAAATTAATTTTGCTGCCTGAAGCAAAGGACAAGATGATGACCCCCTCCCAAGCAATATTGCAAAATATGGTGTCCCTCCACCAAACAGGATTAGCAGTGGGAGGTTTAAGACATGTTGTGTGGCACACCCAACCCTCATTTACTCCAACAAAGGGGAACGGCCAGGGGACTCAAAATGAATGGCACCAGCCCTGCTGGAGTGATGTGGTTTATCTACTGTTGCTCCGATGTACCCCCATGTCATTTTGGCCTGGTTAGGACTGGGAAGTACTCTGACTAAAATCAGAGCAGCTTCATCCTTAATCAGTATAGAACACTCAAGCTGGTAATATTAAAAACAGCAACAACACTCCTGTTCTACTGTTACTCACTATCACCAGGATTAGTTCCCATTCGTTCACAAGGTACGTGGGCAATATGGATGCTTCTGGATCCCATGCTGGCATAAGAGTCATATTCTGTGTTGATATCAAATATACAAGATACATTTCTCGTAAATTTGAAATTTCTGTCAGATGTTTCTTCAGTTTGAAATCAAAGGAAACCCTATTTAAGTTTTCCCATGCATGGTACATAAGATCACAGAAACGGGAAACTAGGGCTTACAGGTCATATGCCCAAATGTAGGGTGAGAGACTGGGTGATATAGCAGTTGTAGTGTAAGACTATGGTCAGGGAGGCCCATGTTGAAATTTCAACTCTCCCAGGAAACAGGGTGATCTTGGGCCAGTTAGTGATCACCTGTCATCCTAACCTACCTCACAGGGTTGCTATGAGAAAATCAGGGGGAGGGGACCATCTGTACTACCCTGAATTTCTTGAACAAAGGAGAGGATAAAGGGATAAAATACAGTAACAGTGTGAAATTTTGTGTGCATAGGCAGACCAAAGTAGAAGTTAGCAATTTCTGATGATTGAAGAAAAGGAGACTAGTGGCAGCTTGAAGAATAATGGATTTATTTTAGCATGAGCTTTCCTGGATTACAACCTATTTCCTCAGGTGAACTGATTTACAAGATGCCACAAGTCTCCTCTTCCCTCACTTATATTGAAACAGACTTGCACAGCTGTATCTTTAAAAGCTGCTTTACAGACAGACACACACTCTGTAAAGTGTGCAGATTTGCGGGATTCGAATGTTGACTCCTGAAACAAGACCTTGAGATGCACTCAAAAGTCAAATGTTATTAAGGGGACAAGATATGGAAATATCTCTTCTGTGAGTGCATTAACATATGATAAAAATAAGCTTTACTGATGTGGCTCATTTCAAGTATTACTTTCAGAGCCTGGCTTCAAGCTGTTGAAACTACAGCAGCAGTTTAAAAAAATTGCAGGCAGCAAGGAGGAAGTGACCTGGGAAGTTGGGAGCATTGTAAGGGGTAACTGGAGGAAACTGCTGCCCTGTACTTTTCTTCTAGTGCTAGCAGAATTCCATTGGTCCCAACTACAGTAGCCCAACAGAATCAGTGGGATTTACACAAATATTCATTTGCCAACTCCTTATTGATTCAAATACATCTACCCTAGTTGGGACTAAAAATTGCATGTAGACCACTGAGTTCACAGGAGATGATCTACAAATTGGGGATGAGGGAAGCATTTAGAAAGAATCTAATTTGAGTAAGAGATTTGTAATATTTTTAGTTTTAGGCAGCTCCCTTTCCCACCATCTTTCAACAGCCACCTCCATGTGAAGAAGAGTTTTTCTATACAGTACCACACACCCTGCCCGGAGGATATAAATTCCTAACACACGATTTCTCTCGTAGATCCATAAAAAATGGGACAGCAGAGAGGAATCAAGCTGATTGCCCTCAGGCCAAAGGATCTCATTGAATTTATGCCTGAGATCTGCATACTGCAGGCATGCATCATAAATATACTTATGTTATAGGCATATATATATATATATATATATATATATATACCACCTGAAAGTCTATAATGGAAACAATGGCTGAGATCCCACATCAAAAGCTGCAATACATAACTTTACAATGACAGAGCTATGTTGCTGACACAACATTCAACCATGCTAGTGAATTGTGGCAATGCATGCCAGGGCAGTGTGCAAGACTGCGCAATGGGACATGTTGTGCATCAGGACACATTGTACAATGGTCCTGATAGTGTATTTAGGAATTAGCCCCTCTCTTGAGAATACAAAACTTGTGGAATGGGAAAGGATCAACATTATATGATTGTAACTTGGTTTATGATGATGTAACTTCCAAGTAGGATGCCAGCCAACATTTATTTTAAGTCCATATCCAGTTAATAAATAAATAGCCCTCTTCTCAGCAAGAATTACAAAGCATAGTGAGGGAGGTAAGACCAATTGCCTTGGGGATTCCAAGAACTGTAGCCCCCCAAACTAACTTTTTCCAGCTCTGAGAATTGGACCACTAGCTTCATCCCATTCTCATCACCCTCCCCATATTCAAGGCAAACCTCTATGGCAGGAGCCTCTTCTACCCATGAAAGTTCTCTGTGTGATATAGAACCCCAGAAAATAAAGAGTCCTATATCACACAGAAAGCCACAGCAGATAGAAGAAGTTCACCCTGAGCAAGAGAAGAAAAATGAGAATAAAAATGGAAGGTAGTTGAAGTAACATGCTTATTCTTTACCATTTTTATTCATGTACTATAAGACTGATTGTCTGACTAGAGCTCATGTGTTCCCTAGCTTCCAAAATGTATTTTAAAAAGGATGGTTGAGGTGACAGGAGCAATATTCTGAGTTGATTTCTTGGAAGAAGGCCTACAAACATCCATGATGTCCACACCCACTAATAGGAGGAAGTATTAAGATCCTGTGTGAAGTTGTACATGAAAGTCAATGACACAAAAAGCTATTTTTATTATTTGGCAGTACAATGGAAATGTAATTGACAGGGGTAAGTATTATCTCACACACCCCATAAGAAAAAAGACCCCAACAGTGTCTCCTGTGAATATTTGTCAAGTTTAATCAGCATGATTTGCTTTTCCAGCCAATTAGTTGTATGAACTTATGTGCAGCACATCTTACTGCATTCAATACATTTTGAATTCACAGCTAAGAATTCATATATTCAGGGAAAGCTATGTTGGCCATGCAGCGCTTCTTGATGTCTAAGCCCAATTTGGGAACAGGAATTTATTTTTAAAAAGCAGAGTTTACACATTCCCACTGAATGAACTGACCACAGTGAATTTCTTGTAACACCTTATGAAATGATACACTGAATCTCTGCACCAGAAGTCACTCTTGTTGCTGGTGTTGAAACATTCTGTAACATTGCCAACAGTTGAGGCTGGCTGCCTCCCAGGTGCTTTTTTGAAAGACTGGTTGAAAAGGAAAATGTCACAAAAATAAGCACTCTGTTCTATATCCGCTGCACTCTTTCCCCACCTGGCAAAATCATATTAAGACTTTTGGTCTTTGCTCTACAAACAAATGCAAGATGAGAAGGCCTAAATTGCAGAGGAAATTCCCAAGTGCAGACACAGAGACATGTTTTCAAGTGGTCCAAGACCCTGGAATGGATTTAGCTACAGCAGTGCAAGCAGTGACTTGTGTTGCCAGTGCCACAGTTAAGGACTGGCAAGGAGAAGACACTTTATAAGCAAGGATCTCTGGAACATTTTCTTTGGAAAAGATTCATGTTGTACACTAAGGACTTTATCAGACAAGGAAAAAATGTGTCATTACAATGTGATAATAACAGGCTGAAATTATCCGATGACATCCTCCTCCTCCTCCCATAGCAAGTGTGTGTATGAGCTGCAAATAAGGCATCACTTTTTATTCACGGGCTAAGCCATCAATATATCTTTAATATCACTGTTTTCTCAGTACTAAGACTATGCAAAACCAAGTCCTGCTATAATCATAAGAATACAGCATGAATTGGTGGTCTTCTTTCCCCTGTTCCCATTGCCACCGAGAAAACATCCAGGTGACAACATGAAAACAATCAACAGCACGTTCTTTTTATGAACTGTTCCATATTGCTGACAAGTTTTTGTGTATGTTTCAGGGCTTATCTGTATATTTAATTTGTTATTTTAAGTGTTTTTGGTGTTTTTTGTGAACTTGCATTGTCTCGTGAGAACTGCCTAGATCTCACACCTCTGCTAACACAGAAGTAAGTGGACATTACAGCGTAATTAGAAGGCCCTGTGAAGACATGTGCTTCTGTAGTGGGACCTTTAATCCTGTTCTTAAAATGCTAGTAGTGGTTGTTTGATAATTTTAGTTATAATGCCATGATGATGCCACCTTCCTTACTTGTATTATTACAGTGTTTTAACACGCTGGTCTGATAATATCTTAAATGTCCTTGGATCCAAAGCAAACCATTACCAAGAAAAATGCTGTTCCTACCCATAGCACCTTTCTCTTCCATTTTCTCTTATCTTTTTCACAACAGCAACAACAACAACAACAAAAAAGTGAAATAGGTCTCATGCAATGTTCTCTGCAGTACTTGTTCTTTTCATATACCCTATTGGAGAGAGACCACATCAATTTCAGAATAGCATCATCTGGGATGCTTTTTTACACTAGCGTTACAACAGTCACTTTCTCTTTATTTGTTCTCAGTGTCAAAATACACTCCTTGCTTTCTGGGAGGGGTGTCCAGATATATGTACATATGTTTTAAGGTGTGGGTAGGTTCTCCATACTTTATATGCTTCCTGTAGGAAATGCCAGTATAATGGTGGTATTCCATTAGCAAGCATGCCTATGATATACAATGCAGACCTTATCCCATGTAACTTAACAATGAGTTTTGTGACACAGTTTGGCAGGTCCCTCCAAAGATGAGCCCCTCCTCTTTGGTGGCAAGAAAGAACTTTTTTTTTTTAATATGAAGAAAATAAATGGATACCAGTCTGCAAAGTATTTGTCTTCTGGTTTTCCCTTTTCAACTTTTAGTGTGTATCTTAGCTTTTCTACTAGGGCTGTGCTCAAGACCCTGGATAACCAACTACTGATGCTTAGCCTTTCCAAAGTTTTTCATTTTGATGGTATGTCTAATCTGGTTGTGTTAACCATTGTTTTGTAATGAGCTTTCCGTAGAGTAATTGTGCATTTTCTCCAACAAGTATTGACAGTATTATCATAGTTTATTACGTGTTCTATGTTTATTCATCATTTCAGAAAGCCATGCAATCACTGATTTCCAGAGAGAAACATGCCCACATGTGTGACAGCAAAGCTCAGGCCCCTCCTTCTCTCCAACATTGCCATGATATTTCTTAATTAATTTTGGCTAGTTTTACCAGGCAACAATGCTATCTGTGGTAGGTTTTAAGAATGTTATCTTCTATTTGAGCAGATCAGGATATGAATCCCAGATCGGACCATGTTTTAAACCAGCCTTTCTAACCCTTTTTATCCTGGAGGAACCCTTGAAATAATTTTCAGATCTCAGGGAACCCCTACATAAAAATTATACCTACAGCTCCCCCCTTTTTTTAAATTATAGAAACAGTAAAAAAATAGATGCTTATTATATTCTACATTGCTAGCAATACATATTTGATACTTGCAGGGTCAGAAATTTCTATACTACAAATATAATATAAATATAAATATAAATATCTCTCCAAAGTAAGACAGTCTCAGTTTAATCACCTTGGCTTCTAGAGAGAGTTCAAGTTACCATGATCTGCTGCCTGAGGCAGCAACATAGAATCATAGAATCATAGAGTTGGAAGAGACCACAAGGGCCATCCAGTTCAACCCCTGCCATGCAGGACTACACATCAAATCAAACCATTCCCAAAAGATAGCATCCATCCTCTGTTTAAAAACCTCCAAAGAAGGAGGCTCCACCACACTACGAGGCAGTGTATTCCACTTCCAAACAGCAATTACTGTCAGGAAGTTTTTCCTATGTTTAGGTGGAATCTCTTTTCCTGTAGTTTGAAACCATTGCTCCGTGTCCTAGTCTCTGGAGCAGCAGAAAACAAGCTTGCTCCATCCTCAGTATGACATCCCTTCAAATATTTAAACATAGCTACATCATTGACTCTTACCCAAGGACTGAGCTCTGAGCTAACACAGCTTGCAAAAAGCATTAACTAAGCAGCAAGATGCAGGCTGAGAGGGAAGCTGTAGCTTCCTGCCAAGCTAAATGGAAGGATTTTTTTAAATAGTATGGGAGTTGGTCAGTCTATTTGTGACACCCACATTCAGTTACCAGACCCACAGTTTAAGAACCTTTTCTCTATTTATAATGACTCCTTTACTATAATGGCTCTATCCTCTCTAAACCTGGTTAAAAAAGAATAAGCCCCAAGTCACTTTTATCAGAATTCTCCCATCCACAGCTGGCGCCTGAGTAGCTGACTGACCAGGGGGTTACTTGGATTACTTGGTCAGTTTCCCTCAATTGGCCAAGAGCTGTACAGTATTGCAATTCTCTTTCCATTGTTCTGATTTTTTTTTAATAAAAACCCTCATTTTGCATTTGTACCTTTAAATCAGTTTTAGGCAGACTTTTGTCTTTTGCCTTGGTTCTGGGTCAGTGGCTGCTTGCAGGAAGCAAATCACACACACATTCTTTGCCTCCTCCCTTTCCCAGGCCATCAGGAGCTTCATTATCACATCTAAAGCAGATCAAAAGCTGGGAGGAAAAGCAAGGTATTTGGCATGTAAAATCCCCCCCCCATTAGAGGACCCTTTGAGGCTCTGTTGGGGTGAAAACATTCAAACACACATACTCATTCCTTGACTGGCTTTCTCTGTTGTGGAGGGGAAAGAGAAGCCATTTCAGTTCACCACTTCCCCGTGATTTATTAATTTATTACTGTTTTCTCACAGAACCCCTGGCCATCTCTGGGGGTACCCTGGGGTTCCGCAGAATCCTGGTTGAGAAATGCTGTTTTAAACCATTAATTGTCTGGCAGGGTCACACTGAGATTCATTTCCCAAACTATTTTATAAGTTTGTTACATCTAAGATCCATTTATATATTAATAAGACTAATTCTTTGGGTTTCATTTGGATAAGTAAGCTTTATTTGATCAAAGTTATTTAAATTTTGTAAGGGGATGTCTGTTCTTATAACCAAGTAAACAGTTTATGCCAAAGCTGTAACACTCAAGGGAAGTACCACCACAAATGACTGTAAGTGCCTGTATCTCCACCACAACACCAACGTTCACCTAGAGCTTCCCTACTGGTATAACTTAATTTAGGAGGAGTTAAATACAGTAATACCTTGGTTAACAAAGCAAGCTCTCTCCCTTCCCCCTGCCATTAGCTGGAGGTTATTTTGCAGCACTGGCACTGGAAAAATAGTGAAGGAGGGCTGGAGAAAGAGACTGGGTTGCAGCAACATGTCTGCAGTACACAATGCAATAAAGCTTGACCTGGGAAAGAATGCCATTCTAGTTTAGCTAATCCTACTGTAGCCATGTATGCCTCCAGAATCACTGCCTCCAGAATCACTTACTGAGCGTGTATGAAGAGCAAAACAGAAAGAAAACAGAAAATATTAGTCTGCCTCACCAGCTACTCTGCAATGTTAAAAAAGTATAGATCTGTAAGTCTGGATACCAAAATGGAAATCATAAAAAAGTGGAGGCTGTTAAAAAAAAAAAATCACAGGCAATCAGTTTGTTGAATCACTGATTAAGTGAGATAAAAACATTAGATCTCTTAAACAAATTAAATGTACAGGTTGACCCCCATATCTGCGGGGGATATGTTCCAAGACACACCCACCTGTGGATAACTTAAACTGGATAATAGGGAACCCTATTATTTTCAATGAGATGAATGTCGGAAGATGACCATAGAATCACATTGGAGAACCTAAGAATGCCTAGAGAAAACATATATTTTTGGACATGGATAAGGGAAACCATGGGTACCAAATACATTGATATGGGGGCTGACCTGTACAGATATCATTCAATTTAGTTTTCTGAAGGTTTTTTTTTAAAAAAAATTTCTACATACTTCAAGGTCCAGGAGACAGACGGAAATGCTAAATATGTCTGTAAAGTTTAACATCATACAGTGCAATCTAGACACGTTTCAGAAATAAACATCTAAGACCCTCTGTAACATCTATGTAGAGCTTTGAAAAGTTACTTTTGGGATTACAAATCCCAGCATCCCTCCAGCCAGCATAGTTTGTGGCCCTAGTAGTTGAGGGATTCTGGAAGCTGTAGTAAAAAGTGACTGTTCTAGGGCTTGTCTAGACCTGCTAGAATATGCTGTCTTCCAGGTGGTGTATTCTGGCCCCAAAGCTAGCCCATCATCCCTGTTACTATGCTAAAATGGGTGGACAGCTGCATAGACACACCAGCTGGCATCACTAGGTGCCTCACCCACTGTTGCATGTCACACCCTCTGAAGCCAGGAAGGAGGCACTCAGCATGTGATCAAGGCTGGTCACGTGCAGGGGGCCTTGATCACATGTGTTGGGCCTCCTTCCTGGTTGCCCTGGGGCAGTGGCAGCTGGCTACACAGGCTGGCATGCAGGTGTACCAGGGAGCCCTGGTGGCGCAGTGATTAAATGCCAGTACCACAAGTCACCATGTTGCAAGTTCGATTCCAGAGGGCTCCAAGGTTCACTCAGCCTTCCATCCTTCTGTAGGTCAGTAAAATGAGTACCCGGCTTGTGGGGGCAATTAGCTAACACACATTGAAAACTGCTTAATGCAGTGTAGATGTGTAAATTGCTTTTGCTTAACAATTTGTAAGCTGCTCTGGTAGCCTTTGTGGCTGAAGAGCGGGTTATAAATATCTAAATAATAATAATAATAATAATAATAATAATAATAAAAGTATGGACCCTGCATTCCTGCACCACCCAGTCTGGGTTTTACTGCATAACATGGGTTTTCCCAGGTTTTCAATTAAAATGTTTTAACGGGCTTTCCCCTGGCTCTCCCCTAACTTTGCCTTGGGTGTCATCTGGACTGCCCAAATGCAAAAGAGGGCAAGAATACTGCATTGTTTGGACTGCAGGGCTCCAAGACAGGGGGAAGCTTGCAGTAAATAGCTCATATAGACAAACCCCTAAGCTCAGTACATGACGCATTAGAAATAGGCTTTGCATAACCTAGCACTTTTCAAGATATCCTTGCTCAGTACTTTGAACCAAACTCTGTCTGGTCATTTGGCAAGGAAATGGCCAATATGTAGGAGTCTAATTCTCATAACTAAATTTAACATCAAATGGACACATTTAACTGAGATGTTATTTCTAATATCATCACCACCATAAATGCTATTCCTACCAAGTTCTCCTCTCCAAGAAGAATACACTGAAATATTCTCCAGGCAGTTTGCCACTTTGTCTGTACTCTGAATAAACAATTAAAAAAAAAAATCTTATCCATTTCCCCCAGATAGGTCATCATGGCTAGAGTGTCTAAGGAGATTTTCAGATGGGCTCTGTATTACGTGTCAGGCACAGAACAGGATTGGAAAGGGGTCTCCGTTACAGACGATGTCAACCTGTCCCATGCTGCCCCCTTTCTGCTCCCAGAATATAGTATTCACAATGAAACATCGTGAACAGAACACCCGTTCTGTGTCTGTCACAGAATCACGGTTGTGGAAAAGGAGCCTCGTTCCTGTCCCACGGTGCCAGCCACGGGGGGAGGTACACCCTCCCCAGAGCGGCACCCTCCCACCCTCCCCAGAGCGGCAAACCGCGAATATGTGGAATCGTGAGTGTGGAAGCTGCGAATGTGGAGGGAGGACTGTAATGCAAAATTTAAAATTGACATTATTCCTTCCCCCCCTTCCTCTCTCTTCCACATCTTGCTTTTATTTCATCACATTATATGAAACCTCTCATTATAATACTACTTTCCCCTAAAAATTGCTTTGATTTTTTAAAAGTAGTAAATATTAAAATTCACTGTTAAAATTATGCCACCGTTATAGGTATTTTACATGCTGGCCATAAACACAACTACTTGGGAATCCAATTTGCATAATGAATATAATTTACAGTTTAAAATTCCTTGGAATACAGCTGGAGTTGTTGAGCTGTAAACTATCCATATATTTTCTTTAAAAATTCTGCACAAACGGCCAGTTTTTTGAAAAATGAAAATTACCTTTCCCAAATGCATAATCAGTATTAATTTCAGCTACAATTGGCTTTGCATATGTAATTGAAAATGCATTCATGCAAGCTTTTCAGTATTTATTATATAAATGTATAACGACTTCTTCCCAACCCCTTTGTGACATAAAAGCTTCCATCATTTACCATGCCATGCCAATATAAAAGCAGTTCAAATCTCTTTGAAGCTGACTTTCTTAGATGCTATCAGTCTTAGAGGAAGACAAGGGCAAACTTCCTCTGAATCAATCTTGTCAAGAAAACTTTACAGAAGGATCACCCATAAGTTGGAGTCAAGTTAAAGGCACATGAGAACAACATTCTGCAATTCACAACATCAGTGCCAATGACTTACACACAACCAGCCTCAAAAGCTGAGGGGGAAGTTATTCACTATGCTCCACAAATCATAAGAAATGCTATGAACTGAACCCACATATCATTCAGATTGGACAAGTGTTATGAGTGGGTGCAGAGAGGGGATTGGGATGCAGCATGAGAAATGTTGAAGACATACCTCATGCAACTCCAAGGAGAGCAGAGCACTACTAGGATTTAACCTCAAAGGAAGGCAGGGCCTCCCAGCAGCAGCCTACCACATACTTCCCCAGTCATTTGTGCACTCTTAAGTGTCAATGGCAAAGCAGCTTGCTAACAAAGACAGGGAGAGAATGGCAAGGCTTCCTATGATTAACTGACTTCCTAAGAGAGTCTTTGGCTTCCTGAGTTTCTAAAACCCAACTCATTGTTTTTCTCCTCCTCCTTTCATTCACCTTGAACCCCTTCACACTACAGAATTATAGTGCTATGATTCTACTTAGACTATCCTATGCCGGTTAGCGAAGGGCGTATAGAATTCTTAGCCAGAGAACTCTAGTTGCTCAACAAACTACAACTTTGGGCCAGGAGGCTGTAGTGGGGCCCTGAGGACTTCTTGGCAGTGAGGCAGCAGCGAGAGGGGGCGTGGCCAGGAGGGGCTGGCATCTTAAGCCACTCCCACATCCCTCAGGAACACCAGCCAGCAGCCAGAAGGACTCTAAGCCTGCAATTGGAGTCAGCTGAGTCCGGGAATGGAGTGGGGGCAGAAATTGGAGTTGTGCTGGGGAAAGGGAGGTATGGTCGGAACAGAGTGAACAGATGGTACAAAAGAAGGCGGGATCGCTGTTTGTTAGCTATCCCACATTCAGTTCACCCTGTTTCCCGGAATGGATTGGAGAGCGTACCAACCATTACACAGAACCTTACTTTGCTCCTCTCCAATGCCAGGTCAGTTAAGAATAAAATTCACATTGGCTGGGAGAGGATAGCGCTGTCACGTGGGCGCAGGCCCTCCCAGCCGGGTATTCTGTCAGTGAGCAAGTGAGGGGAAGTGGGCGGGGGGAGCGGAGTGGCTCTGGTTTATAAGGATAATCTTACCTTGACCAGGAGACCTGTCCGAAACACAGTCCACTTTGAGTACCTTAGTCTGAGGACCAGGGATAGTTTGGGGATTCTGCTAGTATACTGACCACCCCGTTGTCTAGCAGACTCCCTAACCGAGCTGACACAGCTGGTCTCAGAGTTGCTGTTGGAGTCGCCCAGACTTTTAGTTTTGGGCGACTCCAACATTCCACTTGAGACCAGCTTGACAAATCTGACTGGTGCGGCTCGGGAGTTCATGGAAACCATGACGAACATGGGCTTATCCCAAATGGTCGTTGGGCCCACACATTGTGCGGGTCATACCCTCGATGCGGTCTTCAGTACGGAACAGGAATATCTATGGGTGGAGGTTATAAAAACCACCGCATTGTCATGGACGGAGCATTTCCTGGTCAAGACTGAACTAAGAGTCTCTTCCTGATCCACCGGGGGTGGTGGACCCATTAGAATGGCCCGCCTCCGAAGGCTAATGGAACCAATAGGATTCCAGAAAGCCTTGGAGGGGTTAATGGTTGGTAATGCCGGTGACCCTGTCGAAGCTTTGGTTAATACCTGGAACACCGACCTTACCAAGGCTATCGACACGATCGCTCCCAAGCGTCCTTTCCAACCCGTTCCAAACCATAAGCCATGGTATACAGCAGAACTTAGGAAAATGAAGCGGGTTGGACAACGATTAGAGTATAACTGGCAGAAAACTCGACTCTTATCCGACAGGACTCATCATAGGAACTTTCTTTGGTCCTATCGAGAGGCAATATGTGCAGCGCAGAGATCCTTCTCCTCTGCACGTATTGCATCTGCAGAGTCCCATCCAGCAGAGCTGTTTAGGGTGGTAGGGGAGATGACGCAGGTTATTCCTGCGCAGAACCCATTGCTTAACCCAACGACAGCCTGCTGTGACGCGTTTAACAATTTCTTTGCAGATAAAATCTCTCGGATAAGAGCCAACTTAGATGCCAGTAATTTGGCAGAAACAATTGACGAGGTGTCCAGCAACTCCGTTGATGTAAGTTTCCTGGATCAATTTCAATCTGTGAGTACCGAGGATGTGGACAAGCTACTTGGTAGGGTGAGGAAGATGACCTGCCCTCTTGATCCTTGCCCTTCATGGCTGGCCATCCGGGGGGGACTGCCTTGATGGTGTTCCTTAAGGACATCATCAATGCATCCCTCAGAGAAGGGTCTGTTCCATCTTGTTTAAAGGAAGCAGCCATTAGGCCGCTCCTGAAAAAATCTTCCCTTGACCCCCTGGACATGAACAACTATAGGCCGGTTTCTATGTTACCATTCTTGAGCAAAGTGATCGAGAGGGCAGTTGCACTTCAACTCCAAGTGGTCTTGGATGAAACTGATTATCTAGACCCATTTCAAACTGGCTTTAGGACGGGATTTGGAGTTGAGACTGCCATGGTTGCCTTGACCTACGACCTGCGTCTAAGCATCGACAGGGGTAATGTGTCCCTGTTGGTGCTTTAAGACATCTCAGCGGCTTTCGATATGATAGATCATAGCATCCTCTTGAATCGCTTGAGTGGGTTAGGAATCGGAGGCACTGCACTCCAGTGGTTCCGGTCCTTCCTCTCGGGCAGGTCCCAGAGGGTGTTGCTCAGGGACAGCTGCTCCAGCAGAAAGGAACTTACTTGTGGTGTTCCACAGGGCGCCATCCTGTCCCCAATGCTGTTTAACATCTATATGAAGCTGCTGGGTGAGATTATTTGGAGTTATGGGGCTGGGTGTTATCAGTACGCTTATGACACCCAGATCTATTTCTCCTTGTCCCAAGCGTCAGCCTTGAATTCCGATGCCGTCTCTCCTCTTAATGATTGTCTTAAAGCAGTAATAGGCTGGATGAGGAAAAACAGATTGAGATTAAATCCAGACAAAATGGAGGTGCTTATGGTAGCGGCCCCAAAACCAGGAGTTGGGTTGCAACCTCCAGTCCTGGACGGGTTCACACTCTCCGTTAAGGACTGTGTTCGCAGTCTGGGGGTGCTCCTTGATTCATCGCTTCAGATGACTAGTCAGATGAATGCGACAGTCAGGAGCACCTGTTATCAGCTTCGGCTGATACGCCAGCTGCGCCATTTCCTGGAAGTAAGGGACCTCGAGACTGTGGTGCATGCGCTGGTAACCTCTCGTCTAGATTTCTGCAATGTGCTCTACATGGGGCTGCCCTCATGCATGGTTTGGAAACTTCAGTTGGTACAAAATATGGCAGCCAGAGTGGTCTCAGGAACATCTCAGAGAGACCATATAACTCCAGTATTAAAATCTCTCCACTGGCTGCCTATCAGTTTCCGGGCCCAGTATAAGGTGTTGGTTATTACCTTTAAAGCCCTAAATGGCTTGGGTCCAACTTATCTCCGGAACCGCCTCCTCCCATACAATCCTCCCCATGCACTCCGGTCCTCTGGGAGGAATTTGCTTCAGCCACAAAAATCTAGGCCCCCAAATTGTGGAATGACCTGCCGAACGAGATCTGTCAGATGACAAGCCTGAGTAGCTTTAAAAAAAGCACTAAAGATGGATCTCTTTCAGCAGGCCTTTCCTAATTAGATCCCGGCCTCAGGGGATCCTGGCCTCTTTTAGTCTGCTGGCTATTTATTGTATTTATTGTTTTTAAATGTGATTTTAGATCAGTTGCTTTTTAATTTATATTTGTTTAATTTTTTTCATGGGGGAGGGTGGGGTGGGGGTGTTTAGGGATTTTTATCTGTATTGTATTTTAATTTTTGTAAGCCGCCCCGATTGTTTTAACAGAGGGGGGGGTATAAATAAATGTTGTTATTATTATTATTATTATAACTCCTAAGATTCCACAGGACGTAGCCATGGCAGTTAAAGTGGAACCATTGTTGTGTAATTGTGTAGCATGAACAGGTCCTAGCTACAGCCAATTCTTTAGTCAGAGAGTTGCAGAATTCTTAGAGAGCTCTAGTTGCTCAACAGACTACAAGTCCTAGTATCCCATAGGATGCAACAGCAGTTAAACTGGAGAACCATTGTTGTATAACTGTGTAGTGTGAAAGGATCCCAGTTATAGCCAATTCTCTTGTCAGAGAGTTACAGCAACAATCTTTGTTGTCCTGTTCACCCCGCCTTTTGATAATGCGGGTAATGAATAGTTTGTTCGGATTACTTTGTTACCCTGCCATTTTATAATCCTGAGAATCTTGGCAATACTTGGAAACGTTACTTTTTTGGACTACAACTTCCCTCAACCAACATAGCCTGTAGCCTAGCACTTTTCTGTTCCATCTCAGCTGTTATTCTTTTCTCTAGATGTATTACAAATATTGGCGAGGAAGCAAGTCTGCAGTCCCATTGATTTTTTTGTACAGTACTTGTACCAAATACAAAATAAATGAGCCTCTTATCTGTTTTGAAAGACAGGATTCAACAAAGAATACAGTCACTCTGTAGATGTATCAGATATATCGTCATACTGTCCTGTGATAGGAATTATGTAGCCCATACATGCTGAATGGTAAAGGATTTAATACCTCATAAAAGTAACTCTAACAAATTTAAATAACAATAAAACATCAATGTTATAGTTCTGTCAAACATATCCTATCATGAACCGGCTTGTAGGGGCAATTAGCTAACATGCATTGGAAACCGCTTAATGAGGTGTAGGTGTGTAAGTGCTATTGCTTAACAATTTGTAAGCCACTCTGAGAGCCTCTGTGGCTGATGAGCTGGGTATAAATATTTAAATAAAAAAATGCCAATACAAGTCAACACCCATATCCATGGATTTGGTATCCGTAGTTTCACTTATTCACATCTGAAAATATATGTTCTCTCTAGGTATTTCTAGGTCCTCCAATGTGATTCTATAGTCAACTTCTAGCATTTCTAGGTCCTCCAATGTGATTCTATAGTCAACTTCTAGCATTTGTCTCATTGAAAATAATAGGGTTCTCTATTATCCATGGTTTCAAATATCTACAGAGGGGTCTTGGAACATATCCCCCATGGATATAAAGGTTGACCTGTACAGTAGGTTCTTGTTATCTGCTGGGGTTTGGTTCCAGCACCCCCCGCCCCCTGTGGATAGCAAAATCCATGGGTGCTCACATCCCATTATATACAATGGCATAGAAAAATGGTGTCCCTTATAGAAAATGGCAAACAACAAGGTTTGCTTTTTGGATTTTTTGGGGGAATATTTTCAAGACATGGGTGGTGGAATTCATGGATATCAAATCCATGGATATGGAGGGTGGGCTGTACTGGTATAGTCAAAATGGTTCTTATGTGCTACAGGGGAAAAAAAAAATCTCAATTTTCCTCCAAGATGATAAATCCTAAATTGAATGTGTTTGATTACTTTTATTTTATTTTATTTTATTTTTGCCCAAACAATTGTTTTTATTTATAGCCAGCTGTCATTACAAAAATCCAAACCAACTTCTGTTTTATACTTTTATATTTTATATTTTACATGACTACTATGTTATGAAGGTTTAAAATGCGCAGGTAGCTAATATCACAAAGATCAACTAGCTTCACAAAATGTACAAGCTTTTGAGTTCTCCAGAGCTCTTTATTAGGCTAGATGGTAATCATTTTTGCTTGGAAAGACTTGTATGTTCCACTGATCTTAGTGGGATTCTTCAGACTCCCCTCACACCACAACTCTCCAAAAGAAACTACTTGTTCATTGTTATATATTAGTCAAATTTGCAGCCTCAAAGGACTTTTACAAGTATGCCATAACAATCTTTCCTCCTCAATGCAGCCCCTGAACACTCTAGAAACCAACCCTCTGGAGCATCATTTGGTGCAAGTGGCTGAAAATCTCAGTTCTATCATGAGTGTCATGTTGGATTTAGGCCCTTGTAATTTATTATATTTTTGATTTTTTCTTTCTGCATCTGCTAAAATAGGCAGGCAACAACACTAAGACGAATTCAAGCCAAGCAATCAGAAATCTTGCTATCAGAAAGAAGAATGAATCTGTTCTGTACACAAAAATAAATAAATGCCTTTATTGTTCATTTGTTTACTTCAGCTGCTTCATGACTGCTGGTCTTAGAGCGATAGAAACAAAGCAACCACCCTGGGCATGAGTGCTCATGGAAGCGATGCAGCGGTGCTTGATTTTGCCCTTTGTGTTGTCTTGTAGCAACAAATACTTGTTCAAGTATAGTGTAGCTGGCAAATCTCCCATTTTTCTAGTAATAGCCATGTGTTGAGATTGTCTCCTGACCTTAAGAAAAAGGCACCTAAGTTCAACAAGAAGTGCAATCATTCTTCAGAAGTATGAAAATCTGATCTGATCAGTCCCAGGGATATCATGCACAACTGCACATGCCTAGAGGAATGTTATGTAAAACACAGTGCAGCATGGCTTTCACAGATGAAGAGTAACTTCATGTTAGGCCAAATATTAACCAATATAAAAATATGAGAATATTTGTGTTAAATTAAATTGCACCAAACTGAGCTGTCCTCTCCTTCACCAGAAGGTCAGGCTGTCCAATGGTTGCAGCACCATGGAAAGCTCCTACATAGCACCTTGCTTCAACTGTCTCTGGCCTTGACTGCAGCTTTTTGTCCCTATAGCCCCAGATCACTCTTCCCAGGTTCCACACCCTCCTTGAGGAGCAGAAGGCTTTAAAGGGGCAGACCTCTGCCTCAATGCCTAGTGTCCCTCTTTTTTTTCCTCTGAGGATTCCTTGCAGGGTTGTTAATAGGACAAGAAAGGGCCCTCAGAGTCCAAACTAAGGTTGCTGCTGTGGAGTCCTGGCAGAAATACCCCTATAACTCACTATTCAGCAGACACCATCAGTTCTATATAATTCGGGGGGGGGGGATGGAAACACACAGATTTTTGCGCAAACAAAGAAGCTGGGGCAACAAAATATTTCACTTTTCCTGTTTTGCATCTCACAGTAAAAATTGGATTTGAAATGAACGTATCTTCTGATCTGAACTTGCTATGGCACAATTTCACGTACAATTATCCACAATCTGAATACTTCTAAATAATCGGCATGCAGCAGGATTAGTGTGAATATTTTCCTCCAGTCCTTCTCAGCCTTAGAAGACCATGTTTCCTGCCAGCAACATTCAGTACAAATACTGTCTGGTAAATAGCAGCTGCAAAGGAAGAAGAATGATGCCAGGGTACACAGTGGTAAACACTCCTTCTCAGTGGCACACTGTATCCTGGGCCAAGTAAGCTGAATATACATTCAAGACCGTCTTTTAAGACCTTTGTTCAGGTTTATGTATTTCCTCCTATGGGGATAAAAATTCAAATTTAATTTCAAGCACACATTTCACTGGGATGTTTTCAAAGTGATATAAGAGAGCAAACTACAAAGATTTTTCACTGTCCTTAGAAAGTTTTCCCCAAACATTTTGACCCTTTTTGGAACATGTATGCGCTATAAAAAGGACAAATACCCTGATCCTATGGTACAACTTGCTTCCTATGTGAAACAAACATAATATATTAAAATCCTTTTCTTTCCCACCAAAATAACTTGGTATGAAAACAAATGCAGAAGGAAATTTAAATTACAAGTATGCCTAATATTAAAAAATACCAATCAGTGCTTAATGATTAGTTTCTCTGGTTTCTTTTTGTAGAGTAGTTTTATATGTTGGGGCAATGGAATAACTAATAACAATTCATGGAGTAATTAATTTAGATTCTGCCACCAAGGTAGGAAGCACATTAAGGATTCCTTGCCAAATTTTCAGGGAAAAAATGGTTTTAGTGCTTTTGTTTAGTGCTGTGGGGCTTGTTGGAATTCATTGCTTACAAGGAAAGACTGCAACTTCCTCAGAACAAAGCACCAAACGTGGGTCAGAATGGTTAAACAAAACATGCAAGTCTGTAAGCAGGGAAAATGCTATAGTGAAACTGGGGCCTCTTCCTCCATGGAGAAAAAACACTTCTAATTAATAACAAGAGGAATCAAGCACAAAGCACTGAAAACCCCAGACAATGGGACAGTTTTATATTTTACAAGAAGAGGAAGAATGTATGCTTGCATATTGTACACATCACTGTTTCCTACAATGTGCAAGAGATGTGCTAATTTTGTGTGTGATAGTAGTTGGATTGAGACTTAGTCATAATGTTTAGTCATTGAATTTTTGACTAACTTAAATCCCATTGATTTATATGGATCTACTCTTTATACAATGAAGATCAGCGCAGTGTGCATATGGTGGAAAGAGAAATGTCTGAAGGCACATCTACACTGTAGAAATAATGTAGTTTGACACCACTTTAAGTGCTGTATCTCCATCCTATGGAATCCTGGGATATGTAGTTTTATAAGGTCTTTAGCCTTTTCTGTCAAAGAGTGCTGGTGCCTCACAAAACTATAAATACTATGAGATTCCCTTGATGTGTACCTTGTATGTATAATTTTAAAAGACAAGTATTGTTCTCATATGTTACTGAGACAACAATGGCTACACCTAGTGTACAGGTATGCTCCTGGTATTTTAGTAACATTTGGCTTTTTAACTGATTAATCATATTAGCTTGATTGGCTTCCTCTGGAGACCCAGCATGCTGTAGTGGTTTTAGTGTTGGACTAGGACTCTGGAGAACAGGGTTTGAATCTCTGCTCAGCCATGGAAACCCCCTGGTGACTTTGGGCAAGTCACATTCTCTCAGCTTCAGAGGAAGGCAAAGGCAAATCCCCACTGAAGAAATCAAGAAAGCCCTGTGATAGGTCCACCTTAGGGTCCCCATAAGCCAGAAATGACTGGAAGGCACACAACAACAAGGCCTGCGCTACCAAGTTTTCATCATTGCTCTATCAAGCATCTATCAGTCTGGTCTTTAATTCCTGGGGGAACAATACTGATGCTTTCCTCAAGTTCTGGATCCTTCAGAATGTTAAACACTTTAGAGCAGATGATGTGCCAGGCATAGGAATGGCTGCAACTAGACTTCTGGGGAGAATGCCCCAGGACCTCAAGCCAAGGAGGGAGGACTTCTGCCCCAACTCCAGTTCCTGCCCTTACAGACAAGTTGATTGGTAACAGTTGAGTTCAGGAGGCTAATTATTATTGTTGTTGTTATTGCTGTCCTTGAACAAGCAGGGATCACCAGCATTGAGGCCATGATATTGAGAACACAGCTGCGCTGGGCAGGGCACGTTTCTAGGATGGAGGACCATCGCCTCCCAAAAATACTACTCTACGGTGAACTCGCCACGGGTCAGCGTAAGAGGGGCGCTCCAAAAAAGCAATACAAAGACTCCCTGAAACAACATCTCAGGCTTGGCCAAATTGATCACCAACAGTGGTCCGCCCTGGCCTCACATCGGGAGGCATGGAGACGCAATATCCACAATGCTGCAGCCTTATTTGAGAACTCACGACGAACAAGTCTTGAAGAGAAACGACAACGCAGAAAGAATCACAACCCAAAAACATCACCCAAGGAGACCTTCTGCTGCGCTTTTTGCAACCGGACTTGTTTATCTCGGATTGGCCTTTTTAGTCATCAGCGCGCTTGCAGAAGGCGCGGGATGAGTCCTTCCTGAATCTTCGTTTGCGAAGAAAAGCCAGAGAGAGATTGTTGTTACTATTGAATGCATTTATATTCCACCCTTTCCACAATAGTGGGATTCAAAGCAGCTTATAAATTATTAAAACCAGTAAAGATTAAAAGCATACAAAAACATAAGGATTTTTTTTAAAAAAATTCAGTTAAACAATCATCTATAGGGTTAAAACCATTTAAAATTCTTTGAAAGACAGGATATTAAAAATCATCAAAAGAACATACCATTAAAAAGCCAATCACAGTCAATTCCTAAAAGTCTAACTTGGTGGCAGAAGGAGAACAAGGAAGGAGCTGCCCCAGCCTCTTACTGGTGGAAGTGGGGGAGCCACCCTAAGGAGAGAGTTCCAACGCCTGGGAGTGACCATCAAGAAGGTTTTTGCTTGTTCCCACCTGACAAACCTTGGGCCTGTCCTGAAGATCTTAGAGCACCAAACTGCTCATAGAGGGAGATTTGGTCCTTCAAGTAGCTTGGACCTAAAGCATTTTGGGCTTTATAGGTGATACCCAGCACTTTGAATTGTAGTTGCTGCCCCTGGGCCTCCAGGACAGTAAGTTATACCTCTGAAGTTAACTTATCGTACAAGACAACATAAGACCCAAAACACAGCATTCTCTTCACACTGTGGCCAACCTGCTCCCTTTGGGAAGTAAGCCCACAAGCAACAGGACATGAAGGCAATAGTATCTTCCTGCTTGCATTCCTCAGGAAATAATTACAGAGCCATACTCCCTCTGATACTATATATTATCCAATACTAAAAGTAATATACAGCCATCATGAGCAGTAGCCATTGGTAGGTACCCTTATCATCCTTGAAGGCCTGCATGACTACATGGTGTGGAAGTCAATCTCATTTTGAATTTGCACTGTGTGAAGAAATACTTCCTGATACCTGACCTGAGTCTCCTACCATTCAGCTTTATTGGATGACCCCATGTTCCATCTTGCATTATAAGAGAGAGGGGAAAATTCCCTTTCCTATCCACTCTGTCTACATCATGAATAATTTTGTACAGCTCAGTTCCTCACTGAGTGTGAAAATTCCTAAGGCCAATTAAAGTGAATCATATGAGATTCTAGCTACCAAAAGCAGTTACATGGGGTGATTTAAGCCAATGTAGACAATTGGGGAGGGGGATGCAGTTACAACTACTGGGACTGGAGCCTAGGCTAGCAGTGGATGCACCTGTTTGTTATTATGACTGTGGGGACCCAAGTTTCTCTGCAGTTTACAGCTTCTCCTGCATACTCAGCTTCCAAGGCTGAAAGTTCAACAGTTTTCCTGCAAATGTGAAGTTTTATACTTCTTTAAGCATCCTGTTCTCTAGTCCACCATCCCCCCTGTGAGATATTCTGTTAGATCTCCATGGTCAGGAAATCCTCTGTAGTTTTATTTCTCGGTGATGGGCTCTCTCTCTCTTTTTTTTGTAACCCCACAAAGTCTTACATAATTCTAATTAATATGAAATAGTGACAAATCTTTCAAGAGTTTTTAGGTGTGGTTAACTATTATGTCATTAAACGAAGAATATGGACCTAAATCTAATTGCTAGTCCCAACTAGAGTGTAAGTCAAGAGTTATGTAAGTTCTATTGATTCTATGTGTTGATTGCAGTAGGGACTAGCAATGGGATCTAGGCCATAGTTTTTAAATTGTTACTAAGACTGGATTTTGGGAAATAGTTTGAAGCACAAACATGGGTACTCTCTTAATGTGTGTGTGATTCCCTAAGCTGGGTGGCTGTTTCTGGCTCCAGTGCAATCATGCTCTGTTTATGTCATTAGATTTTGAGCCATGGTGGATCCATTGACATTCCAAATTGACTATTTTATGGCAGCATTGGAGGTGGGAGTTAAGGATAAATCTAGTAATGTTGGTAAGCAGATATGCATACACTGCAGAATGCATTTCTGCAAAAGAGGGTAACATTTCCTGCATCTCATGAAGTTAACTGGACCCACAAAGACCACCAGAAATGTATTTGGCTATAAGGAGCTACACATTTTTTGCTCTTTTTGCTGCATAATTCTGAAAATTTTGGAATTCTGGAATCTGCAGAATGTAGGATGTCCACTGCTGCACACATCCATCTGTTCCACTTCTCAGCTGTCTATCTTTAGTCATGTGATCTGTTTGACATTATTTTCAAAATATATGAATGCTTACATAGTATAATTCTGCATTTGTCCCAGGACTGAGGTAGCCCACAACACTATTAAAATAACAAAAAACAAATACCCCCCCCCAAACATCATCAGTATTGAAACACAATGAAAGTGCTTGTCATATTAAATAAACCACTGAATACATTTTAAAAGCATATAAGAAAAATTGGGGAGGGGGACTATAGGAGCCCCCTGTTTAAAGAACTTCCTCAGCAGCCAGTTACATGGCCAAAGCCTGACCAAGTAAAAATATTTAGTGCAGGCAGGTAAAAAGATTTTGCCTGCCTGCACAAGTTTATGAGCCTAGCATCTCTGTGAAGGGGCTTCTACAACCTGGAAGGAGCAACTGAGAATCTGTTTCCTGTGTTCTCACCAAACTTCCTGTGAGGATGGTGGGACTAAGAGAAGGGCCTCCCCTCAGGATCATAAAATCTACGTAACATTGTCTAAGGATATACAGTCCTTCAGATAGCCTGGATCAGTGGCAGCTGATGGCTTCCAAGTCAATGGAGCAGTGAACTGGTTCCATGTTTTTTGTCGTATTTTTGAAGGAGATATCCAGTGTGCTGAACCTATTTTGAAACACATGCCTCACATAATAGCTCACTGTGTGGAATTCAAGGAATGTGATGCAGATGAGTCAGGCCTAGAAAGGCCTCTGGCTCTAGATGATGTCTCCCTCTCAAATTCTGGGCAGTTAGTGACAGATACAGCTGATGAGGACCTTTAGTAAGATGGGCCCCCAATTCTGTTGGAATTGATGGACACCAAGGTGGCACCCCCCCATCACCTGCAGCACATCAGTAGGAAAAGTAATATAGTCATCCCTTCGCATTCACGGCTTTGACTTTCATGGTTTTGTGTACATATGGAAAGCCACCGAGGGTTTGCTCGGCCTTCGTTCCCTGTGGGGGGAAGCCAAGGCCAAGGAAAGCCACGCATTTGCTGCAAAGCTGCCGAATGCGTGGCTTTCCTTGGGCTTCATTCTGTTTGGGGGGGAGGCAGGTCCAAGGAAAGCCATGCATTTGGTGCAAAGCCACCGAATGCACAGCTTTTCTTCGGCTTCATTCTGTTTGGGGTGGGAGCCAAGCTCGAGGAAAGCCACGTGTTCAGTGCAAAGCCACTGAACGTGCGGCTTTCTTCTGGCTTTGTTCCGTTTCGGGGGGAGCTAAGGCTGAGGAAAGCCACACTTTCGGTGCAAAGCTGCCGAACACTGAGCTTTCCTCAGGCTTCATTCTGTTTGGGGGGAAGCCAGGCCCAAAGAAAGCTGTGTGTTCGGTGTAAAGCTGCCGAATGCATGGCTTTCCTCAGGCTTCGTTCCGTTTGGGGTGGGAGCGAAGCCCGAGGAAAGCCGTGTATTTGCTGCAAAGCCACTAAGCTGCAAAGCCTCCAAGTGCTGAGCAGCATGGGCATGGTGGTGCCAGAGGCCCTGGGGGTATGGTGGCAGCAGTGATGGCAGCGTGGCAGATGCAGCAGTGGCAGCCCCGAAGGTATGGTGGCGGCAGGGGCATGGTGAGGGTAGCGGCAGGGGCATGGTGGCGGTGATGGGGTGAGCGACGGTGGGGGTGGTGGCAGCGGAGGCCTGGGAGGCTAATTTTTATTTGTGTTTTTTTCACTTTCACATGAGTCTTGAGTCCCTAACCCCCAAGGAATTGAAGGGAGGGCTGTAGAATCAAAAGAATCAATGCTTCTTGAAGAGGCATAAATGAAAAACACTGAGTAATTAACTTTTTGGTGTCTCAAGGCCAAGCTGCTATAAATCTCCTAGCAGCTTCTGGGAGCTTTTGTTGTGTGCAAGATTCTTTCTGCCTGACTGTCAGTGGTCTTGATGCTCATGGATTTATCTTGATTCTTGACCTCTGGACTGACATAAGTTGTAAATCTCATTATTTCCCCCCCTTTGGCTTTGGTTAACACAGTTGCTGGCTTCTCATGATAGATTCTGGAAAAGCTGAGACCTTGCCACAGTACCTCCCTTCATCTTCCATGAGGTCCCTAGATTATCTGTGCATGACATGCACTGGCTAGATTCATCTGCAGCTGTTTTCCCCTATTACACCATCTTTCCTGGCACTTGCTGCCTTTATGACAGTTCAGCACCTTGGATAGATCATTTCAAATTCAAACTAAAACATGAAGGGGGTTCACTGCTCCTATGGCATGGAAAATGGATGGACCCAATGGAAAATGGATTTGGACCCAAGCAGTATAGTGCTTTGCAAGTAAAGACCAGCACTCTGAATTGTTGTGAAACAGAATGGTAGCCAGTGACACTGTCATAACAGAGATGCGCACAGCTGTCATAAAGCTGATGCGCACAGATTCTTTAAAGTTATAAAGAATGACAGGCTGGTTTCCTATAGTGATTTTTACCTGTCTCGCAAAGTTTGGTATTGAATCCTTCTATAAAAGAGAAAGAGAAAGCAAAGCATCCTCAGTGTAATCTAACATATAAACTTACGTCCCCAATACATGCTTTTTTGGTGGACTATACTGTACCTATTTTCTGCATGGAGTGTAATTATCTTAGGTGTTTCTCACCTAAGATTCTTTAAAACTATCTCATTGTTATTATGTCTAGTCTATAAAAGCTTTATGTCTGTAAAGTCTAGTATGGTTAGAATATACAGCTGCAGTAAAAATGGATCATCTAAAATATAGCAGAATTGAGCCAACTTTGCCTAGTTGCCTAGCATGGAACACCTACCCGTTCACATGAGAGCAAACTGATTATGGCATCAGTACAGTCTTCTTCAGAATGCTTGAGCACGGTTCATAGCTATTAACATATGTTGGGAGCAATGCCTTTAGCTATGAGTGAAATAACTAATATAGCTTTCACCTTAAATTGACAGTTTGTGACTTTATCTAAAATGCACTAAACCTACAGATTATTTTTAGTCAAGTGAGAAAGCCTGTGTATTCTTTGTGGTTTAAGTGGCTCTTAAATGCAGAACCATTTAAGATCTTCACTTTTTCATTTCTGCTTTGCTATTGAAAAAGTAAGGAAGTGTGCCATGAATTGTCTGCAACATATATATTAAAAAATAAGGCATATGTTGTCTCTCATACGATTCTGTAAATACAATGTGGGCCATATCTACTAAACCCAATTGTTTTCAACATATCAGTGACAAATATTTTTGTCTTTACTGTTTTGTTAGCTCTATGTATTCACCAAATTAGTCCATGGACATCTTTGGAACTTAGAGCTTGCGTGTATTAAGTTCAGCATAAAGAAAGCAAATGCCAGACTGTACAATGAGTTCAATAGGAACAAAAACATACTACAAATAGTTACAAACCAAAGAATGTGGTAATCTGACGTGGAAAAAGACAAAATCTAAAGATGTGTCCTATAGCCTGAACACTTCCAAAACCATTGCTGTTTTTTATATGCTATTAGCATAAATCAATCATTGTGTGTAAAATAATACACAGTCTACAAACAAAAGATGCAGCACATTAAGGGGTCAACCATTAACAAATGCGAATAAGTGGTCAAATAATCCCATTGATTTCCTTGTGAATTCTTCTGAAAGGTGACATTCTAACATGACTCCTATTGCATTCAAAGGACCCACAAAAATCACCCCAAGGCCTTCTAGATGCTAATCTATAGAGTCCGTATTAATCAATCAATCAGCTAATCCTGCTAGACAATAAAACTCATCCAATGAGGTGACTCTGTTGATTAAATTTATACAGAATTAGTTTAACAGAAGCAGCTTCTCTTTCCTAAAGTACACAACTGAATTCTGGACTGAGGACACAAATCAATTTTCACGACATTGTACTCTAGGCCGTACAATGACGGCCTAGAGTACAATAGACCTGAATAGAAATATGTAGTTTCTTCTCTTTTTTTGCTCGGAGATGCATTGAATGATGCAATTTGTACAAACATTTAAACATTGAAGTTCAATATGTGTATTACTGTTCTTTTGTACTGTTTTACTGTTCTTTTAAAATAATAATAATAATAATAATAATAAAAATCAATTTTCACATCTTCCATTTTCTAGGTTGTCAGTCACAGCACAAGTACTGTATGCTAAGATGGTACTGTATTCTCAAAGCAAAGTTATATGGAAGGGAGACTCATTAAACTCAGTGTATTCTCTAAGCAAATATGTTCTTGATCATGCTTGGACAATTTACATATTAGAGGTTTATCTCTTTCCAAGTAAGCAGATGCTTAAATTAGGAAGATACACAGATATCTGGCATGTATATCTTTCTAACTTAAGCATCTGCTTAAACCCCAAATCACTGCTTCCAAAAAAAGTGTTTCATGCACACAAACTAGGTTTTCCTACATTTTTGTCTACATTTGTTTTTCTGCATTTTCCTCAATTATATGCAATGTATAAAATCCATAATGACAGCAGGCATGTGAAATCTGAAATTAATACTGTGCTTAGGGATTATTATATTTGCTACTCTGTGAAAAGGGCCAAATATAAAGCAAGTGAATAAAAGGTTAAAAAATAAGTGTGTTGGCCTTATTTCGGGTATCAACATCTTTATCGGAAATTCAGGATTTATACTGCCTCCTAGAGGACAGTTAGCCAAGATGCAACTAATTCAGGTATCTCAAGCATTTAGAAGAAACAGTCTGGAGTAGGAAAACATCATTTGCTTTATGTCCTAGAGAAGTGGTTTTAGTAGACTACTCATATTTTTAGAAAGTAGAACATTTTCAGAGTTTCCTCTTGGTTTCAAAACATTTTATTAGGTGTTTCAAAGCTGCTAAGGAAAGCATATAACTACAGAAAAATGAACAGTTCTTGGCTAACAGAACAACTGTTTTCCTGGCTCTTGTTCTTCCTTTGCTTTTCACAGCTCTCCATCTTATTGTTCCCAAAATTGTAATAATGATTTCTTCAGACATAAAAAAAGTCAGTCTTTTAAAAAGATGTTTGTGAGCATGGAACAGAATGTAGCTCATGCTGGTTAGTAAATTATACCATGCACTATATTTAATCTTCATGTTTTTGTTGTTTGGAAGTTATCAAGGTATTTTAATTAATCATTCATATTATTCTCTGGCTGCTGACACACTACAGAAATAATGCAGTTTGACACAACTTTAACTGCCAAGGCTCAATGCTATGGAATTCTGGGATTTGTAGTTTTGTGAGATATTTAGCCTTCTCTGTCAGAAAGCTCTGGTGGCACAACAAACTACAAATCACAGGATTTGACAGCATTGACCATGATAGTTAAAGCGGAGTCAAACTACATTATTTCTGCAGTGTGTCAATAGCCTTTGTGTGTCATAATCCAGGCCCAAGACTAACACTTTTATTCTAGTGGAAATAGATCCTCTACTAAACAGGATTAGAATAGTACTGTCCTAGGCCTCAATCCAAATTAGTTCCAACTAGATCAAGTAACCTTGGGCAAGTCAAACTCTCTCAGCCTTAGAGGAGGGCAAAGGCAAACCCTCTCTGAACAAATCTTGCCAAAAAAACCCCTGTGATAGGTTTGCCTTAGGGTTGCCATAAATCAGAAATGACTTGAAGACATACAACAACAAAGAGTAGACCTATTAAGTAAATGGAGTAGTTCCATTGATTCAGTGGAACTACTCTAGCTGGGACTAATGAGTGGATTTTGGCACTATATCAGGGTGGACAAAGTGCAGCCCTCCAGAGGCTGTGGAACTGCAACTCTTATCCACTCTCATCCAGCATAGGGAATCCTTAGAATTGCAATCCAACATCTTGAAGGCTGCACTTTGCCAAGCCTATCCTAGATCTTAAAGTTTCTCAGAGAGCCCTCTGCAATGTAGTCTGTGCAGACTCATTTGAAGATGGACACCTTTCCCACCCACAATTAGAAGGTAGGCAATATTAAGCAGAACATTCTGTCTCTTCCAGTTACTGAAGACTCTCCAATCCTGGTTAGTTCTCAGCCTTCTGATTGGCTCAGAGTTCCCTTCTAATTGTCTTACTGGATGTTCTGATGCTGATGAGTCAGGTTAGTCTCAGACCAGCTACTAGCAAGCCACCGTACATCTGTTCCCTTACATACTGATCATGTTCCCTCAGTAATTATTTTCCAGACTTTGTTGCCAGATCCAATCTAGCTTTTGTAACAGAATAGATACCTTAACAAATGATGAAGGACAAAATCTGGTTGCCAGCCTTTAGGCTATGGATGGTTAGGCTATAGTCTGAAAGAGAGCTTCCCGCTAAATGTTGCATAATCTAATGTCATTGGAAACAAGCTTCATTATATAATATCTTCTCATTATTTTGCATCTCTAAATCCAGAATGATGTGAGAACGTAACTGTGCCAGACTGAATACTGAGTGAAGAGTTATTCACTTCAAATAATCCTAGTCTTTAAAATAAGATAAAATAAGTATTACAATTTCATGTCAAAAATGAGCAAACTTCTTATTGCTTGTTTATGAACTCCTGAAAACTGAGGTTGATAACAGAAATACCAACAGGCGCCTTCTACAGCAGGACTGCTGGGCACCACTATGACTACTCATTTTAATGAGAGCGGTTAATATCACCTCAATCAAAATGGCTGCCCTGGGCTGACTTCTTAGGGCTGTGCACAGGTGTTCTCAGCCAAAAATGTAATGAAGGTTATTACGTTATCAAAGAGGCACAGATGTGCATTCTGTCAGAACTCAAGGCACTGCTTATTGTCAAGTGCATAACTCTTTGAGCAGATCCCTGGTGGGTGTATCAATATGCTGTTCCATCTCACTGAACTCAAGTACAGCCTTCTGCTTTCCCCACCATATACAGTCAGTTTGGAGGAGGGGAGAGGAGGAAAGAACTTAAGGTGGGGCAGTTACATTGCAGGTGACTTACAAAGCAAAGCAAAATCAACCAGCAAATATTCCATGTCTGGACTTGTTTTCAGTATGCTTAAAGAGGCAAATGATTGACCTAGACTTTTTTTTAAAAGGACTATCATCTATTTCAGTGTCTGCAAAGAAATGTGGCTGGTTAAATTCCTCTCTGTGATGTTTACTGCTCATCTGTATGTTTCTCACATAAGAAAGATATTTTCCCAGTTTTTCAAAGAGCTGGGAAATGTTACTGTTTTGGACTACAGTTGTCCCTCCATATTCATGGATTTGGCATTCATGGATTTAAGTATTCACGGCTTGAAAATTTTTTTTAAAAATAATAATCCAAAAAGCAAACCTGGATTTTGCCAACTTATATAAAGGACACCATTTTGCTATGCCATTGCATATAATGGGACTTGAGTATTCACGGATTTTGGGACCAAACCCCAGTGAATGTGAAGGGACAACTGTACAAAAAAGGCTTTAAGGTAATTTTTAATTTTTCAAAGCACTGTTCCTCTTTATTTGTGTATTTTAGAGAACTGGTGAATGTACACTAATCTCCAACACAAGTATACCTACCCAACCAAGAAATCTTTTACAAAAAAAGGCTGAACCAAATAATCTTAATGTCTGAATTTCTGCATATCTCCCAGTTTTACCAGCTGTTTTTTTAATGATAAAATTTGAAGCACGATCCACATTTGTATTTTGAATGGGAACCTTTGAAATCACAATTCAAAATTTTAATGCAACAGAATACTTAGCATATCTTGCATTTCCTTTTTTGGAACAATTCAAAGAAATGTAATGTTCTGACATAACATTCAAGCAGTGCCAAGTGTTATTATTCAAATAGTATTAGATATTAATACCACTACATATCTGTTGGGGCGTAGAAAGACGCGCTATGTCCACCATGACCACCTGCAGAGTTGTTCCACGTTGACAGGATGCCAAGGAGAAGTTTTTCTTGAGAGACTTCTGCAAAAGACTTCAGGCTGAGAAGGAAAAATTCCTTCATCCCAGCACACTGCCTTAAGCTCTGGCTTGCCAAATAAAGACAGCAACAAGGCCAGCCTTCACTCAACTTGAGGGCTTTAATCTTTGCAATATATTTACAATATATATATACAGAGTATAGGACAGCTGTCTCTAATACTCATAAATCTTTCTCAGACCAACAAACTGCTTCGCCAACCACCATCCACAACAAACCCACACTGGAGATAATTCCCATCTCCTTTTTATAGGCAGTTAAAAGCATCTTAGGTGTGCATACTCTCAAGTGCTGACTCACACACACACCTGCCACTAGAGATTAACTACTTTCATTACTAAGCTTACAGCTCCATCTTGTGGTCACATCCATGTCATTTCTTGACAATATCATCCGTCAGATACTCTTGCATGTCAACCACCAAACATTGCCAATTACAATGAAATAGTGTTTTTTTCCCCTCCACATGTATTTCATGGGAAACCCTCTATCCTTTAGAAACTAATGAGTCAAAGAGATACAATACTTTGCTCTCTGTAATGTGCAGCCAAAAGAAAGGTTGGGCCCCTGTGGGAAGCAATGCATCACACTGTAGTGAAATCAGACCCGTTTGTGTAAAAACTGTGTGTTCACTTTAAAACATGCACAGGATCTTTGGCAATGTATAGAGTCTTCATTTTCCTTGGAGGCAAAAAGTTTGAAAAGCAGTGTGATTTGAAATATTAATACAGCTGTTGTTACCTATCCTGATAGCCCCCATCTTGGAATATCAAATAATTGGCAATATTTAATAATTTGGCTTAATGGGGCCTTCCACGTGGTTAGCAGGTAAACCCCAAATACCAAGGTTGGAGTCATGTATGACCAAGGGAGGGGCCTTTGGAAATCCCCCCAAAACCAAACACTCAGGTCAGAATTTAACACCTGGAGGTGAGTTATTCACTAATCTACTCAGTGATAACAGAGTCCCTGATGTTTGTAAAATGGGTCCTTCCTTCCCTCTTCCCCTTCCAACAAAAGACCTTGCCTGCTCCTATTCAGCTACAAACACAGCACCCGTTAATAATTGTTATCTCTTCCAGAGCACCCATTGTTTAGTCCTGGGAACCTCCAAGAAACATTGTATTTCACTCAAAAATCCTATACCTTCAGGGAGATTATTTCATATAATAATCACCCTAAAACATCACCCAAGTGTGCACAAATCCCCTGCTATCCAACTAGTCACTAGTCTATCATCTGAACCTCTTCACTGTGAGTTTACTTTGTGATCTCAGCTCTGCAGGATCGGTACTCACTCTATTCCTCTATCCAGATACTTCCAATTATCTTCAATAGGTTTGTGTGAGAGTCTGAAGCCTGAGTGTTTGCATGACTTCTGTTGATAGTAATTTCCAATAATTTCCAATTTAATTGTATGTTTTGGCTTAGACTCCTCCGTTATTACTGGTATATATAGGTTAAACAATCTTGCCATTACCTCACCTCTCTCTGCATAATTGAGCTAATTAATATTCCCCATAATAAATTCAGACACTATTGGGATCCTCGCGGACCCCCCCACAATTCGTGTAACAGTGTTTTGTGTTGTCAAATATTAAACACTGTTGCAAGTCAATGATCAAACACACTAAGGACTTTTTCGGACATCAAAAAAACAACGCAAGCAGCCTCGCCACGTTGCGAGGCTGCAGCGCTGCAGGGCGTCCCTTTCGGATGACGCCCGTCCCTGCCGGTACTGTTGCGGTACTGCAGGGACATTTGAGTGTGATATTTTGGCGATTTTTACTCACGATCAACTTTCGTGAGTAAAAATCGCCAAAATATTACACTCAAATGTCCCTGCGGTACCACAACAGTACCGGCAGGGACGGGCGTCATCCGAAAGGGACGCCCTGCCGCACTGCAGCCTCGCAACGTGGCGAGGCTGCTTGCGTTGTTTTTTTGATGTCCGAAAAAGTCCTAAGTGCAAGATACCATATTTTAAGAGAGAATATTATTGACTGCCAAATACAGGTAACTAATACATGGGAACTAGTTACGCATTTTGAGGAGAACTTAGGGAGAGAAAATAATTTCGGCTCTCCTACAAATTGACCAACCCAGTCACAGGTACAGGCATGGCTAATAATTTCTCCATGCATTAATTTACCCTGCTAAATCTTCTTTCAGTTCTGGGTCAGACACAGATGATATCATCAGCCATTCTAGTCAGTTTCCAGCAAATGAGATGGTCTGATTGCTTAGTCAGGCAAAATAATCCCAGGCCTCTGATGTTATGTAGAAATTATAGCCTTACTCACAGCTTTTAAAAGTTACTTTTTGGGGGCTACAACTCCATCCTCTGCCTAGGATGGTCAGCACCCATGCTAACTGACAGATTTGGGAATTATAGTTTTTAAAAAGCCCTTTTTAAGTTTTCTGATCCACAGCATGATTAAAGGTATGAGAGGGACAGCAAGGATGAGCACTCTAGCCCTTGCCCTGCACTTTCCACATTGCTGTCCTTGAATTGGAGGGTTAATGTCTGCAGCAGAGAGCTGGCTGTGCACATAACCCAGCCTCCCATGATTCAGAGCCCTAATCATCTTTATTCATTTTTTTAAAAAAATGTAATCTGTCCAGGGAGCACTTGTTGCTGAATGTGCAAATTAAGAGTCAAAACAACCCAACCAGGCTAGCCCAGAGTGAGTGGGTGGAAACAGCTGACCCAGTATGGAAATATGAAATGATGTTTGCTTTAAGGCCCCTAAAACTTCTACATTGCTGTGCTTGGCAGTTTTACATAAAAGGATGCAATCTGCCTGCCAGTCAGAATACATGAATAATTCTTTCTTATCCCAAAGCAACCACAACTGTCCTTGGGTCGCAGGCAAAAAGTTACAGGAGCTGATCCAATTCTACATTGTAAAGGTTATCAGGCATTTTTTTTAAAAAAGGTATTTTCCATTTTGTTGCCTCTATTTCATTCACAGGCATGGAAATGAAGTGCTCCAAGATGCATACATACTGCAGAGCAAAACCTTTGGGATATGCATGGATAATCCATAAAGACCAATAGTTAAATACACACCCATTTATCAAAACATAGTAAGAAATGCAGAGTTATTAAAGAATTATCCTGACACTCTTAGCCATGCTTCCTCTGTTCTACTAAGTGGCAGATATGGATTTTGATGTGGTACAGATCTTTTCTTTCTATCAAAGGCTACAACATTCAGCATTTCAAACAACCCCATGGGGAAAGCAGCACTATACTTCCTTTTTAAATGCTTATGTTACATCAGTTATCACATTTGCATGAATGTTCCATGGGCAATTCTGCACACACAAAAGCACCATGGAGACTCATGCAACTGTTTGGTCTCCCTCCTCCCATGTCCTCCTTACATGATGCTCCTGAGTAGGAATGAAGGATTAGGCACACTAAAGCTGTAAAGCTAAACACATTTACTAAGGAGCAGAGTCTTTAAAATGTACATGTTTGGACCATAATTCCAAATTTCCACATGGCCATGCTGGCTGTGTAAGTATGGGATTCTTAGCCCCTGCTCCCCAAAATGGTAAATTTTCAAAGCACCCATAGGGAGTAAGCCCCATTAGACAGAGAAATACTTTTGGGTAAACAAGTATAGAATTCCTCTGTTTCAGTGTCATACTTAACTAGCATGGGACTTTGGTTCTGGGATATTCTCTTGCCTATACTAGACTGAGGCTTCACTTGAATGCTTGCATTTCACATTCAAGGACCATGGTACCAACATGCAGTTGACACTGATTACCCAAAAACCTTAGGGATTTTCCACAAATTTTAGGGATATCTGTGTCTTGTTTTCCAGTCTAGTTTCAATATTTCTCCTTCAAGGAGGAAGTATGAACTTGGAATGGTTGTACCAGTGGTGGCTGGTGGCTTCCATATCAGTGGGGTGGTGACTTCACTATAGATTTTTGTTCACATGTCAGAGGAGCTAACCATGGAGCTGAACCATATCCGACTGTATCTAAGGTGTTGAAAATACATTCAGTACTTTGGATAGCTCCTTTAAAGTTGGAGTGGTTTCACTGCTCCTTTATATGTGAGCCATCAGCTTCCACTGGGTCATACATATTGTCTTTAAAAATGTTAAAACATGTTGGTGCCAGAAAGGGAAAAATGGAACACCAGCACCCATGGTACAAGAACATGGCATGGTTTAAGCACTGCAAGGGCAGGGAGCACCCCCAGCCTAGACCATGGGCCATACTCTCATGTTGAATGTTATGGAAGTGGAGTAGACAGATGAGAAATATTAAATGTGGTTAGATACTGTAGTGGAACATTAGGAATGATTAGTTACTGCAGCTGTAGCAGTTGTTGTGAAACATTAGCCACTGTTGTGGAAGTCATGCAAGAAGAGCAATATTAAAGGACTAAATGTCGTAAGATAGAATATTTCACCAGCATTTAGAGCAACCAAACCAAGTGACCCAAATATATCTGAAATACTGAAGAAATACACTATAGTAGGACCCCCGTATCCACTGATTCATTATCCACTGATTCAGTTATCCATGGGACACAAAACAGCACACCTACCATAGAGTCTTACTAGAAAATGGATCCTCTCTAGCCATTTTCTAGGTCCTCAAAGGCAACTGTATGGTATTTTAAACTGGAAGTCTCATAATTTTCAATGGTGTTCACTATTATCCATGGTTTTCAGTATCCATGCCCCCCCCCAAACCAATCCCCAGAAGATACGGGGGTCTTACTGTATTAAGATTTATTACATAAACAGGTCTTTCCCCACATCACCTCCATGCAACTAGTGTACACTGAAATTTCAGTGGTGTCCCCAAACCATTTGTAGACAAACCTTTGGAAGCATATCATGAAAAACACCTAGAGATGATTGCTATAGATTTATGTTTAGGGATGAGAACAGGCAGAAACAGGCATCTGAGTTTGGCAGGTACCTACATTTGATGCAACCACCTGGGATTCTGATCCCCCCCCCCAAATATTAACAGTATATATATTTTTTCAAAATATCTGTGATATAAGGCCACAGTGTCATTTTAGCAAGGATAATTCTGCAGTGAAACAAGAGTTAACATACTTTGTTCGGTGAAAGAAAAACAAAGTAAAAGAGGCCATGAAGATAATACATTGATTCCAAAGAGTGTCCAGTATTTCCTCTTTGTGGTATTAGGCAGCTGTTTGTCTTGGGAAGCTTCCCAAAAGACAGACAAATCAATGGGATTTAGGATGAGAGAATATGGCGCAAACCCAGCACTCATAGGAAGCAGCCTTGAGTCTCCTGTGAACCGTGTGAACCACTAAATCAGCTCCTTTTAAAAAAAATCTTGTTTTAAATTCTTTTGGTACAGCTCTGTTGGATTACAGCTTCTCAAGAACTTTGGCTGCAAATACCATCCCCAATCATCAAAGTCAAGGTGCATAGTACCTATAGCAAGTTAAGTTATTTTGGTACCTCTCTCTGGCTTTTCTTCGCAAACGAAGATTCAGGAAGGACTCATCCCGCGCTTTCTGCAAGCGCGCTGATGACTAAAAAGGCCAATCCGAGATAAACAAGTCCGGTTGCAAAAAGCACAGCAGAAGGTCTCCTTGGGTGATGTTTTTGGGTTGTGATTCTTTCTGCGTTGTCGTTTCTCTTCAAGACTTGTTCGTCGTGAGTTCTCAAATAAGGCTGCAGCATTGTGGATAGTGCATCTCCATGCCTCCCGATGTGAGGCCAGGGCGGACCACTGTTGCTGATCAATTTGGCCAAGCCTGAGATGTTGTTTCAGGGAGTCTTTGTATCGCTTTTTGGTACACAAGGTAGAAAATTCCACATGCACCTTTCCCCATTCTTCACAGTACTAGAGATGTACTAGAGAAAAATATCATAAAAATTAATGGGAAACCCCCCCCCCCACATTTTTTCCATTTTCCCAAAAGCCTTACTTTTCTGGAAAAATGGTTTAGGGAATATTCTTTTTTAGAATGATGAACACAATATTTAAGACAAGGTGTTCATATATTTATTTTCTCCTCATATTTCTAAAAACTATTTAGTGCATAGATGTTTATGTACAACTATATATATCAGCTTTTCTCGAAGTGATGGTTTGTAGACCAGTGCCAGTGGATGAGCCATCAGTTTCCAGTCTGAAGCAAATATCCAGGAAGAACCACATCAGATACTTTCAGAAGTACTGATGTACAGTATCAGATCATTGTAACTCCTGGTTCTGGTTTACTTTTCTCAGATCTTTGAATGTGCTTCATGTCTGCTTGGCAATATGGAGGACTAGAGGAGGGAAAAGAACTTTCTTTCTTTCTTTCTTTCTTTCTTTCTTTCTTTCTTTTTTAAAAAGCTCCCTCATGGCTTCAAAATTTCCAGAAATTTTACATCTCCAGGCAGTAGATACAATAGTAACAACTTGATGCCCTAACAATTTGATGCCATTTCATGATACCTAAAACCTGCTGTCTGAGACAGCCACCTTACCCTGGGTAGGGTTGCCGTGTGGCTAAACCTAACATCAAGCACAAAGCAGAATTTCATACAATTGGAGGTTTACCAAAGGAGAGGTTTACGCATGTCTAGCAGATGGGCCCTTGGTATCTGCTGGGGTTTGGTTCAACAACACTGTCCCCATCCACCAAAATCTGTGGATGCTCAAATCCCATTATATAAAATGGCATAGCAAAATCAAGGTTTGCTTTTTGGATTTTTTGGGGTGGGGTGGGGTGAGGGGTATATTTTCAAGCTGTGCATGGTTGAATCTCTGTGTGCAGAATCCATGGATATGGAAGGCCAACAGTATAGTCTAACCTCCTTGGCTGTCCAATCTCTGCCTAAACCTCTAGCCAGAGAAAATGCTCCCTGTACTCACTGAGGCAATCTGTTCACTCTCTGAGTTTCTTACAGCACTACAACGATTCTGCTAATGGCTAGATTAAACCTTCTCCCTTGCAATATCCCCCCATTGTTCTAGTCTTGCTCTCTTGGGACATATTGAATTAATTTTGCGATATCCCTAAATGCAAAAAGTAGGTGGTAGAAAGTGGAAGGGATAAACTTAATTGTGACGCATCCTCATATATATATATATATATATATATATACTTCACATCGGCAATCTCTTGTTACATTGACTGACCAGCATGAGAGGGACAGCATTGTGCAGTGGTTTAAGTATTGGACTAAAACTCCAGGAAATGAGGGTTCGAATTCCAACTCAGTCATGAAAACCCACTGTGTTACCTTGGCCAAGTAATACTCTCTCAGCCTTAGAGAAAGGCAATGACGAACATCCTCTGAATTAATCTTGTCAAAAAAACCCTATGATAGGATTGCCATAAATTGGAATAAACTTGAAGGCACATAACAACAACATGGGAAAAATACAGTGTTTTATTTAACATACACATTCAAAAGGGTATTCCTGCTCCTATTTAACATATAAATCCAAAACAGCATTCCTGCTCATTCATACACACACACACACACACACACACACATTACTATGTGATACCCTGACCAATTTTACAAATCAGGTGTTTGTTACAATATATTTTATTTAGGTCGTATTTGCAAATGGTTATACAGACTCAACAAATGCCATAGGTCTATTAGAACTTTCTGTTAAATTCTACAGTATTAGTATTTGGGAACAACATTCAATAAGGGATTGCTTTTCATGCTGAAAGTACAGCTAAATGAATGCATAAAGTGTAAGTTAATGGTATCTGGCTAAGGCTATAAGCCACATGTGAAAAGAACAGGAGGAATCAGAAGGAGTCTGAAGGAGAACTGTGACTCTGTTTTTATTGTTATTTCTTCAGCCCATAGCAACTTATTTCAGATGTTCCTGTTTCCTGTAGTGAATAATAATAATTGCCTCCAGTTGATCATTGCTGTCATAATGGCATCTACACAGGCAGTGGAGACAACAGAGCTGCAACATGTATCTTCCATAGTACAGTTGTCACTCTGTATCCATGGATTTGGTATCTACGGATTTAAGTATTCACAGCTTGAAAATATTCTTTAAAAAATAATAATCCAAAAAGCAAACCTTGATTTTGCCATCTTATATAAGGGACACTATTTTGATATGCCATTGCATATAATGGTACTTGAGTATTCATGGATTTTGGTATCCATGGGGTGGGGGGTCCTGGAACCAAACCCCAGTGGATATGAAGGAACAACTGTATTCTCTTCCTGCAAGACAGCCCTATGGTATCATTCTTGCTTGTAAGGTTCAAAACACTTCTGAACAGAGACCATAATCCAGTGCAGTCAGGCTCCATAGCACTACCTTGTAGTCCAGAGAATGCACATGGGATAATTATGTTGAGATGGGAGGAGAGTTTTGGTAACTAGCAGTAGACAAAACAGAAGTAAGAACTGTGAGAAATACTAGAAATGGAGGAACTGTTTTATACTGGGATCCATAGGCCCAACATTGTTATACTGTACATTCAAATGACCCTTTACATTTGAATTCATGGGTAAGAGGGGGCAACACAATATAGGAAAAATTCACAAAAGAAACATGGCGTAATTTTGTCATCAAATGTCTAGCAAATATTTCTTACAGCTATGGAAAGAGAAAAAAATTCTGGCAGGACTTTCTCCCACCTTATACCGGAGATGGTCTTTCCGTCATGAAGGGAATCCATTAATAGTACTGCTACAAAGTCAAAATGACTTAATTGTAGATCAACGACCTCATCTAATAAGCAAATTCTAAACAGCTCACGAAGAAAGCAACTTTCTGCCAATCTACCAAGACATAAATTAAGGAAATTACATTAGAACATAATTATGCTAATCAGTAATTATGCCATGAAAATGGTATTTATGGATTTGCACTTACTTTTACTTTAACCCTAAAGCCCAAATAAAACACTACAAGCAGAGTCTGAAAAAGCAGTCTTAACGCTTTCATTAACGTGTCATTCTCATTAAATGCAAGGTCTGTTAAAAGGCAATTCTTTATCAGCGCTTTGCAAACAAATATCTGAACCCTATGACTAAGTCTGTGCACCTGGAATTAGGATTTAGGATTTGGGAAAGGGCCACAGGATCACACACAGTCTCCCCTTGAGCTTCATCTCTTATCTGAAATTTGTTATGCAAGATTGGTCTCATAACAGTAGCCAACCTTTTAGCATCTTAGTAGAGCTATACTAGCAGGGTACCTTCCTTCTTTAAATATTTCAAACATTGGGTGGTGGAATGTGTAGCTCCAGGCAGAAACGTAAGTAAGAATTATAACCAGATGATAAAATGTAGGATTGTGGCACTTAACTTTCATGCAGTTTAAAAATCTTTGCACTGGAGAAATAAAATATTCCTTACAGCAACGAGAACAGTACATATGCAGCAGGGAAGTTCAGTTTATGATATGCTTTCATGTACATGTAGACAAAAATGCACACTTGAAGACAGTCTATTGTGCAGAAGTATCACTGTGCAACATGTCAGTATTGTCTTGAATGGCCAGTACCTAACTTTAATGGAGACTGTCAAAGCTGTATTTGATTGAAAATGAAGCAGGGGAAGTAGCAAGTGCTGATTTAAATTCTTGACTGTCATTTTTTCTGCCTACCATTACCACTGATCATTCTTCTCTGATTATAATTGCTGTAAAATTGCATGTTTTTGCCTGTCCCCTTGGACAAGTGGGTTGAAATTAGTAGTTCTACAGAGCTGCAGTTGACTCATTAAAATATGAAACACTTGAGTTGGGGGTGGGGGAGCAAAATGTGGGGATTGGACCTGTCATATATGACAGAGATTGCTGAACTGGTTCTTAAACTGGCTGTGTAAATTTAATCGTGAATGCATTCTTTTCAAATTATACAGTACATAATCAATTTAATGTGTGATACTTGGTGGAAAATAACCTCACAGAGGGTGATAATAATAACAGTCATAAAAATATGTTGTGTGGTGGGTTGAATATTGGCAAGAACAAAATAATGGGAGACTAATGTAAGAGAAAAACATGTGGCGTATATCTTCTGCTTCTTCTATTTTTTTTTTAATACTATATATTACATTATTCTAATACTTAGATATGGATAAGCTGTAATAAGTCTAGCAGGTTTCACTGCAAGAATTTAAAACTCTTAGGGCTTGTTTAGATGAGAAGGAATAATGCACATACCTGCGCATTATAGGCAATTTGCAGCAGCATCATTTTGTTCCCATGGCGTTTTGTAAAAAATGATAGGCTATGAAGCTCTCTGGTGTGATGTTCACATGGCTATGAATCAAGATGTTGGCTGTGTTATTGTTTTGAGTGGTGGGAGCAAGGTAGGTGAAAGGAACCTGGCAGAGACAACGAGGAAGGCAGCCACTGCAAGGAAGAGGTGGAGAGCTGCCTGCCCTTCTCCCATCCCAGTGATGGTGGAGGCCTCCAATTCCAGCTACAGAAGGATGGGAGGAGCTGCCCAGCCAGCTACTGGTTGAGAAGGAAGAGGAGGGTGGCTCTTTGCCACTCCGGCTTCATCTCACCTTCCCTGGCTGGGCTGTTCTTTCTCTCATGCCCTCCAAAGCCCGCTGACATCAAGCTCAGCAGACAGGCATGAGGGAAAGGAGGAGCCCAGCCCGGAAAGGCAAGATGAAACTGAGTGGCAAAGAGCCACCCTCCTCTTCTTTCCCCCAGTGGCTTGCCAGGTGGCTCCTCATGTCCCTTTGCAGCCAGAACTGGAGACAGCTGCTGCAGTGATGCGTGAAGGGCTGGCTGCTCTCTCCTCCTCTTCCTCGCAGTGGCTGACCTCTTCCTTGTCTCAAGGCACTGCTGGGTTCCCTTTGACAGTTTTTTAAAAAAGTTTAAAAAGCGCATGATTGCTAGTCCTTCCAGGCACTTGATGGCAAGCCCACCCCTGCACATGTCTGACCAATCAGATGTTAAGCTCTGCCCTCTCTGGACTGTGCAACAAATTGCATCAGTTCCAATGAGCAGGAATGTGCATTTCCTTCAGATTTTTTTTTTTTAAAAAGTTTGTGGAAAGCCAGAAAGGTTTTCTCAGTGGATAATTTGGAGTTTTTGGCCCCCCTCCTTCCAAATATGTTGAATCGCTGTGGGATCCCATTGGAATAAAAGGTATTCTATTTGAATTCTACAAGGAGTATTTTCACCATCTAGACAACAGCATAGTGATGTGGGAACAAACACACAAATCCTATGCCTCCTATTAACCAACCCAATTCAAGAAAAGCTGCTTATCTCTCTGGCTTTTCTTCGCAAACGAAGATTCAGGAAGGACTCATCCCGCGCTTTCTGCAAGCGCGCTGATGACTAAAAAGGCCAATCCGAGATAAACAAGTCCGGTTGCAAAAAGCACAGCAGAAGGTCTCCTTGGGTGATGTTTTTGGGTTGTGATTCTTTCTGCATTGTCGTTTCTCTTCAAGACTTGTTCGTCGTGAGTTCTTAAATAAGGCTGCAGCATTGTGGATAGTGCATCTCCATGCCTCCCGATGTGAGGCCAGGGCGGACCACTGTTGGTGATCAATTTGGCCAAGCCTGAGATGTTGTTTCAGGGAGTCTTTGTATCGCTTTTTTGGAGCGCCCCTCTTACGCTGACCCGTGGCGAGTTCACCGTAGAGTAGTATTTTTGGGAGGCGATGGTCCTCCATCCTAGAAACGTGCCCTGCCCAGCGCAGCTGTGTTCTCAATATCATGGCCTCAGTGCTGGTGATCCCTGCTTGCTCAAGGGCAGCAACATTCGTCACATAGTCAGTCCAGTGTATATTTAGGATTGTGCGTAGACAGCGCTGATGAAAGCGCTCGAGGAGTCGTAGGTGGTGGCGATAGGTGACCCATGTTTCAGATCCATAAAGGAGGATAGACAGTACAATGGCTCTATACACACTGATTTTTGTGCTTTGCCTCAGGTGTTTATTGCTCCAGACTCTTTTGTGAAGTCTTCCAAATGCACTATATGCCTTTGCTAATCTGTGATCGATCTCTTTGTCAATCTTGGCATCTGAGGAGATGATGCTTCCCAGGTAGGTGAACTGCTGAACGGACTTGAGCACAGATTTGCCGACGGCAATGCGGGGATGGTGGTGTTCGTCCTGTGGTGCAGGCTGGTAAAGAACTTCTGTTTTCTTCAGATTGACTTCTAGCCCAAACAGCTCTGCAGCTGTTGCAAAGCAGGATGTTAGGCGCTGCAGAGCTGCTTCTGTGTGGGCAACAAGGGCAGCATCATCGGCGAAGAGCAGCTCACGGACTAGATAGTTTAGAGTCTTAGTGTGAGCCCTCAGACGGCTTAAGTTAAACAAGCTACCATCAGTACGGTAGCGTATATAGATGCCGTCGTCTTCTTCAAGCTCTGCCATAGCCCTTTGGAGCATCGTGCTAAAGAAGATTGTAAATAAAGTTGGTGCAAGAACACAACCTTGCTTCACTCCATTAGTTATTAGAAAGGGCTCTGAAAGAGCATCGCCATATCTGACTTGACCACGCTGTCCCTCGTGTAGCAAGATAATCATTTTAAGGAATTTGGGGGGACATCCTAGTCTTTCCAGGATCTGCCACAGACCATTTCTATTTACAGTGTCAAAGGCTTTGGTGAGGTCGACAAATGTTACATAGAGACCCTTGTTCTGCTCCCTACATTTTTCTTGCAGTTGCCTAAGGGCAAATACCATGTCTTTAGTACTCCTATTGGCTCTGAAGCCACATTGGCTTTCAGGGAGAAGTTCTTCTGCAATAGCAGGAACTAGTCTGTTCAGGAGTATCCTTGCAAGGATTTTTCCAGCAATAGAGAGCAGTGTTATGCCTCGATAGTTTGAGCAATTGGATTTTGCTCCTTTTTTCTTGTACAGGGTGATGATGACTGCATCTCGGAGGTCTGATGGCAGTTCCCCTTTTTCCCAGCAGTTCACAAGGAATTCATGGAATTTTTCGTGGAGTGCATGACCTCCGTGTTTCCAAACTTCAGGTGGGATTCCATCAATCCCAGCTGCCTTGCCATTTTTCATCTGCTGTATGGCCTTAAGGGTCTCTTCCAAAGTGGGAGCTATGTCCAATTCATTTTTCATTGGTTTTTGTATCATATGTTGGATAGCTGAGGCTTGGACTACTCAGTTGGCGCTAAAGAGACTTTGAAAATGTTCAGCCCAACGATTTAGGATGGAGGCTTTATCAGTAATTAATGTTTGACCATCTGTACTGTATAAGGAGCTTTGGATCTGATAAGTAGGTCCAAACACTGCTTTAAGAGCTTCATAAAATCCTCTATGATCACCCAGATCTGCACAGCGTTGTGTCTTTTCTGCTATATTGATCCACCACTTGTTCTGCATGTCTCGGAGTTTTTGTTGTAGTTTGCTACATGTGAGGCAGAAAGCTGCTTTTCTTACATGACAGGTTGGCTGGGCGAGGTATGCCTGGTGAGCAACTCTCTTCCTTGCCAACAACTCCTGGATCTCTTGGTTGTTTTCATCAAACCAGTCTTGATTTTTCTTGTGGGAGAACCCGAGGGATTCTTCTGCAGACTGGAGGATACTGTTTTTGATATGTTGCCAAAGCACTGTAGGAGAAGGATCTGTAGGATGGTCTTCAAGTTTCGTTTGTAGATTTGCCTGGAAGTTGTCTCTCATGGTAGCTTGTTGAAGATTGTTGACTTGGAGTCTCTTCTTTAAGATGCCACCCCTCTTAGGTTTGAACTTAAGATGAAGATTTAGTTTACATCTGACGAGGCGATGATCTGTTTGGCATTCTGTACTGGGCATCACTTGGGTATGACGGACATCACGAATGTCTCTCTGACGGACTAGAACATAGTCAATGAGGTGCCAATGTTTGGATTGGGGATGCATCCAGGTTGTCTTCAAGCTATCTTTCTGCTGAAAGATTGTGTTTGTAATAGTCAGCTGTTGTTCTGCACAGAACTCTAGCAGGAGGCATCTGTTATCATTGCAATTTCCAACACCATGCTTGCCTAAGACACCTTTCCAGGCTTCGGAGTTCTTTCCTACTCTGGCATTGAAGTCACCAAGGATAATAATTTTATCTTCTACAGGGACTTTTTGTATGAGTTGGCGTAGGTCTGTGTAGAATTTGTCTTTCTCTACAGGGTCGGCTTGCATAGTTGGGGCATATATACTAAAGAGAACAACATGTGGGAGGCGTAAGGAAATAATGCGATCAGAGTGTCCTGTTGGCAAGGTTTCGAGTTTGGAGGCAATGGAGTTTTTAATCATAAAGCCTACTCCTGAAAGATGTTTTTCGGTTTTGGGTTTGCCAGACCAGTAAAGTGTGTAGCCGGCGCCATGTTCTTTAAGGCTGCCTTCCTCATGGAAGCGGACTTCACTAAAAGCAGCGATGTCAATATTAAGCCGTGATAGTTCAAGGGCTATTAGGGCAGAACGACGCTCAGGCCGTCCACTATCTTCAGAGTCTTGCATGGTTCTGATGTTCCAGCATGCAAGTGTCAGTTTATTTACACCTTTGGAGGCCGGTGTGTGCCTTTGTTTCTTTGCCTTGGTTTGACTGCATCAGAAGATTCCCGTTGGCCGCGGCTAGCCAACCAGGTAGTTGGGGATGAGCTTTCGTTAGGCCACCTTTTCTAGGCCCCTCTCCATATGGAGCAAGCAGTTCTCTCCTTTAAAAAGGCTGCTTGGTCGTTCAGGATGCTGCCGAACAAGACTGTCATCTCCCGGGTCAGCCTCGAGCGACCAATGTCCTGAACCGCCTGCATGCAGGGTTGGGGCTGCGGCTTCCAGTGCATCTTTACACCTGCTGGTTTCGTCCCTCGCCAGTTGCTACAGGGCTTTTTTGGAAATGGATTTGTCCTTCGAGCCTGTGCAATGGATTTTTCTGGTGGAGCGCAGCGTGCACAGAACTGGCCTCACCCTTTAAACCAGAGATTCATCTGCCGTGGCCTTGCAAGCATGGACGTGGCAGCGAGGTCCTCGGGTCGTAGGTGTGATTAGAGTTTCCTTCTCTTAGATGGTTGACCTTACAGGGTTGGACGAGCACCATCTGCCCGGGTTTGGGATTAGAGTTTTCCTTCTCCTAGGACGGTTGCCACAAGGCTAGAGAGCCCATCCTGCCCTTTGACGCTCTTTGTCAGACCCTTCGGTTTTGACCTGTCTGGCATGGGAGACCCTACCAGTGGCTGTTATGCCACCGCCAGCATAGCTCAAGACATCATTAGGGTACGCAAGCCTCTCTCCCATGACAAGGGGGCGTCAATGGAGAGGTAAGCTGCTTATACTGGGTTTACAAAACATGTAGTTTTCTAAGTTTGCACAGAGAATTTTGTGCCTTTAGGATTGGCCTAACAATGATAATATGGATGTTATGCTTGTACTGAATTTGGCATTTCTTTTATGATAGTTAAAATATAATCCCTGCAACAGCAGTCTAATACCATATTCTGAAGTGTTTCACTGAACCAGTACCATGTAGGATCCATTTTAAGGGTGTATGCAGTTGTAGCAGGTCTTAAAACTGATAATATCCCATTGTATGCATATATACTGCACCATGTCAGGGAACAGAAGGAATGTTTCATAGATATGTGTAAACACTTTAATCTCTTATCACTTAGAGTCCCTCAGCAAAGTGGTTAAACTGGGCAGCCAATGTCCAGTCTCTGAGAGAGGCGGGACTCAAGACTGATGAGCCCTTGAGAGTCTCTCTCAAATGGCAGACCACTTTTACATTGCATAATGCTTCTGGAAGGGTCAGGCCTGTTATTTAACACACACAGTAGCTGTTGTGTATTCCAGCTCCTCCAAAGGGAAATAATCTGTTTAAAATATATACCAGAAACAAGCAATCCAAAGTGCACTTGTGTCTGCACATGTGTTTGTATGTGTTAGAACAGCATGGGACAGATACAGAAAATGAAAACCTCTGAATGATGCAAAAATTGGAATGAGAATGACCTCTCCATTCCTACTGTACGTACTAGGGATATTTGATTATTACATCCTCGCATCCTAAGACTACTGTAGTTTTCTTAACACTGTGGGACAAAACCAATGTTTCAGTTGTTCTTCCCATATTCGAAAGTCTTAAAGTGTTCTGGAGGATTTTTCTGTGTTTGGGGTTTCTGTTTTTGTACAAAATACACATTTCCTGCACAGAAAACCCACATTACCCTGCGCAGAACACTTGGGGAGGAAATACTGCACAAAAGTCTTGTTGCTATATTCTTTTTGGACTGGCAAACAAATAATAGAGAATATTCTTTGCATTTCTAGTACATACACCATCTCAACAATCCTTTACAGCAACCCTAAAAGGTAGGCCATTATTACTGCTATCATGTAGACTGTGTCTTAGAGATGTTTTGCCTAAGGTGCCTTGTGAATGAATGGCTGAATGAAGACACATCTGAGCCAATGTGGTGTAGCGGTTTGAGTGTTGGACTAGCGATCTCGGAAACCGGGGCCTTGGCTATGGAAATTCACTCAGTGACCATGGACAAGTCACATTCTCTCAGTCTCAGAGGAAGGCAATGAATAGCAACCCTCCTGTGAATAAATCATGCCAAGAAAATGCTGTAATAGGTTTGCCTTAGGATCACCACAAGTCAGAAATGACTTAAAGGCACACAACAACAATAATAAAGACACATCCAAGGATTTAGTGGTTCACAACTCATATTTGCTTTAGTACACCAATCATGCCAGACCCTAATGAGTTATTTGGCTTGCACAAATGTGCCAGGGGCCATTTGAAAACTTTCAATGTTAAAAAAAATACTTATCCATCTATCATTTTAAACATGAAGTGAATTTTTTGTTCACTGTTCAGAAAAGGGCATTTGTGACTTAACTAAAACAGAAATGATTACATACAGAAAAATATATCATAACCCCAATATTTCCTTATTTGCATATGTTTGAAAAATTAATTCAAATGAGAAATGAACTCAGATCTAGGGGAAAAGGCATTATCAGTCTGATGGATAAATAAGATTAACTTACAAAGATGAGGAAAACTAAGTTCTTAGAGGACAGGATCAAAATTCCGAATGACCTGGATAGACTGGAGAGCTGGGCCAAAGCTAACAAAATGAAATTCAATACGGAGAAATGTAAAGTACTGCATTTAGGGTGGAAAAATGAAATGCATAAATATAGGATGGGAGAGACCTGGCTGAATGAGACTACATGCGAAAGGGATCTAGGAGTCCTAGTAGACCACAAGTTGAACATGAGCCAACAGTGTGATGCGGCAGCTAAAAAGGCCAATGCGATTTTGGGCTGTATCAATAGAAGTATAGTGTCTACATCAAGGGAAGTAATAGTGCCACTCTATTCTGCCTTGGTCAGACCTCACTTAGAATACTGTGTCCAGTTCTGGGCACCACAATTCAGAAAGGATATTGACAAATTGGAGCGTGTCCAGAGAAGGGCAACTAAAATGGTGAAAGGTCTGGAAACGATGCCTTATGAGGAGAGACTTAGGGAGCTGGGTATGTTTAGCCTGGAAAAAAGACGGTCAAGAGGCGATATGATAGCCCTGTTTAAGTATTTGAAGGGATGTCACGCTGAGGATGGAGCAGGCTTGTTTTCTGCTGCTCCAGAGACAGGAACACGGAGCAATGGGTGCAAGATCCAGGAACAGAGATTCCACCTCAACATGAGGAGGAACTTTTTGACAATAAGAGCTGTTCGGCAGTGGAACGCACTCCCTCGGAGTGTGGTGGGGTCTCCTTCCTTGGAGGTCTTTAAACAGAGGCTGGATGGCCATCTGTCGGGGATGCTTTGATCAAGATTTCCTGCGTGGCAGGGGGGTTGGACTGGATGGCCCTCGTGGTCTCTTCCAACTCTACAATTCTATGATTCTAATGTCTGGAGTAAAAATCCATCCCCCACCCCAATCAGTTTTATTTTTTAATTTAAGAAAGTGAAACATGATCCTAAGGATCAATTGCCCATTTGTTCCTCAAGAAACCTTCCAGAAGGCATATTTCATGCTTGTTCAAGGAGAGTTAAAAGTGCTCCTTAGTTTTTTCAAAAGTAATTTCAATACACAGCATCTACTTATATGCTGCCAAATGAAGCTGCAGTACTTTAATGGTTCACAAAAACAAAACCTTCTGTTCAGGCTAAAGACAAAACTGTTCAGCCATATATTGATGGGCAAAAAAAATGCCTTGCTAGACACAGTGCTCCTTCCTTCACAGCCAATTTTGATTGGGTCCATGACTTAAATTTGAAATGTCACTTTGCATCTATGTGGATGGCCCTTCCACACATTCATAGTATATATGGCAATATCTGAAGTAGCTTTCAAAAATCTAGTGCCTTCCAGTTTCTGGCTGAGGTTCATGGATGTTGCGGTCTAATACATATTGAGTGCATTAGCTGGGGATGGATGATATAAACCAGAGTTTCTTAATCTATCTGATGGGAGGGGCAGCAGTTATTTTATCCAATATGCCAGGGACTAGTGCCATAATGGTGCCCGCTGGTTCCTGGAAACTCTCCAGGGACTGGATAATGATGGCACATGGACTGGGACTGGTCCATGGACTACCATTTTGAGAAGCAACCTGCAAACTATGGAGGGCCTGAAGACAGATGTAAAAGGAAGTATTTAAGATGTCTTCATTGAGTTATATGGAAGCTTTACCTTACTTTCTGTTTCCCCCCTGATAACTACTTCAGTCTAGCCCTCATCCATGTTTCTTGACATCTGCATACCCAATAAACAAACATCATTGCACCAATTTACATAGAGACCATACCAAAGGCATTTGCATATAAGATGTGTGGCACAAGAACTTCATAGAAATATAGAGATGGCATATCAAGGAACCCTCAATCAATGCTTAACCATAGTTTAGGGTTAATAAGTAAAACTAAACTGTGGCTAATAAGAAAAATATCTGTTTCATGTCTTGCAACTCACCTCTAGTAAGTGCTCAAAGGTGGGTTTGTTGTTGCCTTGGATAAATGCAATTGTTGTACCTGAATATAATAGCCAAGTACGTAAAAGTAAGGTATGCTGAAGTCCTAAATTTATATTTTTACATGTGAAAAGGGAATGGCATACAGTCAAGAGAACTGGTCAGTGGCTAGGCCTTGATCAGTGTTTCTTGTTTACAAGGGAAATTCTGGAGTCTTGAAAATCTGAAGTTCAGCTGCAAAACTTTAATTAAGTCAGTTGTTATGCCTCATTTTCCATACCACTTTGCAGGCCTAGACGTGCGTATACTGTACACTTTTAAGAGATCTTGCTCACATGGGTGTGGATTTTAACCCTTCATATTCAATGAATGGGCAATGCCTACTGCTAGATCTGAATTTTGATTAAATAATGAGGATACAATTTTTGATGACTAAGAGGAACATGCACTTTAAGTACATCCACAGAAAACATGACTGAGAACAGTGTTAAATTGAAACAGTTATTTTTCGGTAATTTTAGACTCACATCTAGTCTAAATACATTATTCTACACATTTGCTTTAACTGCTTGAACAGAGTGACCTAACAGCAGTAATAGATCCTAATGTTAACAGCCATCATCACATCCTTTTCTTTCCAAGGATTTTTCAGGAACCACTTCTTAAATGTTCAGTCTGTGACATCTAAGTGCTCCATGGGGTGGCATAGAAAGGAGTTTCTTGGAAATTCTGCCTGCTTGTCAATCATCGAGAACATCATTCTGTGCCAGAGTAATTGCCACCATCAATTAAGGATGGCGTCAGAGTCATACGGTGCTCTTCAGCCAGCTCCCAATCATTGTCTTCTTATTGTTCTGCTACATGAGATTTGGAGTGGGGTGGGGAATGTAAATCATGTACAAGTTTCTGAGGATTATCAGAATGGCTTCATAATTGATTTGGAAGTTATGTTTCAATTTGGATTTACCTTGTTTTCCTGCCCTCCCTGCAGTTAATGGTGTAACTTGTGTAAACCTCTCCTATCAGTATATCACAAAATATTGATGCTTGGCCTCAGAATGTCACAGATACCATTGGTGTTTACTGTCCCCACAGTTTACTACATTGAGCAGCATGGAGCCAAACGGAGATGTACCATCTTAATTTACCCTTATCTACAGTAGACAGTAGTCATGATTGTATAATGAGCTAAAAAGGCCAGCATCTTTTGTTGCACAAATGTCAGTTTCATAATAGAGCTATTTAGTGCAGTTGTCAGTTTAAGTCCACCAGTACCATGCTCTCTTTTAAGCTAATTATAAACTAAACATAATAAAGACAAGGAACTAAACAAAGATGTGTACAGTCTCACTAGATTCAGGCTGAGCTTGCTCTGGCTAAAGGTCTAATGACAGAGGATATAAGACAGAGGATATAAGTTGTAACACTTACAACTCTATCGTAGGTTCTCCTTTGAAAATATTGGAATTAGTGATTAGTGAGGAACTTCAAAATTCTTTGTGACACTTCCTATTTTCACAGGGCTGGATGCTAGAGTAGAGGTTAACCAGATGGTCAGCAGCTCAGGAATGGCTGAGATCAATGAGTTGCTTACAGTGAGGAGGTAGGCCAGAGGCAGCATATGACCCGATGGCACCTAATTCTTTTGGGTCTGAATCTGCAGCACTTTCCTCAAGTCATCTACTGTGGTAGTAGAGCAACAGAAGTAAGGGCACCATGAGACATTTAAACATCCACTGTTTGTCTCAATTGAATTGGTTCTACTATGGGAGAATATGTTCGCTCTATCACACTAAATACTGATGTGGAAGGGTGATAGGATTCAAATATCCTAAGCCAACCTTGATAATAACTACAATAAAAAAAATATCCAACAGCACACATATTAAACATATTCCTAGCTTGTTACATGTTAGCATGATCAAGCCTAATGAGCTTGTGCTGTTGAATAGTTAATTGGAAAGCAAGATTGTATTGATCAGAAATCAATTTTAACTGCTATTGAATCATATTCGTATGGTGCCTGTCCAATCTTCATGCATGAAGTCTGCTAAAAATAAGTGTAATATTAATTTTGTTCAAATAAATCTCAGATTTAAAAATGTCATTCAGGAGAGGTACCATGCTAATTTGATTCACTAGCAGCTAAAAAGATTTCTATTCAATATAGTCTTGCTGTTCCTAGTATTACTACCACTGCCACTATTCTGGTGCTGATTGCAGAGGGAAATATGATTTGAGAGAGAGAGAACAAGAGAGAAGAATGTTGGCCTAATGGATATGGTGGCAGGGGAGGAAATGGAATGGCCACAGACATGGAGCTGGGAGTAAAAGACAAGAAAAATAGAAAGTGCTGGAAAAAGGCATTTTACTTTCGGAAGCCTCTTTTAGTCCACTGGTTATTTATTGTATTTATTGTTTTTAAAGGTGATTTTAGACAGTTGCTTTTAATTTATATTTATTTAATATTTTTTTATGGGGGAGGGTGGGGGTGTTTAGGGATTTTTATCTGTATTGTATTTTAATTTTTGCAAGCCGCCCTGATTGTTTTAACAGAGGGGCGGGGTATAAATAATAATAATAATAATAATAATAATAATAAAGCTAATTGTTACCCTCCCTCTCCCCACACTCAGTAGGGCAAACACGTCAAAAACCTGGTGTCATCAGGCTCAGGTCAAAGGAGACATCTGCCCACCACTCCTAAAAAGCTCCCCACTTCTGTGATCGAGGCATTGCATTTATCTATATCTATATCTCCCACATTTTCCCCAAAATTGAGACTCAAGGTGGCTCACAAATAAAAGAACAATACAATTAAAAACATACAAAAAGTGAACATTAAAATAACTATTCACAGTATTAAAACAATTCACGCCTCAAGGTAAAAGAATAAAATGCAAATAAGAGGATGAATTCTACTTAATCAATTCTACTTAAGTTAAGAGTCATCATGTCTAATCTTTCCCATGGATTTCAACTGATTTACTGTAAGTATGATCAAGTTTGGATCCAACCCACTGGCATATAATAACGGCAGAACAGGTAGATAACTTCCAAGTCTATGTTAGCATCAATTCCCTCTGGAGACAGGGGAAAAATATACCCCTGTGTCAGCAAACAGCTGTGTCATAAGGGTAATTGTCTTGGGAAAAAAGAAAGTTATCAATTTCCTGGTTTTCTGAACGTAAAATTATTTTCTCTCTGGATTTAAAATGAATCCTGTGTGTGTGTGTTCATCATCTTCAGTCACTTTCTCTCCTGAGAGCCATTGATCACTTTGCAGGGAACTCAGTAAAAGAAGAAATAGGCAACATTTTGTTTTGATATTATAGCCGAGGAGACTGTTAAATAGTGAGAAACACAGACTTTTAAAAGAAAACAAAATGTCTCAGATCTTGATAATTGCTGCAAGGTTACCACCCCAGTTGAACTGCAAAATCTGTTCTTTTTTTCCTTTTCTTTTTTTAAAGAAAGTAGTTCTTTAAAAAAGAAAGCAGTAAAATCTAAATTCTTCAGAGACTTTGCAAAATGGGACACAACAAGCTGTATTTCCCCTCTCTCTGAAGAAACCTTAGGTTAAATTAACCAGATCATATATATTTTGATGTGTGTTATATATATATATGTTATATATATAAATTGTATGAGATGAATTTGTATTGGGAAAGCATTCGATTTATGTATTTACTTTTGCTTATTTCTTTACATCATCTCCTTCTGAATCCTTCTTTGTCCCAAGTGCTATGAAAAGGGATCTTTTAGTATCTTTGAGACTAAGGAGATTATCAGACGTGGCTAATGTGGCACCATACTGATGTCAAAGGAGTGCAAAAGGACGTCAATATCAGACAGTGTCCTTTTGCATTCCACTGGCATCATTATGGCATTTATTTTTATTGACAAGCTGAGCTATCAATAGATCGCCCATCCCATTTTGGTCCCATTGCAGGCATGTGAAACCTCGGGCCATTTAATTCATGTGAATGCAACGTCAACGGGCAGTGGTGCTAGAATACTTCCAGGTGAGATTGTGACATCCAGGTAAGTGACACACTTTTTATGACCCTCCCTGGGTTACTTGTAAGTTTTAAAGTGTGTTTCTGTGCTTGCTGTAAATTTTTGTGTGTCATTTTAATTTTTATTTTTGAATTTCCTGTGCTCACGTCTTCTCATGAGAACAGATGGGATTTCAGTCCAGGAAGTGAACAGAGCTCTGTTAGAGCTCCATTCATTCCTGAGCTGCCTGTCAATGGGAGAGAAGGTAAGTGTGATGGGGAGGGTTATTGTGCCAGGACAGGGGCAGGATTAGAGATTGTGGGACAGGAATGCTTTTTGCGTTCCTGTCTGATAATTTCCAATCTGAGAGAAAGAATTGCTAGCCAAGCTTTTGTAGACATAAGTCTATGAAAGCTTATGCTACCAACTTCTTTCAGACAGGGCTCATCTACACTACCCAGGATATGCCAGCTCCTCGCTGAGGTATCCTGGCTGTGGAGGTGGTCCATTCCACCTGGAAAAAATGGGCTAGAGTCCAAACAGGATACCAGCCTGTGCTGAAGAAGCCACTGCCACCATTTTCTCCAGTAATGCGGAAGCCAGGCAGGGGTCCCGCAATATGTGACAGCAGGCCCTCTGCATGTGACCAGCCTCGGTCACATGCTGAGGGATCCCTGCTTAGCTTCTGGGAGAGCCAGGGAAATGGCAGTAGCAGCAAGGAGTGATGTGCTGGATGGGCTCCTGCGGAGATGTGGGATTCAATCTGTTTTTTGCTGGGTAAACCAGGTATTATATTAGAATGGTTTATTGGGCCCTATTCCAGATTGCTGCCATTTCAGCCCTGTATCTGCCCCAGGGGTACTTTGGACTGCCTTGGGACCAATCAGGGTAAATGTCCTGTGTATGTTTGGACTGCAGAGCTCTGGAACAGGGGCAAGCTGAGGTAAATCACCCATGTAGATAAGCCCTAAGTTTCAAAGGTGCTGCAAGATCCCTTTGCATACTGATCCTGATTAACATGGCTATGTCTTTGAATCCTACCAAGTGCTGTGGGTGTGTTATGATATAAATCTTAGGTGATGAATTATATTGAAATATAACAACTGTCCCAAGCTGCCCAAATGGATGCCTTCTCATGAAATGTGGCTACACTGTCCTTTCTGCTCTATTCTAACTGTTGGTGAATGTTTGTTTATATACACACAAACCACCTTTCTCTGAAAATGGGACCCAAGCTGACCGGATTCCAAATTGTTAGAATGGTATGGGATGTAGCACCATGGGATAAGTTACTTGGGGTGGGGGCAGATGACTCCTAACCACCATAAATAGATTTCACGGGGAGAAAATGTTGCTATGCAAAAGTAGAATTATGCTGTACAACCTTGGATCCAGCCAATTTTAAATTGCTCAAGTGGCGACCACTATCACACAGAAAATACACCACAGAGACTACAAAATAGTAACAGAACAAATGATGCCAAGTAACAGTAATAGTTACCAGTTTAATAATCCCCCTTCTGAAGCACAGTGTCTGGAGAGCTTCTAATAAAACATGCCCTTTATTTCAAAGGCAGACCTGTCAGTCGCTTATCCACACTCCATTCCTCTCTGATATCCTCATCCCTAGGCATTTTCATATATAGAAGACCTAAAAGATTATTTTTTTCCAGACAGACTTCCTGCCTTTCAAAGCCCAAGTTGTGCACAAGGCTTCATGTAGTTCTAGTTGCTGTAGAGGGAACTCTACTTCACCTCAGGAAGCATCAAGCTTGTCCAAAGTGGACCAATTTGGCTTCAGACTCTACTGAATATGGAGCACATCACATACGGTACTTTATAAACAGGTAGAGGTGTTTTGTTTTTTTTAAAATCAGTCTCCTTCTCCTTAGTTTGAAATTATGAGTAGACTTCATATGGAGGCTGATTTGGAATAGCTATTGAATATACCAAGCCATTTTGTGTAGGGTGACACTCATAGGTATTATTGGATCCATTTCTTCACTTATCCTGAATATTCCTGTTGGTGGATCATTAGCATTCATATCAAGCACTTTCAGAAAATCTTCATGTTGTGGCTGAAGTAGTGTTCCATGGGCCATAAGATTTCAAAATGCTTCCAACCACATAAAACCACATGATATTTCATTAGCAGTCATGCTGCATACAGATGTGTTATCAAGTTTTAGACTAGGAAATGGCTTACAGAATGCTGCAGAAAGTGTAAAAAGGTACAGAATCCCTCACTCCCCTGCCATCCAGATATTATCTCTGTGGTCTAGAAGTCTGTATATGCTTTGAGAGGGGGGTGGGATATCTGTGCGGAAGCAATGAGGTCAGCTGCTTGACCAAGGATGGACTTTAGTGTCCATTCAAAGGGAAAAGCTGGCCCTTTACATCATGCTAGGTAGGGAGAAAAAATGTTGCCATACTCTTTGAACCACAATGCAGTGATGCTATTTTTTTTAAACATACCTTAATATTTCCTGAAGTGTCAAGGGCTTAGATTGGAGGTGGGGGTGGGGAGCATTCTAGAGAATGCTCCTTACCAGCATGGCATTCTCTTTTGAATGTGTTTTAGTGAGATAAATCCTAATGAATACTGTGGCTCCATTGTTTAACCCATTGCGTAAGTCCAGATGTCTGAAGTAGAGTAAGTATAAAAGGAAAATGGCTTCAGAGAGCCCACAGAGGTACTGAAATGACAGAGCCTTAAATGCTACCTTCAATAAAAGGCTTGAATTTAAAAGGGCAGGTATGCAAACCAGCTATTTAATACCACACGTGTGCTCTTTTGATGCTAAAACAATTGAATGGCATTGATAAATCACCCCATCAAATGTATGATACTAGGATCCAGAAATTTACTGAAATGTTCAGTTGAGCCCAAACAACACCAACACCAAAGACTGACACAGAATGGAAGTCAATGATTTCAGACAATAGAAAATGAGAGATACCTTTAATTTTAATGAATCAATCTTTCCCCTTCCTTCCTTCCTTTCTTTCTTTCTTCATTAAAATGTTTCTATCCCACCCTGTGTCAAAACATCTCAGGGTGGCATATAAGTAAAAGCAATGCAAACAAGTTAAAACTATTTAAAACAATAACATAATTCAAAATAGACTTTAAAAAATGCTAAATACAATTGACAACTTAAAGCAAGTTTAAAAGGTTAAAATAGTTTTAAAATTATGTGCCTTAACATTTTGAGAGAAATCAGTTGTCCCAAAGGCTGTTATAAACATCCTTGTTTTAACTTGGCACCCAAATGAATTAAAATCTGGCACCAATCAGGCCTCCAACAGGAGGACAGTCTACCACTAGGGTATCATTGTGGAAGAGGCCATATCCCACATCCTCTCATAAGTGCATTGACCTTACTGGTGGGATACATATGAGGGCTACCCCTCAAGCAGCCCTCAGTTCTGGGCAGCCACATATAGGGAGAGGTGTTTCCTAGGGTATCAGGGTCCCATACCGTTAACACTTCCTACACCATTCTTACCTTTATATCCATTTCACTTTGGAACATAAGGGGTATACATGCTTCTGCCCTCAGTTTTATCTTCATAACAGCCCTGTAGGTAAGGCTGAGAAAATCGTAGAATCATAGAATCGTAGAGTTGGAAGAGACCTCAAGGGCCATCCAGTCCAACCCCCTGCCATGCAGGAATACACAATCAAATCATTCCTGACAGATGGCCAATCAGCCTCTGCTTAAAAACATCCAAAGAAAGAGACTCCAACACTCCAATACAACAGTGTATTCCACTTCCAAACAGCTTTTACTATCAAGAAGTTCTTCCTAATGTTTAGGTGGAATCTCTTTTCCTGTAGTTGGAACCCATTGCTCCGTGTCCTAGTCTCTGAAGCAGCAGAAAACAACCCCGCTCCATCCTCAGTATGACAACCCTTCAAATATTTAAACATGACTATCATGTCCCCCCTCTCAACCTTCTCTTCTCCAGATTGAACACTCTCAGCTTCCTAAGCTGCTCATCATAGGGCATGGCTTCCAGACCTCCCACCATCCTGGTCACCCTCCTCTGGACACGTTCCTCTGGAAGCTCGCCAAAGGTCATATGGTGAGCTCCATGGCTGAAGTACAAATTTGAACCTATGTCTCCTATGTACATAGCTGACATTCGAACAACTGTCTGCATCAGCTTTCCCCAATGTAGTGCCAATGTTGGCAGAGCTTGGCAAAGTTACTTTTAAAGACTTCTAGAATCTCCAAGCCAGCATGACTACATACACATAACTTATATAGAAATAAAAATGAAAAACATTGTAATAGGAACATTAGTGAAGTGTAACTGTTGATATGATGTTCAAGTGGTGAAAATTAAACTGCTACTGGTTTGACAGGAATATTACTAGAAAACTCCAAGCTTGGAGATTCCTAGGTCATTTGAAAAAATCATTTGCCCAATTTTCAAGTCAGAACTTTACAGGATTCAGCCATCTGTATAAAGCTGAATCTTAGTAAGATGACCTGGGTATCGCAGAGTCATAGGACTCATCTTGCATTCAGTTAGCAATGCCCAAATCAGGCCTGGTGATCTCAGGTGTCATGGCAAATAGCAGGCTTTCATAGGACTGGTGGAGGGAGAGAGGATGAGTAGGAAAAGCAGGGACCACCCTTTGCAACAGGGAGGCCCTATGGATATGGGGTAGGGACAATTCCAAGTTAACTTGGGATTGGATCTACCTGCATTTATAGGGATAGTTTTGCAAACTATCCCTGTGTTTTTACTGAGTTAATGGACATAATCCTGCTAAAGTTTGGTTTGCTGAACTATTGAAACCAGTGGAACTGGTTAATCATGCTATTGCTTTTGGTGTGATTTTTTTCATGACATTGGAATAGTCTGGTTTGCTTGTAACCAGAGCATGAGCAAATGAGGCCAGGTCCTGTGAGATAGCTGTCTCAAGCATTCATCCCCTCCCCCACCTAAAGTGTTGATCATCTGTTTCATTTTGAATACAATTGTTTCTAGTTAAAGCAACAGATCAAGGCTACAGTCAAGTAACTGTCAAGTAAGCCACACTGAAAATGGCAGGAAAACCTTCTTCCAAGTAAACAAAAGATAGGATCAGGCTGTAAGCTGATCATCAGCATTTTTACCCTGGAGTAGAAGCATGTTTTCAAGGTCCCAGTTAAGTGTGTATAAGACTGAACACTTGTGGTAATTAACTTATTTTCTTCCCCTGCTCTTGGCCAAACCTTTTATTTTCTGCAGAAAAATTGAGTCATATTCCTTACAAGGTCTTTGATAATTTATGCCAGGATAAACATACACAACAGAAAAATAAGCTCCAAAGAAGAAAATGATGGACAGAGTACCAGCTGACAATTATGCTGTTTGGAATACATCTATAAACAGCAGTTCCATCATCCACCAGTCTTGCATTTCTCCAGTTTGAGAAAACTCATCACACATAACTGCAGCAGCTGTTACTGTTTGGGTTTGAGAATAGTAATAAGCCATATGGTATGGCAAGATGTCCCCATACATATTCTCACATGGACAAATATTATTATTGCAGAGAAAAAACAATCACTATATTGACTTTTCTCTGGGGAAGCATACAGACCTCAACTTAATTTTAAAAATACTGCCTGCTTCCCAATGAGCCAATTGTCTGAAAGGAATGTATTTAGATATCCCATAGATGTGATTTTGAAACTCAAAGGTCTATAGTTCAGAAATATCTATTTAAAATTCTAATTAGATTTCAACATCATTGTAGTGAGAGTTAGCAATTACTGTAAATCAGTGGCAGTCCTCCAAACATGGCTGGACTGCAATGCCTATCAACCTTTGCCAGCAAAGCCAAAGGAGAGGAATGCTAGGAGTTACAGTCCAACAACTCATCATACCTTGCCAATGCCTTAGGGATGCCAGATGAAATACAGAACAGGACTACTGTACCTTTATTGGTTGTTTAGAAGAGGGTATTTCAGCAGTGCTCACATGACAAGCAACACTTGCTGAAATCCTCACTTCTGCATAACTATTGAAGGTACAAGAACCCTGCTCTGTATTTCATTTGGCAATCTTACCACCCCTGGATGATGTTGTCTCAGGCAGCCACTAGAGAAGAGAAATTGGAGACATAAAAGATTTTGAAAGGGATTCTGGTTGGTTAGGTTTACATCAGAGGTCTGGCTTGAAGCTATTTGTTTTTATAAAGATTGATCTTCTGCCCTTCTTGTGCTTGTGCCTTGCTCAGGGCAGCTAACAATGATTAAAACCAACTATAAAATACAAAAACATTCCATAAAATACATAACATAAAATAAAACAGGCTTGGGTTCAGCAGGTGAAAGAAAAGCATAAGAAAGAACCAATTGAGTAAGACAAATGCCTGTTGAAAAATAAACACTTTTCTTTTTAGCATCTGGTGACAGAACCTCAGAGGACAAAGAGTTCTACAGATTGGGTTTGATCGGAAAAATCTTGCTCTCTTGTCCCCAGCAACTGACACTCCAGAATACTCAGTGACATAGAGAAGGGGCTCCCCATCAGATCTTATTGTTCAGACAGCTTGATAGAAACAGTTCATCCCTTAGGCATAAGGTATAAGCAAGTGGCTGTGAGCCATGACTGGCTGAACAGAAGAGGGTGGTGTATCAGGAACAACAACCAGTTGATATGACTGTGGGATGGCCCAAAGCATCTCTGAATTTTTCTGTTGTGACTTGAGAGCAGAATAGGGTTTGCAAAGTCATAGAAAGTTCTTATAGCTAAATGTAAGACTAAAAATGCTATCTGTTGACAGTAAAGGAAAAGAACTGATATTTTTTTTGCCTATATGTTTTTCTTGATGACAGGGCTGTGCATATCTCATTCATAGGCCTACTGGTGGGCTACTTGGTACATGATACAGAATTCAGCTACCTAAAAGAATGGAGATTATGCCTTGGGATTTTATAAGTGAGCCCAACCATTGGGCAGTGTGGTCCAGCTGCCTCAGGAGACTTATGTCAGCTGTGATATCAGCTGTGGATGGAGAGGAGCAGAGGAGTCAGCTCCCAGGTCATTCCATTCCATTTAAGTATAGAGCTGCATGAACCCTAGAAGTATTGCCCCAAACTGCACATTGACACTCCCTGCTCTGCATTCTCAGTCCTTAAAAGTGCCAGATATTAGGCTCATATAGGACACTACCCAAGTGAGCTAGTGTGGCATAGTGGTTTGAGTGTTGGACTACAACTCTGGAGACCAGGGTTTGAATGTCTACTTGGCCATGAAAACCTACTGAGTGACCTTAGGCAAGTCACACACACTCAGCCTTCAAAAAACCCTGTGATAGGGTCACCCTAGGGTCACCATAAGTTGGAAATGACTTGAAGGCACACAATAACAACAACAACAACAACAACAAACAAAAACTGGATACCACACAGCAGGGTAAATCTGTGAGTGCCAATTGTGTTCCCTATTTTTTTTTAAAGGCTAGAAAAACCAGGTTTTGTTTTGTTTTGCATTGGTTTTTGCTCAGAATTGGTTCCAAAGAGACACAAAACAGCAAAAACAAAACACACACACAACTTCTGAGGCTCTTTCATACTACACGGGAGCTATGATTCCACTTTAATTGTCATGACAACATCCCATGGAATCCTGGGAGTGATAGATTAGGGAGCCAGAGAGCTCCTCTGTCACCTCATTAGTCTACAAATCTCATGATCCCATAGGACATTGCCATGGGAGGTAAAGTGGAATCATAGTGCTACAATTGTGCAGTTTGAAAGGACCCCTTGTAACCACCAGTGTGTCCTGGTGAGGGTTAGAATGAGCTGAAAATGACTCTCCAACCAATGGAGTGTTCCCATCCCTGGATAGTGAGAAAATATGTAAAATATGTAAAATTTATACATCAGTTGTCACAGTTTACCAAACTTTATAATGCAATTCTTCGGTTAAAAAAATAGAAAAATTTGTATATGAAAGGGAACATGCAGAAAAGTACCCATAGTGAAAATAATATACAACATGCATCATATTAGACGAAATTGGTTGCATCCCTGCACATGTTAGGTAAAGATTAACATATTGGGAGATATGGACAGAAAAAGAAATACAAATGTTTCACGTGACCTTAATAAAGCACAACCTCATATTAAAGAGGACAAAATAAAGTTAAGAGTCTGGGGAACAAGAATCTGAGAAAGACCAAAACTGACAGCTCTAAATGCCATAGATGTTCCTTCTGCAGATATTAGTTCTTGCCTGTGCTGTCAATGCTGTGTGGTCACTGCTGAATGGCTGACTGGAATAACCAGACTCTCCAAACAGGAGTTTTCAAGCAACATCTATACTTGTGTTGTTGAGTTGAAAAGAATTTTTTAAAATTTATTTAGTTATTTATACCCCACTCTTCAGCCACAAGACTATCACACACACACACACACACACACACACAAAATCATACACACACACAAAATGACCACACAATCTCAACAGTACTTGAGAGTAAAGAACAGAGAAAATGTGGTGGAACATTATACTATTTCCCCTTCACAGTTCTTGCTTAAAACTGTCACTTCTCTTCTGAAATGCCAAGAGACCTTGAGGTGGAAAATTAATTCTGCAATGCATATTTAATGGGCATATATGATATGATTGCCTGTAATTTACTGCTGAAGCTAATTAAAGGGATAAGGGCTGAGCCCTTTGAACTGTTCATAAAATTGTCAGTCTGGCACTATTGTCTAAAAGCTTACTTACATGGTTTCACTGGGTGTTTTTCTGAACCACTTCACAGCCTTACTAGTGTGGGGAGATCTGATATTAACATATGACTTCTTCCCCTGTAGAAACTGGTGAACAGAGCTCCTGCAACATTTCTAGGATGGGAAATTAACAGGATTGCTTCCGACCCCACTCGTACACTCAGCTTGAGAAGCAATTTTCTGAATCTACATGAACCAATAAAAACAAGATGTCTCTGCCAGGTGTAATGGAAGCTTGCTTTAAAGTGAACGGGAACAATTAAGACTTCATGGGACAGCAAACCATATGAAGCTTTGCTTTGAGCCCGAGTGATACAAAAACAGTGCTATCTGGAAGATGTTAAGATCCAAAACTACACACATGCACACGCACAGGCACAAACGCACACACATACATAAAGAGAGAGAGTGTGTGAGCAAGAGAGAGTGAGAGCTTTTCTTAGAGGTCAACTTGTGTCATTATATCCTAAGTGTTGGCCCAATAAAGGTATCACTGGTTGTGGATTTTGGATTTTGTGTCAGCTACATTAATCAATCCTGAAAACACGAACTATCCAAATCAACATTCTCTATCCTGCTGCCTTCCAAATATGTTGGAATTCCTGGCTGGTATGTTATGGCAAACATTTTACACACACATAAGGGTCCTTCAAAATTATTAAAGGACTCAAACATTCAGATTAACTGCTAATAGCAACACTCATGTAGCTTTCCTCATAGCTCTGATGAGAGGGAAATCATTAACTGGTAAATCATTTTCCCCAAACCTAAGTCAAAATCTGCTCTATGTCCATCGTTGTGTAAGAAATCGACCACAAGAGTGGAAACTCTAGGGACGTATGTATGAATGGACACAACTGATATGACTGACATTAGACAGTGGGAGAGGTGGGCACACAAAAGCCATTTGGTAGCACAGCTCACATTCGTCAGACAGGAGACAATAAATGCTTCTTCATTCTGAGCTCCAGAGATATGAACACAGTGCTACGTGGAAGAACATTAAGTTAGCAGCCTATAGTGAGAGCAGCCCAATGATCAGGGTGGAGTGAAGAAGAGCAAAACCATGGCAGGCCCAGTCCAGCATGAACTGCACATCATTCTTATGAACTTTATTTCTTTACAGCTCACACTTCTGCCAATTCCTGTGGGGATCAGGGTAGCAGGAAGTCATAGAATCATAGACTCATAGAATCATAGAATTGTAGAGTTGGAAGAGACCACGAGGGCCATCCAGTCCAACCCCCTGCCACGCAAGAAATCATGATCGAAGCATCCCCGACAGATGGCCATCCAGCCTCTGTTTAAAGACCTCCAAGGAAGGAGACCCCACCACACTCCAAGGGAGTGTGTTCCACTGCTGAACAGCTCTTACTGTCAAAAAGTTCCTCCTAATGTTGAGGTGGAATCTCTGTTCCTGGAGCTTGCATCCATTGCTCCGTGTTCCAGTCTCTGGAGCAGCAGAAAAGAAGCCTGCTCCATCCTCAATGTGACACCCCTTCAAATACTTAAACAGGGCTATCATATCGCCTCTTAACCGTCTTTTTTCCAGGCTAAACATACCCAGCTCCCTAAGTCTCTCCTCATAAGGCATGGTTTCCAGAACTTTCACCATTTTAGTCACCCTCCTGTGGACACGCTCCAATTTTTCAATATCCTTTTTGAATTGTGGTGCCCAGAACTGGACACAGTATTCTAGGTGAGGTCTGACCAAGGCAGAATAGAGCGACACTATTACTTCCCTTGATCTAGACACTATACTTCTATTGATACAGCCCAAAATCGCATTGGCCTTTTTAGCTGCCGCATCACACTGTTGATTCATGTTCAACTTGTGGTCTACTAGGACTCCTAGATCCCTTTCGCACGTAGTCTCGTTAAGCCAGGTCTCCCCCATCTATGCATTTCATTTTTCTGCCCTAAGTGCAGTACCTTACATTTCTCCGTATTGAATTTTATTTTGTTAGCTATGGCCCAGCTCTCCAGTCTATCCAGGTCATTTTGAATTTTGATCCTGTCCTCTAGGGTATTAGCTACTCCTCCTAAGTAGAGCACCCTTTGGATTCAGCTGGTCAACCAATTACAAATCCATTTAACAGTTAACTTGTCTAGCCCACATTTTACAAGCTTGTTTGCAAGAATGTCATGGGGAACCTTGTCGAGGGCCTTACTGAAATCAAGGTATGCAATATCCACAGCGTTCCCTTCATCTACCAAGCTGGTAATTTTATCAAAAAAAGAGATCAGATTAGTCTGGCATGACTTGTTTCTCTGAAACCCATGTTGACTTTTTGTGATTATGGCATTGCCTTCTAAATGTTCACAGACTCTCTGTTTAATGATCTGCTCTAGAATCTTCCCTGGTATTGATGTCAGACTAACTGACAGTTGGTGGATTCCAGTTCAGTGGGTGGCAAATCCACTCTTGGTTTTTAATCTAAACTGGAAGGAAGTGATCCAAGGTCCTGAACCTTATCCTCCAAAGAGGCCAAACACCATGGATAGTTTCTTTAAAATCAGATCAAAACCAAGCATGGATTTATTGCCCCACTGGCATGGAATCTACCAGTTACCACTGGAAGCAAGTAGAGAGTTTTCCCCTGAACATGACAGTGTTCATGGAGCTCTCCTCCTTCCCTTGGCTGTATAAAAAGTGAAGGTACTGCCACCATGACTAAACTGGCAAGATTTTGAGCAGTTAGAGGTCCAGCAGGCATTTCTCTTTCTCTGTTTGATGAAGCTGCCTTTGTCACATGTTATGTTTCTGGCTCCAACGTGAGTCTCCCAGTACTGGGATTGGGAACTGGGTAACATATGGGTGTTGGACCCACATTTGAATGGAATACAGGAAGGAACTTGGTTCAACCCAAGATGCACACTTTTATGTGCATGCCCCAAATGCTATATCCCTCTATTTAGGGAGAGTACTCAGACATAATTAGGCTCACACTTCTAGATTAATACTAAGGTACAACATGTGTCTAAATCATTCCTTTTCTTTGTTTTAAAAAGTCTTAGAATGCACACAGCAACAAAAAGAAATGCTAAACCAACCCATAATGGTTGCTGAGATCTCAGAGGCGATTAAGACATTAAAGATAGGGAAAGCACCTGGGTTAGACAGATTTACAACTAAATTTTATAAGACAATGGAAGACCAAATATTATTACCATTCAAAAGGACTTTGGAAGGAATTACTAAAGGCAGATATCCCCAAACTTGCAAAGAAGCAAATATTACATTAATATATAAAGAAAATAGAGATCCATGTGAACCCAAAAATTATCATCCAGTATCTCTCTGTAATGTCAATTACAACATTTTTACATCAATTTTGGCTGGAAGACTTAAAAAATTTCTAAAGGATTGGATCAGCGAAGATCAAAGAGGATTTCTACCAGGGAGATATATGAAGGACGATATCAGACATGTTTTGAACCTAATTAAATATCATGAAAATCACAAAGATAAAAAATTGGCCTTGATATTTTTAGACAGCAAAAAAGCCTTCAACAATGTAGACTGGAATACAATTTTTGGAATTTTATCTCGAATTAAAGTTGGAGAGCATTTTATTGATTGGATCAAAGCCATATATTATAAACAAACAGCAAAATTAATATTTAATGGTGAAAAAACTGAAGATATACAGATACAAAAAGGCATAAGACAAGGCTGTCCACTCTCCCTATTGTTATTTTTACTGGTTATGGAAATGTTGTGTAAAAGGGTAAATGAAGAAGACAAGATAAAAGGGATTAAAATTGGGAAACACAGTTTCAAATTATAAATGTATGCTGATGATTTAATAATCTCATTGAGTAATCAATATGAAGAAATGGAACCCTTACTGAATATATTGGAAGAATTTGAAATCTTCTTGGGTCTCAAAATAAACAAGGAAAAAACAGTGATGTTAACAAAAAACATGTCAAAAAAAGATGAGATAGAACTGAATGAAGAAGCTCAGTTTAAAATGGGGAAGACAGTGAGATATCTTGGCATCAACATAAGAAAGAAAAAATTGGATCTCTACAATAACAATTATAAAAAGATATGGGCACAAATTAAAAAAGACACAAATTAATTGGCAGCACTTAAACCTCTCCTTCTTAGGCAAAATAAGTGCAGTTAAAATGAATATTTTATCAAGGATCATTTTCTTATTCCAGATGATACCAATAATACAATCACAATTTTTTTTTGCAGATTGGCATGCGAATATATCTAAGTTATGGTCTGGGGAAAAACCAAGAGTAAGAATGAAAATTCTTCAGGATGCTAAAGAGAGAGGAGGCTTAACTATACCAAACCTAAGACTATATCATGATGCCTGTTGTTTGAATTGGATTAGAGACTGGGCTACATTGGAAAATGAGAAACTTCTATTAATTGAAGGAGATGGGAATCGATATGGTTGGCACGGTTATCTTGCTTATGGGAAAGACACGATTAACAAAGACTTTTACAATCACATTATAAGGAATTCATTAGTAAGGAGCTGGACAAGAATTAAAAACAGACTATTTACTCAAATACCAATATGGACCTCACCGCACAAGGCTTTTTTATAGTAGAGAAGGAATTCCCACATGCCAATGGTTAAAATACAGTGATATATTAATAACAGATGGAGACCAGCATGTTCTGAAAACTCAAGAAGAAATGAGAAAAGATAACTTAGATTGCCATTGTTACTTATACACACAAAAGAAAGAAAGATACAAGATGGACTCTAAACTAACGGGCATAACAATGGTAAAAACTGAATGGGACATTATTATCGAATCAGGACATAAACATATGATAGCGAGATTTTACAAGTTGCTCTTAAAATGGGACACAGAAGTTGAAACAATAAAAAACAAGATGATAGTGTGGGCACAAAATATCGGCCACACAATAGACATGTCAAATTGGGAAAAAATGTGGACCACGCAAATAAAAAGAACATTATGTCAAAATATAAGAGAAAATGTGTATAAAATGTACTTCAGATGGTACTTGTCTCCCCACAAATTACCACTGATGTATAAAGGCGTGCAAAGTTCATGTTGGAAGTGTGGAGAAGAGAATGGTACTTTCTACCATGTATGGTGGAATTGCAAGAAGTCAATTAAATACTGGAAACAAGTTAAACAGACAGTTGAAGAAATATTGAACATCAAAATGCAGTGGAAACTGGAAGTATATTTGTTAGGCATGGTAGAGGAAAAAATTGAAAAGAAATATGGAAAATTAATTTTTTATATGCTAGTAACAGCTAGAATAACCTTCACCAGGATGTGGAAAAATAACAAATGTCCATCAGTAGACCAATGGCTAGAAAAAAATCTATGAAACAATATATTTGGACAATTAACAATGCTAATAAAAGGGAAAATGACAGAAGAATATAAAGAGGACTGGATGATTATATCTAATTATTTTGAAAAAAGATGGGGCAAGGTGGCAGCAATTACTCAGATTTAACTAAGAAATGAAAACAATAACAAATGATAACAACAATTAAACTTAGAATTTAGTAACACAACACTAATAAGCAAACTAATCAATTAAAAGGTGAAAATTCTCTGCAGGATCCCAGAAACCGAATATTTAAATACCAAAAAAAGGATGTACAGATAAGACTAGATAATATTTAAGAGAAATCAGAAAAAGAAGCCAAATAATTAAGGTACAGCATATACAAATGTAACAAAATAGTACAATGAAATATTAGTGTATGGGTAAATATACAAATGCTGTAATAAGACTTGGATACTATGTTAAATATATATAATGTTATTTCTATCATATGACTGGAAAGTGTCTGGAGTAACAAACACCTGAGGCAAAGCACAAAAATCAGTGTGTATAGAGCCATTGTACTGTCTATTCTCCTTTACTGGTCTGAAACATGGGTTACCTATCACCACCACTTACGACTCCTTGAACGCTTTCATCAACGCTGTATACGTACAATCCTAAATATACACTGGACTGACTATGTGATGAATTTTGCTGTCCTTAAGCAAGCAGGGATCACCAGCATCGAGGCCATGATATTGAGAGCACAGTGTGCTGGACAGGGCAAAGTTCTAGGATGGAGAACCATCGCCTCCCCAAAATAGTACTTTACGGTGAACTTGCCATGGGTCAGCGTAAGAAGGGCGCTCCAAAAAAGCGATACAAGGACTCCCCGAAACAACATCTCAGGCTCAGCCAAATTGATCTCCAACAATGGTCCGCCCTAGCCTCACATCAGGAGGCATGGAGAAGCACTATCCACAATGCTGCAGCCTTATTTGAGAACTCACGCCAAACAAGTCTTGAAGAGAAATGACAACGCAGAAAGAATCACAACCCAGAAACATCACCCAAGGAGACCTTCTGCTGTGCTTTCTGCAACTGGACTTGTTTATCTCGGATTGGCCTTTTTAATCATCAACGCGCTTGCAGAAAGCATGGGATGAGTCCTTCCTGAATCTTTGTTTGCGAAGAAAAGCCAGGGGAGAGAGATATTGATGTAAAATTGAACAATATTTTTTATGAAGATAAAAAACAATAAAAAAATTTAAGAAATAAATCATTCCTTTTCTTTGTTTTGATGTGGCAACACTTGATGAGAAACAGTGAAAGTTACTTTTTTTACTCCATCAGTCAGCAGGGCTGGAGGATTTTGAGAGTCTTTAGTCAAAAAGGAACATACCCAAAGCTCAGTAGTCATCTAAAACCATATGAAAGATCACTGTGGAATTTGCAAATAGTGGAAAGACATGCCTAGCCATGCAAAATATTGCTCATAAATCGGGGAAGGTAACACTGCTTTTCGGTATCCCTATCCTTCAATAAGAAATCATCCTCTCAACATGAATTAATTCAACTAATCCTGAAGGTATTTCTGTGTAGTTCTGCATGAAAAATATGCACATCAGAACTTGCTTTTAAAACTTCACTGGGTTGTATCGAGTAGTGAATATTCTTTAGTAGAAATGATTTTTGCTTGTTCAAGTTGGGACACCCAACTTTTGTTGATCACTTCTAAATCCTCTGCACTATTTTGTTCTGGAGGGTTTCTCAATCCCCAGAGGCAGACTTTCAAGAGGAGGTAAAAATATGCTGAGGGGGGCAGTAAAATTGGACCTCTCATGTTGCACGGGTGAAAGAACTTTCTCCTAAGGCAGTGATGGCGAACCTATGACACACGTGTCAGCACTGACACGCGTAGCCATTTGGGCTGACATGCGGCCATAGGCCTCCTCCCCCCCGCCCGCAACCTCACCACCCTCCCTAAAGTGGCTATCAGTTGCCACTTTAGGGAGGGTGGGAGGGTAGAGGAAAGTGGTGGGCAGGGCTATGAAGCCCCGATCGCTACTTTAGGGAGGTGGGGGATGGAGCCTCGGAGCATCCCCCCGAGGCCTGCCGTGCTTCGCAGAAGTTGCCTAAGAAAGGCTGGGTAAGGCGGTGGGCAGGCGGGAGTCTGCCCGGCCTCTCCCCAGCCTTCCCGAGGATGCTCCGAGGCTTCAAAGCCCTGAAGCCACCTCAGGGAGGCTGGGGAAGGTAGCAGGAGGGAGGGAGGGACTCTGCCTGACCTCTCCCCGGCCTTCCCGAGGGTGCTCCGAGGCTTCGAAGCCCCGGAGCCGCCTCGGGAAGGCCAGAGAAGGTGGTGGGAGGGAGTCTGCCCAGCCGATCCCCGGCCTTCCTGAGGGGGCTTCAGGGCTTTGAAACCCCAGAGCCGCCTCAGGAAGGCCGGAGAAGGCAATGGGAGGGTGGGAGGGAGTCTGGCCAGCCTCTCCCTGGGCTTCCCGAAGGGGCTCTGATGATTGAGAGCCCCATATAGCCCCTTCGAGAAGGTTGGGAGGGGTGGAGGGAGTGCAGCGTAGAGGCTTTTCAGCCACCCCCACCCTCCCAAAGCCACAACAAGGCTTAGAAAGCTCAACAGTGGCTTTGGGAAGGGCGGGGGCCCCCTAAAAAGCGCCTTTCCTGCCAACCCCAGCTCTCCTGGGGCTTGGCTCTCCCCTCCCCAATGGAGCCAAGCCCCAGGAGAGTGGGGAGTTGATGGCTGGGCTTTTCTGTTTAAATCAGCTCCTCTCCCTTGAATGGGAGGGAGAGAAGCTGATTCAAATGGGGTGCTTGCTGAGCAAACCGCAAATAATCAAAACCACGAGAGAGTGAAAGCTGCTAATGTGGAGGGGCAACTGTATACATTTATGTTATTTAAACAATAAATATCGCGAAATAATGTTTTTTCCTCAAAGTGACACACCACCCAAGTTATGCTCAGTTTTTTGGTGAAGTTTGACACACCAAGCTCAAAAGGTTGCCCATCACTGTCCTAAGGCATCACTGCTCCCCATTTTTAGTAACAGCACACCTTTTCTTTTAAAATGAAGCATGGCCCTGTTTCATAAACTGTGGCACCTGTATGTTTATCTGTCTGTTTATTTCTTTATCTTGTGATAATTAGTATAGGTGGAGACCTCATGGTTGGCTATGGAGATTATCAGATGCATTAAAAGTGGCGTTTCATGAATGCCAGGGGATCGCTAAAGGGTTCCCTTTTCAGATGATGTCATTCCCCCCTTGTATTGCACCCGTTTTGCTGCTGTTCCACCAGCACTGCTTTTTATGGATGGGAGAAGCTGTCAATAGATCCCCTGTTCTGTTTCTGTCAGAGATGTTCCTGCAAGTGAAAAGGTTGCCCGTTATGCTGGGGAGATCCCAGCATCAATGGGAGGTCCTTGCCAGAACACTTCCAGTAATCAAGGTAAGTGACACAGTTTTTTAAAACTTCCCTGGTTTACTTGGAAGTTTTAAAGTGTGGTTTTGTGCTTGCTGACACTTTTTCTTGTGTATTTTTCTTTTTCTTTTTGAATTTCCCATGGTCGCATCTTCTTGCAAGAATCCGCGGGATTTCACTCCAGGAAGTGAATGGAGCTCCATTACAGCTCCATTCACTCCTGGGCTGCCCTGTTGGCGCTACTCAAGGTAGATCTGTTTTTGTTATTGTTATTGTGCCGGAACAGGGACAGGACAGGGGTGGGAGTGGCGATTCTGTGGAGATTCTGGGAGTGGAGATTCCTGTCTGAAAATCTCCTACATAGCAAAATGCATCATTCAGTTTTTAAAGAAAGCATGTAGGCGGTTATCAGATGTGGCAAAAACCACATCAGAAGATTGCTAGAAGAACAGGAAACCTCAACATTGTTAGATGATGTTGTTCTCTCGCCTTCTGGGGACAAAGCGTGGCCATAATTAAAGTGTCCCTTTTTATTGACGGCTTGACCCCATCAATAAAAAAGGGAGGCCTGTCTGCAGCAGTGCTACGCCCCCAGAATGGCAGAAAGACAGTGTCTGGTTGTGTCACTCTTCCTGTTCTCCTCCCATTCTTCAGATGTGGTTTGGAATGTGGTTTTTTGCTGTGTCCCACTGTGTGTGATAATCTCCGTAGTTGAACATAAAAAAAACTTCACAGAAAACAAATTACTTTTTGCTTTGGCTCTGAATAAGTTATATAATGAATAACTATCTCTGCCCCCACCCGACTAACTAAGTTCTATAAGCCACCAATCACTGTTTTATCCCTTCATCTCTCTAGGGCAGAAAAACCAGACAAGAGTTACCAGTGTCTTCATCTTCCTTTGGTCAAAATGGTTGTGTCAGAACTGTTGTGTTACTGACAAACTTCAAATGTTACAAAAGCAGATTTTAAGAAGTAATTAAGGGGGGGAAAGAAAGATATTTATTTAAATGTTTTTCCCCCAAGAACAACTTCCACAGCTATTTCTTTTTCACCTATTTCATTTATGCTGAAGAAAAGCTACCATAAAAACACACATACAGACCGAGTTTCAACATCAAACCAGTTTCTTCAATTGTTATAGTGTATTCCATTCCTAAAAGTGATGATAATACCATGCTGGAATAAACATCTAGTATTTAAAACCAATGGAAAATTTAGTTTAAGTTTCATTCCTAGAACAGAAACTAGTAAGAACAGTTTATCTCTGATATAAGTAGATAAAGAGACCAATACAGTTGTTTGGAGACACCCTGGAGCCTTCAAATACCATGAGCGTGGTCATTAAAATTTCTTAAACTTGTCAAATAAAGAGAAAGCAAAACACACACATTTTACTTACCACTTCCCTCCCAAACACAGCTTTGGCTGCAAAATGATCCATAATGAAGAGAAAATGCAAACAATCTTTTCCTCTTTAGAAAGGAAATATTTTACTGCAGGAAGAAAATCATGAATTGAATCTCCTCTGAATACTTCCGGACAGAAAAAGGCTCACTGGCCAACGCATTCAGAATGATCTGGGTTGTGGCATTTTATTTTATGAATCAAATGTATGTCTCGCTTGACTGAATGCTTGCAAAACACGTAATAAGGGAAGGCTACATGTCCTCCAGCATTATTCCTATTTGAAAATGTTGGGCTCAAGTTACAATGTGTCATTCTGCTCTCAGCCGCTCCCACATAGTGTATGTATCTAGTGCCTACCCCAGCTTCCAAGTGGGTGTTTTCAGGAAGGAAACAGGAGGAAAGAAAACTTGAGACCAACAGTTCACAGTTAGAAATTGCTTCCATGTCAATGTTTAATGTGAATGAAATTATATAACAAATAAACTGTGCAAATGTATATGAATAAACAGCATTGAATCTCTTAGAATTGTAGAGTTGGAAGGGGACTCATGGGCCACTGAGTCCAACCCCTTGCTTAATGGAGGATCTCCAGCTAAAGCATCCCTAGCAGGTAGCTGTCCATGCAAGATTCTTGCATGAAAACTGAGGCTCTCCCACAACCCCCACAATATATTACTGCAGTATATCTCTCTCTGGCTTTTCTTCGCAAACGAAGATTCAGGAAGGACTCATCCCGTGTTTTCTGCAAGAGCGCTGATGACTAAAAAGGCCAATCCGAGATAGACAAGTCCGGTTGCAGAAAGCACAGCAGAAGGTCATCTTGGGTGATGTTTCCGGGTTGTGATTCTTTCTGCGTTGTCGTTTCTCTTCAAGACTTGTTCGGCGTGAGTTCTCAAATAAGGCTGCAGCATTGTGGATAGTGCATCTCCATGCCTCCCTATATGAGGCCTGGGCAGACCATTGTTGGTGATCAATTTGGCTGAGCCTGAGATGTTGTTTCAGGGAGTCCTTGTATCGTTTTTTTGGAGTGCCCCTCTTACACTGACCTGTGGCGAGTTCAACGTAGAGTACTATTTTGGGGAGGCGATGGTCCTCCATCCTAGAAACGTGCCCTGCCCAGCGCAGCTGTGTTCTCAATATCATGGCCTCAATGCTGGTGATCCCTGCTTGCTCAAGGACAGCAACATTCGTCACTTAGTCAGTCCAGTGTATATTTAGGATTGCACGTATACAGCGCTGATGAAAGCGTTCAAGGAGTCGTAAGTGGTGGCGATAGGTGACCCATGTTTCAGATCCATAAAGGAGAATAGACAGTACAACGGCTCTATACACACTGATTTTTGTGCTTCGCCTCAGGTGTTTATTACTCCAGACTCTTTTGTGAAGTCTTCCAAATGCACTATATGCCTTTGCTCATCTGTGATCAATCTCTTTGTCAATTTTGGCATCTGAGGAGATGATGCTTCCCAGGTAGGTGAACTGCTGAACAGACTTAAGCACAGATTTGCCGACAGCAATGTGGAGATGATGGCGTTCGTCCTGTGGTGCAGGCTGGTAGAGAACTTCCGTTTTCTTGAGGTTGACTTCCAGCCCTAACAGCTCTGCAGCTGTTGCAAAGCAGGATGGTTACCCTGGCATAGTATACACATAGGTTTCTTGCCTATGTCATTATCCAACAATTTTAACTGTAATTCTATGTTTTGCTGTGCAGAGATGGTCAAGCGTAACACTCAGCACTGGCTCAAAGTATTCAAGAGGCAAGAGAAACCTTTTTGCTGCAATGCTGGGAGGTGGTCTCCTGCACCCTCCTGCCACTAGGCAAGAAGCATCATCATGGTGAGGAGGATGAGATTTAAAGGGAGGCCACTGCTCTCATCTTCAGCTTCATCCAAAGGCCTATTAGATTTGCAACATCCCCTTAGCAGCAACAACACTGAGCTACACAGGAGTTTAATGAGGTTTCTTTAGACAAGTAGGTTATCACATTTTGCTCAATTGTTTGGGAGAGGAAGGTTATAATAGAAGTGGCACATGTCTCTACTTGCTCTGAAGCTGCCAAAGAAGATGATATGATCAGGCTGTAAGTCTCCTAACTGTTCATTATGAACAGATTGACATTTGTTAAAAAGGGGGATCCAGCATGTCTATAGCTCCTCATTTTCAAAGAAATGCCAAACATCAGTTTGTGAGGAAATGCATTTTTCTTAGTCCCCCCAGCCCGCTTTGAAATCTTCAGCCAAGCAACTGAAACTCTCTTATTTGCCGTTACATTTCATAAAACACAGACAACATTGTCTCTTTGCAAAGAATGGTGACCCCTCTGGCCTTGCCAATTAGAGTCAGGATGTCTCCAATGCTTTATTTATTGTTCAGAGCTGGCAGAATATTATAGGCAAAAGAGTTTCAAATATTTCTTTTAATGAAAATCTTTATCCCAGTTTCTGATAATTTGTGTTTACCAACCCTTTATCAAACTGAATGACAGCTTTTCTACTGGACTTTATGTTCTGTTCTTTAATTGAACAGCTTTTTGGACAGCACCAGTAACTATGTTCAAAAATACAAATGTGAACAGGAACAATTTATTTATTATAAAAAATTAAGTCTAGTCTCAAATAACAATCTTAATCACACTGTTCCCTTGTAACTTCCAACTCACACAGTCCTCCTAGTCCTCTTCCACAGTCCGGGGGGGGGGGACACTTCTAGCCTCCATGCAACTTCTTCACTTAAAGAGTGATATCGTGCTCCTGAAGAGGTTTTAGCTGAGACTAAACCCTCGAGATAATCTCCAGTCCTGTCGTGGATTCCAATGTCTTGTCGTCTTAAGTCAGCGAGCCTTAAGGGTCATGTCTATCGACTGCCATAGCACCGTAATGGCTGCTTCTGCACTCTCTTGCCGCGTCCACAACTCTGCCGAAGCCTCCGCTTCAGAAGAGCTGGGGATCACGACCGAGGGAAAGCAAGCCCCACGAGCCCCGATCCTTCCTGGGTCGGGGCACAGTTTGGGTTTAAACCCAAATTTACGGCGCTAGGGAGGTTTCCTTGGTCGGAGCCCCGACACAAGACCTCTTATCCCTTCAGCTCCCTGGCAAATTAAAAAGATCTGTATTTTGTCCACTGTCATGAATACCCTTGTCTGCTGCTAAGCAGTAGGAAAAACATCAATGAAAATAAATCAAAATTGTCAGGCTGCAACCCTAAGAACCTTTACTTCTAAGCAAACATTAATAGGATTGTGGCCGATAATGGCACTGGTAACACATATAAGCATGCTATATCCTTACCAAGGATTTGAAAAAATTCCAACCAAAGGTAAAGAAAAATATATAGTAAATCTCCAAATGTTCTGATTTTTCTTTTCAGCCTGAGCTTCTCTGATGAGGAAATGGGTTATTTCATCAAGATCACAGTGGCCATCCATCAGACCTCTTTTTTTTTTAATGCTTACTGAGAATGAGGCAAAGTAATTCAGCAAAAAGTTTGAAGTTCAATTGCAGCCTTTTGCAGAAGAAATAAAGGCTGAGAAATAAATCATCTTTATGCCCCATTGCTGTAGTACTTTTTTTATTGATCTCCTAACAAAAAGAAGTTTGAACACTTTGCACGCCAACTCAACATTTTTGATCACACCGAACATGGTGATTTTTAAAACCCTGAGGATTCAGTTGCTTATACAAGCAGGAAGGTCTAATCACATTTTCTCCAAACTACCTTTTTTATACAAGGTAAAGGCTGGTTCACATGATCCTTACTTAAGTTTTTTTTTCCTGTCAAGAATGTCCTTTTTTGAGTCCTTAAAAAAAGGAAAAGAAAAACAGTATGTTCCAAGATATAAGGTGGAAAGTGCACACCAATAGTACACAGAACAAGCATTTGAAAAAGTGGTCAGGTTTTGTAATTGATCGTCTCTGCATAATTACTCTTTTGAGACTGTATTTCCAAAGAGTTTTAGCACAGACTTCCAATACTTTATTTTAAAAAGAGGAATCAGTTTATGCAAGGCAAGAATTTGCAGAGGCTCATATGTTTAAAAAAAGTAAATTACTATCACATTGACCAAGCAGTTGATGTTGATGATTTTGTTTAAGATTTGAATGAAACAAACTTTGAGTTGTAGTACCTACAATCCTAAAATAAAATAAAATAAATGTTTTGCATGCAAACTAGATAACAACCAGCAATTTTTAGGGGAAAATATATATATAAACCAGAGGGGGAGAGAGAGAGAGAAATCCAAAGTGCATGTTCAAGAGGTAACCAGATTAGTTGATGAACTGGGTCTAAAACTTTACTAGGTTCTTTGTTTTGGTCCCATGAAATAACTTTGGTGACTTTGTGATCAGGCATATGGATTATACAGCATAAAAAATGGCTAGACAGACACATTTTAATTATTGTATAGGTTTGAAACAATTGGGGGCAAAGTAAAACAATACTGTTGTTTGTTTTCCTGTTGTCATATGTGCACTTTGTTAAAACAGAGCGAAATACATCAAGAGCTGGCCTTTCAGTGTCCATTCTGCTCAAACATCTCTGTGCAACCTGCTCAGGTCAGAATCCCCACTCAGCTGGTTCCTTTCAAAGTCATTAGCTGCATACCGGTACCAGTTATCAAACTTTAGGTGCCCAGGCCGTGTCCTTGATTGATACTAGCAACAAAAGCAGTTGATAGTTAAAGAGAGGCTCTCTGACAGGAAATACAAATTGTCTTCTCTAATCTAGTAACAAAGATTTTCAAAAAATAAATGAGCAGAGCTAATTTGCTTCTTCCCCTCGATCTATTTTAAACTGCCATCTCTGATTTTAAGACATCATTTTACTAGACTAGTACAGCAGAAATTTGGTGAGAACCTATTACCATAGATGTCAAAAACTATGGGAAGACATTTATGCCACAAGTCAAAGGAGAGGGAACTGATGGGATGAAAACGCCTTGCCAAAATGTCTTTTTACATCAGTCATACATGTAAAAAACCAAAATCATTAGGACTGTTCAGGTAACAAATGACATCCGGTCAATGGGTATGTCTGTATGTGGGACAGTGGGATTGAACCAGATGGCCTGTGCTCACCTCTGGAGTTTGACCAAGCTTTGTAAACAGTGCCAATAAACTTATTGGTGTTAGTCCTCTAGGTGTGATCTGAACTTTGCAAGTACAGATTTTATGTCCCAATGGTGTGTTAAGAGCTTGCATGGGCTTAGACACTGTTCTCAAAACCTAGTCCACGTACAGATTCCTTTTCATGTTCCATGTCATGCCCTGAAGAGATAATAGGATTGTTCTTACAGTCCTATCATCAAACTTTCAGATGGCTCCATAAGAACAGATATTCAGGATTAGACAAACTCAAATTGTTTGATGGAGTGCTTGCTTGATCTTGTCCAATAAAGAACATCAAGGTGAAGGAACACATACCAATGAGCTTTCATTCTAGAACTGGTTTTCATCTTTCACTCCAAGGTTCATTTATGGACTACATCATACAGTAAAGTAGCAAGGAACATTTTGTCACAGGTGCAGATCAGGTGTAAAGGTGATAATACACTCAGATAATTGAAGACGGAGTGACAGCTGGTGAGTGAAATGGAAAAATAAGTGCAGTTGGAATTGGTGTCAGATGGAGAGAGAGGGTGGAGGAAAGTCAGGAGTAAGAGGGAGTGCAAAGCTATTAGAGGAATTATTGGCATCAAAGAGGGAAGCCTACATCCAATGGTTGTGTTGCAGCCCCTTCCCTTCTGTCTGTCGATTTCTCTCCAGTGTTAAAAAAAACCATGATGGGGACATTTTCCCCAACATTCTCGAGCACTTTGGCGAGAGGGCTGCACAGGCACTACAGCCGGAGAGTAAGACTGAATCCCACCTTCTTTAAGTGGAAGCACTAGTTATAGCACAAGGGGGTAGGATATTTATTTAGAATCACAGAATCATAGCATTGAAAGAGACCACAAGGGCCATCCAGTCCAACCTCCTGTCATGCAGGAAAAAACAAATTCTTTATTTAAAAAAAGTATCCCCTGCTCCCCACCAATGGCACTACCTTTCTGTGATGATGAGATTATGTGTTCCTGTGAGGCAAGAGGCTATGCTGATGGCAGCAGCCCCCTGTCAGACAGGCTTTTGCTGAGGAACCAGACTAAATGTGGCAAACAGCTACTGGGCAGGAGCAGAAGTGAAGGATGACACTGGCAGAGAATCTTCCAGAGACAACAGCACTATACCACAGCTAATACTTGTTTGTACTGCACAGAAGGAGGCAGGGTAAACCTCCTTTTGAAGGTCTTTAACCATGAAAACCCTATGATGAGACAATCCAAAATGAAACATGCGATAGTGCCAGAAGATGAAACTCCCAGGTTAGATGGTACTCAATGAGCTACTGGGATACAGCAGAAGACAACTACAAGTAGCACTCTGGCTAATGGTGCAACTGGACTCAAGCCAAAAGGACCTCCAGCTGTTGACATGCTCAGAGGTGAAAGGAAAGCCCAAAGCTGCACAACACATATTACAGGAACATGGTATGTGAGAAGTATGTATCAGGGGAAGATAGGCATAATAAACCAAGAAATAGAATGTATAAACATTACAATACTTGGGATGAGTGAGCAAAAGGGAACAGGAATGGGACATGTTGAGTCAGTAAAACAGTGTTTTACTATAAAACAGGAAAGGAAAAACTAAGAAGAAATGGAGTGGCATTTATAGTGAGGAGAGATATAGCAAAAGCAGTCAAAAGATATAATGCAAAGTCTGACCCAACCATGTAAATAAGTATTCTGGGAAAATCCCTCAATATAACCTTAATCCAAGTTTATGCTCCAACTACAGAGGCAGAAGAAGAAGAAACAAAATATTTTATGCTGGAGTCCAGGAGGAAATTGATCACACACCCAAACAGGACTTCTTGTTAATCTTAGGTGATTGGAATGCAAAACAGTAAACAGAGTAGAATCAAAGATTGTAGGAAAATTTGCCTAGGTTCAAGAAATGAAACCAGAGACAAGCAGATGGGATTTTACCAGGTCAACAGTTTGCTTGTCTCAAACACATTCTTCAGGCAACCAAATAGGTGATTGTATACATGGACATCACCTGATGGCCAATATAGAAATCAAATAGACAACATAATTGGAAGCAGAAGATGGAGAAGCTGCATTCTGTCTGCAAAAATAAGACCAGGAGCAGTTTTGGCACAGACTATGAACTCCCAATATCAAAAATAAGAGTAAAGCTAAATAAGAACACTAAACCATCCATCATGCCAAAGTAAAACCTGAAGAACATCCCATAGAATCTAAAGAAAATGTAAAAAAAACATACACTGTATATTCCAGCATATAAAACGACTGGGCATATAAGACGACCCCCCAATTTTCAACTAAAAATCTAGGGTTTGGCATATATTCGCCATATAAGACCAATTTGGCTGGCTGGCTGGCTGGCTGGCTGGGGGAGCCTTGCCAGCTGATCCTCTATGTTTCCCAATTCAGGATGATCTCCTCGTGAGTTGGGAAAGCGAATAGGATCAGCTGGCAGGGCTCTCCCAGCCAGTCAGCCACAACATTCAGCCCTCTCTTCCACCTTCGGTTGCTCCCCAATGGGGGTGAAGGCAGAGGAGGGGGCCGAATGACCCTGGTTTGCCTCGACCACTGCCCATTCCCTCCGTCTTCGTTCCATTTGCAAGACGGAGGGGATGGGCAGAAGGGTGGCTGGAGGGGGGGGTCTTCCCAGGTACCCACCCCCTCCCCGAAGCCGCAATCGGGAGCTTGATCGTGGCATTATTATTATTATTATTTGTATCCCACCTCTCCCATCAGGATTGGGCAGCAAACATACAAACATCAGAACAATCCCATACAAATATTAGAACAGCACCATTAAAACAATTCCTATTATTATAAATAAGTTCACACTTTAAATACTTTAAATATAATACAAATGTTAAAAACCTAAATAAAAAAAAGATCATAGAATTACTTTTGCCGTACAGTAGGACCCTGAATCTTCGTTTGCGAAGAAAAGCCAGAGAGAGAGAGAGAGAGAGAGAGAGAGAGAGAGAGAGAGAGTAGGACCCCTGTATCCACTGATTCAATTATCCACGGGACACAAAATGGCACACCTACCATAGAGTATCCCTAGAAAATGTGTCCTCTTTAGCCATTTTCTACATCCTCCAAGGCAACTCTATGGTATTTTAAACTGGAAGCCCCATTATTTGCAAAGTTCAGGTTAAAAAAATAATAATATTCAAAACAACATTTTTGTAAAAATTACCTTAGCTTACCAATTAACCAGGGCATGGGTTTAGTCAAGTGGACAAAAAGTTGATCAATTGAAAAAAAATATTGATTTTTATCTTTTCTTTCTTCCAATGAACTCAAGGGAATATACTATAGGTAGCTCTCCTCTTCCTGGTTATCACATTACACTGTTATAGCGCTATTATTCCACTTTAACTACTATGGCTGCCTCCTGTGGAATCTTGGGATTTGCAGTTTAGGGAGGGACAATTAGAACTGTCAGCCAGAAAGCTCTTAGGCCTCACTGAACTACAAACCCCAGAATTCCACAGCAGGAAGCCATAGCAGTTAAAGTGGAATGATAGCATGATAACAGTATAGTGTGATAAAGTCCAGGTGACCTTGGGCAAGTCACATTCTCTCAGCCTCAGAGGAAGGCAAAGGTAAACCCCCTCTGAACAAATCTTGCCCCCCCAAAAAACCCATGATCTGGAGCCAGATCGCAGCTTTGGGGAGGGGGTGAGTGGCTGGAGGGAGGGGGCTTCGGGGAGGGTGGAAGGGTGGCTGGAGGGAGGGGGCTTCTCAGTCACCCACCCCCTCCCCAAAGCCGCTATCTGGAGCCGGATCGCGGCTTTGGGGAGGGGGTGAGTGGCTGGAGGGAGGACGCTGGAGGGAGGGGGCTTCGGGGAGGGTGGAAGGGTGGCTGGAGGGAGGATGCTGGAGGGAGGGGGCTTCGGGGAGGGTGGAAGGGTGGCTGGAAAGAGGGGGCTTCTCAGCCACCCACCCCTCCCTGAAGCTGCGATCGGGAGCCCAATCGCAGCTATGGGGAGGGGGTGGGTGGAAGGGAGAACTGGAGGGAGGGGGCTTCGGTGGAGTGGAAGGGTGGCTGGAAGGGAAGGTGGCTGGAAGGGGGGGCTTCCCAACCACCCACCCCCCTCCCTGAAGCCACGATCGGAAGCCGGATCACGGCTTCGGGGAGGGTGGAAGGGTGGCTGGAGGGGGAGCTTTCCAGCAACATTTGCCCCCCTCCTCTGTCTTCGGTTGCTCCCTAAAGGGGGAGAAGGCAGAGGAGGGGAGGCAAATGAACCATAAGCGCTTTGCCTCACCCCCCCACCTGATCTCCTGCCTCTTTGCTCCGTTTGTGAAGGGAGCAAAGAGGAAGGAGTTCAGACGGTGGGGTGAAGCAAAGTATATCCGCCATATAAGATGACCCGTGATTTTGGAGCCTATTTTTCAGGGCTCTAACCTCATCTTATACGCTGGAATATATGGTGGACCAGCACTATTAAACCTAATTGTCCAGAACTGGAGTCAGAAGAACTCTGGACGGAAGCCAGGGGCATTGTCATGGAGGAATGCAAAAAATATAGTATCTGTAGCCAGAATGAAGGATTACAGATGGTTGACAGATGAAACTCTTCAAGCAGTTAAGGACAGACAAGAAGCAGGAGTAAAAGGGAACAGAAATAGAACCAGAACCCTGAATGCAACTGTTCAACAACCTGTGCAAAGGAACAAGGAGAACTACTATAACAATCAATGCAGACAGATAGAAGGTGACAACAAAGAAGGAAGAACAAGAGACCTTTTCCACAAGATCCGAGAAATCAAAGGGAAATATTAATCAAGAGTGGTGATGCTTTACAACCAGCAGGGGAACACATTATACACCAAGTAGAAATAAAAAGACAATGGAAACAACACAGAGAAAAACTATCTAAAAGTAACAGATTTATTTGAGGAATAACCATATGAAGATGAACCTCCAGTTTTAGAAAGTGAAGTGGAAACTGCACTCAGAGCACTTGGGAGAAATAAATCACCAGAAACAGATGGTATAACAATAGAGGTGCTTCAGTCTACTGAGACAGAATCTACTCTAATTCTAACTAAAATCTGTTAATGAATACTAAAAACAAAACAGCCCATAGATTGGAAACACATATACATTCCAGTCCCCAAGAAACAGGACACCAGGGATTGCAGTAACCACAGGACCATTGCATTAATTTCCCAGGCAAGTAAAGTGATGCTCAAAATTCAGCAACAAAGACTTTTATCATATATGCCAGATGTCCAAGCTGGGTTCAGGAAAGGAAGAGGCACTAAGAATCATATTGTAAATATGCATTGGATAATGGAGCACACCAAAAAATTTCAAAAGAAAATCAACCCATGCTTTATAGATTATAGCAAAGCCTTTGATTGTATAGATCATGAAAAACTATGGCTTGCTCTTAAAGAAATGGGTGTGCCACAACATTTGATTGTCCTGGTATGTAACCTGTACTTAGGACAAGAGGCTACACTCAGCACAGAATATGGAGAAACAGAATGGTTTCCAATTGGTAAGGGGGTCAGGCAAGGCTGCATTTTATCACCCTGTCTCTTTAATTTGTATGCTGAAAGTATCATATGTAAAGCAGGATTAGACTTAGAGGATGGAGGCGTGAAAATTGGAGGAAGGAACACCAACAATGTAAGATATGCATAAGACATCAGACTACTAACAGAAAATAGCAGAGACTTGGAATGATTACTGAAGAAAGTCAAGGAAGAAAGTCCAAAGAAAACAAAGAACATTAAGAAAACAAAAATAATGACCACATATGATTTGCATAACTTTAAAGTAAACAATGAAGACACTGAAATAGTTCCAGATTTTTCTTTGCTTGGCTCAGCCATTAATCAGAATCGAGACTGCAGTCAAGGAATCAGAACACTAGGACTCGGAAGGGCAGCTACAAATGAAATAGATAAGATCCTAAAGTGTAAAGATATAGCATTGAATAGTAAAGTTAGTATTGTCCATGCCATTGTATTTCCCATTTGTATGTATGGTTGTGAAAGCTGGATAGCAAAGAAAGCTGATAGGAAGAAAATCAACTTATTTGAAATGTGGTGCTGGAAAAGAGTTTTATGGGTACTGTGGACTGCTTAAAAGACAAATAACTGATGAAGCTTGAGCTCCCCCTAAAAGTCAAGATTACAGTTGTCCCTTCATATTCGCTGGGGTTTGGTTCCAGGACCCCCCCACCTCCGTGGATACAAAAAACTGTGAATACTCAACTCCAATCATATGCAATGGTATAGCAAAATGGTGTCCCTTATATAAGATGACAAAATCAAGCTTTGCTTTTTGGATTATTTTTTAAAGAATATTTTGAAGCATGAATACTTAAATCCATGGATACCAAATCTGTGGATACAGAGGGACGACTGTACTAAATTGAAATTTATCATATCTTCTTTCTGGTTCCCAGACAGAACCAGAAAGACACACTACAGTCAGCTCTCTGCATTCACGGATTTGGCATCTATGGATTCCATCATCCATAGCTTGAAAATATCCCCCCTCAAAAAATCCAAAAAGCAAACCTTGCTGTTTGCCATTTTATATAAGGGATACCATTTTACCATGCCATTGTATAATGGGACTTGAGCATCCATGGATTTTGGTATCCACTGTGGTCCTGGAACCAAAGCCCAGCGGATACCAAAGGCCCACTGTACATTCCTATAACCCCTTCCACCATTCATATGGGTATCTGCTCACCCTGGCTTTAGGCAACAACTTTTCTCCTGTCTTTTCCCCTCAAGTCCATTGTCAAAAGTGAACTTGTCACCTCATCACCTCATCACCATACCCACAAATTTTGCATTTCTATGGCTATGTATATATCATGAGAAGATATGATTCACTAGAAAATACAATAATGCTTGGTAAGGCGGAAGGCAGTAGGAAAAGAGGAAAGGAAGCAGCCCTACTGGTTCCCAGGCAATTTGGCTGGTGCCAGGGCTGCTTCTCTCCTGACAGAAATCATTCTCATCTCTGCCCCACCCCCACCCACTGTTGCTGCAATGCACTGCTTGAGAAAGTGCTTACGTATGCTAGTGTAACACACAGTTACACCAGTGTATGTCACCAACAGGATCTTGGCTACACTAGCCATAAAGGCAATTTTGTGTTATACTTCCAGAAGATTTGCTGATCAGCATTGGCACCAGTAGTTGGCATCTTTGGGCACCTGCTGACACACATACTTTCACACAGACAGGGCTCTGCTGTTCCACCTTCAGGCGATACATGCCCATTCATTGTCCTCTCTGAGTTGGCAAGCAGTGACTAGAGTAAGGAGATGCAGCATCACCACCCACTTCTGTTGCACTCTGGGCAAGTTGGCAGAGAAGGCCTGAGGGAGAATGCGTGAGAATACGAAAAGTGATACTGAGAAGGAGGAAGACTACTGAGAAGGGAGGCACTGAAGGCATCTTATGCAAGAGTCTCTGAAAACTTGGAACCAGTCCTGTTGCTGAACATGCCAAGAGAGGGAATTCTTTAATTCCTTCTTGGCCTCTTACCATGGATCCCCTGCCCCCAACCAATGCAGGCCAAAAGAAGCCTAGCAGCATATGAAGGACAGAAGTATGAGCAGCATGTTCAAGGGACCTTTACTTGGAAGGCCTGAGCAGAGCCCAGGAAGCAGGTCTGTATACAGGTGTAACATACATGCTCAAGGGTGCAGAAGAAGATGGGGAAGGCAAACAAAGGGTCTAGCTGGAACAAGAAGCCACACGCAAACAAGGTAGGAGGTGGGGAAAGCAATAGCCAGAAAGACGATGACAGGCTAAGGACGTTGCAGAGATACCTAGATAAAGCTTAGGGAGCCACACAGACTGGCTTGTACAAATCCTGGAAACCTCTTGTGTTTTGGGGGTGGGTGGGAAGTCAGGTCAGGTGGAATCAGAAGGCTTCTTAGAAGCAAAGGCATACAGAGCTCTGAGAAAACTAGTCTGCCTTGGCCTTCTTCCCTGAAGCCACAGCAGGGAGCAGAGAACAGATCAGGGGACTCTTGAGGCAAGTTCTACCCAACCATGGTTCAGGAACATGAGCAGGAGGCAGACTCTCAAGTATTCAAGGCCTTAGCAACTGAAGGATTACAAACACCATGTTGAGAATCAGGCATGGACCCCAAACAGGGAAATGAGGGAAGCTGAACCACCACCACCCCCCGCACCAGATAGATTTGTCAAAATTGAGCCAGCAAGATTTCTATGTATCTGAGTCTCCTCAGGAATTATTAGCCAAAGGCATACTAGATGATCAAACACTAAGGAATATTAAGACAGTGACTGTGATCAAGCCCTCCCAGGATGCCTTCAATCTATCCTGCAATAAAGGCTGCCTGCAATCTATCCTATGCACATTTATTTGGCAGTAAGCTACACTGAACACACAGAGAGCACTTCTAAGTACACATAGTGCTTGTTAAGTGTCTTCATATGTAAGGATATAGGAATAACAATGGCTGGGAAAAATAACTTGCCCTCCCCCTGCAAGTACCTGTAACGAGGCAAAATTAATAACAACCTGCCTGCCGATGTTGAGCCCCCGCCCTTAAAAACAGCTCTGGGGTCCATGGAATCAGGTTTGCCTCTGAAGAAACAGCTTAATGTGTTGTTAGCAATTCAGGCTCATTAGTAATTAAGCTTCTATGTTTAGTACTAGCTGCAACTTTGCCTACCATAAAAGGGCAAAAATAATAACCATTTGTATGCAAATCTTTCTAAGCCCTTTCACATTTTGTGAAAATAACAGCAAAATTAAAGGAACTCTATGGCTGTGGGTTGACTAGTTTTGCTAGTGCATAGCTTCAGTAATGAAATTTTTATTTAGCCAATTATAGGGAATATGACCAGTGCGCTCCAAAGGCCACTAAAGGCAAACAGGTGTGCATAGCGACTTCCTTTGCAGTGATATGAATCTATTGTTCTCCACTAGATGGCAGTAAATGTTTGTTAAGTTTCAGTGATAAAATGACAATTATAAACAAAAATGTACAGTACAGAATTTGTTCTTCACAATCTTCAAAGGTTAATGGATTATTAAATTATGTTTACATAGTGGGTTACAATAAAGCTGTAAATATTGTACTTCCAGTTTGCAGGGCCATTCCTGCTTGCTTTATGCACATGGACGGGTATCATTAGGTAAGGCAGCAGTTTTGCTTCAAAGGCTAAGACTTGTGTGTGCAAAATACAATTATCTTCACATGATACCAAATCACATCATCCACTGCAAACAGGCAGTCCACTTCTCCCAGCCTGGACGCACTGCTCTCCTGCCCTCTGTCTCACCTTTACATGTTCACATCTACTTAGCTGGAGCCCAAGAAATGATTTTACTGTCAGTCAGATAATTTTCCCTTCAGGGCCATCAGTTCCATGCAAGGACCTTTATTCTGAGGCAAGCTGCCTTATATTGAGTGAGGCTATTCTGTACAATCTCTAGCAACATATAGAGACTATACTATATGGTATAAGGCAAGCTGCCTTATACTGAGACTATACAGTACTGACTCCACCTATTGTAGCATTACCTATTCTGATTGGTAATGGTTGGAAAGAGACTCCACAAGTCTTCTAAGCTTATCACACTGAACTGAACAGAGGCAGGAACCATGGCAAGTCTTTCTCAAGGTCTCTGGTGCCACTAAGGCTGTCCCAACACCCCAATCATGTCACCTGGTGTGGTTTGGCTTCTTGGTACCCCCCCCCCAACCCAGTGCTGCCACTGCTCAAGGTGCCTCTTTTCTGAGAAGCTCAGGTATCAGCTTGGATTGGTTGCAAACAACATCTGGCATTTCATAAAGTGGACTCTAATCAAGGACTGATTGACTGATTTCCTGCCATTCTCCCAATGAGGCATCCAAGATGAATTACAGCATAGATTAAAACAGAATAAATGTAGATAGAATGACTAGTTATCATAATATAACAGCAAAACAATACATTTTAAAGAAAGATTGAAATAAACTATCAGATTAAAACAGCACTTCATTAAAAAGCATTTAAAAGCATTTAAAACATAATAGATGAGTGTGTGTGTGAATTAGGGATCCTTTTAAAACTGCTTAATGGTCCAAAACTTGTCTAAATGAAAAGATCTTTGCTTGCTATTTGAAGGAGAGCAAAGAAAGGGGACCAGGCTAGCCTCCTATGAGAAGGAATTCCAGTGCTTGGGAAGAGCCATAGACAAGGCCCTGTCTTCATCAAATATGCCTGCAATAGTGGCGGGACCAAGAGAAAGCCTCAAAATTTGGACAGGCTCCTATGGGCAGGCTCCTATTATCTTCCAGGTAATTTAGACCCATAGTTAAAGAATACAATGTTTATACATTTAGACAGCAATGGACCTGACCCACATCTCCTAGCCAAATGGATCAAAACATAATTACTCAATGACCTTTTTATTTCCCAGATGTTCTGAGCACTTCTTAGCTCAAAAAACATGGTACAAATAGATTTATAAAACAATGTTTCAAAATACTTAGATGAGGATTTGGGTTTATAGTTTTTAGAACATGGGGAAAGAGCATGAAATGGAGTTATGGATGAATACATTTGGTCATCCCTAGATCCATCCCATGAAAGGTTATGCCACAATAAACCTGTTAGTCTTCAAAGTGCCATGAGAATTGTCATTTTCATTGAATACAGAGAGGTATCTGTTGTGCACAAGTCAGCTCATATTGGCCAGAGGTTTACTCAAGCATGGCTAACTACATTATTCTGGCTTATGAATAATAACAGTATTTACTTATTTTATTCCATTAATATAAGCATGCAAGAAATGCTAACATTCCTCCTGTTTCTAACTTTTACAACTAGAAGTGCATTTGAGGCTTTTTAAGACTTCAAATTGAGGATACAGAGAGATGATTGATTACTTTCATTGTACATTTAAAACCTAATGCTCATAAATGGATCTGTTGTGTTTTTTTTAAATGAAAAGGTTGGACATAAAACCTGGCAGCTTTTAATGACTATGGTTAAAGCACTACAGTGAGAAACACATGTTGATTATAATTTGAAAGAAACCTTTTAAAGAAAATCAAAGACAGAATGCATAAGCTGGCTATATTCAATTTAAATTCTGTAGACATAATTTCAGGCTGTTGGACTGGCACCTAGAGACCTTTCTCCCTTTTATGCCACCATATATATATATACTGTATATACTGTGTATATATATATATACTGTATATACTGTGTATATATATATATATATATATATATATATATATATATATGAATGAATTCTTTAATGCATGACTTTGCTAAAACAATCACGATATTTGTGAGCAGGCCTTGTGAAGTTGTTTACAACATCAGTGCTATCAGCCATCTGGATGTCATCAGGTCCTCTAAACCTTGTGGCTGACAGACAATGATGGTGCTGGATAAGCTTGCTTCAAACCAGACTCCGAAATCCCATCTATATCAAAGTGCAGCTTTGAGTTTGAGAAACTTTTTATCTTCTGGTTGACCTGGAAGCCATTAATATTGGTTATAGCTGTGCAGGAATAACAGAAAGACTAGTTGGTGCAGTACTAGATGGTCTGAATCTCAAATCAGAATGAGGCTGCTGCCACATTGCAGATTTATGGCAACCCTATTGTAGGGGTTTTGTGGCAAGATTGATTCAAAGGAGATTTGCCATTGCTTTCGTGTAAGGCAGAGGGAGTGTAGCTTGCCCAGTGTCATCCAGTGGGTTTCCATGGTTGAGCAGGGATCTGAATCCTGGTGTCCCACTACATGACACTCATTTGAAATAGCTACCCAGTTATAGATATTACTATATGACAGGGATGGAGAATGTTTGGCTCTCCTAATGTTTTGGATGACGCTCTTTCAACATTGGTCATTCTGGGTGGGGCTGATGAGAGTTGTAGTCCAAAACAACTGGAGAGCCAAAGGTTCCTCACCTCTACTTTAAGAATGTTAATAGGGAATTATCATATAGAGTCAGTCTTTTGTAACCACAGATTCTTTATCCATGGATTCAACATTTTAAAAATCCCCAAAAGCAAACCTTGCTGTTTGCTATTTTATATAAGAGGCACCAGTTTTTCAGTACTATGTCACTGTACATAGTAGGACTTCAGCATCCACAGATTTTGGTATCCATGGGTAGTCGTGGAACCAAACCCCAGCAGATACCAAGGGCCCACTGTATATTCTTGCATAAGTTGACCTCATGTATACATTGAGGGCAGGTTTGGGGTTCAAAATTATGGATTTTGATATGACCCATGAATAAAATGAGGGTGCAATGCAGCTACCACATCCTCACTGCTCTTTCTCCCTTCTCTTTCCCCTTCCCCTTCCTTTTCCCTCTCAGTTTGGGCCCTGCAGCTAAAGGATTGAATGTTAGGTTTCTGCAACATTAACACTTTCATTGGCAGGGGGAAACAGAGCAGATAAACAGACCCTGTGTCCTCCTCCAAAGCTGTCACTTGAATGGCCAGCATGATGGAGAGGATGTCTCAGGGAAAGGGGAGAGGGAGGCTCTGTTTATCTGCTCTGTTTTTAACATGGCGGAAACTTAGCACTCACTCCTTGAGCTAGGGAACCCAAAATGAGAGGAAAGGGAAAAGGAGAGGGGGAAGGGGAAGGGGAAGGGAACAGTGGGAACACAATGGTGGTGGCAGTTCTTTCCACTTCCCCACATGGAGCACTGAGAGGCAAGGGGAGCAGCAGAGACACAGTGTTGGCGTTGGCACCTGGGTGCTCAGCTAGTTGAGCTGCTGCATGTCAGTGGTGAGTGCCTCTGGCACCAGCTCTTGGGTAAAGTTGAGCAGCCACATGATGGCTCCTTGATCTGTGGTGGTACTTTTGTGGGCTCACCAGGTTGAAGAAGGTTTTCTCTCAGCTTTGCTTCCCTTCCATTCATCTTGTTCGGAGGTATGGCACTCAGCACAGCCCTGATCCTGTGTTTGGGCTTACTTTCAAGGAAGCTTTCCCACCCCCCACCCCCAGTAGTAGCTGCATCCCTGTGTCAGTGGGCGGCCGAATAGCATTTCCTTTTTTTGTCTGGGCAAATCACACACTCCCAGCTTCAGAAAAGCCCATGATACATTCACTTTAGGATCACCAAAAGTCAGAAATAAATTGATAGCACACAATGACGACAACAACATATTCCTTTAAGCACACATACTTGTCTACTCAGGCTGCTGCCACATTGCAGAAATAATGCAGTTTGACACTACTTTAACTGCCATGGCTCAGTGCTATGGAGTCCTGGGATTTGTAGTTTTGTGAGATATTTAGCCTTCTCTGTCAGACAGCTCTGGTGCCACAACAAACTACAAATGCCAGGATTCCATGGGATGGAGACATGGTAGTTAAAGCGGTGTCAAACTGCATTATTTCTACAGTGTGGCAACAGTCTCAGTCTGATTTGAGATTCAGACCATCTGGTACTGCACCAACTAATCTTTCTGTTATTCCTGATTTGAGAGTTGGCTTGAAGACACATAACAACAATCACAATTCTGTTATTGCGATGATTTTTAAGAATTAGCATTGGTGTGTGATGTATGCATATGGACTTGAGATTGTATGTGGAACTATATATGTGTCTGGAGATGGCACTTTCTTTTGGTCCCACCACCACTACCACCACCACTGCCGGCACATTTGATGAGGATGTGGGAGAGAGCTCTCTTGATGGCTGCTCCTAAGTTGTGGAACCTCCTTCCACAGAAGGTTCAGTTGGGCCCTTCCCTGTTGTCTTTGTGCTGGCAGGCAAAGACCTTTATATTTAGGCAGGCATTTGGTTTAACTTGTTGCAGCAGACAAATGGGGTGTGCTGCATCTATATCTTCTTATTATGTTTTAAATATGTTTTAAAAATTGTTTTTAAGATGTTTTTAAACAGAATTGTTGTTTAATTTTTTAAACTTTTTGATTAACAGTTTTGAATAGCTTTGAATCTCATGCTTGGAGAAAGGTGGAACATAAGAAAAACAGATATATTTATAGATAGATAGATCAGAGAGACTTCATACTATGCATGTCTCCAGGTTAAAAAGAGCAGCAACTTCCTATAGATGTATGGGAAACCACTGATTGCAAAAACTGAGATGGAAACTTTTTTGTTTGAAGGATCTTGGATACTTAACAATAGTCCCCGTCCCCCATCCCCAGTGCTGGGGTCTCAGATTGTTTGTACAAAGATGAGAACATGCTGAGTTTGCCTCCTAGTAATATCCATTTGTTAAAAAAAAATAGTCAAAGATAACCAACAAACAGACAAGTCTGTGTCTCTAGAGATTAATTAAGATTCTGCTCCAGCCTTGTGTGGGTTTTAAAGAAAGCAATACTTGCTTTTTCTATATATTTATGGCTCCAGAATAATTCTCAGAACATGCAGAAGTCTTTTTAAAAAGAAAACTATTGGCAACAAATAAAAGTCAGACTAGGGGATTTAGCTAAGGGCCTGGAACTTTAATTTATGTGATAAATATAATAGTAAACTAGCTTACACTTAAAACATCTGAAACAGCATGACTGAAATTCGCTATACATTACAAAATCCAGTTCTAACTAAATAGGGAACAAGCAGCTGGAACTATATGCATGCATGCAGTCACATAATCAGTAATAACTCACCCCTTTTGGATTGGAAAGCGTATGCATGAATGCCAGTACTTCAGATTTACATCAGTATGAATGTGAAACTATTTTGCAATTCATGCTAATACTGTTCAACACAATCATGAGAAAAGATCCCATTTTTTTTTAAAAAAAGTACAGTTATTTTAGACATTGTGATACTTTCCTCAAGATAATGTTTAGGCATCTTTCCAGTCCTAATGTGTTAAAGATTTTCTCAATTTCTCTATTTATTGAAAGATGAAGAGGGAATTATTATACAGTTAGGATTATGTGGCTTCCTAGCCATCTGGATAGCTAATATCTGTCAGTGTATTTGCATGGGGAACAAACAAATTGGATTCCTCCCTGCTTGACATGCTGGTATTTTGCAAATGTTTCTGAATGGATGCGTCCTTATAATGCTACCATTGTTTTGGCATTTGTACCTTCCCAATATGCCTTAGAACAGGGATGCTCAGCAAAAATTCCCTGCAGAATTTGTATAGACAATCATTTCACCACCACTACTAGCAGCAAGGGAAGAGGGACCTGTATCAGGATCACTGGGACAGGAACTGGAAAAGAAAGAAGATTATTGGGATGTGTGTATCTGTGCATCCAAGTCTGTGCAGCCCTGATTTCCAAGCCAGCATCTCACATGCGTCTCAAGAATAAAAAATTGGGCATCCCTGCCTTGGAGCCTTACCACACTCTGAAAAAAAGCATCAGAGCAGCAGGAACGTTCCGTCTTTCCTGCTGCCTTATCACATGATGTTGGTGTTCTTTTATTCCAGTCCCATGGGGGGCCGAGGTAAAAGTGCATCTTTTTGCTAACCAGAAAAATCTGTTTGCAAAAAGATGTGTTTTTACCTCAGGCCCCCAAGGGACCTGAACAAAAGAACGCCGGAAGAATGCCGATACCATGTGGTAAGGCAGCAGGAAAGACGGAACATTCCTGCTGCTTTGACACTTTTCTTCAGAGTGTAGTAAGGCTCTTAAAAATTTCAACTGACCTAAAATTTAATTATTTTTCATGGAGTACTCTCGGTTTTAAGACATTAAATGTTTTCTCTCTGTGACTCAATCAGACAATATCTTGATTCTTCATTGTACTCATATATATAATTGTTGGCCACCCATATGTATAAAACACATCACTTTATTTAAGCTGCAAATTTAAATTAGGTTTCCTTGATCCTCAGTTCCTACTGCTAAAGTCATGACAGAAATTGCTACATGACAGAACTTGGGATTCAGGGATCAAAGAAATAATGAATAATAAGAGGAGTTTGATCCTCTATGATTCTATCAAAGATTTTAAATTTCCCTCTGTACCATCACCCTCACATGTCCCACATAGGAGCGGACCTTCTCTGTGGCTGCTCCTGGGCTCTGGAACTCCCTTCCCAGAGAGGCTAAGACTGGGACCCCTTTGTTATCTTTCCACAAGCAGATGAAGCCGTTTTGGCAGGACTTTGAGGACTGAATGCTTAGGAGGAATGGCTCCTGCATAATGTGCTGGATTTTTTATTTGTTGCTTTCTTTCTAATGTTTTTAGTTCTTTGATAGTATAATTACATTTTTAACTTCTATGAATTTTGAGCTATGTTTGTTTTAACTGTTGTATGCCACCCTAAGTCCTGAACTGGGGAAAAACAGGGAATAATAGCAGGAGGAGGAGTGATGATGATGATGATGTGTTTGTGTTTCACTTACTGTATTGGAACTAAGCAGAGAAGTAAGGTGTATACTGAGTGACTTTGCACTACTTTGCATATATTGGCTCTCTTTCCGCCTTTGATTATGGGAATGTGAGTCCTAGACATTAGATCTGGGTGACAGTTTAGGCCCAGTCTTAAACTCCAGCCTTACACTGACATCTTCAAACTGGGCTGAGTTAGAAAATAAGATATAGATGGAAGTAAAACTTTCTAAAATTTAAGTTTTTTTATAAAAAATATAAATTTTTTATAATTTACAGGTCTCAGAACCTCCCATTATGGATTCTCAAAGTAGTAATCCCCCCCCAACTCTGCTTTTATCCCACACATTTGTGCATCACATCTACTATCCACAGCAATCAGAAACAAAGGGCTCAGCTAGACAGGATAATTAATTGTGGAAAATAGCACATTAACTCACCATCGCAACAGTGTTCATTTTTCTCCATGATACATTCACAAGATCACCAGCATGGGAAGTAATCTTTGTTTGAAGCTCACTTGGAGCATGCCCGTGAGTAAAGATTGTGGCCATGAGTGAATTATGTGTATTATTATTCCCCCAAATCTTCCTCCATTCCTGCCCCGCCCCCCTGTTAAATCAGAGACAGGGAAGAGCGATCTTGTGCTTAAAAAATAATATAATTTTTTTGCTCTGCCAGTCAAAAATAGCACACAATCACTTCCATGAAAATCAACAATGGTGGCTCTGGCCACTTTGGCATCAGCAAGCCCACCCCCACACATGTCCAACCAATCACATTTTGACTTTCGGGATGTGCCCAATTCAAATTGGTTGTTCAAATCAGCTGGAATGCACATTTCTATGTATTTTTTAAAAACCTCACAAGAAACAGTGAAGGCTGGTATTGCAAAGTACTTCGAGTTTTTGGCCCCCCTCCTTTTGAATATGGCAAATCCCTGCAGGAGCTCATCTGGACAAAAGGTATTCCCCTAATATTCCAAGAGGATTTTTTTCACTGTCTAGAGAATACCAAAGTTATGACTTATAAAGTTTAGGGAACCAATGGCTCTAGCAAAGAGAAAAATTTTTCAGGTTAGTTCTATGAAAGTGTATTAAGATTAACTGGTTCTACAATGAATGATATTGCAGTGTATCAACCATAGTCCAGTCCTTGTATCATTAGAGCACATGTAATGCAGTGACTTTTATGAAGCTTGGCCATCAAGTAATATTGTGAAAATTACTAATTTTAATGATGCTATAAAAGTTATGGCACTTTATGGACATATAAATATATACAGTCTTTGCCTTTAAAATGCTGCAATAACAATTTATTTAAATCTATATAATAATTCGTAAAGAGAACTCGATAATTTGGTTCATAGATGAGTTTGGAACTTATTAGTTACAACTGAATAAAATCTATGTACCAAACCATTTAAACAGAGTGACATAATTAATTTTAAGCACTTAAAAATATAAACACGAGGTTTTGAATTATCTAATGTAATAGTGGGAGAGATTATCTGAAGAAAAATAAATACTGTAATCATCATTCAATTTAAGTAATAAATTACAGGATTACATAGGGATAGAATTCAAAGACATAGCTGTGTTAGTCTGGAATATCAGTAAGCAAAGGGATCTTGTAGACTCCAGCATCTGAGGAAGTAGACCATGGACTTTATCAGACCATACGAATATGGCGATATAAGAACGCCTAATGATTGCGAAAGGGTGCACGTACCTGATGATGTCACCCTTTCACGATCATGTCCAGTCCAAAAACCATCCTATTTTATTGATGGCCCAAGCTGTCAAATGATCCCCTGTGGTGCTTTTGTACCGGCATTTGAATCTGCACACCATTGTACTCGTGAATGCAGCATCAATGGCCAGAACACTTCCAGGTGAGATTGTGACATCCAGGTGGGTGACACACTTCTTATGACCCTCCCCAATTTACTTGGGACTTTTATAGTGTGTTTATGTGCTTTTGTGAACTTTTACTTTGTTATTTTTGTTTTTATTTTTGAATTTCCCACACTATGTATTCTTGTGAGAATCCGCAGGATTTCAATAGAGGAAGTGAACGGAGCTCCATTCACTCCTCATTTATTGTTGGGAAAGCCTTTAGCATGGATAAGAGCTAAGTGTGGCATGGGGAGATCTTTTGATGGCATAAAAATGGCAGAAGTTATGCTGGCAAAAGAACGGGTTTAGGGCGGTGGTCTGATAAAGTCCTAAGTCTATGAAAGCTTATTGTACAATTTTCTCTCTTTTACCACCCTCCAAAGAATAGTGGAAAAGCTACTTTACTGCACGATGTCAGTGTTCTTCCACCGTTCTTTCATTCTGGTCCTGTGGGAGGACTGAGGTAAAACCATGTTTTTTTGCTAATGTATTTTTTCAGTTAGCAAAAAGACTCGGTTTTACTTCGGTCCCCCACAGGACCAGAACAAAAGAACATCGATGTAATGTGGTGAGACAATAGAAAAGACAGGGCATTCCTGCTACTTTGCTGCTTTTCTTTGGAGTATGGTAAGCCCCTTAGTCACAAAGGTGTTACAAGATCCCGTTGCTTACAGGATTATAGACTTTCTGGTTTTACTTTACTTTAATTTTATATGCTGCTTTTTCATGACAGACTGTGCCCAAAACAGCACAGGATAAACCTGAAATATCAAAACACAGCATCTTTGAAACCACAAACAATTAATTACTAAACATGTCAAACCAATTCAACAGTAGCAAAGGGGACCTGGGGAGTGCCCAGGGCTGGTTCTAACACAGTAAATTTTGGGTGCCATGAAAGGGCAGAAAAATGTTAGCTACTTAGATTATTGTTCTTGTATTTTTGCTGCCATGGTGGGGACAAAGGTATCTGTGGGACTTTCTGCCTCATGTAGAGAACCAGTAGGTTGTAGAGAGCCAGTGTGGTGTAGTGGTTTGAGTGTTGGACTAAAACTCTGGAAAATGAGAGTTTAAATCCCCACTGAACCACGGAAACTCACTGGGTGACCTTGGGCAAGTTAAACTCTCTCAGCCTCAGAGGAAGACAATGGCAAACTTCCTCTGAATGAATCTTGGCAAGAAAACCCTACAATATGGTCACCATAAATCAGTCAACTTGATGGCACATCATAACAAGAAGAAGACTGTGACCTATAGACAGATCAAACATCAATCAATAAAAGTGTTTGAACAAGAGCCTGGAAAAATTACTTTGGGGACAATAGTTCTCAGAAACTTCCAGACTAGCTCTGCTGTCTGCAGGATAATATAATAATGGTTCTCTCAGTCTATGGTATGTTTCACAAAACTATGTTTGTCACCTTCTAGTAGGCTGACACAAGGGCTTTTTCATAGTAATCCTTTTCCTCCCCTTTCCTGTCAGCCTTTCTTCCATCTTGACCCAGTGGTTTTGGAATTGAGGGGGAAGGGCTGGTTTTGGAAAACAGAATCTCCCAAACTAGCCTTTCCAGAATGTTTCCTACCTGCAAGACATATGTTAAGAGAATTTTTTTTTTTTTGGATTATTACTATTGATCAGTTATAACAGTGAACAAATTTGCAAAATTCTCTGCTGTGCTGTGATCCATTTTAATAAAGTGATAAAGAGACACAGTTAATTAAATAATCCATGCAGCACTAATACCAGAGTTCTGTTAAGACTCTTTTTCAAGCTTTTGCCTTTAGGTGTCATTAGCAGTTGGGTTGATTATCCATATATGAAAAACTCTCTCTCTCTCTCTCTCTCTCTCTCTCTCTCTCTGTGTGTGTGTGTGTGCAAACAGTGTAGTTTTTGTTTCTGAACTCTGCTTTAATCCATAATGACAACCATGGCAGACAATTAGAGCAGCTTGTCTAGAGGACAAGGAGCTGGCAAGTTTATATCTGGAAATCCTTGGAAATTCCTATCCGTAATAAAACTGATCTATTTTCTCTCAAACAAAATGGAAAGGGCTGCTGTGTTTTGTAAGAATTATGTGTTCATTTTAGAAAACAGTTGTGATATGTCAACTGTGTTCAGTGCTGATTATTCTGAAGGCATTACTGCCTCAGCCCACTGGCATTTCAATGCTAATTTGAAAACCTTGTACAGGGTGAGAATCATTTGCATAGGGGTGACAGTAAGTTTAATCTCTACACCCATGACTTACATCTTTGTTTCTTGAAAACCTTCCGCCCTAGACAAGCAAGATTTGATTTAATTAAGAATCCTGCTATTCTTGGGATGACATGTTGAAACTAAATGAATGAGAATAATTTTGCTACGTTTCAGAGGAAGAAACTGGCAAAACCACCTCTGAGTATTCCTTGCCTAAGAAAACCCTAAGAAATTCATAGGGTTGCCATAACTTGACATGCAACTTGAAGGCACATGCATACACACACAAGCAGAAACTACTCTAGAAAGTGATTTTTTAAAAACAAAAACAAAAACAAAACCCAAAAACATTGCGAATGGAGCTAGATTATTTACTGTTACAATTGTTATTGTTGTTGGATAGTGCAAAGAAAAAGAAGGATGATGATGATGATGATGATGATGATAGTGATAGTAGGAAGGTACAGAAATTGTGTTTCCCTCTAAACTCATTTCCACATGCATCCACCATTGGCTTATGTGCAACATATCTTTTTGTTTTAATAGAGAAATGGGCAATAATGGTTCCTCCTCCACATTTGCTCAGACAAAATGTCAATAATAATAATAATAATAATAATGAAATATGCTCTGGAATTAGAGGCACCATTATCCTCAATCAATTATATGTTTATAGCAGACAGCTCATAGTTACGCACCTCTTTTTAAACTGAAAGCTGCTATATATTCCTGTCTATGGAACCAAGGAGGCAGTGGGTGGGAAAGAAACCAGTTAAACTACCATTCTTTTGAAGGTCAAATAGGACACTGTATTAGTGTTCTTTGGTCTTTCTCTTTGCTAGTTGCTCGTGAATAGAAGCTCAATTCAAATCTATTGTTATGATCAGGGAGAAGGTGATGATGGGGCGGGGGGGGATGCATGGCACTGTCTTCTAGTTGGGAGGGAGGCATATAGTAATTTTCTATGTGACAGATTTCTTATCACAAAGCTCATCATGCAGAAGTATGGGAGGGGTGAATGCTCTGGGAGATGGCTGTTTCTCTTGATTACACCTTGCCTTCCTCGGCTATTAATTTCCTCTTGCTGTGCTCATATCTGCTAATATATGAAAATTCAAAGGATGTGTAGAGGGAGTCATCTCAAGATCCCAGCTCTTGATTGTGCTCAAGGTAAAAAGTGAAAATCGTATTTCATTACTCATGTTCATTCAAATCACATTGCTTAGTCTGACAGGCCTACATCATTAAGACACAAACAGTGCAGCCTCAGTATTACCTGCTACACAGTGTGGCAAAAATATTAATTTGTACCACAGTTGCAATTAAAAAAAAAGGAACATTCCAAGTTGATTTACAGACCAAAATCCAGTGTTGCACTGGTTGTCTGTCACCAGAACAACAGACCATCCCTCTGTCCTCCTCCAGAACCTCTGACTAACACCTGAAAATCAACTTCAGAGTGTTTCCCAGATCTTTGGAACAATTTGGAGGTGCATGGAGAGAGATCGCCCCTCCCAGTTCTGGAATCAGTTGTATCAGAGGATGCTTTCCATTGACTCTAGGCCACAATAAGTCAACACTCTGGACACATTGTATCATTCCATCTTGCACTGACTGCCAGCAGTCATTCCTCAGTCTAGAAGGGGTCTTCCTTAATATGTACTGTACTACTACTTGAAATACTTTAAATGGGAAATCCTGAGACTCTGTGTGTGTGTGTGTGTGTGTGTGTGTGTGAGAGAGAGAGAGAGAGAGAGAGAGAGAGAGATAAATAGGAAAATGCCATGTTGAGCTGTCTACCTCAACAGCTCCCAGATAGGAGAAACTGTAGAAAGTGAACAATGGGGGGTAAACCACAAAGTTATATGCACAATGTCAAAAATGGGGAGAAATGGACCAAGGTAATCTTGAGTCAAGAAAAGTAAAATCCAGACTCCTGTATAGTTTATACAAATGCCCATGACTTCTCTCTCTCTCCTTTTAAAAAGTTATTCTACTACACAGTAGTTACTATTTTGGTGCAGACAACAGGAAACCTTAGCAATTCTTTGAGCTTTATACATTCCATAAACTCTAGAAATTTGATTTACCCCCATTTCCCTACTCCAAATGAAAGTGAAAATTTTCAGGAAGTTGAATTCTGCAGCTGCCACCACAGACTGTTTCTTCCTGCACTTTCCCAGAATTACAGCATATACCCTTAGAATGAATGGCAGAAATTGCTTTCTGCTACTTCTTTTCATGAGTTTGTTGATTGCCTTGCTGGAGAAATAAGCTTTATTGAAGGCAAGGAATGAAAAATGTATAGAAAAGATGTATATAATAAAAAAAAATCACAAACACAGGTCACGGGGGAGCATGGAAACACCTCAGCAGAAAACTGAAATATAAAAATAGCAAGTAAAGCAAACCTGGGGACTTCCAAAACTGGCAAAATCAAAGGAGGAGGCATTATTTGGGAATTTTGCATCAGTAGGCATAAGTCTCAGGTAGATATACATTTGTAAGACAGAGACAGCCATTTTCAAATGCAGATGACTCTGCTGTGGCTAGGAAAGTGCTATGGGTTGATCTTAAAAAGATGTAAAATTTATCAGACCACTATTATGCAAGCAAGAATCTTATTCAATTGGTTAGTTCCAATTTATAAACTATAGTAGAAATGGTGCTCATCTGTTATAAAGTCAACAAATTGTCTTATCGATCAAGTAGCAAATTTGGAGCTAGTTATGGATCTGCAATGCAATATATACTGTAATTCTTATAACTTTGTCTCCTAAAGGGGATAGGTGAATCAATCTACATTGTGATATTTTCATTTTATGCCATACCCAAGCACCATATCTTCAATATAGTTTTGCAACAGTGAGTGCTGTAAAACTTTCTCCCCAATATGTTAACACTGGCGCTTTGCTTTAAAAAAGAATCGAGAGGGTTCAAGATAAGAATAAATTGACTGGTACGTGGCATGCTGTGACCTCTTCTTTAAGTCCAAAATGAACACACATTCATCTCTGGCAAATCCGAGGTAGTTGGAAAATGATGGGATAATGATTGACACTTATTTTGCATGTGCTACATTGGCTATGTAGATAATTATGTCTATCTATAGCACTGTCAAGTCAGGATTTTCATCATATTTCTAAAGCTATAGCCATGGTGCTGGAGCTTTTTAATAGGAAAGACAGATAATAAAGTTCCAAATTGTGAAAGATACAGAAGAACAGGACATAAAACTTTAATTTTACTGATCTGATTTGACTACTGAATCCAACTTTATTTATTTTTAAAAAAGTATAAACCACTTTTCTATAAAATATGCAAAGTGGCATACAGTAAAGATGAGTTAGAATGAAAAATGAATACACTAGATAAAAATCTTACTGAAAGAAAAACTTGGGCAAACACAAACAATATATATTCTTAAAATGCTGCTTTGATGCCCCCTTTTAAACTGCCAATTCCAAGATTCCCAGGGCTAGAGCCATGGCAGCTAAAGTGGAATCATAGCTCTATAACTGTGAAGTGTAACTGGGCGCCAGGGTATGACAACAGAGGAAGTGTCTCTCTGGTCATCATCTACATGTGAAGGATCCAGATATGAAGGCTGTCAGCATCCCTTTAACATGGAACCCAAGAAGAATAAGAATCTTGTCTTGTAACAAAGGTGTCATGATCCTCTGTTCTTTCAGTGGAAAATACTGTATTGGAATCCCAATGAATTGTGAGACTCTAGGTGAGGAAACAATTTGAAGGACTTCTGTTTTTTGGAGGGAGCAGAACCTGGGATAAGAAGTAGGAACAACAGCAATATAATGCTCAGTCTGGCTGTAAGAGATCTCCTGCTTGAAAGCTGCTCCAGATACTGTGGAACTTGTCTTTGACAATAGAGATAGACCCATAGATATGTGGGACCCGTATCTGGGGATTCACCTACCCATATATTCCGGCGTATAAGACGACTTTTTAACCTTGTCAAAACCTTTTAAAAATTAGGGGGTCGTCTTATACGCCGGAATAGGGCTCCCCATTGAAGGTTCAGAAGGATGGCTGGCTGGCTGGCTGGGGGGAGGGTTGCCAGCACCCGCCCTTCCCAAAGCCGTGATGGGGAGCCCTATAAGAAGACACCCCAGCCAGCCAGCCACCCCTCCGTACCCCCCGAAGCTGCGATTGGGCTCACGATCGTGGCTTTGGGGAGGGGTAGTGGCAGATGGAAAGCCCCCCTTGAGCCACCCTTCCACCCTACCCAAACAGCGATTGGGCTCCCAATTGGGGCTTCGGGGAGGGGGGTTTGGCGGGAAAGCCCCCCTCGAGCCACCCTTCCACACTCCCCGAAACCACAATAGGGCTCCTGATCGTGGATTCGGGGAGGGGGGTTGGCTGGAAAGCCCCTCTCGAGCCACCCTTCCACACTCCCCGAAGCTGCAATCTGGCTCCCGTTCACAGCTTCAGGGAGGAGGGGTAGGCTGGAAAGGTTCCCGTTGAGCCACCCTTCCACCCTCCCCAAAGCCACGATCAGGGTCCTGATTGCAGCTTCGGGGAGAGGGGTTGGCTGGAAAGCCCCCCCCCTCGAGCCACCCTTCCACCCTCCCTGAAGCCATGATCAGGCTCCCGATCGTGGCTTCGGGGATGGGGGTTTGGCTGGAAAGCCCCCCCTCGAGCCACCCTTACATTTGCCCCTCTCCTCCATCTTCCATTCCCTCAGGAAGGGTGGATGGGTGGTGGCTGGAGGGGGGGAAGGCTTTACAGCCAGCACCTGCCCTTCCCAAAGCCATGACCAGGGTTCCTATCACAGCTTTGGGAAGAGTGGCTGGCTGGTGGCTGGAGGGGGGAGGCTGGAGGGGGGAGTTTGGGATATACAGTTGTCCCTCCATATTCACGGATTTGGCATTCATGGATTTAAGTATTCACGACTTGAAAATATTCTTTAAAAAATAATAATCCAAAAAGCAAACCTTGATTTTGCCATCTTATATAAGGGACACCATTTTGCTATCCCATTGCATATAATGGAACTTGAGTATTCACGGATTTGGGTATTCACGGGGGGTCCTGGAATCAAACCCCAGTGAATGTGAAGGGACAACTATACTCGCCATATAAGAGAAGGAGGGGTCATCTTACATGGTGAGTATATCCCAAACTATATTTTAACTTAAAAATTGGGGGGTTGTTTTATATGCCCAGTCGTCTTATACGCCGGAATATATGGTGCCTGATCTGAAAAAAATATGGTCTCTCTAGGCATCTTCTAGGTCCTCCTGCACCACTCTGTGGTATGGTTGGGTTGGAAGTCATTCATTTTAATAGGCTTAACTATTATCCACAGTTTCCAGTATCCACAGTAAGTCTGTGACTGTATCTGCCATGGATATGGGGGTCTATCTGTACTCTTATCTGATGGTATTCTTGTTCTGTACTTTGTGTCTGTTGCTCTGTCACTGCTCTGCCTTCCAGGAGAACTTTACTTCTCTTAATTGTATTCTGGATTGCATTTCATCATCTGTTTTTTAGGATGGTTTGAAACAGTACAAATAGAAAACCTCAAGGGAAACAATAATACAGAGTTTCTTGCAATATTTTGGTGGGTCAACCACCTCTTCTTTTGGGTTCAAAGCTAGGACTAGATACTTTTGAGCTGATACATATAGGACTGAATTTCTAAATCTGTTAATAAATTTGCTTAAAAAAATAAAACAAAATGAATGCATAAGCTGTTATTCAAGATCTATTCAGAAGCTTTTTCTTTTCCCCATCATAGCCCCTTTTGCTACATAAAAGGGTAAGGGAGCAATCTCAGTGATTCTGATGCAGAACCAAACCTCAGTCCTACTGGTAAAAATCATAAACACTGGTTTAAAAGAACAACAGTGTAATCCCTATGTATTCCAGAGGCAAAAAGAAGACATCTGAGTAAGTTCAATGAGATTTACTTTACATACATGTGCGTAGGACTGCATCCTTTAATATCATTTAATAAGATCCACACTAATGAGAACCTTTTCATACATAAATCCCATTCAAATGAACTGGAATTGGACACAGGGGCTCAATACAGAGGCTTTAATAAGTGGGGGTAGGATTCAAGGTGTAGAAGTATCCCTGCCTGTGGGGAAAAAAGTGTGTCTGTCTAGATTGGAGTCCTGTAGACCTTTGTACTGGGCTGATAATCAGTTTGCTAATATCATCATAAGATGGTGAAAGGAATAATTCACCTAGAAGTAGTTTTTTTTTTTAAAAAAATGTATGTAAACAATCAGCAAGTAAAACAGGCCTATATTCAATACATGAGGGTATATTCCACCCCTGAAATATAATATTGCTCCATGGTTTGAGCCTCAGAACTCTATTTACACCTTTCCAATAGCTGATGTCAGTCACTGAGCAGATGGGCAGCTTCCCAGTGCTACTTTAATTGTCACACATGGAATGAAAATCTCACACCTTATTTTCACTTGCTGCCAGAATTATTTTACAACACAGACAGATTTTTTTCTAAGCCAAGGACAGAGGAAATGTGTTTTCATTCTCTTGCCTTAAGAAAAGCTACTCCGCCTTTCTTTTGGACTACATAAACAATGAATTAGAAACACAAATACCAATAAAAATATTTATCAAGAGTCCTGTCAGGTGGAAAGTGATACAAGTGCTGACTTGACTACTGTAGCCTTCTTGTCTCTGGCCTTCTAGTGTAATACTTCAACCCTCTTATCTCTGTTCAGAAGAGAACTGTGTTACCAAAATTATTCACTTCTTATACAGTTCAGACCACAAAAGCCCACCACTGGGTCTGCTCCTATCATCAGCATAACTTCCTCATTGTCACTATCAAGACCATTAATGTCTTTCCTGACTTCTCTCTGCCTAAACCTCTATGCTGCTGTAACTGTTATTTTAGTGCCACCAGCCTTAGCTATCCAAAGGCCTCCTGTTCCCTTAAATAACTTTCAATCTGTTCCCCATCTACCCTTATGTTTAGAGGTCCATTCCAAGAACATAAATGTGATACTACGTCTTTGTCTTTCTTCCAGTCCGTTCTCAAAACCTGGATTTTCTATAAAGCCTTTTGGCTTAACTCCTTAGTCTTCATCCTCATTCTGTTAAGAAACATACTGGGGGTCAATTCAGATCAAAGCGTGTTGAATTAACATGGTCTGAATAACTCATACCTGGTAACGGCCTGGAAGTAGCATCCTCTACCAACTGCAGTGGCTGAACAATCTTCAAAGGTTATGCTTACATAAGCCCATTACAGTAGTTGAATGTAATAACAAACGTGTACAGTGGCCAGATTTGACTTGTTCCAGTAGAAGTGACAGCTAGTACACCAGCAAAAGTGATGTCAAGCAGTCCAGGACACAGCAGAAATGTCATCCTGCTGGGTCCAGAAGCAATATAAACCTAGTGTTTCAGAAGAATGCTACCTGTCCAGTACAGGTTGAATATCCATTCCTAACTAACCCAAAATATATATGCATTTTGTGGATCAAGTCTCCATTAGCCCATACCCTCCTCTTAATAGGTTCCAGAAAATGGCTTTGGAAATCAACTTTCTCCTTAGAATTAAAAGAGGAAGAACAGGGTTCTGTCTATGTAATGAAGATGTCTCACACTCCATTTCTGTATGACCTCTTCCAGCAGTTCCATGGAGATGTTAAGATGGGAAACAAGATGGAATCTTGAGATGCACTGTTAACAAACTACCAAGGAACTGAACAGTAATTCCTGAGTTCTGTTTTCTGAAACTTGACTTTGAACTCCAATAATCACTAAATCATGCCCATGAGCTGCAAGCCAGAAAGTTGCTTCATAAGGATTGTATGGCATATGGTATGAAAAACTGCCAAGGTATCCTACAGAATTAACAGGAACAAAGACCCTTATCAGTACACAGTATAGGTTTTCCACCAAGTTGATTGAAGTAAACCCAGAACCAAAATTAGTTTAGAAACAAGGCAATATGATTGGCATCATCCAAGGCCACAAACTAGAACCACATGGATGAGCACTTTGTCCCCCCACACCCAGGGACACTGGTTAATAATTGCCCAGGTTAGAAGAGTCAAATGAGAAATCATTATAAAAATGGTCTCATGACTGCCTCCTTTAAAACAGTCAACACATTATCCTTTCATACAGATGTATTTATTATTTCCTCCACCCTCATGGCCAACCCTTCTTGACAGCTTTATTTAACCATGGTGTACGGACTTTTTCGGATGAGCTTTTAGAGCACTAGCAGCCTCGTTCCCATTGTGAGGCTGCTGCACTGCAGGGTGCCCCTTTCGGATGACGCTTTCCCCTGCCGGTACTGTTGCGTTACGACGGGGACACTGCAGCATTATATTCGGTGGTTTTCTAATCACGAAAGTTGATCGTGATTAGAAAACTGCCGAATATAATGCTGCAGTGTCCCTGCCGTAACGCAACAGTACCAGTAGGGGAGAGCGTCATCCGAAAGGGAACGCCCTGCAGCGCAGTAGCCTCGCAACAGGGACGAGGCTGCTAGCGCTCTAAACGCTCATCCGAAAAAGTCCTACAAGGACTGAAATTTAAGGATCTTGTCCATTTCCTCAGGCTGAATAAATTGGAAAGTGTCAATTCTAACAGGAAAAATCCAGAGGCTTTGGAACTTTCACTGGAAAGATGCATATTCATCTGTGATTTTTTGATTAAATGGTATAGGGCAGTGATGGGTAACCTTGTGAGCTTGGTGTGTCAAACTTCGCCAAAAAAATGAGCATAACTCGGGTGGTGTGTCACTTTGAGGAAAAAACTTTAGGGGAGGTGGAGGAAAGTGGCGACCAGGGCTTTGAAGCCCCGATCGCCACTTTAGGGAGGCGGTGTGTGTGTGTGAAACATCCTTCTTAGCATGCAGCCGCCTCAGTGGCCGCGTGTCATCAGAAATGGCTACGCGTGTCAATGCTGACACGCGTGTCATAGGTTCGCCATCACTGGTATAGGGCCCAGTCTCATAGCCACAGCCTTCACAGGTCACAGAAGCATGTTACTGTAGCCAGCCAATGCTAATATGTTAGCTGTGTGTTTTGAACAGGTCAGAGGCTGAGATATATTGTATATGACTGTTATACTGTGGATAGTGCAAGGACCAAACATTTGAGAACTTGTCACATTTTATCCTTTCTTCAAAGAAAGCCAGAAGCCCATTGGTAGACTCTCCCCCCTGTGCTGGAATAGTGGTAGCAGGAGACAAAAAGCTGCAGTGCAGTCATGAAAGAAGAAAGGCATTGGAGAAGGCAGATGTTGTCTTCATTCCCTTGCCAACGTGGCCCAACCCTGGAAAAAGAACAGACCTTCGTGTACTACACCAACAGCATCCCAGTCAGGAGTCAGGAGTGGTCTATTTTTATATATTTAAATTGTTGTGAAGAGTATGTATGTAGAAAAGATTGTTTAAAACAGCATCAGCAAAAATTATTCAGATACTCTACATGATTTGGCACAGCTTTGGTATAAAAATGAAAACCACAAAAAGCAATTATTCTTTGATTGTGGTACATCCTCTTCATCACTGCCCACACAATATGCAGTAACCCACACTACCTCATAGTCTGCATCTCTAGATTTAACATTTGTTGCTGAAGTTGCCTCTTGGAACACTAATAATCTTAATATGCTTATGATTCCAATATCTCCCTATTAAGTATACATTATGCACAGTAGACTATCAAGAGATAGTGCCACTGCTGAGCGAAATATACATACCTAGACATGACTGTTTTAAACCTGCTCCCCTGTATGCAAAGGAAGAGAAAATAGGACTGCTTTATCAGTCTGAAATACCCCAAATCCTCTGCCTTCCCTACTTCTTATTTTGCTTGTGGAGTTGTGCTTATCACCAGGCTCCCACCCCCCACCAAAAAGTACAAAAGTGGGATAAACAGCAGTTCAACCCAGGGCTAACAGTGCTAAATGTGTCATTTCCCACTCTAACCTTTCAATTCATTTCTATCTACTCTGCTTTTCTTTTCATGCAGTGTATATTCAGTCCATTTGAATCTGCTGGCTGCAGCTTTATTTTCTCTGTTGTCTCGTGTCCTAGTCAAAGAAGCACCATCTGTTGCACAGCTGCAGCATTTTCTGCATTGGCTAAAATATAATGAATCCATTAAAACAATAGGGAGAGACATAGAGGAACATTTGGACTTCTGTTGGTAACCTGGTTATGCCAATCTAGTTCCCTTTGTTCCTATTTTTGTACTGAGCTAAATTCAAATCCAGTTCTCATCACACATGGGGGGAAAAAAACCAAAGAAGATCCCACCAGAATTTTTTCTTTTTTATTGTTAAATTTTATATTGCCATGCTATCTTCCCCTGTTGATATTAATATACAATGATGGGTTTTTTTTGGACATGACCTTTGGTAGCAATTAAACCTGAAGGTGACAATCTATGCACAGTTAAACTAAAGTGCATTGAGGCCTACCCAAGGATAACAATGCTTTGCAGGTCTATGCAATGCTTACATGACAATCCTATGCTCTAATTACGCCAGTGGTGTCAGGGTGGGAGGTAGAGGTTACATTGTTGCTATGCTAATGCAGTGGCCACTGTATCCTGTATGTGGTCAGCCTAAGAGGAGACAGGAAAACACAAAGCTTGTGTTTCCAGATGATGGAAAACTGGCAGCCACACTTACAGGATTCCTGGAAACACCACAAAATGCCCAGTATCTGGGACCACCTAGATCCTACCCATACAAAATAGAACCAATGAACTTGCAATGATAGGACATGCAATGCATCACAGAATGCACCATATAATATTACAGTGCCCCCCCCCCCACAGTCCATCATCTCAGTGTCCAGCCAGAAATGCTCTCTACTACTGCCATCTTTGTGTATTTCCTGCAGAAAAGGGTTTGAGTTCCATTGTGCTGGCTTTGCACATTGTTTTGGGTCCTGGCAAATAACAGGAAAAAAGGAGAGCTCAAGCAACACAGCAGGGAACACATATAACTCCTCCACAGGGATGCCTGCAGAGAGCACTCTCGGATCTTCTATGGAAAGGGTACAAGGACCACAAGCAAAGAGAAATACTCTTTCCCCTCCAAGCAACACAATAGAATGGCCAAGGCAAGCTACAGGCACATACAGGAAGCTTCTGCTTTTCTGACACATTAGGGACTGTAGCCCTGTCAGAAAGTGGAATCAAGACTTTATCAGAATAGCCTCTAAATGTTCTTTTGCCAGCATAATTAAAGCCATTTTTATGCCGGCAAATTAACGCTCCCCCACTTACCTTCTCTCCTGGCAAAGCCTTCCCCAGCAATGAAGAGGAAGCAAACGGAGCTCCGCTCACTTCCTCATTCAAAATCCTGCAGATTCTCACAAGAAGATGCTCGTGTGGAAAATTCAAAAAAAGAAACAAAAAAAAACACAAAAAAAGTTTTTAAAAGTACATACACACATTTTAAAACTTTCAAGTAACCTGGAGAGGGTCATAAAAAGTGCATCACTTAGCTGGATGTCGTGATCTCACCCAGAAGTGTTCTGGTCGGACTGGCCATTGACTCACTGCATTCATGTGAGTTAAATGACGCGAGGTTTCATATGCTGGCAATGTTGGCACTAAAGCGCCACCGATAAAATTATAGCCATCAATAAAATAGGATGGGTTTTGGCCAGGACACAAATGTGAAAGGGCGATGTTGTCTGATATGCATGCCCTTTCACATTTATGTGGCATCATCATGACACTGTATTTAGTGCATCTGATAAAGTCCTCAGTTGAAAAGTGGAACCCAATATTTTAGCCTGAAAATGCAAGACTGAACACTAGATGGTGCAAAGTTGATTGAGAAAAACAACAGCAAGCCGAGAAGACAACAATAGAGGTAGAAAGAGCAGACCACAGGTCGAAAGTGCAGTATCATGGCTATAATTTAGATATGTCAAACCAGTGGAAAGTCGAAAAACAAACCATCAAAGGGGGATGCCTGCATTGATGATGACAGCACCAACTATATCTCCCTTCAGTGGGCCATTGCATAGGCTGAAAAGGAACCTAAGCAGACCAAAGAGAAAGGAGTAGGAATGGGATAGTCCAACATACTTTTTAAGGTGCTGGGTAAAACAACAACTACCGCTACTGCTACTACTACTACTATTTTCAGTAGCTTTGAAATGCAAATTGTACAGAGTAGCTGCTAGCCATTCAGCCACATCAGCAAAGAACATTCAAGCACATCATGGGCACTTGCCCTCCACTTCTCTCAAGTCTAGTCACAATTGCCAGTAGTACACAGGCCCATTCACAATACAGAATTATAGTACTATTATTCCACTTTAAATGTTATGGTTCCATCCTATGTAATTCTGGGACTGGCAGTTTAGGGAGTCTCAGACACAGAGCTCTATTGCCTCACCAAACTGCAAATCCAAGAATTCCACAGGATGGAACCCTGGCAGTGAAAGCAGAATAATAGCACTATAATTCTGTAATGTGAATGGGCTGCAAATTATTTGCTCTGAGTTGTGTGAAATACTCATATTAATAGTACAGTAGGCCCATGTCCTCTCCATTGACGCCCCCTTGTCGTGGGAGAGAGGCTTGCGTACCCTAATGACGTTTTGAGCTATGCTGGCGGTGGCATAATAGCCACCGGTAGGGTCTCCCATGCCAGACAGGTCAAAACCGAAGGGTCTGACAAAGAGCGTCAAAGGGCAGGATGGGCTCTCTAGCCTTGTGGCAACCGTCCTAGGAGAAGGAAAACTCTAATCCCAAACCCGGGCAGATGGTGCTCGTCCAACCCTGTAAGGTCAACCATCTAAGAGAAGGAAACTCTAATCAAACCTACGGCCCGAGGACCTCGCTGCCACGTCCATGCTTGCAAGGCCACGGCAGATGAATCTCTGGTTTAAAGGGTGAGGCCAGTTCTGTGCACGCTGCGCTCCACCAGAAAAATCCATTGCACAGGCTCGAAGGACAAATCCATTTCCAAAAAAGCCCTGTAGCGACTGGCGAGGGACGAAACCGGCAGGTGTAAAGATGCACTGGAAGCCGCAGCCCCAACCCTGCATGCAGGCGGTTCAGGACATTGGTCGCTCAAGCCTGACCCGGGAGATGACAGTCTTGTTCGGCAGCATTCTGAACGACCAAGCAGCCTTTTTTAAGGAGAGCACTGCTTGCTCCATATGGAGAGGGGCCTAGAAAAGGTGGCCTAAAGAAAGCTCATCCCCAACTACCTGGTTGGCTAGCCGCGGCCAACGGGAATCTTCTGATGCGGTCAAACCAAGGCAAAGAAACAAAGGCACACACCGGCCTCCAAAGGTGTAAATAAACTGACACTTGCATGCTGGAACATCAGAACCATGCAAGACTCTAAAGATAGTGGACGGCCTGAGCGTCGTTCTGCCCTAATAGCCCTTGAACTATCACGGCTTAATATTGACATCGCTGCTCTTAGTGAAGTTCGCTTCCATGAGGAAGGCAGCCTTAAAGAACATGGCGCCGGCTACACACTTTACTGGTCTGGCAAACCCAAAACCGAAAAACATCTTTCAGGAGTAGGCTTCATGATTAAAAACTCCATTGCCTCCAAACTCGAAACCTTGCCAACAGGACACTCTGATCGCATTATTTCCTTACGCCTCCCACATGTTGTTCTCTTTAGTGTATATGCCCCAACTATGCAAGCCGACCCTGTAGAGAAAGACAAATTCTACACAGACCTACGCCAACTCATACAAAAAGTCCCTGTAGAAGATAAAATTATTATACTTGGTGACTTCAATGCCAGAGTAGGAAAGAATTCCGAAGCCTGGAAAGGTGTCTTAGGCAAGCATGGTGTTGGAAATTGCAATGATAACGGACGCCTCCTGCTAGAGTTCTGTGCAGAACAACAGCTGACTATTACAAACACAATCTTTCAGCAGAAAGATAGCTTGAAGACAACCTGGATGCATCCCCGATCCAAACATTGGCACCTCATTGACTACGTTCTAGTCCGTCAGAGAGACATTCGTGATGTCCGTCATACCCGAGTGATGCCCAGTGCAGAATGCCAAACAGATCATCGCCTCGTCAGATGTAAACTAAATCTTCATCTTAAGTTCAAACCTAAGAGGGGTGGCATCTTAAAGAAGAGGCTCCAAGTCAACAATCTTCAACAAGCTACCATGAGAGACAACTTCCAGGCAAACCTACAAACGAAACTTGTAGACCATCCTACAGATCCTTCTCCTACAGTGCTTTGGCAACATATCAAAAACAGTATCCTCCAGTCTGCAGAAGAATCCCTCGGGTTCTCCCACAAGAAAAATCAAGACTGGTTCGATGAAAACAACCAAGAGATCCAGGAGCTGTTGGCAAGGAAGAGAGCTGCTCACCAGGCATACCTCGCCCAGCCAACCTGTCATGTAAGAAAAGCAGCTTTCCGCCTCACATGTAGCAAACTACAACAAAAACTCTGAGACATGCAGAACAAGTGGTGGATCAATTTAGCAGAAAAGACACAACGCTGTGCAGATCTGGGTGATCATAGAGGATTTTATGAAGCTCTTAAAGCAGTGTTTGGACCTACTTATCAGGTCCAAAGCTCCTTATACAGTACAGATGGTCAAACATTAATTACTGATAAAGCCTCCATCCTAAATCGTTGGGCTGAACATTTTCAAAGTCTCTTTAGCGCCAACCGAGTAGTCCAAGCCTCAGCTATCCAAGATATGATACAAAAACCAATGAAAAATGAATTGGACATAGCTCCCACTTTGGAAGAGACCCTTATGGCCATACAGCAGATGAAAAACGGCAAGGCAGCTGGGATTGATGGAATCCCACCTGAAGTTTGGAAACACGGAGGTCATGCACTCCACGAAAAATTCCACGAATTCCTTGTGAATTGCTGGGAAAAAGGGGAACTGCCATCAGACCTCCGAGATGCAGTCATCATCACCCTGTACAAGAAAAAAGGAGCAAAATCCGACTGCTCAAACTATCGAGGCATAACACTGCTCTCTATTGCTGGAAAAATCCTTGCAAGGATACTCCTGAACAGATTAGTTCCTGCTATTGCAGAAGAACTTCTCCCTGAAAGCCAATGTGGCTTCAGAGCCAATAGGAGTACTACAGACATGGTATTTGCCCTTAGGCAACTGCAAGAAAAATGTAGGGAGCAGAACAAGGGTCTCTATGTAACATTTGTCGACCTCACCAAAGCCTTTGACACTGTAAGTAGAAAAGGTCTGTGGCAGATCCTGGAAAGACTAGGATGTCCCCCCAAATTCCTTAAAATGATTATCTTGCTACACGAGGGCCAGCGTGGTCAAGTCAGATATGGCGATGCTCTTTCAGAGCCCTTTCTAATAACTAATGGAGTGAAGCAAGGTTGTGTTCTTGCACCAACTTTATTTACAATCTTCTTTAGCACGATGCTCCAAAGGGCTATGGCAGAGCTTGAAGAAGACGACGGCATCTATATACGCTACCGTACTGATGGTAGCTTGTTTAACTTAAGCCGTCTGAGGGCTCACACTAAGACTCTAAACTATCTAGTCCGTGAGCTGCTCTTCGCCGATGATGCTGCCCTTGTTGCCCACACAGAAGCAGCTCTGCAGCGCCTAACGTCCTGCTTTGCAACAGCTGCAGAGCTGTTTGGACTAGAAGTCAACCTGAAGAAAACAGAAGTTCTTTACCAGCCTGCACCACAGGACGAACACCACCATCCCCACATTGCCGTCGGCAAATCAGTGCTCAAGTCCGTTCAGCAGTTCACCTACCTGGGAAGCATCATCTCCTCAGATGCCAAGATTGACAAAGAGATCGATCACAGATTAGCAAAGGCATATAGTGCATTTGGAAGACTTCACAAAAGAGTCTGGAGCAATAAACACCTGAGGCAAAGCACAAAAATCAGTGTGTATAGAGCCATCGTACTGTCTATCCTCCTTTATGGATCTGAAACATGGGTTACCTATCGCCACCACCTACGACTCCTCGAGCGCTTTCATCAGCGCTGTCTACGCACAATCCTAAATATACACTGGACTGACTATGTGACGAATGTTGCTGCCCTTGAACAAGCAGGGATCACCAGCATTGAGGCCATGATATTGAGAACACAGCTGCGCTGGGCAGGGCACGTTTCTAGGATGGAGGACCATCGCCTCCCAAAAATACTACTCTACGGTGAACTCGCCACGGGTCAGCGTAAGAGGGGCGCTCCAAAAAAGCGATACAAAGACTCCCTGAAACAACATCTCAGGCTTGGCCAAATTGATCACCAACAGTGGTCCGCCCTGGCCTCACATCGGGAGGCATGGAGACGCAATATCCACAATGCTGCAGCCTTATTTGAGAACTCACGATGAACAAGTCTTGAAGAGAAACGACAACGCAGAAAGAATCACAACCCAAAAACATCACCCAAGGAGACCTTCTGCTGCGCTTTTTGCAACCGGACTTGTTTATCTCGGATTGGCCTTTTTAGTCATCAGCGCGCTTGCAGAAGGCGCGGGATGAGTCCTTCCTGAATCTTCGTTTGCGAAGAAAAGCCAGAGAGAGAGGCCCATGTATTATGGAGCCTGTATTACCCAGGTTCAGTTGTACGCAACAACAAAAAAAATGCTCTCTCTAGGTATTTGACCACTGAGTCATGCTGGAGGACCTAGAAATGTCTAGAGAGAACACTTCATCATTCATTTTGGGCAAGAAAAATAGGGTTCCAGACTATACATGAAAATTGTTCTATGCAAAGGATTCTGGAATTGATGCCTTGCATTATATGAGGGCCTACTGTAAGTCTAAACATTTTGGGATAGAACCAGAAAAACAGGGGTTGGCAAGAAGTGACTTTCATCCCCATTAGCAGACCCTTCTGTCAGAGTCTTCCAAAGATTGGAGGACCTTGTGGAATGGGATGGACAGCAGTGCTATAGGGGAATGGGGTAACACTGAAAGTAGGGCATTTTCCTCTCGGAGAATGTGCCTTCACCTAATTTTTATTGAGTGTGTGTGGCTTCTAGGAATGGAGTAAGTCACTTTATCATACAATCTTTCAATTGTTCTTCTTTCATGTCAAATTTTAAGAAAGTTTAGACATTTTACCAATCACATGTTCATTGTCTGTACACAATTGCATTCTTGTCCTTTGGACACACTTTCTATGGTTACAACCCAGAGAATTTGCAGTATCTTCAGTAAAACAACTTCCCTGACTAAAATCCATATTGAAGGGACTAGCCTGGCAGCTAATCATTTTACTCAATCACTGTATTTCTAAGTAGCAAAGCCTGATTTTTCAGACATCAAAAAGGTGCTCTGATATGAACGATCTCAAGTATTCACAAGTCCAATACAAGACAACCATTCATTACTGTTGCAATAGGATCCCACATAACTTATTATCAGTATGCAAACATGCTTTTTAAATAAACTTGGGAGATGCTTTGGCTGCATTTCAGGCTTTTTATACATTCTTATCATGCACTTTAGTGTAATTAAGTTTAAGATAATTAACATTTTCCTTAAAGTCTGTGTTGCTTGCTATCTTTTTATCCTTGTTACAGAACATTAAACTACACTCACTGCTATCTCCACTCTTTCTTGAGGAGAGAAAAGAGTTTTCATCCTTGCAAAGTAATAAATAATTATGGGTAAAACAAATTTCAAAGTATTTGAATAGAAATTGACTTTGCAATGCAGTCACTTATTTTCAGATTTCCTATGTAAGCTTTCTATGTGCATATATCTGACATGCTTTTTAACTTTAATTATCTGAAACTGCATACTTAGCAGGAAGTAATTCCCATTGAACTCAGTGAGTAAACATGCCTAAGACCAAGTTGTAAATGTAACAACTTAGTTTTTAGAAATGATGATGGTATTTTTGTGAAACTCATTGAGTTGTTTTATTTTTATACTTTTAGATCTGACTTGTGAAACATTCATTTTGGAAAAATATCTATTGGATGCATACCAAACTATGGCACAAAATCAAGGCATAAAGGTCTCTCAGACTTTTGAGGTGTATTTTATTCTTCTCTTGCAAAGTGGTGTGATAGCATACATTCATGTATGAGTGTGCAATCTTTGGCTTTCCAGATGTTTAAACTACAACTTCCACATCCCCTTATCATAGGTCTTGTACTGTCTGTTAATTTCTGGGAGTTGAAAATATATGGAAGGTCAAATGCTCTCATACCCACCAACATTTCAAAGATGAAAATCAGGACATGTGTGACCAACCAACATCAGAGTGTGGTTAAGATGGCAAAAGGTATGAATGAAGAGGAACACACAAACTAGGAGAGGCAGTTTGCTTTTGTCTGAGCTCACTGGGAAGAATGAGATTCCACCCCATTCTCTCCTCTCCCCCATGCTGAGTTAATTGAGTGGAAACAATGTTTCCCTATGAATTCATTTTGCAGCAACTGAAGTAAACTGAGGACAAAGCGGAAATATGAAGGAGGATAGAAAGCAGCTGAAAACGTGAGACGACAGAGTATTAATTTGACTATCCCTGCCAAATCAGGACAGTTGGAGGGTATGGGTTCCTCCCCTCTACATTTAACTCTACATACATGTTTATTCACAGATATGTGAGCATGGGCACATGTGTGCACACACATATCCAGCTACTCAGAATATCCCCCGTGATCAATGAGGAGGGATAAAATGACCCCCTCCTTGTTGATCACATGTTTGTGCTCCTGTACTGACCTCAGCAGAAGCAATGTCACCAGCCAGGTTTGCACAATGAGCTGCTTGGCTGGCAAGGTGTCTGTGATGGCAGCTCTGAAAACAGGGAGGGGCTAGTAGGGCCAATGCCGTGTTGGCTTGGCTGATCCATGTAGACAGTGACAGCTGTCACACCAGATTTAGCCCTATGCATGTGGCCACCATTGTGGTCAGTCTGGAGCCAATCTGCAGCATAATGCTCTTGACTGGCCCTGGATTTAAGCGGCCAGTATAGACAAGCCCCAAGCTAGCTGTTTTGATTCATATTGGTTTTAACACTTAATGTGCAGTTTCCACTTTAACACAATGGGACCTGTGTTGAAGTAATGATATATACAATTATTTGGTTGGTGTTAAAAAAAGTGGCTTCTTTTCCCAATCTGACACTTGGTTACTCTGACACTTAAGTCCTATTGAGTTTGAAAAATTCTTTTTTGCAAATTCATTTTATCATACAATCTTTCACTTGTTCTTTTTCCATGTCAAATTTTAAGAAAGTTTAGACATTTTACCAATCACATGTTCATTGTCTGTACACAATTGCAATTCAAACTCTGATTTGTTTTGTTCAAAACATAACTCTTTCTGTCCATCTTGAACCTTTCAAATAACTATAGGTAAGAAAACCATTGAAAACTGTATCCCTCTGCAAGTAACTGCTTGATTTAATTTTATATTCTCCTTGGCAATTCTCCAGAAGATCTTGGTACGTTAACCATCTTTCTTTGCCCATTTCTCTTCTATACAGTAATGAGCTTCTTGTGCTGAAACCCACAAAGGCATTTTCAGGTACAACCTGGGTTTATATCTATTCCATAGCCTTAGTAATGTATTACAGAGTGATTATTAAATGTACATTCACTGTAACTTTATTGTACCATAAATATCCAAGCTATCCAAACCTGAAGTAATGCCCTTCCAATTCTAGTACTTTGTGTGTGTGTTTTTTAATTTCTCAACACTATCAATTCTTTTAACCAAACCAAACAACAGGCAACAAAATACAATTTCAAATTAGGTAAACCCAATCCTCCTCTTTCTTTTACACCTTCCAATACCTTATATGTGACTTTTGGTTTTTCCCTTGCCACAAAAATTTATAAATCATTCTGCCATTGCTTAATGGTCTATTTCCCCCCTTTCTTTGTATTCTATATTTATTTAAATCATGCTGTAGCCAAGTTCTAATTATATGTCTTCATTATAAGAAGAAATGAGACTAATGAGCCTATTGTATCTCTTAAGACAAATGACAAGCAGGAACATAGTAGCATGAACATTTTACAAGTAGTAGATGAATCTCAAGAAAGGATGGAGAAAGACAATCTTTTAATAAAAAAATTGTCATGGCCATCTGGACCCATTCACACCAAAGAATTATAGTACCATCATTCCATTTTTAACTGCCATGGTTTTGTCCTATGGAATCCTGGAATTGGCAGAGTAGAGAGAGGCATTTAGAATTATCAGCCAGAATGCTCCAGTGCCTTCCCAAACTGTAAACCACCAGGATTTCATAGGATGGAACCTTGGCAGTTAAAGTGGAATATCATTGTTTAAAGTATTAAAGACCAATCTCTTCCAGCAGGCCTATCCAGATGGTTTTTAAATTATGAACTGATTGTTTTTAATATGTATGCTTTTTTTTTAAACTGATGGTATGCTCTTTTAACTGATTATGTATTTTTAACTGGTGTTTTTGTTTTTAATTATGTTAAAAACGATGTTGCTGTATTAAAACTTAACTATGTTAAAAACTCTTGTTGCTGTATTTCTATCTGGTGTTCCCTACCTCAGTCCATAGGGAGTGGTGGGTAAGAAACAATTGTTGTTGTTTTCGTTGTTGTTATGTAGTGTGAAGGGTTTCCCTGACACAAAGGGCTGGAGTCCACCCTCTTCAAGTTCAACCTTGGAATGTTGTGGAGGTGGGCTGGAATGAAAGGAGAGGAGTTAAAAAATATTTTTCAGTTAGTTTGGATATTAGCTAGCTAAGAGGGGGCTATTAAGAGTTGGTTAGGGCTGAGAGGAGGAGGGCAATAGTTAGGATTTTGGCTAGTTGGGAGGAGGGAGATAAGGAACAAATACTGTGGAAGTTCAGGGTGCCGTTTACACGATGAAAATGTAGCGAGATGAATTCGTGTTGATCCTTGGTAGTTCACATGTCCTGTGTGACAATCTCGAGCTTTTCAGAAGTGGTGGCACCTTTTATCCCTCAACCTGTGGGACTTTCTGTCCCGTAGTTTGTCCCATGTTTTTAAAAAAGTCACGGGAGGATGCGGAAAATTGGATATGTGAACAGGTCGGGACAAAATATCTCAGGAGTAGGTGGTGGGCAGGGGTGGGCACATAGTCCTGAGAAGGAGGGGTCAGTCGCCCTCCCTGTCCCCTGCTTTTTTTTTTTTTTTAATGGATTCTCTCACTGGCAATCTCGGCTCTTCCCTGCACCAACGAGGCTTGTGCTTTTCTTAAAGGCTTGTGTCCCTGTGCCAGCAATCTCCGTTTAAAGGGTCATGCTCTCTTTAAATGGATTCTCTCACTGGCAATCTTGTGGGTTCTCTTCCCTGCACCAACGAGGCTTGTGTCCCTGTTTTTTTTCCCTTCCAATCTTTCCTCTAGGCTGAAAGCAAAGCATGCACACGGTGTGTGTGTGTGTGTGTCTGTCTCAGTAGATTGCCAACCACTCTGCTTCTCAGCTGAAAGCAAAACATGGGCACAAGCGCAGGAATGTGTGTGTGTGTCTTCAAGCTGCCTAGGTGGCTTTGCAAGTTCCTTCCTCTGAAATATAGTCTACAGCTCCTGGTATTCAAGAATGATTCATGTGGGTTCTTTAAGACAAACGTTTTATTTTGCAGTAACCTCTGTGGATTTATAGCCAAGGCAAGCCCATCGGGTGGTTTTTTTTAAACAAGAATTGTGCAGAGGGGGGTGCCTTCACCCTCCTTCTCTGACCAATGCAGACACTTGAGCAAACATGTGGCAGCCAATAGCATTGCTCATGATGGGAAACTCCACAGGAAATACTTCACCAAGGTTGTAAAAAAATGGGTAATCACATTCTTGACTGACAGCTAAAAATATATATATCCTGGAACCTTTTCCTGTGTAAACAAAAAAACAAAAAAACACAGGATATTATGTCTTGGGGTCTTGCTTTTGTCACGGAAAAGATTGTTGTGTAAACAGCTATCCTGGGATATTGCTCATCCAGGGACAAATCGTTTAAACAATAAGGGATGAACTCGGGATCAGGAAATCCCGTTTCTCCCCGCAATACAAACTGTTGTGTAACTGGCACCCAGGAAATGGTTAAGGAAGGAGAGCCAAACTATCCAATTGGAACAACAACAACAACAAAACCTAGGAAAGGTCCTTTGGCTATCCAAAGCAAGACATTCTGACAATGTTATATGCTTAAAGAGATGTCTTGAAATAAAACATTTCTTCCTTTTTTTTTGGTATTGATCGATTGACTGAGCCTATTTTGTCTGGAACCCACTAGCTCCCTACCACATACTTTCAGAGATGCACATAACAGTATATTTTCAAAAACTCCTTATTTTCTTTGAAAATTGGCAGTAGGTTTTTAAAAAGGATTAACACTGAACAGTGATTCTAGTGTAAGGAATGAGTACTAACTGCTTTAAAAAATGGCTTTAAATTAATGTTTTTTTTTAAAATGATTGTTTATTTAATTGCTTTTAGCAATTGACTGACTGACCCCTCCAGGTGGAGAGCATCTGGATAAAAAATTAAAGGGGAGGGAAACAACAGGGATGTTATTGTGGGACTCTACTACAGACTCCCAAGTCAGACGGAGGAATTGGATGATGCCTTTCTAAAACAGATGAACACACACGCAGAAAGGAGAGATGTAGTAGTGATGGGTAACTTCAACTATCCTGATATTTGCTGGCAATCTAACTCAGCCAAAACTTCAAGGTCTAGCAAATTCCTTACATGCCTGGAAGACAATTTCATGGTCCAAAAGGTGGAAGAGGCAACAAGGGGGTCAGCTATTTTAGGCCTGATCCTAACCAACAGAGATGACCTGGTTAACGGGGTGCAAGTGGTGGGATCCTTAGGTGAGAGTGATCATGTTCTCCTGGAGTTTGTTATACAATGGAAAGGAGAAGCCAGGAGAATAGTCAGAAAAGCTAAAGCGCAGAATAAGCAAAAAGGTAGTACAGGAATACCTTCTTAATCTAAATGAATTTAAATCTCCAGGACCAGATGAACTACATCCAAGAGTATTAAAAGAGCTGGCAAATATAATCTCAAAGCCATTGGCAATAATCTTTGAGAACTCCTGGAGAACAGGAGAAGTCCCAGCAGACTGGAGGAGGGCAAACGTTGTCCTCATCTTCAAAAAGGGGAAAAAAGAAGATCCCAAAACTTATCATCCGGTTCGTCTGACATCAATACCAGGGAAGATCCTAGAGCAGATCATTAAACAGAGAGTCTGTGAACATTTAGAAGGCAACGCCATAATCACAAAAAGTCAACATGGGTTTCAGAGAAACAAGTCATGCCAGACTAATCTGATCTCTTTTTTTGATAAAATTACCAGCTTGGTAGATGAAGGGAACGCTGTGGATATCGCATACCTTGATTTCAGTAAGGCCCTCAACAAGGTTCCCCATGACATTCTTGCAAACAAGCTTGTAAAATGTGGGCTAGACAAGTTAACTGTTAAATGGATTTGAATTGGTTGACCGGCCGAACCCAAAGGGTGCTCAGCAATGGCTCCTCTTCATCTTGGAAAGATGTGACCAGTGGGGTGCCACAGGGTTCTGTCCTGGGCCCAGTGCTATTCAACATCTTTATCAATGACTTGGATGAGGGAATTAGGGGCATACTTATCAAATTTGCAGATGACAACAAATTAGGAGGAGTAGCTAATACCCTGGAGGACAGGATCAAAATTCAAAATGACCTGGATAGACTGGAGAGCTGGGCCAAAGCTAACAAAATGAAATTCAATACAGAGAAATGTAAGGTACTGCACTTAGGGCGAAAAAATGAAATGCATAGATATAGGATGGGGGAGACCTGGCTGAATGAGACTACGTGTGAAAGGGATCTAGGAGTCCTAGTAGACCACAAGTTGAACATGGGTCAACAGTGTGATGCGGCAGCTAAAAAGGCCAATGCGATTTTGGGCTGCATCTAGAAATATAGTGTCCAGATCAAGGGAAGTAATAGTGCCGCTCTATTCTGCCTTGGCCAAACCTCACCTAGAATACTGTGTCCAGTTCTGGGTACCACAATTCAAAAAGGATATTGACAAATTGGAGCGTGTCCAGAGGAGGGTGACTAAAATGGTGAAAGGTCTGGAAACCATGCCTTATGAGGAGAGACTTAGGGAGCTGGGTATGTTTAGCCTGGAAAAAAGACGGTTAAGAGGCTTCCAAGGCTCCGTGAAGGCCTCCCCCCATCCTCCCCCCTCCCTCCCTGGGGCCTTCACGGAGCCTTTCAAGGCTCCGTGAAGGCCTCCGCGGCCTCCCCCCACCCTCCCCAGCCCTTTACGGAGCCTTCCAAGGCTCCGTGAAGGCCTCCCCCCACCCTCCCCCCTCCCTCCCCAGCCCTTCACGGAGCCTTCCAAGGCTCCGTGAAGGCCTCCCCCCACCCTCCCCGGGGCCTTCACGGAGCCTTTCAAGGCTCCGTGAAGGCCTCCACGGCCTCCCCCCACCCTCCCCAGCCCTTCACGGAGCCTTCCAAGGCTCCGTGAAGGCCTCCCCCCATCCTCCCCCCTCCCTCCCTGGGGCCTTCACGGAGCCTTTCAAGGCTCCGTGAAGGCCTCCGCGGCCTCCCCCCACCCTCCCCAGCCCTTCACGGAGCCTTCCAAGGCTCCGTGAAGGCCTCCCCCACCCTCCCCCCACCCTCCCCGGGGCCTCCCCCCACCCTCCCCAGCCCTTCACGGAGCCTTCCAAGGTGATAAAAGGCCTTTCTGAATACCTGGGTGGGAAAATGGTGGCAACCAGGGTGGCTGGACCCTGAGGCAGCACTGGTACTTTCCCCCTCTTCATGGAATGACCATTGTTGTATCCACAGGTTATATCAAAATCCATAATTTTGTCCCCCAAACCTACCCTTGACTTATACAAGGGGTCAACTTATACATGAGCATATATGGTCTATTGTGAGCTGCCTTGGTCGTCACATTGGGAGAAAGGTAGGATTTGAATTAAATGATAAAACAAAATAAACCTGTGGCTCTGCCACAAAGGTGAAGGGAGAGCCATTAACAATCTCTCTCACACACTTTTCCTCTTCTTCCCTCTTTCTTTTAGAAATATAATATATACCATAAAATATATGAACCTAAGAGATGAGGATGACACAGTAGATACTATAATGTATTGGCACGGAAAACCTAAACCATTCAGAGGACTCACACTTGCTGACATTTGATCTTTGTGTACATCTAAGAAGGTTTTTTTTAAAAGGAAAAAATGCTCACTGGCATTGAAAGTGTAGAGTTATTAGCCTACTCCCAACTCTCTTCTAGAAAACTAACTTTCACCCTACTGTTGGGAACTGCTGTAAAATATAAGCCACCCTCACTCTGGACTTTTTCAGACAGGGTAAAAAACCACCACTGAGACTGGGAGGAGGACAATGCTGTCCCGCTTCCAGTGCTTCGTTTAGGATGCCGCCATCCTCCTCCCATCCTTAGTTCATTCTGCCTCTGTTCTGCTTCTGTTTTGCCTCCTCTGCTTTTTATTAATGGAAGCTTCCATTAATATAAAGCGGTGGAGGCAAAACGAAAGCAAGACAGAGGCAGAATGAACGAAGGATGGTGGTGTCTGAAATGGAGCACGGGACATCACCGTCCTCCTCCCGACCTTTACGTTGTTGTTTTTTTTTACCTTGTCTGAAAAAGTCCTTCCACAAGTTAAGTAAGATGGGGCATGTTGCTTCCTGCTGTTGGAAATGCATTGCATGCATTCATATTCAGGTCCCCTGGCAGGCACAGCAAGCAATTGAGCCAGCATGAGCAGGGGACTGGAACACAAGGATTTTTTTTTTTTGCTCAGTGGACAGTTTACAATGCAATTCTAGATATATTTCATTGGAACTAAGCCCTACTGTATTCAATGGAGCATACTACCAAGAGGTATGTTCGGGGTTTCAGCCTTAGAATGGCATTTTTAGAGGGCATCACATCATATTCCAAACATGTCTCAATAAGGAACATGGATTTTCTTAGTTAAAAACAGAGTAGGAATTTAGGTTGCATAGGTACCTAAGCAACTTTGGAACAACCACAACCAAAACCGGGCTTTTACAAATCTAAATTTCATTGGGTTTTAGAAAATTTGCCTCAGCTCTAGTTTCTAGAGAGAATTCAATTTATGAGTTCACTAAAGCATTACAGAAAAGCCTGCATCCAATCTGGCAGAGGATCTTTGAATGCTCAGGGTTTTATTTTCTGCAAAGTGGATGTTTTGTTAGCTATTCCACAGTGGGAGACTTTGTCATGAATTCTAGTTTTAAAGAAGAAACCTATGCATTGAATATTATGTGAAAATTGCATGATGGTGACCTTAGAAGAGGGCACATATAAAAATTCATACGTTACATGAAGAGCAAATCTGATTAATATTAATCAGTCTCATCTACCATGAAAAGATACAGATGTTAAGAGCATTGTCTCATTCAAATGAGGTATATTCACATAGGTAGAAAAAGCATTGGTCAGTACATGCTAGTAAATTAAAGTTTCATAATGCCTGCAGAGATATGCCAAAGGCAAGTAGAAAATGTGCCTACCTTAATAGTCTTACATTCAAAGTCTTGTTTGATCTGTTATTAAAAACTAAAAACTGCCTAATGCTATATGATATATAATTTTCTTATATATGAAGTAATACAGCTTTAGGATCTTAACATTCTAAATGCTGTAAGCAGATGCAGGATTCAGATGAAAACTTTCTTGAACCCAGACAATGATTATCACCTACTTATTTATTTTACCTATATGCTGCCTTCCTCCCAGAACTGGAGCTTGATGTGGAACAAAATGTGTACTTTTATTGTTTTAAGTACAGGTTTAAAATGATCACCTCTCCATTGACGCCCCCTTGTCATGGGAGAGAGGCTTGCATACCCTAATGATGTTTTGAGCTATGCTGGCAGTGGCATAATAGCCACCGGTAGGGCCTCCCATGCCAGACAGGTCAAAACCGAAGGGTCTGACAAAGAGCATCAAAGGGCAGGATGGGCTCTCTAGCCTTATGGCAACCATCCTAGGAGAAGGAAAACTCTAATCCCAAACCTGGGCAGATGGTGCTCGTCCAACCCTGTAAGGTCAACCATCTATGAGAAGGAAACTCTAATCAAACCTACGACCCGAGGACCTCGCTGCTATGTCCATGCTTGCAAGGCCACAGCAGATGAACCTTTGGTTTAAAGGGTGAGGCCAGTTCTTTGCACGCTGCGCTCCACCAGAAAAATCCACTGCACAGGCTCGAAGGACAAATCCAGTACTAAAAAAGTCCTGTAGCGACAGGCGAGGGATGAAACGGCAGGTGTAGAAGCCACAGACCCAAACCTGCATGCAGACGGTTCAGAACTTTGGTCACTTGAGGTAGACCCGGGAGATGACAGTCTTGTTCGGCAGCATCCTGAACGTCCAAGCAGCCTTTTTAAAGGAGAGCACTGCTTGCTCCATATGGAGAGGAACCTAGAAAAGGTGGCCTAACGAAAGCTCATCCCCATCTACCTGGTTGGCTAGCTGTGGCCAATGGGCATCTTCTGATGCGGTCAAACCAAGGAAAAGAAACAAAGGCATACACCGGCCTCCAAAGGTGTAAATAAACTGACACTTGCATGCTGGAACATCAGAACCATGCGAGACTCTGAAGATAGTGGACGGCCTGAGTGTCATTCTGCCCTAATAGCCCATGAACCATCACAACTTAATATTGACATCGCTGCTCTTAGTGAAGTCCGTCTCCATGAGGAAGGCAGCCTTAAAGAACATGGCGCTGGCTATACACTTTACTGGTCTGGCAAACCCCAAACCGAAAGACAGGAGTAGTCTTTATGATTAAAAACTCCATTGCCTCCAAACTCAAAACCTTGCCAACAGGCCCAGTGCTGATTGTATGATTTCCTTACGCCTCCCACATGTTGTTCTCTTTAGTATATATGCCCCAACTATGCAAGCTGACCCTGTAGACAAATTCTACACAGACCTACGCCAACTCATACAAAAAGTCCATGTAGAAGATAAAATGATTATCCGTGGTGACTTCAATGCCAGAGTAGGAAAGAACTCCGAAGCCTGGAAAGGTGTCTTAGGCAAGCATGGTGTTGGAAATTGCAATGATAACGGACGCCTCCTGCTAGAGTTCTGTGCAGAACAACAGCTGACTATTACAAACACAATCTTTCAGCAGAAAGATAGCTTGAAGACAACCTGGATGCATCCCCGATCCAAACATTGGCACCTCATTGACTATGTTCTAGTCCACCAGAGAAACATTCGCGATGTCCATCATACCTGAGTGATGCCCAGTGCAGAATGCTGGGCCAAAGCTAACAAAATGAAATTCAATACGGAGAAATGTAAAGTACTGCACTTAGGGTGGAAAAATGAAATGCATAGATATAGGATGGGAGAGACCTGGCTGAACGAGACTATGTGCGAAAGGGATCTAGGAGTCCTAGTAGACCACAAGTTGAACATGAGTCAACAGTGTGATGTGGAAGCTAAAAAGGCAGAGATGTATTTATTGCTTGGTCTGTTAGACCACTTTTCTTCCAAGGAGATCAAATCCATAGCTCCCCCTCTCCATTTTTAATCCTCACAACAACCCTGTAGGGTAGACCATGACTTGCTCCAGTGGGCTTCATGGCTGAGGGATGATTTGAACCTGGATTGCCTCATCTAACCCTCTAATCCAGGGTTCCTCAACCAGGGCTCCCCAATAGGTTGCTAGGGATTCCATGAGATATTGAGACTCAAAAAATTTATATATATATATATATATATATATATATATATATAGTTGCAGATATAATAATTTTTAGGCAGGTGTTCCCTGAGACCCGAAAATTGTTTCAAGGGTTCCACCAGGGTAAAAAGGTTGAGAAAGGCTGCTCTAAAGCTAAAATAAGAAATTAAGGCATTGGAGAAATAAGTTGAACTGAGTTCAAAGATTCTGCCTGCCTTCTGTTGTTACTACTACAGGACTCTGGAGAAAATGCAAATGTTAAAGTTATGCACCAACAGGATTCCAGCCCCTGATTTGGAAGATCCTTGGATCCTCAAGAAGGAGCTGTTGGCAAAAACTTGATGCCTCACTTTGGCTACAACTCCAAAAGCTTACTTAAATCCTTAAATATATAAATTAAATATAAACTCGTTATAACAGTACAAGAAAATATGGTAATCCATACTGAACAATAGTTAGTGAGCTTTCCTTGCAATTTTATAGCAGTTTCTTTTCTTCTGAAATTCAAAAGAGTAGCTTCAGTGCTCAGAAAGATAGATAAAAGAAGACATTTGTACACTTCTGGTGTATGCAGCAAGCTAGTTTCATTTAGGGCTTATCTATGAGGAAACACGACAATCTTCTTTTTTCTTCTTTTCTTTATTCTTGAAAAGAAAAATCTCTTAACAAACTTTACTTAGAGGATGATATAGCTTTCACCTTATGAGGGAGAAGGATTTAAACAAAATAAAATAAAGTTTGATGGAGGCCTGCCACAAAAAAGCCATCTCTGCTTAATCATCAGCCATGCATTCTGATGGCAATTAGTCAGTCACAAATTTAGAAGATGGATTTAACAGCACACAATGGATTTAAACATAAATGGTACCTCAGGAGCAGTCTTAAATTCCCTGTAATAAAAGCAATGATACAGAAAGCAGCGAGAGCCAGTGTGCTGTAGTAGTTTGAGCATTGGCCCATGATTCTGGAGACCAGGATTTGAATCCTTGTTTGGCCATTGAAACATACTGGGTGATCTTGGGCACGTTACATTCTCTTAGACTCAGAGGAAGGCAACGACAAAACCCCCTGAGAACAAATCTTGCCAAGAAAATCCCATGATAGATTTGCCTTAGGGTCACCATAAATCAGAAATTACTTGAAGGCATACAGCTTTCAGCGACCAGGAGCTGGAGGTCTTGAATTAATGGTTTTAAGAAGTCCTGAAGGAACTCATGGTTTCAAGTTTGCAGCAAAGGAGGAAAATACCTTTTGTTCCCATGAGATCCCATGGTGATTTGCCATATTCAGAAGGACAGGTGCCAAAAACTACGTGGGAAAATCCTTGTGGCTTTCCCTGAGGTTTTTTAAAAAATAGGTGGAAAAGCACAGTACCGCTCGTGTGGACAACCGATTTGCATTGCTGCCAAAAGCTGATTTGTCGGATGTAAGGGTGGGGGCAGGACTGCCGCCAATGAAGTGGCCAGAAGCACTATTTTGGAGTTTCGCATTAGTGACCATGGGCTTTTTTGCTGCACTGAGGCAACCAAACAGCTTTTAAAATGGAAGGTTGCACATGTGCAGCTTAGATTTACATTTTAGAAAAACACTGTGCTGTGGTGACACTTGTGGAGAATAATAACCTTAGTGATTCACTCCTAGCCACCATCTAGATTCACAGGCATGGCTGCATGTGAACCTCAAAGAATGGGTAGTTTTGCATACCAGCAATTTTGCCAAAGGACTGTGGAGACTAAGGAACACTGCTGTGATTTTTGCGTTAATGCACAGGAATCAGCATTATATCCTCTTGTCTAGACAACACCCTGTATGTCATAAACCATTTTTGTACAAAGTGCAAATACTGTATATTTCTTATGGTATTGACATGTCATATGAAAACAGTTAATGATAACAAGAAGAGAATATATAACTCACTCATTTTTAATTAACACATTCACCCAGTATAAATACACACCATGAATGCATCTTGGGTGGGAGGGTGGAACTGTCTTAAATTCAGTCTTATTTGCATCCAAATCTTTCCACAAATAAGTGAGGTGGGATCATAGGTCTTGTCTACACAAGGCAATATAATGTGAATTGGTGTGCAGTAACACCATTTTGCAGCAACATTCATTTGTCTCCATGTTTTTTTTATAAGATCACTGGTATGTGAAGCTATCTGTATTTGATGTTCACATGGAGGCATGCCTGTGAATCAAGATGGTGGCCACAAGTGAATTATTTGTATTTTTATTCTCCACAAGTTGCCACTGCTGAACAGTATTTTTTTAACAGTAAATCTGCAAATTTCCACTTCAATAAGCTTTAAAAACTGTTTCATTGCCTCAGCACCATGAAAAGCGCACAATCTCTACCATGAAAATCCAACATGGCAGTTCTGGCCACTTCATTTCTGGCAAGCTCCATCTCCTGCACACATCCAACCAATCAGCTTCCCACTTCTGCTTTTACCCAGGAATGCACTGTGATCCGAATTGTTTGTCCCAATGAGCAGGAATGCACATTTCCCTTGCATTATTTTTTAAAACTGTGAAAAGCCATGAAGGCTTTTACTGCACACTATATGGTGTTATTTGGCTGCCACTCCTTTGGAATACAGTGAATCACCATGGAATCCTGTTTGGACAAAGGATATTCTCCTTGAATTCTATGAAAAAGGGGGTCAGCTATTTTAGATCTGATCCTAACCAACAGGGACGACCTGGTTAATGGGGTGCAAGTGGTGGGATACTTAGGTGAGAGTAATCATGTTCTCCTGGAGTTTGTTATACAATGGAAAAGAGAAGCCAGGTATAGTCAGACACGCATTCTTGACTTTAGGAGAGCTGATTTCAATAAACTCAGGGAAATACTGGGGGTGATCCCATGGTCAGGAATACTAAAAGAGAAGAGACCTCAAGACGGATGGGACCTTCTCAAAAGGGAGATACTGAAGGCACAATTTCAAACAGTACCAATGAGGAAGAAAAATGGGAGGTGTCTCAAGAAACCAGGATGGATGACTAAAGAACTTTCAACGGAGCTAAGTTTTAAATGGAGCATGTATAGGAAATAGAAAAAGGGGGAAATCACCAAAGAAGAATTCAAACATATAGCAAACACATGTAGGAGTAAAGTCAGAAAAGCTAAAGCGCAGAATGAGCTCAGGCTTGCTAGGGAGGTTAAGAACAATAAAAAGGGTTTTCTTGGGGTATGTCCACAGCAAAAGGAGGAAGAAGGAAATGGTAGGGCCACTATGTGGAGAAGATGGCAAAATGCTAACAGGGGACAGAGAAAAGGCAGAATTACTCAACACCTTCTTTGCCTCAGTGTTTTCAGAAAAGGAAAAGGGTGATCAACCTGAGGATAATGGAACAGAGGACACAAGAGGGGAAATCCAGCACAGAATAAGCAAAGAGGTAGTACAGGAATACCTTCTTAATCTAAATGAATTTAAATCTCTAGGACCAGACGAACTACATCCAAGAGTATTAAAAGAGCTGGCAAATGTAATCTCAGAGCCATTGGCAATAATCTTTGAGAATTCCTGGAGAACAGGAGAAGTCCCAGCAGCCTGGAGGAGAAGTCCCAGCAAACATTGTCCCTATCTTCAACAAGGGAAAAAAAGAGGATCCCAACAATTATCATCCAGTTAGTCTGACATCAATATCAGGGAAGATTCTAGAGCAGATCATTAAACAGAGAGTCTGTGAACATTTAGAAGGCAACGCCATAACCACAAAAAGTCAACATGGGTTTCAGAGAAACAAGTCATGCCACACTAATCTGATCTCTTTTTTTGATAAAGTTACCAGCTTGGTAGATGAAGGGAATGCTGTGGATATCGCATATCTTGATTTCAGTAAGGCCTTTGACAAGGTTCCCCATGACATTCTTGCAAACAAGCTTGTAAAATGTGAGCTAGACAAGTTAACTGTTAAATGGATTTGTAATTGGTTGACCGGCCAAACCCAAAGGGTGCTCAGCAGTGGTTCCTCTTCCTCTTGGAAAGATGTGACCAGTGAGGTGCCACAGGGTTCTGTCCTGGGCCCAGTGCTATTCAACATCTTTATCAATGACTTGGATGAGGGAATTAGGGGCATACTTATCAAATTTGCAGATGATACCAAATTAGGAGGAGTAGCTAATACCCTAGAGGACAGGACCAAAATTCAAAATGACCTGGATAGACTGGAGAGCTGGGCCAAAGCTAACAAAATGAAATTCAATACGGAGAAATGTAAGGTACTGCACTTAGGGCAGAAAAATGAAATGCATAGATTGGGGAGACCTGGCTTAACGAGACTACGTGCGAAAGGCATCTAGGAGTCCTAGTAGACCACAAGTTGAACATGAGTCAACAGTGTGGTGTGGAAGCTAAAAAGGCCAATGCGATTTTGGGCTGCATCAATAGAAGTATAGTGTCTAGATCAAGGGAAGTAATAGTGCCACTCTATTCTGCCTTGGTCAGACCTCACCTAGAATACTGTGTCCAGTTCTGGGCACTACAATTCAAAAAGGATATTGACAAATTGGAGCATGTCCAGAGAAAGGCGACTAAAATGGTGAAAGGTCTGGAAACCATGCCTTATGAGGAGAGACTTAGGGAGCTGGGTATGTTTAGCCTGGAAAAAAGACAGTTAAGAGGCGATAGGATAGCCCTGTTTAAGTATTTGAAGGGGTGTCACATTGAGTATGGAGCAGGCTTGTTGTCTGCTGCTCCAGAGACTGGAACACGGAGCAATGGATGCAAGCTCCAGGAACAGAGATTCCACCTCAACATTAGGAGGAACTTTGTGACAGTAAGAGCTGTTTGGCAGTGGAACACACTCCCTCGGAGTGTGGTGGGGTCTCCTTCCTTGGAGGTTTTTAAACAGAGGCTGGATGGCCATCTGTCAGGGATGCTTTGATTGTGATTTCCTGCGTGGCAGGGGGTTGGACTGGATGGCCCTCGTGGTCTCTTCCAACTCTACAATCCTATAATTCTATGATTCTACGAAGAATATTTTCACCATTTAGACAAGCCCTAAGGTACTTTAAGGTGTGGAGTGGTGAGTCTGCATAGAAAAATATTGGAATCAGACCATTAGAAGATTTAAAGGAGATTCGGAGAATCTCTGAAACTACAGTAGTCAGAAGGTGATAAGCTAGAAGTGCCAGGGATTAAATGCATAATAAAGCATGTGGTCTGTCAACAGAACAATGGGCCCTGCTGTCCCCATGTGAAAGCCAAAGTGTTTGCTGTATGGTTGTGACATTTTCCCAGGCACTTACTGGATTTTCTCTGCAATGTTATTAGGGATAACTGCAGAGTTTTGAAAAGCCAGTATTAAAAACACAACTCGCAGAATCTTGCAGTTAGCATGGCTTTGGCCTTCCTGGTGGAGGATTTTGAGAATTGTAATCCAGGCTCTGTCAGATAAGTGAGAATTGCCTCCATTCCATATACTTCTTGCATGTTTTTTTTTTAAAGTTAATACATCAGTGGCTGAATACTTTCCAGCACTGAAGAGATCATCTCATATCCTTTAGTATTTTCTGAATATTCCATTGTACTGTTTTAATTCTGGGACTACAGCTTTCCCCTCCTTTCCTGCGCTGGGCTGTAGACCAACCTTTATTTCATAGCATGGCCAACCTGTTACAACAGGAGTGGGTACCAGCAGATCTGGCAGCCAATTTTCTGCTCCTGGGACCCTAGGTCCTGGGACCCTCTGGGAACCATGTGGACTAGCAACCAGCCTCCGAAACCCAGAAGTGGCCAGAAATCACTCCTGGATTGTATGTGTGTGTGTGTGTTTGATGAAATAGCACAATGTGGGCACTGTAATCTATTTAAAAGGGAAATTGCCCTCCTGATCAATTCACCCTTTATTTCTTTTGGCCAGAAGAATAATGGTCAGAGGAATGCGGTGGATTATGGCCTCTAAAAACATTATAGGGGGGACCTGCATGTGGCTTTGGTGGCACATTTTGCCACAAATCAGAATTTGAGAGAGCCTGCCTGCCTGCTTTCCCAGTATGGGACCCACAGTAGATCACAATATGGTAAGACCGAAATATTGTTAAAACAATAGATACTGCAAAAAATTTAAAAGTAGTTAAATAAACCAGGCAGCTACAACAGAATAATGCTGACAAAAATACAGTACACCCCCGTTAAAAGACTGTCTTCAATGGCCAGTTAACAGTCAAAAGCCAGAGTAAATAAGGTCTTTGCCTGCTGACAAAAGGAGAGCAGAGGGAAGCCTCCCTAACCCTCCATGGGAAGGAATTCCATATCCTGGAGGCAACCACTGAGAAATGTCCTCACCAACCGTACTTGTGGTGGTGATGGGGCTGAGAGAAAGCTCTGACCTGAGGACCTTAAAACTAGGGCAGGATTTTATCGGGAGGTATAGTCTTTCAAGATAGGCTGGACCTAAGCAATAGAGGGCTTTACAGGCCATAAACAGCACTTAGAATTATCCTTGGACTTGAACCAATTGACAGTGAAACTATTTCAACAAGGGGATTCTATGTTCCTTACAACCAGCTCCAGTCAGCAGAGTGGCTGCAGCTAGGACCGGTTTAAGGAATTTCAGGGGGCCCTGCAATGCTTTATTTTGGGGGCCCCACATGTTTATCTCAGGTCAATGTAACCTAACTCAACCTACGCTATTCACAATACAGGATATTCAGATTATTACTAATAATGTTTTTGCAGGAGGAGGGTTACTACAAGGGCCCCCACAATGATGGGGCCCCTGTGAATGCTGATGCCGCTGGTGTCTTAAACTGGCCCTGGCTGCAGCATTTTGGACCTGCTGCTGTTTTCAAACAGTTTCCAAAGACATCACAAAGAATAAAATGAAGTAAAAGAATGGAACCTCAGGGCAGGTTAAACACATCTTAAATATTCTTCAGCGCTAAAGCAAGTTAGCTCAGAAAAATAAAATAAAATAAAATAAAATAAAATAGGGATTTTTTTGTGACTAACATTTTCACTCCAGGATAAAACATTGTGCAGGATTTGTTATTATTATTTGCTGTCAACTTGACTTTGGCTTATAATGACTCTGGATACAGAGTCACCCTGTTACTGTTGGCCCTGCTCAGGCCTGGCAAACTCAAGGCCATGGCTTTCTTCATTGAATCAGTGTCACCAGCAGTGTGTCTTCCGCTTTTCCTATTGCCTTTTACTTCACCAAGCACCATCACCATTTGCAATGTCTCACGTTGTCTCACGACACCAACTTCTGTATAATAATACTTAGTTTAGTATACCAGGTAAAATGTATAGAGTTGAATTTTATCACCTCACACATTGCTGGTAAGTGAAATCAAGTATTTATCAAGAAGACACGTGTGGTAGTAAGAGTGTACGAGGTATTCAGGCTGGCATGAATTAGACTCGTTTCCTGTCTGGATACATCAATTGCATACTGAAATTCTAAGTGGCTACTGGCCACGCCTCAGTAATGTGTACGCTGAAATTATCCTAATTTTTCAATGACACAGAAAATGTGTTTTAGAGGTCTATATGTTACTCTAAACACACGGATACCTCCAACTTGCATTTGCTCATATGTCCTAGTAACATGGACTTAAAACAGACAGTTGATATGGCATTTTAAAGGCCCACCGCAGGAATTAATGAATAAAATAAAAAAGGAAATTCTGGTTCTCATAGCACTCTATATTTTTGCTTAAGTAATCATTATCTGGAGATGTTGGTTAGTGATGGTCACACATAGTTTGGCTCACAGATTTGTTTAGCAAGAGATTAGGTGCCTCAAAGTATCTCACAGGCAATCAACATTGCTCACCCTAAAAACTATTCTTGACTCAGGAGAAAAGTTTCATTTTAAGCTAAGCTTAAAGCTGAGAGAAATTAATCACTTCAGTATCAACTCCTGAAGAAATTGTGGAGTTGCTTGTTGGCTGAACCACATTCAGTAGATTTCAAAAAGAGCCACCACATTTGAGCATGCAGAATTATGTGATTATAGTATCAGGCTTGTATCTAAATTAATAATTGAGTCTTACACTTATCAGTGCCCACTGGAATATGGAAATATGAAGCAGACAAGGGATTAGTCTAGGCAGATCATGCAGTTCAGCTGTTATCTTGTCTCAACATCAATAATCCCACCTTTAGAGCAAGCAAATGGATGCTGCAATTATAATGACAATAAAACGTAGAGGGAAAGTCAAATGCTGTGTATAGCTGCATAGACAAAGACAATAAAACAATCACTTTTGTAAGATCTTTGAAAAGCAAAATAGCATACAAAGTAAGAAGACAGGCATTCCCAACCTGAGTGTCTATCAGGCTCAAGAAAACTGCCACCTTACAGAGTCAAAAGCTTATATCTTTGCACACAAGACTGAGGCAGAATAGAATATAGCATAGGATGCAGTAGGAATGTGGAGATGGGTGAAATCACCAACCACCTAATTTGGGTGAAGGAGGAAATCTGTATCTCAGATTGGTTCCTGGTTATGTATTTTTTTTCCCCACCTGTGTCCCTTTCATTCCAAAATGCAGTGAATCTCAAACTCCATCCTTATGAGACAACAAGGAGAATTTCCATCTATAAGCAGAGATTTAGGATCTGGAATTAATGATATGAAGGAATTGCAGAAAGGAAAATTGTGCTTTTTAAGAACATGGATATCTTGGAGGATGGGTTCTCTGCATTAATTTTATCTCCCTATCCTTAAAATCTGAGATCATAAATAATTTGAAGACCCTTAAAGGAGTGACCACACTTTCCTTCTCACCTCATCTTCTGTAATATTGTTAAAATGCAGCACCTTGCAGGTTGGCAAGAATTAGGAGTAACCAGGGATTTGGATCTGTTTAACAGGGAAAAACTGTTCACAGTGAGCAAACTAGATGATAACATAGGAACCTTTATGACCACCTGGATATATAAGGCACAGATTATTTCCTTTGCAAGAACTATACTATGCAAAGAGGACCCGCCTTAGTCTTTAATGAAATATGAGGCATTACGTACAACATCAATATTGACAATTAAAGGTGTTTGTGTGTGTGTGTCTATGTGAGTGTAATTTTTAGAATCCAAATATGGCCTTGCACAAAGCTCATGATCTCTGAGAACATGATCTTGATAGAGATCTGAAAATAAGTGAAAGAAATTGTTGTCCTTCGTTGTTAAGTGCCATCAAGTCAGCTTTGACTTATGGAGAACCTACAAATGAAAGACATCCAAGTCACCTTATCCTTAATAGCCCTGCTCAGGTCTTGCAGATTCAGGGATGTGGCTTCCTTGATTGAGTGTATCCATTTGGAATGCAGTCTTCCTCTTTTCCTACTTCCCTCTACTTTACCAAACATCATTGTCTTTTCTAGTGAGTGGTATCTTCTTATGATATGGCTAAAGTATGACAGTCTCAGTTTAGTCATCTTGGATTCTAGGGAGAGTTCAAGTTTCATTTGCTCTAGGAACCACTTATTTGTCTTTTTAGCAGTCCACAGTATTCATAGAACTCTTCTCCAGCACCACATTTCAAAAGAGATTATTTTCTTTCTATCAGCTTCCGTCACTGTCCAGCTTTCACAACCATACATAGAAATGGGACAATCCTAACTTTAGTATTCAATATCTTTACACTTAGGGATCTTGTCTAGTTCCTTCATAGCTGCCCTTCCAAGTCCTAGCCTTCTTTTGATTTCTTGATTGCAATCTCCATTCTGATAAATGACTGAGCCAAGAGATGGGGGCATATTTTCAAAACATGGATGGTGGAATGCATGGATGCAGAGGACTGACTGTAAAATCATTTAAAGCCATGACATTTAAAGAAAACTTAAAAAACAATGCAGCACATGTATCCCATTAAAGACCTTTTTACATAGCCACTGAGGGCTCATCTATATAGGCCAGGATACGCCAGCTCCCTGCCAGTGTATCCTACTTGTGGATCAGGCCCATTCACCCTCCCCGCTACTGGCACGGAACAGGAGGAAGTCTAGATGAGCATGCTGATCCATCTCTGCAGTCACTGCCATCTCCTTCTCTCTCTCTGAAGCCAGGAAGCTGGCTTGCAACATGTCACATGTGAGGCCAGATAATGGCAGGATCTTTTGACCTATGTATACCAGTAATAACTGAGAAGACTCCAAGCCAGAATGTACAAGTAAATGATCTTTATTGGAAATTAATCTTAACAGCATTCACACAAACACTCAGGCATCAAGCAATCATACAAGACTATTGAAGATAGTAGGAAATATTTGGATAGGGGAATAGAATAAGGGGATTGTGTTATACTATACTGATCTTGTAGAGCTGAGATCGCAAAGTAAACTGGCAGAGAGGAAGTCCAGAAGGCAGAATGGTGACACAAACTGAACTGGAGTCAGAAAGCAGGAGGTCCGTGCACACTTTGGTGGTGCTTTATGGTGATATTTTTATGTGATAATTCCCCTGAAGGGATGGGATTTAGAGTGGAATACAATGTTTCTTGGAGTTTCCAATGAATAGACAACGGAGTGAACAATCGTTAATGGGCAATATATTCGGAATTGAATAGAAGCATGAAACTTCTATTGTCTAGGGGAAGGGAAGAAGAAAAACCCTTTTTGTAACCATCAAGGACTCTGCTACCATTGAGTGGATTAGCGAATGACTCATCTCCAGCTGTTAACCTGGGTATGACCTGTTTGGGGAATTTCCAAAGGCCGTTCCCTAGATTGTACATGAACCCAGCTTTGGTATCTGGGGGTTCCTGGTTTACCTGCCAACCACATGGAAGGCCACATCAAGCTAAATTATTAAATATTGCTAATTATGTGATATTCCAAGTTGGGGGCTGTCAGGGTAGGTAACAGCCTTCCTTGATTAGACTTATCTGCCTGATTGTTCCTTCCATGATCCCACTTTACCTACCTTGAAATGACTCCAGGGTGCCCTACTGGCTTCCAGTGAGAGCCCCACCTGCCTACTGAATGTGGCTGTATCACACTTAGTTTTGTGGTAGCCATTCTATACTTCTTTGCAGAACACTCCAGTGATTAGCACCAATTTTATCTATCTGTATCTCAGAGTCTTAAAAGGACCTTCATACCACCAATTTATTCATTCACTTGGATGGTCCCACCGCCCCAGTTTTCCATTAAGTGACAAAAATAACTTCCACAGGCATTTCCCCAAAATGAATTTCTTTGTATTCTGAAACTCTCTAAATAGAGTGGAAGCTCTAATAAATGTTTAACCAACCAACTTTGGAGATTGCTTAATATATGTAAGCTTCTTTTCAAGCTCATGGGATTTGCAATATGAATAATGTGAGCTGCTGAATCTTTAATATTTCACACCAAAAGAAAAGCCTCAAGGTAACTTTTAGCACACTGTTGTAATCTTGGGAAATGAATTAATCATAATCTCAGTTCCTTGTGCATATTGTAAATCTGATGTTTTATTTCAGGTGCAGTGACTGTTTCCAGCTTTCATATTAATGGGTTCAGGAATCACACCCAAATAGAGATCTCGAGAAAGTGAAAGGTAAAGTTGGGACAGAACCTAATAACATTATAGTGAAATGGTCTTAACAACCCAAAACAAAGAACAGCTTGAAGAACAAGCTGGCCTCAGTAGGGGTTTGAACAACTCCATAGCTTTAAATAGGGGTTTGATAGAGAAGGCTATTTAGCTTGCCTGATTTGCTACCTACTGTTTTGTCAGGATCATTATAGGTTTAGACATTTTACCATTCTTACCCCTCTCTTCTCCTTTCTGCTACTCTTCTTCTGTCCTCCGTGCTTCACCAGGCTCTAATCTATTCTAATGTCACATTATGGTGATTTGACAGAGAATTCATGCCCTACCAAATGGCTACTGACAGCTGCTATGATGTCATAGGGATGGCAGTTCACACATCTGACTACATAGAGGAAAGTTTAGATTCCATAATCTAAATGAGGTCAACAAGAAGAACCTTACATAAAAATAAAGCACACTTTCCAACTGAGGATATCATTGCGCTGATGGATTTGGGATAAAAATAGGGGTGCAGATCGGCTGAACTACAAGAGGCCTCTGCAACATTTTTAACAGCAAATGGGGAGCTGTAACCTTCAACTGAAGATCAGCAGGGATGCTTAATTCTTGCCTGTCTGGCTGTTTTCCACTCAGAATCATGTCCTATCAACTCCTTCCCACCTGCAGGGGAAAAATATCTGAAAGAAATTGGAAGGATAGGGGGACAGCTACAGAGAAAGAGCAAAGAACATTACTGTATTTAGTCTAACCATGAAACCTCTTGAGGTTGTTTTGGATTTTCATAAAATGGCAAGTGAAAGATACACACAACTACTTGTATAGTAGTTTGAACCTCATCCTGGAAGCCTGGGATTATTGACCAAACATAATCATACACAACCCCATTACTCCAAATCTGAGGCTGTATTTCTGTATTTCCAGTATTAACATATTATTTCAGGATCAATTGGCTTAGCCTTTCTGAAGAACTGTCTTCTGGTTTTTGAGATGCAACTGAACTCAGAAACTACAATTGGGTAAGAACAGAATCATTCTTAGATATAAGTGTGGACTAAAGTAACTTTTCTGAACTCTTCAGAACTGTGTTAGTAGCTCAGTTGTGCCGTCTATTGTGATTGTGTAGAATATAATTATGGAAGTATACATTTCCACAACCTATAAATAGGAGTACAGTTGTCCCTCCGTATCCATGGATTTGGTATCCAGAGATTTAAGTATTCATGGCTTGAGAATATTCTTTAAAAAATAATAATCCAAAAAGCAAACCTTGATTTTGCCATCTTATATAAGGGACACCATTTTGCTATGCCATTGCATATAATAGGACTTGAGTATTCATAGATTTTTGGTATCCACGGGGGGGGGGGTCCTGGAACCAAACCCCAGTGAATATGAAGGGACAACTGTACATATTTTCTCCCTATCATAATATGGGAATTTGAAACTGCAATAATGTAAACACCTTTAAGCAAAATGAACCTGAAATCATTCTCTGGAACAAATCCTGTAAATCATATCAATCTCATAACTGACATAAAGAAGCTTTAAAATAAAATGCTATATAGCTTTTAGAGATGTAAAAGCTGGATAATTTCTGTCATCTTGGAACCCATGAGTAGTCAGGCAGAAATTAATATTACTGCAATATATCATTACATTGTGTATCCACCATGACTACCAAACTAAAAATCCTATGATGTAAAAAAAGAGCAGATAAAAGATAGTGTTATAAAATATGCAGTTCATATCTGTATGAACTTCTAGACTCATGATTAATCATTCCTGATGTACTGTGTATCAATACATCATGTCTTATAGAGTCTTTCCAGGGCTTAGCCAAAAATTAGCTGGTTAGCTGGTTAGAAATGCATAACCATTATAACTTAGTTGATATATATACACCGGTATATATATATATATATATATATACATACAAAGACTCCCTGAAACAACATCTCAGGCTTGGCCAAATTGATCACCAACAGTGGTCCGCCCTGGCCTCACATCGGGAGGCATGGAGACGCACTATCCACAATGCTGCAGCCTTATTTGAGAACTCACGTCGAACAAGTCTTGAAGAGAAACGACAACGCAGAAAGAATCACAACCCAAAAACATCACCCAAGGAGACCTTCTGCTGTGCTTTTTGCAACCGGACTTGTTTATCTCGGATTGGCCTTTTTAGTCATCAGCGCGCTTGCAGAAAGCGTGGGATGAGTCCTTCCTGAATCTTCGTTTGCGAAGAAAAGCCAGATATATATATATATATATATATATATATATATATATACCGGTATATATATATATATATATATATATATATATATATATAAATATATATATATATAATTCCTAGATTTATCTTCCTTTCAGAAATATGACTAATATTACCTTAGCCAGTGATAGGCAACCTTTTGAGCTTGGTGTGTCAAAATTCGCCAAAAAACTGAGCATAACTCGGGTGGTGTGTCACTTAGAAGAAAAAGCATTATTTCATGATATTTACTTTTTAAATAACATGAATGTATAATTGTTATATATAATTGTATTTGATAAACCAAAAACTAATAATTTAGGTTACCTGCTTAGTGACTTCTTTGTTCATCTGTCAGTCGGTTTCTTTTGTTGGTCTTGATATTATTTAGCTTGTGTGGGGTGCCGTGAACTGAGATAAGTGAGGGGGAATTCTTTAACTAGCATGCTATTAGTGATTTTTTGTTGTTGTTGTTGTGGAAGCCCAGGAGCCCCCTTAGAAAGGCTGGGGAGCCCCCTCAGAAAGGCTGGACTCCCAGCCACCCGCCCGCTGCCTTCCCAGCCTTTCTGAGGCGGCCCCAGGGCTTCAAAGCCATGGAATACCTCAGGAAGGCCAGGGAGATGCCGGGCAGACTCCCTCCCTCTTGCCAGCCTGCCTGCCCGACCGCTGCCTTCCCTGGCATCTCTGAGGTGGCTCCGGGGCTTCGAAGCCCCAGAGCCCCTCAGGAAGGCTGGGATGAGGCCAGGCAAACTCCCGCCGCCTGCCATCTTCCCTGGCCTTTCCGAGGTGGCTATGGTGCTTCGAAACCCTGGAGCCATTCAGGAAGGCCAAGGAAAGGCTGGGCAGACTCCCTCCCTCCCGTCAGCCTGCCCGCCACCTTCCCCGGCCTTTCCGAGGAGGCTCCGAGGCTTTCAAGCCCCGGAGCCCCTCGGGAAGGCCAGGGAGAGGCCAGGCAGACTCCCTCCCTCCCACTAGCTGGCCTGCTGCCTTTCCCAGCCTTTCTGAGGCAGCTCCAGGCCTTTGAAGCCATGGAGCCCCTCAGGGAGGCCACAGAGAGGCCAGTCAGACTCTCTCCCTTCCACCAGCCAGCCCGCTTCCTTCCCCAGCCTTTCCGAGGCAGCTCCGGGTCTTCGAAGCCCCGGAGCCCCTCGGGGAGGCCGCGGAGAGGTTGGGCGGACTCCCTCCCTCCCACCCACCCACCTGCTGCCTTCCCCAGCCTTTCCAAGGCAGCTCCTGGGCTTCAAAGCCCCAGAGCCCCTTGGGAAGGCCAGGGAGAGGCCGGGTAGACTCCCACCCACCCACCCACTGCCTTACCCGGCCTTTCCGAGGCAGCTCCAGGGAAGTAGGCATGCCTCAGGGATGGTGGTGGTGATTGGGGCTTCGTAGGCCCACCTGCCACTTTCCTCCCCCCTCCCACCCTCCATAAAGTGGTGATCGGGGCTTCAAAGCCCTGCCTGCCACTTTAGGGATGGTGGTGAGGTTGCGGGGGGAAGGGGGGAGTAGGCCTAGCTGCGTGTCACCACAGATGACTACATGAGTCATAGGTTCGCCATCACCGCCCTAGACACTAGTGATGTGGAAATTCCACATGAGATTGAGTTATTACTATTTTTGGGAAATTAGTAATAACTCAACTTGCAATGCAAGGGTGTAACAAGGGACCTTAAGCCTGTGTATACCCCTACTAGCTCTGAACGGACCCACACAAGATGAATAATTAACAATGAGTTTTATTAGAAAATCAAAAATAAGACCAACCATACACCCATTCATACAAGAAACATTCACACAGGACTAGTGAAATAAAGTGGAAGAGGTTGAGATAGAGGAATAGCAGGGGAAGTTTCAGTGGGTGATACGGCACCTTTTTCCTGGAGAGATGAGATCGCAGAGGAAGACCAGTAGGGAGGCGGGTTATGGATCTGGAGTGGCTACACAGTTTGACATGGAGTCAAGAGGAAGACTGTGTGTGCGGTTACACAGATGGACAGAGTGTCCACAGGAAGGGGATCAGTGTGCATTTGAGTGTAGTTTTCAGGGGGTTTAAATAGAAAAAAATTGCCTTCTGGGGATATGATTTTGAGTGGAAAACAATGAATTTCAGGACTGTTTCATGATTAAACAATGGATTTCTGGATATGTTAACTATCCTATAATGTGTTGCATGTTTGACTTGAATAGCTGTGGCTGCCTCCGTTAATGTCAGGCTTGGGGATCAGGATAAATGTTGTTTACAAACAATGGATCCTCAACTACAGATGATGAGATTATTGTCTGACACCAGATGTTCTCAGGAAACATTTCCTTAGGTCTGGCTTGACCTTTAAGTTACCTTAAGGTTTGGAAATTTCCATGGCCTCTCTTTTGGGCAAAACATGACTTTGCCATTTTTAATGTATGTCTTTGGAATTTTCCAGGGGGTTCCTGGTTTAGTGTCTGTCCATATGGAAGGTCACTTTGGGGCCAAATTATTAAACATAGCCAATTATTGGGGATCAGGGGCTTGAGTAGCATTACATGCATTCCAGATAACTAGTCTCAAGGAAGAACTTCCCAGGTGTCTTCAAAATTCTCCTTTGACTGGTTCACTCTAAAATAACTGAAGTCAAAACCATATGAAAAATGAAACTGACATGTGAAAACAGTAGTCAAACCTGAATGTCATGGTACAAATAACTGATACAACATCCATTTTCACTAGACAGGGTCACATGTGTGATTAATAACATATGATACCTGTACCATCAACAGTGCTAGATCCAGGACTCCTAAGCCACCATGTTCTCAGGCAGTTGTGTGTGTGTTTTAACAATATCTCTTACAAACTATGAGGAGTTGCCACCAGTTTAAAGCATCATGTATGAGGAATCTTCCACAGCATTTGCAGAATACTAGAAATGGACTAGATCCAGCACAAAATTAGCAGAGGAGAACAATGTGCTCAGTGGAATTCTGTTTTTTTCTGATTGCACAAGCAACAGCATCCCTATTCTTATTGTCTATAGGTATGCCACAACTTGGGCAACTAGTTCTGTAACTGGTTGTGCAACAAAGATCTGCAACAGCTATCCAAACTTATTATTTTACCAGAGGAGCAGTTTATCCCTGCTTCAATTAAGCTGTTTGTGGCTAAAGCCAAGGCACAACTGCTTTATGGGGCTCAGTTAAGGCCATATAATAGTATGATCACTATAGAAAGAGTTCAAACCAAAATTTTGAGAAGCATCTTTCAGGTAGCTCGATGTGTTCCAAATGCAGTACTGCGACAGGAAACAGAAGTCCTCAGTAAACTCAAATCTAATCTATGGTTAAACATTTTTACTTATTGGCTAAAATTGCACCATAATCCTGGTGGACTGTCCCATCTAATATTGGTTGATGATTTCAAATCCTCTTGGGAAACAGCTATCTAAAAGAAATTGAGTCATTATGGCTTCTCCAGTGATAACATCTTAACTCTAGGGCTGGAACAAGCTAGAACAACATTAAGACAAAGGATATTAGACATAGAAGGCCAGACAGAAACTGCTGTTTTTTCATACAACATTTCTGCAAATAATCAAATTTTGGTTTCCAAACCAGCTGCATATCTATACTATATCACAGTCTCTAAATTCAGGAGAGCTTTGACTTCAGCTTTATTTAACATTCTTCCAACAGCTGTGTTGGAAGGGAAATGCAGGAAAATCCCTTGTGAAATTCAATATTGTTCCTGTGACACAGGCACAATAGAAACTACAGCCCACATACCTTTGTATTGTCAGTTTTACAGGGATATTCATTACCAGTTGATTACTCCTTTATTAGTTAACTTCCCGGGACATTCTGATTATTTTTATTTACATTACTTACTGGATAATCAGAATAAAACCATTTTAAAAAAAGTAGCAAAATTCTGTTATATTATGTGTAAGCTTCACCCACAAATGGTCAGTAACAGTTCTTTATGTTAGAGACTAAATTTATTGTTTGTTTTATTGATTGTATTTTTATTGGTCAATGACCTAAATGAAGTGTCTATCTGGTTGCACAAATGTTGGGATTCCTTTTTTGCATGTAATCCAGAACTAAGTGTTCATAAGTACAATATTCTTTGTGCTAGAGGGATGATGTCACTGGATACTGGTCAAAGTGTTTTGTTCCAAGTCATTCACCTAATTCAGGCAATCTGGAAGAATGCTCTGGACCCTATCAACATGGGCTTAATTCAATTCTATTCTAATATGTCATCTTATAGACCAGTGGCTCTTAACCTTTTCTTTCCCAGGGACCCCCTTTAAATATCTTTTGCTGTGGACCCCCAAGACTTAACTCAAGATTTAAAACCCTAACAACCACCACCACAACAACAACTGATAATAGTGATAATACAATTACACCATCCATTAAACCTTCCCTCAGAGACACTGTAGGGGAGGGAAGAGTTTTCTCCTGCTTCTTCCTGCAAATGTGTGGCTGGAGAGGATTGAAGAGCAATGCCCAGGCCAAGCCAGCCAGCCTGCCTTTGTGTTGCTCCTGTCACATGGACTGAGAGCCTTCAAGCCTCCATGGACCCCCTGTGAGAACATCATGGACCCCTGGAGGTATGCAGACCACAGGTTAATAACCACTATTATAGACAACCCAATAGAAACTAGACGTTTGACTGTTCTGTTTCCAGAGACAAACCCCATGATACCAAATTCCACTGCTAATGTTACATGGAAAGTGGTGCCAAGGCTGGTGCCAAGACAAGGCCACTGAGAAAAGTATTAACATACTCAAAGGAATCTAGAATTTTGCAGAACAAGAAATCTTCAAAACAGAAAATCTAGAGGGGTGATTATCCAGCAAGAATGAGTCTGAGGAAGATTGAGCATGCTGAGTAGGCACAGAATGTTGATGCTTGTGTGTATACGTGTGTGGGGTGTGTGTGTGAGACAGACAAGGATGGAACAGAGTATCCTGGAGGATGCCAGCATCCTCAAGCTTGATTGTGAACACTGTAAGAGATGCACAGCAACATTTCGTTGCAGGACTATTTCTTGTATTTTGGATTTCTGAAGTTAAATCTGTTCCCAGATAATCTAACCATAAGGAATGAAGATGGAACACTTTTTTTTTTGCACTTAAAAATGTAGGTGTGTGAGAATGAAAACAAAAGAAAAACACCCACACACAAACCTATGTGTGTTTCTGTGCAGAAAAATCTTATGAAATATTTCTGGACATTTGAATACATGGAGAAAGCTTTATGGAAGTCTTGCTGTCTATTATTCCTCTTGACAGGGTTTCCCAACTTTTGGGGAATGCTTTTTTTGACTGGGAAATGGATAATAGATAATCACTGTTTCAGGATAAGATTGAAGCCCTATCTTTTTGTCTGTTTTGAGCAATAAAATATCTGTGTTTTTGATCCCTACACAGTACGACCCCCATATCTGCATGAGGATATGTCCTTGGACTTACCGTAATAGCAAATCCTATTGAAATGAATGACTTCCAGCCCAACCTCTGGTGGAAGTGTACCATAGAATCATGCTGGAAGACCTAGAAAATGCATAGATAGGACATAATTTTTTTTAGACGCAGGTAAGTGAAACTCTGGATAGGGGTCCCATGGATATAGGTCATACTGTATTTTTTTTAAAATTACCATCCACAGTTAATCTTGGAAAAACTACTTGGTTGGTAGTTTTTCTTTCTAACCATTCTTCTACATGAAGGCCAATGACCTACAGACATTGAAGCATGCTAGAAATATAAATGAACAATAGTTAGGTCTATGCATAAATTTGCACTGAGTCCAATGGGGCTTGCTTCCAAGTAAGTCTTCACAAGATTGCATCTTAAGAACCTTCATGTATTTTCATCTTCATGTTATATCAACAGTGAAATATTTTGAGCACCACTGACGTTATTGGCTAAGCCTAACAGTTTTCTCTTTTCACCGCTGCTTACCTGGAGAGGAAGAAAGCTAAAATGTTCACTTCAGTGCCTTCCCCACTCACCCAGCAGCTCATCCCCTATTATTCCTTTGGCTTGTTTTTAAATTAACTATTGCTGCCCTCAAGGCTGCTGTTAATTAAAAGAGGATTTTAAAAGAATCCTTCAGGAATATTGGGAACTCCTGAAACATCTCATTTTTCAAACATGACTTCAAAAACAATGCTCAGTGATTATTATCTGAGGCTGTGCATCCTGTAGCTGACTTTATGCAGATATGAGACTTCTTTATGGCAAGAACCTCTCTTGATGTTTTATTAACACATTCTCTCTCTCTCTCTCTCTCTCAGAGTCTAATGGAATCCTATTTTCTACCTGAAAGCAATGCTCTGAGGTGTTTCCAGTGCTCTGGAAAAATAGAAAGAACAAACAAGGAAGAACGGTTTGCTTCTGGGTGAAGTTTCTGGTGTTTGGAAATAGTGATGAAGAATTCAAGCCTTTCAAAACTTAAAATGTTCTGGCAAATGCCTTCAGTAAATGATTTCAAATTTTCAAATTGTGGCTCACTGCTACTTTGAATGTTGATGTTTCAGTCCAAGATCACTTATTACCCTTTTCATATACTGTACTATAAAAATAATACAAACAAGGGTCTAATATTTAAAAAAAACCCAGCAACCTTTCCATCTGTATAACTATGTAAAGATTCATGAACTGAATAAATTTCTTTTTAACATACTTCTTTGAGATTATTTGTTAAATGTATATGCCACCTTTTGTGAAAAATGGCACACAAAATAGCTAACAATAATGCAATTCAGATAAAGAAATTCAATTAGAAAACTGATTAAAAGCATAATTAAAACACTTCAGTACTAAAGACCAGATGAAATCTCCTTCAACAACATCCCACCTTAAAATCTTAAAGTTCTGTATGAATAAAATCCTTTTTTACTTCTTGTTGGAGAATAAAGAGGAAGTCATCCATGCAGCCATACCAAGACTTTGGTATGGATTTCTTCTCAAAGTTATTAAAATTTGGGCAAGCTCATATGAGATGTTAACATCTTCCCAATGGTTGTTGGTTCATGGACAGTACTCTGAACTACACCTGGAAACAGACTGGTGACTAGTGAAGGGAGTCATATGCTCTCTGTTACTACTTTCCAAACAATAGTATGGTTGCAGCATTCTGGACCACCCAAAATTGCTAGAGAGTTTCCAAAGACAGCCCCATATATAGGAGATTGTTGTTGTGTGCCTTCAAGTTGTTTCCGTCTTATGGTGATCCTAAGGAGAATCTATCACAAGGTTTTCTTGGCAAGATTTGTTCAGAGTGGGTTTGCCTTTGCCTTACTCTGAGGCTGAGAGAGTGTGACTTGCCCAAGGTCACCCAGTGGGTTTCCACAGTCAAGGGAGATTCAAATCCTGGTTTCCAAAGTACAATACTCAAACCACTACACCACACTGGCTCTCTAATATTGGAAACTACAGCAGTCTAAATGGAATGCAACAGTGTACACTTGGCACATTGGACTGAACTGTGGAAATGCACTGCTAGCCACTACCAAAGCCTGGCTAAAATGCTTACGGGCTAAGTTTAGGAATACAACCAAAATACAATCCCATACCCTCAAGGGATTCCCACATAGCTTGAATCCCTTTTCCTTCCTCAGTCTTTGGACTGACTAGAAGTATACTCAGACCCCTGTATCTGTGGGGGTTTGGTTCCTGGACTTACCGCAGATACTGGAAACTGTGGATAATAGCAAACCCTAGTAAAATAAAGGACTTCTGGTATGAGCATACCATAGAGTTGTGTTGGAGGATTTAGAAGATGCCTACAGAGGACATCTCTCTAGGTATTTCCCAGCACAACTCTATAATATATATCCTTATTTTTTCAGCCATGAATAACTGAAACCATGGATATTGATTCTGTGGATATGGGGGTTTGACTGTACTTCAGTCTTGTCCATGATTAGCGTGCTCTCTCCCCCTCTCCCTCTCCCCTTCAGCCAGACCACATTACCAATATCTGATACTGATTCAGCCAGTTTGACTTGTTCTGAGTTTTCTCTACTCATAGTAGCTGTTGTCCAGCTCACTTCACTACATTCTTCTCCCTTGAAAATTAGAATGTTCATGTGGCTCCATGTAGAGGGAGAGGACACTCAGACGTGTCTCTGACAATCAGTGGCCTACACCATTTCCTTGTTCTAGAAAACAGTCAGAAGGGCTTGTGAAAATTTCAAGAAAATCTGTAAGAGCTTTCAGAAAATCATTCAGATCCACTAGCCTTCTGGTACCTCATGCCTGCAAAGGCTCTGCGTGCCAATAAATCTACATCTTACTAAGTACTGATCTGTTCACAACACAGGATTTTAGAAACTTCTTCCACACACAGATACCATCTCCATACTCAACATAGAAAAGTGGATCTAAAGTGCACCCAACCAAATTAGTGGGGCCAGATACTAATTGGGACAGAACCACTGAGGCCATGAAGTCCCCAGCCACTCTTGACAGATTGGCCAGATGTCAATATGGCTGTTGAAGTCCCCCAAGCACAACAAGCCAGGGGGATGCAGCACCACCCCAGAGACAAACCCAACTTACTTAGGAAGGGAGGTTTCTGGGTAGGGAAAGGATAGAGAACAGACAGTATAGCAATAGAAATACAATTCTGTCCAAGCACTTACTGTCAGATACAGAGACAACCAGAGGACTATAGAGGGGAGCAACAAATTAGGGGTACACAATCCTGGAAACCACTTCTCTGCCTCTGAAGTGCTGCCTCTAGCAGCACAGAAATCTCAAGCTGGCAGTGATCCCAGTTAGGATAATATGAGCTGAGTAAGAAACCCTAAAGGCACCAGACCCCACCTGATCTTGGAAGCTAAGTAGGACCAGTCCTAGTTAGTTCCTGGATGGGAAATGGCCAACAAATATCAGGTGCTGGAGACCATATTTCAGTGGAAGGAACTGGCAAAGCCAACTTTGAGGATTCCTCACCTAATAAAACCTTATGAAACTCTTTGGATTGCCATAAGTCGATAGGTGACTTGAAGGCACATACACACAAGAAACCTATTTAAGATCATCTTAGATGGCTGTTCTCCTCCACCCCATTCAGCAAGTTGACATTCAGCAGCAATACTTTCTACCTAGAACACTCTAGATCTCTGAACTGGGACACACTGAGGCATTATGTCTATTATTGCCAAACCTTTTAGCTGTGTGCCATAATATCTAGAATTCCTTTGATCTGGCAGTGGAGTGGTCTGTTCTTCATTCTAAAATATAGTGAAATTAACTGAAAGAAAAAGTTTTTATTACCGGAATAGGAATAGAACAATTTGCAGTAAAAGAAAACCAGATAATCTAATATTTTTCCTCAAAGTAATCCATCAAAATAAGCTCTTCTTTGTTGCCAGCAAAATTGTGCACATTAAGAAGAGTTTGGAGTCATCATCAGTATCAATAGTGCTGCAAGCTAAATTTACAATAGGACAATTACCCATACCATTAATAATGCTGATATTTTAGTAGTACTAATTACATCTAAATAAATACAAATAGTAATTCAATAGCACACATTAAAATATCCCCAGAATAATTCAGTGTACCACACACCACAATAAATGAGCAAATCTAAATCCTTTTATTATGTTTTATTCTATAATGTCATAGTTATTCAAACTTAGAGTAGGATATGATAATGAAAACAATATTTATTAGTAATCCATAGGACTTTATCAGACACTCTTAAAAAACCCCGGGGAGGTCGGGAAGAGGATGCCACTGTCCCACTTCCGGCGGTCAGTACCACACACCCCATCCTCGTCTCATCCTTCCTCCATGCTTCATCCGTGCTGGAGGAATGAAAAAGGTACAACTTTTCACTGATGGAAATTTACATTAATAAAAAGCAATGCCCTTTTTATCCCTCCAGCATGGAGGGAGCATGGAGGAAGGAAGAGAGGAGGATGGTGTCATGCAGTATGGCCAGCCTGTGGTGGTACAGTGGCGTCCTCTTCTCAACCTCCCCATGTATTTATTTATTTATTTTGCATCTGATAATCTCCATAGATCTTCAGGTCTAATTAATCTTAATTTTATTAAAAGGATTTTAACTAGCATAGGAACTGAAATGTTTTTATAATGATGTCGTTAGCCGCCCTGAGTCCCATTGGTGGCAGAAAGGCAGGATAGAAATGATGATGGTGATAATGATGATGAAGATGATGATAATGATAATAGATGAAAGATTCATTGAGGTCAATGGGCTATTGTTCCACATAATTGTGTTGAGGACTATATCCTAAGTTAAAATATGCCCATGTTTTCATGACTTCAATATTCAGTTTTCAGTATTTCGTTGGCAAACTTCTGTCTGGCAAATGACTCACACAAACCAAACAGTCTATTTCAGTTCAGTTATTTGACAGGAACAAAACCAGCAACTATGGTGAGATGCAAACTAAGAGGAAAACCTTAGCTCCTTTTAGAGCACGCAAGCAAAAATTCTTTTAGTCCTGAAAGTAAATGAAATCTGTTCTCAGTGTTTGAACTGCTCTAAAGTGATATGCAATAACAGAGCTGCCAAAGCAGGGTAAACCTGAAAAGAAACATTTTGTGGTCCGTGATTGAAAGTGAACATAAAAGAATGTCAGGTAGATGGATGCTTTATTGCTATTTTATATTTGAAAGTGGCAAACAAGGACGAAATGCAGCTGAGGACGTGAAATTGCAAGCCTTCCATCTATTTCAGGGGACTTGGCAGATGCAGCTAACCTTGTCTTTTGATCATGATCATACCCCCTGTGCCTTTCTACACATTGATCAGCTGTTCCACCTGATGAAAGCTTGTCATGGGAAGCACTCTGGGGATTTATATTTATATGTGCACATTTTCTCACCATTATTTTTTTACCGTGAGCCAGCTTTGAATGCAGAGAAGAAAAGGAGAAGAGTCTAAAGAAGAATCTAGTAACTAAATACAGTTGCACAGCAGGAAGTGAACTGATAACTTCTTCTTGATGTCCAGAATGGTGTCCAGAATCTTCAACTTCTGCTTTGTTTATAAATTTGGAGCCATACAAAAAATACATCCCTGGTATCTATTCTATCAGTTTAAGATACACAGGTTTCTCACCCTTTAACACTGTCAAGTCTCATTCCTGCTCTTCATGTTTATTTTGTGGCCCTTCAGCTCTGCACACTTACTTTTTTTTTTAACAAAAAGCTCCAAGCTTTTAATTGGAATAGGTTCTTTGTGTGTGTGTGTGTGTGTGTGTGTGTGTATTCTTATTCCTTAGGATTCCAGGAATAAGAATCCTTAGGAATAAGAATATACAATGGAAAAGAACACCACAAAAGATCACAGTAGTGAGGATTTTCTCATGCTGACTCTAGAAGGCAACAAGAAATATTGGATCACAGGATAGGAAGAATAATTCAAAGTGTCACGTGTTATATTCCCTTGGAAACACACAATTATATGTATGATATGCCCGACAGATAGTTATCTAAGGAGATTGTCAGATGACCTAATTACCCCAGGACAGGAACCACAGGATCGCGAAAGGGCTTCTCTTTCAAATGAGGTTGTTCCTGTCCTGTTATGCCCCTGTGCTGCTTCCATTCCGTCTGTTTTTTTTAACTGATGGGCTAAGCTATCAATAGCTTGCCCGTTCCGTTTCTGTAACAGAATCACAGGCTTGTGAAACGGTGCCCCGTTATGCTGGTGTGATCAAAGGGTCACTGGGAGGTCAGTGCCAAACACTTCCGGTTGAGATTGGGACATCAAGGTAAGTGACACACATCCCCCCCGGGTTACTTGGTTTTTTTAAAAAAATGTTTTTGTGCCTGGTGTACGTTTTAACTTTTATTTTGACTTTTATTTTTACATTTCCAGCATGGTCGTTCTCTCACAAGAATGGCCGGGATTTCGTTTCCTGGAAGTGAATGCAGCTCTGTCCAGATTGCATTCACTCCTGGGCTGCCGGAGGGGAGGACTTTTAATCATGAGGCAAGGTAGGTGTATGAAAAGCTTTCATTTATTCTGTTACAGGGTTGGGACCGGGGAGGGAAATAGATGGCGAGACAGGGATGGGTTTTTTGGTCCCCACCTGAAAATCTCCTAAATATGCCTTCATTTGAAAAATTTCTGATGCAACTCCATAATCCGCCTTGGTAACTTGATCTATTGCTCAATAAGCAGGACTGCCTACCCCTTCACCTGGTGGGAGAATCTGCAAGTGAAATGGTACTCAGGGCTCTGTACTACCAGTGGGAGCCAATGCTAGATCCTAGAGTACCAGTTGGCCCTTCACATTTGTGGCTTTGGCATTTGCAGATTTGATTATTCATGGATTTGATTAAACTCTGTGAGCCTGCTCTGTGCTGGCAGACTCTGAAGGAAGGAACACCCTCTGCTCTCTCTTTGGAGGAGCTTTCAACCATAGTGGGGAAAGCAGAGGACAATGGGAATTCTTTCTGGATCTCCAGGCATGGACTAAGCTCTTTGAGTTTACTCCATGCTTAAGACCTTGAAGGAAGGCAAGTCCACCTTGTTATTTCTTCAGCGGTGCTTTCAGGGATTTCTGCTGTGCTGGGGAAAGCAGAGGATGGTACGGCTTCTTTCCACCTTGAAGGAAAGAACAGACACTGCTCTCCCTTTGGCAGAGGTTTGGAGGTTTCCCGACCATGATGGGCAGGTGGGGAGGGGGAGAATGGGACTTTTTTCAGGCTCTCACAGTACGGACAAAGCTCTCCAAGCTTGCTTTGTGTGGGATGAGGTTGCAGGAAAGAACAGACACTGCTCTCCCTTTGGTGGAGCTTTTGAGGTTTCCCTGCCATGATGGAGTGGGAATGGGAGAAGAGGCTTTTTTCAGGCTTCCCTGGCATGGACTCTTGGAGCTTGCTCTGTGCTGGGAGAGGTTGCAGAAGGTTTCCCTGTCGCTGAAGAGAAAGTGATATCTTGTTCTTTCCTGTAACCTCTCCTGGCATAGAGCAAGCTCCAAGAGATTAGTCCATGCCAGAGAACCAGAAAGAAGGCTTGCTGTCCCCTGCTCTCTCCACCATGGTAGGAAAGTGCCAAAAGAGCTGCTGCTGCGAAGGAAAAATTAGGGGGAATCAAGTCTTTCCCCAGATTCTTTCAATTCCTTCTAATTTCCCCACCCTGGCGGCCAAGCACCAAACAGCCGCTGCCAACATTTTCCCCAACAGTTATTACAAAAGGCCATAATCAATACTATGGCTGACAAAGGTATCATACTTACCTGATATAAGTTGACCCAGGCTTTTAAGGACTTTTTTTGGCATACTTTTTTAATTCACATTTTTTTCACTTTCACAGTGGTCTGGCACCCCTAAGCCCTGCGAATGTGAAGCCCCGACTGTATACTTGTGTATACGCCAACCTCATGTATAAGTCAAGGGTAGGTTTGGGGGCCAAAATTATGGATTTTGCTATGGGATAAGTTGAGGGTAAAACTTAGGGGCATGTAATAAACAAATCTGTTCCTCTCCTTTTAAAAATGCCTAGAGGGAACATAATTAGGAAGAGCTAAAGAGAAGGAGAAAATCTGTTTATTTGAGGGGTTGCAACTGGGAGGAGGGAATTGCATTGCTGATCTTACAGACAGGGAAAGGAATATAAATGAGAAAAAAAAATGAGAATGTGGCCTAAGGAAAAAAAAAAGAGGAAGAGAAGAGCAAGGAAAGTCCCAGAATGAAGGCAGTGACAAGAGGCAGAGACAAGAAGCCCCTCTTGGCATGGCAGGGCATGGAAGCAGTGCTCCCACCCCATTACCCCTTCTTTGCCCAAACCAGAGAAAAAAAGGCAACCCTCCCTCCTTCCCTCCCTTCTTTTTCGTCCAAGCAGCATTCAGAAGCAACACGGGGAAGCCTGAAGAATGTGGTGAGACTGCCATTTGGGCACTTGAGGTGGTGGTCATTTTTAACAAGGGTTTACTCTATAAGCCTCATCTCACATTGTGGTGGCCATTTTTAAATCAGGGCTTATTGTATAAGCCTCACCTTGTGAGGCTTGCAAAGAGACTGTCAAACCTTGAGAGTCTTACACAGTAAGCACCTATTAAAAATGGCTGCTGTCACTCTGCTCTACCTTAAGCACCCAAAATGATGGGGAGTGCAGAGCTCATCCACCCAGCATTTTCATTTGTTTCTAGCACAGACCAGTTGACCTAGGTTTTGGGGGTTGCTTTTTTGGTCATTTTTTTTTTTACTCATACATAAGTATATGTAGTACAGTGATGGGCAACCTTTTGAGCTTGGTGTGTCAAACGTCGCCAAAAAACTGAGCATAACTTGGGTGGTGTGTCACTTTGAGGAAAAAACATTATTTTGCTATATTTATTGTTTAATCAACAATATTATTAATTGTTTATTAATAATGAGTCATCATAACTCATGTGACAACTGAGTAATCAAAATGTACAGTCGTCCCTTCACATTCGTGGGGGTTAGGTTTCAAAGACCCCCGCAAATGTGAAAAATCCGCAAATAAGAAACAGCCCCCCCCCAACCTCCCGAAAGTGGCAACGGGGCCTTTGGAGGCCGTGTCGCTACTTTCCCCCGGCCTCCCCCTGACTCATGGTTTATTTTGCAGGGCATATCTCACCCACGAGTGCAGCAGGGAAAGATATAAAAGAGGTGGACTTACCTGCTGGAGGTAGAGGAAGGCTGGGGGGCACAGTAGGAAGTGTGGGAGTAAGGTGAAGTTGGCAACGAGGAGGCAGCCTGAGTTAGCCATGGAGCAGAGCATGTGTTGCCGGCTAGCCTAGAAGCGATTACGCGGGCAGCTCCTTGGCTCCCAGACCCTCGGCTTCTTCCTTTCACAGCACTTACTCCCCCTTTCCACAATGCCATGGCACACACATGAGCATTCTCCTCCCTCCCTCTTTTGGCAGCTCCCCTGTGCAGAGCTATTTAGGAGGGCTCCCTTGGAGAAGCTGCGCGTGGTGCCCTGGGTTCAAACAAGAGGCCCACCTACCCACTGCCTTCCCCGGCCTTTCTGAGGCAGCTCCGAGGCTTCAAAGTCACAGAGCCCCCTCGGGAAAGCTGGGCGGCCACCCTCCCGCTCGCCCGCTGCCTTCCCCGAGGCGGCTCCATGACTTCAAAGCCACGGAGCCCCCTCGGGAAGGCCAGGGAGAGGCCGAGTGGCTACCCTCCCGCTTGCCCACCATCTTCCCTGGCCTTTCTGAGGCGGTTCCAAGGCTTTGAAGCCTCAGAGCCACCTCGGGAAGGCTGGGGAGAGGCCAGGCTCGCCCACCGGCCACATTACGTGGCCTTTCTGAGGCAGCTCCGGGGAACCACGGCAGGTCTCAGGGGTGGTAGTGGCCAGGTGGGGGAAGGCTCCACTCCTCCCTAAAATGGCTATTGGGGCTTTGTAGCCCTGCCTGCCACTTTCCTCCACCCTCCCTAAAGTGGCGATCTGGGCTTCGTAGCCATGCCTGCAACTTTCCTTCCCCCCTCCCTAAAGTGAGGCTTTGAAGCCTGGATTGCCACTTTAGGGGGGGTGAGGTTGTGGGTGGGGGCGGAAGGAGGCCTTACGGCCGCGTGTCAACACAAATGGCTACGTGTGTCAGTGCTGACACGCGTGTCATAGGTTCTCCATCACCGATGTAGTAAGTATGGTTTTTCTTCCTTCCCCCTGCAATATAATATTTCAGAAGAAGAAAGGCAAGTGTGAAATAATCTGAACAAAACAAATGCTTCCATTTCTGTATATTATCAGTTGAAAAGGAGCAGGGACAAAATAAGCAACAATTTCTATTCAAAGAATTACAAACAGATTTATACATTTCTTATATTTATTTCAAGATAACACTGTTTCTGAAGAATTATTTTAGATTGCTTTAACTGATCTTAAATTGTCTGGTTTTAACTGATTCATCTTTTAAAATTATTTTTATTATTTATTGTTTGAAAATTGCTTTATCATAAGGTACCCTGATATTGTCAGATATAGGGGAGGAAAGAAAAATTCAAATAAATAAATAAATAAATAAATAAATAAAGTCACAATGATTTCTCCTCCCTATTACTTGTTTCTGGTCCCACAACTGAACTACAATCTGATTCTTAATCATTGCACTGTGAAGAAATTTGATCCATGCTGCAACATTTTATAGCACTGAAGTCTTATTTGAAGCTATGACCAACCACAACTCTGTCATAAAGTGAGTTTGATATTTAGGTTAGGTAAGTAAAATAAAAGCTCTGTTTCATGACCAGAGGATTGGACTCTGTTCTGTGATTTAGAGACCAGGCTGAATCATGAGTAAGGACACTCAAATATAGCTTTAGATGATGTCTTAATTCGCAAATCATAGCTATATGATTGCTCTGCCCTGAGACCAACATACCTAGAGACCACAGTGCTGGCAGGGAGTGGGGGAGTGAAAAATTAAAGCAGCCAAGGCAGTTTAAGCTGTTGTTTGCCTATATGGATGGCAGTCAAACATAGTCTGGGTTCTAAACTATGATATGTTGACATGATGTCTGAACTGAGCCACTGTTTGAAAATGACTACCAGGTATCCATTCCTATAGATATGTGCAGCTGTGGCAGTAAACAGAATTTGATTTGTGCTAGTCTGTACTTTACCTCATGTATGCAGTATATTCTTTGAATGAAATGATTTGACAAGGTATCTTCAGATTTTACATAACTAAGGATGGAATTGGCTGGGTCACTTCAAACAGTAATTATCTCATTTATAGCACTGTGCAGCATGAACCATAGCTGGGTATGCTTTCAGTAAGTAATTTTTGTGAGCCTATTATTATTTATTAGCTGAATCTTGCTGACTTCAACTGGTTGATATATGTATGGTATCAGTATCTCCCTTTTACAAGTTGTGGTCTCCTAATATTCTCTTGGATTACAATGTCTTATTCCACTTGATTTCAAATCCTAAGTACTGTACACATATAATACACAATAACTTCACCAGATACTCCATGAATCCAATAAAATATGCTCTTACTCATTAAAGCTGATGCAACAGTGCTAGTTTTAAAGATGCCACTGAGTTGTTGCTCTCAAATCTAAATATCCAGAAATACTATTCAAATGCTATGTAAATGACTGACTATAACAGCATGCACTACACAAGTATTTTCATCAGATTTTATGCTACAGAACAGTATTGGTTAATGTGTCCATGACAAGGGCAGGAATAGTCTTGTTGCACAATTATACATAATCTTAGCTGTGCTGTCTAGGACTGCTGGGAGTTGAAGTGCATCAACATATGGAAGGCCACACAATTCCCAGCCTTGGACTACAGGATCTTCAAAATACTGTGGGAGCATAAGGAACCAAGAACCAAGACATTTGATATAACATTTCCATGTTAATTGCCGTCAAGTCAACTTTGACTTATGGCAACAATGTGAGACCTCCAAGTTACCCTGTTATCAACAGCCCTGCTCAGGTCTTGCAAATTCAGTCCTGTGGCTTCCTTGATTGAGTCTGTGTCCCTATTATATGTGTTGTGCAACTTTGGACTTTCCTTTCACCTCTAAACAAAACATTACTTCTACTTGTCCTCTGCTCTTTCCCAGTAGCTCACTGAGTGCCATCCGACCTGGCAGTGCCATCTTCTGGCCCTATCTCTTGTTTCATAGAATCATAGAGTTGGAAGAAACCACAAGAGCCATCTAGTCCAACCTCCTACCATTTTGGATTGTCTCTTCATAGGGCTTTCCTGGTAAAATACATTCAGAAGTGGTTTACTGCTGTCTCCTTCTGCACATTACTAAAAATGTAGTTATGGTGCCACTGCTGTTATCTCCAAAAAATCCTCTGTCAGTGTCATCCCCCACTACTCCTGTTGCCCAGTAGCTATTTGGCATGTTTAATCTGGCTCCTCAGCAAAAGCATGTCTGATGTGGAAGATTCTACCAGCAGCTGCACTACTGTTGGCATAATCTTCTGCCTCACAGCAGCAAGCAATTCCAAGACCATGGAAGAGTAGTGCCATGGTGGAATAGCATTTGCCTATTTAACCATTCCATATTTGCAATATATAGCTACCCTTATTTTCCTTAAACACACACACACACACACACCACCCTGCGTATATCCATATTTTTCCAGCAAAGATTGAAAATCAGGGGAGAGAGGAACAATTTTGAATGGGGGAATGTGAGCAATTGTCAGGCTAGCTATATCATGATGTAATATCTTAGTAGTAATCAAGGGTCAGAATGAATGAGCGATATGAAAGATAGAAGTGAATACGCCAGTTAGTCACTGTGATATAAGATGTATGCAATATGGAATTTGTTGGATGAGTGAGAGAGATTGTTTTTTATGTATGTTATTTCTTTTTTAATAAACATATTTTAAAAAAAGAGATCAAAATGGAAGGACAGCCTAAGACCACAGATGACTAGTGACAAGAAAGAAATCTGAAGTAAGAATAATGCATGTACTCTGTTTGCATTGTCATGCATTAAAATCCCAGCATAGGTGTCCAAGTTTTCTTGTCAGTTGTGACAGGTTCACATAGGTCCCTTTTGCTTGGTTGAACAGTTCCATAACCTATTCTAACACCTTTTAAAGAGGTGGCCCAGTACCCACCATAATGTCAGACCCAAGCTCCTCGTGTTTCCTGTTCCAGGTGAGGGGTGGGTCCAGGGCCACACCCATATGAAATGTCTTATTATACCTTTGACTCGGTTTGGCTATGCAGAATGATGGGCTGCTAGCTACAGCTCACTACACCCAGCATAATAGGCCAAGGCCTAAAGTCCTAAGTCTTCCTTTTAGGATACTGAGAGATCCAGGGAAGGAAGGAAGGAAGAAGAAAGGCAAGAAAAGTCCTGTAGTAGTGTAATACTTCAGTAACAGTGAAAGGGGTAGGAGAATGGAGGAGAAAGGGGGCCATATAGAAAGGAGAAGGAGACAATCATCCTTCACCTCCATCCTTCACCAAATCAGCCCACTTAGGTACCTTGTACAACCTTCCTCCCAAAGGTTCAAAGCCGCAATAGCTTACCTTGCCAGGGTTCATCAAGCAAGTCACACAATACAGGAAAGGAGGGAAGGTACTGGTACCATGCTCCTTACCTATACCATGACTGGCCTACCAACACAAGGCTCAAGGCCTTGCAAGAGATCCTGCAAGATCTTGGCACAAGATCTTATCCAGAAGTTTTACAATAGCTGGATTTTTGGATCATGGTGAGAATTTCTCCTTGTCCAGATCTACTTCTCCTTGTCCTGAGTGTCGGCCTTGAATTCCGATGGCGTCTCTCCTCTTAATGATTGTCTTAAAGCAGTAATGGGCTGGATGAGGAAAAACAGATTGAGATTAAATCCAGACAAAACGAAGGTGCTCACGGTAGCGGCCCCAAAACCAGGATTTGAGTTGCAACCTCCAGTCCTGGATGGGGTCACGCTCTCCGTTAAAGACTGTGTTCGCAGTCTGGGGGTGCTCCTTGATTCATCGCTTCAGATGACTAGTCAGGTGAATGCGACAGTCAGGAGCGCCTTTTATCAGCTTCGGCTGATACACCAGCTGCGCCATTTCCTGGAAGTAAAGGACCTCGAGACTGTGGTGCACACGCTGGTAACCTCTCGTCTAGATTTCTGCAATGCGCTCTACATGGGGCTGCCCTCATGCTTGGTCCGGAAACTTCAGTTGGTACAAAATATGGCAGCCAGAGTGGTCTCAGGAACATCTTGGAGAGACCATATAACTCCAGTATTAAAATCTATCCACTGGCTGCCTATCAGTTTCCGGGCCCAGTATAAGGTGTTGGTTATTACCTTTAAAGCCCTAAATGGCTTGGGTCCAACTTATCTTTGGAACCACCTCCTCCCATACAATCCTCCCCATGCACTCCACTCCTCTGGGAGGAATTTGCTTCAGCCACAAAAATCTAGGCTGTCTGCAACCTCTCAGAGGGCCTTTTTGGTAATCGCCCCCAAATTGTGGAATGACCTGCCGAATAAGATCCGTCAGATGACAAGCCTAAGTAGCTTTAAAAAAGCATTAAAGACAGATCTCTTTCGGCAGGCCTTTCCTAATTAGATCCCAGCCTCAGGGGATCCTGGCATCTTTTAGTCCACTGGCTATTTATTGTATTTATTGTTTTTAAATGTGATTTTGGATCAGTTGCTTTTTAATTTATATTTGTTTAATTTTTTTTATGGGGGAGGGTGGGGGTGGGGGGTGTTTAGGGATTTTTATCTGTATTGTATTTTAATTTTTGTAAGCCGCCGCGATTGTTTTAACAGAGGGGCGGGGTATAAATAAATTTTATTTTTATTATTATTATTAATTTGTTCCTGGCAGTCTGACTGAGCAGGGAGCGCAGTCTGGGGCCTGAAGCTTTTGGTCTGGCACAATTGCTCCTCACCACAAGTGACAGTCAGGAGGAAATATTTCTCCAGGAGGAAGGTATGGTGGTGGAGGTAGAACAAGCCAAAGGAGAAGAAGGTGGGGGGGGGGAAGAGATATCTTGTGGCTGTTCCACCTTCTGGTTCACCATCCAACCAACAGATAGATCTGACTACTCTAGCAGAACCCCATCAGACCACAAAGCACTGCTGCTTAATGCCAGGTTGGTGACTGGGAATTGCTGTATGATCTAGGACTTGATCCTGGACAAGCAAGCTGACCATGCGTGTTTAACTGAAACATAGTTAACTGAAGAGGAGGGTGTCAACTGGACCCAGTTATGCCCACCAGCTTTCCAGGTGCAGCAGCAGGCAAGATCTGAAGGGTGGGGAGGAGGAGTCACAGTCATCCACCAAAGCAACCAAGGCTGTTTCTGTGAGTCCATCCCCCACTGAGGTACCCTGCCTAACAATCTCCAAGGTTTGAATCTATACACTTGGCAATAGGGCAATGAGACAGGATGGGGATTCTGTCAGTGTAATGTCCACCCTGCTGCCCAACTGTCTCCCTCCCTGAACTGCTGGAGGTGGTCTTGGAGTGTGTTGGGGGATTTTAACATTCATGCTAAGGCACCCTCATCAGGGCCAGCTCATGATTTCATGGCTTACATGGCAACTATGGAACTGTCTCAGTTAATATCTGGCCCTATACATGTAGCAGCCACACTCTTGATCTTGTTTTTGTTGGTCAGGATGAGGGTGATCTGGGGGTATGGGGTTTGAAAGAACCCTGTTATCATGGACAGATTACTACCTGATAGGTTTTAGATTTTGTGGGACTCTGTAGGGGTGATGGGCACATTAAAAAGCTCCACCTTCAGACATTTAATGGATCTAGAAGGATTCCTGAATGCGCTGGGAGATTTTCAAATTGCTAAAGTTGGTGGTTCTGTTGATGCCTTGGCTGATCTGTGGAACAGGGAGATGACTTAGGTAAATGAAACAGTTGCTCCCAAATGTCCTTTACTTGCATGCAGAGCTTGGGCTCCTTGGTTTTCTGAGGAGCTCAGAGCAATGAAGCACTTGGGTAGATGACTAGAGCAATGGTGGAGAAAGACTCAGGATGAATCCGACCAGGGATGAATCTGACTGAGCACAGGTTAAGGCCCATTTTAGAACCTACTTTGCAGCAGTCAGGGCAGCAAGGAATTACATCAGCTTAATCTCATTCAGCTTAGCTGTTCTGGGTAGTTAAAGGGTTATTACATCCAAGACATCAGACTGCTGAGGAGGAGCCCTCAGAAAAGTGCTGTGACAAATTTGCTAAATACGTTACAGAGAAAATGGCTCAGATTTGTTCTGATCGACTCCACATTTCAGGGGACACAACTGAAACATATAGTTGCCTGGTTTTGATGGAGCAGTTTCAGTTTGTTCAACATGATGAAGCAGACAAGTTGCTTGGAGAAGTGACGCCAACCACTTATCTTTTAGACTCATGTCCATCCTGGCTAATTAAAGCTGCCAGAAAAGCACTGGCCAGTTGCGTGGTGGAGGCTGTAAATGCTTCTTTGAAAGAGGGCTATGTTCTAACCTCTCCAAAAGAAGTAATTGTAAGACCTTTGTTGAAAAAAAACTCTATTGGATCTCACCTCCCTAGGTAACTAATCTTCCCTTTCTATGTTAGATCCTAGACCGAGTTGTGGCACCACAACCACAGCTTTCTTGATGGAAATGATTACCTGGATCCATTCCAATCTGGGTTCAGGCCTGGTTATAGGACAGAAACAGCCTTGGTTGCCTTGGTGGATGACCTACACTAGGAGCTTGATGGGGGAGTGCTTTCTTGTTGGCCCTTCTGGATCTTTCAGCGACATTTAATACCATCAACCATGGTATCCTTCTGGACCATTTGGTTCATATGGGACTTGGGGTAATTGCCTTGCAGTGGTTCCAGTTATTCTTGGCTGAATGTTCCAAGAAAGTTGTGCTGAAGGACTTGTTCATCCTTTTGGCCATTAGCCTGTGGGGTTCCATAGGGGTCACTGCTATCCCCTATGCTTTTAAACATCTACATGAAGCCACTGAGAGAAGTTATCCAGAGCTTTGGGGTTGGGTGTCATCAGCATGGTGATGAAACCCAGCTCTATCTCTCCTTTACAACTGAATCACAAGGAGGCTGTGGTAGCACTGAATCACTGTCTGGATACAGTAAAGGACTGGATGTGGGTGAACAGACTGAGACTTAAACCAGATAAGACAGAAGTGCTGCTGGCCAGTAAGAAAACCAACCTGGGATTGGGATTTCATTCTGTTTTGGATGGGGTTGCAGGTTCATACCTTGCAGGTGCTCTTGGACCCAGCACTGCTCCTGGAAACCCAGGTAGTTGTGGTGGCCAGGAACATCTTTGCCCAGCTTTGGCTGGTGCACTAACTGCACCTTTTCGTGGGGAAGGTGGATCTATCCACAGTGGTTCATCCCTTAGTTACCATTTGATTAGACTACTGTAATGAGCTCTATGTGGGGCTGCCCTTGAAAAGTGTTCAGAAGCTCCAGTTAGTGCAAAATGCAGCAGCCAGACTAGTGCCGGGTGTGCATTTTAGAGATCATATAATACTGGTCTTGCTTTCAGTTTGCTTCCAAGCTCAATTCAATGTGCTGGTGCTGACCTACAAAGCCCTAAAATTATTTGGTGCCAAGATATCTGAAAGGCTGCTTCCTCCCATCTGAGCCTGCCAGAAATTTGAAATCTTCAGAGGAAGCCCTGTTGTGTGTCCCTATACCTTGTGAAGTTAGGTTGGTGGGTACAGGGCTTTCTCTGTAGCAGTGCCTCACTGTGGAAATCCCTACCCAAGGAAGTTAATCTGGCCTCATTCCTTTTAAAATTCTGACAGGCAGCCAAATAGTGCTGTTTTGCATGGCATTGAATGTTTGAAATTGCTGTTTTAACTATTTCAAAACTGGGTTCTAGGATTGTTTTTGCACTGTTTTTAGGAATTTTTAAAGAGTATTTCAATGTGTTTTTAAAAGGTAGCTTTCTATTGTTTTAATTGGCTTTATTTGTTCATCATTGTACAAGTCCTCATGGCTGTGAGATGATACAGAAATACAATAAATGAATAAATAAATAAATTTCTCACATGGTGTGTGTGGGGGAGTACAGATCTGGCTTACAAGTATACCAGCAATAGCAACCTCTGAATGGAGTTCTATTCAAAACATGGCTGGCCATTTCTCCTTCCTCCTGCAGCCCCCATTGCCACATCCCACACTATTTTAGAAGGTCCCTTATCCACCCAGAAAAGGGGAAATGGATGAAAATCACCTACGGTACTCGGTGATTCCACTGGCAGGATCCCTCTGCTGAATTGAAAGCTGTATGTGAATGGGGAAAGCAACATTTTGGTCAAAGCTACTCTTTGCTTAGATTTTCCTTGGGTTTTTTTTTTTCCAGGCTGTGAGGCCGTGTTCTGGAATAGTTTCTTTCTGACATTTCTTTCTCCCCTCGTCCCTGGGTGGAATTCCTTTGTAAGTGTTGAGTTTTGATTCTATTGTTTTTCAGATGTTGTTTGCTTTTAGGGTTTCTTCTTTCCTGTTGAAATTGTCCAGGTGTTTGGGATTTCCAGCAGATAATGGCCCATCAACCAACCATTAGCTAAACAGACACTAGTCATCCTTGCATTTCTATACCCAGAAACTAACCATTCAATTACACAAATTTACATATACTCCCTAACAGGAGTTCACAATATATAAACTCCACACACACTCCTACTCAACCATTCTCTGAAGATGCCAGCCACAGATGCAGGCAAACGTCAGAAAGAAACTCTTCCAGTACATGGCCTCACAGCCCAGAACCCCCTCCCCCAAGGGAAATCTATGGATGCCAGCCATGAAAGTCTTAGACTTCATACTCTTTGCTTGTTATGCAAACATACATCACAAACTAGCTAAGACAGAGAGTTGAAGTGCAGGCGCCTTTCATGTTTTTGACATGCCATCCTATTTATAACTGAATAGTTTCACTGAAACACATGAATCTAATCTTACTGATCAGAATGTTTACAACACTGGTTTATGTGTGGCTTCTTATTTTCACATTGATAATAGTTAAAAACAATATTACAGCATGTCACCTGGCATTTGAAAGGCACTCCACACCTTTGCACAGCCAATTAATTTAGGAGATGATGATAGTTAAATAGTTTCTGAGGAACTGACATGAATCAGGCTACATTATGGGTAGAATCCTTGAAGGCATTCTAAAGCATTTTATATTATTACACATTGCCAGTTACCAGCTGTCTAGCAAATCCTATATTGAAAGATTGCTACTAGAAGGCAGGAGTCTTTTCTGTAGATAGGATGCTATTATCAGTACCATAATGAGAACTGTCACACACTCATATCTGTTCTTTATGGCAAACAGCTTTTCAGCACTAATATAAAAATGTGTATAGTTAAATTATGGTTATGTATGTCTCTTACTGGCCTAGTTTTGCTGTTCTAGCCTAAAAATAATATCCTTTTTAACAAAGTTTCCCCCCCCCTCACAACCACTGTATTTTCATTTTTGGTTCAGACCACATTATCTTTGAATATGAACTATATTTTTATTGTGGCTCTGATCCAGAGCTCTATGAAGTCTGTCTATTAAATAACGAGACTGATACAACAACCTATCTTTATTTATATGTATTACAATTCTAATGTTTGTCCCCTTCAATATACTCCTCGTTCATAGTCACACATTGATGCAGTCTTGTTTTCCACTGGTTGAAGGCATGGAGCAGATCAGTTTCTGTCAGCTGTTTCAACACATCTGCCGTTCTCTTTTTTACTGCATCGATTGACTCAAAATGTGTTCCTTTAAGCACTGATTTCACTTTAGCGAAAAGAAAAAAGTCACATGGTGCCAAATCTGGTGAATATGGAGAATGTTCAAGTGTAATAATGTGTTTATTGGCCAAAAACTGCTTCACAAAAAGTGCTGTGTGAGCAGGCACATTGTCTTGATGAAGAATGAAACCATTTTCCCACAGTTCTAGCCTTTTTTTCTGACTCTTTCTCTCAGCTTTGTCAGAACTTCCTTATAATAATGCCAATTCATTGTTCTGCCTTCTGAAACCCATTCTGCCAAAATTATGCCCTTGATATCAAAAGAACAACAACAATGAACATGGCTTTGAATGTGGACTAATTATGAAAAAAGCTTTGACGTGCTTTTTTCATAATTAGTGATGAAGGTGTTTTCCCTTGCATTGACTATCATTTTGTCTCAGGATCATACTGAAAGATCAAGGTTTCATCACAAGTGATGATTTTTTGAAAAAGGTTTGGGTCAGCCTCAAGTTGCTGCAGAATGTCAGTGCAAATTTCCTTGCGGCACTCTTTTTGCTCTGGTGTGAGTACCTTAGGCTCCATCTTGGCACAAACTTTTCTCATGTTGAGATCCTCATGCAAAATTTTCCATTCAGTGTCTTTGTCAGTGTTCATGGCTTCAGCTATCATTCAGACAGTGAGTCAGTGGTCTTCTTGAACAAACTGGCTGATTTCCCCCACAATTTCTTCCATTCTTGAAGTGGAAGGTCATCCAGGGCATTCATTATCTTCCATTCTTACGTCCTTCTCTGAATCCTTTGTGTCATTCAAAAACACATGCACGAGACATGCAGTCTTCCCCATAGGCCTCAGTAAGCATTTGAAAAGATTCCATTGGTGTTTTGTTCAATTTTACTAAAAATTTCAAATTGACACATTGCTCAACTATTAAACTTAATATTTTTCTGGCACACAACAGACAACACAGCTGCTTTAAACGATGACTGACAATTAACTGAACTGCCGAGATTGTTGATGTTTGTCACGCAGGTTCAAACCTGTTCAAGTCACCATTCAAACATTCACAATCAGTTCTCCCTGATTTGTCTGAAAGGTAGAAACACAGTCCTGTTATTTAATAGACAGATGTTTATGGTCCATTTCACACACTGAGATTCCCCATTGACTTCAGTTTTGAGGGTGAATTCAATGGTGGCACAGATTCAGAGATGCCTCTGATTCTACAGTCAGTAGGGATGTCCTTGCTTATACAAGAATTCCATGGGCACATCAAACCTCATGTGTGGTCTGGAAGAATTGGACAAGCTGAGGATTCCCTGGCTCACATGGCTGATCTAGTGTATACCAGCCAAATTCAGTCATGGTGCTTAATTAAGCTGTAAGGGAATACTGTAATAGTGTATTTAGTCAGCCATTGCTTCTATTAATTTAAAATCATTTTAATAAACTCAAAGATGTTCACAATTCATTAGGTAGGTAGAAGACAACATCTTAGAAGATACAATTCTCTCTATCTCTCCTGAAAGTAATTAAATGTTTCTTTCTAAAGCTATGGAACCAGTCTGGTGTAGTGGTTTGAGTGTTGGACTACAACTCTGGAGACCAGGGTTTGAATCAGCACTCGGCCATAAAAACTCACTGGGTGACCATGGGCAAGTCACACACTCTCAGCCTCAGAAAACACTGTGATAGGTTCATCACAGAGTCGCCATAAGTCAGAAATGACTTGAAGGCACACAACAACAAGAACAAAGTGTTCTTTAATTGTGTGACACTGGCTGAATCTTCACAGGGCAATGCAGCCTTACATTACTCTCAGTCCTGGCATGTCACACAGTGTTCCTCCCAATCCAGTTTGAAATCAGATCCTTTATATGCCTAAAGGCTTCAAGGTGATTTTAAAAAACCTTGGTTTTTTTCCTAGTGGTTTGTGGGAAGAACTGGTGTACTGTATCTTTTCTTATTTATTTATCTATTTTAGGTATTTATACCATGCTCTTCAGTCACAAAGGCTCTCAGAGCAGCTTACAAATTGTTTTAAGCAATAGCAAAATTTACACATCTACACTGCATTAAGTGGTTTCCAATGTGTGTTAGCTAATTGCCCCCACAAGCCGGGTACTCATTTCACCAACCTATGAAAGGATGGAAGGCTGAGTCAATCTTGGAGCTCTCTGGGATCGAATTTGCAATGTGGCAGCTTGCAGTACTGGCATTTAAACACTGCACCACCTGTGTGTCTTGCAGACAGGATTAGGACTAGAGCAAAAATGGGGATGTGAGAGCAGCAGCATGCCAGACCAGCTGTAGCTACAGCAGCCAGGAAGGGTCAATATCATTTTTTTTGCACTCCGGATATATGCAAAGCTTTGAATTTTGAGGCTTTGAATCTTTACTTGCCTTTAATTTGGCTTTCAGTATTATTTGGCCACTAACTTTTCAGGAATGGCAGATGTCCTTTAGAGTGAAGTGACTGAGCAAGCGTTATCTCATGAAGCAAGCTGTATAATCCATTTTGCTGAGTAAGCACTATGGAACTCAGAACATTCTTTTGAGCAGACCTGTATAAGACTGCACCAAAAGCTTTCAATCTTATACTCACTTTCCTGTAAGTAAGCCCCACTGAATTCAGTGGGACACATTGTGCAATACTGTACGTGTGTGTGTATGTGTGTGTGTGTGTGAGAGAGAGAGAGAGAGGGAGAGAGAGAGAGGGAGAGAGCAATGATACCAACAGAGAGGGCTGGCAGAACTAAATGGGTGAGCATAGGTGAACATCTGCCAATATTGTGCATATTGTGGGAAAACAAAGTAAAGGTGGTAAAATGAGCAGTGTGATTTTTTTTTTGGTACTCCTGTGGTTATGCAAATGTGTGCATACATGGTGGGAAAACAAAAGGGAAAAAACCCACTACAGATCTCATTGCTATGTGGAGGGAAATAATTTGAAACAGATACAACATGATCACTGTGGATAAGCCCTACTAAGCCAGCTTGACTTTATGATGGGGAACTTGTGGTTTGCCTTTCCAATTCCAAACTCGATTAAAAGAGGCACATATGGGTTGAGAAGAACCAAACTGGAACAATAATAATCTGTGCTGGAGCAGGGATAGATCTTCTGATGTAGCTTTACCTGTTATGTAAACCTTCAATAGCAGTAAGCAATCATAATACAGTATTTTGGGCAATTATGGACATCAGTGTCCATATTTGAACATAAGTGTTAGTCATTAAAATGAAGAAGAAATGTTCCACATCATCATCCATTCAATGTTTGAAACAAACATGTAAACAAAGGGCTTCCTACAAGACCAGGACTTTTCTAGCATTAGGACTTCTGAAGCACAGTCAAATACTTGTGCCATCACATTTTGTGAGCTGGCAGCTATTCCTACCTCCATGGCCAATTGTGAAAAGTCATTTGGAAATGATACTTTGGACTGGGATATGGAGAGGAAGATAAAAGATTGTATCTTATAGAAAAGATTTCCTTCTAGATTGTAAATGTTAGCACAGATATTTCTTGTAAAGTATGCCATGCCTTGAGCCAACATATTCCATGTATGTTCACAACTAAGGGCTTTTCTGCATTAACCAGAATACTCCACATTCTGGCTGGAATATTCCAGCCCTGAGCCTATGGTGTTCTCCCCCTGCCCATTACCTGCCCTTCTGTTGCAGTAATGGAGGGGTGTCATCACATCCACGTCCCATGCACGAACCAGTGCTTCTCTTCCCCACACAAAAATATGGATTCTTGTGAGACTGTGGCTACTAAGCAAAATTGAGTTTGTTTTCCATTTTTTACTTCTTTTTTAAAAACAGTTTTATTACAATTTAAAAGTAAAAACAACAACCCCTAAACCTTTCGATCTCAGAGCATTGTGGATGGTAATCATTATTTCAGGTAAAACTCCAGTTATCTGAAAACTACAGATGCTCTGTTTGACTTCTGATTTCACCAAGATGGAAAGAAAATTCATGCTCTGAATGTATCCCATCAAAATTGAGGAAAAGGTGAAATTACAGTCTCTTTCCCCTTTTTGCACTGGATCTCAATGTCATATGTTACTTCAAAGATGTTATTTCAAATTACAGTGTGGGCTGTTGACAGTAAAAGTGTCCGTCATTTGATGAAGTTACATTTTGTAATAATAATTCATGGGGCAACACTGATTGCATAATATGGAAGCTAATCTGATCTATTTTAGGATAAAATGTCAAAATCCACAATTCTGCAGCTTCGAGGAGTTGCCATGCAGTTTATTCGAAATGAAATTAAGGATACAAAATAATTCTGAAAAATCCACTTTAAAAAAAGAATGAAAATGTCTTTTGTTATTTTTGATTGTGTATTCACTAATTCTTACTATGTTTTGATTGTATAAAACTTGTCTATACAGTAGTTAATTTCTAGGCACCGATACAAAAGTAAGCTTTATGCTGCAGCCAAAGGAAATATCACCTACAAACACATTAGATCCAGTTAAGAGGTTCAACAAAGAAGCTAACGAAAAATATAAAATTGCCTCCTCTCACCCCACATTCACTTTATAAGCTCTGTAAATTAAAGAGAGAGAGAAATCCTTCATAGTGAGTCTGAATGGTCAGGATGCTTTGCATCTCCTTTACATACTGCTTAAGTCATGAAGTCAAGAGCTCTCAACCAAGGTCCTCCTTCCATCTGTACATAGTAATTTACACAAAGAGAGTGCAGAGTTCAACAGTCATTTCAACCAACGATGATGAAATATGTAAATTGCCCCATAAATTGTATGCTGCCTTGCTTTGCAAAGGTCACAGTTTTATTAATATGTATACAGTGATTATAGAACAGAGATTTTAACTCATTATTTTGAAGGAGCGGGTATCGACTCCTGACAAGGACTCTTGTAATTACAAAATGATATGACCTGTCCAGTATATTTATTTTCTGTAGTAATAGTATCTGTCACAATTAACTTTTAAATAATAATTTTCGACTTGCTCCTTTGGAGCAGATCATTAGGGTACTCTTTCTCAGACTGGAATAGAAAGGGGCACCAGTGCTCTCACATGATTTATGAATATTAGACCTATCAACATTCAAGGCTCAGGGTTTCACAATGTGTGAAAGGAGAAGTGCGAACAGGAGTCTCTCAAAATGGAAACATGGCTCATAGGAGTCAGAAGGAAAAAAGGTAGTGGGGCTGGAGAAGAAAAGGATGGGCAAAAATGTAGAGAAGTTGTGTGCAAATAGAGTAGGAATTGTACAGTTTAAATTTCCAAGCTGGAACATAGAATAATCTAGTAAACATAAGGGAGGCAGGGATTGTGTAGATAAACTGTCCATGCTGGAGTTCAGAAAATCTACTAAATTTAAAGGGGGACAGGAATTGTGTGGGTAAATTTTCCAGGCTGGAGCACAGGATAATGCAGTAAACGTAGAGGGCATACCTTCCAACATTTCAGAGAGCAGGACACTTCTGGATAAGCAACATAGAGCGTGGTCAAAATGGCAAATGTTATTAATAAGGAAGACCAGACCAGCTAGGACAGGCTGCCAGCAGTTTGCTTTTTTCTGAGCCTAATGGCAAGGGCAAGATTCTGCCTCATGCTCTCCTTTCTCCCCTGTTGAGTTTAGTGCAATTACTTTTGCACTTTGAACTCAGTTTGCAGCTGAAGGGTATGACAGGAGGAGACTCAGTTATATAAAGCTTAAGAAAAATTTATTAATCATTCCCTTAAGACTGATGGAAATATATGCCTCTGAGCATGCACAGATTAGTTTTTATCATCATTAAATTAACACAGTAAGAACCCACCTAGCTGAATTTGGAGGCTGATATATGCTTTAGGTTCCAAGTTTCAGGCACTCAGACCTAGGACTTTATCAGATGAAGCTAAAATTGGATGATTATGACATCACAGTAGTGAGAATGAGTTCCCTCTATCGCATAATGCTGTAATCTCCCCGTGGTCACTGTGTTCTCCAGCCACCAAAAATGTGTCCCTTTTAATTGATGGGAAAAGCCATCAATAGCTCTCAATATCACTGGTATTGAAGAGTGTGCGGAATCACATCCCACTGTAATTGCGAGATTATAGCATGAATAGGTGATCCTCTTTCCCTCCTCCCCGTTCCCAGTGAGAAAACATCTAGGTGAGAACATGAAAACCATCTACAGGACACTCCTTTAATGAACTGTCCCATTTTGTTTGCATGCTTTTAGGTATGTCTAAGTGTTTACCTGTTGATTTAGTTTGTTAATTAAGGAGTTTTTTGAGTTTTGAAGCGCACACACATCTTCTTGTGAGAACCGCCAAAATCTCACCCATGCTAAATCATGGAAGTAAAATCCCATTCTTAAAGTGCTAGTGGTGGTCGTGTGATAATTCCATGGCGGCAGTATTGTGCGATTACAGAGACATGTGATACTTAGTGTAATAATGCCACTATGTTTCCGCTTTCCTCAATAGTGGAATTACAGCTTTTTTAGACACTAGTCTGATAAAGTTCCTAGTCCCTTTCCTTCACACAATTTTCAAATTCACCCTGTTCTAACACAGAAACATGAGCACCCAAAAGCAGAATGTGTCCGATACACATTTGCAATGATCGATAGAACCCTAACCCTCAAAGCCACCAAACTGCAGTTAAAACGCTCCCAAGGTTGAAGGTGCTTTGTCTGCAGATTGGTGAGAAGCACCTTAATAAAAAAGGATTGAAGAGACGTCCTTGCAGTTGTGGCTCCAAGCAGCAGTAAAATGCAGTTTTAGTTCCCTGTAAATTTTTAATTGCTATGAATTTTATTGTTTTATTATTGTTTTTCTACTTCAATTTCACTTTATAGGACTCCACAATGATATTCTTAAATAGGACAAACAGTACGGTAAATGTTTCAAACTAGTAATAAAACAATGGTGAGGTGAGCAATTTTTTCTCCCTCCTTTTTTGCCCCCCCCCCCACTTCAGAGCAAAAAGTTTGTCTCCTCCAAGTTTTGATCACACTCTATATAACTGACATCTGTTAAGTTACAGTATGATTTATTTCAAATATTTATATTCTGCCTTTAGATTCAATGGACAGAATTAATAATTAAAACCCACAGAGATGGGTGAATTCAGTTTAGTTCAGAAATGGGTGATCAGGGATGTTTTTTTGCTAGGACAATTCAGGATGTTTTCTCCCGAAAACTTGAACACTCCTACACTGACTGTATTGTGTTATTGTACAAAACCACAGGTGGACAGCCAGAGGCTTTCAGGCACCACCATGATAGTAGAGAGACTCAGAGTGTGTATGCTAGGCCAGCAGAGAGCGAGAACAGAGAGGACCAATATCAGAGGTAGGGAATGTGTGGCCTTCTAGATGTGATAAGATTGCAAATACTGTCAACATTGGTCAGCATAGACAGTGTTGTGGGAAGATGAGAGGTGCACTCCAGCAGCATCTTCAGCATCACACATTTTTCATTCCTGGCTTATATTTTGCAGGACCTCTGTGATGACATAATGAATCCCTGTGGCTTCAGCAGAAGGCATTCCAGCCCCTTGTAGGATCCCTTGTCATGTGGAGGCTGGGACTCCAAGGGGGTAGCTATGGGTTAGGGAGCAAAATGAGGGCATTGTGCCTGCAATAAGAATTCTTCCCCTCAAATGAAATTTTCCATGATTCAGCAGTGTGATGTGGCAGCCAGGAATGCCAATGGGATTCTAGGCTGCATCAATAGGAGTATAGTGTCTACACTGGGGGAAATAATTGTACCACTCTATTCTGCTTTGGTCAGACCTCACCTGGGGCTTATCTATATGAGGCAATAAAATATGGATTGAGACACGCTAATGCCAATTTTTAGCAGTGTCAATTAGTCTTAATGGTTTTTTGACAAAATTGCAGGCATGCAAAGCTATCTGCTTTTGCTGTCCCAATAGGTATGCCTGCGAATCAAGATGGCAGCTGTGAGTGAATTACTTGTGTGTTTTTATTTTCCTCAGTTGCCGTTGCTGAACAGTATTTTTTTTTAAAAAAGCATATCTAAGGTGCAAAAGTGTGACATTCCACCTAAATAAATAGAAGGAAAAAAAGGCTGTTTTGTCACCTCAGCACACAAACACTTAGGCAAAAATCCAAGAAGGCTGTTCCAGGCACTTCTCTTCTTAGCAAGCTCTGCCCCCTGCCCATATCCAAACAATCAACTTTCTATTTTGGCTCTCATGGGGAATGTGAATCAATGTGAATCAGTTGTCCGAACAAGGTGGAACGCACATTCTCTACAGAGCTTTTTTAAAACTTTGGGAAAAGCCATGAAGACTTTCCCTGTGGTGTTTACGGTGGATTTGGCCCCACTCATTCTGAATACTGTGTATTGATGTGGGATGCCATTAAGACAGGCCACATTCTCCTTGAATTCTATGAGGAGAATTTTCACCATTTAGACAACCCCCTGGAATACTGTGTCCAGTTCTGGGCCCCACAATTCAAGAAGGATGTTGACAGGCTGAACCATGCCCAGAGGAGAACAACCAACATAGTGAAAGGTCTGGAAGCCATGTCCTATGAGGAGCAGCTTAGGGAGCTGGGTACGTTTAGTCTGGAGAAGAGAAGGTTAAGAGGTGACATGATAGTCATGTTTAAATATTTGAAGGGATGTCATACTGAGGATGGAGCAAGCTTGTTTCTTGCTTTTCCAGAGACTAGGACACAGAGCAATGGATTCAAACTTCAGGAAAAGAGATTCCACCTAAACATTAGGAAGAACTTTCTGACAGTAAGAGCTGTTCGACAGTGGAATGCACTGCCTCAGAGTGTGGTGGAGTTTCCTTCTTTGGAGGTTTTAAAATAGAGGCTGGGTGGCCATATGTTGGTTGTGTTTTGATTATGTGTTCCTGCGATTGGATGGCCTTTATAGTCTCTTCCAACTCTATGATACTATGATTGTAGATCACTCTATATTGCCCTCAAAATGTTAGAAGAGTAATTTAGAATCTATCCTGCCTCTGTTTATTTACTCCACTTCTGGGTTCTGTTTCGTACATGTGCCGTATAATTCACTTAATTCTGGTTGAACTGTTTTAACTAGTTCCATATTACCCTAACCTGCTTTTCAACTTTCCCACTACTTATTGTAGTACATACTACAGCGCACACTTGAGAACTTATGCCAGCACAGTCTTTTACACAAGTCAAATGCTTGGATGTCATCTACTACTTCCCTAGGGAGACTTGTCTATTTCACCTTCTAATAGATCTCAGTATGGGGAAATGGCCTACTTTTTTCTTTTGCCCAATTTCATCCCATTATTTCTAGTTATGGTATTTCCCCCCCTCCCTTGTCATGCTCTATAATGGCTTTCATTCTAGGGTACAAGTAGAAAATAGCCTTTAATGGAAACTTTACTCCTCCACTCTCCTTCTGCCTTGCAACCTTTGTGAAATACATTGGTCTGGATGAGAAGGCAACAACTGTAGTCTGCTAGAACTAAACCAGTGCCATATGATACCACCGTACTGCTCAGCTTTAAACCATAATAATGGAGAAAATAGTTGAAATAATAAAGGACAACAGCTATGCATTATATGTTAACAGATATATATATATATATATATATATATATATATATATCAAAAGGCTAAAAGTCAATTGTGAAAATAATCCAATTTTGTAAACAGATACTAATCACCTAACTGGAACATATCTTTAGCATTCTTTAACTTGTCATTAACTTTTCCATTATTACACAACTGAGGGATTATATTCAAAGTCTAGTGCCATTGCACTGTAATTTTGGTGAAAACTAGTAAGAGCTATATCAGCTGGCCCAAAGAGAGCTATGTACTTGCATTTTTGTATCATAAATGTTTAAGCAAGAATCAATGCAATATAAAGGTCAACATGAACCAGTATAATGTATTAGAACTGTAATACATTAACATTCATATTTTGATTTAAAGGGATATTTGCTATAGGCCATTTCCAGATTCCAACCATCATTGCTCATAAATGTGAGAAAAGCTAAAACACTTTTAAAAAATTCACAAAAGTGAACTTTAATGACCTTTGCCTTTTACCTACAGATATGATAGATTCATAATTCATAATGTCATCAGTGGGGAGAGTAAGCATCCCCAGAAATTGACACTCCAGCCAATATAGCTCAAAGTCTAGAATCTCACCTATTTCCCCACTTCTTCTTGCCAGGTAATATTAGATGCCCTGCCCAGTTCTACTCAAACTCCTTTTTCTTATCATTATCCAGAAAAAAGACAAGTCCCTTAACGAGACGTCTGGGCATATGTTTGAATACACATACGCTGAAAATGCATATGCTGGAGTTGAGTTAATGGGAAAAGCAGGGGGGAGGTTTAATGAAATTGACAGGCTCCTCTCCATCATGGTCTCATTGTAACCATCTTAAACAGCAGCTAAGGGGGCTATCATAAAAAGGAAGTGAGGTGGGCTCCCTATACAATGATCCCTATGATAAAAAAAATGCTATGAAAATGCTTGGGCCCTACTTTTTTGGGATATGTAAAATTACCACACGACACCCTCAAGTGGTTTCTCTGTTTGTCTCCAGCTGCACATACTTAGTCTATGATCTTGTCTTTGTCTCAGTCTTCAACTACATTCTGAGTCATATTTGGATCCCATTTCCCCAGCCATATTATAGAAGTTTCCTACAGTGTGGCATAGGGTCAGCCGTTTTTGTGGGGAGTGGGGGAGATCATTAAGCTTGACGGGCAAGAGATTTATCTCTGCTTCGGGACAAAGGCGGCATATAAATTGCACAAATAAATAAAAGAAATCAAGTTTGCAGATTGAAGCCACAACAAACTTCCCCTAAATGAGTGACCATGGATCTAGAAATTAACACACATTTCCACATTTGTCTGACTATTTATTTGTCTGTCTTTCTGTCCTGCACAAGTACTATAGGGCATTTTCAGATGGGGCCAAATACCCCGTTCCTGCCCCGCCACCTCCATTCCCGTTCCTGTTGTGGAATAGAAGAAAAATGTTCGCACACTTACCTTCATTCCATGGAAGGAATGTCCTCCCCCTCCCCTCATTGGCCGATTGTAAATGCAGCCATCGTAAGGCTGCATTTATTACCAGCAAATGAAATCCCACCCATTCTCACAAGAGAATGGGTGAGCAGCAAATTTTAAAATAAAAATAAATAAAAACCCAAACGTCAAAACAGTACACCAAGCACAAAAACATAGAAAAAAATTACAAGTAACCTGGGGAGGGGGGGGAAGGGTGCCACTTACCTGGATGTCCTGATCTTGCCCGGAAGTGCTGGGAATGGACCCTCCCCCCTGCGGCTGGCATCGCGGGACAGGAACGGGGCTCCTTTTCCCACACCCCTGATTTCGTGACAGACACGGAATGGGTGTTCTATTCATGATGTTTCATCGTAAATAGAATACTCTGGGAGCAGCACGGGGGCAGGACAGGAGCAGGACAGAACGGGTTGATGTCATCTGAAAGGGAGACCCTTTCTCGACCCTGTTCTGTGCCTGCCATGGAATATTAAGCCCATCTGAAAATCTCCATAGTTTATGGTATGCATTATTTTAGCAGCTCAGTTTTTTTTTGTGTTTATTTCTTTTATCTCTTAAGGACTGTAGCACAAACTATGTTACATTTTAGGTATTTTTGCTCACCAAAACAAAGTCATATCAAAAGAGGAATGCAGTCTATATCCTCCTCATTATCAATGATCACATGCACCCCGTTCTGATTTCACCAGCAGTGATGGCGATGGCCAGGCTTTGCAGGGAGCTGCTTGGCTGGCAGGTGAGGCAGCGGCAATGGCAGCAGCAATGGTGGCACTGAGGGGAACGGGCCAACAGTACCGATGCAGTGTCAGCCCAGCAGCCCACTTGGACTGGTACATGTAGCCAGCATTGTGTCGATCAGGGGCAGCTTCAGAGCATAATGGTCTGGACTAACTTGAATTATGACACTAGTGTAGATAAGCCCTTGATGAAAGATAATATGAATGAACAGTTTTATATAAATTGTCTGCAACTGTATTAACCTCCTCTCCATTGATGCCCCCTTGTCGTGGGAGAGAGGCTTGCGTGCCCTAATGATGTTTTGAGCTATGCTGGCGGTGGCATAAAGCCACCGGTAGGGTCTCCCATGCCAGACAGGTCAAAACCGAAGGGTCTGACAAACAGCGTCAAAGGGCAGGATGGGCATTCTAGCCTTGTGGCAACCATCCTAGGAGAAGGAAAACTCTAATCCCAAACCCGGGCAGATGGTGCTCGTCCAACCCTGTAAGGTCAACCATCTAAGAGAAGGAAACTCTAACGAAACCTACGATCTGAGGACCTCGCTGCTACGTCCATGCTTGCAAGGCCACGGCAGATAAACCTTTGGTTTAAAGGGTGAGGCCAGTTCTGTGCACGCTGCGCTCCACCAGAAAAATCCATTGCACAGGCTCGAAGGACAAATCCAGTTCCAAAAAAGCCCTGTAGCAATAGGAGAGGGACAAAATGGCAGGTGTAAAGATGCACTGGAAGCCGCAGACCCAATGCAGGCGGTTCAGGACATTGGTCGCTCGAGGCTGACCCCAAGAGATGACAGTCTTGTTTGGCAGCATCCTGAATGACCAAGCAGCCTTTTTAAAGGAGAGCACTGCTTGCTCCATATGGAAAGGGGCCTAGAAAAAGTGGCCTAACGAAAGCTCATCCCCAACTACCTGGTTGGCTAGCCGCGGCCGACGCGCATCTTCTGATGCGGTCAAACCAAGGCAAAGAAACAAAGGAATACACCGGCCTCCAAAGGTGTAAATAAACTGACACTTGCATGCTGGAACATCAGAACCATGCGAGACTCTGAAGATAGTGAATGTTCTGAGCATTGTTCTGCCCTAATAGCCCATGAACTATCATGACTTAACATTGACATCACTGCTCTTAGTGAAGTTCGCCTCCATGAGGAAGGCAGCCTTAAAGAACATGGTGCCGGCTACACACTTTACTGGTCTGGCAAACCCAAAACCAAAAAACATCTTTCAGGAGTAGGCTTTATGATTAAAAACTCCATTGCCTCCAAACTCGAAATCTTGCCAACAGGACACTCTGATCGCATTATTTCCTTATGCCTACCTCATGTTGTTCTCTTTAGTATATATGCCCCAACTATGCAAGCCGACCCTGTAGAGAAAGACAAATTCTACACAGACCTACGCCAACTCATACAAAAAGTCCCTGTAGAAGATAAAATTATTATCCTTGGTGACTTCAATGCCAGAGTAGGAAAGAACTCCGAAGCCTGGAAAGGTGTCTTAGGCAAGCATGGTGTTGGAAATTGCAATGATAACGGATGCCTCCTGCTAGAGTTCTCTGCAGAACAGCTGACTATTACAAACACAATCTTTCAGCAGAAAGATAGCTTGAAGACAACCTGGATGCATCCCTGATCCAAACATTGGCACCTCATTAACTACGTTCTAGTCCGTCAGAGAGACATTCGTGATGTCCGTCATACCCAAGTGATGCCCAGTGCAGAATGCCAAACAGATCATCGCCTCGTCAGATGTAAACTAAATCTTCATCTTAAGTTCAAACCTAAGAGGGGTGGCATCTTGAAGAAGAGACTCCAAGTCAACCATCTTCAACAAGCTACCATGAGAGACAACTTCCAGGCAAATCTGCAAACAAAACTTGAAGACCATCCTGCAGATCCTTCTCCTACAGTGCTTTGGCAACATATCAAAAGCAGTATCCTCCAGACTGCAGAAGAATCCCTCGGGTTCTCCCACAAGAAAAATCAAGACTGGTTTGATGAAAACAACCAAGAGATCCAGGAGCTGTTGGCAAAGAAGAGAACTGCTCACCAGGCATACTTCGCCCAGCCAAGCTGCCATGTAAGAAAAGCAGCTTTCCGCCTCACATGTAGCAAACTACAACAAAAACACTTGAGACATGCAGAACAATTGGTGGATCAATATAGCAGAAAAGACACAACGCTGTGCAGATCTGGGTGATCATAGAGGATTTTATGAAGCTCTTAAAGCAGTGTTTGGACCTACTTATCAGAACCAAAGCTCCTTATACAGTACAGATGGTCAAACATTAATTACTGATAAAGCCTCCATCCTAAATCGTTGGGCTGAACATTTTCAAAGTCTCTTTAGCGCCAACCGAGTAGTCCAAGCCTCAGCTATCCAACATATGATACAAAAACCAATGAAAAATGAATTGGACATAGCTCCCACTTTGGAAGAGACCCTTAAGGCCATACAGCAGATGAAAAACGGCAAGGCAGCTGGGATTGATGGAATCCCACCTGAAGTTTGGAAATACGGAGGTCATGTACTCTATGATAAATTCCACAAATTCCTTGTGAATTGCTGGGCAAAAGGGGAACTGCCATCAGACCTCCGAGATGCAGTCATCATCACCCTGTACAAGAAAAAAGGAGCAAAATCCGATTGCTCAAACTAGCAAGGCATAACACTGCTCTCTATTGCTGGAAAAATCCTTGCAAGGATACTCCTGAACAGATTAGTTCCTGCTATTGCAGAAGAACTTCTCCCTGAAAGCCAATGTGGCTTCAGAGCCAATAGGAGTACTACAGACATGGTATTTGCCCTTAGACAACTGCAAGAAAAATGTAGGGAGCAGAATAAGGGTCTCTATGTAATACTTGTTGACCTCATCAAAGCCTTCGACACTGTGAGTAGAAAAGGTCTGTGGCAGATCCTGGAAAGACTAGGATGTCCCCCCAAATTCCTTAAAATGATTATCTTGCTACACGGGGTCAGCATGGTCAAGTCAGATATGGCGATGCTCTTTCAGAGCCCTTTCTAATAACTAATGGAGTGAAGCAAGGTTGTGTTCTTGCTCCAACTTTATTTACAATCTTCTTCAGCATGATGCCCCAAAGGGCTACAGCAGAGCTTGAAGAAGACGACGGCATCTATATACGTTACTGTACTGATGGTAGCTTGTTTAACTTAAGCCGCCTGAGGGCTTACACTAAGACTCTAAACTATCTAGTCCGTGAGCTGCCCTTCGCTGATGATGCTGCCCTTGTTGCCCACATAGAAGCAGCTCTGCAGTGCCTAACATCCTGCTTCACAACAGCTGCAGAGCTGTTTGGGCTGGAAGTCAACCTGAAGAAAATGGAAGTTCTTTACCAGCCTGCACTACAGGACAAACACCACCATCCCCACATTGCCATCGGCAATTCTGTGCTTAAGTCCGTTAAGAAGTTCACCTACCTGGGAAGCATCATCTCCTCAGATGCGAAGATTGACAAAGAGATCGATCACAGATTAGCAAAGGCATATAGTGCATTTGGAAGACTTCACAAAACGTCTGGAGCAATAAACACCTGAATCAGTGTGTATAGAGCCATTGTACTGTCTATCCTCCTTTATGGATCTGAAACATGGGTCACCTATCGCCACCACCTACGACTCCTTGAATGCTTTCATCAGCACTGTGTACGCACAATCCTAAATATACACTGGCCTGACTATGTGACAAATGTTGCTGTCCTTGAGCAAGCAGGGATCACCAGCATTGAGGCCATGATATTGAGAACACAGCTGCGCTGGGCAGGGCATGTTTCTATGATGGAGGACCATCGCCTCCCAAAAACAGTATTCTACAGTGAACTCGCCACGGGTCAGCGTAAGAGGGGCGCTCCAAAAAAGCGATACAAGGACTCTCTGAAACAACATCTCAGGCTCGGCCAAATTGATCCCCAACTGTGGTCCGCCCTGGCCTCACATCAGGAGGCATGGAGACGCACTATCCACAATGCTGCAGCCTTATTTGAGAACTCATGCCGAACAAGTCTTGAAGAGAAATGACAACGCAGAAAGAATCACAACCCAAAAACATCACCCAAGGATACCTGCTGCTGTGCTTTCTGCAACCAGACTTGTTTATCTCAGATTGGCCTTTTTAGTCATCAGCGCACTTGCAGAAAGCACGGGATGAGTCCTTCCTGAATCTTCGTTTGCGAAGAAAAGCCAAAGCCAGAGTATTTACCTAACCAATGCAGTTCAGCTATCCACTTTTGACAAGAAGGATTAGAGCTGTCCGCATTGATGAGAAAAACATGTTTTTCCTTCACAAAATATTGTGTGTTTTTTAAAAATAACATTGAGAAAACTGCTAAGTGATTTATAGCTGCTTTAGCTGAAATGTGTTGTTGTAAATGTCAGCTTTTCTTTTCCTTTTTGGGGATTGTATTAGGTGCAGAAAAAAAGCAACACAATGTTTTCTCTTCTATACTACCATATTATGTATTTTATCACCCAGTGGCTTTGTGTAATAACTGTTACTGAAAAGGCTAATTTAAGATCTAAATTTATTTTAATTAGGCTTTGTAATGCTGCAGCAGATGCTAGTCTGTTTAAAGACAAACTTGCACTTGCTAAGAATTTCAATGAAGCTCCAGTTTTAGATTCCATATTAGAAAAGAACTAGAAAATAGAACGAAGATATATTAGGACTAGGGTGGAAGTAGAGGGGGTGAGAATAGAAAGAATAGAAAAAGAAGGAAGAGGGAAAGCTCATGGAAAAAAGCAAAGACTTTTTTTCATTTGTTAGACATGCCCCGTTATCGGCTCCAGTACCGTAAAGTTGGGGCCGCAGTGCAGTATTAATAACTGCCAGTTGTTGTTAACTACTATGGAACACTAGATAACCTTACTGTGAATCTATATCTAGATCTTAGGCAGCAGAGTAATGAGTCCCAGTGGAATGAAAGCACCAGCCTTCTTTGTTGTAGCTATTGATCTCCTGTAGAATCCTGATGCGATTTAGATAAGAGAGAAAGAGATAATAGCATTGATTATTCTATTTAGGAGCCAGACAGACTAAACTCAGGTACTACATGAACACACACACACACACACACACACACACAATCCACTTCATCATTCCTTGTCTTTTCTTCACAGTCAAAGGCAATATACAAAGTGTCACAGCAATGGACAGGGGGCATACATCTTGCTAAGCATGGAGCAAAGCACTTTGATGTGATGAAAGAGTAGCATTTCCACCCCCCCCATCCAAATCTCCTTTTTTGCATAAGTATGGCACACAAAAGAAAGCACTAAATGAATAGGCAGCTTTCTAGCCACAGATCTTCCTCTAACAACAAAATGTGCATATCTAATGTTGACTGACATTCTTTCCATCCCATTGTGCAGCCCAGCCTGCTGACTTTCCGAGGTTCATTCTTTTGATTAGCTAAGTGGAACAGCTGTTCAGCTTTGGACATTACAGAAAGAGCAGAGAATGATGGCCGTCAGTTTCTCATTTTAAGAAACAGTTTCAAACATTTTAAAAAGTGTGGAATTATAGCACACCAAACACAGAACATTAAATATAGTCCCCAGATACAACTGAGGGTGTTAGCTTAAAAACACTTCCATAATTCTATAAAACATTGAAGGCCTGCAAAATTATACCATACCATGCACAAAGCAGACCATCAGTGATGAACTCTAAACTGCCAGCAGGGTGGCTGTGCCCCAGTCCCTCAAACCTAGGCATCTAATTTGCATATTATGCAAATTATTCTAATTTTGCAAATTAGTCAGACCCCTGTATCCATGGGGGGTTGGTTCCCAGATTTACTGTGGATACCAGAAACTGTGGATAACAGTGAACCCTATTAAAATAAAGGACTTCTGGTACAAACATACCATAGAGTTGCATTGGAGGACCTAGAAGGTGCCTAGAGAGTATGACTTCCAGCATGACTCTATGGTATGTGTCCCCTATTTTGTGTCCCGCAGATAACTGAAACCGTGGATATTGGTTCCGCGGATATCGGAGGTCAACTGTACTTGTATAATTTATAATGCAAATTCAGCACATTAGTTGTTGCATTTTTCTTTCACTATGTTTCAACCATCATACCATTTTTTTTACAGTTACAAGTGATCTAAGACAACCAGTACAGAATAATGTTTAAAATGCTAGACCATCTCTGTTTGGTCATGGAGTTTATCATGTGACCTTGGACCACTACTACCTCTCAACAAACCTCTCTGTTTCTTGCACTTTGTCACACCATTCACTCTACCTTCCTTCCCACACACACACACACTCTCTCACCTCACCCCCTCACAATGCCTCACTCCGCTCCCTCCCTTATTTTAACTCATACCATCATACTGCACCCATCTCTTGTTTCTTGACCTCCACTATTTGCACTATTCTCTCTCCCTTCCCACCTACTCCCTCCCTTGCCTCCCTTCATATCCTTGCAATGCCTCTCCCTTGCTTCTTACACACTGCCATTCACACCACTGATTCTCCCCTCCCTTGTGCCAGAACAACTTAACAGAAGAGTACCTCATATCATGGCTTCTACAAGGGCTAAAAACTTTCAATTTTTTAACAAATAAAAGTTTGGAATCCAGGCCAGATGATTGGCAGGTCCACATTGGCACTGGGTAGCATCTGCACAAGCCTGGCCAAACCAGGGGGTATGGCACTGCCAGGTACTGAACAATCTTCCCTCCCTTGAGTAGTCCCAAGCAAGCAACATCTTCTGTGCATTTACTGGGTCCCTTAATAAACTGCAGTATATGAGACGAGAAGGTTGAGAGGTGACATGATAGCCATGTTTAAATATTTGAAGGGATGTCATACTGAGGATGGAGCAAGCTTGTTTTCTGCTGCTCCAGAGACTAGGACACGGAGCAATGGGTTCAAACTACAGGAAAAGAGATTCCACCTAAACATTAGGAAGAACTTCCTGACAGTAAGAGCTGTTAGGAAGTGGAATACACTGCCTCGTAGTGTGGTCTCCATTGACGCCCCCTTGTCGTGGGAGAGAGGCTTGCGTAGCCTAATGATGTTTTGAGCTATGCTGGCGGTGGCATAATAGCCACTGGTAGGGTCTCCCATGCCAGACAGGTCAAAACCGAAGGGTCTGACAAAGAGCGTCAAAGGGCAGGATGGGCTCTCTAGCCTTGTGGCAACCGTCCTAGGAGAAGGAAAACTCCAATCCCAAACCCGGGCAGATGGTGCTCGTCCAACCCTGTAAGGTCAACCATCTAAGAGAAGGAAACTCTAATCAAACCCACGGCCCGAGGACCTCACTGCCACGTCCATGCTTGCAAGGCCACGGCAGATGAATCTCTGGTTTAAAGGGTGAGGCCAGCTCTGTGCACGCTGCGCTCCACCAGAAAAATCCATTGCACAGGCTCAAAGGACAAATCCATTTCCAAAAAAGCCCTGTAGCGACTGGCGAGGGACGAAACCGGCAGGTGTAAAGATGCACTGGAAGCCGCAGCCCCAACCCTGCATGCAGGCGGTTCAGGACATTGGTCGCTCAAGCCTGACCCGGGAGATGACAGTCTTGTTCGGCAGCATTCTGAACGACCAAGCAGCCTTTTTTAAGGAGAGCACTGCTTGCTCCATATGGAGAGGGGCCTAGAAAAGGTGGCCTAAAGAAAGCTCATCCCCAACTACCTGGTTGGCTAGCCGCGGCCAACGGGAATCTTCTGATGCGGTCAAACCAAGGCAAAGAAACAAAGGCACACACCGGCCTCCAAAGGTGTAAATAAACTGACACTTGCATGCTGGAACATCAGAACCATGCAAGACTCTGAAGATAGTGGACGGCCTGAGTGTCGTTCTGCCCTAATAGCCCTTGAACTATCACGGCTTAATATTGACATCGCTGCTCTTAGTGAAGTTCGCTTCCATGAGGAAGGCAGCCTTAAAGAACATGGCGCCGGCTACACACTTTACTGGTCTGGCAAACCCAAAACCGAAAAACATCTTTCAGGAGTAGGCTTTATGATTAAAAACTCCATTGCCTCCAAACTCGAAACCTTGCCAACAGGACACTCTGATCGCATTATTTCCTTACGCCTCCCACATGTTGTTCTCTTTAGTATATATGCCCCGACTATGCAAGCCGACCCTGTAGAGAAAGACAAATTCTACACAGACCTACGCCAACTCATACAAAAAGTCCCTGTAGAAGATAAAATTATTATCCTTGGTGACTTCAATGCCAGAGTAGGAAAGAACTCCGAAGCCTGGAAAGGTGTCTTAGGCAAGCATGGTGTTGGAAATTGCAATGATAACGGACGCCTCCTGCTAGAGTTCTGTGCAGAACAACAGCTGACTATTACAAACACAATCTTTCAGCAGAAAGATAGCTTGAAGACAACCTGGATGCATCCCCGATCCAAACATTGGCACCTCATTGACTACGTTCTAGTCCGTCAGAGAGACATTTGTGATGTCCGTCATACACGAGTGATGCCCAGTGCAGAATGCCAAACAGATCATCGCCTTGTCAGATGTAAACTAAATCTTCATCTTAAGTTCAAACCTAAGAGGGGTGGCATCTTAAAGAAGAGACTCCAAGTCAACAATCTTCAACAAGCTACCATGAGAGACAACTTCCAGGCAAATCTACAAACGAAACTTGAAGACCATCCTACAGATCCTTCTCCTACAGTGCTTTGGCAACATATCAAAAACAGTATCCTCCAGTCTGCAGAAGAATCCCTTGGGTTCTCCCACAAGAAAAATCAAGACTGGTTTGATGAAAACAACCAAGAGATCCAGGAGCTGTTGGCAAGGAAGAGAGCTGCTCACCAGGCATACCTCGCCCAGCCAACCTGTCATGTAAGAAAAGCAGCTTTCCGCCTCACATGTAGCAAACTACAACAAAAACTCCGAGACATGCAAAACAAGTGGTGGATCAATATAGCAGAAAAGACACAATGCTGTGCAGATCTGGGTGATCATAGAGGATTTTATGAAGCTCTTAAAGCAGTGTTTGGACCTACTTATCAGGTCCAAAGCTCCTTATACAGTACAGATGGTCAAACATTAATTACTGATAAAGCCTCCATCCTAAATCGTTGGGCTGAACATTTTCAAAGTCTCTTTAGCGCCAACCGAGTAGTCCAAGCCTCAGCTATCCAATATATGATACAAAAACCAATGAAAAATGAATTGGACATAGCTCCCACTTTGGAAGAGACCCTTAAGGCCATACAGCAGATGAAAAACGGCAAGGCAGCTGGGATTGATGGAATCCCACCTGAAGTTTGGAAACACGGAGGTCATGCACTCCACGAAAAATTCCACGAATTCCTTGTGAATTGCTGGGAAAAAGGGGAACTGCCATCAGACCTCCGAGATGCAGTCATCATCACCCTGTACAAGAAAAAAGGAGCAAAATCTGATTGCTCAAACTATCGAGGCATAACACTGCTCTCTATTGCTGGAAAAATCCTTGCAAGGATACTCCTGAACAGGTTAGTTCCTGCTATTGCAGAAGAACTTCTCCCTGAAAGCCAATGTGGCTTCAGAGCCAATAGGAGCACTACAGACATGGTATTTGCCCTTAGGCAACTGCAAGAAAAATGTAGGGAGCAGAACAAGGGTCTCTATGTAACATTTGTCGACCTCACCAAAGCCTTTGACACTGTAAGTAGAAAAGGTCTGTGGCAGATCCTGGAAAGACTAGGATGTCCCCCCAAATTCCTTAAAATGATTATCTTGCTACACGAGGGACAGCGTGGTCAAGTCAGATATGGCGATGCTCTTTCAGAGCCCTTTCTAATAACTAATGGAGTGAAGCAAGGTTGTGTTCTTGCACCAACTTTATTTACAATCTTCTTTAGCACGATGCTCCAAAGGGCTATGGCAGAGCTTGAAGAAGACGACGGCATCTATATACGCTACCGTACTGATGGTAGCTTGTTTAACTTAAGCCGTCTGAGGGCTCACACTAAGACTCTAAACTATCTAGTCCGTGAGCTGCTCTTCGCCGATGATGCTGCCCTTGTTGCCCACACAGAAGCAGCTCTGCAGCGCCTAACATCCTGCTTTGCAACAGCTGCAGAGCTGTTTGGGCTAGAAGTCAACCTGAAGAAAACAGAAGTTCTTTACCAGCCTGCACCAAAGGACGAACACCACCATCCCCACATTGCCGTCGGCAAATCAGTGCTCAAGTCCGTTCAGCAGTTCACCTACCTGGGAAGCATCATCTCCTCAGATGCCAAGATTGACAAAGAGATCGATCACAGATTAGCAAAGGCATATAGTGCATTTGGAAGACTTCACAAAAGAGTCTGGAGCAATAAACACCTGAGGCAAAGCACAAAAATCAGTGTGTATAGAGCCATCGTACTGTCTATCCTCCTTTATGGATCTGAAACATGGGTCACCTATCGCCACCACCTACGACTCCTCGAGCGCTTTCATCAGCGCTGTCTACGCACAATCCTAAATATACACTGGACTGACTATGTGACGAATGTTGCTGTCCTTGAGCAAGCAGGGATCACCAGCATTGAGGCCATGATATTGAGAACACAGCTGCGCTGGGCAGGGCACGTTTCTAGGATGGAGGACCATCGCCTCCCAAAAATACTACTCTACGGTGAACTCACCACGGGTCAGCGTAAGAGGGGCGCTCCAAAAAAGCAATACAAAGACTCCCTGAAACAACATCTCAGGCTTGGCCAAATTGATCACCAACAGTGGTCCGCCCTGGCCTCACATCGGGAGGCATGGAGACGCACTATCCACAATGCTGCAGCCTTATTTGAGAACTCACGACAAACAAGTCTTGAAGAGAAACGACAACGCAGAAAGAATCACAACCCAAAAACATCACCCAAGGAGACCTTCTGCTGTGCTTTTTGCAACCGGACCTGCTTATCTCGGATTGGCCTTTTTAGTCATCAGCGCGCTTGCAGAAAGCGCGGGATGAGTCCTTCCTGAATCTTCGTTTGCGAAGAAAAGCCAGAGAGAGAGAAGTGTGGTGGAGTCTCCTTCTTTGGAGGTTTTTAAACAGAGGCTGAATGGCCATCTGTTGGGAATGATTTGATTGTGTGCATGGCAAGAGGTTGGACTGGATGGCCCTTGTGGTCTCTTCCAACTCTATGATTATATGATTTAGTTTGTTTGATCACAAACATTTCCAGGCTAGACGCAATGGCTCCTCCCCCCGCCCATGCAATTACAGAACTTTCTCTGCTCAATGTCCACACTCAAATCCACAAAGGCATGTTCAGTTATCTAACTTGAGAATGCTCAACTCCAATTTTTTGATAATTTGACATCCATTTGTAATATTTTGGCTATATAGTCCAAAGGCAGAAATTAATATAGCCTTGTAATATCTGTTAACACTCTGGTAAACTCCCATCTGGATTATTACAATATATGTGTGGGGCTGCCTTTGATAATGGTTGGACACTTCAGTTAGACCAAAATTGGGTGGATACACTGGGTAAAGCCAATATGATCAAATTATGCCAGTGCTCAGCCATCTGCTCTGGCTGCCGGTCTGTTTCCTGGCCTAATTCAGAGTGCTAATTTCAACTATTAAAGTCCTAAATGGTTTGAGGCTGGGTTATGTGGCACCTATTTACCTACGTGTACCTCAAGGTCATATTTAGAGACTTTCCTCCTGCCAACTGAGGTGAAGTGGAGGCTCAGTAGTGAGAGGATTTTTTTCAGTGTTCACAGCCTATCTATGGAATGCACTCCCCAGAGAGTCTCACCTGGTAACTTATGATCTTATTGCCAACAGATGAAAACTTGTCATTCTCCCAAGTATTGCAGAGTGTGTTTTTAATGCTTTTAGATCTCTGTTATTAGTTTTATCTTGTGGGGTTTTTTTTTAAACACACTACTTCAAATCACAGTTCCAATGTTTGTATCTGATCTAACATACTACTCAGAAAACTCTGGTTATCAGGCAGTCTGAAGTGCAATACAAAAATTCCTGAAGAAGGAACGATTTAAATTTTAAATGCTGTCCGGCTTCTCACATTTGGTATGTGTTAATATCTTTATCTGTTCAGTACTGTTTATTGTCTTCACTCCTATAAGTCACTTAATATTCTTGGATGATGATGCAAAAACAAACACAGCCACTGCCCTTGGTATTAACCTGGAAAAATGGTTTTAAATATCTGTATCCACTTACAGTTACAGTATAGAACTACAGATGATGGCAAGGAAACAAATACAGTAGGAACCCCATATCTGTGCCAGAATGTTTCTGGGCCCCACTGCGGATAGTGAATTCCATGGATAATAGCAAATGCCCTTGCCAGCTTCTCTGTCTACGCCCCCTGCCAGCCATGCCGTGCTGCCGGACATATCATCCATGTGGAGAAGGAAGCACGGAGGTGAGCTACCTCCTCCCTCCCTTCTCTGTCCATCCTCTGCCAGCAATGCCATGCAAGTGGACCCCCCCCCCCCCAGAATGGAGAAGGGAAAAAGAGGTGTGCTTCCTCTTCCCTCCCTTCTCCATCCACCCCCGCCAACCATGCCTCGCAACTGGACCCCCACAAAGAGAAGGGAGAAAGGAGGTGAGCTCCCTCTTCCCTCCCTTCTCTGTCTACCCAGTACCAGCTCTGCTGCCAGAACCCGCGGCACCAGAACCATCCCGGGGAAGGGAGAGGGAGACAAGCTCATCTCTTTCTTTCTTTCCTCCCTCCCTCCCTCACTTGCCCACCCCACCCTGGCCGTCACCATCCATGGATAATCTGTGGGTGCTACTGTAATAGTTTGGACTAGCTCAAGGGTCTCAGTGAATTCCATAAGCTGATATTGTTTTAATTGAACATCAGCTTTCTGTTGTGACATCATAAACTGCTATAGCAACTCCCTTCTCTCCCAGATGGCATTGGGAACATTGAAAAGTGAACATCTTTTTCTGTACAAAATTGGAAGGGTTAACATTCAAGAATCCCAAGCCTAAAAGTACTCTTGTTTGGCACAGACAGAATTTCTCATACACCCCAAGCCATGGAGCACTGCAGGCCAGGACACGTCTTTGCTGGCCTCCATGGGAAGAGATCACAGTGCTATGTGCCATGTTCCACCCACCCATTCAAATGTTCCACCCACCCATTCCTCTCCCTCTTTGATCTGACAAGGTTGAATTGTGACTGAGTATTTGTTGTTGCTGCTGCTAGGGGTTTAGATGTGTATGGGCTGCTAGGCACTTGCCAGCAATCTCTGGGTGACTGGCTGGCAGTTTGAGCCTGATGGTGTGGCTGTGGAAACCATTTAGGGATCTTGTTGCAGTACCTCTGGATCCACATCAGTGTCTCTCAGTTTATTGGGGAGGCACTGGGTTGCTGTGGGTGGGGGAAGAATTTGGCAATTTCCCTCTTAGAGTATTTGAGCCCTCAGTCGACAGGGTGGCTGGGACCCTGGTAGGGCCTTGGGTGTGTCAAAAAGGTCCACTGGCCTTGAGGTGATTGTGTCCCATTTGGTGTTACCCTAAATGCTTGGGTCCACTGAGACCCTCTAAAATATTGACATTAATTTGGGGAATTAATATACTCAGCTTGGCGATAAGAGAGGAGGGCAACAAAACAGGTACCTTTCAACCCATGTATACCAGTACTCAGGAGGAGGCATTAAGCTAGATAGTACAATTAATTGATCTTTATTCAGGAAATAATAATAACTACATTCACACATACACTCAGGCGTCAAACATTCGCACAAGGCTAGTGAATAAAGTAGGAAGGACTGAGATAAAGGAATAGACTGAGGTGTTTTTTTTGGGGGGGGGGAGATATGACACCTGTTCTGTAGAGCAGAGATTCCTGCAGCAACGGAGGCTCAGAGTTGCACTCTGAGGGTATATCTGCAAACTAGCAGCATGGATGTAGAAGGAGGAGCTGTAGACAATTTGGTATTGTTTTGAACGGGTTTTTATATCCAATAATTCCTTTCAGGGGATGGGATTTAGAATGAAAGACAATGGTTCTCAGAAGTTCTCAAGATAAAAAAATAGACACTCTGGATATATTAATGACCCTTAATGTGTTGATACTTTGTAACTGGATGGAGAAAGCAACCCTCTTTATTCGCAGGGAGTTAGAGGTAAGATAGCTCTTTACAAACCTTGAGTATCTCAGTGATGGTTGATGGGATTAGCCAGATGTTCAGACAAGAAGATGTCCTGCAGATTATCATTATTTGGAATTTATAATAGCCCCTCCCTAGTGCATACATGACTTAGTTTCAGCATTAGTCCTTGGGATTCTAGGTTTTGGGAGTTCCCGGTTTACTTGCCACACTCTTGGAGGACCACCGTTGGCCAAATTATTAAATATTGCCAATTATTACAAATAAGGGGCAAGGGATTTCAAGGCAGGTAACACTGGGGACTTGTTGATTTCAGAGAGACACACAGGCCTCTGCCACGTGGTAGTTTAAATGTTCCAGCCACCTATTTCTCTCCTCCTTCAATCTGATGATGTCAGCCCACCCACCTGTCTCTGATACTGTGCAAGCTTTACTGGTCACTTTAGAGCTGGGTAGAAATTTCCCCCCTATTCCATGGGTTTTTGCTTACCCTGCACTGTTGATGGGGTACTGTGACCATTGGCTTGTGATGGTGGTCACTTGGTAGGTAGTGGGTAGAGATAATGGTGAATCTGAGGAGCACCTGTGGCACACATGTGGTGAAAGGGAGGGCTGTGGAACTGCCTCTTTAGGTCATGTGACTAGGAGGTAGGGAAGAAGACTTCCCTTCAGTCTGGCCTGACAGCTATGCCTTCACTCTAAGTCATGTGACTTGTGGGAGGGCTTCTTGGGTTGGCCTTCTAGATGTAGGCCAACCAGAGAGCAACCCAGCTTTTGCTTCTCCTCGGGGCTCAGGTGTTTCACCCAGAGGAAGCTGGAGATGAGATCTGGGCCTCAGCTGCTCCCCCACTTTGTTGTTTCTCCCTCTTTGTCTCTCTCAGGGGTTAAAGGTTAAATAGGTTAATAGTTAAAATAAAGTGGCCCTTTCAACCCAATCTCTGTTGTGTGGTCTTGTTGATTCCATGGTTGGTCAGCAAACAGTTACATGGATTCTTTGATTCTGTCTCCTGTATCCATTCATCATAGAACATAGAATACCATAGACTCAATCAGCTCTCCTTTCCTTTGATCCTTCTGACATTTTAGAATTTTAACTAGAGATCTATTTTAATGATAATTATAGTGCTCCTGGGGGCTTGGCAATGAATTTTGTATGCCTGAGAATGAAGGTGAGGCACTGGATAGGTCTCTTCATGTCCAGATAGCCACATGATGCACTTACAAAATTTCAGATGGTATTGAAAATAATACAGCTGATAAAATCTCTCATATAATTGAAATATGTCCTAGCCTGGAGGCTGTCTGTAGCAGAATATTGCACCTCTGCCAGTTCTTTTTTTCCCCAACTTTCAAGATTTTCCAAGAAAATATTTATAATATTTTATGTGAGGTCTGTGATTAATATGAAGAACCATTCTGTCTGTCATTGCTTTCATTAAAACAAATATTGAGAGGGTCTTGGAAATGCAATCCTAATTATATTTATTCAGATATAAGCACCATTCCATTAAATATGACTTACTCCCAGATCAGTGTGTATAGGATTGTGGTCTAACAACGCAATTCTCTATATATGTCTACTTGACAGAAAGTCTCACTGAATTCAGTGGGGCTTACTTGAACTAAGTAGATATAGGACTGCAGCCTAAATCTGTTCCATGTATTTTGTTTATATGACACTAAAGCAGAGGTGGGCAATTTTGGACCGGAGAGAGACCATATTTGAAAACACCCCCTCCCAACCTAATGAAGCTTTATTCTACAATATCACTGAATTTCAGTGACAATGGGTTTTCCAAACAAGATATACAGGGAGTGTAGAACTTATTTAAAGCTGAATCACATTCCTACGAGACTTCAGAAGCACAATTCTGCTTCAAAAAACACAAGGTATACACCTTGTCTTCAAAGAAAATTATTGTAGGTGTCATATGTTGGGTAGCAGTACATTCAGTGTGCGTGTGTGTGTGTGTGTGAGAGAGAGAGAGAGAGAGAGAGAGAGAGAATGAAAAAATGTCCAGGGTACACGCTATTTTATCTTCCCATTCAAGACATTTTAAAATTGCTTTGTAGAGTACAACTGGTATTATTCCCTTTAAATATGCAAGTCAGACTACAATTTATTTCTATTTCTTTGTTTTGGTTTTTGTATTTATTTCTTTATATACCATTTTAGAGCCAAAATGAAACAATGTCCAGTTATGAAGTATTTATAACCAGTGATGTCACTCTGCACACGCAAGGCTTCTAACCACTAGGGAAGGCCTCTTTTCATCTTTGTTCAAGAATTAAAAAATAAAATAAAAAATCTGGTGCTCTGTTTTCTGTCAGTGCTTGCTACTGCTGGGGAACCAGGAATATTTCAGTTAGTTAGATACATGCTAACGGCAGGTGCCACTAACAGAGAAGAAATAGAAGAAAAGAATTAAGACTGCACTTTGCAAACAATGCAGCACTGACTCAAAGATATTTCCTGCATAAGGTCTCCGTTCTATTCATTTTTCAGCCAATACCTGCACAACTATGGTGCTAATAGCATCACGCTGACTCTGCTTGCACTAGCCTTAAAAGAAAGTCCATCTGAAACCATAAGTATATACAATGTGCATGACAAAGAAATGGGAAAGTTTAATTATTAATACAGCTACGTCATACTTGCATTTAGACTAAAATGTTGTTATTATTTTAAGAGCCCCAAATTAAACACAACTATGCCAAAATTAACTGGCAAACTGACTAAAAAGGCTCTTAAAATTCACTTATGCTAATTAGACAGTAAGCAAATTTCTCTGCTGAGGAATGTTTCATGTTGTCTGATAATGGGTTGCCCAGTCAAGCAACGTAAATTAATCATCTCCCTAATCCTACTGCAAATTGTGATATTTCTCATAGGGCTCTAAGGGCTGGTTTACATTACAAAATTCTTTAAAAGAATTATATGGTTTCATAGGCACATATTAATATGCACTCATATCTATGTGAACCAGGAGCTAGCTCTTGGAAAGGCATATGAAGAATCTGAAGATGGGAGAGGCACAAGCTTCAATATTGCATTCTGGAATGGAAATGGGGAGGGGGGGCATAAGCAGTCTGGGCATACTGTGCCTGGACTGTGCCCTGTGCCAATTGTACAGGGTTAGGCAGAAACTACTAGTGCCAGCCTAACTAGCATTCTACTGCTTTATCTTGGAGATTTGCCAACACAGTGGGCAGAAGAGCCCCACCCCCTAAAAGGCTGGAGAAGGGCAGAGGAAGGCAGAAGCTGAGTTATGCCAGATCCACAGCTGCCCCAAGACCCAGCCACTATGCTGTCACAAGTTTAAGTCAGGGTTAGTGTCATCCTAAGTAACTTCCAAGATCCCTAGGTTGGGAGGGCTTTGGATTCAACACAGCTTCAGCTGGCATAGTATCAGCTCAGTTGCCATTCTGTCACCTTGGTGAATTAGGATTGTGCTTAGCGTTATTTATTAATTTTATTTATTTATTTAATACTGGATGTGTACTTGGAGCTCAAGGTACAGTATACCCAACCCTAGTGTTCCCAAAATGTGGAGCATAACAAAAACACATTGGCAATTTTTTGTCTCCCTTGATGAAACACACTATAAGCTAAAATATAAATTGGTAGGATATAAATAAGATCCAAAGCATTTTCTCATGTTTATTGCCTTCAGAGACCATGTTTTTGTGGCAGGGAGGAATGATATTCATTATTTGTTGAAACAGAATTTCCTTTGGAGGGTTTCTCTTATAAACAATATATATATTGGACACATATTCTGTGATTGGGACACATTTGTTTTTTAACCAAACATACCTGATGGTTGTACACACAAACATTTCATTACTGTACATGAGTGCCATGACACGTAGTGGATTGGTAAACTTTCCTGAAAAACCTGCATGTAAAATTTTCAAATAAATAAAGAAAAGAGAACAGAATTTCTACCACCATGTAATATTGGCAGTCCTTCTGAGGGAAATGGCATACTTTAATACAGGGATGAATTAATCTATCAATTTCTTACCAATTTTTCATAGAATCATAGAATCACAGAGTTGGAAGAGACCACAAGGGCCATCCAGTCCAATCCCCTGCCATGCAGGAATACACAATCAAACCATTCCCGATAGATGGCCATCCAGCCTCTGTTTAAAAACCTCATCCTAAATTCTTGGAACCAGAAGTGTTTGGGATTTCAGATATATTTGGATTTTGGAATACAAGTAACGTAATACATATATAGTCAGCCCTCCATATCATGTGTTTACAAGTCAATTTTTTCATTCATGTGTGAATTGTTTAAATCTTCATGAAAAAGCTCACATAACATTTCTCAAACCTGTATTTTAAATGTCTTTTATTACAAACTATGCACTTCTAAAAACATTTTCCTCCCAAATAGGTATATCTAAACATATTCAGTTGTATCCCTGATTGCTGTTCTATTCACATAAGAATGGAATCCAGTGGAAGTGGAGAACACCATCATCCTCTACCACCTTCAGCCCAAAGCCTACCCCTCAAGCATGTTTTTGGCACCTAGAGTGAGCTAGGTGATCAGGAGGGATAGGGACCAACAATTCTGATCCTACAACCAGCATCACATTGGATTTTGGTCATTTTCTCACAAAATACATACTTTCACATATAATCTGTCCCAAAATGCAACATTTAAATGTAATTTCGTACATTTTTTTTGAGCAAGAGCTTCATTAGGCTATTCAGGAAATGCAAAACCTGGCAATTAACTATCTTCCAAACTGCATATTTGTCCAGGAAGTGCAGACCACATTACCTTGTCCTGGAAGTAAAAAAGCAAATCCCTCAAGCATCCCTACTTTAAACAATCTGTCAAATTTATATCTATATTCTCTTCCAATTCTAAAGTATAGAATATGTTTTGCCTATGCTTTGGAAGCTTTCTTGCTGTCAGTAGCTCTGACCAAAGACAGTGGTGAAGCAAGGCAGTATTTAATGTGCTTTTTTTCCAACCAGCTTTCTTTCAGCTTACTTCAACCCTATCAGAAAGTCTCTCTTTAACTTAAATGGATTCTAGATCAAGCCTCTGGCCATGGTAGGAAGTGCTAATTAAATTGTTATAAGCTGAGGAAGGGTAACTGGTCCTTTTGCCTACAATCCTTTTTGTAAACCTAGAAATCAGCAGATAACATAGAAAAGCAACCTTAATGGGAGAGTGGCAAAGGCCAAAGCTAGAGTTTGTGAAATGGCCCAGAAAGCTGGGGAATTTGAGATGAGGAATTATGTTCAGGGGAAAAAAAGCCTACTTGGCAAAACTGGAAACCTTGCTTTAAAGCTTTGATGCTTTTATTGCTAAATATGAATATTCATTTCCCAGGAATGATTTGTGTAATGTGATATGTGTAGGCATGCATATGCAATGGAGATAATTGAAGTCTGAATCCTTGAGGAACCATATCTTTAGTTTATCATGTGAAATCCACTAAATAACTGAAACATTAAAATTTGCTGAAACCTAAAGGCCACAGAAAATGACTGATTCCACAGTGAATATACCAACCACATTATGTATGCAGGTAGAAAGACATAGGGAGGGATCGCATAATACCATGCCTTAAGTTTAATAACCCATTTAATATTGCCTTTCAAATTCCATTTCATGCTCAGTAAAGCAAGAATAACTGAACCTTTCACTGATTTTGGCATCAGATGAATAGATTTTGTTTTGAAAGCTCCAGTTACAATACCTTATCACAGTCAACAATTAAGGTCTACCATTGGGGTCATATTGATGTTATCCAGTGATATGATCAAAATCTGGCAAGTGGATTGTTCCAATGACAGATATTTATTTTATTTCTTTGGTTTACACTGTGGGGCTACATATCAGTGCTGGATTCAGGGGAACAATGTCCACACTTCATTTCCACTTCACCCCCATCCTTCTTGTAGCAAGATAGTTGTAAACTGGTGGAAGATTGAAATGTCTGTTATGCAGAGGCGAGGGTAATTCAGTTCACGGTCCTCTTTAGTGAGGTTAATGCAAAGACAGGGCAAACATCTATACTCGTAGCATGTTGAAAACTGCTTTGGGAAGGTAAACAGACATTGCTATCCATTAAAGGGAGAACAACAGTACTCTGAGATCCACCCAAACTAAGGCTTCATTCAAGGGGAAGGAATTGTGTAGCCTTCCAGATGTGGCTCAACTGCAACTCCCTGCATTACTCACCGTTGGCTATGCTGATTACAAGGATGTGCAGGCCAACATCTAGGAGTCTGTATGATACCCATCCTGACCTAATTCATATATAAAGCAATGGAGTACTTCTTGGACTGTGGACCATAGGTGAATGTCAACTCTGTCTTCATATATGCATTAACCCCTCCTCCTCACATGCACAATCATAGTGTATCCCCAAGAATGGTATTTTTCTGTTTGGAGGGAGGTTCCCCTCCAAACTGTGTAACGTTCTAATGTGAAACAGAAACACAACTTGGAATGTTTTATGCTTCTGCATAAGCAAAATGCTTCTGTAGCATGTTTAAAACAGGATAGTGAGGACAACGTAAGGTCAGCAAGCAAAGGCTAGAATAGAGCTTGGAACAATTAATTCATTATTTAACTCAGAAAACTACCAGTTTGTCAGATTCCCTGCATAATGACCCAACCTCCATAGATCTTCCTGATTCATGCTTAATCCTAGGCATTAATTAACTGCTTTGTGTTGTTAGAATCCATTAGTGGGAGAGCATGGCTCTCTCTCTGTTGCATATAGGAAGACCTCAGGAGAAGATGAATTTGAATGGGAGGAAATGCATTGTAATATGCCTGCTGCTGCTTTGTAATATGCTGGATTACATGAAAAAAATAGTGTTGCTTTGCCTGGTAGAAAGAATTAGTGTGTTAGCAAGTGTGCAGGTGGGTGCATACTCAGATGAAGTCCTCAGTCTTTCATGGCCCTTTCCGAATGTCAGACCCTTTAGGCTTGAAGGCTGGATTCCCCTCCCTCATTGGCCTGTTGTCCTGCCTCCCTCTGAAATATCAGCATTGCAAGAGTGTTTGTGAAGGGGCTCATCATATACTTTGCACTTATCTTCATGGGCCAGGATATGCTGGCTCCCTGTCAGCATATCCTGTCCCATGGATAAGGCCTGTTCCTCCCCCATTCCCTCCACAAAATGGGAGGAAGTCCAGATGAGTATGCCAGCCTGTCGCTGCAGCCACTGACACAGTCTCCCTCACTCTCCCAGAAGCTAGGAAGCCAGCCTAACATGTGACCAGCCGTGGTCACATGCTATGGGACTTCTTCCTGCTGAGGAAGAGCAACAGGCTGCCCTGCCAGGATGGGCTCCTGCGGTCACACAGGGCCCAATCCATTTTTTTGCCAGGAGGAACATATTAAAGCAGGTATTATCTTAAAAGTTGTATTGGGCCCTACCCATTCTTACCCCATCTTAGCCCCATCTTTTCCCCTGGGGGTCGTGAGCTCTGCCTGGGGGCAGAATGGGGCAAAAGCCCTGCATCATCAGGACTGCAAGGCTCTAAGATAAGGGCAAGATGGGGTATATTGCCTGTGTAGATTAGCTGTTTGTCAGCAAAGAGCAGTGAAACTCTTCCTGCATGAAACAAACTTGATTCCTTTAGACTTACTGCAAGCCCAAGACCACACCAGTCATTTCTAGATTTTACAGAAAAAGATGTAAACTACAAATCATGATATGTTCAAGAACATCTCACTATTTTGCTCTGCTGATTATTAGGAGTTTTAAGCTAAATCCAATTGTTATTTCCACTACAGTAGACTGTCCTTGAGCAAGCAGGGATCACCAGCATTGAGGCCATGATATTGAGAACGCAGCTGCGCTGGGCAGGGCACGTTTCTAGGATGGAGGACCATCGCCTCCCAAAAATACTACTCTACAGTGAACTCGCCACGAGTGAACGTAAGAGGGGCGCTCCAAAAAAGCGATACAAGGATTCCCTGAAACAACATCTCAGACTTGGCCAAATTGATCACCAACAATGGTCCGCCCTGGCTTCACATTGGGAGGCATGGAGACGCACTATCCACAATGCTGCAGCTTTATTTGAGAACTCACGACGAACAAGTCTTGAAGAGATATGACAATGCAGAAAGAATCACAACCAGGAAACATCACCCAAAGAGACCCTCTGCTGTACTTTCTACAACCGGACTTGTTTATCTCCGATTGACCTTTTCAGTCATCAGCGTGCTTGCAGAAAGCGCGGGATGAGTCCTTCCTGAATCTTCGTTTGCAAAGAAAAGCCAGAGAGACTGTTAAATCAATGTTATTTTCATAAATGTTGACTTACTATTCAGCAATTAATCTGATGGGACTACTTTCTTTGTGACTAGCAATTGGACTTAGGCCTTATATTCCAGCTACTCAAGAGCATTTACTAGTTATTTTAATAAAGAATATTAAAAAAATACTGGTATTTCAGAAAATCTTTATTACAGTTTTTCTTACTTACCAGGACATATTCCTCAGTCTCACTGCACTAAAAATTGGCATAAGTTGTACATACAGAAGTAATGCCTAGAAGACCAAAGCAGTAACTTACAGATTTTCTTCTTTATGAGAACCAGTTCTGATATCTAATTAGTTACTGTTAACAACAGCAAAACCAGGCTTAATGATGAACATTAAGAAAACAAAAATAATGACCACAGAAGATCTACACAAATTCAAAACAGACTATGAGGAAATTGAAATAGTGAAAGAATTCCCGTTCCTTAGATCAAACATAGCCCAGAATGGAGACTGCAGCCAGGAAATCAGAAAAAGACTGGGACTGAGAAGGGCAGCTATGAAAAGACTGGATAAGATCATAAAATGCAAAATATAAAACTGAGCACTAAAGTCAGGATAGTTCAAACCATCACATTTCCCATCACCATGTATGGATGTGAGAGCTGGAAAGTGAAGAAAGCTGATAGGAAGAAAATCAACTAATTTGAGATGCAGTTTTGGAGAAGAGTGGTGAGGATTTTGTGGATGGCCAAAAAGACAAACAAATGGTTCTTAGAACAGATCAAGCCTGAACTTTCATTAGGTGGCCAAACTGAGGTTGTTGTACTTCAGACACATCATGAGAAGGAATGGCTCACTAGAAAAGTCAATAATGCTAGGAATAGGTGTGTGTGTGTGTGTGGGAGAGAGAAGACCACATACTAGGTGGACAGACTCAATCAAGAAAGAAACAGGCCTGAACCTGCAAGACCTAAATAGTGTGGTTGAGGAGAAGGGGTCTTGGAGGTATTTCATTGTTAGTCGAAGCTGACTCCAGGGCAGTTAACAACAAAAACAACTGTTTGTAGAACTTCTCTACAAATTGTCAATATCCTCAATTAATTTGTATTGTTAAAATTAATAACACCAAGAGGGCTGACATGGACACTTTAGATTTGGGGCTGTGAGGGATCAGGGAAGATTTAAGGGAGGGGCTGGCAAGGGACTGGGGAGACATGACATTTACGTTTAAGTGTTTATTTATTGTTTAGATTCTTGTCTGTAAAATCACAATGCTAATAAATTAGTATGGATTGGCTGTCGTGGTACAAGCCCACCCACCCCTTTTGGGCTCATCCTAGCATATAGTACACATAATAATTAATGATTTTCATGGATTTGTCAGCTGCTGCATGAAAGCTTCAAGCAAGGTAAAATTGCACCGTCCATGAACTGAAAAGGTCTTGTGAATAAGCCATACTTTCAATTCACAGACTGTTAATTTTAAATCCATTAAATTATGTTTTTGGGGAGGAAAATATTAAGTCAGAATTTATATTCTGGCTTTATATTTTCCTCCCCCAAAACATAATTTATAGCACCATTTCTTGCCACAAAAATTAGGATTATTTTGAGAGCATTTTCTGAGGAGCGATACGGATTGGGACAGCATTTTTGCTTGCTATGTAGTTTCCACCCTCTTGCTGATCTCTTGCTGTACTCACCAAAGTTTTCACTCCATAGTGTATATTGGCTGCTGCAGCAAACACAGTGGGCAATGAAGAAAAAGGAGGGAGGGAAGCTTAGGAAGGGAAAGCTGATAATGTACTTCCTTTTGGTGCAGAAGCACATAGGAGAAAGGAAAATGTGCTGAATAGTCTATCAAGAGAGAGACAGCATGGTATAGAGGTTTGAGTGTTTGACTAGGACACTGACAGACCAGGGTTGGAATCCCTGCTTGGTCATGGAAACCTACTGGGAGACCTTGGGCAAGTCACACCCTCTCAGCCTCAAAGAAAGGCAAGGGCAAATGCCCTCTCAAAAAATTCTGTCAAGCACACCCATGACAGGTTTGCCTTAAGGTCATCATCAGAAATGACTTGAAGGCACACAATAACAATAATTCTGTCAAGAAAATGGGGGAGAGACATGGACCCATGATGAGATGAGAGGATAGAGAAGGGAGTAGAGGAAGAGACAAGCTGAGAAAGAGCAGATGGAATCACACAAAACTAGAGACATATGGAATAGCAGAAAGGACGCACAGGAGAGGGAAAAGACAAACCAGAGTGACTGAACAAACAGAACCACAGGGAAACTAGAGTGGAAAACATAAAAGGGATGAAGAACAGAGAGATAAGAAGAGGACATAAGACGCCAGAAAAGGGTAACAACAAGGAAACACAAGGAAAACAGGAGAATCGGAGGACATGAAGAAAAATGTGAAGAGGATTTTTAACAGTTGATCTGTCTCTGGGTGTATCCATATTGCACAATCACATCAGTTTGATGCCAGTTTAAATGTCATGGCTTCTTCCTATGAAACCCTGGCATTTGTAGTTTGGGGAGATACTTATAAGTCTTTGCTAGAGAGCTCTAGTCCATGCCCTTGCACTGCAACACTACAGCTCTCTAGCAGAGAACTCTTAAGTATTTCACCAGGCTACCAAACTGAGGATTCCATGCGATTGAGTCATGGAAGTTAAAGCAGTACTGCTCTCCTATAATTGTGCAATGTGGGTACATTATGTGTTTCTTGAAAAGATTTCTGAGAATTGTTCTTGTGGAGTGTACTTGATGGGGATGGTGCTGTCTGGGTATTGTTGAGGAGGGTAACGGGTAGGATTGGTCTGGGTTATCATTTGTATGTTTCCTGCATCCTTCCTGTATGTGTGTTTTTCTTTTTATTGTCTCCTCATTCCCTTGCAGTGGGTGAGAAATAGAGTGTTCCAGAACTCAGGCAACAGTTTCCTTCACTCACACACTCAAATTAAGGTGGCGAATGGGGGATGAAATCATGAATGGGATTTTTCACATGTATTCCTGTAAGGCTTTAGAATCTCTCTCGCTGGCTTTTCTTTGCAAACAAAGATTCAGGAAGGACTCATCCCATGCGTTCTGCAAGCGCGCTGACGACTAAAAAGAAAGCACAGCAGAAGGTTGCCTTGGGTGATGTTTCCGGGCTGTGATTTTTTCTACGTTGTCATTCTCTTCAAGACTTGTTCGGCGTGAGTTCTCAAATAAGGCTGCAGCATTGTGGATAGTGCATCTCCATGCCTCCCGATGTTAGGCCAGTGAGGACCATTGTTGGTGATCAATTTGGCCAAGCCTGAGATGGTGTTTCAGAGAGTCCTTCTATCGCTTTTTTTGAGCACCCCTCTTATGCTGACCTGTGGCGAGTTCACCATAGAGTACTATTTTGGGGAGGCGATGGTCCTCCATCCTAGAAACGTGCCCTGCCCAGCGCAGCTGTGTTCTCAATATCATGGCCTCAATGCTGGTGATCCCTGCTTGCTCAAGGACAGCAACATTTGCCACATAGTCAATCCAGTGTATATTTAGGATTGTGCGTATACAGTGCTGATGAAAGTGTTCGAGGAGTTGTAAGTGGTGGCGATAGGTGACCCATGTTTCAGACCCGTAAAGGAGAATAGACAGTACAATGGCTCTATACACACTGATGTTTGTGCTGTGCCTCAGGTGTTTATTACTCCAGACTCTTTTGTAGAGTCTTCCAAATGTGCTATATGCCTTTGCTAATCTGTGATCGATCTCTTTGTCAATGTTGGCATCTGAGGAGATGATGCTTCCCAGGTAGGTGAACTGTTGAATGGACTTGAGCACAGATTTGCCGACGGCAATGTGGGGATGGTGGTGTTCTTCCTGTGGTGCAGGCTGGTAAAGAACTTCCGTTTTCTTCAGGTTGACTTCCAGCCCAAACAGCTCTGCAGCTGTTGCAAAGCAGGATGTTAGGCACTGCAGAGTTGCTTCTATATGGGCAACAAGGGCAGCATCATCAGCAAAGAGCAGCTCACAGACTAGATAGTTTAAAGTCTTAGTGTGAGCCCACAGACAGCTTAGGTTAAACAAGCTACCATCAGTACGGTAACGTATATAGATGCCGTCTTCTTCTTCAAGCTCTGCTGTAGCCCTTTGGAGCATCATGTGCTGGATGTACGGAGAAATGTAAGGTACTGCACTTAGGGCGGAAACATGAAATGCATAGATATAGGATGGGGAAGACCTGGCTAAATGAGACTACGTGCAAAAGGGATCTAGGTGTCCTAGTAGACCACAAGTTGAACATGAGTCAACAGTGTGATGCGGCAGCTAAAAAGACCAATGCAATTTTGGGCTGCATCAATAGAAGTATAGTGTCTAGATCAAGGGAAGTAATAGTGCTGCTCTATTCTACCTTGGTCAGACCTCACCTAGAATACTGTGTCCAGTTCTGGGCACCACAATTCAAAAAGGATATTGACAAATTGGAGCGTGTCCACAGGAGGGAGACTAAAATGGTGAAAGGTCTGGAAAGCATGCCTTATGAGGAAAGACTTAGGGAGCTCGGTATGTTTAGCCTGGAAAAAAGACAGTTAAGAGGCGATATGATAGCCCTGTTTAAGTATTTGAAGGGGTGTCACATTGAGGATGGAGCAGGCTTGTTTTCTGCTGCTCCAGAGACTGGAACATGGAACAGTGGATGCAAGCTCCAGGAACAGAGATTCCACCTCAATATTAGGAGGAACTTTTTGACAGTAAGAGCTGTTCAGCAGTGGAACACACTCCCTTGGAGCATGGTGGGGTCTCCTTCCTTGGAGGTCTTTAAACAGAGGCTGGATGGCCATCTGTCAGGGATACTTTGATCATGATTTCCTGCATGGCAGGGGGTTGGACTGGATAGCCCTTGTGGTCTCTTCCAACTCTACAATTCTATGATTCAAACTGGATTATTTCCACAGTGCAGATGCAGCCTATAAGTCTTGTTGAACTTCATGGATGGGATATCCCACAATACAAGGAAAACCTTTGATCGTGATTTCCTGCGTGGCAGGGGGTTGGACTGGATGGCCCTCATGGTCTCTTCCAACTTTAAAATTCTATGAATCTATGATTCTATGATCATGCTGAAGAAGATTGTAAATAAACTTGGAGCAAGAACACAACCTTGCTTTACTCCATTAGGCTTTAGAATAGTAACATATTAAACTAAATGTCCCCTTTTCAATCAATTACTCAGTTTTTAAAACTTTTCTTTTTTAAAAAATGTAAATGTAACCATTTATTAACTTTCCTATATCTGTATTATTTTATTATTTAGTGCTCACTAAAAGTGCGGGAAAACACCACAAAAAGAGCAAAAAAAGCAGGAAAACACACTTTTATTATACAGTTGCCCCTCCACATTTGGGGCTTTCACTTTCGCAGTTTCTCCTATTTGCGGTTTGCTCAAGAAGCACCCCATTTAAATCAGCCTTTCTCCCTCGCACACAAGGGAGAGAAGCTGATTTAAATGGAATGCTCCCTGATCAAACCAGATGCCCAATTTCCCGCTGTCCTGCGTCTTGGCTCCATTTGGGGTGGAGAGCCAAGCCCCGGGAGAGCAGGGAGTTTGCGGCAAAGGTGCTTTTCACCCACATCCACCCTTCGCAAAGTGGCAATGGGGCTTGTCAAGCCTTGTTGCGGCTTTGGGAGGGTGGGGAGTGGCTCCCTCCACCCCCTGGCCTTCCTGAAGTGCCTGTGGGGCTTCAAAGCCCCATGGCCACTTCAGGAAGCACGGGTGATAGCTGGCCACCCTCCCGCCTGCCTGGCTGCCACCCTCCCCAGTCTTCCCTACTTCAGGAAGCAAAGGGGTGCTGGCTAACCTCTTGGCTGCCCGCCCGCCCGGCTGCCGCCACCCCCAGCCTTTCTGAAGCAGGTATGGGGCTTGAGAGCTCCATCGCTACTTCGGGAAGCTTGGCGGGGGAAGGGGTGGGGTGGCCAGGCAGATGGGAGGCTTTTAGCCACCTCCGTGCTCCCCAAAGCGCCGATGGGGCTCGAAAAGCCCCGTCGCCACTTTGGAAGGGCAGGGCGGTTGCGTGGGCGAGGCCTTTTTTCTTCACAGTTTTTTCATGTTCGCAGGGGTCTTGAGCCCCTAACCTCTGTGAATGTGGAGGGACAATTGTATATGCCACTTCAGATACAGGATCTACAAAAGGATATTCTGGGTTGATCACACTGTTTGCATTTATGCATAATTTTGATTTCTTACCTCTAAGCAATAGCACCCCAATAGATTAATACTTTATCCACCTACATAGATTTGAAAAATTAAAAGTTAGCAATATTGTCAGTATTTATTGTCAAGTGGGGGTTTATTTTGGGCTTCATCTGCTAATGTTTTAATAATTGTCGTAAATAAGAATATTGTGTATTGATCTATAGGGATGGCATGGAATTTCTGTATCTTTAAAGCATAACTTCATTGATTTTTGCGTTTAGCTACTATTAAGATTTATTAATCATTGTGATCTAATAATGTCTTGTGTGTCCCTCAATCAATACATTTTATGCTAATAAATCTTACTATTGGCAACAAGAGTCAATATCTACTTAGGGTTTTCAAAGCTGTGGTATAAAATAATTATGGCATGAAGTATGCAAAATTGTGATGGCAATTTTTCTATTTCATATTGACATCCAATTTAATTAGTTCTTCACAAGCTGTTTTACTTTATGGGCAACATTTTAAGTTCATGGTTCAGGCAATCTGGCTACTAAATAACAACAACAATGTTAATACTATTACTAATATTACTAATTAATACTGTTAATATTATTAAAGTATGATCAAACCCATCACTAAAAGAATAAGAGTGGTAATAGTGGCATGCTCCACACTTCCTATCCAGTAAAAACTGGTTTGTTTTTATAGGACATTGGGCTTTCCAGAGTGTCAAAAGAAGGGGCAGAGAAGTTTAAAATATCTTGCAATCCAGCTCAGACTTTTGCTGGTAGAACATATGTAATGGTTGTTGTTTCTCTTTCCTGAGGTGTCCTGTAATCAACTCCCAGCCCTCTGTTCTGGAGTGTTCCCAGCCCTCTGGAGCAGTTTTTCATGGAGCATAAAGCATTACAGAAGGCAAGAGCCATTGTTAAAGATCACCCTTCCCCTTAGTCCAGTGGTAGCCTCTCATGAGCAAAGTCGACTCACAGGAACTCTACCTACATAAGGAATTATGAACCCACCCACCCCCACAGTCCTTTGTACTCCTGCCTACCCCATTAAGTGAGACAATTATTTCAGGAGGTTGGGAGGTTCTGATGGGAGGAGACATAATACTTCAAGCTCTTAGTAGCCCCAACACATGTGTTCCTTTGTATCCAACCCTTATTCCACCTATCCAAAAGTTCTTCCTTTTAATGGCATACACACTTCTAATGACTGATATTTCCTGTATAATCTTGAACTTATTACCAGTGCATTTTGCCTTACAATGATACAGATGGTATCTTACCATTTCCGAAATATAATCCACACTCCACAGAAATGTAACATACACAGAGGTTCTTGCTCTTAACCAAACCTCTTAGCAAGCCACCAGCTATAAGTGGCTTTGCTGCTCAAACTCCCTTGACAACCTTATTCCTCAACATCTCACACCATTTCTCAAAATATTTTTGTATTGCCAGTTCCTTGTGGTTTGTCCTTGACTTTACAGTCAATGTATTTCATTGCTCAGAATTGTAAATAAATGTGTTGCGTTTAATTAAGAGCATCCGGCTATACGTAATCTCCCCTAGGATCTATATGCTTCCTCATATTAGTAGATATTTTATACCCCATATGATTACACATACATATTTTATAAAAAATAAACTGTTTATCTGTTGCCAAGATTGGATGCTGCCAACAAAGCACGAGTTATATCAAGTACTGGTAATAATTTAATTCAGTTTCCATTGTGCTGCACAACAATACACTACGGAAGTCAATACTAGAATGGGGAAACTGGAGTAATTACCACCACCCTAATGTCCCTATTTAAATGCATGAAAAACTGATTAGCTAAAGGAGACCCTATGTGTGTGTATATATATCTATATATAGCAGAAATGGCACCAGCTTAATATTTATGTTAATACACATTCCATATTATACTAGAGGTTAAAGGTTACAGAAAATAGTTTTCACCAAGAATACTTATACAGTACTAATATTCTTCCAGAAACAGAAAATGTCAAATAGCATGGATGGTAAAGGTTTGGTTTTTCCTGGTTTTTGTGACAGTAGGAAATTTTAATATTTGTACATAGGTATTTTTTATTAGCACTTTGGTTGATACATAACACATAAGCCAGCATTCCGCAATGACTATCATTTAACTTTTAAAAATTTGACATGGTGGGAGGAGGAGAGTGGGTAATGAGTAGGGAACTTGGTAAACACTAAGAAGCCAATTGGGGGCAAATACTAAGTGTCTCTCCTCTCTTTCTCTCCCTCCCTCTGTGTGTGCATATTTACATTAAATTAAATGAACTAAACTTCATTGTGAAGAAGGGGAGGAGAAGCTTGGCAATCTGCTAAGATATCAGACCTGGAAGGGATGGAGGTATTGTGGCCATTTCTCTCTGTTTCTCTTTTGACGGACACAGTTCTAGCCTCTACCCCAAAAAAGTATGTCCAGAACATGGACAATTTTCAAATAACATATATCAAAGAAAGGAGTAACTTGTTTCCTTTGTATTTCTTCCTTATCTTTCTTTTTGCCAATTTCCCAGTTTTCACTGATTCACTTACTCAAGAATGATTTTGAGTGCCTTCAAGTCATTTCTGACATATGGTGACCCTAAGGTGAACATATCACAAGGTTTTCTGAGTGACTTGCTCCAATATCACCTAGTGGGTTTTCATGGCTGAGTGCAGATTTGAACCCTGGTCTCTAGAGTTCTAGTCCAGTGTGCAAACTACAACATGATGCTGACTCCTTCATGCATCATAACAATGTCTCTTGTCCACTTTACCTCTCCTTCTCTCATGCCTTTCATCTCTCTTTTGGGTTAAGGCTGTCATGAAATTATTTCTGGCCCAAGAAAAGCTAATTGCTACTCCTAATTTAAACCAGACTTGGGCAGGACAACCCTTCAAATAGAGGAAAACATCAAACAAAGGACTGTCTTCCACCAGCCCTTCAAAGAGAATAATGTTCTCAGTAAAGTAGGACTCGAATCCACTCTAGAAAGAACTGGCACAAAATGGCCACAGGAGCACAGTGTGAGAAGCTTTAGAAACACTAGTCTATACAATGAAGTGGGAAAGTTCCAGGGGTCCAGGGGTCAATTTCCCACTTCAGGATTCACTGAGGGAGCATGATGCCCACCCAAGTGAAAAAAAATTGGGGAGGGAATCACTCCTGGGAGGGTAGAGGGAGAGAGAGAGAGAGAGAGTAGCCCAGGGTCCACAAAAAGAGCCTGGTGAGGTGCAAATCATCCACTGACTGTATGAATTCTACCCCAGCTGTGGACAGAATGGTAATCAAGAGAGAGCAATGAAGATAGGATCAGAGCATTTCTAGCAAGGGAGTTCCTAGAAAGCAAAACAGAAGACAATTCTCAGGGTTCCTATGAAGACAAAGTACAAGCCTTCAAATTGTTCATCAGCAGTTTAGCATCAGTTAGTAGACACAGGTCATCTGATAACTGCCTCCCACACTGTGGTAAGATCTACTGTGTTTCTCTTTTGATTACACTAATTATGTCCACTCACTGTTGACCCACTGAGAGACACCTGGCACAGCCTGGGGACAAACTAACCCAGGTATAACCAAACAGCAGTACTGTGTAGCAGAATGGGCAAAAAGAGTAACGCAGGAACAAAGGCTTCAGCTAGTAGGCATTTCACTGCTCTGATTCACTTTCACACACAAGAAAAAGACTTATAGGCTGTGAGTTTCATCCAAAGATATCTGGAGGCCTTTTATCTTCAGTTGCAGTGTAAACAAACAAAATATATACACAACAATATCTCCAACATACACCAACACTCCTCTTCACTACAAAACCAACCCCCACACTGTGCAACTTGTGGTTCAGTTATATAGAAGTGCTTGCTTATCAGCCCTCTGCTTAGCCACAGCTATGACCAAATCCACTTCAGCTGTGCTAGTATGTGGTCTGTTGGTTCAATATTTTCCTTTGTCCTTAAAGCAGCAGTACCCTGACACCCTAAACTTGCTTTATATGTAAAATTAGCGTGTCCAACTTGGTGTCCCCATTTGTCCTCTTTTTCATTTACACTTTTTCATTATTGGCAGTATGTAAATAACCACTCTAGTAAACAGAATTTTATTAGTAATTTCAGACCAACAACAGCTTGTCTTACAGCAGAACAGAGTCACTGTGTGTATATTGCAGGGGTGGAGGGAGAGGTTCACCTACCATTTGAACTAAATTTCACTCCCTCATTTTTGTTTTGAAATGGCTTTTGAATACTGTATTTCAAATATTTAGACATATGTATAGAAAGCATGGTGTAATGGTTTGAGTGTTGTACTAGGATTCTGGGAGACCAGAGTTCAAATTCCCACACAGCCATGGAAACCCATTGGGTGATCTTGGGTGATCTTGGGCAAGTCACACTCTCTCAGCTTCTGAGGAAGGTAATGACAAACCCTCTCTGAACTAATCTTGCCAGAAAACACCATGACAGGTTCACCTTAGGCTGGCCATCAGTCAGAAATGACTTGAAGGCGCGCAATAACAACAAAAAATAGAGAAAAGTAACAGGTATGTAGAAATATAGGGGTGGTGGGGGGAAAGGAGGTTTCAAATGGGCATGGTGGGACACATTCCAAGCAAACATAGCAACTCCTCCAGTTTTAATGAAATCATACGTAGGTTTGCCAGAGTGAAAACTGGAGAGTGCTCCTGCAACTTTAATAGTTGTGTAGAAGGAGGAATTTCAGGAGGTGTTGCTTGTCACATATAGGTAACAAGCACCACTTGCTGAAATTCCCTCTTTTGTACAACCATTAAAGGTACAGTAGCCCTTTCCAGATTTCACACTGGCAACCCTAATGACAACATATTCCTTCAATAAACTCCTCTCCAGAACAGGCCTCACCATGCCAGTTCTGATCTCACAGCAGCCATAACAGTCCAGATACAAAATTTACAATCTGGGCAAGGACAGGTTGTTAATGCTTTGGCAAATGGCCAAAATTTGGCCTGGGGACCACAAGCAGCATATTGCTTTGGTGGGACGGGGAAGGAGGATAGATCTAACTGAAAACAAAAGTCACTAACAGTTCTGTGTTCAGTCTGATTGAGCAACAGACTACACATTCCAAACTAATACCGTACTCAGATTCTCAAATTGGTTGGGACAGGATCTAAGATTTGAGGTTTTAATTTGCACTCATCAGAAACTGGATTTTTTTGAGTCACAAACAATAGCCAAGCATTTAATGAAATTAAAGGACAGTGTTTCTTAAAACTGTAAGCTCTCTTTTTAACAGTTTATGCTGGCAGATGGAAATCAATGTATTGTTTCAAACTGTCCTAACCCCATCCCACCAAGAACATGTTTTTCACTGCCAGCAACTGATGAGAAATCAGGTGTGGCTTTCAGATGAGCATATTTTTATGCTGCCATTATTTTCTTCATGGAAAAAACAACATCTGTTTTCCCCCTGGCACTATAAGCAAAAAGATATTGATTTAAGGAATAACTGGTTTTGATTTGGGTTTGAATTCATTCTTTCTATAAATCACAGAAGGACATGATAAGAATAAAAGGACTAAAAATGAACCTGCAAGACAGGGTTTAACAATTTTATAATACATAACTGTTATGTGATATATCCATGAACAATACATTTTATATTATTATGTTTTTGTCAGATGTTGCAAACTAAGTAAAACCACCTTCTTGCTAATGATGCCTATTTCATGGATCCATGTAGACATCAACCCAGAACAAGTATCTTTTCCACTTGATCTTTACAGTGAATCCAGGGGCTAGTCTATACTGGCAAAGAAAACAACAACCCACCCCTGTACTCACCTTGTATTTACTGTTCAGTTGCAGCAAGATGTTCCTGATGATTTGATTTTGTCAGAAAACCCGGGTGTAAAAGATTTTCAGTTTGCTCCACATGTCAGGGGAACCTCTGGGTTATTGGCCGTGTGGCAACTATGCATTGGCTTCAGTGAGAAGCCGGTGGACAAGACTCCGTTCTGCCAGCATACAGGCATCATCATCATCATCATTACTGAATTGTGTGTATATCTGTATAAGTATATCTCGACTTATCCAGTAAGACAGTACTCTGGAACAATTTATATTCACATGCATGAATGAATGGGGGAAAAACCCCAGACAAGCCCCAGCAGTGTAGCCAGAAATAATGTAACATATATGATACATGATCAATGTAGAACCGTCCTTTTACACTGATGTGAGTTACAGTGTGGCAGGATACTCTGCTCTCCCATTGGACAAGCCCTGGTGAGTGCGGCAGCTACAAGGTGGGTTTGAGGTTTTCCAGCAGCATAGACATTTTTAAGATATCTGTGTATCATACTGATACCTAGTCAGATGAAACATAGGGCTGGTCTAGATGAGGGAATAAAATGTGGATTAATGTGCACGTACGCCAATTCGCAGCAGCTTTCATTTGTCTCAATGAGTTTTTTGTTTTTTGTTTTTTTTTGGCAAGATCACAGGTATGCGAAGCTATGCGTGTTTGCTGTTCACACAGAGGCATGTCAGTGAATCAAGATGGTGGGTGTGAGTGAATTACTTGTGGGTCAATACTCCCCAAATTGCCCCTGCCAAACAGTATTTTTTAAAAAAAAACTAAATCCAAGGTGCGGAAGAACAATCTTCTGCTTAAATAATGGGGGGAAAAAGAAGGAAAGAAAGGCTGTTTCATCACTCCAGTGCATGATCGCTCTGGCGACAATCCAACATGGTGGTTCCGGGATCTATTTTCTTAGCAAGCTCTGCCCCCTGGGCATGTCTGACCTATCAGCTATCCTCTTCAGCAATGCGATTTGGTTGTCCTAATATGTGGGAGTGCGCACTTCCCCTGCAGTTGTCAAAAAACTCAATGGCTTTTGCCACAGACTTTCCCTTAATTTTGTTCCCCTTCCCTCCAAAAATGACGGAATGCTGCGGGATCCCATTGGACACCTGGGATTCCCTGTGGATTTATTTCACCTCTGGACTACCCCTTAATGGCCTGAATCAAACTGTTAGTCCCAACTAGCATTAGAGCCATTTTATCTACAGCAGAATGGCAAATCAACACTTATATAAATGCCAATGGCCCACTGGGTCTCCTGTAGTTGGGACTAGCAACTGTATTTTGGTTAGAAATTCTAATTGGCTGCTGCCAGGCTCTAGAACACTCTTCCTAGATGGGATAGGCTGGGAACCTCCATGCTGTTCCTCTGGAGAGAGGCAAAGACCATTTGTTTTGGTAGGCCTTTGGGAGTTAGTCGCTCCTGGACAAAGGGCTTTTAAATGACACGTCGTACTATCTGTATTTGGTTTTGTTTGTTTGTTTCCTTTGGTATGTTTTAAAATTAATTTTATTTATGTTTTAATTATAATTTAACTCTTTATGTTTAATAACATGGACTGTTTAATCAGTGCCTGTTTTGACTTTGTAAGGCTGTGAAAAGGCAGAATGATAATGATAATCTGGGTTGAGTATCCCTTATCTGAAATGCTTGGGACCAGCAGTGTTCTGTATTTTGGATTTTGTAATACATTCAGATCCCCATATCTGTGGGGGTTTAGTTCCTGGACTTACTATGGATACTGGAAACCACAGATAACAGCGAACCCTATTAAAATAGCGGACTTTCAGTAGAAACGTATAGAGTTGTGTTGGAGGACTTAGAAGATGCCTTGAAATGATGCCTCTCTAGGCCTTGTCCAGCACAATTCTATGGCATGTGTCCCTATTTTGTGTCCCACGGGTAACTGAAACCACAGATATTGGTTCCTCAGATATGGGGGTCTGTCTGTACTTGCATATACAGTGGGTCCTTGGTATCCTCTGGGGTTTGGTTCCAGGACCTCCCGTGGATACCAAAATCCATGGATGCTCAAGTCCCATTATAAACAATGGCATAGTAAAATGGTGTCCCTCATATAAAATGGCAAAATCAAGGTTTGCTTCTTCTTCTTCTTCTTCTTTTAATATTTCCAAGCCGTGGATGGTGGGATCCATGGATGCCAAATCTGTGGATACAGATAGCTGACTGTACATAATGAGATATCTTGGAGATGAGACCTAAGTCTAAACACAATATTCATTTATGTTTCATATACTTCTTATACACACAGCCTGAAGGTAATTTAATGCATAATATTTTTAATAATTTTGTGCATGAAGCAAAGTTTCTGTACGTTTAACCATCAGGAAGCACTATTTCAGCCACCCATGTGGACAATGTTGGACTTTGGATTACTACAGATTTTGGAATTCCCAATAAGGTTTACTCAATCTGTAATAATAACAACACAGCAATAGCAATAGCATTGACATTTATATACCGCTTATCAGTGCCAAAGCACTCCCTAAGCAGTTTTCCAATGTGTTTAGCTAATGGTCCCCAACAAGCTGGGTGGTCATTTTACTGACCTATGGCAGGATGGAGGGCTGAGTCAACCTTGGAGCCGAACAGCAGCTGAATAATCTGACAATGAGTGTAGATGTAAACTACCAGGAGTGAAGATAAGATTTCATACTGCAGCATGTTATTTGAGCAGTCATTCCATGAATCTAACATCAAAACTACTGCATTTCCCCCAACCTGTCCATGGTTCAAACTGTATGAACCACTGGTTTCTCCTCCACTTTTGTTAAACCCTGCCATTGCTTCATTGATACAGAACCTGACCAGAGACAGAGAGGACCATACAAGCCATTTGGACGCTCTAGGGAGGAAGAGGTTGCTGTTTGTTGCTGTTGCCTTGGTCCTATGCTTCATTTAGTAGGACTCTGCTCTTTGCAGGACTGAGACCCTGACTCAGTTGGTACTGTCACCATTCAGCACAGCTGCCTGGCCTGTCTGGGACATAAAAGCTTCAGGAGTACATGAGGGTGAGGGCCTGTCCATTTGCCTGACAGAGGCAATGGTTTGTTACCTGCTTTTACCATCCACCTATCTGTATATTGTATTGGTTGTTTTTAATACTACTCCTTTGTCTGCTCAATACTGGAAGGATGTGTTTTCCAGAGGAGGTAGGGGGTGCAGCCATTGGAGTCATAGAGGGCAGAGGGAGATATGGAGGGAGGGGACCATTACAATATCATGGAAGAGGGGAGTGTAAGAGGTCTTCTAGATCAAATAGCCTGGATAGCCTTGGTAACAGCACCCCCGGGGTTGAAAATACTGCTCTTGAATGACAGGTTGGTGAATGAAAAACAAATGCTATTTAAGATTTTATTCTGGATGAGCGTGCTGACCTGGCCTGTATTACAGAGACCTGGCTGGATAAGACCGGGGGGGCGGGGCGGAATTAATCTCTCTCAGCTCTGCCCACCAGAGTTTTTTGTGCAGCAGCAGGTGAGCCTGGGGAGGGGGGAGGTGGTGAAGTTGCAGTGGTCTATTATGTTTCCATCTTCCTGACCAGGTGCCCCTCTCCCACAGTTTGCAGATTCTGAGTCTGTATACCTAAAGGTGGTTAGCTGGGACAGAATAGGGATTCTGTTGGTGTTCTACCCATTTTGCTGCTCAACAGTCTCCCTTCCTCAGCTAGCTGGGGTGGTCTCAGGGATGGTGTTGGAGTCTCCACAGCTAGGAGTGCTGGGACGCTTCAACATCCATGCTGAGACTACCTTGTTGGGAATGGCTTAGGACTTCATGGCCTCCATGACAATCATGGGTCTGTCCCAAGTGGTATCTGGCCCTACTCAGGCTGCTTGGCACACTTTGGACCTTGTTCTCTGTGCTGTATGGGGTGATGGTGATCTTGTGGAGGAACTCAGTTCCATTGTCTGTCATGTCCTGGTGCCTTAGACTATGGGTTATGTAGTTATGTGGTTTAGTTAGCATAAGTAGGCCTCTCTTGTCATCTGCACCAGTGACCTGACATGAAAGGAGCATGATGGGAGGAGGGTTGGTATGCCCTGATGGAAAGCTACTCCAAGGTCATTCTATGTGAAACTTTAGGGAGGATTGCTTTGCTTTGATAACAACCATTAGCCAGATGCTAGGGAGAAATGAAACTTGCATTCTGTATTAACAAAGAGGTTTTGGCACCAAACCTCTCAGAGTCATCTTTGCTATGTTACTGGTCACATCTATGTCCTGACAATAAAGCTGCTATTCTTTGGAGCTTGTGTCTTGTGAGTACTTGTTGCCAGAGTTCATCACATTGTCATGGACAGATCATTATCTGATCAGATTTAGACTCACCGGAGCATGGAATCTCTACAGGGCTGGGGGATTGATTAGGATGGTCTGCCCCAGAAGGTTGATGGATTTGGATGGATTCCTGCTGGCTCTTGGGGATTTTCCTGTCACCTCAGTAGGCAATACTGTTGACACTCTGGCTGATCTCTAGAATGGAGAATGGTGAGGCCAGTAGACACAATAACTCCTGAGCATCCCCTCTTATGGAATGGAGATAAGCCACCCCCCTGGCTTTCCAGGGAGTGGCAGTGATGAGGAGAATGAGACAGAGACTAGAGTGACATTGGTGGAACCCTTGAAGCAAGTCTGACCAAACATGGGCTAGAGCTTATTTGAAGGCCCACTCTGTGGTAGTGCAGGCAGCAAAGAAATTATTTTTGCTACCACTATGGCATGTGCAAGGCTGTCCAGCAGAACTGTTTCAAGTGGTGAGAGGTCTATTACACACTGAAGCAGAAAATGAAGCAGAAGACCACTTGACAGCCCATCGTGAAGAATTTGCACAGCACTTTAGATAAAGTTGCATGGTAGATCTCGGATGCTGTAGCTGATACAGTTTCAGTGGAAGTAACCTTGGGTCCTATCTGTCCAGTGATAATGGATAATTTTCCATTTGTAGATGTGCCTGAAGATGTGCATAGGATCCCTGTGTGTGTGTACATGTGGGGATGAGAGCCACCACATGTGTGCTACACTCTTGCCCTTCCTGGCTTATCAAACAGGCCAGCACCTTAAACTGCTGCAGCCTTAAATGGCTTATAATTGGACTGGCTGCACATCTCTTCCTTGCCCAGCTTTTCTAAACAGTGTAGGTTAGACTCCACAGCTTTCCAGGCATGGGTAGAAATATGCAGCAGGCAGGCTGGGGAATCAATGTTTATTTGTGTCTAGCAGCAATGTGTCTGCATTCCAGAGACTGGAAATGTTTTTTTTTTTTTTTTTTTTTTTGATGGGAATTCCCCAAATCCCTCAACCAATACAGCAGGTGGTTATGCTGGCTTGGGGATTCTGCTAGCTGCAGTGCAAAAAAAAGAAAGAAAGAAAAAAAAAAAGAAAAAAAAAGAAAAAAAGAATTCTGTTGAATTTCAATATGATTCATGGGAGGAACAGGCTAATATTTTATCTTCTCAAATATTGAAGAACAGGTTAACAAGAATTGGTTAACAGTGGGAAGAATCTGAATGTTCAGCTCACCTGAGAGGTTCATTCTTGAGTTATGAGAACTTATTGCACGTTCAAAGGCAACATTTGGCAACCTGTGTGTAAACCTTTCAACCTGGTGTTAGCAGGCAATAAAACCACAGGCTTAGTACTAACACTGCAGCAATAGGGCTGCATAAATCATTGTGCTCATGACAACGGAAACACAAAAGACCCTGCCCTTCCCAAATTCATAAGGAGAATTGTTGAAGACAAACAAGCCTAATAAACACCATAATCACCATAATCAAGTATATTCATCACCTACAGATGGAATGGAGTGGAGTTCTCTTACAACATGTGATGTCCAAGTTCTATAGGCTGGTTCTTGTCAGATTAATGAGAATCTAGTGTAGAGGTGAGGCAGAAGGATGTTGTTCTCTGAACTGTAAAATCAGCCTTGAAAGAAACTTGGCACAGGGTCCTAGGCCCTAGATTAATTAAAGTTCAGCTTGTTGTTCTGGTAAACGGAACACAGTTGGGATTTGCTGTTTGCATAATTTACACTCACTGTGCTGGCTGATGTTCAGTGCAGCCTCATGTGGATTTAGTCAAGAATTGTGTATTTTTTTCTTCTTCCCAAGCATCACGAAGCTTGAGTAATTAATACCTTTGGAAAAAATGGAGCTCTTAAATAACAGTGATTCAATGACCATGCAGACTAGTGTTGTTGCAATTAATGGGACCTCACACATATAAAAAACATAGATGACATTGTCCCACTTGCATGGCTAGTCGTAACTCCTGAAAGAAGGCTTTATTACTGTGTTATATATTTTTCAGAAAAGTTCTCTTTAAAATATGCAAGAGATGTCTGTATATTCAATGCTTATAAGTGGAGGAATAAGCAAGTGATGGCTTGAAGAAAACAAGCCTACTTCAGAAAAATATAATGTAATCATGACTTTGTAGGCTATATTCAGAGCAAGGCAATACCAAACCACCTTTGAGTATTACTTGCCTAAGGAAACTCTATGAAATTCAATGGGTTGACATAAACTGACAGGTGACATGAAGGCATATACTATTACTATTACTATTACTATTTCTTTCTTTATTTATACATAAGGTACTATTTCTGTATTGCCTCCCAGACCACAAGGGCTCCTAAAGCTATAGAACAAATAAAAACCAATAAAAACTAAATAGATACAAAGCATTAAAATACTCTTTAAAAAACTTCTAAAAGTACTCTAAAAACAATAATAGAATCTGGTTTTGGAATGGTTTAAAATAGTACTTTCAAACATTGAATGCCATGTGGAACAGCCTTGTTTTCGCTGCCCACTGGAAACTTAAAAAAGCTTCCTTGAGTAGGGAGTTCCATAGTTGGGACATTGCTACAGAGAAAGCCCTGCTATGTGTACGCACCAAAGTAACTTCATGAGGTGTTGGGGCATACAATAGAGCCTCCTGTGAAGATTTCAAATTTCTGGAAGGCTCGTATGGGAGGAGGAGGTCTTTCAGATATCTTGGCCCCAAATAATTTAGGGCTTTTTAGGTCAAAACCAGCATCTTGAATTGAGCTTGGAAGAAAATTTGGAAGCCAGCATAGTTCTTGAAGACCAATGTTATACGGGTTCTAAAATGCACACCTGACACCAGTCTGGCTGCTGCATTTTACACTAGCTGCAGCTTTGAAACGCTTTTCAAGGGCAGCCCCATGTAGACTGCATTACAGTAGTCTAATCAAGATGCTGGGCAAAGGCACTCCTAGCCACCACAGCTGCCTGATGTTCCAGAAGTAGTGCTGGGACCAAGAGCACCCCCAAGCTATGAACCTGATATTTTAGAAGGAGAACAACCGTATCCAGAACAGGTTGTGATCCCAATCCCAGGTTGGTTTTCCTACTGACCAGCAGCATTTCCATCTTGTATGGATTATGCCTCAGTTTATTCACCCACACCCAGTCCTTTACTGCATCCAGACAATGATTCAGTGTTACCACAGCATCCTTGGCATTGGTTGTAAAGGATAGAGCTGGGTATCACCAGCATACTGATGACATCCAATCCCAAAGCTACTGTTAATAATAATTATAAGTTGACAATAACATTAACAGTTTAATCAAATGAATGCATAGCAAAGAAAAAAAATTACACACAGAAGTAATTGGATGTAGACTAATCAGCTTAGCAAGACCTCTATTTCCACCTATCCCCCCGCCTCCGGACTGTATATTGGAGGCAAGGACGAAGAGATTCCATGACACAAAAAGGCTATTTTCATTCTTGTGACAGGTTTTAGTCAAGGGGGCTAAATTGTCAGGTGTACCTCCCTTTTGCCTTTCCCTTTGAATAAAATATAGCAAGCCACATACTTGTCACAGGGCCCAGTGAGCTCTGAATGACCACGCATTTCCATAAAGCACCTGCCCACTAGCTATGGCAATCTTTCACATACTTTGTCATTACCTCAGTGGACAATTTCACATACAGAAGAAGACTGGCACAATCTTCAGGGGATTCAAGGATTTCAGAGCAGCTAATGAAATGGATGTCAAGTTTTTACAACATATGCAAATACACAGAAATTTAGGAAGCGGCAGAACCCCTGATTTCCACATCAGAAAGTCTAAAAAAGCTAGAGATGGATTCATTCTACTTTTCCAGTTCCACAATGTACTGTGAAATTCTTGGAATCCAGAATTAATTCATGAGAACCTTATTGGAGAATGTCTCTAGGCCTCAAAAACAAAACAAACAAACAAACACATACCCCCAAACACACACCCAAGATCTGTGATGTGAAAAAAAAATAAGCACAGGTAATATAATCAAATAGACCTTCACTGCTTCAGAAACTGGCACAGTGGTGATGGGAGATCCAGCATACCCTGTTGAAATCTCTAAGCTACTTGAGGCCATACTTCACAAATGAAGAGGCCCCCAAGAACATAGGAATAGTGCCCAACAGGTGGGGCAGTATACAAGAAAAAAACTCTAGATTTGTGCAGTGTTCTAACTTGTTGCATGGATGGTGTTTTGCTCAGAGGGCTATGATTAATGAAGTTCTCTTTAATCTCCTTCATACCTTTCACCTTTTACTGCTATAAAACAGATTATGTGACTACCAGCAAGTAAAAAATGTTTTTTAAAATGGCTTAAACCCAGTTATAGAAATGAGCAGTAAAACAACCTAATGTATGAAAAAGAAGGCCATAAAAAGAATATATCAGTAGAAAAGATTAATTTTCTGTACAGTGCGAGTCATGATTTACAACACAATTTTGGAAAATAGACTTTAGTCACTGAGTTGTTTTAACAGGTTAAAGTATTTTATATGACTTCTGGATCTTACTTTAATAAGGAGGAAAAGAAGCCTTAATACCTGAACCTTGAGATTACTACATTGTCATAAAACAAGGTGATTCTGCTTGTTTGAAATAAATTATTTTCAGAAAGCCATTCCCATGGCAGGAAAAGTGCTATTGCTATTGATTTCTTCCTTTATATACTTTTTGCCCCCATTTCCATAGGTCACTGCTCCGACTGGAATTTTCCTTGCATGTAAAGTAACTGATGTTGTGACAGCATTCACAACCAATTTTCATAAAACACTTGTCTTCGTTTTTCACTTGTAACACAGGAGCAGATGGTAACACAGACTCTTAGCAGCATACTAAGGAGGAGGTGTCATAGCTCTGTGGTAAAATGTTTTCCATTTCCCTCCCCCTTCTGCATTTATAAGCCCACAGGTTAAGTCACTGCCATTTCCAGTTGAAAGATCTTGGGTGGCAAACCTGGGAAGGACCTCTGCCTCAGAGACCCCTCCCCAGACAGCTGTTGACAGCCCTGATCTAGATGGACCACTGGTCTGCATCCTATAAAAGCAGCTTTTTATAGCCCTGGGAGAAGTATTATATATGCTTCAAAGAATGTTGAACTTTCCCCATTCTTTTACTTGAAGGGATTTTTTTGAGAGAGAGGCTCAGCTCTACTTGGAAAAGAAAAGGGAGGGGGAAATGGTGCTTTCTGCCAAAAAGAAATTATTTCAGTTCATTTTAAACAAGTGCTGAAATAGTGGTTAAAACACACAAGGTGTACACTGATTATTAAAGATCTTAAAATTACAGTGACTATGCTAGGCTTCTCACCCATAAGATACATTGGACTTTTACCATCCCCAGCCAGCATGGCCATGATTTCACACAACCAGATGGGCATGACTGGTGGTACTTCCTTTGCCTTGGTAAGTGGTGTGCAGTAAAAAAATTTGCCACCATTTTTGCAAGCAGATATCCTGAAATAGCTCTTCTCATCTCTGACTGATGCACTTAGAGCAGGGAAGGCCCAGCTTGAGGTTCTTACCAGAATCTCTAAAAATTATGAGCATGTCCATAAACCCACAGGATTAGTGGCCAGTATCCAACATTTTGTGATTGCAAACAATGTTACACTTGCAGATCCTGAATATCTATTTCTTCACTGTGAGCCGAATTCAACACGTTTTTCATTTGTGCAACCAGCTGTCCAACCATGGGCACAACCAGTTGCACAAGTGGTAGCATGACAAGGGGGCACAGGAACAAACATGATGTGGCTTACACAACTGGGGAAACCAACAGACCTCCACCAGTGCTTTGTTTTCCTCTTCAAATCATCCTTTGATTTAGGACATTATCAGACTAGTGTGTAAAAATGATGTAATTCCACGAGTGAGGATATTGAAACACTGTGGCATTATTATACTTACTATCCCACATCACTGCAATCACATGAAAGAACTGCCATGGAATTGTCTCATGATGACCACTAGCGATTTAAGAATGGGAGTTTACTTCCATGATTTAGCATGGGTGAGATTTCAGCAGTTCTCGAGAGAAGATATGAGTGTGCTTAAAACTGCAAAAACACCTTAGTTAACAAAGCAAATGGACACACAATCACTCAAACAAACATAAAAGCCTTGAAACTAAACTTCACGGTTCATAAAAGGAGTGTCCCGTGCTTCTTTTTTGCATTCTCACACAGAAGTTCTCGTTGAGGACCACCCATTCACACAGTGATTTCACAATTACAATGGGATGTGTTTTCACATACCCGCAATACCTTAAAAAAAGTGATATTGATGGATTATCCCATCAATTAAAAACGATGCCTTATTTGTGGCTGGGACATGGAGTGGCCACATGATGATGATGTCATGTGACAGCTGTGCCTGTTCATGCTACCTTGATGTTGTAATCCTGCAATTTTTTGCCACATCTGATAAAGTTTGTAGTCTAAGTGTTTTGATTTCTACTGGACTGAGCTAAAAGGAATTAAAACTAGAAAGTCCAGCATTCAGCAGCACTGGGACCATGTGAGAATACCTGGAAGCTTTTAGTTTCTTACTGTTGCTGTGTTTTCAGTGAATTTGGGGAAGGGGGTGCAAAACAAAGATAGGCATGTTTCACTTATCTGTACCTGTTAAAGAGCCATCTCTGAGAAGCAATAAAATCATAATCTCAAACTGTCCCAATTTGGCAGGGACAGTTCCTCAGTTGTCCCACTTTCCCAACTGTTTTTAAAATGTCCCAGTTTTTCTCTCCTCCTCTCACCTTCCTCCTTTGTCCTCAGCTTACTTCCAATGAAACAAACTGGGTTCAAAGTGCAAAACTACAATAGTTTGCACTCAACTCAGCACGAGTGAAAGGACAGGAGGGGGCAAAATCTAGCCCTTCTTTGCAGACTCAGGCAAAAGCAAATTGACACATTATTTAGCTTGTGTGTTCTTCCTTGTTAATAACTTTTGCCATCTTGACCATATGTTACTTGAATGAAAAGAAAAAAAAACAGAGCACAGGAATCAACAATCTATGAACAACAGTAGAATGCTAAAAAATGACAAAACAGTTGACTCAAAGATATGATAATAAACAGTTCCTGACAGTACAAAGAACTAAAAGGTAAATGGATGTAAGACTTGATTTTTTATAATTACCACAGAAACCTAAATCCTTCATAAGATTTTCAAAAATATTTCCAAGGTTCTAAAGAAGTCCACAAGCAGGTAAGAAAGTTCTCAAAATACAGCAGAAGAAGGAACGTGGCAGCACCTTTAGATTAACTGGTAAAAAACCCAAAACTGATGGACTTCCACTCCATCCAGCTTTCCACTGTAGTAGTTTTCAAAGTAGCCATGTTAGTCTCCTATAGCAGAAGAAGGAGGAAGAGAGGTGGAGAGGGAAAAAAAGGAAGTGGCATCTACCAGTTACAGTAGTCTTAAAGTGCTGCTACTTTCCTTTTTTTTCTTCCTCCCCCTCTTTTTAATGCTCAAGAGACTAACATGGCTACTTCTTTAAAACTACTATACTACTGCAGATTTAAGTCACTTAATTCCAGTGTTGCTGCTGCTGTTGTTATGTCCCTTCAAGTCATTTCTCACTTCTAGCCACCCTACAGTGAACTTAACACAGGGTTTTCTTGGCAGAATTTGTTCAGAGGGGTTTTTCCCTTGTCCTTCTTTGAGGATGAGAGTGTGTGATTTGTCCAGGGTCACCCAGTGGGTTTCTGTGGCCAAGCAGGAATTTGAACCCTGGTCTTCCAGTGGCCCCCCCTCCCTCTGGCTTTTCTTCGCAAACGAAGATTCAGGAAGGACTCATCCTGCACTTTCTGCAAGCCTGCTGATGACTAAAAAGGCCAATCCGAGATAAACATGTCTGGTTGCAGAAAGCACAGCAGAAGGTCTCCTTGGGTGATGTTTCCGGGTTGTGATTCTTTCTGCGTTGTCGCAGAAAGACTTGTTCGGCGTGAGTTCTAAAATAAGGCTGCAGCATTGTGGATAGTGCATCTCCATGCCTCCTGATGTGAGGCTAGGGCAGACCACTGTTGGTGATCAATTTGGTCGAGCCTGAGATGTTGTTTCAGGGAGTCCTTGTATCGCTTTTTTGGAGAGCCCTTCTTATGCTGACCCGTGGCGAGTTCACTGTAGAGTACTGTTTTTGGGAAGTGATGGTCCTCCATCCTAGAAACATGCCCTGCCCAGCGCAGCTGCGTTCTCAATATCATGGCCTCAATGCTGGTGATCCCTGCTTGCTCAAGGACGGCAACATTCGCCACATAGTCAATCCAGTGTATATTTAGGATTGTGCGTAGACAGCGCTGATGAAAGCGTTCGAGGAGTCGTAAGTGTTGGCAATAGGTGACCCATGTTTCAGACCCGTAAAGGAGAATAGACAGTACAATGGCTCTATACACATTGATGTTTGTGCTGCGCCTCAGCTGTTTAGTTCAATATTAAAGCCCTATACCACACTAGCTCTCTAATGTCCTTTACTGAACCCAAAAATATTTCCCCCTAATCTTGACATACTTGTTAAATATTTCCAAACTCAACAAAAGAGGAAAACATATGCCTCTTGTGAATAGTTCTATGTACACACACATACACATGCGTACCATGTGGTTATTTAGGTTCAGCTGAATTATTGGACTATTACTGATTTCCCCCCCTTTGCTAGCTCATCTACATCATTTCTGCTTCACTTCTCTCAGAAATTTTGAATCACCTCAAATGACATGAGCCTTTAAAAATACATTTACCTATTTATAGCATAGTAAAGTTAGCAGATGGTCTCTTGGCAGCATCAGCTACAACCACATTTTGAGAATGAATGAATGCAGCTCCACATAATTTATGGAGAAAGAAGTCTTCATGGCAAGGAAAACTCCAGTTCTCATCAAACTCCAGTCCATTTTTTGCTTCATGCCTCACTAAGGTGGCTAAGATGAAACAGAGGACCTTTTCAAATGGGGTAAAAAACCCCGAGGAGGTTGGGAGAATGGTGCTGTTCTGCTTACAGTGCCCCATTTCAGATGGTGCCATCCTCCTCCTGACCTTCCCCTGTGCTTCCCCCATGCTGTAGGCACCACTTTTTATTGACAGGGTTTTCCCGTCAATAGGAGTGGCACGTTTCTTCTGACCTCCTTGGGAATTTTTTTACCCCCATTTTCAAAAGTCCTAAGGGCATCTTGAGATGCATCCCAAAACTGAGTGCTTTGTTTGCCTCCACTTTTAACAATTTCTTAATTACTTTTGTGGCTGCTATCCTATGTACACATACCTACTGGATTAAGTAAAATCTACTTCCAGCTAAACATTCCTAGGATCAGACTGTTAAATGGCAGTGTTCAGTTATATATGTGGTGGTGATAAAAGACATATACTGTATATTTAAACCATAATTTCAATAGTATAAATGGACTTTGAAAGACACACTAATGCTACAGAGTAGTACTTCACAGTTTGCCTGGCTGTGTGTAACAGCAATAGCAAAAAAATTCTAAAATCATATTTCACGTGACATTTTGTAGTTATTTACTAAAACAAGTCGGCAATTATTTGTAAATTTTGAGACATACAGCACATCCTATGTAAGGATAATGCATTCAGTTGAACTTCTTTCCAGGTTTACCATCACAATCACATGAAAAATTAGTTTGTTAAAATACACGTTTGATTTTGATGGGACATCAGTGCATGTAATGATGCATTGGATTGCAGTTTGAGTATTTAATTAAATTTCTAAGGGCCTTCTGGTATGCTAGATTATGTTAGTTTATTGTCACAATATTTGAAATAATGATGTATTGCTGTTATTAACTGCCCTTGAATCGACCCTGACTCCTGGCCACCACATGAATGATACATCTCCAAGTCTCCCTGTCTTCGGACTTTTTCAGACGTTTAAAAAGCAACGCAAGCAGACTCATCAGCTTGCAAGGCTGCTGCGCTGCAAAGTGTCAGTTTCGGATGACGCTGCCCTCTAGCGGTACTGTTGCGGTACCGCGGAGAGAGTTGAGCGTCATATTTGCTTGATTTTTACTCACGATCAGCTTTTGTGAGTAAAAATCAAGCAAATATGATGCCCATGACCTCTCTGGTTGAGTCTATCCATCTGGTGTGTGGCCTTCCTTTCTTTCCTTTTCCCTCCACCTTTCCTAGCATTATTGATTTTTCCAGTGAGCCATGTCTTTTCATGATGTGACCAAAGTACGACAGCCTCAATTTAGTCATCTTGGCTTCTAGTGAGAGCTCTGGCTTGATGTGTTCTGAGACCCATGTGTTTGCCTTTTTGGCCATCCACTGTATCCTCAGCACTCTTCTTCAACACCACATTTCAAATTAGTTGATTCTGTATTAGCTTTCTTCACTGTCCAGCTCTCATATCCATACATGATGATAAGAATGATGACTGCTTGAATGATCCTGACTTTATTGCTCAGTTGCTTTGCATTTTTCTGATCTTGTCTAGTTCTTTCATAGCGGCCCTACCCAGTACCAGTTTTTTTCTGATTTCATGGCTTCAGTCTCTGCTCTGGTCTATGATTGATCCAAAAAATGCATCCTTAATTTTTAATGCGCTACAGAAGCATTCACTGACCCCTCTAACTTTTCCACATTTTGTGTGTTACAGTCTGTAAATGAAATGAATTTAATGGGCTTTGTTACTACAGTACTTTGCTACTACTTTGATGTGCACAAGATCTATAAAATTAGCTAATACATATTGGGAACTGCTTAATGCAGTGTAGATGTGTAAATTCCTATTGCTTAAAACAATTTCTAAGCCACTCTGATAGCCTTTGTGGCTAAAGGGCAGGGTATAAATACCTAATTTTAAAAAAAGGTGAAAAATATTTTTATTGTGGCACAAAAGTTAAGAAAAATAAACTTGCACTTGTTGGTTGCATGTTGCTCACAGTGCTAAGTATCTTGTGTACTTTAAGCAGAAACAATGCTAATTATAATCCATTTCAGTTCCACTAGGGAACTGAGGTGTGTGTGTGTCTAAATACATCTGCAAGGAATTGTATATCAGGTTTTACCACCCAAACCATAGCTGTTAAAAATAAGATATAGGGAGGAGCATGTTTTCAGACTGACATAAAACCTTCCACAATAAAACCAGGAGCTCTGAATTTCATGCTACTTTAATACTGTCTTTGAAGTAACGGAAAAACTATTTTCCAGCAATTGCTTCAAGGGTTCCTGTGATAATTTTTCCACAGAAGACCCATATTTTTCTTAAACAAGATAGCAGAAGTGTTTCCCAAGTTTTATTGTCATTTCTTTCCCCCCCTGCAACATTCTTTTTATGTGGATAGATTTACTTACTCCTTATTATACACTCCCTTTGCAATGTGAAAATAGTTTGTTTTCAAGGCCTAATAAGTTAAAATTATTAATGCATTTTACAGGATTCTACTTGGGTGGGTTAATAGCGCAATCTATTCCTAAGTAAGGACTTTTTCAGATGCTCTAAAACCCATAAGGGGATTGTGGGAGAGGTACGTGGCTATTGCGTGGCAGGGGGTCAGTTTCGGACGATGCCGTCCCTCTTCCATCATTGTCTGTGTTACTTCCATGCTCAATCTATTGAAAAGGTGCCACTTTTTACTCACAAAAAACTTCTGTGAGTAAAAAATGGCACATTTGCAATAGATCAAACACGGACGTAACACGGACAATGACGGGAGGTGGATGGCGTCGTCCGAAACTGACCCCCTGCCACGCGATAGCCGTGTACCTCTCCTGCCCACCCCTGATGGGTTTTAGGGTGTCTGAAAAAGTCCACAGTCTACTCAGAAGAAATTGCCACTGAGTTTACTGGGGTTTACTCAGCAACGTAAGTAATACAGTAAACAGTATAGACAGTATAGACAGGAAAGATCGAAGACACTTTTTGCTGGATGTGAAGAACTTTTACCTACCTTGACAGCCCCCATCTTGGAATATCACACAATTGGCAATATCTAATAATTTGGCTTGCTGTGGCCTTCCACATGGTTGTCAAGAAAACCCTGAAGGCCAAGGCTAGATATGCTTAATAGCATACACAACCAAGGGAGGGGCCATCCAAATTACTATATCTAGGTCAAGGTATTTCCTGAGACCATCTGGAGGTGGATCATTCACTAATCCACTTGAAAACAGCAGAGTCCTCAATGGTTGCAAAACAGGTTTTTCCTCTCCTCCTCTCCTCAACAATAGAAGTTGCCTGCTCCTATTCAATTCCAAATGTATCACCCATTGATGACCGTTAATGCTTCTGGAGAACCCTCTGTCTAGTCCCAGGAAACACCAAGAGACATTGTATCCCACTCTAAATTTCATCCCTTCAGGGAAATTATCAGATATAAATATTACCCTAAAATTCCTCTCAAGTGTGCACAGACCCTCTTCTTCCTGACTCCATGCTAGACCTCCTTCTTCTCATCTCCACAACAGTTTGTGTAGCCAAGTCCACAGTTCTTCAACTTTCCATGATGCTGGTTTGCTGTGTAACCCTCATAAAGCCACTCTGAGTCTCTGCTGCATGAATCTCAGCCCTCCAGGATTTGTATAGTACAGCCCACAATCCCCTTACTCTGTTCCTCCATCCAAATACTTCCTACTTTCTTTGATAGCTTTGTGTGAGTGCTTGAAGCCTGAGCATAAGAGTGAATGCTATTAAGATTAGTTTCCAATAAAAAAAGCATTTAATTGTATGTTCTGGCTTGACGTCTCTTCAGTGATTGTTGGTATGCATAGGTCAAATGATCCTGCTGTTACCCAGTCCTTGCTGCCATTTTGAGCTAATTAAATATTCCCCATATTAAGATTTGGACACTAGTGGGATCCTCACGGACCCCATGCAATTTGGGTAACAGAACAAGATGGCATCCTTCACTCATATACTGAAACTGGCTAGACTGGTGGCTATATGCTACAGCATACAGCAGCAGCCACTGCACTTTAGGGCAGAAGGCTACCTTAGGAAGTACAGGCCATGTGGACCACATAACTACTTTCACAGTGCTAGCTGCTCACAGTGCTAGCTGCCAGGGTGCATGAGCTAGACCCTCCTGAACATGTGCAGAGAGTCTTGCTGTGCTAGTAGTTCAAGGCACATGTGGCCTTGATTTCAGGCTGAAAATAAATCATTCAGTCACAGTGTGTCTAACTAGAAGCTGTTGTCATAAGCATAAAAGAGTCTTACAGAAGAAGCAGTCAGTCCAAGTAGGCCAAGAGGTACAAGAGTAAGAGTAAGAGAACCAATACAATGGGCTGCACTATTATATATGCATATCATGATGGGATATGCAATCACATCAACACAGCAAGTTCCCAGGCTTGAAACCTGCTCAAAGCATTCTCATGGAGATACCAGCCTCACAGACACTTTGGCTGGCTACTCCCCTGCATTTCCAGCCTCAGCACAAAAACAGTCAATACCAGCTGTGCTCTTAGGTCACTATCAGTCATAGCTCCTAATGGTTACAACTCACTTTGCTGTAAAAAAATCTATAGGTACAAATATATCCCAACACAATGTAGTTGCAGTATTAATGTACATGTGAATCAAACAGAAAATATTGTTGCCTGCTGCCTGAGATTATTACACCACGTTGCCTGGTATTAGGACTGGCCCTGCTATGGATACTCCAATGAGCTTCGTAAATGTTAATGGGGAATATTATGAGGTTGCTAAAGATGAAGCACATCAGTACCTCTACCTATTTGATATGATGGTACTCACTTGCAAATGCAGCAATGATTCTAGTAAGAATCTGTACATTATATGATACTGTACATTATTTTCTTATATAGGCACACTTACACAATACAGGTTAACAAAACCTTGGCAAAGAAGATCCTTTTTAAAACATCTTTTTATGGAAGCCCAGCCCAGCCCCCTTTTCTTGTCTTCTGTCTAGCTGGAAAATAATGATGATTGCAGCACTGGCACTAGGAGGATGGTGAAGGAGGGCTGGAGAAAAACTGACCTTCAGTGTTGGTTGCAGTAGTGTGTCTGCAGTAAACTATGCAATAAAGCTTGATCTGGGAAAGAATGGGATTCTACTCTAGGTGATCCTATCGTAGCTGTGTGTGCTTACATACAAGGTATATTTCAGAGGAAGGAAGTGGCAAAAGCACCTTGGAGTCTTCCTTGCTTAAGAAAACCCTATGACATTCATGAGGTCACCATAAGTTGACAGGCGACTTGAAGGCGCAGGCACACACAAACAGCTGCCTCTGGAATCCTTTACTGAGAGTGTATGAAAAGCAAAACAGAAAAAAAATGGGTGGGGGGAGAGTATCCTGCCACACCATCTACACTGGCATGTTGGAAAAAAGTTTTGCCACCAGAATGGAAATCAGTAGTGGAGGCTGTTGAAAGGGGGGGGGGGAATCATCCCAGGGTGCATTTTAGAAGAATCTTTCAGGTGGTCTCTAGAAGAGTCAAAAAGTTTTTGTTACTTATGTAAAGCTTACCTGACCTAGTTGTTTCATTTCACATGTGTATAATGTTAGGTAGTTTTTTTTAAAGGTTGAATTAGTCTTCTTTTTTGTGGTGTAGGAACCTATCCCTATGCTTTCCATGTTATTTCCACCTGTGCTACTGTATTTTCCATTAAAGAAGTAAAGCCCAGGAACACATCTACTTCATTAACTGAGGTATACTTGTACAGGGTTAAAATGTAAACTTGGAAAGCAATTTGTAAACTTAGCTTAAAATTACTATTCCTTTACAATGGTATCCTAATACAAAAAGGGAAAGTTAGCAAAAGAAAAAGGCTTCAGAAAAAGGAGAAATGAGAAAATGTTGGAAATTAATGCCTCACCTTTGCACATACCTTTGAAGGAACCTTCTTGAGTACTATGGAACTGCTGGCCTATCACCCATCTGTTTCTTTTTTGACATTGGTATTGATTTTTATAAAAGAAAACATTACACAAAGAAAAAAATATACCCATCCTTGAGTCTAAGCTACCTGTTTTGGTTTATTATTTATTTATTTGATTCATCTCCTGCCTTTCTTCCTATGCAGGATCCAAACCAGCCAGATGGTTTATATTATCTTCTAAGACTCCATTTTATGTTAGCACTGCCAATGGTGAGGAATGCTGGGAGCTGCAGTGCAAGAACAGGGTTGGGGGAATCTTTGGCCCTCCAGATGTTTTAGCCCACATCTCTCATCAGCCATACCCAGCATGACCAACAATAAGGGATGGTGGAAGCTGTAGTTCAAAACACCTGCAGGGTCAATACCTGGTCTGTATAGCATTCCAAAAGCTATTAGTTATAAATCTGTTCCCATTTATTCTTTTGCCTTAAGAATAAATAACTGACAGATTTTTATTTTGATGTAGGCAACAAGGTTATCAAAATGTTATTGCTACATTTAAAACCCTTTCAAACCTATGCTGCTTTCCAGAAGCTTTAATATATGCTAATTACTAGTCCCCTTCATGGAATGATTCACTAACTAATTAAGCACATATCTTGCAGAAAGTTATTTGGCGTATGTTTCATCAAAATCAATGGGAATTAAATGTGGATAACCATGTGCTTCAGCATTGATTGGTGTGTTTTTTTCTCATTGACCCCAAGCTAATCTTTCAGTTAATGTCATATTTTCTCTCTGGTTACATTTGCAGTAGCCATCCAAACACAATATGCAAGGAAAATGTAAATACAGTTTCTGATCTATAGCTCATGTTTTCCGCATATGCCTTATATAGGAAATCTACTGGGCTCACTGCAGAATCAAGAGAGGAGCAAGTTGCTAAACTTTGTCCAACCGAGAGAAACTATGGAAAAAAAAATCCCACTCTACAAAAACGTCATTGCTCATGTGAGTTCCGTCAGGACCCTATACGACTCAGCTGGAGACATAGGGCCCCTTCACACTACACAGTTATAGCACTATGATTCCACATTTAGTGCCATGGCTCATCCAGTGGGGTCCTGGGTTTTGTAGTTTGGAGGGGCACAGAAGGAGCTCTCTGGCTGAGAATTCTAAATGCCCTTAAGGCTCCAAATCCTGTCTGATCATGGAAGCTAAAGCAGGGTCAGTCCTGGTTAGTATGTGGATAGGAGACAGCCAATGAATATCAGGTGCTGTAGGCTATATTTCAGAGGAAGGAAATGGCAAAATCACCTCTGAGTATTCCTTGCCTAAGAAAACCCTATGAAATTCATGGAGGTACCATAAGTCAACAGGTGACTTGAACACACACACACACTCATTAGTCTTTGAAGCACAAGCCAACATAAACTTGTGCATGCTTAAAGTATTCAGATTGAAACACCTTTCTGGCAGACTAGTATGCCCTGAAAAAAATAAGCCCTGATTGGGAAGCTCATGCTGCTCTGTTTTTATATGTTACATAATTTTAAAGGCTGTTCTGTTTTTAATGCAGACTGCTTCTGAGCCTTGGAAAAGGATAGAGAATGTATGGCTGCATCCTGGGACATGCTGCATTAGCAGTTAGTAGTTATGTCATAATTCCCCTGTCATAGATAAATCATTACCTAGCAGAACTTAAGCACTGTGTGGAACTTTTAAAATAGTCCACCCTTGCACAGTAATAGAGCCAGCAGGATTTCCAAAGGAAAGTGTTAGAGGAGAGTGGCCAATGCAACACCTGTTTTTAAAAAGGAATCAAGGGCAGTTCCAGGAAACTATAGGCCAGTTAGCTTAACATCTGTTCCAGAAAAATTGGTGGAAAGTGTTATTAAGGATAAAGTCACTGAGCACAGAGAAGGTCAAGCCATGCTGAAAAAGAGTCGATACAGCTTTTGCAAAGGTAAGTACTGTTTCACCAACTTTTTAGAGTTCTTTTGAAAGTGTCAATAAACACAGGGGCAGAAGTCATCCAGTAGACATTATTTACTTGGACTTCCAAAAGGTTTTTGATAAAGTCCCACAGCAAAGAAGCCATACTTCACATACATACTGGTGGGATATAAGTGTCAGAAACAAACCAAGAAAGAGATGTTGGGACAGTGCCAGACAGCTCAAAGAAAATGCCCATCCAGTGCGTGCAGTTGCTGTAAAAAAGACAAACTTGAGAGGGAATTGAAAATAAAATTGCCAATACCACACTGCCATTTTCCAAATCCATTGTGCAACCACATCTCATATGCAGTTCTGGTCATCTTTTTTAAAAGGACATTCTACAGCTAGAAAATGTGCAGAGAGGAACAACCCTCCCTATGAGGAAAGGTTACAGAGTTTGGGACTGCTTAGCTGAAGAAAGGATGAATACATGGAGAAATGACAGAGGCATATAAAAGTATGTATTGTGTAGAAAAAATGGGCATGGAGGACTATTTTTCTCTTTTTCTCTTCTTTTGTGGACCTGGGGGTCATGCCATCTACTGCAGCTGTATTATGGAAGATTCAGGAGAGATAAAAGAAGTACTTCTTCACTGAGCACACAGTTAAACTGTGGACCTCACTTAAGCACGCTTTTGGGTGGGGATTGGTCTTTGCCGCAGGGAGGGGTGGAGACCAGTGTTGGACGTCAGGCTGGCGTCCCGACGTCATGAGAGGGGGCAGGGCTGAGCTGGAAGCCTATTTAAGGCTGCTCCGCCCTTCCCACTCTCTCTCTTCTTTGAATAAATTTCAGGGTTCAAGGGGAGGTCAAGGTGGACCCAAGGGTGCGGGAGGCAGTGCTCCACCTCAAAAGGGGTCCCAGCCCAATTAAGTTGGTAGTTTTGAGCCGTTTGCTTCGGTTTTATCCCAATAGGGAAGCTGCTAGTTATTTATACAATGGGTTTAAAGTTGGGTTTCGAATTCCTTTTCAAGACCCTCGACGGGCCTACAAAGCCCGTAATCTGAAGTCCATTAAGGGTATGGAGTCAATAGTCAGAGCTAAGATTGAGAAGGAAGTTTTGGAAGGTAGGGTTGTGGGACCATTTACCGAGTTACCAGTGCCCAATTTACGTATTTCCCCTTTGGGGGTGGTACCTAAGAAGGCACCGGGAGAGTTTAGGTTAATTCATCATTTGTCTTACCCGAAAGGCGAATCTGTTAATGATTTTATCCCTGCTGAGTTGTGTTCAGTTAAATACCCATCATTTGATGCTGTTATTAGGGAAGTCCGTAGGCATGGCCCGGGTGCGGAGATGGCCAAATGCGATATCAAGTCTGCCTTTCGCCTTTTGCCGGTGTACCCGGGGGATTTTGAGCTTTTGGGTTTTTCTTTTGAAGGCCTGTTTTATATGGATAGAGCTCTACCCATGGGTTGTTCAGTTTCGTGCAATGTCTTCGAGACTTTTAGTACCTTTTTAGAATGGGCATTAAAGGTTAGAACAGGTATGTCCGGAGTGGTACATTACCTGGATGATTTTCTGTTTATTGGGGAAGCAAGCTCGGGCCGATGCAATTATTTATTGCATCAGTTTGACCTACTATCAGAGGAGTTAGGTGTTCCTTTCGCCCCGGAGAAAACAGAGGGTCCAGCGCTGCAGCTCACATATTTGGGCATTGAAATTGACACGATCAATCAACTCTGCCGTTTGACGGCTACCAGAGTGGCTGACTTAGTAAGGAGGGTTTCAGAGTTTATGGCCCATAAGAAGGTTAGCCTGAGAGAGTTTCAGGTTCTAATTGGACACCTGAACTTTGCTTGTAAAGTTGTGGCGCCGGGACAGGCTTTTCTGCGCCGTTTATGCGACGCTACTAAGGGTGTTTACCAGCCCCACTATATGATTCGCATCACATCAGGTATTCGTGATGATCTCCAGGTATGGCTGGACTTTTTAGAGCAGTTTAATGGGGTTTCATTTTGGCAGGAAGATAGAAAATTACACGGAGCACTGCAGATTGCTTCTGATGCTGCTGGTGCTATAGGTTTTGGTGTTTATTTCACGGGTCGTTGGTGTGCAGGTAGGTGGCCCCAAGATTGGGTCTCGTCCGACATCGTTGGGGACCTTACCTTCCTGGAATTTTTTCCAGTTTTGGTTGCCGTTTATGTTTGGGTGGCGGAACTGGCGAATTCCACTGTACACTTTTGGTGCGACAATATGTCGGCCGTCCACGTCATAAACTCCTTAACTTCCAGATCCTCCCGGGTCATGCGATTGGTTCGCTCCTTCACTTTGCAATGCCTCAGGCACAACATTTTGTTTGTTGCCGGCATGTGGCGGGCGTTGACAATGGCATTGCTGCTGCTCTTTTCCGCATGCAGATGGAGCGCTTCAGAGAGTTGGCTCCCGACGCGATGCCCGAAGGCGAGCCGATGCCAGCAGACCTGTGGACGATTGGGAGGTCGAAGTGATCAGGGCCTTAAGTATGTCCTTAGCACCTTCCACTAGGAGGAGCTATTCTAGAGCTGTTCGCGAGTTTAGCCAGTTTGGGCTTCAATCTGGATGGCGTCCGGGTACATATGTACCCGTGTCGCTTTTGTTACAGTTTTGTGTCCATTTATACCATAGAGGGTTGGCCCCACAATCCATTCGTTCAAAGTTGTCTGCTCTGGCCTTTTGGTTGAAGGCTGGTGGGTTTGAAGACACTACTAATTATTTTACAATACACAAGGTATTGGAAGGTTGGGTCAGGGACAGAGGTAGAGTAAAGGACAGCAGGGCCCCATTTTCCCCAGGGATCCTGCAGGGTCTTTTTGCCATCTGGCCTGACATTTGCATTTCACCCTACGAGGAATTGCTTTTTCATGCTGCAGCACTCGTGGCATTCTTTGGTGCCTTGCGCATCAGTGAGCTGGTGCGGGCATCCAAGAATGACCAGTCTAGATGGGCTTTGGAGATACAGGATGTTGAGTGGGGTGATCAGTATGTGCAACTTAAGTTATGATTTTCTAAAACAGATCAAAGGGGCTTGGGAGCAAAATGCAGGCTGCATACCTGTACCCAAAGGGATATCTGTCCTGTGAGAGCCTTGAGGCAGTATTTGCTGGTTAGAGGGCCTTCACCTGGACCATTGTTTGTGCATGCTAATAGTTCCCCTTTAACCAAGTTTCAGTTTTGGGCAGTGACGTCCAAGGCCTTGGAACGGCTGGGCCTGAAAGGTAAGCGTTTTGCGACACATTCTTTTCGAATTGAAGTGGCATCTACTGCTGCTGCTCTTGGATTTCAGCCCGAAGCTATTCAGAGGATTGGACGTTGGCGTTCATCCGCATATCGTAGGTATGTCAGAACACTGCAATGTTAACTGGTTTCTTTTCTTGTTCTTTCAGGTCCCAAGCCAGCGTTGGTGAGACGGCGGGTGATCGTATGCGGCCACAGTATGGTTTACTGGGCAGTGTGACAGGCCCGAATGAGCCATTTTGGACCTCACCTCGCCTTGGGGGACCAGTTGGTTGTTGAGTGGGTTGGGAGGAGGGGTCTCCGTTGGCATGGCCTGTTGCCACTTTTGTTTGACGAACGCCACGGTCCTCCTCCGGATGTTATCATTATTCACTTGGGTGGAAATAATTTGGGTTTATTAAAAGGGAAGGCCTTGGTCCTTCAGGCGATCCATGATATGCGGCTCATCTGGTCACGGTGGCCGGATGTGGTCATCATGTGGTCTGCCATTTTGCCCCGACAAATTTGGAGAGGGGATGGTGATCCCCGTTTGATCGACAGGGCCCGGTGCAGAGCTAACAGAGAAATTAAGAATGCTCTCGCCAAGGGTTTGGGTTGGTATATCCCGCATCCTGCTATAATATTCGAGAGGCCCGAGCTCTACCGAGCTGACGGTGTCCACTTGTCGGATGTGGGTAATGCAATTTTTCTGGCAGATCTTCATGGGGGGGTTGAGGGACCTTTTGGTCAGGCTGGTGGGGATATAGGGACTAAGCGGTCAGGCTGGTGGGGATATAGGGACTAAGCGGACGCTTGACCCTATGTATGGCCTGAAATTTGGGGGAGGCGCAGATTCGGTGTGCACCTTGGCACCTATTTGAGTGAAGGGAGGGTCTCTGGAACGACCAATAAAGCCATGGGACTTAGCGGAAGGGAAGGAGACTCACCTTGTGGCTGGCCCGAGGGATAAGCCCCCACCCTAATCCGTGCGGCTTGAGTGGGAGACTTTTGGGTTGGTCTTCCAGGCACGGGCCGGCTTGAGAGCAACTCCAGTGATGGGGTTCCTTTCGAGGGCTCAGGTGCTCACCAGGGGAAGCTGGGGGGTAAGGTCTCAGTTAGACCTACGGCCTCAGCTGCTCCCTCACTTGGTTGCCTCCCCCCCCCCATGAAGATCCTAGAGGGCTTAAATAGGTAGGGTTCAATAAAGACCCTTTATTTCACCCATACATCTTGTGTCTAGTCTCTTTATTCCCTGAGTCATGTGGCAATCCCAATCCCCTCCCATTAAGCACGCTTTCGGGTGGGGATTGGTCTTTGCCGCAGGGACGGTGGAGACCAGTGTTGGACGTCGGGCTGGTGTCCCGACGTCATGAGAGGGGGCAGGGCTGAGCTGGAAGCCTATTTAAGGCTGCTCCGCCCTCCCCACTCTCTCTCTTCTTTGAATGAATTGACCTACCCTCCCGCCGCGGACATAGTGTGATAATGGTTGCTTTACAATTAGGGGCGGGTAGGAATTTTTTCCCTCTTTTCAGGTTTTTTTTTTTTTTTGCCTACCCCATACTGTGATAAGCGGCATTTGGGAAGATTGGCTAGGGTGGTGTCTAAATAGGTAAATTTCACTGGGCCTGAAATTTGGGGGAGGCGCAGATTCGGTGTGCACCTTGGCACCTATTTAAGTGAAGGGAAGGTCTCTGGAATGACCAATAAAGTCATGGGACTTAGCGGAAGGGAAGGCGAGCAACCCCAGTGATGGGGTTCCTTTCGAGGGTTCAGGTGCTCGCCAGGGGAAGCTGGGGGTTAAGGTCTCAGTTAGACCTACGGCCTCAGCTGCTCCCTCGTTTGGTTGCCTCCCCCCCCATGAAGATCCTAGAGGGCTTAAATAGAGAGGGTTCAATAAAGACCCTTTATTTCACCCATACATCTTGTGTCTGGTCTCTTTATTCCCTGAGTCGTGTGGCAATGAGCACACAGTTAAACTGTGGACCTCACTGCCATAAGATGATGTAATGGCTGCCCATTTGGGTGGCTTTAAAAAGGGATTGGATAAATTCCTGGAGGGTGGTTCTCTAGGTACTCGTTAGGAGATATATATATATACACTTTATGAATACTTGGCTGAACTAGATAGACCTTCAGTGTGATCAAACATGACATTTCTTTATTTATCTATTGCAAATAAATAAATAAGTTATGAGGCATTTCCAGCCATCAAACTTGAATATCCCATTGCTCAGTGGAATGAACAGATGACATGGATAGCTGATACAATTATTCCCAAATACTCTCTTATCTACAAAGCTTCCTGTAGATTAGGCAGAGTGAGATATCTACTTTAGGTAGCACATTTAGGATGCCATGAAAGGGCAGGACATTGGCTTATGAGTCTCTGGTGCACTGTTTTGTTCTGATTTGGCTGCAAGTCCTTAAAAGGTATGCTGATGGACTTTGCTTGTCTTGCAGACAATAGTTTATGGGACATGGGGACTCTGTTTTGTCCACTATGCTCTATAACATATACAGCACATTGAGTCTCTGAGGGAAGCCATCCAGGATTTGGAGGCTCAGTCTCTTTACTTTGCTGATGACACTAAGCCTTTTCTTTCCATTTTAACTGATGCCAAGGAAGCTGTGAAATTCTGAGCCTCTGTCTGCATGAAACAAGGATTGAACATAGATGTTCCGATGGAATCTCAGGCCAAATAAAAGTGGTTCTGTTGATCAATAGGTGAGCTAATTTGGGATATAGATACAGCCTGTTCTGGATGGGGTTGCCTTCTCTCTCCCAATTTAGTTTGCATATAAATCACTATCTAATCACACAATTCTGAACGTTTCCAAATTTTCATTTTTTTAAAAAAAAAACTTTCTGTTTGTTTTGAGATGAATGAACACATCAATGATTGTTGGAATACCCAACTGACATGGTCATTTATTCTCTACTAAAGCAAAAGAGTCATGAAAGCCTGGCTGCTGATAGCTTCCTTGTCAGTGAGGTGATAAATCCAGTCTGGATTTTAATCTGGATTTTAAAGGAATTATCCAAGGTGTTAGTCCTATTCCAGGGATAGGGTCCAGTGCATTAGATTGTTCATTTAAAGTTCAGACTAAAACCCAGAGGTGATTCACCACCCCACATTGAAGCCACCAGCTGACACTGCCTTGGTGCTTCCAAAAAATTAATGCTTTTGACAAAAAATTGCCCTGCCAGAAATTATATAGATTACCTTGCTTTCACCTGCTTCGCAACATCCCGCTTTGCAACAGCTGCAGAGCTGTTTGGGCTGGAAGTCAAGCTGAAGAAAATGGAAGTTCTTTACCAGCCTGCACCACAGGACGAACACCACCATTCCCACATTGCCGTAGGCAAATCTGTGCTTAAGTCCGTTCAGCAGTTCACCTACCTGGGAAGCATCATCTCCTCAGATGCCAAGATTGAGAAAGAGATCAATCACAGATTAGCAAAGGCATCTAGCGCATTTGGAAGACTTTACAAAAGAGTCTGGAGTAACAAACACCTGAGGCGAAGCACAAAAATCAATGTGTATAGAGCTATTGTACTGTCTATTCTCCTTTACGGGTCTGAAACATGGGTCACCTATCACCAACACTTACGATTCCTCAAACGTTTTCATCAGCGCTGTATATGCATAATCCTAAATATACACTGGACTGACTATGTGACAAATGTTGATGTCCTTGAGCAAGCAGGGATCACCAGCATTGAGGCCATGATATTGAGAACACAGCTGCGCTGGGCAGGGCACATTTCTAGGATGGAGGACCATCGCCTCCCAAAAATAGTACTCTATGGTGAACTTGCCACAGGTCAGTGCAAGAGGGGTGCTCCAAAAAAGTGATACAAGGACTCCCTGAAACATCATCTCAGGCTCGGCCAAATTGATCACCAACAGTGGTCCGCCCTGGCCTCACATCGGGAGGCATGGAGACGCACTATCCACAATGCTGCAGCCTTATTTGAGAACTCACGCCGAACAAGTCTTGAAGAGAAATGACAACGCAGAAAGAATCACAACCCGGAAACATCACCCAAGGAGAACTTCTGCTGTGCTCTCTGCAACCAGACTTGTTTATCTCAGATTTGCCTTTTTAGTCATCAGTGGGCTTGCAGAAAGTGCGGGATGAGTCCTTCCTGAATCTTCGTTTGCGAAGAAAAGCCAGAGAGAGAGAGACCTTGCTTTCATCTTGCCTGATGAAGTGCACTGGAAACATTTGTTCAGACTTTTAAGTGTCCCTAGATTGACCTAATAATATCATATTAATATGAATTTTGCAAGCCAAAATTTAAAATGGCTTTATCAGACTCTGCCAAAACCCAGCTTCCTCTCAGATCACTTCCTGTCTCTTTACTTCATAAATTTTATGTGTGAGTGAGGTTGTGGGTCTCCCCATCTTCACTTCTCTCCTGCCACAGTGTAGGTTTCATAAGCTGTCTTGTTTCATCTCCCCTCTCCCTCTCCTATCTCCATTTCCAAGAGAACAGGAGATTTCATCTTACATACTTGCACGCTACCGTGGAAGAAGTCAAGTGAGAAAGATTACAGAAGAAACTACTGGAGAAGAGGAGACGAAGGGAAGCAATGAGTCTGTTGCAGTAGCAGCAGCTCTTCCCTTCTCCTCTGTGTCTTGTGCTCCTGCCTCCCATTTACTGTTTCATTTCTTGCCTGCATGGGTGGGCAGTAGAGGGGAAAGAAAAGATAGTAACCAAGGACCAAAAGAAAACCATTGGGAAGTAATAAAAATCAGAAACATGGTGCCAGGTCTCACTGGGCACTTAAGAGTTGGCATACCCCCTTGCATGGCTGAAAGGGCATTGAAGCTGGGGTTGGGTTGGGTTAATGTCTCCTGTGACAGTGGGTCATTATGAGCAATAACATTTTAAAAATACAGCTATGCATGTGCATATATGGCAAAGATGATTGTCTATTTATTTAATAAAGTTCACAATGTTTATCTATATCCTATACACTGGGAAAGAGGGCACTGTTAGGACGTGATGTGGAGAAATGGAATGGTTTCCCATTGGCAAGGGGGTGAGATAAGGCTGCACTTTATTACCTTACAGAACTTATCATATAGAAAGTAGAGTTACTCAGAAGAAGCAGGCATGAAAGTCAGAGGAAGGAACACCAACAATTCAAGATATGCAGATATTACTTGCAGAAAATAACAAATAGATGGAATGACTACTGATGAAAGATAAATGGGAAAGTGCAAAAGCAGGGTAACAATTGAATACTAAGAAGACAAAAATAATGATAATGTGGGTAATGAAGAAATCATTAAAGATTAAAGAAATCATTAAAAATCATTGAACTCATTAAAGATGTCTTTGTACTGTGGCTTAGGCAATGACCAAAATGAAGATTGTAGTCATGAAATCAGAAGAAGACTCAGGGCTTATCTACAGTAGGCAGGATATACTGGCTTCCCATTGGTGTATCCTGGCTCTGGCTCTGGCCTGTTCTGCCCCTGTTACTGGAGAAAACAGGCTGGCATCCAAACAACTGCTGCAGCTGCCATCATCATTTTTCCTGCAGTTGTGGTAGCCAGGAAGGGGGCCAGCAACATGTGACTGAAGCCCCCCTGCATGTGAACAGCCTTGGTCACATGCTGAGGGACCCCTGTCTGGCTTCTGGGAAAGCAAAGGAGCTGGCGGTGGCAGCAAGGGGCAGTGTGCTGGCACATGTTCCTATGAACATGTGGGGCCTGATCTGGCAGTACCAGATTAAATTATCCTAGAATGGTTTATCAGGCTCTATCCCAGCTTGCCCCCATTCCAGCCCTGTATCTGCCCTGGGAGTGGTGAGGACTGCCCGGTGGGAGATTAGGGTAAATGCCCTGCATCATCTGGATCGCATGGTCTGGAACGGGAGCAAGCTGGTGCATTTATCCCCTGTAGATAAGCCCTAAGCCTTGGAAATGCAGTCCTGAAGGAAATAGAAGGAATTCAAGTGTAAAAACTATAATTAAATATCAAAGTCAGAATAATCCAGGCCATAGTATTTCCAGTTTCTATATATGGTTGCTGTGGCATTATTAAGGCCAGTGTCACCCAGCCCTCTGATGGTATCACCTGGTGTGGTTTGGCCTCTCCACACCCTAATAGTGCTGCCATTGTATAGTTGTGAAAGCTGGGTAGAGAAGAAAACTGACAGAAAGAAAATCAACTAATTTGAAATGTGGCACTGGAAGAGTTGTATGGATACTTATGGACTGTGAAAAAGACAAATGAACTGGGTCTTATTGCAAGTCAAGCCTGAACTCTCATCAGAAGTGATGATGACTAAACTAAAGCTGTCATGATTTGGACATAGAGATATGACTCATTATGAGATACTGGACTCACTGGAAAATACAATAATGTTTGACAAAGTGGGTGGCAGCAGCAAGAGAAGAAGACTGCCTTACAGGTAAATTGATTCTATCGAGAAAGCCATGGTCCTGAGCTTGCAGATCCTGAGCTTGCAAGACCTGAGCAGGGATGTTGATAACATGGTGACTTGTAGGTCTCTCATTCATAGTGTTGCCATAAGTCGAAGCTGATTTGATGGCAAATAACAACAGCAACAACAAATTATGCTTATCCTGGCATCTCAGGTCAGTTTACAACCATCAAAATATGATTGAAATCTCAGATAGAAATCAAAAAAACAAGCAATAACAACATTATAGGCTAAATACTATTGTGCTGTGGGAGGGGAGAGACCAATTCATCCAAAGGCTGGACCATATAGGCCTCATAAAAATCTCAGCAAAGAAGGTTCTATTTGAACACACACACACAAATCCTGTGTGGTAATGTCATACTGAAAATCATTGCTGACATATATGTTTTTCAGTTATATGATACTATAATTTCATTTACAACAAGGAAAGCAAATTAGTATTTTTTTTAATAAAAAAAGAAAAGAGGAGTTGAAGGAGGCAGACTTACAAGTTGAGAAACTTCAGGTGGCATGATGCCATGACTGTTTCAGAGGGTCTAGTAATTCTGAAATAATTGCATGTTTTTAGACTAGAAGTTTTGACTACTCTTTTTATAGTAACAAACTGAATCAAGAATGTAACTGGCCATGTCACAGAAAATGCCTGACAGCCTAGTTTCCAGCTGTAATTATTACACCTATACTTACATTTATGCTATACATAGTAAGTCCAGTTAGTTGCAACAAAATTTAGTTCCGATTAATACTAGATTACAAAGTAATTTTACAGCCACAGCTACTTTACTTTCTTTTTTAACAAATAAACTCAGAACTATTACATCACCATGTTCCACCTGGCCAAGGTCTGTTTGTTTATATGGCTGAAGAAATGGATATTGCTTAGAAATGTGAGACTCTTGTAACTTAAAGGTCATAATATAAGATTTAAATGGCATGATTATCTTCAGCAAGATAAAGTTAAGGCACACACTGAATTTAAAAATCATTGTATGAGAAAGGCTCTCCTATGAGCTTGGTGTAAGTATAAACAGAGATTTCCCGCCCTAATTTAAAAATTATTGTATGAGAAAGGCTCACCTATGAGTTTGGTATAAGTATAAACAGATATTTCTACCCCTAAAATAATATTAGCCACCTCACTGCAAGAAGCATTTTTTAAAAAGAAAGAATTGGTTAAGAATTAGAAATGGTTGCTTTATGATGATCAAGATAAATTATTCTTAAGGAAGGCAAAGACCTTAATTGGTTTGCTTATATGCGACTTAAGGACATATTTAGTTAAGATAAGAGAAATGAACCATAAGAATTAAAGAAATTGTGCTTTGTGACTTACCGTGTGGCCCCAGTTGCTGTCTGCAACAGGAGCAAAGTGTCTGCGGTACTCCTACATGATGAATCACTGGCATCGTCTTCCCAGAGGCATGTGCAGTTGTGCAGCTCTGGAAAGAGGTGAGAACACCAGCCTGTTTCAAACTCTGGGAAGAAGTGGGAACACCAGCCTGTTTCAAATTCATTGGCTGGAGGGAAACGGCCAGAGTGTCCTCTACAGACTTCACTCTGACTAGGTTGGGGGTATATAGGCCTCCTGCTCAGGTGTATCCCCAGCTGTCTTCTCTAAGCAGTGCACCAGTCATCTGCCAGCTATTGTTATTTCTTTGTAACTGCATGTTATCTGGCTTGTTGCCACTATGTTATGATTATTTTATTGTGACAAGTTTGTGTAGGTTGCTGGCATGGGTTCTGGGATCTAGTATATTTATTACCACTGTCTCTCAAGCATTGGGAATGTATGGAGAGAGAAAGAGTCTTGTCCAGCTTGGGGGCAGACTGCTTTCCTGCACCCCTGGTGGCAGGGGAACTATGCTGGGTCTCCACCCAAGTGTCATCCTAAAGGGATCTGGCAGCAGGCTGAAAACTGGGCTCATCAATCAACAATTGGTCAATGCCTGGATCTGGACCCATGTGTTTGCCAACCCAATCAACAGCTATAATCTCTAAAAGTTGTGGCCTATTTTCCCCACTTCATTTTGTGTGTTGTGTTGCTTTTCTAAGTGGAGTGGATCTTACCCTTGAACATAAAAATGAGTTTTATTTAGTGTTGTGTAAAGATGGTGACCATGTAATTAAAATGTATAAATGGCTTTTGAAACTAGGGACAGAAGATGAACCTGTAAAAGATTATATGATTATTTTTTAAAATGTATTCTATTTGTACAATTTATATGCCCCCTTTCTCCTGAAGTGGAACCCATGATAAGGTAGCCCAGAATCTGGGGCATAATGTCCATATGGATGTGAGGGGAAAATGTGGTCCAAAGATATAAAATTTACTTTGTGGAGTAATTTAAAAGAAAACCTGTATAAAATGATTTATAGGTAGTATCTAATACTAAATACACTGTTGAAAATGTCCCCAAATACTTCAAACCAATGTTGGGGATGTCAAAGTATGGAGGGCTCCTTTTTTTCATATGTGCTGGACTTGTAAGAAGGTGAAAAGTTACTGGTCTAAGATTTATATGTTAATCGGAAAAATTGTAAAGGTAGATTTTGTAATGTTACCAGAAATATTTCTGTTGGGCATTATGGAGGAAAAGAATAAATGGACAGTAAATATGGATTACTTCTTTGATGCATGAGAACAGCAGCAAGAATATTATTTGCTCAAACTTGGAAATGGACTGAACCACCAACAATGGAAGAATGGGTTGTTAATGTTGCTGGATTACCAAAATGGCCAGATTAATGTGGATTCTAAAGGATAAGCCAGTTGAAGACTTTTTGAAAGATTGGAAATGTTTTATGTATTTTTTGAACAATAAGAAATCTAACAAAGTAATAATCTGTGGTTATGATTATTAGTAATTTTAACATGATTATTTAGTTGTTGTTGTAATGGTAGAATATATATCAAGCAAAGTGTATACACACACACACACACACGCACACACTTTTCATTGCAGTCAGGTCTGAAGGGGTCAAAGGCCTACTGTGTTTAGTTATATTTTTTCCTGTTTTCTTTTTCTAACCCTTTCTTCTTTTATCTTTCTTTTTTCTTTCTCTTTTTCTTCCTCCTTTTTCTTTATTTTTTCTGAATGCATATTATTTTGATTGTAAATTAGATTGTTAGTATTAAATCAATAAACTGAAACAAACAAAATTCCACCAACTAATTGCTACTGATATGACTTCTTCTTTGGGTGCATGACTTTCCAAAATGTGTTTTTCTGCAGAGCTAAACTGTGTCTTAGGAGTGGATTGGGAATTTGCCAATTTCCTGAGTGGAGTCAAATTTGGAGATCCCGAGTCTTCAATAAACTTTTGAAGGGGAAAAAATGTTATGTTGAAAGTTCCTACAACTTTCAGCTACTTTGTTTTTGTTCCTTGCACAACATGAACTGCATAGTTTTTGAAAACTGCACAGGACTTGCTGTAAACCCCCCCCCCCCATGCTCACAATATTTTCACTCTGCAGAGAAAACTTTGAATTTTGGGGGGTGAAAAAACCACCCACTTAGATTGTTCTTCATGATGTACTTGCAAAATTTGTGCAGAGTTCAACATTGTGGCTGCAGATTTTGTTGGTTTGAATGTTGCACAAACCAAATGGAAAAACAAACTCAGGCCACCTGAGAATGCAGCCTTTGCTGGTTTAAATGTTGTGTAAACTAAGGACTTTTTCAGACAGGTCCTTTTACCCCACTTCTGTCTTGCTAAACACCATCCCACCCCACTCTCATTCCTGCTATGGAATAAAATAAAAATGTCTGCACACCTACCTTCTAGCAAAACAGAACCTGCTCCCCTTCCCCTTGGCAGCCCAGGAGTAAATGCAGCCATCGTAAAGCTGTACTTACAACCCACAAAGCAAATCCTGCCCATTCTCGTGAGAGAACGATTGCATGGGAAATTTAAAAATAAAAAATAAATCAAATGTCAAAAACACAAAGCAAGAACCAAAACACACTTTAAATAGTACATGTAACCTGGGGAGGGTGAAAAAAAGGGTGTCACTTACCTCCTCATCCCGATCTCAACCAGAAGTGTTCGGGATGGACCTCCTCCCATGGCTGGCACCGTGCCAGCATAACAGGACAAGAATGGGGCACCTTTCAGACCACCCATGATTCTGTGACAGAAACGGAACAGTTGGTCTATTAATGATTTTTCCCATGAATAAAAAAAACGGAAGCGGGACGGGGATGATGTCATCTGAAAGGGAAAACCTTTCTCAACCCTGTTCCATGCCTGCCATGGAATATTAAGCCCATATGAAAATTTCCCAAGTGTCATGCAGCAAGGAAAATAAATTCAGGCCACCTGAGGCTACAGGCTTTGCCAAATTGGATGTTGTGCAACTGAATTGTTATACAGCAAGAAAAGAAACTCAGGCCGACTGAGTCTGCAGACTTTGTCCATTTGAATGCTCTGCAGTTTTCATTTTCCATGCTGAAAGTTGCACAGTTTTCAGTTTCTGTGCCAAAAGTTGCAAAGTTTCTGGAAAACTGGTGTTTTCTGGCAAGCTGCACAACATTTGTAGAAAAGCTGGTAGTTTCCTGTCACTGTGGAAAAAATCCTGAGTGTCCTGAAACTACAACATGAAAAACTGTTTCATTTTCTTGACATCTGTCAGGAATTTAAAAAAATAATAATCAAGATTTATCATCTCTGCTGTGCTTAGTGGAAACACAGAACTTCCAGGCCAAATTTTTCCTTGGTATTATTACCATCACATGGTAGGAGGCAGTTATTTATTTACATATGGAGATCAGGCTTTTACTGCTGAGTTGGAAGTGTGTTTAAAGTACTATGTTTTCAATGGTTATGAAGCAGCTATTCAATTTCCCAACCAGCTGCCTCTTCACATTGATACACATGGCAGAGGTGTGTTCCAAAACATGAGGAATGCACTACAGATTCTCAGTGGCACAAGACACACAAAAAAATTAATAGGCTGTCAACAGTTTTAGGTTCCAAATGAATGAGAGTAGGATTTAAGAGGTGTGTCCTTACATATCTTATCAAGTTACAAATACTAAACAAAACTTTCTGATTGTCTGATCCATTGGGAACATTTCCAGAGTTGCAACATAATGTCTCAAGGTAGTCCTGGCATTATTTCATCTACAGTATATCAGAGAAAATTACAACAATTTGATTACTAGCAGCCAACTCATCCTGTGTATAAAATGTTACCAAATTATGACAATTTGTTGGGCAACCTATCCTTCAACCCTCCTCCCCCTCCAATGTTTGTCTGCTCTCTCAGCATCAAAAACATGTTGCAACAACTCTGAAGGTTTAAATTAATGAAAATGCCATACTGTGTATATATTATACACAAATGGGTTAAGAAATCTGAAACCACCCAAGTAAAAAGACAACCCATATGATTAGTTAAGCATGCAAGTTAACAATTAATATATGGCACCAAAGAAGCAGTCTGAATGAGACCTTTCAAAACACTTGTCATTAAACGATGGAGTGTTGAAACTTCAGACAGGTTAAACGTACACTGTGTTTTGAGTGAAATAATTATCTTTCCAGGGCTGCAATTATGAGACTGCTTAGTTGCCAAGGGAACCAGGCAATATATAGATGTTGTCAGATGATGACATCAAGGGGCAGACGGTGGATTTTCAAATCACTACATGCCAAGTGTCAGCTGTCATATATTTCACTGTTCCATTTGTAAGAAGCCAGCAGAAAAATGAAAAGACAGAGATTAGCATTTCAAAACAATGATTTAATAGCATTAAGATTATAACTCTTTATCCCATGTACCACAGAAACAGGATCAGTATCTGAATTTTCTCTCCCATTTTCTCTTTCAGCTAATGTTTATAAAACACGTGGAGTAGTACAAGGAATTAGAGGCCCAATGTCAGCCTTAATTCTGGACTTGCTTTGCTTTTTCCTTCAACGTAAATCCCTTGTATTTCTCTGTGTTAAAATGTCCTGCCGTCTTGGGCTTTCATGCTTTTAGTGTGATGCCCCCGTTGACCTGTTCTCCACTTCCTTTCAAGCAAGTAAAAGACATAATAGGTCTTACAATCTGTCTATAACAACCAGAACAAGGACCTGTGCTGAGAATTCTCCCTTGGTGAGAAGACTGCAAATGCTCCCAACTGTGATCTGTGTGTAAAGGACAAAAACAGACTGACAATCTGGTATTAATACAACATTTAGTTCACCTTCAGTCTAAGATATTTCATAGCTGATTTTGATATATAGCTTCTTTTAACCAACATGGTATTTAAGTATTAATCCTTTAAGCAGTAGAGTTAAAATGCATCCTAAATTAGACCTTTGTTGCTTGCTAAATCCAAGTAACACCAAATACAAATTAGAAAGGGTTTTGAGTCTCAGCCAGATGCTCTGTTTCATCTACCTTCAGCCAAGGTCCCTATAGTTGACAAACATACTGACAGAAATTTAAATATACAACACTGGAAAACTGAATTCTGTTCAAATAAATTCAAAGCCACCTTTCTCCTTCTCCAACAATTCTCTGCTACAGAACTCTGGTGCTGTAATTTAGGGGAGTATACCAGAGTTCTCTAATAGAGAAGTATATGGAATGCAGTGAACTACAAATCCTAGGATTCCCTAGAATTTAGTCATGCCATTCAAAGTGGTATCAAACTGCTAGAACTGTTGTATTGTGTAATTCAGGTACACTCTTGGTCATGGACACTCATTGTTAGGTACCCCAAAACCATGGGTATATCCATTTCACATCATGAATTGTTTTCCCTGAAGTTGTGTGATTTGTATATGACTTAAATTAAACTGTGTACTTCCACATTCTAGGCAGGACACCCATTCGAGGTGGATTATAATGTTATAAAAAAAAATTAAAAAAACAAAAAAGTATAAGATATAACCACTCAACAAAATAACAATAGAAACATGATGTTGGAACTTCAAGTATATGCATCTAAGAAACTCATACTAAGAGTAGCTTCACTGAAGCAAAATCTTATACTCATAATGTCTGTCAGCGTGGATTTTACTGATAAACATAGACATGTAGGGGATGGGAGATCTGAAAGGTTAGATCCTGATCAAACAAAACTGTTAGTTCTGAGAAGTAATCTTGGAAGAAAGTTCCATACTATGTGGCAAATTAATGCTGCTTCTATTTAGTTCCTATAATAAACAACAAACTTTTCTTCTACCAGCAACTCACTCTTCTGGCTATGAAGCTCTTGGAAATCATCTACAGAAGTTTCTGAAGTGGTTAACAAGATCAGCTGGGGTTGGAAACTTTGGACTTTTTCAGATGGGCTTTTTATTCCATGGCAGGCATGGAACAGGGTCGAGAAAGAGTTACCCTTTCAGATGACGTCGACCCTGTCCATCCTGCTCCCATGCTGCCCCCCTGATATTTTATTCATGGGGAAACATCGTGAAGAGACCACTCACTCCATTACTGTCATAGAATCATGGGTGGTCTGAAAGGCACCCCGTTCCTCTCCTATTATGCTGGCATGCTGCCAGTTACAGGGGGAGGGAGGTCTCTTCCGAACACTTCTGGTCCTGATCGGGACATCAAGGTAAGTGGCACCCTTTTTTCCCCCTCCCTAGGGATTACTTGTTTTTTTATGTGCTTTTGTGCTTTTTTTAAAAAAACTTTTATTTTTAAATTTCCCGCATGATCATTCTCTCGTGAGAACGGGTGGGGTTTGGTTTCCCTGTAGTAAAAGCAGCTTTATGACAGCTGCATTTACTGCAGGAAAGCTGAGTGGTTTCTCTTCTGCTTTAAGACAGGTGTGTGAATATTTTTGATTTATTCCATGGCAGGGTCAGGAGTGGGCCAGGAGGGTGCTAGTGAGGCAGGAATGGGGCATTTTCAGCAGGTCTGAAAATGTCCATAGACAAGGATCTTGTGAATTTAAAGTGTGAGTTACAGCAGACAGCCTGAGAGCTCCGCAGCTAAGCTGAGAACTAGTTCAAGACTAACTTAACAATCAAGTTGAAGGTCAATTCTGAGATTGCTTTTCCATTTTTATAGCATAAATAGAGAGTCAGTGGGAACTCAATTTAGTCTGGTTTCATGCCAGGGTATGGTATTGAACTGGCCTTAGTTGCTCTGACTGACGGTCTGCTCTAAAGGAAAGACAGGAGGAGTGGTACCCTGTTAATCTTCCTGGATTCCTCTGCAGCTTTTGATATTCATCATGATATCTTACTGCAGTGGCTCTGTGGAATGGGAATAGGAGGCACTGTGTTACAGTGGTTCCACCACTATCTACAGTTCTGAGTCCAGCAAGTGGCAGTGTGGAATGATTGTTAAGCTGTAGGGATACTGCAGGGTACCATCTTTCCCCCTCCCCTGCTATTCAATATCTATATGAAGCTGCTGAGTGAGGTCATTAGGTGTTTTGGGACTGTCATCAGTATGCTCTACTTCTCCTTGCTCACAGAGTTAGCTGGGGCTTTGCAGAGGCTGGACTAGTGCTTGGAAGCTGTAATGGGTTGATTGAATACCAACAAAATGAAGCAGAATCCTGATAAAATGTAGGCTGTGTGAATTAATCATTCTCAAATCTGGAAACTGGACAAACAAAGGAGTTGCACTGCCCCTGATGGAACAGGTATGTAGCTGGGGAGTGCTTTTGTCACTAGAGACCCAAATGTTCTCCATGGCTTGGAGTGCTTGGGGGTAACTGGTCTGCTAGTTACAGCTTTCCTAGAGAGGGACAACCTAGCCATGACAGTTTATGTATTGGTAACCCATCCCAAGCAGCCTTTTTTAAGGAGAGCACTGCTTGCTCCATATGGAGAGGGGCCTAGAAAAGGTGGCCTAAAAGAATCACAACCTAAAAACATCACCCAAGGAGACCTTCTGCTGTGCTTTTTGCAACCAGACTTGTTTATTTCGAATTGGCCTTTTTAGTCATCAGCGCGCTTGCAGAAAGCACGGGATGAGTCCTTCCTGAATCTTCGTTTGCGAAGAAAAGCCAGAGAAAGGATTTCAGCACAGGGCTGCCTCTAAGATGACTTGCAAGATGTAGCTAGTGTAAAATGCAGCAGCTAAACTGATGACTGGAATATCATATAAACTTGCATGCCTATGTGTGATTTGTCCCCTTCCCTTCACCCTTCCCCCCCAATAAAACACAGACACATATTTTTGTTTAGCTGTATATTGTAACATGAAAAGATGATAAGAATATATATTGGAACTTGCTGGAGACCCCTATAACCAATGACTTTGGATCAGAACCCATGCCAACCACCACACAAGCTGTGACAAAGAACTCAGTACATACATAACACATATAACATACATGAAAAGAGGGTGGGTGAGTCTTTGGCTCACAGAAAGCCACTGCCTGATCTGGCCCAGCAGTCGGGCTTAAATATCTGACAGCCAGACCAGAAGGAAAACTAGCTGCAGTAGCAGCAAGCCCCACCTGCCGGCCAGCAGAGGCCGAGCCCAGCCCTGGCTCCCAATTGGCCGGTGAGCTGTTTGAATCAGCCAATAGGGGAGAGGAAGCCTTCCCTGACTGGTCACCCTACGATCTTTTTCCTGTGCCTTCAAGCAGGCCAGGAAGAAGAACCACTGGCATGGCAGCACCCATGCCTGCCCTTCAACCATGCAGGAAGGTGAAGAATCAGGGACCATAACCCCCACAAACCAGCCACCAGGAAAGTCTGGCAGCTGCCACCATATTATACTTGTTCTTAAAAGAATTGCACTGATTGCCAATATATGTCTGGTCAGAATTCAAGGTATGGGTGATGACATGTAAAGCCCTAAATGGCCTGGGACCTCAATACCTGCCCCAGAACGGAGTTCAGTTGGTGTGTGTGTGTGTGTGTGTGTGTGTGCTCCTCTGTGTCCCACTAGTAGGTGCAGAGGGCCTGCTCAGCTGTGGCACCTCAATTATTGGATGCCCTCTCCTTGGAGGTCCAGTTGGTGCCAACACTGGTCTCATTCCAGTGCCAAGTAAAAACATGGCTTTTAATTTGGGACCTAACCAATTTGTTCTGAAATGCATATAGTTTTAAACCATTTTAACCTGTTTAACTGTTTTAATCTGTTAAGTTGTTTAATATGTCTTTACTGTATTTAAATTATTTTAGTTTTTATTATTATTTTTTTAAAACCACTTAGAATTGTGAAGTCAAAGGCTTTCATGGCCGGCATCCATAGATTTTCCTTGGTTTTTTTCCAGGCTGTGAGGCCGTGATCTGAAATAGTTTCTTTCTAACGTTTCGCTTGCATCTGTGGCTGGCATCTTCAGAGAATGGTTGGGTAGGTGTGTTTGTGTGGAGTTTATATATATATTGTGAACCCCTGTTGGGGAGTATATGTAAATTTGTGTAATTGAATGGTTAGTTTCTGGGTATAGAAATGCAAGGATTGTTAGTGTCTGTTTGGCTAATGGTTGAATTCCACCCAGAGACAAGGGGATTCCCAGGAGATAACGGGCCATCAACCAACTAACTAACACACATTGGAAGCTGCTTCTTGCAGTGTAGATGTGTAAATTGCTATTGCTTAAAACAATTTGTAAGCTGCTCTGATAGCCTTGTGGCTGAAGAGTGGGGCATAAATAACTAAATAAAATAAAAAATAAAATAAAAAATACTCATTTTACCAACCCACAAAAGGATGGAAGGCTGAGTGAACCTTGGAGCCCGCTGGAATTGAACTTGCAATGTTGTGACTTGCAGTATTGGCACTTAACCACTGCGCCACCAGAGCTACCATCTATGAAGGGATTCCATGTGAGTAAAAGAAAATGGAACTGCACCACTAGTTTGTCCCTCACATTGTAGCCACTTGATTAATTCAACCAGCCTCTGAAAATCTGAATAGGGAGCTGGCTATTTTCACAGTGCTTCACATACATAAAGGCTTCTCCATTAAGAGTTTTACTCAAAAAGCAGAGATTTTTAGTGGCTGGTGCAAATGGAAGAGCTGTTTCAGGAGTTTTGAACACTTCAATGCTCCACATAGCTAATTTCTCAAAACTGGCTGTGACATAGCATCTTTTTTATTATCCTTCTTATTGTCAGAATATCTTGATAATCATAGAAAACAGCAGAACAACAGAGTCCTGTCCTTCACCCTCATTGGTGCCAAGGAACAGGTACCAATTTTTCTAAGGACCACTTCACCATCAGATTTTGACACATACATAGCATGCATGTTTAAAATCACAATCTTTGAAGGGCTGTAATGCATACACATCTGAAACTCACAAATGAAGCAGAAACAAAAAAAAGGGTTAAAATTACTGTTCTTCTGTGATGTGCTTGAGGTTTAAAAAAGTATGCATTAAGTTTAAATACCATATTTTAAGTGAGTCAGAACACAAAATTTGACATGTATCCGTAAAAACAGTTATATGTGAAGAAGCTTACTGGTCACTTTGGGTGTAATACAGAGAAGGGGGAAATAAGGAACATCGTAAAAGAAATCTGACCAACTGTTGATGATACATAGCAAAAATGCAAGTGAATAAAGTCCTTATATGGTGCTATTTTATACCATTGTTCTCTCCTTTTGTGTTCACTCAGTACATCAATACTTTACAATTAAGTTCAGTACAATTCTATGAGCAATCCATATGAAATGGGTACTTATTTCCACCATGTGCTTTTAGACTGGAATAATATGAGTTCTTAGAAATATGAAAAAGAACAACATGAGTACTGAGAGTGCAAAACTGACATAACATTTCTGTATTTTTTAAAATTTTAAAACATTAGCATAGATAGTACTCCCATTATCCATCAAACAACTACCAGTACAAACTGGTAGAATTCCTATGGTGTTAGAATAATAGTGATAGAAAAAAATATGCCACTCTTGGTGTAGTACCCAGCCTGACATTAAAGAAAAACAATTGAGAATGAAGGCCATTTGAAATTATTCCCAACACAGATCTCCAGTGTTGCAGGTTTTACTGCCATTTACAACTGATCCACTGTAATATAAAACCATATATTTTAACTATCTGTCAATATAACAAATTATCAATGGAATAACCCTAATTTTGTGGCCTGGTCTGGCTGCAAAACACACAAGGATAAAAGCAGGGTTTTGCACATATATCCCTAACTGGGTATGTGAATAAAAGTGTTGCTTGCATATCTGTTATCACAATCCAGTTACTGCTAATGGATAAATGAAAACCCCTCAGAAAACTGTTGAAAGCATCATTCAGTTGTTCAATAGGGGGTTGGATTTTATCCCCATCTGTTCTTTTCACTTTCCAAGAAGCATGTATCCTGATTTTCTGAAAAGCCTATGCACTGATTCCTAGTTGCTGCACATATACACAGCTGGAATAGGACCTAGATGTTTAGTTAAATGTATTCATTGGAAAACAGGCACTATTATATGTAAGGCAATGTAATATATTGCTAAAATATTTTTTCCTTTCAAAAACAGCAACTAAAATAAATATAGATGACTCTCAGGGCATGCTGCAAAATGCATATCATTTAGGCATTGCTTTTAGTTATCTCAGATTTCTTATAGCCTTCCTTGTTTAACGATATTCTATGGAAGGAATCACTGGACTATATCATTTTTAAATACACAAAATTTGTTATATAGATCCTCATAGATCCTTCAAATTCTAGAAGCATGATGACGACGACGATGATGATAGCTTACCCATCTCTCCCCAAGGCTCGAGGCAGGGTACAACATGAATTAAAATACAATATATAACTAAAACATATAATAATTCAAACACATAGGTTAAAACACATAGGATTAAAACAAACATTACACTAAAAACAGCCATAAACTTAAAATATCAATTTAAAATTCATGGATTAAAATCAACTGGGTAGGCCTGCCAGAATACAGCCAATGATGGCAGAAAAATTGGCACTACCTAATGGAAACCTATCTAACGTTTTCTTCCAAAAAGACTACGCTAACTAAAATTCTATATTCACATGTCTTCACATTTTGTCATGCAATTCTCTAACATGTAATGTGTGCCAAATGCAAATATTAGTCAACGGTGGACACAAAAAAGCACATATTAGTGAACATGGCATACAAATATGTATTATATTAAGGAAAATTTCTTCTAAAATGCATAGTTTGTATGAAATACAAAATATGGAGTCCTCTCAATGGGTTATAATTGGGAGTAACTAGCATAACTACTGTTTCAGCATTGCACAAAGATATATCCAGTGCCTCCTTGTACACCACTTCTTCCATACCCACTACAAAACAGCTGCTGGACAGAGCCAGGGTGCAGCTCAGCAGCCAATCTGTGCCTGGGGGTCCAGAGCTGTGCCTGTGTCCTGTCCAGCTGTTGATGCACAGCTAGGAAAGAAGGAGCAGACTTCAACCACCTCCAGACATCTGATGTAAGTACGCTGGTGGAAATATATGTTTGAGCAATGTTGAACAGGCTGTTGCCCCACATAGATATAGATGATTGTGCAGACTTTAACAAATTGAAAACTGATATGGAATTGGTCTGAAAGGAACTTAAGACTAGAAACTAAGAGAAACCAAAATGGGTAGATTGAGATTCATCCAATCCCAAGTGTGACTAACATTATTATATATTCATTGCTTCCCTACTTCAGATGCATTTAGATCTTAATTTTCTGATCTGCTAAGTTATTTCCCCAAGTGAGCAGAGTTGAGAGACTTAATGTCTATCCTTTGTTGTCTTAAATGACATATTTGCTTTTCAAAAAGATGGCTGTCATCTATAGCACTCCTTAGAGTGCACTTATATTTGAGCAATGCAAGAGCACTAATGCCTGTTTACTCCACATGGGAAACAATTTCTGCTCGCAGCTGGAGAAGGAGAAACATGATAACCACATCATACTCCAGCTACTCATAATCTGTTTTAAGTTCCTAGAAGTGCCAAACCTTATTATCTTTATGCACACAGAACAAGAAATAGTGGCTTGAAATGCACTAAATAGAACACCCTGAGCGACAATGCAGATGTTGATAATCTCACTGGGTGTACTTTCTCATATCCTTCGAACCCCTGGTAATATGTTTGATACAAGCCTGATCCATTAAATTCAGTACAAATTTTGCCATGTCTGATTGCAGCTAGGCAATCATTTATAAATTAGCTGGCACGGGAATGACATTTTTAGGACAGAGAGCATAAACACAAGTCTCCTTACAAGCAGTTTTAGGGATGAATAATATCCAGGGTAGAAAGTGCCATCCCTGCCTCCATGTGAAAACTTTCAGGAATCACAAATTCTTGAAGACTATGGCTCCAGTATGTCACACAGAATACAAAACTACATCCAGTTTATTTCCTCTGTTTTAAATGTATAATTGGGTTAACTAAAAAGAAGAACACAGATGTTAGCAAATATTGATAAATCCCTAAATATAACTGCTGAATTTAGACAGTTTATTTAGTAATATTTTAGCACTGTTTGGGAAAATAAAACACCACTTTCAAACACCACTTTAAAAGTTACTTCTTAAAAGTAATTCATTTCCACTATTTGTTATATTTCTTTGGAAAAGATTTGATTGCTGCTCACTGCAGTATTTCAAAATGAATTCATTATGTTGGTTGTTTCCTTTTTGTTGCTGGGGAGGAAACCTTAGGATTGATAAAATTTGTGGGGGGAAATCCTGCCTAATGCTGCTAAAAATACCCTTTAAAAGAAACATTGAGAAGCAACTGGGAAAATAGTTTTTCCTTGGTTTTTTTCCGGGCTGTGAGGCCGTGTTCTGGAACAGTTTCTTTTTGATGTTTCACCTACATCTGTGGCTAGCATCTTCACATTCGCCTGCATCTGCAGGCCACAGATGCAGGCGAAACATCAGAAAGAAACTATTCCAGAACATGGCCTCACAGCCCAGAAAAAAACCAAGGAAAAACTATGGATGCCGGCTGTGAAAGCCTTCGACTTCACAAACTGGGAAAATGTTACTCATTGCAATGATAAAGTAGGTTTGTTTCCACTAATTACATTACTTTTGATGTGTAACTTCATGAGTCAAAAGTGAGTCAGCTATAGCAGGTGGGTGGGTGTGCACGCACACATACACACATACACAAGGGTGTAACAAAGTTATACTTCAAAAATAATATAACAGTATACAGCACACACACCCATAGAAACCTGTTATTGCTGACTCAGTGAAATAACAAATTACAAGCATTTTCTTCAAAGTAGTGTTGAGGTCTGATGGTGTTAGCAAGATCTGCATACTCCCATATCATCCTTAACTGAAAACACTATAGAGATCACAAATTGTTGGGATCTGGGTGCACACTTCCATAGTACTATGAATGACCTAAGAAGACGGTTGGAGGAAACTGATACCAAATTTGCATAGGACACAAATTGTAAGACAGGAATAATATTCAAAGTAATCTTGAAAGAATAGCAAACTTCATAACTAACAGAAATAAATCAAGAGAAATATATGTGAAGTTCAGGATTTAGGCATAGTCATGGGTTGAGGGACACCTGGCTTCTCATTAGTAGATGGGAAAAAAAGATCTTGGAATTATAGTCAATCACAATGAAAATGCACATTTGCAGTGCAATGCAGCTGGGGGAAAGCCCTTAAACAACAAACTTTATATTTATTTATTTAATATCCCATCTTTCTCCCAATTCAGGCAGTAAACAATAATACAGCATAGTTTCCCAGTCAAAGTATTAATAGTTTTTACTTTATTCTGCCCTGGATAGTCTTCATCTGGAGTCCTTTCCACTTCTCGGAATCATTTGAGAATGCATGACTGTTTTTTGTGACCCTTACTGTGCTGCCCTATTGCTGCCACTCTCAAAACCACATGGTGGAAACCACCATCAACACCACTGTGACCATCTTAATAGCACCATCTGCTCAATTGAATATTAGTAGATATATTTTGATTAGAGTTGCCAGGTGAGGACTGTCCCAGGACCTGAGATTTTATGGTCAAAACCTGAGACCTGGGAATGACCTACTTTGCGATGTTAAAAGGGATGGCCTCTGGTGATGTCATTGACCGTTAAGCATCCACCATAAATGCCCAGGATGCAGGCTGACTCTCCCTTATCAGGAAATCCAAATTCTGAAATATTCCAACATCCAAAATAATCCACATGAGACAGACCATTAAATCTCAGGTCCTGGGACAGTCCTCACCCAGCAACTTTGCTTTCTGATGGTTCAATGTACACAAACTTCTTTCATGCAGAAAATCATTAAAAATATTGTGTATACCTTCAGGCTATGTGTATAAGCTGTATATGAAACATTAATGAATTTCAAATAGAAGAATGGTATAATGAAGTATGGAATATAGCTATAAATGAGAAATTAACAAATATGGTTAAAGAAAAAAAAGGAGGGCTAAATAAGAATGTTTTTGGTGAAAAATGGAGTAAATTCTTAGAATTTGTATTAATAAAGGGGAGAGGAAGCAAACCTGAGTTGGAAACAATAGCATTTTGGAAAGAGGGATGAATGTAAAGGGAAGTCCCTGGGTGGGGAGAATTACTGTTATATGTGTTTGTTAAGTTCTATGTATAAATTGTATGTTGTTTTAATTTTTAAAATTAATTAAAACATTTTTAAAAAGCATTAATGATTTTCATGTCTAGACTTGGGTCCCATCTCCAAGATATCTTGTTATGTACGTATGTGCAGGTATTCCAAAATCTGAAATGTTCCAAAATCCAAAGTATCTTTGGTCCCAAGCATTTTAAATCAAGGACACTCAACCAGTATGCCATTCAGATAAAATGTACCAAATCTAACAAATGAGAAATACATCCAGGTTACAGTACAAGATAAAGGACAGATTCTCTTTAGTGTGTTTTGTATTGATGAACAATCACAAGTATTCCTAGAAAAAAGTAGCAATAAGTTTTCAACTAAAAACATTTCAACAAAACTTTCAGATCCTGACAATGGGAATTTTAAATCAAATGAGAATTGGAAGATAATGAAAAGTCTAGTGATCAGTTTACATCAGCCCCTTGATGTCTGATAACTGCAGATGAAGTATATAAACTCAACTAAGAACCAATACAAAAATGGTTAGAATTGTAGCTGGATGTGGAAGGACAGAAATACCACTCTTGTGTATTGTATATTCTGCATCTTGGAATAACTGTGTTTTGTCCCCCAGCTTTTATCGCCTCTTGTTATCTGAACACTGTGATGGTAGAAGGCCAAGACCAGTGTCCACTATGATTTACCACATTTTAGTCTTGGATTTAGAAGTCTTCCATTGGGAATATGGAAGTACTTATATGTAACAAAGGCACTTAGCAGGTATTCTTTCAATTTATTCACCAAAGCACCTACAGTGAACACTGGAAGACATTTAAATTAACAATAGCTATTCAACCTGTTCTAGAAGCATTTTATTTAACTAAAATTATACCTCCTTTTTGTATCTTTGTGGTTTTTTCACATAATCTTTTTTGAACTTGCTATCTTTTACAGATTGTAACCACTAAATAAAACAGTAAGAGCTAGTGAATAAAGACTTTCTTAAAGCTTTCTATTCCACTATTATTCTATCTCCAAAGGGCCAGTCAGCATAACTTTCCAGGTGGTGAGCAGTATATTAAATCAAAGTTGTCTGGGCAAAAAAGAATGAGATAAATTCTGCCCACTGTGAAAAGCTTGCCTCCTGCAGTGCAGATGAAATTACAATGCATTTAGAATGATTGGGGGGGGGTACTACTTTGAAAATGTCCAAATACTGAACAAGTTTATATAATCAGCAGAATTAAGTGGCAAAGCTTTTTCCAAGGCTGTGCTGCTTCAGTCTATAACAATGAGATTTGGCACATTCAGGAATCGTTTAAACCAAATCAAGGGTCCTCTGAATCACCTGCATCTGAAGCTTTGTGTGTGATTCAGAAATTCGGAAGAATATAAAGACAGTGTGTTTACAAAAACTGATAACTGCCCCCCACAAGCACTCAATTTAATGATAATGCAGGATAAATATAGGAATAGGGAGAGGAGAGGAGGGGTAGTTTTGTGATTGACAGCTGTAGTTTCCAACCAGTGAATAACTGCAAATCCTAGGTTTCCATAGGATAGAACCATATCAGTTAAAAGTGGAATGACAGCACTATAAGTCTGTGGTGTGAACAGGCCCCAGGACTCTCCATTTTAGTGTCAATCACAGTGTTTATAAGAAACTTATCAGAGGCTGCTTCAGTAGTTGCACTGTATCTTGTGACTGTGTGCCTGAAACTGAAGGCAGAGTAGTGGTCAGGCCTCCTAGTAACGGCCTGAGAACCAACATTAACTGGCTGATGCCAATAGATGTCTCTTACACTTGTTCAGTGGCTGACACTGATACCATCTCCCCAACCAATCATGCAGACTTCCACCAAGACTGACCTGAGTTAAGCTCGTTCACATTCTCTGTGACTGGTGATAGAAGGAAGGAATGGCACTTTCCTGCCAAAGGTAGTACCTACTTTCAACTTTGAACTGGAAGGGAGCAAGTAAATATTACTGGGGCCCAGCAGTATGGAAGGAGGCTCAGAGCTTATGTTTTTATAAGGCCTCCCACTTCTAGCCAAACCAGACTCCAGATGCTCCAGGCATCAGAGCCCCTCCCCATTTTCCTCACCTATAGCACAAAATCGTTGCCTTACGCTACTCCTGTCTTCTCTGCCTCCCTATCTTTCTATTGCTGGGAAAAGTTATGGCCATGCCCTCTAGGGGGCTCCTGGGCAGCAATTTCCAGCAACTCATCCCAGCTGTCAAGAATATGGGAAGTAAGAGAGGGATGAGGTGGGAGAAGAGCCCCTTTCTTCCCTTTCATGTGCAGCTGAGAATCCCTTTTCCACTTGGCCCAAAGCCACCACTCCAGCTCTAAGGTGCTTTCCTGGCTGGCTGGTCCACAATCACCACTGGTGGCTCACACCCATCATACAGATCTACTCTGGTGAACAGCTGGAAAATTTTTACCAGGGCCCAAAGCTTCTCTCAGCCTGCTTAGAACATGATCATACATGGATATCAGGAGACCAGGGAGCACAGCGAGTGTGAGTAAGTGGCTGGACTGGTGTTTATATTGGTAGGCCTTTAGCATGGTGGTCTCCCTACTCCAACACTAAGGCTGTACCCACTGTCATTAGGACCTAGCTGCCAACTGCTACTCAGCTAGACCTGGGATGGGCAGTTGGTGTCTTAGATACCCCTAAGAGACAAAAACCAAGTAATACCCGGAGGCTTGGAACCAATTGAAAATTGCTGCTACTGTCTACCACATCTGGAAGAAAGGGATGAATGATTGCTATTCATGCCAGAAAACAGCATTGCTGTATAGGACCACTAATGATGCTGCCCAATATTGTTGGGAGATTCAATGGGGTGAGCACCATTGCCAAGTGGGTTGCCTCAACCTTGGGACCATCAGAAGATACTTAATTGTGTTGATTGTTTGTGCTATGCCTGGCAATGTTTTCTTCTTTTAATGCAAATATATCATCATCATCATCATCATTATATTTTAACTGCCTTTAAACTTTTAATATCATGTTTTTGTATGATTTTTAATTTTATTGGTTTTTTATTTTGTACTGTCATTGTCTTAGCTCTATTTTGCTTTAATTCAAATAAACAAATAGCATGCATATGCATTAGAAAAAGTCAACATATCTTAAAACATTTATGAAACATTATTTCTGATGCAGCATTCACAATTAAGAGAACTGAATTCAGAAACCATTGGGACATATTGGCAAATGTAAAAAATAAATAAATCCATTTTTATGTAGAACTCAAAACAACTTCATTGGAAGGTAAGACTAGAGATTTTGTGTTTCCTTTCAAAGCAACTATTAATTGACAGGAAACAAGTTGGAATTAATGTTGACTACTACAGGTTGAGTCTGCCTTATCTGAAATATTTCAAAATCTATAACCTTTATGAGTGCTGACATGACAGGGCATTTTATGTTTAATGTATTTTTTGATGGCTCATTAACAAAATCATTTTAAAAATATTGTGTATAAAATTACCTTCAGGCCTATATGTATATGTTGCATATGAACATAAATGAATTTCATGTTTAGAATTGGGTACCATCTCTAAGATATCTCATTATGTATATGGAAGTATTCCAAAATCCAAAATATTTGAAAATCCAAAATACCTCTGGTCCCAAGCATCTTGGATCAGGGAGACTCAACCTGTAGATGTATCTAAGAAATCAACATTTCCTTCTACTCTCAAAATTACAAAACACATCATCCTGGAAAGACTTGACTATAAAACTCTGATTTGTCAAATACTGTCGCAGTCTAATTCTAAGTGGCTAATTAATACTTGTTAATTAAATGGCACTTTGGTGCCTTATCCTTAGAGATTGCCATAGCAAGCCATATGTGTGAAAACACTGCTAATCAATGCCAACAAATTCAGTGACTGCTAAACTCATGCTTCCTAAATGCCACAGAATGTGGTGAAGTTTAAGGGGAAAAAACAACCCTAGAGATCTAATTTGTGAAACTCTGAAGAGAGGAAATGTTGTATAAAACCCTTAATCACAGGAGACAAGCATATTCATCCTCGTTGTTATGCAACACAGTATGGAAGACAAGTATACTCATCCTCATTACTCTTTCCTTCTTTTCCATTTTCAAGCTCCAGTTCTCTTTAAAATCCTCTAATCCCTTTCTCTTTTTAAAATGCCAGTCACATCCTTGTCCAACAATGAACTCTGGCGTTCCATTCTAAGTTTGAATCAAACTTGTTCACTGATCTCAATCAGGTGATTGAAGACAACGGAACAAGTTAGTTAAGACTAATTTCAATGGGTCTAGTCAAAACATGACTAGTTCTTAAACCAACACTGTATTTATTATCCACATATTTTTACTGAGCATGTAAAACAAGAATAATTTTCATATCTCTGTTATCTGTTGAAAAGTTAATATCTGAATCAGTCCTTCCCTTTTGAGAATCAAATATAAATTTTCTGAACTCTGTTTTGTACTTTTCTGAGTCAGATCAATGAGTGTCTGTTGATAGACTTTCCAGATCTGTGTTAAATATAGATTGTGTATTCCTTCATGGCATGGCATGACTGGATGGCTCTTGTGGTCTCTTCCAACTCTATGACTCTATGATTCTGTGAATAGCAACTTCAAGTACAATAGCCATCATGAAATAGTTAGTAAAACTTGGTCAAGATTAATCTCTGACTCTGCCTCACTTCCAAAGAACTAACATGTGAAAATTTCAGCTGGGAGCTGGGCTCCTTGCTTAATTCTGTGAAATGAAAGTGTAATGGAAAACCAGGTCAGGTTCCAGAATGCACTCCAGAATGCAATTGTACTCACATCTTTCTTAGTCATTAAATTGATTTTACTTGTAGAGGAGAAGCTGGGGAAGAAAATGGGAGTCACAATAAAATTTGCAGTAGAACAAAAATCAGAGTTGGAAGAGACCAAGAGGGCCATCTACTCCAACCCCCTAACATGCAGGAATACCCAATCAAAGCATTCCCAAAAGATGGACATTCATCCTCTGTTTAAAAGCCTCCAAAGAAGGTGTCACTCTGAGGCAGCATATTCCACTGTCAAACATCTCTTATCATTCTGAAGTTCTTCCTAATGTTTAGGTCTTTTCCTGTAGTTTGAATCCATTGCTCTGTGTCCTAGTCTCTGGAGCAGCAGAAAACAAGTTGGCTCCATCTTCAATATGACATTCTTTCAAATATTTAAACATGGCTTTCATTGTCACCTCTTCAACTTCTCTTCTCCAGGCTAAACATACCCAGCTCCCTAAGCCACTGTTCATAGGACATGACTTACCTTTTATCATTTTGGTTGCTCTCCTCTGGACACATTTCAGCTTGTCAACAGTAGCCTTGTCTAGGCCACATTTTACTAGTTTGTTTGCAAGAATATCAAGGAAGACATTGTCAAAGGTCTTACTGAAAGCAAGATATGCTATACCCACAGCATTCTCATCTACCAAGCTTGTAACTCTGTTCAAAAAAAAAGAGACAAGATTAGTCTGGAATGATTTGTTTTTCAGAAACCCATGTTGACTTTCTTTTAGTGATTACGGCATTCCCTTCTAAGCACTTGTCTGCACTGGCCAAAAAAACTCCATATTCTGACTGGAGTATTCAAGGCCCAGGCCCATGGTGTTTTCCCCCGTTACCTGCCATTCCATTGCCTCAATAGAGGGGTGTCCGCATCCCTGTGGCCCATGTGTTAACTGTGATGGCCGCGTCTTCTGAGGCCAGGAATGAGATACCCAGCTGTGGTCACATTGCTGGACACTTTGCTGTGACTTCATCAGATGCAACACATGTGACCCGGCTAGGAAATGCCTGCACAGACACTGTGCAGGCTGCATGAGCCAACCCCTCCATTGTGCTAAAGGAACTCACTGTTTTCTCCTGAAGATCCACAGCAAACAGTGAGGGTTGGGTTTTTTTACCACATGTCCACTCTGTTTTAAGCGGTAATTGCCCCTGATTCTTGTCAGAACTTCCCAGACATCATCTGGACAATTTTGACTGCGATTGGGGCAGAACCTCTGCATTGTTCGGACTGCTGGGCATAGGAACAGGGGGAAGGATGTTTCATTTGGCCTGTGTAGACAAGGCCTAAGTGCTTACAGACTGTTTAACAATTTTGGGGGACAATTAGCTAACACATTGTAAACTGCTTAGGGAGCGCTTTGCACTGATAAGCGGTATAGAAATATAAATGCTATTGCTAAAAGCTATTGCTATAATTTGCTCTAGAATCTTTCCTGGAATTGATGTCAGGCTGACTTGGTGATAATTGTTTGGATCCTCTTTTTCCCTTTTTGAAAACGGGGACAACATTTGCCCTCCTCCAGTCTGCTTGAACCTCTCTTGTTTTCTAGGGCTGCATTTACATGGGCAAATATTCCCCTAAATATACTGCTAAGATTGCTCATTGTTCCCACGGATCGAGTCACAGTATCACCTCATTCAGAAGGGGGGAAGTCAAAATACCCAACTGTAGCATGACAGGGGATGTCGCTACTTTTGCCGGTTTATTTGAAAAGTAGTGCGACTTAGCGCATTATTTGTAGTATGAACGGCAAGTCCGTGTCAATTACCAGCAATCTTCCCAATACAGTTGCAGCAGAGCTGCACTGTGATTAGTTCTTATGATGAAGGGGTGGGCTGGCTAGATGTGCAGTCAGGAGGGAGACTCAGTAGCAGTAGGAAATTAAAAATCCTTCCTTTCTTCTGCTTAGAGATGAGCCGGCTTGCTTTTAGCATAATTACTGTTTCAGAGAGATATCGATCCTTCTTTAGTGTGTGTGTGCTCGGGTCGGAGAGAGAGGGGAAAGCACAGCTGACAGAGCAAAGGATTCTCAGCTGCTTGTGTGTATGTGCTATTGGCTGCTTTCCTTCTGCTCGCACTGCCTCCTCTTTCGTTGCTCTCTGTCTTCTGCCTGGCTTTAATGATAATGATAGAGCTTCCTGGCCATCCCCCCCACCTTTGTCTGTGTAAACTAAAGCCATCATCCAAATTAGCCATAAATCGTAAGAACTATTCACCCCTGTTCCAAAAGGACAGAAATCTGGAATTTTGCTCACTATATTCTGTTGTATAGCTGGCCCCTTTGTTGATCAGCTGTTAAGCACGGAGAAAAAACCTTCCGTTTGGAGTTTGAATTGTGGGCAGGGAGCTGGGGGGGAGAGGCAAAGGGTGACATTCTTTGTCCATCAGCTGTTAAGCACACGAAGTTGGGGCCAGGGCATTCCTATGGCATTCCTTTGTCTTCTCTCCAAGCTTGGCCACGCCCCCACCACATTTGGCTGTGTGAATCTCAAAGCGAAAAAAACCAAAGAGCAACAAAATACAGCTGTTTCCTCCATAGACCGTGTAAACTACCCACCACTGGTGCGAAAAAGCGCTAAAGCACAATTTATCGTAATAAAACCTACCGTGTAACTGCAGCCCAGGAATTCTCAAAGATTATTGTCAATGTTTTTAAGATTACTTGTGCCAGTTCTATTAATACTCTTGGATGTTGTTTATCTGGCCCTGGAGACTTGAATTCATTTATACTGGCAAGGTATTCCTGAACTACCTCTTTACCTGTTCTGTACTGCATTTACCCTACTGCATTATCTGCTCCATTTCCCCTAGGTTGAACACTGTTTTCCTTTTGGGAGAAGACCGAGGCAAAGAAGGTTTTGAGTAGTTCTGCCTTTTCTATCCCCTGTTAAGCATTTCAACATCCTCTCTACATAGTGGCCCTACTATTTCCTTGTTCTTCCTTTTGCTACGGACATAACCCCAAAAGCAATTTTTATTGTTTTTAACCTCTCTAGCAAGCCTGAGCTCCATCTGCACTTTAGCTTTTCTGACTTTCTCCCTACCTGTGCTGGGTATTCATTTGCATTCCTCTTTGGTGTTTTCTCCCTTTTTCCATTTCTTGTACAGATCCCTTTTAAATGTCAGCTCAGTTGAAAGTTCTTTAGACATCCATCCTGGTTTCTTTAGTCATTCCCATTTTTCCTCCTCATTACAACTGTTTGAAATGGTGCCTTCAATATTTCCCTTTTAAGAAACTCCCATCCATCATGAATTCCTTTCTCTTTTAGTATTCCTGACCACCGGATCACACCCACTATTCCCCTAAGTTTTCTGAAATCAGCTTTCTTAAAGTCTAGAATGCATGTCTGACTATGCTTAGATCCTGTCCAAACGGTGAAAATAATCCAAATGGCAATCACATGGCTAGATGTGGAGTCAGGAGGAGACTCAGTAGTAGTCTAGCCACATGGCTAGATGTGGAGTCAGGAGGAGACTCAGTAGCAATCACATTTGCATATGTCTCATTCAGAAGGGGGAGGGTAGTCAAATCCACTGTAAAGCTCCTAAGAGAAGCCTTTGGAGCTTTTCTCAGAGTTTTTAAAAAGCTCTGTAGGGCATGCAAATGTGCTATCGTTAGGACAGTTGCATTTGCATTGTTGTGACAAGGCAGCATAAGTGGATTGGCTGGACAAGCATGGGGACAGGGCTAGGAAACAGGGAAAGCACCTGCTGCCGCCATTTGGATTTTCAGCTAAGCAAGAGATTGGTAAGGAGATAATGACTATCTTTCTCTCTCTTTTCTTATTTTTTCTTTTGTAAATATGAAGTATCACTTGTATGCACCATGGTAAACAGTTTTTTTTTTAAAAAAAATAAATTAAAAAAATTAAATTAAAAAAAATTAAAACAGCAAGTAAATCACTCATGGCCGCTATCTTGGCTAGGGGGCATGCAAAGTTTAAGGGGGCTCTTTTGACCATTAAGACTGGCTGCAGGCTCTTCGGAGGAGGTCATATTTTCCCCCCTTGTATAGATGGGAGCTAAGCTTCCCCTTTATAAAATAGCTGATCCCCTTGTTGCCTCTTCTACCTTCTGGACAGCGAAATTTTCTGCAAGGCATGTGAGGAATTTGTTGGACTGTATATTATTGGCAGAGTTTGACTTCCAACAAATATCAGGATAGTTGAAATCTTCTGTTACTACTACATCTCTCCTTTCTGAAAGTTTGGTCATCTGTTCCCCAAAGGCATTATCCAAGTCCTCTGTCTGGCCTGGGGATCTGTAATAGATTCCCACAATGACATCACTGTTGTTACTCTCCTGCTTCATTTTTACCAGATGTTTTCAACCTGGCTTCCAGAATGTAAGTCTTGGATCTCTTCACAGGTGTAAGCATCACTGAAATATAATGCTACTCCCACCCTTTCCTGTTTGGTCTATTTCTCTGAAATAGGTTATAGCCCTCTATTACTACATTTAGTCATGAGACTCATCCAACCAGGTTTCATTGATGTCTATTATATCATATTTGCTTTGCTGTGTTTAAGAGTTCAAGTTCATCTGGTTTATTTCCCATGCTCTGTACATTAATGTCGAGACATGTAACACCATGGGTCATTCCATCAAGCTGCTTATTTAAGTTTTTTTGTGGGGGGTTGCCTACCACTTTTGGGTTATTGTACTATTTGCTCAATTCTCTCTATAACTGTTGGGCTATTATCGCCAGCATTTGATGAACTCCTGCCCTCAAGATTCCTGTCTCCCTCCCCCACATAACTCTGATTAAAGCCATCCTGATCAAGTTTATAGCAAAAACATTCCTGCCAACTGCTTTGAGGTGTAACTTATCTCTTGTCAAAGGTCCATCTTCATGAAACCGCAGACCATGGTCCAAGAAACTAAATGGTTTGTGTTGGAATCATCTGTGGAGCCAGTTGTTCACCTCCACATCAAGGTCAGATTAATACCCAGAGCCTCATAACCCCTTGTGATATCCCAAAGGCTATGCCTTGCAGTGCCATTGCTTCCCACATGGACCCAAAAGGAAAGAGTAACAGGCAGTAGGTTTGATGAGTCATGTCAGCCGCTCTGTTACCTCATATATTCTTGCCAAAGGGAAACAGCACACCTCTTGAGACATCCTTTCAGGCCTGCAAACCACTGCTTCTGTTCCCATCATGGGGGACTCCCCTACCACCACCATACATCTCCTCTAGGGATTGTCTGTTATTTGCTCAGCTTCATAAGGGAAAGAAAAAACCCTCTCTTGCTTACATTGTTTTTTGCTATATACTTGGGCAAAGTACAGAAAATGCAAAACTAAATTGCAACTATACCCCTACACAAACAATGTGGTGCAGAATTTGATGTCGTGGCTGTAGCCTCTGCTGGTTTGAAGGTTGCACAATCCAAATGTTGTACAAAAAGTAGCCATGTGGGTTTGCTGTTCAACATTGTTGATTTTGCACATTTTTGTGCATAATTGCTGGGTTTTTTTCCTCATAAAAATGGCAAAGTTGCACAACAAAAATGTTACACAAAATCCAGCAATGTTGCACAAAAACAGGTATGAGGTTTTGTTGTGCAACATTGTTGCTCTCTGTGCATTTTTTGTTGTGCAGCATTGCTGATTTTGCACAGCAGTCCTGTTGAGCAACACTGCTGTTTACTAGATTAAAAAAGCAACCTTGCACAAACATGCACATGACTTTGTAAAAGCAATCCTCTCCATACTGAAAGCTGTACAGTTTTCACAGAAGTCTGCATAGTTCTCAGGAGGAGCCATTTAGCTTTTTAGGAAACTGCAGTTTCTTGGAAAAGCTGCACATTTTCCTGTAACTGAGAGTGGAATATCCTGAGTGTTTCAAAGCTTAGGGATGAAAATCTGTTTCATTGTTCTCGGTATATGTCAGAATGTGGAGGGATTTTCCATCTCTATACTAGCCCCGGCTGACAGCATCATTACTAATTGGCCTCAATTAGGACAAGTAGGTCTGAAGTAGAGAGCTTCTCCTGTCCATGAAGACTTGCCACGTCACTTAGAATCCTGGAAAATCATGATTCCAACTCATGCAACAAAGCCTGCATGGACAGGAGAGGCCCTCTGCATAAGAATGTCAACCTGAACACACTAAAGGTGACTGAAAAGAACAAGAAAAGGGGTGGGTTAGCACACTTGCCTCCTCCTGTGTTTAATCAGCATGCAGAGGATGAAAGCTCTACAACAGAGGAAATTGACGGACTTTGTGCCTATTGCTTTTTGTATATAGAGAAAGAGAAAATAAATATTATGAAATGCTGAAACATGTTATTGATAGCCCTTAGAAGTAATAAAACAGCACGGAATGGAAAAGACTCAGAGGCTATTTCTTTGCTATATGTTTTAAATAGGATTTTTCACCTTATGCCACCTTTATTTTTAATCTATGTTATGAATAGGCAGTATTAATTTATTCAAAATGTCTAATTAAAACTATATTACAATAGATTAGATTTGGGTCATGCTTTACTGGCTGGAGTTGAGCCAGAAGTGTATTTAATATCTTACGTCTGATAGAACATACTAAAACAATTACTGGCAAGAATCCCGCTACCGAATTCCCAAAAGATTTGAGCAGTGTTTAAGAGCTTGAGCTTTGCTGAGTCTCTAAGAAAGAGGAATTGTTCTATCATTGGCATGTAGCTGCTTTGAACAGCTTTCTGTGTACCTTACTGTCAGTGGTAAGCAAGGTAATTCAGAGCACAGACAAAATGATCTTCAGGGACTCCCAGCCCCAAGACATCTGTGTATATTAGTTCAGTTGGACAGAACCGAATTAACATTTTTCTTATTCCTCTTTACAACACCACACCATACTTTTAAACTACTTGTAAATTCCAACAACTACAACAAAAAGAAAACAAAATCAGACAGAAACAAAAAAGAAAACTGTTGTCAACTCTGACTTTAAAAAATAAAATAAAAGCAAAACAAATCACTGTAAGCATGATGTGGAGTTTCAGGTTTAAATTCAACTGAATTTTAAATTGAATTAAATCAGAGTACCATCTGAATACAGGAATAAAATGGAGCTTTCTTCTGATGCTCTGATGATGAACAAATACATTTACTTGGAGATAAGAATCAATTTTTTTGTAGAAAAGAATAAGATTTTTTTTAAAAGTAAAAATAATAAAATGAGCACCTGGAAATATCTATAAGCTGAGATGACTGCTCCTTGACTAGATAGATAGATAGATAGATAGACAGACAGACACACACACACACACAAAACCCCCGAAAAACTAACTCAAGAAAAAGGGTGCAGGGAAAAGGCTTTCATGCCCTGCTAACAAGGAAAAGACAGTGGCTGGTCTTTAAGGCTCTAGGACACTGTGTTGTCCCTATGACAGACCATTTGTTGTGATTCAAGGATGTTTCCAATCTTTTAGTAAGGAAGCTACAAAATCTACCCCAATGCTGTAGCTTGTTTCAAAATCTGATTGGGTTGAACTTTGAGCAGAGACTCTTTTCATATCATTCCTAAGCTCACATCTCCACAAACCAGTATGATTGTAATTTGGCTATGTTACCCTAAGAGGTGGGGGGGTGCTTTGAGACCCACCCATGATATCAGAGTCTTGATGGTGGAATTATTAACTCAAAAATATGTCTGTGAGAGGAGGGTGACTGTGGGGACCTTTTCACCTATGTATACTAGTATTAACTGCAGAGAACTCCAGTTAAAATGGAATAAAGTATTTTTATTGGAAATAACACAAAAAGCAGTCACACATACAACACACATTCCTGAGAACCACACAAGACTGTTGAGGAGTAAGGCAGAAAGATTGGCTAGAGGGAGAGGTTAAGGAAAATAGGATGATAGTTACCAGTCTTGAAAAGCGGACTTTTTTAGTGCCCATCCCAAAATTATTATTATCCAACACTTTCTCATAGGAGCAGCAGCAGTTGCTGCTGCTGTTGTTATTATCATTTTTTATTGTTTCTAGACCACCCAGTTTGGGACTCAAAAGTGCCTTACAACAAATTAAAAAACACATAATTAAAAATTCACAAGACACAAAAGTTAAAATAAGATTAACAATCAAAGAAATTGAAACAAGATTAAAACATATGTCATTAAACATACACATGTGCATGTGCGTGCGCGCGCACACACCAGTACAACACTTAGCAAGATCCAGTGCATTATTTAGGTGAGGCAAGCCCTATATGGCCATGCATCAAGTGCCTGTTGAAGTGGAAAAATCTTTACTTGTCTGTGAAAAGAAAGTAGGGAGAGTATTCCAGAGTCTGCATAAAAATGCAGACGCTTATCATTCCCAGTGATACATGTGGTTCTCACTGATTTTTTTGCATGTGTAGTTTACCTGTTATAATGTCACTACATGGAAGGTATGAGCACTGGGACAGATCTATTTTGGGGTAAGTGGGGAAACAGTTTCCATTTTGGGAGATGTGGCTTTCAAGGGACCAGCCTGGATCAGGGGTTGGCATGCCTATTACACACAATGAAACAGGAGGAAGCCATCTCATATTCCAGACTCTGATAGGCCCTGTATCCTGCTATACCAGGGGTGGGCAAAGTGCAGCCCAACATGTGATCTTTGAAGCCCCCAGCCCCAAGGCTCCCAGATTCTTAAAATAAAAATAATGAGGTGATTTGGGAGAGCTCAAAACCTCTGCACAATTCAGCAGTTTTACCCAATCAGTTCTTCCACATACCTCCTCCACTGCTGAGCAAAATAAGTAAATAAATAAATAAATTATAAAAATTGGTCAAAACTGAAACCAGAAATGACAGGACATCATTTTTTGTTTCATTGGGCTTGCAGCCCATGTGGGAGAGGAGGCAGGGGATGAAAATTGGTCTGTGTCTCCTCTGCAGTTGCCCATCCCTGTTCAATGCATTGTTCCTCTGATGTGTGAGATGTAGAAGGAGTACTGGTCATCGGGCTACTCAGTGACCGGATCTGTACCCTATGCCATGCCAAATAACAGCTGTTCAGCAGTGGAATGCGTTGCCTCATAGCGTGGTGAAGTCGCCTTCTTTGGAGGTTTTTAAAAAGAGGCTGGATGGCCATCTGTCAGGAGTGCTTTGATTGTGTGTTCCTGCGTGGCAGGGGGTTGGACTGGATGGCCCCTGTGGTTTCTTTCAGCTCTATGATTCTATAATTCTAACTGTTTTTGTGTGTTGGTATGCAACCGGACATGTTTATCTTGGATTGTCCTTTATAGTCATCAGCGCGCTTGCAGTAAGCGCAGGATGAGTCCTTCCTGAATCTTTGTTTGCAAAGAAAAGCCAGAGAGAGAGAGAGAGAGAGAGAGAGAGAGAGAGAGAGAGAGAGAGAGAGAGAGGATTCTATAATTCTGTTTTTGTGTGTTGGTATGTAACCAACAACATAAAGTAACCAATTAGCCTTTTAAAAGTAGCCTTTTCAATATATGTGTGGTAAATGCATTCTATCTGCCTTACTTTCCCTGTCCCCTGAGCACTGAGGGTGCAAACAGGTCATTTAAAAAATGCAGTAGCCTAATCCAGCATTTCATTTAGTAAGCATAACACATTTTTCTGAAACCAATTTAATCCTTTTAGATCTCCAGACAGCATCACTACTGTCACTTGATTTATACAAACACTTATTCATCATACTTAGACCAAATGTCACCCCATGTCAATGATTGATGAGTTATTTACTGCCCAACATCTTAGATTTGTTCGTCCCTGTAACACGTTCAGACCATTGTCCTGTAGAAATGCGATATGTTTTTCCACATTGTAAGTAATACTAATAGGTCTGCAACTGCTTGATAAGTATTCCATCTTTTCTAAATCCTTTCTAAAATGTCCTCTGGCAGGTTTGGTACTTCACTGTGTCCTTAATTTAAAGAGTGAATGAGACTCCAGTTGCTACCATGACTGTAAATATTACTGTGTCTTTGACTAATTGTTACTGTGTCCATTAGCAAACATTACAAATGGAACAAAATTTTGCTGTTTCCTGTGTTAGTATTTATTGCTGGTGACATAACTGGGGAAAAAATACAAATACTATATGACAAATACATATACAGTTATCCCTTCATATTTGCTGGGGTTTGGTTCCAGGACCCACCGTGGATACCAAAATCCATGAATGCTCAAGTCCCATTATATGCAATGGCATAGCAAAATGGTATCCCTTATATAATATAAAATGGCAAAATCAAGGTTTGCTTTTTGGATTATTATTTTTAAAGAATATTTTCAATCCATGAATACTTAAATCCATGGATACCAAATCCGTGGATATGGACGGACAACTGTAGTGGATTTCTGGTGTATTTATATCTAGTATAGTAATTCATGGTCCAGTTCCATCTAGGACTTCTGTAATTCAGTATATGTGGGGCTGACTTTGAAGATAGTTTAGATGCTTCTGCTGCTGTAGAATGTAGCTGCCTGGTTGATTGTGTTCATGTATTTGAACAATATATTACAAATTCTGTACTGGATACTACAGTTTGCCAATAAAAACTGCAAACTATCTTGTGGTACCTTAAAGACCTGAAGTTGGAATAAGCTTTCATGGGAATCATCTACACTAGCCAGGATATGCCAGCTCCCTGCTGGCATATCCTGACTTTGGAGCTAGCCTGTTCACCCCTCCTCCGATTACCTGGAGAAAATGGGCCAGAATCCAAACAGGACACCGGCCCATCACTGAAGTTACTGCCACCACTGCTGCCATTTTCTTCACTAATGTGAAAGCCAGGCAGAGGTCATGCAATATGTGACTGCAGGTCCTCTGCATGTGACCAGCCTCAGTCACATGCTGAGGGACCCCCACCTGACTTCCAGAAGAGCAAGGAGCTGGCGGTGGCAGCAAGGAATGGTGTGCCAGATGGGCCTCTTTGGGCACATGGGACCCAATCTGGTTTTTCCTAGGTAAACCAGGGTAAACTGGGTATTTTTTCAAAACGGTTTATCAGCCCTATTCCAGCTTGCCCCCATTCCAGCCCCATATCTGCCCTGTTTGGACTGCCCTGCCCTGCATCATTTGGATGGCAGGACTCTGGAATGGGGAAAAGCTGGGGTATTTGGCCGCTGTAGACAAGCCCATAGACTGCAATCCAGTTCATCAGTTTATTCCAAACACAACTTCATTATTACAAGGGTGCCGTAAGACTCTTGGTGGGGTTTGCTGCAACAGACTTAACACCCTCTCAAATTGATTGTCCATGTGCTTCAAGCACAATTCAAAGTGCTGTTCATGAACCTTCCCCCCCCCCCCGAAATACCTTGGGTCTAAGTTTAATAAAATTTATGAATCTACCCAGGCCTTCTTAAATGCTTACATTTTCATAGGTAAAATCACCAGGTTGTTGTGCCCAAGGAGCAACGCTTTTTCAGTGGTATTCCTGTTACTGAGGAACTTGTGTCATAGAACGCATCTATACTGGCATCGTAATCTGGGGTCAGTCTGGAGCATTATGCTCTAGAGCTGCCTCAGACTGACATGATGCCAGCTACACATACTGGTACAGATCTGTTCTGGAACCATGCTGTAGTTCAGATGGGCCACAAGGCTGACACTGCATTGGCCCCATTGGCCCATTCCCCACAGTACTGCTGCCTTGTCCACCAGCCAAACAGCTCTCTGTGAGAGCCTGGCCATCACTGTCACTGCTCGTGAGGTCAGAACAGGGTGTCCGTGTGATAAACAAGGTAAAGCGCCCCCTCCTTGTTGGTGACATGGTGTGGCACCCTGTTCTGACCTCACCAGCAGTAACGGCTATGTCCAGGCTCTCACAGAGAGCTCCTTGGCTGGTGGGCAAGGCAGCAGTGGTGGCGGCACTGAGGGGGATTGGCTAGCAGGTTGATGTGGTGGATGTGTAGATGTGTAGATGTGTGGACAGCTGGGTCACTCCAGGTCCTGGAAACTCCAGAGCAACTTGTGGTTTCTGTTCAGCCCAATTAATAGCTAAAAGGAGCAGATTTGCTGCATTGCGTGGACAAATTGCATCAGATCTGGGGTGAGTATGCATTTTATCCTTAGTGTAGACAAGCCCTTACTTCCTTACTGACTGCTTCTCAATGGAATTAAGGGCTAGGTGTTCTGATCTGCTTTTAAGTGAAACTTTTATTAATTGACTCATCCATATTTGAAGAATTCCTTTGCTTGCTATTTTATTGTTACTTAGATTATTGATATTGATATTTTATCTTCACAATTTTCATTCATTACTTTAAATTAAAGCTTCTTAAACTATGGGTCGCAACCCCATATGAGATCACGTAACTGAATGAGGGGGTCGCGAAAAATTTGGCAACAAAAAAAGGTTTCTTTATGATTTATTATCAGTAAATCTACAAAATAGATTTGTATACCTATTTTATATACCTATATACCCGGGGTCACATAAAAATTTCTTGGGTGAAAAGGGGTCTTGAGTGGAAAACATTTAAGAAACCCTGCTTGAAATAAGTGCATTGAATGGCTTTCTGACTAGATAAGTAAACTGGATAAAATGGCTTTCTGACTGGATAAATAAACTTTAAATAAACTGCATTGCATGGCTTTCTGATAAATATATAAAGTACACTTATAACATGTATGAACTGTAGCTGAACCATCAAATGAGATGGAATGCTCAACATTCAACAATAGAAAATCATAATTAGAGGTGATGTACACATTTTTTGGATTTCCCCCCTTGAATTCTGTTTAATTAACTCTGCTAAAGATGATGAACAATGATGATGATTTGTCTGGAATCTTGTTGAAAAATTAATTTCTTCTGAAAAGGTAACTGAATTAGTAATATTGGATTTCCCTGTTTTAATCTACACGATTGTGTTAATATATATGGAACTGTGAAGTGAATGATCTGTAAGGATCTAGTCAAAACTTCATTTCACTCAGACAACAGTCACTAGTCAAAGTGTTTTATTGCAGATGTAAAGAAGTGAACAGGTCCAGAATCATTGCCAGAACTGATTGGCAGAAAGAAAGTGTAGGGTTTAAAATCAGAGGCTTGACTAACGCCCCCCCTTACAATACCCCTCCCTTTCAATCCCAAGCCTTCATCAGATGTGTGACCCTGGATATAGGCTGTGAGCACTCCAGGCCTGGGAACTCTAAGTTACTCACATCCCAGCCCCCCTCCCAACATATAAAGTTAACAATACCTAGATACCTACTGTGCATGACAGGAACCTGGCTGGACTTAGGCTAAGTGAGGCCTGGTTCAGACAGGATTCCTGACAAGATCCATCTAGCCCAATATTATCCAGCCTGACAAACACCACCTTTTCCAAGTTATGAGATTTTTTACTAGCCATACCACTTGAGAGCATATCATTATGAGAGGACAGAATATGTAGAAACATTCCAGATTATTTGCAACTTTGGAGAAAACCCCAAGAGATCCCATCCCCTTGAAAGTAATAACCATGCTTGCTTTTCTTTCTTTCTTTCTTTCTTTCTTTCTTTCTTTCTTTCTTTCTTTCTTTCTTGTATGCACTTATGTTTGCACCAGCACTTGGAAGTTGTAACATGGGAGTAGGGAAAGGGAATGCATTACACGGGCAACTGTGCAATGTGCCCTCTCCTTCTATATGGATCATGACCTGTTGTGGTCCTAATTAGCACACTTTACATTTTCAGACATGGCCTAGATATAGTAGAAGAAGGCCTAAATCCAATTGTTAGCCCCAACTACAGTTTGTTGCTATGTGTTTCTCTGTGGACTTTTTCGGACGCTGAAAAATAACGCAAGCAGCCTCATCAGCTTGCGAGGCTGCTGTGCTGCAAAGCGTCCCTTTTGTATGACGCTCGCCCCTGCCGGTACTGTTGCAGTACCGCGGGGAGAGTTGAGTATCATATTTTGTCGTTTTTTACTCACAAAAGTTGATTGTGAGTAAAAAATGACGGAATATGACGCTCAACTCTCCCTGCGGTACTGCAACAGTACCGGCAGGGGCAAGCATCATACAAAAGGGACGCTCTGCAGCGCAGCAGCCTCACAAGCTGACGAGGCTGCTTGTGTTACTTTCTTCACATCCGAAAAAGTCCTGTGGGTCTGTTTGTTCAATCACTGGTTTGTCTGTTCCCTCTCCTGTGTGTCCTTTGTGCTATTCCATATGTCTCTAGTCTTGTGTCTTTTCATGGCCGAGCAGGAATTGGAACACTGGTCTCCAGAGTTGTAGCCAAGTAGGAATTTGAATGCTAGCCTCCAGAGTTGTAGTCTAATGTTCAAACCACTACACCATGCGGGCTCTAGAGTAGACCCACTGAATCAAGGGGAACTCAGTAAGTTAACTTGCACTTATGTAAATTTCATTAATCTAATGAATCTACTGTAGTTTGGACAATTAAATTTAGGCCAAAAACAACAAACAGAGGCAGCAATGCTCAAATATAATTTCTCTAGGTAGAGAAAAACCTTGCAACATAGCCCTGCTTATAGTAGTCCCATTCCATGTGTAACTCATCCTATTCTTACAGACTGTGGACTTTTTCGGATGAAGAAAAATAATGCAAGCAGCCTCTCCAGTTTGCGAGGCTGCTGAGCTGCAAAGCGCCCCTTTCGTATGACGCTCGCCCCTGCTGGTACTGTTGCGGTACCTCAGGGAGAGCTGAGCGTCATATTTCGTTGATTTTTAACCATATTTCGTTCGGTTTTAACCATATTTCGTTGATTTTTAACTTTTGTGAGTAAAAAATCAACGAAATATGATGCTCAGCTCTCCCTGCGGTACCGCAACAGTACCAGCAGGGGTGAGCGTCATATGAAAGGGGCGCTTTGCAGCGCAGCAGCCTCGCAAGCTGGAGAGGCTGCTTGCATTATTTTTCTTCATCCGAAAAAGTCCTGTATTAGCATTATTATTACTATTAAGAAGAAAACCAAAATGCCAGTAGTTACCAGTGTAGGTTATTTCAATTGCCAATTACCCTTCCCATTTCTCTTCTTTGAAGGAGTTGTTGTGGCAGGATTCACATGTAATTTATAGGGTGGACTGGCTCTTCGGAAGTGTTCAGGTAGTTCAATATGGCCCAGGAAAGGAGAAGCTGCTCCAGAGAGGTTTGAAGGGCCATCAGAATTTATTGGGTCATATTCCTGCTTTTTAGTCATTTTTTCAGGACTCATGTTTGAAGGGAGAAGAGCCAGCTTCCTCTAAAGAACAATCTACATGTCCAGTCTAAAGAAGGATGAGCTATTTCTGGTCATATTGGCACTTGTTGTTTGTCTCTTGTTCTGAGCAACTAAAAATGCTGCTGCTGATACTTGTATTCTCATTATATTGAAATTGCTGCTGCTAAAGACACTGCTGGTATAAAGCAGTATGTATCAGACTGCCTATCGTTAAGAGTACATAAAGTTACCAGTATCTGTTACACTCTTATATCCGTCTACAAACCATTGCCCTTATTTATGAATATTCAATTTCCTGCTGATATTTGCTATCACATTTGTTCCTTCCTATTCATTGCCCCTTTAATTAGGGTGGGCTTTTTGCAAGCACAGTTGAGAATTTTGCTGTTAATATGGACTATATCTTCCTACTCTTGCTGTAATTATCAGGTTACTAAAGGGTTATAGTAATGAATCATGAAATAACCTTTTAAATTCATATATGTGTAACAACATACACACAAGCATATGCACACACACACACGCACACGCACGCACACACATGCACACACTCACGCACACACACACACACCAGCTGGAAGCCTTTATCTCATTTCCCAGTTAATGCATTCCCCCAGCCACAAAATAAAAAGACCTTGCCTGTTTTGAAAAAAATGAAATACTGATTGCTGTCCTTTAGCTTCTTTTAATTCCCTTTGTAAGAGCTCTTTTTGTTTCTGTCTGTCTGATTTGCAATTATAGACAGATGTGGCAGAATGGCCTATTTGGTGTACTAATTATACACAAGTACATTAACACAGTCCTTTTAGACACAGTTCCCTGTCCCTAGGATCTAGCATCAGTTCTTCTACATATTCTGGAGAGCAACAGCCTAGTTCTTTGAGTCATATATGCTTTGTGGCTCCAGTAGTTCCAGTTCTTAGTGTACCTAAAATATTAGAGGCAGCTGAGGAATGAATGGAAGAGATAAAAAAGTAAGACACAGGGAGAGAATGGGAAAGAAGGATTGAGAGAATAAGTAGGTGGATGCAAGTGTGAGGCCATGATGGAAACGTCCAGGGGTGGTGGAGGAGTGCAACTAATGAAATGACAGCATCCAGTGGTAGGGAAAGATGATGGCTCAGTGGCAGGTAGGAAATTGCCCTAACTGGGCAGACACACCAGAGATGGGGAACCATTGTAGTGCCTAATGTGTTTTCTTCTCCAAAAAAAGGCAATGTGAAAGAAACAAGCAACACAACAAGTAACTTTTCAAATACTGTAGTGAGTAACAGCAATGAATTATATTTAAACACTGTAACAAATTAAAAGAATGAATTACTTGTAATAAGGGTTTTTCAAGGCTTGGAAGTGCAGCAGCTGACAGAACCATGCTGAGCTCCCACCACAGACTGGAATTGAATTTGAATGTGGGAAGTAGAAATCAATGTGAGGAGAGGTTTTCCTTGTATTATGGGATATCCCATCCATGAAGTTCAACAAGACTTATAGGCTGCATCTGCACTGTGGAAATAATCCAGTTTGAATCATAGAATTGTAGAGTTGGAAGAGACCACAAGGGCTATCCAGTCCAACCCCCTCCCACGCAGGAAATCATGATCAAAGTATCCCTGACAGATGGCCATCCAGCCTCTGTTTAAAGACCTCCAAGGAAGGAGACCCCACCACGCTCCGAGGGAGTGTGTTCCACTGCTGAACAGCTCTTACTGTCAAAAAGTTCCTCCTAATATTGAGGTGGAATCTCTGTTCCTGGAGCTTGCATCCATTGCTCTGTGTTCCAGTCTCTGGAGCAGCAGAAAACAAGCCTGCTGCATCCTCAACATGACACCCCTTCAGATACTTAAACAGGGCTATCATATCACCTCTTAACCGTCTTTTTTCCAGGCTAAACATACCCAGCTCCCTGACTCTTTCCTCATAAGACACGGTTTCCAGACCTTTCACCATTTTAGTCGCCCTCCTTTGGACACGCTCCAATTTGTCAATATCCTTTTTGAATTGTAGTGCCCAGAACTGGACGCAGTATTCTAGGTGAGGTCTGACCAAGGCAGAATAGAGTGGCACTATTACTTCCCTTGATCTAGGCACTATACTTCTATTGATGCACCCCAAAATCGCATTGGCCTTTTTAGCAGCCGCATCACACTGTTGACTCATGTTCAACTTGTGGTCTACTAGGACTCCTAGATCCCTTTTGCACATAGTCTCATTCAGCCAGGTCTCCCCCATCCTATAGCTATGCATTTCATTGTTCCGCCCTAAGTGCAGTAATTCAATACATTTCTCCGTATTGAATTTCATTTTGTTAGCTTTGGCCCAGCTTTCTAGTCTATCCAGGTCATTTTGAATTTTGATCCTGTCCTCTAGGATATTAGCTACTCCTTCCAATTTGGTGTCATCTGCAAATTTGATAAGTATGCCCCTAATTCCCTCATCCAAGTCATTGATAAAGATGTTGAATAGCACTGGGCCCAGGACAGAACCCTGTGGCACCCCACTGGTAACATCTTTCCACGAGGAAGAGGAGCCACTGCTGAGCACCTTTTGGGTTCAGACGGTCAACCAATTACAAATGCATTTAGCAGATAACTTGTCTAGCCCACATTTTACAAGTTTGTTTGCAAGAATGTCATGGGGAACCTTGTCAAAGGCCTTACTGAAATCAAGGTATGCGATATCCACAGCGTTCCCTTCATCTACCAAGCTGGTAATTTTATCAAAAAAAGAGATCAGATTAGTCTGGCATGACTTGTTTCTCTGAAACCCATGTTGACTTTTTGTGATTATGGCATTGCCTTCTAAATGTTCTCAGACTCTCTGTTTAATGATCTGCTCTAGAATCTCCCCTGGTATTGATGTCAGACTAACTGGACGATAATTGTTGGGATCCTCTTTTTTTTTCCTTTTTGAAGATGGGGACAACATTTGCCCTCCTCCAGTCTGCTGGGACTTCTCCTGTTCTCCAGGAATTCTCAAAGATTTGTTATTGCCAATGGCTCTAAGATTACATTTGCCAGCTCTTTTAATACCTTTGGATGTAGTTCATCTGGTCCTGGAGATTTAAATTCATTTAGATTAAGAAGGTATTCCTGTACTACCTCTTTACTTATTCTGTGCTGGATTTCCCCTATTGTGTCCTCTGTTCCATTATCCTCAGGTTGATCACCCTTTTCCTTTTCTGAAAACACTGAAGCAAAAAGATTTTGCCATCTTCTCCAGGTAGTGGCCCTACCATTTCCTTCTTCTTCCTTTTGCTGCAGACATACCCCAAAAACCCCTTTTTATTGTTCTTAACCTCTCTAGTGAGCCTGAGCTCATTCTGTGCTCTAGCTTTTCTGACTTTACTCCTACACATGTTTGCTATCTGTTTGAATTCTTCTTTGGTGATTTCCCCCTTTCCCCATTTCCTATACATGTTCCATTTAAAACTTAGCTCTGTTGAAAGTTCTTTAGTCATCCATCCTGGTTTCTTGAGACACCTCCCATTTTTCTTCCTCATTGGTACTGTTTGAAATTGTGCCTTCAGTATCTCCCTTTTGAGAAAGTTCCCTCCATTTTGAAGTCCCTTCTCTTTTAGATTCCTGACCATGGGATCACCCCCAGTATTTCCCTGAGTTTATTGAAATCAGCTCTCCTAAACTCTTGAATGCGTGTCTGATTATGTCTGGCTTCTCCTTTCCATTGTATAACAAACTCCAGGAGAACATGATCACTCTCACCTAAGGATCCCACCACTTTCACCCCATTAACCACGTCATCCCTGTTGGTTAGGATCAGATCTAAAACAGCTGACCCCCTTGTTGCCTCTTCCACCTTTTGGACAATGAAACTGTCTTCCAGGCAAGTAAGGAATTTGCTAGACCTTGAAGTTTTAGTTCAGTTAGATTTCCAGCAAATATCAGGATAGTTGAAGTCACCCATCACTACTACATTCTTCTTGACACTGCTTTAACTGCCATGGGACTTCCAATATAAAATAATGGGACTTCCAGATAAAAATCCAATGCTATAGAATTCTGGGATTTGTAGTTTTGTGAGATATTTAGTCTTCTCTTTCAGAGAGCTCTGGTGCCACAACAAACTACAAATCTCAGGATTCTGTAGGATGGAACCATGGCAGTTAAAGCAGTGTCAACCTGGATTATTTCTGCAGTGTGTGTGCAGCTATAGGGCTTGTCTAGGTGGGCAATAAACCCAATCTTGACCCCCATCTCAAAGCCCCACTGTCCAACAACACAAGGATTTTCCCTGTTCTGCCCCTGGGTAGTTCTCAACACCCCCAGGGTAGATATGGGGCTGATATGGGGGGAGATGGGGTAGGACCCAATACAATGTTTTAGAATACAGTAGCACCCCCGTATCCACTGATTTGCCATCCCCTGATTCAATTATCCATGGATGGTGACAACAGGAGAGTAGATGGGGTAGGGGGGAGGAGGAGAGATCTCACCTCCATTCTCCCTTTGCCGGGATTGCCCCCATGGCAGGAATGATGATGTGGGGCAAAGAGAGGGGAGGAGAGATTACACCTCCCTTCTCCCTTTGCCCCTGGGATCTCCCCCCCCCCAGGACTGCTCCCATGGCAGGAATGGCGATGGAGGTGAAGGGAGGGTAGGAGGAGATCTTGCCTCCCTTCTCTTTTTGCCCCTGGGATTGCCCCCTGGGATCGCTCCTGTGGCGGGAATGGCAATGGGGGCATTAGCTATTATGCATGGATTTGATTATCCTCAGGGCCTTCTGGAACCAATCCCCCGTGGATACAGGGGTCCTACTGAAATACCTGTTTAAATTCATTTCTGCCAGGAAGAAACAGATTGGGTCCTGTGAGACCGCAGGAATCCGTTTTGGCAGGCCAGCCCTCACTGAAGCTGCCATTCTGCCTCACTCTCCCAGAAGGCAGAAAGGAATCCCTCAGCATGTGACCAAGGCTTTAGTCACATGTTGTGGGCAGTCTTCTGAGATGGTGAGAGGAATGGCAGCAGCAACTTGCAGTGACAGGCCAGTGTGCCCATCAGGACTTCTGTCATTCCATGGAGGGAACAGGAAAACAATAGGCCTGATACGCAGCAAGGATACATATCCTGGCTCATGTAGATTAGTCCATAGTCTTCCTTTATGACAAAGCTGCGGGGTGTCCCCCCACCCCGTCTTTCAGCTTATCATTCAAGATTTGATTGTAATTTTGAGAGAGAGGGAGAAAGCAGTATTTGCTCTTGTAAGTACTGTATACTGCTTTAATTGTAGCAAAGTTTTGAAGAGCATGACAATAAAAAATATCATATGCACAGAAAGTGTTTTGTAATAGAAAGGAAGCATTTTTTGGTGTCACAGGTAGAAGCCTGAACATATTAATTATATGCTAATGAAGTAACCCAAGTCCATACTTTGAAGAGATGTTGTCATTTAAAGGCATTAGCCATTTCTGAAACAGCTCATTTTTGCAGTCTGAATAATTTATTCTTTATGGATCATTAGGCATTCTGCTAAATGATTTATGGTTCTGTACATAATAGTTAGATTCTGATGACTAAAAAAACAAACACCTTCAAAAGTCAATTGAAGCTCTTCTAATGCACAGCAGTTGTTCTAGAATATATTGTGTAAATTTGTACCAAAACGGACAGTCAGTTCTGCACAAAGATATGAATATTCAAGCATGAGCAACACCTCAAAGAAAAAAAAACATGTGAAGGTTTATTATTATTTCCACTATACCTAAAAACTCATGCTTTCAGGACAATTGGGTCAATAATATTCATTTGCACAGTTTCAATCTGATGTGCTGGTTGCATGTATTTTAAGTATCCACATTCACATTCATCAAAGTTGACAGAATTTGGTTATTTTTCTTTCTAGAAAAATGCATCATCAGAACAGATCATATTGGAAACACATGCTGGATAATGGAGTGCAATAAAGAATTTGAAAAGAAAATCAGTCTGTACTTTATAAATTATAGCAAAGCCTTTGATTGTATAGATCATGAAAAAACTATGGCTCACTCTTAAAGAAATGGGTGTGCCACAACATTTGATTGTGCTGATGTGTAACCTGTATTCAGGAGAAGAAGCTGCCTTCAGGACAGAATACAGAGAAATGGAATGGTTTCCCGTTGGCAAGAGGGTCAGGCAAGGCTGCATTTTATCACCCTGCCTGTTTAACTTGTGTGCTGAACATATATGTAAAGCAAAATTAGACTGGGATGAAGAAGGCATGAAAATTGGAGGAAGGAACACCAAGAATTTAAGAAATGTGGATGACACCATACAGTAGGACCCCCTTATCTGCTGCGGATTGGTTCGGGGGGGGGGATACCAAAAACCATGGATAATAGTGAACACCATTGAAAATAATGGGACTTCCAGATTAAAATACTAAAGAGTTGCCTTGGAGGACCTAGAAAATGGCTAGAGATTACATATTTTCTAGGAAGACTATGGTAGGTGTGCTGTTTTGTGTCCCATTGATAATTGAATCAGTGGATAATGAATCAGTGAATACAGGTGTCCTACTGTACTACTAGAAGAAAATAGCAAAGACTTGGAATGACTACTGAAGAAGGTCAAGGAAGAAAAGTGCAAAGGCACGTTTACAGTTGGACATTTATAAATCAAAAATAACAAAACAGATCTGGTACACCAGCCTGTTGCTACAGCTGCCACCTGCCGTTGCTCTTCCATAGCCAGGAAGGAGTCCTACAGTATGTCACCAAGGCTGGTCATATGCAGTGAGCCTTGCTCATGTGTGGTGGGCCAGCTTCCTGGTTTCAGAGAGAGCAACGTGGACAGCAGTGGCACATTCGGCTGCAGAGAAAGACCAGCGTGGCATTCTGGATTCCATCTCATTCTGTGCAGGTAACGGTGGGGGAGGGGCAATGGGCCAGATCCATGGGCAGAATACCCTGCAGGGAGCCAGAATATTTTGCCCTTGTAGATGAGCCCCTTGCCATCCTATTTACCATTTCTATGTATGGTTGTGAAAGCTGGACAGTAAAGAAAGCTGATAGGAAGAAAATCAACTCATTGGAAATGTGGTGTTGGAGGAGAGTCCTACAGATACCACGGACTGCTAAAAAGACAAATAATTGGGTCCTAGAGCAAATCAAGCCAGAACTCTCCATAAAAAGCCATGACGCTGCCACACTGCAGAAATAATGCAGTTTGACACTGCTTTAACTGCCATGGCTCAGTGCTATGGAATACTGGGATTTGTAGTTTTGTAAGACATTTAGCCTTTTCTGTGAGCGTGCTCTGGTGCCACAACAAACAACAAATCCCAAGATTCTATAAGATGGAGCCATGCTAGTGACTGTCATGCTTTGGCCATGTCATGAGAAGACATGACTCACTATAAAAGACAATACTGTCAGCCCCCAATATCCATGGATTCTGCATCCATGGATTCAACCATCCACAGCTTGAAAATATTCCCCCTGCAAATAAATAAATAAATAAAAATAAAAAGGCAAACCTTGATTTTGCCATTTTATATAAGGAGCACCATTTTACTATGCCACTGTATATAGCAGGACTTGAGCATCCATGGATTTTGGTTTTCACAGGGGTCCTGGAACCAAACCCAAGCAGATACCAAGGACCCACTGTAATGTTTGGTGAAGTATAAGGCAGAAGGATAAGAGGAAGATTGCATTCCAGATGGATAGATTCAATCAAGGAGGCCAGGGCTCTGAGTATGCAAGACTTGAGCAGGGCTAATTATGGAGGGTGTGCTTCTGTAGCTTTCATTATCATTACAATACCTGATGCTTAATTACTGTTCTGTGTGGTTTTTAAAAGAACTAGGCACTATCCTTCTTTGCACCTGATCACTTCAAAGACAGGAAGGGTGTATTTCTGTAGCTGAGAGCCAGTGAGGTGTAGTGGTTTGAGCATTGGACTACGACTCATGGTCCCATTTGGCCATGGAAACCCACTGGGTAATCTTGGGCAAGTCACACTCTCTCTGTCTCAGCGGAAGGCAATGGCAACCTGCCCATGAACAAATCTTGCCAATAAAACCCAATGACAGGGTTGGCATATGTTGGAAGTAACTTGAAGGCATACAACAACAAACTTGTGCAGCTACTGTTGCTTTCTCTTGAAAATCCCTTGGAGGAATTTTAGCAGCATTTCAAACCATTAATATGCACACACACTACAGTTTTCAATTTCAAAACAGGCATGAGCAGGAGTCCTTTCCCTGTTATGTTTCATTTTACCACCTGCCCTCACCTACATACACATATCATTCATGTGCATACTCAATCAACATTTGTTGAGAACTGTATCCAAAAGTCATGGCAGAAATTAGGCCATCCAGGTGGGGGAAGGAACAGATACAATGAGTTTGAGGTACTCAAATATGAAATTTATTACAAAAATAGCCAAAGTACAAAAATAACAAAGTGCACATACTAGTGGGGGTTTAGCTCACTTAACAGAGAAAATATAAGACAGGGAAAGAACAAGAACTGGACAGTGTGGTATGCAATTTAAATAGAAAGTCACAGAACTGATAGCCAAGTAAAGAGAAAAGAAGGCAGCAAGATTAAGGTAGACTCATGGCAGCATGTAAAAGAACACGGAGGGGAAGGGGGACCAAAGTATAAATAGTACCTTTGCTTCAGGAGGCATGCAGGACTTGGTAACATGTGCATTTTGAAGGCAAAAGCCATGACATATATAGGGGTGTGTATGTGTCCCCCACATGTGTGACCAGAGTAAAAGTGTACTATAACAAGCAGTTCTCAACAGTCCTAGAATCATAGAATTGTAGAGTTGGAAGAGACCACGAGGGCCATCCAGTCCAACGCCCTGCCACACAGGAATACATGTACACACACACACACTACACTTGAGCTTACGGTAGTGATTCCAAAATCTCCCCTATCCAGCCAAACTATCTCTTCACTGGGCTAAGGATGTCTTGATGATAGAACTGGAACTGGCTTCGGAAGAAAGACAGTAAAGAAGACAGGAATAGTAACAGTACAGGAATACTTCTTTGTTACATAGGTACTGAGCACCATGACAATTTAGAAACTGTTTAGTAGTAGAAGCAGCAGCAATGGGAACAAGGGCAGCAGTGATGGCAGCATGTATATGTTTGAAATACTAAAACAGTAACAAACATTTGCTTGCCTCATTGAAATATATATTTTGTATTGGATGCTAATGGGAATCCTTGCAAAAAGGGCTGAAGAATGTATTAGCAGGAACCCATGTGTAGCATCCTTCCTAAGCAGCTCGTATGCATTTTCTGTCCATTGCTACCTCCCAAATCTGAGATTATACATGATTTTGAAAAAATATATTATTCCCACATTTTTCACTTGCCTTTAGAACAAGGAGTTCAGGGAAGTATACATGGGAGCCATCCCAGTTTATTCTATCCCACTGCAGGATAATAGCCTCAGCTCAGCGACACCAGCTCAGCCGTTCATTAACAGCCAATATTGTTGATGCACAGATGCTTCTGGGGGGAGGGAGGAGTGCACACTTTTTTTAAAATAAGCTGCCCATCAAGTTGAAGGTATAGCATTAGCAGAAACAAACAAATTAGTAAGGAAAAGGTCAAATCACTTCCCAGTAAACCTTATAAGACTTTTCACTGTCATTAAGTCTCAGCTGAGAGCTTTATAACTTGGAAATATAATTACTGTCAGGAAACATGCCAGAGAAGCAATCAAGAGAAAGCAGAGAGCAGGAGGCCATGTCTAATTCTGACTCTGGTGCTAAAGCCAGTAATATATTCTTCTATTGTGGCCAAAATTAGGTTGCTATTTATTTCTGAATGTATGGAATACCCACAGAATGCTAGGAGCCCACAGGGTGACTGATATATTATTATATGTTTATTTGTGTTCATTTATAAAAGGATGGCTCTTCTAACCACAGGACCTTTTTTAAAAAATAAGAGTCTGAATTAGGATGAATTATCAGATAATGAGCAGAGGATGACAGTATTTATTTTCAGTTCGTCTTATCACTGCAGAAAGTCTCCATTTTTCAATGTGTGTTTGTAGCAGCTTCTAAAAGAAGTGCAGGAAATGTGCTAATGGGTTGATGGATGACAGGGTGGAAAACATTTTAGCTATTCACTGCAGGGAGAAATAATCAGTGACAAGTGAAAAATCTCAAGCAGAGTAATTTGCCCACACCAACAGTCAGACACTGGCTGAGTGTCCCACTGGGTATGCTCAGAGATTTTCCTCCCTTGGGTGGAACCATAGATGTGAAAGGGGAGACTTCTGAGACCCTACTTCTCCAAGAAAAGCTGGGAGCGTCATCAGATCTAGTACAATCTACATTATCAGTGTTTCCATAAAGAAGATGCTGTCAAAAGCTGACAGTGACGGTAACGATCAATTTAGAAAAGTAATTTTTTTGAAATATATGGGCTTATCATGGGCCAGGATATGCTGGCTCCCTACTGGCATACCCTGCCAGCATACCAGGCCCATCCCTCCCCTGTTATCTCCATGAAACAGGAGGAAGTCCAGATGGGTACGCTGCCCTGCTGCTGCCACCACAGTCACATCCAGTGACATTTGTAAGTCACATTCTGCCAAAAATGTAAGGTCCAACAAATTCCTCACTAGCCTTGCAGACAATTTCATTGTACAAAAGCTGGAAGAAGCAACAAGAGAATCAGCTATTTTGGATTTTATCCCAACCAATAGAGATGAATTGATCAATGGAGTGGAAATAGTGTAGCCCCTGGATGGAGTGACCATTGCCTCTTGCAATTTGTTATACAGAGGAAAGGGGAAGCCAAATGTAGTTAAACACTCACTCTGGCCTTCAAGAAAGCTGATATTAGTAAGTTTAGGGAAAAACTGGATGGTCAGAAATGCTGGAGGTAATGGAGTTTATGATGCACGGGAGTTTCTTAAAGGTGAGATATTAATGGCACAGTTGCAAACAATTCCAATGAGGAATAGAAGTGGGAGGTGTCTAAAGAAACTAGGAAACTATAGTCTCAGAGCCACTGTCAATAATCTTTGAGAATTCTTGGCGATCCCAGCAGATTGGAGGAAGGCAAATATCCCCATATTAAAAAAGGAGGGCACGAAAGAGGACCCAGCAACTACCAACCAGTCAGCTTGACATCAATACCAGGAAAAGTTATAGAACAGATAATTAAACAGTCAGTCTGTGCACACTTAGAAAGGAATGCTGTTACAAAGAGCCAACATGACTTTTTCAATAAAAAGTCATGCCAAACTAACCTTATTTCTCTCTCTCATTTTTTCCATAGAGTTACAATCTTGGTACAAGAGGGTAGTGGTGTGGATGTAGTATACAGTATCACCCCCGTGTCTGTGGGGGATTGGTTCCAGCCCCCCCCCCACAGATAATGAATTCCACAGATAATAGCAAATGCCCCCATTGCCACTGCAGCCAGCAGAGCCATCCTGCCAGGTGAAGGGAGAAGGTAAGTGAGACTTCCCTCCCTTCATCCTCCATCACCATTGCTGCCACCGGAGCTATCCGGAGTGGTAACCCACCGGGGCCCTCCCAGGGGGCCAGGGGAGAAAGTAACCAAGACCTCTCCTCCCTTCATCCCCCATTGTCATTGCTGCCACCAGAGCCATCCAGAAACCTCCTCCCCTCCCTCCCTTATCCACTCCCCCTGCTGCCACCAACTGCAGATAATTGAATCAGCAGTTGGCAAATCAGAGGATACAGGGGTGCTACTGTATCATCATTTCAGTAAGGCTTTTGAAAAGGTTCCCCCATGACATTCTTGCCAACAAGGTGGTAAACTGTGGGCTATATAGGTGGATCTGTAGTTAGTTGTCAGACTGAACCCATCTTCATCTTGGAGAGAAATGACTAGTGGGATGCCTCAGAGTTCTGTCTTGGGCTCGGTGTTGTTTAATATCTTAAAATGACTTAGATGATGGAATAGAAGACATGTTTATCAAATTTACAGATCACACCATATTGGTTCAGGAAAAACTAATGCCCCAGAGGACAGGAACAAAATTCAAAATAAACTTGACAGATTGGAGAGCTGGGCCAAAACTAACAAAATGAATTTCATCAGGGATAAATGTAAGATACTACATCAAGGCAGGAAAAATGAAATGCAGAAATATAGGATGGGTGGCACCTGGCTTGAAAGCAGTACATTCACAAAGGATCTTGGAGTCTTAGTAGACCACAAACTAAACATGACTCAATAAAGTGATGCAGCAGCCAAAAACGCCAATGCAACTCTGTGCTGTATCAATAGGAATAGAGTGTCTTGAGTGAGAACAGGACTATTGCCACTCTATTCTGCTTTGGTCAGATCTCAATTGGAGTACGGGATCAATTTCTGGGCACCACTGTTCAAGGACGATATTGACAAACTGGAAAGTGTCCAGAGAAGGGTCACCAAGATGACTACAGGTCTGGAAACCAAGCATTATGAGGAACGACCAAGGGAGCTGGGTATATTTAAGCTTGGCGAAGAAAAGACTGAGAGGTGACATGAAAGCCACCTCTAAATATTTGAAGGAATGTCATGAAAAAGATAGAGCCATCTTATTTTTTGCTTCTCCTGAAACTAGAACACAAACCGATAGATTCAAATTACAGGAAAAGAGATTTCACCTGTACAGGTTGACCCATGTTTATGCAGGGTTAGTACCCACGGTTTCACTTACCTGTTCTGGGGGGAAATATCTCTTTAGGCATCTGGAGGACCATGGAGCTGTGCTGGAGGTGGTCTCTTTAGGCATAGGGAGGTCCTCCATCACAACTTTATGGTCAACTTCTGTTGGTGTCATCTCTAGGCATTTTCTAGGTCCTCCAGTGCAAGTCTATGGTATTCATGGTGGTTTGACATGAATACACACTTTCAGTAAGCCTGGGAATGTATTTCCCATGGATACAGGGTCGACCTGCATATCAGGAAGAACTTTTTTTCCAATAAGAGCTGTTCAGCAGTGGAATAGACTGTCTTAGAGGGTGGGGGACTTTCCATCTGGATGCCTTTAAATGGAGGTTGGATGGGCATCTTCCAGGACAGTTTTAGTTGTGTATTCATGAATGATAGGGGGTTGGAATAATGGCCCTGTCATCCCTTCCAACTCTAAGATTCTATGATTCTATGTTTGGATTGCTGGGTTATTTTGTGTGTGTGGGGGGGGATTTTTTTTTCCTATTTGGATTTAGCTTTCAAAACATACCCCACAAAAATATGAGTCATCTAGGAAATCAATTTGATGAAAAGATCTGATGGGGAACAGAATAATAAATCACCATATCATTTTACCATTGTTCCTATAGGCTCTACATTTTTTATTTAAGGAACCAATATAAGCAACTATGTTTAAAATAAAAAAAGCTATATGTATTTAACATCACACACACACACACACATGAAAAGTATGCAAAATACCCATGAGTTTTCAAAAAGCTGACTCAGAAGAGTGCCAAGGTAAACAAACCATAGCAAACAAAATTAGTTCAGCAGAGAAATGGTTCTCCCAAATCTGTCATGGCCAACACAAGTAAGTGCTACAGAATGCAAATGCTTCAGAATGGATACAAGACGAACCAAAGACAAACACTGGGCCACCATATCTGGTAGGTTTTTTGCCAGCTTCCAATGGGTCTGTCAGCAGGGAAAGACCCAGCGGAACCATCCTACTCAGCAGCGAATACAGAGGAGATGATGGAGAAAACAGAAGAGATGTCAAATCTATCCACACTGGAGGATGAAGAAGATGGAAGAGACCATGGTTTTGGTCCTTTTACTTGAAGCAGACAGGTGCCAACAGCAAGCATGAAATCCTGTCTTGCCAACAAAGCTTGTTGCTGGTGTCTGCTATTTAAATTGCCCCACAATGCTCCTGAAACTGCCCTCCCAGATACCAATGAAGTAGGAGTTGTGAGCCCTCTGGATGGCCATTGACCAGCACCAATGGTACTAACTTCTGATGTCAGGGTGGTTTTGAATTACCTGCTTTTCAAAACTAAGGGCTGCTTCAGGCATTATATCTATACCTAAGGAAATAAAGTGTAAATGTGATGAATAGGTGTCTGAAAATGTGTTTGTCATACAGGTGCTCTCATCAGAGAGCTGGAATTGGTTGTAGCTCCATGCTTGAGTGCATACATGCTTGGTGGCAAAGTTTTACTATGAGATATATACAATAGCCTTTATAGTAACCTTGACAATGAGGGAAATGAAGATGCAGAGCTTGGAGCTGTCATAAATCCCTGTTATGGCTACTTGAAAGATGGCTAAATTGTCTTTAGGATTACTTAGGGAGACCTAGCCATCTTTAATTCTCTTTTTGATCTGTAATGATACAAATTAAAGAATCACCTTCAGGCCTCTTAATTAGTGAGATGGGTTTAAACGTCATTTATTATGAATATAGTATAAGAATCTAGTAAGCGTATTTTCCCTCTACATCTCAAACCGGGGAAAGCAATTATTTGTAATTCAATGTTTTCCCCTCAATGGAAGTGACAATATTGGTGTCTTCTAAATTGTTTTAACACTGTTCCTTATTTATTCACCTGGTTACACAATTTACTAAAAATTGTTACAAGAACTTGTTTGTCCAAAATTTTATTTCACAAATTAAAAAAAGAAACACTCAACACAGGATTCATAATAGATATATACAAATTACCAACCAATCTCAAAGCTCCTCTACAGTAAAAATATTATATAAACTTTCGATTTGTGTATACAGAAGGACAGGTGTGAAACCTTCATCATATACAAACAGGCTGTGAAGGGATGCCATGGGGGTTGCAGGTGTCCCTTCATTTGAAGTCCAGAAAGCTTGTTCCCATGGGACTAGCCATTCTCCCTGATGTAAGGGATGCTTCCTGTTTGAGAGTTGGAAACTTTACCTTTTATACAGGCTGAACAGGATGCCAAAAATTCAGCATTTTAGTGTGTGGGCCTTTCATAAAGACAGAAATGTGTGCATTATGTGAGTCAAGGATATGGACATATGCTAATTTTACACGGGTCAGCGCAAGAGGGGTGCTCCAAAAAAGTGATACAAGGACTCCCTGAAACATCTCAGGCTCGGCCAAATTGATCACCAACAATGGTCCACCCTGGCCTCACATCAGGAGGCATGGAGATGCACTATCCACAATGCTGCAGCCTTATTTGAGAACTCACACCAAACAAGTCTTGAAGAGAAATGACAATGCAGAAAGAATCACAACCCGGAAACATCACCCAAGGAGACCTTCTGCTGTGCTTTCTGCAACTGGACTTGTTTATCTTGGATTGGCCTTTTTAGTCATCAGTGTGCTTGCAGAAAGCATGGGATGAGTCCTTCCTGAATCTTCATTTCCGAAGAAAAGCCAGAGAGAGAGAGAGAGACATGGTTAAGTGAACTGAAATCAATACTTTCATTTGGCATTAGGCTGAATAGAAACTTGTTAATAGCTACTTCCTGATTGTCAACCCTGCAAGTCATTAATTTCAGTTATCCCTTATTGCTGTTTTGAATACTTGACAACACTAGGTGCATTCCACAAGTATCGAAATCTAGCCCCTGGAGGCTTCATGCACACTGAACACACCCCTCCCTACTGTACCACTGATGTCCAAATAGTGATTTAGCTGAAGTATGTGGGGATTGAAAGTATGTGCATAAGACAGCTGACCCTATTGCATTTAGTTAGCTTAGGTTAACTAATTTAAGTATGGGATTAGGACCTTGTTAGGTGGATAAATTTTACAGTGGGTTTACAACATTAATTCTAAAACACAATACAACATAAAATATTTCCCCATTGTTTCTGAGCCAGCTGACAGTAAAATACAATAGGTTTATGTTAGCACATAATAAAATCCAAGGCAGAGCAATTGCCCTAATAAATGTGATCTGAAAACATAATTTCAGGGAATAGCAATGAGAGTATGATTGGTACAAATTAGTGTAGGTAAATACCAGTGCTTTTAGTGGAAACCAAATCAACACTAAGTGCTGTTGCTTAGCAAGACAATGTGTCATTGCTAAGTTACTGCACACTGGTTTTATCCATGGGACATTAAACAAGCCAAGTAAAACAAGGCAATCTAAAATGTATCATTCAATGGCTCAGCATTACTGCTGTCCATATTAGTTCTATGCAGTGTAGCATGAAGACACAAACCCTGTTCTAAGGGTTACATACATTCTTTCCTTGGATTATGCTAGCCATTTTCCTACCAGATACAGTACACACACACACATACACACACACAGCCTTACTTTGTAAAAGGGGGGAAAAGAAAGAAAGCTCAAAGCTCATTATAAATCCTTTTATATTAAATTTACCGGTCTACAGAGTACAGTGATAAGCTTTCTGACCTCAATCCCTCTGGATGTGACTTCACAAATGAATGCAAGTAATGCGCTTTTTACTTTATGGAATGTGATTCAGGCTAATCCCACCAAAAATGTGATGTGGTGAAGGTGAGGTCATGGACTACAGTCAACAAAGGCATGTGCTGATAGAATACATGTGTGTGCAAAAATCAGAGCAATAACTTAATAGATGTCTGGGAATACATGCACAAAGGGAAGAGTCTAAAAAGTCTAGTGGCATTCAATATGATTGGAAAAGTACAAGACTAACATAGAACCACTGTCTCCTAAAGATGGAGAGCATATTAAATAACATTTGGATATATTATAAATTCTCAGTGAGCATTTTATGTCTATTTTTGCTAAGAAGATGGCTATTAACCTAATAAATAGCAAATTGTGCTGGACTACAATGAGCACAGGCTAGAGACAGAAAGAATATTTGAAATTATTTATTCCCAGGACAAAATATTGAGAAGAATATTAGACCAGTAAGAATATTATGCAATTTGCTCCTGGTATTCAAACATCATGAAGTCTTGCAGGAGAATTATTCTACAGAGAAAACACTTTTTAAAAACAAAAACCCTATTTTATTCACAGAAAATATGTCTCCTATGCAGACAACATTGTTTCATGCCCAGGAAACCTTTTCTTTTGCACAGAAAACATTTTTGTGCACCCTCGCACTGTTTTTCTCCACAACATAATTCCTCCATAACAATTAGATATACTCGAATACAGGGAGAATACAGTTGGCCTTCTCTGTCCACATATTTGGCATCCATGGATTCCATCATCCACAGCTTGAAAATATTCCCCAAAAAATAAATTCGAAGAAGCAAACCTTGATTTTGCCATTTTATACAAGGGACACACAGCATTTTACTACTCCATTGTATAATGGGACTTGAGCATCCATGGATTTTGGTATCCACAGGGGTCCTTGAGCCAAACCCCAGTGGATACCAAGGGCACACTATACAGTACTGTGAAGGAACAGTCATTTTCTCCCACAATAGGGAAAAAAAGTACTGTAATTATTTATCTTTGCCTTAGAGGAAAAAAATAGTTGAGGATTTATATCCCTATTATGGCTTTATTATTTTTAGGTTAACAAATTTTTACACAATAATAAAAAGCTTGGAGGTCATGTTTTCATTTGAAAAGTGCAATCAATATAGTATCACATATGGGATATGTGAATTAAAATATTTAAAATATTTATATCATACTCTACATAAATGGGATTGCAGGGCAGTGTATAATAAAATCACGTTAGTAAATTTAAACTAATTTAAGACAATAGAAACACATTTAACAGGCTAAAAGATATTAAACAATTTGACAAGTTAAAAGAAAGACAGTTTAAACCAGTTAAAACAGGTTTAAACCACTTAAAGTGATGTGCAAATTTGGATGGAATCAATTAGGCTACAAAGGTTTTAATTAATAACCTTGTTTTTACTGGGCACCAACATTGGCAACAACAACAACAACAACCAACAACAGTGGATCCTCTGGTATAGGGTAACCACTGGTTTCTGAAAAATTGTGCCACCCAAAGAGACATATTAGGAGCAGGTGTTGCCAGGCCATTGCCCTGTAGGGGAACCACTGTAATTGCCAAGACACTCCTGGCCCTTCTGTTGGACATATGAAAGAAAGAGGCAAACTACTGTAATTCTAAGAAAGGGGCCCTCTAGAGCATCTTGGTGAATGGACTCCGTGTTTCTGGACCTGTCACTGGCCACCCATAGGATTATTATCAGAATGGTATACAATAAGATAATAAAAACAGTAAGCACACAAAAAGCTCAAACAGTAGAAGGTACAATAAAAACAAATCCATAACATTCAGTAGAACAGATCAAAATCCTATCCATGACTTCCTTAGGCTGCGGGCTGAAATGCACAGACAGAAAGAATGACATTTTCTTAGTGCCGAAATGACATAAAATTTCATGCCATGTCCTGTGTGGAGAGAGCGCTACACGAATGGAGCACCTTTCTGCCAGCTTGCAGATGGGTGGGCACAGAAGAGGACCCCAGGTAATGCAGAGTCTGTAAAAGTGGAGTTGCAGCTGACACCAATCTAAGCTAATAGAACACACTATATGTTGTGCGGCTCACAGAAATTTTTTGTCCACACTCAATCCACCTGCACCCCAAACTGCAAACCTCATCCTCTGGGGCAGTGTGACTCTATCCAAACCAAGGTGTCCCTCAGCAGACAAATTACCTATGAGGTGGGAGGGTTGGAAACAGGAATTCCTTTGTTTCACAGGAGACTGCTGAAAGGGAAGAACAGAGCTAGGTTTCACTGGCATAAGTGACATCTTACTTCACTCATCAGCAGTTTTAGATGGATGTGAGAAAGAGCCAAAGATAAGATGGAACCCTGCAGGCTCCCATAGCACAAATGTCATGAGAGTTATCTCCCAGCATCACTTTTTGTTCCTGAGGCCATAGGGATGAAGTGAACAGGAAAGGAGGATGCCTCATGGTTGCAGAAGCAGAGCAGAAACTGTTCAGCAAGTCTTCTGGTGTGCTAGCCACTGTTCAAGCCACCTGAAATCTATCTGCTTCTCTCTCTCTCTCTCTCTCTCTCTCTCTCTCTGGCTTTTCTTTGCAAACGAAGATTCAGGAAGGACTCATCCTGTGCTTTCTGCAAGTGCACTGATGACTAAAAAGGCCAATCTGAGATAAACAAGTCTGGTTGCAGAAAACACAGCAGAAGGTCTCCTTGGTTGATGTTTCCGGGTTGTGGTTCTTTCTGTGTTGTCGTTTCTCTTCAAGACTTGTTCGGCGTGAGTTCTCAAATAAGGCTGCAGCATTGTGGATAGTGCGTCTCCATGCCTCCTGATGTGAGGCCAGGGCAGACCATTGTTGGTGATCGATTTGGCTGAGGCTGAGATGTTGTTTTCAGGGAGTCCTTGTATCGCTTTTTTGGAGCGCCCCTCGTAGAGTACTATTTTTGGGAGGTGATGGTCCTCCATCCTAGAAACATGCCCTGATCAGTGCAGCTGTGTTCTCAAGATCATGGCCTCAATGCTGGTGATCCCTGCTTGCTCAAGGACAGCAACATTCTTGTACAAACCAACAAAAACAACAACAATCCTGGGTTCTTAAATATCACTTCAAATCAATGGACTTGAGAAACACATTTCTAATTATTTTGATTTTTGCTTATTATGCATGAGCACGCTAAAAAGTCCAGAACAGAACTATTTTTGTAGGCCACATATATCTAGCAAATGGCTCAAGACAATTCTGTCAATAGCTGAATGGGCCAGAACCCAAATATCAGACAGGCATGGTATAATACTCTCTCTGTTGGTAACAACTGTTTCTTTCTCAGATGTCTCAACAAAGCAAAATTCCACCATGTCCCACTTGTTTGACAAGAAATGCATTTGCATACATGTACGATTAATTCCAACTGCAATATAGGTTCAGTTATGCAGAGCCCTGCTGTTTATCTCCCCTGCCTTCTTGTACCTACAGCACTTAATTTATATGGGAAGCCAGACATATTAAAAACATAGAACAAAATCTGTCAGAGCAACTAATGAATAATAATGTGCCACCACAAAATAACACAGGCTAGGATTCAATGAACCCTGCAGTGTGACATTCATAATATACTCATATTATAATCAAATAGATACTAATTCTAGACAACACATTATAAAGGAGGCATTAAAAATCCCTGGCAAATGGTACTATATAGCCAATCAGAAGCAGTCAAAATGAAATTCAGAGAAATCTAATATTCACAAGCACCAAACTACTACACTTGATGGTTGCTAGTAAAAGCCAGCAGTAGACTGTGAACAATATTCCACATGCAGAGAACTAAATTTTAAAAGCCTTCCATTCATGTAACTATCAGGATTTATGGAATCCTTCTTTTTAATGCTCAGAAAAGCTTAGAAGAACAATTACAAGTTTATAGCTGAAGAATTCCTAAACCAACTCACAAAAATAAAACCTGCAAAGCTAAATACCAGTATAGACCAAGGAATTCAGCAAGCTTTAACTAGATAGGCTCCCCAGATAGCACTAATTTATAGAGAGGCAGATCAGTATAATTACTCTATGAAGAGCACTTACCACAGTAATCAAACACTCTTGCAGCAGCAGTGAATAAGAAAACTTCCACTTACCTAGAAAAGAAAAACAACAAAAACAGTTTTAAACTAGCTCTTGGGAAGAAGCATTTCAGCCACACAAACACCCCCCTTGGCAATGGCAGAGACACCACATCAATTTAATTTGAACTTTCCAAGATATTTTCATAAAGGCAATATGGGACATCATTCTAAGCAAATTCTTCAGCTCCTCTTGGTAGGCAGCAGAATGTTGTATCATGCACTAATCTCAACCTCCGTAAAGAACTGTCCACATAGGCCTTATTGTAGGTGGTGCTGAAATGAGTTCACAGGCATGAGACCCTTTCAGACAGGAATATGTGATGGAAACACATAAAACTGTGCATACAAAATGAGTGTGGATGCCTTCTTCTTGGCCTCTGAAGACAAATACCTGAAGAAGCCAGTTGACAGGTTGACACTAGTGCATCCTTCAATTAATACAGCATGGAAAATACAACAGCGGACCTGTTGACTCAATGGGAATTTGGTAAGTCAACACTTATGTAAGAGCCATTGGTTCAATGGTCTGTTTAAAGACCCTTTAACATATTTCACTTTGGCATGCAAAATGAAACAATTTCAACTATTTTCTTTGCTGTGTAAAATTGTAAAAGTTTTACATACTTTAAACCATTGTTATGCAAAAAAATTTTAAAAAAGCTTTTCTTGTGTGAAAAAATAAATCTTTTTGAACTAAATACAACTTTCTAATGTGAATTTAAACAATCTAACCCAACAATGATCTTTTAGCCCTTGTGTAGGCACAAAAAATGTTGCAATGCTTGATAAACTTTTTGATCAGAAAATTCTATTGAGCATGAGAAAATTTAAAAATATTCTTTATATTCCTACTCTACTCTAGTCAGGTCTAAAAAACTGGCCAAACTATGGTTCTTGGGATTCGAGCATAAGGATAAATGAGATATTATTGTATAGCATGTATATCCATATATGTACTTGTTTTAATTCAAAAGTAAGGAGAGGTAGGGAAAATCCAAATTGCAATCAAAGTTCACAGGAAGATGTAGTCTTTCTCACTTCCATTTTAGTCCTGACAAATCTTAGCCCCATATGTGCCCACTAGGGTTAGGATGAAAGCTCCGATTGGTACAGCTGACATTTCCCTCCCAACTGTTGTGCAGGGTAAGGGGAATTTTTATGGTGAAAATGGCAGGGCAGGAAAGGGTTAAACCTTCCTTCTTTTTTTCAATTCTACAATCCTGATCCTATGACTTCTTTGCCTCTTTTCAAGTTTAAAAAAGCAAGGGAAATCAACAATAGACACTATGTATTTAATGTGACACCTAGTTTGACCTTTAAGACTCCATGGAAGGAGAAACCAGTCAGCCATATGAAGCTATAGGTGAAGCAGTATTGTTGCTGCCTTGGCTACTGCTCTGATGATGCTACTGAGGGATACAAATGCACAATTACACAGAAAAATGTTGACTCCCAGTCTCCCCAGTCACAGGCATGCTGTAACCATGCTAGCTCAGGGATTCTGGTAGTCGTCGTCCAAAAGGTTAAGCTTTCCATGCTCTAGTATTACTTTCTGCCTGAATTGGGTTGAAATATAGTGCATGATATATTCATAATGTACCAAGCTGAAAGAAGGTAGGGTTGCATGCTGAAGGTTCGTGCCTAGGTAATATTGGTAACAGTTTCTCTTCCCTTCCTCACCATCTGTTAGTGAATTAAGCCTCAGTGAAGGGGACAGACCTACTGAGTCTTGATGAAATCACCATGAGAGAAGTGCTTCTATATCCACACCTATCCCATAGTAGGTGTATAACAGCTGATCTATTCAGTACAGAATTTAAAAGTTGATCACTAAGAAGATAATTCATGATTAGTGTCAGTCACCAAAGAGCCCTTACTGCAGCTGGAGTGAAAGCCATCACTTCTTTTTTTCAAAAACATAATATACAATGAACAAAATATCAGATAATGGTAAGGAAAAGAAACATTGAACAGTAAACCAAACACACACACACACACACAGAGAGAGAGAGATTCCTCAGTTTTTGGAAGGATTCTCTTTACACTGATACAGTAAATAAATATGACCATGAATCAGTAACTCTAAATGACAGAAGATGGAATTCAGTGTTTAGTTGAGACACTGTTGAGGATATGGTGAAACAATGAATGCAGACAATTAGATTTTCTAAATGCCACATGATTAAGAGGAAGTTTCCCTGTCACAGCTTGCTGACCAGTTTACAAAGACTTGTTGACTGAAATCACATGCAGCCTTTCTATTTGTAATGAAATAAGCTTCATATGCTTGCCTTACAAACAAATTTCTGTATTGATTATTTCATAATTAAGAGCCACAAGTCCAAACCAAACTTCCAGGATATACAGTTCTTTTCTGTGGGCAAGCTATACTGTATTTAGTTAGATTTTCAAACATTTTATGATTCAGCTCTGGTTTACACATTACATAGGAGTATAACTTTTGCATCCAGGGAATTAAGTATGGATCTAGTTAGCTAGTTACAAGAGTTTTATAATTGCCTTTCCTCAATTATTTTGTGGCTGTTTATGACATATTAAAACAGTAAAATGCCATAAACAATCAGAATATCATTACTCAGCAATTCAGCAATGGGAGAGTATTTTGTGTCATGTCGGCCATGACAAATTCCATGCTACAATTTCCAGTATTCACAGATCACAGGCAGCCATGAATTATTGTCTAACACATTTCATTGTTCCCATGGAAACATGTGGAGGGTGACTCCATATCAGGTTCTTAATGGGAACACAGACGGGAAAATACTAATGTTAAAGTCCAATTCTGTATTTAAAATTTTATAACTGTGGTCATATTTTTTTTTCAGCTAACTTACTTAATTTAATAAGGAGGTTTTAAAAAACCTGTAGTTTCTTAAGCTGGTGTGGTCTAATCCAGCAGGTCTCCTGTGGATGCAGTCAGGTACCTTAGAAATCCCACAAGAGGATCACACACCTCCCAGAAGAGAACAGACAGAAGGAGGAGGTTCAGTGGCATGAAACCCATAGGCGTGGTAGCTGGATCATGACCTTAGCACGTTTCAATTTATTTATGGTAATTGCTGTATATTGTATTTCTTAAGAACCAAGGGATTTCAAATGTTCTATTTGCTCATGATTTGTCTGCAGAAAAGAATCCATTATGCAAGAAATATGAACAAAAGATTTGTCCTTTAAAACATGTATTTGCAATGCAATTGCAGTTGCAGTTTTACCCCACTGTACACTCCCTTCCAATATGTGCTCAGAATATGGTTGATTCTCAGATGTAAACTACTATCTGATTATAAATTCAGAGAACTTAAGAAGCAGATCATGTAAAAGATATTTTGTAAAATTTGACTGGAGTTGTTCAGCCTTTTGCGTGATGTTTTTTTCATTAGTTATAACGCTTACATGTTATTTGAACCACAAATTCTATTTTGATTGAGAAAGTTTTCCCCCCCTGCATTTAGATAAGAATCTTGCAATGCTAGTTGAGTGGAATCAAAGGGTTTGCTACAGAATATTTATAGTCTGTTTAGTAAAAATGTATCCTTCTGTAGAGGCTTTCATCCTAACATGAAAATGGATGTGCTCATCTAGTATATACTTTCTAAAACACATTCTTTTTTTGAAAAAGTAAACCCCAATCCTTATTATTCTGAAACATAAAAGAAATTCAGTTTCAAGTCAGAACTATGCATCTCAAACTGCAGTGTGTGATCTTGTTTCTTCTCATTTCCAAATTGGAAGGAAGATGGAGTTTAAACCATCATTCACATGTGCTTCCATGATTAGAGTGTCAGTGGGAAAGTCCCTTAACAGAACAGGGCTAGCAGTTTCAAACAGAGGCAGTTAACCACTTTTCCACAGGGAGACTTTAGGCATGAAATTGCCAGAGCAAGCTACGCGCATTGGAGAAGGCATGTTCAATCCACAAAATATGTTCAGTGAGTCCATCTGTCTTTATTCCCTACCTTTCATTCAGATAACTGTAAAGGTTTGGGCAAATTCTATAAAGACTTTCCCCATCCAGCTGTATTTCTGAAGGCCAAGAACATCCTTTACTGGTCATTCCATAAACATTGATTTGTCTTCAACCTTCTGCTTGCATCTGTTTCCATTATGCTTTGTGGGGGAGGCACTAATTTACAAAAGCCATCAATATGTTCTTAGCTTTAAAAGTAATAAAATAAAAAAATAGATCCTCTCTTATTTTTAACATTTTATCAGTGGCAGACATTTTTCAGGTGGTGCCATCATTTGTTCTTGAAACAGAAATGCCCACCTTTGAATTACTATGTAATGATAATATGGGAGGTGAGCCCAATCATCATCAGCAAAACATAAAATTGTTGGCTTCCATCCATCATACTGGACTATAACAACTATTACTTAGCTCAGTTATTAAAATTATTGCCTGTTTCTCCTTTATCTAGTTATTCATCTTTGCTCAAGAGCATCAATGATATTATACATTTTAGATTACTTAAGCTACTGTTCTGAGGAAAGATTTGTAGGCTATTGCTGTTAAGTTAAAAATTATTTAATGTGTGGCACATACTATTCTGAAAACAGGCTGCACCCTAAGCACTGTTACAACAGGCTATTTCCTTATGATGAAATTGATTCAAAAGTCTTTTTTTGCTGGATGCTTGCCAAACCCCACCTTCCTAGACTTCTTGGGCAGTTCTTTCTGCTGTTACTACAAAAAATGGGAGTAAGGAAGTTCTTTAAGGCCAAGAACAAGTCCAAGAAAGATGTACATGCCTTAACTCCTTTGAAACAATAAGTGTAGTGTACCAGCTTATTGTAGGCATAGCTTTTTCTAACAACAAACAGATTACAATAAAGCTATTATGTGAATAACATTATAGCTTAGTTTGTTTTTTGGGACATAGCTGTATATATTCTCACGCAGGGCTTATCTACACCAGCTAGGACACACAGCTCCCCACTGGCATATCCTGACTTTGGATCTGGCCCATTTGTGGCCCCATTACCTGAAGGAAATGGGCTGGCATCCATTGAAGAAAACTGGTCTGTCACTGCAGCCACCGCTGCCACTGCCATTTTCTCCACTAACGGAGAAGCTAGGAAGGGACCCCACAACATGTAACAGCAGGTCCCCTGCATGAGGCCATGCTTGGTCACATGCTGAGGGGCCCTGCCTGGCTTCCAGGTGAGCCAGGGAGCTGGTGGTGGCAGCAAGGAATGGCATTCTGGACAGCAAGGAATGTTGCCTGTAGCATCAGGGAATGGCTCCCGTGGACATGTGGGGCATGCTCCAGCAGTACTGGATTAAATCAAATATTATCTTAAAATGTGGTAAAGGGCCCTATTCTGGCTTGCCCCCATTCCAACCCCATCTCTGCCCGGGGGGGGCATTTGGACTGCCTGATGGGGAGATCAGGGTAAATGCCCTGCATTATTTGGATTGCAAGGCTCTGGAATGGGGGCAAGCCAGTGTATTTGGCCTCTGTAGATAAGCCCATAGTATCAAGTGCCAGAGATGTAGCCATGCAAGTCTGTTTCAGCAGAAACAACAAAGAGTCTTGTGGCACCTTGAAGATTGACTGACACATCTTTTTGCTGTAATAAAAGAACAAAAACTTGACAGTATACAATAAAAGCCAGAAGAGAAATGGAAGACAAATAAATTATGTGCATAAGATTGCAGAAATTTCTGAACAAGAAATCCAGTACCATTTACTGGCAACATGAAAGCATGTGAACAGGAACTGAAGGGTCTGGAATATTTTGAGCAGATGGTTAAAAAACAGAGAACATTCAAGGCCACATGGATGTATCTGGGCTAGAGGTAAATGGGCTGTATGAAAACTGAAAGATTTTATAAGAGTGAGAGATACTCACTTTCTTCATTAAGAACTAAAAGGACTGATTTTTTTCTCCTTTAAAGTCTGTCCCCTTCCCTTTTTCAGAAAAATCCTATCAGTAGAGTTCATCTTCTCTGCTGCCCAAAATCTAAGGTTGATTGCAGAATCCAAAATGTACCAGGTCTATTGCAAAATCTATGATCTATTGTAGAATGACAGAAGGACAAGAAATGGCTCATTAGAGGAGCCACTTGTTTGTTGTCCTTATATTAACGTTTATTTAGGCCTTAACAATAAAGTTGAGTATCTCCCACTCTTACAAATCATTAACCAAACTCCAGCCACTGCATTATCTGGGTGCCGTTTACACGATGAAAATGTCCCGGGAATAATTCATGTTGATCCCTGGCAGTTTACATGTACATCGGGTCGGACACATGTTTTTGAGAAGGGGGGCCACCATTTGTCTCTCAATCTGCGGGACTTTCAATCCCGTGGGTTGTGCTGGTTTTTAAAACGTCATGGGGGGATGCGGAAAATCAGAAATGTAAACAGCCCGTGACAAGATATCATGGGCACAGGAGATGCCCGGAAATTGCCCTGACCATGGGCAGGCTCTGGCCGTAAGTGGGAGGTGTACCTGCCCCTTTTCTGGCCATACCAAAATTTGAAGATACATCTCCATTGTTCTCTCGCCGTTTACCTGTGCAGTTTAAGCGATGGATGCCAAAACTGCACCTTGCCCCAGGAAAGGTGGCTGTGGGATTTCCTGGTCCTACAACGAGACCGTAGACCTTTTGGCCATATGGGGAAAGGAAAAGGTGCAGGAGCAGCTGAGTGGGTCACATAGAAATATTGATCTTTTTGAAAAGATTGCTGCCAAAATGAAAAACAAAGGGCATGATCGCACCGCCGAAGAGTGCCTGACAAAGATGAAACTGATACGTACAAATTACCGCCAGGTAAATGACCACAACTCTAAAAGTGGCAACAATGTGGCCACCATGCCTTTTTATAAAGAACTCCATGCCATTCTGGGCGGCGATGCCAACTACCACCCAAAGCGGCTGGGGAGCACCACCGACATTGTGCGTGTTCCGCGCGGGTCAGTGATTCCCCATCACACTCCCCTCCCTGATGAAGACGTGGGATTCCCTCCCTCATCCCAGGAGATGCTACAGGGGTACTCTGAGGAATTGTTCTCACATCCCCTAGGTAAGCTTTCCTTTAATTTTTTAAAAATGATTTTGTAGTATATGAAAACTCGATTATGCACGTTCTCGGATTCCATGCTGTACACAAAAAACATATGGTTTTTTTTAAAATATTCATGGCGATCCCATGGCTGATATGCATGCTATGTATTTTTCTTGTGCAGGCTGCTACAATTACAGCTTTTCTTGTTTGCTGACATTAGCAGAAATTACTTGTATCAAAATCCGTTTTCACAACATTAAAACCACATGTGTAACTTTGCATTCTGTACTGAATAAATGTTCCATAATTCCATGTAGTCCTAGCTGTAAAGGACCATTTCGCCATATTTACCTACATGCCCTCAAAAGGTGCTGCTATGGTCTGCGGGTTCTCCTTTAATTTGCAAATTAAGGCTGTTAAAGCCAAATGGTGCGCTTGTGTGTGTGTGCCCTGGGCATGTAAACTACTGCGTGCATCTTGGCACATTTGCTATGGCGTCTCCTGCAGCAGCCATAAACAAAGAAGACTATTACTTGTTTACCTCAGCCACAAGCAGCGCGGAATTCCTGTGGACTTATCAAATGCTTTGCTTTTTTCTGTTACCCGACTCTCTTACTTTCCTTCACTTTTCTTTTTCATCCTGATGTTTCTGGTACCCATGGATTTGATGAATCTGTTACTTTAACCTTAACTGAGGAGCCTTCTGAAACCTTGGCAGTAAATGAAACTGAGGAAAACAACACAGCTGTGGTAGCAGAGATTGATACTGTGTGGTCAACTACCCCAGCATGTAATGGTATGTATCACATCATTACTGAACAGGATAATTTCTGAAACTTAGGTAATAGTGTAATAAACTTGGAATATGATTAATCCCCCCCCCAATTTTCTCAGTTGCAGATTTGAGTAATCCTACAGCCACCTTATCCCCCGCTGAAAGGTTGGCATTATTTCGGAGGAAGAAATGTTCTTCTGATGTGAATGATCTGATGGCGAATCCGAGATCAATAGCGGAAATTTTTGTGTCTAAGATGGAAAAAAATTGATAAACAGACCATGTCTTGGCAAGGGTACCTTGAAAAATTCTATGAGCATTCAGTTGAGGAATCTCAGCAAATGCTCAAAGAAATACAAAGACAGAATGATCTATTTGGGGACCTGGTAACTCACATTAAGTCATTGGATAATTCAAAAAAAGGGTTGTGGTGAAGAAATTGTGTAACTCAAAAAGTGTTGGTGATGAAAATAAGGAGAATTCACAAGAAAACAATCATACTACACCCATAAAAAGTCACGGGGGAGTGCTACAACTTCCAGTAGACCCATGAGGGCAATTAAAAAAAAGTGCCCCTGTCATTATAGTTTTCTTTAAGCAGGATCACTTGCTGTACCCTTACTTGGTGGAAAGACGTAATATATAGTTTTTATATATTTTACTTCTTTTTCCCTGAAACTTGTCTATCTCAAATATGTACCATGCAATACAGTTAATGAGGAAAGCTGAACTTTACAGCTATTAGAAGGAAGGTAGGGAAATAATGGAAAATAAACAGGCTTTTTATTTCAAATCATTAACTGTTTATTTTTTAAAACCGCATCAGAAAATACATATTTACATATCTTTTTTTCAAAAGAATGTTATATTTACATATATACATATATATACTTACATATTGACAATATTTACAGGATTTATTAGACTTACAAGATAAAGGGGAAAGCACCAAAAAAATATATCAAAATATAAGTCAAATGGAAAACATAACACATACACTATTAGGGGTCTCATACAGGAAGTAAATACAAGAAAACCAAACATAAATAAATGTACACATAGTAATAGTTTTTTTTACAAAGGTATCAACAAGAGAATATACATGGTTTGGTGGGGGAAATCATGAAGAATATTTACAATATTTACATAAAAAGAACTTACAATTTTTTTACAAAAATTATAGTATTTACATGTGGAGAAAATAACTATATACAATATTTACAATGCAAGCCTTTCCTCTATGGCTTGCACCCTCCTTGCCAGGTCCCGGATCTCCTCTCTAAGACTCCTCCCTGTATTGGCCAAAAAGAAATAATTAATTCACATCAAAAGATGCTATATGCAAAGCAAATAGCCCATTTTTAAAATTTATACTTAAATATATTTACCAAGCTCCTCAATTCTGGCAATTATATTTAGCCCAGCCAGTTGGGCTGCCACCTCCTGCGCAGCCTGGGGACCTTTAAAAAAGTTAAGCATAGGTGTCATTTATAATTACCAGACAGTAACATTTCTTATGTTATGCTCCCTATTACAGTGCTTCATAAATACTTAAATGATACGTATCTGGTGGGGGGGGGGTGCAGCCGGTGCTGGGCCTGCCTGTTCCTCCTCATCAGAGGAATCAGAGACGGGCTCTCCAGCTGCCCGTCTCTGAATCCGGACAGCTGTAACCAAAAATACAAATAGAAAAAAAGTTAGCCGCATGCGGAGGATAACACACACACACACACACTCACACGGGCACACACAACTTAGCACCAAAGATACCTTGGTAAAACTTACCTCTTGGGAGCCTGTCGCACCAGCTTGGCTGTCCTTCACGGACCCACAGGTCATGCAGGACAGCATAAAAAGGCGGCCGCCTTCAGGGGGGCTGCCATCACTGGCCTCCAATGCCGTAAAGAATTTACTCTTCAGGGTCTTGAATTTGGAGTGGCATTGGAGGCCAGTTCTGATGTAGCCCCTTGACCGGAGGAACTGCACTGCCTCCACAAAGAAGTTGTAGTTCCTCTGGTTAGAGGACTGCATCAGCCGGTCCGGCGCACCGGTCTGCTGGGTCAGGGATTCCAACAGGAGGTTGGTCTCCCTGGTGCCCCAGTAGGTGATGTGCCAACCCGGCCGGACACGTCCTCTCCCCCCTTCAGCCATTGTAATGCCATGTGGCGGGATGCGGAAACTCGAGTTTATAAGTTTTCGAGTTGACTGTTTTATTTTTTAAATAAGCCTATGGTGTTAGGAAAAAGCTTAACTTTTAAAACTTCAACTTGTGTTGGCTAATCGATTGGTGAATTAGCGGAGGAAACGCCATAAAGGGATTCGGCACTGTCTGGATCCTTTACCAGAAAGATTAATCCCTAGCAAAAGCCCGCCAATTGCTTTAACCGCCCAAACCACAATGTATCGGTTCAGGCTGATTGTTTAATAATAAACTTGTATCCAGTCTGACCTACTTTTCAAGGTGTACTTCAACTGCCCTTAAAGTGTGACGGTGACATTTATAATTCTAAAGGAAATAAAACACTGCTAATGTACCAGAGGGAAAAGTGAGATGCAATTTAAGAAGGGCAAAGCAAATGCAGATCACCTTTAAGAATTGCAATATTTTATTAAGCAGGTTTTCATGTATTCGAGGAAATGATAAAAAGGAAAAAAGTACAGTTACTTATCCCCCCCGGTGATGTTCTAGCCAAAAATATTCTTTCAAAGTGTTGCGGACGGCCTCCCCCCGCTCCTTCTCCGCAGCATCATTATTAACCATCAGAGCTCCAAGCATGCCAAGTACAAACCTTTGCACACGCCGGTGAGGATCATCAAGGATACTACCTTTGGTTTCACATATATTGTGTAGAATAACACATGCACATATTACAGAACATACATTCTCCTCAGCAACCTCTGTACAGTATTTTAAAGCCCTCCATCTCGATTTCAAATGCCCGAAGCACCTCTCCACCGTTGATTGAATTTTGTTATGGTACCTATTGTACAGTCTCTGTTTGGGATTTGTTGTCCCCCTATAAGGTGTCAGCAGCCAATTCCTTATTGGATATGGATCACCTACCAGAGTTAGTGGCATGACCTATTTCCCCATAATTGTGATTGTTGGATTACCAGGCACAAAGATGCTGGCCTCCATAGTCTCAAAAAAACCCAGAGTTCCTTAACATTTGGGCATTGTGATTCTTCCCACTCCAACCGATCTCTGAGTCAATAAAAACTCCTCTATGATCACAAGTCCCTTGCAGAAGAATGCTGTACCTATTCTTCCTGTTGATAAATTCATCTCCTTGCCGGATGGGGGTGGGATTATATTAACATGGCATCCATCCAAGCAAGCAACCACTTCTGGGTATCCCATTGCTACAAAGGCATCAATTACCTACAAAATAGCAAAGGCAAAGAAAAGGGAAATATGAGAGCACGAAAAAAACGAGTTTTTGATTAAACATCTATGTACAGACATAAATATTGTGGAAGCCTTTCACATGATATCAAGTCGCTACAAAAGAAAAGGGAAGCTGTAAATGTTATCACTTCAGTATCACATAAGGGAATGCTTATTTAATGTTTTTTAATTCTTGGAAATCGATGCGATTAGCCAAATTTTCACAAGCTAATAAAATTAAAAGAAAAAAAAATACCTTTCTATGATCTCCCAGGAATACTGTCCGCTTAAGAAGTAACTTCTCCATAGTGAGGACGACCTCCACAATAATCTTACACACAGTGGCTCTTCTGACACCAAACAACTGGGAAGCTGCACCATATGAGCAGCGGTGGGTGAGAAGGAAAACGGCTATAGCAAATCTCTTCTCCACAGGGATGGCTTTTCTCATGTTCATGTCCAACTTAGCAATCTCTGGCTGGAGTATTTCAGCAAGACGCATGAAGAGGAACCGAGGCATCCTGAAGTACATTATCCACCATTTGTCCGACCAGATGTTCATCACAAATTTCTCCCACCACTCCTCCATTGTCGGGCACACCCACCAACGTCACTTCCACCGGCCGGGGTGAACATGCATCAGAACCTCTGGGGGGTCCACGGCCACAAAGTGCATACACTGTGGTCGGAAAATAGCCGATTCCATCATTTGGGAATGGAGAAGGATCAGGAAAATAAGAAGCGTCCTTCTCCTATGTCTGATAATTGCCTGCCTCTTCAGAGCTAAAAGAGATAATCGCAAATGGGCAGCAGTAGCCAGAGCTCCATGTTGCCATAAACTTCTGGATAGGAGAAGAGGCACATCAAAAGGACATATGATGTCCTTCTTTATTAAAACTGTAGCCAATCGCTGGATGTGTGGCGGGAAGAAGAACCAGAAACACGTAGCTGAAACTGTGAAAAAATGAATAATTGCATCCTTGATTGACAGCAAAAAAAAAAAAATCCTGGTATGCTAAGCGTGTGTAAACAAGAAAAGCACGGGATAAAGTGTCTCGGGACCCAAAATAAAAAACAGTACTTTTGATGTGTAAATATCAGTCACGGGGCCATCCAGGATTTCCAAATCAGTGACAAAAATTGTATAAACAGCGAGGGACGGATACGGGATCAGGAAGTCACGGTAAGCCCCATGACGAAAATTGTCATGTAACTGGCACCCTGGTCAACAGAAATTTGTAGATGTTGAGCACTGCTTTCATGAGAGAAACATTGAAACAGAATCCAGCAAGGGCCAAGATCTCCGCAGGTAGGTTCTCTCAGCTAGTGCCCTGCAAGGCAGCCATGCCTCTGGTGATGTTGCTAAATGTACTTACTCATTGTTACTGACTGATAAGGTTGAAGCCCCCACTTGTCCTGTTCTCTGCACTGACATTGCAAAATCTAAGTAAGAATCACCCCCCAAAATTCCCGATATGTCAATAATAAAAATACACACAGGCCCACATACAAGATATTTATTTATTTATTAAAAGAAGGGTTGGTAAGACAAAATGTGCTATGTGGTTTCTGCTTTCAAACATGCTGTCATCTTATCCAGAACTAAATCACTCAGTTTAAAACTATAAAAAATATTTTATATGTAGAAAACAAGTCTCAAACTCTCTTTCCCTCCCTTAATATTGCATTAAATTACATTTAAAAGTAAAAGTATTATTGTGGGGGGTCATAGAGGATGTTTCTATGGTAACCCCCTGCCACACTGCTTTGAAACAAGTCTAGAAATTCTTCTCCTTGATGGATTCATTAATCCACTAGTTTTGAATGAGCAACAACAATTATGTACTCTCTATTCTAACTAAAGATGTCAGAATGTTAAATAATTAAATCCATATCAAGTGTTACAATCTTTGTTAAGATAGATTTTTTCAAAGTGCAATAGTGATAATGATCATGAAGAAGAAGATGATGATAACAATGAAGATGATATTGTTGTTACAACATTACTATTACTGGTCTGTTACAAGATAGTGTTCAATATACATTCAATTGGTAGATTCCAATCAACACTCAAGGAAAAGTAAATATTACAGAGGTTGTGGGAAAGGGCAGATAATGTGACAATGTTTTCTGTGCTAACTCCTTGATCAAAGCTTCCTTCAGTGTTCCTAATGACCTTAACGCTGTATCTGGGGAATCACTGCCTCTTATGGTGTGACCATAATCTTTTATTGATTTATTAAGGATTGTGAGCACTTCAGAGACAGGTTTGAATTTTTAATTTCCTTCTGTGCTCTTTGTGCAAAAAAGAAGCCATACCTGTTCAGCAGGGTTTACGTCCCACACATCTCAGTCAAATCATGAACATTATTCAGATATCAAAATAAAATTAAGTTTTATTTATCTATAGAGTAGCTGAAATGCATAATTACCAAACATCACCAAATTATACCATAGCCAAGCCATGCCCTTCCTTTAGATGACAGGGGAATGATGGTCAAACTACATATCTAAAATACATATCATACCACTTAAACTTCCATTTTTATTTATTCAAAAATGACATCCATGGCCCTGATCCATGTTGTGGCCAGAGCCATTTGTGGGGGAGATTTAAGTCATCTGTTTTTATCTAAAAGTCATCAACATGCAGGAGTTTAAAAACAAAACAAAAGCAATCAAAAAGCAAAAACAATATCTCCAGTATAGGTCAATGAAGTTTCTTCTCTTTCTTAAAATTCCTCCAGTGGATTAAAATCCCTCCAGATTTATTTATTTATTTATTTATTTATTTATTGCCTGCTAGGTATGACATCCAACCCGCCTGGTGGGTACACCTTTGGAATGACAGAGTAGGGATTCTACATGGGCTTAAACCATTGTGTGGTTCTCCTGCCACCTGGGGGTTGGGTGGGCCATCTGCCCACACACTGGGCATGTGGTAGCTCACATACCAAAGGTCACATTGCAAGATCCCCAACTGGGTCTGACAGGCAGCCATGCTATGTCTAACCTCAATTGGATCTGGGCCCCATGCTGAAACCATTCAAAACTCCAACAAAATTAAATGTAGTATAAAGATTCAGTATGCTACAAAGCAAGCCACATCACCATGAACAGGAATACAGAGGGTGGAAGGGTAGGGATGAAGCTCTATGCTGACTTTTGAAGGAAGCAGAGGAGACTGGCCTCAGTTACTTTGGGGACCTCTGCTTCAGTTTCTCCAGTCCCAGCCAATTGGAAGACTGTGATTGGCAGGTTTTCCTGCCTTTTTCCAGAGCCGGGAAATTGCACAAGCTTCTGGGAAGGATAAGGCTCCATCAGTGGAGAAAAAAATAGCCCTTGCTCTACCTCACTACGACCTGCTCCTTATTCTGGAGTAGAGAGGCAGAGAGGGGGGGGGAAAGATGCACATTATGTATTAAGTAGCACATAGTTTGTGACTTTGATATTGTTTTAATGAGCAAATTGCTGAGTGTATCAGGAGAAACTCAGAAGATCTTACTAATTTCAGCAGGTTCTAAGTGTAAACATAATAGAAAGAATCCAATGAAAGCATTTCTAACTGGAACAGTGCTATTCATGGAAGTAGTAAAGATTTCAAGGAAGAGATCTGAAGTCCTAAACACACTTACAAGTGAGTAAGCCACATCCAACATACCAAGAACACACCTAACTCTTGGCAGGAGGTTGGACTGGATGGCCCTTGTGGTCTCTTCCAACTCTATGATTCTATGATTCTATGACTGAAATCAAGGGACTCTGATATGTTTAACCTTACATTTTTCCCCATACAAGATTGTTGTTGCTGTGTGCTTTCAGGTCATTTCTGACTTATGGCAAACCATAAGGCAAACTTGTCAGGGAGTTTTCTTGGTAGGATTTGTTCAGAGGGGATTTGCCTTTGCCTTCCTCTGAGTCTGAAAGAGTGTGACTTGCCCAAGGTCACCCAGTAGGTTTCTATGGCAGAGCAGGGATTCAAACCCTGGTCTCCAGAGTTGTAGTTCAATGCTCAAACCACTACACCACACTAGCTCTCATATGGGATAAAGAAATGCTATTATTCTTAACATAGAGTAATTTTCAGTGAAATATGTTTAATTACTGCATAAATTCAGATAAGAAGTCTTCTCAAAAGGATTATTGCCAGCAGTCATGCATAGTAACTAGCACCCCTGTAGCATAATAAAAAACTGTACAAATCAGTTATTCAAATAATTGTGTCTCTTTCTGGGCTCTCCTGGGGAACTTTTCTGAGCTGGAAAGAAAGTGTTTGTGACCCATGATTGTTCACCATACAATAAGGGAGGCTGCAAGTCTATGCTTATTTACCTGAGAGTAAGCCCCATTGGTCTCTGTCAGACAAATGTCTGGATGTGCAGCAAACACAATTTCCCACAACCTCCATTTCCTTCGACCCATTTGTATCTTTTTCTTTTGCTCAGTGGTTCCAGTGGGCAAATGCATACTGCTAAGACATTGCAAACAAACAAACAAAACAAAAAACAAACTTCATATGATGCGTATATTCACTAATTTATATTAGGTATTTATATCCTCTAGGGGTGGGGGACACATGGCAGGGCCCACCATCCATTTTTATAGTGTCCAAACCCTGCCACCATTGCTGGATATTTTTGTCCTTTTTTTAAAAAAAGGGGGAGGATTGAACTTAAGAAGCCTCCAGGAAGCATGACTCTTCTGTTAGCCCAAGGCCTAACTCTGTGGTTCTCAATGACTTTGGTCCTCCAATGACTTTGGGTTTAGCTCCCAGAACTCCCATCCAGCTTGGGATACTGGGAGCTGAAGTCCAAAATATCTGGAGGACTTAAGACTGAGAACCACTGGTCTAACTAAAAAATGTTTGTTTTACTTTAAAAAAAACAAACAAACAAAAAACAAAAAAACCAAAGACTGACTTCCAGTTATTTCTGTGGGTTTTTTTTTTTAATAACTAAGAAAGAAAAGAACATTTTTACATGGGTGCAATTTTTTTGTAAAGGTCTGGATCAACATCAGGTAAAATCAACATGAATGACTAAATCTTTAAAATCCATATAAAAATGCACACATAGCAGGGAGGCGAAGAGATTTTTTTAGAAGAGAAACTTGCATAGCAATGATACTACTATTTGCCAGTTTGACAGAACTTAACTGGAGGACATCAATTTTAAAAGCTAGGCATGCTGCAGTGTTATGCACTAATTTGTGCACAGTGTTACACACTAATTTATGCACAGTGTTACACACTAATTTATGCACAGTGTTATGCACTAATGCATAAATGGATTCCTGCACATTGGTGAAAAACCACACAAAGATACCTTGATACAACCACGGGTATAGTGTACTTATGACAGCTTTTTTGCAATGTTTTCTTTATGCAGACATGTATATTGTTGATACAGGTGGGGGAAAGGTACAAGTGAACAGAAAGCTATACTGCACTTTGTACAAAAATATGAAAATCAAAGACAACAGAAAATTTCCCCAAACAAACTTTAAACAGCTTTAAAGGGGAGTTAGATGCATTCATAGAGGTTAGGACGATCAGTGGCTACTAATTAGGATGGCTATGTATCACCTCTTCTAACATGCATGGGAGGGCATTGCTTCACTCATGTCCTGCTAGTGAGTTTCCCACAGGCAATTGTTAGCCACAGTGTCAACAGAATGCTGTATTGTGACAGGGTGTGGGTCTAATTCAGCATGACTCTCCTTACATTTTTTTTAACACAGATATCCAGAGGAAGAAATAGGTAGAGTTTCACCAGATGGTAACGATGCAAAGCAAATTACAATCTGGTAAATATTTTAATCATAGATGTGGGTCAGGTATAAATCTTATCTGATAATGGCCAAAAACACTCTGTACAAATAATACAATTTGAAACTGGATTATTTGTCATGATTCCTTCCTATGGAATCCTGGGGTTTGTAGTTTTAAAAGGTTGTTAGCCTTCTTTGCCAAAGAGTGCTGGTGCCTTGGCAAACTACAAATCCCAGGATTCCATTGGAGGGAGCCACAGGAAACAATCCCATTTCAGACTGGATTATTTGTGTAGTGTGGATTTGGACATGGTATGTTGGTGCATGTTTTTTCTTTTAAGGTACAGGCTTTTTATCTGAAATAATCCCTATTTTCCCTTCCAAAAAAAGGTAGTCTTCAAAAGCTAGCATTTTTGCAGCTGTATCCCATTGGAGATTTTCATGTGGAGGGTATTTATATACAAATGACAATTTGTGTTGAAAATTATGTGACAAGCAGACTGTGAATAGCCTTTCCATGACTGAAATAAATGTCCAAATTGACTTTGATGACAGCAGTTTCATATATTGTGGCTATCAGGTGACCACTGCAACCATCATATAAAATGTTCTCTCCCAAAGTAAAAAAAAATAATCATTCTAGTTCAAATAATGGTTGCTACAAATAAAGCCCCAATAAAGCTTTCCTTCTTTCAGATTTACTTCTATATTGCTGCTTGTTAACATAAGCAAAGCAGCATATGTTCATCAAATGATGTGGAAATAAAAGAAAATGCCATAGCCCATTTGTGCAAAACTAAAACTTCCCATTTATACTCAGCTTCATTCTGGGCAAAGACAAAATACACACAGTTTCCCCATTCATCCTCAAATATGACATAATAGTCTACTGGCTCAAAGCTGAAATTCATTGTAAAGAAAAGTCAGAGTATGTGGGAGGCCAACCTCAAGATGTCAATTACATCTGTGCTGTCAGAACATCTGAAACACCCACAATTTATCACTGGACATTCTTCTGATTTTTATTTTAATTTTCCATCATTAAATATATTTTATGACTCTGGAAATAGTTCAGAATCAAATCTTGGATGAGCCTAAAAAAATGTCTGCAAGATGAAGATGGATGATGACCTCAGTTGCTGCTCTATTAGTTTGTTTGCATGCTGGATGTTTTTGTGATTATAGTTACTCTAAGATTTAACAGTAGGAGGCTAATGGAAATGTTGTTTGTTGCTGTGGCAGACTAAATCAGTGGGGGAAGCAAAAGAAATGTGTTTACACTTGAAGATGTCACATAAAGCAGCTGGATGTCCCCAGCTCCCCAGTTCCAATCTTGCTTGTTCTTGGAAGAATTCATCTGCATTATTACATACTCCTTCACACTTACAAATCTATTAATTTGCAATTAGTTATATTGATTTTCTGGCAGATTTGTAATTTCTGTAATAATTTACAGACTACTGAAAAAATTAACTATGTTCCTTAGAAAGATAAGCATGGCTGAGAAATAGAACTCTTCACGAGTTATTGAACACATCATTGACTGTCTCTCTGCTTCAGATTCTACATTAATTACAGCAGAATTGATGAGTAGATTTTAACTCCCTGTGAAATATTCTGTCCATGCTACCAGCCATGATACCCCCCAGTGTCAACTCTGTGGCAGGGATACAGAGAACAGGATCAGAATCCAAAATGATCTCAACAGATTAGAAAGCTGGCCCAATATTAACAAAATGAATTTCAACGGGGAGAAATATAGGATACTACACTTGGGCAGTAAAAATGAAATGCACAGATATAGGATGGGTGACACATGGCTTGAGGGCAGTACGTGCAAAAAGGATCTAGGAGTCTTAGTAGATCACAAGCTGAACATGAGTCAGCAGTGTGATGCAGCAGCTAAAAAAGCCAATACGATTCTAGGCTGCATCAATAGGAGTATAGTGTCTAGATCAAGGGAAATAATAGTGCCACTGTATCCTGCTTTGGCCAGACCTCACCTGGAATACTGTGTCCAGTTCTGGGCCCCACAATTCAGGAAGGATATTGAGAAGCTGGAAAATGTCCAGAGGAGGGCGACCAGGATGGTGGGAGGTCTGGAGGCCATGCCCTATGAGGAGCAGCTTAGGGAGCTGGGCATGTTAAGTCTGGAGAAGAGAAGGTTGAGAGGGGACATGATAGCCATGTTTAAATATTTGAAGGGATGTCATACTGAGCATGGAGCAGGCTTCTTTTCTGCTGCTCCAGAGACTAGGACATGGAGCAATGGGTTCAAACTACAGGAAAAGAGATTCCACCTAAACATCAGGAAGAACTTCCTGACAATAAGAGCTGTTTGGAAGTGGAATGCACTGCCTCGGAGTGTGGTGGAGTCTCCTTCTTTGGAGGTTTTTAAACAGAGGCTGGATGGCCATCTATGGGGAATGATTTGATTGTGTATTCCTGCATGGCAGGAGGTTGGACTGGATGGCCCTTGAGGTCTCTTCCTACTCTATGATTCCATAATTCTACAAACACTTCAGTATGTAATATGCTAGATTTGGAAATAGAGTTTGAAGAGAGCCCCCTCTCCACCACTTTCTATTTCTATTTAAATGTGTTATGCATTTAAAAAAATTAGAACACCTAATGTTATATTCTATGATAATATTAGCAATAGCACTTACATTTCTATATCGCTTTATAGTACTAAGCATTCTCTAAGCAGTTTACGGTGTGTTAGTTAATTGTCCCAACAAGCTGGGTACTCATTTACCAACCTACAGAAGGATGGAAGGCTAAATCAACCTGGAGCCCTGCAAGATCGAACTCACAATGTTGTGGCTGCAGTACCTGCATTTAACCACTGTGCCACCAAGATTACATCCTCTAGAGACCCACTGTATCTCCTTTGGAAATCTGAGATACAAATTAAACTCTTCCATAAATTACTTAGATGAAGTACCTCTGCTTAAGTGGGACATTTTTGAGAACAGCAAAGTGCACTGTATGTTTTCCTGCTTCCTGCATACTTTACTATTAGCATCTTGGAATTCTATCATGCTTAGCCCGTCTTTCCTTGGACGTCAGATATGGAGGGTGGGAAGTTAACAGCAACTTTATCTTGATATAGTTTTCAAAGAAGTAGTTGTGTTAGTCTCTTGCAGCATTAAAAGAAGGAAGGGAGGGTGAGAGGAGGGGGGGAAGGAAAGTAGCAGTTCGTTTAAGTCTAAGTGTTTTTATTTTAGCATCAGCTTTCGTGGATACAAACCCACTTCTGATGCAGTACAGAATGATATCCAGGTCACAAGACATAAAGCATATTTACACATTTGTGGGAGTGAGGCGGAATGTAACAGGGTCTAGAAAGATGCACCAGAGCTGTGTTGAGAAAGAGTGTATGTTTTTTTAAAAAGATCTTTAATAAGTTAGACTGTAAGCTAAATTTCAGTTAAGTTAGACTTTTAAGTTAGATTTTTAGTAGAAAAATAATTATTTAAATCGGTATGGCCAATACACTTCTGTTAGTTTTTTGGTTATTTATAACGGAGGCCTTGATAATTTTTTGGGTACATAAAACAATGAGTTCATTAAAAATTGCCACGTGGAATGTCCGTGGCTTGCGAACTGAGGATAGGTGCAATGAGATTTTGCCTGTCTTGGCGGCCTGCGTTATGACATCATTGTATTGCAGGAAACTCATATCTGTAGCGAACAACAGTGGAGCCGGTGTCAGAGGTTGTGGACACAAGGACCTTCTGTATGGTCATATGGGGAGTGTGGTGGTTGGGGATTAGGGGTCCTGTTTAGGGCCAGGAACAATTTGACCATTGATTTCATGTTAGAAGTAGTTTTGGGGAGGTTGGTGGTGGTGGATTTTAGTATGGAGGACAAGCAGAAAGATGGAAGAGTAGAAAAGAAGGCTTTCAGGCTGTGTGAGCTTTACGCTCCTGTAAAATATGCTGAACGGAAAAAGTTTTGGGGGTATTTAAAAGATCAGTGTAACACTCAGTGGCATCTTATTATCGTAGGAGATTTCAATAACAGGGCAAGGATGATGGACAGGAGTGCTTACGCAGACCAGAAAGAGCGGACAAAGTTGTCCCTGCCCAAACCCCTGACAGCAGAGGAAAGAGAGTTGGAGTCTTTTCTAGAGAAGCAAGGTCTTAAGGATGCAGCTCTTGACATGGTGAATGAGTTAGATTTTTTTCCTGTTTATTGCAGAAAGGCTTTTGTTTCAGATTTTCTCCCAATGGAAGGAGTTCGATTTACTCATTATCACAAAACCTCAGCCAGCAGAATAGACCGTGTGAGGACAGTGGAGGAAATGAAGGTGGAAAAGTGCACTGTTATGATCACTCCTTGGTCGTATCATGGGCTTTTGGCTGTAGAGTTCGGTATAGGTCAGGTTTACCCCAAAGGGAGACCTCTCTGGAGGTTGCGCCCTATATTTTTGGAAGATGTGGCATGTAAAGAGTGCTTTGCCTCAGCACTAGCCCACAGCCTAACTCTTGCTGACATGTACAAGGATGATTTGTGCAGGTGGTGGGAACGTGTGAAGTGCGTGGTTCGGGCCACTAGCCCGGCTTATGAGACCAACGTTAATGGGAGACAGATTCAGGAGTATCATTTGGCCATTTATCATTTTTTGAAGTGTCATTATTGATTGAACCAAGGTGTTCCTTTTTCAGAACAAGAGCTTAACTGGGCGAAAGGAGTGATAGCAAGATTTTGCCAAAAGCAAAGACAAAACAGAAAAAGGAGTAAAAATTTCAGGACTCGAGGTGGCGTGGTTGACGTGGATGAATGGGCAGGCACCCGGAGTCCAAAGGCTCCTATCGAATTAAATGGCTTGAGGGCCTCTGCGTCAGACCCTATTGCATTTAGACCAAGTGAGATGCTGGATATCATGGAGGTATATTATAGGCAGTTATATGCTCAGAAGAACATAGATATAGAAGAGATGAAGGTTTTTTTCCAAGCTTTTTCAGAGGACCAGATGGGCACCCTCTATAAGGGTTTGAGTCCAGAGGACAGGAAGAGGCTGGTCTCTCCTATAGAAGAACAAGAAGTTCATGAGGTCATAGTTCAGGGGAAGGGTAAGTCGGCCCCTGGCCCAGATGGGCTCAGTTGGAATTTTTATAAAGTTTACAGGAAGTGGATTGTTCCCCCTTTAACCACTTTGTTTAATTTTTTGTGGGATAATAATGAGCTCCCTGAGACGTTTTATCAAGGGGGTCCTGATTTTTTCCCCAAAGGAGGGCGATCCTACCCTCCCAAAAAACTGGCGCCCCATAGCTCTGACCAATGTAGACTATCGCATGTTGGCAAAAATACTGAACAATCGGCTGGCTAAGGTGGCTGATAAGATTGTGATGGAAGCACAGTCCAGTGCTGTGCTGGATAGGACTATGCTGGACTCTCTGTTTGTTTCGGGAAGTGTTCTGACTCAGCAAGGAGGGAGCCTGGACTGGTCAAATCCTACAGGTCGACCAGATGAAAGTTTTTGACAATGTAGATCATACGTTCCTATGGGAAGCCCTCAAGTGGAAAGGAGTGCCAGAGAGATTTATTGCTTTAGTTACATTGTTTGATAGGGATGCAGAGGTGTTTTGTAAGTCAATGGTCATAGAGGAAAGAGGATTAAGTTAAATTCTGGGGTGAGGCAAGGTTGTCCACTGAGCCCTCTCTTGTATGTTATTGCTTTGGATGCTATCCTGTGTAAGATTAGTTTAGACAAGAGCATCTCAGGGATCCAAATCCCATGTCTGTTGGACAGTTCGTGGTTGATTCGTTGTGAATCTGTTAAATTTGTTGCCCATGCTGATGGTGTGTCCATCTTGGTTAAGGACAGGATGGAAGTTAGAAAGACTAAAGATACTTTTGAGGCCTATGGTCGAGTTTCTGGTGCTCGACTTAACATGGAAAAGAGTTTTGTGATCAGGATTTTTGCTGCAGAGGACAAGATGGCAGCTATTCCTCTAAAGGACATAGTTGAAGAAAAGGAAAGGTGGCAAGCAGAGCAAGAGGCAAAGATGGATAGGATGAAGATCCTGGGGCTGAATTTTGCAGTGGCTCCTGAGGGATAGAAAGAAAATTGGTATCACTGGTTGGAAAAAGTGAAGGAGAGGGTAGCCCTCTAGCAGAGATGGAAGCTGACCATTTACCAGAGAGCCACTTTTGTAAATACCTACCTGCTTCCGGTGGCAGCCAACTTGGTGGCTGTTTTCCCACTTCCGGATTCAGTAATTAAAGAAGCCAATCAGGTTCTCTTCAGGTTCCTTTGGGGAATGGCCACATTCCCCCTGGCAAGAGCAGTGGCTTATGGGCAGGTAGAACAAGGGGGCCTGGACTTCCCAGCCCTGGGACCTATGTTCATCACCATCTTTTCTGCCCAAAATTTTGGGAAAGTTTCTCTGTTGCAAAAGGGTCAGATTCAACCTCAAGGCTTGGCTAGTTTTGTTTTGTGAGTGCTGGATGGGGACTAGATGGGGAAAGACTTGGTGGGAGGAAGGCTCATTAAGTTTTAGGTTTTCTTTGCCTGAAAAATTGAAAGCACCAGATTATTTGAGAAACTTTGTTTTTTACCTAAAGAAATATAGAATCCATGCTGAGGAGTTGAAGGGTAAAGACAGGCCAGGTCAGAGCATCAAGAGAGGTTTGTACAGGAAAATAGTGGAGGAGATTTATGTTAACCTGTGCTTGCAAAAACGTCAGTCCAAACCAGATTTGTCAGACTACCTAAAACACCAGACTAGCCCAACTGAGTATTTCATGGACAAAAGAGTTCCCAAAAAGTTGTGGGACTTGAGGTGGAGGCTCTACCATCAGGTTCTTAATCTGAGGGAAAGGAGACCATGGACCACAGAGGATGAGCAGACTTGTCCTCATCTGAAATTTAAAAAGGCTGAGATTTTGAGTGGTGTGGCACAAAAGGAGACGATCAGACATTTTGTCCAGGACTGCCCAAGTGCCCGGGAAACATGGGAGGAGGTGGCCTGGGTCCTGGATTGGCCAGATTTGGCACAACAGGCTTGGGAGACAGTGCTTTTGGGGACTGAACCTCCAGAGGGTGTCAGGGGACCCAGAAAGTCAGTGGGCCAAAAGAGGAAGAGGAAGGAGTCTGGTTCCGTGGCTGAGAGTTTTTGGAAAGTGCCCTGTGGTCCACGGTGCGCCTTGTAAACCTCTATGTGATGTTAGGGTTAGTTTTCCAAAGACAAAGGGAGCTGAAAAGTCAAAATCTGCAGGATGTAAAAGGCACTGCTTATTATGTGAAGAACGTAATTGAAAATTTAGCTCTGAGTGAAAAAGAGAAATTGCCAAACCATCGCTGGAAAAAGTTTTGGCTGTGGTTTAGTGAGACAACCCCAGCAATAAATTAAAAGGATATTTTAAATAAATATGTTGTTGTTGTTGTTGTTGTATTTTTTGTATTATTTTATATATTTTTTAAATTAATCTTTTATTAATTTTTTTTCCCAAATAGGTATAATTGTATTGTGTAAATATAATGTGATTGTAGTGTGTTTAGATTAAGAGGGAAAATGTATTAGTGTTAGGATAGTTTTATTTTTGTATTAGTAAGAAAAGAGGAAAATTATTATTATTATTATTATTATTGTGTTGTTGTTACAGCCTTTTGCGGTCGGGTGTATTTTTCAGTAGAATGGTCTTATTCCAATAAAAAATTCCTAATCCCCAAAATTCCTAAATTATCAAAGGGCTGCGTAAGGCAATATAGGACTTTCAGATCTTCACTGTGGTCACTTAGTGTTGATGTGTGAAAGCAATAAATCTGCTTACCAAAAGTCAGTTTCCCTGAGTTCAAAACTTTCTCTGAGAAATTCCTTTTGTTACCGAGGCCTCTTGTATTAATACATGTAGTATGCCATGAAGTAATGTCTTTGTTCATACCTTGCTGATGGATGAATATAATTTGTGAATATAATTCAAATCAGCTGTTTCTCTTTCTGCATAGTCTTCCTTTGTAATTACCTTTTTCAAGGGCTGCAACCTTTAGATCCTGTGTTGTATGTTCAGGGTTGTTGAAATGTTCTGTAACTGGTTTGGGGGCATTTCCACTTCTAATGTCTGATTTGTATCCATTTACCCTCTTGCACAGAGACTGTCCTGTGTGTCCAGTGTAGGGGCATTGCTGGCATAGGATGAAATATATCATGTTGGAGGAAGAATAAGTGAATGTACCTCTGATGTTGTATGTGATATTATTGGCTGTTATAACATTGTTCCCAGAAGAGATACCAGAGTTGGCATCTAAGATTGTGGCTGGGTTTTATCTTGATATGTGTATTAATCTGAAAAGCACCTGTCACAGAGATGGAGAAGGTGCTGAGCTCTGGAGGTATTCAGAAGGGGGGAAATCACATGAGAAAAGCCATGCTGGATCAGATCAGTGACCTATCTAGCCAGGCATTCTCTTCAACTTCCCATAGGCTAAGAAGTTGCCTATGGGAAATCAATAAATGGAACATGAGAGCAAGACCACCTTGCTGCTGAAAAACCTATGCTCCAAGCCCTCTAAGCCAGGGTTTCTCAACCAGGGTTCTATGGAACCCTGGTTGCTAGGGGTTCCATGAGATACTACAATTGGAAAAAAACCCACTTTTTTTGAGCTGTAGATATAATAGTTTTTAGGCAGGGGTTCCCTGAGACCTGGAAATTGTTTCAAGGGTTCCACCAAGGTAAAAAGATTGAGAAAGGCTGCTCTAAGCCATACTCAAGGTGGCTTCAAATTGTATGTGTGGGGGGAAGCAACCTGGCTACATACCAAATGTTGACCAGTCTTGAAAAAGTTTTCTGTTTATACATGTCTATAACTCCTGGGGCAACCATAAGTTGACAGGCAACTTGAAGGCACACATACACACACATATAACACTGCTAAATGAGACTAGCTAATCTCCCTGTGCAGGATTCTTCGAACTCCAGTTGAAGACACACCTGTGTGCCCAGGCTCTTCCTGTTCCCTACACTAGTAAATTACTTGAGTCCAGAGATTTTAATATCTGCATTTTAACATTTTATTCTTCCATCACTGTTTTACGATGGACTTTATCAGATGCACTAAATTCAATGTCATAATGCCACATAAATGCAAAAGGGCGCACATACCAGACGACGTTGCCCTTTCGCATTTATTTCTTGTCCTTAAGCTTATCTACTTTATTGATGGCCCAAGCCGTCAATAGATTGGCTGTGCCTTTTTTTGACAGCATAGCCGGCGTATGTAACCTCACATCTTTTCCCCCACATACTTACCTCATGAATAGCTGGACTGTCCAGAACACTTCTGGGTTAGACTGTGACATCCAGGTAGGTGACCCACTTTTTATTACCCTCCCTGGGTTACTTGGAAGCTTTTAACTGTGTGTATGTGCTTGATATAACTTTTTATGCTTTTTTATTTTTAAATTTCCCGCTCAATGAAGTCTCACAGGATTTCAAAGGAAGAAGTGATACGGGGATTTGTTCACTTCCGCTTCATTGTTGGGGAAGCCTTCTGCTGGGAGAGAAGGTAAGTGTGGTGGTGGGGCATTCTTTTGCTGGCATAAAAATGGGTTTTTTAAACAAAAGAACATTTAAAGAGACTTGTCTGATAAAGTCCTAATTCATCGGTTTTTGCTATTGTCCTGAAAACTGCTCTGTCATTTTGAAAAGAAAAGTTATACAGACATGTCTAAATAAATTAAACATGTGAATATGATAATTATTAGCCAGTTTGTTTAGAACTATTTTTATTTTACATTTTTATTAAACCTTATGTCAATAGCCACCAAGCTGTGGTTTTACAGTCTGTAGATGAGAAACTAATAGCTAAGCGATAATGGCAACCATAGCACGCCTGGAAATCTGTGGCTAAACTAAGACTCCTAGCTTCATAATTTCCAGACATTCCATCTAAAAGAGCAGATTAGTCAGTAAAGATATACTTTATCTGTACTGATGGTTTGGCACAACTTTCCTGTGGCTCTGGCGTGCAAACACATGTTTTCTTTCCATGCCTCTACATTACTGAATTTTCAATAACCTTTGGCTACCAGTGACAACAGTGGCATGAAGGTGAACTTGATGGACCAATTAGGAGATAAGTTTTGGTTCAACTCATCTCCTTGGTGCTTTCATCAGCTTATAGAGAGATTCTAATGAGTTCCATTGAAGCACTGCTTGAATACACAGCATGCCTTTACATTTCTGTTGCTAGGTTTTTCATATCATAACCAATTTTATCATTTATGTCATTACATGAGAGAATATAACTCAGTGACTGAAAATATGTCTGGTACTGCAATTTCATATGTATTTTAGAAACATTATATAATACTCCAGTTAAGGAGAACTTTGCCTAAGTAACTCCTGTTTGTTAACAAAAATGAGTTGCATCACATTCAGTACAAACTGAACACAAACCATGTCTTTACATTCATTCTGAGAAATAGCAGGATTAAAGATTAAAGATCTGAAGCCTGCCACTGAAAACAGGTTGCAAAGCTGAGCAGTGACTACTATGTTAACAAGGTTTGCTATCATTAATGGGAGATCAGATACAAAAGCTTAACTTCTAGGTATATCCTTTCTAACAGTACAATCCTGCTCGGGTTGCTAGCTGGCATATATATCTGTTACACATTTCCTAAAAACTGACAACAGTATGTTTAGTCACTTCATGAAATGGTGTGCGTTGCATTAGGTTTGAAAGAAGGGAATACTCAGTTTTGACAGACAGTGCTGACCTTGCAAAATGGAGGGCAGTAAACCAAACAGAACAAAGAGAGGTCATGTGGAGGGGTCTATGGATCAGAGACCAGATAGCTGAACAAAGGAAGATGCTCCATATTCATTACTGCACACCAAAAAAAAAATGATGATGACACATTTAGCAGGGCAACAGACAATAGTGCTGACTCTTGTTACAGGAAGACAAGTTTAGTGTGAAACATTTTTATTCTGTTAGAAGTTTTGTTAGCATTGTGCATGGGAAGTCTGCTAATGCCTTTATGCAGTTTCTTTTTCATCATCAAAGCATTTTAAAAATACTATTGTGTCCAGCCTTGGAAAAATTGTGAAATGGGAAAGTATGTGATGATCTCCTTTCTCAGTTGCAAAGCACTCTGGTTACTCTACTCATCATTTGTCACCTCAGCCTTGTTGATCAATAACGAATGAGCCTCACATTCATACCAAGGATTTATACAGTTAAAAATCACAGCAGCTGAAACTACTGCTATTCTATAGCCATTTGCAATTTTATCAACACAGTATGTGGAGCGTATCAGCAACCAAAATAATAACAACACTTAGCATTTATATAGCTTGCCCTCCCCCTCAGAATCTACAAATAGCCCCTTGGTTCTGGATTTTAAGAGGACCTTGAAGATATTTGATTATTATAATTTTAGTCCACATTTGATTATGTGTGCTTATTTATTGCTACTCATATGCCTAGGGGGGTTGTTCAATAAACCATTTATCTGGTTTTCTGGTGGAGACTTGTGATTGTGACTGTGAAATTCCCTTACTTTTTTAAATAAACACAGAACTTGCATATTTTCCAAAGGGTTTCACATTCTTTATCTTGTGATCAATCATTAAGACAGTGCAGAAAGTCTATTTTATTAAACCCATATTGCAGACGGGGGGGAGAAGGATCAAAAAGAGTGGCTTGCATAATTCTAGCTCCCAATGGATTCAAGGTAGACGTGAGGTTTGAACAAGGAAATTCTGGATTTGTCACACAATCCATTAGCCACTCTACCACTACAGCTCAGATATTGGGGTGGTATAAAAAAATTTTGGTGACAAAATATCACAAATTCATTACTTGTAGCTAGTTGATGCTCAAATTGCATTAAGCATCAAAATATTCCAAAGAAACAAAAGGTTTTTGCATAAACATAGCTTCAAGTGTTTTCTTGAAAGTGAAGTAGGACAAGGGACAGTATGAAAAGACCAGAAACACAGATTGTGACTTATAATGTATATATTCTTCTTAGTAAGTATGCATGGGGTCAGGATATAAGGTAGCAATCCTACATTTAACACTAAATATTAGGTACTTAGTATGAGGACTAAATGTATACATGAGTACCAAATAGTGAACAGCTGGATTATGCCTACAACCATACATAAACGTAACTGGCTTCCAAGTACTGTAATTCCAGCTTTTTCTTCTAAAAAATCTAAATAGAAGTATTCTCAAAGATCTTTCACTGCTCATGTACTTTTCTTTCTGTCCACTTGATAAAAGCCACTGGGAAAAAGCTATCATTTGGGCATAGGATATACTGTATACTTCAAAGAGGATATTTGTGGAAGTAATGGTTTCGTCCTTATTTAACATTTAAAATGGTTCCCATAGTGTTTTTTTAAAAAAATATATTTGCATATTATTTGAAAAATTCTTTAGACGCCTCCTTTAGATGCAGTTGGCATGAATACTGCATGTAAAAAGAAAAGAGGCTAACTTTGAAAGGGAGAAAAAATTACAAAATTGCTGTCTTTCTATGAAATCCAGTATTTGCACCTGTTATCACAAACATGCAAACTAGATTGTGTTAAAAAGAAGCATCATTCTGTACAAAAGTATGGTTTATGCTATCAAATTCTCTGAGATTATACAGCAACTGCTAGGGCATCTATGCTGCTGTTTTGAAGGGTATGGGAGTTCATTATTGTAGAAACTGAGTATGCACTAAATCATTTAAAACATGTCCCTTATAAGCAGCATAAAGGCACTGGTTCTCAGAACAAAACATTGGGTTAGCTGTCTTTAACACAGAGAATTGAAGTGTTAGAATGAGGGGTAAATTTATTATGTCAGATGACTCTGGATTTGTTTTATATTATTTTATAAAGTATGTTTGTAATGCGTTTTGGACACCATTATATAACTGTTTCTGAAAATAGAGGAGGCTGCTTACAGGCAGTCAATGCATAGGTTCATCTAGCCCAGTATAAGTGATAGTATAGATTCCGTACCAATACTAGAGTGGACAAGTACAGCAAGGTGGGGCTAATTTTAACTCATAGGCAGAACCGCCAAACATGAGTCCCAGAAGTGACGAGAAATATCCTTTGGTTATCTTTTTGGGGCGTTTTGGCCATTTGGGGCTAGAATTCTGGGGCTGGGAAAGATTGGAGATGAGATCATGTTGGGAATGAGGATGTTATTTCCCAAGTTCATCGGACTTCACCAAAACATTTTCAGCATTCCAACTCTTGGAGCACATAACAGTGAATCAAACTTGTGATGTATTACTGAACTGAGACTGGAGAGTCCTGGTAAAACCATTCACTTACAGTGAGAGCTGTCAATCACTAAACTGCACCCACTCCTCTCCCTCTCCTCTATTCCTGGCTCATGTATCGTCTTTATCTGGAAGCTTGGGGAGAAATATATCCGTTCTTACAGTCAGATTGTCTGTATTTCTCAGAGTCACTAAAGAAGCTTCAAAAGTGTTCTAAGAACTGTTCAGTCCATTTCAGAGAAATCCCACTCTGACAGGGTTTACCACACTCTAGATTAAAGCAGCAGCACAGCAGGAAGATTCCATCTTCTGTGCTGTCTTACTGAATGACATCGTTGTTCTTTCGTTCCAGTGACTGAGAGACTGAGGTAAAACCCGCTGGCAGAAAGATGTGTTTTTACCTTGGTCTCTCATGGGACCAGAATGAAAGAACACCAAAAGAATAATGACATCATGCGGTAAGGCAGCACAGAAGACGCAACCTTCCTGCTGCACTGCCACTTTTCTTCAGAGTGTGGTAAGCCCTGAGACAAAGCAGCCAAATCCACTTCCTTTGGTTCAGAATCCAATGGAATCAAAAGCATACCCTTAAAACAAACATATACCACACCAACAAACAGAATCACATCAAAAATGACAATGAAGCTTTCTAAGCTTTTGCTTGGAAATAAACTTTGGGGGCTTGTGAAGTCCACTTATTTTTGGTGAGCAGACAAAATTGTAAGTACTTTTCATTCTACATTGCTGCTCAGTCAGGATTTCTCATTAATGCAGTTAATAAAAAATGAGGCTGTTGAGTGAAAACTTTGAGACAGCAGATATGATGAACTTGGCATAGATGAAAAACACTACAGTTCATAAACCACTTACTCCTGGGTAGCCTCACAGGAGACCCATTGAAGGTTCCAGGAGTGCTGCTGAACATATGGTTTGTGAACTTAAGCCATTAGCAGCTAGTATTTATTTCTCAGATTAAATGTCATATTTATATTTATTTCTGTATAATATTATTTCTCAGATAATACAGAATTGTATAAAGAAAACAATGTTTTGCGCCCAAGTATTCTATACAATATATGAAATATATAAAATTTCCTCTTCTTCCTCTCTTCTGAGAATTTTATGGCTGTCTTGCTGAATAGATATTACTTACTTTCTCTTCCTAGAGCAATGGAATGTTCAGACCAATTTGTCAACAGCCCAGCCAATTTGCTTTGGCAGGGAGCACACTGCAGTCTTAGGGCTATTTGAAGAAAAATCTGTTTCTTTACAAATGTATAGGCTAAAAAGGCACAGAAAGACATATAAATGTTGATCCCAAAATGTAACATCTAAACAAGCTGTTAAGCAAGGAGGAAAGTATGCAACCATTCTCTGGTCACATCTCTCTCTATCAATACGCTTACCATCCATAATTTGTTGCTGTAAACCAGGGATAGGGAACCTGTGCTCTCCAGATATTGTTCAAATACAGCTTAGACTGTTCCAGAGCACTGGCCATGAACACAAAGATTTTATTTTCCTTCTTGATCAGGGGGACCAACAGCCAACACAGGTGGTCAATCACTTTAAAGTCTCAAAACTTCTCAGCCCAAGGAACACTTTGATCTCCCAGTGGCTCACTTGCATGCATATCTATGGTTTCTCCGTTAGTCCTGGTAGCTCCTGATACTCACATAACAGATTGGGACAGCTTCTTTTGTGGCATTATTATATATTTAAAATTGGGTAACACACATGAAAGAGCCAAGCCTTCAAGTTCTTTAGAACTTCCATGTCTGTGTTTGGAAAACTTGGGGAAGGGGCATAATGTAGTTAGACCTAATATCAGCAATGGAAACGGAATGTTGGAAGAATCTTCCCTGGGTTATGATATCATGTTAAATTTTAAAAGATATAGAATCCATAATTGTTTTCCATCTTCATAGATAAAGGGCTGACAGGCATTGAGTGATCTGTCTATTTAGTTGAAGCACACTGCTTCCTGTGCTGAATTAGAAATACTGAGTAGCATGGCAATCCCCACTATGAGCAAAACTAGAGATTAAAACTAGGTTTTAAAAACAGTTATCTGATACCAAATTATGATCATTACTTGGTTACTGGAAGTCTATGAAAAGATCCACATGTCAAAAATTATGAATATCTTCAACACCCCCCAAACTTTTTTTTCTGTGTATACGTTTTACATCACAAAACATATGCCACTTGTGGGAGTTTGGACTAGGTTTGTATCTATGGAGATTATCAAACAGGACGCAGAAACTGTCCCTGTCTTGCTACCCCCCACCCCACTGCTACATTCCCACCACACTCCCGTCCCTCTCCCAAAACTATTTTTCCCCATACACTTACTTTGCCATGCTATAAGGAACCCTCCCCCTCCTTTCAGTAGTCAGGGCATGAATGGAGCTGTCGCAAAGCTCCATTCATGTCACGGAAAGCAAATCTCACTTGTTCTTGTGAGAGAACGATCATGCAGGGATTTTAAAAAGAAAAAGAAAAGAAAAGAAGTGACAGCAAACACAAAACATACTTAACACTTTAAAAGGAACATGGGGAGGGGGGGAAAGGGTTTTACTTACCTCCTCTTCCCAATCTCAACCGGAAGTGCTTTGCAGGGTTTGGAAGGGACCTCCCACTGTGGCTGGCATTGCACCAGCATAATGGGGTTCCCTTTCAAATGCCTGGAATTCTGTGACAGAGACAGAACAGGCAACTTATTCACAACTTAAATCATGAATAAGAGAAAGTGGTGGAGAGACGGAAGAGGCACAGATGCTTGACACCACGGGGATGATGTCGTGTAAACAGGAAGCCCTTTGGCGATCTCCTGTCATCCTTGTGGTGGGATAAAAAGGTCATCTGATAATCTATACGGATTTTGTACCCAAATCATTGCATGGTTCTTACCTTTCTGTCACAATATGTGTTGGTGGTTATGGCACTGGCCATATGCAGTTGCGGGGGGAAATGGGGCCCATATTCCCCATTCTGAAGATCTCCTAAGGGATCTTGCAATGAAGGCTCTTAAGCACAGGTCTAGTTTGGTGGCTGCCAGATTTTGTTCTCACATTCAGGTGTAAAGGACTACACAGTGACCTGCGCCCATATGGGATCCACATACTGCCATCCCACTACATTCCCTAGCATGCAGGCCATGTGTGTGTGTGCATGCATGCACACATGGGGGTCATCACCCAATGTCTAAATCAATGACCAAATATTCGGCCAAGACTCTACAAGTGTAAAAATAAGGTTGTGGCCACTTTTCATTCCAATAATATTGTTGTGAATTTTGTTTCTGCCCCCTTTGCTCCATTCCCTTCCTGCTGCTAAGACTGCAAGGGCTGCAATCATCACAACCTTTGTTCTCTTTTCACTCACCCTTTTAGCAGAGAATTGCCATGGCTTCACAGAGATGGTTTTCAAGCTTCCAGGTATAGGTAGGGGAAATGTGTCTGAAACATATACTATGTACAGAGATGATGGGTGGGAGACAAACACTGAGCTGAACAGAGAAGTGATAACCAAGCAAGAGCCAGAAAAGCCAAACAGAAAAAGATTTAAAACCCAGCTCAGACTCACTTTTGAAAGCTGCTGCTTGATAGCTCAGATAATCAGTGAGAGGGCTTTGCACAAGCCCTGAGACAGACACGCATCAACAGAAGAGAGAGGATTTAGGGTGGCAGGAGCAATTATTTGTAGTTTCTAAAGAACTGGAAGGGCACAGTATGATCAACGTAACGCAAGGAAGAAATAAGTTTGAACACTCAAATCCTTCCACCACCACTCACCCCAAGTATTTAATTTAGCAAGATTCTCAAAAGAGCACTTTTTACAAACCGGGAAGGATAAAGGGTTCCCTACAAATATACAGGTGAGATGCATTTGTAAGCTGACCTTCCACTGACTTTCTGAAACTTTCTCCTTTTTTGTTGTTTTTGGACATTAAAAGAAACCACCACACTGGCTTTCTGCTATGCATTTCAATTACTTTTCTGTACATGATGGTTTGAAATTATACTTCCAGTATGCTGCTTTTCTTTTTTTTTAAAAAAATAAATAAAATAAATCTGTCTTTAAACTTAGCCTATCTTTGTGCTTCTTTAAGAGCCATTAAAATGAATCTGAATTGCATTTTGTTAAATCCTTTGAAGATTAATGTCATTGAAAATTTACAGAGAATGCTGTATTAGGGACAGAAAAAACCTTATCATATCACTTCCATGTTTCATTTCTTGCGTAGTCTATTAAAAACATATGATGACTTCACAACTGATTATAATTTTTCTGACATTGATCCAGCAATAACTAGCATTTGGAACTTGGGAAAGTCTCCACCACTCCACCAAACCCACTTTGTGGGATTGTAAAGAAGATAATTTGTCCTACCTTCATATATCCAGAATGCCTCTGGATATAACCTTACTTGCATAGCACATCCCTTTGCTCCCATAATTTGCCACTCACCCCTTGTTATCCTTGTGGGGGGGAGTTTTTCTACACATTGAGGTTCTTGACTCCTTACCAGTTCTTTGACTATTCTTTTATTTATTAATTCATTCAAACCCTGCCTTGCTCTTTGTACAGTACCCAAAGTAGCTTATAAAAAATTCAAGCAAAGTACAGCTAGTTTTGTACCAAGTCGATACAAAAGTGTAAAAAAAAAATTCAATAAACAATTCAATTAAAATTCTAAAGTGAAACAACTGAGGAACAGTTAAAATATAGTAAAAGGGGTAAAACCATAACACATTGGATTAAAAGGCTCTTTTGCTAGAATAAATTAAGAGCTAAAGACATGCCTAAACAAAAAGGTCTTTGCCTGGTGGTGGAAAGAGAGGGTGCTAACCAAACCACTTGTAGGAGGGAGCTCCAGAACTTGGGGGCAGGAATTGAAAAGGCTCTCTCCTGTAGATTTTCCTTGGGTTTTTTTGCCCCTGGGCTGTGAGGTCATGTTCTGGAAGACTTTATTTCTGATGTTTCACCTGTATCTGTGGCTGGCATCTTCTCTGAAATGTCAGAAATAAACTCTTCCAGAACACGGCTTCACAGCCCGGGGGGGGGGGACAAGGAAAATCTATGGATGCCAGCCTTGAAAGCCTTTGACTTCACGCTCTCTCCTGTGTCGTCACCAAACATACCTGTGATGATGGTAGCAGGATGGAGAGAAAACTCTTCCCTGAAAACGTTAAAAATTAGACAGCCTCTTAGAAGGAGATATGTTCTTTCAGACAGTCTGGATCTAAGCTGTATAGGATTTCAAAGGTCATAACCAGCACTTTGAATTATGCCCAGAAACAGATTAGTAGCTAGCTAGTGAAGTTGTTGCAATGTGGGAGTTATGTGTTCCCAGTGCCCAGCTCCGGTCAGCAACCTGGCTGCAGCATTTTGGACCCTCTGCGGTTTCCAATCAGTTTCCAAAGGAACCTCCACATCGAGTGCATTAGGAATGGGTGCAGCTGGTGCACAAGTTTTAGTTGTGCAAACATGCTCCTGGCCACAGCTGAATCCTGAGCATCCAGGCTCAGATTCAAGTCCAGGAATACACATTAGATGCAAATCTTAGATTTCAGAAACAGCGTAATCCCATCCACAATGTTTGAATCCCTGTTCCCTGATCTGTCCTTTGACTAACCAGGAACATTTCTGCCTTGCCTGGATTAAATTTTAGTTTGTTAGTCCCCATGCAATCTGTCACTGACAGCATGCACTGATTTAGGAGATTATCAAATGAGCATCTAAAAACTTTTTTGGCACTATATTTTACAGTGCAAGTATCCTGGCATAATCACACTTCCTTTTGCACGCTGCCATTATCATGAGACATTGATGTCCCTTAATTATTGCAACATGACTGCTTGTCCTGCTCACTTCTGTGTTTTTGCATGGGCAAGATTTTGGTGGGCGAGAAGACACAAGCATGCTTAAAAGCCTAAAAAAAAACCTAAATAAAGAAAAACTTACATTAAAAAAAACAAAACGAACACACAAGCATTGAAACACAGTTGGAAACTTGCCAGCAAAATGGGGAGGTTCATCATAAGAGTGTCCCATACCTAGTTTTCACATTCTTACCCAGAAGCATTCTGGCAGGGACCACCAATTAATGCTGGAATCATGCCAGCAGAACAGGACATGGTTTTGCACACAAGCAATGCTGCAAGGGAAAAAAAAACACTTCTGCCCACCAATACAAAAGAATGTCTTCTTAACATCAGCAGAACGCTTGCAGAATACTGGGGCGCAACGTTGTGCGATAGAGGAGCCCTTTTGTGTTCTCGTTTCAATGTAATACCACTGTATTTGCCATTGATAATCTCCTTAGTACTGAAACAGCTTCCTTGAAGTTAGGTGGGAATGAAACACAGTTAGGCATCATCAACATCCTGGTAACACCAATCCTCAAAAGTCCAGAAAATATCCTCCAGCATTTTCATGTAGACATTAAATTGCACGAGGTAAAAAAACAGAACCCAAAGGGCAGGGTATTGAAAAGGAATCCTCCAACATCATGTAAAACAGTGCCCCAAGTCCTATCCTAAAGAGGTAGCCCAGAAGGATACCCTCCTTGATGGTACTGAAAGCTACTGAGTGGTTCAGCAGAACTGAGACATACTCCCCTTGTTCAGTTTTCTGTGTAGATCATCCACCAAGCCTACCAAAACTATCTCCATTCCATAACCAGGCTTGAATCCAGACTGAAATGGCTCTAGACAATCTGTCTCATCTAAGGATGTATAGAGATGACAGGCTACCACATGCTCTATAACCTTGTCTAAGAAAGGGATATTGGACATTGCTGGTAATTCTCCTGCATGATGTGGTCCAGGGAGGTTTTGTTTTTGTTTTTGTTTTTTAAATGATGGCCCCACTGCCACCTCTTTTAGACAGACAGGAAACCTGCCTTTTTGTTGTGAGGCATTCATTGTTGTCCTTACCTGCTCAACCAATCCCCCTCTGGCTGCTTTTACAAACCATGGGTATGGATCCAGTATACACACAGCATCTCTAACCTCTCCAAGTGTTACTCGAATTGCGTGGGGTCCACGAGGATCCCACTAGTGTCTGAAATTAATATGGGAAATATTTAATTAGCTCAAATATGGTAGCAAGAGGCCAGGTAACAGTGAGATCTTTTAACCCACACATACTTATGTAGTAACGGAGAAGACTCTAAGCCAAAATGTATTAAATGATCTTTATTGGAAATTAACAGTAACAGCATTCATGCACACATTCGGGCTTCAGACACTTACACAAGGCTATCAAAGATAGTAGGAAGTATCTGGGTAGAGGAATAGATTCTCTAAGGCGATTCTCGGGTGATATGATACCTCTCAGAGAAGCAGAGATGTGTGCAGCAGAAAGTTCTCAGAAATGCATTCTGAAGGTCTCACAGCAAACCAGCAGCATGGCTGTAGGAGGAGGAACTGTGAACCTTTTGGTTGGTGGTGTTTTAGGATGATATTTATATCTGATAGTTCCCCTGAAGGGAAGGTGTTTTGAGTGGAATACAATGTTTCCCAGGCTAGTCAAAGGATGCTCCAGAAGAGTTAACAATTACTAATGGGCGATGTGTATAGAATTGAATAGGAGCAAGCAAGGCTTATTGTTGGAGGGGAAGGAGAGAGGAAGAACCCGTTTTACAAGTATCAGGGAATCTGCTATCTTTGAGTGAATTAATGAAGGACTAACGTCCAGATGTTAGCTCTGACCTGAGTATTTGTTTGGGGAATTTCCAAGGCTCCCTACCTTGGTTATATGTAACTCCAGCCTTGGTATCTGGTTTACTTGCTAACTACATGGAAGGCCACAGTAAGCTGAATTATTAAATGCCACCAATTATTTGATATTTCAAGATGGGGGCTATCAGGGTAGGTAACAAAGGACTACCACAGGTTCCTCAACTGTGTTGCTCTGAACTGCCACCACTCATTCTTTCCTTCTCCCCATGCTTAAGGTGGTAACTTCTTAGGTGGATAGGTAAGAGAACAGGCAGGCTTGGAAGTACTGGGAGAAGTTGCAAAAGATCCAGAAGAAAAGATTGTAAGCCCCAGAGACTACTCAAACTATACAGAGCTGAGGCTGTGCAGTTTGTTATAACCAGGTCCCTTTCCCCTGACATTGCTGCAGTACATACCTATACACTTGAGTATCCATTTTTAAAATAAATACAGGTGAAAAGCAAATGCGTTGGAGGCTGTTTGCCAACGAGGCCTGTTCACTGCTGCCCCAGAGGGTTAGATCAAGTGGTTTTGAGTTGCAGGAGAGTAGATTTTGGTGGAACATTAGAAGGAACTTCTTGACCATAAGAGCAGTTTGGCAATGGACCTGAATGCCTAGAGAGGTGGTGGGGTCTCTTTCTCTGGATGTCTTCTAAAAGAGGCTGGACAGCAATCTGCTGGCAATGCTTTAGCATTGAGCAGGGGGTTGGACTCAATGGCCCATAAGGACTCTTCCAACTCAGTGACTCTATGAGTCTATGGTTCTAAGTAGTTGCTTATGTTGCCCTACTCACAGAATTAGTCCTGATCACATTAATTTAGATACATGTTGCCTTAAGAGGTAGGGAGTGCTTTAGAGATCTACCCATGATGCCAAAATCTATCTGGGGGAATTATTACTTCAAATGGATGCCTGCGAGAGGAGGAAAACTGTGGGGTCTTTTCACCCATGTATGCCAGTACATGCCAGTACTAACTGCAGAGAACACTCCAGCTTTAAAGTGAAATAGAGCATTTTTATTGGAAATAACACAAAATGCACTCTCACACACAATACATGTTCCTAAAAACCATACAAGGCTATAGAGGTGTAAGGCAGAAAGACTGGATAGAGGGAGAGATCCGGGAATATAGGGTGATAGTTACCAGTCTTGAAGAGCAGAGTTTTGTGCAGCAAAGATGCTCAGACAGGCAGCTGAAGGTAGAACAGGAGGTTCTGGTCCGGAGGCACACCAAGAAAGAGACTGGCTGGGTTTGTCCACCATGGCACACCTTTCTATTGTTGGGAAACTAATATTTATAACCTGTTTCATATCCTGAAGTTAGGACAAAGTCTGGATAATTTTCCCACTGGATAGACAAAGGAAACTGAAACTTAACTGACTGTGTTAATGGCTGGGAGATAGGAAGTGATGGGTTTATGACAACCTCACAATGCTGGACAGGAGGGGTCTGAGGTGAGATTTCCTCAGGAGCAGATTTGGGAATGGTCACTTAATTGTTTGGTTGAATTAGTTATTGCTGAGGTGCCCAAGAAATGATTAGCTCAAACGTGTACCTCCTTAACAACTTTTTTTTTAACTAAGGGGTTTCCACATAATCCTAGTATGGGCTTGTTTTGCCAAAATATTTCTAAGATAAGACACAGCCATTTCATTGTGACCTTCATCTGACCTTTTTGGTTCACCCTGGACAACCTGACCCTGAAAAGTATCCAATATTTACAATTATGAGATATTGTGGGGAAGGGGGTAGTAGGGCATGCTAACAAACAGAAGAAATGCCTAGCGTTCTCCCACTGAAATCAAAGAGCTTCTTTATTTATTCATTTTTGTAGCATGTGGTAAATATTTTATTTTGTAAAGTGACATCTTTGTAAAATTGTTGTTACCTGAAGGAATATATACGTAATTAACATTAGGTTGAATAATGTCTGGCAGCTGTAGGACAATGGCACATATCTATAACCTTTAGCAGAGCTGGAGTTTAGCAGAATTGGTTTTTTAGAAGGAATTTAGAAGCTCAATATGATGTACCATATATTTTAAAAATTCCCTCTTCCTATTTTTCTTCTTATCCCATTCTTCATCTACCCAGTGAGAAGAGAGGATGAAGGTAAAAAATCTTCCCTGTTCACAAGGATAAGATATTGTGATGGGGATAGCAATAAACTATTTATGGTTTTTACAAGAATACTGCTTAGAGATCTCTTATAGCCCATCACAGGTGTTGCATGTTGTTGGCAAAGAAAGTTCTGTCTGCTCTTTAACTACATGTATTTAAAGTGCAGCTGGTCTATCTACCTCTTAATTTTATTCTTTTTTATGACACACAAGTGAAAGAACTATCTATTTAAAGTCATTCACATTAGTTCAGGATTGTTGAGTATCAGATACTCTTGCAAAACAGTTGGTCTTTTTAGTTTAAAAAATACAGATGACAATGCCTCAGGAATTTTACATAAGTACTTATGTAATATGCATTTACTGTATACCAATAAAGATATTTTTGTAAAGATACAGCAGCCTTGCAGGCTCTTCCAAAGCTTTACTTAGGCCAGTGATGGGCAACCTTTTGAGCTTGGTGTGTCAAACATCGCCAAAAAACTGAGCATAACTCGGGTGGTGTGTCACTTTGAGAAAAAAAATTATTTCGCAATATTTATTGTTTAAATAACATAAATGTTTACAGTTGCCCCTCCACATTCGCAGCTTTCACTCTTGCAGTTTTGATTATTCGCGGTTTGCTCAGCAAGCACCCCATTTAAATCAGCTTCTCTCCCTCCCACTCAAGGGAGAGGAGCTGATTTAAACAGAGTGCTTGCTGAGCAACCCAGGCGCTCAACTCCCCGCTCTCCTGGGGCTTGGCTCCATTGTGTGTGGGGGGGAGAGCCAAGCCCCAGGAGTGCAGGGAGTTGGTGGGAAAGGCACTTTTTAGGCCCCCCGCCCTTCTCAAAGCTTTCTAAGCCTTGTTGCAGCTTTGGGAGGGTGGGGTTGGCTGAAAAGCTTCTACACTGTGCTCCCTCCACCCCTCCCAACCTTCCCGAAGAGGCTTTATGGGGCTCTCATTTCCCAGAGCCCCTTCTGGAAGCCCAGGGAGAAGCTGGCCAGACTCCCTCCCTCTGCCTTCCCCGGCCTCCCTGAGGTGGCTCCGGGGCTTCAAAGCCCTGGAGCCCCCTTGGGAAGGCCAGGGAAAGGCCGGGCAGACTCCCTCCCACCCGCCGCCTTACCCGGCCTTTCTGAGGCAGCTCCGGGGAAGCACAGCAGGCCTCGGGGGGGGGGGATGGCCAGTTGGGAGAGAGGCTCCACTCCCCCCGCCTCCCTAAAGTGGCGATCGGGGCTTTGTAGCCCTACCCGCCACTTTCCTCCACCCTCCCACCTGCCCTAAAGTGGCGACTGATTGCCACTTTAGGGAGGGTGGTGAGGTTGCAGGTGGGGGGGAGGCATACAGCCGCGTGTCAGTCCAAAGGGCTACACGTGTCAGTGCTGACACGCATGTCATAGGTTCGCCATCACTGACTTAGGCCTTTTCTAGATGTGCTGTTTATCCCATCTTAGAGCCCTACAGCCCTAATGATGCAAGGCTTTTGCCCTGTTTTTCCCCTTGGCAGTCTACACAACACCTGGATCTAATATGGGGCTAAGACTGGGCTACAACAGGGTAAAGCCCAATAAACCATTATATTAAAATACCTGGAAAAATTACTGCTGTTTGGAAGAAATGGATCAGGCCCCATGGGACTGCAGGATGTCCTACTGTAACGCTGGCCTGTTGCTGCAGTTGTCATCTGTGTCGCACTCTCTGGATCCTGGGAGCAGGCCCTCTGCATGTGACCAGGCCGCTCACATGCAGAGGGTCATCCTCACATGCTACAGGCCTCCTCCCTGGATCCAGAGAGTGGGATGCAGGCAGCGGCAACAGCCACAGCAGGGACAGACTGGGGTGGTGATCTGGACCACATTCCATTTTGTGCCTGTAACAGGGGAAGAACAGGCCAGATCCACAGCCAGAATATGCTGGTGGGGAGCTGGTGTATTCTGGCCTGTGTAAATGAGTCCTCAGCCAAATGTAACCCTTCTACTCTTCCACAAAATGGAATGAACAAAAAAGCACCCTGTGGGATCAGATCGAAGTCCTGTGTACTAGAGCATCATCTCCTCTCAAAGTGGCCAACCAGATGGCCATGGGAGCTGTATGGGCAGAACATGATAACAGCCTTTTTTCTCACTATCTCAGTACATGATATCCAGAGGCACAGTATCTTGGATTGTGGAGGTAGTGTATAAACATTGTGAGTATAACCACTGAGTAGCCTTACTCTCCATGAGTATAACCACTGAGTAGCCTTACTCTCCATGATTTCTCCTGGCCCTCATTCAAAGCTTTCCAAGTTTGCACTTCATAAAGTTTTCACTTTATGAAACACATAGCTTAATTATGCACTGCATAAAGAAGCACTTCCTTTTTTCTGTCCATTGTTTGGCTTCAGGGGACTTCACATTCTGATGATCTGAGAGAAGTATTCTGCAGTTGTCAGAGACAACAGACAATAGTACTCCAATGTTTTCTTAAGTTTCCTCCTTTCATGATCCAGAATGGCATTTGGGCTCAATGATTCAACCACATCAGCTCAATAAACAAACCTTCCTCTGTATGCCATGCTATGCTCTTCTCTGTATATATAGTGTTTTCAACCTTGGGCCAAAACAAACAAAATGAATTTCAACAGTGATAAATGTACTACGTCTAGGCAGAAAAATGAAATGAAATGCACAGATATAGCATAGTTAACACCTGGCTTGAAAGCAGTACATGTGAAAAGGAACTGGGGTCTTGATAAACCACAAGCTAAACATGAGTCAACAGCCAATGCAATGCATAGGGCTTGCCTAGAGGAGAAAATATAATGTGGATTGCTGCACACTAATGCAAATTCGTAGCAACATTCGTTTGTTTCCATACTTTTGGGGCAAAATTACTGGTATGCAAAGTTATCCATGTTTGAAGTTCACATGCAGCCATGCCTGTGAATCAAGATGGTAGGCAGGAGTGAATTAGTTGTGTTATTATTCTCCACAAGTTGCCACTGCTGCACAATATATATATATATATATATATATATATATATATATATATATTACTTTAAATCTAAGGTGCACAAGTATGACCTTCCATTAAATAAGCTGTTTGGTCACCTCAGTGCAGCAAAAAAGTGCATGATAGATGCCATCAAACTCCAAAATGGCACTTCCAGCCACTTCATCACCAGCAAGCCTGCCTCCACGCATATCTGACCAATCAGGTTTCCACTTCCACTCTTACCCGGAAATGTGCTGCAATGCAATTTGGTTGTCCTAACGAGTGGGAAGGTGCATTTCCCTTGCATTTAAAATAACCTCAAGAGAAGCCGCAAATTCTTCTCCTGCATAGTTTTTGGCCCCGCTCCTTCTGAATATGGCAAATCACTGTGGGATCTCATTGGGATAAAAGGCATTCTCCTCGAATCCCATGAGGAGTTTTTTCACCATCTAGACAACCCCTCAGTGTTCAGATAAAGGAAAGTAATAGGGTCACTCTATTCTGCTTTGGTCAGACCTCACTTACATTACTATGACCACTACTGCATCCACCACAGTTCAAGAAGGATATTGACTGCTGGGAAGTGTCCAGAGAACAATGATCAAGATGATCAAAGATCTGGAAACTAAGTCTTATGAAGAATGACTTAGGGAGCTGGGTATGTTTAGCTAGGAGAAATGAAGACTGACATGATAGCTATCTTTAATAATCTGAAGGGATATCATGTAGAAGATGGAGCAAGCTTGTTTTCTGCTGTTCCAGAAACCAGAACACGAATGGATTCAAATTATAAGAAAAGAGATTCCACTTAAGCATTAGGTAAAAGGGTTTTTTTTTGTTTTGTTTTTTTTTACTGATCATAAATAAAGAAGAGTGAATGACTGCACTGTAAGAGCTGTTTGACAGTGGAACAGATAGTCCCCAAGAATGGTGGATTCTCCATCTTTGAAAGTCTTTAAACAGAAGTTGGATGCACATCTTTCAGGAGTGCTTCAGTTGTGTATTCTGGCATGACAGGGGGTTGGACTAGATGGACCTTATGTCCCCTTCCAACTTTATGATTCTATGATCCTAGGAACTGTGCCAGTGTCTCTGACACAGACTCAGAAGTTGAGAAAGCACTGGTGTCAAAAAGGGAGATATCTAACCCAAACCTTACCCTGAACCTAAGACCTCCAGTACCAATACAACACTGGCAGCCTTAGGTCTGCCTCCAGCACTGGGACAACCCATCTTCCTCAACAGGCTCACAATCCCAGTAGCTGGTGTGTCAGTGCCAGTAGCAGCCCCAACAGGAGAGGTCCTAGAGAGAAGGAGAAATGCCAGGTTTTAGGCCAGGGACCTGTTCTGTTAAAGCTTCCCATTCTGTGGGAAAGCTATATAAACGGCCTCAGCTGAGTTCCGGCTCTGGTACAGGTGGAGCTCTCCTTGTTGCCCAAGGGGCTCTCACCACCAGCTTGAATCTGACATTTCCTCACTTGGAAAATGCCAGGCTCAATGGGGTCAATCACATCAGCTAAATAAACAAACCCTCCTCTGTATGTTGTGCTGTGCCCTTTTCTATCCATGCAGTGTTTTCAACCATTTTATTGAAAGGAGTCCTTTGTTGGTAAGAGAAATCAGTTTGTCTTATAACTTATGCCCTTTATTCACTGCTTTCTTACAAACCTATTGCTGATTCACTGCTAAAGAAACTGACAACACTCAGGGCTGTTAAGAAATATTAAGAATATCTCTTTTATTTTGGCATCACTTCCAAGCCAAATGTATACCTCTTTGCCATGGCTAAGGCAGAACAATTTTGGAAAAATTAAAAAAAAATATTTTCGCACTTCTGAGAAAGATGCAACAGATTATTATGAAAGACTTTTGCTGCCTCTTTGTACTGGCAGCAGAATGGTGCACATGCCTGCATACAGATCTCTCACAGTGTACCATTCTGTTGGCACCTGTTGGTGAACCTGGCTCTGATCATTTCTGGGTTAGCAAGAATACAACACAGTCAGGGGGGAAACGTCTTCTGTTTGTCTGAGAAATAAGCTGTATGTCTGAGAAATGTTACAGGGATCAACAGAATGATATGGCCTGAAATCTGCATTCTACCTTCAACTCCATGCATGAGCAACAAAGACGCAACCAGGAACAATTTCCTACTTACACACTGAAGCAGTTGGTTGTCTGTAATCAGATGAACGAACCTGTCATTTTTGCATTTTTAAACCATTCTTCCTCTTTGTTTCTACAATAATTTGCATTTTTTAAAAAGCTATACCTCTAACCTATGCACTTAAAGACATACTTTCTGTTCAAATATTAAATATTTCCTCTCAAACATATTTCAGTGTGTAATTTTAAAAAATAATTTTACACTTTTCAAAATTTAATGGAATGTTACTATAACTTGTTTAATTGTGTTTTAATGTTTTTATTATCAGATTTTAAAACTTTTTCTTGTTTTAGTATTTTTGTAAACCCACTTTGAGTCTGATGCTGGAAGAAAGAGATATAAATTAATTAAATAAATAAAAATACAGGTCAAATCTCCACCACCCATATGCATGAGACCAATACCCACAGTTTCAATTATCTGTCATCCAAAAATATGGTCTCTGTAGGCATTTCCTAGGTCCTCCAGCACAACTCTATGGTAACTTCCACTGGAAGTTAACCATAGAGTCATGCTGGAGATGCCTAGAGAGGTGGGCTCTCTAGGCATTTCCTAGGTCCTCCAGCATTTTTCTACGGGGCTTGCTATTGCCCACAGTTTCAAGTATTCACAGTAAGTCTGGGAACATATATTCTGCACATACAGCGACCCCCCTGCAAATAATAATAATAATAATAATTATTATTATTATTATTATTATATCCTGCCTCTCCCATGAAGATCGGGATGGCAAACATCATTTAAAACATTATACATAATCTACAAACATTAAAATAACATTAAAACTACTATACAATGGTACATAATTCAAATTTTACCTATAAAACCACTATTAAAATAACTTAAAATAAGAAAAGACATAAAACAATTTTAAAAAATGACAAAATATTAAACTGGAAAGTTGTGTAGCCTTGTTTTAAAACCCATGTTTTCTACATTTAGACAGCCAAAGCCTGCATCTCAACATTCAAATATTTAAATATATTTGATAAGTAATCAATCTCTAACCCATACATTTGTCCTAGAGATGTTGATCAGCCAGGTATTTTGCATGTTCTTGACAGTCCCTTCTCCATGGCTGTGGAAGCATGTACTGAGCTTTAAAAGTTTTGCAACATGTTTTAAACCTATACATAGAACATTTTTAAGCAACTAAGTAATCGTTTATTTTCACTCAGCTATTGTGAAGTTGCTGTTGACATACCCAGGGATTCAGCAATGTATAAGTATAGGTAGAATGGCAGGAGAGTGGATTGGACTGCAGGAAGAACAATTCCTGCAGAAGGTTACTCAAGAAAGTTCTGTAACATCACAACCTCAAATTTAAATGAAATCCAGTATAAGACAGAATTCAATAGCAACCTAAATTAGCATCAACTTGTAGTTGTTGTCCCTTGCCATCAAGCTGGCTCTGACTTATGGTGACCCTATGAATGAGACAACTCCATGAGCCCCACCATCAACAGCCCTGCTCAGGTTTTGCAAGCTCAGGGAGAGTTCAGGCTTGATTTACTCTAAGATCCATCCATTTGACTTTTTAGCAGTCCATAGTATCTGTAGAACTCTTCTCCAGCACCACTAATAAATTAGTTGATTAGTGTCCTGCATTCACAACCATGTTTGGAAATTGGAAATACTATTTCGACTTTTACAAAATGTGGAAAAATATCATGAGCTTTCTATTGTTCAAATCAAAGTCATTTCAACTACTGACACATTCATAGAACATACAGGGTATATTGTTAAGGATGTGCTGTGAAACATAGTAACTGCCCTCTACGCAGATGTCAGAATTATTCATCACAGGCTATTTACTATCACGATTTGACTCTGGCTTTTCTTCACAAACGAAGATTCAGGAAGGACTCATCCCGCGCTTTCTGCAAGCGCGCTGATGACTAAAAAGGCCAATCCGAGATAAACAAGTCCGGTTGCAAAAAGCACAGCAGAAGGTCTCCTTGGATGATGTTTTTGGGTTGTGATTCTTTCTGCGTTGTCGTTTCTCTTCAAGACTTGTTCGTCGTGAGTTCTCAAATAAGGCTGCAGCATTGTGGATAGTGCGTCTCCATGCCTCCCGATGTGAGGCCAGGGCGGACCACTGTTGGTGATCAATTTGGCCAAGCCTGAGATGTTGTTTCAGGGAGTCTTTGTATCGCTTTTTTGGAGCGCCCCTCTTACGCTGACCCGTGGTGAGTTCACCGTAGAGTAGTATTTTTGGGAGGCGATGGTCCTCCATCCTAGAAACGTGCCCTGCCCAGCGCAGCTGTGTACTCAATATCATGGCCTCAATGCTGGTGATCCCTGCTTGCTCAAGGACAGCAACATTCGTCACATAGTCAGTCCAGTGTATATTTAGGATTGTGCGTAGACAGCGCTGATGAAAGCGCTCGAGGAGTCGTAGGTGGTGGCGATAGGTGACCCATGTTTCAGATCCATAAAGGAGGATAGACAGTACGATGGCTCTATACACACTGATTTTTGTGCTTTGCCTCAGGTGTTTATTGCTCCAGACTCTTTTGTGAAGTCTTCCAAATGCACTATATGCCTTTGCTAATCTGTGATCGATCTCTTTGTCAATCTTGGCATCTGAGGAGATGATGCTTCCCAGGTAGGTGAACTGCTGAACGGACTTGAGCACTGATTTGCCGACGGCAATGTGGGGATGGTGGTGTTCGTCCTGTGGTGCAGGCTGGTAAAGAACTTCTGTTTTCTTCAGGTTGACTTCTAGCCCAAACAGCTCTGCAGCTGTTGCAAAGCAGGATGTTAGGCGCTGCAGAGCTGCTTCTGTGTGGGCAACAAGGGCTGCAGCATCGGCGAAGAGCAGCTCACGGACTAGATAGTTTAGTGTCTTAGTGTGAGCCCTCAGACGGCTTAAGTTAAACAAGCTACCATCAGTACGGTAGCGTATATAGATGCCGTCGTCTTCTTCAAGCTCTGCCATAGCCCTTTGGAGCATCGTGCTAAAGAAGATTGTAAATAAAGTTGGTGCAAGAACACAACCTTGCTTCACTCCATTAGTTATTAGAAAGGGCTCTGAAAGAGCATCGCCATATCTGACTTGACCACGCTGTCCCTCGTGTAGCAAGATAATCATTTTAAGGAATTTGGGGGGACATCCTAGTCTTTCCAGGATCTGCCACAGACCTTTTCTACTTACAGTGTCAAAGGCTTTGGTGAGGTCGACAAATGTTACATAGAGACCCTTGTTCTGCTCCCTACATTTTTCTTGCAGTTGCCTAAGGGCAAATACCATGTCTGTAGTGCTCCTATTGGCTCTGAAGCCACATTGGCTTTCAGGGAGAAGTTCTTCTGCAATAGCAGGAACTAACCTGTTCAGGAGTATCCTTGCAAGGATTTTTCCAGCAATAGAGAGCAGTGTTATGCCTCGATAGTTTGAGCAATCGGATTTTGCTCCTTTTTTCTTGTACAGGGTGATGATGACTGCATCTCGGAGGTCTGATGGCAGTTCCCCTTTTTCCCAGCAATTCACAAGGAATTCGTGGAATTTTTCGTGGAGTGCATGACCTCCGTGTTTCCAAACTTCATAATAATAATAAAAATAAGGGCACCTCACCCATCTTTAAAAAAAGTGGGGGGAAGGATCCCCTTCTCATTCAGAATTGCTTGTTGAAATAGATGTTATGATATTCAGAATCATTACAGCTTTAAGGTAAGCAGAACTTAATCTACCATCTGTAAAAAAAAAGTATATTACAGTGGGCCCTTGATATCTGCTGGGGTTTGGTCCCAGGACCCCCCATGGATACCAAAATCTGTGGATGCTCAAGTCCCATTAGATACAATGGCATAGTAAAATGACACTCGAGGAGCAAGCAGGGATCACCAGCATGGAGGCCATGATATTGAGAACGCAGCTGCGCTGGGCAGGGCACGTTTCTAGGATGGAGGACCATCCCCTCCCCAAAATAGTACTCTACGGTGAACTCGCCACGGGTCAGCGTAAGAGGGGCGCTCCAAAAAAAGCGATACAAAGACTCCCTGAAACAACACCTCAGGCTCGGCCAAATGGATCCCCAACAATGGTCCGCCCTGGCCTCACATCGGGAGGCATGGAGACGCATTATCCACAATGCTGCAGCCTTATTTGAGAACTCACACCGAACAAGTCTTGAGGAGAAACGACAACGCAGAAAGAATCACAACCTGGAAACATCACCCAAGGAGACCTTCTGCTGTGCTTTCTGCAACTGGACTTGTTTATCTTGGATTGGCCTTTTCAGTCATCAGCTCGCTTGCAGAAAACGTGGGATGAGTCCTTCCCGAATCTTCGTTTGCGAAGAAAAGCCAGAGAGAGATATAAGATGGCAAAATCAAACATTGCTTCTTGGATTTTTTAAACAAATATTTTCAAGCTGTGGATGGTAGAATCCATGGATGCCAAATCCATGGATACAGAGGGCTGACTGTAGTAAGATTGGGAAAACATAAATGAAAGAGGAGCATGGTTTGTAAAAGAAATTGTTTGCGAACAGACTGTTCCTTGTCGTTTGTCTCAAGGCATTGGATTAATAAGAATTAAAGTTCTAATGATGTAATAAAGCCTCCTCCTAACTGCTGTGTGACTAAAGAGTCTCTAAATCAGTGTTTCTCAACCAGGGTTCCCTGTAACACTAAGGTTCCCCAAGAGGTTGCTAGGGATTCCTCAAGAGATTGTGACTGAGGGAGGAAAGCAATAGCTGTATATAGAATAGTGTTTCTGCAAGTGTTCCCTAAGAACTGAAAATTATTTCAAGGGTTCCTCCAAGATAAAAAGGTTGAGAAAGGCTGCTCTAAATAGTAGTTCAAGTCTTCACTTGTCTTCAGGAATCTAATATTATTAGGTCCTTTTATATAATCAAGGAGAAACACCTAAAACATAATGTATTCCTTATCCAAATTTTTCCCATTTGTATCCTGTATGCTAAGAATTTCTTGCACACACACACACACACACACAGACACACACAGAGACACACACACACACACAAACACAAACACTAACCAGTTTACTTTTCACACTAAGATGTATTCTTCACTTTTACTGTGCAAACAGAAGACACTGGAAGCATAGTTAAGTGTGAGGATGGTTTAACTTAGGCTCACTTGTTCCAGAGGAGTAGCTGTGTCAGGGCTAGTTTAGACCTTTGCAAATTGCTCTGTGTGGAATAACCTGATTATCTCTGCAGAGTGCAACCACATGAAGGAAGTAACCTCTGACTGCATTCTCAGAAACAGCCTTTGGCAGTGATTCACTTATGTGCAGTGCTTGAAAAATATTCCACCAGGCATATGGGGAAAAACACCCAGAGACACACTGTAAAGAGCTATATTGGGTCATACGTTATTTCATTCACATGACAATAAACCCATGGACAGTCAGGTAAATCAAGCAATTTGGAAAGGTCTCTGTTTTCTTTTGGTACAAAGAAGTAGAAAAACTAGATCACCACTCACAAAGACATGACACTTCAGAAACTAGCTTTTTGCCTGTAATGCACTGTAGCTTTCCTAAGCAACACTTTATTCCAGCATATATGTGGCATGGTGAAAGAAGGCAAGTGTACGTGCACATCTAGTTTGAGAGACACAATGAGAATAACAGACTTAACAAAATAAGAATTGCAAATAGGAATGTAAAATACAGTTTGATTGCTGAAAGGTGTGTATAAACACACAGATAACACACTAGAGTTTTCTGGTCATGCTAGGTGAGGGATTCTTTGAGTTGTAATTAAAAATCCTTCCCAATCTCCCCTTTAACAACACACACACACACATGTACCACCTTTCCTGCTTATTACAGGTGGTTTCCTAAAGAAAAATATTTCCTAAGGAAAAATATCATAATGCCACAATAAACCATTCAGGGTAAAATCGTACAAATATTTACTTGGGGATGCAATGCGCAGGAGAGAGACATGACAAGAATAATAGATTAGCAACAACTGGAGTGGGCCACAGATCCCACTCCCCAGACCATGGACACAGCATACATGTACAAAGGAACATGTTTCCTTTCTACCTCTCCTTTATAACATGATACATTATTATGTAAGAAACTGGAGGTTTGTGTCAGGGGAGGTCTGTATATAGACTTCACACATTTACTCCATTCCGTTACAGATGCTAACCACATTCTTTGAGTCTGTACTTAGTTATGAGCTTCAAGAGCTAATGATCTAATGCAGTGGCTCTTAACTTTTCTCCTCCGGGGACCCTCTTTAAATATATTTTGTTGCTGTGGACCCCCAAGGCTTAACTCGAGATTTAAAACCTAACAACAACAACAATAACAACGTGATGATGATGATGATGATGATGATGATGATGATACAATTACACCATTCATTAAACCTTCCCTCAGAGGCACTGGAGTGGGAGGGAAGACTTTTCTCCTGCTTCTTCCTGCAAGTTTGCGACTGGAGCGGATTGAATCATAGAATCATAGAATTGCAGAGTTGGAAGAGACCACGAGGGCCATCCAGTCCAACCCCCTGCCACGCAGGAAATCACAATCAAAGCATCCCCGACAGATGGCCATCCAGCCTCTGTTTAAAGACCTCCAAGGAAGGAGACCCCACCACGCTCCGAGGGAGTGTGTTCCACTGCCGAACAGCTCTGACTGTCAAAAAGTTCCTCCTCATGTTGAGGTGGAATCTCTGTTCCTGGAGCTTGCACCCATTGCTCCGTGTTCCAGTCTCTGGAGCAGCAGAAAACAAGCCTGCTCCATCCTCAGCGTGACATCCCTTCAAATACTTAAACAGGGCTATCATATCGCCTCTAAACCGTCTTTTTTCCAGGCTAAACATACCCAGCTCCCTAAGTCTCTCCTCATAAGGCATGGTTTCCAGACCTTTCACCATTTTAGTTGCCCTTCTCTGGACACGCTCCAATTTGTCAATATCCTTTCTGAATTGTGGTGCCCAGAACTGGACACAGTATTCTAAGTGAGGTCTGACCAAGGCAGAATAGAGTGGCACTATTACTTCCCTTGATCTAGACACTATACTTCTATTGATACAGCCCAAAATTGCATTGGCCTTTTTAGCTGCCGCATCACACTGTTGGCTCATGTTCAACTTGTGGTCTACTAGGACTCCTAGATCCCTTTCGCACGTAGTCTCATTCAGCCAGGTCTCTCCCATCCTATATTTATGCATTTCATTTTTCCGCCCTAAATGCAGTACTTTACATTTCTCCGTATTGAATTTCATTTTGTTAGCTTTGGCCCAGCTCTCCAGTCTATCCAGGTCATTCTGAATTTTGATCCTGTCCTCTAGGGTATTAGCTACTCCTCCCAATTTGGTGTCATCTGCAAATTTGATAAGTATGCCCCTAATTCCCTCATCTAAGTCATTGATAAAGATGTTGAATAGCACTGGGCCCAGGACAGAACCCTGTGGCACCCCACTGGTCACATCTTTCCAAGACGAAGAGGAGCCACTGCTGAGCACCCTTTGGGTTCGGCCGGTCAACCAATTACAAATCCATTGAACAGTTAACTTGTCTAGCCCACATTCTACAAGCTTGTTTGCAAGAATGTCATGGGGAACCTTGTCAAAGGCCTTACTGAAATCAAGGTATGCAATGTCCACAGCATTCCCTTCATCTACCAAGCTGGTAACTTTATCAAAAAAAGAGATCAGATTAGTCTGGCATGACTTGTTTCTCTGAAACCCATGCTGACTTTTTGTGATTATGGCATTGCCTTCTAAATGTTCACAGACTCTCTGTTTAATGATCTGTTCTAGAATCTTCCCTGGTATTGATGTCAGACTAACTGGACGATAGTTGTTGGGATCCTCTTTTTTCCCCTTTTTGAAGATGGGAACAACGTTTGCCCTCCTCCAGTCTGCTGGGACTTCTCCTGTTCTCCAGGAGTTCTCAAATATTATTGCCAATGGCTCTGAGATTATATTTGCCAGCTCTTTTAATACTCTTGGATGTAGTTCATCTGGTCCTGGAGATTTAAATTCATTTAGATTAAGAAGGTATTCCTGTACCACCTCTTTACTTATTTTCAGCTGGATTTCCCCTATTGTGTCCTCTGTTCCATTTTCCTCAGGTTGGTCGTCCTTTTCCTTTTCTGAAAACACCGAGGCAAAGAAGGTGTTGAGTAATTCTGCCTTTTCTCTGTCCCCTGTTAGCATTTTGCCATCTTCTCCACGTAGTGGCCCTATCATTTCCTTCTTCCTCCTTTTGCTGCGGACATACCCAAAAAACCCCTTTTTATTGTTCTTAACCTCCCTAGCAAGCCTGAGCTCATTCTGCACTTTAGCTTTTCTGACTTTACTCCTACACGTGTTCGCTATCTGTTTGAATTCTTCTTTGGTGATTTCCCCCCTTTTCCATTTCCTATACATGTTCCGTTTAAAACTTAGCTCCATTGAAAGTTCTTTAGTCATCCATCCTGGTTTCTTGAGACACCTCCCATTTTTCTTCCTCAATGGTACTGTTTGAAATTGTGCCTTCAGTATCTCCCTTTTGAGAAAGTCAAAACCGTCTTGAGGTCCCTTCTCTTTTAGTATTCTTGACCATGGGATCATCCCCAGTATTTCCCTGAGTTTATTGAAATCAGCTCTCCTAAAGTCAAGAATGCGTGTCTGACTATGCCTGGCTTCTCCTTTCCATTGTATAACAAACTCCAGGAGAACATGATCACTCTCACCTAAGGATCCCACCACTTGCACCCCATTAACAAGGTCATCTCTGTTGGTTAGGATCAGATCTAAAATAGCTGACCCCCTTGTTGCCTCTTCCACCTTTTGGACCATGAAATTGTCTTCCAGGCATGTAAGGAATTTGCTAGACCTTGTAGTTTTGGCTGAGTTAGATTGCCAGCAAATATCAGGATAGTTGAAGTCACCCATCACTACTACATCTCTCCTTTCTGCATGTATGTTCATCTGTTCTAGAAAGGCAACATCCAATTCCTCCGTCTGATTTGGGGGTCTGTAGTAGAGTCCCACAATAACATCCCTGTTGTTTCCCTCCCCTTTAATTTTTATCCAGATGCTCTCCACCTGGCTTCCAGTATTGATGTCATGGATCACTTCACTGGTGTAAATATCCCTGACATATAATGCTATTCCTCCTCCTTTCCTGTTTGACCTGTTTCTCCTATAAAGGTTATACCCCTCTATTCCTACATTCCAATCATGAGACTCGTCCCACCAGGTTTCAGTAACGCCTATTATATCATATTTGTTTTGTAGTGCAAGGAGTTCTAGTTCATCTTGCTTATTTCCCATGCTCTGTGCATTAGTGTAGAGACATCTGAGACCATGTGTTCCCTTTACTTGCTCCCTGTGCAAGTTTTTTTGCCTCCCACTGTTGGGTCCTTGCGCTGTTTGCCTTGTTCCCTCTATGACAGTTTGACTATTTTCTCCAGCCCTTTTGCCTTCCAGAATACTGTCTCCCTCCCCCATTTGACTCAGTTTAAAGCCCTCCTGATCAAATTCTTGAGAGTGTTGGCAAAAATGTTTCTTCCAACTGTTGTAAGATGCACCCCATCTCTTGCCAGAAGTCCCCCTGCATGGAAGCGCAGTCCATGATCCAAGAATCCAATTTGTTCTCGGCGACACCATCTACGGAGCCAGTTGTTTACGTCGGCTATTTTCCTCTCCCTTCTTGGACCATGCCCTTCAACTGGCAGAAGAGACGAGATGACCACCTGTGCGTTCATTTCTTTCAGCTTCCTCCCCAGGGCCTCATAATCTCTTCTGATCTTGGGAAAGCTGTGCCTTGCAGTATCATTGGTTCCCACATGGACCAAAAGGAAGGGGTAATGATCCGTAGGCTTGATGAGTCTTGTCAGCCTCTCGGTCACATCACAGATCTTTGCCCCAGGGAGACAACACACCTCCCGAGTCATCTTGTCAGGCCCACATACCACTGCTTCTGTACCCCTCAGCAAGGAGTCCCCCACCACCACCACACGCCTCCGCTGAGGCTTCGCAGCTGCTGTTCCTTGCGGTGGTCCTCTCAAGGTCCCCTGCTCTACCCCTGAAGTCTGTCCATGCTGTTCTTCCTCGTTGTCCTTGAATGGTGATGTGCAGGCCAAACCAGCCAGACTTTGCCTTGGCTCCTGTCATGTGGCCACTCCACTGCAGGCAGGCAGGTGAGCCAAGCACTCTTCAAGCCTTTGAGGACCCTCTGTGAGGACATTGTGACCCCCCTGGGGATCCCTAGACCACAGGTTAAGAACCACTGATCTAATGACCTCACTGTGCAGCATCAAATAGATATTAAATAGTATGGGGAGTATCCTGCAGCAGTTTTGGTTCTAAACATTTACATATCATCAGTAATGGAATGGATGAGAGTAAACAAATTGAAATTTAATCCAGACAAATTAGCGGTGGGCCTGGTCAGCTGAAAGGCAGATCAGGGAATAGAAATTCAGCCTGTGCTGGATGGGGTTGCTCTTTCCCTGAAGATGCAGGTCTGCAGCTTTGGTGTACAGTTGTCCCTCCACTTTCACGAACTTGACATTCGCGGTTTTGATTATTCGGGCTCCCCCCAAAACCGCGACACGGGGCCTCCGGAGGCCCTGTGAAAGCCCTGGGAGGGGCTGGGGAGGCCTTCACGGGGCCCCCGGAGATGCTCCGGAGACCCCATGAAAGCCTGGGGAGCGGGTGGGGAGGGCCGGGGAGGCGAGGGGAGTCCAGGGAGAGTGGTGAGGGGAGCGACAACGGGGCCTCTGGAGGCCTCTGGGTCACTTGGGGAGGGCGGGGGGCGGCAGGGAAAAGCGACCGCGAGGCCTCCGGAGGCCTCTGGGTCGCTTGGGGAGGGCGGGTGGAGGGCTGTCATTATTCACGGAATTTTCACATTTGCAGGGGTCTATGGAACCTAACCCCCGTGAATGTGAAGGGACAACTGTACTCCTGGACTCGACATTGAGCCTGGAAGCCCATATTTCAACAACGTACAGGAGTATATTTGCACAGTTAAGGACTGTAAGCCACCCACAACCCTTTCTGTGAGATATCAGATCTGGCCATGGTGACACATGCCTTAGTTACATCCCATTTGGTCACTGTAATGCATTCTATATGGAGCTGCCTTTGAAGAGTGTTTGAAAACTTCAGCTGGTCCAAAGAGTTGCAGACATACAGTTAATGAGGACTTGATACAGGGAGCACACAATTCCCTTTATTGAAACAGCTCCACTGGCTGATTGTCTGTTTCCAGGTGTACTCAAAGTACTAGTGATGACTTACAAAGCTTTGTGTGACTCAGGTCCAGGTTAAATGAAGGACCATCTCTCCTTATATGAGGGTTCATCTACACGAGCCAGGATATGCCGGCTCCCTGCCACAGATCAGGCCAGTTGTTCCCCCATTCCCTCCATGGAATGGGTGGAAGTCCTGACATGCATGCTGGCCATTTGCTGCAGCCACCACCTCCTCCATTTCCTTCGCTGTATCGGAAAGCAGGAAGGGGCCCTGCAACATGTGACCAAGGCCTCCTGCATGTGATCAGCCTTGGTTACATGCTGCGGGACTCCTTCCTGCCTTCCGGGAGAGTCAGGGAGATGGTGGCAGCAAGGGCCGGCCTGTCAGGACAGGCTCCTGTGCACACACGGGTTCCAATCTATTTCTTCCCAGGGGACATGGAGTAAAACAGGTATTATTTTAGAATGTTGTATCAAGCCCTACGCACGATCTACAATGCTGCAGCCTTATTTGAGAACTCACACCGAACAAGTCTTGAAGAGAAACGACAACACAGAAAGAATCACAACCCGGAAACATCAGCCAAGGAGACCTTCTGCTGTGCTTTCTGCAACTGGGCTTGTTTATCTCAGATTGGCCTTTTTAGTCATCAGCGCACTTGCAGAAAGCATGGGATGAGTTCTTCCTGAATCTTTGTTTGCGAAGAAAAGCCAGAGAGAGAGATCAAGCCCTACCCCACCTTACCCCTGGCTCAGCCTGTATCTGCCCCAGGGGTGGTGAGGACTACCCAGAGGCAGAATGGGGCAAATGCTCTGCATCATCAGGACTGCAGGGTTCTGAGAAAGGGACAAGATAGGGTATATTGCCCGTGCAGACAAGCCCTCAGTCTGTCCATATTTTGAGATCTTCTGGGGAAGTACTTCTCTCTGTCCTATACCACCCTCACAGACTGGCAAAAAGATGGGATAATGATAATGACGACTACAACAACAGCAGCAGCAACAATCCCTTTAATCTCACCATTCAACACAGCCTCCTATAGCTCAAAAAAAAATCTTCCTTAACAACTTCCCAGTCTTCCCTAAACAATATCCACTTCCTTTTATATAATTCTTGGTGTACAATGCTGTTGAACCTGCTGCTTGTGAAAGATGGCTGGGTAAAGAGGCTGACCAAAAAGATCAAACTTTTTCCTCCATCCTGTCTTTGGTGTACTGATAACATGTGGTGGTAGGAGCCTGCAAAGGCCCTTGGAAGCTATAGATCTTGCACAGGCTATTGTTGGCAATTTCTGAAGCTCAGAAAATAATCCAAGCTGTTTCTGACTTTGAGGAGATAAATTAGCTTGGCTTTTTTCTGATCCAATCCAGTATGGGCAGGTGGGAAGCTCACTCACAGTTAATCTCTGAGCTATCCAAAATTGACTGTCATATTAGGATGAACCTTTTGGCTCAGCTTCCTCCTCCTTGCAATTTAAGGAAGAGAGGAGAAATCATCCCCCAAAGATCAGCGTGGGGATTGGATTAATTTATATAAATTGAGGGGAGGCTTACTTTAGTAGACTAAATATAGTTGCTGAGTCTTTCTCATATTTTTGCATTATAACAACAATGAAGCTAAGTAAGCAGTGCCTTGGCTGTACTCCTTGCAAGAATATACCAGGGTATGATACTACAGAATGATGCATTACTACTTATGAAGGCATTCTTGGGTTAAAAGAATGGTTCTTTCCATGGGTAGCAGTGATGCTTCCAGACATATTTCTTCCCCGTGGCATATGGACTAAGCTTTCACTGCTATAAAATTGAGAGCAACAAACCATTTATCATTTTGTAAATGTACAAAATTAAGGTAAGCCCCAAATCCCCAATGTGATGGAACTTCACCTGTCAACCATCAAAAGAGTCAAAATTTCCTTCCCTCTTTTGAGTTCCCCAAAAATGGAGTGGAACTTTTCAGCCTAGGACTAGTCAACTGTGCAACATACAACAGGCAGAGAGATGGCTGGGAATATATGAGACTTACTCAGGTGGTCTCACATTCCCTTTGTGCCCTATGGTGATGCTTCTGCTTTTGCCCATAATTACCAGTGGGAACAGGGACTGGGCTCCATGGAATCCCCTGAACAAAAACCTTTCATTCCAGATCCAACTGGATTCTACCCCTTCCCTTCCTTTCCCTTTCCTTTGAGAACAGCAGCAATACAGTTGATGAAATTTTGAACTAAAATTTAATTACTAGTTATGGAATATAAGGAAAGGGGAGGAAAATAAAACCCTTTATTGCAATTCTCAAATTTTCTGATAGCCTACTTGACTAAAGCAGAGCATAAATTATCTTTGAGATGTCCATTCTTTAATGCTAAAGTTTGAGATCCCCATTCTTTAATGCTAAAGTTCTCATTTACTATGTAAGCTAATATATTTTATGGCAAGATAATTTTAGATACTATGCTAATGCATGTCAGTATTTTATCCTTTATGAAAGGCTTTGCTTGCATCTTATAAGAAGAAGTTTCCTTTCTCCATGAAGTACATCTCATCATTCCTCCATCAGAATAGTAACATTTATTAGGATTAATGTTTACATAATTATGAAGTTACAGCTTCTCCAAACTTAGGTGAGATAGTGATTTCCAATATAAAAAATTATTAGTTTTAAAATTGTGTTGGATCAAGACTTATACATAATTAGAGCAGACACACTGAAATTTATGAGATTTAAGTCAGTCCCGGAAGCTCATGTTATATCTTGAAGAGTCCACTCAGTGCTGGAAGTAACTCTTCTGTTTTATTGTTTTTCTCTCTTATTTCAACTTATGAACCATCTTGACTATCTTGGCATCCTAAAAGTAGTATTTATGTATATGCAAATATTTAACAGTAGTAGCCTTAACAATTGTTTCCTCTTTTATAGGCAAGTTATCATTTTAGTTCGTATTTGCAAAAGTCATACTTACAGCTTGATTCTATAGACGTATACTCAAACTTAATTCAAATTAAATTCCTATTAAATTCAGTAGGTTTTACTACCAGGTAAGGTAGTAGGACCTCGGTAATAACTACACATATTGGCTTTGGCAAAGCTGCAGTGGCCTCACATTCAGCTTGATCTTGTAATGAGTCTAAGGTCAAAGTAATCACAGCTTCTTCTCCAGTCTCTCAAACCTCCTATGTAGAGGTCATCACACAACTCCTGCTCCCTAGCCTAAATTTCTTATTTGCTGTCTGTGAGTGGCAGGGAGGCCTAGGGAGAATTTCCCCTTATTACTTCCATTTGCACAATTCTATAGTGCCAGGATAATGGCAGGTATAAGTAAGGAGCCACAGAAAGCTATATACAGTATTGTATTTTGGCATCCCCCCCGCCCTTTATTCATTGCTGGAAATGTCTCTCTCATTGCTTTTAGCGAACATGTTCCAGCAATAGATTCTATTTTCATTCTCATCCTCATTTTTCATTCAGTGGAGTCACTATGTGGGTAGCCCTGACAAGAATACATTTATGAGAGACAAAGAAACAGGAAAGCCTGAATATATTTTAGTTAAAGGTCCTCTGGGGCAGTAGCAAGAGCAGCAAACAACAAAATAGTTCTTAAGTCATTTTTCCCCCAGAACTTCAGCAAGGACATTCTCTGGAAGGAAAAGAAAGTCAGGGCATCATACTTTTAAGCCACAAAAAGGCTTAAATAAATAAGCATTAATTCCAAGAATAAAATTAGTAGAAACCAAGGAATCCTCCTATGTCTCCACAATATTATCTCCCCCCCCCGCCCCCCAAAAAAGGCAAATATATATTATGCTGTTTCGGTTGTCTGAAATCTTTTAACCTGAGCCCACAATTAAAATGTGTTTCATAGGCTTTGATTATTTTCCCTAATTTGGTTTCCAGTGTGATTGCCCTTTGAACATGTGATTCTCTGTGAGCAAAGGGTACCCCACAGAGAAAAGACACCTCCAAACTGCAAATGCAAATGCAAAACTGCTTTTATTTTCACCTCCCATTCATTGCTTAGAGGAGAAAAAATAACAAAACTGTTGAAATGTAAATATTGATGTTGACAGACATTTATTTTTATTATTATAGTTTGTGACATATGGTAGGTGAGCTTGTGTGAAAATCTGGAGCAACAGAAGGATGACCTCAGTTCCATCTTCCTGAAAACACAGGCTTATCAGATAACCTCAAGACATCATATAGTCCATTAAAGTAGCAGCAGCAACTGATTATAAATATGACAAGAAATAAACACGACCATATGGAAATACCTCTTTCTCAATTTTTTTTTTGCCTGACTCCTAGTTTTGAACTATTTTACAGTAGGCCCTTCAGATCCACAGGGTTGGGGGGGGATGTTGGTTGGTTCTGGGACCTAATGGAGATACCAAAAAACACATATGATCACATCCCATATTATTAAATGGTAGTGATGTGAACATAGAAACTTCAGCATCTCTGCATTCACATCGCTGCTATTTTATAATATAGGATGTGACGATTCATGATCAGTTGAATTTGCGAATCCAGAGCCTGTGGATCTGGAGGGCCCACTGTATTCTTTTTTTAAATAATGAGTTTGTTTTGTGTATTCGTATTTTTTTTTCCTGTCTATTGAAGTTGCAACTTTCTTTCTAGATTTTCAGACAACACTGTTAAGTGTTACTATTCTACTATATTTGCTATGGCTGCCTCCTGTTGAATCCTGGGATTTTCAGTTTAGGGAGGGGCATATGCAACTCATCCAGAGAGCTCTTAGGTCTCACTAAACTACAAACCCCAGAATTCCACAGCAGAAAGCCAGAGCAATTAAAGTGGAATAGTAACACTACAACAGTGTAGTCTGAAAATCTCCTTTGTTTATCTCTATTTTAAAAAAAGTTTAGCCCTAACCATAGACACTAGCTTACTGGAATGGGTCAGGCTTGGGTTGAGGTGCCCTTGGAATGACCTCCACCAGTAGATAACAACATAGCAGGAAGTAATGTTGGCTCTGTCTCAGCAGTAGGGATGTAATTCTTTGATAATTTTCTTCTAGAAGGAAACAACAAGTAATGTTTGCAATTTCTGCAGGAAGATCTTTGAAAACTGTGCAATTTTCTGCAACTATTTGCAGTTAAAGTCTTATTCTGTACAAAGTTGGCATGCAATATTTGCAGAAAACAGCATTTTCTGCAGAGAAATATTTCTGTACAGAAATACTATTTTCTGTGCAGAAAATGCTGCTTCTACATGAATGTTACACAGAATAATTCTCAAAAAATGAAGGCTCTTGTCAGTCCAGGATTCTTCTTCTGAGGGGTTTTCAGCATTCAACAAACACTTTTTTGGGGGGTCCATTTTAAAAATATTCTTTCTATCCCTACTCAGCCACTTGGTTCTGCCCATTGAAAAGTTCCACAAGTAGAAAATTGCTATCAGGCACTTAGGGCAGGGCACTTGATCCATTCAATTCAAACCCCTGCAGATTCCCTAGAAAGTCCATCTCACAGGCCTCTCAAATGTGATGGCCTGAAGGAGAAAAGAAAAGGACTCACCACCATTATTCTGGCTGGCATGAGATGGAAAAACTTTGTGTCACGTGGGAACCAATTGGCTTATCAAAAGAGGATAAAACTAGGTAAGCTAAAAACCTGATAATAAAAAAAAGAAACATAATTAAACAAGCTATCATATTAAAACACCATTAAATTTTAAAAAGAGTAAAATCATTTCAAAACAAAACATATTTAAAAATTATTACCAGGAACTGTTGTTCTCCCTCACTGACCAAGGATATTTTTACCATATGGGAAAATCAATTTTTTTAAAATGTACAAATTTGCTGAAGTTGCATCAGATTATAGTTAGGGCCAGGATGACCTTTGGTCTATTGCTTGGCCCAGTTTTCAAAGCCTGGATATGTTACTTGCTTGGACTACAACTCCCAGAGCTCATCTACATGGGCCAGGGTACACTGGCTCTCCTCTGGCATATCCTGCCCATGGATCTGGCCCGTTCCTTCCCTGGAGGGGAGGAACTCCAGACAGGCACACTGACCCACCGCCATCTTCCTTCCTTCCTTCCTCTCTCTGAAGCCAGGAAGCCACCCTACAACATGTGATCAAGTGGTCCTGCATGTGACTAGCCTTGGTCACATGCTGCGGAACTCCTTCCTGCTGCTGAAGAGCAGCACTAGAGGGCAGCTGAAGTGACATGCCGACGTGCATAATGGGTTCCTATGGTCGCATGGGGTCCAATCTGTTTTGCCTGTGGGAGCAGTTATTCCTGGCTATTATTTTAAAATGTTTTAATGGGCCCTACCCCATCTTCCCTCTGTCTTAACCCCATCTTAGCTCTGAGGGTCATGAGCAGGGCCGGTTTAACCAGTCTGCCAAATCAGCATTGGCAGGGGGCCCCAAGGTCAAGGGGGGCCCCCTGCTGACCTCCTTATCTGACAAAGGTTTTCTAGGAAGACTCTATGGTAATTGTGCTGTTTTGTGTCCCATGGATAATGAATCCATGGATACGGGGGTCCTACTGTAATCTGAGCATCCTGTATTGTCAATAGGTTGGATTACATTGACCTGAAATAAACATATGGGGGCCCCAAAATAAAGCATTGCAGGGGGCCCCAAAATTCCTTAAACCGGCCCTGGTCATGAGGACTGCCTGGAAGGAAATTGGGGCAAAACGCCTATGTCATCTGGACTGCAGGGCTCCAAGACAGGAGGCAAGGTGGGGTAAAATGCCTGTACAGACAAACCCTCAGAAGCCAACAGTCACCACATCCACATTGCTTGGACCATGTTTCTTCTTTTTATCTGGGGCAGAGTTTAGCAAAGTTAATCAGAATGTAGAAAATGGTCTACCAAGTATGTTTGTAAGATCTAGCCATCCAGCAAGAAAACTTCTACCTTCTTCAAATTCATCCAGAACTGAACATTCATGCCTTCCTTTGGACCACTTGACATATTTCATCAAGAACTCAGTATTTTTGCTCCTACTGTAGAATGTGACAGTTCAGTGACTCCTAAGGATGAATCAACAGACTTAGAGGACAGCAATAATGTAGTGCTAGCTCTGACTCCTTAATGCTATGCCACCATATTATGATCTATAGAGCTCTTAATGTCCTAGACCTGGCACTCCAACCAGATACCAGGTATGTGTAACATGAATGATATTGCTTATGCTACCCTATTACTACGGAACACAACTCTTGTAGATTCTAAGTAAAAAAAAATGCAGGTGAAACGTCAGAAAGAAACTATTCTAGAACACAGCCTCACAGCCCGGGAAAAAAAACCCAAGGAAAATCTATGGATGCCGGCCATTAAAAAAAAAAAAAGTTGCTCAGAACTGAATTAAAAGAGGGGACTTTGTTTTCCTGATCTGTTATCCTACCATACACCTGTCTGCTTCACTGACCCCTTCCATCTACTATGGTCTTTGATTTATATGGCGCAACTCTGCTGTTTTTACCTAGAGTCACAGTTTTTAAAACTGTAAGGAGCAAAGATGCACTGCCTACTCTGTTCCATAGTTATGGGCCCTGAAACAGTGGCTCCAACTCAGAAAATATGCTGGTTTAAAATTCTGCTCTGATTGTATTTTTAGTTCCTTTATTTTAAAAGCACTGTTTTCTCTCCCAAGCATCTTCTCTCAAACCAAGGACATCTTAACCTTAATTATCAGAGGAAATTAGGTATTTAAACTTTAAATACAATATTAAACTGAGCTTTGCTTTGAAGGCATCCAAACTATTAAACTGGGGGCTTACAGCTGAGGAGATATACACAGAATTTTGCTGAACTTTGTATATCTGGTGAAAAAAATGTCAAAATGGGCAAGAATTTACATCTGGCCCTGCCTACTAGGTTGTGGTATTACCCACACCAGAAGTACCACACATGCTGAGATGCATTTGCCAAAATCCTCCCCAAAGTGGAATTCATTAGAGATGTGATAATTTCTCAGTCTGTATTATGTTGTGCTTCTTTGAGTCCCACCTACGTTTTCTATTATGTGAGGCTGCAAAACTATAGAGATTATCAGACAAGAGTCTAAAAACATTTTTGTCCCACTATATTTAAAAGTGTAAGCGTCCCATCGTAATAACTCTTTTTATCATACATAGCTGTAATAACAAGAAAGAGCAGCCCTAGAATTATCAGAGCACAACCACTAGCACTAGTTACTGTAACATTTGCCAGGGCACATGATCTTGGTGATTCTCGCAAGAAGACACGAACGTGCTTAAAACACCAAAATTAACAAAGAAGATGAACACACAAGTGCTGAACACACTTAAAAATTTACCAGCAAAATGAGGAGGTTCATAAAAAGAGCATCTCTTGCCTAGTTTTCACATTCTCACCTGGATGTGTTTTGGTGGGGGTCGCCCATTGACACTGTATTCATGAGAGCATAATGGAACACTGGTTCAGATGCTGGCAATACCACGAAAAAACACCATCGGTGATCAATTGATGGCTTGAAAAGAATGCCTTTTTCACAGGAGCGGAACACTTGGAGAATGCGAGGAGATGATGATATGAGATAGGGAAGCCCTGATATACATTGTGAAGCACTACCTACACAGAGAGCAAGAATAGTGTAATAGTTTGAGCATTGGACTACAACTCCTGGCATGTCCATGGGAAACCACATGGTGATTTTGGGGAAGTCACACCTTCTCAGCCTCAGAGGAAGGGAAAGGCAAACTCCCTCTGAACTAATCTCGCCAAGAAAACCCTTTGATAAGTTCACCTTAGGGTTGCCATAAGTCAGAAATGACTTGAAGGCACGCAACAACAACAACCTACAAAAAGAATTTGATGACCAAACAAATGCTTATCTCATGTATATGTGTATGGACTAATATTTTGTGAATATCATGAAATATCGGACACATTTATTTAAAATCATGCTGTGTATTTGGATAAGAATACCTGAGCATTTGGGTAAGAAACCAATACTGTCAGAATTTGATGCCTGATTTCAAGGTTTCTCAGAATGAATTGAATTGTTTTGCAAAATTATGATTACCACTTCTAACTTCATATGGAACCATGAAGTTTAATACAATTGAAGGACAACACAGCATTTTAAAGAGGACTCATATACAAAAAAAGCATAGCCAGGCAGCTGCCAAAGTATGGACATATGACATTAAATATAATAAAAGGCACTTTTGACGTGGCTACTGGAATAGAAGAACTGGCTCAGGTGTATGTGTATTTAAGCTTGAGATTTGTTGTTTGTTGACTTAAAGATGCAGGTCAACTCTGGATGCAGAACTTGCACTTTACTACATGGATAAGCAAAGATGTGTGATGTCTCACAGCTCAGTGCACAACATACACTTGGCCTCTTGAAGCCAACATATGGATTACCAGTAGATAATTCTGCACATGCTGCTCATGCTGACAGCATCACTCCCAAAGCCCACGAAGCATCTGCTTTCACCATCCTTACTGCTGGGCTTGGTCTGCTACTACTTACAGGTGTCTGTACAGGAAGATTACTGAGTTTTCACATTCACAGATGGGAAAAATCAATTTCAGTGCCCCAAATGGAGGAAGCACTGATGTGGAATGCCACTAAACACTACTTGTTCTGTGAGGTTGAAGCCATAAGGGAGATTAAAAACATGCACATTTGGAATAGAATCTTGTCATTGGATCATTGCTTTGAGGAATTGCTCAAGGGCAAAGGGAAGAATGGTGGCATGGAAAGAAGAAGAACAATTTATCTTTATTTTTATTTTATTTTTTAAAAAAATCTTAATAAAATTATTAAAGGGAGGGGGAAACTAGCCACAAAATATACCCAAATAGAATAACACTCAAATCATATCTATAACAGCAGCTGTTTCTTGGAAGCTGTCTTTTTTCTTCCAGGATATTAAACATTATACTATGGCTCAGTAATATTTCCTTTGAGATATTCCTATGACACATAAAGATATTTCCCCCACAATATTAATAGGGAGAAAAGTGTGCCAAGTGTAATGATGTTTCACTGCCATTAAAAGAGCTCATCAGTTGTTTTGGATGACTGCATTTAAATGTCCTTTAAAAAAAACTTGGAGGTGAGGAATTGTTTGTTTTTTACATTTGGGAATTTGAGCCAATTATTCCTTTTTAGTATATTTCTCCTCTTCTAGGTCCCTGTGCATGAAAGATGCATGCTTCTTTAGTATGCAGCCAGTGGTCTATGTACCCTGAATAGTAAGTTAATGCTAATAACAAAGAGGAAACTCTAGCACATTTTGGTGTACATAAAAGCACAGCATAACATATAAATGAATACAGCTCAGAATACACAAAGCAACCCATTTCCATTCATGTTTTACAGTTCTGTTATACCTTACAATTACAGCATGAGTATTTTATAATGGATAGCCTCTTAATTCAGTCCATATAAGCATTAATTTTCAGAGTCACAGAGCTGATTCCCCCCAACTTTTTTTTGAGGTAAGAATTGACATCACAACTGTATTATAAAAAGCAAACATTGCAAACTGAAAAGCAACACTGTAAGAAAAAATAGATCAAAGCATATTTAGAACTGTAAAAAGAATATAGGGCTCAAGCCACCTGTTTTTTGGTTACTGGAGAAAGCTGAGAGGGTTACTATCTATTTCAACACCTTTGTCTCACCTGTTCAAATTAAAGCCAAAGACATGATTTCCTAGCAAAGTCATGACAGCATTAGTTGCAAAAGCATCTGAAAAAGCATAATTGTTTCTTAAAATGAAGTTTAGTACAATTTAGGGGCAGCATCCAACAGCATGTCTCCACCAGCAGGAGCTGCTTTCAGTGGTAGAAACTGCTTCTCCCAGTGGAAGCTGCATAAGGATAACCCGCCTACTAACTTCATTTCCCACCACAATCTTAAAAACCTGCTCCAAAGGTCTGGAAAGCAGCCAGAGGGTTTTGGGGTTTTTTTTTGTGCAATAGATGGTTGTAGGGGAGTGGTGAACTGAAGAAAATCCCACTGCTATCCCTGTAGTTGCATTCCTGTTAAGCACAAATCATTTCCAGCCATTCATTTAAAAAAAAAAATTCCATTGTCCCATGAGTCCTAGAATTTTCAAAACTTTAACTTCCTCTAATAACCACAGATAGTAGCTTCTATAAGCTGATAAACTTCAGACATATGTGTTTTGGTTTTTTTTAAAAAAAAACAAACAAAAGAAGCAACACTGGGACACATCCAATGATCACCAGAGTGATCCATTAAAAAAAATTGCTTTCTCACCACCAGCTATTTCAATATTTTCCTTGACTTCTTCAACTTTAAAAATCAAATTCTGAGTGAGCCTGAAAGAGTCCTCTATATTTGAAAATCTATAAATCACAGTGGTAATACCATATCACAATTGATATGACTCATTATCAGGACCCACTCACATAAAATTGTCCTTCTGTTTCAAATGATCCACAATAAATGAAATGAAATCAAATATATAAGTATGCAAGTTGGTAGAGTTATTCTACGGAGATATGAATGAATGTGTTTCACGATGACTTTTCTTTGTCTGCTGGAGAGAGTTTCTGGCTGTAGGCAGCTAAAGACTACAGGACCCCGGTTTCTGCAGGGGATTGGTTTTGCCCCCCGCCCCCGCAGATAATGAAAACTGTGGATAACACCTAACACCATTGAAAATAATGGGACTTCCAGTTTAAAATACCATAGAGTAGCCTTGGAGGACCTAGGAAGCATCTAGAGAGGATGCCTCTCTAGGCATTTTCTAGGAAGACTCTATGGTAGGTGTGCTGTTTTGTGTCCGGCAGATAACTGAATCAATGGATAATGAATCAGCAGATACGGGGGTCCTATTTTACTAACAGATTTTCTTATCCTTGATGAGAATCTTTTTCTTGACAAAAATGACAAAACTTGCCAAGAAAATGATCAATGGTTGTGAGAATTTTTTTTGCATAGAAAACCGTGGGAGTTTGTATAAAAGATGCTGTCATGTGCAAAAAACTTTTTTTTTTTTTTTTTGCCAAAAGTACCCAAATTTTTTGGGGGAAATCAAACAATGAGCAAAATGACTTGTAATCTTGCTTAGCATTGTGAACACTGTTGAAACATTTCATTTTTGTATGCAAGCATGAAATAAGTAGGTAAATAGTTACATCCCTAGATAGCTTGTACAATTGCAAAAACCTGCACTTACAAATATTATCTGAACTGCTGTGAACACCAATAGCACCATGTAAGTAAATACCTAAAAATTTAGTGTAATCAGATGATACGCTAAGTACAGATGAACACTGACAGCTTATTATGTTTTCTTCATTAATTGTAACATAGAAATAATACAGTCAGGGAAAAGGGCATAATTATCTATGAAATTCTTAACTAGGAAAGGATGACTATTATTATCATAGATGTATTCTATGTTCCTCTAACATTAGTAGGGTATAGTGACTTCATCATTACCACAGTGCTCTTTTGAGGATGTTAGTGCTATATCTTAAGCCACTGTCAATAGTAAAACTGATAGTAAAAATCTGGCATCAAGGTCAAATGAACCACTAGAATGTCATACTAATAAAGTAGCTGGTGGGAAGCATAATGCACAAGACCCTCCCTTTTCCAATATAATTATACATAAATGATTGACTGAAATTATTAGAAACACTGGATAAGTACATTTTCTGCAAAATGATAAGTATGATGGTGTCTCTTCATGCATTTGTAATTTAATTTTGCTGGTTCACAAAGAAATAATATAACTTTTAAACAATATTTTTTTAAAAATATGTTATACATTTAATTAGTTAATGTATATCACACTTTATCCCAGCATGGGACCCAAGTAGACTGACAATAAGTTAAAATCTTAACATACAGAGGTTGAATACAATAAAATAAACAAATTAAATGCACAACAATTCAAAACACATTTTAAACATAATAAAGGAAAAGAAAAAAAAGCACTCTTCTGCCACATGAGTTAAGACCCAAAGGCCTGGCTACATATAAAGGTCTTATAAACCCCTATATGGCTCAGGACCAGACTATCTGTCAGGCCGTATCTCCCTATATGTGCCTACTTGGCCCTGAGATCATCAGCAGGAGAGGCCCTTCTCTCAGTCCCACCACTGTCTCAACTACGGTTGGTAGGAACATGAGAGAGGGCCTTTTTGGTGGCTGCCCCTAGACTCTGGAATTCCCTCCCCATGGAGGCCAGAATGACGCCCTCCCTGTTGATCTTTTGGCGGCAGCAAGCCAAAACTTTTCTATTCAGGTAGGCTTTTAAAACATATAATTCATTTAAAAAAAAAAACAGGCTAGGGGGGTGCTGTACGGTTTTATTGAATTGTTTTTAAAAGCTTTTTATCTTTATTTAAAAAAAGATAAAAAGTTTTTAAAATACTTTTCAGGATATTTTATTTTTTAAAATATTTTGATATTGTTTTAATAATGTAATTAGTTCAATTCTGTTTTAGTGTACACTTTTTGTATGTTTTAATTTGTGTTTTTTAAAAATGTGAGCCGCTTTGAGTCCCAGCCTTGGGAACAAATTGGGTTATAAACATTGTTGTTGTTGTTTTTATTATTATTATTATTATTATTATTAGTCTACTGGTCAAAGGAGAACAGAGAAAGGGACCAAACAAACCTCATGTAGAAGGGAGTTCCACAGCCTGGAATCCTGTTTGCACAAGTCTGTGATAGACCCATTGGATACAACTGACCTCTGATACTGTTGAGCTGATGTTATAGAAAGTTAGTTATTATTACTTCATTAATATAGATTAAACATGGCATTTTTTTCACCCTATCTGTTGTTGTCCTATATGAAATGAACAAAATTTCCATTTCAGATTCTGAGCTAAGCATCTGTAGACATGACAGATGCCTAATAAGTTAAACCAGCATTAGGTGAGATTACCTTGACTTCTTATTATGTTGTGTATATTGTTCTCTAGTTGTCCTAATCATTCCTGTTGAATTGACCAATGACAGCTGTCAGTTCAAAGGGTAGTAGGGCAGTAAATCAATCTTTTCTGTGAGATTTTCAGACGCCTCTTTCAGCCTCTTGCCGTGCAAGCAGCCTCCAGAGCAGTAATGAGGCTGCTGCGTGGCAAGGTGTCCATTTTGGACGACGCCGTTTCTCTCTCAGCGGTGTCCGTGACTGTTGCAGCTAGCATTGGATGTGGCCGTGCTGTTTTTCACTCACGGAAGTTGTCCGTGAGTGAAAAACAGCACGGCCGCCTCCAATGCTAGCTGCAACAGTCACGGAAGACGCCGAGAGAGAAATGGCATTGTCCAAAATGGACCCCTTGCCGCGCAGCAGCCTCATTACTGCTCTGGAGGCTGCTTGCGCAGCAAGAGGCTGAAAGAGGCATCTGAAAATCTCCTTAGTCTGAACTTTGAATGAGCTCTCCAAGGTGCTATATGCTACCCCCCCCAAATATGTTCAGCATCTTAAAGTTCAAATTCCATTCACAACTTAAATTGACCTTAATAGTAAATACCACAATTTTTCATTAAATGAGGGAGTGATCCTCCTGAAACTCCACATTTATACCTTGCCACAGGCTCTGTGGTATAGAGCGCGGAGTTGTAGTAAACTCACCAAAGAGAACTGATTTCTTTCAGTGCTGTTCATGTGTCAGTGGAATGTTAAACATATTTCCATAGCAAGTGTGCTGTGCAATCCTAATTCTAAGAGACATGGGGGGAGGGGAATACACAGCCCTTGATTTATTTAAATCAAAGTTTTCAAAATGAGACAGATGCAAAGAGACTTCAGAAATTAGAAATGCATGATTGTTTTCTCATTGTTAATACCTCAACTAACTTTAAAAACATCTCTGTAACTGAGTTGAAGGTAGAAGTAATTTAAAATGTACGGGTATTATTAAAGACCTCCCCCCCAAGACTAAAATTAGAGTATAATATCATATTCAAACATGTTGTTTTCCAATAGCTCTTTGGCTATGAAAATCAGCCTGTCATAAAATGAGAGTCTAGACTTTAGTGCACATTTCAGAATGCTTCATTAGGCATGGGGCTTTGTTTTTGTTTTTTGTTTTTGCAATCTGACAGAAGTTCTCCTGTCCATCAATCATCCCATTCTTAGCTGGTGAATGATCCATGGGAAATAACCTGAGGTCAGAATTCTGTTCAGTTATATAATTACTTCAGAGAAGCTGTTACATGAAGAGAGGATATTCTCAAAAGTTCTACTAAAAGGAAAATGAGAAGGCCAAAATAGTTTTAATGCCAGACTTATTTAGCTCAAGATATAACTAAAGCTATTCATAATTGCATATGCCAGTGGCTCGTAACGTTTTCTTTACCAGGGACACCCTTTAAATATCTTTTGTTGCCGTGGTCCCCCAAGACTTAACTAAAGATTTTAAACAAAACAACAACAACAATAATAGTACAATTACACCATCCATTAAACCTTCCCTCAGAGGCATTGGAGGGGAAGGGAAGAATTTTCACCTGCTTTTTCCTGCACATTTGTGGCTGGAGTGGACTGAATGGCAATGCCCATATGTCATGATGGAGTTCCCATCATTCTGCCTGCAAAAGGTGGTGCTGCAAAGACTACATGCTGCAAAGACTACATTTTTCATTATCTGCAAACAGTAATTGTCTGGTCAGCATGAACAAGTAAACAAAGGGTTAAGACTAGTGGGAGGTGGAGGTCATATCCTGAGATAGCATCATCATGACATCACATCACCAGACACTAGACTGGCCAATCAGATTTTGGCAATGGTGATTTGAACAGGTTTATGCTTTGTTCTGATCACATCTTAGAGAGACAAAGAAAGCTCTCTGAGACGATGGATGTATCTCAGAGAACAATGCTATGAGTGTGCATATAGCTTGGGCCTGGCTTATGATAAATGTGGTCCATCCAAACTTGGACACCAGATTTAATCCTCATAGGACTTTTTCAAATGGATTAAAAAAAAACCAAGGAGGTTGGGAGAAGAACGGGGCTGTTGCGCTTACACAGCCCCGTTTCAGATGACGCAGTCCTCCTCCACCCTCCTCCCGACCTCCTCCTGACCTTCCCCCATGCTGCTCACATCACTTTTCACTAACAGAGGTTTTCTGTCAATAAAAGGAGGCTCCAGCATCTGTGTCATCTGTAAGTGTGACAGCCCTGTTCTTCTGTTGGCCTCCTTAGGGTTTTTTCCCCCCGAACTGTTTGAAAAAGTTCATAGACTCCTATAAAGTAAGTAGTTTTTTCTTTTGTGTAGGGAACAGTCTAGTTAGTTTGCATCAGGATTTACATTTTATTTTTCCTTAACTGGATATATGCATGCTTGTATCTGTGTAACCTTAACCTTTAACCTGGAGAAAAAGGCATTTTCTTCATGAAATGATTTACCCCTTAACTTGTCTTAAACTTGCTTGAATAAAAATAAGCTTTTCTATTTTTCCAACTAAGCCAAAGCCTTACACACGCCTTATTTGATAGTCATCGCTACATTGCTAGTCTCCTCTGCTTCTGGCTGGAAGGGAGGGGTTGAAAAAATCTCAGCCACTGGCTGAAAGGTCCTAAGCACCCCATGGTCTCCTCTTGGACTGCTCCAAAAAAGTGATACAAGGACTCCCTGAAACAACATCTCAGGCTCTGCCAAATTGATCACCAACAATGGTCCGCCCAGGCCTCACATCAGGAGGCATGGAGATGCACTATCCACAATGCTGCAGCCTTATTTGGGAACTCACGCCGAACAAGTCTTGAAGAGAAACGACAACACAGAAAGAATCACAACCCAGAAACATCACCCAAGGAGACCTTCTACTATGCTTTCTGCAACCAGACTTGTTTATTTTGGATTGGCCTTTTTAGTCATCAGCGCACTTGCAGAAAGCGCGGGATGAGTCCTTCCTGAATCTTCATTTGCAAAGAAAAGCCAGAGAGAGAGGGGGGGGCAAAGTTACAGCCTTTGCACATCTCAAATTGAGGAGCTGATTAATCTTTCCCTCCCTAAAAGTGTTTTGTCATAAGAACCTTTTGCCCTTAGGAATACTCTTTGGGTCTTGCAATTTTCTTAGTCATATAGCTGTCAAATCTAGAGCTTAACAGAAGCAACATAACTGCCAAAATTGGAAACATTACTTTTTGGGACAACAGCTCTCAAAATTTCCTGGGAGCTGAAGTCTAAAACAGCAGCTTTTCCAAGCTCTGCATATGACTGTATAAGGAAGCAAACTCTCTTCACTTTTGCTGCAGCAATAGTTTACAGTGTACACTGTTAATAAGAGGGACAAAAAGGGTTAGTGTTTCCACAGTTATACCAACTATGTAACCTCATTCACTTTTATACTGTATACTTAAAGATATTGAATAGTGTTATTATGTTGCTGCAAGCCAAAGAAAACATGTCAGCAAGTTGATGAGTCCTTGCTGGAAAAGTATATCCAACTTCTACAAAGCTGGCAAAGTGTTAGAAAGATTGAACTTTGTTCATCTTTTAGGAGAAAAAATTCTAACCACAGTGGACCCTTGTTTATAAAGGACTACAGACAAAACAAATCAATTGCTTTGAGAATAGCTAGTAGCAACTTATATTGCTTAGTAATCAATTTACAGGTGGCTTTTGGAATCATAGAAGGTCAGTTTATTCCAGCAATAAAATATCTTATTGCACTTTAAATTTAAAGTCTGTCTTGTACTATATACCTGTATTTTATATGATCAGTGATTTGGAAAATAAGGTAAAAGCAGATCCTTATTAAACCATGTTGGAATCTAGACTCCCTCCCAACAATTCTGTGACCACTGGAGAATAACAAAGATATATAACTAGAAAAACAGAGCAACATTTTGAAGACAGCTTCTAATTTATCATACTCAAAACAAAATAGGAGAACAGTAAGTGTTTTCCCAATGGAAAGAATTACCCTGGAAAATGTCATTCACACAGGAGAGGTTAGCTAGTGTAATTATCATCAGGAGAGAAATTCATCCCATTAGGGGTCATTCAATGGAGTTCAAGTCTATTCACCTCAGACACTTTAGAGCTGACTTTGTAGCAAATATTTCAATTGTTCAACAGTTTCACAGCCTTAACATTATATGCTGTACAGTAGTATTTCATTGTTACAATCAGCCATTTTAATGTTTCTATGCTGGCTGGATTAGCTAACCTCACACATTGGGCATTTTAGCTACGCTAGGTTCTAAATATATGCACATGAAGAGACAAAACAAGTGTGGTATTATTAAAAGCATTAAATAAATGGAACACTAGTATAAGTAAAAACACTGGTCATTGATCTAGGATCCATTTCCAAACTAAGCCATTAACATTAATTTGCAAGTGCTAGCAATGCTGGACAGTATGTGTCAGGAGCTGGGTACCTGTGGTGCTCTAGATATTGTTGGATTCCAGTTCTATTAGCCAAGGGCAACATGGACATTAGTTCAACAACTTCTCCAAGTCATATAGAGCAAAGAGTCTTGGGTGGCCTGCAGGATATTTCTCTTGGAGTAGCAGTGCCTAAGGGCAGATTTGGGATTTTTCAAACACAAGAACTATTTGTTACTGTATTACTGTATTTTTCCACAGTACAAATAGTGCTATTTACCTATGTAGAATTCAGTCACAGGGTTGACCTGGGAAACATGATTGGACTTATGTCTACTTTATATTCTTAGTGACTCCAGTCACTGGCCATGAAGCACATTTCTTTCTGCTCAGCTTCATCCCTTCAGTCATATCTGCTGAATGTCACCTCCTGTTCCTTTATGTTGCATGTTCTAGGGATGTAGAATCTCAAGTATTTTGTCTTCATATGTGAGGATGAATAATTATAGTAATTTTCTCCCACCATGGAAAAAAATGAACGTTCCTCTGCAGTATTCTACCATCATTTGAATGTCCCCAAAGGAGATTAGATATATTGGTTGGGGTGCTAGGGCCATCACTTGTGTATGACTCTGTATTGGTTCCTGGAAAACATGTGAGAGAGGATGCAGTTGTGTTCATCTCTTGCTAGCAGACTTCCCACAGATAGCTGTTAGCCATTGTAGGAACAGAACGTTGGACTAGATAGGCCTTTGGTTTGATCCTGCATGTCTCTTCTCATGCTCTTATGAGAAAGATTACTATTTATTTAATTATTTATTTTTATTCATACCCCGCTCTTCAACCACAAGGCTATCAGAGCAGCTTACAAATTGTTTTAAGCAATAGCAATTACACATCTACACTTCATTAAGCAGTTTCCAATGTGCGTTAGCTAATTGCCCCCACAAGCCGGGTACTCATTTTACCGGCCTACGAAAGGATGGAAGGCTGAGTGAACCTTGGAGCCCTCTGGAATCGAACTTGCAACGTGGTGACTTGCAGTACTGGCATTTAACCACTGCGCCACCAAGGCTCCTATATACTACCCAATGTATATATACAGTGTACTATGTAGAAACATATCCCTTGAAAAAAAAGAAAAAGTGAGAAGAAGATGTGTGTGAGAAAGGAAGTGAAGTTTAAACTTGAAAGCATCAGTCTATAGGTGAGGAAACAACATACCCCACCAGGGAACTCTAACTATCCATCTCTACCTCTGTTGCTCCCTGTAAGGGCACAGTTACGTATGCAAGTGTGGCTGCACATTTATCCCCTCCTGACAATCCCTATCCTCACCTGCTGTCTTTCTGCTACTAAAAGCCAAACTCTTTTCATCCAGCATCACTCCAATACAAAACACATACCTCCCATTCCTTGCCACTTACCTTCTTAACAGAGCACAAGCAGTGTGGAGGCAGGATTCCTTGAAAAAACTATGAAGGGGATCATATATAGCATTACTCTGGGTAATAATGGAGAGGATATGGGGAAAGAGAGGAAGATGGAGAGGAAAAAGAAACCCACTTGTTTTTCCTCACCTTGTTGCCTCCAGTGCTCTTCTTGCTCTGCTAAGGTTCAAAATAAGGAACCAGTACAACAAATGCATGTTTTATGGAATACCTGTATAATAAGCCTGGGCTTTAGTAGTGTCACACCATACATGATATGCAGAACACTTTCCAACCACACAGTTTTACATATACTGTTTAGATTTTTGATGCTGTATCCTTTTCAAAGTGGATAAGATAACGGCCTTTTCCAGACCACTTTCTATTGCTGTGTTTGCCCCTTTATCAATAATATCAGTCCAATAAAGGGATTCCAGGTGGCAGGTTGTAAAATCCCCCCAATACATTTTCTTTGTGAAAACAGCTATGAAGAATGGTGTGTTGTTGACATAAGCCACTGTACCATAAGGAATTCTGATGAAGTCTACACAGAACTGGCAATATATATAGCTTAACATGGGCCACCTATCAACTACCACTGAACAAAATCAATAATTCAACTCTCCACTTCTATGGTATTTTAGATTCTTTTTATTTTGTTGACAGCTCACATTCCACGCTCTTACACTGACTGAATCTCTTCTTGCTTTTTGTCCTGGTAGTTACCTAACTTTTCTTGCTTATTCTCTTATTTTTTCTTTCTTACTTTTCTAGAAATCCTAAATACTTTTAAGCCACTTGGAGTATTGTGCTGTAAAAATGCTGATGAAGAGCTCTCTGTTTAATGGCTAGTGCATTTTTTTTTTAAAAAAAAGCCAAAACAATGTTTTTCTCAAGATGAATGAAAGAATTCAATTTGCTTTTACATTCAAAACAAGTTTCAGTAGCACATTAAAAAACTATTTTAGCATTTCATGGATGGTTCAAACTTTCTATCTGCTAGGCGGTGAATGTTTTAATATTGTGACATGTGGGAAATCATTCACATGCAGCAGCTTGCAACATGAATCAGAGGACATATTCTGTTCCATGGCATTAAAAAGACTCCAAGCACAAGATAGATTTGCAACAGCGGAGAGAAAATCACCACAGAATATACTCTCATTGGAAGCAACTTAGAATGGTCTTGCCTTATGGTCACAATCTGTGCACTGGCTCTCAGACTTTGATTCAACATGCTGTGTGTATGTGCGCGTGCACACACACACACCTTCAAGTCACCTGTTGACTTATCGTAACCCCATGAATTTCACAGGGTTTTCTTAAACAAGGAATACTCAGAGGTGGTTTTGCTAGTTTCTTTCTCTTAAATATAGCCTACAGCACCTGGTTTTCATTGGTGGTAAACCATCCAAGTATTAACCAGGACTAACCCTGCTTAGCTTCCAAGATCAGAAGGGATCTGGTGCCTTTTGGATATTTAGGCCCTTCAACATGCCACACAGGCTTTTATTTATTTATTTCAAATGTTTATATGCTTTTTAACTAGCAAATGCCCTCAGACAAGTGTGTGTGTGTAAACACAATCGCTAAATCAATTAAAATATAATCAAAATGTTAAAAATGTGAGAAGGTTAAAATTCAGAAAGATAATTTAAATAGTAAAAGCAATGATAAACATCAAGGATAATGTCCTGAATCATTGCCATAATCTGAAATATGGTACATATTTGGAATGCAGTAATAAAAAGGGAAAAGAATATAATCTCCTATCCCTATAAACCTGCGAACAAAGCTGTTGTGTTCTGCAAAAAGGAAAGCTTCACCCTTTCTTTAGGCTTGGCCTATCTAAGGCTGCTGCCACACTGCTGAAATAATGCAGTTTGATACAACTTTAGCTATCGTGGTTCCATCCTATGGAATCCTGGGATTTGTGTTCTGTTGAGGCACCAGAGCTCTCTGAAGGAGAAGGCTAAATATCTCACAAAACTACAAATCTCAGCATTTCATAGCACTGAGCTATGGCAGTCATGGCATTATTTCTGCAGTGCGGCAGCAGTCTAGGTAAATTATCAAAAGCACTGGGCTCTTGTTAAAAGACTATCACTTAAGTCTGAATGGAACATAGATGGCCAGCAAAAGATATCCAAAGGCAAAAAGGCAATGATGCTAGCTAGCTCTGGCCTATTCTAATGGGACTTTTAGCATGTACTATTCCTAAAAAAATATTCTGGAAACCCAGTGTGCAATTCATATCCTTGCTGCCTTTCTAGAGCTGCTTTCCTACTACTGCTACTGTGCTGGAGGTGGGCCTAGTAATGTGCTCCCCTTAAACAACACTTTGTGTTTATCCTATAAGTAGGTTTGAGCAATTTCCAGGGGTTTGGGGGCTTCCCACAAGATTTTGGAAGGCTAAACGCACACATACACACACACAAACTGCCCTGACACTCCACCTCTTTTTAAAAACCGAGAAAACCTCATTGGACATTCTAGAAGGTATGGGGAACCCCCAGTTTTGGAAAGAAAAAACTCACATTGGCCAATAGATGGAGAGAGGCATAAACATGGCTAGAAGGGGACTTTTGAATTTAAAACAGGAGGGTCAGGAGGTGAGTGGGTTGCAGGAATGAGGGAGGTCTGTATCCAAGGCCACCTATAAAGAAGAAGGAAAAAACCCAACACCCTCCTTTTGAATGAAATAGAGACATGTTGTTCACCACTTGGTATTGGCTTCCAGGACTCATTCAGGGTTTGCACTGAGATTCCCTCCAGCTTCTCTTTTTCACTAAGTTTGTCTTTGTACAACAGATGCTGTATATATACAGCAACAAATATATAGGTAAAGAAGAAGGTTTGTTATGGAACTCAGACCTCCCCTCCTTTGTGTTCTTGAGCAAGTCATTCACAGAGCATTTAGAGTGGCCTCATTGGGTGTGGGACCCCTTTACAATTTACAGTTCTAGTGCTATAATTCCACTTTGACTGGTATGCTTGCATTCTATGGAATCTGGTGGTTTGCAATCTGGTCAGAGCTCTATGGCAGAGAATTCTAAGGAGATTTTCACACGGGCTATATATCCCGTGACAGGAACAGAACAGGGTCGAGAAAGGTTTTCCCTTTCGGACAATGTTGACCCCGTTCTGTCCTGCATCCATCCTGCTCCCGTGACTGTTCCAGAACAATGTAATCATGATTTTTCATCGTGAATAGACCTCCTGTTCCATCGCTATCACGCAATCACAGGTGTGTGAACAGGAGCCCTGTTCCTGTTCTAAAATGACAGCCATGGAGGGGAGGTCCGTTCCAAGCCCTTCCTGGAGCGATCTGGACATCCAGGTAAGTGGCACCCTTTATTTTACACTCCCTGTTTTGATTGTGTGATTTAAAGTGTGTTTTTGTGCTTGGTGAACTGATTTTATGTTTGGGGGAGTTTTATTTTTTAAATTTACTGCCCAGCCAGTATCACGCAATAACGTGATAACATTTCAGACAGCCGGGCGTAAAAGCAGCCTTATGACGGCTGCATTTACGGCCAGACAGCAAGGGGAGGGGGAGCCCATTCCTGCCACGGAATTAAGGCAACTGTGTGAAAGATTTGTTATTCCGTGGCAGGAACAGGAGAGGAGGTGGTGGGGCAGTAATGGGGCATTTTGGCCCCGTGTGAAAATCTCCTAAATATCTAAACTACAAATCCAAGGATTCTGCTACATGTTGCCATGGCAGTTAAAATGGAATCATAACCCTATAAATGTGTAGTGTGAATTACCAATAGTTCTAAACAAGACATTTTTCCAAGCTCTGGTCATTTATTTCCATTTAGTCATTTTCTCTTTTGGACATAGTTACATTTTTTAAGAAGAAATTGGACTGTTCAGCTAAATGTTTGCAATGTAACACTGATAACATTTCTTTGTGATGTGTAATGTGGCTGGTGGCTCCTTTCTGTCTGAAGTATTGCAGTGCATTGATTTTGTATTGGAAACAACTTTGACATTTACAAATGTACTTTTAAGTTATATTCCTGTGTTCTGGAACTTAACAGGTAGCCAGTGTGGTTAGACCTTTGTTGTGTGCACGAAGACTTGTAATCTCAGATTGGAAAGACATCATTCCTCGTTCAGTGGTCAGAGGATTTTTTTTTATACTTCCATGATTTTTATCATATTTATTTATTTAGAGTATTTATACCCCACTCTTCAGCCACCAAGACTCTCAGAGTGGCTTACATATTGTTAGCAATAGCACTTACATTTCTATGTCGCTTTATAAAGCAAGCACTCTCTAACTGGTTTTTACAATGTGTTTAGATAATTGCCCCCAACAAGCTGGGTACTCATTTTACTGACCTATGAAAGGATGGAAGGCTGAGTGAACCTTGGAAACCTTACAGAATTGAACTCACAATATTGTGGCTGCACTGCACCACCAGGGCGCCCTTGGATCAGATGCCAACTTCAATCAGATTCCCACACACAAACATCAGTTTATATAAATGTATACACCTTGCCCTGTATTTACTATCCCTCTCCTTTTTCTGTATTTGCAATCAGAAAATCAATTGTAAAAACCCTGTTTCCAACAGTGGTTAGCTAAATACCTCTGGCATTTGGCATGAGGCTAGTCATTCCCCTTTTGGTCCTCTCTATCTGCTCTGAGAAGCATAATGGCTCTGCGTATGGAAGACCCATTTGTCTATCTTGGCTGATCCAAGGGGCCTCTGTACCCAGGGCTGGAGGGTTGCATGCATGCGCCACTTCAGATATGGGAAGCTACGTCTGGAACTTTCCAGCAACGATGCAAGGAGACTGTAACATAGCCACTGAGAAAGTTGCCACAGCATGTATTCATGCAATATTCTTAAATGATTTGTCTATTCTTTCACTAGGTTTGCGCTATTTCATAATGATGAAATCATTCTGTTGGCTTTCATTGACACAATTTTAGGTGAAATCCAATGTAAAATCCTAGCTAGATTAATCCATTGAAAACAAAAAGTCCCATTTAATTCAAAAAGCCACTCTAATTGGGACTGATGTTAAATTTAGTTCCTTGAATTTACCACCCTTTCTTTGTAGCTACCATAATCATGTTTACTCTTTTAAGTCTGCTCTTTGCTTCCTCTCATGGCATAGTTTTTCAGTACTCATTTATGTTCATCTTATTAACCTGATGAAGAAGGCACATGAAGCAGTCTTTTGAATGACTGTCATCTGGTTCCAAACATTCTAACCAATAATTTTCCTAATTATATTAAGCATTGCTAGACCTTTTTAACCCTCTGGTTTTGCAACAGATGAGAGAAAAGCAGAATATATTATAAAAACAGTACATGTTTTGCACCCCCCTCACCCAACAGAATACATTCTGTTCTTATCATTGTTCTTTTGTTTTTATTGGTCTTGAGGGTCTGTGCTTTATTTTTAGCCATTCTGAATTTTCCAATCTAATACATCTGAAGAGACCATAGCAGATGTCCAGAACCTGGAAGATAATTAATTAAGTCCTACTGTTTCCTCGCTGCACAAAAAACAATTTGTCATTGCATGTAAAATTGTATAATTGAGTATTATAAATGTTTTCAGGCCAAGTCATGCTATGAATTATTTAGTTCATCTGTACTAATTAAAAACCTATTGGAGGATTAATGTCTCGTAACCTGACAAACTACTTTACTAAGTAACAAATTATCCACTTAATGACCTCAGACAAAATTTACAGAAACCAAGAAGTAATTTATATGAGCATACACAACTAGTTTCAATGGAATATTGTTCTAAATATTTATATCTGCATACAATTTAAGTAAAAATGTCTTTGTTTGAAATATAAATCACCCAGGAACAGACATTTATCAGCACTTTGTATGTAAGTAAGTTCACGCATTTATTTAGCTGCTTCTGTGTTTTAAGTTCTAGGCACTGAGTTGTAGGGAAGTAAAATAATATCAGTTTAGCTCTTCTTAGTAGCTCTTAGTAGTTCTTTTTACTCAAAAGATAAAATTTTGAATTTCCAGAACTTTGCCAAAGGCTTCATTAAGATGCATACAGTATCTGCTTACCCTCCAACATTTCCAAGGTGAATGTGACCAAGCAACATCTGAGTTTGGACAAGATGGCAAAATGTATGAATGAGGAAGAGATAAGCTAGGACAGGCTGTAGTGGTTTGGTTTTGCCTGGTCTTAATGGGGAAACCAGGATCCTGCCCCCTCCCCTTCTTTCCTCCCTGCTGAGTTAGCTAAGTACAAACTACTTTTGCACCTTGAACTCTATTCTTAGCAGCTGAAGTAAGCTGAGGATGAAGAAGGAAAGCAGGAGGCAGAAGAGAGAGAAGCTGGGACATTTTAAATGCAACTGAAAAAGCAGGACAACACAGGATTTATTGTGACTGTCCCTGACAAATTGGGACAGTTGGATAGTATGTGGCTGGCACTGCTATTGTTTTTGGTTGGTTCCAAGGGTGGACGAAGGTTAATACTTTTTTAAAGAAAATTGTACCTGCAAATTCCATGACTGTATCGATACCAGTCTAGGGTTAAACACCAAGATGGATACAATGATCTCCTTTTCTATTTGTATCATCAAAAAAATCTGTTCAGAACAACATGGGAGGTGGCATAGGAGGATCCAGAGTGCAGGACGAAGGACTGATAAAAATGCTTTCCCTTCCCTTTCTGTGAATGGCAGGCAACCTCTGTTTGGTTCCTTCTCTGAAATTAGCTGGAGTCCAAGCTTCAGAATCCATTCTTATGTGTTTTGTATGGCCTGTTTACAACTTTATAATATCGTATTTGTGTTGAGAAGTACTAATGTGTTATTTACCAGTTACAGAGAAAGAAAGAACAAATGAATGAATTAGACCATTGGTAACCTGAATGCATCACCATGTCAGGTTATAATTTCCATTAAATTCATCAATTAAAACCAAATAATATTTTACAGAAAGTAATGTGTTATATTTGACTAGTTTAATGGCGCTCTCTGACTCAACAAGGTGAAACTAGTAGATATTACTAGCATTCAGCATACAGAGTTGTTTTTTGTTATCACTGGAAATCCCTCTTCCCTCAATCTGTTCATGTTAAACTACACCAAGAAGAAAATCTATCCTTTTTCTCACACAGCCTTCCCTACATTGAGAGGCTGGTTTGCACATATAAAGGGACAACCCTTATATTGCTATATTCTGTCCATGAATATTCCTCCTCATTTGAAAATTATAACACCATTGTAAAAGCAAATGTTCAATATCAGTAGCATGTCAAAGTTATATATAAAGATTGGGCCTGATTCAAATTTTAAACTCTTGGCTATCATAAATGGTCTTAGATACTCAGTCACCATAGCCACATTACCCTCAACAGTGAGATAATTTATAATTAACTGCATTACCAATAGATATTTTTTAAAATTTATAACCATTTTTTTAGACATGTATTAATAGTCAGGTTTGAAGTTCAAAGTCAGATCCTTCAACTGAACTAAAGTTTAACCAGACTTTTATTCTGATCAATATGACAGCTTAATGTTCAAATGAGAAGCATAAGTAAGTCCTTAAGGGCTCTACTTACAAAGTATTCCCACAGTCTTAAAGATACCTTCAATATGTCTACAGGGATAAATACTGACTTTGAAAGTCTCCCCCATCAATGTTTCTCGCCCTTTGGTTTTAACATCCGGTAATATTGGGCAGTGACTTTTTTTTAGCATTCTGTTCTCATCCACAACACAATTGGTTTTGACATTTTACAAAATGTAGTCACCAAACAAAGATTAACCATAGAATATAGCAATTCAAAAAGTTCAACAAATGTAGAAGAACAGAAACAGGAAGAAACAAAGCCCTGAGCTACCTACCTATTGCAGAAAAGCAAGACAGAAGCAGAAATGTTACCCAAATTGTGTGGGGTACATGGAGACCCATTTGGGACACTCAAATTAAGATATTAAACTGGGGAATTTTAATTAGCTCAAATATATGGCTGTGAGAGGCCGGGTAACATAGGGACCTTTGCACCTGTGTATACCAGTACTCACTGATGAGTCTTCAAGCCAAAATTAAATAAAAATGGTTTTTATTGGAAAATAGTCACAGAAGCATTCACACATGCACTCAGGTTTACAAGACAACCACACAAAGCTAACAAAGTACCAGGAGGAAATATTTGGATACAGCAGTGGCGCTTAATCTTTTCTTTACCAAGGACCCCCCCCTTTAAATATCTTTTTTGTTATGGACCACCAAGACTTAACTCAAGATTTAAAACCCTAACAACAACAACACATGGTGGTGGTGGTGATGATGATGATGATGATGATGATGATGATACAATTACACCATCCATTAAACCTTCCCTCAGAGGCACTGGATGGTAAGGGAAAACTTTTCTCCTGGTTCTTCCTGCAAGTTTGTGGCTGGAGCAGACTGAATGGCAATGTGCATGCCAAGCCTATGCCTTGGCTCCTGTCACATGGCCACTCTACTGCAGGCAGGAGGTGGGCAAAGCAGTTTTCAAGCCCTTGTGGACCCCCTGTGAGGACACTGTGGTCCCCTGAGGGTTCCTGGACCACAGGTTAAGAACTACTAGAATAGAGGAATAGATTCAGATTACCTGTCTAAGGAGCAGAGATTTGTGCAGAAAAAAAACACTCAGGCCTGAATCTATGGGTGACACAGCAAACCAGCAGAGTAATGGCATATGAAGAACTGTGCACATGTGGCTAGGGTTTGGGAGTAATATTTATACCCAATATTCACACCCTTAAGTGGTGTTTTGAATGAAATACTCAAAACATTGTATTTCACTCAAAACACATCTTAAGGTGAGTTTCCCAGGGTTAAACAATGCAAGTCTCAGACACATAATTTGTCATTAATAGTTGAGACATTAATGTTAATGGGCTTATGGCAGCCTTCGTATTGTGAATAGGAGGTGTGAAGGAAAGACATTTCATGGATAATGGAGATCCTGGTCACTCTTTGTTTTGATGTATGACTCACTGCCAGGTGCGCCCAGGGAAGATTAGCACATTCTACCTCAATGACTGTCTAGGGGGTAGGTTTGCTTAATCACATCCTGGGTGTATTTGATTCTGAAGAATTTCCAATGACACCTTTGTAGGCCGTAGTGACCTTCACTAACCCCTTTGTTTGGGTTGCCCTGGTCTGCTTGAAACCACATGAAGTGTGTAATAAGCCAAATTATGAATTATCAAAGAGAGGGGGTGTAAGGCCTGGTAACACAGGGAGGTAACCAAGTAAGGCTTAATCAGCCAGAAGGATTTTTTTCATCACTGATACTAAACTTAATCCCTGCTTATCACCAATCACACTGTGGTGAGTTTTTGCAATTATCTACCAGGCAATCTATAGGGCCAGTGTGGTGTAGTGATTTGAGTAGTGGAGTAGGACTCTCCCCATTTAGCCATGGAAAACCACTGGGTGACCTTGGGCAAGTCATACTCTCAGAGTGAGGCAAAGGCAACCCACCCCAAACAAATCTTGCCAAGAAAACCCCATGATAGGTTTGCCTTAGGGTCGCCATAAATCTGAAACAACTTGAAGCCACACAGGAACAACAACAACAACAGCAGCAATAATCTATAGGGAAATAAGCTATTTAAGAAGCCCAGCTAGAGACTTGATTCTTTTGAGCCAGAATTCACTTCCTGCAGTAATGTTTAAATCAGAGGGGGGCAGAGAGCCTGCTTTTGCTATTGATTTTAGAAATCCAGAGGGCCTAAAACAGAGGGGAAAGAGGCCAAGGGTTAGAACTTATGGGTTTCATAAAAGGCCTACTTCCCTACCGTTTCTCACCAAATTTGAACAGTGCCCCTTGCTGCTTATTTTAGATACCAAGAGCATGTGAAGTAATAAGAGAGTATCTTGATTATATGCAGAGCTTCCCCCCGCCTCTTCAGTGGCTCACCTGTACCAGCCCACACATACCTATATAATCTCAAAAAGAAGTGAGAGGGAAATACACAAATAAATAAATAAAAATAGGTTAGGCACCTTGAATAGCTCCTTTGAAAGTTCAGACTAAAATTCAGAGCTGCCCCACTACTGTTGAATCCATCAGGTGCCACTGCATTCATTTCAGGACACAAAATGACTCAACAGTTAGAAATGCATGGCAAGCCATAGAAAAAGGAGAAAATAATCCAGTTTTTCCAAAAATAATACCTCATATACTTCTGTTTTAAAATTTCTTACCCATATCTGGAGAAAAAGATTGTGCTGATATTCATCTCTTTCTCCTAAGGTCAGATTATCTTCAGCAACAAAAATCAAGAACAGAAATATTTAAGAAACACATGAGAGCTGCAAATATGAGTGAACAAGCCATGGTTATTCCACATTAAACACTGTTTTCTAGAAGCAGCACTGGATAAATATCTTAACTCATTGCTGAGAGAATGCTATTAAGACAACATAATAAATCTCAACAGCATAAAATTAAAGATAGTGTTCCTACCTAGTAAACAAAACTGAAAATATTTCAGATATTTATTTTATTCATCATTATTGCAAGTCAGCCTTCTCTAGGTTGGTACCATGTGGTATTAATTTCAGCTCCCATCAGCCCCAGCCAACATAGCCAGTGACCAGGAATGCTGGAAGCTGTAGTTCAAAACATCTGGAGGATGTGTTGTTGGGAAGGGATGTTATAAATGATGCAGTGAGGGAAATGCAACTTAAAATGACATTTGGGTGGTGCATCTTGGCCGAACAGCACTGAACAGCATTTTGCTAGCAAAGAAAGATGAGCTTAATATACTGTCATCCAATGGGCGACCTAACTTTCACCTTGCATACTTGTGGCATCTTATAGCCCCAGAGGCAATTCATGAACTTTTTGTACTGCCAGACTCAAGACCTTCTCAGAGAATATTCAGGTGCCATATCTGATATAAAAAGGCTTATGTCTCATCTTAAACTTCCATTTTAACACCAAAAATAAGATCCTGACTTACGTCTCCTAAAATATAGTTTGGGGGGAAAAAAGAGACCAGAGTGTGCTCCATTTTAATTAACTTGGTAAGATAAGGCACTCTCTTCACTGCCCATTTATTTCCATTATTAATAAATTAATAAAAATTAATTTTCTCAAGGTGAAATTGAAACTTTGGAATAGATGGAGCAGGTTTCACATATCCTAGCTGATTCACATTCAAACTGTATTTTGGACATCGCTGATGCATCATTTTATGCACACCATTTAAACTGTTTTGTGGTTCAATTGCTTTATAATGTGAATACATTTATAGTACACTAATTTATCTGCCCCACACAGGCTTGAATTTAAAATTCAATATATATCCAGTTAACAAGATTCAAAACATTTTATGCAAAGAATAGAGATGATGCTTAAACAAAAGCTGCCTTGAATCCTGTGCCGGGAGAAAGGAAGAATATACATTTTAAAAAAAATATGTCTTTTAGTTGTCTGGAACTGTATCTTAGGGTCCAGCAATGGAAAGGCCTTACTCGAGTAGCTGGGATGTTAGTGTTGCTCCCAGACCAGTCCAGATTATGGCTACCTATTCAACACACAGAATTAGGGAACACAGTGTATTTCCTCATAATGCCACCATACAGTCTGGAGATTATCGGACGGGGACAAAAATAGTGTCTCCATCTCGCTATCCCCTCTCCCGACACCCTCCTGACACTGTCCCGGTGCAAGAATGAAAAGTTTTGCACCTACCTTAATCACGCGTCCGTTCTCTCCCCTGGACAGCCACGGAGTGAATGCAGCTTTTTGAAGCCACATTCACTTCCTTGTTTGAAATCCTGGGCTGTTCTCACAAGAGGACGAGCGTACAGGAAATTCAAACTTAAAAAGAAAAATAAACTTTAAAAATGACAGGAAGCAGAAAAATACACTTTTAAAACCCCAAGTAACCCAGGGAGAGGGTGGGAAGGGTGTCACTTTACCTGGATGTCCCTATCACACCTGGAAGTGTTCTAGAATGGACTTCTCACTGTGGCTAGCATCGCGCCAGCATAATGGGGCACCTTTTCGCTCGCCTGTCATTCCATGACAGGAACAGAATGGGTAATCTAGTCACAGCTTAAGCTGTGAATAAGAAGAAACGAGGACAAAACGGGGCCAGCATGGGAGTGTAACAGGATGAGGATGATGTTGTCTGAAAGGTAAGCCCATTGGCGATCTCCTGGCATTTGTGTAATGCCATATTTGATAATTTCCTATATATCTTCTGTTGTTACTCATTTTAAATGCAATCCACCTACTCTCCTCTCTCATTCACTGTAACTAGACGGTATCACTGGAATACAAGTTTGGAAGCTTTCAGAATAAGAAGCAGAAATTGTAAGTAAATTCATATTTTTGATCCAGCACTGCAGTGCATTGCAGTGCATAGCAGAAGCTTTCTCGTTTCCAGTAAAGAAATTGAAATGAACGTTCCAGTCAAAGTTAGAGAGGAGTCAAAGAGGAGAAGGAACAGGGACATTTCTACTGTTTTGCCACTTTTCTTTGGATTGTGGTAGAGTCCCGGAACAGAAGAACAGATTAATCATGTCAACATCGTGTGAGAAGGCATGATGGGATGCACTACTCTCGGGGTTTACTGCTGCTTCCCTTCCCTTGTGCAATAAGGCTTGAACCTAGTCCCAGTGTGGAGTACATATAAACACTGGGTGCCATATGTAGTCCTTTGAGTACAGGCTTGAACATGTAAGGTACATTGTATTAAAACATACAAAAACACGTTGATTGAGAATTCAGATAATGTCAATTTGCTCTATATATGCACAGAGAAGCAGGAGCAAAGCATTTCCACTTTAGAACTAAAGCAGTGTTACAAAAAGAAACCAGTCAGGGGCAGGCCTGTGGCCACCTACAAAACAGGAAAGAACTGTGGGCACATAAGAAGACTTTCTTCTATCTACAGCAAGCCTCTGGGTCAAATCCCACAAATGTATCTTATGTTCATGCACACAAGGTGTACATACTCTCTCAGTCACACATACTCTGATCTTCTGTCAGTATTATAAACCCAAAGAAAAATAAATAATAAAGTATCTGTCATATATGACAAGTCCCATTAGTATACTAAAGGGTAGGGGTTTCTTCCCTATCATTCAGGAAAAAATGCAATTACGCTAAATCTTAAAGAGCAACATTGTACTGAGAAGTTCAGGCATAGATAGATACAACCCCACAGACTATGCCCTTGCCTTTAAACTTTCTAATCGAATCCTGCCTTTCCCTTAAATAATGCTAAGTCATGTACAGTAACATAGAAATGTCAGCTGATAATCGAATCGCTCTAGGAGTTCAAATGGCATGTGCCTCAGGCTGCAGCTGACAATAGACTTCTTCCAGAGAAGCAACTCATCTCGACACAAGAGTCAGGATTATTGGAGCTAGCTGTCATGCAGCTCTCTGAACATGCCGTATTTCTGTTAGCAGAGGGTATTGGCCCAAGCTGACCTTCTGTACTCTGCTGGAGGCAATCACATCAAAGGCCTTTTCTGATTATTGAAAGTGATTGGCATGCAGCTAATGAGGCTCTGCACCAAAGCTTCAGGATTCATCACAGCCCTGTCCAAAGGAACTACAGATCCCTATATCTTCTGACCACAATTTATTAAATCTTTCCTGTTCAAATTTCCATCCCCAGTCTAATTTGTAATTTGAGTATTTCAAGGCAAATTGGTGGCCTGTTTCAATAAATCTATTGGTTTTTAGTTGCTTAACCTTAACAAACAAACAAAAAGGTGCCACCTTATTACTTTAGGCACTCTATCTCTTTTATATATCACTAATCACCTAAGAAATTACTCCTCAATTGAAAAACCTGACACATATAATCTGGGCACGATTTCACTGGCCACAGAACAAGAAGAACCAGCTTCCTTATTATCCACTGATTTCATAGAGGAAATAACAAAAAATAGTAGTTCCTGGAGAGACAGTGTAATGTGATAGCTACAAATGTGATCTGGGGAGTTTCCCATAAAAATGTCCCCTCAGCAATGAACTCTTGCAGGCTTTAGGCAAGTCAGTATTCTCTCTGCCTCGGCCACTCATCAGCAATATGGAAGTAGCACAATACTCTTCTGCCTCAAGAGGGCTGTTATGAGAATTACTAAGATAATGTCTGTGAAGGGCACTGAAAACTTGAAATGCACTTTATTATTATTATTCCTCTAGAAGTTATTCCCCTGACCCTCTGTGGAGAAAGATTTCTTATTAATAATCCTGCTACAAGGACTATTGCCACAGTCAGTTGATGTGCACACTACATGGCAGTACATGCTACCTACTGTACACAACTCAGAACTCCTTGCTCAGACCCGTTACAATATAGAATTCCCCAGCAGTATTGCCAGCATTATTTTCTGAAATCCCAGCAGTAATTACCAAGTAACATCGAGTGGGCCAACATTTGCTAGGACTTAAATGAACCACTAATGTGCACTGTGTTCTCAAGGATATTGTACTATTGATCAAAATTAGCATTTTCTTGTTTAAAAGCAATTAATGACTATTTAGGTTAATGAATATTTATAAAGCTAGATCCCAATCTCTCTCTCTCTAAGCTGCCATTTCCCCACATTTGGTTGCAGAACAACATAGTCTGTTTTTCCTCTCTGGGGAATATAGTTTCTCTTTGCTGCCTAAGCTGTACTAGAGGGACAAAAAGAAATTAAAAAAAATAAATAAAAAAGAAGCTGCAGCATTGCAAGCGTTAATCAAAGCTCTAGGAAATCAGACCATGCTAAATGCACTGTGGTGTCACTAAGGCTGGTGTCATCCCTATCCACAACAATGTCACCTGGTGCAGTTCGGCTTCTTCACACACCCCTAGCACCACCACTGCTAATGCATATTTCCAATGCTGAGAAGAATCATTTATGTAAAGGTGGGAGGAACCAGATCTCTTGCTGCTTAACAGTTTTTGCTATGAGGTAGAAACATAGGAATCTGCCTTGCACTGAGTCAGACCACTAATCCATCCAGCCCAGTACACTCAGCTTGGATTGGAAGCAATGGTTATCCAGGGTTTCAGGCTGGATCCTAGCCCTATCCCTATGCAGCTCTGAACCAGATCAGAACTTACTTAGTTTCTGAAATCAGGAGAGATGGGTGAATACTGATCATACGGTAAAGAAAGAACTTCCCCCTCTGTGGTGATACAAGATGAAAGGCCCTGGTATCTTATTTTTTTAAAAAAAATATTTTTTATACCCCGCTCTTCAGCCACAAAGCTATGAGAGTGGCTTACAACCTGTTTTAAGCAATAGCAATTTACACATCTACACTACATTAAGCAGTTTCCAATGTGTGTTAGCTAATTGCCCCCACAAGCCGGGTACTCATTTTACTGACCTATGAAAGGATGAGTGAACCTTGGAGCCCGCTGGAATCGAACTTGCAATGTGGTGACTTGCAGTACTGGCATTTAACCACTGCGCCACCAGAGTTCTTCCTTAGAAGGCTGTCACTCTGACAAGAATTTGGCTTCTGGACTGTGGCCCTGCCAGCAGACATTCAGCAGAGGTAGGGCTAGATGGACTGAACACAAAACAAAACTACCAGTTGCTTTGAGAGCATTTGCTTAACTTGTAGGACTTTTTCAGACACTGAAAAATAATGCAAGCAGCCTCTTCAGCTTGCAAGGCTGCTATGCTGCAAAGCGTCCCTTTCGTATGACGTTCACCCCTGCCGGTTGCGGTACCGCGGGGAGAGTTGAGCGTCATATTTCATTGTTTTTTACTCACGAAAGTTGATCGTGAGTAAAAAGCGACGAAATATGACGCTCAACTCTCCCCGTGGTACCGCAACAGTACCGGCAGGGGCGAGCGTCATACAAAAGGGACGCTCTGCAGCGCAGCAGCCTCGCAAGCTGACGAGGCTGCTTGCATTACTTTCTTCACGTCCAAAAAAGTCCGTACACTTTTCATCTTGCCCTCTATAAACAGCACTCATATTGCAAAGTCCTATCTACAGTTGCTGTTGACACAACACTGAGGCCCTTGCCAACATAAACTATGGCCAAGGGCTATGGAAGATTAACTGGCCAAATGGGTTTTACAAAGGTATTTAAATAATGCACATGTTCAAATTATACTTTTTAGGAAATCATAAAAGAGAAAGAACTTCATCTTCATGATATGGAAGCTATTTCAAGAGAAGAAAGTTTACATCAGCCTTCTCCAACCTGGTTCCCTCAATCATCCCCAGACAGCTTGCTGGTTTACTTTCTGAGATGCAAAACTGATCAAATGAAAAACTAGATGAGGAACAGATACACCAAGGGCCCATCTACGTGAGGGGGGGAAAGCCAAAGTACCTCGTAGTATTGGCATCTCGCAGGAGCAGCGACATGTCTAAACAGTTTTTCTGGCCTTGGAAGCACCCATAAGCCTCACATTTCTGATGGCAGCAGCGAGTGATTTACTCACGTTGGATCTTCACTGCCACTGTTTTGTTTTTTTTTAAAGTCATCCCAAGGTGTGCTGGTGCAATACAGCGATTCTCCAATTTTATAGAAAAGCAAAACAGAAACTATTGATCCTGTTTTATCACCTTACCAATCACTCACTAAGGTGAAAATCCAACATGGTGGCAGCGGGTGCTTGCCATGCTAGCAAGCCCTTCCCCTGCTCTTGCCCAGCCAATCAGCTTTGTGCTTCCCTTCAGATTTCCTGTCATTCGCTAGTCCAAACAAACAGAGATGTGCACCCCCTTCATGGTTTTTGAAAAAGTACGGGGAAATCTGCAAAGGCTTTTACCCTATTGTTTTTGCTGTTTTGGGGGGCCCTCCTTCTGAATAGTGTGGATTGATACTGAATCCCGTTTAGACTGGTAGGATTCCCAGCTAAATCCACGAGGGGTGTTTTCACTGTTTAGATCGGCTCCAAATGTTCTAAAGAGCTTGTCACAGTCTTGTTTGGAGAATACAGGCATAAGACAGAAAGTTATTTCCTCCCTCCCCCCATCTGTCTGCTCTCTCTCTCTCTCTCTCTCTGCTTTAACAAATTAAATTATTTATAATTGAAAGAATTATCTTAGAAATTAATTTGTCTTTAGTATGATCTGGACATATGAAAAAGTAGAAAAAATATCAGCAGACATATTCACAGAGTTGTAGGGGGCTAAAGCATTTGATACAGTGCTCTCACCCCAGCTACAAATGGAATGGTTGATTGTTAAGACAAAGGAGTTTTATAACATCTCCCCACAGTCAATGATAGAAATATTCTTCACTCCAGCCCTTGGCTTTTCTGCTTTTATATTTATTTTACTTTGTACAAGGCAGCTAGAAGAAGAAACAAATACAAATTTCTCTGAAATAAGCTGCTATCTTGGTTTCTCCTGAGCAAGTGAAGCTTCAAGTCTCTTACTGGGTATGGGAGCTTGAAATCTTATTAAGCTTTATTTCAAAAGTGGACTATTCTTCATGAAACAGAATGTTATTCAGCAATGTGAGAGAAGAGATTGCTGATCACTGAAGCAATCTTTAAATCCTCTACAGTCATAACAATCATGAAGAAATCATCATTTGTTTTGGGTTTCTTTGGTCAGTAACATATTGGTGGTAAACTTCATTGGCAGCTAGGAAGAAAGGACTTGTGAGTTCATAAGGAAATAAATTATAATATCTTCCTTCTTTCAGTCTTCCCATTAGGATACATTATTTTATTGCAAAATGACACTCAGGAAGACGTGGTGAGAGGCTGACTCTTCAAAGTTTAGAGCTCAGTGAATGAACAATACTATATATAGCAACTTACTATTAAACCAAAGGAAGAATGAGATAGATAGGTTATTATTACAAGAAAGGAGTAGCCAGAACAGACAGTAATGATACAATATATTTGGATTGGCCAGTAATACCAAAGTAGCTGGAATACATTGGCAATACCACATAGGGATGTAGGAAGCCTTCTACTGAGACAGAGTACAGTATGACTCTCAATTCCACAGTGCATATGTTCCTGAACTTACCATGGAAATGTGAAACCATGAATAATAGCAAACTCTAATGAAATGAATGACTTCCAGCCCAAGCATACCATTGATTTGCACTGGAGGACCTAGAAATTCCTAGAGAGAACACATTTCTAGGCATTTTCTAGCTTGACTCTATGGTACGCCTTGTTACCTGAATTGTGTGGGGTTTGCGGTAACCCAGTTGTGTCACTCAAATTAAGATATTAATATGGGGAATTTTAAACTCAAATTAGGCTGCGAGAGGCCAGATAACTATGGGACCTTTGCACCTGTGTATACCAGTACTCACTGACATGACTCCAAGCCAAAAAGTAAAATAAAAATGTTTTTTGTTGGAAAATAATTATGGAACCACTCACACATGCAGCCACACTTCTAGCAATCACATAAGGCTAGCAAAGAATCAGGAGGAAACATTGGGACAGAGAAATAGATTTGGAGGAGGATGAGCTATACTTTACCTGTTGTGAAGAGCAGAGGTCCCTGCAGCAAAGATTACTCAGGCTTGATGCTGAGGTGCACAGAAAATGGGCAGAGTGATGGTGTTTAGAAAACTGTGAGCACCTGTGTTTTGGGGTGATATTTATATCCTATATTACTCCCTTAAGGGATATTTCGAGTGAAAACAATGTTTGAATGAGATTCCCAGAGTGAAACAATGGAACCTTCAGCTTCGTTAATTACTGTTAATGGTTGGATCATTAAGACTGATGGGTTTCAAGGTGACCTTGTATTGTTGGATAGGAAATGTGGGAAGTAAGACCTTTGCAGAATAATGGGTGTTCCAATCCCATATTTGTATTTGAGTATGACTCATAGTCAGGTGCATTGTGGGTGGATTAGCATATTCCTTCCTAACAACTCATCTAAGGGGGCTCTGCATAACCAGTCCTGGGCATGTCTGTATTTTTGGGAATTTTCTGAGACAACTTCATTTAGAAATAATAATAATAATTATTATTATTATTATTATTTCTATCCCGCCCCTCTGCGACGCAATCTGGGCAGTTTACGTCATAAAAATCCCATAATCCCCTAACCCACCCACCCCTTAAACATTATTAAATTAAACAGATTAAAAATGTACAATAATTAAAAAGAGGGGGGAAATGAAATAATCCAGTGGCTGCTACAGGGAAAAGGCAGCCGAATCTTCAGGCTGGGATAGCTATTTGAGAAAGGCCTGCTGGAAAAGATCCATCTTGACAGCTTTTTTGAAGCTGTCTAAGGTGGTCATAAGACAATCTCGTCCAGCAGGCCATTCCATAATCTGGGACAGACAGCAGAGAAGGCCCCCTGGGGACCTCTGCATGAACCCCTCTATGAATAGCCTGGTCTACCGGGACCTACATAAACTGTTAATTAATATAAACCTTATGAATTATTGCCAATTAATAAATTATTGTACGGGGGTGTAAGGGCATGCAACAGCCTCTGGTGGAAGCATACCATAGAATCGCTCTGGAGGACCTAGAAAATGTCTAGAGAGAAGGTAAGTGAAACTGTGGATACTGGTCCCGTGGCTATGGGGGTCATACCTTATTGGTCCACCTAGTTCAGCATAGTTTACATCAGATGTAGGCTACTGTGACCCTCTAGATGCTTGTGGCCTGCAACTCCCAATCTCCCATAATCTCACAGCATTGGCTATACTGGTTAAAGTAGATGGAATTTGTAAACAAACATATGGAAAGCCAGAGTTGTTCACCTATGCCTACACTGATTAGCAGAGCTTCTCCATGATTTCAAGACAGAGTCTTTCCCAGCTCCAGCTGGAGATGTCAAAAACTGACCTGGACTTTCTGTATGTAAACAATGAGCTATTAGGCACAATGTTAATGCACTAACAACAAACAGCATCACAAAATGCAACAGGCTGATGTCATGCACTGAAGTCACTCAGAAATCCAAAGAGAGCAGTTAGGGACTGGGAAGAAAAAGAGGGAAAGCTAAGGGAAATTCAGCTACGTATCATCTGGAGGTTCCTTTTTTGGTCAGAGAATCCCCCTTGTCAGCTTGAATAATGGCATTGCTAACTGGAGGATTCTAGATGTTACAGTCCAAAAAAGTAACCTTTCCAGCCATGGCTGTAAAGAGCATATCTCTACTATCCCATAGAAAGAAGAAATACATGTCAGCCAATAATTATTAAAAAGCACATGAGAGTCAGTAACTGGTTAGCCTTTCTTAAAAGCTAGACTTTGCACTTCTTTGGATTTTTGCAAAACCAGGAAGCTTTACCTCAGCCTTTCATGACTTGGCTCTCTCCCATAATCTCTGACCACCAACTTCTTGGCAGGGCCTGATGGGATTTTTAGTCCAACACATTTGTTGGGGCCCAGGTTAGGGAAAGCTGATTTAGTTGTAGTTAGTTCAATTCAGGAATGCCACAAGGTTAATTTGGCCCAAATGACTGTTTCTTGTCTGTTGGAATTGCTCCTTCCCTTCCCTAATTCACCTCTGGACATACTAAGCACCGAGGATCCTTGCAAAGTAAACACTTTAGCAAGAGTTATCACTTATCCCATTAAATTTTGCAAAGGTAAACAGATAGTCTCTAGATATATTTATCCATTTAAATGAAAGGAACTGCTTGTTTTGACAGCTCCGTGTGGAGAGATTAACGAGTATATACTGAAATAGATCAATACATGTTGAAAATATTGGTTATACATCAACTGTTAATTTCCTTGCAGTATATACCAAACTGCCCTGTCTCATTTTAGTGCTATTTGTTGATGGCCTCATTTATGTTAACCATCTCAATTAGTCTAACACATTAATACAGTCAAATAGAACCTCTAAGAAAATGAAAAAAACGTTGTTTTACTCTCAATTAAACACACCTTAATTAAAGGGCAAAAGTGGAAAGCCAGATGCCATGGCTATTTATGTCTTTAAATATCTTGTACAATCACAGCTGCTTAATATGCAGCTGTGAGATGCACATAACATGAAAAATGAACATTTTTTTCCTTTCCTGTATTTATGTTGTCATTAAATATTCCCTCTGCAGTTCTATGATATCTAGCCTTTTCATTTAAAATTGTATTAGTAAAAAAAAAATTAAAAGTATTTAGGTAAAAGGTTTTCTTTATAATGATTTGTAGAATTTACCTCCTAAAATGTTTCGTGACGAATACTGATATTAGTAACAAAAACGTTACAGTGATGATGCTAGACATAGTTTTATAATCTTTGTAAATAAGCAAACAGTAGGTCAATAGTTAAGTAATCTGACCTGCAATACTTAGCAGTTTAGATGCAAATAGATGAGATTCATTGCAGGCAATGCTTCACTTCTGATCTCACTTGAAGGAGTTTGAATTCCTGGCTGTATGAAATGCCATCTGTCACAAATAATGGCATTAGCTATCCTTTCTAGTTTGGGAAGAAGTGTGGGAAGTAAAGTTCTAGTATGTGAGCACCGCTGCTGAAGTTTGCAACTTACTCCATTGACTCAAATCTAGGTTGCAATCTGAGGGTAATATTGAGCATTAATCATGTGGCTTCCCTTCAGACACAGAATCTTTCAACCACAAATAGCCACTGCAGGGGTGGGGGTGGGAACTGCAATCTGAATTAGGCCAGTGGCCACTTGCGGCTTCCATCAGTGGAGTGGTGAATCTTCTCCATGTTTTGGAGTTATCCAAGGTGCTGAACTATACTCTCTTCAGCACCTTGATTAGAGCCTTCAAACCTATCCAGAATCCAGGGTATTTTCACCACTCCATTTATACTGGAGCAACTTTCTGCCACTGGATCAAGTCCTCCTTGCTAATCCCATGAGCTTCAACAGGAACTATCCTTCTCTGTGCAAAAAAACAAAACAAAACAAAACAAAAAAGTGTAAGTCCCCAATCCTCAATCCAGATCAGAAATACAGCAGTAGTATATGGGTTAATGTCCTTACCACCCCCACTGCCATAGTCTTAGTCTGGACTGAGAGCTCCACAACAGCTATTTGAGAAAGAAAAGTGCTGCATTAAAGGGCCAACAGCATGATTAGCAGCATGTGTTATTTGGCTCTATTAGCAGGTAAAGAACTATATATATAGTCATATTGTAGGGGAAGTACAGTTGGCTCTCCTTATCCATGGGTTCTATCTCCACGGATTCAACCAACAGCTTGAAGATACTGGTTTTTTTTTTTAAAAAAAATATTCTAAACAGCAAACCTGGCTGTTCACCATTTTATATAAGGGACACCATTTTACTATGCTATTGTATATAATGGGACTTGAGCATCCATGGATTTTGGTATCCGTGGGCGGTCATGGAACCAAACCCCAGCAGATACCAAGGGCCCACTGTATTTTCCCACTAATGCACAAAATCACCTGGCTTTCTATTTAAAAGTAGGAATTCAAAATTATTTTGTATTAGGCAAATTTTTAATGACCAACGGAGGCTTGAGGCATGCTTCCTGCCCTCTGGATCCTTGAGTTTTGTGGTTATTAAGAGCAACCAGATTTCAATCATCAACCTGCCTCTTGGAGGGCTGGCCATACCTTTAGGCATGCTGAAGTGGCCACTTCAGACAATAGACTTGGCATGTCATGAAAAGGAGGCAAATTTAATTTGTTATTATAAATCCTGCTAGAGATGGAGAGGTACTTGTGGGATTTTTGGACTCAAGTGCCAAAACAACCTGGACAGATGACTGTTATTTGCTGCTCTACCCCAGGAATGAAAATGTTTGGCCCACCCCCATTAAGAGTCAGTATGATGTAGTGGTTTGAGCACTGGACTATGACTCTGGAGGCCAGGGTTTGTATCCCTGCTTAGCCATGTAGATTCCATTGGGGGATCTTGGGCAAGTAACACTCTCTCAGCCACACACAAAGGCAAAGGTAAACCCTCTCTGAGCAAATCTTGCCAAGAAAGCCCTGTGATAGGTTCATCTTAGGGTAGCTATAAGTTGGAAATGACTTGAAGGCACACAGCAACAACAACAACAACTCTCATTACTCTTGGAGGAAGGCAGGACTTTCTGCCCTCAAAGAAAGCAGTGGCTTAACTTCCTTTGAAGAAAACCAAGCTTTAAATCCTGCGTATTTGAATTAGAGCCATCCAGTGTCATACTAGCTATTCTTGAACAAGGTTCTGGAACACACAGTGGTGTTTCAACTCCAGGAAGTTTTGGATAACACTGATTATTCAAGTGTGTCCTCCAAAGCTCATCTAAGTCAACATGCTGCCAATGAAGAAATCCACAGCTAAAACATTCCTACAAATAGGTACCCAAGCTTTGTTTAAAAGCCTCCAACAAAAGAGACTCCACAACTTTCCAACAATTTTTTCAGACCATCAGGAGGTTTGTCTCTCAATGGTCTGTCTCTGTTCTTGTAATTTAAATATATTGGTTTGGGTCCTACCTTCCTGGAGCAGCAAAAAGTAAGCTTACTTCACCTTCCAGGTAACAGTTCTTCATATAATTGAAAATGGCTATAAAACTGCTTTGTATTTTCTCTTTTCCAAGTCAAACATACTAACCCCTTCAGCAGTTCCCATGCCCTTTGCCATCTTCATTGTCCTCCTCTGGACACCTCCAGTACAGCACTATGGCTGATACACTATGGCATTGTTGGTACTTCTGCTAATGCTACCTCCTCCCGAAAAAAAACATACCTCTTAAGCTGTGCTGCAGACTGGGGCACTGGAGGGTGAGAATTGCAGCACTTTCCTGGTCTCAGGCACATTGAGACAGGCAGCTGGAGACCCATTAGGTCCTGCCACAACTACTTCTTCAACATGTTCTGCGACTGGGAGAACACTTCAGTTATGATTTTCCAGCGCTCTGATCTACAGTGGCTCCAAAACTCTTCAGTTGGGGGGGGGGAACAGCCTGACTTAAGAGGTAGGTGTGGGGAGTCATGTTCATTTGTAGCCAACCACAATTGTGAACCCCCAAAGTTATGAGATCATGCCTGACTCACAGTCTCATAAATATAGAAGAGGATGCCAGCCTATATGTTCTTCTGTACCTTTCAGAAGTTTCTAATACTAACAGATATGGGTTCTTTCTGGATTAGCTTTATCTTATAAGAGTATTTTTCCAGCAAGCAGTACAGTGGCTCTAGTACTTTCTGAGAAATGGATCCAGAGATAGCATTGAAGGCCTTCTTGTCAGGATCATAGTACATTACACTTCTCTTCTATACCATGGCTATTGTTCTTTGTGGTGTCTAGTGTTCCAGCTTGTGTCTCATGCATGTTAGCCTCTATGTGAAATTCCTGGAAGAATACATCCAAGGTGATGTGTAGCCAGTATGCAAATGAATGGTAACCTCATTAACAATTTTTGGTAATGAAAAATGTTAATTTTAAAACATGTTTTCTGAGGGAACATTCAGGGGCTATTCGTCTATTTTATCTTTAGGTATTTTTTTAAAACCTAAAACACAACAAAACTAACATGTTACTAGTGTGTTAATAATGAGTAACAGCTAACACACTGCTTTTCAAAAAACAAAAAAAAACTGGTAATGCTTAAGGTGTTAATTTTAAAAATAACATTTCAAGAACTGACGAATGTGCTATATCTTACCTTCTCATGTTCTTTCTTCAGATGTCGTACATCCTTGCCCTAAGCAAGGCTGGCAATCACTTTTACAATTATCAAGCAGCATACCTTCAGTACATATCACATTTCTGCAATTTTCCCACACATGAAAACCTTTTTTTGTTTAAAAACAAAAAGAAAGAATGGGCTGCTGCTCTTGTAAGTGGAAGATTCTGCCCAGCCTCAGAATGTTTGGAACCCTCTTGCAGCATCATAAATAATGCTGAAAACTGTGAATTGAAAAATCTGACATATAATTTGTCTCTGAGATGCACAGTGAACTGACTCAGCTGCTGCCACCATAAAATGATGAAACGTTCCTAAAGCGAATGACCCTGCTGTTGGCATCATGTTTCATACCATCTTTTAGAAAATCTCATTTAATATAAGTCCTTTGAGGGTGCTTTATTTTAAATCTTAGAAATCTTGTCGGGAGTGTGGGGGGGGGGAGGGAGAAAGACACATACATCTTGGATTTGCTTCAGAATCTGCTACAGAAACCTAAGACCACCCTCTAATGAGGAAGTCAACTCCAATTTCTATTTAGACACTGTGTGTTGGCTACATTCCCAGCTTGTTAACCACCCTATTCATTCAAATCCATCACTCTCAAAGGATGAAACCAGTACTGACACTAATCACTTTGCATCTAGAATATTTTTTTTAAAAAATGCTACTGCTGAATGAATCTATAATGAATGTATTCGATTTTATTTATTTATTTATGCCTTCTTAGCAAACAGCATTTCAGTGGGAATATTCTGATGACTATGCAGTGACAATATTATTCAGTATTAAGAAAATGTCAATTCAGTGCCAAATAAAAACATTTTAACACAAACACAGGGCTTCCATCACAGAATTTCTGCCTTCAGATATAGTTTCCAAAGTTTTCTAATATCTCTTGGTTATGTAGCTATGGGTACAGGGAAACAATGGCATTGCCCCAAATGAGAATTCTGCCCCCATAATGAAATTTTACCCCAAATTTCTAGCACTGCAGAGAGTGAGACACTGAAAATTATTCGTACCTAGAACTCATCTATTTGCTGTGTTTGCATTCCCTTGGTCACTTTGCCTGCCCTTTTATTTGGATGCCTAAACTAACTTTCTAAATGCTCAGCTGCTAGAAATCTGGAGGCTGGATGAAAATTTCATTGGGGTGCAGAAATCTTATTGGGTGCTGTCACAGGTACAATACCCTCATTTTGTCCCCCATGGTAGCTACAGCCTTGTTTATTGGTCTTGTTCAGCTCTCATGACTACTGAGGCTTACTTGGCATGTTTGTGTGTGATTTTACAAAATTGCTTGCTTTGCCCATAATTGATCTGCTCTCATTTTAAATGTTTTATCTCTGCAGAAGGATCATGTTTCACCCACCCACAGTGTGGGTTTTGTTGGAGAACTGTTTGTGGAGGTAATAGGGAATGCCAGTCTGACAAATGAACTGAAATCCAGGGTTCTAAATTAAAATATTACATTTGTCTGGATGGAAATAACGACAGCTGTAGATGTGTGTCCTATTAACCATCATTCAGTTAGTTCCACTGTTTATTGAACATGCAGAAGAAAAGTTATGGAGTGATTCTGACTGCATTTTAAGAACAAGATAATAACTCAGATAAGCCAGGGTGGAAGCTTGTCTTAAATTTAAATTTAAACAAAAAAGAAAAAATCTAATCTGTATCTTTTAACTTTGCTTTGATCTATATTACTAACTCCCAAAACTGAATATAATTATTTGATGTATACTTTGATACAATATCATTATGCATGGTTCTGAAGATGTAATGATATATCTTGTGTTATAATTCTGTTTTTTTTAAAATAATAATAATAATAATAAAAGAACATGCAGAAGAAAAGTTTACCTAAATTTTGGTGTCTGTGTACACATGCACGCTTGATTGAATATAACTTAAGAGAATGCACATTAAGGAAACGCCTGTCCAATATTAATTAATTCATAAGCACGAGGACAGAATATGAATGTAACTGTATATGTTTTTTATAACTAAAAATAAAATTCTAAAATCCACAAAACAGTGATACCTTTATTGGGCCAACTAAAAAGCACAAAATATATCATGCAAGCTTTTGAAGCTACACCAATTTTCCATCAGGCAAAGATGTTAAAAGAAAGAAAAGGAGAAGAAAAGTGACAATGTTAGGGTCTCAGGCCTACATTTTGTCTCAGGTGTTACTTCTGTTGTCAGTTAAGATGGTCTGGAGGGAAATCACAACACAGGCAGAGACCACTCCCCTTCTTGCCCAGGTGGGAAGAAATACAAAAAGCCATAAGCAACAGGCCATAAGATTTCAAATCCATTAGCAGCAGCAAAATAACTTCCATTGAGATCCAGCCTAACTCTGTCCTGTGCAAGGCTGACTGCCCTTTTCTTAAATTAGACATGCCTAATGTGACCCATTGATTACACTGGTGCTGAAGTGTGACTAGCTTAGCCTGAATCCAGCACCTATTAGTTTACAGAAAAATCATTAGAATATAAACAGTAACAACAGCAACAGCTTCAAACTTGTGCTGGTTGACAGGAGATAACATTTATTGATGAAAAGTATTTAGCATTGCATCAGGGTTTTTTTTTATTATTCATATGAAAAAGTCTGGATTTTAAGAAAGCAGACACTACAGTCAAACAAAGAAAGTCAAAACTGACAGAAAGCTTACAAAAACCACTCCACTGCTGAGCTAGCAATTCTTTCCCCTTATGCATGATTTAAGGAAATAGGAATGAGAGTGAGGTCTTAAATCTAAGAGTAGAAAGAACATGAACAGTATTTGTAGTGTTATCTCATTTGTATACAAACAATTAAAACTGCCAGATGCTAACTATTGTGTGAGAAGCACTTGTACAACTGGAGTCAGGTAATCAAGTCTTGGCAGGAACAATTCTAAGTTAAAAGCTGATCCAGGATGGCAGGAGAATAGGATTTGGCTCAGGAACATTAGGGCAGTCAGGAGTGGCAAGATATTACTGACATCCTGACAGCTGCAATTTAGGACACCAGCTTTGAGGTATTACAAGGTGAGAATGCAAGGTAAATAGGTTTACAAAGCGGGGGGGGGCAAAAAAGGTCTGCTGACAATCCTGAAATTTGGAAAGAAGCACAGCTTAGAATGTTACTTTTACAAACTAATTACTCATTATAGTTTTGAAAAGTATACCACTGTTGTTACCCATTGCACCAAATTCATTGAGTTACTTCTTACGCTACTCATTGTTTTGGTATTACCATATTCCGGCATATAAGACGACCGGGCGTATAAGACAGCCCCCCCTCCCAAATTTTTAAGTTAAAATATAGTTTGCCTCCCCTCCAGCCAGCCAGCTCAGTGGGTGTAGATGATGGAATAGTCTGTGAAATTAAAGGGCTGAGAACAGCTAAAAAAGCATGGGATACTTTGAAAAATCTCTGTGCTGTTCAGTCTTTGGAAAGTAAGGTTGCATTAATAATTAAGTTGGTTAATATGAAGCTGGTTAATATGAAGCTATCAAATCCCAAATTTTTGAATGAGCACATTAATGATTTTAGAGCCACTTGCAAACTCCTGGAGAGGAAATCCCCCAAAGCTATGTAAATGGGAATCTTCCTGGCAAGTTTACCAAAATACAATCCCATAATAAATACCTTGCAAATAAAGAATGATTTAACTCTGCCAGAAGCTTTTATTCAGATAAGAGAATTTCACCATAGATAAAACTTGATGCAAAATGATAAGTTTGAATCCAGAAATTCTAATTTTAGGCTAACATCTTATAGGGAAGAATCTGTTGGGAAAACTGCTCAGGGAATTTACCACTTCAAAGACAAGGCAGTCATTCTCACAGCAGGGGAAAAGATCTGCTGGGCCTATAAGAAGACCCCTCAACTTTTGAGGAGATTTTCAAGTGTTAAAAAGCAGTCTTATATGCCAGAATATACAGTACTTTCTGTTACTTTTTTGAGAGAGAAATCTTAGGAGAAGAATGGCATAAAGCTGCCAAACTACCTCTTAAAATGCCATTTTGAAAATAAACTAAAAATTCTCATTACATCAATAGAGTAACATTGATTTTCCCTATTGTACTTTCAGAATGTGAATTTGCTCACCCTTATTACTGACTAAGGGCCATGCAACGTTTACTGTCAATTCTCCATTTACCGAGATGTACTCCAGGAAGGGTGACTATAAGGGCTGGTGTGGAGATCATCATGTCCAAGGCTACTGTCGTCCAAAGCCTTTTATTTATGGGATAGACTCTTATATGTTTTGACCAGGGTGGAGTAAGATCAGAGAGCCTAGAAAATAATGGCTGGCATTCTGGACTGCAGTTCACAACCTAGAGTTAGGGCTCCATAACTGCTCCATATTCAGTAAGGGTACACAGCCTTACTGAAAGAGATCTGTTCAACTGCCCACTGGAGTGCAAGGAGGAGGATGTTTCCAGTCACAGCCTTGGTTATTGGTGGGAGGGGGCTAGAAACAAACTTTTTTCCTGATTGGCAGGTGAGATCTCCTTCACCTGATGCGGCTGTTGGCTATTAAGGTGGACTGACAGTATTTGGCCAGCAGACATTACTTAGTTATACATATGTTACTGAGTAGTCAATGTAGGATACTGGTGAATATTTCCAATGCCCACTTGTTTAACAGACTAAACTGGGAAACACTGGGGACTCTGACTTCCAGGTTTCTCTCGCAGCCACCCAGAACTTCCCTGGAAAAATTTGACTACATTAATGAAGATGTAGGATTCAGAGGCCTTACTCAACCAGAACATTTAGGAGATCTTACTCAGCATATTCTCTCACTGAAAATCTCTCCTAGAAGTAACCAGCTATTATGCAATCTTAGCCTTGTCAAAAATGTACATACTCATTTTACTATAATAACAGCCAGCCTGTTGTTAAGTAATACAGAAGAGAATATAACCAGTTTATAACATGTTAAAGTGTACAAGCAAGAAAATGTCTGCTATTTATCTTCCATACAGTATTCAGACATTCATGAAATTGAAAGTTAATGTACCAGAGACTTTCATTATCTGACCCATTCCATTCTAACCATTAGAATCCCATAGTATTGGAGACAGAAGACCAATATGTCACCAACACAAGACATAAAGGTCACCAAAAGTAAGCGTCAATAAAGCACTACCTCTGTATTAAATTCCACAAAGCTCAGCAGGAAAGAAAAAAATCACTTGCTAAAACAAGAATATTTCATTATGTAATGCTGCTAACTTGAGAGTAATATATGTTTACCTATGCAACAGGATAATGATTACTTGTCCATAAAAATAATGGATTCTTTCCCCCAGTTGCTCTATTAAAGATATTTTGTTTTCTTAAAATGTATATTCCTTTGCATTTTATGGTTACTTCAGAAAATACAAATACAAATTGTGTTTATTTGACTAAAGTCAGCATTTACTCCAAGACAATAGGAAGTTTGAAATATTTGATGACGTATTACAAAGTACAAAATTATGATCCCTTTTCACCATGTCTAGTAGCACAGTCTTATATATACACACACCCATAAAATAGTACATCATCATTGGCTTAACATAAAACTGCCTAGGGGGCTGTCTATAGGAGGCAAAAACAAACAAACAATAAAATGGATTGCTCTGCTGTAACGGCAAATTGCAGCAGCTGTGATTTGTCTTAATAGCTTTTCGGCCCCCAAAAGCTTCAAATGCCCACCTGTCAAGATGGTGGCTGTGAGTGAATTAAATGCATTTTAACTTACCTGAATTTGCCACCACCGCCCTTTTTAAAAAAAAATCCTATGTACAATAGAGCAATATTTCACCTTTACTAAAAAGAGGGGGGGGGAACAAAAAACCCCCCAACACCCTGTTTTATAGCCTTAGTGCTCACTCACTAAGGTGAAAATCCTACATGGTGGCTTCAGGTGCTTACTTTGTTAGCAAGCCCCACCCCCGTGCTTGTCCAGCCAATGACCTTTGTGCTTTCACTCATACAGGAAAGCAATTCAAAGAAAATCAGTTGTCCCAACCAACAGGAATGTGCATTCCCCTCGCTATTTTTTACATTTTTGGCCCCCTCCTTCCAAATATTGTATATGATGCAGGATCCCATTAAGACAGGTAGGATTCTCCTCACATTCTATGAAGAGTATTTTCACTGTTTAGACAGCCCCTAAGTTTCAAGGGAAGGGAAAGGTTTTATCCTTTCATGTTAGGTGTTCCCAACAGAGGCCACACACTTACATAGAAAAAAGTAAAGATACATTGTTAGGGACACTAGTTGTGTGGGAATTTAAGTCACTTAACATCTATACTTTCCTATTGTCGTTCCATCATCATGTGTCCTGTTTCTCAAAACCAATCCATGTGTGTACCCCTTTACCACCATCTGTTCTAACCAAAGTCAATAGCTCCCTGTTCCTTAACATTTCCCATGGTCTGGGGAACAGGAGTTGTAGTCCAAGGACAAGATTCTGCTGGTGCATTCTGTGAGCATGGGTGGTGGTGGCAGGAGGAAAAAGGCCAGAGATGCAGTGATCATGCAGAAAATAAGGGATTAGAAAAACAGATTGTTCAGAGCCAGCAGATTTTGTCTGCTTTCTCTTGCAACCACTTCACATTCTGGAAAAAGTGCAACTATTAGCACCAACAGGATTCTGGCCCCAGAGGTAACTTTTTGAAGCTCTACAACAGGAAAGGAAGTTATTTGTTTTATTGGTAGTCAGCCCTAGCTTCTACGTACAGCCAAGGCATTTCACGCAGAGAGAGAAACTGTGGACATACTTGGAAGTTAAATATGTTAACTGAAAAAAATATGTAAAAACCCAGTATATTGATAAATGGAAATTAAATTGCTAGAAGTTGTGAGTCTTGGAAGGCTTTATCCACAAATTACAGAGATTTTTTAATCATTCAAGGTACCTGATAATTCAGTTTATTAGCATACAGCTCAGGCTATTACCACTATTGTTATTGGCTATCAAGTCAGCCTCGACTTATGGTGACCCTATGAATTAGAGACTGCCACGAGCTGACATGCTGTCAAGTGAGTCATCAACTGCCTTGTTCAGGTCCTGCAAATTCAGGGATTATTTATTTATTTATTTTAGGTATTTACACCCTGTTCTTCAGCCACAAAGGCTCTCAGAATGGCTTACAAATTGTTTTTAAGCAGTAGCAATTTACCCATCTAATAATAATAATAATAACAACAACAACAACAACAACAATAATAACATTTATTTATATACCGCCCTTTGTAATCCAATCAGGGCGGTTCAAAACATTAAAAAAACCATACAACTAAAACAGTATACTCCCTCTCCCCCTTAAAAAGTTATTAAATCATTTTACAAATTAAAACAACAATTAAAACATTTGATAAAAACACATATCTACATTTGGCAATAACAGTAGGTCCCCAGTAATATTCAGTTTTGTTAACAAAGGAGGCTGTGGGGACTCTCCTGAAGGACGGGGGAGGGTTTCCCGAGGCCAGGATAATCTATTCTGGAAAGGCCTGCCGGAAGAGATCTGTCTTGACAGCCTTTTTGAAGCTGTCCAAAGATGTCAATTGACGGATCTCATCCGGCAGGCCGTTCTCCACTGCATTAAGCGGTTTCCAATGTGCATTAGCTAATTTCCCCCTCAAGCTGGGTACTCATTTTACTGACCTACGAAAAGTATGGCTGAGTCAACCTTGGAGCCCTTGGGACTGAACTTGCAATGTGGTGGCTTGCAGTACTGGCGTTTAACCACTGCCTCACCAGGGATCCTTATTGCATTTGTGAAGGTTGTAGCTTCCTTTATTGCATCATTCGATCTGTAATGTGGCCTTCCTCGTTTCCAATTCTTTTCCATTTTACTGGGCATTATTGCCTTTTCCAATGAGTCATGTCATCTCATGATGCATCAAAAGTATGATAGGTTCAGTTTCGTCATTTTGGCTTCTAGTGGGAGTTCAGGTTTGATTTGCTCTAGGACCTATTTATTTATCTTTTTGGTGGCCTGTAGCATTGACAAAACTATCCTCTAGCACTACATTTCGAATGAATTGATCTTCTTCCTCTCAGCTTCCTTCATTGTCCAGCTTTTACAACTATATACAGAAACTGGGAAATAGCACGGCAAAGATTATCCTGACTCCGGTATTTAATGATATACTGTATCTTTACCATGGAGACGCACTATCCACAATGCTGCAGCCTTATTTGGGAACTCACGCTGAACAAGTCTTGAAGAGAAACGACAATGCAGAAAGAATCACAACCCGGAAACATCACCCAAGGAGACCTTCTGCTGTGCTTTCTGCAACCAGGCTTGTTTATCTCGGATTGGCCTTTTTAGTCATTAGCGCACTTGCAGAAAGCGTGGGATGAGTCTTTCCTGAATCTTCGTTTGCGAAGAAAAGCCAGAGAGAGTATCTTTACACTTGAGGATCTTACCTATCTCTTTCATAGTTGCCCTTTCAGGTCTTAGTCTTTTTCTAATTTCTTGACTACAGTCTCCATGTTGATGGTTGCCAGAAACAACATACAGAAAATCTTTAACTATTTGGTATATTCAACACCCACTTTAAAGTTATGTATGTAAACCTTTGGTGGTCATTATTTCTGTTTACTTAATATTCATCTGTCACCTTCAATCCTAGCATCTTATGCTCCCCTCCTTTGTTAGAAGGACTGTTATTACTTTTATTGCTGTTATTATTTTTAGAAAAATAACATTCCTAAATTAGTTTTTAAGTACATGGTGGTTATACAAGAGGAACAATCAGCAGATTGTTAAGATTTATGAGTAACTCAATATTTTAACATTCTTCTACCACTCATACAATCTAAATGGGGTAAAGTTGCACCGAATAGTTCTGAAGGTCAAACTGGTAGGAGGGGAAGCAGACACAATGTAAAAGCCAGTAAAGAGTGATCTAATCCTGGCAGAATTTAAAGGTTTAGCACACCCCCAAAGAAAAGACTATTTTACACAGAGGATATAGGTACACCACCAAAGAGTTAAAGCCATTTAAAAAATTCAATTAAAATTAAGAGCAATACAGTATTGCAGTCTGGGCAAGGAAATGAAAAAATGCAGTGCTAACTCACTATTTATGTAACTTGTTTCATTTTATTGCTGTTTCCAGTGACTGCTGTTCCAGTGTTAAGTAGATCTTCCTGCCAGCTTTTATTTTAGTAAACCTGGCACAGCAAAAAAAAGTAATAAACCTGGATCATTCATAAATTGTTTTAATTTACTTTGCTCTTCAGATAAAAGGAATGATATTTCCTGCCTCTGGAACTTATTTTTAAGAGGCTGTAGAAGTAGCCAGGACATTCATCTGACATTAGACATGCAGTAGTGGTTAATTAATTTATTTAAAATACAAACAAAGGAGAGGTGCTTCTCGAAACTAAGCCACAACCTCTGAGGAAGTAGTGCCCTTGCAAGCAGACTGAACACAGGATGCTAGCCAGACTGTGGAAAATATATTTGGTATAATGTCAAAATCATCCCACCATTATGGTATAATCCATAAATCAGACTGACGATTCTAGCACTGGAAAGATATCTTTTGTTCTTCTAACATAATGCTCAAGGGGTGAAACATTAGAATTGATACATAAAGGTATGTCTGAGGTTAGTTAGGAGCTCAAACAAGAGAACTCACCACAGGTAAGTGAGGATCAAAATGGAGGTAGCCAGGAGCCCTGCTACAAACAACCTGCTGGGAGGCAAGAAGCCAAGAAAAAGAACTCTGTAAGATAATTAAGGAACCAGTCTTTCAAAGATCCGAGGGGCATGCTCACACCTTTGAGCATGTATAAAGTAGCTGTACAGTTGTCTCTTCATATTCGCTGGGATTTGGTTCCAGGACCCCCCATGGATACCAAAATCCATGAACACTCAAGTCCCATTATATGCAATGGCATAGTAAAATGGTGTCCCTTATGAAAAATGGCAAAATCAAGGTTTGCTGTTTGGATTATTATTTTTTAAAGAATATTTTCAAGACATGAATACTTAAATCCATGAATACCAAATCTGTGGAAATGGAGGGACAACTATATAAGCTTATCAGCTCTCAGCCTGGGCTAAGAGCTACTCATCTTGGGCTTAAAGGCATTTGTCATGAGCCAATCATTTGCTGATATGGTAGTTTCTGCCAATGGAGAAACATCAGATTAAAAAGACTTTGGAAGCTCTAATCCAAAATGTTCTTTTAACATATACCAATGTGTTCAGACAGAATCCCTCTGATTGTTCAGGACCAAGAGAGGACCAGGACCATTATTTTCAGCACATGTCCTTGGGACAATACAAAATGAAAACTGAGGAAGCATCCTCACAAGCTTAGTTAAGACCTTGAGGGACAGAGTCTACCAGTCTAGAGACAGCCTATAGCATGCATGGGATGCATATGGACACAAACACTCACAGGAGACTTGGGAGAGTATCACACAAGGCTAGAAAAGTGGAATTAAAGAAGGATGCTAGTGACTGTCCTGTAGGTAGCATGTATTCAAACCATTACTGTTTGACCACACCATTACTGTGACGTCCCTTTTAATTGACAGGGAACGCTCATCAATAGCTCTAACTCTTGGTGCTGTTCTGCTGCTGGCCTTGATGAGAAAGGTCCCTTCCCTTCAATTCCAGCATTACAGCAGTCAATGCCGTGAGTGGGCCTGAGTCTCCTCCTCTCTCCCACTCGCCATTTCAAAGCAGGCTAACTCCATGCCTGTCAGGGTTTTTAAAATTTTATCTTTGCTGTGTTTGTGTAATTATGGCAAAAACTATTAAAAATATTTTTATTTTATCATTTTGCTATAAGTATGCAAACACAGCAAAGGTAAAAATTAAAAAACCAAACAGGCAGGGAGTTACGCTGCTTTGGGATAGCAAGTGGGAAGAGGACAATGCAGGCAAGGAGGAGATTATGTTCCCCCTCACAGATTGACTGCTGTAACGCTAGAACTGCAGCGAAGAGACTTATCACACTGGATTTTTTTCAAAGCAGCACAATCATGCAAAAGAAGAAAGGTGTGATAAGATTTTTTCCCCCAAAAGTGCTATGTTTCTGGTTCCTTTCATAACATGACTTCCTCGAGATACTAGCTGCATGTGATAATCACCAGAGAAAGGGAGAAAGAGAACCATGAGATGTACATAAATGAGGCAGGACATCTACCTCCTTGACTTTTATAATAATACAGCAGCTCAGGTAAGAAGGTTTACATCATGAACATAATCTATATGATTTATGTAGGCAAAAGGGTCAAACTAGCCATTTCTTTCAAAGTTAATTAATCTCCGGTTTGTTTCTTCTCAAGTACTATAAAAACAAAGGGGGGTTGCCAAACAATTGGAGTAGATTGTAGACAGCAATTTGGCTTGACAAGACAAATGTTTCTCTTTACCTGTTAGCCTTAGTTTGAACTAAGCTCTAAGAAGCAAGTACATATTGACCTGGATCAAAGAGTTCAATTAACCAAGACTTTTAATATCCAATTTGCTCCCCTCCCCCAATTTTAATGAATTTTTTTTTGTTTGATTACTTCTCATAATCACAAACTAATTAGCAGAGTTCCCTCAGTTTTTAAAAACATTTTGCCAGGAAGCAAAGGGGGGGGGGCAACTTCTGCTTGAGAAACAGAAGGCCAAAAGTGTTATTGGTGCACAGAACTAATTGCATGGTTCTTTGCATGCCAGTGAAACTATGGTGAATATATAGTACCTGATATAAATCATATAGAGTATCTATGCCAGTTCCTTACAACCTGCATAAAATGGCAGGTAACCATGAAATTACCAACCAGGCATTTATGTCACAGGCCACAATTCACTAGGTACATCTCCAGCTTAAACTGCATTGAAAATAATTGTATAAGTGTCAGAACACACAGCTGCCATTCACTGGAATGGGGCATGTGCAGAAGATCACTTTTTCGATTGTGTCCACAGTAAGGGAAAAATAATTTAAAGAAGTATCTCTAGACTGGTAATGAAGTATGGATTTTTCCACCTCCTAATGCAATCTAGTTAGATGCTGGCTAAAACACAACACTGTTTAGTGACCTCTCTGAAAGAGGGACCAAAGGATCCAGCCAGTTGCAAATGTGTATATAGAAAGTGACAGAAGGAAATATAAGCAGTACCCAGCAAAAGTACCAAAGAGCCAGACTGCACTTATACAAGAACTAAAAATACACAGAAAAAGGGTGGCATCTAACTAATAATGTGCCAATATGTGAAGGCTGCAAAGTTTCAGCATTCCAGACCAAGAAAAAATTCACTTCAGCTACACTAAGAGGATTTGAATGAGGAGCTTTTCCATGGCAATGCCTGTGCTAACTTGCTTTGTGGATGAATAACCTCTGGGGATATCAGTCCAGCTTCAGTGCAGTGTCAGTAAAAATTCACCTTTCTGTGTAAATGAAGGAATGTCTGTAGCTGAGCTCCCAGATGACTGAACTGTGAAGGCTGGAAAGCACTTTGATGCTGGCTAAGAATAGAACCAAAGAAAATGAAAAACGCAATTGGCAAAGTGAACCCAGCATCTGTGCCGAAAACACATTTATATTCAACCAGACTACAACATTTAACATGGACAGTGATGTTATTTTTCACTCATGCCTGAGATCTTTCCTTATCTGATCACGTTTTCCCTCAACCTTAGTAGTATAATTTCTTCAGCTGTCTAGATTTTAGATCCATGTCAGGAAAAAGAAAGAAAAAGAATATGATTTATGCAGAAGGAACAGGAGCAATTAATCTCTAAACAGATTTTACAAAGCAGTGGCAATAGTCACTGGCACTGAAATTAGATTTTAAATCTGAATGTCACATCCTCAAATTCATTATAGCATTTGCTGCAAATTCTATACATCTTGTATGTTATGTGCCAGGAACTCACTGAACGTTCACATGTTTGCAACATTATAGTAGTAGTAATAGTAAAAGAAGAAGAAAACATAAGAAAATTCTATTCTTGGTAAGTTTCAGGAACTGTCTTGTTAAAAACATTGAAGCCTTGCTGCATCAAGACTATGGGTCCATCTTATCCACCTTTCTGTCTCCCAAAGCTGCAGCTAGCCAGATGTTCACAGTAGGGCATGAGAGAACATTTTGATGGAAAACCTTTGGCAATCACAACTGACAATTTTATATAGGCAAGCTTACAGGCTGATAAATAAGTATCTCAGATTTGCACCGATACAACTATCAATTAATAATAATAATAATTCTTATTATTATTTCTTACCTGCCTCTTCCTAAGGATCGAGGCGGGGAACAACAATAGATTAAAATACAACAAATGACACTGAAACAGAACAGTTTGCAGCATGGGCCTAAATTCAATTGTTAGCCAAAACACACATAAATATTGAGTTACCAAGTTCCCACTGATTCAATGGGCCTTCCTGAGCTGGGACTAACAACTGGATTTAGGCCATGGCACTTAATAAATATTGATGTTTTAGACAATATTTTGCAACTTTCAACAAACTTGTGAAAGATAAAATGCTTATGAAATATTTCCTTTTAGGTTGCAGAGTTTTTATGGTGACTGTGTGTTGCTGTCAGATAAAATTAGAAAAATAAAGAGAACAGTCTGAAAGCAATCTAATATACACCAGTAATTGTTGTTGACAAGTATTAGAATTCACCATTAAAGCTGCATTTCTATAACTGCTATTTGGGAGTAAATCCCATTGAACTCCATTTTACTTACTTCTGAGTACATATGTGTAAAACTAAGCTGTAAATTGGGAAATAGGTATGAAATTAGGGCCTTTTTGAAGGCAACAAAATGTCAGAAATTATTTTACCAACAGTCTTTGTCCCTTAATATTAATCAGTTATAGTATGTCTTGGTAAATATAAATATTGTCAGTAATGTGAATGCAAAGACAAAATTATCTTGGTGAATTCCTTTAGTACAGTAACTGGAATCCATCTCCTATAGATAGCTAGACAATAGAGGACTTACATCCTTTTTTGAAGAACAAAAAAAGTTGGAGGGGAACTCTGATTACAGTTAGCTTCTTCGTTTGTTGAGTAACACCACTGAGGTGAGAAAGTCAGGAAAGTGAGTTGGATTGCAATCTACTGCATCAAAACTAAGTCTTTCACACACCATATATGATTAATCCAGGAGATGTTCCAAGATAGTGAAAAATATTAAAATATGCACTGAATACAGATAGCTTTTTCCCATTTTAAAGTGCATATACTGTATATTGAAAAGAGATCAAAACCTACACCCCCCAAATGTTTTGAGAGTGAATTTTAACATTATTACAAAATTTAGCCACTAAATACTAATGATGCAACACTGATAGCCATGTACATATAGAGCTATGCATAAGGTCTTCCATGGATACTTGCATAGCTTTCCAGTTTCCCTGATGGTCTATGCCAGGTCTCCAAGAAAACCAGGCTACAAGGAGCAGCTTTCTGCAACTCATCCAAACCCTTTTTTTGGCCCAAACCAGCTCTACTCCTCCTTTCCCCAAATGTAGCCTATGTGTCAGGACCAAGGGGAAGTACAAGCAGCTGGATGTTTGCATACAGGGGGACATGGAAGGCCTTGCCTTAAAGAGTAAAGGCTGGCTGCAATGTTGGACCATAATGCCATTCCCATCATGGAGGCTCTTAATGAAAAGAGGTAGCTCTCTGTGAGTCAGTCTTGATACTGTTCAGAGGGAAGGGCGGAACAGCTTGATTTCAATTCATGATTTCAAACCATATGATGAAAAATCCTTATGACCCACATAGTGCATTTTTGGGCAGGGGGAAAGGACTCATTTTCCATGTCAGCTTTCTGCCAATCTGCCTAACTGCATTCAGAATGCATTTACTTCCTCTAATTCCTCTAGAATGTTGAAATTTTGCTTTCCCTACCCTCATCTAGTGAAAAATGATCTGATTAAAGCTCCTTTTATAAGTGGAGGAGTTTTCCTTTGTACTTTTGCAAAGCTGAAAATGATTGGCAAGACATTAATAATAAACCATAATGCAGCTAGTCTTCATACTGCTAGAAACAACGGTGGCTGGTAGAAAGCCAGCCATCAGTGCTAGGAAGTAATAACATGCCCACATACCTGGCAGCAGGAATGGAATACTCACTGATAGATGGGAATAAATATAAAGGCTGATAGTACTGTAATAAAACAATGATGATAGTCTAAAATTATTTATTGCAGGTCACGAATACTGCTGCTTGTGCAGCCAAAGCTATAAATGGGAGTTGACATCAATGGATGACTTGTAGAAGGAAAGCACAGCCTATTTCAATTGGGGAGCCACCATTTCATTTGTTTTAGAGTAAAAGCTATTATCTAAGTTGAACTGAACATGGTCTTCAGTGGCTCAAATGATAAAGTGAAAGTTAATGTTTAAGCTGCTATGCCTTTTCAAGTAGCTTTTATGAAGTACAGTAATGAATGCCTAAATACATCACTGGACACTAAGTATACACACACATAAGTAATTCTTCTTGGAATTTACGTTGCTGTTGTTACTTATTCTATAAAACATGAAAAATATATCTCTTAAGATATTTATGATTTAAAATAGATACAGTATTTCAAAGCAACAACAGAAAAACATTTCGAAGTGTAAAGTACTTGACCATTCTGATTTATTTTATTCTCACTACAATCTCTGATTATAACAAATGGCCACATCTGAGGATAAGAAAGAAGGGGTGTTCTCCAGCTAGTGAATCTATAATGACAGAATATATTTGTCACCAAAATAGGGAACAGAATTGGTCTGGGAGGGTGGGGGGTTTGTTTGTTGTCTGCCCACTTCTCTCCAGATCTGCCCTGGGATGTCCTCCAAGCATTTAGAGCAAATTATGGAAGCTGAGAACTTCATTTAAAAAAAGGTCATTAAACTTCATTTTTTTAAAAAAACCATACCCATTCCTAATCTATTGATGGATGCTTACTGGTGGCAGAGTGACACTATTTTGATGCATCCCAGTATGGGATCTAATGGAGACGAGGATTAAAGAGCAAAATTTACAGCAATTTTCAAAGGGCTGCTCCTACACATATTCAAGATTAAATAACAGAATTCACAGTGAATATGATTTTCTGCTTTTCATGTTCTTTTCCTGACAGTTCCTCACTTTGCCATTTTATATATGTCCCAATAATAGACAGAGCATAGCTAGCCAATATCAGAAGTCTCTAACCCCCCCCCCCTTGTATGCAGGTGATACGCTCACATCATTTAAGGGACTGCTAAATTGCCTTTGGCACCTCATCCTATTTTTTAAAATTTATTAGTGCAAATGTGCAGACAGTGGTACCCCTCTGTAACACATTTACTGAAATAAGATAAGTGCCCCTTGAACTCTGGAACCCCAGGTGTTTTGCTGCTGCGTTTGGGGGAAAGATCAATAGATATGTAATATCCATGGCAATTCACTGTATCACTGGCTAATAGAGCCACTCATGCCACTTTGGGCCAGTGGAAATAAAACAGCCTGTGTCTAATAACAACTCCTCTCCACTTTGTCCTTCACACATTTGCTTGTGTGCCAGAATCAACACTTTCTGGAGTTTATTAAACCATAGGGCCCCATTTCATCTAACTAGAAACAAGATGACAAAATAGGATATAAAATTTAAACTATCATTTGTAAAAACTGGAATTTTTGCATTGTGTCAGTAAAGAATATAAAGGAAGAACAAGAGCAAAATGCTCATTCTTAGTCTAATAAATGATCTATTATTAGACCAAGATGGTCACGTCTGAGCCAGCCGACCCTATGAAGTGAAAACCATTGCTGCTCCTATTTCCATCTTTCTATTTGTTACTTATACATAATCAAAAGCAAACCTCTGGTACTTTATTCAGAGACTTCATGGCTCATTCTTTTCAAATCACCAGGCCCAGCCAAAAACATTACTACAGACAAACTGCTTAAGGCAGGTCTACTCCTCCCCAACCCCATTTATTTTATAAAAAAAGTAAAATAAAAAGGCACCTTGGGGTAGCCATTTAGATTACTATGGCAACATTCTTGTTCAAAGGCTAAAGAGCCAAGCCAGTATTTGTCAATATGTCTTTAGATGCAATAAGATGGAGCAAAATGGTAGCAAATACTTGCATATATTTATTGTTTCAGTAACCATTTGTATGTGATTATGATTATACCACTGAGTTGGGAATGAAGGCAGTGAGGGTATATTGTCAGAGGACTGAGAATTGTGATAAGCTTTGGGCCACTCAGTCTTCATCATAGGGAGAAGAGAGAGTAACACACCAGTAGTGTATCTTTTCCAGCTTCACAATGGAAGACAAAATCCATCAATAAAACAAATATTGATCTTACTTATCCTTGAACGCTCCCTCAGTTGTTTGCTCCTCTCCTCTAGCTCAGCCCAATTCAGCAGCCAGATATATAGGGCCAAACCTGGGACTGGCTAGATGTGCAGCATTCAGCCACACATCTGGCTTTTTTAAAAAAATCAAATTGGATATGTGTATGTGCCTGCATGCTAATCCTGAAAGGGAATAAAGGGAATGTAGCACAGAATCATAGAGTTGGAAGAGACCACAAGGTCCATCTAGTTCAACCCCCTGCCATTCAGGAATACCCAGTAAAGCAATCCGGACAGATGGCCATTCGGCCTCTGTTTAAAATTCAAGGACAGAATTTGGAAAGCTTACTTCTTTTGGATTGCCAGAGCCGTGGTGGGTGGGTGATTCTGGGAGTTCTAAAAGTCCCCACTGGTGCCACTGTTGGAAAGCTGTTTGTCTCAAGAATGCTGCGACTGAGTACTCTGTTAATATCTCCCAGTTGGAGTGCAAATGGAAAAGGAATCAAGAATGAGCAAGACTTACAGCACAGAATTCATTGGTATGCTGATCTGTCAGCTCAGAAATGTAGGCCACTTTCAGCAAACTAAAAAACCCATTCTAACTTCTCCCTTAAGTCAGTTATCACCTATAGCTTCCTTGGTCTAGCTGCTCTAAACCAGCTGCTTATGTGGGAAGAGAATTGTTTTTTATTTCTAGTTCTACTCTTCTAATTTCTCTTCTTTGTAGTGTGGCATAAAACTTCAAATCTGCAGCCTTTCCTTTAAACTGGGGCTGGGAAAACTTTTTCATCCCAGGAATTGGGTTCCAGTTTGAGAAGGCCCTTCACACCCTCTACTAGGCTTTTGGGGGTGAATGTTGGGCCCCTAGGGAGCCCTGAAGGCCACAAAAATAGCACGATGTGGCTGCATGTGGCTTAGGGGCTGCACTTTGTTCAGTCCTGGCCTTGGGTCAACAACGGTGGGCAGGGTATGGGTGCAAAGAGCTTGGTCTGGTCCAAAGTAAAATGGGAAGATGGTATTCTAATCTATATGGACATTTCCCAGTGACCATGCAAACCACGGCTCAATTCTACGCATGTCTTCTCAAAAGTAACTGCAACAGTTTTCTTGGCTGCAAATCAGAGTTCACTTCATGCAGCAGCTTTCCAGATTGCAAACCAATGTTCAGCTTCACACAACAGCTTTCTGGACTGCAAACTAGAGCTCATTTTCCCAGCATTCAATTCCTGAGCTCTAAATTGTTGCTTATTGCCAAAGAAACTGTGAGCCATACTAAGTACAATAAGGTGAACAGCAGAGTAGATTCTGTGCATGAGCTGTTTCTAGAAGATAGGTTTTGGCACTACCTGTCTATAGGGAATAATTTTTGGCAATCTCATCACTTAGCCACATGTACTGCCATTGGACCTGTGATCATCTCCGCTGATTAATCATTTTGGAGCTCCACTATTTCTTGTTGCAAGTCTTTTTCAACATCCTCTAATTCACACAGAAAAGGCTGTCAGCCAGCCAGGAAACTTCATACTTTGCAAATCAGCAAACTTATCTTTTAAATCAATGTGAAGATCCTTGAGACATCTCAACAATAATAATCAAGGCTTCCTTAGGCAAACAATTTCTAAGTCATGTGGCCAGTAAAATGTCTGCATGAACTGTTTGCTTTTGTCATGGCTAGTTTTGTGATACATCCAAATGAACCTTTGTATCAAAAGTGTGTTTTTTGATCTTGAAGCCCATAATTCAAAGCTTTCAGTTTCCCCCAAATATCAGCCAAATAGCTGACCAATACTGGCTCTCATCACAGTAAAGTACCTTCATTTCCACTTTGTCTGCCAAAAATTTCTTTAGATTTTTGACAGTTCCATAAAGCATAACAAGCAATTTCCTTCTGATAACCATCAACGGATTCATGAATCTCTCTTCAGCATCTTAAAATCGCATTTGCTCCTAAATGTTCTGATTTTATTTTATATATTGGATTTTAACCCCAATTTTCCACTAAAAAATTTACTCAAGACAGCTAATAAATATTATTGAAAATAAAACCACCCAAATCCTCACAATAATCAGTAAACTTCCAAACAATTTAAAAGGCCAGTTCGAAGCAACTGGCATAATAATGGTTAAAGGTGGTGATCAAGCTCTGTTTGTGGGAAGGGGTTGTTCTACATAGAGGGATTAATTACCTCCTATGCTATAGCTACCATGGCATCACTGCACATTCTGTGGGACAGAGAGGTGTCCTGGGATCATGTGCCTCTCATCATGAGATCATTGGCTTTCTCCATGTATGGATCTTTACTTGGAGGCAGTTAGCAATGTTTTTAAGGACATTGGAGGCATATCTGCCAGTTTTGTGCTGTTGCAATTTTCTGCATGTTATACTTCCCACTCTGCTGCCACACTACAGAAAAATGCAGTTTGCCACTGCTTTAATTGCCATGTCTCAATGCTATGGAATTCTTGGATTTGTAGTTTTGTGACATATTTAGCCTTCTCTGTCAGAGAGCCCTGGTGTCACAACAAAATATAAATCCCAGGATTCCATAGGATGGAGCCATAATAGTTAAAGCAGTGTCAAAGTGCATTATTTCTACAGTGTGGCAGCAGCCCTAGGGCTTGTCTACACAAAGGGGGAAAATGGACTGATCCACAGTAATAGCAAGTTGCAGCAGCTGCGACCTGTCTTAATGGTTGCACAACCCCCAGAAACTTCACATGCCTGTAGATGAGATAGTGGCCGCAAGTGGATTACTTGCATTTTTTAATCTACCACTGTCAAACTTTTAAAAATAAAACTATTGCTGCAGTGTGCACAAGCGATGTTCCATCTTTCAAAAAAAAAAAGAGGAAAAGATAGCACCAATCCCCATTTTATCGTCTTAGCTATCACTTGCAAAAGTGAAAATCCAACATGGCGGCAGTGGGTGCTTGCCTTGTAACCCAGCCAATCAGATTTGCCCTTGTACTTGTCCAGCCAATCAGGTTTGCACTTTGTCTTTTTTGGGGAAGTGATTCATGTCAAATTGCTTGTCTTAACGAATGAAAATGCACATATCACAGGAGATTTTTTTAAAAGTCAGGAAAAGCCACGGATCCTTTTCTCACATAGTTTTTCCTCTTTTTGGCCTCCCTCCTTCACAATATGATGAGACAATGTGGGATCCCATTAAGACAGCTCATATTTTCAGTGAATTCTGTGAGGAGTATTTTCACCATGTGGACAGCCCCCTATATTGCTATGGGAATTAGTGATTACTGTGGACATTTTCAGACGATCCTTGCAGCGCAACCTCCATGAATAAAATCTGGCTGAATATGGTGCGGCAGGTTCCAATGCTAAACAGAAGAGACATGGACGATTTCGCCGCAGGGACGGCATCATCCGAAATGGACCCCCTGCCGTGCTGCAGCTACAAAGCTCTCCCGCTCGATCCTTGCACTGCAAGGATCATCTGAAAAAGTCCTGAGTCACTAAATATCAGTATGTAGTCCTTGGAGGCCAAGCATAACTGGGCTGGATTGTTCTTCCTCAGTCCTATAACTCTGGTACTCTTTCACCTTTGCAGTTCAGGAATATTTAAAAAGAGAGAGAGAGAGCAAAGAGGAATAAGGCCATTCCCTGCAGTGACCTCAGAACTATTTTTAAGGTAGGAGGCCCAACATTGCCAGGCTGGTCATTATCAACTCTGACTACTTGGAGGCACATTTTTACATAACAATGAAAACACAGAATACCTTGTACTAAAATAATGACAACAAACTAAAGGAGGTATTAGAGCAGTGTTTCTCAACCAGGGTTCCCCGGAACTCTAGAGTTCCCCAAGAGGTTGCTAGGGGTTCCCTGAGATATTGAGATTGGGGGGGGGGGAAGCAGTGGCAGTATATAGAATAATGTTTATGCAGGGGTTCCCTTAGACCTGAAAATTATTTCAAGGGTTCCTCCAGGATAAAAAGGTTGAGAAAGGCTGCCTTAGAGTCACCATAAGTCAGAAATGATTTGGAGGCGCGCACACACACATACACACCACATGCTTCTATGTAACAGTTGTTGGAGAACGCAAGAAGCAGGTGGCAGTTGCACTCATGTTTTGCTAGTGGCTTCTCACAGACAGCTAGTTGGTTAGTGTGTAAACAGAATGGTGGACTAGATAGTTCCTCAGTCCAATCCAGCATGGTTTTTCTTATGATCGGTACATCAGCACAAATGTTGAAGAACTGGGAAAATTCTGTAAAAGAACTCTTAAAACTAAATTGGAAAATCAGGAATATAGAAAAAATATAGTTTATGAAGGAGCAAAGCTTTGGGGAAAACAGAGACCTCTTCCTGGCCTAGGTAATCAGGAGCAAAGTCCCACACATCTAACAAAAAACAGAGAAAAGCCATAAGGAAGCCAAAAAAGGTAGGAGAAAACTCCTACATACACCTCTATATTTGGGTTCCTTCTTACTATGAAGACTCTACTATTTAGACTTTTCCTGCAACCCTTTTAGTTCTGTCTTACTGTGGCTGTTAGGAATTTTTTCCAGTACTGCTTAAATGAAAGAGACTCATTTATTCACCTTTTAAGTCACCTTTTAAGGATCTTTGTACCAAAAGATAAGCAAATTCCAAACAGGAAAAGTCTTCCCACAACCCAAATCTCTCTGAATTTGGTGGGGGGGGGGTACACCCACACCAGCCACAGAGCTTGGCTGGGGGATTCTGGGAACTGTGGTCCAAAAAAAGGAACTTTCCCCAGCTGCCTGCTTTACATCAGCAGTAGGTAACCAGTTGCTCATGGAAAGTTCACTGGACTACTACACCCAGAATCCCCTGGCCAGCACGGACACTGGGAATTACAGTCAAAAGGGGAGTATTTCCAAATTCTGGTATCCTGAAGGGTGGGAGGAGGGCAGGGATCTTCTCTTGGGAGGGGGGGGGAATGCGAGACCTTCCCCTGGTTCAGAATCATGGCCCTAAAGCCCCAAGAAGGAGAAAGAAGGGAGACGGCTGCCATTTCAAGACTCTAATTTATCATATTTGTTTGTAAAGTATATGCTTATATTTATGTTTATATCCCATCTATGCTCTAATCACTTCAAGGTAGCCTATTTTGCTTGCTTCCTTTTATCCTCACAACAACCATGTAGGATAGGACAGGGTCTGAAAAAAAGGTCTTCTGCACAGAAACTGCGAAGATTGGTTAGCTAATCTGAACCCAATTGATCCAAGCAGGGTGCAGAGCGAGGCCAGGAGGGCCAGCAGCTGCTCCTGCTCTGACTGGGGCTGGGGGTGTCAGGGTAGGTAACAAAACTGAATAACAAATTGTCTCATCATGAAGATAGGATGGAAAGAATGAGGAGGACAAAAATTAAGTAACCACAACATGAGAGTGTTTTGCCACTGTAATAATTACAGCTCCATGTGTGTAGAGAAAAAAATGTTTCTGATTATCTGAACATATATTAAATAAGAAATATAATCCAAAGTCACTAACTGATGCAATGAAAAGGTGCTGACATGGTAAGAGAAACTGAAACATTTACAGCCTTCATCTAAAGTATATGATGTGTGTGAGTACTGTGTTCTTTTTTCAATTTTGCAAAACAGTCTAGAAGATGTCCACTTCATGCTACAATGCTATTTAGTGCAGTTGATTTTGCTTTAGGTTTATGCTGCAAGTAACAATACATAAGGTAGCTCATGAAGCACATGTATGAACTAGCCACTGTCTAATTAAGCAGAGGAATATACCACTTATGGTGGAATTATATCAGCACTACTTCTCAATGAATTTAGTGTCCTGAATAAACACCCACATCTCATTTTTATTTTTTGAGTTCATGGGGTTGCCAATAAGTCTAAAGGCAACTTGAAGGCACATGTGCACCCACATAAAAATCCCAGTGAGTTATACTTCCCATCTCTCATTCTCTATGCCCCAGACAAAGTGGTCTCTCTGCCTCTCGCTCCCCTCCTCCTCCCAGCCCTGCATGATCCCCCCATAGGCCTGAGGAGCCCTAGTCACAGTCACTCAGCCACCAGCCTCTCTCCCCCCTCCTTCTCCCAGCTCATGCAGGCACTGTCTCCAAACTCCAGCAGCCTCCTGCTCCCTCCAACTCAGTACCACAAGCCTCTGCAAGGGACTCGCATGACCCCCCCCGTGGGCCTGAGGAGTCCTCACAGACACTCACCAACCAGTCTTTCTCTCTCAAATCTCTCCCCTCCTCCCAGCTCGTACAGGCAAGCAAGTCCATCCATCTCCAGCAGCCTCCAACTCAGTGCTACTGCCTCGCCCCCGCCTGAGGAGGGAGTTGGGGGGGCTGCACGATAGGACCCTTTGCACCGATGGGGCCCCGTGCCTGCTGATCCTGCAGGTGCTTTAAACCAGCCCCATGCAGAGATTAAGTGAGCACCTCTCAGAAATACTTTACTTTCAATTCTGGCCCTGCCAGAAGTTGGACTAGATGACCCTTCAGATCTCTTCCAACTCTGTGATTCTGTGACTTAAATCTGAGCCATCAATGTCACAAAGCCCTAATGTATTGAGAGAAACTATCCACAGGGCATATGCAGAGTACAAAAAATATAGAAAAATACTTTGTAGATGATGTGTACACCAAGATGATTTTTCACACAATTCAGATTTTTCTCTTTCACACAAGGTAAAAACAGCTGTTTAAAAACTCCCTAGTACTATTTTCTTACTCTAGGAGGTAAGCCTTTAGCTCAGTGAAACAAAGAACTCTTAAACAAGAATAACCAGAAATTCAGGCATTACTTAGATCAAAGGTTTTTACCCAGTATTCACATATGTGGTCCAGATTTTAGCCTTCTTAAATCATCATCATCACCATCATCATGGCCTGACACATGTCAGTGCTTATCAGTGAGTACAGTAATCCAATTACAGTATACAAAAATAGAAAGGTACTTTAATTTTCTTTTACTCACTTGTGACATTTCCATGTTAATTACGCTCAAATCAAGAGTACAGTATGCAGCAAAGCTTTTAAAAAGGGAAGGTTGTATCCAGCTTCTTCTGGATTAAGGGCAGCCCAGAACAATGGCATCATTATCATTTTGTATTTTCTAAATGTGAAGTCTGTAGACTCCCTGGGTAAAACATGCACCATACTTTTTAGTTACTCTTTTGCCTTCTCAGAAAGGTCCCATAAAGTACTGTCAGTGCTGAAAAATACATTACCACAAAAGAAGGCTGTGTAAATTAAATTGTCCCCATTCTTGTCAACTATCTTCTTCAAAGAGTGAGCTCATATCTCTCTACAAATTGTCATGCCTACCTTTTTATTCTCTTCTGCTTTTCTTTCCTTCTAGCTTCCTATGCTTTAAGAATTATAATCACTTTCATGTTTCACCCCACAATTTCTGAAAGTACATAAAGTCACCCCATTCAAAAACTGTATAAGCTTCTTCCTCCACCATTGGTTAGCAAGGAATCTTATATTTCACAATACAGTGATGTATTCTTCATTACTGCTACTCTGACCATGATTTAACATTTATCGAGTGCCAACAGTATATAATGCTCAGGGAAGGTACACATTAGAGAAGATATATATTACACACATATCCTAAGATGGCAGGCAGATTAGTCAGTCATTGACAAGGATATCTTCTGAGGATAATTTTTATGTATTGACTGATGTAGATTTATAGACCTCTTTATTCCTTAGGCTCAGGGCAAGTGACTGCAATTTTACCCTCAAAGACAGACATCAGTCTCTGAAGAGTTCACAATTATAAGATAAGAATGATCACTGCATAAGAAATAAAATCATGGCTCACCCATACAGTAGTTAGTATCTTGATTGCCATTCTTATCTAAGCATTTTTTTAAAAAAGAAAAGCATATAGATACTGTGGTTTTAACTCATCACAATGTCCATATTGCATTCAAGACTGCCTCAGAAGTACTCTTTTTCAAAAGCTACAGCTCTTTGGTGGGGGAAAGGAGAATGCTTTTCCTCCTGAATAGCTGATTGGCAGAATTTTCAATTTTAAAAAAGAAGCAGCAGCAGCAGAGGCCTAAAATTGAATTGTTATAATGGGAGTTTTGTAAATTCAACAATGTTACCCCCCTGTGCTTTAATGGAAGTACCTTACAATACAGGCGCCATAAAACTGATGGCTTTAACTTTCTCAGAAAGTACAGGAATCATCAGCAGAGTTTATCTATTTAAAAATATATATGCAGTAGACACGTACTGATTCCAGCATGCAGGCTTAAGATAACCATCCACGCAATTCCCCAATTTATATGTCTAGCATAAAAGAGACTCAAAACACTTAAAAGTGGTTTAAAAGTATAAAAACATCTTTACTCACAGTTTCCGTGCATGTCTCATTGAATATCAGTAGCATAACAGGTGAAGGCTAAAACTAGTAAAAATACAACTACATGTTACATGTTACATGTTACAAACAAAAATATGCAGGATCCCTGCAAAGCAGGTCCTGCCTCTAAAAAGTATCATGGCAACTGGTAAGCCTACTGGTAGCTTTCCAAACAAAGAGAAGGACTTGAACACACCTCTTCCTCTGGAAAACCAATTACATTTCAGTAGGAAGTTACATCAAGCATTCTGTTTGCTTCTATCTGTTAACCCTTTCAGCAGTCAAACATCTCAACTTAATGGATTGCAAACTACATATTCCAACATATTAGTCCCTCTTAGAGTAGACCCATTGAATCAATGGGACCTTGGTAAGTTAACATTTACGTAAACTCCATTGATTCAGTGTGTCTGTTCTAGTTGGGATTAGCATCTGGATTTAGGCTATATAAAGTTGCTTTATACTGAGTTAAATCATTGGTCCATCTACCCTGGTACTGTCAATTCTGAGTGGCAGTTGTGTTTGCAAGGGTTTCAAGCCCTGCCTGGAGATCCCTGGTGCTTCCTGGTTGTTTCCCATTTTAAGAACTAACCACACCTTGTATTGCTTAGCTGTCAGAGGAGACTGGATGCTTTCAGGGTGCATTTTCATGTTGGGTGTGCTTTGCACAAAAACATCTTCCACCCTTAAGAATCTTCTCCCAGGGTGAATGCAGTCACTGGAATGCTGTTGGCACATTTGGCTGCTATAACTATACTAATGTAAGTAGTGGCATCAGGAGTGGAAAGACTGTGGGCACAGCAATCATGACTAGGCATTAGGGAAATAGGCTTCTTGGGGCTGGTAGATTTTTGTTAGCCTTCCCTCAACACCACCATGTAACCCTGGAAAAAAGTGCAAACACTACCAGAGTATATCCACAGGAGTCTGGCTAGTAGTTGCCAGGAGGAATAAGATGAAAATGCTGTGTGGGTTGTGTAGGATGAATTTGCATGGATGCTTCAAGTTATTTCCTTATTTGCACTGGTGTCTGTGGGATTATTGTAGACATGCTTTCAATCAGTGGTGGCACTAGGAGGGTGCGGGGAGGCTGAACTGCACCAGGTGACACCATCAGGGTGTGGTCTTAGTCATGTCACCAGGCTTAGTGACGGCCACAGCATTCAACATCTCTCTTTCTTTTTGGAGATTTTTTAAAAAAATATTTCCCTGTCTAGCAGCAACACTTCCTTTGCATTCAGCAGTTAACAGGTCAAAGAAAAAATGGCAAGCGCAATCTGTTTAGGAGTAGGTTTGTATTTTTTTTTTAAAAAAAGAAAGTAAAAACAATGTAAATCTGCATATATCAGTTTTAATATGGAAATGGATTGTTTTGAGAAGAATAGAAGGCCGTAAATATTTTGAGAAGTGGGCCCCCAGTGCCTCTTAAGGATTCAAAACGGCTCCATGTGCTGGGTAATTATGTAATATATAGTAAACCAGCTGCTCTGAATTGTTCTCAAGGGGGTTGGATGATATCAAAATGTTCTGTTCTCCCAGCGAGAGCAATAATCAAGCAGGCAATACCATAAAGTCAGACCAAAATGACATTGAGTAGTTGGCTTTTAACACATTTTAAGGCAGATGTTAAGTTATACACTGCAGTTCTGGAAAAGAATTCTTAAAAAAAGAAATAAACATTAGTCTTATGACAAAGTGACAGTATTCTGTAGTGTTTCTCATAGAAATCAGTTCTTAACACATATGTCAATGTTTATGTTTCAGCTAGTGTAAAAAGAGAAAGAGGTATGTGTGTGTGTGTGAGAGAGAGAGAAAAACTCTGCCATCCTGACCAACTGTTAATTTTTCTGGAGAGTCACAAACAGGAAGAAGTTGGATGGTAAAGATACCTGCCAGTCTGATTACTTATTTCCACAGATGAAATTCATATGGCTCTCTTGCCTCCAGAGTTGAGACCAGTAAGAGAGTGCATGGCGTTCCCAGAGAACCAGACTGTCCGGGACATTTTCCTGGCTCTGCCATGGACACTCACATAGGATTTGAAATCCCTGACAAGTTATTTGCTGTGGATGGGGGTGGGCAGGTAGGTGTCATCATGAGCAACTTGGCTTCTTTCCCAGGTAGGGACAAAACAAATAACTGGAAAGCATGTGATAAACTGCACTGGAGGAATGAAAGGAGATCCATGTGCTATATGATGGTCACAAGCTTTTGTTTCTGAATCATTTTATTAAACTGTAAATAGCCAATCAGGAAAGATTCTCTGAATAGCTTGCAGAATAAGAGAAACAGAATGAAACATTAAAAATATACAAGATACCATGATTTCAGAAACATTAAAAATGCAGCATAGAACTTCCCTCCCAAGAGTGACCATGTAGAACACTCAGTGGCTCAAATAAAAAACCATACTAAAATAGTAAAAGGCAGGGGAATGTGTAGAACTGCAGTCTCAAAACCGACAATGACTTGATAAAAGCTACCATGGAGCTCAGTTCCTTAAAGGAAAAAAACCTGAAGCAAGAGCCCTTCCCAATACCTTAATTCTGGCATGTGGGGCAGGATTAAAGAGAAGCAGAAGAGAGCGATTCCTGAATTAACCTGACAACTGGATACAATCACTATCATCTCTTCCTTAGTAAGCATAGACAATGTATTTTTGTCATGACAAAAAAAAAAAAACCAGTAAAAAATTCAGATTCAAACCATGCAATTCCAGTGATCATATTTGTTCTATTAGAACAAATGTTTGAAAAGATATATTTCCAGAGTTTCACTCTCCCTTTCTTCTTTTGCAAGGACTGCTCCTTGCCTGTGATTCAAAGGATGGTAAAATATCCCAGGACAGGGGCTACAGGATATCGTTAAAAGGCTTACCTTTTAGACATCATCGTCCCTGTCCTGGGAGGATCATGTTCTGCTCCTGTTTTTCCCCTGCTTCTGTGAATAAGAGGCCCGTTCTGTTATTATAATGGAACGATGGGTGAGTGAACAGGAGCCCCATTGTGCTCCTGGGATGACAACTGGCTGTGACGTCACCGGGGGGGTCTGTGCTGGACACTTCCTGGTGAGATCTGGATGCCAAGGTAAGTTAACCCCCCCTTTTTTTTTTGCAGCTACTACATGATGTGTCAAGAGACAAGCAATGGAGCTCTAAAGAGCTCTAAAGAGCACCCATGTTAGACCAACAGACAAATTTCAGTTGACACAAAGGCATTCTCCACAGTTTCTGAAGCACAATAGTGATATACAGGAATAACCCTGCATTAATAGTGGCAAATGGCAAATTTCCCAAAAGACTGGACTCTCAGCTCTGTCCACTCATATGTTTACCATCTGTCATGCTCTTCCCATCCATCCTACTCTTCATTATGCACTTAAAAAGACAAGGAAAATGCTTTGTGTACCCAGACCGGATATTCCCCTCCCTCCCACCTTTCCACAAAGAATGACAGACACAATGTATATTTCACAAAAGATATATTTTACATGATAATATGTAATATATATATGTTGGCAATAAAGGCCACAACTTTTTGATAACAGCTGTAAATGGTTGGCTCAAACCGCATGGGTGTGGATCCTGCCATTAACCAACCCAATGTTGGTCAATGATATCACTATGGCTGCCACCAACACCTCAACCGCATGGAGGGGAGGAGCCCTAGCCAAGCTCCTCCTGCCCGACAACCCTCCCCTCCCCTGGAAAACAAAAGGGTGTCTCTGTTGACTTGAACTTAAACTTAACCTTGAAGTTGACAGAGACCCCTCCCCTTGTTGCTGACCCCAGATCAGAACCATGCCAATCGCCAGCCCTAAAACTGTGACAGAAAAGAAAACACAGAAATAATATGTGGTAATATCCTACCAACTAAAACAAGCAATAGCAACAAAGGGAGGGAGGGAGGGTGGGTCTTCAGTTCCACCACAGACCATGAGGTGCTAATATTAAAAATTAGAGTAAAGCTAAAGAAAACATTAGATCAATCACTGTGCCAAAATACAACCTGCAAGAACATACCTGTAGAATTTAAAGATAATGTAAAAAAATAGATTTGCACTATTAAGCCTAATTGACAGAAAACCAGAAGAACTTGGAAGCCAATGACAGTGTAAAGAAAGAACACAAAAATACAATGTCTGCAGCCAAAAAGAAATAAAAAAAAAATCTCACTGGATGAAAGATGAAACTCTTCCAAGAAATTAAAGACAGATGAGAAACAAAAGTAAAAGGGAACAGAAATATGGTCAATACCCTGGACATAACTGTTCATTGACTTGTGTTCAGTGACAAATAGAACTATTATAACAATCAATGCAGAGAAATAGAAGATGACAGTAAAAGGGTTAGAACAAGAAACCTCTTCCACAAGATCCAAGAAATCACAGGGGAATTTAAATGAAGAGTGGGGATGCTCTACATCCAGCAGGGGAACACAGTGCATGATCAAGAAGATATAAAAAGCTGATGGAAACTACACACTGAAGAATTATATAAAAGAGATTAAAGGAGGACAGATTCATTCAAGGAAGAATCATTTGAAGATGACCCCACAATTTTAAAAAGTAAAGTGGGAGTTGAACTTAAAACAACTGGAAGAAATAAATGACCAGGAACATATGGCATACCAATGGAGCTATTCCACTCAAATCTGTCAACAATATAGAAAACAAAAGGCTGGCTCACAGATAGGAAACAATATACATTTCAATCTCCAAGAAAGGGGTCTCCAGGGATTATTGTAATCACCAGACCATTGCATTAATCTCCTACACAACCAAAGTGATGCTCAAAATTCTACAACAAATACCTTTACCATATATGGCATGAGGAATGTCTGATGTCCAAGCTGGGTTCAGAAGAAGAAGAGGCATGAGGAATCATATTGGAAGTATATATTGGATAAAAGAGCACACCAAAGAATTTCAGAAGAAAATCAGTCTGTGCTTCACAGATTATAGCAAACCTTTGTGTAGATCATGAAAAACTATGGATTGCTCTTAAAGAAATAGGTGTTCCACAACATTTGATTGTCCTGATGCATAACCTGTACTCAGGACAAGAGGGTACTGTCAGGAAAGAATACAGAGAAATGGAGTGGTTTCCAATTGCAAGGGGGTCAGGTAAGGCTATGTTTTATCATGCTATCTGTTTAATATGTATGCTGAACATATCATACGTAAAGCAGGACTAGACTCAGAGGAAGGAGGCATAAAAATTGAAGGAAGGAACATCAACAATCTACGCTATGTGAATGACATCATACTACTAGCAGAAAATAGCAAAGACTTGGAACAACTACTACAGCTTCTATGAAGCTTATCACCCATACATGATCCTTGAGCTATCAGTGTCTACAAATGAACCAAGTCAACTATTGCTGCAGATATAAGATGCCAATAATTTACAACAACAATGATGACAACAACAACAATAATATGCAAATATATTATTAGCAGAGAGGCAGCCTAGAAATCTAGAAGTAAAATCCATCTTAAAAAGTATTAAAATCAGGAACATCTCAATACAAAATTCACTTTCTGCAACCAGCAAAGGAAGTGAAGGTACTCTCAATACTGATGATGTGATAAACACAGAAAACCTTTTTATGACTATTATCATACACACATCATGATTACATTTAGCACCTGGCAGATTGTGGAAGGAGTATATGACCAAAAGGCTAGATCTCTCAGTGAGGGCCTGGTGGTGATGAGTTGTGTGTTGTTCTTTTTAAAATAATACCATGTGTACAGTTCTATAACATAAAGATTTAAGAGTTGAACAAAAAGAACATAGAACTGATAGCCTTAGCCTTGAGGATCCTCAGATTTTTGACTATCAAAATAACCTAAAATTGCATAGTGGGAAGCAAGGATCACCCTATTTAGTAGATGAATCCAATGATTTCCTTTTTTCAGAATGTTTTTTTAAAAAACCCACTTAACTCTTCCTTAGCCTTACCATCACAGGACAAAAATAACTGATATGATATGACCTTTGTGAGATACTCTTGTTCATTTCCATTCTTTTTATAACCATCCAGAAATGGAATATAGAGATAATGCACGGCCACATCAAAGCAGCAAGGGAACAGAGAAGAATAACACTGTATGAAATAAACACAAAACACCAGAAGGTAAATATCAATCCCTCCACCCCGGAACATAATCTTAGTATGCTTTCTAGGGTCCAATCACAAGCACAGAATAGCTGCAAAGAAGATATCTTACTCTGAGGAATTGGATGAACATCAATCCCCTTTATGGAATCAAAGCATTAACAGCTAAAAACCTGAACTCTTTAAATCACAGAAAGGAAATGTATTTGTTTCTATGGACAGCAGAGAGAACTTGGATCATATGGTAGAACTGGACTGACAGGTTTTCTGTCATATTGAACAACTCTTTGGAACATCTAATCCTCATCACAACATTAGGACTTGGGATAAAGAGAAAATACCTAGACTTGAATATTACCAGCTTAAAAAAAAACCCTCAGTGGAACATAGCAGGTTGAGCTTCAAAACAAAGAGACACTGATGTTTTTGTTCTTGTTTTGTTTTATTTATTAGATCTTATGATGTGGAGAAACATGCCTGGTAAAAATTGTACTCAGTGGTTGTCTAGTAAGTGATGCTTCTGCAAAAGCTGGACAAGGAAGTCTAGACCAAAGACAGATATATCACTGATGATATCCCCTTCAGGCAACAATTAAATGCCCCCCTAAATGATACTGGAACTGTAGTGTCTGATTTATTTGAGCTTAGCTCCAAGCACTTTCTGTATATCAATGACTATATCCCCTGTTTTCAGCTAGAAATTGTATAAGACAGTTTTGGGAAGATTTGTAGGCCTGTATAATCAATTTGAAATCAAATTTTCCGAGAGATCATCTAATTCTAATGGGGAATTTTAATATTAAAATCGGTACTAAAAATAATGCACTTGTTCTAATCTTGTTTACTTGATACCGAAAACTATGGTTTTAGTTACAACAGTACAGTGGGCCCTTGGTATCTGCTGGAGTTTGGTTCCAGGACCTTCCATAGATACTGTCCTATACTGCTCAGAGCAGGCTGCTAAGAACCAATAAATCAACTTCCACAGTTCAAAGGGAGTAGCTGGCTTTTAGTCAGCTTACCAGTATGCCAGGCACAAAGAGTAAACCCAGTCCAGTCTTAAGAATCAAACACGGAGAGACAATAAGCCAAGTCAACAGTCCAACGTGGAAATCCAAAGACAAGGTCACAAAGGCAAAGGGAAGGTTCAAGATCAGATGATACAAATGGAGCAGATGATACAGTAGGGGAAATACAGTACAGAATTGGTAAAGAAGTAGTTCAGGAATACCTGGACAGTATAAATGAGTTCAAGTCTCCAGGACCAGATGAACTTCATCCAAGGGTATTAAAAGAACTAGCAGAAGTAATCTCAGAACCACTCTCAACAATCTTTGAGAAATCCTAGAGAACAGGAGAGGTCCCAGCAGACTAGAAGAGGGCAAGTCTTGTCCCCATCTTTAAAAAAAAAAGGGGGGGGGAGAAGACCCAAATAATTACCACCCAGTCAGCCTGACATCAATACTAGGAAAGATTCTAGAGCAGATCACAGCATTGACTCACCGGGACCCACAGATCATTAAACACACAGTCTGTCAGCACTTAGAAAAGAATGCCATGATGACTAAAAGTCAACATGGATTTCTCAAAAATAAGTCATGGCAGACTAATCTTATCTCTTTTTTTATATAGAGTTACAAACTTGATAGATGAAGGGAATGCTGTGGATGTAGTTTATCTTGATTTCAGTAAGGCTTTTGACAAGGTTCCTCATGATATTCTTGCAAAAAAAGTTAGTAACCTGTGGGCTAGACAATGCAACTGTTAAGTGGATTTGTAATTGGTTGACTGACCAGACCCAAAGGGTAGTCACCAGTGGCTCCTCTTCATCCTGGAGAGAAGTGACTACTGGGGTACCACAGGGTTCTGTCCTGGGACCAGTGCTATTCAACATCTTTATCAATGACTTGGATGAGGGAATAGAGGGTATGCTTATCAAGTTTGCGGAAGACACCAAATTAGAAGGGGTAGCTAATACCCCAGAGGACAGGATCAGAATCCAAAGTGACCTGAACAGATTAGAGAGCTGGGTCAAAACTAGCAAAATGAATTCCAACAGGGAGAAATGTAGGATACTACACTTGGGCAGTAAAAATGAAATGCACAGATATAGGATGGGTGATACATGGCTTGATGGCAGTACATGCAAAAGGGATCTAGGAGTCTTAGCGGACCACAAGCTGAACATGAGTCAGCAGTGTGACGCAGCAGCTAAAAAAGCCAATGTGAATCTAAGCTGGATCAATAGGAGTATAGTGTCTAGATCAAGGGAAGTAATAGTGCCACTCTATTCTGCTTTGGTCAGACCTCATCTGGAATACTGTGTCCAGTTCTGGGCACCACAATTCAGGAAGGATATTGAGAAACTGGAACGTGTCCAGAGGAGGGAGACCTGGATGGTGGGAGGTCTGGAAGCCATGCCCTATGAGGAGCGGCTTAGGGAGCTGGGCATGTTTAGTCTGGAGAAGAGAAGGTGTGGAGGTGACATGGTAGCCATGTTTAAATATTTGAAGGGATGTCATACTGAGGATGGGGCAAGCATATTTTTTCCTGCTCCAAAGACTAGGACACGGAGCAACGGGGTTCAAACTACAGGAAAAGAGATTCCACCTAAACATTAGGAAGAACTTCCTGACAGTAAGAGCTGTTTGGAAGTGGAATGCACTGCCTCATAGTGTGGTAGAGTCTCCTTCTTTGGATGTTTTTAAACAGAGGCTGGATGGCTATCTATTGGGAATGATTTGATCGTGTATTCCTGCATGGCAGGGGGTTGGACTAGATAGCCCTTGGACTAGATAGCTCTTCCAACTCTATGATTCTATGATCACGGGCAGTCATTCAAGAGTCAGAATCCAGTGTGGCTTACACCCAAGCAGATTGGTTGTTAGCCATGCTGTTCCAGAGGAGGTGCTGCCTAATTTATGGGCCAGCAGCATCCCTCAGGTGTTGCCTAATTACTTCCTGTTTTTGATTTATTCCTACTGACTTCATATATTTTTCCTTTTCTTGATGCTGCAAGAAACTAGGTAAGTTTCTATTCTGTTCCTCTGGTGTTTGTGGCTGTGGAATATCCTGTTGCTCAGGTGAATAAGCCTGCTGGAAACTCTGTTCCTGAGCAGCTTGTGTCTTTTGAACACTTTGGAGATTATCACACAAGCCCATGGAAACTATTTCTGTCCCGCTACGCCCCTCCTGACCCATTCCTGCCCCTCTCCTCTGCCTGTAACACTAAAACAAAAAACAAAACTTTTCAAACATTTACCTTAAAGCGGGAGAGAAACGGCTCCCCCTCCCCTCGGCTTCACTGCAGTAAATGCCACTGTTGTAAAGCTACCTTTACTGCAGTGAAGCCAAATCCTACTCCTTCTTGCGAGAGAACGATCACATGGGAAATTTAAAAATAAAACCCCATCCAAAGTCAAGAAAGAAAACCAAGCCCCAAAACAGAAAAATAAAACCCCAAGTAACCCAGGGAGGGGGGCGAGGGTGTCACTTACCTGGCTGTCCCAATTGAACCCGGAAGGCTTAAGCATGGACCTCCCGCTGACGTCATGTCACAATCTCATCTTGCCATCATAACAGGTTCTCTGTTCACTCACCCGCCATTCCATTTCAATAACGGAATGGGGTTCTTATTCACAGATTTTCCCATGAATAAGAGGAAGCGGGGGAGGAACAGGAGCAGAACGGGAGCATCCTAGGACAGGGACAATGTCATCTAAAAGGTAAACCTTTTCCTTTTCTTGTTGTCCCCATCCTGGGATATTTTCAGCGTGTGATAATCTCCTTTGTTCCTCAGCCTGCGGGTCACTCTGTCCCTGTATCTCTAAATCAAATTCATTTTCACTGTCCTCTGAGAGGCAGGACATGACAGATACCAAAATCCGTGGATGCTCAAGTCCCATTATACACAATGGTGTAGTAGAATGGTGTCCCTTTTATAAAAATGGCAAAATAAAGCTTTGCTTTTTGGATATTTTAAAAAATATTTTCAAGCTGTGGATGGTTGAATCTGTGGCTGAATAATCTGTGTATACGGAGGGCAAATTATAATTCAAAGGTTAATTATGGTGATATCTGCCTGACATAGATGGCAGCCATATTGCCTTTACAATTCTGAACAGAAATAATTCCTTTTAAAATTGTGCAGAATTTTCTTTTGTTCCTTGGCTCATAAGTACTCTACAGTAGTACCCCTGTATCTTCACCATGTGCTGATTCAGTTATCTGCGGTTGGTGACGGTGGGGCGAAGGGGGAAGGGAGGGGGAGGAGAGATCTCACCTCTCCGTCCCTTCCGTTGGAAGGGCTCCAGTGGTGATGGGGGTGGGGCTGAAGGAAGGGGGGAGGGCTCCGGCAGCAGTGGCAGGGTAGCGGTGGTGGGTGGGGTCTGGCATCCGCTGTTATCTGCAGATTTCAGTATACATGGAGGCCCCTGGAACCAATCCCCCATGGATATGGGGGTGCTACTGTATCTGTTTATGTGTTGATGTCTTTTTTCTTGTCTAGTCTGGTCAAGGACTTTCAAGTAGCAAATAGGCTAGAATGTGACCACCTTAAACTTAACTACATACACTCATTATCTACTGTTGTAAATATAGTCTTCCCAGGTAGGTGAACTGCTGAACGGACTTGAGCACAGATTTGCCTACGGCAATGTGGGGATGGTGGTGTTCGTCCTGTGGTGCAGGCTGGTAAAGAACTTCTGTTTTCTTCAGGTTGACTTCTAGCCCAAACAGCTCTGCAGCTGTTGCAAAGCAGGATGTTAGGCGTTGCAGAGCTGCTTCTGTGTGGGCAACAAGGGCAGCAGCATCGGCGAAGAGCAGCTCATGGACTAGATAGTTTAGAGTCTTAGTGTGAGCCCTCAGACGGCTTAAGTTAAACAAGCTACCATCAGTACGGTAGCGTATATAGATGCCGTTGTCTTCTTCAAGCTCTGCCATAGCCCTTTGGAGCATCGTGCTAAAGAAGATTGTAAAAAAAGTTGGTGCAAGAACACAACCTTGCTTCACTCCATTAGTTATTAGAAAGGGCTCTGAAAGAGCATCGCCATATCTGACTTGACCACGCTGTTCCTCGTGTAGCAAGATAATCATTTTAAGGAATTTGGGGGGACATCCTAGTCTTTCCAGGATCTGCCACAGACCTTTTCTACTTACAGTGTCAAAGGCTTTGGTGAGGTCGACAAATGTTACATAGAGACCCTTGTTCTGCTCCCTACATTTTTCTTGCAGTTGCCTAAGGGCAAATACCATGTCTGTAGTACTCCTATTGGCTCTGAAGCCACATTGGCTTTCAGGGAGAAGTTCTTCTGCAATAGCAGGAACTAATCTGTTCAGGAGTATCCTTGCAAGGATTTTTCCAGCAATAGAGAGCAGTGTTATGCCTCGATAGTTTGAGCAATCGGATATTGCTCCTTTTTTCTTGTACAGGGTGATGATGACTGCATCTCGGAGGTCTGATGGCAGTTCCCCTTTTTCCCAGCAATTCACAAGGAATTCGTGGAATTTTTCGTGGAGTGCATGACCTCCGTGTTTCCAAACTTCAGGTGGGATTCCATCAATCCCAGCTGCCTTGCCATTTTTCATCTGCTGTATGGCCTTAAGGGTCTCTTCCAAAGTGGGAGCTATGTCCAATTCATTTTTCATTGGTTTTTGTATCATATGTTGGATAGCTGAGGCTTGGACTACTCGGTTGGCGCTAAAGAGACTTTGAAAATGTTCAGCCCAATGATTTAGGATGGAGGCTTTATCAGTAATTAATGTTTGACCATCTGTACTGTATAAGGAGCTTTGGACCTGATAAGTAGGTCCAAACACTGCTTTAAGAGCTTCATAAAATCCTCTATGATCACCCAGATCTGCACAGCGTTGTGTCTTTTCTGCTATATTGATCCACCACTTGTTCTGCATGTCTCGGAGTTTTTGTTGTAGTTTGCTACATGTGAGGCGGAAAGCTGCTTTTCTTACATGACAGGTTGGCTGGGCGAGGTATGCCTGGTGAGCAGCTCTCTTCCTTGCCAACAGCTCCTGGATCTCTTGGTTGTTTTCATCAAACCAGTCTTGATTTTTCTTGTGGGAGAACCCGAGGGATTCTTCTGCAGACTGGAGGATACTGTTTTTGATATGTTGCCAAAGCACTGTAGGAGAAGGATCTGTAGGATGGTCTTCAAGTTTCGTTTGTAGATTTGCCTGGAAGTTGTCTCTCATGGTAGCTTGTTGAAGATTGTTGACTTGGAGTCTCTTCTTTAAGATGCCACCCCTCTTAGGTTTGAACTTAAGATGAAGATTTAGTTTACATCTGACGAGGCGATGATCTGTTTGGCATTCTGCACTGGGCATCACTCGTGTATGACGGACATCACGAATGTCTCTCTGACGGACTAGAACGTAGTCAATGAGGTGCCAATGTTTGGATCGGGGATGCATCCAGGTTGTCTTCAAGCTATCTTTCTGCTGAAAGATTGTGTTTGTAATAGTCAGCTGTTGTTCTGCACAGAACTCTAGCAGGAGGCGTCCGTTATCATTGCAATTTCCAACACCATGCTTGCCTAAGACACCTTTCCAGGCTTCGGAGTTCTTTCCTACTCTGGCATTGAAGTCACCAAGGATAATAATTTTATCTTCTACAGGGATTTTTTGTATGAGTTGGCGTAGGTCTGTGTAGAATTTGTCTTTCTCTACAGGGTTGGCTTGCATAGTTGGGCCATATATACTAAAGAGAACAACATGTGGGAGGCGTAAGAAATAATGCGATCAGAGTGTCATCATCTCCTCAGATGCCAAGATTGACAAAGAGATCGATCACAGATTAGCAAAGGCATATAGTGCATTCGGAAGACTTCACAAAAGAGTCTGGAGCAATAAACACCTGAGGCAAAGCACAAAAATCAGTGTGTATAGAGCCATCGTACTGTCTATCCTCCTTTATGGATCTGAAACATGGGTCACCTATCGCCACCACCTACGACTCCTCGAGCGCTTTCATCAGCGCTGTCTACGCACAATCCTAAATATACACTGGACTGACTATGTGACGAATGTTGCTGTCCTTGAGCAAGCAGGGATCACCAGCATTCAGGCCATGATTATTGAGAACACAGCTGCGCTGGGCAGGGCATGTTTCTAGGATGGAGGACCATCGCCTCCCAAAAATACTACTCTACGGTGAACTCGCCACGGGTCAGCGTAAGAGGGGCGCTCCAAAAAAGCGATACAAAGACTCCCTGAAACAACATCTCAGGCTTGGCCAAATTGATCACCAACAGTGGTCCGCCCTGGCCTCACATCGGGAGGCATGGAGACGCACTATCCACAATGCTGCAGCCTTATTTGAGAACTCACGACGAACAAGTCTTGAAGAGAAACGACAACGCAGAAAGAATCACAACCCAAAAACATCACCCAAGGAGACCTTCTGCTGTGCTTTTTGCAACCGGACTTGTTTATCTCGGATTGGCCTTTTTAGTCATCAGCGCGCTTGCAGAAAGCGCGGGATGAGTCCTTCCTGAATCTTCGTTTGCGAAGAAAAGCCAGAGAGAGAGAAAATATAGTCTCTAAACAGCAGTATAGACACCAAGCTTTAATGCTCAGGTACAAGATATATTAGGCAGAAGGAACAAAATTAAGATAACTGACTTTTAAAAATTCTTCTATGGGTGAAGAGCTGAACATTTCTATCTTAAGAGCTACTAAAAAATGTACCTATTTGAAACAACTGATTCTCTGTCCTAAAATCAGTCTTAAATCCAGGTTATTAATATCTTGGCCACCTGCCATTGGACTCATTCCAGCTTGTCAACATCCCTCCTAAACTGTGGTGCTCAGATACAATGGCTTAAATACTTGTAATGACATGCAGTGGTGTAAATCTCAATTGTTTTTACATTGTGGAAGGAGCCATCCTGTATCTCCTTTTGCAATGCTTCTTACCTTGGGTGCACAGCAGCCACCAAGATGCCTAGAAATACTATTCTTTCTCCCAGCCACTAATCAGCTGTGTGTGTGTGGTGGGGTGCATCCAGTTGCATTACAGCTGCCTTTGAACACCCAAAGGAGGAGGAGCAATCTCATATTGGAAGCAGGGCAGCCAGAATATGCCTGGGTTCATCCCCACAGCCAATTAGGCTGGAGAATTAAGCTGCCTCTACAAGTTTCCTGTCTCCACAAGCAAGGCAGGAAGTGGTGAACAAGGAGCAGCTTCACAAAGTAGTGAATGCAGGCTGGTTGAGACTTACACTTTACCACTTAGCTTACAGACCTCAGCATCCAGATGAGGTCTGACCAAAGGAGAATAGTGATACTATTATTTCCCTCTGCACACTATTTCTTTGGTGCCTACAATGAACCAGCCTGACCCATGTTTAGCTTGTGGTCTACTAAGATCCCAAGATTCTTTTTACACATGCTGCTGCCAACCATCTTATATTAGTGCATCTTATTTTTTGTGCCTAAATATAGTACTTTACATTTATCCATATTGAAATTCATTGTGTTAGTTTTGGCCTAGTTTTTCAGTGTGGATGTTCTCCCAGTTTGATTTCATCTGAAATCCTGATAAGCATGCCCTTTATTCTTTCATCACAATCCAGGACAGCAACCCTACTTGTCACTTCTTTCCAGAATAACAAGGAACCACTGGAAAGCACCGTCTGGGTTTGGGCCATAAAGAAGCTTCTCTGGCTTGCATCAGCAAGAGTTCTGTGTAGGCATATGCTGGTCTCTAGAGTAGGGCTATGATCTCCAATAAAAATATTGTATGCTTAGTGAGGACTTTTCAGAGAACTGTTCTAGATACAGAAGCCAATTGAAAATGTATCTATTTGGACTGCAAATTAGCAAATTATTATGTGGTTTGGCACTTTCAAATTAAAGTTTGATAACACAGTATGACAATAATAAAGGTATAATAAAATGGATTACTGTGGAATTTACTGCAAATGTTTCTAAATGAAACTAGAATTTCCTACATCATCTCCATGCTTTTTCCTCAATCAATTAATTTGCAATGGAGAGTCTGTTGAATAATGGAATTCTCCATGCACTGTCAGTGCAGTATTTAGTGTTATCTGTTGACTTTTTAATGTAAAATTCCTCTTTCATCCATCAACCAAAACATCTCTTAAGGGATATGGTTCTAAGAGATTATGACAGCTGATATTTTAGATGTTGAACAGATATTCTTTTAGCATGGCACACACAGACTTAATTTCTCCAGCAATCATTTTTACATCTCCCTGTCCTTCAGATTTGACATTCTGGTTGTCCATGGAATAGGAAATGACACCTGAGCATTCAATTTATTCTTCCATCAAGATGTTTGCATTGATTCAGGAGATAACATCCTAGCATCTTGGGCATGACAGAACTTAAGTGACCACAAGAGCCATTCCATAATGCACCAGTTCTTGGAAAATCTTGCATTAATTTGAGCATTTTGTAAAATACTAATTTAATGAATTTTCATCTTTTTAACTTTATAAATTGTTTAAGCATTTAAAAATATATTTTATATTTACACTTTTATTGAAGATTTTATATAGTTTTAATCTGTATTGTTTTTAAATACCTTGTTAGCTTCCTTGGGTCTCATTATGGAGAGAAAGACAGGATATGAATGAATGAATGAATGAAATATTACAGTAGATGCCAGTGCAAGTTCTTATTGCAAAACAGTTACTATTAGGATTGAGTGGTATGTGCTGATAAATGATATGAAACTGATGAATTCTAGGGATGTACCTTGTTAAATTATTCATTCCTGAAAGGAAGAACAAATAATTTAATCAGTTTTCTCCCTGTTAAACAGTTCTTGAACCAGGCTGACAGGGAGAAGAAAATCTATGACAGTGGGGAGGGGGACTCATGGTTTAGCCCATGTGACATTGGGAGGGGGGAAGCCAAGTGAGGATCAGAGGCATTTCAGGATCCTTTCCTGGCTCCTCCTGCCTGCCTGCCACATGACACTGGGGGAGGGGGAAGCAAGGTGATGAGCAGGAGTCTGTAGCCTTCCAGGATCCTCTCTTGACCCTCTGCCCATCCACCTCCTATGTGGCATAGGCAGATTAGGAAGGCTATAACCTCACAATCTGTGTTCTGTTATCTGGTTTACAATGATGCACATATTATCACTGTCATGCACCAGCTACTGGATCATATTCCACAATGACAATCCTCTTGCTGGGTTGCTTCCCTGCTCTTCAAGCTGGGGGAGAGACAGGAAATAGGTGAATCTGGAATCAGGGGTGAGAGTATTCCTTGGGTCTATTCACGAAAAGGGAAAAAATGAGAAAGGGGCTTGAGGAAGAGTCTCTTTCCTGTGGTTTCAGACACTCAAAAAGCTGAAGCATGGGGTTTCAGACACTCGATTATTCTGTTTTTCCCTTCAAGCATTCAAATAGTCTTTCCCTCCCTGCTGAGTGCATGCATGGATTGCTCTAAACATTCAAATCCTATCAACAACTGAAAATTCATATTCATAGGCAGGTAATTACAAATTCTGAAATTACTGCTCATTCTATCACCTGCAGAGTGGTCGTGCCAATTCTGGGAGTTGTAGTTGTAATAAATAAATTTCCTAAGCGCTGATGTGCTTTTTACATTATTTTCCCATATGATCATCAACATACCATAAATTGTGTACAGTATGTGCACATTGTTATTTAGTCTATCATAATATTGTCTCAAATAATGACAGAGTAACAGTAGCACTGTACAACATCACTGCTTCCAGCTCTACTTGCACTGCCTTCATCTCACAATAGCAAGGAGCAGCTTTTGTACATATCTATCTCACAACAACAGTTCATCTTAATACAATCTGGTTGCAAAAGCTACTGCAGAAAATTGTTCACAGTTTGCTGGCACCATGGGAGACCATCATTATTGACAAGATTGAGGCAACCATCAGCAACAATTCAGGGCTGTGTCTAACTGCGAGATTCAAGAGTTGTGCTGCTTCATATATATATAAAACAGATGTGCTCCCCCACCCTTTTTGACATTGCTTTATGTTCTTATTCATGACTATTTTGTCATATCTCTTTAAATTCTTACACCTGCCCATTTGTCCTTGGCTTATATCAGGTATCACTGAAATGAAGGCTTCAGTAGTACTGAATTCAGTATCTCCTACTACAGTATAAGATACCCTACTTCTTAGAAATCCTTACACATAAAAAAACAACAACTCTGGGACAAGGAATATTGCTTGGCTTGCCAGTAAGGAATATGAATGTTCATTTGTGTGCACTGCACTTACTCATGGCAAGCTGTTCTGCATGATATTGGTTTTCTTTTTCTTTTTCAGCACAAATATTTGCCAGACTATCTACCTATACTATAGTTTTTGTTCTAAAAGGACTGTTTATAGCTGAAGCTCAGATCTCAAACAACAGTTGTCTTTTATTCACAGGAAAATAAATCTCCATGTTTATGATCACATATTTTTCATTACTGCACTATAAAACCTTACTTGGGGGAAAAACACTTTGATTTAACCATTTCAGTCTCCTTAAATCAGAGGACAGGCTTATGTTTCACCTTGTCTCCAGTCCTTATAGCACCTGCATTTTAAGAAAGGCTGAGACAACATTTTTGTAAGCCCAGTACAAACTTGAAAGACTGGTTTCCTCTGACACACACACACCATGATCTCATCACATGCATGCAGTCCCATTTAAATTTGAAGTTACACCATGGAACCCATGGTGGCTTTCCTACCATGCCCCAAAACACACACACACATGCACACACACACACTTTTTCTCTTATTTTGTTTAATACAACACTCTGCAAGTATTCCTCTACAGTGCTTAGCAGCTTGTAACTTTTGGGTTAGTCTTGATGTTTAGCCTCTTGTTAAATGCTCATAGACCAACATTGCTATAAACAATTTATAAATAGCCCAAATGCCATTTAAAGCTTTATTTTTCTGACTCTTTTCATAGCAAAATCATTAATTGCCTCCCCAAAGTCAATTTCTCTTGCAATGCAACTCTCAACAGACAACATAGTTAAGTGGGCTGACCATTCTTGCAGCAAATTAGAGCACCTGCTGTTTTGATAAGAGGCATCTTACTCCTGCTACAATCATTGGAAGAGTGCAAAATATCCATAGGTCTACACACACTTCATTTTTTAAAAAAGAAAAGGGTGTAGGATTTGCTTGTTTGGGCAAATTTCATTCAATTAGATACTGTAAGATGGTAGTTCATAAATTTATGGTTCTCCCTTAACACACTATCAATTCTGGGCTGTGCCTTCCAAAGCACTTGATTGCTTGGGTTTGGCTGGGGTTCATTTTTGTTCCCATTCCTTTAGCAGTGGAGTGGCCTCCACGGCCTCAGCTATGGGTATGCCGCCCGAGGCTATCCAAAGATTGGGCTGTTGGAAGTCAGCGGCTTATTGTAAATATGTTCGGCCACTTTGTTATTAATCTTGTTGCTGTTTTAATCTTGTTGCCGTTTTCTGTTTTACAGATATAAATTTGTGGCCAACAAGCTGCCAGGTGCTGATTTGCAGCCATAGTTTTGTGTTGGGCAGCTCACTACACAAAAAGGAGCCATTTTGGAGCTCACTTGGGGCTAAGCGGAATGGCTTCAGTTGAGTGGTGTGGCAAATGAGGACTGAAATGGCGTGGTTTGATGTATACTCTGTTTGGGGAGCATTGTGGACCTCCACTTCATGTGCTAGCTATCCATTTTGTTAAAGGGTAGGGTGCTAATTCTTTAGGCAATAGAGGACATGCAACACATTAACTGTTTATGGACAGGAGTGCAACTGATTTGGTCATCTATCTTATCATTCCTCACCAAGTTTATCCAGATGAAGGGGATACAAAATGTATTGACATTGCCCATAAGAAGGTAAAAAGGGAGATTTGCAGGGTGATGACCAATGGGCTTAGTCATTACAATAACCACCCTAGAAATTTCTTATAACAAGTCTGAGTTTTATTGGGTTGATGGAGTCCACTTGTCAGATGTTGGGATCCAGTTATTTCTTGATGATGTAGAAGCCGGGGTGAGGGCTGTCTTAGGAACCCTGGTGGGGGATAGGGGCTAAGTAGACACTTGCCCCTTATCTGTGGCATGATGTGGGGGAAACGGGATTACTTCAGTGTTCACCTATGGCAACCCCCTTTTGGGTTGAAGGATGCATCTATCAAACTGTAACTGCAGGTCAGGCAGCTGGGGGCAGGGAGATGGGCTATCATTGAGGCTGGTGCCAGGTTTGAGCCTTCAACAGAAGTCATATGGCTTGAGGTGCTTAATCCTGGCGTCTCACCTTCCAGCCTGGGGGGGGCATCCAAGTTCCTGGGATCCCCCTTGGGGCTCAGTTGTTTCAACCAGGAAAGTTGGGAGATGGGTCTGGGGAGACCATCGGCTCCAGCTTTTCCTGCCCTGGGTCTCCCCTCTGGTTCGTATGCCTCAAGAAATAAATAATTAAATAGGTTAGATATTCAATAAAGTGGTCTGTATGTCAATCCAGCCTTTGGTGCCTGTCTCGTTATTTCATGTGTTGGTCATTAAAAGCTGCAAAGGCTTTTCCAGAGATGTTTTGGGGCACCTTCCTTCTGAATACTGTGGATTGATGCAGGATCCCATTTAGACAGGTCATATTCTCAGCAAATTCTATGAAGTTTATTTTCATTGTTCAGACAACCCCTAGCTCTCACCTTACAAGTACTGTACACCTTAACTGCACAAGCAATACCTACACACTGTTATAGTGAAAGATTTTGTTCTACAACTTCCTGTTGCTTGTGCTGCTCCAACACCATTTCTGATTGACTTCTGTGAATCTCTCAAGATCTGATTAAAAAAAAATTACAGGGTTTCTAGAGAATGGGGAATAGGGTTATAACATAGCCCACCTCCCTAGTATTCTTGAATCCTAGTTGTTAAAATCTTGAGTTTTGAGTTTGAGCAAAAATGCATCAAACAGATGTTTAACTATTTGTTTGATATTTCAAGCCTAGAAATTCTCTTGCACATTTGCATTGCTCTGGGCTTGCATTCTAGGGGAGATGAGAATCAACACCGATTTATTATTTCACACATGGTCACCTACCTCTAGGACTGGACATTATATCTTCCTATGTATTTATTATTCAGAATCAAAAGCAAGCTAAAACATATACAAAGGGCCTGAAGCCTCAGAATGAGCCACAGCTGCAGTAGGTAGTAAGAGGAGTGCAACAGCCAGCTTTTTAGCCAGGGAGCTCAAACACACTACAACATGCAACTGAAGAAAAATTAGGTGGCAAGGAACACAGAAGGGAATGAAGCCTCACAAGCAAATAAAAAGAAGTGTAGATGGTAGAAATAAGCTGGTAAGGGAAAGAACCCAAAAATATGGTCTAATAGGTTAAGGTGAAAAGACAGGATCAGAGGATTTCTTCTGGATCTTCAGGTAATAATGTTGGAAAGGGTTTGTGAGTACTTTCTTGCCATGACAGTCTGCATAAGGGCCCTATACACTCTGAGCTGCCAGGGGAATCATAGCAATTTCTCACCACAGAGCCAACTTTCCCAATGTGGTTCCCTTTAAGTCCTTTAGGCTACAGCTCTTCTCTAATGGTTGGCCATGCTGACTTGTGAGGGGAACCATAGTCCAATTAAATGGGAGGGACAAAGTTTGGAGAAATCTTCCATACAGAACCACAGTCCATTTCTTCATGTGAAGGGAACAAAATTGCAAAATAATCTCTAGACACAATTTGCAAATTAATGGAATGCTAAACTACATGTCACTCTAATAGCTAGCATTTATGTCTTTCTCTTAAAGTTAAAAACTGGTTTGGGAATGGGACTACAGTTGTGGTCCTGATTTAGATCATTGCCAAAAAGTGATCTATTTAGATGTTTTGGCAATGTAAACCATAGGTGAAGAGCTGGATTGGAACCACAGTAGAGGATCTATGTACTGATTTTGGAGGATTTTTTTTTTTTTAAAAATAGTATCTAGGTACATTTTTCAAGTAACATGTAGTTCGGCCTCATGCAATAGTATGTCCTTTATGACTAGGTATGGACACAGATGAGTTCATACCTGTATTAATGGAGGCCTCTCCCTCTCTCTTGGAGGCCTTGGGTCTGAGTGAGGGTGGCATGTGATTCCCCAGAAGTTTTTTCTCATGTGCCCTAGCAGTTACAGTATGCCAGGAAATGTACACTCTTGGTCATTGAGTGTGACACTAAGCAAGAAACCATGCATATGCACACCCATGGAAAATACATAGGTGTGTTGCAGTGGTGCACACCGTATGCATCAATTATTGTACAAATCCCACTGTGCAGCTTTGGTCCTCTGACTTCTAGGAAACATTACTGCACATGCATATCTGTGGATGCTCAGCCATCTGCAATGTCTGCCTCTGTGCTGATTACAAATGCTTTGGGAAAATATTTATTAGCAGAGGTTTATGAGTGTTGGCTGTCAGTAGAGGCCCTCCAAAAATTGAGCCTGATAATATCTTATCCTGCTCTAAGCTTCAGATAGCTCTACTCTCACACTAAGATTTAGAAGTGCTAGGAGCCCCTCTGAAGAACAATACATGGTCAGGATGATCTGCCCTCCTCCATATTTGGAAGGGAAAGGGAGGAGCTCATCATAGAACAGAGGGAAGCCTGTCAGAATATGTATGGCAAAGAGTGTATGGAGCTCTGTTTGCAAAATATAATCTCTTCTGATCTGTGTATAAAGTGTGTTCAAGTAAGAATGGAATTTATTATAGCAGCTTGCTAAGCTGTCATGTCAGCTGTGTAATTAATGTGACTTCCACTGGTGTTATGAAAAGTTAGGGCTTTTACTACCACATTCCATAAAATTCATGAAAATACTGTATAGTATAGATTTTAGTCGGAAGCTAATATTTCACCAAAGCTTAAAAATACACTAAAGATGAGTCAAAAGATGCAAAGTCATCCTGGAGCAGCAGCTGGAGAGGCAAAAATGAAAACATAAATTTATTTGTGAGCATTTGGAGAAGGAAAAGAGAAACAATCTTTCACATCAGGTATCTATTTGCCATGGGCATAACCAAGATTCAAGCAATAATCATGAGCTAATGCCACAAGTTCAGTTTCTTGCTGTCAACATACATTTTGTGGGCAACAATGGAAATTTAATGCAGATGAACATCTGACAGATGGAGATGCTCTTCCCACTTGGTTTCCTTGTGGTAGTAATCCAAAAGCGAGTGGACTGGCCCTACTATTGCATGGAGTGAAGCAGCTGACATAGGTGGGGTTTTATGAAAGAACAACAAATTGATGATCATTTAATTTACCATTCTTTTACTGTGAGGGTGGAGAAGTGATGATTATGGTTTTTGTTTTGTTTTCCTCACAGATACCAAAATAATATGACTGAGTGGGGATGCAATGCATTATGATTTGGGGAGGGGCATCTGGTGCTCTGCATCAGGCAGTCTAGGCTTACGCCCTAACTAGTTTTAGATAACACTTAAACTTTAAATTTGTATAGATGGTACTAATAAGGAGAAAGGGCTTTTGGATTTTATAGATTTAAATGGAAAACTGGTGAAAGAGGAAAAGTTCAATTTTTCTAATCCAAATTGTGCTTCTTAAGCTACTTTTCTTCTCCTGCAGGTTCAGTTGCATGTTGCTCCTCACAAAGATGTGCTTGCAACCCCAGCTGCTGGAGGGTGGGGCTCATTTCAAATCAGAAGAATATTCTGTGGGGAAACGGTCAAATACTCTTTTACTCTTAGTTTTGTTGTTCTTAATTGACATTAAGTTGATATGTGGCAACTCTATGAACATGAGAAACGAGGGAATGAAAAAAAAACATGAAAGCTGGACAGTGAAGAAAGCTGATGGAGAGAATGGACACATTTGAAATATGGTTCTGGAAGTATCTACAGACACCATGGACTGCAAAAATGAACAATAAACAGACCTTAGAGCAAATCAAGCCTGAACTCTCCCAAGAAGCCAAAATGACCAAAATGAGGCTATTATATTTCAACCATTATCATGAGATTACATAACTCATTAGAAAAGAGGATAATGCTTGGTAAAGTGGGAGGCAATAGAAAAAGTGGAAGACCACATTACATGTTGATAGACTCAGTCAAGGAAACTACAGCCCTGAGTTGGAAGGACCTGAGCAGGGTTGTTTATAACAGTGTGTCTTGGAGACCTCTAATTCATAGGGTTGCCATAAGTCAAAGTTGACTTGACAGCAATTAACAATGAATGAATGAGAGACTTCCAAGACACCCTGTTTTTCATAGTCCTGCTATGATCTTGTTGATTGAGGTCCATAGCTTCCTTAATTGAGTCTATCTATCCATTCAAAACTACAACCTACCAAATTAAAACAGCTTACTAAAAGCAGCTGACATTATTTTAAAACATGGAGTATAAGCAAAACATCTAATTCACTCTTTAATATATACAGTACTGTTCTTGCATGTCTCTTTGTGGCTTTGTAGCAGGAGTGGTGGTAGACAAATAAAGAGGGGACATATAGTTATATTAAATAAGTTTTAATAAGCTTTCAAATATTACCTTATGTGAAAATTAGTACAAAACAATTCTACATTGGAGATTATCAAACGGGATTCCAAATGCATTCCTGTCCCACAATCTCCACTCTTGCCCCTGTCCCACAACAATCACCCTCCCCACTGCACTTACCTTCTCTCCCATCAGCAGGACAGCCCAGGAGTGAATGGAACTGTAACAAAGCTCCATTCACCTCCTGGATCGAAATCCTGCCCATTTTCACAAGAAGACATGAGCCTGGAAAATTCAAAAATAAAAACACAAATACTCAAAAATAAGTAACAAAAAGCACAGAAACACACTTTAAAACTCCAAGTAAACCAGGGAAGTTTTTAAAACGTGTATAACTTACCTGGATGTCCTGATCTCACCCCGAAGTGTTCTGGGATCTCATACACTGAGAAGTCCATAGCAGAAATGGAACAGGGGTGTGTGTCTATTGACACCTTCTCCTCATCAATAAAATATAGTGCCCATGGAATGGCAGCAGAACGAGTGCAGAACGATGGGGGACAAGATCATCTTGTAAGGAAGCCCTTTTGAAAGCTCCTGTTGTTGTTATCATGCCACTTTGGATGAGTCTGATAATCTCCATTGACTAATGTAAGGCACTGTTGATAACCTTAGCCCTCTCTTGGTTAGTTATTATCATCAGATAACAGAACAACTGCTTGGGCTATTTCTGTACCACGTTCAACAAGATAAACAAGGCAGAGTTACAACAATTTTTCAAAGACAGGACAGCAATCTTTGCAAAACTATCTCTATCTTTCCAAATCCTCTCTTTGTCCAAAGAGGCATGCACAGCTAGGAGACTACACAACATCTGTCTTTGGTGAATTGCATGTCATGTCTGTAAATCTAGGCAGAAAAAGGCATTTGTTTTAAAATTGAGTAGTAAAGAAAGAAACATTGCCTTTGGAGTCCAGTTCAGTTCACTAAAAAAACTGTCATATTTACAAACTGATAAGGCATCTTGTAACAAAACTGCACCGAAAATGTGACTGCTTCTCTGATACAGTTGTCCCTTCACATTCGCTGGGGTTTGGTTCCAGGACCACCCATGAATACCCAAATCTATGAATACTCAAGTCCCATTATATGCAGTGGCATAGCAAAATGGTGTCCCTTATATAAGATGGCAAAATCAAGGTTTGCTTTTTGGATTATTACTTTTTAAAGAATATTTTCAAGCCATGAATACTTAAATCCATGAATGCCAAATCCGTGAATGTGGAGGGACAACTGTACACAGAAATTTAACATGCAGATTCTTTTCTTAAGAAACACGTTATGTTCTTTCTCACTCACAAACCATGCTATAACTATCCAGTTATTTCACTGGTAACTAAATATACATCATACACTGGGTGCTAGATGGATGCCTCCTGCAGAAGGTTAATGAAATGTTGCCTTGCATCATGGAGGACAGGATCAAAATTCAAAATGACCTGGATAAACTGGAGAGCTGGGCCAAAGCTAACAAAATGAAATTCAATACGGAGAAATGTAAGGTACTGCACTTAGGGCGAAAAAATGAAATGCATAGATATAGGATGGGGGAGACCTGGCCGAATGAGACTACATGTGAAAGGGATCTAGGAGTCCTAGTAGACCACAAGTTGAACATGAGTCAACAGTGTGATGCAGCACCTAAAAAGGCCAATGTGGTTTTGGGCTGCATCAATAGAAGTATAGTGTCCAGATCAAGGGACGTAATAGTGCCACTCTATTCTGCCTTGGTCAGACCTCACCTAGAATACTGTGTCCAGTTCTGGGCACCACAATTCAAAAAGGATATTGACAAATTGGAACGTGTCCAGAGAAGGGTGACTAAAATGTTGAAAGGTCTGGAAACAATGCCTTATGAGGAGAGACTTAGGGAGCTGGGTATGTTTAGCCTGGAAAAAAGACAGTTAAGAGGTGATATGATAGCCCTGTTTAAGTATTTGAAGGGGTGTCAAGTTGAGGATGGAGCAGGCTTGTTTTCTGCTGCTCCAGAGATTGGAACATGGAGCAATGGATGCAAGCTCCAGGAACAGAGATTCCACCTCAACGTTAGGAGGAACTTTTTGACAGTCAGAGCTGTTTGGCAGTGGAACACACTCCTGCGGAGCGTGGTGGGGTCTCCTTCCTTGGAGGTCTTTAAACAGAGGCTGGATGGCCATCTGTCGGGGATGCTTTGATCGTGATTTCCTGCATGGCAGGGGGTTGGACTGGATGGCCCTCGTGGTCTCTTCCAACTCTGCAATTCTATGATTCTATGAAACCATTATGGTGAAAATCCCAGGACTGTGCAAATACAGCATCTCCCCATCTCTGAGAAAACAGAAAAATGAGCTTCCCCATGGGCCTCACTCAGATATTTGCCCTTCCATATGTTTTCTTCAGTGAAGGTGTTTGTTCCTAAGTAGAACAAACCTACTCATTTTGTGTCAAGAGTAAAATTGCTGTGGCAACAAATGAATGACTAGTGGAAAAGCTAAGGGGAAGTATTAACTAAAAAGAAAAGATATTGCTTTCATGATGCAATAAATTTCTATCAATATATACACCAGGGTGACAAAGAAGTTCATTCATTGTTGAGGTGTTTCATAAGTCGCTAGTTTGTTCTTGTCAATTGCCTGTAGGAATCTGAGTCTTATTTTTTTTCTGTCAGAAAGTGGGGTTTGCTAGCTTTGTAGGCTGAATAAATATGACCAACCACCATTGTTTATAGGTAGAAACCTGGGGCTTGGTCAGAAACCATTCCATTTCTCTAGAGCTGCTCAGTGTCTGGGGATTTATAAGCATATACCCAGTACAATGAAAACGCTTTGTAACAGGGTTTCACAATTATAATTGTGCTACTTTAGCTATTATTTGTTTCACCACTCAGAAGCCAAAAAGGTTCCCAAAGTAGATTGCAATGAATAAATAGATATATAAAAACAAGATAATGTACATAGGAGAAGAACTAATTCATAGGTATTATGCTCCACCACAGAGTTGGATTGTGTATGAAGTATTCCCTATGTGATTGCCTCAGCAGTGGATATGACTGGGATTTTCTCCCATCAAGTCCATGATAAAAATTAGGAAAAATTAGGAAAAATGTAGACATTGGCCAGGGAAGGATGCCACTTCAGACAACCCACAACACACCTTGTATATTGTTCATGTGTGAATCAGTCATCAAAGTGCAAACTACCTAAGGAAAGCAAAGGTTTTCACTGTATCTTGCCTTCAAAGAAATATTTGCAACTCACATTGTCAGAAGCAGTGATCTGTAAGTATTGAATTTTGGATTTATTTTTTGAATGTGAAAGTGCACACCCATGATTGCACAAATGCTATTAGAGCCATAACACAGGCATACATTTCTCAGTGAAGACCTGGATATATCATAAGGCCAGGGCACTCACACATTAACTTTCAAGCAGCCACTTTATTATTTTTCCTGAGATTACACACACACACACACACACACACACACGGAGGGGTGGGAAGGATTCTCTGAAGTTTCCCCCTATATACATACATTCTTGTTCTCAGTATTTTAATATATTTTAAAATATATATGATTTTGAATCCAAATGTATTTAAAAGTAACATGTTCTTTTTATTATTATTATTATTATTATTATTATTTATAAGAGTATTCCATTTACACTTCATCAAGATATTTATATACAGTCATTCCCCCCAACATATACTACATACAGCATTGACCTCCTTTGTAAGACCATCTCAAGAGTTTTCCTTAATTCCAGTCCTCCTTAATGTTCCTTCCTTTATCTTATTGTATCTTACTATCCTTAACTAAGTCTGTTGACTTTCTCCATTGATATAAGAGCATTTCACTGCTTCATCTACATTTCCTCCCTTTCTCCCTTCCCATCCTTCCTCTTCATCATATATATGTATTTCATTTGCTCACCTTAAGAATCATTTCTTATATTCCATCTCTTTTTACGAATATTAAATACTGGTTGCCATTCTTCTCTTACTTTGTCCATATTATTCTTGTTCAAAATATGAGTCAGCAAATCATTATCTCTAATTTCTATTACCCTGTTTATCCATTCATCAACCTGCAGACATTCTCTACTTTTCCATTTAGATGCTATTTGCATCCTAGCTGCTGTAATTAAATATAACATGATTCTCCAATTGGCTCTTTCAATCTGTTTAGGTAGGACAGAGGTGATATTCAGTAAGTATAACCTTGGGTCCATAGCAAATTGAATGTTTAGCATTCTCTGAATTATGTTATGTATCTTTTGCCAAAACTTCCTAGCTATTGGACAGTTCCACCAAACATGATACATAGAGCCTGATTGTTTGCCACATCTCCAACAGCTACAGTCTTTAAGTTTATATATCTTACTAATTTTTAATGGTGTCAAATACCATCTATTGAAAACTTTTACATAGTTCTCTTTCAGGTTTTGAGAAGACGTAAACTTATTAGTTTTTGACCAAGCTCCTTCCCACTCTGCTAGCGTAATTTGTTCCCTTATATCTCTAGCCCATTTTATCATAACCGTTTTCACCACTTCCGTTTCTAGCTTTCTGCCTAACAGAATATTGTAAAGCTTTGCTATTTTCTTTTTATTCTCTTTCCAGATTACCTTGTCGATTTCATTCCCCTCTAAATCAAAGTCATATTCTTTTTTATCTTCCTTGTATCTGCTATGTAGTTGTTGATATGAGAACAAATAGATGTGCCATCCTCCTCTAACTAACTCTTCCTTTGTCTTAAGCTCATAAGTATTATCTTCCTTCCATTTACATAGGTCTTCGTAACGTAACCATTTATCTACATCGGTCCATCTTCTTGTGAAGGCTTCCTGAGGCGAAATCCATTTAGGCATCTTATAATAGAATTGTTGTTTAACTTTCAGCCATGTCCTTAGTGTTGCTTTCCTTATTATGTTACTATTGAAATCTTTATGGACTTTATCTTTCCCGTACCACACGTACGTGTGCCATCCGAATCTCATTCCCTCTCCTTCTAGTAACAGTAGTCTCTTATTACTTAGTCTTATCCAATCGATTGCCCAGATCATGCTACAAGCCGTGTAATAGGTTTGGAGGTCGGGAACCGCCAAACCTCCCTTCTCCTTTTTATCAATCATAGTGGACCATTTAATTCTTGCCTTCTGTCCCCTCCATATAAAATTTCTCAAATCTTTCATCCATCTCAGCAAAAGTTTATCATTTATTAGAATTGGGACTGTTTGGAATAAATAGAGGATTCTTGGTAAGATCAGCATATTTATTGCCTCCACTCTACCAAGCAACGTTAAGTTTAATTTCTCCCATTTCCTCATCTCAGATTTTAGTAATTCCCATAGTTTATTATAGTTATTTTCTACCAAGTCCATATTTCTGTTGGAAATCCAGATCCCTAAATATCTTGCTTTTTTCACCAGTTTGTATCCCGTCATTTTTCCTAGTTCTTCTTCTTCTTTTCTTAGCATGTTTTTAGTTATTATAATCGTCTTTTCTTTATTAATTTTAAATCCAGATAATCTACCAAAATTTTCAACCACCTCCAATAGCTTGTTGATATTCTGCACAGGGTTTTCTATAATTAGTGCCAGATCGTCTGCATAAGCCTGGATTTTATATTCTTGATCTGAGATTCTCAGTCCTGATACTTCCTTTCCTTTACGAATCCTATGTAGCAGGATTTCTAATGTAGCTATGAAAAGTAGCGGTGAAAGTGGACAGCCCTGCTGGACTCCTTTTTGGATAGTTATTGGCTTTGTTTAATTTTCATTTATTTTAAGAGAGGCCTCTTGCTTTTCATATATTCTTTTTAAATTATTAACCATAAATTGGCCCAGACCCAGTCTTTTGAATACCTGTATCAAGAAAGGCCATCTGATATTATCAAACGCCTTTTTCGCATCAGCAAAAACAAAAGCGGCCTTCTTGTTGTTGTTTTTTTCATAGTATTCGAGAGCATTAATAATTGTCCTGGTATTTTCTGAGATTGACCTACCAGGTAAGAAGCCGCTTTGATCATAGTGTATCACTTCCACTAATATTGGTTTAATTATATTAGTTATCATTGTAGCATAAATTTTGTAGTCTACACATAGCAGGGAGATTGGACGATATTTTTTTATATCTTTTTTATCCTTCCCTTCTTTCAGGATTACCTTAATATCTGCAGAGTTCCACATTTCTGGGATTCCTTCAGTTGCTATTTGATTAATTGTTTGAAGAAGGTTGGTTGTTATTTCTTCTTCAAATATCTTGTAGAAAGAGGAAGTGAAACCATCAGGACCTGGGGATTTCCCTATTTTAAGTTGTTTTATTGCTACCGTGATCTCTTCCTTCAAGAATGGGTCGTCGAGGTGTGTTCTTTGATCTTGTGGGATCTCGGCATATATGTTATCATCAATATAGTTTTCTAATTCTGTCTGGGTGCTTTCTTTATTTTGTTCTTGATATAATTTCTCATAATAGGTATGAAATGCTTTTTCAATGTCCACTTGTTTTGAAAATATTTTCTTTTCATATTTGATTTCTACAATCGTGTTCCTTCCTGCTTCTTTCCTTAGTTTATAGGATAGCCATCTCCCAGCTTTGTTCCTTCCCATCTATTATCAATTTTTCTGTGTAGTTCCTTTGGATTAAGTTATCTCTCATCTTGGCTTGAGTAAATGCAATCACGATATCACGAGGAAGGTTTTTCTCTTTAGCAATTGCTGAGTTTACTCTGAACATTTTATCTATATCTTGCTCCATTTGGTTTTCCGTTATTTCCATGCAGTCTGCCAATATAGGGATCAAACGTTCATATAAGTTTTCATAAGTTTTTTCTAGGATTCCTCTTAATTTTAAGCATTTTCTCTGTATCTTATCTCTTGTACTAAGCTTACGTTTCTCATTTTATCCCTCTCTCTACATGCTGCCTCTGTTTTTGTCTCTAAATCTGTAGTTCTATTTGTCAATGAGTCTACGTTTGACTTTATGTCTTTTATTTCTATTGTTATTTTGTCTAATCTTTTCTCTATTCTTCCAAGATCTGTTTTCATTTCCTTCTTCAAAGAACGAATTTCCTCCTTCATCTTGTTCTTGAGGGCTCTCAATTATTCCAAAATTTGAGCACTGATTTCTACTTGTTTGGATGGCATTTCTATTGAACCTCTTCTAGTTATTGTAGTTTGTGTTGTTGTATATGCTCTTGGACGTAAACCAGTAGCCATTAGTCACAAGTCACTTCAACCACCAAATTTACGCCGCCCACCACAACAGTATGTAAAATCAATGAACTTATTACTATTCAGTAAACAGTAAATGATTATGTAATCCCTTAATATGAAATCTTCCTTATTTAATATTAAACTGTTAATTAGGTAATTAAGTAATATCACACAACTGAGAACTTCCTGTCTAGTTAATGTTTACCTAATTAAGTTTGTGTTCGTTATATTTGTTGTATTTTGTTGTGTTTGTGACCTTGTTTCTTAGTAGCTCAAATCTACCTCTCAGTTATCAGTAGATCTAGCTTCTACTCTATCGTCTTCCCTCTTTCCCTATTTTTTATCCTTCCTTCTTCGTTCTTTCCTTCCCTTCCAATTTCCTAGTATCTCCCCTTTTGCTTTCTTCTTCTTCCTTTTTCCTCTCAACTACTTTTCCCTTTTTAAACACAGTCCCCACTTCCCCAATAGTAAGCTGGCTCCAATAGCTTGAACCTCTTAAGTTTCCAAGACCCTCAACCTCGCCTTGAAGCCTGTGCCTTCACGCTCCTTCAAAGGTTGTTTAGCTTAGTATGGGCTGGGTTAATTACATCGATTACCCACAGTATCAACCAGCCAGATTGTTCAGAGGCCCAACGATAGCCTCTAACTGAGGCTAATACTCTCAGGCCTTACCCCCAAGCTGGCAGTCTGTCTAATCGGATCCAGACCTCCAACCCCTGCAGTTAATTCTTATGTGAGTCTCTCTTCCCCACGTTCTCCTCCACTGTTTTCCTCCTCGCCTTTGCCTTCCCTCACCGCCTCTACCTCCGTCTCCGCCTATCCCCCTCCCCACGTCCCGGCCTTCCGCTGCATGTTCTAAATCATTCAGATACAATCCAAAGCAGCCTTTTAAAAAGGGTAAACACATACAACACAATACAATACTGAACTTGTTTTTATACATTCAGCTATTTCCATACAATTCTATATGTATCTATTTCCTCTTGAGTTCAGTGGGAATTACTCAGAGGTATATGTGTACTTGTAGACATCAGCAGCCAGATCTGTGGACTGATTCACATATGGCAGCTGTCATCTCATTTTCTTGGGGATCTTGGCTGAGATTGTGGGTAAGCCATACGTGCATGGATGTGTGTGTGAACACATGCCTGCACCCATGGTGATGAAGTCAACATGGCCACTGACATGGATGATGGCCCAAAATGATGGTCAGAGTGATGATGGCTCAAAAACATGCTGGTGCTATGTATATGTCATGCATTTAGAAATTACATGAATGAACAGTACCACCCCACAACCACATCCTGAACATGAGCCAGAGACTAATACCACTCACTCCTTATCTGATAGGACACACCTTCGAAGCTGTATGAGCCCCCAAGCTTTCCAAAATTTTATATGATCTACAGGATGCAAGATTCTTATTCATGTCCTCTTGTATGAACAAAACACATATTAAAAGTTGAAACCACTGAAACAGAATTTAAATAGATTGATTCTTAATGACTTCAATAGGATCAGATTGGATAGCTCTGAACTGATTTTGCTTTATTTATTAAAAACACAAAAATAAAACAACGTGTGATACAGCAGTTTATTTGCTGATTCAGACTCTCATCAGGAAATGAGCAATTGCTGAATCAGGGGCACATGGTAAAAAGTTTCCTGCTACATGAGTCCTGATACTGGATTATTTCTAGTCCAACTCTGTGTCTCCTTAGCGAATTATGTGTCACAGATTTTTTTAAATAAACAAACAAAAAAAAGCTTTTGCTGCCTGACATTAATCTGTTCACAATAGCAAATCAGCAGTCTCTTTAATCACTAGAATTGATACTACTATTACTGGTAAAGCATCAGATGCCATCTGCCAATTTCACAACTATCATATCCATGACAACATGAAACTTCAAGATAAATGGCATCATAAAGCATGCCATGGTTGGAATTAAAAATTAGAGAGAGAGTAGAGATGGATTACTGTTTTATTGTACTATAATCCATACTGTATTTAAATCTGGACATGCCATTCCTACTATGGCATCTTTCATTTCAAATTGCACATGAATGCATTTTTGCTTGTTGGATGAATATGACATAGGGATGCAGCTAGATAGACAATTAAAAGATTTAAAAGTATATTATTTCCTCTTCTCTTTCCCTCTCTTTCTTATTTGCAGCTGTAGTGTAAAAGATAATTAGTAAGTCAAAGAAAACCATTTGTTGTAAAATTAGGTAGGAATAACAAAGCCCTCTAGTCTTTGTTGGACTGCAGTTCCAGCAGATTTAGCCTGGATAGCCAATGGCATAAAAAGTAATAGTTGCCATTTTACAACAAAAGTGGGAAACATGTGGCCTAGATGTTGCTGGATTGTAACTCTCAGCACACTGTACATTATAGTGGAATCTGTGGCATCACTAAGGCTGGTGTCACCCCTTCCCCCGATGGTGTCACCTGGTGTGGTTCGGCCTCTCCACACACCCCTGAGTGGAATGAGACGTAAATGATGGAAGGTATGCTCATAAAATTTGCAGATGACACCAAATGGAGAGGGGTAGCTAATGCATCAGAAGAGAAAACTATGGTTCAATATGACCATAAGGGATTGGACAGCTGGGTCAAAACTAATAGAATGAATTTGAACAAGGATAAATATAAGGTATTACATTTGGGAAGGAAAAAAATCAGATGTACAAATATGAGATGGGCAACACTTATCTTGATAGCAGTACAAGTGAAAAGGAAATCACAATTCTAGGCTGAATCAACAGAACTATAGTGTCCATATAAAGGAAATTAATACAGTAATGCCTCTGGCACATTACTTGAAGTAATGTGTCCATTTCTGGACATCACAGCTTAAGAAGTATACTGACAAGTGGAGGGTGATCAAAATGATAAAAGGTCTGGAAATCAAGCATTATGAGTGATAGTTGGAGTGACTGGATATGTTTAGCCTGTATAGGAGAAGACTGAGAGATGGCACAATTGTTGTTGTTGTGTGCCTTCAAGTCATTCCCAACTTAAGGTGACTTTAAGGTGAACATCGCATAGGGTTTTCTTGGCAAAAATTGTTCAGACGGGTTTGCTTTTGTCTTCCTCTAAGTCTGAGAGAGTGTGACTTGCCCATAGTCACCTAGTGGGTTTCCACGGCTGAGCGTGGATTCAAACCATTATCTCTGTAGTCATAGTCCAAAGCTCAAACCACTACACCATGGTGGCTCTCAGTATGGAATGGCCTGGCGGATGAGATCCGTCTTATTACCACCTTAGACAGCTTTAAAAAAGCTGTCAAGATGGATCTTTTCCAGCAGGCCTTTCCTGAATAGCTATCACGGCCTGAAGACTCGGCTGTCCTTTCCCTTTGAGCTGCCATTAGAATTTTTTTAAATTATTATATGTTTTTAATCTTTTCTAATTTAATATTATTTTAAGGGGTGGATGGGCTAGGGTATGGAGTTTTTATATTGTAAGCTGCCCTGATTGTGTTGCAGAGGGGCAGGATAGAAATAAATATTATTATTATTATTATTATTATTATTATTATTAGATAGCCATCCTTAAACATCTAAAGCACTGCCATGTAGAAGATGAAAAGAAGCAAAAACTGGGGAGCATCAATAGAATCTATACGAGAAACAAGTGGCATGTCTCAGATGCTCAAAAGATTGTCTATATATTAGCACAGAAGTCCAATACCTTTTGACCTATGGATGGTCTTTTGCTCAGTAAGTTCCTGGCTGAGAAATTTCTGAAGTTTAATTCTAAATAGCTCCCTGAAGAAGGGCACCCATAGGCCAAAACACATGGGTCTTTTCTACTGATAAGAAGACTGTGTTTTGAGCATCTTGAGACATGCCTCTTGTTTCACTTATGGAGAAAATGGAGAAAGCTTGTTTTCTGCTTCTCCAGAGGACTAGAACAAATTAATTCAAATTATTAGAAAGGAGATTCTGACTACACATTGTTGCAGTTAGTAGTAGTATATTTATTTATATCGCACCTTTTCTCCACCTTTGGACTCAAGGCCATGTTCTTCTTGTACAGGTTGCTTGTCGTGATTTTGAATTATTTTCTCCCCTGCTGCAAAACAGCAGAAGTTGGAGAACTTTGGCAAGGTAGTGCAGAAGGGAAGAGAAAATATTGGCTATGAGAATACCCTTCTGTTTGTGCAACCACTTCATAGAACACATAATGAACAAGGTGCACGGACAGTCTCCATCTGGACTGTCTAGGAAACAGAATTTTTGAAAGTCTGTTGCTTCATCTCAAAGCCATGAATGCCTCTTTCCCCAAATCCATGCCACATTTGATCAATCTAAACTTTGTGGTAGGACAAAACCCCAGATCTTGTATACTTGGCAAAACATCAATAAGATAGACAATAGGAAGGTAGATAGATATATAGATTAAGATTAAGGTAGATTAAGTAGAATTTCACTCTCATCAGGTTTATTTGAATATATTGGTATATTTTATCTTGCAGGCATTGTTGCTTGATCCACTAATGGTGGTTCATTAGTAGTAAGATGAAGCCTCTTCGGAATTCAGGGAAGCAGATTTGAAATACAGTGCAGTTCTCTCTACCTAAAGAGACCATGAGGGCACTCACAACTGTAAAAAAACAAAAGATAGCTGAACAACAGGTTTTCAGTGGCTTGAGGCGAGGGTTCAATTATGTTGTTCTGCTGATGGACCTACTGATAGAACGGGCTGGAATGACTTTTATTTATATATTTATTTGACTTATAGCCTACTTTTTACTCAGGACTTAGATTCAAAACAGTTCACAACAAGATTAAAATAGGTACAAAGAAAAATACATAACAGCAGGTAGAAATGGAGACAACAAATTTCACTACTAAAACACTACTGAGCTTTTTAAAAGTGCAAATTTTTAAAATGTCATTTTAAAAGCATCATTCAAAAGCAAATGTACTCTTTCAAATCGATTGTATGTATGTCAACTCAGAAATACATCCTACTGAATACAATCACATAGGGCTTACTTGCAAATAAGATTGCACAGGATTCCAGTCTGTGTGGTTTTTATTATTTCTTGTCTACAGTTGTAAGTTTTAAAATTAATGAAGAGCACTCTTCTACAGACATAAGGATACATATCGAGGCATTCTTAGTATTGAAACTGAGTTTTTATGTCCTCATGCCAGCTAATTTTAGAACACAGTATTAAAGACTGAGTTCTTGCACAGATACCCATAACAAACATTTTTCCATTACACACACATGCACGAACACACACCATTATATAAGACAACCTGTTAGAAAGAAAAGCTATAGCTTTTGTTTAAAACTCTTTAAACACACATACAGACGCTGTACACATGCTGACACACACTGAACAAGTCAATTTCTGCAGGGATATATGACAGTTATGGTTTTCCCTCAGGCAAGTACCCTAAAGGAGACATGGTTTCTGAAGCTGTTTCAATCTGCAAAGAGTATAAAATGAATGCTCATGCCACACCACTAAGCATCTCAAAAGTGGAAGATAACAGTCCATTCTCCACATCACAAGCAATCAGTAAAATAATTGGAAGACAGACCTTACATGATTGAATTGCTTTCTGTACAGCATATTGAAGCGGAAAAACGTAAAGATGTCTGTGGCCTTAATATAACACAATTCTGCACTCTCTGAAGGGCAAAAATGGAACATATTGCCTAGTAGTTGGAAAACAGTTAAAAATGACCCGTTAGCCAAGGGGCAAGAGTGAAACTTGCCATTTCAATCATTTACTTGGTCTGCTTTCGACTCATAACGGCTTAGAATTCTCTATAAATTATTGAAGAATTATCCATGTAATATTTAATTCAGAGTTAAGTTCAAGAACATTCATCAAAATATCACAGTAAGTTTCAAATGCTATCACCTGGTCCAGATATTGTAAAAACACTGTTTCAAAATTACCATGCTTATATTTCATGTGCAAGTCAGGAGTGGCTATCTAGCAGCTTTGATATACATCTTACTGAACCAACCAGAATGTAGTGTCAGAACAAATTTTTTAAAAATAGTTTAACTTTGAGGCTTGAAAAATATACTTTTTGGACTATCTCTCCCAGAATCCCCGAGCCAGCACAACAATTTCCACACTGGTTGGAGAACTCTGAGTAGTAATCCCCAAAAGTAGCTTTTCTAATCTCTAGAACTTCAATCTGAATGGTCTGAATGGCATTTACTTTTATTGTGCTATTTCACAATGTTTTTGTAATAACAATCAAACTAGATAATACAGATAGGTGCGAAAAATCATTTTTATATAAACTTCCTCTAACTTTTTAAAGACATAAAATCTCCAACAGTTACTTCATACACAATCTGACCCCATGAGTTGCTTGGGTGATAAATCTTTATTCAAAGGATCTCCTATAAGGATGGCAAAAATACAACTAGGCTGCTGCCACACTGCAGAACTAATGCAGTTTTGACACCACTTTAACTGCCATGGTTCAATGCTATGGAATCCTGGGATCTGTAGTTTTGTGACATATTTAGCCTTCTCTGTCAGAGAGCTCTGGTACCACAACAAACTACAAATCCCAGGATTCCATAGGATGGAGCCATGATAATTAAAGTGGTGTCAAACTGCATTATTTTTGCAGTGTGGCAGCAGCCCTAGATTTTTCATGCTGGTGCCTCAGTAGTCCTTAATATCGTGTCAAGGCTTCAGTAGTCCCCAGCGGATTTTCTTTGTCAGTCTAAGCTTGCCATCAAGCTTGGTTGGTCATCAAAGGACAACTAATATGACTTGGCTGAGGAGGAAGTAGAATAATGGACTGTTTTTCCTTTTACTGCATTTATGGAATTCATACATAATGACTTACTTGCCTGATTCATTTGTTGTGATGAGGCTAAAATAAGGACATGACAGATAAGACTGGGGTTGCCAAGATAGAACTAAATACCTACTTGCCATTCCAGGCATTGGTTAGTCACAGCCAACTACACATTGATCACAGCCAACACTTGATAGCCAACCTTCTTCCACACTGGCAATAAATTAGCCAAAATATGATTGAATAATGGTGACACAAGTCTGATGTTTATACTACGGAGTAAGTTTGACTATGTCAAATGAGTAAACATTTATGACTGTCCTGGAAATGTATTTGAAATACAGTGAGTTTCAGTTATCTGCAGGACATAAAATAGGGACACATACCATAGAGTCATACCAGAAAATGCCTAGGCATCTTCTAGGTCCTCCAATGCAACTCTATGGTAAGGTTTTACTAGAAGTCCTTTACTTTAATAGGGTTCACAGTTATCCACAGTTTCTGGTATTTGTGGTAAATCCAGGAACTGAACCCCCACAGATACAGGAGTCTGACGGTACACAAGGCCACAAAAAGCAAACATTTCTTAAAAATTGTGAATTAGAGCTGCCCTTTGCTGCTAGACAAGCCCTGCTGGTGGAAAGTGCCTTGGCCCTATTATCAAGGAGTCATTTCCTCTCCTACATGACAGCTTACCCCTTACAGCAGGACATGCTGAACCATATTTTCAGAGGGGGTGGGAGTGGGGGTTCTGAGGAAAATGAGGTATAGGAGCTACCCACACCTAATTCTGTCTTCAGTCCCTTTAACATGTTATTTTCAAGTTAAGTTGATGCCCCAGCTAAAAGATGCTTTAAAAAAGTTTTGTTTAGCTTAGTTTTTAAGTGAAAGTAATATAGCAACAGGGGTAGACACATCTCACAACTTGAAAGTCAATACAACTTTTAATGAGACAAAAGGCTTGAATGGACACACACAACACTTTCTTCTTCTCTTCCTAGATTCTGCAGTGTCAGGTGTTTAGTCCTGAGTATTCATACATGCAAAACTACTTAGTGAGAACAAACTTCACATTCTGCTTCCCAATTTACCTGTATACAAAAAACTGTGGAAACCACTTGGTGTTGGCTAAAGTTTCTGAAGGAGCCAGACATTAATAATTTTAATTATCTGAAGGTTTTGTTTCTGGATAAATAAGCAAGAATACAATTTCACTATGAAGTTTCACCAGGAGAAGCTATCTTATTTTTATTTTCAAAACTAGATTTGATTTAAGACTAGCCTATTAATTAAAATGTAGAAAACAAAAATAACTGCATGAAAACAGTGCAACTACTGTTCCTATTGCTATGCTGGATGTTCCATAAGGGTAGAATAATGACCCAAGTAAAAAATGTAGCTGGCTGTGTTTTACTAAGCACTGTTGTAAATAACAATGAGAATGGCAGTAAAGAGAGAAAATCTATAGTAAGCTCCCCTGCCTGTCTTAAGTCTAAGAAAGTAGTGTCCAGGGGGCCGCTGTTTAGAGGGCCATTAAGCTGTTATTGTATTTCAGTGAGCCTCAATATAATCTAAGGCTTTACTTTCTCCCCCTCCCTCCAGTTCTTTTCCTCTGGCCTCTTCCACCCAGCAATAGAAACAATATTTTAGACATATTTTTCTACACATAGCTCATAAACTCTGGAAGCCTCTATGACTAGCACCTTGCACTCAACTCAATGATTAGGGCATATCACTGTTTCAGAAAAAGGCCCTTTGGTGCTTCAGTCTGTGATAAATCTAAATCAGAAAAACTACTATCTCTCTCTCTCTCCTTCAAATATCTCATGTGCCCTGTCATATTGCCATCTTTTATTAATCCAAAGTGCAGTGTCAAGAGTCTCATTCCAATAACAAATGAGTCCTACTGCCCTCCGCACTGTAAATACATTTTTTCACTCTTGGGGTGTGAAAAGTGCAATTTTCCAGAAGTTGTTGGACTGCAACTTCCAACAACCCCAGACAGCACAGTGAATGAGGATGAATACTGGTATCTGCAGTCCATCAACTTCTAGAGAATCATACTTTGTGAACTCCACTTTATAAAATGTTCAGTGTAATATACCTGTACATTACAAACATGAGTGTTCATACTATTTATGTAAAGTACTTCTACACAGCCCCATCCTATATTTAATCAGTTTACAACTGAGAATTTAAAATGACAACATTTACTGTATATAAAAGCAATTCTTTCAAAACTACCAATAGATAAAATATACAAAATGGCAGCAACTGACTACAACTCCCATAAAAATAAGAATCTGCTTCTAAAAGTTATCAGGGATGTTCATGGTCATCTTCCTGCAGGGGTCTTTCCTGAGACCACCACTGAGAAAGACTTAGCTGTTGCTTAGATCAATAGAGTGAAAGATGTGGAACAGGGCACTAAGGCTGTAATATTCATAGTTGCCAGCGTGGACAAATCACACACACAGTCATCTTTCTGCTATGAGAGACTCCTCAAAAACTGGTCTGTTAGCAAGGGCTGTCACACAGGCTTGTTCCCTGCTGCTCCAGAGGTTAGGACCATGTCTAATGGTTTTAAGTTACACAAGGGTGGATTTTGATTGAACATTAGGAGGAACTTCTTGACAGTAACAGCAGTTGGGCAATGGAACCAATTTCCTAGAGATGGGGTGGGATCCAGTTCTCTGGACATCTGCAAAAAGAGGGTGGACAGCAATCTGCTGGGGGTGCTCTAGATGAAGATCCTGCACTGAGCAGGGAATTGGACTTGATGGCCCATGGGGCCCCATCCAACTCTATGATTCTATTCTTATCAGAGACCGGGGTTTACTTTATACAAAACAAAACACACACACAAAGAAACATGTGTGGAGGGGGGACTTGACTTTCTGCCCAGGAAGCAAGTAATTTTTTTAAAAAATCATCCAAAAAGGCAAAACAAAACAAAAAAAACCCAACACCCCACTTATAATCTCATCCAGTGGGATTTGGATTTTGTCCTTTGAAAATATTTGCAGTTGTTTATGCTTTTCATGTGTAGGAACAAAATATGCAAAGATTTACATTTCTAGCCTGGAGTCAACAGAAATCAATCGTAGACATCTACAAAGCTCTACCACTGCTGCTATTGCCAACCTGGAGCCTCTTTCATAGGCAGCCATCACTGTTAAGCATGCTGTTTACATAAGCACCTACTAGAGGAGAGAAGGGTGTTACCATTGTTGTTGTCATCGTATGGTAGTTTCTTACAATGGGCACTATATTTCCTTGTCTGGTAGAAGTAAGTGAAGGCCCTACCCATTTATATGGGTGCCCTGCTATATCCCCATGGCCATATGTGCACATTAAATGGCATGTTTACACATATCAGGGTAATCCTAATACTGAGGGTATGTGGGGGGGAAGGAATAACTGCCCCTTCTAACTCCAATGACACATGAAGGTTCATTAGAAGTAAATAAATAAATAGCCTAGGCTATTTGAAAGATCATATCTTTCCTTATGAGCCTGCCCGAGCACTAAGATCTGCAAGGGGGACACTTCTCTCTGTCCCACTGCCTTTATTTTATTTTATTTTATTTTATTTTATTTATATGCTGCCTTTCTCCTGAAGCAGGACCCAAGGTGGCTCACAAAACAATTAAAATCACAGTTAAAATCAATTAAAATTAATTAAAAACATACGAAGTAAAAAAAAAATTAAAACAACATTAAAAACACACCCAGATAAAAGCTTCAAGGATGCAGTTATATATCAAAATCCTCCTTGAATAAAATGTTTTTGGCTGCAGGTGAAATGAATGCAGGGAGGAGGCCAGCCTAGCCTTACTTATTTCTTTATTTATTTATACCCTGCTCTTCAGCCACAAGGCTATCAGAGCAGCTTACAAATTGTTTTAAGCAATAGCAATTTACACATCTACACTGCATTAAGCAGTTTCCAATGTGTGTTAGCTAATTGCCCCCACAAGCCAGGTACTCATTTTACCGACCTACGAAAGGAAAGGATGAAAGGATGGAAGCCTCCATAGGAGAGAGATCCAGAAGGTAGGAAGAGCCACTGAGAAGGCTCTCTGTCTCGTGTGCTCACCAAGTGAGCCTCTGATGGTTGTGGAACTGAAAGAAAGCCTTCCCCTGAAGATCTTAAAGCCCTTGCAGGTTTGTAGAAGGCATGGCTGGTGGGAACATGGGAGAAGGCATTCTGGGTGGCTGCTGTCATGTTTTGGACCTGTCCCCCTAGGGAAGCTGGGATGGCATATTTTGTATTGTCTTTTTGGTGGCAGGTTAACATCTTTTTTTCCTAGCAAACCTTTGGGAATTGATTTTTAACAAGAGAAAGGCTTTTTATGGCACTATACTGTTTTATGGCACTATACTATACTTTGCTTTAAAGTATGATTTTAAATGGTTTTAGTACTGTTGTTGCTCAATACTGTTTTAATCTTAATTTTGTATGTTTTAATTATATGTATTTTTAGTATACTTGTATGTCTCGTGTGAGCCACTGAAAGTCTCAGTTTGGAAGAAAGGCGGGATGCAAATAAAGTGATGAATGGATGGTGAAGGAAGACTTAATGGAATACCACCCAATGCAAGAATTATCTATCTATCTATCCATCTATCTATCTATCTATCTATGCAAGCCAAAGCTGCTTACAATATAAATTAAAACAAAATTGCTCAAGCAATAGGAGATACAAAAGTTTTACAAGTATTAGCCAAATCAATTAAAACAAGTATTTGCAGATATTAATTTAAAACAATTAAAAACCAATAGGAATTAAACGTGCTTACAAGATATTATACACAGCACACCCATAGCACTTCTACCGCAACCAGTTAAATGTTGAAGGCCTATTTAAACAGGAACATATTTGCCTGCCAGTGAGAGGAAAGTGGAGATGGGGATCAACTGAACCACCGTTGGGAGGGTCTTCCATAGCCTAGGAGAAGCTACAGAGAGGGCTCTCTCCCATGTCCTCACCAAACAAACCTGTAAAGGTGGTGTGGTTAGGAGAAAGTCCCCCACCAAAAACTTAAGACTCCTCTCACTGTCTAATGAAAATAGTGCTGCTATTAACAATGATATCATTTATACACAACAAACCTTGTAACAGAAGCAAGGTCACCTCTCTATAAAACTGAATTGTAGCTCACTAAGTCGGGTGCACCATGTTTATGTGGTCACAGAATACACATACCATCTGTAGCAGAGAATTATTACTTAAATATTTACTTTAAAATTATTAATTAAATATTAAATTATTATTAGCCCCAACTGGACTACACTCTCTGAAGCCTTGGTGACTTAGGAAGTCAACATTTATGTAAGTTCCCCTGATTCAATATGTCTACTCTAGCTGAGACTGAAAATAGGCTTCAGATGTATGCATTAACTGCTGGTCCTGTCCCTCCTTCCCAAACCCAAGAGATCTTCCCTAAACTGAGGAAGCTCCTCCGAGAATTAAGGCAAGGTTGCAGGCAAAAATCATCAGACACCACCACAAGGAATGAATGTATTACAAAATCTATTAGACACTTAAATGTAAAAGAATTATATTTACCAATAGGGAGATGAGCAGCAGTAAAAAACAGAAATATATTTGAAAGAAATTGCCATTGTATGATGAAGAATGCTATATATCTTTTTCTTCCTTCCTTCCTTCCTTCCTTCCTTCCTTCCTTCCTTCCAGAAATCCATTTTACTATCATGGATATCCATAAATAAAACTAGATGGCACTTTCATACTTTACCATAATATGGTGCATCCTGCCTCTGCCATATAGTTATGAAGAGGCTCAACTTGCTTTACAGCCCCAGTGCCAATGTGATTTATGGCTTCTAGATATCTTTTAAATTAAGATTTCTATGATTGTCCTTCTTTTCTATTAAGGCAACCCCAACAATACTTTCTCTTTTCAAAACAAATGCATTTCATCCTAGAGCATCCTTCAACCACTCAACTGGGACGTGACAGTGATTAATTTCTGTTGATGAATTCCTTATTTCCAATAACTCATTTAAGATAGTCATTGCTTTTTTAATAACGAAAGGATATAAATTTTGCAGGGTGTTCCTCCTTCAGTAATTGATATAACATCTTCATATTAATGACTATAAATTACGACTCTTATATAAACCTGTCACATATCAAGACTCTTGCAGAACATAGTATCACAGCAAACTGATGCCAGCATTAGTGCATAACATTTATATTATCAAGAAAATGCTATGAAATGAAATCTTATGAAAAATACAGATACAAAAAAAACTGGTAATTCACTTTTAGGTTATTCACATCCTTTCGTAGGTCGGTAAAATGAGTACCCAGTTCGTGGGGGCAATTAGCTAACACACATTGGAAACTGTTTAACACAGTGTAGATGTGTAAATAGCTATTGCTTAAAACAATTTGTAAGCTGCTCTGATAGCCTTGTGGCTGAAGAGCAGGGTAATAAAAATAAAATAAAATAAAATAAATTCACTTCAATAGGTGATTCACTTCTAAGGTGATTCACTTCTAAGACAATTCTTTACACATGCCTTAAAAGCAGTATAAAAGCATTTTCATTGTAAATTTCACTTGGTTTAATAAATCTTTTAATAGTTCTAAAGGGAGGGAAGACACACTTTGGGCTTGTCTACACTAGCCAGATAAAAGGACCTCACCTTATATTCATAGCAAGCTGTCCAGATGACATACAGCTAGAATCTATGTCTTTCCAGCACCCCAGAGCTTTAATTCAGACCAAAAAGAGTTGGGATTTACTCTGGATTTGAGTGGAAAATCCCAGTATTGATGTGTGTGGACTACATTCCATAGCGACATTGGTGTTTAGCCAGCAGGAGGAGTTTCAGCAGTTGGGCAGAAGAGGTCAGGAGGAGGCACCCTGGACTAAGCAATCTCTTCCCCCATTTCAATATCACTTTTTAGCAGTTCCTTATCGCCATTTATTTTGTATACATTTGGAGAAATGCATACCAGAATACCCATCATATTATTAGCTGGGCATACCTCTGCTTAATAGGATGCCTGAAGCCCCCTGATCCATGGCAAAAGACATATCTACATTTACATGGATGTGGGGGAGGGGGGAAACCGGAGTGGCCACAGTCGTGTGGCCATGTATACTGTGAATTATTGGACCAGAGTGAGTTCAGAAGGGAGAACTGTGTGGACAGTGCCCCTGAATTTGTCTCAGTGTGTGTGGTGATCATAGAGACGAGCCCATGGCTACTGTGGACCAGGGAAACACAAAGGTAAACTGGATTTTCGTGTCAGTGATTTCAATTTACTGAGTAAATTACTTCTATTGAGTGTTAACTGTTCATAAATTTCACAAGAATTATGTGGTCAGAACAAGAGTGAGCAGCTGAAGGGGAACATGCAACCCCTACCCACTGTTCTAGTCCCCATTCAAATGGGGAGGGGGTTTAAAACATGGATAATTGAGGTTGAAGAAGTGTGAGTCTCTCTCATCCAGGCTGAAGGACTAACATGTGCCTTGTTTGGGCAAAATAACATCAAGAGTAAGATTAAAAAAAAAAAAAACCTGGATTTCTGGCAACTTCTGCTTTCAGTGGGATGGAGTGGTATAGTTCACAGTGGTTCCAGGGGTATAGTTGAAAACTGGGCTTGATACCCCTTGAAGCTGACCACTCAGAAATAACCTATGAACTTGGACAGGGAGTGACAGTGCACATGGTCAGAATCCTGTTGTTGTGCCATGCTAGTGTAACAGATTGTTATAGAAGCAGTTATGTTTTCTCCACCTTTGCAGAAGGAAAAGGCAAAAATAGCATGGGAGGGGAAGGCTGACAGATCTGAGTTACTGATTCCTACAATGTATGGCTTATGCTGCAGTCCTTGGAGACAAGGTATTCTGGAAAGGGTGACCTGTGCTATGTATCAGACAATTCTCCTGGAAATCGCTTCCAGAGTACTTTGGCTCTGAGGACCACCATGTACAGTATTGCAAAAAGAGGCAGCTTGAAGCCAGCAGCTTTCTCTTTCTCCCCCTCCCCCTGCCTGCCATACCCATGGATGATGGTGTCTCACTCCTTCCTTCACTGTAATTATGCCCACAAGCTATTTCTTTTGGGTGCTGATGCCACAACTAAAGTAGATATGCCAGTAAAGAAACACAACAGAATTTTGGCCAATGATGCCACAAATCTCATGAGGACTTTCAGAATCTGGCATGGGTTAGTTGTATTGGTGGCAGCAAATGAAGGATCCTCAAGCCCTTATTTTAGCAACATGAAATTATATTTCAAAATCTTGGTCTTCTTTAGATTTAAACTGATTCCAGTTGTTGTCCTACTCAGCAAGCTTTGCCAAACACAGGAGATTATCAGACATGGGAATGCATCAAAAAATTGCATTCCCAACCACATCAGAAGATTGCTAGAAGAACAGAAAGGACAACCTTACCAGATGCCCACATCCTTCAGGGACCAACCTCTAATAAAAAGAGGTGTTTTACTCATGGCCGTACTACACCCCCAAAATGCTGGAGGGCATCGTCATCTGATAATCTTGCCTCTTCCTGTTCTAGAGATCTTTTGCCATGGTTTTTGCCATGTGTGATGACCTCCACAATCTGTAACTACCTTAAGGGAGATTATTTGAATGAATACAATTTATTATTATAACAAGAATGTTATGGAGTGTCTCACTTTCCACCATGTTAAGATCTTTTTTTCAGAATCCAATGGTGAGGTTTACCACAAGTACCCCTGTTCGCCAGAATAAGTTTTGCCTCATCCCAGAAGAGATGTTTTGCAGTTAAACTATAAACTGTAAAGCTTTGAGCCTTCTGTAATCCTAAATAATACCAAATAATTTGTGAATTATAATATGTGTTGCTATGCAATAGTTCAAGGACAATAATTTGAATATTTCCCCCCTCATAAGAGACCATTTTAGGCTATCATTGATCCAACATTATAAATAACATCCAACATTATAAATAACACTTTCCCTATTTAAACAGATAATGCATTTAAACAGAGAATGCAGGTTCATAGAAAAACAGATTGAGGTGAGGAAGAAAACAGAAGCACACAGGCCGAGTTTAGACATTTAACTAAATTCTGGCATACCTTGTGCATTATTCTCTCCTCTCTCCTCTCTGTTACAGATACAGTAGGCTCTTGGTATCCTCTGGGGTATGATTCCAGGACTCCCTGTTGATACCAAAATCTGTGGCTGCTCAAGTCCCATTCTATACAATGGTGTAGCAAAATGGTGGCCCTTGTGTAAAATGGCAAAATCAAGCTTTGCTTTTTGGAATTTTATTTGTTGGAATATTTTCAAGCTATGGATGATTGAATCTGAATACAGAATCGGTGGATATGGAGGGCCGACTGTGGTGTAATTTTAAGCATCTGGTTCATCTTATAACCTAAGCAGAGTCTGTAGTCATATCTGAACCAGGGGAACTCGTTGTTAGTTTAAACTATGGTTTATTAACAAGGCAGGCTCATGAACCACCTTCTGACTCTTTCTTATTTGAAAAAATATTGGTTTAAAACAGCAGTTCTCAAACTTTAATTTCTGCAGACTACTTGAAAATTTCTAGGGGTCTTAATAAACTTATGTTCTTATTCTGAAAGCATATACAGTATAGTACTAACTTTTTAAACCAGGGCCAACATTATTCTCGGGGAGGGGTCACTATATTAAAATAGTAATATAGTTTGAGAATATATATTAGTAGCCTCTGCTAACATCCGAGACATTTCTCTATCAACATTTTGGCCATGATATCTGAAGATCAAGGCTTTATTTACTTATATAAACTATATTGCCAAGTGTGGTGTGATGAAACTAACCAGAAGTGTATTACATGCAGAAGGAACAAGTAATTCTGCTTAGGTGAAAAGAAGGAGCTTCGAATCTCTACATAGCTGCATTGGAGGAAAAAAGGGGACCATTAGGTGAGTGAAGCCAAGCTTCTGATAGTGGTACATTTACATTACTTGCAAAGCATTCCAAATTAATGAATTCTGCTCCAATAATTGTAAACTGATCGACAATAATTCCCATAATATTTAGATTGGAGCTATTTTCTTAATACAGGTTGACCCCCATATCCACAGGGCATACATTCCAAGACACACACACCCATGGATACCTGAAACTGTGGCTAATAGGGAACCCTATTATTTTCAATGAGATGAATGCCAGAGGTTGACCAGAGAATCACACTGAAGGACCTAGAAGTGCCTAGAAAGACCCCCCCCCCAGATTTGGATAAATGAAACCATTGATACCAAATCCATGGATAGGGAGGGTTGACCTGTACTGAAAAGAATGTACTGACAAAATGATTTTTTTAAAAAAAATATTGTAATGGAAGGAAAAAAACAGCAGATGATCGATAATTGATAATGAAATACAAGTGGATGATTATTTACAAAACCCCCCCCCAAACAAACCAAAAACATCCCAAACTGTTCAAATAGCACAAAGAATAATAATGGATATTTGTAATATGGATGGTAACCTGAAACTACTTGGTGTAGCTTATTTCCAATCCATTAAGGTTCAAATCAGAGGCACAAGAATATTGGTTATTTCATCACACCCAACTTGTCAATATAATTTATGGAAATGAAAAAAAAATAATCTTCCTGATATCAAGGCCAAAATGTAGATGGAGATCTATCTGGGAGGCTTAATAGAGGCTGTTAATCTAGGGCCTGTCTACATGAGCAACCCCCCCCCCCAGGTACTCACCCCATATTTGCAGCACATTTGGCACACAACGGTTTTTGCAGGAAACTCCATATCTGTAAGATTCATAGTTTGTTCCACATTGAGGCAGAAAACTGGATTTGGGGCCATGTGGCAGCCGAGGATTGGTTTTGGAGCAAAGCCAAAGCATGACTTCTGGTGCACAGGACTCAGTTCTGGCATTTTTAATTTTTAATTTTTCAATTTTGCACATATCTGGATAATTTTGAGCATATCTCCACTTATCCAGTAATAAAACAGTACTCTGGACAATGTGGATTACAGTGTGGTGGGATAAGCCCGTTGTGTGTGGTGTTTACGGGGCTGCTGAAGATTGAAGAAATCCACCGTGGCTCTGAGGTAAGTCTACTGGGCTGAAAAATTAACTTTTACATTTAAATTATATTAACTTACAATAGACAAATTTTAAAAAGTATAGTTTAGGTGTTCATATTGGGATAGAGAACTTCTCAGGGGAAGCCCTTCAATTTAAAGTGACACAGAAGAATTATTTGTACCATTCAATGATATAACTAAAAACAGCTTTTCCACTATGTTAATATTACACTTCCTGTATATTTCATCACCCTTAAACAAGTGAATATTTGCAGAGCTGGATAATTAATTTTAGGGCATTTTAACATGCACTGAATATAAAAATCTGTCTGGTGTAGTGCAGGCAATTAGGAAAACGAAAACCAAGCAGATGGCCAAAATAATAATAATAAAAAAACCTTACTTCCTTTCTTGCATTTTATTTTTGTATGCTAATTTCCCTCATGCTTTAGATCTGGTTCTACCTACCTCCCATAAACACTGAACAGCCTAGCCAAGATGTCATTCATTTCAAAACTAAAAATAATATTTCTTACGGTACTTTGTTCAATACCTTCTCATAATGTAAACCAAATTACCGGTATTCTCTGTTGCATTCCACGCATGATGCTTACATGAAAAGAAAGCACTCTTAATGTGATGGTCATGGTAACAAATCAATTTGTAGTGTCTCATCCTTCACTCTTTTCTGAATATTTCCAATATTGATTGGCTTGGTTATCCAACATAGAATGCTGAAGGGCATTTCTGCAGGTGGTGCTATATAAACATTAGCAGCTGAGCAGATGAATTCCTGTGCTCTCTAATATTGCAGCTTGCTGTAAAAGGGGGACAAAGTTGGCATCTGAGTCTGGTGCTCCTAGTTTTTGTGTCTCTATTGTGTTACCTGTTGCTGGTGAACAGCTGTTTGGGAGTTGTTTGCTGGGCTGGTTTAAGCTTACTGCCAAATCCACATCTGCGGCAGGCCTCACAGCCACAGGGGGCCCCATTCTAACCCTCCTCCTGCAACCTCCCCCCCTCCAAAGCTCCAGATGTCCTGCTCTGGAGGGCTTTGCCCCCTCACTTGCCCTTCTCTTCCACCCTGTTTGCCCCCGTCTCCTAGGCACCAGCTCTTGTGGTCCCTCTCAGCCTCAAGGGTCTACCATGGGCTGGGAAGAGGCACGGGAGGAGGGAGGCAGAAGGGAGAATGAGCGGGGACAGAGTCAAAAAGCCACCTCCCAAGGAGCAAAGAGGCAACAGCCACGTTCCCCATATCCCGCCCCCTATAGACGCCTTTTTATTCCAGGATGATCCCCACCAGCTTTTGTCATGGTTTGGGCTTAAGAGAAGCCACAGACAGAAAGGAAAAGGGAGCAGGGGCAGGGGGGAAAAACAACGACCACCACACCGTTTAAAGAGATAAAAACAAATCAATTCCTTGCAACACAGAAAGCAGCTGCTGAACAAAGAAAGGGCAAAAGACCTCCACCCTAGCATGATCCCTTCTTCTCAAGAACCATGGCAGAAATATTGCTGGCATTTTTTTTAAAAAAGCACCACTGAAACCCTGGAGAGCTTGGGTGTGGTGACTGGAGGGAGGGCTACCCAGAGAATGGCTGCTCTTGCTACCGCATCCCTTGCCTTGCCTCTGGTTGGAGCTTTTGCAAAAGGAAAAAAAACACCAGCCCTTCTCTTTCTCTGCCTCTCCAGTGATGGCTGCAGCAGAGAGGAGGTTTCTGCAGCAGAGGCAAGCCCTGTCCCTCCATTAATTGATTGATTCCCAGCCAGGGCTAGTTTCAGGGCCCTGCAGCACCTGCAGCCACAGGGGACCCCATAATTGGGGGGAGGCATCAGCCTAACCCGCCTCCTGCAACTGGGATTTGGCTCCACCACCACCCCGATACCAAAATACATGAATACTCAAGTCCCATTATATGCAATGACACAGCAAAATTGTGTCCCCTATATAAGAAGGCCAAATCAAGGTTTGCTTTTTGGATTATTATTATTTTTTAAAGAATATTTTCAAACCGTGAATACTTAAGTCCATGGATACCAAATCGGTGGATATGGAAGGACGACTGTATTAGTAATCATCTTAATATCCTGTACTGTGAATAGGTTAGGTTGGGTTACACTGACCTGAGATAAACATATGGGGGGGGCCCCAAATAAAGCATTGCAGGGTCCCTTACACTGACCCTGGTTGTTTGTAAACAATTAGGACAAAATTATAAATAGTACAGTGGAGCCAAATTATCTTCACTTCAGTGTTGCCATGGCTAGGTCACAGAAAGCCCTCTGGATCAAACTGGAAATTCATTCTGAAGGAAAATCAAGACCAAAGAGGAAGCCAGGAAGCAGAGCCAAAGACAAAGACCAGAAACCTGTCAGAGATCAGTTAGACCTTGTTGCTGAAAGAATGAGACAACATGTCTTTCCTGACCCAGAGGCATCAGTAGCCATAAAGTCCATAAAGTTCTTTAGAAAGCAATGATGAAGTTCTCACATGGTGACATAGCCAGCAGTTCCTGACAAATAGTTCTTATGAATTTCGGTCAACACTTCCATTAAGTACTGCTTTCCGAAATCTGTAAAGTGATTCCTGAATTAAAAGGTTATAGTTTATGGAAATAGTGGTTATGTTCATGGAAAGTCATAATCTGAACTGGACCATTATTTCCTTCTAGATTGATGAGGCATTTGAAAAAAGACAAATGACTATAATAAATTTCATATGTGATCATTTTGTTGCCGCTTCTAGAAGGAAAGTTTATTAATGATATAGATGGAAATAACCCACTACTGCCTTAGTCTGAAAAGGAAGCTCCTTAGTTTGCAGCATGGCTTTAGAAGAACTTCAAGTTATGCACTTTAATGTCAGCCAGGCTCTACTGTCCCTTCCATCTTATTTTGAACTCAAAGTGCATCCTCTTTGACAGGGAAAAGAAGACTTAGGCTGCTGCCACACTGCAGAGATAATGCAGTTTGACATCACTTTAACTGCCATGGCTCAATGCTATGAAATTCTGGGATTTGTTGTTTTGTCAGATATTTGGTCCTCTGTTGGAGTGCCACAACAAACTACAAATCCCAGGATTCCTTAGGATGAAGCCATGATAGTTTAAGAGGTGTCAAACTGAATTATTTCTGCAGTGTGGCAGCAGCCTCAGTCACAAATAATCCCATACATCCCTATTATATGTGTTGTTATGAATTGTTTAGTATCTGTCATTTCAATGGTAGCATTCAGAGGGCAGTTTCTTATATTATATAATGAGTGATTAATTGCCCCACCCCTGCAAATTTCCCACACTATTCCAAATCTAGGCAACAAAAACATCTGGACAATGTGAACATTGAGCATGAAGGAATTATAATACAACAAAATTAGACATTGTGAGTAATTTGTGGATTCATGAAAAAATAGATGAGTTAAGTTTGTGTTTAAGCATATTTGTTTGTATACACATGCTTACATTTATGGCTTGGAACATACAAACCTTGTGTATTTTGTTATCATATGTATTCATACTTGGTCAAATGTATCATTCAACAACATACTTCCCAGGGATATTTTTCTTGGAGGTATTTATATCTCATTTCTGTGCTTCCCAATGTCAACTTCCAACTTTGAGAGTGAAGATAGTAAAACAATCTGATAATGCAAATATTAATATAAAAATTATAGGCCAATCCAGCTTTTCCAATTAAATTTATAGTCAATTTATTGTCAAGGGCTTGGTGTCATGCCTACGAAAAACTGCAGGACACAAATGGCTCTTTTCCATACCTAGAAGCGATAGGTCTGACATAGTTCTCCACTTGCTTCATAACCTGTTCTTTCCCCAGACATCTGTTAAACGTTGCAACCTACAGCTTGCTTCATCTCATCTAGTTAGTTTAAAAGCATTGAAATTCTCCTGTTTTGCTCTTCATTTGAGTAGCTTTTTCTGCATTAATTTAGAACTATGTCCCCAAACAGTAAAATAAAACTATTAAACATTATTAAGCAGTACAACACAGTTGCTGATGGGGGGTGTAGAAACAACTGATTTGGCTCTGGAGGAATGCCATATTCATGGTAGTTGATTAAAATGGAAGAAGGTAGAAACATAACAGCTGGGCTATGCTACTAAAACAAACAATGTGCTTTCCCTCTGGCTAAAGATTTGCTGTCCAGGATGTAATGTCCAAATATTCATGTTATGAAATATACATTTTTTCATGCTATTTTCTAGCTAACTTACAACCAGAAGAGAAACTGTCATAACTTTTTTAAAAAGTGGTAGTACACTGACCTCTAATTGATTTTGTATATGTTGTACGCAATAAAATAAAATGTATTATACAGTACAGCTAAAGGGCACACACACAAATACACACACACTCCCCACTGCACATATAAGCTCCCTTTAAAAAGAACTATTCTATTTCCATTTCAATTCTTTTTTATATGTTAGGTTGAAAATCATTGGGGGAGGGGAATCAGGTCATGCAGGGATCACATTTAAAACCACCAGCCCGGTCCTTGAAACTGCGCATTGCAACAACTGTATGATGATTTTCATTTTCATAGAGATCTGACAAGCATAGTCAGTAAGCAAAACATGACAAGCCCGACTTGACAGTTCGAGTTTTGTCAGCGGCATGCAAATCAACACTGCCATGGTCATACAAACACAGACATTACATTACCAACCAGTGTAGCAGCCTCAATGAGCCTTTATGATCTGGTATGTGAATGACCACTAGCTTTAGGAATTAGCATCACCACTTTTTAGAGAATCATCACAATTTTAGGTGTAAATTTCAGCAAAGGTACTAGGCAATAGCTCAGCTTCCTCAGTCTTAAATCTGATTGGTATGCAGAGATGGGACATGGGTGCCTAATGAAATAAGGTATTTGATCTTAATCCTTGCTTTGAAGCTAAACTGTCTTACTCTGTGTCTCTGTGCCTTCTTGAAACAAGATTATAGCACAATACAAAAAATCCACTGGATGAGAAGACAGTGGATACATGCTACTGTATCTGCAGAGATGTGCAATATACAGTGTAAAAACATTTGGTGCATGAAGGCAAGGCATAGGGCAAGAAATAAGTTGGAAATTTATGGACATAAGCCCTCCTCTCCACACAGCAGATTGTACACCTCGTTCAATAGTTTTGTTTGTGGAAAGCTCTTAGGATGGGGCAAGTAAAGAAAATTTCATTGTTTTACAATAATATAAGGGGAGTTGGATTATTTTAAAGTAGGAAAAATGAAAACTCAGCTGTATGCTGTGTATGAGAGCTCATTATGAGAGCCATAAGAGATCATTATGTCCATATAACAAAATTAACATATTTGAGGGCTATAGCTAACATTGTGAAAGCTGACTTCTGCTCATGAAATGGCCCTTTCTTGTCCTTTCCATCTCTTTGAAGCCCCTCCATCCCTCATGATTCAAAATCTGTTCTTTGGGTTTCCCCAAATCTGCAGAGAAATTTGTGGAATATTCAGGACTGCAGAGCTATGCGAGATCCTCTGGTAGATGCCATTCAATCTGTGGATGGACAAAAATGGATAGCCACTACTTTCCATTGAGAAAGTAGTGAAAAATAATGAGTACAAAGAGCCAATAAATGGTAAGTCCACATATGATTGGATATGACGGATATGATATCCGTCAATTGACATCTTTGGACAGTTTCAAAAAGGCTGTCAAGACAGATCTCTTCCGGTAGGCCTTTCCAGAATAGATTATCCTGGCCTCGGGAACCCATCCTCCTTCAGGAGAGTCCCCACAGCCTCCTTTGTTAACAGAACTGAATATCGCTGGGGACCTACTGTTCTTGCCAAATGTAGGTATATGTTTTTATCAATTGTTTTAATTGTTGTTTTAATTTGTAATTGATTTAATAACTTTTTAAGGGGGGGAAGGGAGTATATTGTTTTACTGTATGGTTTTTTAATGTTGTGAACAACCCTGATTGGATTACCAAAGGGTGGTATGTAAATAAATAAATAAATAAATATTATTATTATTATTATTATTATTGAAAGAGCTGTCCTGATGGTCTGACTGATACCCTGTCTGAACTGAAACTAAGCACCACTTCCTAAATCACTGGTCTGTCTTCAGGTGAACTGCCTTTGGATTAAAGTGGACCACATCACTTTAGGGTTATCACAAGACTAAGGAGATTATCAGATGTGTCAAAAGTGGTGTTACAACAATGCCAGCAGATCACAAAAGGGCTTCCTTACCAGAGGATGTCATTATGCACTCGTTCTGCTCCCGTTCCACGGGTGCTGTTTTTTATTGATGGGAGAAGCCATCAATAGATCCCCCGTTCCATTTCTGTCCCAGGTTTCCATGTGTGCAAGAAGGTGCCCCGTGTTAGTGGTGAGATCCCAGCGTCAATGGGTGGTCCCTGCCAGAACACTTCCGGGTGAGATCGGGACATCCGGGTAAACTACCCTCTTTTTATGACCCTCCCTGGGTTACTTGTTAATTTTAAGGTATGTTTCTTTGCTTGCTGTCACTTTTACTGTTTATTCTTCTTTTTAAATTTAAATTGCCCGTGCTTGCGTCTTCTTGTGAGAATGGGTGGGATTTCACTCATGGGCTGTCCTGTCGAGAGGAGAGGAGGTAAGTGCAGTAGGAAGGCTGATTGTGGCAGGACAGGGGCAGGAGTGGAGATTGTGGGACAGGAATGTGTTTTGCGTTTCTGTCTGATAATCTCCTAAGAGAGGGAAAAAAACAGTGAAAAGGGATGAGGAGGAACAAAAGCAGGGAAAGCGATATTGGAGAGAGTGGGAGAGAGCGAGGAAGCAACCAAATGAGGGAGGAAAGGATGAAGACGGGTATTCTATTAGGTTATGTGTTTCAAGCTGTGGCTAAAGGAGGATCCCATGCCCAAAAGTTTGAACTCTACCATCCTAAGTGTTCCTGACAGAGGGTGCCTCTTCCCTTGAGAAAACATCAAGAATAGTGGCTGTGGTGCCCCTCTGGATAAAAAAAAAACATTGAAAAGTAGAACTTTCAATAAGAAGGCAAAAGATAAAAGCCCCAATGTTCACAGTTTCTTGGCAATTTACAGATTCCATGTTGTTTAGTAAAAGGAAATTAGGCTTTAAGAAAATACTGTACCTTGGATTCACTTATCATTAACAGTCTTAGGGCTTGTCTACATGGGCTAAATACCATTCTTGCCCCTTGTCTCAGAGCCCTGCAGTCAATATGACACATTCAGTCCCCAGACAGTCCTTTCAATCCCCCCACCCAGGGAAGATATGGGATTGAGCTGGGGGAAGGTGGGATAGGGCCTGATAAACTATGTTAAAATAATTCCCATTTTATTCCATTTCCACCAGGAAAAACCAGATTGGGCCCCATATGTCTGGCCCTCGCTGCCATCTCCCTGGCAGTCCTGGAATGCAGGCAGGAGTCCTGCAGCATGTGACCAAGGCTGGTCACATGCAGGGGGCCTTCAGTCATATGTTGTGGGCCTCCTTCCTGCCTTCTGAGTCAGCATAGAAAATGGCAGTGGTGGTGGCTGCAGGATCCAGGCCAGCATTCCTGTTTTGACTCTGGCCCATTTCGTTGGGGTTATGAGGGAAGAACCAGCCAGATCCACAGCCAGGATATACTGGCAGGCAGCCAGCACTTGTAGATGAGCCCTCTGAGGCAAACTCTAAGCAGCATCCCCCAACTGTGATCACTGGCTGGGGGTGATGGGAGTTTTAAACTTGGAAAGCACTTGGTTCAGGTAATGTATATAAACATTGGCTTCTAATCTAAGAGGCCAGTGTTTTTCTTCTGCCCTTGAATATTTGAACATAGATCAAAACATAAAATGGATAGCTACTTACAATATAATTACTTTCCCCTTGCCTACTGCAAAACTGTTTTTAATCTAGTAGTTTTCTTTTTTTGCGTAGTTATTGTAACTTGCAATGAAAGGAGCAGACTATCTGGAGTTGCCTCATTATGGTAACTATGTCTTTTATTAGTAAATCTAGCCATACTGTTTCCTCTGCCCATTCACTAACCAAACAAGATGCTTATATGTTGGGCAGGGATGGAGAATCTGTTCACAGGACATGTCAACATATTTCCTTACAGTGAGAATCCAATAGCATGGAGGTTGAAATTATTAAATTCACAGCTTCAATAAACAGCACACAAATTACCTCTCTTGAAGAGAGCTGCATAATAATACCTGATGCGTAAAGAGAGGAAATTGAGTTTAATTAAATGTTGCCCAGCTAAATCACACTGGAGAAAAAATTACATACTGAGTGGGGAAAGTATAGCAGAGCTTAGTTCTGTGTAAGATGGGGACATCCATGTAGAAAAGCTACCTGAAAATGTTCTGAAGCTCTTATGTGTCACACATCAATGGCATTCTGATGAGTAAAAGTGATCCTTTTATCTCCTGGTTCGCCTTCTCTTAACAGGCCTTCCTTTTTTCTCATCAGGAAGCCTCTAACAGAAAGAGAATGTGTGCATGTAGACTGTTTCAAAAAGAAAAAAGGGACAAAACCTATAATGACAAAGAAGAACAATGAGCAGGACTGAGCCTAATTCATACTCAGTATGTGAAAACTACAAAGCAATGACAAAAGTTTTTATTAAGATAGGAATGGAGGCCAGAGAACAAAGATGACAAGAAAATCAGATAGATCAATCTGTGTGTGTGTGTTCATATTGAGAGCAAGGGCGGTATTATTCAAACTCTGCTACAGAGATGTGCTTTATTAACACAAGTAACTATGATATTAATACTGGGAGAATGATTTTTCAAGGTTACTCATTCAGGCAGCCTGGCAGCACTGGCCAAATAATAGACACACTGATTTATCTACAACATTTAATTTAGGGGTGGTTACAAACACATTTGAAATAGCAGTTGTCACAAACAGATGAGGACTATTCTGATACAATATTTTCTCATGTACTATATTATCTGGGGGACTTAAAATGAGATTTTAATGGGTTAAGCACTGCATCTATCAATAATCTTTGACTTGAGACATTAAACTTTTCATTAATGTTTCTTTCCCCTACATAATTGAGCTTTCAAGAATAGACAATAGATTAACACCATGTCCTGATCTTTTGCAGTTTTGTTTTATTACTGTTACTCATTCTGGAAACATCTCAGACAATAAGAGAGTATGTAATTCTCTGGGGCTTTCATTAACATTAGATTCTAATGTTAATGAATGCCCAGAGCTCTACATCCTCTTCAGAAAGTCATGTGCTTGTTAAGTGTGGACTTCCATGGAAACAGGATCAATCACTAAGAAGCAAGGATGTTTGACTAGGTCATCTCAACTTTACTGCCACATGCTGAAAAGGGAGTATTTCTTCCTAGTGCTATAGTCATACCAAGCAAACAATAACCTAGGTCTACCTTTTCTAATACAGTATCTCCAGGTGCCAAGCTGCCCTGGGAGACTTGCCTGCATGAAGATACCCCTTTATATTGTTTCTTTGGGGTTCTCCCACCCTGATTTCTGGGAGTGTTGAGGAAGCTCTGCCATGGGGATCAGGAGGAGATTGGGAGATGAAAGAAGAGCAAGAACACTGGGTCTGGTGGCATCTTTCTATTCTGCTAGCTGCAGGGGGACTTACACAGAGGGATGGAAGGTTAATACCTTTATTAGGCCAATGAGAAAAGTACAAAAATGTTTGTAATTCTAGGTCTTCAGATATCATAATCAGGAAAAATGCAGGGAAGGTTAAAAGGTGGATGGGACTTCATCTTAAAGCCACATAGTCTACAGTTCACTCCCCATATCCATGGTAGATACATTAACAGATTTACCATGGATATGTGAAACCATGGATAATAGTGAAGTCTATTAAAACGAATGACTTCTGGCCCAACTTTTGGCTCAATGTCATACCACAGAATTGCATTGGAGGACCTAGAAAATGCATAGAGAGGACATTTTTTTTAATAGTGGGTAAGTGAAATTGTGGATACTGATCTTGTGGATATGGGGGTCAACCTGTACATGTGCTTTTGTGATGTAATTAAGAAGAAGCAAGGAGATTCTATGAAGATGGAGATGCGGGGCAAGCAAGAGAGTGTGGGGAGAACTACACTAAAGGTGTGATGCTATTTAGCAATTGTGAAAAGCTGTGGGGGAAAACTTTCATTTTATTGTATTTCTCAAAAATGTAGCATTCCATCTCAGTTTTGTATCATGTTAAGGGGCTTTTCTTCCTGTGTGGAAATCTTTATGTGCAGTTTTCCTAATGCATGCCTTTTAAAACATTTTTTCAATTTTTAAGTATGTTTGTGTGTATTTTTCAAACATACATTTTTTATATATTTAAATAAAGTGTTTATTATCTCAACTTGCAGTGTACAGCATTTTGATATCTTAACATGCTAAGTATACAGGGAGTGTTGTTGACACAAAACATCACCAGTGAAACAAAATCAAGTAGTTGCAGTTACATTAACATCTTATAATACATTATAAAGCATACATTTTTAATTTACCTATTTTTCAAATATGTGCATGGGTGGTGTACTTTACTTTAGTGACATCCATTAAAAGCCTTACAAATGTATGGCTTTAGAAAACAAGATGTTCTTCATCCCTGTGGTAGTCAGGAGTGGTGTGACAGATAGAAATGTTAACTCTTTCTCTTTTTTTTTTTGCATCCCTAGTATAGTGTTGGCTTTGCTATGTGGCTCCAAGGCTGAGTGATTTACAGGCAGATATTGTGCAGCAGAGGAGATTATCAGACTCAGGGGAACACGCCAAAAAACCACGTTCCCATATGCGTCAGAAGATCGCTAAAATAACAGAAAGGGTGACCTTACTAGACACCTGCGTCAGAGGCTTCCCTTTTGTATTGATGGGGACAAGCTGCTAATAAAAAGGGACACCTTACTGACACCCACACTATGCCTCCAGAATGCTAGAGGATGGTGTCATCTGGTAAGGTCGCTCCTTCCTGTTCTTCTAGCGATCTTTTGACGTGTTTGTTTGTTTGTTTTTTGCCACATCTGATAATATCCAGAATCTGTGCAGCTTCTGTAATGGCAAATATGGTTTGGATTTTCTTTTTTATGGTCATAGTACTGGACTTTGAAACACAGAGGGTGAAAAATAAAAAGGAGGAAGAGAAGGGGAGGGGAAAATGTAAGGAATATAGCAACATCTTTAAGATGGGTCACACTCCGCATGCAGTCATTTTGTTGTCAGCCATGTCACCTGTGCAGCTGTTTTTTAATACAGTAGAACCCCCGTATCTGCTGGGGATTCGTTCGGGGGGGAGGTGGATACCAAAAACCGTAGATAATAGCCAATGGCATTGAAAATAATGGAACTTCTGGTTTAAAATACCATAGAGGTGCCTTGGAGGACCTAGAAAATGGCTAGAGAGGACACATTTTCTAAGACTCTATGGTAGGTGTGCTGTTTTGTGTCCCATGGATAATTGAATCAGTGGATAATGAATCAGTGGATACAGGGGTCCTACTGTAGTATCTTAAATTTCCTAAAGTTTCCATGTGCCTCAAAAATAGCACATTTATGCAGCAGTAACCCTCTGGCCTGGGTCCTATTGATAGTCCCAACTACAGTAGACCCAGTCATTGAAATGTTGACTGAACATATATCCAAATCCCATTGATTTAATGGGTCTACCCTAATTGGGGACTAATGAGAATATTCAAGCCATCATGTTAAATTTACAAACTATGCAACTGAATTTGTGTACTTAAGAGGCTTTTGGAGTTGCACTCCCCAACCTTAGTGCTGTATAGGAAACCAATTTTGAAAAGGTCCTGGGCCTTTTCATTTCAGGGGAGGGGGGGATGGAGACGAATCCATCAGTAAGTATCTAAGTCCTTGGAAACTCCTTGAGCAGCCAAGAAGTCCTGAATAATTCCTCTTTTTGTCTTGGTTCTGATTATTCAAATAAGTAAAGGAATTGCCAAATTACCTCATGTTATGACAGCAGCCCATCCAGGCAAAACAAAATAAAACAGAAAGTGTGCAGCATACAGTCTATGCTAATTATACAGATAAACAATCATCTGCTAATTAACAAAGCAATAATTGAATATTGATCACAGCTTGTCAGCTTAAAAATAATTGAATTTCTTTCTTTAAAAAAAAAATCATCCAGAAACCATTAATGATGTTAAGGTAAATGATGGGCTTCCCTTTCATTGATGTTTAGCCATTTCCTGAAAGGTATACCATACTTACTTTATTTGAGGTAAATATGCAGTTTTGGACAACATTTAGTTCTTGTGAGATAGCTGAGATTATTTTGGGTATAGAACCAAATCAGCATCATTGCATAAATTTTACAAAATCATTTCATTCTTTTAAATAAACTGAGAGAACAAGAATTGTCCTTTAGACTTAAGAATAATGGAAATAGCCTAGATAGATCACATTTTTTTTCCAACAATAGCCATCTATGTGGGAAATTTGAAAATAACATATCACAGTGCTGTCCAGCCTTTATCATCAGTCTTCTGTATCTGGCAGTGAGAGGTACCATGAATGTTGCCCTTTAGATAGCATATCTACCACCTACCAATAAACCCACATTCCATTGTAATTATCCAATTATTTTTCAGAGCTGCAGTAGCAATTGCAACACTCTTCTGTAGTGAATTCCAAAGGCTAATTATATGTTGAGTAGGCCAGTAATTCATTTTGCCTGTCTTAAACCTGATGGATGATAGTTTCAGTGCAATGTTTCTATGTTTAGTCATTTAGTGAATAATTTGTCAGTGACATTTTAATATTAAATGTAAAGATTTTCTATGTTATTTTTCTACTTATCTTGACACTTTCAAATATTTAAATATTAAATATTTAAAAGGGCATATCTACTCGGAACTAAAGGTGGTTCCAAACTAGACTTATAATTTCCCTAACTCCCTTGCTGAATAATTTGGGGTTCCAGACATAATCTCTCTCCATTCCCATTGGTAACCTCCTTTTGCTTTTTCAGATTCTTTTCTACTTCTTCCATCTTCTTCCTTTCCACAGAAAATCTGTTAAAGAGTAAAGATGGAATGGCTGCACAGTCCTTTCTAAGTGCTAGTTCAAGGGGTCCTTTGCCTGGGAAGATTTAAGTCTCCACTGAGTTCAGCTGGAATTATTTCAAGTTCACTGTGTTCAACTGCAGCCTTAGGCTACTATTTTGTTCATGTTTCCAACATGAACAAAATAATCTCATCTTCTTACCTATACAAAAAAATCCTATAAAAATAGGATCGGCCAAAAGCTTCTGATACCCTTTCTTCTATAAGGAAGTATAGGTAGTCATTTGCTGACATTTTCTTCTTCGTAGCATCTTGCTGGACAGACTTGATGTATTCATTGTAAAATGACATCGCTAGTCAAAGATTTGTTCTACAGCAATGAATAAAAATCAAGCAGCTCTGAAAATATTATTTCAGCTTTCACCATCTAGGAGTTTTAACAACAAACTCTGAGCACTTAGAAAACAGTAACATCTCACACAATGTTAGTTTACTCATATTGGATAAGGGAACTGAGAATATTGTAATTGTTAATAGCTCTCAAAATTACCCCAGGACAATCTTGTCTAAATGGATTATTTGCTGATATTTTACCACTGGGATTCAAACTCTTCATAAAATGTCTGTATATCATTCTGATCACTTAAGAGAAGAGATGGAATTGCACTTATTTCAGTGTTCTGCTTTTAAATACTACTTCTCCAAAAATTCTCATCTTGACAAAAGGTGTGAACAAAAACATCAGATTTGGAGACACAGTATAATTGCATTCATTGGCATACAGGCACACCTCCTATTCTCCAAGGACAACCTAACATTCAACACTGAATGGTTTTGTCAGATTGTGTTCAAGGGGTTGTCTAGATGGTGAAAATAATCCTAATAGAATTTGCACAGAATACCTTTGTCCCAACAAGATCCCATGGTGATTAACCTTATTCAGAAGGAGGGGGACCAAAAACTCCAAAAACTGCAGAGGGAAAGCGTTTGAGTCTTTTCCCAAGGTTTTTAAAATAATGCATGGAAATGCACATACCTACTCATTTGGACATCTGATTTGCAGCACAGTGCATTCTCGGGGAGAGTAGAAATGGAAAGCTTATTGGTTGGACATGAGCAGGGGGTGGGCTTGCCAGAGATGAAGTGGCTGGAAGTGCCATTTTGGAATTTTGCATTAGCAAAGAGCTTTTTCAAGTGAAAGGTCACACTCGCACACCTTTGATTTACAGTTAAAAAACTACTGTGCAGCAGTGACAACCTGTGGAGAATAATCACACAAGTCATTCTCTCTTGGCCACCATCTTGATTTGCAGGCATGGCTGCACGTGTACTTCAAACACAGATAGCTTTGCATACCAGCTATTTTGCCAAAGGACCGTAGAGACAAATGAATGCTACTGAGAATTTGTGTTAATGTGTAGCAATCCATATTATATCTTCTCTTCTAGACAACTCCTATAATACCAATTGACAATTCACATATTTAGTGGCAAGTCTGATTGGCTACAGACAATATCCTCAACTAGAATCTTCAACTAATCATTGCTCAATGACTATAGATAAATGATAAAACAATCCACAAAAAACAATATTTGTATTGATCCAGTGAAATGCACAAAATGCATCATGCAAGCTTATTTTGCTGTATGGCCAACATGGCTAGTCCTGAATATTTTTTTATAGATATATTATGTAAATGGTAGTCAATTCTCATTTTAGAACTTTAGGATGGACTTTCCTCAGTTCAATTTGGAACATGCCTGATTAAAAAGAATAATATCCCTTCCTCTTGGATTTATTTAAAAAGACCAACTTCTGAGCCAAATTTTGAAATTTCTTCCCTATCACAAAACACGGCTCCCTGTGACCCACCCTGAGTCCTCATTGCCCTCATTTCTTCACTCAGTACTTTTTGACTGAATAATTAACTTGGTAATGACAGCATACAGAAATCCTCCCCATTAAATCATTCTTCAGCCCTGGCTTCTGGAACTCTGATACAAGTTCTTTGAATTAACATGTTGCTAAGCTTTGGAGTGGCAGATCACCAGGTGTTTGGGATTTTAAAAGCTATCAGCCCCTGCTAGCATGACCATAGATTATGTAAACTGAAGACCAAAAGAACTGGAGATCTACCTGTTGTCCCCTCCCACACTAGAGAACAATATTTCCCAGGCCTTCTGGTGTCTGGGATTAGAGGTGTAAAAATTCTGGAAATTTTGAAGCCGTGGAAAAAAACCAGTTTTTTTCCATTTTTCCCCCAGAAAAAATGGAAATTTTCAGATTATTTTTTTTTTAAAGCAACATTAGCACTTTTTACAGATTGAAATTTACTCTGTTACTTTAGGAACATAAAATATGACTATGTACAGTTTTATTTTGCATAAAATTATCACAATTGGTATATTAAAGATTTTATTGTTTTAAAGATTTCATCATGCTAAAATAAAACATTCAATAATTGATTTTCTTCCTTTTTTCAATTTTTTTCATTTTTTTAAGAAAAACAAAACAAAAAAAGCTTCAGGGAAAAAAAGGGGAGATTTTTTTCCCTTAATTTTTCCAGTTTTTTTTGGGGGGGGGCTTCACATCTCTATCTGGGACATTGCCATTTCAGCATCAAGATGCCATGGAGAAATGGAGACCTTGTAGAGAGGGCTCTCCATTGCCACATTCTTTTCTGGATAAGTTTCAAAGGAAAAAACTGAAGTGGCAAGGGATCAAAATACTGTGAATAAATTCATTACAAGACAAATGCAAACATCACTGGAAACTGGTTTATCTTAATAATAAGGATCTCATGCAGGCAGGGGCCATGTGGAGTTAAGACACAGGACAGTAAAAATTAAATCCTTTTGCAGCACTGAGACTGGATACCTGGATATCAGAGAAATTGCCTCACTGCTGCAAAAGGATTTAAATTTGACTGTCCTTTGTCCACATAGCCAAGAAATAGGAGTGGCTTCCGCCTGCATGAGATCCCTCACCTGAACAACACGAGTAACATCTGGAACAACATGTAGGCCTGTGACTCCAACATCGTCACTTTTCTTTATTTTTTAACATCTTTTGCCTGATGAAGAAGCCAGTAGTTATGTTTTGCATTTTGGTTGGCCAATAAAGGTAACACTTTTTTGTGGATTGTGGATTTTGTTTTGCTGCATGGCCAACACAGCTACCCCTGAATGTGTTATTACATTTTTTTTTCTTTTTCCTCTGACCACCTGAGGGATAACTATGCTCAATCATATGTTCTATGATCATATATATAGGGGAAAACTCTTCAAAAGGAATCAGCTAGTGGTGAACAACATGTATATCAGCTCTAAGGAATGGCTAAACTAGAAAGGGCAATGCCAGACTCATTTTAAAATGTGTATCTGTCCATTATATATGAAAAGGAGATTCATACCATTAATTTAGAACTTCAAAAATATTATATTTGCCTTTACTCTCTTCTTCTTCTCTCCTTAAATCTGAAAATATAACAAGTCATTTGTTGCATTTCTGAAGACTGCAGATTTCTGTTACATGACTCCAAACCACATAGATGCCTGTCTATTGAACTGGGAAAATCAAGCATGCCTTGACTACGAAGCATGGCCTTTCTGAATTATTATCATTACAGCAAACCCAATACAGGTGAACTGAAACAATTTGCCCAGTCAAAACCATTTATGTGGTCTGTGACACTGGGGAGAGTTCAAGCTTCCCTTAGCAACTGCTTTTAGCTCTCAAAACCCTAGCTTTTGCCATAAAAATTTAGCATAATATAATCGTGCTAATTAACTCACTCAGTGTGGAGTTCCAGTTATTCCTGGAATTCTCCAGTTTTGTTGTGCTATACATTTCTTTCTGAGTTTGTTCATTCTTTGGAGACTACTGCATTTTCTTCTTAAGAGTTTCTACCACATGAGGTTGCTTCAAAGGGAAGGCACTAATTAAAACCTACTTTCTTCTGCACTCTCTCCAATACAACTTTACAGTGCACTTCAATCAAAATAATTGACGTTCAAGATACAGGGAAAGTGAAGAAATTACTACTTGGAGATGGGTAATGTTACTACTTATTTTAAAAGTTAACTTTAAGGACATTTTAGGTACATTGGATTTTTTTTAACAAAGGTTGTATGTCATTCTATTACTAGTTCTAAGGATTTATTCCTCTCATCTTCCTGGATTACCTGTGCATAATCTGAACTGGATTGAGTTACCTGTAACTATTTCTGCTACAATGAACTATCTATCTCTTAGTACATTTGCTGCCCATAGACATAGAACAATAACAAAAAATTCAAAAAAATTAAATGTACAAGTCAGGGACCATGGATACCAAAAAGGAGTTCATCTAACACTTTGTTTCCTGCCTTTCTCCCAAAACTGGGACTCAATGGAGGGGATGGTGGGGGTGGAAGGAAACTATGCCCACAACACATTGCAACTGCCTTTAGCAATATGATCACCTATATATATATAATTCTCTTGGGTATGTTGACATTTCCAGTGTGCTGATTGGCTGCTTAGGGAACTGACCAATCAATCACAGAACTGACCAATCAATCACAGGCCAGTCAGCACACTGGAGGTGGGACCATGTAGATTCCATAAATGGCAGCTGGAGACAGAGAGGGAGTAACATGGGGGTGGATGTGGTGTATGCTGGAGTGCAGGGGGTGGGGGCCAAGGGGCAGAACGAGTGGAGGGGGCAGAAAAGCAGAGGGGGGCAGAAAAGCAGAGGGTGATGGCAGGGAGGAGGAACGAGTGGAGGAGGGGCAGAACAAGTGGAGGGGGAAGAAAGAGTAGGGGGCAGAATGAGCAGAGGGGTGTGGCAGGGTGGCAGAATGAGTGGAGGGGGGAAGAAAGAGTGGAGGGGCAGCAGGGGGCAGAACAAGTGGAGGGGCAGAAATTAGAGGGGGGAAGCAGGGGGCAGAATGAGCAGAGGGGATGGCAGGAGAACAAGTGGAGGGGGAAGGGGGAAGAATGAGCAGAGGGAGCAGAAATAGCAGGGGGAGGAATGAGTGGGGGGAGAAAGTGTAGAGGGGGAGGCAGGGGCAGAATGAGCAAGGGGGCAGAAAGAGCAGAGGGGTGGCAGCAGGGGGAAGAACGAGCAGAGGGGGTGGCGGGGGGCAGAATGAGCATAGGGGGGAAGAATGAGTGGGGGAAGAATGAGCAGAGGGGGGCAGAAAGAGTGGAGGGGGTGGCAGGGGGCAGAATGAGCGAAGGGGGCAGCAGGGGGCAGAAAGACTGGAAAGGGGGTGGAAGGGGGGCAGAATGAGCGGAGGGGGAAGAATGAGTGGTGGGGGACAGAACCAGTGGCAGGGGGCAGAACGAGAGTGGGGCAGCAGAACAAGCAGCGGGGGGGGCAAGTTAAACCCACCAGCCTACCTCAAAGGGTTGTCATGAGGTCTCCTGGGCATTTTGGGGGGAGTTTTTTAATGGCATATGGTCCAGCTAGTAACTATATATATATATATATATAGAGAGAGAGAGAGAGAGAGAGAGAGAGAGAGAATATGGATACCAGTACTGGAGAAGGAACATGAATTAATGTAAGGAATGATGGGAGAAGAAGAAATTGGAAGATTTTATGCTGGAGTCCAGAAGGAAACTGGTCACATACCAAAACAGGACTTCTTGTTAATCAGAGTTGATTGGAATTTTAAAAAATGAAACAAAGCAGAATCACAGATTGTAGAAAAATTGGACGTAGGACTAAGACATGAAACAGGAGAGTGACTGATTGAATTGTGTGAGTCCAACAGTTTGTTCATCCTAAACACATTCTTAATGCAACCAAAGATGTGGCAGTATACATGGACATCACCTGATGGCCAATATAGAAATCAAATAGACTACAGAGTTGGATGCAGAAGAGGGAGAAGCTACAATATCTCTGCAAAAACAAGACCGAGAGTAGATTGTGGCACAGACCATGAACTACAAATATCAAAAATTAGAGTAAAGCTAAAGAAGAACACTAAATCTACTATTGAGCTGAACTACAACCTGAAGAACATCCCTGTAGAATTTAAAAGATACTGTAAAAAAACACACAGAGAGATTTGCACTATTAAACCTATTTGATCAGGAGCCAGAAGAACTCTGGACTGAAGCCAGGGACATTGTCAAGGAGGAATACAAAAAGACACTATCTGCAGCCAAAAAGAAAGAGAAGCCTCAGTGAATGGCAGATGAAACTCTTCAAGCAGTTAAGGACATATGAGAAGTATAAGACAAAAGATATAGAGTCAGGACCCTGAATGCAACTGTTCAGCGATGTGTGTACAGAGACAAAGTGAAATACTATAATAATCAATGTAGAGAAATAGAAGATAACAGCAAAAAAAGAAGAAGAAACTTCTTCCATAAGATCCAAGTTATCAAAGGGAAATGTAAACCAAGGATAGGGATACTCTTTGACCATCAGGTGAACACATTGCATGAACAAACAGAAATAAAAAGATGATGGAAACAATACACTGAAGAACTATATAAAAGAGATGAAACGAAAGGAAGAGGCACTAGGGATCATATTGCAAACATATGTTCGATAATGGCATGCACCAAATAATTTCAGAAGAAAATCAGCCTGTGCTTTATAGAGTTTATAAGGTTTTTATTTGGTAGATCATGAAAAACTATGGATCGCTCCTAAAGAAATGGGTGTGCCACAACATTTGATTGCTCTGATGTGTAACTTGTACTCAGGACAAGATGCTACCATCAGGACATAATACAAAGAAACCAAATGGTTTCCATTTGGCAAGGGGGTCAGGCCAGGCTGCATTTTATCACCTTGTCTGTTAATTTGTATATTGAAGATATCATATGTAAAGCAGGATTAGACTCAGGACTTTTTCAGAGAGTGCTTACAGCGCTAGAAGCTTGTGAGAGAGGTATGGCGCTGTCGTGCAGCAGGGGGTCCATTTTGGACAACGCTGTCCCTCTCTCGGCATTGTCCATGTCACTTCCATGTATGATTGGAGGCAGCTGTGCCATATTTTACTCACGGACAACTTCCATGAGTAAAATATGGCGTGGCTGCCTCCAATTGTACACGGAAGTGACACGGACGATGCCAAGAGAGGGACGGCAGCATCCAAAACAGACCCCCTGCCATGCGACAGCGCCGTACCTCTCTCGCAAGCTTCTAGCATGTAAGCACTGTCTGAAAAAGTCCTCAGAGGATGGAGGCATGAAAACTAGAGGAAGGAACAGTAACAATTTAAACTATGTAAATGACACCATACTACTAGCAGAAAATAAGAGAGACTAGGAATGATTACTGAAGAAAGTCAAGGAAGAAAGTGCAAAGGCAGATTTACAGTGGAACATTAATAAAACAAAAATAATGATCACAGATTATTTACATAAAGTAGATAATGAAGAAATTCAAGATTTTCCATACCTTGGTTCAGTTATTAATCAGAATGGTGACTGTAGCAAAGAAATCAGAAGAAGACTAGGGTTTGGAAGGGCAGCTATGAAGGAACTAGACAAGATCCTGAAGTGTAAAGATATATCATTGAATACAAAAGTCAGGTCCGTCCATGCCATTGTACTTCCATTTTCTATGTATGGTTGTGAAAGTTGGATGGTAAAGAAAGCTGGTAGGAAGAAAATCAACTTATTTAATATGTTGTACTGGAAAAGAGTCCTATGGATACCGTGGACTGCTAAAAGGATAAATAAATGGGTCCTAGAGCAAATCAAGCCTGAACTCTCCCTAGAAGCGAAGATGACTAAACTGAGATTGTCATACATTGGACACATCATGTGAAATCATGACTCACTAGAAATGACAATGCTGCTTGGTAAGGTAGAAAACAGTACGCAAAAGAGGAAGACCACATTACAGATGGATAGACTCAGTCTAGGAAGCCATGGCCATGAGTCTGTAAGATTTGAGCAAAGCAGTTGATAACAGGGTGGCTTGGAGGTCTCTCATTCACAAGGTTGCCATGAGTCAAAGTCAACTTGATGGCTATTAACAAGAACGTGGACAAAAACCATGCTCATATCACACCATAACCACACCTCAAATAGGAGAAAAGACTGGTAGAAAAGAACCATGCAGATCAGGGGTTGTACTAAGCTCCACTGCAACCAGCAACAACCCAGGGCCAAACCCCAGTATATGTAGGGCATGAGTAGATGTGGAGTAGAAACAACCATTACAAGCCATGAAATCCTATAACAGAAAGCTCCAACATTGAAACAATTGGGAGGAACAATCTGGAGGAGCCCTCAGCGGTACAGAAACTATGCAAATCCTACAAAGTGTATGCACTACTAACATCCTTTCCCTTTTCCTTATATCTTGCTTGCCCAGAACAATGGGCTTGAAAGATGAAAAAATGAGTTCTTCCTTCTTAACCTGTTTTAGAAAATACTTTATTGTTCATCTAATTTCCATGAGTCCTTGAAAAGAGTACTACAGACCTTTACTAGTCCACACCATTTAAGGAATCACAGTTTAAAAATCAATATCTTCCTTTTACTTAGTGCTTTAATTCAAAGAGAAACTCCCTGGTCTATGAGTCTTCCATGAATATGGAAATGAATTCATTGTATAAAATTATCCACACTCTATTTCCATTGGAGACCTTTAAGAGGAACATTTCCATCTTCTCCTGTATTGGTGATGTACCTATTTCTAAGCATCTGCTAAAAAGCTGCATCACTATAGACCCTGAAAGCATTTTTTTTATTTCTTAGAACAACATATAGAACTGCCATTCACCCAGGAAGCCTTGCTGTTCAGAACTCTTCACAGTTATTCCTTTCCTAGCAGCCTCCCTCTTACAAATTGCTATGCTCCATTTAATGAGATTAGAGAATATTAGCAAACCTGTTATGCTAAACCATTGTGTGGGAATGTGTGGAAAAAACTGAAGCCAACTGAAACATCCTGAATACATAGAAGATTTTCAAATATGGTTCACTGCAAAAGGCTTGATTAGGTGGATATGATTGCAATCGCTAATTCTCTGCAATAGGGTCATAGAATTGGTTCAGATGCTCAGGAAATTTCAATTACAAAGCAAAACAGGCTACATCTGCTATCAGCTTTTTCCCACCCACCCCTTCAAATCTAATATTGCTTTCAGCAATATTACATTCCACTGGAGTTCAAATAATTGCTTTCTATCTGATTGCCATAATTTTACATTCATCTCTCTTCAGGATTTAACAGAATTTTTTTCATTATGTTTTTAACATAACATGCTCTCAAAATGTACCTGTAAGTAGAAAATTCAAATTAGCTTGTATAGATCTTAAAACCCACAATCATTATGAAAGATCTAATATTTATAACTTGGCTCCTTTAGTCCTTCCTGTTGCTCAACGAACCAATAGGTTTATTGCAAATTTTCTGGAAAAGTGTTCTTCTACTTGTATAACATAGGGGTAGAATTCAAAGACATAACTGTGTTAGTCTGGAATATCAGTAAGGAGATCTTGTACCACCTTTGAGACTAAGAGAAAATATTCTCCAGCATCTGAGGAAGTAGACTAAGTCTATGAAAGCTTATGCTCTAATTTTCTCTTTCAGTCTCAAAGGTGCTACAAGATCCACTTGCTTACTGGTTTTACACAGTACCACATCAGGGAAATAGTGCCACATCAAGGAATGTCTAAACATATTGAAGTAAACTGGAATTGTCCTCATTGAAATACACTTATATGATTTACCCCGAACTCAGTAGAAAACAAATTAAAACAAACTTTTGAAAAACCTTTGTAATCATTAATATTGGTTGATTCTTTTAATTCTTGAGACTGTTCATTACTTAATATACAAACTGTGCTGTTTACTAATTTCTATAGAAACTGACAGATTACCATTGTCTTGCTGTTCTTCTATAATATTACAGAGCTCTTGGAAGTCATTCTTTAAAGTAAATAAGTACATTTGTCTCCAAAATTCAAGAAAATTGTGGGAAAGGTCACAATTTGTTAAATAAAAAGTCAGATCATTTTTGGTGTATTTAAAAATGTGACCTATTATTTTTCTGTGGAATAAAACCAGTAAAAAAATAAATAGTGAAAGAATAGCCAAAGGAATGTCATTATGGATTAGAAATATTTAGGCAATTGTTATCACACACACACAAACATGCAGAGCAAAAGACATAGAGTTATGGTGAGTGACGACAGAGTCCTAACTGGTTGAGATGACCCGGGGTCAGCTGAAGCTATGTTGAATCCAAACCCCTCCCAGTCTAGGGTTGTTGACAATTGTTTAAAGCTTCCTTCACCTTCACCTTACTTTGTGCCAGCATTATGCTTGCTTCCCTGGACGGAGGAGGATTGGATGTGATTTTACATACCTCCTTCCTCACCCGACCCCTACTCCATTCTTTCTTTGGCCCTTCTTCTTGGAGATCTTAGCCAGTAAAGCATTTTTTCTAGCAGATTGCTTTGTCAGTAGATCTCTGAAATTAGGTGGCTAAAGAGTGTTGTGTTGAAAGAAAGGTATTTCTGACAGTAGAAACAGTTTGTACCTAATCATACTCCCCTACAGCTGTTGAATCCTTGAGCTAGGATTGCACCATGAGAGAAGGATTTCAGGAAAAGGGAAAAGTCAAAAGCTGCAACAGCAGTATTGGTGTATTACATAGCTAATGAATGGATACCCAAGTGGTTTCTTCAATATGTTGCTGAACTTTGGCTTCCATCAGCCACAGCTAACATGGCCAATAGTCAGGAATACTGTCAATTGTACATCAATATCTGGAGAGACACAGGTTTATAGCAATAACATTGATATTTATATACCACTTATCAGTGCTGAAGCACTCCCTAAGCACTTTTACAATGTGTTAGCTAATTGCCCCCAACAAGCTGGGTACTCATTTTATCGACCTACAGAAGGATGTAAGGCTGAGTCAACCTTGGAGCCCTGTAGTAACAAACTCATAACGTTGTGGCTTTCAGTACTGGCATTTAACCACTGTGCCACCAGGGCTCCTAATCCCATAGGTTTCCCATCCCATAGCAGAGGGAAAAGGTAGACAGTAGGCAACAGGAGAAATAAACAGAAACAACATGCTGAGTGGAAGAGATCAGTGCCTAGTCATTCTTTCTCATAACCACACAGTCTCAATCTGTCTAGTTCCCACTTTGATGCCACTGTGTTCACTGCATGACACCCTACATGATTTGATGGGATCATTCCTGTGATTTATCCAGGAAGGAAAAAAATAACTAGTCAGGGCAGATGGCATTAAAGTGGTTTCATTAGTCCATGAAACAATAATGCTGAAATAGAATCCTCCTCATTTAAAAAAAAGGTGCATATTCAAGCATTTACTCATCTGCATAGAAAATGTATATTTTTGAAAATAACTGTTTTTAATGAGAAACAAAACAGAATCAATGATTACATAAAGCATGATTCACCATCTCAGATGGTATGTCACTACTTCCTGAATATCATGTCTAACAAATGCTGAAGAGAGGTTGTGGGCTATTCTATTCATTAATTAAATGTATATATTGTAATTGTAGCTACTGAATATTGATGTGGTTTACAGGAAATTATGTAAGACTGCAGGAACCATTTCTTTCTGATTAACTTTATATTGATTTTCTAACTCTAGTTATATCATGTCTTAGTAAAAAGCTAATGATTAAATACCAAAACACAGTGTAAATGTTTGCAATGCTACTTATGCCCTCAACAATGTTAATAATAATGGCACCTATGTAAATGTTAAATTACTTAGAGATTAGCTCTTTATTTGTTGGTTGTGTCCATTGATACCATTATTTTAAAACCCCTTTAGGACCTCTGTTTCCTTTTTACATTTAACTCCATAGTCTCACTAATTTTTCTTACCCTGACGTTATGTTGAATCCAGAGAAGACATGAGTGCTTCTGAAATCGGGTTTTCTCTCTCAAACAGCACAGTATAAGTCATGGGGAGACGACTGCATTTGGTATATGGCAAGGCTGCCTTGCAAAAGCAACTATTTTCTGCCTGTGCAAAACAGGTCATTATCTTTTATCCCATAATTTTGTTATCACCCTTGATTAATTAGTATTTTATATGACTGTTATGTACCAATGAGATAGCACTTGCAGTAGTATTGCAGGCTCAAAATTTCATGAAGAAAAAATGTCAAAAATCAGAAAGCTTAAAAAAAGAAGTAGGAAACTGAAAATAAGTTGAAAAATAAATGCTTATTTTGAAATAACATGTCATATTTGGTCTAGTTGTTGAGAGTAAGGTCATGCTAACAACAAAGGGTGTTAGAAAGCATTGGGCACAAGCTGTCCACTCCATTCATTAAAAACAGGAATAGAAGTGAAAAATCTAAATGACATGAAGTTAGGTTTAAGATAAATAGAAATAGAAATCTCTTAACTGTGAAAGCTATTCCCAGCTGGTCTGATTGATTGTGCCTAAGGAGAATATGACTACAGCTCTTCAAGGGATCCTGGGAAGTGACCACAACAGACAAGTGGGTCTTAACCACCATCTCCCAGGGTTACCACTCAGAATTCGACAGGAAACCCATAAGTAGGTTTCTACCCTCCTCAGTCCCCAAGGACCCACTAAAAAGAAAAACCCAAACCCAGGCAGTGGACCATCTCCTATGTATCAGAGTGATAGAGGTGGTTCCCTCCTCTCAATGCTACTTAGGCGTATATTCCTACTTCTTCACCGTTCCAAAGAAAAGAGGAGAAGCCCAATTGATCTTGGACCTCAAGCACACCAATTCATTCATTACATACAAGTGCTTTCATATGGAGACCCTCTCCTCCATACAGGAAGCACTCCAGAAAGGAGATTTCTGGTGCCTCTGGACCTAGCAGATGCTTATCTGCAAGTGATGGTGTCCAGAGACAGTAGAAGGTTCCTATGCTTCACCTTTGGGCAAAAACACTTCCAGTTTCGAGCCCTTCCCTTTGGTCTGGCATCGGCCCCCAGAGTGTTCACAAAGGTCCTAGTCACATTAGTCACTCACTTGCATCTCCAGGGCATACATCTATACCCTTATCTAGACAACGTGCTGCTGTGGGCACCATGCCACCTTCAGGCACACAGGAGCCTCCAAACCACCATCCAGTGCCTCCAGGAGCAAGGTTTCCTGATAAATTTCAAAAAGAGCATCCTGACCCCAACTCAGTCCATTGTTCATCTGGGGACCCAGACAGATTCAGAGAAGGAAATAATTTTTCTTTCAGAAGGAAGACAGAACACCCTCAGAGCAGAAGCACTTAGGGTTCTTTCGCAGTCCTCAGTGCCTCTCATGGCCCTTTCCAGACTCCTGGGTCTTATGATCTCCACAATTCAAGTGGTTCTCTGGGCTAGATTCCATGCCAGACCACTCCAGGGTTTCCTATAACAGTTCCAACGACAGATAGCCCTGCGCAAGTGCAACCTGATTTGGGTTCCACCCCAGGTCCGAGCCTCTGGACTAGGAAATCCAACCTGGCCAAGGGATTCCCCTGGATCCAGAGACATCAGGTCACAGTGGTTTCAGATGCCAGCCTCCTCAGCTTGGGGGGGGGGGCACTTTCTGGGAGACATGGTTCAGGCTACCTGAGATCCTCGGGAGAAATCCCAGTCTAAACTGGCTGGAGTTAAGGGCAGCTCACCTAGCCCTGGTTCACTTCACTCCCAGAATCAAGGGGAAGCATGATCTTCTCCTCACAGACAACACCACAGCCCACTCTTATATAGCCAAGCAAAGAGGAATGAGATCTTGCTCCCTACAAGAAGAGGTAAGCCTCCTGTTTCAGTGGGAGGAAAGAACGGTGCCTTCTCTGTCAGCCCAGTACATACAAGGCACGTCCAACTAACAGGCGGATTACCTGAGCAGACATGAGGTCTTCCCAGGGGAGTGGTCTCTCTACCCTCAGGTATTCCACCAGCTAGAAATCAAGTTGGGACTGATGGAGGTGGACATGTTCACCTCCTGGACCAATAGGAAACTAGAGAGGTACTTCACAAGGATCTCAGACAGGGGAGCCAAGGGAATGGATGCACTTCAGGCCCCATGGCCCATGGGTTTATTGTATCTGTTTCTCCCCTTTCCGCTAATCAGAAAGACAATCAAGAAAGTGAGGGAGGATGGGGCTCAAACAGTCTTCGTTGCTCCCCACTGGCCCAGGAGGCCATCGTTCTCAATTTAAGGGACTCGGCCCAGGAGGAACCATGAATCCTCTCCCAGAAGGAGGACCTCCTGAGCCAGGGACCTCTTTGGCATCCCAAGGTGGATTGGCTTCATCTAGCTGCTTGGAGGTTGGACAGGAGGCGCTCAGGCAATGCAGATACGAGGAGGAGGTAATTTCCACCCTTCTCTCATCTCGCAAACAGTCTACCACAAGGATTTACGAGGCCATCTGGAAAGCATTTTCCAGGTGGTGTTAATCTAATCACATCCCTCAATCAGAAGTGTCTGTAAAACACATCCTAGCTTTCCTCCAGAGAAGCCTGGACCTAGGGCTTAGACTGAATACCCTAAAAAGACATGTGGTAGCCTTGTCTTTCAGTCCTGTCCTCCATCCAATGTGACTCCTTGACCTCATACCCCCACACCCACCACCATTACATCACCACCAGTTGCACACAGCTTCCCTTCTGGAGCCTCCCATTAGTTCTGAGTCACCTGTCAAAGCCACAATTTGAGCCACTCTGAAAGGTCTCGCTAAAGGTCCTTTCACTAAAGTTAGCCTTTTTAGTTGCCATCACCTCCGCCAGAAGGGTATGAGAACTAGTGGCCCTCTCAGTTAGCAAGCAACTTTGCTCCTTCAATGAGGATTACATGGCTTTGTGTATGGATACTTCTTTTACCCCCAAGGTTCTCTCTGCCTTCCATGTCTCTCAGGAACTGATTCTGCCTTCCTTTTGCCCTAACCCCTCTCACCCTAGAGACAAACTTTGGCACAAGCTAGATGAGGGGGTTGGACTGGATGGCCCTCGTGGTCTCTTCCAACTCTACAATTCTATGATTCTATGATTTTCTCACTCAGTACTATTATCAAGCTAGAAAACCCTACGACCAATATCTGATGATGCCATTCCACTGATGGTTTTGTACTCATCTACTGATTGGCCATGGGGAGCTTTTTAATCACTTCCACCAGCATAAATGGCATTGCCATTCATGGACAACTAGTTGCACACAATGGGGTTCACAGTGCTGTGAGCTGCGATGTATGAACTCCTTTTGCTGATGGGCAGGAGGAGGCCATTAAGACACCTGCAGCACCTGCACCATTGCTAGAAGACAGGAGAGTGGAGCTAGAGACTCCCAACCACCCTCTGCCTACTCCTTTTCTCTTCTTTGATAGTCGGTGTGCACCTTGGCACCTCCACCTTTTGGGCATGAAAAGAGGGATCTGGAACTTCCCCTTTAGCTCCTGTGATCTGAGGGGTGGGGAAAGTGACCTTCTTTGGGGCTAGCCTGAGGGATTAACCCTCTCTTTAATTCCTGTGAATTGGGGAAGGGACTTTTGGGTCAGCCGTCCTAATGCAGATTGATTGGGGAGCAATCCAGTTTATGGGTTCTCCCTAGGGTTCAGGTGTTTTCACCCAAGGGAAGTGGGGGAGGGGTTTTTGGTGTTGACCTCCTGCCCCAACAATTCTCATGCTAGATCCCCCATTGCAGATCTCTCAGAAAGTGGATAAATAGCTTACAGCTAAATAAAACTGCCCTTTACAACCCAGCTATATATGTGTGGTCTCAGACTTTATCAGACTACCCTCTTGAAACATTCTTTTGTCAGCATATTATGAAACTTTTTTATGTGACAAAAGAACCGCCTTTACCAGGCCTACCTGTAATAGTGTCAGGAAGGCAGACCCAGCAGGAGCAAAGCAGGAATGGAGCTCCATTTACTTCCGAGTTCCAAATCTTTCCAATTCTCGTGAGAAGATGTGAGCGTGGCAGATTCAAACATTAAAGCAAAATAAAGACATAAAACATACAGACAAGCACAAAAACATACTTTAAAAGTCCCAAATACACTGGAGGGCGATTTTCATAAAAAGAGCATGGCTGTCATGATCTCATTCTGCCCATTGACGCTGTATTCCCATGAGCACAATGGTGCGTGTTTCAAGTGCCAGCAATGCTGGCAAAAAAGCTACATGAGAGATCAATTGGCCCATCAATTGAAAGGAATGGGTTTTGGACATGACATGATTGTGAAAGGATGACATCATATGGTATGCTTGCCCTTCTGTGTCCATTAGGCATCGTTATGATACCATATTTGCTGCATCTGATAAAGTCCCTCTTTATTGTGTCTGGTCTCATTATTCCTGCATCTTCTAGCAATGCACAAGTTGGGGGTGGGGTGCAGTTCAATTTCTAGTTGCTCAACTGGTTGTGCAACCATTTTCAAAAATGGTTGCATGACCAGTTGCAGAACAACTTGTGCAAATGCCAATAACACAAATTATAGAATATCTAGGGAGCATAAGAAAAAATGTTTTTGCTTATACAATTGAAAAAAAACAAGAACATAACTGTTAGTACACTAGCCTCTTCCATTAATGGTACATTAAATTTTGTCCATTGTTTAACTATGTTCCATCAATATGGTGGAAGTTTTGGAGTATACCCTTTAGACTGTATTCTAAAATGCAGCACAGAAAGCAACAATAGGTTTGGTATATTTTAAGCTAGTGTGACTTTTTTGTTTTTGAAGCCAAATTAAACTCATTCTTTGGTTAACAGTAATGGAAAAGGCTGTGTTTTGGAAGAGTTTATTTCTGACATTTCGCCTGCATCTGTGGCTGGCATCTTTAGAGAATGGTTGGGTGGGAATGTGTGTGTGGTTATATACTATGAGCCCCTGTTGGAGAGGATATGTAAATTTGTGTATTTGAATGGCTAGTTCCTGGGGTGAGATATGCAAGGAGGGACAGGGGGATTTCTAGCAGACAATGGACCATTAGCCAAACAGACATTAATCCTCCTTGCACATCTCACCCCAAGAACTAGCCATTCAAATACACAAATGATTTCAAACAAATTTCACACAAATGATTCCTTGCCTAACTTGCCTTCTCTGGATTTCTGATAAAGCTTGAAATTATCCTTTAGTACTTACTGAAGCCTTCTTTTCTAATCAAAAACTTAGCCTGCAATTGCAGTGAAATATTTCAAGAAGCACAATTAACCTTTAATAAAACTCCAGTACTTTAAAGCAAGGCACATATTTACACCATCTACAATGCTTTTCTAGATGCATTTTCACCATTTAGAAATTCCTAGACAGCAAAGGGAGATGGGGAAGGGGAATGAAACAGGTTAGTACTTAATGGCTGCAGTATTAATTTGGGTAGCTGGCATATTAACTAGGAATTCTAACAAAGTTCATCCAAGCCAGACTCAGAAATGTGCTCCTAAAGTGGACCCAAAATAAGAGGGAAGTTCTTCCTGATCTTCCACTTCTACCTTCCCATTCCTCTTCACCACTGTCCACCAGCTCCAAAGCCATCTCTGCAAGCCCCATTCAAAAAAAAAAAAATTGCCCTCCTCATTTCCCTTATTTTAATGGTAGCAAGAAAAGCAGCAGCAGTAAAGGTGCAAAGGTCCACTCCTCCATTGTCCCATTGGGCAGGCTCCCAGTGTGTCAGATGTGCCTTGAAGGAAATACTTCTGTGTATAGCCTGACAAATTGATGGGTAACAAGAAGGAGGAAAAGCCTATCTATCATATCTCTAAGGCAGGAAAAGGGAAGGGAAGCAGCTGGTAGTAACATGGACTGACTTTTTGGATAGACCAGTAGATAATCTTTCTGAATTACTGATTTGATTCAAAATAGGTATTTCAGTTCTTCCAATGTAATTATTTTTTTAGAAGATCTCAGGAAACTAGAACTAATCTGAGATGAGCCAGCCCAGTGGCTATTAACCTTTTATTTATCAGGGACTCTCTTTAAATATCTTTTGTTGCTGTGGATCACCAAGACTTAACTCAAGATTTTGAACCCTAATACTAATACAGTTGTCCCTTCATATTCACTGGGGTTTGATTCCAGGACACCCCCCCCCCATGGATACCAAAATCCGTGAATACTCAAGTCCCATTATATGCAATGGCATAGCAAAATGGTGTCCCTTATATAAGATGGCAAAATCAAGGTTTGATTTCTGAATTAGTATTTTTTAAAGAATATTTTCAAGCTGTGAATACTTAAATCCGTGGATACCAAATCCATGGATATGGAGGGACAACTGTACTAATACTAATAATCATGATACCTGGTAATAATAACAATACAATTACACAATCCATTAAACCTTCCCTCAGAGGCACTGGAAGGGGGGGAAGACTTATCTCCTGCTTCTTCCTACAAGTTTGTGGCTAAAATGGATTGAATGGCAATGTGCAGGCCAAGCCAGCCAGACTTTGCCTTGGCTTCTGTCATGTGGTTACTCCACTGCAGGGAAGAGGTGAGCCAAGTGGCATTCTAGACTTTGTGGACCCCCTGTGAGGATACTGAGGACCCCTGGGTGTCCCCAGACCACAGGTTTATGTCAGAACCACTGAGCCAGTCCATTCATCTCGTGTTTGATACAGGAAGAACCAGAGGTTTAAACATTCTGTCCTTGCTTAGCCAAGCTACCATCTAGATGACTGTATGCTTTATTATGCAGCGTAACAAGTAACTCATGGAACAAGAAGTTATTAAGGTCGGTAATGGTACAAGAAAAAAAAATATTAAGGCCACAGCATGATGACCACAATGTGATTCAGGGAGACAAACATCTGAATTGCCATTTTAATAAGAAACTACTATATTACATCAAATTATGGTTTTCTTCTATATAGCTTGGCACTAAGGGTTCATCTACACCAAGAAGATCTGGCTTACCTTTGGGTTTCCCTAGTCTGCAGTGACCATGGGCTAGTCCACTCAATCAACACACACACTAAGACAGGTTTGGGAGCACTGTCTGCACACTGTTCTCCCTTTCAAACTCACCCTGGTCTGATAATTAGTAGTATGCACAGACACACAACTGAGGCCACTCCAGTCCCCCTCCTTCCTCCCATGCATGCAAATATATTATGTGTTTTCCCATGGATCAGAAGGGCTTTGGACATCCTATTATATGGATGTAGATGCAGCTAATGATATGGGTATGATGGTATGTGCTTCTCCAAACAATTGCTTTGTATGCAAAAAAAAAAAAAAAACCACTAAAAAATGAAATTGAAACAGGGAAAGAGGCATTTCCCAGTGGGAAAGGTCAGCCAATTGCCCAACCCAGGGAGCCTCCTCCTGTCCTCTTCCACTCAGCTGCTGAAACTCCTCCCCTGAGCTCCACAGTGACATTGCTCTGGAGTACAGTACACACACATACAAATATCCAGATTTTCTGCTCAAATGCAGAGTAAATCCCAACTTTTTTTGGTCCAGATTAAAACCCTAAGGTGCTGAAAAGACCTGGAATTGAGCTATATGTTATCTGGACAGCTCGCTGTAAAAACGAGGTGAGATTGTTTTATTTGGCTAGTACAGAAAAATCTGAAATATTGTAAGACAAGGAGCTGTAGCAGACCAATTTGAGGGGGAAGTTGAAGATGAGGTGAGCTTCATCCTGATTATTGTTGGGACTGGTGACTGTAAATGAGGACCACTAAATGCAGTATACACACTGAATTTCTGATGATACTTTCAAGCAATATGTGTGGATTCATAGACAGATTGCATGGTAAAAATAGGATTTATACAGTGATAATGACACTACTTTGGAATTAAATTCACATGGAAGCTTAACACCATTCAGCATTACTTGTGTTTAAAACAGAGGTAGGAATTATCTAGCGCTAGAAGGAAAGTGATTTGATCTTGTAGTTTCCATTAGTTATACCTTTATTGCACACACACACATACACACACACACATATATGCATATATTTACTATTGCAACTGACCTTATTTTCACCGGGTAGTAGTAAAGGCAATACATATTTTAAATAAGTAATAAAATTAATGCAATATAATTTCACAGGTTTGGAATATACATTCTAAAAGAAAAATATAAGTCTCAGAATATGAAATTTAAATTTAAAATGTGCATATTTTGTTTATAATATCTTACATAAAATTTAGAACAGAGGGATTATTGTCAATGTTAACTATAGCGTATTAACGTACATGCTATTTCTTTTGCAAACCTCAGTACAATGATAATTTCACTAAGTTTGAAAGTCATATTTGTATTGGTGCACATGAAAAAAATTGTCAGCATATAATTAAACTTTAGTCAATACCTGGGCAGATGCACAGTGCAGCATCAAACCCAATTTCACAAGATCACCCACAGGAATATATTTTGTGTTGTGTGAGGTATCAGTTTCTCTCTCTCTTGCTTGCTCTCTCTGGCATTTTGACTGATTAACATGAAATTAATCTTGGCATCTTTGCTACTTATAATGCAAAGGATATAAAACAATTACTTGAATTCAGTCAATATTTTAGTGATATAAATATTGCTTTGATTTCCTCCTCCTCATTTCAAATGTGGAGCATTTTTTAAAAAAAATAGTTTGAAAGGCTGTTGATAATTAGAAGGGAATCAGATAATCAGTGCATAAGCAACAAGAGAGAAAGGCCAAAGATTCCATGTCTGTTATAGACCTGTCAATGCCAAAAGCTAAACACACTTGGTGGGGATCCCAGAAGTGCTGAGCAGAACCTGCTTAACTGATGTGCCAACTTCAACAAGGCGGGTGAAGCAATTAAATAAGGTTATCTTGATACTTCAGGCAGTAGGCCCCAAGGGAAGAGTAAAGCAGCCACAGCAAAAGCAACCTAAACCTTCCCCAGCCACCCATCATAGCCTTTTCATTGAAAGAGAAAGAAGGAAGCTCCTTAACTAGATTTTCTTTCTTTCTTGGCAAATCTCTGCTATATCAGCCTCACAGGACTAGGGTTAGGGTTAGGGTTCCTAGGTCTCAAGGCTTAGATCCTTTTCTATGCCCCTCAAGTAAGGGTGAAGAACTGCAGGGGGAGAACATGCCCTTAAAAAGTGTGTGCATGGCCCTAATTTCTTATTCTATCTTTTTCCAAAAAAATTGAGTGGCATACACTGTGCAACCATGGTATTAAGATTTAAAGTATCATGGTTCATGACATGGATTGCCCCTTGTAACACCACACTTGTAAGGTTACTAAGGCTTGCCCCTGTGACACTATCAGATGTGGACATGATCAGATGTGGCAAAAATCATGGGATTGCGATGTCAGGGTAGCATGAATGGGCCCCTCTATCACACAACATTGTCATCTTCACATTCTTACACCATTGTCCAGCTGCAAAAAAGGCATTATTTATAATTCACAGGACAAGCCATCAAGAGATCATCAATAGCACTTTTTTTGCACTATTGATGGTGTGTGCAACCACATCTCATTGTAATCGCAATATTACATCATGAATGGGTGGTCCTCTTTCCCCCCTCCCCGTTCCCAGCAAGAAAACGTCCAGATGAGAATGTGAAAACAAAGCACAGGATGCACTTTTTATGAACTTTCCTGTTTAGTTTGCATGTTTATAGATTTGTTTCAGTGCTTGTCTGTTCATTTACTTTGTTAATTAATGGGTTTTTGGAGTTTTAAGTGCACTCACATCTTCTCACAAGAACTGCCAAAATCTTGCCCATGCCAAATCAAGGAAGTAAACACCTGTTCTTAAACTGCTAGTGGTTGACTTGTGATAATTCCATGGCAATTTCTTTCATGTGATTACAGTGACAAGCGATAACAAGTGTTATAATGCCACAATGTTCCCACCATCTTCATTAGCAGAATTACAGCATTTTTAGACACCAGTCTGGCAATGTCCACTGTCTCTAGGTCTCCATCTTTTTGCCCAGAAACCTCAGTGCCTCAAATAGTCCTGACCTAGCACCCCTAATTAGGATAACTTTATACATCCAACATTTCACAGATGGAAACTGGGGACACACCTGTGGTCAAGCCACATCACATTGTGGACAAGATCACAAAAGTTGTTAATCAGGGAGAGCACACAAGTTAGGAGATCTGTAGCAGTTTGCTTTTGCCTGAGCCTCCTGAGAAGGGCAAGATTTTGCCGCCTCCTCTCTTGAGCTAATTGAGTGCAAACTATTCAACAAAAACTACAAGACATGCAGAACAAGTGGTGGATCAATATAGCAGAAAAGACACAATGCTGTGCAGATCTGGGTGATTCTAGAGGATTCTATGAAGCTCTTAAGGCAGTGTTTGGACCTACTTATCAGGTCCAAAGCTCCTTATACAGTACAGATGGTCAAACATTAATTACTGATAAAGCCTCCATCCTGAATCGATGGGCTGAACACTTTCAAAGTCCCTTTAGTGCAAACCAAGTAGTCCAAGACTCAGCTATCCAACATATGATACAAAAACCGATGAAAAATGCATTGGACATAGCTCCCACTTTGGAAGAGACCCTTAAGGCCATACAGCAGATGAAAAACGGCAAGGCAGCTGGGATTGATGGAATCCCACCTGAAGTTTGGAAACACGGAGGTCATATACTCCCATGTTAAATTCCACGAACTCCTTGTGAATTGCTGGGGAAAAGGGGAACTGCCATCAGATCTCCGTGATGCAGTCATCATCACCCTGTACGAGAAAAAAGGAGCAAAATCTGATTGCTCAAACTATTGAGGCATAACACTGCTCTCTATTGCTGGAAAAATCCTTGCAAGGATACTCCTGAACAGATTAGTTCCTGCCATTGCCAAAGAACTTCTTCCTGAAAGCCAATGTGGCTTCAGAGCCAATAGGAGTACTACATATATGGTATTTGCCCTTAGACAACTGTAAGAGAAATGTAAAGAGCAGAACAAGGGTCTCTATGTAACATTTGTTGACCTCACCAAAGCCTTCGACACCGTGAGTAGGAAAGGTCTGTGGCAGATCCTGGAAAGACTAGGATGTCCCCCCAAATTCCTTAAAATGATTATCTTGCTACACGGGGCCAGCGTGGTCAAGTCAGATATGGCGATGCTCTTTCAGAGCCCTTTCTAATAACTAATGGAGTGAAACAAGGTTGTGTTCTTGCGCCAACTTTATTTACAGTCTTCTTCAGCATGATGCTCCAAAAGGCTACGGCAGAACTCGAAGAGGACGACAGCATCTATATCTGTTACTGTACTGATGGTAGCTTGTTTAACTTAAGCCGTCTGAGGGCTCGCACTAAGACTCTAAACTATCTAGTCTGTTCTTCACTGACGATGCTGCCCTTGTTGCCCACACAGAAGCAGCTCTGCAGCACCTAACATCCTGCTTCGCAACAGCTGCAGAGCTCTTTGGGCTGGAAGTCAACCTGAAGAAAACAGAAGTTCTTTACCAGCCTTCACCACAGGACGAACACCACCATCCCTACATTGCCGTCGGCAATTCTGTGCTTAAGTCTGTTCAGCAGTTCACCTACCTGGGAAACATCATCTCCTCAGATGCCAAGATTGACAAAGAGATCGATCACAGATTAGCAAAGGCATATAGCGCATTTGGAACACTTTACAAAAGAGTCTGGAGTAATAAACACCTGAGGCGAAACACAAAATCAGTGTGTATAGAGCCATTGTACTGTCTATTCTCCTTTATGGATCTGAAACATGGGTCACCTATCACCACCACTTACGACTCCTCGAACGCTTCCACCACCGCTGTCTATGCACAATCCTAAATATACACTGGATTGACTATGTGACGAATGTTGCTGTCCTTGAGCAAGCAGGGATCACCAGCATTGAGGCCATGATATTGAGAACGCAGCTGCGCTGGGCAGGGCATGTGTCTAGGATGGAGGACCATCGCCTCCCCAAAATAGTACTCTACGGTGAACTCGCCACGGGTCAGCGTAAGAGGGGCACTCCAAAAAAGCAATACAAGGACTCCCTGAAACAACTTGTCAGGCTTGGCCAAATTGATCACCAACAATGGTCCGCCCTGGCCTCACATCGGGAGGCATGGAGACGCACTATCCACAATGCTGCAGCCTTATTTGAGAACTCACGCCAAACAAGTCTTGAAGAGAAATGGCAATGCAGAAAGAATCACAACCCGGTAATATCACCCGAGGAAACCTTCTGCTGTGCTTTCTGCAACCGGACCTGTCTATCTCATATTGGCCTTTTTAGTCATCAGCGCGCTTGCAGAAAGCACGGGATGAGTCCTCCCTGAATCTTCGTTTGCAAAGAAAAACCAGAGAGATTTTGCACTTTGAATTCAGTTTGCAACAACAGAAGTAAGCTGAGGACAAGGGGAAAGTGGAAGGAAGAGAGAGAAATTGGGACATTTTATAAGCACTTGAAAAGTAGAATGACAGAGATTCAATGGGGGTTATTCCACCCAAAGGGGGGCACTTCAAGCGAATGTGCCTTTTTCCTCTGGCTGACTTGTCCAGACGTTTTCTGTCAATAAAAAGCAGTGCCCGAAGCACGGGAAAAAGTCAGGAGGAGGATGGGAGGCAGATGGAGGAGGACTGTGTCGTCTGAAATGGGGCTTTGTAAGCGCAATAGCCATGTTCTTCTCCTAACCTCCTTGGTTTGTTTTTTTTACCCCATTTGAAAAAGTCATTAGAGTGTAAAAAGACCAAAACAATCTGTTTGGGGACAGCATTTTTTTTCCAGTGTCTGTCATTTTTCTGTACAGTACTATTTTTCTTCAAATACAAGTATTACTATAATAACAGGGTATTTCTCACCACCACCACCTTTGATTTACATGAGCCATGTGCTTGTCTGTGTTTGGATTTAAATGCAATAAACATACAAGCTCTTCAGGGATTACTACTGAACCTGAACTAAGCTTGAAACAGCCTTTCCAAACATTAATATTTATATGCAAAGTTTAATCTACTGAAGGAACATGAATAAAAAATGGCAAAGCACCAAGTGTCACTTGGAATATGCACCTGAATCCAAAATAATAGTACTATAAAATCTGTTTCAAATGATCATGTAAGAGATTTATGGGGACTACCATGAAAACAAATGTTGGGTTTAGATACTAACCTTCCCATTTAAGACAACTAAAACAAAAGCGGATTCCACATCTTTATTCTGGTTCTTTGAGTGTGGCCATCTCTGTAGTCATGTAGGTAGTTCTGAACCTATGCAAAGCCTTATATCAGAACACTCTATTTTGGGTGCCTCACTAAACCCATTGAAAGAGGTGTAGCTCCTGCCTCTTTGTTCAGTTGCTAGTGAGCCACACATACCCCTTATATAAGGAAGCATTAGGAAGAACCAGATAGCACGAGGACATCCAGCTAAGAAGGGGGGTAAATTATGTGACTGCATAGACCTCCAAAGAACATGGTTATAGTGTTACATTCCCTGACACCCCCTACCCCCAATAACTCATTAATTAGCAATAATTCATAATTTGGCTTTTATGGACACTTCACATGGTTAGGCAGTAGACCTGGGCAGCCCAAATATAGGAATTAGTGGAGGTTTACTCAAAACCTATGAAGAGGCCTTTGAAATTCCCCAAAAAGCAGACATGCCCAGGCAGTAATTATGTGAAGCCCCCTTAGAAAAATTGTGAGGGAGGGATGTGCTAATTATCCTGGACAGACCTCATATTGAGACATACTTCCAAAACAAACAAGTGACTGGAACACCCATTGCTCTGCAAATGGTTTTCCTTCACACCTCTCTTGCACACAAAGTGAAGGTTGCCTGAAATACACCAGTCTTAATGCTCCAACTACTAACAGCAACCAACGAGCCCAGAGCTTCCATTGTTTCACTCTGGCAACTTGCTCAGTATTGTTTTCCACTCAAAACACTCTTAAGGGTAAATATTGAGTTTAAATATTACTCTAAAACACAGCCAAAGTGTGCTCAGTATTCCAGAGGCCGTCAGCCTGCTGGTTTGCTGTGTCACCTGGTGCACATAGCTGTACTTCTTTGCTGCATGAATCACGGTTCTTCAGACAGGTATAGTATAGCCCATCATCCCAAACTCTATTCTTCTATCCAAATACTTCCCCCTATCCTTCATTAGCCTGTATGAGTGTTCAAAGTGACAGTTTATGTGTGTGTGGTCCCATGATTATTTTTCAATAAAAGTCATTTTTATTTTATTTCCTGGCTTGGCGTCTCGGCAGTGAGTACTGGTATACACAGGTCTAAAGGTCCCATAGTTACCCAACCTCTCACATCCTAATTTGAGCTAATTAAAAATCCCCAACTTAGTATTATATTTTGACTGACACAAGTGGGTTCCACAAACCCTACACAATTTAGTTAAAAATAGGTAATCTTTTTTTTATTCTTCATTGTGTTCTCTGTGTGCAATACAAAGGTGAGTTTGAGAAAGAGTGTGGAGGAAGCAACTGTTTCAGTGGGGTCTTCATGAATCTTTTGCCCTCCCACTACAAATGAAGGCAAGTAAAAGAGAAATGGTTCTGTAAATGGACAAAACTTTGATAACAGAAAACCTGTAGCAGGGAGCTTAGGAAGGGTAACCACAAATAACACAGTAAGGAGATTTTCACACTACACTGTTATAGTGTTACTATTCCACTTTAACTGCTCTGGCTGCCGCCTGTGGAATTCTGCAGTTTGCAGTTTAGTGAGGCCTAAGATCGCTCTGGCTGAGAGTTGTAAATGCCCCTCCCTAAACTGCAAATCCCTGGATCCCACAGGAGGCAGCCATAGCAAATAAAGTGGAATAGTAACACTATAACAGTGTAGTGTGAAAATCTCCTAAATCAGAGATTCATGTAAGTTGGGAAATACTCCCAGAGCAACAAAAGAGAACTTCCTACATATTTTGGTGCAGCCAACTTCACCAAGAGCTATGTGGATGAGTTGACATGGCAGTCAAAGCACACAATGACTATTCATATTCTAGATGTAGTTCAGCTGCAAAGACCAAGGGTATTTGCCTTCTCAGGATTCCCTCCCATCTGCTTTTGGAAGAGATGCTTCAGCTAAGCAAACCTTTGCATCACAGGGCGCTCCAAAGACAGTATTTGCCCAAGTCATAACTCTCCCACAGTGTCCCACGCTGTGCACCACATGATTACATTATTAGTCACATCAGGGTACATTCTGTCAGAAGAACCAAATCAATAGCTCAAAAATATCAGTTAGCCAAATTAGGATAAATTAAAAGCCAAACAATTCAATCCACCACTCCAATCCTACTTAACCTACAATACTGGTGGCTGAAGCAGACCCATACTGAGGAGATTGTCAGACGTAGCAAGTATGGCATGATTATGCCAAAAGAATGTGAATGGGTGCCCATATTGCACAACATTGTGGTATGCCATTATGCAGTTGTTAATAAGGCATTCTTAAGCCATCAATTGATCTGCCATGGCATTTTTGTTGTGGAACTGCAAGCGTCTGAAACCGTGAACCACTCTGCCTGCGTGAATACAGTGTCAATGGGCAGTCCCCACCAGAACACTTCTTGGAGACAACGCAAAAACTAGGTACAGGAAACCTTTTTTATGAACCTCCATGTTTTGCGGACAAGTTTTTAAGTGTGTTTCAGTGCTTGTGTGTTTGTTTTGTTTTGTTTTTTAATTTAGCTGTTTTTCAGAGTTTTAAGTGTGCTTGCATCTTTCTGCAGGAACTGCTGAGATCACACGCCCTGGTGAACGCAGAAGTAAACAGTGCTGGTGGATCATGCTCCAATAAAGCTGGGGCTACTCTTTCTCATTATTACAGCAACATGTGATAAAAAGGTTATTGTACCAGGACACTTATGCTTTAAAATATAGTGGGACAAGAACATTTTTAGAGGCTCCTCTGATAATCTCCAGACACAAGAAAAGGGGTCAGGAAAGTGCTTTGTTGCCAAGCAGTGCTCTTGCCCTAGAAGGAAGGCCAACTAGTATCCCAAAGGATGCAAAGAGCTTCTTATTGCCCCATTTTCCTATATGCAGAAAGAAAAACCAGCTATAATAATAATAATATAATAATAAAATTTTATTTCTATCCCGCCCCTCTGCAACGCAATCGGGGCGGCTTACAATATAAAAACTCCATAGTCCCAGTACCCTAGCCCACCCCCCCTTAAAACAATATTAAACTATAAAAGATTAAAAACATACAGTAAATTAAAAATATATAAATTAGAAAATATTAAAACATACAATAGGTTAAAAAAAATGATTACAGCTCAAGGAGGACAGCTGAGTCTTGGGCCGGGATAGTTATTCAGGAAAGGCCTGCCGGAAAAGATCCGTCTTGACAGCTTTTTAAAAGCCGTCTAAGGTGTTAATAAGACGGATCTCGTCCGGCAGGCCATTCCATAATCTGGGAGCAGCAGCGGAGAAGGCCCTCTGGGAGGTCACCGACAGCCTTGTTTTCATAGGCTGTAACAGATTCCTCCCAGAGGACCGAAGTGCGCGGGGAGGGTCGTACGGAAGGAGGCGGTCCCGGAGAAAAGTTGGACCCAAGCCATGCAGGGCTTTAAAGGTTATAACCAACACCTTGTACTGTGCCCGGAAACGAATAGGCAGCCAGTGGAGAGCTTTTAGCACAGGTGTTATATGCTCTCTTCTGGAAACACCAGAAATCAACCTGGCTGCCATGTTCTGAACTAGTTGAAGTTTCCGAGTTAAGCACAAGGGTAGCCCCATGTAGAGCGCATTACAGAAATCCAGACGGGAGGTTACCAGTGCATGTACCACAGTTTCGAGGTCCCTAATTTCCAGGCAAGGGCGCAGCTGGCGTATCAGCCGAAGTTGATAACAGGCACTCCTGACCGTCGCATTTACCTGATTAGACATCTGGAGCGTCGGGTCCAGGAGCACCCCCAGACTGCGAACACAGTCTTTGGAGGAGAGTGTAGTTCCATCCAGGACTGGAAGTTGTATTCCCAGACCTGGTTTCGGGCCTGTAACTGTTAGTACCTCCGTTTTGTCTGGATTCAGTCTCAATTTGTTTTTCCTCATCCAGTCCATTACTGCTTTCATTCCTCCTGCAGGATAGGGAAATGCACAGCGGGGAGAAAAGCAGCATTCCCATGACATCAGGACTGAAGGTAAAGTAGGAACTGCAGCAAAAATCTTAGTGCAGTCAAGACTCTTACTGTAGTGGTGTAGTCAGACTCCATCTGATGGAAAAGAGATGAAGCCTATTGCATACTCTGGGGGAATGACAAAAAGTACAGGCCACCACCCAACCCAACCATCCCGTATTCACAGGGGATATGTTCCTGGACTTACCGTTTATAAGTGAAACCATAGATAATAACAAACTTTATTGAAATACTGAACTTGGTTACAAATGTACCGTAGAATTGCACTGGAGGACCTAGCAATTCCTACAGAGGATGCCTCTCTACACATTTTCAAGCATGACTCTATGGTATGTGTCCCTATTTTTTTATTTTTATTTTTGGCATAGATAACTGAAACCATAGATATTGGTTCTGCAGATATGGGGGACAGGGGATCTGTATCCAGTAGTTGGTGGTGATTGCTGGCTGCAAGTGTAAAAGGTTTTGCAGCTATGTAATGCCAACAATGATAACTGTTCCAAGTGTTAACAAGATAAGAATCAAAGACAGAGGACTTTTCCAGACATGAACTTACTGTGCAAGAAGGCTCGTAACAGGCACAATGCTGCTGCACGGCAGGGGGCCTGTTTCATACGACACCGTCCCCCTGCTGAAATCAGCTGTGTCAGTTCCACAAGAAACTGGAGGCAGCCGCGTGATATTTGGCCATTTTTTATTCACGGGCAACTTCCGTGAGTAAAAAATGGCCAAATATGGTGCGGCTGCCTCCAGTCTCTCACGGAACTGACACAGCTGATTTCGGCAGGGGGACGGCGTCGTACAAAACAGGCTCCCTGCCACACAGCAGCGTTGTGCCTGTTACGAGCCTTGTTGCGTGGTAAGTTCACGTGTGGGAAAAGTCCAGAGTTTGGAGAGCTCGTCTGTCTTACCTTGGTTGGATAATCAAAACTTCACAGCTGACATGTTTACATTAACACAACACAAAGGTGACTGATGGCATGACTTTGCTACTGGTAAGCATCATGCAGTGTGCCTTGACAATGACTTATTCTATAGCTATGACCAATGAAATGTAAACTGTTGTCCCCCCTCCACAAATCCAACTAGCAAACTGTATGCAGACTGTTATCTGTTTTCTGACTAAAGAGTTTAAGGCTACTAAAGGAAAGGTCCCTAACTGTATAGCTACCAAACTCTGAATCCTACAATGCTAGCACACTTTATGGAGATTTTCAGATGGGGAAAATAACCCCTGCAAAGATCGGAAGAGAAACGGGCTGTTCTGCTGCCAGCGCTCTGTTTCGCACACACCCCTCCTTCTCCTGACCTCCCTTCATTCTCCGTCTGTCCTGCTTGCATTTTCCTTCTGCTATTTTTTACTAACGAAAGTTCTTCGTTAGTAAAAAAAATAGTGGAAAATAGCAGAAGGAAAATGCAAGCAGGATGGAGAGAGAACGAAGGGAGATCAGGAGAACGACGAGGGTGTGAGAAATGGAGCACTAGCAGCAGAACAGCCCCGTTTCTCTCCCGATCTCCATGGGGGTTGTTTCCCCCATCTGAAAATATCCTATATCAATGAGGTCATTGTTTCCCAAATGAAACCATCTTGTTTTGCTTTCCTTATAAAAACCAATGAAGAAAGGGAGAGATATTTACTCTCTCATTTGGGATAGCTGAACTAATCTTGAAACTAAACCAGATTTGCTGTATTGGTATAGTCTTGTTTCATACCTTGAACATAGGGAAAATGAGAAGGTAAATTATATGATCTAGTATGGAAACTGAACCATAGATTCCCATATATAGAATTTATTTGAACAAACAGCCATTGTGTTCTCCCTTCTGCCACCACTAGTGTGGTGGAACTAACTTGTCATTACCAGAGTTTTCACATAGTCTCTCACTTTAGGACTATGACTTTAAAAAAAGGCCTGCACAAAAATTTGTGTGGCTTTTCATGCACACTTTTCCTAATACCTTTGTACATAATTCTGCCTAATACATGACTTTATTGAAATAATTTCCCCTAATATAAAGTATTTTTGTATATAATTTTTATTATTGTACACATTCTGTGAACATTTTCCTTTGATAGATATGCTTTTGCACACTTTATTAAAAAAACTTGGAATTTCATAAAGTATAAACATTGGAAGCATAGCAAGGGCTACTGTCACACTGCAGAAATAATGCAGTTTGACACCTCTTTACCTGTCATGGCACAATGCTATGGAGTTCTGGGATTTTTAGTTTTGTGAGATATTTAGCCTTCTCTGCCACTGAGCTCTGGTGCCACAAAAAACTACAAAACCCAGGATTCCATAAGAGGGAGCCAGAATAGTTAAAGTGGTGTCAAACTGCATTATTTCTGCAGTGTGGGAGCAGGCAAGGGCAACTTATTCCACATTTTGGTTTGGGTTTCCTGAAAACATTTCATAGGACTTTATTAGATGCTCTTAAAAAAAAAAAACTGTGGAGGTTGGGAGGTGTCATGCCCCTGAGCCTGATGATGCTATAGAGTCAGAGGAGGAGAAGGACATGGCAGGGAATGGCCCTAGGAAGCCTGATGAGGCTATAGAGTCAGAGGAGGAGAAGGACATGGCAGGGAATGGCCCTAGGGACCCTGGCACAGGTTTATCTACACATGTGCCAGCAGGGAACCCTGCCAACCTAGAGGCTCGAGCAGAGGAAGAGCCTGGTCAGAGTGGGTTGGCATCCATTCCAGCAGAGAGTCCTGCCCATTCAGATAAGGATGAAGAAGAGGAGAGGGACTTACCTGCACCATCATATACCCAGAAGCGAGCTCAAAAGAAGGCTCAAAGGAGGTCTCTGAGAATTTATGAGAAGAAGTTGGTCATTAAGAAACACCTGGCAAAGCCTTAATTGCTTTATATAGGCTGGAAGAGGCAATGGAGGCTTTGTCAGAGATCAATTGATCTCCCTGGAGAAAGCTTCCTGCTGACCTTGGTGCCTAAATCCTTGCTGCCTTGACTCATACCTTGACCTTGAACTGTTCCTGACCACCTTGTTGCCTGATCCTGCTGACCCATTGACTGACTTCTGGACAACGCTGCCTTCTGTAAGCCTTGACCTTTGGACTGTATTCTGGACTCTTTTCTGTGTGCCTTCTTGCCTGTATTGCTGCTTCTCCAAGAAACGGAACCTTGCTTGTTTTGAACTTTATCTGGTTCTCCCTAATTAACTATCACTGGTGCTTGGCTGCTTTCCCAGCCCTTATTTATCCTGCTGGCATTTTGGGCTGCTTTTCCAGACAGGAGAAGGACACCGCTGTCCCACTTTTGGTGGTCACTTCTGCACGCCACGTCTTCCTCCCATCCTTCATTCATTCTCCCTCCATGCTGGAGGGATGAAAAAGGTGCCATTTTTCATTGACGGAAGAATGAACGAAGGACAGGAGGAGGACGGGGCATGCAGAAGCAACCACCGGAAGCGGGACAGCAGCATCCTCCCCCCCGACCTCCGTAGGTTTTTTTTTTTAGAGTGTCTGAAAACGTCCATAGTTTTTCATACATTTCTACAGAGTTATATTTAAACATAGCTTGATCACAGGCTTTAAAAATAGAGGACACAAGATGAGCATCTACTTTTGTACAGTTATGCCATTTCTTATTCCCATCCTTTGAATCCTAAGAATGATAAAGACTTTAGTGGGTAAAGAAGCCACATTCAAGATCATTTAATGCAGCAAAGCAGGGAAAAGTAAAGTGCCACCCCCACAAGAAGCTGGAAATGGTCCCACACAAACAAATTAAGGAGCCACTTGTTTCTATCCTGATTTATCACACTCAACAATTACAAATCTTATATTTCACCTTAGGGCTGTTCTGTACTCACAACTTGTTGGACCATTCTCCCAGTGAATCTATTTGCCAGAGATGAAGCATAATTTAATCACTTACTTCAATTTACCACCAGGAAGCCATATCTATCATAAACATATCCAATAGCTTCTCTTCCAAGTGCAAAGCATGTTATTTTATCTCACTTTTAAATACTTTTTTACCTAGTGCCAACATGATATAACAGAGTGGGCCATCTTTTTCTCTTTTTTCTAATCTGTCCTCTATTACTTTACACTAGTGGTTCTCAATTTTTTTTATCTTTGTGGGTAAAAGGATAAAAAGTCTGAAGATGAATTGTTCACTCTGTCCCAAGTGTAATGGAGGGCTTATCCAGAAGATCAGTTCAAAGCAGATATTTATGGTGCTTTGTCTGTTGCAGGACTGAACCACAAGGCCTGCACTAAAAAGAAATTCCACACCAGTATACCACTGCTTGAAAAAGTCAAAAGACTACACAAATGTCTTAGGAGGAATGTTGCAGATATTGTTGTCCAAACATGGAGGTTTTCCAAAACATAACTATGTTAGTGTCCTATGATGTAATACAATAGTACATTTTAGTGTCCTTTGTAACTGAGGGGTCCTGAAAGCTGTAGTCCCAAACATCAACATTTCCAAGTTTTGCAGAAAGGTAAAACAAATAGAAGCCCATTACTCAAAGTGTGGCACCCAAACATTCACAGGCTTTCTGCCCCACTAAGAAAAACCTCCCAGAAAGTGATTAAACGTGTATAGTGTTTCTTCCTCTGATTAGGATTATCAGGGAACTGCACTGGCTAAACATTGCTTTACAAAACAGATACAGAGAGTACTTCCCCAAACAGAATACAAGGCAGTATAACTGTCTAATGGAAACTTGTTTTCCCCTTCCAGAGAAAAAGTGACACTTATTATTATCTGTCTTCAAGTTGACTCCAACTTATATTGACAAGAGTTACTCAGAAGAGGCTTGACATTGCCTTTCTCTAAGATGAGAGAGTGTGATGAGCCCAAGGTTACCCAGTTGGTTTCCATGGCTGAGCAGGGATTTGAATCCATCTTCTGAAATCCTAGTCCAACATTCAAATCACTATACCACGTCACCTCTCTGAAAGTGAGGTAGTAGATGCTTATTGGAATATTTATATGCTAGGCACTTCACAACAGCATTTGAAGCTCTCACTATTGACAATTCACAATGGTATGATGGGACAGACAACCGGGTGTCTTCCAGGACTACAGGTCTCATCAGCCTCAGCAAGCATGGGCAATGGTCAAGAATAAGGGGTGTTGTCATCCAAAACATTGGCAGGGCAACAGGTTGCCTACCTCTGATAGCTAGGTGTTGTCTTGATTGAATAAGAGTACAGTGGACATAAGCATAATATTCCAGCAGTGAGTTTAGGTGGCTGCTCTACACTTTCATTTACAGTTCAAGGATTAAGAAATATAACAGGCTACAATATGACACTGACCCATTTATTGGCTAGTAAACTTGTCTATGTCATAAGTACATCCTCACATTTGTACAGTAAGCAATACATGTGAGATATTTGTGAAGGGTAAAGGGCGCACACCACACTCCATCATTTTAGTATTTTAGAAAGTGTTCCTAGCACTTTATGGAGCATACCAACTTCATTAGTCTCAAGAGGATCAGTCGGCCTTGATAACAAGTTTCATTTTCTGTAATAGCGCAAATTGGTAATGTTAAAATAGCTACTCAAGCATGCAACATTTTCCTAGGTAATGGTCTACTGATTTCGAGTACTATCACTGACTGCTATGAGTGTCTTTCAACAACCTATCACCCACAGCCAATGTTCAACCTGGCTGGGGCAGTGAGAGCAGCAGTGGGCACTAGCTGGTCTTCTAACTGGGGTGCGTATTCTTCATCTTGTTGTTGTTTTATCTTAATGTCCTTTAAAAAACTATTTTAAATTAATGTTATTAATATGATTGTTTAATTGCTATATCACTTTTGTATTGTCCTTGTATTGTTTTAACTGTATTTTGTTTTAAATCAAATTGTAAGCCACCTTGGGTCCCATATTGGCATAAAGGTGGGGTATAAATTAATTAAATACAAATAAATACATAAATAATAGTTTTGGGGAGGCTGTGCAATGCAAAATCTTCCACTGGGAGCTTCACAGTTTAATGCAGTTCATAACACTTTATGAAAGCAAAACAATGACTAGAAATGTGTGAGGTAGTAAATTCAGTTCAATTGAGTGAATATATAAAAATTAATTGGTACCTCTAATATGAAACATAATATATATTTTACAGTGTGCCATTGATTGTGCTTAGAATGAATAGGTTGCTTACCTGTAGTTCTAGTTTTCTGAGTGGTTATCTCTGCCCTCACACAAATGGGTTTTGTGCCTGCGCAAAGACTCTCCTTTGAAAATTCCAGATCTGTATAGCTTGGTGGAAGACCCCACCCCCTCCTTCCTACTGTGCCTGCTTGGACTGGTGTCCCTTATATAAAATGACAAACTGCAAGTTTTGCTTTTTGGATTTTTTTCTCTGAATATTTTCAAACCGTGGTTGGTTGAATTCATGGATGCAGAACCCATGGATATGGAAGGCCAAGTGTATTTCTTTTTGCCTTGACCATTTGCCCCATTTTCCTCTTAGTACAGGGGTTTTTACCCTGGCTCCTTCTAAGCCTCTCTCTGATTAGTACCTCCCAATTCTTGCACGTAAGTAAGCTTTCCAGTGAGCTGTTAGACAAGTATCAAGAAGCGCTGGCTGCGAAGGAAAAGTGGGAGCTGCTCCAGCCAAGTGCGCCTGAGTGCTGGGCGAGGAGGAGGCGGAGAGTTGGCCGTGCTTTGGGAGGGGGCTTCTCCTTTCCTGGAGCTTGGCCTCAGAGCTTGTCCTTTTCCCTCCGGGAGAAAGGAAGGACCAGCAGAGGTGGGAAGCTGAGAAGTGGCGGGTCCGAAGGAGAGAGTGAAGGACGGGGCAGCTTCAGGGAGGGAGACACTTCATTTGGGTCAAGATGCCAAGTTAACAGGATGATACGTAAAACTTAAGAGAATCCCAAGGAAGTGAGGAAATGAACTTATTGGACATCCTTTGGAAAAGGAACAGCAGTAGCCTGGCTTGGAACTGGGAGTGGGCAGTGAGTGCTTTGCCCCCCCCTTCCTTCTCCCTCAGAACACCTGGCCTTCAGAGAGCCTTTAAAGCCAGACCATCAGCAGCAGCAGTAGCCTGGCTTGGAACTGGGAGTGGGCAGTGAGTGCTTTGGCCCCCCCTCCTCCTCCCTCAGAACACCTGGCCTTCAGAGAGCCTAAAGCCAGACCATTGGCAGCAGCAGTAGCCTGGCTTGGAACTGGGAGTGGGCAGTGAGTGCTTTGCCCCCCCCTCCCTCAGAACACCTGGCCTTCAGAAAGCCTTTAAAGCCGGCTCCAGCTCAACCATTGGCAGCACCCCTGGTGGCAAACATTTAAGGTGGTGATTGGGGACAAATTGTTATACTGGACCTGATGTTGATGTGGGTTGATATAAGACTTGTATTATCAAGCCATTCGGTCTCTTATCACCTGACCGCTATAGGAATTGGATTATGGGATTGGGGTTTGTTTATGCCCCAAATACCCTTTTTTCCCAGTGGCTTTAAACTTTACTGTTCCCCTTGAGGTGGGGAATGAGGTGGGGGCGACTATAGGAGTTGTGCAGGGGAATGGGAGGTATGGCTGGAACAGAGCGAGCAAATGTTACAAAAGAAGATGGGATCACTGTTTGAAAGCTATCCTGCTTTCAGTTCCCTCTGTTTCCCAGAATGGCTGGAGAGCAGACAAATCATTCCACAGAACCTCACTCTTCTCCTTTGCAATGCCAGGTCGGTCAAGAACAAGACCCATATCATCCATGATCTCCTCATGGATGAGGATGCTGACCTGGCTTGGTTCACAGAGACCTGGCTGGGAGAGGATAGCGCAGTTACCTGGGTGCAGGCCCTCCCAGCTGGGTACTGTGTCAGTGAGCAGGTGAGGGGAAGTGGGTGGGTGGGGGCGGAGTTGCTTTGGTTCACAAGAATAGCTTGATCTTGACCAGGATACTTGTCTGGAACACAGTCCACTTCGAGTGTATGCTCCTTAGCCTGAGGACCAAGGATAGTTTAGGGATTCTGCTAGTCTACCGACCACCCCATTGTCTAGCAGACTCCCTGACCGAGCTGATACAGCTGGTCTTGGAGCTGTTGTTGGAGTCTCCCAGACTTTTAGTTTTGGGAGACTTCAACATTCCTCTCGAGACCAGTCTAACAGGCGCAGCTCAAGAGTTCATGGAGACCATGGCAAACATAGGCCTATCCCAATTGGTCATCGGGCCCACACATTGTGCAGGTCATACACTCGACGTGGTCTTCAGTATGGAACAGGAATATCCGTGGGCGGAGATTGTAAATACCTCCGCATTGTCATGGTTGGATCATTTCCTGGTCAAGGTGGAACTTAGAGTTTGTATCCGCCCCACCAGGGATGGTGGACCCATTAGATTGGTCCACCCTCGAAGGCTAATGGAGCCAAGTGGATTCCAGAAAGCCTTAGAGGGTTTAATGGTTGGGAATGCCGGTTACCCTGTTGATGCTCTGGTAAATATTTGGAACACCGATCTTGCCAGGGCTATTGACATGATTGCTCCCAAGCATCCTTGCCAATCCGCTTCAAACCGTAAGCCGTGGTACACACCAGAGCTTAGGAGAATGAAGCGTTTTGGACAACGACTAGAGTGCATGTGGAGGAAAACTCAACTCTTATCTGACAGAACTCGCCATAGGAATCATAGAGATCTTTCTCCTCTGCACATATTGCATCTACAGAGTCCCGTCCAGCAGAGCTGTTTCGGGTGGTGAGGGAGCTAACACAGGTACCCCCTGTGCTGAATCCCTTACTTAACCCAACATCAACCTGCTGTGATGCGTTTAACAACTTCTTCACAGATAAAATCTCTCAGATAAGAGCCGACTTAGACGCCAATGTTTTAAAAGAAACCATAGCAGAGACGTCCAGCGACTCCGCCAATGAAGTTATTCTGGATCACTTCCAATCTGTGAGTACCGAGGACATGGACAAGCTGCTTCGTAGGGTGAGGAAAACAACTTGCCCTCTCGACCCTTGCACATCACAGATGGCCATCTGGGGGGGGGGAAGCATTGAGGAGATTCCTCATGGATATCATCAATGCTTCCTTCAGGGAAGGACATGTTCCATCTTGTCTGAAGGAAGCGGCTGTTAGGCTGCTTCTGAAAAAATCTTCCCTGGACCCCCTGGTTATGAGTAACTACAGGCCTGTTTCTTTATTGTCATTTCTGAGCAAGGTGATCGAGAGGACAGTTGCTCTTCAACTCCAAGCTGTCTTGGATGAAACCGATTATCTAGACCCATTTCAAACCAGCTTCAGGACAGGCTTTGCGGTTGAGACTGCCATGGTTGTGTTGACCAATGATCTGCGTCTGAACATCAACAGGGGTAATGTGACCCTGTTGGTGCTCTTAGACCTCTCAGCAGCTTTCGATACGATAGATCATGGCATCCTCTTGGACCGCCTGAGCGGGTTGGGTATCAGAGGCATTGCATTACACTGGTTCCGGTCCTACCTCTCAGGCAGGTCCCAGAGAGTGCTGCTCGGGGACAGTTGCTCAAGCAAAAGAGAGCTCACCTGGGGAGTTCCACAGGGAGCTATCCTGTCCCCGATGTTATTTAACATCTATATGAAGCCGCTGGGTGAGATTATTCGGAGTTATGGAGCTGGGTGTTATCTGTATGCTGATGACACTCAGATCTATTTCTCCGTATCTCGTTTGTCGGTCTCGAATTCCAATGACATCTCTTCTCTCAATGAATGTCTTCGGGCGGTAATGGGCTGAATGAGGAAAAACAGATTGAAACTGAATCCGGACAAGACAGAGGTGCTCACGGTAGCAGCCCCAAAATCAAGAATTGGGTTGCAATCTCCAGTCCTGGATGGGGTCACACTCTCCTCCAGTGACTGTGTTCGCAGTCTGGGGGTGCTCCTTGACTTGTCGCTCCTGATGATAAATCAGGTAAATGTGACAGTCAGGAGCGCCTGTTATCAGGAGCGCCTGTATTCAGCTGATACACCAGCTGCACCCTTTTCTGGAAGCAAGGGACCTCAAGACCGTTGTTCATGCGCTGGTAATCTCACGCCTACACTTCTGTAATGCACTTTACATGGGTCTACCCTTGTGCTTGGCTCAGAAACTACAGTTAGTAAAAAATATGGAGGCCAGGCTTGTTTCAGGAACATCTACGAGGGACCACATCACTCCGGTTTTGAGGTCCCTCCACTGGCTACCTATTGGTATAAGGTGTTGGTTATCACCTTTAAACCCCTAAATGGCTTGGGTCCAAGCTATCTCAGGGACCATCTCCTCCCTTATAATCCCCCCCATGCACTCCTCTTGCTGCAGCCTCAAAAGTCGAGGCTTTCGGCTACCTCCCAGAGGGCTTTTTCTGCTGTCGCCCCCAGACTATGGAACGGCCTGCCGGATGAGATCTGTCAATTGACATCTTTGGACAGCTTCAAAAAGGCTGTCAAGACGGATCTCTTCCGGCAGCCCTTTCCAGAATAGATTATCCTGGTCTCGGGAACCCCCCTCCTTCAGGAGAGTACCCACAGCCTCCTTTGTTAACAGAACTGAATATCGCTGGGGACCTACTATTCTTGCCAAATGTAGGTATGTGTTTTTATCAAATGTTTTAATTGTTGTTTTAATTTATAAATTGATTTAATAACTTTTTTAAGGGGGGTAGGGAGTATATTGTTTTACTTGTATGGTTTTTTAATGTTGTGAACCGCCCTGATTGGATTACCAAAGGGCGGTATATAAATAAATTTTTTTAAAAATATCAACCCTCCATCCCTTTCTTACTCTACTGAAGAGGAGACACATGTCTTCCAGTTTTGGGGCCTTTATTGGCCTCCTTCCTCTCCCCCTCCCAACGTACCTCCTCCAGAGGGTTTTACTGAACTAACTGGTTGGATCTCATCCATTAATGAGGCCAGGGAGCATTAAGCAGACAAGATGACACTTTGGGTGATTCTCACCTTTCCCACTAATTTCTCTCCATTTTCCCTATAAAATGGATTATATATACTTACAAGTCAGCAAATAAAATACATGGCTTTGAAAGTACATTCCTGTTTGTGACAAATATATTCAATACAAAATAAATAGTATCCTTAACAGGAAAAGGAATAGTGTTCTGATATAGTTCACATGACACTTAAAAAGGTTAAGAGCTCTTTTAGCATCCAGTGACAGATGATTCCTCAAAAATAGGCAGAACTTGTCACAGGTGAGCAAAGGATACTGGGTTGCAGATGAGACAGCAATGTGCTAATAAAGTCAGTCCTTGCTGCTTCTTAATAATGAGCTGTCAGAGAGTAGCCTTACAGAGTTTGCTTAGATGTCAAACTTCCTCATCTCCAAAGGCATCTAATAGAAATGAGAGTCATTCCACTGGGATACTTTGATTCCATTGCTTGTAAAATGGAATTTGATATTATATGTAGTACAAGACAGCTCTGGAACCCTTAAAAATAATTTTGTGCTAGAAAAGAATCTAAGGGAAGCTACTTTGCAGACAAACAAAATCACATCACTGTATCATGTAACTAGATTATTATTTATCAAGAGCAAATTTCCAAACTATCTGATACCCTTTCTCTTCTTCCCCTTGCCCCAGGGCATAACACATTGTTGTGCAGCATATTGCCTTATGAATCTTCTTCAAGTACCCAATTATCCTGGTGCACCAGACTTGTCATTATCATGACAGCTGTGTGCAGCTTACAGTACATGTTGTCAGAGGTGAAAGATTGTTCACCAGCATCCTCTTATCCCTCACTGAATTTCCATTACAATGTGGAGAAGTGAAGACACAGAAAGGAAGCACAAACCAAAAGAAACTGTCACATTCGTACACTCAGGAGATCATTTGAAAAGTCATTTAAGTTAAATTCCACTTAGAAGAAGTGACTGTGGAGATTTTCTTTTACGTGCAAGAATTTCTGAGTAAATCTATTCCTATCAAACTGAAATTGCATTCCAAACTATTCTTACTTGGTAGTAAGCCCACTGTATTAGTCGGCATAATTTACAAATGTATCCCAGATTCAGATACTTTGAATTGCAGTTCTGCGGAAAAGATAGGAAAATAAGATGGATGGATTAAAAAAAGAAAGAAAGAAAGAAAGAAAGACGGAAGAAGATAGCTAGCTAGCTAGCTAGCTAGATAGATGGATGGACAGACAGACAGACAGACAGACAGATAATTGGTGTGTGCCTTCAAGTCATTTATGATTTATCATGACCCTAAGTGAACCTCTCATGGTTTTTTCTGAGGCTGAGAGTGTGTGACTTGCCCAAGGTCACCCAGTGGGTTTTCATGGCCGAGTAGGGATTTGAACCCTGGTTAGTCCAACGCTCAACCCGTTCTGCTACACTAGCTAACTAGAGCAGAGTTGTAATGGATGCAATCCTGAACAAAAGTCTTGCAATAGGAAAAGTTAATCTCAATATTAAAAATCAATCAAAGCAATTAAAAACAATCTGCATCACCTCTAAGGTATCATTTGAGAACAGTGTAGGTAACAACAGCAGCAGCAGCAACAGCAACAGCAAAATCTAGCTGTGTCCATCTGCCGATGGAACAGTATCCACCTGCACAGCAGATTCTGTTACCCTCCCTCACTTGCTCTTGGGCCAGTGGTATGGGGCACGTGGAGACAGACGTCGGGGAGGAGGGGAGAGGAACGGTCCACTTATGTGAACAAGTGCCTACTCATGCAACATTAGATTAGCATGATGATGATGATGATGATAGCAACAAAGATAATGATGATAAAGTTGTTGGTGGGAATGATGATGATGGATTTCCCCCTGGACCAGAAACTTCTATCCTTTTCTATTTATAATTAAATGAAACAAAGGAAGGTCAAGAAAATGTAAAGTTGCAGATGTTACAATGAAGGGATGACACGATTCTTTTGGACATTTCACTTGCTCCCAAGTTAACAACCATGGTTTCAATCCAGTTGGAATACCTCCTATTAAAGCTGCATTAAAATTAATGGGGCTTGTATTCATTCTTGTGAATATTTAAACGTAATTATGACAGCAGATGCTCAAAGTGCCACTAGATTGCACCCAGCTAAAAGATGCACCCACTCTAACCTTTTATTAGCAGAACTATATTGTTTCTCCATATCCCATGCTTTAATCTGATTATTGGAGATCACTTTGCTGACTTAGGAGAAAAAGAGAAGGAATAGAAACCAACATTTTGTTAACATTATTAACAATGAATAAGGAGAAATAGTTTGGTTTACACTTTAATATGAACTGACCAAACTTGCATTTCCCAATGAACATTACCCTTTGGTTAATGTTCTCCATATTTTGCAAGGCAGTTCTCTGATCAAAAGGTAAGTGCAAAAATGTGTACAGTAGGGAAAATTATAAACAAATATGAGTACATATAATCTTGTGCAGTAAAGCAACAATTGTAAATGTCTACAGTAATTTAAAGTGGGGTTTTTTTTGGTGATTTCCATCATATTTATATAGTTCACATGTGGCTTTGCACATGTAGCACTTACAAGTTTCTGGCAGTGTCATGTTGAATGCAGGTCACAATTCAGTTCCCTACATCATGAGATGTCAGGAGCCTATGTCTCTCTCTCTGGCTTTTCTTCGCAAAAGAAGATTCAGGAAGGACTCATCCCACGCTTTCTGCAAGCGCGCTGATGACTAAAAAGGCCAATCCAAGATAAACAAGTCCGGATGCAGAAAGCACAGCAGAAGGTCTCCTTGGGTGATGTTTCCGGGTTGTGATTCTTTCTGAGTTGTGTTTCTCTTCAAGACTTGTTCAGCATGAGTTCTCAAATAAGGCTGCAGTATTGTGGAAAGTGCGTCTCCATGCCTCCTGATGTGAGGCCAGGGCGGACCATTGTTGGTGATCAATTTGGCTGAGCCTGAGATGTTGTTTCAGGGAGTCCTTGTATCGCTTTTTTGGAGTGCCCCTCATACGCTGACCTGTGGCGAGCTCACCGTAGAGTACTATTTTGGGGAGGCGATGGAATCATCATGTAATGCTCTAGATGTTATTGAACTGTTTTTGAATTGACTCTGCAGCTTTCAGCATGCCTTACCCTTGACTATGCTGGCTAGAGCTGTTGGGAGTCTCATGACATATAGAGGGCTGCATGATTCCTACACACAGTATGCTATACCAAGCTGTACACTATACCTGATGGCTTTCATTACATGGGGGACTTCCTACAACACTCTTGTCACCAACAGGGCACAGACCTAAGGGCCCTGGCATATCTGCAGGAAAAAGAAACTAGAATTGTCCATCCTGATTTGGTTTGGATTCCAGAGCACTTTGAATTTTTAATGTATTTTGTTTTACAGTTTTTTAATATATAGAGTAGGATTTGGATAGTGTGTTTTTATTCTGCTACTTGCTTCTACATTTAATGTGCAAGATGTCAGGAAATGACATGGATGTGACCACAAGATGGAGCTGTAAGCTTAGTAATGAAAATAGTAAAGCTCCAGTGGCAGGTGTGTGTGTGAGTTAACACTTGAGAGTATGCACACCTGAGATGCCTGATGTAACAGGCATTTTTTAACTGCCTATAAAAAGGAGATGGGAATTATCTCCAGTATGGGTTTGTTGTGGATGGTGGTTGGCGAAGCAGTTTGTTGGTTTGAGAGAGATTTAGGAGTATTAGAGATGGCTGTCCTATACTCTGTATACATATATTGTAAATATACTGCGAACAAAGATTAAAGCCCTCAAGTTGAGTGAAGGCTGGCCTTGTTCCTTTCTTTATTTGGCAAGCCAGAGCTCAAGGCAGTGTGCTGGGGTGAAGGAATTTTTTCCTTCTCAGCCTGAAGTCTTTTGCAGAAGTCTCTCCAGAAACCTTCTCCTTGGCATCCTGTCGACGTGGAACAAGTCTGCAGGTGGTCATGGTGGACACAGTGCGTCTTTCTATGCCTCCTGAATGCTGTTTGTTTTGCTGAGAGAATAGTATAGAAAAGAAACCAAGATGGTATCCAATGAAACAACATTGTCCAGGGTAAAAACAAACAAACCCAAAAATATCTCAGAAATATTGTTTTAAAAAAATAGAAAAGAATTTAAAAATATAATAGAATTTAAACCATTGAAAATAAATCTGTCGTTATCTGCCTTCAAGTTGTTTCCAACCTGTATTGCCCCTAAAACGAACTTATCATGGGGTTGTCTTGGCAAGATGTATTCAGAGGGAGTTTGTCTTTGCCTTCTTCTAAAACTAAGAAATTGTGATTTCATAGAATCAGAGAATCATAAGAGTTGGAAGAGACCACAAGGGCCATCTTGTCCAACACCCTGCCATGCAGGAATACACAATCAAATCATTTCCAACAGATGGCCATCCAAACCTCTGTTTAAAAACGTCCAAAGAAGGAGAGACCACCACATTATGAGGCAGTGTATTCCACTTCCAAACAGCTCTTACTGTCAGGAAGTTCTTCCTAATGTTTAGGTGGAATACTTTTTCCTGTAGTTTGAACCCATTGCTCTGTGTACTAGTCTCTGGAGCAGCAGAAACAAGCTTGCTTCATCCTCAGTATGACATCCCTTCAAATATTTAAACAAGGCTATCATGTCCCCTCTTAACCTTCACTTCTCCAGACTAAGCATGCCAAGATCCCTAAGCCACTCCTCATAGGGCATGGCTTCCAGACTACCCACCATCCTGGTCACCCTCCTCTGGACATGTTCCAGTTTCTCAATATCTTTCCTGAAATGTGGTGCCCAGAACTGGACACAGTATTCCAGGTGAGGTCTGACCAAAGCAGAATACAGTGGCACTATTACTTCCCTTGATCTAGACACTACTCCTATTAATGCAGCCTAGAATCGCATTGGCTTTTTTAGCTGCTGCATCACACTGCTGACTCACATTCAGCTTCTGGTCCACTAAGACTCCTAGATCCTTTTCGCATGTACTGCCCTCAAGCCATGTGTCACCCATTCTATATCTGTGCATTTCATTTTTACTGCCCAAGTGTAGTATCCTACATTTCTTCCTGTTCAAATTCATTTTGTTAATATTGGCCCAGCTTTCTAATCTGTTGAGGTCATTTTGGATTCTGATCCTATCCTCTGGGGTATTAGTTACCCCTTCTAATTTGGTGTCATCTGCAAACTTGATAAGCACACCCTCTATTCCTTCATCCAAGTCATTGATAAAGACGTTGAATAGCACTGGTCCCAGGACAGAACCCTGTGGCACACCACTAGTCACTTCTCTCCAGCACGAAAAGGAGTCATTGGTGACTACCCTTTGGGTTCAGTCAGTCAACCAATTACAAATCCACCTAACAGTTGCATTGTCTAGCCCACAGGTTACTAACTTTTTTGCACGAATATCAGGGGGGAACCTTGTCAAAAGCCTTACTGAAATCAAGATACACTACATCCACTATGTTCCCTTCATCTATCAAGTTTGTAACTCTTTCAAAAAAAGAGATCAGATTAGTCCAGCATGACTTGTTTTTGAGAAATCCATGTTGAATTTTGTGATCATAACACTCCTTTCTAAGTGGTTACAGACTGTCTAACGATCTTCTCTAGAATCTTTCCTTGTATTGATGTCAGGCTGACTGGGTGGTAATTATTTGGGTCTTCTCCCCCCCCCTTTTAAAGATGGGGACAACATTTGCCCTCCTCCAGTCTGCTAGGACCTCTCCTGTTCTCTAGGAATTCTCAAAGATTATTGAGATTGGTTCTGAGATTACTTTTGCCAGTTCTTTTAATATCCTTGGATGTAATTCATCTGGTGCTAAAGACTTGAATTAATTTCTACTGACCAGGTATTCCTGAACTACCTCTTTACCAATTCTGTGTTGCAGTTCCCCTACTGCATCATCCATTCCATTTTCCCCAGGTTGAGGACTGTTCTCTTTTTTGGAGAACACTGAGGCAAAGACGGCGTTGAGTAGTCCTGGTAAGGATCATGTCACTTCTACCCCATTAATGAGATCATCACTGTTGGTTAGGATCAGATCTAAAATAGCTTATCCCCTTGTTGCCTCTTCCAATTTCTGGACAATGAAATTGTCTGCAAGGCAAGTGAGGAATTTGTTGGACCTTAAATTCTTGGCAGAGTGGGACTTCCAACAAATATCAGTATATTTGAAATACTCCATTACTACTACATCTCTTCTTTCTAAATGCATGGTCATCTGTCCCAGGAAGACATCATCCAAGTCCTCAGTTTGGCTTGCAGGTCTGTAGTAGACTCCCACAATGACATCCCTGCTGTTTCTCTCCCCCTTGATTTTTACCCAGATGCTCTCAACCTGGCTCCCATGCCATGGATCTTCTCACTAGTGTACGCATTCTTAACATATAATGTTACTCCACCTCCCTTCCTGTTTGGTCTATTTCTATGAAATAGGTTATATCCCTCTATTACTATATTCCAATTATTAGGCTCATCCTACCAGGTTTCAGTGATGCCTAAAGCCAGAATGAAATGGATCAGATCCTTCATCTCATCCAGGAACCTCTGGAGCTGAAACGTCATCATACGCTCTGGGACCTTGAGGCCTTTTGGACCCCTGCCTTGCTGTAAAGAGAAAGTAGCTGCTCCCATACCATATTCAGATTCCTTCTGGCCTATTTAATGATCCAGGAAAAGTAGGGATCTTGCACACATGTAGTAGCTCTCACCAATCCAAGGATCCTGCCCATATCCTAGGACTGCATGAATTGAAAATTATCTATTATCACTGGAAAAGCAGGGGCCAGATTTAGGACATTATCAGACTAGAGTGTAAAAATGCTATAATTCTGAGTGAGGAAAGCTGGAAACATCATGGCATTATTACACTTACTATCACACATTGCTGTAATCAAATGATAGAACTGACATGGAATTATCACGCAACAGCCACTAGTGCTTTAAGAATGGGAGTTTACTTCCGTGATTTAGCATCGGTGAGATTTTAGGGGTTCTCACAAGAAGACGCAAGCAAACTTAAAACTCCAAAAACATCTTAATTAACATAGTAAATGAACACAAGCACTGAAACAAACCTAAAATCACTGAAACTAGATAGGTTAATTCATCAAAAGAGTGTCTTGTGTTTCGTTTTCACATTCTCACCCTGGAGTTTTCTCACTGAAGACCGCACATGCATGCTGTAATCTCACAATTATAATGGGATGTGTTTTCACACGCCCTCAATACCATGAAAAATGTGATATTGACAATCTATTGATGGCTTGTCCCGTCAATTAAAAGGAACACCTTATTCACAGCTGGGGCATGGAGTAACCACATGAAAACAACAACATCATGCAATAGCTGTGCCTGTTCATGCTACCATGATGTCGTAATCCCGTGACTTTTGCCATGTCTAATAAAGTCCTTATATTCACTGGACCTGTATCAACTTTGTTCTAAGATGAAATGAATCTGAGTGATTTTGTCAGGCAAACTCTTCACAGTTGCCTGTTGAGTACTCTACATTCTCCTGTGAAGCATGTTGTAACAGACCTCTGACCACTCAAAACAACTCTGATTGATGGTTCTTTGCAGATGTAATGAGGGCAATAAAAAATATTTTTTCACCACCTGCATTACCACACTATAGGTTTTCATACAGGCTTTAGCCAGTGTTCAGTTGGATTCTTGAGTTTTCTGCTAATGTCACTTAGTCTGCAGTCTCTTTTGTTTCATTATCACCAGCTCCCTTGAGAACAAGGGAGTTGATTTAACTCTGCTCCATGAGAGGAAACACTGAGGTGTACCTGTATCCATCACCCTGGTCGTTTCTCCAATCCAGAGATCAATCTTGGTTTTGACAGCACTGTGTGCCAACACAACAAAGGAATCCCCAAGAGCATTCAGGAAGCCATCTAGATCCATCTGCCCCCTGGGGAGGACCACCTTAATCAGTCTCCAACCCTGCTGTGTCCCAGAAATTCTAACTGTGGCCAGGTAATGATTTGCCCATGATAATGAAACAATAGAAAGTTTATCCTTTGCCATCCTAGATCACCATCATCCAATCCATCACAGAAAGTAAGCTCCAGAGGTACCCACCAGCATGAGTGGGGGCAGGTACTATTTGGGACAAGTCATGACCTAAGGTCCTGTTACATTCTTGGCCATGTCAAGAAGTGCAGGCCAGTTTTGTACCACTTAAATGTATTGTCCTTGATCATCTAAGTCAACTTTTAAAAGGTCTTCTAGTTCAGAAGAATATGCTTAGCATATGTTTAGTTAGTGCCAGAAGGGGGACCCGGAGTGTGTTTAATTGTTGTTCAATCACAGTAATTTATGATAGATATAAAGTAGGTGATATACTACAGAAAGTCAGAGCTATAAATTACAGGGGAGGGAATGGATATTTACAACTTACATGATATTAGACCCCTGCAGAGAAAGAGAGAGCCAAGAGTGAAGAAGCTGGAGCTTGCCAGTTTATTGCTTCTACCCACCCTTTACTTTGGGACTCCTTCAACTACTTGTCAGTGCCTTTTCACAGAACCGAGGCCCAAGCCAGAAGTTTCATACCATCACCATAAGTTGTCAGGAGAGTTGAAGGTGCGTGCGTGCACATGCACACACACACACACACACACACACAATTGAAAATTCATTTAAATTTATCAAAGAAAGGGGACAAAACTTTCAAATAAATTTATTTTTTAACTAGAAAAAATATTGTGAAAAAATTTGTCTATGGATGGAACTGTTTGCACTGTACAATAAAATGAATTTTATAATAACATGAAAACTTTTGGAAGAGTCAGACCCCTAGAATGAGCAGGACATGTGAAATAGAGAATCTACGAACAATACAGTGCTCCATAGTTGCCTGAAAGTAAGCCCACAGTGAATTTTGCCAACGTCGCAAAGCCACTCATAAACTGTGGTGACCTCCCACTATAGAAATATTGTGCACATGATATGAGCAGAATTGAAAGCCAGCATGGTGCAGTAGGTTGATTGTTGGAAAGGACATTGGAAGACCAGGGTTTAAATCTCTGCTCAGCTATGGAAACCTGTTAAACAACCTTGGGGAAGTCACAGTCTCTCAGCTTGGAGGAAAGAAAATCCTGTGAAAGGATCACCAAAAGTCTGAGAGGCTTACTGCACACCGAAGTAAAGCGGCAGGAGAGCAGGAGGGTTCCATTTTCTGTGTTGCCTTACTGCATGATGTTGTCTTCCATTCTGGTCTTGTGGGAGGCCTAGGTAAAACCATGTCTTTTTGCTAACCAGAAAAACCTGTTAGCAAAAAGACGTGGTTTTACCTCGGTCTCACATAGGACTGGAACAGCAGAAAAACAGAAGAATGACAACTTTGTGTGGTAAGGCAGCACAGAAGATGGAAACTTCCTGCTCCCCTGCCAGTTTACTTCTGTGTGCGGTAAGCCTCTGAGTCAACTTAAAGGCAGATAATAACATGAGCACAATTAAACCGTGTGTGTGAAGAGAAATCAGACTGTATTATATATATATATTTAGTCTGTCTTAAAATATATGAGAGATTGGTTTTGTGTGCTGTATCCATGATTGAGCTCTTTTTAATAAACCTGAAGAAAATATTTCTAATGTGCTTACAGGCCAACAACAGATGAGGAAAATTGATAGGCACTATTTTCTAAGTCATCTCAAGTGGCAGCAAATGCACTGTTTGTGTAAAGAGGCTGTTAGAGGCTTTCAAAATAATTTATTAGACCGCCCAGTGCCAGAACACTACAAATTATGGTTCTGCTGGGAATGTCAAATGTCCAGATTGATTATATATTCTACCAGTTCAACTGTACATTTTTTGCTGACTTTCATTTCCTTTTCTTGTGATGTATAGTGTAGTAATATATAGTGATTTTGTCCTGATTACTAAATATAAATTCAAGGTTTCTCTCCCACCCACCCCCACCTACATTCTTTCTGTAATTAGTTATATTTAGTAATCAGGACAAAAAATAATTATAAAAATCACTATATATTAGTGTGTGTACACACATACATTATATGAGGGAATAATGCATGCAGGTTACTATGCCTAAATCATCAAATGTATCTCAAGCATGCAACAAAAATTATATATCCACAAACTGAGATGTAAAACAAAACAACTTGTACACTACAAACCTAGGTTCATACTGGATTTTCTTCTTTTGATCTGCTTCCCAAAGTCCTGACTGCATATTCAAAGCACAATGGAAATCTGCTTGCATACTTGCTTTGGGGGGTTTTGTGGGGTGGTGCTGGCTTTCAATTCCTTTTTTGCTACAGGACAATGTGTCATGTAAACATGCTCTTCCAAACAATTAGCCAGCTGCCATATTTAAGGACTCATTTCTTCAACTGTCCCAGAAAACTTTGCTATGTACAGAAAGCACCCAATTATCCCAGACAGTTCATATCTTAAAAACTGGGATTCAAAGGGAAGCAGAAAAAATATTTACAAGCATAGTGGTAACAGCATAAAATAAAAGCAAAGCTTGTGACAATTTCAACCAGGTCATTCATAATCTTTCCCCCCCCTAAATAAAGTTTCCCTCTGTCACATGCAAGCCCCTTGCAAGTAAATATACTTAGGACTGCCCACCTGGACGAAATTAGAATTGATAGTCAAAATGTACATACAACTGTAGCAGTAAGTTTTGAGAAGAGTTTTATTTGATTTTATTTTATCTGTACCACGTTTGTAACCAATGGTTCATGATAATTTTAGTGTGAAAATATCTTCAGGACTGTATCTCTAGGCTTGGGTGAGAAGAAGGAGGGAAAAAACACAATTTCTCTCCATTAGATTAATTACACCCAACAAATGGCAAAACAAATTGTGACATGAACTTTACATAGCCCAATTGCTTTTCAGTCACGGGCTGGGGCAAAGTGTCATTTGCTTATTTGTTTCACACTAACAGTTGGACACACTTTTCCATGGTAAGCTGCCTTCCTAATAAATGATGTTTGACAGCATAATTTGCAAATCTTCCTAGGAAACAGAATTGAGACAATATAGAAATAAATAAAATTGATCTTACTATTAGCAAGGTGACTTGCATACCAAAACTTTACATATACATCCATTGTGCTCATCCACCAATAAGTAGGCATTTCATATTTCTTCTAAAACATTTCAAATGGATTGCCCTTGAACTTGTAAATGACAAGGCTTGCATTTGATGAAGATTCTCAGTGAAAATGTATATTATAAATATATTAAATCAAGCTTTTTAAATTGGTTTAATATGTTTTAGTCTGCTTACATTATTCTTTATTATTTTAATGTTTAAATTTTTTATAATTAGAAGAACTAGGTAACATTTCCTGGCCTGACCCCAAACCAACCTTAACAGCTAACAACCGCACTGAGCTGACTGGTAAGGTAGCTGGCTGTTAAGGTGAAGGCATTTACAATCGTGGCAGTAGTAGCATGATCATGAATAGGTAGTATTAGTAAATACAGAGCAGTTACAGATTCATAACTCTAGGTTATGAATCCGTAAGTACTATACAGGATGCTAGCCAATAAATATAAACTTTAACTCCTAGATTTTTCTTTGACAACTCCATAAGTATTTTCTGGTCCATCCTGCCCCACTCATTATGATGGATACAATGTTGGACTAAGATGTTTTGCCCAAATGCTTGTGCATTAGGGCCAACACTTGGTGCACTTATACAGTCAGTCCTCCATATCCACAGATTCTTTATCCATGGATTCAACCATCCACAGCTTGAATATATATATATATATATATATATATAAAAAACAGGAACATCTGGTGTGATGGCATTGCATTTGGATGCTAGGGAGAGGAGCTCCTCTAGTGCGAAAGGGATCTAGGAGTCCTAGTAGACCACAAGTTGAACATGAGCCAACAGTGTGATGCGGCAGCTAAAAAGGCCAATGCGATTTTGGGCTGTATCAATAGAAGTATAGTGTCTAGATCAAGGGAAGTAATAGCACCACTCTATTCTGCCTTGGTCAGACCTCACTTAGAATACTGTGTCCAGTTCTGGGCACCACAATTCAGAAAGGATATTGACAAATTGGAGCGTGTCCAGAGAAGGGCAACTAAAATGGTGAAAGGTCTGGAAACAATGCCTTATGAGGAGAGACTTAGGGAGCTGGGTATGTTTAGCCTGGAAAAAAGACGGTTTAGAGGCGATATAGAATCATAGAATTGCAGAGTTGGAAGAGACCACGAGGGCCATCCAGTCCAACCCCCCTGCCACGCAGTTCAAACACTATTCCAACCACTATATTCATTATCTGAAGAAATTACTGATTCTTGCAGGACAGATTATGATAGCCCTGTTTAAGTATTTGAAGGGATGTCACGCTGAGGATGGAGCAGGCTTGTTTTCTGCTGCTCCAGAGACTGGAACACGGAGCAATGGGTGCAAGCTCCAGGAACAGAGATTCCACCTCAACATGAGGAGGAACTTTTTGACAGTAAGAGCTGTTCGGCAGTGGAACACACTCCCTCGGAGCGTGGTGGGGTCTCCTTCCTTGGAGGTCTTTAAACAGAGGCTGGGTGGCCATCTGTCGGGGATGCTTTGATTGTGATTTCCTGCGTGGCAGGGGGGTTGGACTGGATGGCCCTCGTGGTCTCTTCCAACTCTGCAATTCTATGATTCTATGATTCTAGTAGCAGTTTGTTTGGAGGTGTACCATGAATTCAAAGAACAAATGGCACCCCTTCCTTGGTACAGGAGAGGTGTTTAGGCTTGCATGGGGTCCAGTTCTGCGAAGGTTTTGGAGGGGTATGGAAGGGGTCAAGGGGACCGAAGAGCCAGAAAAGCCAAACAATCAAACCGTATTTTATATGGCCCTAGCAACACCTGCACTCATTTTAATGAAGCTGCAGTGAGCTAAAGTTAGCAGGTGAAGAACCTAAGGAGATTTGGGTTACAGTGTTTTCCAACACTAACAACTTCTAAGAGCAATTAGAAAGAAGATAATGCAAAAGAAACTAATTACAAACTGTTGAAAAGAAGCCTTTGAGGATGGAGGTGGAAAATGACTTACTGAAAGGGATTCATGCTTAAAGAAGGTAGCAAAAACTAATGTCAGCTAACTCACGTGGGAGGTAGAAAGTTTTTCCTGTTAAACGCTGCTTTGTTTTATTGAAAGAGGAGAGAAAGTATCTCTTTTTTGAGTTTCCATTAATGGTGCAATAATGTAAGAGACTTTAAGGCTGATGAAAAATCTTACTTTGTAAGAAGACTCTGAAAAGAGATCTGTTGTTTTAAGAGATCAGCTGACGGGGAGAATGGTTAGTTATATTAAAGGATATGTCAGATATGGATAAACTAACTGCACTAGTGAAGGAAAAATCGGTTGACTCTATAGAAAAGGAGTGGACATCAACTAAGGAATACTGGAAAGAAAGATGGACCAGCTTGAACAAATTTGACCTTTAATTTGGTAATAAAATCAAGATGAAGGAAGGTTTACATTTAGGAAAGTGTAAAGGAAAGTTATGTATAGAATTGGAGAACTGAATGATGAACCTAGATTAGATTTGTTGAACCTAGAAGGGGCACTTAAGATTTTCAAAAAATGGAGAAGCAAGTAACAGGAGAAAGAGCATAACCCAAACAAATCAGGAAGGAAGTTAGAGATTGGAACTGAAGAACAATACCTAAGGTGATGAATCTATATCTAGCTTTATTAATATAAGAAGATTTAGAGAAATTACTCTGTTCTCAAGGTGTTGATATTTTTGTATTGGATATATTTTAATAATGGAAATGTTAATTTTTATAAAAGATATTTGAAAAATAATGCTACAAATGAGTGTAATGCAAGTAATTCAATAAAAAATATACTTTAAAAAAATAAAGAAAATATAAAAAAAAATAATTCCAAAAAGCAAACTTTGCTGTTGGTCATTTTATATAAGGGTCACCATTTGACTATGCCATTGTATATAATGGGATTCAGAATCCACAGATTTTGGTATCCACTGGGGGTCCTGGATGCCAAAGGCCTACTGAATTTTCAAAACATCAGTCCCTGCCTTTTTCATTTCACCTCTCCCAGTACTATCTGAACCAGACTGCTACACTCTTATCATATGATGGGGCTGTCCCTGGATGTATCAGAGGCAGTTTAGAAGCTCAGTTGCCCATGAAGGCTGTAGTTGCAAGTGGCTTCAGACTTTCTATGTTGGAACTTTACTACACCCCCTCCCTCTAATAATTTATAATCTGGTTTATTAGACACTTCACATGGTTTCAAGTAGACCAGGGCAACCTAAAAATAGGTTGAAGTGAAAGTCACCCTAAGACCTAATGAAGTTGCCTTGGAAATTCCCCAGAATCAAACATGCCTAGGATGTGATTAAACGAACCATCCAACAGTTGTTAGGGAGGAATGTGCTAATTTCCCCTAGATGCATCTGGCAGTGAGTCATGCTCTAAAACATACAGTGACCAGAACACTATTATCCCCACTCACCACAGCAATTTCCTTTCGCTCACACCTTTTCCCATCCACAATACAGAGGAGACCATAATCCATCAACCTTAATGTTCCAACCATTAGTGGCAATCACTGAAGTTGATGTTTGTTTGTCTAACTGTGGGAAACTCACCCAAGCATTGTTTTCTTCTCAAAACATCCCTTAAGGGTACAATATCGGGTATAAATATTACCTTCAAATCATAGCCATGTGTGCACAGTTCCCCACGTGCTTTCATTCCGCCCAACTGCTGTGCAATCTTCAGTTCCAAGTCTCAGGAGATTTTCAGACGTGATTTTCGGCAGGATATATTCCAAAACAACTCCATTGCTGCCGCGTGGCAGGGGAGCAGTTTCGGAAGATGCCGTTCCTCTGCCAACCCCTCCGTGTCACTTCTGTGACAGAATGGAAGAAACTGCATCATATTTCATTCACGATTGTTGCCCGTGAGTGAAATATGATGTGGCTTCCTCCATTCTGTCATGGAAGTGACACAGAGGGGTTCGGCAGAGGAACGGCATCGTCCAAAACTACTCCCCTGCTGCAAGGCAGCAACAGAGCTGTTTTGGAATATATCCTGCCGAAAATCGCGTCTGAAAATCTCCTCAGTCTTTCTTCACTGCACAAATCTCTGCTCTCCAGTCAAGTAATTATAGTCCATTCCCCGAATCTATTGCTCTAACCAAATAGTTCCTTCTAATTTTCTGTTAGCCTTGTGTGATTGCTTGTGAATGTGAGTGCATTTGTGATTCTTTCCGTGTATATATATATATATATATATATATCATTTTGGCTTGAAGTCTTGTCAGCAAGTACTGGTATACACAGGTGCAAAGATCCTGTGAGTTACCTGACTTCTCACAGCCATACCTTTGAGCTAATTAAATTCCCCCTATATAATATCATAATTCAAAGGTCATGACTGGGTCCCATGGACCCCACACAATTTGGGTAACACACTAAAGCCATTTGGATTCACAAACCTCCTATTATTGCTGAGACTGTAGGACAGGACAGAAAGAGTTGGGCATATTGAATGGTGATGAATTGAATTTTACTCGATGGGACACAGGCAGGGAAGAACCATAGGTATTGTGGCAAAAAGAGGTCTTTCAAAGGGTTAAAATCATTGCCCTCACCAGTAGAGAATGAAGACAAATTTGGATTTGCACTTGGGTTTAGTTTTATTTAAATTAAACTAATCTGAAACATGGAAAGCAATTAGCTACACTAACATCAAAAAGTGCAGCCCCACAGATCATCCTGTTATGTTCAATTTGCGGATGAAACACTTTAGTTCACAGGCGTATATGACGCAATATCCCTTTGCAGCCTGTCACAGCCAGGTTCCCCACTTGATTCACAGAGGGGAGATTCTGCCCGGTGTGCTGTAGTAGGATTTGCTAGCCCTTTGCATTTTCCCTATTTTATTTTATTTTTGCAAATAAGGTGCTTTCAAAGGGAGGGACTGATGACCAACCATGAGATAACAAGACTAGACACAAGTAAATTAGTTGAATAAAGGTCACTTTATTGACCTACATTGTATTTAACTGAATTTGGGCCTGGGGATAAGCAAAGCATGGGGGAAAGTAACCTGATGCAGATCTAGCTGAAGCCCAGGCATCAACCGTTGACCAGCCTCCCCAGTCTTCTCTTGGGCAGAACACAAGACCCCGGGAACAATTCAAAAACCATTGGTTGCTTCCCAGACAGTCGTTTACTAGAAGGCAAACCCAACCCCCAACCCACATGTTGCAAGACTTTATAAGAGAGAGTAAACTCCAAGATCAGCCCCAAGAGCAGACTCCTTCTCCATCCCACCAGTTCACATTATTATTATTATTATTATTATTATTACCCCTCCCCTCTGTTAAAAACAATCAGGGCAGCTTCCAACAATTAAAACATTGTACTAATGACTAAAAGCACCACCCACCCCCACCCTCCCCCATAAAAGACATTAAACAATATAAAATTAAAACCATCTAACTAAAATCACATTGAAAACAAATATATACAAGATTAAAAAAGGCCAGGAGACACAGCTCCTGAGGCCTGGATCTAATCAGGAAAGGCTTGCCGAAAGAGATCCGTCTTTAGTGATTTTTTAAAGCTACATAAGCTCGTCATCTGATGGATCTCGTTCAGCAGGCCATTCCATAAATTGGGGGCGATTACCAAAAAGGCCCTCTGGGAGGTTGCAGACAGCCTAAATTTTTGTGGCTGAAGCAAATTCCTCCCAGAGGAGTGGAGTGCACGGGGAGGATTGTATGGGAGGAGGTGGTTCCAAAGATAAGTTGGACCAAAGTCATTTAGGGCTTTAAAGGTAATAACCAACACCTTATACTGGGCCCAGAAACTGATAGGCAGCCAGTGGAGACGTTTCAATACTGGAGTTATATGGTCTCTCTGAGATTTTCCCGAGACCAATCTGGCTGCCATATTTTGTAACAACTGAAGTTTCCAGACCAAGCATGAGGGTAGCCCCATGTAGAGCGCATTGCAGAAATCTAGACAAAAGGTTACCAGTGCATGCACCACAGTCTCGAGGTCCCTTACTTCCAGGAAAGGGCGCAGCTGACATATCAGCCGAAGCTGATAACAAGCGCTCCTGAACGTTGCATTCACCTGACTCGTCATCTGAAGTGATGAATCAAGGAGCACCCCCAGACTGCAAACACAATCCTTAACAAAGAGTGTGACCCCATCCAGGACTGGAGGTTGCAGCCCAACTCCTGGTTTCAGGACCGCTACCGTGAGAACCTCCGTTTTCTCCGGATTTAATCTCAATCTGTGTTTCCTCATCCAGCCCTTTACTGCTTTAAGACAGTCATTAAGAGGATAGACCTATATTGTATTTAACTGAATTTGGGCCATCGGAATTTGAAGCCTATGATTGGGACAAGGAGAAATAGATCTGGGTGTTATCAGCATACTGATAACACCCAGCCCCATAACTCTGAATAATCTCACCCAGCGGCTTCATATAGATGTTAAACAGCATTGGGGACAGGATGGCACCCTGCGGAACACCACAAGTAAGCTCCTTTCTGCTGGAGCAGCTGTCCCCAAGCAGCACCCTCTGGGACCTGCCCGAGAGGAAGGACCGGAACCACCGGAGTGCATTGCCTCCAATTCCTAACCCACTCAGGCGATCCAGGAGGATGCTATGATCTAACATACTGAAAGCCACTGAGAGGTCTAGAAGCACCAACAGGGACACATTACCCCAGTCGATGCTTAGACACAGATCATCGGTCAAGGCAACCATGACAGTCTCAACTCCAAATCCCGTCCTGAAGCCAGTTTGAAATGGGTCTAGATAATCAGTTTCATCCAAGACTACTTGGAGTTGAAGAGCAACTGCCCTCTCGATCATTTTGCTCAAGAATGGTAACATAGAAACCGGCCTATAGTTGTTCATGTCCAGGGGGTCCAGGGAAGGTTTTTTCAGGAGCGGCCTAACCACCGCTTCCTTTAGACAGGATGGAATACACCCTTCCCTGAGGGATGCATTGATGATGTCCTTAAGGAACACCATCAAGGCACACACACCCCGGATGGCCAGCCATGAAGGGCAAGGATCAAGAGGGCAGGTCATCTTCCTCACTCTGCCAAGTAGCTTGTTGACATCCTCGGTACTCACGGATTGAAATTGATCCAGTAAACTTACATCAACAGAGTTGCTGGACACCTCGTCAATTGTTTTTGTTTCTGTCAAAATACTGGCATCTAAGTTGGCTCTTATCTGAGAGATTTTATCTGCAAACTAGTTGTTAAATGCGTCACAGCAGGCTGTTGTTGGGTTAAGGAATGGGTTCTGCGCAGGTATAACCTGTGTCATCTTCCTTACCACCCTAAAGAGTTCTGCTGGATGGGACTCTGCAGACGCAATACATGCAGAGGAGAAGGATCTCTGCGCTGCACGTATTGCCTCTCGAGAGGACCGGAGAAAGTTCCTATGACGAGTCCTGTCGGATAAGAGTCAAGTTTTCCGCCAGTTGCGCTCTAGTCGTTGTCCAATCCACTTCATTTTCCTAAGCTCTGCAGTATACCATGGCTTACGGTTAGGAGTGGGTTGGAAAGGACACTTGGGAGCAATCGTGTCAATAGCCTTGGTAAGATCGTTGTTCCAAGTATTAACCAAAGCTTCAACAGGGTCAACGGCGTTACCAACCATTAAACTGGAGAGCTGGGCCAAAGCTAACAAAATGAAATTCAATACGGAGAAATGTAAGGTACTTCACTTAGGGCGAAAAAATGAAATGCATAGATATAGGATGGGAGAGACCTGGCTGAACGATACTACATGTGAAAGGGATCTGGGAGTCCTAGTAGACCACAAGTTGAACATGAGTCAACAGTGTGATGCAGCACCTAAAAAGGCCAATGCGATTTTGGGCTGTATCAATAGAAGTATAGTGTCTAGATCGGTGATGGCGAACCTATGACACACGTGTCACCACTGACACGCGTAGCTGTCTGTGGTGACATGCGGCTAGGTTGATCCCCCCTCCCTCCTCCGTCCACAACCTCATCACCCTCCCTAACGTGGCGATCGGGGCTTCAAAGCCCCAGTCGCCATTTTAGGGAGGCGGGGTGGGGAGAGAATGAAAGTGGTGGGAGGGGCTATGAAGCCCCAGTTGCCACTGGGAGGAGGCTTTCCAGCCAGCACCCTCCCTTCCAAAGTTGGGAAGGGAGGGTGGCTGGTCGCTGGAGGGGAGGGGCTGGAGGGGGGAAAGCCCTCCCATCCGGTCAGTGATGCTCTCCCCCTGTGCAGCCTCGCTGGAAGAGAGGGGACTTCTCAGTGACTGAATCATGGAGAATACCCTCTTGCCCAGCAAGGCTCCCCGGCCTCCCTGAAGGGCTCCGGGGCTTCAAAGCCCCGGAGCCGCCTCGGAAAGGCTGAGGAAGGCAGCGGCTGGGCTGGAGGGCAGATGGGCGGGTGGGAGTCTGCCCGGCCTCTCCCTGGCCTTCCTGAGGGACTCCGGGGCTTTAAAGCCCTGGAACCGCCTCGGAAAGGCTGGGGAAGGCAGCGGGCGGGTGGGTGGGCAGCTGGGAGTCTGCCCGGCCTCTCCCGGGCCTTCCTGAGGGGTTCAGAGGCTTCGAAGCCCCAGAGCCACCTCGGAAAGGCCAGGGAAAGCAGCAGCCGAGCTGGCAGGCAGGTGGGAGGGAGGGTGGGGGGGAGTCTGCCCGGCCTCTCCCCGGCCTTCCCGAGGGGGCTCCAGGGCTTTGAAGCCCCAGAGCCACCTTGGAAAGGCCGGGGAAGGTGGCAGGAGGGAGGGACTCTGTCCGGCCTCTCCCCTGCCTTCCTGAGGGGGCTCCGGGGCTTCAAAGCCCTGGAGCCGCCTTGGAAAGGCTGGAGAATGCAGTGGGCTGGCGGGAGGGTGGGCCGGAGTCTGCCTGGCCTCTCCCCAGCCTTCCCGAGGGGCCCGGCAGCAGCCAGGAGCCTTGGAAGCCCATCGGTGCCTTGAAAAGGGAAGGGGAAAGTGTGCGGGTGGGAGGTTTTCCACCCTCCCCTTGCCAAGGCACCAACAGGATTCATGAGAAGCCTGTCGGTGCCTTGGGAGGGGAGGGGGGAAAGCGTGCAGGTGGGAGGTTTTCCACCCCCCCTTCTGAAGTCAGTGACAGGCTTCATGAGAAGCCCATCAGTGCCTTGGGAAGGGAGGGGGGAAACGTGTGGGTTGGAGGCTTTCCGCGAATAGTCGAAGTTGCGAATGTGGAGGGGTAACCGCATACATTTATGTTATTTAAGCAGTAAATATCGCAAAATAATGTTTTTTCCTCTAACTGACACACCACCCGAGTTATGCTCAGTTTTTTGGCGAAGTTTGACACACCAATCTCAAAAGGTTGGCCATCACTGGTCTAGATCAAGGGAAGTAATAGTGCCGCTCTATTCTGCCTTGGTCAGGCCTCACCTGGAATACTGTGTCCAGTTCTGGGCACCACAGTTCTAAAAGGATATTGACAAATTGGGGCATGTCCAGAGGAGGGCAACTAAAATGGTGAAAGGTCTGGAAACCATGCCTTATGAGGACAGACTTAGGGAGCTGGGTATGTTTAGCCTAGAAAAAAGACGGTTAAGAGGTGATATGATAGCCCTGTTTAAGTTTTTGAAGGGGTGTCACGTTGAGGATGGAGCAGGCTTGTTTTCTGCTGCTCCAGAGACTGGACCACGGAGCAATGGATGCAAGCTCCAGGAACAGAGATTCCACCTCAACATTAGGAGGAACTTCTTGACAGTAAGAGCTGTTTGGCAGTGGAATGCACTCCCTCGGAGCGTGGTGGGGTCTCCTTCCTTGGAGGTCTTTAAACAGAGGTTGGATGGCCAGCTGTCAGGGATGTTTTGATCATGATTTCCTGCGTGGCAGGGGGTTGGTCTGGATGGCCCTCGTGGTCTCTTCCAACTCTACAATTCTATGATTCTATGATTCTAAGTCTGCAGGCATGATGTTGAATACACCAGGGAGCCCTGGTGGCACTGTGGTTCAATGCAGGTGCTACAGCCACAGTGTTGTGAGTTCGATTCCAAGGGCTCCAAGGTTCACTCAGCCTTCCATCCTTTCAGAGGTTGATAAAATGAGTACCTGCCTTGTGGGGGCAATTAGCTAACACACATTAGAAACCGCTTGGAGAGTGCCTAGTGTTCTATAAAGTGATGTAGATGTGTAAAATGCTGTTGCTTAACAATTGCTAAGCTGCTCTGAGAGTCTTTGTGGCTGAAGAGTGGGGTGTAAATACTACCCAAATAAATAAATAATAATACTTCAGTGTGTTGTTTGTATAGGTGTATAATTACTTTTGCATTTTCTACTCTTTCCCCTAGCATAGAGTGTAAAACAATGTAAGTGGATAAAGGGTTGTTTACGAGATTTGGGTTTTGTTTTGTTTTGTTTTGTTTGGAAACTGTGCTGTTTTCTGTGTGTAGTAAAAGAAAAAGACTGTGAGTGCAGGTAACTGTAAAGCTGCACAGTATCTCAAACACTTGTGCAGTTCTGAAAAACTGTGCAATCTATGCAGTGCTGAGAACAAGAACAAAAGTTCCTGAAATTTGTGGGAACTTTTGACATGCTGTTTTTCTTCCCACATTAGCTTCTTGAGGGGTCAAGAATTCCCAATTCAGCCCCAGTCAGGAAATTGACAAATTCCCATCCCATCCCTAGTTTGCTCTATAGTTGGCTGCTTCATTGATAAAACATTTGAGACAAATCCCAGAAACAGTGATGCCACCACATAGCCAATCAGATTTGCCTATGTGAATTTGCAAATTAGGGTAAACAAAGGTTTTGGATGGGGTAGTATTTTCTGTGTAGCCATTGCCCTCCCTCTAAACAAGCTTGCCTATGCAAGTATTAAAAAAACAACAATGCTGGTACCAAGCATTTTGCATAAGGAAGACTCAGCCTGTAACATACAACAGAGAACTGTCTATAGCCATGTAAATGGATCATTTACTCTGAAATATGCAGTTTCTGTGATATATGCTGACCAACATAAATACATTGCAAGAAGCTACGTAAGCTTTAAGCCAATCCTTCAGGTCTTTAGGCGGCTTTTCCTAAGGAGCTTTGCTGCCATCGTTCCAGAAGGGGCTGTGAAGCCCTGCCTGCCTTCAGTCCCCTTTGGAAAAGTTAATTCTTCCCAGAATACCGGTAATCAGCCAACACGGTCCTGGTAGTGGAGGCTTCTTGGAGCGGTGTAGCCCAAAATAAAATAACTTTCCCAGCTTTGCCCCAAACACGTTTTGTAATTAGGGACTTCAAAGGGACCCCTTCCAAGGGGACTCAAATGGGTCAGTGAGAAATACTGTAACCTTGATAACTAGAAGAAAGAAAGCCACGAAGAAGTGCTTCTTGAAGGCTTGGGAGGCTGGTGACACCTCAGGGAGGACTTCCCGTAGGAGAAGTTAACATGTTCAAGCAGGGCCGGTTTAAGGAATTTTGTGTGGGTGGCTGGGTTTCAAGTGCTTCTTTTACAGGAGGCCCTCGGCAGACTATGCTCCTTTGGTATTTCCCTGCCAAGGCAGGGAGAGTGGGGGAGGGGGTTTGGTGCTTCTTGTACAGGAGGCACTCTCTGGACAGACTATGGAAAGCACTTAGTCCGTCCATGGAGAGCCTCCTGTAAAAGTAGCGCTGAGACCCACCCCACCCCCATTCTCCCTGCCAAGGCAGGGAAATCTTTGGCTCTCTCCAGATGGATTACGGCAAGAGCCATAAGGCAGGGAGATTAGAACCAGAGTTGGGAGAACCAGAAAGAAGCCCCAGTTCCCTCCATTCTCCCCACTGCGGTGGTGGCTCTTTGGTGCTTGCTCACCAGGGTGGGGGGATTAAAAGGCATCAGGAGAACCTAAAAAAGCCCCCTCTGCTCTCTCTCCAACAGCTGTTTTGGGACAGCAGAGAGAGAAGAAGAATTCTTTCAGGTTCTCTTGTCATGGACTAAAGTCTGAGAGCCTTAAAGAAGCAACACCCTCCACTGTCTCTCTGGCACCTTTTCTGGGGCTTCCCCACTGAGGCAGAGACCAGAAGGGAAGGCTGCTTCTTTCAGCCTCTCTTTGTGACAGGTGGTATCACACACTGGGAACCTAAACAGGTCCCAGGCAGCATAAAATACACAGCAGAGTGTTGTTCCTTCAGGCATAAGAATAAAGGCACAGACACAGGCATGTGTCTAAAATCTTCTTGTTCTTTACTCGAACATAATAAAGACAATTTACAGTATATTATAAGCATCCAAAAGGAAAACATCTTCCTTCTGTGAAATCCAAAGCAGAACTGCTTCACATTGTGAAATCCAAAGCAGAACTGCTTAGTTCAACTCTATAGGACAAACTAAATACCCAGCTCTGCAGAGTTCCTACCACCTCCCCCAGTCAGCTCTGCACCAGCACAGCTCCTGAGCTCAGTCAATATTGATACATTTACCCAGCTAACTCTGCAGCTTGTTTGCAACTTCTAACCTCTTTACAGGATAAATCTACTGTATGTCCCAATGCCCTGACATTCTGTAGAGACTATGCTCTGAGAGACCAAGAGTTTAGTCTGTGCTGGCAGAGCCTGAAGGAAGCAACAGCCTCCTCTGCTCTCTCTCCAGAAACTCCTTTGAGGCTCCCTGGCCCTGGCAGACAGAGGTAGCTTCTCTGCTGCAGTGGGGAAATGCCAAAGAGTCATTGTCACTGCCATTTTTTCACCCAGGCATTGCAAAAAGATGCCAAAGAGAGTAGAGAGGGTTGGTGCTTCTTTTAGAGTGGCAGAGTGGCAAATACTTTTTGAATGCCTGGGTGGGAAAATGGTGGCAGCAGCAGCAGCCACCTGCTTTCACCTCTCCAAAGAATGGCTCCAAGGAGCCACGTGCTGAGTCCCAAAGTTTTACTGCTTCTGGTTCTTTTTCCATCTCTTCCTTTATGAATTCAGAGTACATCCTGAGCTCATGTCTATATGGGCAGGACACATTAAGCTGACATTTCAGCATAACCCTAACAATATCAAAATCCATAATTTTGATGTGCCCTCAACTTATACATGAGATTGACTTATACATGAGTATATATGGTAAGTCAACCTGCATTTCTCAAATAAAACTACAAATATGTGAACAAACACCATGTCAGAGTAAGCACCTTTGATTTCCCCTTTGTTTTTCCACTTGCATTTGAAGTTTATTTAGCTCAGTGGCAACATGCCAATCAACCTTTCTGCATATGCTACACCTCAGGGGTCTAACCATAAATTAATATAATTTTTTTTTACATATGGATGGCCATATGCTTTATCAACATATCCATATGCTTTTCCTTTGGCTGTGCCTTAGCATATTTTGTAGTGTTTCTTTTTAACAACAAGAGGATATTATTATTCATTCCACAAAAAGATTACAAAGAAAATCCACCATAAAACTCACATGCTTAGAAAAAAATTGTTTGCATAGTTTTGTAACTGCTTAGGTCTTTTTATTATTTATGAAGCACAGCACAGCATTTGGAGCATAAAGTATGATGAGAAGGAGTGAATGGTGCCTCTAAAATTTGCTTTAGAAATATCCTGAAAAGGGTCATCCCAAAATATCCAGCTGCACGAGACAAAGGACAAGATGTACATCTTCCCCATTGCCAAATTCCACATACAAATCTGACCAAACTGGTTACTCTTACTTCACAACAGGATACTGTCCTCCACAACACTTAAAGGCAGCAAGAAAGCTTAGGAAATGCAGAGCACATTATCCATTCTATCTGCTGCTTGAGATGGTTTTCTTGTTCTGCCTTCATATAGGCCAACCCCAAACCTGAATAAATTGATGAAATTTCTTTATAGAATCACAGAGTTGGAAGAGACCACAAGGACCATCTAGTCCAACCCCTGCCATGCAGCAATAAACAATTAAAGCACACCCAACAGATGACCATCCAGCCTCTGTTTAAAAACCTCCAAAGAAGGAGACTCCACCACACTCTAAACTTTATGTCCACATTGTGTCCTAAATTTTATCTGGATTCAAGATGAGCTCCAAATGGACTGCATATTGGCAGCCCAGTGGTTCCAAGGGGTCCACCCTTCCTGGATGACACTACAAAGTAGATGTAAACTTTACTATGGATAAGAACAAGTGGGTTCTGAAACAAAAAGCTCCAGTATATCCACACCTCCTAGCAACAGTACTTCTTTTTCAGGTTCTAACCAGCCAGCTATGCCCTCCTCCATATTATACAATTCTATTTTCCCCATCACAAGTTTTCCACTGTTGTTCCCCAACAGGTATTCAACATTCAGTGAACATACAAAACACCACTTGTCTCCACTGGGTTATCTTTTTGACTTTCTGCCATACCTAGGTTTTCGGACTTCAAAAATATATTTTTTTCTGTAAACTAAAAAAACAAAACAAAACAAACCTATTTATTTCAGCATTATCACTGTAGCAAAGTACAGTAGCGTAACTGAGGAACATGTGGCTCAGTGTTTTCAGAAAAGGAAAAGGAGGACCAACCTGAGGAGAATGGAACAGAGGACACAACAGGGGAAATCCAGCTCAAAATAAGTAAAGAGGTAGTACAGGAATACCTTCTTAATCTAAATGAATTTAAATCTCCAGGACCAGATGAACTACATCCAAGAGTATTAAAAGAGCTGGCAAATATAATCTCAGAGCCATTGGCAATAATATTTGAGAACTCCTGGAGAACAGGAGAAGTCCCAGCAGACTGGAGGAGGGCAAACGTTGTTCCCATCTTCAAAAAGGGGAAAAAAGAGGATCCCAACAACTATCGTCCAGTTAGTCTGACATCAATACCAGGGAAGATTCTAGAACAGATCATTAAACAGAGAGTCTGTGAACATTTAGAAGGCAATGCCATAATCACAAAAAGTCAGCATGGGTTTCAGAGAAACAAGTCATGCCAGACTAATCTGATCTCTTTTTTTGATAAAGTTACCAGCTTGGTAGATGAAGGGAATGCTGTGGACATTGCATACCTTGATTTCAGTAAGGCCTTTGACAAGGTTCCCCATGACATTCTTGCAAACAAGCTTGTAGAATGTGGGCTAGACAAGTTAACTGTTCAATGGATTTGTAATTGGTTGACCGGCCGAACCCAAAGGGTGCTCAGCAGTGGCTCCTCTTCGTCTTGGAAAGATGTGACCAGTGGGGTGCCACAGGGTTCTGTCCTGGGCCCAGTGCTATTCAACATCTTTATCAATGACTTAGATGAGGGAATTAGGGGCATACTTATCAAATTTGCAGATGACACCAAATTGGGAGGAGTAGCTAATACCCTAGAGGACAGGATCAAAATTCAGAATGACCTGGAGAGACTGGAGAGCTGGGCCAAAGCTAACAAAATGAAATTCAATACGGAGAAATGTAAAGTACTGCATTTAGGGCGGAAAAATGAAATGCATAAATATAGGATGGGAGAGACCTGGCTGAATGAGACTACGTGCGAAAGGGATCTAGGAGTCCTAGTAGACCACAAGTTGAACATGAGCCAACAGTGTGATGCGGCAGCTAAAAAGGCCAATGCAATTTTGGGCTGTATCAATAGAAGTATAGTGTCTAGATCAAGGGAAGTAATAGTGCCACTCTATTCTGCCTTGGTCAGACCTCACTTAGAATACTGTGTCCAGTTCTGGGCACCACAATTCAGAAAGGATATTGACAAATTGGAGCGTGTCCAGAGAAGGGCAACTAAAATGGTGAAAGGTCTGGAAACAATGCCTTATGAGGAGAGACTTAGGGAGCTGGGTATGTTTAGCCTGGAAAAAAGACGGTTTAGAGGCGATATGATAGCCCTGTTTAAGTATTTGAAGGGATGTCACGCTGAGGATGGAGCAGGCTTGTTTTCTGCTGCTCCAGAGACTGGAACACGGAGCAATGGGTGCAAGCTCCAGGAACAGAGATTCCACCTCAACATGAGGAGGAACTTTTTGACAGTAAGAGCTGTTCGGCAGTGGAACGCACTCCCTCGGAGCGTGGTGGGGTCTCCTTCCTTGGAGGTCTTTAAACAGAGGCTGGATGGCCATCTGTCGGGGATGCTTTGATTGTGATTTCCTGCGTGGCAGGGGGGTTGGACTGGATGGCCCTCGTGGTCTCTTCCAACTCTGCAATTCTATGATTCTATGATTCTATGATAAGGAAAAATACAATTTTCCAACTACAGTAATATTTACGCAAAATGTAAGATATCTCAATGCCATGAGAAGAATTATTCATATACACCCATAAAATATGGGAGTTGTAGTATTAGTTATTTGCCATCAACCTATGGCCAGCAATGAATGAGAGACCTCCATGAGCCCTGGTCATCAATAGCCCTGCTCAAGTGTTACAGACTCAGAACTGTGGCTTATCTAATTAATGTAATGTGTAACCACCTGTAAAGTGGTCTTACTCTTTTTCTACTGTTTCCCATTGTATTGAGCATTATCATCTTTTCTAATGACTCACATCATCTTATGATATGTTGAAAGTATGATAGATTCAGTTTAGTTATCATGGCTTCTAGGGAGAGTTCAGGTTTGATTTGTTCTGGGACACATTTTTTTTAATCATTTTAGCAATTCGCAGTATCCATAGAACTTTTCTTCAGCACATTTCAGATGAATTTATTTTCATCCTGTCAGTTTTCTTCACTGTCTAGCTTTCACAACTGTATAGTATAGAGAAATCAGAAATACTATGGCATGAATTGCTTTTTAAAAAATAAACATATTTAGGACAATACATTCACAGTAGTCATATGCATGTCTACTCTTCAGCTTTTGTTGTTAACTGCCATCAAGTCAACTTTGACTTATGGTGGACCTATGAAAAAGAGACCTCCAAGTCTCCCTGTTATCAACTGCTTTGTTCAGATCTTGCAACCTCAGAATCACGAATGAGTCTATCCGTCTCTAATGTAGTCTTCCTACTGCTTTCTACCTTACCAAACACTACTGTCTTTTCTACTGAGTCACATCCTCTCATGATATGACAGTTTCAGTTTAGTCATCTTGGCATCTAAGGAATGTTAAGGTCTGATTTGCTCTAGGACCCATTCATTTATATTTTTGACAGATTGTGGTATCCAAAGAAATCTACTTCACCGCATTTCAGATGAGTTTATTTTCTTCCTGTCAGCTTTCTCCACTGTCCAGCTTTCACACTGTATAGTGAAATTAAAAAATACTAAAGCTTGGATGATTCTGACTTTGGTATTTGATGATATATCTTCCTTCATATGTGAAGTCCTATATGTATTGTACTATATACATATACATATATATATACATATGTATATATATATATGTATATATATATACATATATATATATATATATATATATATTGCTGGAAAAATCCTTGCAAGGATACTCCTGAACAGGTTAGTTCCTGCTATTGCAGAAGAACTTCTCCCTGAAAGCCAATGTGGCTTCAGAGCCAATAGGAGCACTACAGACATGGTATTTGCCCTTAGGCAACTGCAAGAAAAATGTAGGGAGCAGAACAAGGGTCTCTATGTAACATTTGTCGACCTCACCAAAGCCTTTGACACTGTAAGTAGAAAAGGTCTGTGGCAGATCCTGGAAAGACTAGGATGTCCCCCCAAATTCCTTAAAATGATTATCTTGCTACACGAGGGCCAGCGTGGTCAAGTCAGATATGGCGATGCTCTTTCAGAGCCCTTTCTAATAACTAATGGAGTGAAGCAAGGTTGTGTTCTTGCACCAACTTTATTTACAATCTTCTTTAGCACGATGCTCCAAAGGGCTATGGCAGAGCTTGAAGAAGACGACGGCATCTATATACGCTACCGTACTGATGGTAGCTTGTTTAACTTAAGCCGTCTGAGGGCTCACACTAAGACTCTAAACTATCTAGTCCGTGAGCTGCTCTTCGCCGATGATGCTGCCCTTGTTGCCCACACAGAAGCAGCTCTGCAGCGCCTAACATCCTGCTTTGCAACAGCTGCAGAGCTGTTTGGGCTAGAAGTCAACCTGAAGAAAACAGAAGTTCTTTACCAGCCTGCACCACAGGACGAACACCACCATCCCCACATTGCCGTCGGCAAATCAGTGCTTAAGTCCGTTCAGCAGTTCACCTACCTGGGAAGCATCATCTCCCCAGATGCCAAGATTGACAAAGAGATCGATCACAGATTAGCAAAGGCATATAGTGCATTTGGAAGACTTCACAAAAGAGTCTGGAGCAATAAACACCTGAGGCAAAGCACAAAAATCAGTGTGTATAGAGCCATCGTACTGTCTATCCTCCTTTATGGATCTGAAACATGGGTCACCTATCGCCACCACCTACGACTCCTCGAGCGCTTTCATCAGCGCTGTCTACGCACAATCCTAAATATACACTGGACTGACTATGTGACGAATGTTGCTGTCCTTGAGCAAGCAGGGATCACCAGCATTGAGGCCATGATATTGAGAACACAGCTGCGCTGGGCAGGGCACGTTTCTAGGATGGAGGACCATCGCCTCCCAAAAATACTACTCTACGGTGAACTCACCACGGGTCAGCGTAAGAGGGGCGCTCCAAAAAAGCGATACAAAGACTCCCTGAAACAACATCTCAGGCTTGGCCAAATTGATCACCAACAGTGGTCCACCCTGGCCTCACATCGGGAGGCATGGAGACGCACTATCCACAATGCTGCAGCCCTATTTGAGAACTCACGACGAACAAGTCTTGAAGAGAAACGACAACGCAGAAAGAATCACAACCCAAAAACATCACCCAAGGAGACCTTCTACTGTGCTTTTTGCAACCGGACTTGTTTATCTCGGATTGGCCTTTTTAGTCATCAGCGCGCTTGCAGAAAGCGCGGGATGAGTCCTTCCTGAATCTTCGTTTGCGAAGAAAAGCCAGATATATATATATATATATTTACACACTATATAAAAGATATAATCCTGAACAGTATTATCTTATACAATACAGGCCAACCCCTATATCCATGGTTTCACTTATCAATGTTCAAAAAAGTATGTCCTCTCTAGGTGTTTCTAGATCCTCCAATGTGATTCTATGGTCAACTTCTGGTGTTTGTCTCATTGAAAACAATAGGATTCCCTATTATTCATGGGTTCAGGTATCTATGGGGAGTCTTGGAACATATCCCCTACAAATTCAGGGGTTGACCTGTACTGTAATACAACAAATGCATGTCATCCATTAGATGCAGTTAGAAGGACATGTGGCTGTCTCAATCATGACAATGTTTCTCACACTTTTGCAATAGTAATGTGTACCAACTCCTACAGCCTACTTCAGTAACAGATTTCCCACGTCTTACATTCTCTCTCTCTCTCTCTCTCTCTCTCTCTCTCTGTATCTCCATTGGCCACAATGTCTTATTAAGCTTAAAGCCTTCTGGTTACAATGAGTAGGTGCTACATGAAATGCAAAGCCACATGTCAGTTCCTTACAACCTTGGAATAGAGTGTCATTATTGTAATGCAAAGGGCCAACCTGCCTTTTCTGTTACCCTTGCTTAAGGTTATTTCTAGAAACTGACATGGCCTATTCCAATTCTTAAAACAACAACCCATGAATACCCACAGACAGCTGAAGAGGATTAAAACAAACTGAGTGGAGAGGGCTAAGGAAATATATGGTTGTAAGGGAAAACACAATCAAGTACAAAGACTTACAATAAGGTAGTTCACATTTCACTTTTCTCTGACATTCACCACACTTTGTTTAAACCTTTTAACATGAAAGGAACAACAACAACAAAATGATGCTGTTAACAAACTCCATGTTTTCCACTTTTAAAAACCAGGGCACAATACTCTGGGGTTTCCTTTTTTGAAGTGCTGTTTGCAAGATGTAATGAAACTGAGGGTAGAAGTCCAAGAGATCAGTTATTACTTCTCACTTCCCCTTGAGAAAAGGAAAGCTGTTGACTTCCTGCCTTTCTTCCTGCTCACTTAGAGCTCCTTTTCAAGATAAGTGGCCAAATGCAGCATGTGTAGGGATATATAGGAGTATACTCTGCCATGAGAGCCAGCTCTAACCATTAGGCTAAGTGAGGGGGTTGGCTCAGGCTCAGAATTGTGAATGTTGAAGAAAGGATGAAAGTTTGTATTTATCTGTTTAAGGTTTACTTAATATTACTCCATTTTAATTATGGACACTTGTTGGGTTTTCTATTTCAGGGGCCAAAATGGGCAGGGATGGATGTAGGGGAAGGGATTAGTATGATGGGACCCCTTTCCGGGTTGGCCCCATAATTTGAGAAGTTCCAACCCTTAGGCTCTTATCAATCACCTTAGTCATTTACCCTTAAGAATCCACCCTGGATCTGGTACTTGGGCCTCAAGGGGACCACTATACTAAGCAAGCCGCTGTGCTGATCAATGGGTTCAGTGTGGAGCATGACCAGTCTTCCTTGTATATTATCAGATTAAAAAATCTATACAGAGATTCAGAAAATAAAAGCAGTAAAGATTTATTATATAACAAATAAAATAAACTTAGGCTGGTTCCATACACAGTACACAGTCACACCTCAGTTTCAAACAAAATACTGTAACACTTTCCCCTGTAGTCCTTCCACACTACATTCACATCTTATTAATTATTCTGCTCCCAACAGCCTTAACTTTGTTTTTGACTGGCCATAACTAAGGAATCATCTAAATGAGGGGAAAAAATAATCCTCTTGCCTGAGTAGTATTCCCAACTTGCAGCAGCATTTATATGTTACCACGATATTTTGTGGGGGAGGGGATGATCGGGGCAATTGGAGGAGACTCTGAAGGTGAGAACCTGGCAGCAGCTAGAGGCAATGGGTGGCTATGGTGAGGAACAGGAGGAGAGAGCTGCCAGTCCTTTGCCTATCCCAGTGGCAGTGGCAGTGGCCTCCAATTCCAGCTGCAAAGGGATGGGATGAGCTGCCCTCCTCTTCCTTCTCCCAGTGGCTGGCCAGGCAGTACATCCTGTCCCTTTGCAGCCACAATCGGAGGCTGCCACTGCCACTGGCGGGATGGGTGATGGGCTGGCAGCTCTCTCCTCTTCCTCACCATGGCTGCCTTCATCATCATCTCCAGGTGCTGCCTTTTAGGGGGACATTAAAAAAAAACACAAGTAAAAAAGCATGTGATCAGGCACTGTTCCAGGCACTTGATGGCAAGCCTGCCTCTGTGCGCATCCAACTAATCAGACAGACAGCTCTGCCCTCTCCAGAATGTCCAAATAATTGTGTTGCTTGTCCCAATGAGCAGGAATGTGCAATTCCTGCAGGGCATTTTAAAGCATTCAGGAAAAGCCATGAAGGCTTTCTCTGCTGAGTATTAGGTGTCCCCCCACCTTTCAAATACACTGATTCACTGCATGATCCTATTGGAACAAAAGATATTCCCCTCACATTCCATGAGGGTTTTTTTCATCATCCAGACCACCCCTCTTTTACAGACAAGCTTCTAGGTTATATCCTTTCCAGCATAGGGTCCCCACAGCATTCCATGAGCTGTGATTGGCTAGTTCTACCTGGGCCTGCCTACAATTAGTGACAGCAGTACAATCAGCATGCAGTTCATGAATCCGTGGATTCCATCATCCCATGGCATGAAAATATTCCCCCCCAAATAAATAATACCCAAGAAGCAAACCTTGATTTTGCCATGGTATATAAGGGACACCATTTTACTATGCCATTGTATATAATAGGACTTGAGCATCCACAGATTTTGGTATCCATGGGGGATCCTGGAAGCAAACCCCAGTGGATACCAAGGGCCCACTATACAGGGAAAACAAGGCAACACTCATTGGGGCAGCACTGAGTACATCAATTATCCACAGCCAATGGGGGGGGGGTCCATAGTCCAAGCTGGTTTGAATCTGTGTTCAGCCCTGGAAACTCACTGAATGACCTTGGTCAAATCGTACTCTCTCAGCCTTAGTGGAAAGAAATCCCCTCTGAAGAAATCTTGCCAAGAAAAAACCATGATAGGTTTGCCTTAGGGTCGCCATAAGTCAGAAATGACTTGAAGGGACATAAGAACAACATATAAGGCAGGCTGAGATAGTGATGTTTTTCAGATTGCTTGTTAAATCTGAAAATATGTTTCAAATTAATAAACAGGGCACTATAGGTCTTAAAAATTGCACAGTGTTAACAACTCATTTTTAATAAGCATACCACTGAAATTTAACAACTTTGGCCAATAGCAATACCAAACAGGATCTGACTCTGATGGCAAATATACTGATTTCACTGCACCAGACATAATGAATGTACCTAGCAATGCATGTATATTTATTTATAAATACAGTAAGCCCCTACTTATCTGACAGGTTAGGGGTTCCAACGGTATCAGAAACCAGAATTGGTCGAAAAGCAGAATCCATGTAGGGAACATGAGGGAATTGTGGTGGCTTGCTTGGGACGGCTTTTGCACACCCACCCATGTGGTGCTTGCAAAATTTCTCAATTTGCCTGGTGACTTTCCCCACCTCTCAGCTCACTTTGCAAGCAGTGCACGCATAAATTGTCAGTCCCAAGCAAGCCTCTGTAGTCAAGAACTGTTGTAAGAGGTTGTAAGAGTGGATTCCTCATCAAATGAATGGAACCTGTCCTTAATTTATAAGCCCTGAAAGAGCATGTTGTCAAATAACAAGGTGTAGAATGGCGGGGGCTTCCTGTCAGCCTTTCATAAATGTTTCCAGCAAGAACAAAAGAGTCTTGTGACACCATAGAGGCTAACAAATTCAAATAGTGTTTTCTAGACTCATATGGATTAAATGTTCAGCATGCAGTTCATGAAATGGGCTGTAGTGCATAAAAGTTTATGCCATAATAGCTTTGTTAGTCTTTAAAGTGTAAAAGGATCTCTTGATTTTTTTTCTTCAAAAAAAGGTAAGATTTCATCCAACATTCATTTTTATCAAACTGTCCCACAGGCATCCATAATGTTACAAATCTTTGATGATAGAACCTTATGATTTCCTGTAAAAACATCATTTGGTAGCCATGATATAATCATCTAAACCTAATAAAAATAAAAAGTCATTTGATTCATACACCTACTCATTTCTTCAGAGAGCTGTTGCGTACATTTATTTTGATCACCTTGTGTAGATTCCTGCTGTTACAATGCAATGCAAATTAATTAATTTGATACAAAGTGTGTAGGTGTTTGCAAACCTTGTTTATTTGACATGGCAACTGGAGAGAAAGGGAGTACCAGCACTGCAATTAACAAATTATATTATGTTGTGATGGTGATAATTAGGTACTATGAATGCTGATTTAGTATCACAAAAAGGAAAATCGCTACTTCATGAATCTCTCTCCTACCCAGCTCAAAATGTGTGTGGTGCTGAATTTCAGCTGCATCAAGTTCACTCAGAAAGTGGATTCAAGGCCTATACTGTATTCTGCAACTATACTCTGCATTCGGTCACGAATGGGAAAGATTTCCCACCCCAATCTGTAGAGCCTAAGAAAAGGAAAAGTCTTTCTTTTGAACTAAAGGGAGGTAGCATTTGAACCTCCTCCCACTTGGATAGGATGGTCTCAGTCTGGATTGGTGCACAAAATCCTTGCAGGAGAGAGAAAAAAGCAATTGATTCTAAATCATCCATGCTACATATTTAATACAGCATATGGTTAGCCCTAAATTGGTTTTACAAGATCAACTATTCTAGATTTCTGCAAAATATGGGAAGCTGAACTGCTTTGTATTTGTTTTGCTTCTTTGAAATGTATTGCAGCTCACTACTGTTCACGGTAGGGTTATATAATCAAATATATAACCAAATATATCTCATTAGAAAGTGGAGACAAATTTAGACGTTGCCATTTCCCATTAATTTCTCAAATATTTTATATGAAATACAACATTTCAGAAAGCCATGGGGGAAAAACCCTAAAATAGCAAATATGAATGCAGGAGGTATTTACCTTGGTGGCTGAAACAGAAGGTATGTCGTGTACCATAAACACTGATCTTGTAATTGACAATGAACTGAGGAGAAAGGATGTTTGCCTGACAATGATTGCTAGAATCTTAAATCCCTGAAGGAAAGAGACTATTTCAAACTACATTCTTTTCCTTTTTAGGTACGGTAATATTTTTCCAGGAAAAGGTCAAGGTACTATGACATAAAATCGTTTGGAGTTGAAAACTGTTAGGGTTGGTCTTTGTGTCAACAATGCTAGGCTTTAAAACAGACAGACATAAAAGAAGGGCAAGGAAAATTGCTATAAAGTGTAATTTTCCTTCAAAGAAACTTGTTTCCCCCCACCCTATCTGAAGGACACTGGTACCTATTAGCTAAAGGCACTCCAGAAATGCATGGAATTTCAATTAAAGCAAATCCATCAGAAGAACTCATCACTGCTGTTCAGTGTACTGCAGAAAGTATAGGGTAAATGGGACTTAGGAGATTTTCAGACGCGATTTTTGGGTGTATATATTCCAAAACAGCTCCGTTGCTGCTGCGCGGCATGGGAGCAGTTTTGGATGACGCCATTCCTCTGCCGAACCCCTCCGTGTCACTTCCGTGACAGAATGGAGGAAGCCGCGTCATATTTCACTCATGGGCAACAATCATGAATTAAATATGATGCGGCTTCCTCCATTCTGTCACGGAAGTGACACAGAGGGGTTCGGCAGAGGAACGGTGTCGTCTAAAACTGCTCCTGTGCCACGCGGCAGCAATGAATGGAGCTGTTTTGGAATATATACACCCGAAAATCACGTCTGAAAATCTCCTCAGAATGACTACCCCTTTCACGGAGTGAGAGATGCAATTTTTCACCTATTCAGAATCTTTCTACACTGCCAGTCCAGCGATACTAAAAATGTGGCAAGCAGTAGTCAAAGAAGAAAAGCAGAGATAACTGCTAGGCACCTACCATGGGTAAGCATGCACCATAATAATTCCTCACATCTCTACACAGTCATGTAGGCAGTCTGTGTCGATCTGTTATGCATGCTGTGGATTTAAATAGATCCCACAGAAAGTATCCAAATGCAGACATGCCTATATTGTCACCTGCCCTGTATTTAATTCTTGATGTAGCCCAAAGACACATAAATTTAATCAAGATTTTTAAATACTGAACCCCTTCCTGAAGAAAAAATGTGCTCTGATTTGTAAGTCAATGGAAGTGATGGAAGTGATGGCCCTTGTAATCTCTTCCAACTCTACAATTCTATGATTCTATGAATGGTGTGTGTGTGGGGGGGGGGAATATAGTGGGCTGCAACCTCTGTTACTTTGAACTGTTAATGAAACTCCTTTGATAACTCTCCTATATCAGCCTGAAGCCATGTCTTTAAATTGCCATTTAATGGAAAATTGAAGTGAACAGCATGGAGCCATGAAGTCAGGCAAATTCATCCTCCTTCTAAGGCTGCATGCTGTATATTAACGGGCCTAGGAAAGTTCACGCCCAATGGTTACCTCTAATCATGGGTGCAAGAACAAAGAACTAACCAATTAAGTGGCTGGGAAGGATAGCTCCTAGACCTTCGATGTTACTACAGAAAACGAGCCTGTATGAAAATAAATATGGTAAAACAAATGTTTGAAAAGGGTTTATATTATCATGAATATCAGCATCTGACATAGGAGATTATCACATGGGTAAAATATCCCAGAACAGGGATGACAGAAGATCGCTAAAAGGCTTAATTTTTACATGATGTCATCCCTGTTCTGGGATGCTCCCATTCTGCTCCTGTTCCTCCCCCATTTCCTCTTATTCACAGAAAAATCCATGAATCAGAGGCCCATTCCATTATTATAACGGAACAATGGGCGAGTGAACAGGAGCCCCATTGTGATCCCGAGACAACAACGGGAAGTGAAGTCACCAGGAGGTCGCTGCCTGACACTTCCGGGTGCAATCGGGACAGAAAGGTAAGTAAAAAAAAAAAAATCCCCCTCCCTGGGAAGCTGTTTCTTTTTTACATGTGTTTTAGTTCTTGCTTTTGTTTTTGACAGCTTGGGGTGGGGAGGTTTCTTTTTAAATTTCCCTCACAGACGTTCTATCGCGAGAACGGCTAGGATTTGAGTTCCCAGTCATAAAAGCAGCCTTGCAACAGCTGCATTTACGACCGGGCAGGGAAAGGAGGGGGAGCCCATTCCTGTTGTGGAATAAAGGTAAGCGTATGAAACTTTTTCCTTTATTCCGCACCAGGAATGGGAGAGGGGGGGTTAGCGGGATGGAAATGGACCCAAAGGGTCCATCTGATAATCTCCATAGAGTGACAAGTGAGGTTTTATTATGTAATCCATAGTAAATTATATCTGGACCTCCTAAGAATCAATGGCCATCATTTGACAGTCAAGTTCCACCCTTTCTTTACTAATCTCAGAATAATATTAATAATGAGGATTGTGTTTATTAGGCATAAGCAAAAACATTTCTCTGGGCTTGTCTGCACTGGCCAGAATATGCCTCCTTCTGGTCAGTGTATGCTCATCCTAGAGCTGTCCTGTCCTCCTCCCCCCCCCACACACACCATTACCATGATGAAACAGGTGGAAGTCCACACACATACACTGCCTTTATTGACAGGCACCTCCACTGATGTCCACGTCACACTCTCTGAACCTGGGAAGGAGGCCCTCAGCATGTGATCAAGGCTGATCACATACAGGGGGCCTGGGTCAAACGCTGAGGGCCTTCTTCCCATCTTCAGAGAGACACTGGTGGTGGAGGCATCTGGAGATGCAGCCCATTGTGTAGGTACGGACTCCTGCATTCCCATGTTAAACCCATCTGGGTTTTCTCAGGTGTTTTTTTAATAAAAAAAAACATTGTAAAAGGGCTTCCCCCAGCTTCCCCCTTGGATTTGCCTGGGGCATCATCAGGACTGCCTGGAGGCAAAACAGGGCAAGAGCCCTGTGTTATTTGGACTGCAGGGCTCAAAGCCAAGGGAATGCCAGGGTACATTGCCCATCTAGATAAGCTGCATGATTACTTTTGATTTGAACATTAGAAGGCTGTATTCAGTGCAAAAGAAAGTAGGGGCAAAACTCAATTTTTTTAAAAAAAATGAATTAATCACATGTTTTGGTTTATTAACTTTAGTACCACCTCACATTTTATCAAGTAGTATGCAAGTTTTTGAGTTTTCCAGAGCTCTTCAGAAGGCTACATGTACAAGAAAACAGGGGATGAGGAGGGGGGGGGAGAACAAAAAGTTAGGCCAGGACTCAGCCTCAAGATAGGGACTGGAGTCTCAGGCCTAAATCCAACTTTAGTCCCAACTAGAACAAAATCATTGAATCAATGGAACTTGCATAAATAAGTTCCCATTGACTCATTGTGTCTGATCTAGTTGGGACTATTCCTTGTATGCATGAGAAATGGGGAGTGTTTATCTAAATGCAGTTTATAAAAGCACTGTATTAAACAAACTCATTGCTTGCCTTGTGCATTATCTTAAAACATTTAGAAAAATATTTGTCAGATGCTACTACTGATAGCAACATAAGGTCCTTTAATGCTCAGTGAAATAAGGGCTATAAAACATCATCTGCATTACATCAGCCCCCCTTGTCTTGATAGTCCCAACATTGATTAGAAACTTTCTTAGACATTTTCAACAATTTATTTGAATAGATACCATCTATACATCATCTTATACATGTTTTCTTTTAACTTACTGCACAAAGTATATTTTACATCTTTACTTTTTTTTTCTCATACATCTATTTGAATATCATGCCCAAATTTTGGGACTACCTTATCATGTAATCTTTTATCTTCTTCTAAAACTACTTTCAAAAGATATTTATAAGCTTTTAAAATTACAAGATAATCATCTTTACACATTTCTAAATAAAACTCATTTTCTCCAATCTCTATGGCTAGCTCTCACTTATCTTGATTAAATCTCCCTAAACTGCATATAAGCTCAAATTGCCAAACTAACATGGGTTTTAAAGGATAAAATAATTGAAGATTTTTTTAAAAGGTTGGAAATTCTTTATGGACATTTTGAGCAATAAAAATCTAATGATGTAATAATTTGTAGCTATGGTTACTAGTAGGTTTATTTAGTTGGATCTGTACTGGTAAAATAATATATTTACTCTTTCAGAATTTTTTCTTTCATTATAATTTGGATGGGGGGGGGTCACAGCCCTTTTATGTTTTAGTTAGTGTTTAATGTTTTAGTTAGTGAGTCTTTATTGTTTAGTGTTTTAGTATTGTGTTTTAGCTTTTGTTCAGTTTTAACCTTAGTTATATGTGTGTGTATCTTTATATGTATATCTTTTTCTTTTTCTCTTTTTTGTTTCTGTTCTTTCTGTTTGATTGTGAATTACACTGTCCGTGTTAAATTAATAATTAATAATTAAATACTTTTTTAAAAGTTGGTTTTTAAAAGTAATTTATTGTGCAACTCATTGCACAATAAATTTGCTATTATTACTAGATATATTTCATTTTTATAATTCATCCTGTTCCTTGCAATGTTATTTGTTCCTTGTGGGGAATCCAGCTTAAAAAGGGGGGGGGATGGCATAAAAGATGAAAATAAACCACTCAAAATGCCCCAAGAATAGGGTTGCAATAAGTCCTGGAAAACCAGGAAAATCCCAGATTAGAGGGACAGAAAGTTGTCCCATCTGGCTGGGCTGTTTCAAAAAGCAGATCCTGGATTCCAACTCCAGGCTGTCTTTCTGCAGGCTCTCTGCTTTGGGTCATATGGGGAGTGAGTGCAGAAGGCGGGAGAGTGCAGTCTAGGCTAGCGGGAGAGTGCAGTATGCAAAAGGAGGAAGTTGGAGTATGCAGAGCAGGCAGTGGCAGAGAGAGAGCAAAGGAAAATCAAGAGAGAGGAAAGAAGGCATACTTGTGTGTGTGTGTGGCCTCCAAGGTCACTACCTATGTAGAAGCTCCTGGGGGGAGGGGAGGTTATGTGCCTTTAGGTCATTGCTGGGAGGTGGGATGGCCCAGAGGGGCAGCAGGTCCTCTTTCCTGCTTATCCGGTTGGCAGTGGCAGCTCGAAACCCAGTTTTGCTTATTTAAATCACAGGAATTTGCTGCAGAATCACTCCCGAAGCTTCTGCCCCCATGGCCCGGCAGAGTGGTGGGTCCTCTTCCCAGCTGGCACCCGGTCGGCAGTGGCAGTTGCATGCCCCTTTGCCCTAAACACTCCAATTCCGCCCGGCCCCATCCTTGACCTTCAGGGCATCACCTTCCTATCACAGCTCACAGGTTTGCTGGATGAAAGCAGCTGAATGGGTCTCTTCCGGCCCATCCACAACCCCTGGAAGAAATTGGAGGCAGCAGCAGGAATGTTTCCGGGGGGCGGGGTAGGAAAGAGCCATCCTCCCCCTCCCTGGTAAAAAATGTGGGTACTTTTATCCCAGTTTTGTGGCAGAGAATTAAGGGAACCCTACCCAGGAAACCTTTTTTAACTCTCCAAAACTAACAAGGAAAAGTAACAAGTATACATTACTCATTTGATTACAGAATAAAACAATGAGAATACCAGTCATAACATAATTTGTAAATAATAGTTTATGTTCTTGATATCCCCAAAGATAATATGTTTCAGATAATGTCATTACTTGCAATGGGTTTCTTCTAGGGTCTGTTCTTGCTTCACCTAATTCTACTGACCAATGCCAGGAGGGTACTCACAAATGGTTCCTCATCATCCTGGAGAAAAGTGACCAGTGGGGTGCCACAGGGTTCTGTCCTGGATCCAGTGCTATTCAACATCTTCATCAATGACTTGGATAAGGGAATAGAGGGTATTCTTATCAAGTTTGCAGATGACACCTAATTAAGAGGGGGAGCTAATACCCCAGAGGACAGGATCAGAATCCAAAATTATCTCAACAGATTAGAAAGCTGGGCCAATATTAACAAAATTAATTTCAACAGGGAGAAATGTAGGATACTACACTTGGGCTGTAAAAGTGAAATGCACAGATATAGGATGGGTGACACATGGCTTGAGGGCAGTACATGCGAAAAGGATTTAGGAGTCTTAGTGGACTACAAACTGAACATGAGTCAGCAGTGTGATGCAGCAGTTAAAAAAGGCAATGCAATTCTAGGCTGCATTAATAGGAGTATTTTGTCTAGATCAAGGGAAGTAATAGCACCACTCTGTTCTGCTTTGGTCAGACCTCACCTAGAATACTGTGTCCAGCTCTGGGCAGCACAATTCAAGAAGGATATGGACAAATTGGAGCATGTCCAGAGGAGGGCAACCAAAATGGTGGGAGCTCTGGAAGCCATGCCCTAGGAAGAGAGGCTTAGGGAGTTAGGTATGTTTAGCATGGGAAAGACAAGGTTGAGAGGTGACATGATAGCCATGTTTAAATATTTGAAAAGATGTCATACTGAGGATGGAGCAAGCTTGCTTTCTGCTGCTCTGGACATGGAGCAATGGGTTCAAACTACAGGAAAAAGGATTCCACCTAAACATTAGGAAGCACTTCCTGACAGTAAGAGCTGTTTGGAAGTGGAATACACTGCCTCATAGTGTGGTGGTCTCCTTCTTTGGAGGTTTTTAAACAGGCTGGATGGCCATCTATCAGGAATGATTTGATTGTGTATTCCTGCATGGCAGGGGTTTGGACTGGATGGCCCTTGTGGTCTCTTCTAACTCTATGATTCTATGATTCAGAAACAGAATGTGTACAGTTCCTGTCGGTAGCTTTAAAAGCCATAATTTGCAATGTATCACATCGTTTAGTGGCTCAGAATCAGATTATAAAATATTTCCAATATTTCTTTTCCATTTATATAGTTCAGCAAACAGCGTTTCTGCTCTGTTCTAAATTTATATTTATGTTTTGTCACTGTCATTCATTTGCTGCTTTCCTCTTATAGAAGAAACTAAACCACCCAATCTAGATGAGAACTTTTTCCATTTCTAGGTCTTTGAGCATCTATTCAAAAACTACATTCAGGCAGGTTACCCTCTGTTACCTGCTAGGGCTTACCACTGGCCTGATTTTGTCAGATCTCCATTCCCCAGCACATAGACTCATAGAATTGTAGAGTTGGAAGAGACCACAAGGGCCATCCAGTCCAACCCCCTGCCACGCAGGAATCACAATCAAAGTATGGCTGAAATCCATCCAAATAGATTGTAAATGTAAATGGGCTGAAGAAGAAAAGAGGGTAGATGGAGGGAAAAGAGGGCTTCATTAGGAGTGCACCTACCTATTTTGCAGTGCTCCGTCAGCTCTGTAGCTGATGAAAGATTTTATTTATATTGTAGAAATGTAAAGCGGGTGCAATTTTGCATTTATCATCTACTATTATATGGTAAGGAATTTCATTTTATAGCATAACCAATTACTTTCATCTGGTATTTACTGTACCATAACTAAATCATAAATAATGAGAGTGAGAAGAGCAGCCAGGCACAAATCTATCCAGATCCCTAACCCTCCAGGTGAACCATCTTAATGGGTCACCCACCTCTGCAGATGTTCTGAGTCCCAGCAAGTCTGAACCCACCAAGTAGTAATCTGTCCATGACAATGGAACTGTAGAAATTTCCTCAACTCCCAGATCACATTCACCCCACCCACTACAGAAAAAAGGGTCCAGAGTGTGCCCAGCTGCATAAATAGGGCCATATACCACTTGGAACAGAACCATGGTTGGCACGGCAGGCATGAAGTCCTGAGCTGCTCCCAACAGAGAAGCCTCAGTGTGGGTGTTGAAATTCCCGAGCACTACAAGCCGGGATGATTCCAACACCAACCCGGAAATCCTCCCTGGCTAGCTCAGGAAGGAAGACTTTTGAATAGCATGGTGGGCAGTACACCAACGGAATCCTCAGCCTGTCACAACCACCCAGCTTCCAGTAAACACAGCCAGAAAACACCTCTTTTCATATGATTACATCAGTTTGTATGGTGACAATGGTTATTAAGATTAAGCAAACAGAAACAAAATTTATTAAATGCAGTACTAAATGCATATTACTATTATTATTTATGATGCTATGAATAACTTTTTTTATCATGACAGCATGCACACAGGAACCTAAAACAGAAGGGAAATCTAAATCCCAGCAATTTCATGCTGACTGAATACCAGTTGAAAAATAAGCAATATCTCAATGAAATCTAAACAATTCTAAATGAGCTGTGTATTTTAAATTAAATGTATTAGAACTTCAAAGAGTGAGAACCACACCACTTTTTAAAAAGTGATAGAAAGGAGCAAAGTGAACTTATTAATTTAAATATGAAATAATGATAAAATGGCAAAATATTTTTCATTTAAATTGTTTTACCATACTTTCTTTCTGTTTCTCAATACCCATATCACATGCATACATACACACGTGTGCTTACACATACCTGTGTGAATTTATCTGCGTGTGGAAAAGTGATTAACAGAACAGAGGAACTAGGATTCCTAAGGTTTCTTAATCTCAAGGAAACTAATGATAATAGCTTCCAGTTCCCGGTGCTGGCTGGTGGTTTCCATGTCACTTTAATTTGAATTTTGAAGGGGGTATCCAAGGTGCTGCACTTACCTTGAGGGTATGGTTCAGCACCTGGACAGTGTATTTGAAGTTTGAATTAAAACCCATAGCAGCTACACCACCCAACTGATATGAAAGCCACCAGGGCCAGTTCCTGCTGTTGCAAGCTACAGTTCACTTGAGTATGCAATCCTTGGAATAGTCAGAAGCCATTAAGAGCAATCTCTTCCTGGAAGTTCAGACTACGCTTAAGAAAAGAGAAAACATCAGTGCAATCATACTGCAGCCATTTACTTACAATGATTAGCAAATTTTTAAAAGAGTATTAGGCAAGATGGCAGTCTTTTTCAAGGAAATATATTGGAGAAGGTAGCAATATATTTCAAAGAACTGAGTTTTTAAAAAAGCAAGTAGATAATACTGCTGTTAGGATCTGTACAAATTGGAGGGGGAAATATAACAAAAGCTCATTCTTTGGACCTTATAGCAGATAAGAGTGTTTATATGTTTATCTCTCCATTATGTTACAGAGATCCACATGCTTGATCACAGAATCATCAAACTTGTCATGTTATTTAATGAGCTCAAAACAAAGTCCATAGTAAGGTTTTGGACCTGATCAATCCATTATTTGGGGCATTTTTCAAACAAATATTCCAGATTTTCAAAATTTAGAATGCCCATTTATGAACTGAATTTAGCCAAACCCCGATATTTATAATTTGGATGACAATCCTGAGCATTTTCATATAAATTCAGGACTGATCAGAAAACTGGGCTTTTTCAAGAAAATTACTCTTTATGCTGTTCCACTTTGCATAGAAGGTGTTTACATGAAACAAATTCTAAGAACTGTAGGCATTACTTCTCAAACTTTTATTCCATTCAAATCATAAGCTAAACAATCAACATCAACTTCAGCAATGTCAGATGAATTTCCTAGTAAAAGAAACTTTTTCCAGTGTCTTCTGACTTATGAAGCACCCCCTTAGGTCTGAAAGGCAGTAAGATTTATATACGGTTATATACAGTAATTCAGTCAATTCATATAATTGTCAGTACACCTTCTATATAAGAACCTGTATCAACAGGAGCCACAGCAAATTATAATTGCCATATTCATCTGAATAATTTAAATGTTTAACTGAATTGTGAGGCAATATATAAACTTCATGCTACAGTCATTGCAATAGTGTTGTAAAATCAAGCACTTCTCAACTCAGCTAATTTTTAAAGAAATTATCCTTATAGATTTTGAGCTTAAATACAATATCACACCAAGCATGAATGATGAGAAAACAATTCAGCACAACTTAGTACATCAATTAATGTTCTGTGGTTATTACAAGTAAATTTTGTAAGGCTTGTGGTTATGAATTGCATAAATATTGATAAATGACAAAGTTACTTGGGTCACCCATATAGACAGGAATATATACATAGCAGCATGTTGATGTGTTTGACCAAAAAAGTAAAAAGTAAAGAGGAAGCATAAATTAATCCAATTCAGTACTACATAGTCATTGGCAGAATGATATGCCACTCTGAGCTTATAAAGGTTATTTTTCTGTACTCATACAGGTTGGAGTTTCTGGAAGTAATCTTTCAAAAGGTCAGGTTTCCAAGTGCTGCCTATATGTTCTGAAGGCAGACAAGTGGTTATGGCGACCACTAAAAATGCTCTTTCTCTTATTCACATTTCCCCAGCTTGGTACCCTACAGTATTACAGTACAACTCCCATTATCTCCAGCCAGATGGGAGCTGTAATTCTACACATCTAGAGCGAACTAGGATGGGAAGGTTGCTGTTGGACACTATGATCCTGTTTGTTGCCCTTGCAGATTGACTTGCTAGGTGATATTTTTATGAAGACCATATCAAGGGTTTCATGATACATGGGAAAATATGCAGTTTTCAAACTTTTCTGTTCACCAGCTGGTCTTCAGTTATCTATGCATTATATTTTAGCTGTCCCTTAAATATCTTGACCATGTTGACATCATCACCATTTCCTAAATGACTGAGACTGAAGCATCCATCATTATAAACACAAAATTATTTACCTGTGAAAACACTGGATATTCTGAAGGAAAAACAAAAGCCAGCAAGTGGGAACAATGCCCCACACTCAACATGATTTACTATGAAAACAATTTCTATGATCCCGTTGTTAAGATGTAACTAGAACTCCCTAAAGTAAATGTGTTAAATAGCACAGCCAACTAGTGTAATAAACAGATGGTGAAAATGTCTTCTGCATGGTAGTCTGCTAATTGATTTGTGTATAGCGTGCAAGGGGGGTGGATACCCTCATTAGCCAAGACATTCTACCAGTGGCAATCCCAAATGCATATTCATCATCAGATTCAGTGCCCTTGTCATTCTTCAGCCCACCTGTTGGGCTAAAAACCTGGTTGATGCAGATGCCAGACTAAAATGAAATCATTAAAATATCATCTTTATTCAGAAGCCATAAATAAGTAATCACGAGTTGTCATATTTGGGTTGGTTTTCAGTGTAAATAGTAAGCACCACATTTCACACATATTGCAATTTGGGTTTATTGTGCTAACAAGGTGGTGCCTGTGGAAACGCTAGTTCAGCTCTTCACACGGGTGTCCAAGGATGTATGGTACATTGCCCTGAGCCTTACCCAGCTGTCATCTTTCCTATTATGTGAATCTGTCTTGTCCTTCCCTTTCTTATTGGCTGCTCAGTTGTCACCAATGTTTTACTTATTTTTGTAACTCCTACATATGCTGAGGAGAGAACTATTTTTCCACTATTAAAAACAGATGGGGGAATGATCAATCCATACCAATCTATGTCCATTAGTCCCAATCTGAATTGAACTGATTTCCTCAAATATACTCCATCACAGCTTTAAAAAGAACAAAAAACAGTTGTACACCTTTGCTGCTGCTCTTGCTCCCATTTCTTTGTCATGCTTTATACAAACCTACCCCCTTTTGTTTGCTTCCTTTGTTTCCTTTCCTGCATTTTCAACCAAGGCTGCACCATAATGCTATGTGCATTACAGCAGTTGTGAGTTAAATAGTACAAGCATCGTTTTGATTAAATTTCACATATCCCTTAGGTGTGTGGCCCTTGAGTACTTGCTCAACATGAAGTAGTTTCTGGAACTTTTGAAGCCATGAGGAGGACCTCCTCCTTTTTTTGACAGGGAGCTTATTTGGATAATCCCTTCCTCACCATTGCCCTGCATTCAGGCAGAAATATTCAAATGGCTATCATGGGAAGTGGTTCATCTCTTGGTTGATTGTTTTTGAAGACAGTTATGTGAACTCCCTAACCATAAAAAAAAAAGAAAAAAAAAGAGGAGGAGGCTATTAGGTGGTATTAGTAATTTGGTCAGTGCTGCCCTTTCTCAAAGCAATCCCATCACCCTGCACTCTGTCATTTTTAATCATAGCAGCTTCATTATGTCTTTAGATATCAAACATGGTTAGTGAACACAATGTTTTCAGGGATATAATGGGCAAAACTTTTTGCGGGGTTCCGCAATGCATTTGTTTGTCAAGGCATGGTGCCAGTGATCTGCTAAATTATATCACTTTCTTCAATGAAAGCAGTCTAATAGGGGCATGAATCATGGGAACAGCACAAACATAGAGAGAATAAAAATGAGAATAAAAGACAAATTATTTTATATCCATCTTATTCTTCCTCTATTTATAATTGGAAATATGTAGTAAATAATTGGCTGCTCCACATAAAAACAATACAAAAGAATGGATCTAGTCCTGTATCAGCACAACTCTTTGGCATTCTACAATACTATAGATGTACATACTACATTTGGGGAGCCAGCATGGCAGAGTGATTTGAGTGTTGGATTATGACTCTGGAGACCTGGGTTTGAATTACCACTCAGCCATGAAGACCTATTGGGTGACCTTGGGCAAGTCACACACTCTCAGCCTTGGGGGAAAAAAACCATGATAGGTTTGCCTTAGGGTCACCATAAGTCAGAAATGACTGGAAGGCACACAACAACAAACTCTTCACAAAGAATTTGCTTAAATTGCAAATCTGTATACCTTTGTTGATATGATACTAAATAATAATGATAATCCACTTGTTAGAAATGTTGGTGCTTGAAGTGAAGCCAAAACTTTGATCAAACTGCATAATAAATGGCATTAACAAAAAATAGTGTCAGAAAAAAAATCATTTTCACAATGAAACAGGACAAAGCCTGTTCTTCGTTACCTAGTGGTGTGTGAGTTCATGGATCACAGTATCATCAAGTGATGGCTATGGTTAAGAAAATATTTGTATTATAAAACTAATTTAGTTCTTTAAATATCCAGGAAATTTTCCCTTGGGGTTGAAATGTTTTCTCAAAATGTGTTAACTTCAAGCAAGCAGTCAATTACTTTTCTATACCCAGTCTTTCCCTCAAACTAAGGACTTTTTCGGATGAGGGTTTATAACGCTAGCAGCCTCATCCCCATTGCGAGGCTGCTGCGCTACAGGGCGTCCCTTTCAGATGACGCTCTGCCCTTCTGATCCTCTGCCGGTACTGTTGTGTAACCACGGGGATGCAGCAGTGTTATATTTGGCGGTTTTCTAATCATGAAAGTTGATCGTGATTAGAAAACCGCCAAATATAACGCTGCTGCATCCCCGCGGTCATGCAACAGTACCGGCAGAAGATCAGCAGGGCAGAGCGTCATCCAAAAAAGACACCCTGCAGCGCAGCAGCCTCACAACGGGGATGAGGCTGCTAGCGTTATAAACCCTCATCTGAAAAAGTCCTAAGACTCAAGGCAGCTTACAAAACAGAGAATTATAATAAAACACACATGGTTAAACATACAAAAAATTGAAATTAAAACTGTATTAAACTAACAACAAAATTAACATTGTTAAAACATTACTTTAAAAGAAAGAATAAAAGGATTGCAGCACAATAAAAATCCGTTTAAACAAAACAATTTCCAAAGCCCAGTGGAATAAAAAGATCCTCCCAGTACCACTTTATGAGTTTCCCCTCCAGGAAGGAACAAAGCCACTGCTAAAACAGTGCCTCAAGTCCCATCCCATATAGAAGCAGTCCAGATGGATACCGTGGTTGATGGTACTGAATGTTGCTGAGAGGTCCAACAAAACCAAGAGAAACACACTTCCCCCTGTCCAGTTCCCAGCGAAGCTTACCCACCAAGGCAACTAAAGCTTTTTTCTGTCCTATAATCAGTCATGAAGCCAGTCTGAAGTGGATCCAGATAATCTATCTCATCCAAGATATGGGAAACCACCATATACTCTAGCACCTTGCCCAGAAATTGAGTATTAGTGACTGGCTGGTAATTATTTAAGAGTGGGATTCAGCAAGATCTGTTTTAACAGAGGCTTTACAACTACCTCCTTTAGACATTTTGGAATCATGCTTTGCTAGGACAATGCATTACACACTCCCATTACTCACATAGCCAGTCTACCTCTAGCCTTTTTGATATACCACAAATGGCAAGGAATTACACAAACATGGTTGCTCACTTCACCATGGATCCTCTCCATATCCTTAGGCTGTACATGTCAAAAAACATCCATCAACATTAGACAAGCAGGAGTCAAAGTTACACCACTGGATATATATTAATTATACCATCCAAATCAGAATGGATCTGAGCTATTTTATCTACAAAGTACTTAACCAATTGTTCACAGCACACTATTGAGTGGTCTAGATTCTGCTCTTGTGGGCCAAGAAACAGGTCCACTGTACAGTTCTTTTAAAATGTAGTAGTGACAGAGAAAAGAGACTTTTCTGATGACTACATTGCCACGAATAGGCCTTCAAACAGGCTCTAGCCCATGTTCAGTTGGATTTGATCCATGTTTTCTGCCAACATTACTCTACTTTCACTGATGTGAGACCTTAGGGAAGTCACATTCTGTCAGCCTTAAAGGAAGGCAATTGCAAACGTTTGAACAAATCTTGACAAGAAAATCCTGTGATAGGGTCACCATAAGTAGGAGACAATAAGACAAGGAGATATTTGTACTTAACTAGCAGCTCTTCTAGAACAATGATATGTCCAGAGCACTCAGGGAAGAAATGTCAACCACCAGCTACCAGGTAGAGAATAGAGAGCTCTGTCACCAATGACAACCATGCTACAATCAAGACTACCATGCTTCTCCTGACAGTCTTAATCCACCCTGTACTCTTCAAAATTGGCACAGAACAGCCAGAATGTTACATTCTGTTGGGTAACTTAAGTTTAGCTGGGTGCTTTGATTTTTACTATAGGTTCTCAATTGTTTCTCTATTACTGGGGACAGAACAGAAATTACGGGGGGCAAGACAGAAACTGGAGCAAAGCAATCCATCTTATTTTGTTTAAATTGGCATGCAAACTCACTCATTTGTTTCATTAGCTTACTAATTTTTCAGCAAAACCTCCATACCGCAATAGCATTGACTTTCTCTTGTTAACCGACACAAGGTCTTGTGTTGTACTACCACAGGACACACGTAATCAGATGCTACTACAGTGTGTCCATGTTGAAGAGACTTTTGTTTTCTCCATCTGTGACTACTTTTTAAAGCCATTCTTAGGAGATTTTCAGACAACACTGTTATAGTGTTACTATTCCACTTTATTTGCTATGGCTGCCTCCTGTTGAATCATGGGATTTGCAGTTTAGGGAGAAAGCCAGAGCAGTTAAAGTGGAGTAGTAACACTATGGAGATTTTCAGACTACACTGTTATAGTGTTACTATTCCACTTTAACTGCTCTGGCTGCCTCCTATGGAATTCTGGGGTTTGTAGTTTAGTGAGGCCTAAGATCTCTGGCTGAGAGTTGTAAATGCCCCTCCCTAAACTGCAATTTTAAAATTAAGGGGCCTACCAGAAAAACTATATGAAAATTTACAAGAAAGGCTAATTCCAACACTAGCAGAGTATATAGAAGTGACCGAAGAATGTCTGGGGCAGGAATTGGATAAACTTTTTAGAGCAAACTCGGCAATAGCAAAGGAAATAAGATTACCCAGAGATATTGTGGTTTCATTTATAAGAACAAAATTTAGGGATAAAATAATCCAGAAAAACTATACAGAAAAATTAATAATTGAAGGGAAAATACAGATTTATAAAGATACCCCAATGGACATTCTTAAACGGAGACAAGATTACAAACCTCTGATGCGAAAATGAACAAGAATGGGAGTGAATTATAGATGGGAGCGAATTGAGGGGGTTTCTTTTTCATATCGACAAAAAAGATACAAAATAAATACGATGGAAAAGGTAACAGAATTTTTGAGAAATATAAATGAAGAAGAGCAAAGGTATGAGGAAAGAAGATGGAGGGAAAAGAGTAAAAAGGAAGAAAGTGGAGATTGAATAAATGCAGAAGCGATAAGGCACTCAAAAGAGAATAAAGATAAAGAGGAGGAGGATGAAGAAGAAGAAGAACTAAAAGAAGGGACATCTGAAGAAGAGGAAAGGAAAGAAGATATGGTGGAAGGTGGTGAGGAGGAAAAGGAGGGAGAGTTATAAGAATGTTATTGAACATAAAATCATGGAATGTAAAAGGACTAAACAGAACAAATAAAAGGAAAAAAGTCTAACACCTTTTAGAAAAGAACAAAGTGGATGCTATTTGCTTGCAAGAAGTAATAATAAGGTATAGAGATATTGGATATATTAGAAATAATAAATTAGGTCAAGAATTGTCATCACTTTCACAGAAAAAGAAAAAGGGAGTGATGATTTATGTGAATAAAAAATACGAAGCAAAACAGATTATTAATGATAATGAAGGACATATGGTTGGAGTAGAAATCAAGCTTACGAACATGAAAATATATTTGATAGCACTCTATGCCCCATTGGATAAAAAAGATAAATTCTACAGGAAGTTGCAATCAGAAATGGGAAAATTGGAAAAAGGAACGATAATCCTCACAGGAGATTTCAACAGAGTCTTAGATGGAAGAAGAGACAGATCAGGTTCCAAAAAGGAGAGCCATGGTAGACTTCCAAAAATATGTTTTGATACGATGGATGAGTTCAAGTTGGTTGATCTCTGGACATCAAAGTACCATATGGAGAAAGGGTACACTTTTTATTCAGACATTTGTAAAACGATGTCCAGAATAGAATGTTTTGGATAACAAAGGATCTGCTACCTAAAGTTAAATCGATGGAGATACTATCAAAAAATGTATTGGACCATAACCCGATAAAATTGGATTTAATACTACCTAAGAAGGAATATATTTGGAGGTTAAAAGAAAGTGTATTAAAAGAAGACAACTTTGTGCAGAGAATGAGAGATAGAATAAAATGGTTCTTTGAAGAAAACAAAAAGGAAGACACTATGATGAAAGTAATATGGGATGCATTCAAAGCAACCATCAGAGGTATTTTCTTGCAGAAAGGAGCGGAAAATGTCAAGAAGTGGAGGGATAAGAATCAAGAGCTTCTTCAAAATTTAAAAGAAAAAGAAAAAAAATTAAGAGAAAAACCTCAGAATACAACCTTACAAAAGGAAATAAAGCTATTGACAAGCAAGATTAATGAAAACATGATAGAGGAAATAGGACATAAATTAAGGAAAGTGAGACAAAGGTTTTTTGAACAAGCCAACAAGACCGGACAATGGCTTTCTTATAGACTCAAAAGAGATATGGAGAGGAAAAACATTACAGAAATCAAATAAGAAGGGAAAACCTTGACAATGCAAGAAGACCTTAAAAGTGCTTTCTTTAAATTTTATTCTTTATTATATGAAGCACAAAATCAAGAAAGCGGATGGGAAGAAAGAATGGTTAAATATATAAAAGAAAATAAATATACAATACTGTCAGAAGTACAAAGATTGAAGCTATCATATCCATTTAATGAGGAGGAAATTACAACGGCAATTAAAAACATGAAGAAAGGGAAAGCATCAGGCCCAGATGGCTTCACGGACACATTTTATAAAATGTTCGAAAAAGAAACAATGCCATATTTTTAAAAGGTAATAAATTCAATTCATTCCAAAGGGATGCTGGAGACGTGGAAGGTGGCAAACATAACAGTGATACCAAAAGATGGGAAGGACAGAATTGATGTCAAGAATTACCGGCCGATTTCCCTCCTGAACGTGGACTACAAAATCTATGCAACAGTATTAGCCAATAGGCTTAAGGATGTCCTAAAGAATATAATACATAAAGACCAAAATGGTTTTCTCCCCGGGAGATCATTGTCGTGGAATATAAGAAATGTTATAAACATAATAGAATTTTTGGAGAAAAACAACAAGAGGAAAGCAGCTATAATATTCGCTGACGCCGAAAAGGCATTTGATAACGTAAACTGGAAATTCCTAATACAGACGATGGAAGAGCTGGGATTTGGCCACTTTGTAACACCTAATGTGGAGAAGATATATGCAGACCAAAAAGCTTATATTCTGATAAACGGGGAAAAAACACCAATAGTACAAATTCAAAAGGGTACAAGACAAGGTTGTCCTCTATCACCGCTGTTATTCATTACAGTTTTAGAAGTGCTAATAAATAAAATCAGAAAAGAAAAAGCAATACAAGGATTAAAGATTAAGAATCAAGTATATAAGATTATGGGATTTGCAGACGACTTAGCAATAACTCTGGAAGATCCAATAGAGAATGTAACTAAATTGATGGAAGTTAGAACAGAGTTTGGAAAATATGCTGGCTTTAAGATCAATAAAGATAAAATGATAATTCTTGTTAAAAACATTTCAAAAGAAGAAGAAAAAAATTAAGAGTAAGATCGGGGTGTAGAATAGAAAAGAAAACAAAATACCTAGGAATTTGGATCTCAAACAGAAATTTAGACCTGTACGAGAATAACTATATGAAAACTTGGAAATCGGTAAAAGAGGACATAGTGAAATGGCAAAAATTAAATCTATCCCTACTGGGGAGAATAGCTACAATAAAAATGTCTATCCTCCCGAAGATGATGTTCCTATTTCAGAATTTACCAGTCTTAGTGAATGAGAAACCATTTAAGCTGCGGAAGAAAGATCTAAGTGAGTTTATCTGGAATGGTCGAAGATCTAGAATAAAATGGCAAACTTTAACTGAAAGGACAGAAAGAGGGGGGACGAGTCTATCAGATTTTTATTTATATTATAGAGCATGCAATCTTGTCTGGATATCTAAGTGGATTGACCTAAAGGATGTAAAAATGTTAACACTTGAAGGTGCTGGTTTAAGATTAGGATGGCATGCCTATTTGGGATTTGATAAGGCTAAGGTACATAGGGACTTCAATAACCACATTATTAGAAAAGCTCTCCTGAAACAATGGCAAATAGTTAAACTGCAGTATTACCCTAAATTACCGGGATGGATATCCCCTCAGGAGGCTTTCTTTGGCAGATGGGGAAAAAGAGATGAAATGGAAAGATGGATAACATATAAGGATCTGTGTTTGAGGAACGAAGAAAATGTTATTGTCATAAAATCAAAAGAAGACATGATGAAAAATGGTTGGAAACTGAACTGTTTTTCGTATCAACAGCGCTCTCTCTCTCTCTCTCTCTCTCTCTCTCTCTCTGGCTTCTCTTCACAAACAAAGATTCAGGAAGGACTCATCCCACGCTTTCTGCAAGTGCGCTGATGACTAAAAAAGGCCAATCCGAGATAGACAAGTCCGGTTGCAGAAAGCACAGCAAAAGGTTTCCTTGGGTGATGTTTCTGGGTTGTGATTTTTTCTGCGTTGTTGTTTCTCTTCAAGACTTGTTCGGCGTGAGTTCTCAAATAAGGCTGCAGCATTGTGGATAGTGTGTCTCCATACCTCCCGATGTGAGGCCAGGGCGGACCATTGTTGGTGATCAATTTGGCCGAGCCTGAGATGTCGTTTCAGGGAGTCCTTGTATCACTTTTTTGGAGCATCCCTCTTATGCTGACCCATGGTGAGTTCACCGTAGAGTACTATTTTTGTGAGGTGATGGTCCTCCATCCTAGAAACGTGCCCTGCCCAGCGCAGCTGTGTTCTCAATATCATGGCCTCAATGCTGGTGATCCCTGCTTGCTCAAGGACAGCAACATTCGTCACATAGTCAGTCCAGTGTATATTTAGGATTGTGCGTAAACAGCATTGATGGAAGAGTTCGAGGAGTTGCTTATACAACTCCTCTCTAACAACAAGCTGTTATACAACAGCTGTATAATAGATTTAAACAGGATAGAGAGGAACTTGGCTTTATGGAAGAAGAAATAGACATGGATAAAATAATAGCAGACAAAAAGAAGAAGAAAATAGCAAAAATATACAATAATCTCCTCTTAAGAGAACAAGAAAAAGAAACAATTAGGGAGGCAATAATCAGCTGGGCAAGAGATTTGGGGAAAATAATTGAGATAGACGAGTGGGAAAATGCATGGGGAAAAACAAAAGTATTCACAGCTTGCCAGACCCTAAATTAAAATTACCTGAAAATAAGCAACAGATGGTATCTGACTCCAGAGAGGCTGAGTAAAATCTATGGTTAAAAAGAGATAACCTGTTGGAAGTGTGGAAAAGAAAACGTTTCGTTAATCTATATGTGGTGGAAATATCCATTCATTAAAAAATACTGGAGTAAGATCCATATTATTATACAAACAGCATTTTCTTTTCAATCACAAACTGTATTTACTGAACATTACGGCAATACTGGGAAGACAGGATGAAAGAAAATATTGGAGAATATTGCTATATTTATGCATAGCAGCACGCATGAATCGGGCCGCAAAATGGAAAAACAACGATCCACCTCAAATTGAGGAATGGCTGAATAAGGTTTTAGAAATGAAGGACAATGATAAATTAACGCACATACTGAATTAAAAAAAACATTGGGTAAAGTGGAATTGGAATGCCTACCAATAATAGAATACTATAAGAAATGGTGGAATATTAAAATTGATATTTAGAGAACTTAAAAAGGAAAAGTAGAGGGAAGCTGGAAATAAAAGAGAAATAAAAGATGATTAAAGGATGAATTGCAATTAGAGGAAAAAGTATGATAAGAGGAAGGAGGAGAAAGTACATTAATATGAATGGAAATAGGAAGATAAAACAAAACGTAGAAAATGAAAAAATTCTTTGGGTTATTTATACGGAGGAAGTCAGTATTTTAGATTGGTTAATGTATTTACTGAAACGGAAGCTAATTTGTGTATGAAAGAATGTATGTTATTGTACATAACGAGTATAAAAAATATAATTAAAAAAAGCAACCAATCTAAAATCACATTTAAAAAACAATAAATACAATAAATGGCCAGCAGACTAAAAAAGTCCAGGAGCTCCTGAGGCCGGGATCTAACGGATCTCGTTCAGTTTTAAAAATAAATATAAATATTACTTTGGTGCCATCATTTAAACTGACTTATTTTAATTTTTATCCTAAATCCTGTAGAGCATCTTACTACCCTTAACCTTAATAGTAGGTAGGGGCCCCACCAAAGATCTTGGCCTGAGGGCTCACTTCAGGATAGGGCCATGGGTGACTCCATGGCTAGGAATCTGTTCTACCAGCTTTGGCCTTTCAGGGATTGTGATAACTTTGCCAAAGTTGTCCCTGAATTTTTAACCTGGATTACTGTAATGTACTATATGTGGGGAAGCCCAAAACATGCCGGTGCTGTATAAAACTGTAGCTCACTTGCTGTCTGGAGCAATCAAAGCTTGCACAATTTATTCTCTTGGTTTAAAACTCCCAGAATGCCTCAGCCAGCATGATGAGTCACCATACCACCTTGAATACACTTGATCTCATCTCATTTCAGAAACTAAGCAAGGTCAGGCTTTGGACAGGAGACAACTAGGGAATACCAGAAATTCCCATGTAAGGCTAGGACAGCAGCTTCCTATATTAAAAAAAAAGACAACATTTCCAAGATTTAGAAGCAACTTATTGACAATATTTATTTATTTGTTTGTTTGTTTGTTTATTATTGATGCCAGGCAATTTAAAACTGGTAAAGCAATTTTAAATAATGTAATCATAGGATTCATGCAGCCTGGATAAAATCAGTTATGCCCAAAGGCTTTAATAAAAAGCATTGACACCAATTAGGCCTCCAAGGGGAGCAAATTCCACAATTCGGATGCCACTGCAGAGAATGCCCTCTCCCATGTCCTTCCATGACATATTTCCTTTACTGGTGGACACAGAGGAGGGCCCCTCCAATAGATCTCAATTCTCAGGCAGGCTTGGAATATAGAAAGAAGCACTCCCTCAAGTATCGAGGTACCAAACCATTTAGAACTTCAAATCTTATATTTAGCACCTTCAGTTCAGACCGGAACAGTATTGGCAGCCAGTGGAATTCCTTCAGAACTCGTGTTTTATGATATCTGTATGGAATTCCGGTGAGCGGTCCAGCTGCTGCATTTTACACTAGCTGCACTTTCTGAGTTATCGTCAAGGGAACCCCTATATCAACTGCATTGCAGTAGTCTAATTGAGAAGTTATCAGTATATGGACTACTTTAAATAAGTTATGCCTGACCTGGAAAGGCAGTAGCTGGAGGACCAGTCAGAGCTGGGCCCAAACACTCTGAGCCATTGAGTCTATCTGGGCCTCCAGTGACAAGGATGGATGTAGGGTTATGCACCAGCTTTTCAGGGGGAGTACAACTTCTTCCAGGAGAAGTAACCTCACCAGTTCCCAGATATGAGAACCACAAGTGCACAGAGCCTCCGTCTTATCAGGATTCAGCTTCAATTTATTGGCCCATTACATAATCCATGCACTGCTCCAGCACCTTCATAGCACCAGCCGACTCAGATGATAAGAGGTAGAGCTGAGTGCCATTAGCATACTGACAGCACCCAACTCAAAAACTCCTAATGACTTCCCCCATAGGTTTCATATAGACATAGAACAGCATGGACAACAGAAAGTAAACATGTAGCACCTCACATCACAATGCCCATGGGGCTGAGCAGGAGTCATAGAATCATAGAATCATAGAATCATAGAATTGCAGAGTTGGAAGAGACCACGAGGGCCATCCAGTCCAACCCCCCTGCCACGCAGGAAATCACAATCACAATCAAAGCATCCCCGACAGATGGCCATCCAGCCTCTGTTTAAAGACATCCAAGGAAGGAGACCCCACCACGCTCCGAGGGAGTGTGTTCCACTGCCGAACAGCTCTTACTGTCAAAAAGTTCCTCCTCATGTTGAGGTGGAATCTCTGTTCCTGGAGCTTGCACCCATTGCTCCGTGTTCCAGTCTCTGGAGCAGCAGAAAACAAGCCTGCTCCATCCTCAGCGTGACATCCCTTCAAATACTTAAACAGGGCTATCATATCGCCTCTAAACCGTCTTTTTTCCAGGCTAAACATACCCAGCTCCCTAAGTCTCTCCTCATAAGGCATTGTTTCCAGACCTTTCACAATTTTAGTTGCCCTTCTCTTGATGCCTCTCCTCCAATGCCACTCTCTGGAACTGACCTAGCAGATAGGAGTGGAACCACCGTAACACAGTGCCTCCTACTCCCTTCTGCCAGAGTCAGGCCAGTAGGATACCATGTATGATCATATCAAAAGCTGCTAAGAGATCCAGGAAGTTCAACAAGGTAGCACCCCTCCTGTCTTTTCCCATGAGTAGGTAATCAGTCAGAGCAACCAAAGCAATCTCATTACCATCCTCTGGTCTGAAACCAGACTGGAATGGGTCCAGATAATCTGTTTCCTCCAAGAACATCTGAAGCTGCCTGGCCATCACACATTTGAGCACCTTGCCCAAATACAAGATAATAGTGACGGGGCAATAGTTCTCATATACTCCTGGGTCCAGGGAGGTTGTCTTCACTACACTACAGCCTCCTTCAAGGCAGTAGGTACCTCCCTCTGACATAATGAGGCATTTACCACCTCTTGGACCCATCCAATCAATCCATGTCTGCTAGCCAAGACAGGCAAAAGTCAAAATGACATATGGTGGAACACACCAATTCAAGCATCTTGTCTATATCATCAGACTGCAACAACTGACGTTGATCCCAAGAAAATTGACTAGATGGTGCACTGGACAGCTTCCTGGACACTATAATAACTGTGCATCAAGTTCTGAATGAATATGAACAACTTTCTCCACAAAGTGCTGACAAATTTATCACAGCAGACAACTGAGAGTTCTAATCCTGGCTTCTCTGAGCCTGAATACAAAAGATTCTTCACCATTCAGAAAAGCTCTTCTGGAGGTGCGTAAGCTGAAGGTAGAATAGAGGAGGTATAATTTCTTTTTGCCACATTCACTGTTACATAGTAGACACAACAAAAGGTCTTTGCCAATTTTTGGTTGTATCCAGCCCATGACCTATGCCCCCTGTAGTCTAGAATCATAGAACTGGAAGAGACCACAAGGGCCATTTAGTCCAACCCCCTGCCATGCAGGAATACCCAATCAAAGCATTTCCAACAGATGGCCATCCAGCCTCTGTTTAAAAACCTCTGAAGAAAGAGATCACCACACTCCCAGGTTGTGCATTCCACTGACAAACAGCTCTTGCCATCAGGAAATTCTTCCTAATGTTTAGGTAGAATCTCTTTTCCTGGACTTTGAATCCATTGCTCTGTGTCCTAGTCTCTGGAGCAGCAGACAACAAGCTTGCTCCATCCTCAGTAGGACATCCTTTCAAATATTTAAACATGGCTATCAAGTCACCTCTCAACCTTGTCTTTCCCATACTAAACATACCTAACTCCCTAAGCCTCTCTTGCTAAGGCATGGCTTCCAGACCTCCCACCATTTTGGTTGCCCTCCTCTGGACATGCTTGTTTGTCCATATCCTTCTTGAATTGTGCTGGACACAGTATTCTAGGTGAGGTCTGACCAAAGCAGAATAGAGTGGTGCTATTACTTCCCTTGATCTAGACACTGTATTGCTACTGATTCAGCCTACAATTGCATTGACCCTTTTAGCTGCTGCATCACACTGCTGACTCATGTTCAGCTTGTGGTCTACTAAGATTCCTGGATCCCTTTCCCATATACTGCCATCAAGCCAGGTGTCACCCATCCTATATCTGTGCATTTCATTTTTACTGTCTAAGTGTAGTATCCTACATATCTCCCTGTTGAAATTCATTTTGTTAGTTTTGGCCCAGCTTTCTAATCTGTTGAGGTCATTTTGGATTCTGATCCTGTCCTCTGAGGTATTAGCTACACCTCCTAATTTGGTGTCATCTGCAAACTTGATAGGCCTGCCCTCTATTCCCTCATCCAAGTCATTGATAAAGATGTTGAATAGCACTGGGCCCAGGACAGAACCCTGTGGCACACCACTAGTAATTTCCTTCCAAGATGAAGAGGAGCAATTGGTGACAATCTTTGGGTTCATTCCATCAACCAATTACAAATCCACCTAACAGTTGCATTGTCTAGCCCATATGTTAATATTACTAATTTTTTTGCAAGGATATCATGGGGCACCTTATCAAAGGCCTTACTGATATCAAGATACACTATATCCACAGCATTCCCTTCATCTACCAAGTTTGTAACTCTATCAAAAAAAGAGATAAGATTAGTCTGGCATGACTTGTTTGTGATAAACCCATGTTGACTATTAGTGATCACGCCATCCCTTTCTAAGTGCTTACAGACTAACTGCTTAATAATCTGGTCTAGAATCTTTCCTAGTATTGGTGTCAAGCTGACTGATTGGTAATTATTTGGGTCTTCTTTATTTCCCTTTTTGAAGATGGGGACAACATTTGCCCTCCTCCAGTCTGCTGGGACCTCTCCTGTTCTCCAGGAATTCTCAAAGATTATTGCATGTGGTTCTGAGATTACTTCTGCCACTTCTTTTAGGACCTTTGGATGTAGTTCATTTGGCCCTGGAGACATGAATTCCTTTACACTAGCCAGGTATTCCTCTTTACTATTCTGTGCTGCATTTTCCCTACTGCATTTTCTGCTCTATTTTCCTCAGGTTGAGCATTGTTCTCCTTTTGGGAGAAGACCAAGGCAAGGAAGGTGTTCAGTAGTTCTGCCTTTTCTCTGTCTCCTGTTAGCATTTCACCATCTTCTCTGCATCTGCCCTACCATTTCCTTGTTCTTCCTTTTGCTACGAACACAACCAAAAAAAGCCCTTTTAAAAATCTCTCTAGCAAGCCTGAGCCCCACCTGTGCTTTAGCTTTTCTGATATTCCCTCTACATGAGCTGGCTATTTGTTTGATTTCTTCTTTGTTGATCCCCCACCCCTTTTCCATTTCTTGCACATGTCCCTTTTAAGTCTTAGCTCAGTTGACATCCATCCTGGTTTCTTTAGACACCTCCCCTTTTTCTGCCTCATTGGAACTGTTTGAAGTTGCGCCTTCAATATCTCACTTATAATAAACTCCTATCCATCATGAACTCTCTTCTCTTTTAGTATTCCTGTCCATGGGATCACTGTGGAGAGTATGTGATGAGCATCTGATGGAATGTTGAGGAGTGAATGGGGAGAGAGCATGAAGGAGCCAATCCTGTGGTAGGAAACTGGTATGGTATGGGAGGGTCAAAGTGAAAGGAGGTGGAAGACAGTTGAAAAGGAGAGTTGAAGATGTGATGTAATGAGGAGAGGGCTGGAATGTTGTATGGTTGTGAGTGCAGCTGAGGGATTGTATTTACAGTAGGAATATTGTTGAGAGGAATAGAAGCTAATTGGAATACAGAGTGAGAGGAAAGAAAGAACCTAATAACATGGTATTGAGTCTGGCAGATTCTGAAATTACATGGTCACCACAGAGTGGGACTAGCTACCAGTTTGAAGTTAACCAAGTTGGAGACAAAGTTCAAAGCATTTCTGTTATACTGTTTATGCAATAAATCATCTTTATGTTTTGTTTATCAAATCCAGGTCCCGTCTACACGGTAAAAAAAATATGTACGCTGTTTGGAAGATCGCTCTTCCATACACACAGCTGTTTGGATTCATATGTGTCATTCAGAAGGAGGGCTAGCGAATCCCCCATAAACTACGTGGATTCGGCGTTTGGGAGGATTAGCGGATCTCGGGGTAAAATACGTACAGCTGTTCAAGTGGCTGATGGTCTGTATGCCCTGTTTGCACACATATGAACAGGCAGTGTAATTTGATTGGCTGGCTGAGTAGAGGAGGCGGGGCTAGCAAGGAGGGGAATTGGGAGCGGCCGCCATGTTGGATTCCTGGCTAAGCGAGAGTCCGGTAAGTCCATGAATTTTATATATTTTTATTTTTATTTTACTTTGTAAATAGGGAAAACCGAATGTCTGCAAAGCAGGCGCCTTTTTAAATTAAAAAAAAAAGCGGTGGGAGATTTATAACTGCCACTTGGCTTGCTCGCTCCAGCCAGCTGGGGAAGGGGTTTACCCCCAAAATGGATTTTTTTAAATCGTACAGACAGACCCCCAGACTCCTCATGAATACTTACTAATATTTATTTGACACACTAACCCTGTAATTAAATACACATTAATACAAGTAATATCCATTGCAAGTAAAACCCCAATCCAAGGAAGGGATAAGGGGGAAATTTGACATAAAGGTGGCAACTGTGGAACTGCGGTCTCCACAGGTATTTATTTGGTGACAGTGTAAGTGATGAGGCGGTCAGGTTGAACAGTGACATAAATTCAGCTGGTGCGCCTATGTGTTACAATCAACCCTAGTAATTTCCTTAGGTTTTTTGAAATCAGCTTTCTTAAAGTCTTGAATGCATGTCTGCTTATGCTTGTCTTCCCTTTTCTTCTGTATAACAAACTCTAGGAGAACATGGTCACTCTCTCCTTTTTCCAGCCTGTTTCATTGCTCATAGACCTTCTGTAAACCAAGTGAATTATGGGCTCTGCATCACTGGGTGGGTGTTCAGGAGAGATTACATCAATGGTCCTTTCCACGTCACCATTCCATAGTAAGACCAAGGCATCGACAGAATCACCAGCCCTGTCAGCTGAAAAATCCACCAGAGCATTTAGGAATCGTGATTACAGTAGGACCCTTGTATCCACTGGGGATTGGTTCTGGGGGGCCCTGTGGATACCAAAAACCATGGATAATAGCGAACACCATTGAAAATAATAGGACTTCTGGTTTGAAATACTATACAGTTGCCTTGGGGGGCCTAGAAAATGGCTAGAGGGGACACATTTTCTAGGAAGACTCTATGATAGGTGTGCTGTTTTGTGTCCCGTTGATAATTGAATCAATGGATATGGGGGTCCTACTGTACATAAGAACTTTATTTAAAAAGCTACCCTGGCCACTAATAGTATCAAGCCAAGTAGAAGTCCATGGAATTTCTCTTTCTTTCTTTCTTTCTTTCTTTCTTTCTTTCTTTTTTACTACCTTCACTTTTTTTGGTTTTTGGTTTTTGCATTTGTTTAAGTGTTTTGGGAAAAGGAATTCTGGGTATTTCTTTTATTTATTTTTTCAACCACACAAGGTTTCATTTTCTGTATGTGCCCTGCACTAGCTATTTGTTTGAAATAAATATCTGGCATTCGGGGTCAAACCATATGATTACTATCATATGTAGCTTGGCCTTAGTTTGCAGCTAAATACAAGTCAACTACTTGAAACATAACACGTGAAAGAAGTTTTTAAAAAACAAAAATGGCTTTTTGAGTTATTGTTCTTGAAATACCCCTTTAGTGTTTTCTGTTTCTTGTCGGATATTGTTAATACAAGTAGTATTTGCATTGGTTACATGTATAACATCTAATATTCAGCATGAATACAATGTGAACCTATGTGAAAAAGAAGAAAACTGTGAGACATGGAGGAGAAATATATCCTCCACTGAAAAATAGGAATGAATATCTGTCTTCACAAAAATATGGAGGTGTCAGAAACTATCCCAACTGTGAAAGGTCAAATGTGATTAGGTTTCTCCCTCACAAAGATTAGAAAGGATTTACAAGATGACCTGTCAATACTATTTCTGCTGACTCTCAATTTACTCTTAATTTGGCAGAGGGGAAAACTACCATCATGTAATTGCATTTGATGAATGATTTTATATAGCAGTGTGATAGCTTCTGTATGCTATTCATTTAGATTACTGTTACAAAAGTGTGTGCATGTCTATATATATTCATTAGTTCCTCAGCAGGAGATTTGTACATTTTAGTGCAGTTGGAAATATTAGAATTGGTGAAGTTACATTTTTCATTTTAAGACAGAAAAGCAAGAGAAACCCTAGGCTTCATTTTAAAATGCCGAAGAAGAGCTGAGCAATACATCCTACAAATAAAACTTTCTCCATTTCTCCAGTGGACTGCACCAAACATTATACAAATATTCACTAAAATAGTGTGCAAATTTGGTGAAGGGATTTAGAAATATTCCAAGGAACACTTCTCCTTATTGGTGGGCCCACAGAGGAGAGATTATAGGTAGACAGTCAGATGAGGGCCTTGTAAGCTATAGCACTGGAGAGTTGGAATGGCCTCCTGAGAGAGAGATGCCCCACCACATCACTTCCTGTTTCAACACTGGTGATACACAATCACATTTAATCAGATTTTGTCTCCCAGAACTGTGTTTTGTATATATATCATACACTCCAACTGTCCTGATTTGCCAGGGACAGCCCTGATTAAGCGTCTATCCTCCCACTTTTTCAGCAGTATTTTAAAAATGTCCCAGTTTCTCCTTCCTTTCCCCACTTTCTTTCTTTGTCCTCAGCTTCCTTCAGTTGCTGAAAACTGAGTTCAAAGTGCTAAAGTGAGAAAGTAGTTTGTCCTCCTCACCGGGAGAGAGGAGGGGGAAATCTTGCCCTTCCCAGTAGGCATAGGCAAAAGCAAACTGCTGCACCCTCTCCTAGCTTGTGTGTTCTTCCTCATTAATAACTTTTGCCATCTTCACCTCACTTTGATGTTGCTTGGCCACATGTGACCTAGTTTTCATCTGTGAAATGTTGGAGGGTATGGCGCGGGTGTGGGCCTGCACACTTTTGCGGCTGTTGCTGTCTTTTGATTGTCTGAGGTTTATCTGTGCTATACATTTCTATTTTGTTATTTTCAACTTTACTGTAAGCAGCCTTGTGGTCAAGATTGTGGACTTCTCTTCCTATAGGATTTAGCTGGCTTGTTTCTTCCTTCAACTTAGTTCAGGTGGGTAATAAAAACATTATTATCCTCAATAGATTTTAGTGGTGCTTAAGTTGACTTGGAAGTTTTGATTCTATTATTTTTGCTCTTTTGGTTTTTTTTCTGCTTTACTGTTTGATTTGATTTCAATATTTGCTTTTGTATACTGCCTGGGAGTCATTGTTTAGTCTAAAAATGGTTTATAAATACAGATGTCCCTCCACATCCATGGATTTGGTATCCACAGATTTAAGTATTCACAGCTTGGAAATATTCTTTAAAAAAATAATAATCCAAAAAGCAAACCTTGATTTTGCCATCTTATATAAGGGACTTCATTTTGCTATGCTGTTGCATATAATGGGATTTGAGTATTCACGGATTTTGGTATCCACGGAGGGTCCTGGAACCAAACCCCAGCAAATATGAAGGGATTCAGTTCAAAATCAAACAGTAAGCCATTGCAAGTTGAATATTCCTGATCCAAAATGCTTGTGATCAGAAGTGTTTTGGATTTTGGATTTATTATATTATTATTATTATTATTATTATTATTTTATTTTGGAATATTTGCATGTACATATCTTGGACATGGGACGAAAATCTAAATGTGAAATTCATTTATGTTTCATATACACCTTACATATATTATAGCCTGAAAATAATTTTATACAATTTTTTTTTGTTTTTTTATTTTTATTTCAATACTTTTTAATGTTTTATTTAAATATTTAAATATTTTGGAACATTTTAAATTTCTGAATACTCAATCTGTACCTATTTTTGATGCATAAATCAAATAATTTGGAGATAACATTCTCCAAATTATTTTCCTTGCCTATATTCTCTTTTCATGCTCCTTTTATACACAAAATAGAAACTGAAAAGTGAGAAAATAAAAAGATAATGCTTATGTAGCATTTATTTCACTTTATTTGTCTGGGGTTGCTAACCATTTTGACTTTAAGTGGTGGTGATCAGTACTTCAACTCATGATAGGGAATTAGGTCTTCCTTATGATTCCCACATTTCAACTTCCAGTGTATTATCATCTTTGTCAGTATTTATTGTTAAGGCTTCAAACTTGGAGGATTTTTAATACTGGTTATTATGATTTAGAGCAAATTATCTGACATAGTTTAAAAAAAAGTACTGAATGCTCAATTGTCTCTGAGCAGCAGACACAATCCATGATATTTGCATTCTAATGATGGAACTATTTACATATTAACATTCATTTGAAATTACGTCACAATTTCTAGCCTCTTCAAGTTACTGCCATACTTCTGGACAATATTGTACTCTGTATGTTTCTTAATGAGACAGGCACCATATCTCATTCTTTTCCATTACATAATTTATGAGTTTGATATAAGGTCTAGAATGTCTTGGTAGAGTAGAGCAAAATACTTCAGGCTGCAATTTTATACACACTGTATTTGATAGCAAATCACACTGAACTTGGTGGGGTCAGCTTCTGATGCAGAAAAGTAAAAGAAGTATTATATCATAAAATTTTTGCTGATAGTCCTTTGTTCTTCTCTAAAAATTTTATCACTTCAAAATAGACGATCTATGGCGATTGGCAGGGGTAATTTAGGGGCAAGCTAAGGCCCTCAATGGGTAGGATTGTGAAGACTTCAGGACAGAAATGTACAGTTTGATGAAGAGAAGAAACCCTTACTCCGAGAAATGCAAAGGATGCTAGTTCTTCCTTGGCCACCTCTATGCTTGTTATGATTCTTGAAATGTACTTCTCACTTTCCTTTCTTTTTTCTTCTTATATTTTTTTCAGAACACATTTAACTGAAATGAGGACTGATGAGGACAAGGGAGAGAACTTTCTTAGTGGCTGCTCCTAGGCTATGGAACTCCCTCCAAGGAGAGGTTTGGCAGTCCCTTCTTCACTCTTTTTGCTGGCAGGCAAAGGTGTTTTTAAAACAAAACAAAAAACAACCCCAAAAAACAGTGCTTCAGCTTGTAACTGATTAGAGGAAAATAATTTTTAAACCGGCTATGCTGTAATTTTTTTTTTTTACTATGCTTTGAATGTGCTTTAACAGTTTAAAATAAATTTAAAGCATTATATATATTGTTTTAGCTATATGTTGTTTTAAAATATTGTAAGCTGCCATGGGTCCCATATTGGGAAAAAGGCAGATATCAAATAAGTATGTAAGTATTTTGAATGACAGTGAACAGTGTCCAAGACTGTTACGTAGGCATCTAAAACAGCTTCCACAGGTGGAAACAGGAGAGGCACAATCCTTCCTCCCTTCTGCAGCCATTCACAAGTCCTAAAAATATTCAAGCCTGCTCCAGAGGGTGGGGAAACTGTTTGGAATAAGTTTTTTTTTTTCCAGAGCTAGAAAACGCTAAAAGGAGAGTAGGTATTGTATACTTTGCCCCCCCACAAAAAAATTACCTATAGCTAATTTAATTTGATATCATTTTTTCTTGCCATGACTATTGGCACAGCTCCATATACCATATAGACCCCCGTATCCGCTGATTCATTATCCACTGATTCAGTTATCCATGGGACACAAAACAGCACACCTACCATAGAATCTTCCTAGAAAATACCTAGAGAGACAACCTCTCTAGGTGTTTTCTAGGTCCTCCAAGGCAAACTCTATGGTATTTTAAACCAGAAATCCCATTTATTTTCAATGGTGATTGCTGTTCTCCGTGGCTTTCAGTATCCACAGGGCCCCCCAAAACCAATCCCCCATGGATACAGGGGGCCTACTGTACTGTGAATTGCATGTTAGAAACTGTGCAGTTTTCTAACAATAGCAATTCCCCTGCAAGCTGCCATTGGCACAGAGACTGTTGATTTTTTTGGTGTCACTTTTACATTTCCCCACCTCTCCATGTTGCTATGATATGCGTAGTATGACATGCAATGGTTGTCATTTCTACTAATACTATACTCCAAAAAGGTAATAACTGTTTACAACTTGTTTCCTTATGGTTTTCTTCATTCTTGTTCTGCTGATGAATTATTGATAGCTGGAAAGGAGAGACTGGAAAGTCAATAGAGTTCATGACAGTTTAGAAGAGAACAGAGGTGATTAAAAAGTTTGCTGTTGTTAGAATGAGGAAACTACTAAGTAAACAATGTTTATGTCAATGGCAAGATGTTTCTGGAAGCAAGTTTATGCTGTAGGGGGAAAGGTCTGAGTTGCTTGGTTGAGTTGTAAGGCATATATGCCTGTGCAACCCAAAATATACATGGCAATCAATGCAGAAACACACACGATGTTCCTATATCAACTGCTGACTCACTAACAACTGGTCCCACTTGATGGTGCTTTGCTTCTTAACTCAGGGCAAGCAAGCATTGCAATTGTACTAAAAAAATGCAAATTACAAATCAGTTCTGGGAAAACACAAAATATTGCAATAAAATGATTTATTCAGCACATTCTTATCCCACTCTCCCCCCTCAAAAAAAAAAATTCTCAGAGTAGCTTACAAATACAGAAACAAAATAGTTCCTCCCATAACAGGCTTACTATCTGTAAGACACACACAAAAAAGAAAAGCGATCAGTAAAAAAGGGATGAGGAAAAAATATTGTACAATCTGCCTGTGAATCATGTGAATGTTCCCTAATGAAGTGAACATAGGATCTTCAAAACTGATAGTGTGGAAGTATAAAACACCTTCCAGTGTCTAGTTATTTACTACCTTTGGCAGCCTTTCCCCATATATACCTGCCAATATATTACAGTCTTAACCCATGGCCCTTCTTTTAGGTTAGGTGGTGGTAAATGATGACGGCCATGTTCCCATTCCCTGAGCTATTGTGTTCCCATTTTAAGAACTTCTCAAGTGCTAATGTCCTTTTTTAAATTTAGCCAGGCTGCAATGCGCTGTACATTGGCTACCTCTGAACCAAGTTTGGAAACTCCAATTAGTTTGAAATATGGCAGCCACATTGGTTAGAGGTACATCCAGGAGTGAGCACATTGTACCAAAATCACCCCACTGGCTGCCAATTAGTTTCTGAGCAAAGTGCAAAGTATTGAGTTGATTATGCTTTAAAGACTACTGTACATAGTTTGGGTGTAGATTACCTCCAGGATTGCCTCCTCCTGTACAATCCGCCCCAAACACTCAGGTCCTCTGGGGGACATTTACTTCAACCAGCCAGGAGTAGACTGGTAACTGTCACCCAGAGGACCTTTTCACCAGATGCCCCTAGTCTGTGGAATGACTTGCCAGAAGAGATTTGATAGCTAAACATGCTGTCTGAATTTAAAACAGGATTGTATTAAAGACCTATCTCTTCTGGCAGGCCAATCCAGTCAATTTTAAACTATGAGTTTTAAATTGGTATATTTTAAGTTTATGTACAGATGATTTTAATGTGTAATGGTTTTAATGTGTAACAAGTGTTAAATGGTTTTCTGTGTTTAGTTATATATTGTATTTTAATCTATGTTGTACTCTGTCTTGAGCCTTGAGGAGAGGCAGGTAAGAAATAAATGGACTTTATCATTATTAGAGGCGAAGCACAAAAATCAGTGTGTATAGAGCCATTGTACTGTCTATTTTCCTTTATGGGTCTGAAATGTGGGTCACCTATCGCCACCACTTACGACTCCTCGAACGCTTTCATCAGCACTGTATACTCACAATCCTAAATATACATTGGACTGACTATCTGATGAATGTTGCTGTCCTTGAGCAAGCAGGGATCACCAGCATTGAGGTCATGATATTGAGAACACAGCTGCGGTGGGCAGGGCACGTTTCTAGGATACTCTAGATCCTCTCAAAAATAGTACTCTACTGTGAACTTGCCACAGGTCAGCATAAGAGGTGTGCGCCAAAAAAGTGATACAAGGACTCCCTGAAACAACATCTCAGGCTCAGCCAAATTGATCACCAACAATGGTTCGCCCTCACATTGGGAGGCATGGAGACACACTATCCACAATGCTGCAACCTTATTTCAGAACTCACGCTGAACAAGTCTTGAAGAGAAATGACAACGCAGAAAGAATCACAACCCGGAAACATCACCCAAGGAGACCTTCTGCTATGCTTTCTGCAACTGGACTTGTTTATCTCGGATTGGCCTTTTCAGTCATCAGCACACTTTCAGAAAGCGCAGGATGAGTCCTTCCTCGATGCGGCCTTTAGTACAGAACAGGAATATCCATGGGCGGAGGTTATTAAAACCTCCACATTGTCATGGACGGATCATTTACTGGTCAAGATGAAGCTAAAAGCCACTGTATGCCCCACCAGGGGTGGCGGACCCATTAGAATGGTCCACCCTCGAAGGATAATGGAACCAATTGGATTCCAGAAAGCCTTGGAGGGTTTAATAGTTGGTAACGCTGGTGATTCTGCCAAAGCTTTGGTTAATATTTGGAACACCGACCTTACCAAGGCTATCAATATAATCACTCCCAAACGTCCTTTCCAGCCTGTTGTCCAGAAGCAGGCTGGACAACAACTAGAGTGCACCTGGCGGGAGACTCAATTCTTATCCGTCAAGACTCGTCATAGGAATTTCCTTGATTCCTATCAAGAGGCAATAAGTGCAGTGCAGAAATCTTTCTCCTCTGCATGTATTGCGTCTGCAGAGTCCTGTCCAGTGGAACTGTTTAGGTTGGTGGGGGAGCTGACACAGGTTCTACCTGCGCAGAACCTCTTACTTAAACTGACAATGGCCTGCTGTGACGCATTCAACAGCCACTTTACAGATAAAATCTCTCGGATAAGACCCGACTTAGATGCCAGTGTTAGGACAGAATCTATAGACAAGGTGTCCAGCAACTCCGTTGATGAAATTTTATTGGATCAGCTTCAATCTGTGAGTACCAATGACATGAACAAGCTCCTTGGTAGAGTGAGGAAGACAATCTGTCCACTCGATCCTTGTCAACTATTATTATTATTATTATTATTATTTATTTATACCCCACCTCTCTGTTAAAACAATCGGGGCGGCTTACAAAAATTAAAATACAATACAGATAAAATCCCAAAACACCACCCACCCCCATCCTCCCCCATAAAAAGATATTAAACAAATATAAATTAAAAAGCAACTAATCTAAAATCACATTTTAAAAACAATAAATACAATAAATGGCCAGCAGACTAAAAGAGGCCAGGAGCTCCTGAGGTCGGAATCTAATTAGGAAAGGCCTGCCGAAAGAGATCCGTCTTTAGTGCTTTTCTAAAGCTACTCAGGCTTGTCATCTGACGGATCTCGTTCATGGCTGGCCACCCAAGGGGGCGACGCATTGAGAGTATTCCTTAGGGACATTATCAATGCGTCTTTCAGGGAGGGGTCCGTTCCATCTTGTCTGAAGGAAGCAGCGGTTAAGCCGCTCCTGAAAAAGCCTTCCCTGGACCCTTTGGACAGGAATAACTATAGGCCAGTCTCCTTGCTCCCTTTTTTAAGCAAGGTGATCGAGAGGGCGGTCGTTTCCCAACTCCAGGATGTCTTGGATGAAACTGATTATCTAGATCCATTTCAAACTGGCTTTAGCACAGGATATGGAGTTGAGACTGCCATGGTTGCTCTGGCTGATGACCTTCACTTGGGGATCGACAGGGGTAGTGAGACCCTTTTACTGCTCTTGGACCTCTCAGCGGCTTTTGATACAATAGATCATTCCATCCTCTTGGATTGCCTGAGAGGGTTAGGAACTGGAGGCACTGCCTTGCAGTGGTTCCGTTCCTTCCTCTTGGGTAGACCCCAGAGGGTGAGGCTTGGGGACAGTTGCTCTACTAGAATAGAGTTTAATTGTGGCATCCGCAGGGCGCCATCCTGTCCCCGATGCTATTTAACATCTATATGAAGCCGCTGGGAGAGATCATTTGGAGGCATGGAGTGCGGTGTCATCAGTATGCTGATGACACCCAGGTATATTTTTCCATGTCTCGGTCATCAGCTTCGACTTCAGATGGCATTTCTCCTCTCAATGATTGTCTTAAGGCAGTAATGGACTGGATGAGGATAAACAAATAGAGACTGAATCCATACAAAATGGAGGTACTAACTGTTATGGGCCCAAAACCAGGTCTGGGAATACAACTTTCAATCCTGAATGGAATCACACTCTCCTCCAAGGACTGTGTCCGCAGTCTGGGGGTGCTCCTGGACCCGTCGCTCCAGATGTCTAATCAGGTAAATGTGACAGTCAGGAGTGCCTGTTATCAATTTCGCCAGCTGCACCCTTTCCTGGAAATCAGGGACCTCGAAACTGTGGTACATGCACTGGTAACCTCTCGTCTCAACTTCTGTAAGGTGCTCTACATGGGGCTACCCTTGTGCTTGACTCGGAAACTTCAACTAGTTCAGAACATGGCAGCCAGGTTGATTTGTGGCGTTTCCAGAAGAGAGCATATAACACCTGTGCTAAAAGCTCCCCACTGGCTGCCTATTAGTTTCCGGGCACAGTACAAGATGTTGGTTATGACCTTTAAAGCCCTACATGGCTTGGCTCCAACTTATCTCTGGGACCGCCTGCTTCCATACGACCCTCCCCGCGCACTTCGGTCCTCTGGGAGGAATCTGTTACAAACTATGAAAACAAGGCTGTTGGTGACCTTCCAGAGGGCCTTCTCTGCTGCCGCTCCCAGATTATGGAATGGCCTGCTGGACGAGATCCATCTTAGTACCACCTTAGACAGCTTCAAAAAAGCTGTCAAGATGGATTTTTTCCAGTAGGCCTTTCCCGAATAGCTATCCCAGCCCGAAGATTCAGCTGCCTTTTCCCTTAAGCAGCCACTGGATTATTTCATTCCCCCCCTTTTAATTATTGTACATTTTTAATCTGTTTAATTTAATATTGTTTTAAGGGGTGGGTGGGTTAGGGTATTAATGTAATTATGGGATTTTTATGATGTAAGCCACCCCGATTGCATTGCAGAGGGGCGGGATAGAAATAAATGTTATTATTATTATTACTTCCTGAATCTTCATTTGTGAACAAAAGCCAGAGAGAAAGAGATAGACTTGACCGGAACAGGCTCACCATTTAATTAAGATGACATATAAATAGGGAAGTAGGAAAAGAAAGAAAAGGGGTCAACATGCAAAATAAAAATAATGTTAAAAAATTTAGGCTGCAATCTCATATGCTGTTATGAAGGAGTAAGCCTAATGGAAACCAATGGGATTTACTTCTGAGTTGACACATATATGATTGCACTGTTAAAGTAGAAGAAAGACTGTCTGCTCAAGCCACTCTGTAATTCTGTAGATATTTAATGGGACAATGACATCATGAGCTTAGGCAGAACCTCAGCCTTAAAATAAAATTAAGATCATGACAGTTAGATTACATGGCACTGTGTAATGCACTTATTTTATAAAATATGCTGTGAAATTCTGTTGAGGCATAAAGTTGCATTAAGCAGTTTTATACTTAGCAATTTCCTTGTCAGAATATATGTATTAAGTATGTGATAATGTACTACAATAGTACTTGAGGCCCAATTCTGTTCTGTTGCTATGGAATTTATTTCACTAGAAGTACTGTACTGCATTTATCCCCTGGATTTTTCCTCTCTTGTTCCATTTCTGTTTTATGTTTATTTTATTATGATTTTGTGTTATCTTTTACCATTTTTTTAAAAAAAATCTGCCATCTTTTTAGTTTTACTACAGGGTGGCCTAGAATGTTTTCTATAAATACTGTAAAATACAAATCCTGCAATCTTATATATGGTTAGCTGGAATTCAACTACATTGAACTCTATGGATTAGGCCTGTGTAGGATTTTAGTGTTGGATAATGTGTCTGTAAACAAGCACAAAAAACACATTAGAACCAGCAACATTATACTAGAAGTGTAAATTTAAGATCCCATTGCACCAAAGGCAAAAGCATATAAGTAGCACAATGAAGACAGGAGCATGAAAGGAGATAAAATCATGCTCTTTAATACAAAAGCTAGGAGACAAGTATTTTCTGTACAACAGATGTAAAACAGTAGTCAAGCATGGGAACAAGACTTTATGTTAACAGCTTTCCTTTAATTTCCATTATTTTTCCTGCCCTATCCCCATCTTTGTTTCCATTTCAGAAGAGGATGATAAGAAAAATAAAAGAGATGGGAATGAACAGCTCTTTATCAGTGTATGTCTCTGGCTTTTCTTCGCAAATGAAGATCCAGGAAGGACTCATCCTGCGCTTTCTGCAAGCACGCTGATGACTAAAAAGGCCAATCTGAGATAAACAAGTCCGGTTGCAGAAAGCACAGCAGGTCTCCTTGGGTGATGTTTCCGGGTTGTGATTCTTTCTGCGTTTGTCGTTTCTCTTCAAGACTTGTTCGGCGTGAGCTCTCAAATAAGGTTGCAGCATTGTGGATAGTGTGTCTCCATGCCTCCCAATGTGAGGGCAGACCATTGTTGGTGATCAATTTGGCTGAGCCTGAGATGTTGTTTCAGGGAGTCCTTGTATCGCTTTTTTGGCACGCCACTCTTACGCTGACCCATGGCGAGTTCACCATAGAGTACTATTTTTGAGAGGCGATGGTCCTCCATCCTAGAAACATGCCCTGCCCAGTGCAGCTATGTTCTCAATACCATGGCCTCAATGCTGGTGATCCCTGCTTGCTCAAGGACAGCAACATTCGTATGTAGATCTCTAGAAAATTAATAACCCCTTCCATGGTTTTCTTCCCCTTGATCCTCTGCTCACTTGTGTGCCTCCTGATTAAATAGGTCTTGAAAACAAGGATTTAGAACCCTCCAAATTTACTGTATGGATGCCATTTCAGTAGTAGATAGACCAAAACTTGATGCCTTCCAGAGCCCTGCCTAGGTGAAGTTGAAAACAGCCCACTCCTCAAGACTCTCTGTTGCTAAGGTGCATTCCACTCCCATGAAGACCTCTGCTTTTGATCAACCTTCTTATTCTTAAGAAGCCTATTTGTTTAGGGCAGTAATGTATGTGAATAATCTTGCCCCCATCTCCTTGTAAAGTTCCTATCTAGAGCTTGGCCTCTTCCTCTGACTATGGGCAAAGCATTTGTAGTGGGCACATCAGTGGCCTTCAAGGCCTATTGCCAAAGGCCTTGCTGTAGGCAGCCCGGAGATGGAGAAGGTTTCTAAAGAAAAGCTAGAGTCAGGGGATCTCATGGGAATTTTCACTTCCTGAACCAGGCCTAGACAGTATTGTTTCCACTAGGTTATTGTTAAAACAGAGTATCATTGGTTTAGTGCTTAATGAAGTCCTCCACCATTGTTTCAAGTTCTCCTAATTGCTGAAGAATGAAAAAATCTATAGGATGTGTTCTTGGCAGCTAAAAAGCCAAAATGTCCCCCCCAAAAGGCTGTGCCAAATACCGTACTTCAGGCCAGCCCAGCCCAGCACTGGTTCATGTAGTGTTTGCTTGCCTGTATTTTCACTCCTATCCACAGAAGTCTGTCTCCTGTTCCTAGTGCATGAAGCCTTTATGCCCACTTTTGGCAATGGGAAGAGATTACAAGAGGTAGACATGGGAGAATAATTTATGGAAAGACTCCATTCTGTGGAGCAACTTCAGGGTGCCTTATTGCTAGAAATGTTTGTCTGTCTGTTTGTTTGTTTGTTTGTTTGTTCTCACCCGCTCCCCTTGACATTAACATATGCGGCAAGGACTGTATGCATGAAGTGTCCTCAGGGTTCTCCATGATGTTCATCTTGAGCTCTGAATTAAATCCTGAACTTGACTTAGTACATGGAACACTAAACTTCTTTGCCACTCCTATATCCGTTCTATGCCATGTTTTCCCTCTACCCATTTAGAATCTGTTTAAGACCTTCATTTGTTTAGCTGCACTACCCAAATTCACTGTACTATGGCAGATATTGGGGTAATACTAGAAAAAGTAACATACTTTTATGGATGTAACGACAGAGTGGTGATACATTGCTTGACAGTGACTAGATTGGCTAAAGCCTTTCTCAATTGTATGGTATTTTTTTAAAATACAAAGTTGTTTTTTTAAAAAAAGATATTCTTTGCTAATTATATAAGTATATATGTAATGTCCTCATGAAACAGGATCCTCATAACAGGATTCTACAGGACAAATGTTTAAGTTTAAGTGACAATTCTGCCAATAAATAAATAAATATAAATAACGAATAAATAAATATAAATAACGAATAAATATAAATGACGAATGAGATCCGTCAGCTGACGAGCTTGAGTAGCTTTAAAAAAGCACTAAAGACGGATCTCTTTCGGCAGGCCTTTCCTGATTAGATCCCAGCCTCAGGAACTCAGTCTCCTGGCTTTTTAAAAATTATGTATATATTTGTTTTTAATGTGTTTTTTACTTAGAAGGTTTTAATCTTATTGTGTTTAATGTCTTTTTATGGGGGAGGGTGGGGGTGGCTGGTGTTTTTAGTCATTATTATAATGTTTTAATTGTTGGAAGCCGCCCCGATTGTTTTTAGCAGAGGGGCGGGGTATAAATAAATTTTATTATTATTATTATTATTATTATTATTATTTATTAAGAATATTAATGCATAAATAAATACATTGGAAATGTATTTCTCCTCTGGGACTATGAGGCTGCATTGAGACAGGAGGTTCTGTGAACTTGTGGGAAACCAAGCAACAGGCTTCTGCCTTTTGAAGGAAAGAACAGAATTGTTGGCACAGCTGAACCAGGAAGACTGTGTGTCTGAGTCTTGTCACCGCAGCCTGCACTACTACCCTGGGACCACTTCTCAGCCTGGCTGCAGTTATTCGTAGATGTTTTTTGTTTTTTTTTAATTATTCATTTCAATCCACAGATGCTCAAATCTGCAGATACCAAACCTGAAGATAATGAGTGCCCACTGTATGTAACAAAATATTAGTTGCATAAATACTTAAATTTCTCCTGTGTTTATGCTATTAGTTCAGCCCTGGATTTTATGCAGTAAAACCTGAAAGATGGGGTGGGGCAGTACTTATATGAGTACAAACTAGTGTTGCCACATTGAATATGGGATAAGACTCCTATAACTTTAATCCTGAAGAGATTGGCTCAATTTGGCTTGGCTCAATTTGGTAGGACTCACAGACTGGGATTCTAGGCTCCTGATTTTTCTCCCCCTAATTTGAGCTCCATTTATTTAACAGAACGAGAGAAAGAAAAATTGGACCACAGTTCTCAGAACCCCTTCAGCCAAAATGCAATGGCCAGGGACACCGTGGGATTCAGGGAGATGTAACAGCAAAAAGCAGTAGCACAAATTTCCATATAATCATAGAGCTGCATGACCTGGTAACCAAGTCCAACTCCAAAGTAACTAAGTAACTTGATATGCTCCTCCATTATCAGCTTCCTACATATTAATTAATATAGGTCATACCAGAATATGCCTCAAGTAGAGTCTGGGCACAAACAAGATAACCTATTGCTATGTTGCTCAAAGAGCACATCGTTTCATATGATTAACATAAAGCTCTTTTTTTTCTGCTGAAAAGGCTTAACAATATATCAGGTTTGAATCCAAGGAGATCAGCTGAAAGCATATTTGTTTTTAAGCACTAATTTGTAGAATCTGTGCCTATTCCAAACATATAGTGTGTACTTTTGCAGTCACACACACATGGCGTGTTGGAATAAAACAAAAATCTGGACATCGTAGACAAGTTCTCTTTGTGTCTTTCTAATCTCAGGTTGCTTAGGTGTTCAGAAGGATGTTACAATTAATGAAACTGTGGCACCTCTATTCAATTACTTTTGACTAGATGTATGTCAAGGGGGTGGAGCTTTTCAACCTGTCCCTTAAACATCCATCTCTTCCCATCACCAAATGTGTATCCAGTTTACCCAGGGTTCTTCTATGGAATAACTTTTCCTACTGAGGAAAGCAATGAAATTACAAATTCCATTGCCACAGAAGGAAAAACATAGTATTCTTTAACATTCACTGGAGTGCCTCTGTTGGTGGAGGCTAACACAAACTGCATCACATTTTGTACTAAATCCCACAAGGAGGGACCTGGTACAACATCCCCCTTGATGAGAATGGAGCTGGTACCACCATCTCTTCCTACTCTAGTCCAGCATAAATTGCTTTGGCCCTTGTGGGTGAAATAAGTATTATGTATGCCTGCAATTGCATAATGCATATTTGCTTAAAGCATATGCAAAAACACCGATTGTTTGTATGTGTGCACTGACAGTGTACCTTTTGAGATGATCATACCTATACAGCTACATGGAGCCATATAGATATATGAAACACAGGGGTACAGATATGTGTAGACAAACTAAACATTTTTATTATTGGTGCTACTTAACCTCTGACTTCTTGCTAGAACAAGCTGTTTCTACTGTACTAATACTAATAGATTTCTCATTTGTGCTTTATTTCCATCTTTACATATTTTACTCCCTTAAACAAACCAGATGCTATGTCCAGTAATCTCTTCCCAGGAGGGCAGTAATTCTCAAATGCCACTGGATTTGAAATGCTAAGATGATTCTGGCATAGTTTGACTTATTCATTCTAAAAAGGAAACTGTCTCATTCCCTTAGCTGATCTTGACAGCATTTGACAAAGATCAGTGGTCAAAGGTAGTTTCAGTACATTGAATTTCTCTTGCAGTGAAGATAATATCCAACTTGCTAGGGGAAATATAGATAAACACACATAACACAGAATATATTACCATAAATGTGGGAAGGAAGCTTGCACACTATGTGGAAAAAGGGAACATAGACTAAAAATTTAAGTTCTGCTTTCTAGTTTTCAATCTTATATTGGGTTGCAGAGTTTGGAAATAGTACTTCCATGAATCACAGCTCCGAAATTCCTCCGTCAAATGGCCACAGGCTATGCTGGTGAGGAACCAGGGGTGGAGAAATGAGGGCATTGCTCCACTCAAATAGGAATTCTGCCCCCCAGATGAAATTTTCCTTCAGTCTCAAATTTCCAGCATTGCAGTAACTTAAAACTTCAGTTGAGCATTTCAAAATACCATTTAGGTACCCAACAAAAAGAGGCAGACACAGTTACCAAAGAAATGTGAACTTAGCAAGTGTAAGTTCTAGGCAACTCATCTGTATACAAACCTCTGGAACAACTGAAGAAATTTTGGATTAACTCATTCTAACCTTAAGGAATGTACAGTTTATGGATGTTATTACAAACCATATGGACTTTCTCTCTGTGTTAATTGACTGACCATTGAAAAGAATCTGTCTGAATAAGAACTGTGTGCCTATATATATTTACATTCCCCTTGCCCTTCTTCATTTTCTTTCTTCTTGTTGTAATGATTGTATTATGCTGTGATGACTGTATAATTTTTGTATTTAGATTTACATGTTTCTTTATTCACTTTTGCAGTTTATACAAATCTAAACTTTTTTTTTTGAAGAATTCTAAGGTGAATGATACTAGAAAATAATTTTCTGCTAGCCATCTTGGTTGCCCCAAAAAGATGACAACACCACTTACAACTTGTGTGATCTACAAGTACAAATTGGTAGTGGATTCAAAGCAAATATAAAGACTAATGCATTTATTCCATCTACAATCTATCTATGGAATTCAGTACCACAATATGTATTTAAAATGGTTAGACAATCTATCCCTCATAGACAAGAGGTACATCAATGACTATTAGCTATAATCACTGAATGAAACCTCTATGATTGAACATGCAGTGGAAGTTTCACTTAGTGATGCTAACTAAACATCACTGGCAGTGCATTTAAGCAGTATATATCTGATTTCCATCTGCTGGGGCTGGGCAATAGAGAATGTTTAATTAGACCCTATTCACAAGGTTCCTAGGAACATCTGGCTGGATACTGCTTAAGCAATGTTAGACTAGATGGGCCTTTAATCACATGCATTGCAGGGTGGCTAAGACCTACGGTGTCAGGTATTGGCCCCAGCACTTGGTTCTCACAGATGGTGAATCAAAACAGGGCGCAGTAGCAGCAGTAGGATTTGGGGCATAATTTCCCTTTAACAGATGCCAAGTCAAATGTTATTACTATGGTGTGGTCATCAAAACTGACTTCTCATATGCACAAGAGTCAGAAGGTATAATTCAAACCTGCAATATAACTTTCGAGTTTTTTCCACTTTCGAGAAATGAGAGAATTGTTTTGTTTAGCTTACATTTTAACATAACCCAATGTAATATGCAGTTGTCCAATAAAAAAATTGCATATGTTTGGGAAAATTGTGTATAAAAATGGGTATATAGTGAGTCCTCCATATCCACAGGGTTCAATGTCTATGGATTTGCACACCCATGGATTTTTGCTATGTACCTAAAATGGTGGCGCCCATATCTAAAATGGCACCACTGCATACCTAAAAAGGTGCCGTCGCATACCTAAAATGGTGCCATTGCATATCTAAAATGTCAGTGACTATACTTAAAATGGCCACTCACATTGATTAATATGGGACTCTACCATCCATGGGTTTTGCTATCCATGGGGAGTTTCAAATACGGAGGACCCACTATATTAGATACAATACAGTGTACAAAAAAGACATCTGTATGGGGAAATTGCTTGCAAAAAGGCATTTGTATTTTTGTGGGTACAAAAATACATATAATTTGATGCAAAGTCAAGAGGAAAATGCCATTGACGAACTGGAAAACCACACTGACAAACTGATGCAGAAAAGGGAAGGAACAAACTTAGGCTTGAAAATTATTATAAAAAATAAAACAGATAAATTTATGTGACCCTACCAATTTCTAGGCAATTGTGGGACATAGATTAGAAGCCAACATGCAAGCCAATTCAAATGTAAGCACAACCACATAGAGCGTCTGTGTAGTGAAAGTATAAAAGTAATCAATAATTTCTGGAGAAATTCTGTATTGGTAATATTACTTGGTAACGGTGAAAGAATAAGGATAGAAGTGAACAACTTTATGCCTTTCAAATGTTTTTGGCTACAGCTTCCACAATCTCTTACCATTAGCCATAGTATCTGGGTATTATGAGATATGTAGCCCATACATATAGAAGACACCAGATTGGCTCATCTGCAATAGAAGATACAAGGCACTATTCCTTTTTTAGGTGGAAGACATCTTTTTGTTAATAATAATAATAATAATAAAATTTTATTTATATCCCGCCCCTCTGCAACGCAATCGGGGCGGCTTACAATATAAAAACCCCATAGTCACAATACCCTAGCCCACCCACCCCTTAAAATAATATTATTAAATATTGTTGGTCACCTATCGCCACCACCTACGACTCCTCGAGCGCTTTCATCAGCGCTGTCTACGCACAATCCTAAATATACACTGGACTGACTATGTGACGAATGTTGCTGTCCTTGAGCAAGCAGGGATCACCAGCATTGAGGCCATGATATTGAGAACACAGCTGCGCTGGGCAGGGCACGTTTCTAGGATGGAGGACCATCGCCTCCCAAAAATACTACTCTACGGTGAACTCGCCACGGGTCAGCGTAAGAGGGGCGCTCCAAAAAAGCGATACAAAGACTCCCTGAAACAACATCTCAGGCTTGGCCAAATTGATCACCAACAGTGGTCTGCCCTGGCCTCACATCGGGAGGCATGGAGACGCACTATCCACAATGCTGCAGCCTTATTTGAGAACTCACGACGAACAAGTCTTGAAGAGAAACGACAACGCAGAAAGAATCACAACCCAAAAACATCACCCAAGGAGACCTTCTGCTGTGCTTTTTGCAACCGGACTTGTTTATCTCGGATTGGCCTTTTTAGTCATCAGCGCGCTTGCAGAAAGCGCGGGATGAGTCCTTCCTGAATCTTCGTTTGCGAAGAAAAGCCAGAGAGAGAGATGCCTTTTGATGACTCCTTCCTTACCTGTGACCTTTACACAAATGAGATAAAGACCTTTTTCTTTACCAAAAACAAACTTTTCCCAGTAAGGTGAAATGTCAGGTATGTTCTCTCATGAAGGAAAAATAGACCTGTCAAAACTTGTTAGTACTAGACGAGATTTCACTATCTTCGGACAAGCAGTTCTTTCTTCAACATTTGTTCCTTCAGATTTTAGTTTTCTTCTTTAAAGAAAGTGTTAATTTCATATGTAAAGAAAGAAGAATATAGGCTTAATATCAAAGGCTGGGAGAAAATATATTCAATAGAATTCATGTTGACCTGTCTGCAACATTTCTCAAGGAGTTTCAGTGAAATAGTTACAGACATACCTTCATAGGAATGAACACCAGCCCAAAATATTTTGTTACCATAGGCAAAAGATAAGACACCATTACTCCCACTCTTTCTTCAAAATCCAACTGGACTACAGTTTAAACTTGTTTCAACTGGCCTGCACCCTCTCCAGCAGACCTAGGAGAACAGCAGCAGTCTAATGCAATATCCCACCCACCCATCTGGCACCTCCGCTACCTGAGATGGTCATCTTATTCTGCCTAATGATAGGAATCCAAAACAAATTGTTCATGAGATACCTCTCTATCAGGAATATGAGAAGGTGCTTTTCAACAACAACAACAAACCCTTCAAGTTCCTCAATGAATTTAATTTTCCTTTACATATGTCTATAAATAGTGGTCTATTTATCCATTTCTGTGCTTCCCTCTTCTAAGATATCTTGTTATTCATACATCATGACTTCATTTTATATGACATTTTCTAGCGGTGTCATTTCTTGTCTTTGCTATTCTGTGAAGATAAGAGATTGACTAAAGACCACCAATTGCTACATTTCATCTCTCACATGTCCTCAAGCCATTAAAAAAAAGTGTGTGGGGGGGATAAAGAGAGAATAAAGAGAGTTTCAAAACATGACAACTTTCTTCTGGGTATTTTGTTGTTGTTGTTTCAGTTTACAGTTTTATTTGCATATACTGGCCTCTTGTTTGTTTAACAAAAACACAAACAGTGCAGGGGAAAAACATGTGAATGTGCAACTTGACAGATTTAGAAAATATCCACAATGCTTTAAAAATATTGTCAGTATATCTCTCAATACTGACAATAAGTTTCTGCTAATGTAAAAAGAAAATAATTAAAGGTAATTAAGGGACATAATTAAGGGTAAGGAAGAAAAATCCTAATAAACATAATGGGTGAAGGACATTACTTGTTACACTCCAGATATCAAAATCATAGCATAGTTCCTATTTTTAGAGACATATTGAGAGGAATTAAAGAGACCATTAAAAAAACTGCAAACCTGAACTCAAACACTGAAGAGGGTACAGAGAAACAGAGAACTCCTCACTTGACAAGTGGCTTTTCAGAGGTATAAAGACAAGGGGTGGTGGTGAATTTTATGCATGCCATCTTGGAATTGCCAGTCAGCTTTCCTTGTCCTCTCATATTTTTTTTCCTCAGAGGCAATGGGCTTATCTACACCAGCCAGAATATTCTGGCTCCCCACCAGCATATCCTTGCTGTGGAGCTGGCCTGTTCTGCCCTCGTTTCCTCGAAGAAATGGGTTGGAATCCCAAAGAACAGTCCTGGCCTGTTGGAGCTGCTGCCATCTTCTCTGCTGACTGGAAATCAGGAAGGGGAACCACAACATGTGACTGAAGGCCCCTGCATGTGACCAGCCTTGGTCACATGCTGAGGGACCCCTGCCTGGCTTCTGGGAGAGCCAGAGAGTTGGCGACAGCAGCAAGGGGAAGCCTGGCAAGATGGACACACAGGGCCCAATCCTGTGGACATGCGGGGCCCAATCCGGGTTTGGGCTGCTGGTACCGGATTAAATTGGGTATTGTATAATAATGGTTTATTGGTTCCTATCCTGGCTTGTCCCATCTCACCCCCATATCTTCCCTGGGGGTGGTGAGGACTGCCCAGGGCCAGAATGGGGCAAAAACTCTGTGCCATATGGATGGCAGGGTTCTGGAACAAGGGCAAGACAGGGTACAGTATTTAGACTGTGTAGATAAGTCCAGAGTGCTTTTTAAATTCCAGTTGAGGAGCATTTACTTTTTGTTTTAAGAGCTTTTGTTGCAGCTCTTGATTTCTGACCTTTTGTTGAGTAAACATGTACTTCACAGCTATCAATGAGTTTTCTTAAGAGAAAAGACATGATTTTGAGAAAAAGAAATATGCTTGCATCCACCTGTGGTCTATGATCCAAGCAGGGGAGGAGGCTCATCCCACCCTCTGGGCTGATCAACCCATTTCCTAGCCCTGCTTGGACCACATCTATCTGCAAAACAATGTGAACACCCTCTATATAATCTAATTTTGCCTTCAAAACAAGAGGAGAACTTCGGGGGGAAATAATAATTGTCTGGTAATGCAACTAAGGGCTTATCTACATTGTCTAAATACCCCATCTTGCTCTCATGCTAGAGCTCTGCAGTCCAAACAACTCAGGGCATTTACCCCAATCTGCCCTCAGGGAGCCCTCACAACCCCTGGGACAGATACAGGGCTGGAACAGGGGCAAACCAGGATAGGGCCCAATAAAACATTACAATATAATATCTGGTTTATTCCATTTCTGGAAGCCCAAACATGGGTCAGGACCCATGTGTCCGTGGGAGCCCATCAAGCAGGCCATCCCTTGCTGCTGCCGCCAGCTCTCTGGCTCTCCTGGAAGCCAGGCAGAGGGCCCTCAGCATGTGACCAAGGATCGTCACATGCAGAGGGCCTCCAGTCACACATTGTGGGACCCCTTCCTGGCTTCCATGTTAGCAGGGAAAATGGTGGTGGCAGTAGTGGCTGCAGTAATGGGCTGGTGTTCTATTTGAATGCTGACCCATTTTCTCCAGGTAACAGGGGAAGAATGAGCCAGATCCTGAGCCAGAATACACCTATGGGACGCCAGCATATTCTGGCTAGTGTAGATAAGCCCTTAGTTTTATGACCTGTGCACATACCTTTCCTAAACTAGGTACTAATATTTGCTAAACCTGGGTTACAGCCTTCTTGAAAGGAGCTTATATAATGGTGTTTTGTCTCCCAACAAGTCTATGTTAGGGCAGACCATGCAGGCCATAACATAACTAAAGATATAAAGTGAACCTCTTAACTAAACAGGGATTTTTATACTACTAATAATAATTTTTAAAAAATTATTTATACCCCGCGCCTCTGTTAAAACAATTGGGGCGGCTTACAAAAAATAAAATACAATACAGATAAAATCCTCAAACACCCCCCACCCACCCTCCCCCATAAAAAATATTAAACAATTATAAATTAAAACCAACTGATCTAAAATCACAATTAAAAACAATAAATACAATAAATTACTGGATTCCAGTAATTCTGCCCACTGCATCACACAATAATTTATCAGCAATATTAAGAATTCTTTTGACAACTTCAGCAGTCACTTATCACCAGAGAAGTATGATGATAGCGACTATACATTCAAAATTTTTAGCACAATTTAGCAGCAGGAAAACAGTGATGGGGCTCCAAGAGATGATTACTTGGCACTCCAATGCCATTAGCTCAAATTTCACAGACTATCACTGATATCATCATTTGAAAAGTCCTGAATATATTCTTGAAGTAAGATTTTTTTAAAAAAAGTTGTCTTTTACAATTCCTTACAACCTATAATATACTGGTCAGGGCTTGGATGTTACTTTTTTGAACTGCAACTCCAGGAATCATACTGATAGCAGTGGGTTAGGCTGCTGCCACATTGCAGAAATAATGCAGTTTGATACTGCTTTAATTATCATGGCTCCATCCTATGGAATCCTCAGATATGTAGTTTTTGTGACACCAGAGCTCTCTGACAGAGAAGGCTAAATATCTCACAAAACTACACAATCCCATAATTCCATAGCATTGAGCTGTGGCAGCTAAAGTGGTGTAAAGTGGATTATTTCTGCAGTGTAGCAGCAGCCCATGATGGCTGAGGGATCTGTGATTTGGGGAGCTATAATTTCACCTACCTACCCAAAAGTGACGATTTTCAAACTCTGGTACTGGAGAAGGGTATGGTGCTTGGCTACAACTCTGAACAGAAGTACACCTGTAGAATGAGGACACCGTGGAATTTCTTTTTGCCCCTACTGCTAAAATACAGTCATGGTTTCAACAGGTTGACATACATGAAAGCTAATATTGTCATGAATTATTTTAATGGAAATCTGATCATGAAGAAATTATCCATGAAAAAGAAATGTTTGTGCAAACTTTCACCTATGTCAAAATTCCATTTAGACTGCCATACAGAGTAAAGTATGCATGACCCCACTAGCATTTATACACAATGGAGGAATGAATAGTGAGTTTGTAAAATAAAATTAAAAAAAAGATGCAAGAGAATGGTCCAAGTCCTGTTCATGGGTTGTGTATCTAAATTTATGCCAGCATAGCAACTCTGGGATCACACTATGCTGGATTTGTACTGGAACCACCATTGTGCAACTGACTGTAAAATGCCTCATGTTCCTCTATCACAGAACAGTTGTGGTACATGCATAGCCTTGCACAACCTTCTAGAAAGTGTAGCTACTTGTGCAATAGTATTTGTGTAGTGCATATGCCTTCAAGTCATCTGTTGACTTAGGGTGACCACACAAATTTCATAGGATTTTCTTAGGCAAGGAATACTCAGAGGTAGTTTTGCCAGGTTCTTCCTTTGAAATATAGCCTACAGTACCTGGTATTTGGTGGCAATCTCCATCAAAATACAAACCAGGGCTGACTCTGCTTAGTTTCCAGGTACATTGAAGTCAATTTGATGGCAGCTAACAACAACAAAGCCTAAATACCCTAAAGGCACCAGATCCCATCTGATCTACTAAGCAGGATCAGCTTATTGTATATTTTTATACAATAAAGGGCACATCAGCTGAAGGTAAATAATATATAACATTGCTAACTCATAAATACAGAGCAATCCTTTTTTTAATTGGTTTCCATACTTTTACACAATTGAGAAAAATACATTATTATATTCTTACAGGATCATTAAAACTTAATAAATCTATCTATCTAATCTATTCAATCTTGTATGATATTCCAACCTTAGTATTTAAGAAATATAGAGCAATCCTAAGGTGCAGAAGAACTGTCCAGTGGTGAAGAAAGGTCCAGTGGTAGGAAGAATACCCCTGAATGTCCTGGTTATGCTCATGGACATGTCTACAGGTCCAAATTTCCTTAAGACATTCTCATCAGTAGAAGACTCCTAATTGGGTCCATTCTCTATATAGGAACACTCCCAAAGTCCCCTTGTTCTCCAGATGAGGCCTCTCAGCTATGTCACTTGGAGTGGAATGTAGCTAATGTCTTCTTCTACTTGATTTATATTAGATTTTGCAACCAAAAAAAAAAATACAACAGGCTAAAACACCCAGCAGTCACCTTGCACTGGCTGGCATAAATCTTCGGGGTTTACAAACTGACAGACCATCCTCAATTTTTGGTCCTCCAGCCACCCAATTTGCAATATTCCGATGGAAATTTTCTAAATATAAGAACTGGACAAAGTTTCAACTTAAGTCCAGAATTCTATTATTAACATAGGGGTCATCTAAACCAGGCAGGATATACTGGTGTATCTTGGCTGCAGAGGTGTCTCCCCCACTGCCATTACCTGCAGAAAATAGCCCAGAGTCCAAACAGGGTGCCAGTCCATTGCTAAAGCTGCCTCCGCCACCATCTTCCCTGCTAATGTGGAAGCAGGCAGGGATCCTGCAACAGGTGTCTGCAGGCCCCATGCATGTGACCACCCTCAGTCACATGCTGCAGAATCTCTGCCTGGCTTCCAGGAGAAGCAGATTGCTGGCAGTGGCAGTGAAGTGGCATTCTGGGATGGGCTCTCCTGGACACATGGGGCTGATCTGGTGATACCAGATTAAACCTTCTTCTTACAATGTGGTAAAGGGCCTTCCCCCGTTCCAGCCCTGTATCTGTCCTGGGGGTCATTTGGACTTCCCGGGGGCAGATTGGGAAAAGTGCCCGGCATTGTTTGGACTGTATGACTCTGGAACAGGAGCAAGCTGGGGTATTTGGCTGGTATAGACAAGCCTCTAGTCTATGGACGCTCAAAAGAAAAAAAGGGCATGGTCATCATGGTTGCTGCCATGTAGCCTATCAGATTATGGAAGTTCTATCATGACAAGTATTCATTGACTGGATGATCCTCAGTTTCTTGCCTAGGTGTCCTTAGACACTGGTTGCCATCTCCAGTTGGTAGTACTATAGTTATGCTACACTAACCAAACTTGGAAATATATATATAAGCATTATCTTGTCGGGACAAATGCTTTTTTATTCCACAAACAGTATATGCTATAAGATTACTAGCTGCAAAATTTCAAATACTATTAAAACAGTATGTTTAATACCATCAAAATGGTAACTGTTGTTAGAGACTGAGGAGATTTTCAGACGCCTCTTTCAGCCTCTTGCCACGCAAGCAGCCTCCAGAGCAGTAACGAGGCTGCTGCGCGGCAAGGGGTCCATTTAGGACGACGCCGTTTCCCTCTCGGCGGTGTCCGTGACTGTTGCGGCTAGCATTGGAGGCGGCCACACTGTTTTTTACTCATGGACAACTTCTGTGAGGGAAAAACAGCGCGGCCACCTCCAATGTTAGCTGCAACAGTCATGGATGATGCTGAGAGAGAAACGTCGTCGTCCAAAATGGACCCCTTGCCGTGCAGCAGCCTCGTTACTGCTCCGGAGGCTGCTTGCACGGCAAGAGGCTGAAAGAGGCGTCTGAAAATCTCCTGTGTTTGCTTCTGATGTTGAAATTATTAGGCAGGTCCCAGAGGAAAAGGCAAAATAAAGACCTAATACTATTATTTTTTCAATGACTGATACTACTCGGTTCATTGACCAGGTTGATTTCTGGCGTTTCCAGAAGAGAGCATATAACACTGGTGCTAAAAGCTCTCCACTGGCTGCCTATTCGTTTCCGGGCACAGTACAAGGTGTTGGTTATGACCTTTAAAGCCCTACATGTCTTGGGTCCAACTTACCTCCGGGACCGCCTCCTTCCGTACGACTCTCCCCGTGCACTTCGGTCCTCTGGGAGGAATCTGTTACAGCCTATGAAAACAAGGCTGTCGGTGACCTCCCAGAGGGCCTTCTCTGCTGCTGCTCCCAGATTATGGAATGGCCTGCCAGATGAGATCCGTCTTATTACCACCCTGTCAAGACGGATTTTTTCCAGCAGGCCTTTCCTGAATAATTATCCCGGCCCAAGACTCAGCTGCCCTTTCTAGGCTATGGTTGTATGTTTTAAATTTTTTCTTCTTCTAATTTATATATATTTTAATTAATGCGTGTTTTTAATCCTTTGTAATTTAATATTATTTTAAGGGGTGGGTGGGCTAGGGTATTGTGAGTATGGGGTTTTTATATTGTAAGCCGCCCCGATTGCGTTGCAGAGGGGTGGGATATAAATACAATTTTATTATTATATTATTATTACTCCCCCCCCCATTAACTAAGGTGATATATAGCACTAGGGTATTCTGTTGTGTAACCTTCAATGAATTTGAATGAGTGCAGCAGCTGAGTTAGCTATGTTGGCAGAATCCACTCTTGCCATTTCTGCCAACTCAACTAGTATGAAGAATATCTTTACATGTGAATATATTAAATATGTAAATAACCAAAATCATGGCTTGATATAACTAAATATAGTTTAAACAATCCACAGTTTCTTCAGTTTGGAAATCATAGGGAAATAACAGGAAAGGGGAGCAGATAAGCCTGTTAAGCTTTTCATGGCTTATTTTCACAACATGCAACCATGATGAGTGGTAACCTGTTGACCAGCCTCTTCCACTGTACTGTGAGGCAGTGCCCACCCCCAGTCCATGAGTCACTACTGGTTTCTGAACTGAACCACAAAGAACCAGTTTACAGTCTGCAGATTATTAATGTAATACTTGGACCATGACTTCATCAGAACTATTTCACTCCCAAATAAAGTCAAGAATTCTGTTCAACAAATTTCATTTGCATTTTAACATTAGAAGCATTGTTAACAATAGTATATCCAAATGAAAAGTTTGGTTCACCTGCTGTTTGGGTCTAATACTATGGGCTGTATCTAAAGGGTTCTTTCTGCTAGTAGAATGAACATTGGTGATGGATTTTTCTTTCTGCTTCAGCTTCTGCCCTTCCACATGCTCTGAAAAGTTGAAGAACCCAGTGCAGCAGATTGGGGTGGAGTCATGCAGAAGGAATAAGAGTAGAAATGTCTGTTTGCATAATGTTTTGTTCTACACCTACCGGAAAGGGTAAGGATATACAGTATATAGAAAATATAACAATAGCATTAAATTTCAATAGACTTTTATTTTTTAAAAAATATTTTCTATAATGATGAAAGGGAACATTTATGAAAAACAGTTTAAACATGTCATGGTAACATCAGTTTTCAAACCTGTCAGCTTGAATGTGAAATGTAGCCCATAACAATTAAAATAGATCTTACTTACAGAAAAGGCTGTAACTATTTCCTAAATTAAAGCTTACCTCAGATTTACTGTTCAGCTCAAAAAAGTAACTACTGTAATTCATACATTAAAAAAAGAAAAGACCAACAATAAGGAGACTTTATCTCACTAGACATCTGGAAAACTCACTGATTAATTAATAGACTCATTAATTAGACAGCTGTACTGTTAGAAGATAATTTAATTGTTTGGATTAATAACCCTTTTAATTAATCCTAAAGAAAATCATCAACCTTATAGTTGAGAAAATGCTGACTTCTTAAATGACCATCTGTGTAATTAACATCACTATTTGGAAACATAATAGCTAACAATAGGCTGACTTACAGCATTGCATGCAAAATGGGAACACAGTTGTGGAAATACTTTTAAAAGTAGCTATGACCTTTGTTACTTGAATGGGCAGTGTCTCACTACAACTGTGCAAAACTCTAATCTTGCTTAAGGATTTTACAGAATTTCAGCACCATGTGAATGATGCATATCTGTCCCAGGGAAATGAACAGCGACAATGTGATAGTATATAACACCTATATTCCAATAGCATTAAGATATAGAAAATAATAGCAACCTCATTAACAGCTCTCAGTGGCAGCACTAGGAGGGTGTGGAGAGGCAGAACTACATCAGGATATGCTGTTGGGGCGTGTGGGGGGGTGACCAGCCTTAGTGAAGCCACAGACAGCTCTGGAACTTTTATATAATTTTTGAAATATTTGCATATACATAATGAGATACCTTGGAGATGGGACCCAAGTCTAAACACAAAATTCATTTATGCATCATGCATAGCCTGAAGGTAATTTTATACACAGTATTTTTAATAATTTTGTGCATGAAACATTAGTGTACACTGAATCATCAGAAAGCAAAAGGGTCACTGTCTCAGCCACCCCTGTGGACAATTTTGGATTTTGGAGTATTTTAGATTTCCGGATAAGGGACGCTCAACATGTATCTCTTTACTTTGAAAGAATGAACAGCCAATGTTGCATCACTGGAGCCAAATGATAACCTGTGTCTACACTGGATCTACTACAGACTACAGGTGCTACCTGTCTAGCATGACTGAAATCTCCTCCATGCTCAAAAAAAGGGGGGAGCCTACATTCAGAAAAAGATAGAACAGGAACAAAAGTTCTGGCCTAGCCTTCTTCCTCACAGGGATAGAGAAAATATGGTACACAGGCTGCATGATGATTCCAAGACCATTTTAGAGGGGTACCCTCTAAAAAAACAAATATTTTTGTTTGAAAAATATTTTTGTTTTAAATCCTCTCCTTGCTCTCTAAGGGACAGGGAAAACCACCATGCTTTTGTACCAGCTGTGATATTTTGGGTCTAGGAGATGCCTTGATATCACTGCAAAGGAAATTGGAAAAGGTTTATGGTTTACTTACTGTTTTTAAAGAACCTTCTTAGATGTAAAATAGCCACAGGGACATCCCTTAAAATGCCAAAATAGTTAACTGGGGAGTTAAAATCAAAGACAAGAGACACAGAGTGCCACAAGCTTTCTGAGGTACAATGAGGGAATGTGTGGCCCCCAGGCCCCAAGCAGTAGCACACCCCAGCATAGAGGAACATTCAGTAGGTCTATAGAGGAGTGCTACCCAAGTGCAGATAAAGGATTACCATTTCAGTGACAACTATGCTCAAGTGTTATACTGTAGAACAGTGCTACTCAAATTAGTGCTCCCTCATCCAGTGCTGCTCCCTGAGTCATTGGCTGCTGGTCCCTGGTGAGTTTCCAGGAAAGAAGAAAAAATAATTATAGCCAAGGGATGCAAATATGGTTCCGGTATCTAGGACATTGCAGGAGAACCTTCTGCCCCACATCAGGTAGCTTGAGAGGTACTGCTGTATAAATTCCCAGGGTTACAGCAAAAGCAATGATAGTGTCTATTCAGTGTGACAGTATGTTTGTTCCTAAAGTCTAGATAGGGCATACCCTATGAGGAATGGCTTAGGGACCTGAGTATTTTTAGTCTGGAGAAGAGAAGGTTAAGAGGTGATATGATGGTCATGTTTAAATATTTGAAGGGACGCTATATCGGGGATGGAGCAAGCTTGTTTTCTGCTGCTCCAGAGACCAGAACACAGAGCAATGGATTCAAACTACAGGAAAAGAAATTAGGAAGAATTTCAGACAATAAGTGTCCAGCAGTGGAATCTGCTGCCTCAGAGTATGGTGGAGTTTCCTTTGGAGGTTTTTAAACAGAGTCTGGATGGCCATCTGTTGGGAGTGCTTTGATTGTATATTCCTGCGTGGCAGGAAGTTGAACTGGATGACCCTTGTGGTTTCTTCCAACTCTTATGATACTATGATTTTAAGTAAGCCCCACTGAGTCCACTCTATGTAGTTATAGACAGATAGGCAAAGCTGAGATAGGGAAAGTGTGACCTGTGGCCTGAATATACTGTAGTTCCCCAACTCCACACTTTGGGGATTTAATAATTTCTTCTGTTTTTACATTCTAATGGTAAAATTAAAAGATAGGAAGAAATGATAGTTGCAATATCCCCTACTGATAGGCTTAAATGCAGGAAGTAAACACAGAAGGAAGACAGATATAAACACAGTGTGCAGTGTCAGAAAAAACTACATCACTCATGCTGTGGCAGATTATAATGCTGATAATTTTATTTTTCAATCTACTTACAGCTGTGTATAATGACTGGAGATGAGAATTTACACATTCCAAGTAACAATATTACCTTTAACAGATGTAGTTTTGGGAAATAACAAGATCATAAGAAATTATTTCTGTAAAATAATGTTATGTCTGGTAGGATTATTACTTTCCCCAGGACAGTGAGTAACATTTAATCATTACTTTTTCCTGTTGGCATTGTGGGGGAAGTGTTTTGCAGGGCTTTGTGACAGGATTTTTCGTACAAAGAAACAGAAGGCAATGAGGCATGGGTAACTTGAAAACACAAAAATGTGTTGTTAATAGTGGCTAGTAGTAGAGATGACAGCTTTATAATGATTTAAATAATGAATTGTATTTTTAAAGTAATTTTACAAGCTCTTGTTAATGGTTATTGTACTTTCAGTTATTTTCAGATACATAGACCTATAACAGAGTACTTCATTTGTAAAACTGGCCTTGTCTAACTATGACAAAAGGTTAACAGTGCAGTATTTTAACTTTTTTTCCCCTTTCATTCTACATAAGAATTTTCTTTCATTCTAAATTAACTTTCACTCTTTTCACATTGTCACATATAACTGAATGTTTTAATTTTTTCAGGGGAAGGACACATACGAGCAACTTCTGCATGGCTCTGTTACTTAAAAGATATCATAATCACAGGGGACATGGTCATGGATAAAGAGTACCCATACAGCTCAGGTAAAGAACACCACACTGACTGGCTGTATGCATTCATGACAGATTTTGAACAATTGAGATGAGATCTATGACTGATATTTGAAGAGAAGGAAGAACCACCATCCCTACCCCAATAACCATCCGCTTGTTTATTCTATAGGTATTTGAAAAGGACAAATGATAATGAGCACCTAGATGAGAAATGTTAGGAAGACAAATAAGATGTAATTCTGTTGAAAGAAGACAGAGTGTCAAGCTGTAGGTTTTAGTCTGAACTTTAAAGGAGCAACGTGATGGACCCTATCCCCAAAATAGGTTCAGCACCTTGGATAACTTCTTCATCCTAGTGAAAACAGAGTCATGAGCCACCATTGCTTGTTAACTTCAACTGCTACTATGTCTTGTACTCTTTTGCTGTTTTGATCCTGTATAGGTTCAGCACCTTGGATAACTCCATTAAAAAACAAACTAAATCCCAAAGCTGATTCGATGTCCCACTGGCAGGGAGCCACCATCCTCGACTGTCAACAAGGGGTGAGTGATCTCAAAGACCACAAGGAAGAACATGTATTCTTCAATGAGAAACTGTAGAAAGATGCTTTTCACACACCCTCATCATGAAAATAAATGAAATACAAAACACAGAATGTCATCATATGACAAATGATCTTTGCTGACTTTGCCAATATTCTGAAATTGAACATTTCAGATTTGGTTTAGGAAAATTGATGTAAGGTTTATTTCAAGGATATTTTCACCTATGTCTCATTATTGTGCTGTTAGGCAAAGACAGACATCTACTTAGAATCTTGTGAGTGCAGTCAATAAATGCATTTCATCACTACTCTTGCAATAACAAATATCCCTGCAGAAACATGTTTGACAAGCATAAAAAGAATTAAGAGGAAATAGAATGATTTATTGCTTGCATCAGATTGACCACTGAATGAAATTCAGAAAGATAGGCCAGCTGGGTAAACTGGTGAAGAATAAATCAATGATAATGCTATTTTAAAAATAGATTCCCTTAACTCCTAACTTCAGATGCTTGACTCTTTGTTATACTCACACTGTATTATCAATCATTTTTATTACAACTTAGCTGGAGGCTCAAACTGGATGCTTATTGTGCAAGGTCCTGTATAGAAACAAAGCAATAAAAAGTTCCTTCTACAAATAATTTATTTACTGTATAACATATGAGCATATGACATATACCAAATAGAAGAGCTAGAAAGCAAAGGCAACATGAACAGAGTAATGACTTACCTAACCTACCAAATATCAGCCCTGCGGCATTACTAAAGGGAACATCTCCCTTTGGCATAGGATCCCTACTCTTAAGTTGACAGGGGCAGCTATTTGGTATGTAAAATTATGTTCTGTCTATAGGTTTGAGACAGGAGGAACATGTGTGATTCTGAAAGAACTTTCATAGGATTTCTTTAGTTGTTAAGCTAAACTTGATAAAGACCCATACAATAGAAAAATGAAGACAAGGGGAACAGCAGGATGTTTTATACAGGGGAGAGAATGATTCCTAATATGTTTAAAGCAGATCTCTTCAATCTGCATGTACAGGTTTCACGTTTCCAGCTTAAATCTGGAAAGTGCAGGTATGAAATACTGTATATTCCGGTGTATAAGACGACTGGGCGAATAAGACGACCCCCCCCCCAATTTTTAAGTTAAAATCTAGAGTTTGCCCCTCCCCCCCGTCCAGCCAGCCACCTGGCTGGAAAGCCTGTCCTCCACCAGCCAGCCAGCTCAGTGGCTATAGATGATGGAATAGTCTGTGAAATTAAAGGACTGAGAACAGCTAAAAAATCATGGGATACTTTGAAAAATCTCTGTGGTGTTCAATCTTCGGAAAGTAAGGTTGCATTAATACTGTAAGTTGGTTAACATGAAGCTATCAAATCCCAAATTTTTGAATGAGCACATTAATGAATGAGCACATTAATGATTTTAGAGCCACAGTGGTAGACAAGAGAATTTCACCATGGACAAAACTTGATGCAGAATGATAAGTTTGAATCCAGAAATTCTAATTTTAGGCTAACTTGTCCTGAAAAGAAACATTATTTTGACTCTCCTGAGCTAAATGGAGGGCCATTTAACTCTTCAAATGCAAAGCAGTCATTCTCACAGCAGGAGGAAGGATCTTCTGGGAAAACTGCCCAGGCCATTTTACACTTCAATCATTCTCACAGCAGGGGAGTATGATTACTGGGGTATAAGACCACCACCACCCACTTTTGAGGAGATTTTCAAGTGTTAAAAAGTAGTCTTGTATGCAGCAATATACGGTATTTTGAATTGTATCCTGAGGAACTCAGTTATCGATAGGCTCTTTAGATTGCACATGGAAGCTGTATATTTAATTAACATTGCACATACAACACCAAGAAAGGCATTTCAAGCCTCTCTTATCCAAACTGCATTCATAGAATCATAGAATCATAGAATTGCAGAGTTGGAAGAGACCACGAGGGCCATCCAGTCCAACCCCCTGCCACGCAGGAAATCACGATCAAAGCATCCCCGACAGATGGCCATCCAGCCTCTGTTTAAAGAACTCTAAGGAAGGAGACCCCACCACGCTCCGAGGGAGTGTGTTCCACTGCCGAACAGCTCTGACTGTGCACAGTTTTCATTAAGGTGAGCAAGCACATGTGAATAAGTAGTTCCTTCCTCCATCCATCTTCAACCTTCCTCAAAATTATGTATCGTAGCATCCGCCATCCTTTCTGCATCCATCAACGGCAGTAAGTTTCATTGTGATTAACAATACTTATATCATGTTTAATACCAAGGATAATCCCAGAGATGTAGCAGCCATTTACAATCCAAATGAGGGAACACAACCTGTGTCCCCACCCCACCGCCAGGTGCCCTCTGCCATCTGTGACACTCTTTCTCCCCTCACTCTGGGAAAAAGGAAAGTAGAAGCAGGCAGTAGAGGACTATTACAGGCAGCTGGTAGCTCAAAACCACCTCTCCTCCAACTGGAAAAGATACACAGATCATATTTTTCCTGCCAGGGACACTCACGCTGGATTCCAGTCCAATCACCTCAAGCATGGGAAGATTCATTGTGCTGGTGCAGCACTCTAACTGTGACTAAAAAGGCCAATCCGAGATAAACAAGTCCACTTGCAGAAAGCACAGCAGAAGGTCTCCTTGGGTGATGTTTCTGGGTAGTGATTCTTTCTGCGTTGTCATTTCTCTTCAAGACTTGTTCGGCGTGAGTTCTCAAATAAGGCTGCAGTATTGTGGATAGTGCGTCTCCATGCCTCCCGATGTGCGACCACTGTTGGTGATCAATTTGGCCAAGCCTGAGATGTTGTTTCAGGGAGTTCTTGTATCGCTGTTTTGGAGTTCCCCTCTTACGCTGACCCGTGGCGAGTTCACCGTAGAGTACTATTTTTGGGAGGCAATGGTCCTCCATCCTAGAAATATGCCCTGCCCAGCACAGCTGTGTTCTCAATTTCATGGGCTCAGTGCTGGTGATCCCTGCTTGCTCAAGGACAACAACATTCATCACATAGTTAGTCCAGTGTATATTTAGGATTGTGCGTATACAGAGCTGATGAAAGCGTTCGAGGAGTCGTAAGTGGTGGCGATAGGTGACCCATGTTTCAGACCCATAAAGGAGAATAGACAGTACAATGGCTCTATGCACACTGATTTTTGTGCTTCACCTCAGTTTATAGGGTACAAGGAAATAGGTCCCTTTCCAGAGGAGCTTACCATCTAAAATTCAAAGTCTGAAATGTCAGTAAGAAGGGGGATCTTGTAGCACCTTTGAAACTAACTGAGGGAGAGAAAATTGTAGCATAAGCTTTTGTAGACTTAGTCTATCTCTACAGATTTATTTATATGCTGCTTTTCTTCCAGAATGGACTCCAAGGTGACTCACAAAACTATAATAAAGATGGTTTTTATTCCTCAGCACAGAATAAAGAGTAGAGGGAAGAAGGGGTAGAAATAAACAGAGAATCAATATGTGCTGTTTTTGACTCAAAGCACACATTACACAGAAGATGAATATTCTTGTATCCCTAGCCATAATTTTACTGGTAATGCCACCACCACCATTACATGCCTAGCTATGGGGTTTATGGAATGATTTCCATTTGTACCAATAGTTCCATAGATGTATGTGGTGCCCAGGGATGGACAAAATTACCATTAAAAATCATAGAGGCTGAAGGGGACTATATTGAACCTCTCCCAACTCTCTCTACTATTATTCTCTGTGTGAAGGAATGAGTATCAAGATCTTCCTTGCCCAAATTTATTTGATATAGGTTGGACATTCATACAAAACTATTGGATGATATCACAAAGAACTTTGGTGTTGGGTATGAGCCACGGCGTGATCCTTTACATTTTAGTGTAACAAAAATTGCAATCATTGTTTTGATCCTGTAGTTGGAAGCTATAGTAGAACAGATGAGTGTCACAGATTAAGGCTAAATTCAAACAAGACGTGAGGTGATAATAGTGGGAAATTTTTGAGGAGTCCTCTTGCCAGTGATAAGCAGAGTTGCTATATATTGTCTGACCATGCTCTCTGAAAGCCTATATGTTGCAGGAAAAAGTGCCTCCCAGGTGCCTAAAACTTGATCACTTTGGAGCACCAAAATTACATGTGCATTATAGACCCCTTCTATTACAGACCCTCAAGCATAAGAGACAGGTTACCTGAGATATGTGCCAATTTAAAAGGATCAGGTGCCATCTATAGGCCATCTTCAAGATATTCTCATGGGAAATGGTGTGGGCCAGCTATTATTCCATTGCACATCAGAAATATGGGTGCCAAGGTTGGCGTCCCAAGTCAATCTTACACCATCTCCCAATTTGTGAAGAATAATCTATCAGTCATTTGCATTAATTGATGGACTGATTAATATCCTGCCTTTCTCCTGGCATAGGACCCAAAGTGACTTACAACAATGTAGAACAAAGTTAATCTAAAATCTTAATTTACACTTTTAAAAAAAATTAAATGAACCATTCTATTAAAAAAGGCATACAATAAAAACAATTTAAAGCAAATATCAAATTTTAAAACGATAACAGATAAAAACATTGTACATTGAAAAAACCCTTTTGCCACATGATTTAAGAAGTATGAATAGATCACTAGCCAGTTTTTTTGAGAGAATTCCCTAACCATAGTTTTCCTCTGTTTAACAGAATAACAAGAAACTCATAAACATAGACATAACAAATAAGCAACTAAGGGCCCTGCTAAAAGCAGGAACCCACTTGTGGCTGAGAAGCAGTCTTCTTAGCATCTGATCCTGGTGGACTGACACACAGCAGGGTAAAATGTGGGGGGTCAGTAGAGGGGGTTACCCATAATTCCTGCCCAACACGCACCCAGACCCAGATTAACAAAAAAAAAAATTAAGAATCTGACAAAATTTAACCTAGTTAAAACACAAGATAATGAGGAGGCCTATTATCCTGAATATGCCAAGACTGAAATATGATGTGCTAATTTCTTCCTTCCACTTGCAATAAGATTGCAGGTGGACGCTTCACTGGTAATCTAGATCTGGGTTCTGTTCTTACTAATCATTATGTTTGTTTATTTTTCATTTTGATAATTTGGTAATTTCCATATGAAAACATAATTGTTTTGATCATGTTTCATCTATAATTGTGATGGTGAACTTGTGGCCCTCCCAATGTTGCTAGGCTACAACTCCTATTATCCCTCACCATTGGTTAAGTTGACTAGAGCTAATGGGAGTTGCAATTCAGCAACATCTGAAGGGTCACTAGTTGCCCACCCTACATGCTGCCTTAGACATTTGGAAAAATAGCATAAAATGCTTTATAGAAATAAAGTAAAATTATTTCCATCAAAAAAAATTTACAAAAACTAAACATCTTTCAATGAGAAAGGCTCAATGATTACAAAATAAATTGTTTTATCTTGTTCAAAAAGCAAGTGAATAATCTTTTTATTAAAACCTCAGATGTGAGAGATCATGGCAATCAGCTTTATTAATAATTTCCATACCATCAAGAACCAAAATTTCTAGTGCTCTATGACTGTTTTAGATTATATGTAAATTTATTTGTTTGTAATTATCTACACTGTCTAAATTGTGCAGCAGAGTACAATACTGATGTCATGGCAGCTAATAGAAGTCGCTCATAGACTTAAACTTAATAAGTTTTCTGTGTCAGTGCCAAATAAATAGGATAGAAGAGGCACTTCTAAGGGCTGATATACACTCTAAAGGGTAAAAAACCTCCTAAGTTGGATTCATTATTGCTTGAGTAATTGGTCAGTATGAGATGATAACTGGTCTGCTGAACAAGAACTCAAGGCAATGCCAAGGGCTTTAGATGGCATATGAAACAAGTTAATTATCATAATAAGGATGGATAAAGGAAGAACTGCTGCTCTTACTATTATGTTAACTGAGAACTGAGTAGTTCTAGTAGTTCTATAATGTATATAATAATAAACTCAAGTGTACAGGTTTTATGTATTAGCAGCTGAATATCTGAGATGTTATGAGGTTTGGAAAGCCACGTTTTAAAACAAACAATTCTCTGCTTTAGAAAATGGGAAGGCATAGTTAGTTTAAGAAACCAATCTGCTTTGTTCTCAAATTACAAACCTAACATGAGTATACACCTGTCGGTATGAAGTAATGTACAACATTTTAGTGCTGCTTGGGCTTAATCTCACAGGGTCAGGAAAGGTCTCAAGTTTAGATGAATGTTAGTTTTCCGAGCTTGGTCATTCATTTCTGCCCACTGTGCAAAAACTTTAGGAGCATGCAAGTCCATGGCCAGTTCTTTAAATGGAAATGGAAGTGGTTAGAATAGAAAGACTACCATATATTCCGGGGTATAAGATGACTTTTGAGCACTCAAAAGTGCCCTCCAAAATTGACAGTCGTCCTATACGCCGGATACACTTTGCTTCACCCACCTGCCTATCTCCTGCCTCTTCGCAAACGGAGCGAAGAGGCAGGAGATGGGGCAGGGGGGTGAAGCAAAGTGTTTTGAAGATCATTCGCCCCCCTCCTCTGCCTTCTCCCCCTTTGGGGAGCAACGGAAGACAGAGGAGGGGGGCGAACATTGCGGTTTGCCGCAGCCGCCACTGGATCGCTTCTGCAGCGGCCAAGGCAAACCAGCGATTCGCCCCCTCTCCCCACTTTCCTGGAAGGTGGGGAGAAGGGGCGAACGTGCCCCGTTTGGCCGCACAGCCTCCTGATCCCCCTCCTGCGCTCTCTCCTGGAAGGGAGCGCAGGAGGGGCATGTGGAGGCTGCGCGGCCAAACCCGCGATTCGCCCCCTCTCCCCACCTTCCTGGAAGGTGAGGAGAAGGGGCGAACGTGCCCCGTTTGGCCGCACAGCCTCCGGATCCCCCTCCTGCACTCCCTCCTGGAAGGGAGCGCAGGAGGGGCATGCAGAGGCTGCGCGGCCAAACCCGCGATTCACCCCTTCTCCCCACTTTCCTGGAAGATGGGGAGAAGGGGCGAACGTGCCCCGTTTGGCCGTACAGCCTCCGGATCCACCTCCTGCGCTCTCTCCTGGAAGGGAGCGCAGGAGGGGCATGCAGAGGCTGCGTGGCAAAACCCGCGATTCGCCCCCTCTCCCCACCTTCCTGGAAGGTGGGGAGAAGGGGCGAACATACCCCGTTTGGCCGCACAGCCTCCGGATCCCCCTCCTGCGCTCTCTCCTGGAAGGGAGCGCAGGAGGGGCATGCAGAGGCTGCGCGGCCAAACCCGCGATTCTCCCCTTCTCCCCACCTTCCTGGAAGGTGGGGAGAAGGGGCGAACGTGCCCCTTTTGGGCACACAGCCTCCGCATCCTCCTCCTGCGCTCCCTCCTGGAAGGGAGCGCAGGAGGGGCATGCGGGGGCTATGCGTTGGAAGAGGGGGGTCGTCTTATAGGGCGAATATGTCACAAACTCTGCATTTTACCTTAAAAATTGGGGGGGGTCGTCTTATACGCCGGAATATACGGTACCTTTGATGGCTGCAACTTCCAGAATTTCCCTACCAGTTTGGCTGTTGGGAGCTGGAGCTCAAAAAAGTAGTTCTTCCAGGCTTTCTCTTAAATATGCCTCTCTTGCATACCAAGTTAACAAAGCTCTGTAGTAATTAGTCAGAGCCTTTATGGTTTTGCACTTAACCATTTTGTAATCTAGTAATATAACGCTAATGAAATACATTGGTCTACAATTAAATTTGTATGTGATGTATTTATAGGTGTAATCATTTATTTGTGTAATTATTTATCAGATATAATTTAGGCTGGCCTAAAGAAAACTGAGAAAAGATTCAGCTTGTTGTGTCTTTGTCCATATCCTGCCACAGACTACAGTCTGTTTTTCTGTAAATCACAGAATATTTATAAGCAGTGGGATTTGTCTGTAAAAAGAAAGATAGAAAGAAAATCTTGTGAGAAATCTCTCTCTAGCTTTTCTTCGCAAACAAAGATTCAGGAAAGACTCATCCCGCGTTTTCTGCAAGTGCACTGATGATTGAAAAGGCCAATCCGAGATAAAAATGTCCAGTTGCAGAAAGCACAGCAGAAGGTCTCCTTGGGTGATGTTTCCGGGTTGTCATATCCCTTCAAGACTTCTTTGGCGTGAGGTCTCAAATAAGGCTGCAACATTGTGCATAGTGCGTCTCCATGCTTCCCAATGTGAGGTCATGGTGGACCATTGTTGGGGATTAATTTGGCCAAGCCTGAGGTGTTGTTTCAGGGAGTCCTTGTATCGCATTTTTGGAGCACCCCTCTTACACTGACCCGTGGCAAGTTCACCGTTGTGTACTATTTTTGGGAGGTGATGGTCCTCCATCCTAGAAACGTGCCCTGCCCAGCGCAGCTGTGTTCTCAATATCCTGGCCTCAATGCTGATGATC